>JAMJFZ010000597.1:11846250-14362500 GCA_026225945.1 Cricetomys ansorgei | reverse complement strand
TGCCCTCTAACTTATGATCCTCCTCCCTCAGCCTCCCCAGTGCTGGAATTATAGGTGTGCACCAGCGTATCCATGGTTTTTTAATGATAGAAGGGAAGAAATGATGGTAAGGTTGAAAGAAAGAAAGGAAGGGAGGGAGAAAAGAAGGAAGGAAGGGTGGGAGGAAAGAAGAGAAAGAAAAGTGGAGATTTGGTGATACAAGGATGTTGAACTGGGACGTAGGTTTTTGAAATGAGTCCTGATTTTTGCTTGTCCACAGCCAACATCACTCATTCATTCATTTATGACCCACAGAGCCAATAGAATACCTCATCTCTAAGCTTTATACTAGCAACTCTGTGAGGCTCAGTCCCTGCCTCCAGCTCAATGCCACGCTCTGATACCTCAGAGTGTCCAGATCATTCTATTTATTTCTCTTGGCATCGGCCAACTAATAGAGGTCGAGGAGCTCAGACACAACCTTATTCTCACAGTTGTCATTAGAATGAGTCTCAAGTTCAAAAACCTATAAATGCCTTTGACAGACGTGCCCGTCCCCTAAAAACCTGACATAGTTCTTTCCCCGAAGAAAAATGATAGAGAAATACAACAAAGGTACCCAGAGTAGGGCTGGTGCCACTACAGAGTTCTGCGGTGACATAACTCATTTTTCACAGAATTAATAATTCAGATCCCACACTGTTCCAGTGAGAAGTGGCTATAACTACAGAGAGTTTAACCAACCACTTCTGAAGATGGGGATTGATCCTGGGAAACGCTGCCTCCACTTTAAGCCATCTTGCCTGAACAAAATGAAAGCTGTTAGATGATTTCATATCTTCATTAAAGCCATCAAAGCAGAAACACACTGCGGAGAGGCTGCCAAGGCAGAGAACATTCCCTATGCTTCAGCAGCTTTGGGGAAGTCTGGGAGAGCCATGCTAGTGTTTGATTCTGATGGAGGGAAATCACAGGCGTTGGTCCCAGCTTGGTAAATGTCAAGATAGCTATCTTGTCACACCTGTGGGTGGGGCTAGAGCAAAATGGAGAAGCTGGGTGACACAAACAAGTGACATGTTCCTTTTTGGGGTTGGACAAGATCCTTCAAAGAACATCAAGAAGTTATCCAAAGATTCCAATTTTTAAAATGGGCCCCAAGGGACCCCCTAGAAATGAGTGCTCTACCATTGTCCATATATCTGGAAGTGAAGAATCCAGGTTGCAATTGAACATGACTTTCTTGGGCAGGTATGGATGTATACTTGAAAAGTCAGGCCAGAGGTTGGATTGGAGAGGGTTAGGTTCAAACCTCAGTCTGTCACTTGCAATGAACCTTAAAAGCTTATCAGAGAGAAGCCACAAACGCACCATAGCTTGGCCATTGTGCCCAATAGCAGCATGACCTTTGTCACCCTCACTGTCACAGGCACCACCTTGCTTGACTCCTCACACACACCTTGCTGCCATCAGCCAGTCCTGCGGTCACATTTTCAGGTCTTGTTGGGCATCTGCCACTGGGCTCCTCCATCTGCCATCGCAGCAGCCGCCTAACTATCTTTTGCTCTGGCCTTGCTCGCACTCTCTACAGAGCAGCTCAGGAGAGCTGTTCAAAAAGTCAAAATGTAGGGATGTGACTCAGTTGGTACAGTGCTTGCCCAGCATTAGGGAAGTCCTGGTCCCACCCTCAACACTACATAAAAACCAGATACTGGTAGTGTGCCCCTGTAATCCCAGCACTCAGAAGATGGAGGTAGGAGGATCCAAAGTTCAAGGGCATTCTTGGCTATGTAGCAAGTTTATAGAGAGACTGGGATGCTTGAGAACCTGTCTAAAAGAAAACAAAAACAAAAAGTCACATCACAGGATTGCGGAACTCCAGCCATCCCAGCTCCTTCTCATTGACTCAGAGTAGAAGTCAAGGCTCCTGCAGGTGTCTTGCAGGTGTCTCTAGGGACATCTGCCCCCAGATGTTTCCTGAGTTTATCTTATTTATTTTATGATTTTTGTGAATGTATTTATTCATACTGGTCCTGAGGGGTATCACCATCACTTCACTGTCCCTGATGCCATCAGAAGCTTTGCGTTTGCTTTTCTCTTGCTAGATGGTTCTTTCCATTAAATTACAGCACACTCTTTCCTTGTACCTCCTTCAGGTCTTAATTCAAATATCATGATCTCAGAGAGGCCTGTTCTAACCATGAACTATTGACAGCTGCAACACCTTGCTCCCACCAACACATTTCTAACCTTCCCCATCCCTGTCTGTCACACACAGATGATGTTACCATCATCTGACACAGACTAACCTTATTTGTTGACCATAGAGGACAGGGGCTTTTGTCTGAATGCTTCACTACTCTCTCTCTTTATAATGACTACTACAAGGTCTGGTACACAGTAGGTGTTCAATAGACATCTGGTGATATGATGATCAAACCCCAAACATACATATTCTGCATTTTTTCACTCTGTCAGAGCCAATAAGGCAATCCAAATAAAGGGCTGTGAATTCCTGGTTACCTGATAACAGACTCCTGATCTCAGCCATGCCTTATACCTGAGCATATTCACTTAACTAATATTTCTTGAGGTCCCACTGTGTGCCAGACCCTACTCTGAAATCTGGGGATATCAGCATAAATGAAACAGGCCAGGTCTCTGCAGCCAAAATCGAAAGAGAATGATTAAGATACATTTGAATTTTAGCAAGAAGCACAAAGTAGGTCAAATAAGACAGTGAAGAAAGTTAAGGAGGGTGAGGAAGGTGAGCTGACTTCCAGCAGGTGGCAAAGGGAGGCTGTGTTTTTTGTTTGTTTGTTTGTTTTATTTGTTTTTTTTGTTTTTGAAGAGGTAACTTACATATCACCTGACTTGTGTATGAAACTGTCATGAGCATCTCAAAGCCCACCATGTGAGAAGCCCAGAGGCAGGACCTGTGTTCTGTTCATCTTTGTGTCATTAGTATTGAAATCAATGAAAGCTCCATGAACAAATCAGTGGTCAATAGTTACAGTTAATACTCGTTGGGCACTTTTGTACAAGAAATGCTTGGAGCACTTTTATTGCCATTGGATCCTCACTGCTTCCCCACCCGACAGTCAGATTGAGCCCCAGTGTGCACACAGAACACTGTGCCAGAGAGAAGCAACTGACTGTGGACACATACTTGGCAGGTGGTGGAGAGGAGATACCAATATGGTCTTCCTGATTTCAGGGTCTAAGGTTTTATTGCTGTTTACAGCTACCCACAGCCCATGTCTATGGTTTGGCTTTCTCCATTTTCTGGTGCAATGTGATTCACACTTATTAAATAAGAAATCCCAGAATAAAAGAATTTTTAATTTTTAATTGTTTGTGACAATGAATAGCATGATAACATTTCCACTCTGGTGTATTCTAACCAGGAGGTGAATCAGCCTTTTATGCAGTGTATCCATACTGTATATGCTACCCCCACCCATCCCTCAGTAACTGCCTCAGTTATCAGATTGACTATCATTAAGTTGTTATTTGAATATTAAGTGCCTCCCACAGGCTTGGATGTTGAATGCTTGGGTTTCAGCTGGTGGCACTAATTTGGGAGGGTCTGGGAGCTGTAGGAAGTGAGGCCTAGCTGCCAGAAGTAGACCATTGGGGGAGGTTCCTTGGGAAAATCTTGTTCCTGAACATTTCCTGTTTCCTCTCCTCCTGCTTCCTCTTCCTTCTCTTCCTCATCTTTTCGTTCTTCTTCTCCTCCTCTTCCTCCTCCTCCCTCTTTCTCCCTCCCTCCTTCCCAACTTCCTTTTGCCATGGGGTAAGAAGTCCCTCTGCTTTGCCCATGCACTCATCACCATGCTGTTCTTCCCAAGCACATGGGACAAATGACCTCTACAACTGTGAGCCAAACACATTCCTCCTCCCTTGAGCTTATCTCTCAGTCACAGCAATAAGAACAGTAACAATACAGTTTCTCAGTACCTATGTCCTAATGATCCCTATTTTACTTAATCATAGCCTCAGAGTCTAAGGGTATCAGTGCTGGAGATTTGGAGATGCCAAGGAGAAGCTGTGAAGTGCTTCCTTAAACAAAAAACGAAAGGTACAACAAGATGCTGAGAGAGAGAACATAACTTGCAGTAGTACACTGTTACAAATGTTCTATTTTCATAGTTATTGTTACTCATCTCTTACTGTGCCTAATCTACATATCAAATTTTATTATATATGTATGTATGGACAAACTACAGTGTACATGGTGTCTATGCTTACACTACCTGTGGTTTTAGGCATCCACTCAGTGTGTTGAAACACCTGCCAGTGACAGGACCCACTGTAGTTTCTGTTTCCTTCTAGTTTTTAATTCATCCCATATACCTTTGAATCTGTTCTCCCCCCTCTCTCTCCCTCTCTCTCTCTCTCCCTCTCTCTCTGTTTCTCTCTCTGCCTCTGTCTCTGTCTCTGTCTCTTTCTCTCTGTCTCTGCCTCTGTCTCTGTCTCTTTCTTTGTCTCTCTCTGTCTCTCTCTGTCTCTCTCTCTCTCTCACACACACACACACAATCTATCTTTTCATTGGTTTTTGAGGCTTACAGCTCAATCAGGAGTCATTGCTTCCATGTCTACTCATTTGACTCCAACCTCACAGTAGACTCAGAGATCTTTGCTTAGCAGTGGTCACTGGGAACAGGGAAACAGTCAGTAGCAAGAAACCATCTCCACAGCAGTATTGATGACTACTGTCCCATTGAAGGCAGGACTGGGGAGCCTTGTCATAGATACCTCTAAACGTCTCTATTAACAACATAAGTGAAGTCGAGGGACTGTTTTCTCCAGGGGAGAGCACCACATACGCACTTCCACTCTTGGCTTGAGGACATTAAGCAGACTGGGGAAGCAGAACTGACCCCCAGCTCTCGTATTAATTACTTTCCTTCATGAATTAGTTACTCCCTATTCAATGGGACCAAAATGATCTACAGAAACAACTTAAGGGAGGAAAGCTTTATCTCTGTTTTGGCTCACAGTTCCAGAGGGTTCAATCTGTCATGGCAGGGGAGGCATGATGGAATGCATGGCAGCAGCAGTAGCCTGGAGCAGCAGCTGTTCTTATTGTGGTGGACCCAGAGGCAGAGTATGGGACCAAAACTGGGACTCGGTAACCTAGTCAGAACTGGAAGAGTCAGTTCATCACACAGAGGGGATTGTGTGAGCAGAGCATATATAACTGTGCACATATGTGTGGAAGTCAGGGAGCAACCTCAGCTGTCATTCTTCAGGAGTCATCTACAAGGTATTTTCTGAGTTAGGGTCTCTCACTTGGACCTGGGGCTCACAGAGTGAGCTAGACTACCTGGCCAGTGGGCCTCAAGGATCCTCCTGTCTCTGCCTCCCCAGCATTGAGATTACAATATCATTACCAGCCTGTTTTTTTACCTGGAAGCTGAAGCTCAAAGTCAGGTCTTCATGCTTGCATGGCAAGCACTTTACTGACTGAGCCTCCAGTCAGTAAAATATGTACCAGAGATGTGTTTTAAAGAAACATCCTGTCTTGTGTAAACTTCAAAATAGATACAGTAATACTCCCAAGTCCCCTTTTGTAGGTTTTTGACTCCCTAACAGAAACAACTTTTCTCTGATTTTTTAGTAATACTTTTATTAGTAATTTGACTTTCATACAATGTATCTTGATCACACCCTCTTTCTATTCCTCCTTGTTCTACCCTCCCATCCCTGTGCCTTCAAAAAAGAAAAAAATAAGAAAGAAAATGAAGTCAAGCTTGTGTGGCAGGAGCATGGATGGTGGACTTCACCATGGTCTTTGGAGGCAGAAGGCTGCTCTGATGGTGTACTTTGACCTGGCCCATACTAGCCCAAGATGAAGCATGAGAGTTTGACCTGAAGTTGGGTGTCACAGTCCAAACCTGGACACTGAGCAGGCTCCCTAGTTTCCTGCAAACACCAGAGAATCCTGCAGGCCCCCTGACATCCCACAGGGACCAGGGCCTCCTGCAGGCAACCAGTCATCCCTCAGGCACCAGGACATCACACAGGTACCCAATCATCCAGCAGTCACCAGGACCTCCCACAGGCACCAGTGCCTCTCACAGGCACCCTATTTTTATACTGATATCTTGGCTGCAGTTATGCACAAAATAGGTTGAAGTGACAAGCAGTGTATATTGGGGGAGGCTGTGTTTCTTTCACCAGCAGTGGGAATAACAAGGAAGCTTTGTGGTTTAATATATTTTTTCCTTTAAAAATCCACCATACATTTTTCTCAGGGAAAGCTTGGCTCTTTGGAAGGCTTGATGCCCTTGTGAACACCTCACATTGGAACACTTCTCTCAACACTTGCATTTTTTCTGAGTTTTCTTTTTGGTTTTTTTCTCCCAATCATTAACATATCAAAGAAACCTAAAAATGCACCAGTGGAATTTTCTACAAATTCCAGCCAAGTTTCTCATGAAGTTGGTCATTACCTGTGTGTCCTTCAGAGAACCTACAAAATACCACTACATAACAGAGAGGAAACTTGCCATCATTTTAACTGTTGCTCACTTCAAGGAGGAAAGTCTCACCTTGATGCCAATATTCCCTTAACCTATTAGTATCTCCTAATGTCCCCTACTGAAGACAAAGAATGCTGTAGGCTTGGAACACTTCAGCACACTCTTTGGTAAAAACTTAAGAGCACTGCTTTATTTTCAGTCTGTCTGTTTTGAGATTACGTTCAGAAAGTGAGGTTGGCTTTCCAGTTAGCGTGGTTTATTTAAATGAAGTTGCTTTGTAAATATATTTATTTGAAATATATTTGCATAGAATGTGTTAGGTTTACAAATGGATAATATCATTGGAGAGATCCACAAAATGGAGACTTGTCATTTCTTCTCAAAAGAAGAACTCTTTGCCCAAAAGATGAGGCAAGTAGGACTTCCCTTCGTCACTTTTGAGCTGCATTACATACATATATTAGAGTATGCTTTTTACTCCAAAATAGGAACTAAAAAATAAAGCCTCATTCTTTATGAAAGATTATAATTTTTCTTTACTCTAGAGAATTTTATTCATATATACAATAAATATGACTATATTCACTCCCTGTTTCTCTCTTCCAACTCCCTCCATAAACTCCCTAACATGTAACACTATATAATTTTTTAATTAAGTTTATTATTTAGCTGATACATAAAATATTCTAAAATGTTTATATAGATGGCATCATGATTTGGATCTAGAAAATGGTGTTCAAGGACCACATATTTAAAGCTTGATGCTTCTGGAAGTGGTGGAACCTTAAAGAAGAAGGTCCTACAGAGCCCAGAGGCTCCTGAGCTGGGACTGATCTGAATGCCTACTGCTGAGGACTAGCTTTCATGGTACCAGAGGGCACCAAGCAAGTTTTCAAAGGAGAGAGGCAACCAACAGTCCTACCCAGCTACAATGGCTATGAACCACATCAATGACCAGCAAACCAAGGGTGCAGTAGTGGCACACATACCTTGGTGGTAACAAATAGCTTTTAAATCCACTTGGACTTAAATCCGCTTAACAAGAGGGAGGTCCTGCCTTCTATTGGAAATCTAGCTGACTGTTCAGGGCTAGAAAAGTCCTGGGTCTTGGAGGAGAACTTACTACTGCCACAGCATAATCCCTAACTACATTATAAATATTGGTTCTTACACCCACAGATAAGAGTAGTTGTCACCCCTCATCAAAGAAACTTCTCTTTGCAACAGACAGAGACCATTACAGAAAATCTCGAACCAATTGAAGTACAGAGTTGTGGAGCCCAGTCCCAGTGGATACATCTACAAAACTCTCCTGTACCTAAATTTCAGGAAACATTGCAGAAGAGGCAGAGGAAAGATAATAAGAACACAGAGTTTACTATGAAGTTATGTCTCACAGTAACACCAGGAAGTTACACCCGTGAAGTCTCACCGACATGACTGTCTAAACGTGACATGAACAAAGACAACAATAGACATGCTAACATGAATGGGGAAAGTCCAGGAAGCTTTCCTATACAAAGAACTACAGGGAACTAAAGAATGCTGAGAGCAGGAGAAATAGTATTCACCAGGGAAGAGCATACCAACTGGGTATCCAATACAAATGGTGAGCCACGAAAACATACATACCAACAACATTATACAGGCCAAGCAGTTTATACTTACGTGTTTAGGAATGTATGTGTATATACATATACGTATGTAGCAACAAATAACTAAAAGGGAGGCTATGAATTTGAAAGAGAGAAAGGGGTGTAAATGAGAGTGTTTGGAGGGAGAAAAGAGAAGGCGGAAATGATGTAATTATAGTATAATCTCAAAATATGAAAGAAATAATGTTTTTGAAAGAGGTTGGGTCCGTGGAAGGCAGTAGGTCCTTGGCATGTGTCCTTGGAGAGAAAAGTAGGAATCTAGACTCTTTCTGGCTCTTGTGTTCCCATCCATGAGGTTAGGGCTTGCCACTCCTACTTACCATGCTACGCTGCCTTGACAGGTGCAGTAACAGTGGAACAGTCAATGGTGAGCTGAAAACTCTAAACACATGAGCCGAAATAAACATTTTCCTTTTTAAAGTTGCTTACCTCTGGTATTTTGTTACAGTAATTGAAGTCTAACATAAGGGATGTCACATGTATGTCAGGTTACACATATTTATCTCCTCAAACATTTATTAGTTCTCTATAGTGGAGCATTCAAAAGTCCAGCTTTTTGAAATGTGAAGTGCATGATTGCTATCTTTGTTCATTCTACAATGCAATATCTCACCAGAGCCAGGTGCTTCTACCAGAACCAGACCTCACTGATCAAGCCTCCCTCTTCCACATTCTACTCATTAAATCATTAAATACCATTACAACCTCAAATGAGATCACTGGAGCACAAATATTAAGAAAATGATCGTAGAGTTTGTGCACTATAATGACTAAGGTCTAGAAAATGCTAGATTCATCCCTCTGCCATGGATGGAAGGTGTGGAGTCCCTCCGGACTTCGCCAACAGATGACATGGGAGCTGTGGGCACTGAGAAAGAACCATTGTCAGCTCCTCTGGTTGAAAGTTTTGGAAGACACAGCAGCTAATGTATACTCAGGAACTCTATGTGATGTCAAAGCCCCCATGACCAAACCAACACATCTGGCCATGTCTCCTGGAGAACGTGCCAAGCAGAGGCCTCAGCTCCTCACTCTGTCCCATTATCCCACAGAGAAAGCCCCAGGGACTGAAGCATTGGACAAACAGCCCAGCTGTGTAGCCTGACAGGCTGCAATTACCTCTGAAATGCTAAGTTATTTCCACTCACTGGTGGCTTTTACCCACCTTGTCAAGCTGCTCATGGACTACAAAGCACTGCAGCCCATCAGTGCAGCCCATTAGGAGGAAAGAGTGGCAGCAGGGCCAGCCCACAGCAGCCTGGCACTGAGCCTGGCCAATGGTGGGCGTTTGACAAGTAAATGGATTAACCCACCTCAGAGTTAGCTCTGGGGGAAATGGTGGGTGCCACAGACTTAGCTTGGCCACATAACCTTTTAGACCCCTCTGGCCTGACTCACAGCCTAAGTGTCTGCTTACCCACCCCCTCCTCCCTGTCCATTGGCTGTGAGCCATCACACAGAGTGCTGGCCTCTCCCCCAAGTCCTCCAGCAGATCCGGATCAATACGGAGCTCTGTGCTTCCGCCCCTCCACACCCACTCTGTCACTCAATCATTTAGAAATGATTCATGGAGGCCTAACCAAGGGAAGAGCTCTATTCAACACTGCTGAACACTGGATGCAGAGAACATTAGCAAGCACTCAGGAAACCACACCTATTGGCATTGACTGTGCACCAGAATGGGACGGGGGCTCCTGGTATGTGCCTCCCAGTCTTGTAAGTAAGTGCCTCTTTACAGCTTCCCCTGGAGAACATCACAGCGGCTCCTCTCTGGTGATCACCTGCCCTATAACATCCCTGGTTGTAACATAGATGCTTTCAGGGAGATGGCATGGGTGACACTCAAAATTTCAAAACAGGCACATCTCCGAACAGAGACACCTTTCCCCCTGCTGCTGGCTACGGAGATACCATGTTGAGGATTTTCCATGCAATCAGTGGTCCTTTGGAAGACTGATGGATTTCAGGATGACTAGGAAAGCCACATTTTCAAGGCAGAAGACATCTTGGTAAGGAGCAGTTCTGCAACCAAGGTGGAGCATAGTATTTCATGGAAGCCAAGACATCCATCACTCATCATAAGACATTCTAATTTCAGAAAAGTTAAAAAAAAAACCCAGTTGTGCTTCTTACTTTCTCTATTAAGTGATGTTTGTTCTATTTTAACACCACAGACAGTCTTAACAGTGTGTGTTCATGAAGACCCCTGGCCTGTCGTCAGGGTCTGCTTCGATGCACAAGCTCAGGCAAAGGCTCTGCGGAAATTCTGCTCTTCGTTCCCAGCTTGTCCCATCCCTTGAAGCTCCGAGGAGTAGTGAGACCAGCTCCTTCCTCCCAAACCCTCCCCAAGCAATGAAGCTCTGTTGCCCTATTTTAAATGTCCTCAGAGCCCGAGAAGAATTGTACACATGCTGAAACTAACTAACATACCTCCATCGTGTTGTGGGGCTGACAGATGGGGGGTTCCCAGACTCAGTGGTTTCATTTAATCAGAATGTACCGCATTCCTCTGGACCCTGGCAGGAAAACTCTTTTAAAGATGTGTCTGCCAAGATGCTTGTACAGGAGACCACACACATACTGGGGAAGAGGGTCACAGATCAACTGTACACACTGAGCATAGGTTGGTCTGATTCATGCGTTGAACAGTTTGTTTTAAGATGGCAAAGTCCTCTGTTCTCTTCTTTGTGCAGAAGGCCCTGTCTCCCACCGCGGGCTTCCTCCTAATGCTTGCTTTGCCAGAGTTTGGCTTTGCTGTTACGTATGAGTCATCAATTTCGATAAGCTTAGTAATGTGGTAGATTTCATTCTGTGCTTTTCATTCTCTGTCTTACTTAGACCATTACCTTTGGGGAAAATCCTGTGTCTGCTTGTCTTACACAGTCCCAAGAACACACCGATGCTGAGCAAAAAAGTAAGCAGAGATGTGAGATGGAGTCTAAAACTTATCACAAGTTCATCTGTCAACATTTGGACACTAGTACAGAGTCCTTATCACGTGTTAACTTGCTCCTGTTGGTATTCTAAGGCATTTAGAGAGGACCTCCTTCCTCGCCACATGTACACCCTGACAACCCATAGTGATAGCAAAATTGAGACACTTGAATCAAAACTCACCTTCCTCTTGGACCCCAAAGTGTCCCTGCCACAATGTCATTTATATTTCTTTACAGTGAACATACCGAATATGCTGTAACAGAGGCAAACGTTGGTAAAACCACAGTATCTTGTGTGAAATCCTAGGTCTGCTGAGTGTTTCCGCATACGGTGTCATACATGATTTTCATATGATGTAAAAGATCGGGTCAGGCATCATGCTCATTTTTAAAGGTGGATAAATAGATATGCAGAAATATGAGATGAAATTGTACCAAAGCAAAGTTAGGAAAGAGAAGGTGACAGGGAGGGGGTGGGGAGATCAAGAAGCAAGGAAGGGAGAGAGAGGGGAGGAAAAAGAAAAGAACACAGAAAGGGAGTAAGACAAAGAAGAGTATGGGCCGAGGAGGTGACTCAGTTGGTAAAGTGTTTGCAGTGTGCAAAAGCATGAGGGTCCTCGGTTCAGGTCCCCAGAACCCACACGAAAACCAAAGCCCGGTAGGGAGTGCCTGTAATCTCTTTGCTGAGGAAGCATTTCCCTGGAGTTTGCTGGTCATCCTCCCTAGTGCAATCAGTGAGTTCCAGGCTCAGTGAGAGACCCTGTTTCAGAAAACAGGGAGGAAAGCAACTCAACTTCTACGTTCTGCACACATACTCACACGCGTACGTGTGCCCATGGGCATGCACGTACACCACACACACATGAAAAAGAGGAAAGTTCGAAATTATTTCTTTAGCAATGCACTCTTCAGCCCCATTTGGTGGTGGCAGCAGGTACAACACTAACAGTTGTGTTAGCAGTAGCATCGATGGCAATAACAGGAGTGTCGGTAGCAAAACAGTAGTAATTGTGGTAACACTGGTTTGTTTTTATATACCAAAGAGTTTTTCCCATGGCGCTTTCATATGCAATGCTTCATTCGTTCTTCAAACCTAGATAATTATTATGGGCTCCATTTCGTGAGAAGGCAGCTGAGATCAGGGTGATCGCCCTTTTCCAAATCGCAAGGAGTCTAGAGAGGTTGTCTCTGGTGTTTGACACCGTGGATTCCACCCTGGGACCAGCATCTGCCTACTGTCACTTTCCCTTGTCTTCCAAGCAGCTTGTGGCTCCCACCCTGCACCCCAGGTCCATATGCTGTACCTGGGTGGAAATTTGGAGACAGGAACTCAGGCCAGACACGCTCACAGAAGGACCTCGGGGAATTCTTCTGCAGAGGGCTGGGCTCTCTGAGGGTCCTGGCTGAGTTGTTCCCAAGAAGGGACTAGGACACTGAACAAAGAGAGTGAGGGCTCTGTAGGCTTGTCCTTTTTGCTGATGGTGTCTCTCCGGCTATATCAACTTTGCCATCATGGAGGAGAAGTCTCGCGCATGGCTTGATGGCGATGATTCTCATTCCCCCCATTGTCTATCTGCATTTAGACCTTCTGGCCTAGAAAGTGCACTAAGGCTTCAAAATGATCAGAGAATCATGTACTCGACCACATGTATGCAGCTCCACCCTGGGAAGTCCAGGCCACAACAGCAGGTGGAAGGCTCCTTGACCAAGTCTACACAGTGGACTCTCTTTATAACAGCAAACTGTGGGGTGACACAGCCAGGGAGTGGGAGGAAGAATATCCTATCACCTAACTCTTGGCATTCAGAAAGAAAACACAAGAAAACACAGACTGTAATGAACCCCAGGAATCCCCATGTTTTCTGCAACTGCTGCATGACACTCCAGTGATGATAAAGGATAAACCAGAAACAGTGCCCAAGCAGGAGAGTGCAGCAATCCCTATGTGAAATCCTTGACCCTGGGGGTGCTGGTTTGCAGCCTCCCCCCAAAGTGCACAAAACACACAGCCCTTTACTGAGTGCTGTGGACTCTCAGTCTTCCTGGGAAACTGATGGGTATCATAGTTATGACCAGACCTCCAGGCTCTAATCTTTCCTTTAGAAATATCAAGGAGGAAAGGGTAGGGAGAGTGGGGGAGAAGGAAGTGGAGCTGTCAGTGTGCTTCATGTTAAATAAAACCTACCACGATTCAGCCGAGAATTTTAGCAGAATCCAAATGTGCTAGGAAAAAAAAAAAAAAAAAAAAAAAAGGCATGGCTCCCATCTCCAAGGTTCACAGCTAAGCTGGCTTAGAATCACACATGCCAAGGTTAAAAATAAAAAGCAGTCATCCCTGAATGACACAGGCTCCAGGAAGGAAGCCTGAGGTATGCTGTTTGGTGGAGGAGGAAGGAACAAGAAAAGACAGCCTGGGCTCAACATAGAGGTGTTTATGGAAGGGCACATTACCTAAAAGCTAAATGCTCAGAATTGTGCTATTTTGCACTTAAAAAGCACTTCACACTGGAAAAAGGTTTCATAATGATCTTCAGATTTTCCATCGAGGAAACCCTGGCATGCATGTGAGCGTGGCTGTGGCTGACCTCAAGCAGGGGCACTGGTGTTCAGTGCTTCTGCAGCCCATGCCCTGGGGTATGGTTCAGACAGTGTTTGCACATAGCTAGATGCAGCATCCATGGGTCACAGCTCAGAGAACATGGTTGGGGCATCAGCATTGGCATACGCCCCACCTGTGTGCCTGCTGTCCCTGGATTGGCTCCCCTACAGACAGTGTGTCTGCCTCTTGGGGACAGCACATGCCCCATCTCTTGCTCCTAACAGCCATAGATACTGCTGGCCAGGGCTAACTGAAAAAGATTATGAGTCAGTCCTGCAGGTCCCCCTTCTTTGAAAACCCAGAACTCTTTGTTATGACTCCACTAGGTTCATCTTTCTAACAAAAGTATCCTTTCTCTAGTATGCTTAGACTCTACTCTCCTTTTATATGAAAATAAGAGAAATAGCCTCAGCAACCGTGTCAGCTACCATGGCATCCATCCACAGTGTCGTTACTATGCAGAACTGTCTAGAATGTCTTCAGGTAGATTCTGTGACATCTCTAAGGTCCATATAGTATACTGCAGTTCCAAAGGTGCCCTGACTCAGTCCCCCTGTGGACCTACCTGGCATTTCTGTTCCACACAGGGTGTGGAAGACCAATGGACACTGGAGACACTGGAGAGTAAGGGCCATCACCTCAATGAAGCCTCATTGTATGTCCAGACACCACCCACCGGGGGGAAATCTAGCCATCAGAAGTCTAAGGGAAGAGTGGGCATTCTGGGTACGTCTGACTACTCCTAGGATAGCCTGTCTAGCCTTCATTTGAAGTGCCCACCTGTCTTCCACATTCCTCCCGTTGGCTGCTATTTTAAAAGCACCCCTAATGATAAGTGTCATTTTTACATCTTTGGCAGACAAATGGGGCTAGAACTGTTTTCCTGCCCCTTGCAATGGATGGGGAAAGAGAGTCTGGCAGAGTTTGAGGAACTTCCTCAATCTAAGTGCCAGAGCCACGACTAAAACCCAAGGTTCCTTCCTCTACTCCAAGCTCACCAACCCAGGACTAGAGTGGCTAGGGGGAGGGAGCCCCAGAACGGTAGCTAGCGAGTATCTGCAGCTGAGACTGGCATTCTCCAAGGGGCAGATTTTGTTCCCGTTCTCATTTCAAGAATTTGGAGCACATCCTCATTTTGTCTAAAATATGGGAAAGTTTCCAGGCAGAAACTACCCCAGAGGGCCTTTGCCATGGCTCCAATGTCTCAGATTCAGGTGCCACAGATAGGGAAGATCAGCTTAGGGTCACAGCAGGGCTGTAGTCAGGCAACCCTTTGCCTTGACCAGCCCCATCAGCCTTAAAAACTGGACACAGAAGCCATTCCTCCAGCCAGCACCTGGGTTTGACTGAAAATGTCCCCTTCTTTCCAGGGACCTCAGAGACAAGAGGGAATACCTTTTCCCTTTTCACTTCAAAGAACCTTTTGTAGAGCTAGTCTCTGGAAAGTTCTGCGTAGATCCTTCTACAGTAGCCACCCAGCCCACACCCCACTTGCGGGCTTAAGAAAGGCAAAGAAAGGCAAGGGAAGGCTCCAAGGATGGAGTGAACCCAGCTCGCAGAGGAGCTGTCGTGGTCCCCTTACCTGTACCAATCCAGTCCTCTGCCGTAGTTCCTGTCGAAGAAGTGGGGCTCGGTGCCCAAGGCCCGCACGTCCGGGTGCACGCGGATAAACTCCAGCACCGCTCGGGTTCCCCCTTTCTTGACTCCCACAATGAGGGCTTGGGGCAGTCGTTTGGTGCCCAGCTTCGGGGAGCCGGAGTGGTTGGCCCCCGAGAGGCGCGGCGCTGGCACAGCGGCGGCGGGCGCGCTGGGAGCGCTGGGTTCGCTGGGCGTCGGCCCCGGGGGATCACACGGGCGGGACTTCGCCAGAAGTTTCTGGCTGCTTGCGCTGGGGCCGCGGAGGCAGCGCGGCGCGCCGAGGAGGCGGCTCCGGCCCAGACCGTCGCAGCAGCACAGGAAGCTGTAACACAGGTAAGTGCAGGACAAGGACAGCGTGAAGGCGAAGAGCAGCCTGCGCGCCCTCCGCGGCTGAGGTGGCCCCGCGCGGCCCAGGACCCTATAGGCCATAGCTCCATGGGCCCGCGCCGGGGGTCATGGTTTCCGAGGTGGCACCTGCTGCGGAGCTGCTGTGTGGCCCTGCGATCGCCTAGAGGGCTCGCGCTGCGCTGTCCCCGCCGTGCGGGTCGGGCGTAGGGGACGCAGTCTCCTCCTGGGGCTGCTGGCCTAGGCGAGCACCGTGCCCAGGGGTCCCGGGGACGGTGGCTCCTCTGGGACCCGGTGGCTGCATCGCCAGCATCTCCCGGTGCCAGGCAATGGGGGCTCCGGGCGACGAGGCGATTCCCGGCACTCTTTGGCTCTCAAGCGAGTTGGGTTCGGAGCGCGCCCAGCGCCAGAAGCCCCATTCCGGTTGCTCCGAGCGCCTTTTAGGGGACGCTTGGTGGCCGCGCGGTTGTGCCGGCGGGAGGATGCTCGGACCGGACGGTGGCGCTGGAGCGGGCCGCGTTCTGGCTCCTCGGGAAATGCCGAGTGGAGCGCGCTGCCGGCTCTATTTAAGGAGTCGCCTGACGTCAGCCGCGCGGGTCCCCCGAGCCCGCGCCGCGCCCGGGGACCTGGCCCGCCCCCTGCACCCCCACTCTCTCATTCCTCTCAGGTACAACCCCGCCCCGGGCCCTCCCATGCGGACTGTTCCCTAAGGAGACTTGGCTAGCTTGGGGCGGCGAGGAAGGGTGTCCTGGTACATCGCATACTCCTGCGGGAGACTGGACACCCCCACCACTCTGGCCTCTAGACACCTGAGTTGAGATTACGCCAACACCCACATAAGACATAGACCCGGTTGCTGATGCAAGCACCCAATTCTGATACTGGGTTCCACTACATTCACTCATAAATGCACCGTGCACGCACTAGCGCAGGAGCAAGCTCACCCTAATCCCGACACACCCCAACACCTCACAGAGGGTAGAGAAGAGAATACCCCTAACCCGAGCGTAGGAACACAACAAGGACACACCCCATCCCCAGCCATCTCGCCGAACCAATACACACAGCCAGGAATCTGACACCGTGCAGTGTATGTACACGCCTGGGACCCGGCGCACATTGTAAAACGGATGGGAGGAGGAATGGAGCGTGGAGTGAGTTTCCGTGACTCGTCACTGAGCCCCCTAGCACCCGCGCGCTGACTCACACCCAGGCGGCTCGCTCTGTCTCGCACCCATGGAGCACAAACCTCCACCCCATTCGCCCACCACCTCATCCCCCTGCTGGGCCTGGAAGGAAGGCGAGCCCCAGAGCGGCAGACTTGTTCGTCTTTTGACGACCGCCCCCTAGCGGCGGACTGCTCCCCGGGGAGCTGTCCAGGGTATCAGACGCTCTATAAGGGCCAGGGTGTAGCTGGTTTCTTCACAGTCACAGAACAGGGGGAGATAAAGGGCAGAGCAATTCCACTTCTAGTGATTGCCAAGTGGATGTCCGCCCCCATAATATGCTTGTGTGAGGAACCCTGGTGTTGTCCTGAGAGATCACACTATGGTACCTGGTGCAGGATCAGAGCCCTGCATCCGAGGTGGGAAGGCCATCCCCTAATCACCTTGACCAGTTCCCTCAAATGATGGCTGTATGACCCCACCACCACCACCCTCAGCTTCAATTAGGCTATTGATAATTTCAAGGCAAGGTTTGTACATTTTTTTAATTCTTGTTCAAACTAGAAAACACATTCTGTCCCCAAGCCAATCCCATCCCTAAAAATCTTAGACCAACCCCTCTACTGTAGGCACTAGCTACTAATTCATGATAGCATGTGTTAAATCGTTTAACAACTTTTAAATCCTACCATATTATTATCATTTTCCCACATTTCCTTGGATTTTTTTAATAATAAATTTATTTATTCTTAGAATTTCATATCACCCCCAATCCCAGCTCCTCCCAGAACCCTCTAACATGTTCCCTCCCAATTTCAGTTTTAGTTTTAAAAAATAACCCACTGACTTCAATTAATAATTCCCATACCTGCTTGGGTGTGGACTATCCAATGGAGCATGGCCAACTTACCAGTGGCCACACCTCTAAAGAAAACAACTCCTCCAGCAGCCACCAACTTCCAATAGATCCTCAGCCAGGAGTGGAGCCTCATGAGCTCCTTCTCCCACTATGCTGGGATGCTGGCTGGCTTGATCTTGTGTAGATCTTGTGCAGGCGATCACTGCTACTGTGAGTTCATGAATGCACTGGCCCTGACATGTTCAGAAAGCATCATTTCACAGCTCCCCACCTCCATCTTCCAGATCTTACATTCTTACTTCCTCCTCTTCCACAGTGTTCCCCACATCTTGGGAACATGCGATATAGACATCCTATTTAGGGCTGAACACTCATAGTCACTTATTCTCAACACTTTGACCAGTTATTAATGAGTCTCTGCATTAATCACTGCCTACTGGAAGAGGAAGAAGGAGGATGAGGGGAAGGAGGAGGAGGAGAAGGAAGAGGAGGAGAAGGAGGAGGAGGAGAAGGAGGAGGAGGGGAAGGAGGAGGGAGGAGGGAGGAGGAGGAGGAGGAGGAGGAGGAGCTTCTCTGACTAAGATTGAGAGCAACACAAATCTATGCCTCTATATCCAAGGGTACTCTCCACTTTGGATCTTAATTCTAGCAACAGCTAACATGGATCAAGTGCTCGTTTTGTGCCATAATGTGAAAACTACTTAAGAGGCTTTACCTCATTTATCTTTGCAGATAGGTATTATTATAGGCATTATTATAAGTCCTAATTTACAGAGAGTGGAAAGAGGTTGAATAAACATATAGTCAGTAATTGGTAGAGCTAGGATTAAACCCAGACACTGTGGCTCCAAGACTCAAGGTTTTAATTACAGAGCTCTGAAGTGTCCGAACTTCCTCTGAGCATTGCTCACAGTTCCATCCTGGGCTCCTCTCTTAGATGTGAATGGAATTGTCTGGATTGCTATTAAAATCTGGTACCTGGGACTGGATGAGAATTCTACATATAGAATAAAAAGTTCAACAGGACCCTCACAGCCCCCCTTTCATAAGTTCTATTTCTAGTCATGCCACCTAAGACCCTACTGTCATTTTTCATGTAGCTACATCATACTGCTGACATCTCCGGCTTGCAGCCAAGTAACATCTCTGTTTCCTGCAAGTACTGATGATTGAGACATAGCTACCCCCTACTGAGTTTGCTCAGTGGACTTTTTAAAAAGGATCTAACATGTAGGTCCTTAAACATTTGACCTGATTAAATTTCATCTCATCTCATCAGTTCATGGCTACAGTTACATTTTTGTCGAATATCTGCTTGAATCTCAAGTTGTGATGTAGCTTTCATTTTCTTGAAAAATAGAAATATTTGAGTCCACATTTATCTTTTGAGCGTCTTAGAGATTGAAACCCAGGTCTTTGTACATCTAAGAAAACACTCCACCACTGAGCTATATTTCCAGTTCTTGGCTCTACTCTTGATTCTCTGTGCATTTGGGGCAGGTGTTTTGCCCTCTCTAAGCCTCAGTTTCTTTAATCTGTAAAATGGGGAGCTATGAGCAACTCCAAAAGTGTCTCGGTCCTACTGTTGTAATTCTGTAGTTAAGATTTCATTTTCTAAAGCAGGAGCAGGTCTCTTGGCACCGTGTCACCTCCACATCTGATTACAATTTAATTAATTCTTCACTCAAATTGTTAATAAAAATGTCAAAACAGACATGCCGAAAGGAGTTCTAATGTGTACTTTCAACAATTCCTCACATCACCAGCCTGCTATTTCTGCCCTCCATTGTTAAAATCATAAAGTTGAATGTAGTGTAATCCACCCTGGCAAGCCTTTTCTTTAGGAAAAAAGCCCCAGACATGGTTATGCCTCGTTATTTTGTGTTTGCTTTCATTTTTGAATTATTTTATTTAAAAAAATCCAGATACATCAGAAACAGGTAAGTTTTCCCCTTCAAATCTTAACCAGAGTAATGACCATGATTGTGGTTAGAGTTTCTGAGGGAATGAGAACGTCAATGTCTGAGATTCTTCCTAGGGAGTGACCCAGAGGATTAGGCAGGCTCATCAGATAACATTCACTTAGAGAAGGTATATGTTTGATTTTGTATCACACGTAAATCTAGATGAGGTTGATTCAGGATTGGTATGGAAGCTCCTCCATGGCAGGGACCCAGGCTATCACATGCTTAATCACATGCTGTCTCCATTGTAAAGCCACCTCATAATATGTCATGATTTAATGTCAGCTGTCAACAAGCTGCTGTCAGCTTGTTCATATTCAGACCATCAGTCTGGCGACAGGGAGATGGGAGAATGCATGCCTTCTTCCTTTAAGGACACTTCTATGGAGGTCATCTGCAGTTGTTTTTTTTACCCATAAGTGATCAGTGTTATCATATGCTGTAGTGGTTTGAATAAGAAATGGCCCCCAAAGAGTCATATATTGAATGCTTAATCACCAGGGAATGGAACTGTTTGATAGGATTAGAAGGATTAGGAGGTGTGGTCTTGGTAGAGGAAGTGTGTCACTGGGAGTGGGCTTCAAGGTTTGAAAAGCCCATGCCAGACCCAGTCTCACTCTCTGCCTATGGATCAAGACTTCTCTCTCAAATACTTTTCCAACATGCTACATGTGTCATGCTCCCAGTCATAATGATAATACACTAAGCCCCCGAAACTATAAGCAAGTCCCTAATTAAATGCTTTCTCTTATAAGAATTGTCTTGGTCATGGTCTCTTCACAGCAATAGAAGAGTGACTAGGACACATGATACTCTCAGAGGTCAGAAGAGGGCTGTTGGATCCCCTGAGATTAGGGTTATAGACAGTTCTGAGCTATCATGAGGGTGTTGAGAACTCAATCTGGGTCCTCTACAAGAGCAATAGATATTCTTAATCTCTGAGCCACCTCTCCAGGTTCCAAACTTGGAAGTATAGTTACCAATGAGGAACTTAATAATAACTGTGAATAGCAAATAGTCATCTCTACTACCTTGAAATATCTTTTTCTTTTTCTGTGTAGCTTGTGTGGACTGGATCTAATTCAAAAACAGATGTGTGACCAAGCCCAATGTCTTATAATTATATTTCCATGAGTGTGAGCAATTCAAATCTTTCCAAGGAGAATTACCACAGAATTTTTATGGAAAATCTTTCTTTTCGACAAACTAGACAAAAAAAGCTTCAATTCCAATAGTCATGTGCTGTCAAGGGGGCTGTCCTAGCTTGCTTCACGTTGCTACAATAAGCAACATGATCAAAAGCAACTTGGGGAGGAGAGAGTTTATTTCTCTCATTATCATAGGTTACAGTCCCTCACCAAGGGACACCCAGGCAGAGACTCTTGGCCTGAACCTGAAGTCAGGAAGGGAAGCTGAGATCGTGGGAAATGCTGCTTACTGACTAGCTCCTCCATGGCTTGCTTGGCCTGATTTCTTATACAACCAGCACCTGCCCAAGGATGGCCCCACCCTCAGTGAGTTGGACCCTCTTGCATCAATAATTGATCAAGAAAATGTTCCACAGACTTACGACTTAGGGATTACTTTGATGAAAATTGACACAGGTGCAGGAGGGCTTATTTTGGGAAGGACCTGAAAGACTGGAACTGTCATTAGTCTGAGACAATAATAGGTCCAGCTACTTTTTTCAACTTCTCTGTTTCCCTGTGTATTTGGTAAGGGTTACTGACACATGTGCTTTCAGTAAGGGTTACTGACACGTGTATATTCAGTAAGGGTTATTGACACATGTGTATTCGGTAAGGGTTACTGACACATAAGCAACAGAAACCAACTTTAGCTAAGATAAATAAATATAAAAGTGAGTAACTCACATAGGACAAACACTTCAGAGTAATGCCACGGAATCAGAGAGGATTAGAGAGGTTGGGTACTGAGCTCATGATAGCAGTCACAGAATCTATTCTTGCCTCTTCCTTCTGTCTCTGGCACAACTGTTGTAATGATCCTTCCCTCCCACTCTACTGCCCTGCATTGAAGACCTTGAATCAGAAATTATGAAACAAGGAAGTTCTCTTTCCCTTACATTTTTGGGAACTAATCAAGCCTTATTATTCGGTTTCACTTGAGAGTTTCAAATCTCTTTCTGGGAGCCAAATTTTGTAGGAAATTATTTTGTAGGAAAATATTCCCCAAAGAGTGTGATTCCTAGGAGGTAAAGGGCAGTGAAGTTGAGTCATGTGGTCTGTCAGTTCCCTTCTCAAAGGTGCAAAGTTCACCCCTGAGCACAGAGGGTGAACATGAACATTCCACATTTAGAAGATGGGGAGTTAAAGGTGAGGGAAACTTCCAGTCTTCCTCCATTGTCTGGATAAACCCAAAAGCTCCCAGTGCTCCCAGGACCTGTAAACAGGAGAAAAAGCCAAAAGACCAGGGAGCCTGGTGATTTTAAGGACTATAATTCTAAAACCTTTCTCATTCTCCACACTGTGACTTTTGATACTGGCAAAAATCACAGTCTTAATAGTATTATTGCCTTAGGAACAAGGCTAAGCATTTAGAAGCCATATCTAATTTAATCCTCCCAATAAGCCAATACCATAGGCATTGTTAAGACCCTTATTTGAAAAACAAGGAAGCCATCTCCAGGGGGTTGAATTTTCCATGTTCTCCTAGATGCTGCAGCCTAGGGAAGTATATGACAAAAGCATGGGTGGGGAGATTCTGCACAAGCCTCAGTCCAGCTCGCTTTCTTAGCAGTTCAGCACCCATCTCTCAGGTCTTGCATTATTTAACCTCTTTTATCTTGTCTCCCTCTCTTGTAATTACACAGCTACTTCCAGTTCAGCCTGGTACTTAGAATTTGGGCCGCATATTCATGTTAAGTTATTCTTGGTTTCTACTGTCTTTTCCTTCTTTTGATTGACCACTAAATGTGACCCATCCCCAGGCTTCCAAAGATGAAATACTAGTTCATTTCAAAATGTACCTGCAGTGGAATGTCAGCGAAGAGGTTAGCCCTTTGCAACTGGTGTGTTCAATACTATGGTATAGTGGACCAGGAATGGCCATTCTCGATAACCACATGCAAGCAGATGAGAAAGGCACGACTCATCAGTCTCAGTCTCACTTCATCAATTTCCCAGAACACAGATATCAGTTGTACAGGGTGGGGTAGATGCACGATGCTCCAGAGAAAAATATAAAGATCTCTCTATTTGTTAGTTTTTGTATTGAATTTTAAACACTTCTTTTAGCATTTTTCTTTTCTTTCTTTATCTTTTTTTTTTTTTTTTTTTTTTTGAGACAAGGTCACATTAAGAAGCCCACACTGGCCTTGAAGTTACTTCGTAGCCCAGGTTTGCTTCAACTGGTCACACTGGTCCTCCTGCCTTAGTTCCCTGTGTTCTTTTATCATTTTTATTAGGCGACGCATTCTTGATGCAGAAACAAATGAAAATGCTGAGAATCAAAAAGGAAAAACATCCCAGCCCCCAGATGCTCGTTAGTGTTTTGCACAGTGTGAGTTGTGTCGGGATGTCTGTGTCCTTCCCATTGGTGTACTTAGTCACTTATCTATGTGTTTATGGGTCAGGTATTTTCTACTGCTTTGTAACTTGTTTCTCTTTTACTTCACAGCATTATGAATCCCTTTCATATCACTAAATACAGATGCATGCAACAGGGCTTTCAGAGAGAGAAAATGTTCTATGGGAATGCTAGACATGTGCATGGCGTTAGCCTGCAGCTGCTGTGGGTTGAGGAAGCCTCAGCTGCACACGGATGAAGCAAAATGAAAGTGAAGAGTTGGTCCTGGCGAGAAGTGGACCTCCCTGGATCCAACTCTGCCTGAAGCTGTCCTTTAAAGAGGCAATCAAGCATAGTGTTTGGGAGTGTGGTCTCTGGGAACAGACTGCTTATGTTCAAATGCTGGCTTTGCTTCCAGGTTAAACAAAACAACCCCTTAAGGGCAGCGTCAGGCTAACATGACCTGAACACTGGCCATGACTATTCTGAGAGGTCCCAGTGCCACAGGTGAGTAAATTTTCTTTTTGGCTTAAGTTATTTTGATTGATACAAATACACACATTTTAGGGAGGAGATGTGTCTTCCAACCATCCTGAAAATTGCTCCCATAACAAAATAAAATCAAGTTCAACTTTCAAAATCACCTAATATCTCTCCTCCCATGGTTCCGTTGTATAACCCCAGTACTTTAAATATTCCCATGGAAGCAACTAAATGCCCTCTCTAAACACAGCTCCTGGAAAGTGTTCAGTAAGTGCTTCCTGGGTAAGCAGGGAGATACTATCCCCAAACAACTCGTTGTCAAGCGGGCAACTGCATTAGCCGCAAGGATCTGGTTCATTTACATTAAAGGACTAGCCAGCCTGTCTGTCAGTCACTCCACTCATGCCCCTCTCTCTTTACTAAGTGTGGATAATAAATAAATCTGAAATAAACAGGATAACTGTCTTGTTTCCTGTGATACAGAGTCCTTTCACACTCTTTCCCCATCCTGGATTTTCTGGTTGAAATCATCTCTCTTCCCACTTAATGCTTTCACCAACACAGTTGAATACAGCAAGTGCAGAAGTGCCTTGACTAGTCCCACTTAAAATTCATCATTTCTAGTCTCAAGTGGCCCCTCCACACTTCCTTGCAATCACGATCCATTCCCTAGCCCATTTGATCTCAAGTCCTCCCTTGAACATCCTTAGGACCGCCCATTCTCTTCCCACACCCCTCACACCTCCTTCCTGTGCCCTGCAGCTGGTGACCTTGATCCTACTTCATGGGGAAACCAGAGCAATCAAAAAAGAACTTTCCCCCATCTCTCCCCACCTGCCAGTATCCACATCCAGAGAAGTTATTTTCTGTCCTGTTAATGTGATTTTAGTGTGTGCTTTTACAAGACTCTTCTTCTTATGCACATATCCGATTTATTTCTGTCTTCTCAAGGACATGACCCCAGCCATCTTTCCGTTTCTCTTCTGCATCACTTTTCTCGTTCGGCCCTGGACTGTTCTCAACAGCATACAAGCATGGGGCTCTTTATTCCATCTTAAAAACAAACTAGCCTGTTTTGACCTCACCTTTCCCTCCCAGGGCCATTCCACTGATATGTCTCCCTTTATAGCTCAGCTCAAGAATCATCTCTGCTCACCGACTCCTCTCATTGGCCTGGGAACCGATTCTCATCTAGCTTTTACTGTTCCTGCCCTGTCTTAAAAGACTGTTCTCTTTAAGATCACCCGTGAGTCTCATATGATAAATTCAATTCTGTTTAGTTTTTCTTTCAATGCTACAGTGCTTGGTAGGGATCAAACCCAGGGCCTTGCGCATGCTAGGCAAGGACTCTACCCCAGCCTTCCACTCAGTTATTAGTCTTTCTTGATTCTACATACAAGCAGTATCTTCTGACTGCGTCACCTGGAATGCACAGTCGGTGACATACTCTCTGTTTCTTTGTCCAAGTCTCCATCAATGGTTTCCTTTTGTTTCCATAACCTTTAACTTGGAGTATCCTAGAGATTAGATTTTGGACAGCATTTCTATCTAGTCTAACTCTCTTAGTGACATTATAAGTTCCCAGTCTTGATACACCAGCTTCATGCTTAACAAACCCAAAATGTGTATTCTTTCCCCTCTGAGCTGTCAATATTCTCTGCTCTCCTCTTGGGTGACTGATGGACATTTCAAGCTAAGCATGCTCCAAACTGAAGTCTTATGAGTTGTCTAGAACTTGACTTTATCCCAGTCTTAGTCATCAAAGTAAGCAGAAACTCTTAGTCTTCTCATTGCTTAAGCCAAGAAAACTCCAGTCAGCATTGAATCTTTCATTTCTAACCCCCCATATCTAACCTGTCAGCAAGTCCCATTTGTTTTCCCCTCAAAACATGGCTGACCCTCACCACCTCCGTTGCTGTCCCATCCAGGTTGCCATCTTTTTTGATCTGAATTCCACAGGCACAGGTAGCACTGTAAAACACACACACACACACACACACACACACACACACACGCGCGCGCGCGCGCACACACACACACACACACACACTGTTTCTTTTGCACTCTCCCATGCTGCTCTTGGGTTTGGAATTTGCTGCATCCCTGAAAACTGCATTTCCCAGAATCCACTGCCAGGTGATTTCTGGTTAGGTTCACTGAAAGGAAGTCCTGGAAGGAGACAAGGAAATAGAGAAAAGATGGTTTGTTTATATATGACATTAGCGGTAACAGCAGTGGTGATTGACCACAGGCTTCTAATTCACGGTCACACAGCCTGGTGCCGGCAGTGGACACACCTGTAGGCTCAGGCACCCGGGAGTCACTGAGTCCATCAGTGTAACAGTCCCTCAGACATGTGACCATGGCAACAGTGATGTATCCTCTAGCAATCACATCCTACAGCAACTGTGGGTTTTTAGCATCACCTTCTTTTCTGTTCCCACAGCCAGGTGTAATTCCTACAGTGCTTGATGTGTTTAAAGTAATTCTAACCTTCCCTTTCACTCCTCTAACCCTTCCATCACTTTTGGATCTAATTTCCCATTCTTTTGTTTTAAATACCCAGAGCAGTTCTGTTTTCTGGGCAGATGCTGTTACATCCTTGAGGAGGTCTTAAGTCCAATTTCAAAAGCAAGGTGGCTTTGTCTGTTCAAAGCCCACTCAGAAACTCCATTCTTGGGACTGCTGACTTGCCAATAAGGCCAAACGTCGCTGATACAGTAAGCTGAAAGGAGCACTGCTCGATTCTCAGCTCATTCCCCTTCACCCTGCCCCACACTCTATACTCAGACAACTAGCAGACTCAAAATCATCTCCATTAAAAATTAAAAATAAATGGAAATATCTTTCATGAGACCCATGAGTAAATAGAATGATTCTCTTTTTATTTTTAATAAAAGCAAATTTAATGATGCTAATAGATTTACACAGATATAGAAACCACTTAAAGTGTGGGCTGGGAAAGTGGCTCAGTTGATAAAAGTGTTCACCGTGCAAACATGAGGACTTGAGTTCCATCCCCAGCACCCACATAAAAAGCTAGGTGTGGGGCCAGTAAGATGGCTCTGAGCCTGACCATGTGCGTTTGATCCCCAGGACCTACATGGTAGAAGGAGAGAGCAAACTCTCAAAAGTTGTCCCTTAACCTCTACCTGTGTGTCATGGCTTGTGTGCCAACAAACACACACAGAGAAGCACACATGTGCAAAATGAAAAAAATGTATGTAATAATTTTTGAGAATCCAGGTGGAATACCACATGCTTGTAATCCCAGTGCTAGAGAAGCAAAGACAGGAAGATTCCTCCAGTTTGCAGGCTGAGCAGCACCTTGGTCAAAGAGCCCCAGATCCCAGTGAGAGACTGTCTCAGCACACAAAGTGCATGGCTTCTGAGGAACAACACTTGAGGCTGAATTTGTCTGCTTTCTCCCCCTCCTCCTCCTCCTCCTCCTCCTCCTCCTCCTTGTTTCTTTTTGGTTTTTTTTTTTTTTTTTTGGTTTTTGGAGACAGGGTTTTTCTGTTGTAACTCTGGCTGTCCTTGAACTCACTCTCTAGACCAGGCTGGCCTAGAATTCACTAGAATTCCCCTGCCTCTGCCTCCCACATGCTGGGATTAAAGGCGTGTACCACCACCGCCCAGCTTGAATTTGGCTTCTAACCTATACTACACTCTACACACACACACACACACACACACACACACACACACACTATACACATACACTACACAACCATACACACACTACACACATGCTACACAGCTAGTCACACAACTAGACACACACTACACACACACTATACACACATACCCCACACACACATACATGCACACACAGTGCTATGAACACACCCCTGAATGCACACACACAACACACAAAAGACACTTACTTTTATTTCAGATTATTTAAACTAAATGTCACCTACTCAGCTAAAATTAATAATGCCTTGTACACAAGTATCAAAAAAATGATTCACTGAATTTTGATTTTTTTAAAACTAATCCTTTGTCAATTTTAAAGGGTAAGTCTGGTCTTTTTTTTTTTTCATTTTTGTTTTTATTGAGACAGGGTTTCTCTGTGTAGCCCTGGTTGTCCTGGAACTTGCTCTGTAGACTAGGCTGGTTTCGAACTCAGAAACCTGCCTGCCTCTGCCTCTCAAGTGCTGGGATTATAGTCTGGTTATTTTAACTTAAAGAAACCCATTTAGTACTGTGATAAGAAGGTTTGTTCACCGTCCTGAAAATTTCCCATATCCCTGTTATGTTTGGGATCTTTTAACAATACAAAGTGTGATGGTAAGCTAGTTTTCTTCACTCTGTGTTGACACTACCAGTCTGGGTCACCCAGAATGGGGCCATCTTATTTTCTTATAGATAAGTAGAGAGGAAGCCACACTGTTGTCTGACTGGGCACATGGCAAGGGTTACTTAAGTAGGATCCTACTTCTCAACCTATACCTCTTCTGTTTTCCATACTGCGTGATACCACTAGTGATGGTCAATTTTTGTAGTCAACTTTACTGGATTTAGAATCACCTAGGGCATTAATGAAGCTCTCTCTGATATGTCTGTGCCAATGTTTCTAGAGCATACTGACAAAGGGGAAGATCTACCCTGAATATGGATGACACCATCTCATGGGCTGGGAGCTTGGACAAAATAAAAGGAGAAAAAGAAGACAGTGAGATAAACACCAGGATTCACTACTCTCCACTCTTTCCACTATGAAATGAGGCGCAGCCTCCTCCACAGGCTCTCATTGCTATGATGCTCTGCCCAAGCACATGGGGACAAGGGACCTAGACCAAACCCTCAGAAACCATGAGCCAAAATAAACAATCCCCTAAAATGAAATGGCAGAACCAGCACCATCTTAAACTGTAAAATCCATTTTAAAATAGAGACAAAGTTCAGGTTTCCAGAAAAATGAGAAAAGCCCCTAGCCTTCAGAGCCCACCAGCAAAGCCAAAACAAAATGATTGTCGGGTACTTGTTTTGGGAACTGAGATGTGTCATTTCTGGGTTATGGTACTCTGACCATGATTGTTTTTGATTGGTTAAAAATTTTGACTAACTTTTGTTTATGTTGGCATAAAATGTTTATGGTCTTCAAGCTTAAATAGTTTGTAAAAATTTGAGTCCAGGTCGTAGCTCTGAACTTTTATTTCCGACTACATCCCTGGTCTGTCCAGCTTTATTTCTTTCTCTTTTTCTTTTTATGCTTGAACTCAATACAATTTTCCTTTCTTTGAACAATTGTGTGTTGTTCAAAAGGACCCCACAACACCCCTCCCCAGGTTATTTTGGTCACACCAATGTAAAAATAACTAAAACAGGATCCCACTTCTCAACCTATACGTCTTCTGCTTTCCATACTGTGTGATACTACTAGGCCAGTGGTTCTCAGCCTTCCCAATGTTGTGACCCTTCAATACAGATCCTCATGTTATGGTGACCCCCCAACCATAAAATTATTTTCATTGCTACTTCGTAACTGTAATTTTGCTACTGTTGTGAATCATAATGTAAATGTCTAATATGCAGGATGGTCTTAGGTGATTCCTGAGAAAGAGTCATTCAATCTCCAATGGGGTCAAGACCCACAGGTTGAGAACCGCTGCTCTAGGCACTGAACCTTTCAGAGACTTGTCTGAAGAAATACTGCCTGTTCCAGACACGTGGTGGCAGCTTTCTTAGCTCTGTTGTGCCTGGCCCTACTTCCCGTTTTCTATTGTAATCTCATGTTTGCTCTTGTGCCCTCTCATTTTCTTCCTTGTGGACTAATGCCCTCATCTCCTTTCTTCAGACACAGTGGTATTGTGAAAACATAATGCATGTGACAGAGGGCTCAGGAAAGAAGCTTGAACTTCGCCAACAAAAAGCACGTGGGTAGTAGTTTCTGAGCTATCTCCCTTTCCAAAGAGGTTGCTTCTTCATGTCTAAGTCTCCAGCCCTGACACTTTTGAGGTCTCCACAGGTGGCAAGCAGCAGACATGAAAACAGTGCAGGGAGGTCAGGGGCTGGGTAGGTGGTAGACCTAATTAATTTATACTACATAAACAACATGAGTCACTCCTTAGCTGAAAATGTAGTGCCAGCAAAGATACAGTGGCCCTTGATGGTTCCCTGGTATATTTTTGCATATGTTCTGTTCATCACCCCCTAAACTTTTAACATTAACACAGTTAAGGTAATATAATTATGCTCTTTTGTTTGTTTAATTGTTTTCCGAGACAGGGTTTCTCTGTTGTAACTCTGGCTGTCCTGGAACTCACTCTGTAGACTAGGCTGGCCTCCAATTCACAGAGATTCACCTGCCTCTGCCTCCCGAGTGCTGGATTAAAGGCATGCATCACAACCACCCAGCACATTTGTAATTTCTTGTCTGGAATTTTTCTCTTCACTGACTTTGCCAAATTTCCAGAAATTTACATTTTCGTGAAATCTGAGACAATGTTCTCAGTTGCTATCAAGTGGATAAACAATTGTCCAAGATCAACTGCTGAATGACCCTCTCTCCTCACTGAAATAAAATGCTGCATCCCTCATCTCCGACTCTTTGATTCCATAACCGTATGCATCCAATATTTACAATAATATTGTCTTCCCATGTTTTGATAGCAATCTTTGCAGGATTTAAAAAAAATATTTTCAAATAAGGAGAACTATAAAGAACAGACAAAAAACCCTCTGGAAAGAAGGATGTTCTGTTGACAGGTTTTAAACAATAAAGTTACAGTAATTAAAGCAATGCCATTAGGAAAAAAAAACAAAACAAAAAAACCAAGAGATCAAAAAGCAACCAGCACTTCCTGTTCAGTGTGGGATGGAGTGGACACTGAGGGACTAGAGATGGTACAATTTGTCCACCCAACAAATCCCATGGGAATTAAAGCTTTAATGTTAAAAAATTAAGCAATGAAGCCATGAAATAATTTTAAGAACATTTTTTGATTACGAACATTATAAATATAGTAGTAAAAGAAGATACTGTTGGGGAAGTTTATTTCCAATTAGGTTTATATAACTTTAAATAATTGTTTTGTACATTTAGGGGAAAGGGCTGCCTAAGCCTTGGCAGTTTGTATTATCTGCATGTGTTGGCTTTATGTAAAAGAGGTTTGCTTCCTCATGATCTGCACCTGCTCACTGTTCTCTGGCAGAGTCATTGTGGAAGAGCAAAGTTGTTGCGGAAGAATTCTTGTTGCTCCTCTCCCACAGTATGCAGCAACAAGAAGAGAACATTTCCCTTAGGCTTTGAGTTCCCCCACCATAAAGGTGACATAGCTCAGCTGCTAAAGGATTGTGGGACTAAAGGATTGATGAGACTAAGCTACAGGTTTTCTTCATTATGCAAACAGGCCTTTGGATGAGGGGGCAGAGTTTTTGTATCAATAAAACACCTGAGATCAGATGATCAGGGTTCTGCTGTCCAGGATGGTGCTTGCCATGACAGGTAGTTCCCTCTGCTAAAGTCTGGCAGGGTTTGCATCTATGAAAATATCTCCTTGTCTTTCTGTTGACCTACACAGTAACAATCTGCTACAAGATACAGTGAAGGATAAAAGTAGTAAGTTTGGCCAAGTGAGTATTTTATATCTGTGTATCTAAACAAAGTTAAAAAAGAAAAAAGTCCCCCCCTCCCCCTCCACCAGTGAAATTTAAAGCAAATATATTAGGCTGTGTGTTTGTCGCTGTGCAAACAAGAAACACATTAAAGGATAAAGATTCATTTGGCTCTGGAGCCACCTGGAAGCAGAGTATTGTAGAAAGCATGATGCAGGAAAGTTGAGAGGCGGCAGGGGTGGGGGAGGAATGAGGGGAGAGGGGAAGAGGAGATGGGGGAGGGCAAGGGAGAGAGAATGAATCAAAAGTCCAAGGGTCTTACCTTGGCGCCCTCTAGTGGACCTCCAGCTGCACCCCACCTCCTAACATTCCTGCTGGGGCCCAAGCCTTCAACACCTGAGCCTCATGAGGAAATACTTTACATCCGAACCATGACATCCAGGAAAATTAATATCAATAAATATCAAACAAACCTTTAATACCCTCAATACCACGGTAGGAAAAAACACAAGAATATCTTTTTTTGGAAAGAAGAAATGAGCGGAAAAACAGGAAAGAAGAAATGACTAATGGATGAGCGGAAAAACAGCACCGAAGTTACAAAATAAATGTTAAATATAACTTATCAGTTGTCTCACTGACCAAAATCTTTTAAGTGATAAGCAGCAGGCTTTATAGGGAAAGTGCTTAAAAACCTGAACATTTACATCGGAACAGCAGTTCTGAAAGACAATTTGGCTGTGAGTATCACTGACTTTAGAAAACACTCACCCTTCTTTTATCCCAGGGTAGAAATCAATTCTAAGAAAATAGACTCCAAACATGCACAAGGTCTGTGTGGTGGTGGGGGTGCGCAGGTCATGTATGCTTGTATATCGGGAACCATCTTTACAGGCAACACTGCATTTAGTGATTTTTTTATAATTTTTTTTTTAACTTGACTGTCTCATAATCATTCGCTCTCTTCTCTCCTGTTAGGTCTCAAACCCCAGGAGGATGGCTATTTAACATATCAAAGCGGACTTGGTTACTAGGTTTTCCCAGCTTCCCTCAGTCCCTATCGTTATGGGTGTGGCTGGCAGACCCCGCCCCCTACCGCCATCTATCCTGAACTCTCAAGGCCAAGTGGCTGGGTTGCCCTTTCCTATATAATCTAGCCATTTTGGTTACCGGCCCCCCTTTTACTTTTTACCTTCTTGGCTGCTGTACTAGGTTCCCCTCTCCCCTCTCTCTCTCCTCACCTCATGGCCCAGCTCAGGGTCATGTTCACTCTGGACTCTCCCAGATGTCTCTGCCACTGACTAAGTTCTCCCTTTTTATCTACAATATACATGCTCCTCTACCTAGGAGTCATGTCTTTCCTTTTTCTTTCTTTCTTTCTTCCTTCCTTCCTTCCTTCCTTCCTTCCTTCCTTCCTTCTTTCTTTCTTTCTTTCTTTCTTTCTTTCTTTCTTTTTTCTTTTCTTTTTTTTTTTTTCATTCATCTCCCAGTTCAGAGTTGGCCAGGAAAGGGCAGATCTCCGATTAGAGACAGAAGGAAAGCAGTGTTTGGCACCTGTGTTTGAACTTGCCCCTTCAATGGGCTAGCCTCTTGGTTATCAGCCCTGGCTTCCCAGTAAAATCACCTGGAGAGAGCATGGCGTGCTGGCTGTGCCTGAAGAGTCAAGTTCAGTTCCTAGCACCTGATGCCTAGCATCAGGCTGCTCGCACTGCCTGTAACTCCAGCTCTAGGGAATCACTGCCTCTGTAGGCACTTACACCTGTGTGCTTGCAACACACACACACACACACACACACACACACACACATATAAAATAGCAAAAACTACCCGCAGAGATTTTTTTTAAAAAACCCGCTTGTATCCCAGGCCCCACTGGCTTTTGATTCAGTGGTCCTGGATGAGGCCTGGGGGAGGCTAGTCTTCATTTTAAAACTCCCTGGATGATTCTTATATGCAGCCAGGGTCAAGATCCATTGCTAAACAGAACTCCCTTTAAGTTGATTAATTATACAGACTATTGACCAACACTGCATATAACAGCCCTCAAGAAACCCCAGGGAAACCAGGCCACTGCTTGAGTCTGGCTGATCAGAAGTGGGCAGTGGCCAACTCTATCCCCCAAGAGATTGACTTTCCTGGACATGCTAGTGCCCCACCAACCATGTGTCTGTTTGATTTAATACCAAAGGGGTCATGGGTGACCTTGACAGGCACACTTACTAGAGAAGGCTCCTTGACTGTTCTGTGACAAACTGCCATAGCAAAGCTACACACCAGTTCCAGTTTCCATTTTTAGCCTCTTTATTACCTCCATCTGTTGGTGGGGGCGGCAGCGGCAAACAGTGTGAGCTGCAGCGTTATCTGGTATTGTATAAATAAAGACAGACAAACTCCTACAGAGTCTCCCACTTGCGGGGGGCTACTGCTCCTTAAGTGGGTACCTCCTTCTGTCCCCGCAGTCTATTTTGACCCTCCCCCCAGTCTCTGCTGCCTCCTCCTCCACCTCAATAACAACTTGGCAGTTTACACACCATTTCACACAAACAACTTTTTTGCTCCTCCTTGCTCACATAGTGATGGCTTGGGGCTTAGCTGCAGACCTTGAAAATGCTTCTTTATTTTCACCAGTGACTATCTGTTTCATTATCCCTATCTGCCTTCCTACACCCCTGTTCCCTGTCTATGGATGTGAGCTAGAGGACTGGGGTTCACTTCATAAGCTGCAACCACACTGAAGCATGGGTGTACTAATGTCTAGAGCCTGCTTTCTGAATATAAAGCACAAGGAGGAGGGGGTACATAGAAGATGGTTATTGTGCTGTCTAATTTTCTGTGCCACTTCCACCTCACCAGGATTCCTCAGAGGGAGGAAATGGAGCGGGGAAGATTCCAATATCCCAAGGCAGTGTTTCTGAAATTCAGTCATTCACAGGACGCCTCATATCTGTCCCACCATGGACCAGCTGTGCTATTGTTTCCATAACCATTCTCCATCTCCACGTTTGTGTTTTTGTTTTGAAACGGGTCCTTATTTTGTAGCCCAGGATAGCCTTGAGCTCCTAGCAATCCCCCCTTAAGCTTCTGAGTGCTGGGATTGCCGGTGCGTGACACCATAACTATCGTCTCATTCTTTATACTTAGATACTATCCTGCTTTCATTTCTGTTGCTGTGATAAAAAGGGCTCTGACCAAAAGCAATTAGGGGAGGAGAGGTTTATTTCAGCTTATAGGTCGCAGTTCATCACTGAGGGAAGTCAAGGTAAGAACTTGAAGAAAAAACTTGAAAGAATGCTGCTTGCTGACTTAGCAGAGACTCATGCTTACATATCTTTCTTATATATCCCAAGACTACCTACCCAGGGGATGGTGCCGCCCAGAGTGGGCTGATCCCTCCTGTATCAACTAACAGTCAAGAAAGTCATCTACAAACATGCCCACAGGCTGATACAATATGGGCGATCCCTCACCTGAGATTCCTCCAGGCTGTCAAGTTGGCAGTCAAAGATGACTAGGACACAGGCATGTATATTACTAAACAAACAAGAGATCTGTTTCTTTTTCCAAAATTGAAGGTTTGTTTAAAAACAAGTATGATTCAAACAGTGTTGTGCTGTTCTTTAGATATTGCTGTCTCCAGGCTGAACTGAATCACATCTCTCTTTGTTTAAAAGGTGGATAAGTAAAAAGGGTACAAAGAAATGATACTTTAGCACTAGGCTAATACCTTGTAAAGTAATCAAAAGGGCTGAGAGGTGCTTATAAAAGAACAATATTCTTTGCAGTTGGTGGCTGTGTAAGAGACAGCTGATTTTTTTTTCTTGGTCCTTAAACGTACCTCACCATTAGAGAAGTCAGTCCAATGCTTGCTTTTGTTTCTGCCTGCCCATTTCCCTGTTTTATCTGTACCCAGAAAGATGCTCGAAAATGATTTGGGATTCTTTAGCCTTTAAGCCAAGTCAACCATTTAGCACCAAAAATCTCTCCATGAAACACTCTAATTCAGCAGGCCTGGATCACAGCCTAAAGCTGTGCTTCTAAAGAGCACACTGCACACGGACACACTAGGCAACTTCTCTCTGGGACTCTCCAGTACAAGAGCAACAGCTACCTCCATCACTCCCAGCAGCACCTGGATGAACCTTCCAAGTCACTCAGCTCAAGAGCTCCATGGATTGTAAATCATGATTGTAGGACTTCACAGAGCTGGGAAACTACCAGAGATTAATGTCTGTGATGTGTCTCCAGAGTCAATTAGGTCCTGAGGGCTCTAACCAGATTCATCCACTGATGATGGTGAAAGGTAGGAGATGTGGCCTCATTACAGGAAGTGTGTCACATACCTCCCCAGGTCCCTTCCTGCTTGCTTCTTGCTTTCTGTCCTCTATAAAGTGAACAGCTCTGTTCTACTGTACACTCCCACCGCCAGGCTGTTCTGATCAAGTGCATGTAGCCAATGATCACAGACTGAACTCTACAACCATGAGCAAAACGAAACCTTCTTCCTTTGGCTTCTTTCATGGATTTAGTCACAGAGATGAGGAAATGACTGAGACCAAATTAATCTAAAGCACTTGAGCCACAAATGGCGGAACCTGAAAAGTGTTTCTTATATTAAATATCCCAAGAAACGTCTGACCTTCCACCTATACCTGAGATGTGGAGAAGGGAGCAGGAAGAGAGGTGAGAGAAGCTTCTCTCCACCCTAATGGCAGCACAGCCTCACTTTCCAGTCTCCTAAAACTGTGACCTTTGTGAATCCTGATCCAAACAAACAAACAAAAACAAACTAACCTGGAGAGTGGAATGCAGCCAGGCCAACAATGTTAAGACATCTTTGAGCTCATTTTGATTTCCTGCCCCAAGGGACACACCATGCAGTGGACTTCTTAACGGGTAGCCTGGCTCAGACCTGTCTTTTGTGTCACGAAAGGTCAGGATTCCCAGCCAGGGACAGACATGAATTTTGATGTTCAGGACCAACGTTATCTCCCAGTCCACCCTCCTCCCGCCTGTAGCTCTGGGAGCCTGGCCAACTTGGGTTCAGAGTCTGTCTGTTACTACATCCCAGGTGACCTTGGCCATATTAATGGAAACTCTTAGCTTCTCAGCTTTAATCTCTTTTGGGGGTAATAATAACAATGAGAATTACATCTTGAAATTGTTGTGGCAGTTAAATAAGAATGGATGTAAAGAGATTGCCTAGTGCCGAGCAGAAGCGAATGCTTAGTAAAGGTTAGCCTCCAGGTCTCATTATGAATCATTGTAATTCATGAATCTCCAGGTGAACCACAGATAATATGCAAGTGCTAAACCACGGCAGTGAACATTTTCTCTTATTTTGTGCTGACCAGATTTAAGAATATTCACGTTTATGAACTTTCTTATACAACAAGTGTTCTTATACAACAAGTGTCACACCCTACTGTGTGAGGTGCAGGTGTCAAATTTCACTTTCTTGGACTCTCTTGTAACTAGGAATGTTCAAAAGTTTTCCTCTGTTGCTGTGCATGGAATGACTAGTGAGCTCAGAGAAAGCAGCTGTGATTGTTAGAGATATTAGCATTGTTAAAGAGACACCCACTAGCTTCCTACTGAAGCAGCAGTAGAGGTTTCATAAGGGTGGGACTCCACCCACTAAAGTGTCCAACTTGTAGAAATGCAAATTCAAAAGAAAGAAGGTGAACTGAGAACCCCATTGAAGAAGTCCACATTTGAGAACAACTGCCTAGGCAAAAGTTTGCCTGGGTTCAGTTTTCAGGGTGCTCAGAGGCCATGACAGGTGTGCAGGACTTAACAGCATTGTCCCTATGTTGCTAGTTTTGCAGGCATACAAAATTCAAAAGGTATGGGGCCAATGGAGGCTTGAACCAAGGTTCCTGAAAGTCACTGAGGCCAGGCAGCGTGTGGCAGGCTAGATCCCTGTGAAGAGGCCCCTAGTGAGTGATCATTACATGAAGCTGAAGAAGGGAAACTTGAGTTGCAGTGGAGACCCACAGATGCTGGATGGCCACAGGAAGCTTGCAGATGCATAGAGGAGCCAGCACAACAAGCATGTCACGTGATGTGTGCTATAAGCAGCATAGGTGGAGGGGTGGGGCTGCCCAAGGCCATCAAAGTCCAGATGACTCCATCATGAGCTTTGGATGGCGGACTTGGGACTTCAGGGTGTAGTGTTCCTTGTGCTAGATTTTTCTCTTGCTTTGGCTCAGTCTTCCCTTGCCCTACTCTTGTTCCTTACTGTCAGAGTGTGAGAATGCACATGTGACTTTCTTACTTTATGAAGGCATGCAGTTGTCTTTACGAAGGCATTGTCTAGAGTGGCAGAAGCAACTGTTAAAAGCTACTGTGGGCCAGGGAGGTGGCTCAACAGGTAAAGGCCCTGGCCACCGAGCCTGCTGACCTTAGTTCAGTCCCCAGAACTCAAATGGTAGAAAAATATAACCAACCCCTGAAAGTTGTCCTCTGACTCCCACACATGCACTATGGTATGAACACACACACACACACACACACACACACACACACACACACACACACACTTAAATATAATATACATTTGGGTTTAAAGACTCTTGTGACCAACGGTACATGACCATGACTTAAAAGTACAAAATAGCATGAAGTGAAGCCTTTGGCTGTCAAGTATGGACTTTGGTGGATGGTCAACTTGACTAGATACAGAGTCACCTAGGAGGCAGACACCTGGGCATATCTATGAAAATACTTCCAGAGGGTTAACTAAGATGGGAAGACTAACCCTGAATATGACAGCACCATCCTGTGGACTGGGGTCTCATTAATTTTAATCAGAGCTCCCCACTTTTGTTTGTGCTCACCTCTGCATGGACTTATTTGTACACTGTGTTACCGTACGTCATTTGTCCACCACCACTGCCAAAATACAGAACAGCAGCAGCAGTCCAGCAATGTGTCATGCTTCCTTTTAATAAGCTTTCCAGCACCTTCCACATGCCATTCCTCACCCTAACAAGCAATACACTCTCCAATCCAACTGTCCCACACACATAATCACATGGTATACAATATTTTGGAATTGGCCCTTTTTACTCAACAATTCCATATGTTGCGCGTGTCAACAGTTCATTCCCGTTTGTGCTATGGTTACCTTGTGATTTCTTCAAACACCACTTCAAACACTTGCCAATTACAAATGAAACCACCATGCGTGTATGTGTAGAGATTTTTGTGTGAACATAACTTTCATTTCTGTGGGTTAAAAAAATGCCCAAGAGCTCAATTGTGGACCAAGTAGTAATTGAATGTTTGCCTCAAAAGAAATGGGGAAACTCTTGCGGAGTAGCCATCCCAATCAAGAGCACACATGCGATCCAGTTTCTCCACATCCACAGCGTCTACTGTCTTCACTACTTTTTAACTTTAGCAGCTCTAATAGGTGTGTGGTGACAGCTTATTGTGGTCAGGGCACACTTTCCTCATGGCTAATGATGCTTAGTATCTTTTCATTTGGTTTCTCCAAACCTTTGTCCTTGTTGGTAAAATGTATCCTTATGTTTTTCACCAATTTTCTAATCTGATTTTTTTAACTCTTAGTATTAAGATATCTCTATATATTCTCTTTACCAGTCCTTTGCTAGACACACCATTTGCAAGTATTTTTTAATTTGTATCTGCTGCTTGTCTTCTCGTTCTTTCTATAGTGTCTTTTTCTTTAATTTTATCTGCATTTTATGTGTATGGGAGTTTTGTCTGCATGTACGTCTGTGCAGCCTGTGTGTGCCTGGTGCTGGAGAAGTGTATCTGATCTCCTGGGACTGGTATTACAGACGGTTGTGAGACACTATTGTAGGTGCTGGAAATTGAACCCTGGCCCTCTGCAAAGCAACCAGCGCTCTTAACTGCTGAACCGTCTCTCCAGCTCCTTCCTAGAGTCTTTCGAAGATCAAGCCTTTTAAACTTTGGTGAAGTCAAACTGACCAATGTTTCCTTTTATAGACTAATGCTTTTGGTGCTAAGTCTAAGAACTCATATTTTTTTTTCACTTTTCTGAAAGTTTTATACATAAAAATACACTTTATATTTAAAGCTATGGTCTATTCTGTTTTGTATCTATTTTGTTTCTAGCCATTACATTATTATTACATTGTTTGTATCTAACATTTGCATCAAACGTATTATTTGTAATGTATGCCTTATTATATATACCTTACTACAAATAAATATAAATGCATGGTGTTAGAAAAGTAAATCCTGTCACAACTCAATCCTGTTGTGTAACCTAATTGTCTCACAAACCTTTATCTTATGGGCCTTCGTTTAAAATACAAGTTTAATATGTTCAGTAGTTCCTAACAGCTTCTAATAAGTCACTGGATTGGTGCATCAGAAGGCAGGAATATTTTCAACCTGCTTACATTGCCCCAATATCCATTTAATAGGTTTCTTTCCACCTTAAACAGGCAACTTTGGTATCTGTTGCTAGAAGCTAAGAACTTGCATACAAGCTGCCTTCTGAGGTTATTTAAGCAAACATCACATGGAGACTGGGCCAGAAACAGAGCTCAAACCTCGAAAATGTTTCCCTTTGCCCCTTAAAGCCGAGACACTTGCAGCTTCAGCTTCACACACATCTCCGCATGCGAGGAGCTGCTCCCAGCCCACTGCGGTCAGGTCATCTGTTTCTATTTCAGTGTGAGGATGTACATAGATTTGTTTTTGAGGACCGGAGTGAGTCATTGCCAAGGTTGAGGTTACAGATTGGTAGAAGTCATTTAGCTCACTCAGCGCTTCTTCCTGAGTGGCACAAACCAGCATCTTCTGGGGAGAAAAATTAACTGATGCCAGCTCAGCCCACTACCTGTTTTATCAGATTACAGTCTTCCAGGAAGGGACCTAGGTCTGAACATCTGGGAATGCTCTGCTGTCCCCACCATCAGATAATGCCCATGCATCCTCAGGACAATGGATGGCTGCTTTGGCTCAGTCTTTGTTCATTTCAAACATTCCAAAGTTAGTATCTCTCTGGAGAAAGTCACCTATCTGACTACTTAAATGATATGACTTTTGAAAGTTGCAACTCCTGGGTTTTAAATTTCCTTGCTTTAGAGCATCTACCACCTACAAATTCCCCTATCCATAACTGTGCCTTCTCAAGTTCATTGCTGTGGATAGTTTGAGCTGGCTTATTCTCTGTTCTGGGGTTGTCCCTTGAATTGCAGGCTGCTGAACAACAACCCTGGCTTCTCCCCTTTACAAGTCAATCATATCTTTCTTCTCTCAGTTGAGATTATCAACAATGTCTATAGACCTTGGCAAATATCCTCTGGAGGAGGTGCAAAATTCTCCTAGACTCTCCTTCTAAAACAACTCTGTGCATGCTGCATGTATGTGTGTGAGTGTGTGTGTGTGTGTGTATTGTACATGTGTGTACACATACATGATTATGTGAAAGCCAGAGGTCATCACTAGGTGTCTTCCTTTGTTACTTCCCATTTTACTACTTTTATTATATTCTTATTTTTAATATAATTCCATTTTACTTTTCACAGGGCCTCTCTGAACCTGGGACTCACCAATTAGGGTTAGACTGACTATCCAGCCCCAAGATCCTGTCTCTACCTCCCAGTGTTGGGCTGGAGTAAAAGTGAGCACCAGGAATCTGAACTCAGGTCCCCATGCTTATGCACTCTGAAGCAGTCCATTCGATTGTCTCAGAAGTCCAACCACAAAGACATTCTATTTCACTAAGCAGACAGGTCCCTTCCCGTAACTTCCATCTTTGAGTTATACTTCTGTTTCTGACACCACATCAAAGCAGGCTTTGCTAAAGTCACTTCCCATGCTCCCTGCACCAGTGCTGCACTTCCATATTTACTTCCTGATCCTAGGGTGACATATTTTTCTGCCAAACGGCCTCCAGTTTGCTATCCTTCCTCATAACTGGTGACACCGAACTGAACATGGAGTGGCCTGACCATCCGGGTACAGAGGAGCTATTTCCTACATGCTGCAACTCTTAATGCACCCTAGATCACATCAGTCACTGGTTTGGCGACCACATCCCGCTGTGGACTCAGACTGCACTTGCGGTCAATTAAGAACCGCAGCCCCTGCTCGCATAGCTCTTAATTTGACTCCATCCTGTGCTATGGCTGATGTGAGTGTGTGTGTGTGCGCATGTCTGCACGTGCGTGTGCTCCTTAGTCTAATTTTAGCAGAATACACTGATCTGTGGTTAAGTTTCACATCCTTGGTTTCAGTATGTCGTTTTAGAACACAAAGAATTTTGAATCCGTGTTCATCACCAACAGAAGAGCTTTTCTGCTCAGTTTTGTGCAATCTTCAAGTTATTGGACTGGCAGCCCTGCCAAATGTTCACTGCAGTTACTGTTAGAGACACACTGTCTGGAGCAGTCTGGACAAAAGTATTGTGGGACTTCTGAGACAGCTCATATCAAATAACACGGATTCCATGATGCTCTGCCTCCCATCCCTCACTCCACATTCCTACAGCTTATCTACAGGAGGGCATAAGAAAGAAAAAAAAAAAAAGAACAGTCTTAATAGGAAATTCTGGCACAAAAATACTTGAGGACATTAGGTTAAATTAACTATGCCACTCTCAAAGGACAAAAGCAGCCTTTCTCTGTATGGAGTTCCTATGCAGTCAAAAGAACAGAGCGGTGGGGTAGGGCAGTGGCTCAGTGGATAAGTGCTTACTATGCAAGCAAGTATGAAGACTTGAGTTCAAATCCCAGAACCTGTATAAAACTAGATTTAGTATAGTAGTTTGTATCTGTAATCTTAGCACTGCTACCGGGAGATGGAAGGAGACAGAAGACTGCTTGGGAGCTTGCGGGTCAGCTAACTTGGCATATACAGGAGAAAAACAAAAGATCCTGTCTCAAATGAGATGGAAGCAAGGGCCAATACCTAGGGTTGACCTCTGACTTCCACATGTGCATGGTGGCATGTGTGCACCCACACTCAGATGTGAATGTCACACATACATATGCACACACACGACAGAGGATGGGTTAAAGAAAAGGAAGATGGTGATCGCCAGGGTCTCGGAAATGACTGGGTAGACTTTCATCTTGGGAAATGAGAATGTTCTGGAGATAGACAATGACAGTGTTTGCACAATAGCATGTCCATCTTCCTGCCACTGAAATGAACACTAAAAATGTATAGTAGAGTAAGTTTAATGTTTTGTCTTTTCTGACAGAATAAAAAGTAGATTCATTATGCAGCAAAATAATTGAATTATGCAAGTTCTACATCACACTCCTTAGATTAATCCCCCCGGGATTGGGAGATGAGGCCAATTTCACCTGACTTACTTGGTGACCATGTAATTCCGTCCCAGTTATTCACAAAGCAGTCAGGGACTTGCTGCTTAACTCTCTTTAGTTGCTCTAGATTTTCTTTTGTTACAACCAAACATTAACTTTTGTCTTTAAGTCAGGATTCACTATGTCCCTGAGGCTGGCCTTGAACTCACGGTCATTTTGCTTCACCTGGGATTGCAGGTATGTATCATGCTCGGCTTAGGACTTGCATCTCTTTCCAGTCTCCCAGACTTTCTTACCATGCATGTGGCAGCCACTAGGCTGGGGACAGTGATTCCTCAATCATCTCTCTCACCAGGACAAGCTGTAAATCAGATGAGGATGGCAGCCAGAGTCCAAGCCTGGGAGAAAGTCAAATAATCCATGGTGCAGGGAATTGGGCTGACAGTCTTGTTGAGTTTGGGTTTGGGAATTCCTCATGTAATAAGGCAGAATTCCATCTCTCTCATGGCTCCCTTACTCTCTGTGGTGCTGGGGATGGAACTGAGGGCCTTGTGCACTCTAGGTAAAGGCTATTCTATGAAGCCACACCTCTGGGATTCAGTTTTTAAGTCAGAGTCTTGCTGTATCTCAGATGGGCCTTAAACTCATGGTTCAACTACCTTGGACCTGAGCTCTGGCATGACAAGCATACACCACTGTACCTGGAGCTCTCTTGCCCTTAGATTTTTGTTTTGTAAAAATTCTTCAGATCAGAAGGCCATTTTCTTTGTTGGAAGCAACTAAAATTCAAGTCCTGCTTCCAATCTGTCCTCTGTTGGCACACTCCTGTCATTTATCTTCCTGCTTCAAATGTGCTCCCAAATCAATTTTTCTTGTCCTTAACATTTTTGCAAACCTTAGCTCTTTTTTTTTTATCACAACCTCCCTTAGCCAACACTTACAACTCTGTGCCTTCACCTTTAATTTTTTAAAAATCCTTCTTGATATATATATATATATATATATATGGAGAGAGAGAGAGATAGAGAATGAGAATATGCCTTTAGAGAATAGAGGTTGACATCAGGAGTCTTCCTCAATGAACTCCACCTTGTTCTTTGAGACAGGGTCTCTCTGAACCTGGATCTAATTGACTTGCTAGGTTGGACCAATGAGCTCCAGGGACTGTCCCCATCTCCTCATCTCCAGTGCTGGGAGTACAGACACCTGCTCTGTGCCCAGCTTCTTCACATAGGTGCTGGGGATCAGAACTTGGGTACTCATGCTTGTGCACTTCACTGACGGGCCCCTTCTTTCCGTCTTATGTATAATGATTGTTTTTAGATCAGTTCCCTTTGCTTAGGACTCCTGCCCCAGCCCCATTCTCCTGTGGGAATTATAAATCATCCTTTATTGAGTTTCACATATTCTGCTTTGCATTTTTGGCATGGGGAGGTTACAGTCTATGGAAATGTCAAAACCTTTCTGTTTGTAAGTTGAGTCATGGTGGTACAGCAACTCAGTTGATCATCATGGATCCTTACAAAACTATCAGGGTGGATATTATTGTCCCTCCTCACAGCTAAAACAGCTGGATCTCTCAGTGAGGTCGTATGGGTTTATAACTAAAATGAAATTCCAGATCCTTTGCCTCCTAGTCACTAGCAACAATATTGATCTGGCATCTGCCACAGCTGAGCATTGTTCTAGACCACGGATACTTCAGTGAACAAAGTCAACACAACAGTCTCAGGGGGACTGGCATGCCAGCAAGGAGAGGCAAGTAAACAAATGATACGGAAAGTACAGCAGATGGTGATGAGAATGGGAAGGACATTGCTTAAAATTGGATTAGCGCATACTCTGCTGATCGGGTGATATCTGAAGGCCATGCAAGAAACAAGGGAGTCCTGTAGGAAAAAGGGGGAAAGTGTTTCAAGACTGAAGAAAGCCAATGCAAAGGCCCCGTGGTAGGAATGTGACTGGAATCCTTAAAGAACAATGGGAAGCTAATGTGGCCAGAACAAAGGAATAAAGAAGGCAGTAGCAAGAGGTGAGGTCAGAGAGAAGAAGAGGGCTCCATCAGACAGAATTCTGTGAGTTCTTTTGATTTTATTCTGAGTTATATACAACTGATTTCTTGGACAATTGGGTGTGGTATTGGAAAAAAAAAAAACCATGAGGTAAGTGAGAATATTGAGATTTGGGGCTTTGGGTTGGATGTACCATTGCCTAAGATACAAAGAGAGCAGGAATTAGGGTCCAGTGTGGGAAAGTCATTAGCTGGAAGGAGGAGGATTAAGGAGGAGTCAGGAGTCTGGGAGTGGAGAACATTGGCCATTGATTGTGCTACAGAACTTCTAGAAGGCTGAAGGAAGCGTGTGGAAGATACTGAGGGATGGGAGGTAAGTTCAGGGTGCAGAAGAGTGGAGCTGGGAGCACAGTTCATGGTTTTATTCTTGCATTGTGCTGGCTAGTCTTAGGTCAACGTGACACAAGCTAGAGTTATCTTAAAGGAGGGAACGTCAACTGAGAAAATGCCTCCATAAGATCCCACTGTAGGGCATTTTCTTAGCTATTGATTGGAGAGGGCCCAGCCCAGCATGGGTGGTGCCATCCCTGGACTGATGGTACTGGGTTCTATAAGAAAGCAGGCTGAGCAAGCTCTGAGGATCAAGCCAGTGAGCAACATTCCTGCATGACCTCTGCATCAGCTCCTGCCTCCAGGTTCCTGCCCTGTGTGAGTTCCTGCCCTGAGTTCCTTTAATGATGGACTACGATGTGGAAGTGTAGACCCTTTCCCCCACAACTTGCCTTTTGGTCACAGTGTTTCATCACAGCAATTGGCACCCTAACTAAGGCACGTATATCCCCCTAATTTCTTGGCTTTGGTGTTTGGGCATTTCAGACTCCCAGACGTAAGATTCAAAGCCTTCCCATTGATCTTCAACATCTCTTCTAGCAGTCTTCAGCAAGTTGAATCGCCATCTTCCCAGAACATGGGATGTCTCTGTGCCCTCTCCTTGACTACCAGCCCCCAAGGCATCAGCAGTGCTGTCCTCCTATAAAAGAGATTTCAAATCCTGTGTTGTCCCCACTGTCACTGTACCAGGCTGGCCCTCATCACTTCTTACATCCCTACTCTGTAGTCTGTTGCTCGCCCAGCATGCTGGATTAATAGTACCCCCCCTCTCTCCCTCTCTCTCTCTCTCTCTCTCTCTTTGTGTGTGTGTGTGTGTGTGTGTGTGTGTGTGTGTGTGTACTTGTATGCATGGGTGTATGTAGGCCAGTGGTTGGCTTTGGGTGTCTTTCTTGATAACTATCTACCTCATTTCTTGAGATAGAGTCTCTACTGAACCTGTAGCTCACTGATTCAGCTGTACTAGCTGGCCTGTCTCCACCTCCCCAGCACCAGGATTACAGGTGCACACTCCACACCAGGCTTCTTTACTTGTTACTTGGTGGATGAGTACGTGTTTAAAATGTGCAAAGTCTGGGGTTTCATTGCCAGCAGCAACAACAACAATAACACACACACACACCAAAAATTAGAAAAGTTTTTGTTTGATAAATACTGTATGGTCCTGTATCCACTGACTACCATTTCCACACACTTTTTATATTTAGCTTCCACTACCGATGGCTTTTCCACACTGAGGAGAAAAATGGAAATCATGTGAATCAGACAGGACCATGACCAGTACAGACTGATAAATTACTGTAGCCACCTCTCCCGGCCATCGCGAGACTCCTCATGAGTGCCCAGCAAGAGGAACCCTGTGGGATTGTAACAGAAGCGTGAAATGTCCATTCGGGGATGCACACAGCCCTGTCTTCAAGGAAGGAGGACCTAAAGGGATGCAGTTGAGAAATAACAAATAAGATTAGAAGCAATAGTCTGGCCTCGATGTTTTGTCAAGTTCTTAGTAGATTAGAGCAAAGTTTGTCTTTATTTCCACAATCCAAAAGGAAAAATAGTGCCTGCAGCCAAAAAAATGTCACTGCTAATTCAATTTTCCTTTTCTAATGTGTGTGTCACTCGGCACCTCTGGATTTTGTAGCCATCTGCTGGCTGCTCTGTTTCTTAATCCTGTTACGTCTGAACTTCATGGCCAGTTGCTTTGGTCTACGAAAAACGCAAATGAAACCCAGTGGGCCACACTACAGGCTCCAGGGATTTGTGTTATGAAATTTGGAATTACTGGGCTCATAGAATCCTAGGGGATATAAGCTGTCACTGGTGGAAGCCTTTCCCAACATGTCTGCCTTTCTCCTTTCCCATCTGTGTACTGAGTCCCACGAGGAACTTGGGTGTGAGAGGGGATGGAACAAGGCGCATGAAGATTTTTTCCCCCTTGTTTTGTGTGTGTGTGTGTGTGTGTGTGTGTTTATGGGTATGTGGTGTCTACATGTGTTCGTGTGGTGAACATTTGCACACAGGCAACGTGCACACACATACATGTGGAGGCCACAGATTGATTCTAGCCATCTTCTTTGATTGCACTCCATCTTATTTTTTGAGACAGGGTTTCTCACTGAGCCTGGAGCTCACTGATTAGCTGGCTGAACAATGAACTCCAGGGATCCATCTGTCTCTGCCACCTCCCCCAGTGCTGAGGCTACAGGCTTACCCCACCATGCCTGGCTTTTATGTGGGTCCCAGGAATCCAAATCCTGGTCCTCCTGCTTGTGCAGCAAGCACTTTACCGACTGAGCTTCTCCCCAGCCACACCATAAGCTCTTCTAACCTAGGCTAACCTCGAACTCCAGATCCTCCCTCCCCAGCCTCCTGAGTGCTGAGATTACAATCAACCTTTTCTTAGTCATAAAAGTTGATGCCTCAGGGCCAGATCCAAGTTAATTCAACAATGCCCAGGGTTCAGGCATAGTCCTGGTTGAAACAGTGTGGAGCCCTTTAAGGTTGGTGAAAAATCGTTAAACGTATAAAGCTTCCAGAATTTGTAATCCAAATCTATAAACAGATTTCCATACACGGATGTAGGGAAGGCTCAATTATCATTCACTGAGGCTCTGTTACTGTCAGAGCATCTGAGCTGAGGCCAATCAGCAGCCAGCTCCCTGCTTCTCCACCGTGCCCCAACTGGAACGCAAAATGAAGGGGACAAGAGACACACGTTGAATAATTCAGGCCCTAAATCGCCCCTGAGCTCCCTCTCAATTGTGTCTCATTCTCTGTAGATCAGGACGGTTCTGTGCACATCTATGAGTTTGAATCAAGAAATTACCTCTATTGATTTCACTGGGATGTGTGATATAAATTTACATTCTATCTTCATGGCCTCATGCTTAAACGCCAATAAGTGTCCCTTCCGAACAGCCAAGCACATGCCTGACCTTCAGCTCTCTGTGTTGTGAGGGAGCCTCTGCTGGATTGGGGATGCTCTGCAGAGACTTCTATGGTCAGAATTTTAATATTCAAAACGTTATTTGTGAATTACTTACAATCTTCAGCAAATGAGAAAACCACCACATATGTGTCCAGCACCCAAATCATGTGAGTGTGCACATGTACGTAAGTGTGAACATTTTCCTTTATGCTCTTTTGACTTGCCTATAGATGGAACTGTAGAAGCAGAGTGAGAAAACCTCCCAGGTTCACCTTATAGCCTGACACTTCCAGACCACCTCCCTCTAAACACACCCCTCAATTCTTTATCCTCCCAGGAATGTCCCGGTATTTTTATTACACACACACACACACACACACACACACACACACACACACACGGGGGGGGGGGAGATTCACTTTAAAGTGAATGGAAAGGCTTACTGGAGTCTGTTGCGCGGTGATAGAGATGACTTCAAAGTATCAAAATGCAACATTGCTATAGAAACTACACAATGCCCTTTTATTCAGCCACAGAGAAGAATAGAATTGTGGCACAGCAAAGTGAATGGAATGATACTCATCACGTTATTCACTAAATAAGCCAGATTCAAAAGGTCAAAGACAAACAGGTTTTCTCTCATATGTAGGATCTGGACCAGCCAGCCTTCAGACCTGTATAGCTGGAAGCAGCTCTGGAGGCTCTGTCACCTCCCGTACCTCCTACAGCTGTCTCTGCTGATCGTCCACATTTTTGCCATAGTGATAGGTGCAAGAGAAACCCGTCCCTGTCTCCATTTGCATTCCCACTTCCACTAGAGGTGACCCTTTCACCTTCCATGTGAACTTTCAGAATTGGGATCTGCATGTGTCACTAGAACGTGCTTTCTGTCCTTATGTTTAAATGCTTAATCGTTTCTTTAAAAATGCTTTTACAGTAGGTCTTTTGTGTCTGCTGAGATTGCTTTGTAGCCTGGGGAAATTTTAATAACACTTCCAGGTGTGCATAATGGGAATATATTCTAATTTTATCAGCTATATCCTTAACATGTGATTGAACTAAGTTTATTAATTGTGACATTCAGAACTTCAATATCTGTATGCACTTTTCATTTTCTTGATCTGTTTCTGAGAAATGTTTATTAAAATATCCCTCTGTGGCTGCAAATTTGTCATGTTTCTTTCGGATCTATCATTTCGGATTTATACGTTTTAAAGCTGTGTTGTTTGTTGAAAATAGCTTGGGAGGCAATTCTCTCCTAGAGAAGCCTACACACGTGCTCTTGGATGTGTCTGAATTTCCTTCACAGAGACTTTTTTATAAACTCATGCTTAAAAATCTATATTAAAAATCTTATAAATAGCTTGTGAAGTTTTTTTTCTTAAATATATATGTCATGGCCAATTTTAATCTTCAATTATTCTGTGTTGTCTTAATAGTATTTCAGCGACGCTGATGTTGGTCTGTTGACCTTCTTTGGTTAGTTTGTCAGTCTTACCACTTCCAAGAGTTACTTTATGGGTGTAAGTCTAGTGATGAGCATGTGGTAATATTCAGAGTTTTAATACAATTCATGTGTATCAGCTAATAGTTGTAACACGTATTTACTGTAGTTGCTAGGACAGACAGATTTTTATCATCTCATTTTGTGTGCTATTCTACTTTCTATATTGTGTGTAGTCTATGGTTTTCTCCCCACAATCCCGTACTTTCTGGAGTCAGGCTCTAGCCTCTGGTAGCTGCCCTTTCATCTTTAAACACATCACCTCTGTAGTTACCATATTTCTCTGTTTAACTCCCGTCTCTTTCTCCCTACATGATCTATTTTGTCTGCTTATTTTACTTCCACCTTGCTTTTATTCCACCCCATATAAGCGCTGTAAGGGGAATGCTTCGTTAGAGAAGCCACAGTTCTCAGCACTTGGTGCGGTGAAGGCCCATTCCTACCATGCCTTTACCGAGACTCATTCCCTGAGACTCTTCATCTCTCTCCCTTTCTTCTCTCTAGGGTGCCTTTTTATTATCTTCATTTTTGATATTTAAGCCTAATAAAGTGTTCTAGGTCGACACCCCCTTTTCAGGACATTGGAAAGATTGTTCTGAGCTGAGACTGTAGCTACTGATGTGTTTTTCCTTCAAGGTAATTCCGTTACCTTTTTATCTCTTGGCTTTTTACAGTTTTTCTTGTCTTTGATAATTCCCAGCTTTGCTTTGATGTACCCAGACGCTTTCTGCTTTTATCCCCTTGAAACTCTGCTGTGCCTCCCCAGTTCTAGAAGTCCTTCTTGCTAAATGTTGCTAGTCTTTCACTCTCTCAAACCTTTTCTTTCAGAACTTTTCTAGTATTAGGTTCCCCATATTTCTTACTTTTTTTGTCCACCTCTTCTTTTCCATGGCTTTCATCCTCATTTATAGTCTCGGCTTTATCTCACATCTTAACAACTCTATTTAATTTTCTTAAATCTGGTATCTGACACATTTATTATTGAGGTTTGATTTTCTGCAACATAGTATTTTATCAGGAGCCATTTCATTTGGTTTTCTTTCAAATCTACTTTTTAATATTTTGGTATTATCCTGGTTTGGGTGTCAGTTTTTCTTTTATCTCTTTAAACTGTTACATAGTCTTGCAGGTTCTTCCTGGTCCTGCAGTTCCTGGGATTGCTCATTTTACTGTGTGTGGAATCTGCTGAGTCTTTCTCACAGTTGACTATTTCTTCTTATAGTCTGATGCTTTTGAATGATTCCTAAATCCTAGTGGGGATTATTTAATGCCATGAGTGTTTCATGGAGCCCAGAAATATAGTAGTTACTAAAGAAAGGTTTTACACCAGTGTCTATATGGAAACATCCGGGTCACTGGTGTAGAACAAGTTTATAATATTAACTAATCCCTTGAGAATTTGGATTACCTGAAATTAAAATGATTTATCAAAGTTCTCTTGTAAAGTGACTCTCTGCTGTAAGGTTGGCATTTGGGCTGCTCGTGGGTGAGATTGATTGATTGATTGATTGATTTTGCAAATTTCAAACCTAGAATCCAACCTAGTGATAAATTTGACAACTTTTCTGGTTACAGCTGATGAACACAACTCTTCAGGTCCTCCTCTCACACATCAAGGATCTAGCTTTAACTCACCAGGACCTCAATTTTCAATGCTGCCCATCATCCTTGTAGGAACAGCAAATGGAACCCAAATGGATAAAGGTTTTCCTTCGATGGCCTATGGTGCTGACCTCAACACAAAGGCTCTCTCCGCTCACCATGAGCCACCTGCTTTCTTGTTGGATCATCATCCGACTCATGACAAACCCATCGTCTAACTCAGAGACACAAGAAGAAGTCCTTGGCTACTTCATTTTCCTTTAGCTCAACATGGTGAAAGGAACATTTTTGCTTACAAGCTTTCTATTCCTCTGATCTGAAGAAATTTTTACATTGGTCTCCCCAGGGTGCCACATTCTTCTTTTGCACCCAGAGGGTCTTTATCTTTTCTTTTTAACCTCTCTCTTTCTGTCCCCTCCCCTCAATCTCTTCACTATCTGTCTGTTTCTTTCCTTGTTTCCTCTCTCTTTCTCTCTTCCCTGCTTCTCTCAGCATCCTCAGCTCCTCTCCTCATCCAGAAGACCTGATTCTAGCGGCAATAGAGTCTCCCCATTTCTTCAGCTGATCTTCTTTGCCTCTCTGTTTTATGTCCCTTTCCCTAAAGGCCAAAACTTAGAAGTGAAAGCCTCAAAGGAAACCCTGGTTTCTGATTCTACACTTTACAAACAACCCAGAAGGAAGGAGAATAATGTGCTTCTTGCATGAGTCCAAGCAAGGAAAGATGAAAGCAGAAGGAAGAGGGAATTAGCTGTGGGGAGACAAGCAACAGTGGGTCGCCATGCCGTCCTGGGAGGTGTCAGAGGGGCTTCAGCTGTGGAGTCTGACACTGCTGGTTTCACAGCCTGGTCATGCACTGCCTGTACCAGTATGATTCCGGAAGGCTCCACCACCTTCCCAGCATCTGCTTTTATTGTTTTATTGTTTTAACTGGGGGATAACATGATCATGTGCCCCCCAGGCAGTAAATGAAGCAGTGCACATTAGGCGTTGCCAGATAGTCCTCAACTAAGGATGATTCAATTTCCATTTTTTAGAAAACTTTAACATGATACAAAAGAAATACCTATTCCATAGAACTGTACTTCAAATCTTAAATTTGACCTTTTCCTTTGCTAGCTATAAGTAGTAAGAGCACCAGTCCCAGTCAGCTCCACAATCAGGGAAACAACCAATGATCTATGGTGCCCTGTGTCACTGAGCTGACGTGTATAGTGGATTATCAGACTTAAATGCATGCTCAACTGAAGATATTTTCAACTTATGATGGATTTATCAAGACATAACCCACTGTAAGCCAAGGAGCATCTGTATGCTGTGACCCAGCAGGCTGTAACTTAATTGCTCAGTAACTTGGTAGGGTTTTTATAGACATGTGAGTAACGCTGATGATTCACGTTTTTACATCAGGCTGGATGACCTTGAGTGAGTTATCTACTCCCTCGATCCCATAGCTCCCTCATCCATCATAAATTCTATGAGGGTGTTGTTTTCAACAACAGTACTTCCAAGCCCAGAATACAGGCCGTGGGTCCCTTACCCAAAATGCTTAGCTGCGGAAATGTTGTGGCTTTTGAATTTTTTAAAGTTGGAATCATTTTCTATGCATAATAAGGTATTTGGGGGAGGGAATGCAGTTCTAAGCTTGAACTTTATTTATGTCTCATCTATACATTAGACAGAGCCCAGAGATAGTTTTACAGGATATTTTTAGTATGCCTGTGTTTTGACTGTAACACCTCACATGAAGTCAGAGTGCACTTTAGAGATTTTTGGATTTCAGATGTCTTTGGCAGGGGTGATATTCTTGGTTTCCTCTGGGTCTCCTTTAGTGCACCCAGCTCTGGTGGCTAACCTCCACAAGCTCATTCTTGCGTTCTTTCAAAATGACTTCATTACCTATTTTGTCACCGAGGATTTAAGTGAGTAATTTCTTCCACTATATTGAATTAATGGCAAGCCAAGATGTTTTTCTTAACCTTACCATCCTTGGATATAAAGCAGTGTTGACAGTCAAGGTACTTGGGATTGTTTGTTGAATGAGAAAGTGGATGAATAAGTGGAAAAGAATAGTCTGGGGAGATCTGTTGCTAAAATTTGTGGCTCATACCCACCGAGTTCCTATCTGCTTCTGGTTTTACATTTTGGTCTATTTTAGTTCCATTTAAGAAACACTTACTTTGTTCTCTCTGTGTGTAAACATGTGTGTGCAGGTGCACATGTCTGTGCATGAGCATGCAGAGGCCAGAGGGCATTGTTGTCTTTCTTTCTTTTCCCCACCTTATATTTTGAGACAGGCTCTCTCACTGAATCTTGAGCTCACTAGTTAGGTTAGACGGGCTGGCCAGCAAGCCCCAAGATCCTCCTGTCTCAGCCTCATAATGCTGGGATTATGCTTATGTGAGTGTTGGGCATCTGAACTCCGCTCATCATACTTGTGCAGAAGGCCATCTCCTCGTCCTCTCTATATTCTTCGAGTAGGGAAACTTCTTGTCACTTTGCATCCAACAAGCAGTTGGCCTCTCATGATGCTGATAAAGGCAATGATCAGATTCCACAGCCCGGAGAATCACCAAATAGATATGCAACTTAAAGGCAGCAGAGGAGCTAGCTAAAGGCAAATACGATCACCCAGACTTCTAAGCTGTTTCCTGATATCCAGAAAGAGATTGTGTGCCTAGGAATTTATGGATATGCTCAGGGAAAATCTGGACATGAAATCAGGCTGTAGGAAGGGCACTTGGTTGGAGTCTAGGAGTTCCAGACCAAGACCACTTGCAGAGTTGTGAAGCAGGCAGGTGCTTTTCCTCGTTTCTTCTATAATACACTTCCTGTGGCAGTTAGAGAACGGATCACAGACAAGAATGTGACCCATACTGAGCCAGATTATCTATCTTGACAAAAAAGCTAACTGATGGAAATGGGGTTTAGAAGTTAGAAGCTTGATTAGACCAGGGCAGAGCTTTAAAGGGAAGGTTGACAAAGTCCTGTTGTGGTCTCAGTGTCACCCTTGACTCCTGTAATTCCTCGAATCAACAATTCACCTTTCTCTGAGATTCCAAGAACTTTTATTTCCTTGGATCCTCCCACGACATTTGCTCCCCCCCTCCCCCGACATAAACTAATAAGATTGGCCTTTGTTCCCTGGAATAAAAAAAAAAAACCTCTGAAGTACAACTCTACTGGGTAAAGCTGGGGAAGCTGTGTAGATTCCTTTTACCTGTGTTTAGCCTGCCTTTGGTGTATTTCTCCCTGATTCTTAAGAGGGAAATATACTGATAGTCTCAGTCGAGCAGGAGAGACAGACATACACAAATCATCTCAACTCAAGGCAGAAAGTGCTCTAACAGCAGTATTACAGCAGTGTCGTGGGAGCAAAAAGGAAAAACATTCCAGTTTTGCTCCAGGTGTGAGGGGGAGGGTCTCAAGGAGAGCCGAGTCCCCGGGGGTGGTTGGGAGTTCTGGTGTACTACCAGGAGCGTCCAGAGAGCATTAACAGTAATTATGTTGCTTAAACGGATAAAGAGATGAAAGAGCAGGTGCAATCTGCTTCTGTCTTTAAGAGCTGCTTTAGTTAAGATAGTCTGGGTTCTGCTGTGGTAACAAATTCCACATGGAATCTCAGAGGCTTATCCCAGCCAGGTTTACTGTCTCCTTGTAAAGCATAGTCAGCAAGACCAACGGAGAGATCAGCTCCATGAAGTCCCTTAGGGGTCCAAGACAATGAAGATGGTAGAGGCTCTGACACCATGTTGCTGAAACATCTGAGACGCGGGACCTTCTTGGCCCTTGCAGCAGAGGCAAGAGAGACACATTGTTTGCTCAGTTACTAAATGCTTTGTGCTAGAATGTGTACACATCACTTCTACTCCATCCCATTGTTCACAACTAATCACATAGCCCCACTCAACCTTCCAGGCATCCTCTTCAGGTGGATCCAGGAGGAAGCCAGATGAGGGTGAGCATGACAAGTTCCACAGGAAGGGGATTCTTCATAACTTACTCATGTGTGACTTTCAATGAAGCCCTGTTCTTGCTTGGCACATTTCTTCTCTTCTGTGGTGAGGCATCTCAAATCTCATCACTTCTAGAGCCATCCCATGACAAATCAGAGACTATCACAGAATGCATGAGAGGTACACCTTCAGATGTTTGAAAGTGAGTTCGACATCTTTCCCTTCAAAATTAGCCCCTTCTACAGCCTTCTCTGTTGGAGTTAATGACAACTCTTTCCTCTGACTTGTTCATGTCAAGATGGACCCCACACCTAATATGTCAGTAGGTTTTATCAGCGCTTCCTTCAAAACCTATCCAGGGTTCTTGGGGCTGGATCTATGGCTCCAAGCATAAGGAGCTTGCTGAACAAGAATGAAGACCTGAGTTTGGATCCCCAGCACTCACGTAAAAGGCTGTCCGTGGCTGTGTGGCCTGAACCCCAGCAATGGGGGTAGGAGGGGCACAGGCTCACTGCTAGGCAGTCAAGTCAAAATAGCAAGCTCCAGGTTCACTGAGAGATACTTCCTCCAAAAATAAGATGGACAGGGATATAATGAGATAGATTCCTGAAATCAACCTCTGGCCTTTCTCATGCACAGGCACATTCTCCAACCACTTCTCCCTACTTTCCTTTATTTCACCTTGATCTGAGCTACCACCACCCAGGATTTTCTCATTAGATTCTTTACTAACCTTACTGCGTCTATTCTGTGATCTGTTTCCCATACACCAGATCCCATGGTTATCAATCCACCAAAGGCTCTTTTGGTCAGTCTCATACAAAAAAAAAAAATATGAAATAATCTTTCTACCTCATCTTACACAATGTTCCCTGAGCTTTAGGTGTGGGAGTGTTTTGTAGATGTATCTGTGAGACTGTGCTCCACAAATCTGCATTAAGTTGGCTGTCTTCAGTTCTCCAAGTTGGTTCCCTACAGTAGTCTCCATTTGCTGCAAAGAGAAGTTTCCTCGATGAGGGGTGAGGAGCACACTTATCTGTGGGTATAAAGACACATGTTATTAGGGATTATGCTAGTTTAGCAAAGTAGTGGTTGTAGATTCTCCTCCAATAACTGTGACTTCAGTAACACTAATTAGCTAGGTTCTCAGTATCTGACATGGCTTCCCTCTTGTTGCTCTGGCCTTAGAATTCTAATTCTAATTCTAATTCATTAGAATGAATTAGATACCATGGTTATCAGCATGGTATGTGTGCCACTACTGTACCCTTAGAGTTATTGTTCCATGGTGGTCTTTGATGTGGTTCATTGTCATCACAGCTAGGTAGGACTGTTGGTTGCCTCCTTTTTGAAGTTGGTGTGGTTCCTTCTGGTGTCATGAAAGCTAGTCTTCAGGAAGGAGGCATTTAAGTCAGTTCCTAGCTCAGAGGTCTCTGGGACCTGTTTCTGAAATGTGTAGTGTCTTCAGCAATAGGGATCTACCTTCCTCCTTTAAGCAACCAAAGGTGACAGCAATAGGCTGTATGCTTGGGGAATCTCTTAGACAGCTTTGGCCGGCAACTCAAAAGGTAGTTTCTCATGTCTGATATTGGAGTTTTTGCTAAATGGTTTTTGGCTCTTGGAGTCCACCCATCAGCCCAGATGAGAAAGTTGATTAAAACTATATATGTATATTTATACACAGAATTACATATATTATAGGGGATCAGGGAATTTGTTGTGAGATGGTGTCTCCTAGTAATATCAGAAGCCACATCCAGAAAGTCTCACCAACATGACTGCCAAAACATAAGCTGAACAAAGACAACACCTATGGACATGCCAACATGGGTGAGGGAAAGCCCATGAGGCCTCAACCCTACACAAAGAGCAACAGGCAACTGGAGAATGCTGGGAGTGGGGGAAGTGGTCTTCCCCAGGGAAGAGCTCATGAATTGGTTGTCCAGTACCAAGTGGTCAGTCCTGAACGCATACATACAAGTAACACTACATGGACAGAGCAGGTTATATTTAGGAACATAAATATGTACATATATACATGTATGTGTGCAGTAACAATGAATGAAAGATGAGGCCATGAATTTAAAGGAGAGAGGAGAAGGTATATGGGAGGTTTTGGAGGGAGAAGAGGGAAGAAATAAATGTTATGATTATATTATAACCTCAATTTTTTAAAGTATAAAAAGGAAATAAAAATAGGTGAGCAATACCAACTGAGGGAGGCTTTGTTGAGGTGTACGCACAAACACAAGGGAGCTGAGGCATGGGAAGAGTCCCTGAACAAGTGGGACACAATGTGATTGGTCTGGCTGCTGTCCTGCACAGGCACCTTGACAGTTGTGGCACAGCACTTGGGATTTATGCATAAGTCCTGTCTATCTTCTGTTGTCATCAGAGGTTCACCCTGGACACAGGATCTGTTCGTGCATACTGGGTCCATCTGCAATTGGTTTGCTAAAGACAATAGAGGATCACTGCCATCCCAGGAAGGTCACACGCCAGTCAGAGTCAGGCACTGGGTAGGTGCTGGGGTTGTGGGGATGGCCTTCATATACTTAGAGGAAAGCTGGTTGCTGTAGCATGAATATTTTAAATCAAAGGGGGTGAGGTGAAGTACAGGAGTCTGGACCTGCCCATCCCATCTCAGATTCATGATGTCTCAGATCATGTTGCTTTTCTACTCAAAACTCTATGGTGGGTATCCATTGCATTCAAAGGAAAAGACAAAATCTTCACAATAATCTATGAGGCCCTGCATTGTGTGATCTTCCTACCTCAACACATTCCCACTTTGGTCTCCTCTTCTTACTCTCCCTTCCTCTTCTGCAGGGATTTCTTCCTTACTGCTACACCAGAACCCTGGACTTCCCAATCTCAAGTCCTTTACTCTTGCTGCTGGCTCCCGCCCTGAAGGACTTCACCCTAATATCACAACCTTAACTTCTACACTTCTTTCAAGCCACCACTAAAAATCACACCCTCAGTGATGCATGCCTTGACCACTCTACTTAATACTGTGAGTTCTTCTCACCCATGCACCGGCTCCTGCCATTACTATGTTCCACTTTTCTGTATAACACCTTTGTCACCTCCTGATGAACTATACCAAGGTTCTTTGATGTTTTTCCTTGTGACCCTTTTCACCTGAGGAATTTTTATGCAACCCCAGGGATATAAAATAGATACACAAATAAAATGTTTCCTGATAATAAATCATACAGGGAATTATTTTAAGACAATTATTTGATATACATATGATTTTACCATATATTAAAAGTTGCAGATGAGATGAATGTATTTGTTTACTTTTTCCATAAAGAATCTTGTCTGCATGTTTAATGCTGCAGGATATAAAGTACATTTAACGTTTTGCAGGGTTGACTGATGTCTTGATTTTATAATTGTCAGTGTTTAAAATCCTGCTTTGCATGAACATATAGCACAAAATGACAGAAGTAAGTTTAGAGCTACATCAGATAGTTTTCTTGAAATTATGTCCTAATTTTAAGCCAAAAATTCACTGAACAATGTTTTAGCAAAACCCATCACCAACTCAAACAGCAATTTTTAAAAGCAAACATTCTAACACAATACAACCCAGAGTTATACTAATTTTATATTTACATGTTGAGAAGTGACAGTGAGAAATTATTAAATGTCTTTGTTTTCCTCAACTGAACAATTCTGTGTCTGTAAAATCAGAAAATGTTTAATGTACAGTAGAAACACTGCAAGTCACAATGCACAATCATCTCAAAGCTTAGCCAGGGTGTGTTTGGTAACATTCACATGTGCAATGCAGAGAGAGTGCTGTATGTTCAGAAACACACTGCAGTGAAGTCACATGACACTACATGGGTGAGCACTGCAAAAGCACCCGGAATTTGTTGTGTGTTTGATTTTCACTTAATTTTTAGTTGTTGCAATTCAGAAAACTTTGACTATTGACAACCTTTTGCAACTTCCATGTGAGGTCATGCATGACCCATCGTTTGAGAACTGGGACTATAGAATTGGATTGTTTACTGTGTTTGCTGTTTGTCCCTTGTTCCCCTAGGTTGTGAGTTCCTTGAGGCAGTCTCTTCTCAGGAACTATTTTAACATGTTCATCTGATTTACCTTGAGCATCTAGAAGGTGCTCGCCATGTATGTGCTCCATTAAGTATTTGCAGAATAAGTTAATGAAATATGGCTTCGCTCTCAGTGATTCTATCTGGTGAAATTACCTCACCCTTCTATGTTCTTATCATGTAAACTACAAGTTAATTAGGTAAAAATCAATCATCCCAGAAGAAAAATTATTAAAGAACAAACAACTAGTAAAAATTCTGTGTCACTCATAAGCAAACAAGTACAAACAAAAACAATAAGATAACCTTCCCAACATTAAACTGGAAAACATTATCTTGTGTTGGCAAATGTGCTGGAATGTTAGCATTCCCATACACTACATTTCCAAGAGGATGAACGACATTTTAGCAAGCATCTAGGAACCACAACATCATTTATACATTTTGGCCCCTTAATAATCATAAATATGCATAAATATATAGCTATTAAAATCTGCATCGATACAGTGGTTATATTAGCAAAAACTCTGGAAACAAGATAAAATGCCAAAAAGAAATTGCTCAAACTATGATGCTTTTGAAAAACCAAAGGAAACTGGAGAAGAAAAATAAGTTCCCCCAATCCACCAATATTCATTCCAGCAACTAGTCCTGGAACATGCTCTCAGTTCCCAGAATCACAGACACCAAGACCTATAAGAGAGGGAACCTTCTGTCAAGGAAGCCATGAACATGGTGAGAGACATTTGGTAAATGGAATAAAAGAGGATGAGCTGAGGGTAGCCATCCTCTTACCCTCAAATAAAAATCTATTCTTGGTGGAGTTTAGACTACTGAGCATCACCAGCTAGACATTCTAAACCATGAGTGAAAATACTAGGACTCCAGATAGGATCACCCCAAGAAGGAAAGGAGCTCCAGGGTGGACACTCCAAATTCAAATCAGAAGGCACTAGTTACCCATTGTATCATCAACAATATTACCAACAGCTAACAATATCAACAGCTCTTCAAATGACTCGTATCTAGTAACCATGGTTGCTACCAAGCAAGAGTCTGAATATGGCTTAGCTGTCTCTCTGCTTCCAGATCTCACAAGGCTGCATCCAGATACCAATCAGCTCTGAGATCTCATCCAAAGGCATGACTGGCGAATAAGTAGATTTGAAGCTCATATGGTTGTTGGTAGGATTTAGATCCCACAGGCATTGAACTGAGCCCCAGTCTCTTGTTAGCTGTTAGCCAGGAGTCACCACCAGCCCCCAGATTTTGTTGGCCTCCCCAACACAAGCACTTAGCATAAGTCAGCAAGCCTACAAGAATTAAGTCTTTGAGCAAAATACACTGTTTTATAAATCATAACCTTAAGAGTTACATCCTGCCATCTTTGCCATACTAGTGAGAAAGAGGGTCAGAGGTCCTGCTCACCCTTGAGAGGTGTAATAGTTAACCTTTATTGACAACTTGACACAATTTAAAGTCACTTGGGAAAATCAGTGAGAAATTATCTAGACCAAGTTGACCTGTGGTCATGTGTGTGAGAGGGTGTCTTTATTGTTAGCTGACCCAGCACACTGTGGGCAGCACCATTCCCTAGGCAGAGGATGAATATATAGGAATGAGAGAATCTAGCAAGCAGGCAGCATGGGCCCATTAGTTTCTCTGTTTTTGATTGTGAATGCAATATGAACAGCTGCTTGAATTTCTGCCTTGACTTCTCCAAAATGATAGACCATAACCTGAAATTGTGAGCCTAATAAACCTTTTCTTCTCCTAAGTTGCTTTTGGTCAGGATATTTTATCAGAATAGAAATAAAACTAGGACAAGATGGGAAGACTATATGGATGTGGGAGTACCAGAAGTTGATTTGAGATAGAAGTAGGGCCCTTCCAATGTAGAGTTCAAAAAGAGTAATTCATTGAAGCTGCCTCCTGGGGGGCTCCACATCTGGGAAGAGGGTGGGATGGGGTGGAAGAGTTCCCGAATTGAGTGCTATGGAGTAGTCTTGGTCTCATCTGTCAGCCAAATGATCCCAACATTTGCAAGATAATCCCCAACTTTGAAAGATGCTCCCCACGTGCCATAACTTCTAAGCATGAATATGGTTTTATCAGAGGCAGGAAATTAAGACTCAAATGACAACAAGAACTGGGCAGATAACAGGACATGCCAGACAGCTTTCCTATGAAGGGAGAGGCAGGCTGTGGTGACCTAGAGCACACACCCCATCACAAAGGGCAGCTCAGGAGACTGTCACCTGGGTAGAATCTCACACCTCCCTAGATTTAAAATTGGTGGTGGTGGTGGTGGTGGGGTTGCTCAATAAAAAAATAAAGCCAGCTCCCGCACCCAAATTTTAGACCTTTGCACAAGGCGTTTGCTGAATTTCACACTTGTATTTCCCACTCAGCTGGCTCCTCGCCATTCCTCACTTGCTGTCTTCTGAGATTCTGGTTGTATGAACTCCTCACATTCAAAGCCAGCCAGCCTGCTGATTAGCTTTAAATTTCAGGAGCTTTAAGGTCTCCAAATTTGGAGGTAAGCGTAGTCTCATTAAGAAGTCATTTGATAAAAATTAATCCCTCCAGGAATATTCTGGACTCGGAAGAAAGCTGCAGCGAGCTCATTAGCTGGTTGTAAGTTCCCAGTCCACCTTGGAGACCCTGATCCTCCTCTGGGTTTATCTCAGAGGCTCCAAACAGCTGCCGTGGCATCTGGGGACCAGATGCCAAGGATCCTACAGTCTCAGGAAAGAATGTAACAGAACCTGGAGCCACAGACAGGGCCCTGCCCCTTGAGCCCAGCTTCTCTGTTTTAATCACTTCCACTTGAGCCTGAGAGTGAAGGGACAAATTTCATCTTGCTGAGTAGATTTCTGAGCTTACCTCACCTAATCCTCTCAGGGTCTGTCTCCGGCCCAGCTGGGTGCATCCTTAAATGAGTTCTGGGGGTCAACACGGGAAACTACCCCTGAAGAAGGACTGTGTGCCCCTGGGCTCATCCAACCCTGTGCTGTCTTTCTTTCCCTCATGGCAATATATCCCTGGGGACCTATAAACCTGTCCAGAGTAGGCCTCAACTTTAATCTCTTGCTAACTCAGTAATAAAAGCTTTTTATGTAAGTCACTGGTGGTATTAGAAGCAACATGGCTGTATTTTTTGTCTCAAATATTTCTACTTCTATTTTTTGAAACTATAATGCATTCATGTGGGTAAAAGAAAAATGCAAACAGAATAAAGGAGAAGTCCATGAAAAATAAATCCCCCACCCACACCCCAAGTTCCCAGCAGTCCACCCCAGGGCAGTCACTGTGCTGGACTAAGTTCTCTGGTAAGAAAGATGACTGTTTTTAAATTTTCTAATTTGGTCTCAGAAATAGCCAAAGGCCAAATAGAGTCCACAATAATGTAATTAAAATGAGTGATGAGGCTACACATGGAACATGTCAGGGCAAGAGAAAGATCACACAGAGCACAAAGTGTGTGTGTGTGTGTCTGTGTGTGGTGTGCGTGCGTGTATGTGTGTGTGTGTGTGTGTGTGTGTGTGTGTGTGTGTAGAGAGAGAGAAGAGTGTGTGAGAGAGGGGTATGTGTGTGTGTGTGTGTGTGTGTGTGTGTGAGAGAGAGAGAGAGAGAGAGAGAGAGAGAGCTTAGTCCTCCATCTCTCTGAAAACTCTAGTCAATTCCATAAACATTTATTGCATGCAGTGTGCCAGACCCTGTCCCCGGGACTGTGGGTTATATGGAGATAAATCATATAAGGTCCCTGGCTTTGGGGAGCTTACAATAAGAATAACTCACATTGGATTGGCCCCTTTCCCTTTACAGGGAAAATTTCAGGAGAGTTATATCATAACTCAGGCCAGCCACAGCCTGAGGCATGCTGGGACTTGATCAGCCTAGGCTGGCAAGAGGGGGAAAGCATGGGGTACGGCGACAGAGAGCTAGCAACCTTAGCCAGGGCTCAGAACCACTGAGGAACAGGGACTTGAGCCGGAGATCTGGTCCCCCGGGAAGGTTCAGGTACCAAGGTCAAAGCAGCCGGATGCTCACTATGCTTTACAGGAGTTCCATCTATCAGGCGGCGGTGCCTCTGAGCCCAGCTCTGCTCCTAATTACAAGTGTGGTTGTGAGCCAATTACTTCCCCTCTGTACGTCTCTCCAGCAAAGAGAAATGATAGCTCCCCCTTCCAGAGCCCATAGCAGGATTAGGGAGATCTGGCAAGCAAAAACAGCGTAGTGTTGTTTAAATAATGTCTAGCAAAGGGCATGGATGTGGTTCTTACATTAATAATACTCAGTAATGCCAGACTGTGGATCTCCACCACCTACTGCAAAGAAGAGGACCCCCTGGTGAACAGCGGTAGCTGACAAATACTCCGGACTTTGTTCTCCTCAGTTCCAGCTTCATTTGATGTCTCTCACTCTGACTCTGGTACTCCATCCTCTTTTTAGATTCTAGGCCCAGCACAGCCTAAGGGAATCAGCAGAATTTCCAAAACTCGAAATGAAGTGCTAGGGGAAATCAGCCCACTACTCACACGGACTCTGTACTCTGTCTCCTCTCCCATCAAGCCAGTTCACAGGATCTCCTGTCTCTTTCTACACACAGCTTCCAGGAATGAGGTGGCCCTGCAAGAGCCCCTCAGTTGCTAGCTCCATGACAAGTGGGTACCTAAGCTTTGAAAGTGTGTATTGGGGGTTCTATGCTAGGCAGAAGGCCAGGACAGTTTCTCAGAAAAAGCTATACTTGGGCAGAGACCTGAAGAATTAGTTGTAATGTTTAGATGGGAAATAAGGTCAGGAATGCAGAAGAGAATATTCTAGATGGAAGGAACAGCATGTGCAAAGGTCCTGGGGAAAAAGCTATGTGGTAAATTGGGAGGCTGAAAAGAAAAAATAATGTGCCTGAGAAGATAGATAATAAATGATAGAATAATTTTTAAATGAGACTGAAGAGGCAGACATTAGCCAGGTTGCAAAGAATCTTATGGCTCTGCATGGTAACACCATGCCATATATCTCGGATCCCTTTCTTGATGCTGGGTGTGTGTTGTCCAGCCTTCAACTGTCAGACCCCTCAGGCATGGCCTTGGCTGCAGCCTCACCAATTGCCACATTCTTCATGGGGTACCACATACCCTGTGAGGGTGAACGAGATGACACAACTCAGGAGAACTGTGATGGGCAGGCTTTTCCAGAGCTCTCTGGGGATTAGCCCGTTTCATACCTCTACTATCTGCATTTGTATCTCTATTCCCTTCTCCCTTTTATGGGTGAGGATCCCAAGGGTACCTCTCAACGGGCATGCTTTGCATTAAACAGCACTTAGAATCTGCTTTCTACAGAACCTGCTAAGAACTTGGGATTTTAACCTGAGAGCCCCGGGAAGCATCTTTGGGCTCCTGTGAAGTAACCCAATCAGAGTTGCATCTTTGAAAGCTCGGTGGGTGGCTGGGGAAATGACTCAGTAGGGAAAGTGCTTGTCATGAGAGCTCAAGTGCCTGTGCAAAAGACAGGCACGGTGTACCCTCATATCTGCAGCACCAGAAGGGATGGAGAAAGGCAGATCCCGGGCCTCAGTGGCCAACCAGTCTAGCAGACGCAGTCAGCCCACAGGTCCAGTGAGAGATTCTTTCTAAAAAATTAAATGAAGGCCAAGTAGTGGTGGCAAACGCCTTTAATCCCAGAACTCAGGAGGCAGGCAGATATCTGTGAGTTCGAGGCCAGCGTGGTCTACAGAGTGAGTTCCAGGACACCCAGAGTTACGACAGAGAGACTCTGTCTCAAAAAAACCAAAAAGTTTAAAAAAGATATCTGCATCAACCTCTGGCCTCCACATGCATGCCCATGTGTAGACGCCAGGGACAGACAGCTCATGGTCCCTCCGGTTGCTCTCACTGTTCTTTGAGACAGAGCTCACTGGTTGGCTAGACTGGCTGCTCAAAGAGCTCCAGGGGAAAGTACTATAAAGCTTGTAAGTTCTTAAAACAAGCTAGCAAGCAGAAAGATAAACTGCACTTAGGCAGAGTGGTTTTATGTTTTGTTTTTCTGTTGTTTCCTATGTGTTGACTTCTTTCTTTTGTTCTCTCAGAATTGGACAATTTGAATATTCCATCTGGTATACTTCTGCTACAGGGCTGCAGTGGTTTTATACCTGTTGGGCTAAAGCACTGGCCTATGCATAGGAGATACAGCCATGAACGTGACAGGGATTTTTGCACAAGGAGTTTCCTTCCTAGTGTGAAAGGATGTGTGGTGAAGACAGACAGCACACCAAGCGGTGATGGGTGCTTGGAACTGTAAATCCGAGGAGGGAAGTAGGATGCTGGGGACTGAGCTGCCAGAAGAACCTGGAGCCCCAGCTTCCAGCTGGCTTTTCCTATCAAGAGATTTTAAAGAAAATATCTCCTAGTTCTTTACCAGGTAGAAATGGAGGCAGCTCAGCTGCAGATGGTTACACTCACAGAGTCACTCAGCACTCACGCAAGAAGAGGCATCTTTATTATGTCACCACTGGTCCTAATGGCTGAAAGATCCTTCCTTGAGAGTTATCTTTCCCTTTCTTACATTTCTTGGATTACATGGGGTTAGATTAGTATGGTGTTAAGACGCCAAACAAAAATGCTACAAAGCTCAGAAGTTATTGCAGCAAGCTAGCGAGCAGAATGATAAACTGCTTATGCAAATTTTATGTGTTAAGTAACACCTATTTTGTATACGTGTCCCTGTGTGCGTGTGTACATAGACGTCAGAATGTTGAGTCTTTTTCTCAGTTTCTCTCTATCTTCTTTTTGAGACAAGGGGATCTTCTAAACCTGGAGCTCACCAATTGGCTAGACTAGCTGGTCAGTGCCCCAAAGATCCTCCTGTCTCTTCTTCTCCAATGCCAAGACTGTCAGCTGGGCTGATGGCTGGCCAGCAGGCTCAGGAACTCTCTCTGCCTGGCTCCATCTCCCCAAAGCACAGGATGATACTCCCAGCTTTTTCTGTGGGTGCTGAGGCTACAGACTCAGGTCCTCATGTTTGCATAGCAAGCACATTTATTGGCTGAGCCGTCTCCCAGCTCCTCTATGAAGATTTAATGGCATAATGCATGTAAGTACTACATCTAGATTGTGACAACACTTTTATGCAGTGCCTGGGACCATGTAGGTGCTCAGCAAGCCTTTGTGAACAGAATGAATGAACAGGCCAGATAACCTCTAAACCCTTTGCCTGAGTCCCCATTCACCGCCCTGGAACACACATTGATTTGTTCTGGATTTCTTGATAATTAATCTCTTGACAAAATTTAAGACCTGTTAATTACCCCTGATTAATTAGGGTGAACTTTTTAATTGCTTCTCTAAGCTGAAATACACTGTCAATAGGCCCATAATTAGTGACCCAGTAATCAGTTTTAAACCAATTATCCCAGGGTAACAAGTGAAACTAGGCAAGAAGTGCCCCAGGGGCTTGGGCCAATTTCAGTGGAACCCAGAATAATACAAATTGGCACTTGTGGAGTGAAAAACGTATGCTTGGTGTGATTGGAAATACGAATATTTATGGTCTCTGCGGTGTTTCATTTGTCTGAGTTTTTAGCTCTGTATTATTGATAGCAATAAAATAGGTGTACCTCCTGACTACCCAATCAAAATCCTAGAGCAGATTCTCGGGTTGTTGGGATGCCTTTGGATAGACCAGAAAGTCATGCAGGTTGGGACTGCATAGTTCCAGGGCATCATTTATACTGAAGCCTGTGTCAGCACCTCTGAAAATCCTGCAGTGCAAAGCATAGGCACAATACCCCGTGGGTCACGTGACCTGAAGTAGAAGGACTTCGGTTTCTACAAGGGAGACTTGGAGGTGGGCCTTGGAGGCATGTTAAGCTTTCCCTGGATGGGGTAAGGACAGCTCTGGGCAGCATCTGTGATCTATCAGGAGCATGGAGTTGTATCACGTGTGCATTTAATTTCTACAAATCTTACCTCTTGTATTTGGAAAGAAGTTTAACAAAAGGAAATAATAACGGAAATGGCACAGGCGGTTCTGCTTGCCACTCTGTTCAACAAAGGCACACCCAGAGCGAGCCTGAAATAGGGCCTTGAATCTGCTGCTCCCTGTGCTCCTCCATAAAGAGATGGTCGCACCGTGTGAAGTATTTAAAGATTAGTACCTTTGTTTTCAGTGTTATTAACTTTTTAAACAGCGGGCCTTCTTGCCAGTCATTCACTGGCTATCCAATTGGAGAAGAGATTTCTTCCCATAGTGACGGGGAAAGTAGGTGGGCTGGCCTTTCCGAAAGATGCCATAAGGTCTCCAGCAAAGAGCCTTTCCTGCTGATTTTGAAGGAAAATTTTAAAAATGCAAGGGGTTTTCTCCCTTCTTTTCCACCACTTTAAATGTTTTTTCTTCTACTGTCATTCTTTCCCAGTACCAGGAATCACACCCAGGGCCTCACAAATGCTAGCCAAATGCTTTACCAACTGAGCTACTTCCTCAGCAAGATAGTTCTCCTTTTGCACCTCCTGGAATCCCTAAGACAAAGCATAACTCCACTGTAAGGAAGTCTGGTGCAATTGTCTTTCTCAATAGGTGCGGATCATGGTAAAGTCCATGGTCCTCGGGGCGTGGCCAGCACCAGCAGCATCAGAAGCATCTTGGATGCTTGCTTTAAGAAAACGCAGATTCATGCCAGGCATAATGGAGCTTGTGATCTCAGTACTCTGGAGCAGTGGTTCTCAACCTTCTTAAGGCTGCAGCCCTTTAATTCAGTTCCTCATGCTGTGGTGACCCCAACCCTAAAATTATTTTCATTGCTATTTCGTAACTGCAATTTTGCTACTGTTACGAATCATAATGTAAATATCTGATACGCAGATGGTCTTAGGCGATCTTTATGAAAGGGTTATTTGACCCTCAAACCCACAAGCTGAGAACCCCTACACTGGAGGTTAAGCCAAGAGGATTTAGAGTTGGATGTCTGTTGGGGCTACAGCATGAGTTCAAGTTCAGCTCAAGTAACATAAGATCCTGTCTCGAAAAACAGAAGGAAGGCTGGAGATACAAATTGATGCCAGAGTACTTGCCTGGCACTTGCAAGGCTCTATCCCAGAATCAGTTCCCAGTGAAAACAAACAATAACCAAGAAAGAAAAAGCAACATCTACCTACCCATGTCAGGCCAGTCTGTGACTCCAGAAGGAAGGCGGCTGAGACAGGACGGTCAACAGGTTGAGGCCAATGCTGGGACAAACACAGCAGTGATTTCCATAAAATCATGAGGATTCAATATCCAGCATCCACATGAAACACTCAGGAACGGGAGCCCACTTGTGACCCCAGCACCTGAGGTGGACACAGATAAACATGGAAGCCCCTGCCTCAAAAAGGTGGAGAATGATTAAGAAAGATACCTGAGGCTGTCCTACATGCACATGCACACACACACACACTCTCATCACACACACACACACACACTCTCATCACACACACACACACTCTCATCACACACACACTCATCATACACACACACACTCTCATCACACACACACACACACACACATCATCACACACACACTCATCACACACACACACTCATCACACACACTCATCACACACACACACTCACACACACACTCATCACACACACACACTCATCACACACACATCATCATCACACACACACTCATCACACACATACACACTCATCACACACACACTCATCACACACACACACTCATCACACACACACACTCATCACACACACACTCATCACACACACACACTCATCACACACACACACACTCACTCACACACACACACACTCATCACACACACACATCATCACACACACACACACACACTCACACACAACACACACACACACACACTCATCACACACACACACTCATCACACACACACACTCATCACACACACACTCATCACACACACACACACACTCATCATCACACACACACACAGTCACTCACACACAACACACACCAGTCATCACACACACACACACTCACTCACACACACACACACACACTCACACACTCACACACACACACACTCATCACACACACTCACACACTCACACTCATACACACACACACACTCACTCACACACACTCATCACACACACACACACACACTCACACACACACACACAGTCATCACACACACACACACATCACACACACACACTCACACACACACACTCATCACACACACACACAGAGTCATCACACACACACAGTCATCATCACACACACTCATCACACACACACACACACACACACACAGTCATCACACACACACACACTCATCACACACACACACTCATCACACACACACACACTCACACACAACACACACACAGTCATCACACACACACACAGTCATCACACACACACACTCACACACACACACTCATCACACACACACACACTCATCACACACACACACACAGTCACACACACACACAGTCATCACACACACACACTCATCACACACACACTCCTCATCACACACACACACACATCATCACACACACACACTCACTCACACACACACACACACTCATCACACACACACACACACACACACACACAGTCATCACACACACACACACACACACACACACACACACACACACCACAGAATTTCTTGGTTCCCATCTCAGATCTATTACATTAGAATATGCAGGCACAGGGTCCTCGAATCTGCATTTAAAAAAGCTTTCTGGGCCTCGGATGCACACACTGTAAACTTAGGTGAAGGGAAAAAGAGGGTCCCTGTCAGTCACATCCTGCCTTCCCCACCCAGGACAAGACAGGTGCCAGGATGTGGCTGAAAGAGAAGGGATGAGTGCCTCTTGCTCTTCCCTCAGGCTTCTCCATGTCAATGGCCTGGGACCAGCCCTAGGAAACTGCAACTCAGCCAGGACCCAGCCACCTGCTTCTCATCCTCTGGGAAGCATCTCACAGATGCCAGTAGCCGCTCATTTGAGGCCTAATCCTCTAATCTGACTGCTTTCTGATTTGCCAAGTGAGAAATATGCACAGACACAAGCCACTTGCTCCCACAGTTATCTCCAGCTGGTGAGAGGGAGGCAGCTGGGGAAAGAGGCTTTGGGCTTTGCTATCTGAGCCAGGGAACCCAGGGTGGTACTGGGAGGTAGCTCTCATGGAAGCCCTTCTCACTCAGATGTCCACGAGAAGATGGCAGGATGGGTCCACATTGAGATTATTATAGGATGGCACGTGTTGTCCAAGCATCTTATTCTTTCAGGAAGGATTTACTGAGCATTTACTGTATACTCAGAGCAGACCCAGAGTCAAGCTTTGGGGAACTGCCAACCAGCTCCTGTGCTCCCAATTTCCTGTGCCTTCCTCAACCCAAAGAAGCATACTTGCTCTAAATAATTCTACTCCCCTTTTGAGATGCGGAAATTGTCTTAGTCAGGGTTTCTATTGCTGCAGTGAAAACACGGTGACCAAAAGCAAGTTGGGGAGGAAATGGTTTATTTAGCGTACAGTTCCATGTCACTGTTCATCACTGAAGTCAGGACAGGAACTCAAAATGGGGAGGATCCTAGAGGCAGGAGCTGATGCAGAGGCTGTGGAGGAGTGCTGCTTACTGGCTTGCTCAGCCTGTTTTCTTATAGAACTCAGGATGACTCCACCCACAATGGATGGCACCCTCCCCTATCACTCACTAATTAAGAAAATGCTCTACAGGCTTGCCTACAGCCTGATTGTATGAAGGCATTTTCTCAATTGAGGTTCCCTCCTCTCAGATGATTTTAGCTTGTGCCAAGTTGACATAAAACTAGCCAGCACAGAGATAATAACACCATGTCTTCACCCTCTATGATACCACCCTCTGTGTTCCCACCACCCCACTGTGTTCCCACCACCCCACCACGTTCCCACCACCCCACCACATTGCTGTGATCCTCTCCTCTGATACAAATGCTTTTTCGCTTGCATTTATTTGAATATACCATCTGTTTTCTGAGCAGAACCTGATTCACAGTCTCCCTCTCTGAGTTTTTTGTGTGTGTGCACGTGGGGCTGAGGTGGCACCTGTGAAGGCTGGTGGGTGACATTAGGATGTCCCCCTTAATCACCTTTCGGCCTTTTTTCTTTCTTCTTGAGACAGGATGTCTCTCTGAACCTGAAGCTCACTGCTTTGGCTAGACTGTCTGGACATCAAGTCTCTGAGGCCAGCACTGGGCAGCACTGGGCACTGCCATGCCCAGCTTCCACGTGGATGCTGGAGACCTGAGCGTATGTCCTCACACCTGCATAGCAAGCACTCTACCCTCTCTCTGCGTCCAAGTCTCAGGTGCTCTTGATGTAGCAGCTGGGATCAAGGCTGCAAATCAAGTCCTTGGGTCACATGTGGCACAGATGTGGCTCCTCCAGCCTGTGCTATGCTGGGTCTTACTTGTTTTTATATTCGGAAGGAGAGAGTTGCTGTCGCTGAAAGATGATGTCGGCTTCCCTTAACAAGTTAGACAAAGGGCCAGTAACGGGCTTCTAGTTCTGTGTGGCACCACTGGTTCGAGGTGGGTGTCGGCTGCTCACCTTGGGGCAGAGTGGTTTCCAGTTTGCCGCAGTCACACCGTTCCCTGTGGGCTCCTGGGTGCGGAGACTCACTTGCTGCACTCATGTTGTTTTTCTTAGAGGGAACAGGAAAATGAGCGTCCTCCCTTCTTGTGTCTAGCAGGAACTGGGAAGATGAAAGTTAGACCTGGGGGTGGTGGGGCTGAAGGGAAGTCGGTTTCGTTGTAGAAACAGACTCGTCCTACGTCATAACAGGGCACCCCTGCCTGCTAAACACTCATGTTTTTCTTACCTTCCAAACTCAGGAGAGGATTTACACTTTGGGCACTAAAATAGAGTTTTCGTTTAATTTCTGCCTTAAAGGCATCCAACAACAGCTCGGAAAAATAGATAACAAGTGAATTTGGACCGAATTAGACAAAGGCAGGCTAAAATGAGTCCTCTAATCTCTACACATTCTCGCTTCCCAGCGTAAACTGTAGTCTCCCTAACACACAGACCCCCAGGAAAAGGGCCAGGCTGATCTACAAGATTCAGCCAACTGAGATAGATAAGGGCCTGATCTAGCTTTGCACTACATACGTACCTCCGCTTATATCACTTTAATTGAACCTCCAAGGAAGCAGGGACTAGGACTAGTTGAGTTTTACATTGCACTGAAGATTTTATACACATCATTTCCTTGTTTTGTAAACAGGGTCTCATGTAGCCCAGGCTGACCTCCAGCTCAATATACAGCTGAGGATGACTTTGAACTTCTGATCCTACTTCTTCTACCTCCCAAGTAAATGCTGGGATCTCAGGGCTGCACCACGAAGCTGTATGCAACGCAGGGATCAAACCCCAGGGTCATACACACTAGGCAACTCTGCCACCTGAGCTACTACGTGATCTCTTCTAAGCAAGGTTAGAATTTTAGATGTGACTGTCGTGACTTCCATTTTAAATATAAAGAATCTGATGTCCAAGGAAGTGGAGAAACTGGGACAGCATCACAAAACATCCACGTCTATGTCTATTGTTACCTCTGGCCAAAGGCTTTAGGAGAGTCAAGCAAGCTAAGCAAGCTTCATTATTTAATTAATGCAACATTCACTGGCTTTAATAATATAGAGATCTTTCCATGTCTGTCTACACAGGTCCACCCATACTCTCAGCGGTGGCTGCAGGGGAGTCCAGGTGCCAGAGCTGTCCCCCTGCTCTCTGTCGGTGGGCACGGACAGTTTCCCAGTGTTTCATGACCATGAGGAGCGCTTGCTATCGACTGCCTACCTCCCACCTTTGCATTCTTTGATGACTGATTCTATAGAGCAAATTACTAGAAGCGGAATTGCTTTTTCAGTGATGTGTGAATTTAAAATTTCAACAGGTCCAGCCAGGTTTTCCTGGACCGACTCAGCATCCCCACTAACAGGAATGTCTGTTTTCACAAACCCCTCACTGACGATGTGTTTTTAATAATCTTCCATCCTTTCAGGCAAAAGGCTATCATTTTATTAGCTGTTACTAAGTATTATTATTGCTATTCATGCATAGGTCACTTGTATTTTCTCTTGTGATTAGGCTGTTGTATGTCCCTTGTGTATTTGGGGTAGGGGTTCAGCCCTTTATCTCTCATACATATTGAGTATCTCAATTCAGATGAGGTCACAGGTTCTTGAGAATGACTCCAAAAAGAATTTGAAATAGTCTCTGGCCCAAAAAGAGAATGGGGGCCCTCTGTGTCATGTGATAGAGCTGATAAAAAAAATGGATTCGACCCAGGACCCTTTCTGCAAAGCCAGGAGAGCTAGACAAAGAGCATCCTTCAGTGCCAGCTTGTAAGTGACAACGTCCCTACCCCTTCCATGTCACACCCGTGATTGGAAGATCTGTAGACAAGAAGTGCCATATCCTGCTCCAGGGAACATAACACTGATAAAGGAGAGACACATGAGACAAGAAACAAAGTTGTCACTGCATAATTAAGTGTATGACTGAGCACCAAGGGACTTTCAGAACTCAGGCATAAGTGCTGGTGAGCAGACAAAATGTCTGTCCAAAATGCACACATTTCTTCCAAGAAAGACTATCAGGCAGAGTCAGAAGCAGGAGAGGGACTTCCAAGTCAACAATAGAGGAGACTCCTTTTCTTACCAGCAAAAAGGGAGATTGTTTTTATCCCACGGTTGTAGTTGGGGCAGGCCTCGCACAGCCATTCTCCTTTGTATCTGGAGGGTGTCAGTCCCAAGGCCCCTGAGATGGCACCCTATTTGCATACATCCCTGACACATCCTGTCACACCCTGAGAACCATCTCCAGATGACTTAGAATACCAGATACAATGTAGACATCATGTAAATGGCTGTTAGACTGTGGTCCTCAGGGAATATCACCAAGAAAGAGAAGTCTGTGCATGTTTAGCACAGACACAAATCTTTTTCTAAGTTTCTTGGATCTGTTATTTGGCTGAATTCATCAGTGTGGAGCCACAGTTATGGAAGGCCAAGTACACTGGTTAAAAATACAAAGTCTGGGATAGCAAGATGGCTCAGCAGAGTTTCCCATGAAGTCTGACAACATGATGTCATCCCTGGAACTCACATGTGGAAGGGGAGAACCAACTCCATCAAGTTGTCCTCTGGCCTCCATGTATGCTGTGTCATGTGCCTCTTCCATAAATAAATAAATAAATAAATAAGTAAATAAATAAATAAATGTAAACAAAATTTAAATATAAAGTCTAATTATTCACACCAGAATCTCCAAAGAAGCAGCAGGAAAAGTTGTATGCTTAACAAGCACCCAGATGATTACGTGTACAGAGGAATTTCTCAGGGACGATAGTTCTCAGCAGAGCCCCTTCCAGCCCCCTTTTCTATAGTTTATACATAAACTGTAATGACAATTCTAGTTTTTCAATCTGGATCTAGGTCAGACACTTCTTTATGGTTGGTGTTTGGTTGGTTACTTGGTTGGTTTTTTTCTCTGCTAGTGTTCATACCCTGCCATCCACATTGAAAACCACTGGTCCCTCAGTGGCCAAACCTGACAGAAAACCAGAATTACCTGGATGATAAAACACTAATTTTACAATTGAGGCTATTAGCAAATGCAGATCCGGTCTTCCTCTCTGAATGGGCTGATGGGCTCTGCGATGGGTCCTTAGGACCGGCAGGCCACGTCTCACTGTAACTGCTAGGAACTGGTTCTGCAACCCACCCTATGCCCATACCTGCTGACGTCCACAGCCTCCCATGTACTTTAAAGTTTAAGGACAAATGACTGAAGTCTAAACATCCCTAGCTTACTTACAATACCTAGAGCAAATGGAATGTTGCATAAACAGTCACTGTACAACATTACTTGGAGAATAAGAAAAATGTCTCCTAGTGTTCACTGCAGATATTTTCTTCAAATATTTTCAATTCTCACTTAGTGGAATCCACGGCTACTGAAGGCTGCCTGCCTGCTGTGACAGCATCACCTGCTGTGGTCGCAGTGCCCAGTGGAGTCACCAATTTAGTTCACTCGCAGGTCGGAATCCTCTCTCAGGAAGACCAATCTACACCCAAGAAGACTGGATGTGAGAAAACCAGGACATTCCAGAAATAGAATGGGGGTGGGAAAATCCTTCTAGGGAAGGCCCCCACCTACTGCTTTCCTTGCTGAGTTTACCCTGAACTGACCAGCAAGTTGCTGACCCTGCCTCTACCCTGCGGAAGTGCAACAGAGAGATCTTAGTGCGCTGGAAGGGTTCCTTTGGTCCTTTGAGGTTTGTTTGTTTTATTGTATTTGTTTCTTTGGTTGTTCATTTGTATTTTCCCAAGTCAGGCTCTCACTATGTAGTCCAGGCTAGCCTTAAAGTTGGGAGCCCCCAGCCTCAACTAGGCAAGAGTGCTAGGCACCTTTGAACACAAATGGCACCCATCAGCTCAAACGTTTGAATGCTTGGTCATTAGGGAGTGTTGCTACTCGAGAGAGATTAGAAGGTTTGGCCATGTTGGAGGAGTATGTCACTGAGGGTGGGCTTTGAGGTTTAAAAAGCTCAAGCCAGACCCAATGTCTCTCACTCTCTTCCTGCTGTCCATGGATCCAGATATAGAACTCTCTGCACCTTCAAAAGCACCATGTTTGCACTGCCATGCTTCCCACCGTGATGACAATGAACTAAACCTCTGAACTGTAAGCCAGCCCCAAGTAAATGCTTTCCTTTGTAAGAGTCGCCCTGGTCATGGTGGTCACAGCAATAGAACATTGACTAAGGTTGCACCTCACCTGACTCTCTTTTTAATTTTTATTTTTTAACCTTTGTAATATTGTTAATCCACACAATCCCTCCCTCTCTTCTACTGGATTGACCAGTCCCTTTCCCTTCTCTAGCCTCGGAAGGATGGCACAGTCTTATACTTTCTGAGACTGCTCTCATGCTCTGTGAGCCACTGTGCTTGCTGCTCTGACTTTCCACCCTTCCAGTGACCGTCTCTGAGGCAGCCATAACACTGAGGTCATTCTCATCCTCAGTTCTGTTGGGTGCAAGGTCCCTGGCTCAGAGATAAGATTCCATTTAGTGTCAGAGCATTCTGCAGACAGGCTGCCATTCCTTCTGCAGGATCTAAGGTTTCCAGAGTTGCCCTTCCCAACCCAAACCCAGCCCTTACCCACGAATTCAAAATGGCATCTTGTTATTACTTTCATTTTCATTTTTTATTACTAAAGAATCTATCCACATTCTTGTTCACCTTTTACATTCACATTTTCTTCTCTACCAGGCTACCTCTTAGAGGATTCTTACCACATCAATTTACCATGCCCCATTTTGTCTTTTTAGAGGTTTCTGTTGTAAGGAGAGGTGGAACACCGGGACTCTCTCTAAGTAGCTTCTTCAAAGGGAGGTTCCTTTGTTGGTGAATGTTGTTGCTCATTCCTTTAAGCTGCATGAAGCCTAGAAACTGGCTTCTGACATCCTTCTGTGACAGGAGTCTCAGAACTAAAGCACATGCTATGGCTAAATTTGTCTTCGGCAGCCTATTCTGCTCCCAGACTCAGTTTCCCACAGGTACCCACTCCTCCTTCTTGGACCTGGCCCTGGGTTATCACTCACATTTTCTTCTGTGTGACACCAGTAGCCCATTGTTTACTCAAGGTTTCTGTCTCATTACATCTGAGTCTATATAACAAATAATGGAGGCTGAATTACCCTCTTAGTCTGCTCTTGCTGCTATAACAAAATATCTTAGGCTGGAGTCCAAGATCAAAGCTTCAAGATGTTTGGTATCTGTTGAGGATTTGGTCCCTGATTCCAAGATGATGTTTTAAATAATGCGTACCCACGTGGTGGAAGGACAAAATGGCAAAGCTCTGTGGGAAGCTTTTTGTAAACAAAGGCATTAATGTCATTCTCAAAGGGGGAGCCCTTATAACCTGAAGTTCCCATGTCTCAGCATTGTAGCAAAGGCAATTGTGTCACAGCAAGAATTTTAGAGAAACACAAACATTTAAACTATGGCTTGACCTACAGTATTTTTTTCTCATGGTTCTGCTAGCTCTTCATGTCTTCTGTGTACCTTCACAAAAAGCTGAGAGAACAATTTAAGGTAAGAAAGGCTTATTTTGGCTCACGGTTTCACATGGTTCAATGCATGGTCACTTGGCCTCATGGACTAGAGCAGAACACCATGACTTGGGGTATACGTGGCAAATGAAGTTCTTCACCTCACAGTCAACAGGGAGCACCTCTGATGACTAGGTATGACCTTCAAAGTAGTCACATATCCTCCAGTTAGAACTTTGTAAAGTTTCCAGAAGTCTCCAAAATAATGCCATCAGCTGGGAAAGCAAGCCTTCAACATATGGGTCTGGGGAGACTATTTGACATATAAACCATTATACAGACATTGGGTCCTCAGGGATCAGGGTGCTGACACACCCAGGGTCTTGTGGAAGCCCTTTCCTGGTTTGCATTTTTTATTTTCTCAAGAGTGAAAAAAAAATCTATTGAGCCTCGTATCCCTTCTTGTACATGTGGACATGTGTGTCCAGGCCAGAAGCTACATCAGGTTTCTTCTTTGGCCATTTTCTGCCCTATGTTTTGAGACGTTTCTCCCTGAACCTGAAGCTCACTGATGCAGCTAGACTGGCTGGTTATCGAGTCCCAGGGGTCCTCCGGTCTCTGTGCCCAGTGCTGAGATGTGCCACTATGTAACGTTTTTACATAAATGCTGAGGATTCAAACTGAGATTCTGATGTTCGCACAACAAGCCACCAACTAAGTAAGTTACCAACTAAGCCATCTCCCCAGTTACTTGTTAATAAACCCATCCATGAGGGCTCCACCCTAAATATATTTCAAAGACTCTGCTAACAAATGTTATGGGGTTGGACATTAGAATTTCAGTACGTGGATTTTAGCAATAAGGACACATCAACATTCAGTTGTGGTTCCTTGGAACTGGAAAAACAAACAGGAAACACATGAGGAAAAACCACAGGGACAGCAGAGAATCCATGAAGATTTCAGACATGTAACCCATGGCAATGACAGGAGCCATGGAAATATGAGGGCCCTTGGATGTGGGTGATCCAAGAACCAACAGCACCCAGCATCATTCCCCCACTTGTTGTAAAGGCTCAGGCTCTGTCCTACACTCTCATTTCTACAAGTCTGTCACCTCCCAAACCAATCCCTACCTTTAGAAGGGAGCCATACTAGTTGTCCACCCTCTTCCTTTCTCTGGTCTCTTTCCTCGCTTCCTCTGGTTTCAACACTACCTTCTAAGGATGCAAATGGACATGGACATACAGACAAACAGTCAAGAGGGGATTGTTAAAAAGAGAGTGTCTCCTTGACTGGCATCACCTAGCAAAGATGCCCTATAATGAGTATAGTCCCACTGTGATCTTATGGCTCATGACCCTGGAGTAATTCAGCTTTCTTACATTAATCCATGCTCCTTTTAAAGTGCTACAGCCACTATTCCTATGGTTGGGTACCTGGGTCCTGTTCACGGGTGGAGACAAGCATATTGTGTAGGGAGGGATCGGTGGTAAGATGCTCAGGGCAGCCAATTCACACTAATATATACATATAGACATGGCAGCCTTTGGTATTATAGCATCATAGTTCACACTTCTTATTTTGTTGGATCATACATCATTTTTATTTGTCCCAACAGACATAGAAATGCCCACATGCCGTTACAATAGTTTCTGTAATGCAAATTCTCTACCAACATGTTCCCCTTCCAAAAAATCTCCCCAAAATGCAAGCACGTTTTCCCCCCTCAAGTTGAGGCATACTCTGTGACTAAAATCAGTCCACAGCCACAGCTTCATCCCTGTGGATAAGAAGGAGCTGTTAGAGCCTTGTGTTTGCCTTGGGGTGGAGCTGGCTCAGCCCGTACTCCTTTGTGTCTACCCTCCTCAGGGGGCTCCTAGCATTGGAAGCATCCTTACATCGTAGACTAACTGATACCTAAGAAGATCTAGGCTTTTGTGCCATTTGGCAACTTAATGATGCACTGTCCAGTTAGGCTGTGTTCATCTGTCTACATGCAGAGTCTCAACAGTCATCTTCCTCTAACCGATCATACTCTTGCTTCTTTTGTTTCATAGTTATGATGTCTTTCAAAGTTCCCTTCTGCCAAAGGCTTGGCCCCTGCGGCTGTTTCTTATCACGTATTCCTTCTGCCGCAGGCACACTGCACATTCCTCTTCTCTCACTTTGCACAGAGCTTCCTTTCTGGATAACCAGGTCCAAACTGCCTGCAGATTCTCTCAGACAAGGGACTGGTGGAATAAAATCCCACTGTGAATATATATTGCTGTGGAAGTCGGGGGAGGCAATAAGGCACACGCAACATGAAAGTGGAGGAAAAGCTGCTCGGGGTCTGAAGGACACAAAGTAAGGCAAAGTGTGGGGAGGAGTGGGGGTGGGGGGACAATACCAGAATCACACAGAAGTGGGAAAAGGGAGTGATGGGAAGGGAACTTTAAAGGGGGAGAGGGGTGGGATAATAGGGCAGCAGGGAATACTGGGGGAAAATAACTCACTAAGGATACTTGGGAAAAGCCATATTTTATAAACCATATATATATATATATATATATATATATATATATATATAATCTGAATATATATAAACCAAATACGCACATATGTGCAATATATATAGTGTATTATATATTGTGTATGTATATATTGTTTATAAGTGTATATATTATATACATATTATATATGCATACATATATACATATATAAACATACATAGTATATACATATGTGCATATATATACATACAGATTATATACACATACATACATTACATATGTATACATGTGCATACATATATACATGTGTACACATATGAATATATAGATGCATTGCATATATGTTATACATATATATATATATATAGTGTGTGTGTTTGTGTATGTGTGTATGTGTGTGTGCGCATGTACACATGTGAGAGATTTTAATTGGAGTTACCCTACATGAGGGATTTGCTTATCCCAGAAGCCATGTGTTGCCAAATGAAAAACTCAGTTCCAGGTATGGGCTACCTTTCCTCAGTTTTTTGGTAAGATATGTCCTAAAAACAATACAGGTTATTATCATTGCTCTTGGCTGCCCACCAGAACTCAATTTGTGAGACAGTTTCTGAAAATATCACACATATTGGTTACAAAACATGGATAAATCAAATTAGGACTGAATGGGAAGCTTCCTCTATTCTGCTAGCTTTCTCAGTCCTGGGAGGTGGTATGCAGGATGCTGGGGGAAAATGTCATCCACAACCTTACCCAGTTTTGACCCTGTGAACTGCAATAATGCCCAGCATGGCAAGATATGCTCACAGGTATGATAATGGCACAGATGTTATGGGGGTAACAAATCACTTTCTGACTAGATTAAAGGCCTGATTCACAGAAGAAAGCACATGTCTAGTGCTGCAAATCTAGCCAAGAACCCATTGTTGGAGAGCTCACAGGTCCTAAGGGTGAACCTATTACTATTATTCTGCCAGATGGACATAGCAGCAAACTGTCCTCAAAATTCATATTTTTCTACTGTAGATTAACACAGCTCTCAGACCTCATGAGAGAAGTAAAATTCTCTGTGCAGTGGATGGATGGTGCTTAAATCAGAAACTCATAACTGGTCAACTGGTAGTTAAATCAGACACTCATAACTGGTCAGTGTCAGTAGTATGCCCAGCCATAATTGGTATATCACACCTCTTCTCAAGGCTCAGGGACCATCGAAAAAATGGGGTGTGTCTGGTTTGAATGAAAATGACCCCCAAAGCCCTTAAGGAGTGGTACTAATAGGAGGTGTGTCCTTGTTAGAGGAAGTGTGTCACTGGGGGGAGGAGGTATATTTTAAGGTTTCAGAAGCTCAAGCAAAGCCCACTGTCACTGTCTCTTCCTGCTACCTGCTAATCCAGACGCAGAGCTCCCAGCTACCTCTCCAGCACCATGTCTGCCTCCAGGCTGCCATGCTTCCCACCATGATGATTATGGACCAAACCTCTGAACTGTAAGCCAGCCCCAATTTAGATGTTTTTCTTGTAAGAGTTGCTGTTGCCATGGTGTCTCTTCACACAGTAGAAACCCTAAGATAGAAGTTGGTACCAGGGCCTGGGGTGTGGCTGTGATAGGCCGGACCACGGCTTTGTTTGGAGGAATATGAAACACTTTGGTACTTTGGGTTAGAAAAGTGTTTGGACATTTTAAGCAAGGTTTAATGGGCCACCCTAACAGGGGCATGGACGACAGTGGTGCTGAGGATGACGTGGACTGCGGGGACCAGATTGGGAAGTTTCAGAGGAGAGTATTAGTACGCGGCCTAGAGGTTGCTCTTGTGATATTTTGATGAAGAATATGGTGGCTTTCTGCCCTTGTCAAAAAAAAAAAAAATCTGCCTGAGGCTAAATCAAAGGGCTATGAATTCACAGTTTTGGCAGAGGACATTTCAAAACAACCCAGCATTGACTGTGATGCTTGGTTATTAGTGGCCAGTGTTATGTAGATCTATACTGAAAAGGAGCAAGCTGAACAAGAAAAATACACAATGTACAGTTTGAGGAGAAAGAGGCCCCAAGAAGTATAAACGGATTAAAGACGGGTCTGATGCGAAGTGCAACAATGGGAGTGGCAACCTCAGAGTGAGATCTACCCAGCTAAGCTTCCAACTTGTAAAAAGGAACCAGAGAAAAGCTTAGGATCTGCTGGTGCACACCTTTAACCCCAGCACTCAGAAGGCAGAGGCTCGTACATCACTAAGTTCGAGGACAGCCTGGTATACAAAGCAAGTTCCAGGTATACAGCCAAGCTTAGGCAGTGAATGAAACCATCAGAAACAGAAAGCTGATGAAGATGTAATTGAACAAGGGGGCCATGCTCCAGCAAGAAACAGAACTTGGCAGCTTTGGCCATGTGATTCTGACTTTAGAGTCAAGGATAAAAGGAAGGGGTTATGGAATCTCCCTCCACTGCTAAGGAGAGCCACTAAGATCAGGTGTGTGTCAGGAGTGTCCCTGGATGGAGGCCTAGAGAGGTCATTGTGGGAAACCGTGCAGGTGAAGCCTGGATTGCCTTGGGGACCCCAAAATGTTGGAGATTCCAGAGCCATGGGATGCCTGCTAAAGAAAGCTGCTAACAGGGGGTGGAAGCAGCCCATGAGAGAGAAGTGTGTTGCAGTCAACAAAGCTGAAAGGGGTTGGAGACATGAAGAGTACTTCGACATCGGACTTGGAGATGCTGAGTTTGGAGTTTGCCCAGCTGGTTTTTGGTCTTGTTTCAGTCCAGTATTTCCTCACTATGCTCCCTTTCCTCCCTTTTGGAACTGTAATGTGTATCCTGTGCCATTATATGTTGGAAGAACATGATCTTTTTTATTTTGATTTTACAGGGGATTACCGTTAAGAGATTGCCGTGAGTCTCAGAAGAGACTTTGTGGTTTTCGACAGTGTTGAGATTGATAAATATGGGGACTTTTGAAGTTGGACTAGATGCATTTTGCATTATGATATGGCTACAATCCTATGGGGGCCAGAGAGTATCTTCAAGGTATGATAGGACCATCACACTCATGAACTCACAGCAACTGTGCTTGCCTGCACAAGACCAAGCTGTCAACATTCTAGCATGGAGTGAAAGGGTTCATGAGTCCCCATTCCATTGACATTCTCTGAACTTGATCGGTTGGGTGTCTGAATCAGTCATCATCCACCGCACAAAAACACTCACCTCTTTCATGAGGTCTGAGAGCTCTGGTAATCTACAATAGACACATGAATTTAGAGGGCAGTTTGGTACTATGTCCATCTGGCAGAATAAAAGGAATGATTTCACTCCTGAGACCTGTGAACCCCCAACCATGGGTTCTAAGGTGCTATGTGGACAATTGATGTCTTCTGGAAAAGGAAGAGACAGTTTTGAAGGGTGTGGGTTCTAGTAGGACAATCAAAATCCAGGATTGCACTACACCCAGGAGTATGTGGGCATTACAAATTGGAGCCGATGGGTTATATTTTAAAGAAAAGAGCACATGAAGTTGGGGTGTTACAGAGGTGAGGGATCTTGGAGGAATTAGGAGAAGAAGAAGAAGAAGAAGAAGAAGAAGAAGAAGAAGAAGAAGAAGGAAGAAGAAGGAAGAAGAAGAAAGAAGGGATATGATCAAAGCACATTGTATGAAATTCTCATAAAATAATAAAAATATTTTTAAAATAAAGAAAAGACCAAAATGAAACATGATACTTTAAATGCCAATTTTAAAATAAATAAAACTTAAAACTAGACTTGGCTGATAATGTAAAATTACTTTAATTCAGAACAGTGTTCTTGGGAATGGTTGGATTGCTCAGTAGGTAAAGGTACTTTTTATAAATTTAGCCTAACAACCTGAGTTTGATCCTCAGGACCCCCAGGTGGTGGGGGTGGATTTACTGCCCTTGGCTGTCTCTGACCACCACGTGCACACACACACCTGTAACTGAATAAATATTATTGTTAGCCATATGTTTAATTTTAATTGTTTCTCCCTCCCACATACCTCTCCTTATTCTCTTTTAAACGAAGGAACTAAACAAATAAATATTATTTTTAGGAAGAATAACACTTCTGTTGACCACCACTGCACAAGCTTCAGTAACAGAATAACAAAGTCATTTGCAGTTCTCCTTGAGTCTCAATTCCATAGTAAAGAAACAGTGACAGAATAGCATAAATATGATGCCCACTCATTCAACACACATTCATGTTGAGGCATGCACGGCATGAAAGTCCTGGAAACAAAGTTGGAACAACAAGGCCCTGGGATATAGTAAAGTGATTTTCTGAACCTGACTCTCATCTGTCCCTGGAGAACTTATTAAAAATACAGACTTCTACCTGGCATGCTGGTGACTGCCTTTAATCCCAGCAGTTGAGTGGCTGAGGCAGGAGGACCATAAATTCACAGTACAAACAATGATTGATCCAGAGAGAGGAAGAGTGGGAATGAATCCTGCTGCTCACCTGAGATTAAAAGATACAAGTTGTGGTAGAATGAAAGTGGTCCCATAGGCTTATATATTTAGATGCTGGTTCCTCAGTTGGTAGAACTGTTTGGGAAGGATTAGAAGGTGTGGCCTTGTTGGAGGAAGTGTATCACTGGGAGTGGGTTTTGAGGTTTAAAAAGCCTATGTCATTCCCAGTTAGCATGCTCCTCCCCTCTGGTTGTTGTCTCAACATGTATGCTACCAGCTATTGATTCAGTGCCATGCCTGCCTGTCTGTTATCATGCTCCCTGTCATGGTGGTCATGGACTCTTAACCCTCTGAAACTGTAAGCAAGCCCCCAATGAACCCTTTCTTCTATAAGTTGCTTTGGTTATGGTGTCTTTTCACAGCAATAGCAAAATAACTAAGATACAAGTGAATTCTGTCAAAACAAGTTTGATGATCACTACCTTGGGGAAATGCTGGGGGCCAGGCCCAGCATAGACAGGGTCCAGACAGTAGATGAGGAGTCTGCAAATGGAGATTGAATCAGAGACTGAGGCTGAGAGGACCTTGCAGCTCTGACTGACTACCAATCAGGGTGTGTAGCTGTTATTGTGCTGTGTTGCTTAGGATAGAAGACACAGAAGCATCTTTGTAGATGTAAACCCTGTTAGACCTCAGCAGAGGGAACCACTATCATGGCAGTGGACACTCAGAGAGAGTCTCAGTGGAACTCAGAGAGATTGAGCTCAGATGTTTTTATTGATACAGAACTCCTCAGGTGTTCTACTGATAGCACACGCAGATCATTAGCAATCAAACATCCCCCACATGAATCCGACACCTGCAAAGAATACAAAAGGCCAAGACCCAGGCAGCCCCTCACTCAACAGTGCAGAAGACAATTATTTTATGTATAACTAAAAATAAACTTCCACAACAAGGGTGCTTTTTTGTTTACACAGATTTCACATGACAAAAACAAACTCATAGTTTCCGAGGAGATATAGATCTTACACTTTGTAAATATCGGAGCCAGTTTAGGTTGAGACCCCAAGCCTTGAACAGTGTACAATTAACTTTAGTGTTTAAAGTGTCACCCAAAAGCTTTCTTGGGCCTAAAACCTCTGCAGCTGACATGCTTTTATGTTCTCTATAAAAATTTGTTTGTTTAAGAGAATTCCTTTTGTTTCCTGGTTAAGTGACCTCACCATAACCTGGTATAAACCAGTCTTTTTATAAATGCCAAATCTTTATGCCTAATTCTTTTTTTCATTTATATCATACTACTGTGTTGGTAAAGGTTATTTTAGCCAATCTAACTTAGTTACTAAGTCTCTTTTTTTCTCTGGGGCATGTCACATACAGTCCTCCCACCCCACCCCCCAATCTCGTAAGCTACATGTCCAGGAAATTCTGAGTGCATGTAGGAGGAGACCTCTGATCTACCACCATTTCTCCTGGCCAGCTGGGGCTCATCAACTTTTCCAAAGTTTACATTGCCCTGACTTCCTCATTCCTAAGTTTGCTCAGGGGTAGACATGCCAAGAAGATCCTGGAGCCATTGCCTCATAAAGAAATTTCTAGTGTTTTTTGTGCTTATCACAATCTCCAAGATTCCTGAGTAGGGTCAGATAAGGCTAATTCCCTGAAAGAAGAAGAGGCAGTAATTAGGACTTTCCTAAAGAGACTCAGAAATAATTTTCTCAGGTAAAGACATAAATGAATCATAATGTAAAAAAAAAATCCCCTAACAATGCAACACATAGAGACCAAACCCGAAATTGAGAGACAGCATGACAGTGATCACAGCATTTGGCTCAGCTTTGCTGGAATGGCATCAAACAACTGTACTGGCTTCATGACTTTTGCCATATCCATTGGTCATGGCTGCACCAGGGAAACCCAGAAGAATGAGAACACAAGGAAAGAAGTCGTTCAGAACAATGGGATGGGACTTACAGAAGGACTTTGCATGAGATTCTGTGAGAGATGCAGCCTTATCTTTCAGCGTTTTACCAGGGAAAAGTGTAGATCTTTTCTCGTGGAGGCTTCCCATCCCCCTGAGGTATCTCTCCAGCCAGCAGTAGCTCTCCAGGGAGGGAAGTGTACAGCATAGGTCTACGGTGAGTCCATGTGGTCCTTGATCAGAGAACCAGGAACTGGCAGAAATGTACAGGATTTCCAGGAGCCCATGGTAGAGAGCATAACTCACTTTATTACAGAAACAGGGTCACACATATAGCAAGAGGAAGGGTCTCTGGTATCCAGGGACATCTGGGGAAACTCACTGGATACTATAGCGTAGGTAGGACAGCCTCATTTGCATGTTGGGGCTTGCAACCAGAGGAAAAGACCTTATATAGTCCTATAGAGAGAGATAAGTTGTAGCTCCAGGTAAACAATATGCCAGGTCACATACTTTTGAGGGGATGATGACTTGCTTGTGAGCAGGCAACAGCTTGTGGCTCGTCAGAGCTGCGGTGAAGGAACAGTCTAATGCCTTCTGCTCAGAAATGAGAAGTCCAAAGTTCCAAGCATGCTTCTACTTCATCTCAGCTCAGGACAGCCCGACAGAAAGGAGCTACACCAGTTACTAGGATGGAGGAACACCACATAAGGAACATTTTGTAAGGGATAAGGTTGATTTTTAAAAGGGTCGCTAAAGGGACAAAAGGACACTCAGAGGCATGACTACATCCTGCAAGGGTCAGGCAACAAGGGAAAGAACCAGCGCTGCTAAATCTCAAAAGCTCAGAGGAGGTGATGCAAGCCTGCTGGTGCTGATGCTGAAGTCTCTCATGAGACTGGGCCATCTACTATTTCATAAAACAAAATACCATAGACTGGGTCTGGAAGGAGGAATCTCGTTAAGATGTTCACAGGAACAGGAAGTCAATAGGAAGAGGTTAAGTGTCCCCTCCTGTCACAAGCCCTACTGCCTCCCTGTAACAGAGGAAGCCTCCCCAGTGGACAGGGCCTGACAGGGAGTAGAGAATGTGCCTTACAGTAGAAATATGGTTGAGAGTTGCAGTCACAGCATCATAAAGACACATACACAAAGGGTTGAATTTACAGCCAAGTTACAGTCATTTAATAGCTGGCCAGTGTGTAGTAAAAAGACAAAGAGGAGGTGGGTTTTTTTTTTTTCACAATTACTTTACAAAAGAATTTTATTCTGCCCCTATACGCCTATGAAGACGAAGCCCAGAGAGATTGAGTGACCAGTGAAAGATCACACAGTAGCCAATGGAAATGGATGAGCCAGTGTTTATTCTAAATGGCCTCCAGCCCTCACAGAGAACTTAGATAAGGATGCTATCTTCCTGTCTCCCTTCATTTTTCCTGGTATTGGCTTCTATCCCATTTTGGCCCCCAGAGGAGCTGATCCCCAGATGTAATTTAGTTACACAAAAGGTTAAGACTTTCCTTTTCTGATTTTTCTAAATTTACCATGACCTGCATGTAATCAAGGTGCCCCTGACAACTGTCTCCGCAAGATGGACAAGGGAGTGGTTTAAAGCTCAAAAGTTGACTCACAGCCTTCGAAGTGCATGGGAAAGCTTCTCAGATACCACACCATCAGGTTCCAGACCCATTCCAGAAGGGTAGTGAGCCAAAGGGTATGAAGGAGTGAGTGGGGACGTTTTCACAGGTGCAGTAAGACAGGCTGGACATCTGTGGTGAAGAGTGTGATCAGGCGTGGCACTGGCCTTCCATTTGGGAGGGTGGAATCCAGGTGCAGGGAGCAGGTAAAAACTCTGGACTTGGGGAAGAGAGACTGCTCAGATGGCAGCTGAGGCACTAAGTTCATACTTCAACTGCTCAGAGTAACCCCTCTCCCAGTCTCCTGACTCCCTCACAGGTTTCTCCCCTTGAGGAACACACATTTCAGACCTCCTCCTCACCCCACATGCTCTCTTCTAAAGATGCTTCTGAGACCCCACCCTCCCAGTCACCACCTCCTCACGTTTCATCTACTTCTCTCAGAGAAGCTCTTATAAAAGCGACACACTACCAGCTTTCCTCTAACTCCAACGAGCCTCTCTCCTTTATCACTTGGATCCTGGCCAACGTCTGGTGCTAATGACTATGGTTCCTATTTTGACATACTCTTTTTTATTGGCTCCTCAGACTTCCACGTAGATCTAAATCCATTATACCTGGGCTCTGCATGAATGAGAATAGTTCAAGTTCTACAAACAGAAACCAACAGCAGGGGTAAAATTATCAGAACGCCTTTGATCTAGCCTTTGGCATGTCGTTGATCCCACCGAATTCTCCAGTTGTCCAGCAACATTCTTTGTAATATGACTTCATTGCTCCTCCTGTTGCTTTGGCCATCGAGCATGGTATGGTACAAAGTCTTTTAAAGGCATTGGCTTACCTACCCTCCCGCCCTCTTCCTCTCTTCCTCCCTGTAAACCTAGTGAGGGATAAGGCACGGTAAACACAGCAGAGTTGTCCTTGATGTCCTAGCTGAGGCCATGCCGGGTCAGCTGATCCAGTTCCCAGATGACCAACCAAGCAGGTAAGACCAGCAGAGTTGTTTAGTTGAATCTTCATCTAACTGCAGTTTCCTGAGTTAACAGAGATTAGTGATCATAGACTCATGAGATAAATGCTTAATGTTTCAACTCAGAATGGTGTGAATATTTGTTACGCAGAACTCCGTGGCAATAAACAAACTCATCTACTGTAACAAAGACAAAGTTATGATCCATGCCACTGAGCATAGAGAAAGGCAGAATCAAGGACCCATGGGGTAGGAAGTTATGGACAGGAGCAATTCTGAAGATGGATCAGTTCTAACCTGTTTTTACTTTTCCATTTTTCTCCTCTGTTCCTCTGGAGTTCCACCTGTCAATCTCTCAACTATTAAATCCAGAAAAAGAATATGATTGGCCCATTGTGGGACTTTAACTCACCTCTAGCACCTTGATTGTGATTGACAACTCGCCCCAAATCATGCATCATGGGTTAGGACAGTTCCTCAAAGAGGTACAGAGATACAACTGCCCCCAAATGGACAGACACCAGAAACAGCATCTTCTCAAGCTCTGGATCTTCCTTCAGGTTTATAGCATGCATTTGTCCGTGAGCCAGGACACAGGAGTGCTGGCTGTGGCTGGTCCACAGATTGAGCATCCAAAAGATTTTCCAACAATTGGAATCGTGGCCCGCAGATAGCAAGATGAAATTAAATATGGATTAATGTGAAGGCCTGTGCTTGTGTTCAAAGGAAGTAACAGCTGGTGGGGGATGAGATAAAAGTGTCAATGCTTCATGGTAGTTTGTGTGGAAAGATTAGAGGCTCAGAGTGTGCCAAAAACGAGAGGATGATGAAGATGATGGACAGATGCTGCTGGGATAAGGAATGGTGTGATCTTCCAGGCCAACCCTCAGCTTTACGAGGCCACGGTGGGACACCAACATCCTGAGACGGACTGAGTGCATAGCACACACAGACTGGCTTGCATCAGCTAGACCATCTCAGTTAACTAACTCTCACACAATGTTTTCACTCCCACCTTACAGGTGAAGTAAGCAAAACAAGGAGAGGCTAAGTAATTTGCCGAAGCACACAAAGCCTTGATGGAGCCTCGGAACCAAAGCCTAATGACTCCAGAGTTGCCTGACTCCCAGGAAGGGTGACAGTGGCCCTTGCTCTTAGGCGGAAGACAGAGGGAAGTGTGCTTGGTTGTACCATACATTTACAAGCATTTGCATCCTGGAAGGTATTATAGTCACCATTTCAAATGTGAGACCACATGGGAAAGATCTAGAACATGCAGGGACAATAGCTGAAGAAATGTGGTCCCCTGCATCCGTACATTTGAGAGTGAGGTGTCAGGACGAAATCTATTCTACTTGGGTTCTAGAAGCTGGAACAGTGGGTGGGGCTTACAGTGACATTGCTTCATCTCAGAGTTCTGAAGGTCTTTCTGATGTAGGCTGTACTTACCTAAATCTCAAATATTATACCATTTACTAGACTTTTATTATGTGCTAAGGATTTCTCAATCGTGACACAGAAAGGCATTTTGTAATAAAAATCACAAGACCGGTTGCTATTAAGTCTCTTACTCTGTGCTAATCACTGCACAATTTTAAGGAAGGGGTGCCAGCTTTACCTCCACTTAATAAATCACCACATGCAGCCCAGAAAGGCTAAGAAAGCACCAAAGGTCACACAGCTAGGAAGAGGCAGGATCAGTGTGCTAATCAAATTGCCCAACCCCTAGCTGGAACTCCCTGCTATAAGGCTAATAGTCTCTTGGGACAACAGGGAGCCATGTGGAGTCATCTCGACACTAGAAAGCCAACATCCTCCGTGGAGTATACTAGAATGAAATCAAAGTCTCCTCCCACCCCTGGAATCTAAAACCCAGGGGCATATTGTTTAATTCTGGAAGAATACCAGCAGACATATACAGCCCTCTGCTGTGGGGCTGTGTAGGGATCCTGCCCAACCTAGGTTCTGGCTGTGCAGCCAGGCTGTTCCACACAGCGGGCTCCCGCCCTGCTGGGCCTGGCTCGATGTGTTTTATTAAAAGGCAGCGTTTATCCAGCCTGCTCCTGGCAGGGCTGCGGCTGCAGTTTATTAGGACATCATTTGGAGTGTAAATTGTTGCTGGTTTATAAAAAGGCTCTCGCAGAGCGGCTCCGCCGAGATGGCCCCGATCCGCAGCTCTGGGCAGACAGGCTTTAACTAAATCATTGATTTCCCTGGGAAGCAGCAGCAGGCAGGAGCCTCTCCTAGCTGCTTAGCTGCTGACACCCTGTTCCTGGCGGGCAAAGTGGCAAGGCTCCTTCCAGCCGCCTCCAGTGCAGGCTCCTCTTGCATCCCAGACGCCTGAAGGCCAGTTAGGGCAGGTTTCTTACCTGGCTCAGAGGACATTTGAAAGCAGCTGTTGAGAACCTCTGTCTCAGCACCTCAGTACGTAAGGGCTTTAGGCAGGTGTGGTACCAAAGGTAACCCTGGGCTTTTATGCTGGATTCAGCAAAGGAGGACCCGGGGCCAACAAGATGGCTCAGCGAATAAGGATGCTTGCCACCAAGCCTGACAATTTCTGTTCTATCCTTGGGACCCGAGTGATGGAACCTGATGGAAAGAAAGAACTGACTCCTTTAACACATGCACTGGCACGCCCCACCCCCACAATGCCCCCCCAAACACACATACACACATGCACACTCACAAAATAAATAAATGTGTTCCCATCGACAATGACTAACTTTTTAGATTAAATGTGGAGCACATTGATCTGAAATTTGCAGCTAGCTGCCTTCACCACCCCTTAGTGTCTCCTGAATGAAGTTCGCTGATGCTGTTTGGAAAGTTAGTGTACACAGTAATGGGTTTCTCTGTGCCATTTTTTATCCACGCATAGTTATTCCTCCTTCCACTGTGCACCCTGCTGTGCCCCTGCCCTGCATAGCTGGTTCCATCTCTTCCCTGAGACCTCTAGTCACACCTCTAATTTCACATCACATAGTCTTTGCCTCCGCTATGGTACCTCCAAGATCTCTGCCTTCCCTTCTATGATCCGCTGCCAAGTTTCATGATCTCCTCCCATATATACACATATGATTATATATTATATACAATATGTAGCATATAATGTTACATATTTTATATATCACATATAAATGTATTTGTATATGACATTATATATCATTTTAAATCCAGCTTCCGTATATGTCAGAAAACATACAGCATTTGTTTTTCTGAGTCTGGCTCATTTCACTTAACGGAATGATTTACAGTTCTGTCTATTTTCCTACAAACTTCGTGATGTCATTCTCTTTACAGCTGAATCCAATCCACTTTCATACATCACGTACCACATCTTCGTCATGTATCTGTCTGTTGATGGGCATCTAGACTGGTTGCACTTCTTGGCTATTGTGACTAGTGTAGCATAAGCATGGATCCACAGGTATCTCTGCTGTGTGTCTATTGCCACCAGCAGTTTAGAAGTTTGCTTCGTTCCCACATCCTTGCCAGCATTCCTTGTCATTTGCTGTTTTGACAATGTCCATTCTAAGTGAGGTGAGATGGAATCTCAAAGCAATTTTAATTTGTATTTCCCTGATGGCTAAAGACGATGAACACTTTTTCAAGCATTTACTAGCCATTTATAATGTCTTCTACTGAAAACTATTTAGTTTACTATTTAGTTTACTAGTTTATTGGTTGGACATTTTTCGATGTTTAATTTTTGTAGTTCTTTATATATTTGAAATACTACTCCTCAGTTGGAATTGTAGTTGGTAAGGACCTTTTTTTCTCATTCTGTGGGCTGTCCCTTCATTATGGTGACTGCTTCTGTCCTATGTGAAAGCCTTTTTATTCCACATAATTTCATTGGTCAGTTCTTGGCATTGTTTCCTGTGACACTAGAGTCTTTCTGAAATGCCTTGCCAACACCTGCTTCATGAAGTGTCCTCCCTAGCAGTCCCAGGGTTTCTGACATCACAGGAAGCTCTTGGGTCCATTTTGAATTGACTTTTGTTCGGAGTCAGTGCTGTGGACTTAGTTTCAATCCTCCATGTATGGGAATCCGGTTTTCCCAACACCATGTGTTAAAGAAGCTGTCTTTCTGCCAGTGTATGTTATGACACCTTTATGAAAACTCCAGTAGCTGTAGCTGGGCCCCTTTCCGGGTCCTCTAGTCTATTCCATTGCTCTACAGGTCTGGGCTGGTGTCGGCGTCATCCTGGGGTTGTTACTACACCTCTGTAGCATAATTTGAGCTCAAGTATTGTGATCCCTCCATCACTGCTCCTTCACCTTGGTCTTTTGGAGTCTTTTACGCTTTGTATGAATTTTAGGATTTTTTTCTAGTTCTGTGAAGAATGTTGTTGGGGTTTTGTTGAGGAATGAATGGGTTCTGGGTGCTGTAGCCATTTCACAACACAAATTTTGCCAATCCCTGAGTGTTGAAGGTCTTCCTATCTAATCATGGCTTCTTTAGTTTTCATCATAAATTTTCACTGTAGATGTCTTTAGGTTTCCCTAGCTCGGGTGGTGGTGGTGTTTGTTCTGTGATGAATATTTTGAATGGCATTTTCATTGAGTTTCTTTCACATAGAATTTGTTGTTGGTATATGGAAATGGTGCTGATTGTGCCTGGTGATGTTATGCCTTGTTCAAACACTTCACCGAAAGTATCTACAAGAACTTTCTAGCAGAGCCTTCAGGGTCTTTTAAGTACAGGATCATGCTATCTGCAGATAGGGATAATCGGACTTGCTGCTTTCTTATTTGTATCCCTTTTATTTCTTTATCTTGTCCTATTGCTCTAGCTAAGACTTGAATCACTACATTGAATAACAGTGGAGAAAGTGAGCACCATTATCATGCTAGATTTTGGAAGAAATGTTTTCAGTTTTTCCTCATTTAGTAAAATGTTGGCTTTAGATTTTATTCCGTTGAGATAAGTTCTCTTCATTTCTTGTTTCAAGGCTTTTATGAAGAAGGGATGTTGAAGTTTGTCAAAGTCCTTTTCAACTTCAGTTGAGATAATCATATGTGTTCTGTTTATTCTGTTTGTATGCGGAATTGCACATATTGATTTGCATGTGTTAAATCAGTCTTGCCTCCATGGAATGAAACCAACTTGCTCTTGGTTATAATCTTGATGTGTTCCTGAATTCAATTTGCTAAAAAAAAAAAAAAATGGATTTTGGGTTTTTTCCCCCCTTTTCTTTTGAGACAGGGTTTCTCTGTTGTAACTCTAGCTGTCCTGGAACTTGCTCTGTAAACCAGGCTGGCCTCAAACTGACAGAGATCCACCTGCCTCTGCCTCCTAAGTGCTGGGATTAAAGGTATGTGACACCACCAACCAGATATTTGCTAAAATTTTATTAAGAAATTTTATGACTGTGTTTCATCGTGGAAATTGTGGAAATTGGTCTATAGTTTTCTTTCTTTGTGTCCTTATCTGGCTTTGGCTTCATCTACTTAGCCTGGTGGTGCTCTTCCCCTTCTATTTTATGAAACAATATAAGGAGCATTGGTATTTGGTGGGATTCTGGAGTAGATCCAGTCCTGCAGTTTTCATTGGTAGACATTATTGCTTTGAACTCATTGATTTTTATGGACGTGGTAAGTTAGCCTCTTGATGTAGTAGCTGGGCTGCTGCTGGAGTGACTCACCAAAGAAGACAAGGAAGCATTCTTATACACGCAAACTCTGCCAGACCGCAGCAGAGGGATCCACCATCGTGACTAAGGCCATGTGGAGCCCCATGCATCTGAGCTCAGGTGTCGCTATTGATTCAGCACTCCTCAGGTGCAGATCATAAGCAATCAAACATCTCCCACGGAAACCCAACAACTGTAGACAACATAAAATGCCAAGACCTAGGCAAATCCTCACCTAACATTTCAAAAAACAATACTTTAAACACAACTAAAAATAAACTTCTACATCTTGAATTAATTTTGGTAAGCCATATGTACCTAGGAATTTATTCATTTCTTCTAATTTTTTTCCAAGTTTCTACTAACACCAGTTTTCAAAGTATTCCCTAATGATTCTCTGGATTTCATTAGAATCTGTAGAAAACTAACATCTCTCATTCCTATTTTTATTAATCTGGATCACCTGTTCCTCTTTCTTTAGTTAGTTTGGCTGTGGATTTGACAATCTTGTTAACTTCTTCAAAAGGAGAAACGACTCTTTCTTTGATTGTGTGCCTTGTTCTTTTCATCTAATTTATATTAACTTCTGTCCTGCAAGAGCAGCCAAAATAATCTTTATTATTTCCTGTCATCTACTCTTGCTTTGGGGTTTATATTGTTATTGTTTTCCTGAGACTTTTGGAAGCATCATTGGTCTGCTTATTTGAAATCTTCATGTTTTTTAAAACATTCACAGCAACAAATTTTCCTCTTAGAATCGTATCCCAAAGGTTCTGATAAGCGAAATTTCATTTTCATTTGATTCTAGGAATTTTTATATTTCCTTCATGATTTCTTAAATGACCTACTGGTCATTAAAGGGTCAGTTATTTTGTCTTCTTATACTTACGCGGTTTCTGTAGGTTTAGCTGGACTTTTGGTTGTGGTTTTTGTTTGTTTACTTGGTTGGTTGGTTGGTTGGTTGGTTTTGGTTTTGGTTTTGGTTTGTTTGTTTGCTTTTGGTTTGTACTGTTTTTGCACTGTGATAAATAATAATAAGAATAAGTAAGATAATGAAATACAAGAAATTTTCATCTTAATTCTTTCATATTTGGTATGACTTGATTTGTGGGCCTAGTATTCTAGGTAGTGTACGTTAGAGAAGTTTTCACAGGCTTCCGAGAAGAATGACTTCTGTAGGGTAGAATATTCTATATATCTGTTAAGTCTGTTTTGATCTGTAATGTACTTTAACTATAAAGATTCTTTGTTAACTTTTAATCTTAAATTCAGATTACCTATATAAATTAGAATGGCATATTAAAATTGCCACTATTACTGTATCAGGAATTATTTGACCTTTTATGTGCATTAATGTTTATTTTATGAAATTGGGGGTCTCAACATTTGACATGTAGATATTTACAATTGTCATATCTTCTTGATGAAATGTTCCTTGTGTTAGTACATAATGGCCTTCCTTGTCTCTTCCAAGTTTAGTTTGAAGTCTACTTTGTCAGGTATTGGAACAGTGGCATCAGCTTTCTTTAAGCTTCCATTCATTTAATAAATTGTTTTCCATCCTCTGACTCTCAGTCAGTGGTTTTCTTTACCAGTGAGATGTGTTTCTTGGAAACAACAACTAGTTGGATCTAGATTTTAATCCAGCCAGTCAACATCACTTTCTGAATGAGTTGAAACTATTTACACATAGGGTTTAATTGAGAAATGGTTACTAACCCTTGTGATTTTGTTGGCTATTTTTTTCTGGTTGGGTGGATTATTGTTTGTTCTTTGTTTTCTATTCTATTAGTATTAGGAAATTTTTCGTTAGTGTTATTGAATGTGATGGATTGCTTCCTAGTTTTCTTGTATACATCAATTCCTTTCATAAAATGTATTCTTTCTTATTCCCTCATGATTGAGATATCATTTCACCTCTGCATGAAGTATTCCTTCCCACAATGCTTCCACGAAAGTCATGAACTACCATAGTTTATTTTTGCATTGAAATAGCCTTACTTTCCTGTCAATTTTAAAAGATAGTTTTTTGAGAGCTAGAGAGATCTCCTAGGGGAGAAGAGTATATGCTTTCCTGTCTTTCTTAGAATTTCAGATGAAAAAAAAAAATCTCATGTTATTCTATACTTGATCATAGCCAAAAAGCTGAAAAGGAATTATGGTGGTTTGAATGAGAATAGTCCCCATAGGGTCATATGTTTGAATTCTTGTCCCCCATTTGGTAAAACTGTTTAGGAAGAATTAGGCAATGTGACCTTGTTTAAGGATGTGTCACTGGGGGTAACCTCATACCCAGTTATTTCTCTCTCTGCTTCATGGTTGCTGCTTCAACATGTATGCCCTCAGCTACTGCTCCAGTGTCATGCCTGCTTGTCACCTTGCTACCCCCACCATGATGGTCAGACTCACCCTCTGAAACTGTAAGCCAAATAAACTTTCTTGCATAAGTTGCCTTGGTCATGGTATCTTAGCACACCAATGAAAAGTAACTAAAACTAATGTTAGCAGCAACCCACATGTCCATAAAATAGACAGTGTGGAGTATGTGTTCAATAGTTCAGCACTAAGGAAATTTAAGTACAAGCTACAACACAGATGAACCACCAAGACAGGATGCAAAACGAAACAAGCCAGTCAAAGGGCTTCCGTGAGTCCTCCTATGAGTCCTCCAAGATAAGGCACACAGAGTAGTCAAATCCATACAAAGGAGAATGGTGATTATGAGCTGGAAAAAGGAAGAATGGGGGATGACTGTCTGAGAGTTGCTTAGGGAAGATGAAAAGCCTGGAGACTGGTAGAACCAGCACTGGTAGCTTCAAAAGCCTGGTGCTATTCCCACTGTTTCCCCCCCCCCACCTCTGTCTCCTACTTGTAGATCAAGATGTAAATTCTCAGTTGTTCTTGTCACCAAACCTTTGCTCCACCATCATGGACTCCAAACATCTGAAACCATAAACCCAGTTAAATGCTTCCTTTTATAAGTTTCTTTGGCCATGGTGCTTTGTCACATCAATAGAAAAGTAGCCAAGACAGGGATTTGATGTTTCTAAAGTGTTTGCCTTTGTAAGTGTGTTGGAATTTCCCCTACAGTTTTTAATATTGGTCTTATACTTTGTAAAATCTGCATATGCTGTTATCTGCTATACAGAGGTTCTCATGTCTGTTTGAGATTCTAAATCCCCCTTGTGTTGGGATATCTATCTCTATACATCTAGGGAATTATCTGCTTCATTTCACTGAACAGAAGCTCTCTGCCATGGGTGTTTATCTTGGTTCTTCTTCTATCTCGTGGATTCTTAGTTTGGGTTTCTTAATTGTATCCCAGAGTTCTTAGATGTTGTGGTTATGTTTATTGATTTTTTTCCTTGTTGATATTTGAATGCTGTATTTTGTCAGTACCTCATCCATGAGAGCCTGTCTTCCATATGGTAGAGTCTAGTGATGTTATCCATTGTTTCTTGGTTTTGTTTTTGACTTGAATTCACTGAGTTTTCTACTTCCAATATTTGTATTTGATTTTCTTCTCAGAATCTTGGTTTCCTTGATGAGCTTTTTTCTTTCAGGCTGATTTTCTCATCCTAGATAGTCTGGCACAGAATATGCATATCGGGTATTGACTGTCACCACCCTAAGTTTACTGATTTCTTCAAAGAATGTTTGTGCTCAGGCTCCAAGCAATGGGATTACAATCTGCAGATTATTCTAGGAGCTGCTTCTGGTTCTAGGACATGAATGAGTTTGGGTCTGACCAAGAGTGTTTGTTTATTCTAGGACCCAAGAAACAGCCATGAAGGAGAAAGTTCTTTACAATGCAAATCATGAGAATTAATGGAGTAGAATCCAATGGTATAATTAAATATAAGGTCTCTGCTCATATCTAACTGCACAGCTCTAACAAGTGCAACACCAGTAGAGAAGGAAAGTATGGTCTCCTAGAAGCAGAGGCAGACGAAAATGAATGACAGCCCCCAACATCACAAGATGTATTTGTTGGATGACTGAGTCAAGAAGGGCAAGTAGTCCATTCCCCCTGACCATGTGGAGGACTCCTCTCTTCATTATTTTATAACTCTACTTTTATACCTCTTTAGCCTCTATAGTCATGCTCATCTCACTTTCAAAGGAAAGAAAAATGAAGAGAAAGTGGAAGAGGACAAAGAAGAAGTGAATAGAAGGGAAGAGAAGAAAGGAAGGGAATTTTAAATATAAAACTACAGGGTGGGGGTGTGGCTAACTGAAGGAGTACCTTCCTGGCATGCAAAAAGCCCTGAGTTTGATCCTCAATATTTCTGTCAAAAAATGTCTTTTAACCTTACTGCCTCATTGCCCTTTATTTCAACTCCAATATATCTTTTTACAAGACATACAACCTAAAGCATAAAGAAGCTGCACATTCCACCCACCAGGTGGGCGAAATGAAGGCTTTACTAGAGGGAGGGATTCTAAGGGTGTGGAGTCAGAACACACACATTCCCAGTGAGGATGTAGCCTCCATGGAGCAAACTCTGAAAGTATGCATGAGAATTTAAGATGCACTTACCCATTGAGTCAGCAATTCTACTTCTAGGAATTTATCCAACAAACATCTTTGCACATTTCTTTGGGAAAAAAGGCTGTAGAATAACAGCTATTACAACAGTGTTTGCAAGAATAAAAAGCTATCCATAAGTATGATATAGCCACTAATAAAACACTGGAGGCATTGAAAGAATAAAGTTGGTCTGTATTTTGTGACTTAGAAAGTTCTCCCATATACATTAAGTTGAGGAGATGTTGAGCAGCATAAAAGATATGCTTTCCTGTGTGTGTAAGCGTGTGTGTGTGCAGTGTGTGTGCGTGTGTGTGTGTGTGTGTGTGTGTGTGTGTGTAACATCTCTGTAAGGCAATATTAGAAACTGCTTCTTCTGAACACAGTCCCAAATACACTACCTACAGATCCCTAATTCAGAATTCACATTCTCAGTAAGCCAAATGACAACATCTGAAATGAACACTTACTAATTCTGTAAAGAAATAAACATACTTTTTAAAAAGCTCTTTTAAACACCCCACTTTTTGGAGTCCATGATCTTCCACTGCGAAAAATTGTTCTTCCCCCAAAGTGACCATTAATGTACTCTGATAGCTATTCCCCAGGTCACACTGGGAAAGGCATGAAGGCAATTAATCAATTAGGTTCTCTGTCTTCTGATCAATCCCTTTCTAGTGGTGCCTGACCCAGACCTCCTGACATTTCCATAACCCACTTGCCACTTCACGTGTGCTAAATGACTTCTCGTTGTCCCAAACTTGGAGATTTTAATCTCGTGTATTAAGCCAGCAGGGCCCAGTAATTCCCTGAATGCATTTTTATTGACTTTGTAAATCAGACTTGCCCACATCAGGGACTGTGACCAGGAAAGAGGTGTTTGTCTGTGAAATTGGCTGGACACACACCATTGACTGTGATGATAGCCAGTGATTTGTGGGGACGGATAGTCGAGCCACGTGTGCTAAGCAGATTAAAATATAACAAAACAAAAAAGCTCCACTACCAGGAATACCATCAAAGAGCGGAAGGATGTTTGTGATAAGGACAAAAAACCAAACTGACTCCATGTCTGCAAGGAAGCCCCAGACAGTGCTTTGCTTCCTCTTCGATCCGCGAAAGAGAGTGTGGGGACTCAGATAAGTCTACACTTCCCCGAAGCCCTTTGGCCAAAGTCAGAAGTTGTTCGTCTCTTGCTTCCATCGGCCTCTGTGAACAAGGCTATACATAACTCCACCCATTTTTGCAGAAATCACTTATAAAAGATGTAATTTAACATGACCTCTTCCCACTGACGGCAGAATCTAATGAATGTGATGGTCTAACCCGTGCCCTGACTCTGTCTTCTGTCAGCTCCTTCCCACTTAATCCTCAGGGCCTTTGCACTTGCTGCTCCTTCTGCCTGCAACACTGTTCATCCAGACAATCCCAAGTCTACCTTACTCACTCCACTCAGGACTCTAGACAGGCACCACCACCTTAACCTCCCCTGCCTGGACACAGTGTGTGTGTGCCTGTAATCCCAGCATGCTAGAGGGAGGAAGGTTGAGGGCTCAAAGCCAACCTGAGTTATGTAGTGAGTTCAAGGCCACCTTAGACTACACAGTGAGACCTGCCTCAGAAAGGAAGGAAGGAAGGAAGGAAGGAAGGAAGGAAGGAAGGAAGGAAGGAAGGAAGGGAGGGAGGGAGGGAGGGAGGGAGGGAGGGAGGGAGGGAAGAGACAGAGGAGAGGAAGGGGAGGAAGAAAAGCAACAGTAGTCACCGAGCATGAAATAGAAGCGAGCCTCACTTCCCATCTCTCCGCTTCCTTTTCTTTATCCTTAGCATTTGTGTCAAGAGGCGTCACATTGTATATTCTGTGCTTGTTTATCTTAGGCCCTGCCCTCCAGAGAACAGGCGTTTTTGCCTGCTCTGGTCGCTGCTGTGTGCTCAGTGCCTAGAATGCTAACTGCACAAATATTTGATGAATGAATGAATGATGCATCTGAGCTCCTGTTCTTTTCTCTTCACCTAAGTGGCTTAATTCATTCATATATTTGTCCAACAAATGTTTGCAGAGGGACTGCCACAAGCTGGGCATGTGCTCAGTGCTGGGTCTCAGCAGGATCCTGTGATGGTAAGTATAAAATGCCGGTGTTCTCTGCAGGTTTCAGGTGCAATTTGGTGCCAATTCAGTTACTGGGAAGAACTACATGTGTGTCTCAGCCACAATAAACAAGAATGCAGGCATCCCGCATAGAGTGGTGAGACAATTTCTCAAAGTCCCTTACCCTCCTTTTCTGAACTTTCTTCATATGTTGCATCCTGGGTCTTACCATCATCACAACTTCCAGACTGTCCAACACAAGAGGTTGCTGGCTGACCACTGCTGCTGTTTCTAGGCTTCTTAGAGACATGGAGGTCTCAGCCAAAGATCTTGTCCACATTTCCCAGCATCCCTTGCAGGTTGCATGAGTGTGTGACTAATTTCTGCCTAATGGGATGTGAGCATAAGCGAGCTATACATTTCCCAGTAGTCAGACCTGCACTGTCTAATGGAAATAGCCACTGCTCATGTAGACTGATCATGCTTTGTACATAAGGATAGAAACAAAATTGATTTTAACAATAAATCTAAATAATTATATTGGCTATTTTTCTCATTGCTGTAAGAAGATACCAGACAAGAAGAAACTTCAAGGAAAGTGGACTTATCTGGGCTCATGGTTTGAGGAGGTGCAGCCCATCATAGTAGGAAGGCATGGCTACTGGAGACTTAGGCTACTGGTCACTTTGTATCCACAGCCAGGAGACAGCAATAAGACTGTGTGGCTGGCTTAAAACCTAAAGACCTGCTCCCAGTGAACCTCTTCCCCCAACAAGACCCACCGCTTGAAGATTCTACAACTTCTCCAAAAGCATCCCTGGCTGGTGTCCAGACATCTAAGGGAGACATTTAACAGTCAAACAACAAAGACAATATGTTCAAATGGTCCTCGCTTAAGTGTACAATCACCATAAAGGCATTAATGAGGTGTTTGCATTCTTCTACCTTGGGTCCTCAGACTGCAGTGATAATGCTGAATTTTCCTCAGAAATATCTGTATTTTGATTTCATGGTCAAACATCATCTTCAGCATATCCAGGTTGTTCGAACACACTTACAAGCTTTGCGATAACTAAACTGAGTTCCTTTATAATTTGATCTAAAAATCAATGAAAATTAAATGTAAAATTTGCTTCCTCCATCTCACTAGCCACTTTGCAAGTGCCCAATAGACTCTGTGGCTCCCAAGACCTTAAAGAAGACCAGCATGCACTGCTCTGTGGTCTCCCTCTTCCCACTGGCTGGGTAATGAAGACATTCAGAAGAGTAGACTCGTAGGTGGAAGCCATACATTGGGGTTGGCAAAGCCACTCGACCCACCAGGAAATTATTATTGGCAGAAGAAAGAAACATAATTCTCTTCAAGTCTGTATTTGCTGGTCCCTTGGCTGTAGTTTACGGGTCCCCTAACTACCATGCACTCCGGGACTTTTGCTGCAACTGTATTAGACACTTCCAGAACCTCTACTCCCAAACCTTCACCTGACTTTATCTCTAAAATAACGATACTTACTAGTAATTCCACCAGCACTAGAAACCAGAGTTTCCCAGCCTACGCATCACTTCTGCTATCCAACCAAGGTTCAGCATATTCTCATCTTGGATTCTGATGGGAGCTTGGGGTGGGTAAAGATGCGTAGGTTGGATTCAGCCTCCCCGACTAGTATGGCTAACTTCATATATCAGCTTGCTTGGACCACAGGGCACTCAGATATCTGATCATGTACTATTCTGAGTGAGGATGTCACTGGTGAGACCAACACTTGAAGGAGAAGACTGAGTAAAGCAGATGGTCCTTCCTAATGTGGGTGGGAAGGCCCCACCCAGTCACTTGAAGGCCTAGAACAAAAAGGCTGATCCTCCCAAAGTCAGAGGGATTCCTTCTTCCTGATGCCCTTTAAACTGGGATGCCAGCTCTTTGCTGCCTTCAAACTCAAGCTGAAGCATCAACTCTTTCTGTGTCCAAGCATGGCAACATTAATACTGTAATACACCATCAGCCTTCAGCCCCAGCTTGTCTGCTTGATGACTGTGTGCCTTGGGAGTTATCAGACTCAAAAATCCCAGGACCCAGTTCCTTAGAATAAATGAATGATTGAGTGAGTAAGTGAATTACTGCTCTGGCTGCTCTGTCCTTTCTCTGGAGAACATCATTACTAGCTACTAACAGGCCGTGTGATACCTCTGTACCTTTGTTTCCACGCCTATAAGACGGGGACAATAGCAGCCCTCTGCTGCACACGACTAGTCATCATTGTTATTATTACTACACGTAAAGTCTGCCCGCCATTGCTAAGAGAAAATGTAAGCAGTGCATGTGTGTACAGGGGGGAGACAGCAAGTTCAAGGTCTCCCGCTCTGCCTGATCCCTCTGTCAGAGGACGCTTTGTACCCACCCTTCGTCATTTCTCTCTCCTATTCCCTTCAGCAGCTGATGTGCTTCAAACCCACAGTATTACCTCCTCTTGCCCCCTAAGTCAGCCCTCTCCCCCTCAGGTTAAACCCTGCCTTCCATTTCACAGAGAAAATTATGGCTCTCAGGCAAGAACTCGTTAATTAATTTTGTTTCATCCTCTCATGCTTTTGATCTCGTGCCCTCTCGCTCCTTAGGGATATTCTCTCCACATTAACTTTTCTCTCTTGATTCTGAGCCTTCCCCTTTCCAGCAGCTCCTTCTGCTTTAACCAGTCACCATGCCTGGGGCCAGCTTACTGTTAGACACTTCCTGCTGTCTGGCCTCTTCTCCACACCCCACCTGTCAAGCTTCTTCAGACACTAGTCTGCTTCTGCCATCTCATCTCCTTTCTGTCATTCTCTACAGAGCAGCTCAGGAAAGGAAATGAGCTGTTCCCATTGCTGAGGAAAGGACATGCCAGGTGGAAGGTCAAGGCCCATAAGCCCTAAGGTCGGAACGTACTTGCACTGGGGCAGAGTAAGAGAAGAGGAATGTGTTAAGAGTTGAAATCTGGACCACAGGTATGGGCCAGGTGTGATAGGGAATTGGCTTTGACTTTACCTGTAATGGAGAAACATAGCAGGGTTTAGAGACTAGCAGTACAGGTTCCCAACCCCCAACTTATATTTTAAATGGCTCCCTTTACAAGGAAGCAAGTGCATAAACAAGAAGCCCACAAGAAGATAATGACAATAAGGGGCTGGAAATATGGTTCTGCCAATAAAAAGCTCGCTACATAAGCGTAAAGACCTGTCTTCAGATCCCCAGCACTGATGTAAAAACCTGGGCATGGTAGTGTGTGCCTGTGATCTTAGCTTTGAGAGGCCAAATCAGGAGGATCTCTGTTGCCTGTTGGCCAGTTGCTATTGCTAAATCAGTGAATTCCAGATTCAGTCAAGCCCCTGTCTCAAAAATAAAGTGACAAGGATAGAGAAGACACCTGGCCCACTTACACACATACATGCACACACACATACACACACACACACACACACACACACACACACACACACACCATGGCAAAATAAAACAATTACACTAATCCCACTCTGACTATATTTTGAAAGCTGAGCCCACAGGATCTGCTGGTGTTTAGGATGTGAACAGGAAGGAAGAGACATTAAAGGGGACTGGGTGTGGTAGCATCCGCCTGCAATTTTAGCTACTTGGGGAGCTTTGGCAGAAGAATCAAGAGTTTGAAGCCAAACTTGGGTACAAAGATAAAGTTTGTCTTCAAACAACAGTCATGAAGAACAACCTAAGGTTTTGTGCATGGGTCCACACACCTGTGGTTCACTCATCCTACAGCCTCCTCAGGGCTCACATTGCCTCACATTTAAAGGAACATCAGATGTAAAATTCTGGCTCAAATTTTGTATAAGGTACAATGTATAAGGTACATAAGTACATGTAATAATATCATCATGACAGGAAAATGGGAGAGAGAAGACGTGGTGACTATTGAGTACATAGTGCTAAATGAAGCTTCTGTTAATACATTACACCCTCCAAGGACCAGTGAAACATCTCAAAAGAGAACAGAAGTTATGAAAGACCTAAAAGATAAGGAAGAATACTATGAAACGCTCTCTTCTGGACACAGCGTGGCCATTGCACACATGAACTCATTACAGCTATGGTGACTTGGACTAGACCTGTAGAAGATGGAGCCTGTCAACATTCCATCATAGATGTGGGAGAGCCTGGTGAGCGCATACCCCTCCACAAGGAGCTGTAAGCAGTTAATGGTTGCTGGAGGAGAAGGAGTCATTTTCGTCAGTGGTGTAGTCACTGGAAAATTACCCATGCTCTGGTAAATAACCCCATGCCCATTAAACCCTCATAAACCCAATAGGTCACAAAACAGCTTGTTGGGAAGAACAGGTTCATCAGGAATTTGGGGAGATGAAGGAGGGTAATGGAGAGGTGTGGAAACAACCAACACACTTTACATACACACATGTACAAAACTGACAGAGAATGATAAAAACAAAGTCTTAAAAAAACACTGGGAAAGGGTCTTCTGTTCTGGCAACTCTGTAACACAGGCTCACATGTCCTCTCACACTTAAGAAAAAACTGCATTTCTTCCTCTGTTCGAGCTTTTCCTAATTCCCTTTATTGGCATGATAATGCTGATCTTGCTATAAATTTTTTAAAGAGCTTGGGCAAAACATAAACGTTTGGGTTCCCAAGTGATGCTGGCTGTCAACACCGTTCAGAAGCTTATTTCCCATAATACCACTTCAATGCAGGAGCTCAGAGCTACCGGCAGACCCGCTGCAGATGCAGAGGTTTCCTTTGACATAAACCAGGGCACCTGTGCGCGCGCGCGCGTGTGTGTGTGTGTGTGTGTGTGTGTGTGTGTGTGTGTGTGAGACATGCTCATGCATTGGACTCACGACTGTTACACAAAGGTAATGACACAGCTCACTGGCGTTGCTTGTTAGGTTCTTGTTAAATATCCACCTTAGAGCCAATCTTTGGGCTACAGTTGTAGCTCAGCTGATAAAGTGCATGAAGCCCTAGGTCCAGTCACTAGCACTGCATAAATTGGGTGTGGTGGTAGACACCTTTAATCCCCAGAGGTTGAAGCAGGAGGATCAGAATTTCAATGCCAGCTTTGGCTTTGTAGAAAGTTCAGAGCCAACCTGGGCTACATGAGATCCTGTCTCAGAAACAAAAACGACAGAAAGGCTACATAGTTTTGACCGTCTGGACCTCTGTCCTTTTCGCATGCCACTGCCCCCCTACATGCACTCATCCCTACACCTGCTGCATCTGCTCACTTGAGGCCCTTATCTCGACTCTGCAGTGTCAGCCCACAGGCCTTTGCCTGTAAAGGTACGCTTGCCAGCTGATCTTCTTTTTCATTAGCAATTGTACAAATAAGGGGCTCCATTAGGATGCGTCCATGCAAGTATTCAAAGCACTTTGATCACAAGCACCCCGGGTTTCCCTCGTTGATCTCCTTTCCTTCTCCCCCTTCCAGATCCCTAGTCATTCCACCCTTACTTCCATCTCTCCCCTCCCAGATTCCACAGGTAAGAGCAAACAGTTTGTGTCTGCGTCTGACTTATTTTGCTTAGCATAATGATCTTCAGTTCCATCCATTTCCCCGTAATTGACATCATTTCATTTTTCTTTATGGCTGAATAAAGCTCCATTGTGTCTAAGTGCTACATTTTCTTTATCCACTCACCTGTTGATGGGTTTCAAGGCTGTTTCTGTTCATTGGCTAGTGTGGATAGAGCTGCAGGAAACACGGGTGAGCAGTCTCTCTCTGTTATGCTGACTCCGAGTGGCTGTGTATACGCAGCAGTGCTGTGGCTGGGGGGTATGAAAGTTCTTTTCTGATTTTTGAGGAACCTCCCTACGGATTTGCACAGTGGCTGCACCAGTTTACACCCGCCAGCAATGTTTAAGTGTTCCCTTTTCAACACTCTCGCCGTCATTTGCTGTCACTTGTTTTCTTGATGACAAGCCTCTCTGACATGGGTGAGCTGAAGGTTGGTGAGGTTCTGACCTGCACGTCCCTGATGAGTGCTCTTGATTCAAGAGCTAATGGAGCATCATTGCCTCCCTAGCCCTGGCATCCTTGCTCCCAGCTCTAAACGCCCACGTGTTAGAATGATAACCTTTGATGTTTTAATTCTTACGTTGTTAGGATTTAGAGGTGGAGCTTTGGGGCACCTGGGGTTAGAGGAAGTCTTGAGTGTGGGGCCCTCGGGACAGGACTGGTATCTTTGCAGTCAAGAGTGGCCTGAGCTGGTACACGCCCTTTCTATTGCCATGTGCTGCCTTCCACCATGAGAACGGCACAGCAAGATGGCCCCCGCCAGGGGCCTTTGGACTTACTGGCCTCACCCTCAAAAATTGTAAGAAATACATTTCTATGTAAATTACAGTCTGTTGAATTCTGTTATAGTAACATGAAATATGCTGAGATGTCAGCCCTGGCTGCTTCTGTGAACTTTTCTCCATCTTTAGACCATAGAACCTTTGTAACTGCCGCCATCCACTCCAGCCCTGAAGGTTGCCTGAGGAACAGAAACCGTAAGCTCTGTCTCTTGGGGGAGCAGGGTCAGGGGTGCCGGGGCTAAACGTTCATTCACGCATGCGCTCAGCCTACAACTCCGTCTGGGTGCCAAGTGCTGAGAACACCACAGTGAGCAAGATGCCGGAGACATGATCTAATGGGTAATATGAACTTCCAAACAAGAAAGGGCCCCCGTGCCATGGCTCTGCTCAGAGAAGAGGTACAATATTCTGAAAAAAGATACATAAAAAAATTGACTAAGCAAGAGAGCATAGTGGTTGAAAGGAAGTGGCATTTCAGCTGTGTAGGAGTTTGTGACGTGAGTGGGAGAGGAGGAAGCATGTTCCACAAACATACATTGGATGCAGAAGTCCAGGAGAAGTGGAGAGAGAGGGGCATGAACTAGGTTACAGTGATGTTGGGGAGGGGGGAACAGAAGGAAGCAGAGCGGGTAAAACCAGGGCTCCGAAGGTCTTACAGAATTGCTGAGGGAGTTTGTTTGCACTTTATTCTAGAGAGCTGTGGAGGATCCAGAGCAGAGGAGTGACTAGACTAAAGCTCTACTTTCTCATAACTTTACATTTTAGGATTTTGTTGTCATTAAAACAGGCAGGACTAGTTAGGAAATAACATAACACTCTGGGATGCTTCAAAGTTAAATCTTTCAGAACGTTCATAGTCGCGGTTCCTCATCTCTGTTACTCGGACATCTTTGTGGGTTATTGTATTTACCAATTATTTTCATTATAGAGATATACTGGGGTCTGGAGAGACGGCTTAGTGGCAAAGAGCACTAGCTACACTTTCAGAGGCTCCAGGTTCAATTTCCAGCATCCACACACTGGCTCACAACCATCTGTAACTCCAGTTCCTGGGGACCTGTGTCCACTTCTGACCTCCGCAGGCACCAGGCACACACATGGTGCTCATATACACAAGCAGGCAAAAACACTGAACACACAAAATGAAAATATTTTTAAAAGCTATGCAAGAACCAGATATAAAAGAACATTTTATTGTTTTTTAAATACAGTTTCTGTAACTCAAATCACCCCCAGGTCCAGCAATGAGAAGCCATGATCATCCTCCGGAGCGCCCATGCAGAGCCCCGCACAACGCCACACGCGGCATCCTTCCGCACACAATGATTTCCTAAGTCTGTCTTTTTTCATTTAACAAATACCACCGTCGTTTTCCATGTTATTAGGATTGTTATTCAAAGACTTCATAGAGGAAGTGTTCACGGTGAATTATTTTTATTGTGCTTTTTGTTCCTTGAGTAATAATTCCCAACACAGATCATCTAGAGAAAAGGAAAGTACATGGCGTTAAAGAGTCGGCTGTTAAAAAAAAAAAAAAAGTAGAAGAAAAGAGTGCTTACCAGGTAAACATTTCAGTAAATGCCCTTGTGGTTTTTTTATTCTCTGTACATGTGTTTATTCCTAAGAAAAACTCATTTTTAAGAAAGAAAAAGAAAAACACATTTGTCTTAGGAATAAACATGGCTGCTACCACTTTTGGCACTTGCTTCTCATTTAGCAATATATTGTGAACATTTTCTCCGTGATTGATGAGTGTTTCTCTGTATTGTTGGAAGTCCCTTTGGTGTTCTGTCCTCCATTTTTATTTTATTTGGGGTCAAACTTACCAAACCTCCCTGTTGTCCTTACTGGCCTGAAGAGCTCCTGACTGCTAACAAAGCCCCATGTTCTTAAGCCTTAAATGGGTTAGGGAGCTGCCCCACTATGCTACACAGCACTCTAAGATGTTGTACTGGTTCAAATAGGAATGGCTTCCATAGACTCAGATATTTGAATGCTTAGTCACCAGGGTGTGGCACTATTTGAAAGGATTAGAAGGATTAGGAGGTGTGACCTTGTTGGAGGAAGTTTGCCACTAGGGGTGGGCTTTGAGGTTTCAAAAGTTCATTCCAGACCAAGGTGCTCACATTCTTGCTCTCTCTTGCTCTCTATCTCTCTCTGCCTACAGATCAGCTTGTAGCTCTCCTAACTACTGCGCCAGTGCCATGCTCCCTGCCATGATGATAATAGACCAAGCCTTTGAAACTGTAAGCTCTTTCATAAGAGTTGCCTTGGTCATGGTGTCTCTTCACAGCAATAGAACACTAAGACAGAAATCTGGCTGGGTGCTGAGTTTCCACAGCCCTGTCTGATATTATGACTTCCCATGAATCTCTTTGTGAATCCTTAACAACTGCCCTCCCAGGAATAATCAATTTCTCCGACCACTACACACACATTTGGGCTCATGCATTTCTTGATTCTACATTTATCATGTGATGTAAAAATTGGTTGTATCTCTTTTCTTTTAATTACAACTATTCAAAAAAAATATCTGTTGACACCACTCCGTATACCACTGCTCACATCACTGTGCCATACGAGGAAGCTGCAGTCTCAGCGCTTCCAAGGCTCGTGGATTTATGAGGGCTGCACAGACCTGGAGACGTGTGTAATACTGAGGAGTAGCTATTTTGTTAGGTAATGAACACAGAGTGTTGTCACAGGGCAGAGCAGAGCATCAACTTGGGGGTAGGAAGTATTAAAGAATGAGGTCAGCCAGGGAGCTTCTGGAGGAGACAACTAAGCTAACTCTCGTTCGGCTTACACGAACTCCACGGAGACTGCTCCTGCTCTTACCAAAATCACCAAATACTTCAAGACAATGACCTTAATTCAGTCCTCACTGTACATGATGTCTCTGTAGGGCTTTGCGCTATTCATTGTCCACTAATTTCGTCTTTTATTTATCTGCTAGATATTATCTGAGAATATTTCTTATGATGTCAAGGAGGATGCAGGATGAATCCTTGCCTTTTGTGGCAAATCTCTCCTAGCTCCACATTTTGGATGCTTCAGTCATATGATTTAATATGGCTCGTCTCCTCCAAAGATGACATTCAAGCTTGGTCCCTAAATAGTCAAATTTTACATCACTGCAACAAAGCACCCTGCTTTGTTAATAAATGTTAATAAATGACATGAGAGAAAAGACTTATTTTGGTTTAAGAGGGCTCAGTGTCATGGCAGGCAGGGCCTGGTGGGGCAGTTGAGTTCACATCGTGAGGCTAAGAAGCAGAATGAGGGTATGGCAGGACTCAGCTGGACTTTTCCTTCGTCGTCTTCTGACCCATCAGGACCTGCAGCCCAAGGGATGGTGCCACCTACATTTAATGAGGGACGTCTAGAGCTTTCTGAAAATATCTTCACAGGCACCCTCAAGGTGCACCTCACCAATCTCCTGGGTGAATCTAAGTCCAGTCAAGGTGACAATGAAGTTTAGCCATCAGTTTCCGGTAACTGTTGAGAGTCTGTGCGAACCTTAAGAGATGATTATGTCTCTAAGAGACATTGACAGACTGCAGAGATGGCTCAGGCAGGAAATGGTTGCCTAGCAAGCATGAACACCTGAATTTGATCCCTAGAACTCACATTTTTTTAAAAAAAAGTCAGACAAGTGATGTATGCTTGTATTCCCAAAGCTAAAAATATTGAGATGTCAAATAAAGCTCTGGGGCTCACTAAGTGGCCAGCTAAGTGTATCTGGCAAGCTCCAAGACAATGACTCTGTTTGAAAAAAACAAGTGGGAGAACTGGAGGTTGTTCTCTGAAACACGCACACGCACACGGCACACAGCACACTCACACGGCACACGCCACACGCACACGGCACATGCACACGGCACACGCACATACATCCACACATATGAGAGTGTCTCCTCTAGAGGGGCCTTCCTGGTTCCTGGTGCTCGTCTCTCACATACTCTTGATCCAACTTCCAGCATCTGTGACACAGCCCGAGCTCTCACCAGAAGCTGAGAACCCTGAGCCAACAGAAACCCTACAGCTCACTCAGTCTCGAGCCTGTTATATCAACAGAGAGCAGATTAATACTCAGTCTTCTGTCTGACTTCATTTCGCTTTGGTCACTAGGTTCTTCCAGAAATCCTGTTATTTCAGTGGTCTCAAGAAGCCAATAATAGCAACGAATCTCTTACCCTAAGCTGATTCTTCATCCAATCTCCAATTCCTAGATATTTTATGCAGAAAAACATTTCCATGGGCCGACTATGTGCTCACTACCAGGAATAGAATGAATTTTCCTCCTGTCAAGGAGCTCCAGTAGAAGGGCTACATATGAATATATTCAGACCCACTAAACTTTGTACAAACGTGTATCACTGTCCATTCGTAAATACAGAATATCCCGTCTCTGACAGGTTCCTGTGATTCCACTGCACAATCCAGGGGGTGCTGGTCATATAATCTACAAAGTACATGAGGCCCTCCTACAGGTGAGCCATATCCACAACCTACACAGCCTACGTGACAGATTTCACTAGATGCCAAGTGCAGCTGAGAAAATGACAGGTAAGAACTGGTTATCAACGCTGATGGCTCAGTTGGCGGTTTCCTTGGTGATCATCCTCTTCTGGGTTGATAGGTTGGATATGGATTACATTTCCACCCTTCGCTGACACACTCCTTTAAGAACAGAGCTCTGAAAACACAAGCCCCCTCTCATTAAGTGAAGAGTCAAAGCTTTGACTTTAAGGACGCAGTCTTCCCTCTTCATCAGGGCTCTGAGTAGATGTAAGTAATTTCTCCATTTTACAATCTACACTCAGACTAATGAGGTGTATACTGTGTCTTGCCTGCCCTGCACTGGTATTTTGAATTTAGCTGCCAACCAATTTCACATAAATAAACACATTTTCAACTTCTTTGGAAAAGCTGAAATAAGGGACACTGGGGCCACATTCCCACATGCTGAGCTAAGTGCATGTAAATGCAACCAGGGGGCAGTGGCCTCCTAAGGCAGCAAATGTCACACACCCTGCCTGCTGCCTCCCTGACCTGGCTGGCAGCCTTCTGACCCTTACAACCAGTCACTCACAGTAATTTTAATTTAATTTTTTCTGTTTAGAAATGATTGCTTTTCAAAGTCTATTAATTTATTGTATTTTTTAGTGATAAATAACAAGTCTTGACTATAGAATAAAAATAACCCAATAAGTTTAAAAATAAACCCACAACAGAATATATCCCAAGAACCATCTATTTTAAGTGTGTGTGTGTATACACATGCACATTCACCTGAAGAGCCCAGAAGAAGGCACCAGTTCCTCTAGAGTTGGAGTTACAGACTGGATGCTGGGAACTGAACTCCATTTCCTGGAAAAGCTGGAAACCTTTAACTGATGAGCCATCCTCCAGCTCCACAACAGCCCTCCCTACCCCAGTATTTCATTGTACACAGTCTATTAGTCCTGAGGAAGAAATGGCTCAGCCTTTCTTTCTCCCAAGAAGAGCTGCCCAATGATGAATGTATTTTTCAAAGCTCATCTCTGATTTACCTTGAAATGAGCTTCAGATATCTCCCAGAGCCAGTAATCAGCTGTATCCAAAAAGCAAGGCTCCCCAGCAGGGGGGTCAGGCCACTTTAAATTAACTCTTTGTGACCTCACCAGACATTGATGAGAAAGGGAAATACTATTCCTAAACTACTTCTCCCAGAACTAAGTGCAAACCTAAGACATGGCATTTCCATGTAAGAAAAGTCCAGAAGTTCAAAGATACCCAGCAGAGGCAGAATAGGCATGCTTCTGATTCTGTTTTGAGCAGTGCAAATGGTCTGCTTTTTGTAAAAGTATGCTTGAAAACACGCACGCACACACACACACACACACACACACACACACACACACACACACACGGGCTGCATATTGTGCAGCTACTGGATTAACATTAGACTGTTGTGTGGGTCCTTAGTTCTTGGCATGCACACACAGCTCCCTCATCCCTCCACTCTGAGGCAAACAGAAGACACAGATGGAGTGGAACTGACGAAACAGGGACATGAAGGGATTTCTGCTCAGTGCAGTGTGAATAGAACCAGCATTAAGTTACCGAGTCTGGCAGTTGACACAAGATTTCTCCAAGGAAAGGAAGCTTGTGGAAGGTTTGATGGTTTGATGCAGAAAAGCTGGTGGAGCCCTACCATCCATCTCCCCCTCCAACCTGCTTCCCAAAGTCCAAGTCGTTTAGGCTCCAGGCAGGGAAGGAAAAGAGTCTGGGCTCCTAGAGACCTGCACAGACACACAACGCCTGGAAACATGAGCTTCCTTAGACTGTAACCAACTGAAAATCAACCAGGAGACACCATTCCTTCACACCCACCAAGGAGGGGTAGCCCAACAGACTCACATAGTCATCAACTTCCGATTTACCAGCCCCTCCCCCACCAACACAGACAAACCACCCTACAAAACTGGTTGGTTTTCACAAAGGAAAAGAAAAATCACTATTCACTTCAACATCCGCCACAGCTAGCGTCAATCTCACCTCCTGGTGGATCTTCCTCCATCTCCGTCCTATCTCCCCCGCCCCCGGGTGTGGAAGAGAATCTGCTTCCAGAGTTAACTCTTCCAAAAGGCAGACTTTGAATGAGTCATCCTTTTCTTCCGCTTCCATCCTTCAAAACACCATTCCAGGGCCTCTCCGCACTCTCACTTAAGTGAGATGCAGTCACTGTGGAATTGGCTGGCGCATGCATACCCTCTGCCTGCCATGCTCTTCCACCGCCCCCACTCGCTTCCACTTGTTGCAGATGGAACCACCATCTTTCAGAGGACTCTTCATTGCTTCTGGAAGCATCTTCTGATCTTTTCTCAGGATTCAAGTGTTTGGATTAGCATCTGACTGGTGTCCTGTAATGTGTAATGCCCAAGGAAACAAAGACTCATACTGCAACCCCAGCATCCAGAACAGTCTAGAACACTGTGATTGGGTACATATTTGAAGTACAAAGGACCAAAGACTGCCATTTTTAATGCAACATAGTCTCACTATGTAACCCTCCTCCATGACCTTGAACTCAGCACCTCTGTCTCTCAGCCTTCCTAGCACTAGAATTGTAGGCTATGTGGGTTGGTTTTAAAACTAATCTCTGGATTTCTTGGCCACACCAAGTTTCAGCTCATGAGAGGAGAATGGGACCTTCCCCTTGCAGACCTGTGTTTGGTGAGACTTTTTCACAGCTGGAAGAACCTATGTTTCTCTCATCTCTGTTACCTACAAGACACCTCTGAGTCCCTGTCAGAAAGGCCTACTTGTTTTCAATGTCTATGACAGCCTCTGAGACTCTGCTCTTTCCATTATCCATATGGTTCCTCTTTCTCCCATTCATCTTACCACCCACCAGCTTTTGGATCCCCCAAAGTGGCCCTTGACTGGTAATCTTTTTATTTCATCCATTTTCTCCTTAAGTGTGGGACTAAAGTTCCCTCTTATAAAGATCTTGGCTGATGTGAGAAGCAACATGAAGCCAACAAATACACTCTGGGCTCCAAAGGAAGGGAGCCTACAGAATAGAGTGAAGAGAAGCAGAAAAGGAAAGGAAGAAAAGAAGGACAGATGAAGAATGCCTTAAATATTAGCTCTTTCCTCTCCATGAGGTCCAATAGACTTTATTCACTTGTGAAACTAGAAGGAGCATCATATTGAAAAATTACCTGAGGATCAGGAAGTGTGTCTAAGATGAAGGACAATAGGCACATTGGAAGCTGCTTTGAAGGCAGCCAGTGGAAGGCAAGGCAAACACAAGAGACAGAGCCAGCGATGAAAGAGGTGAATGAGGAAATCCATTCCCTTCTCACACCGAATTCAGCAAACAACAACAAGAAGAAGATGGTAAAATAACAAAATGCAAAAGTGAATTGTAAAATCTCAGTAGGAGCAAACTATGGTTTAAGAGATGAAATTGTTCAGAACTAAATAAAAATAATAAATGGAAAATGAAGACATGACTTTCTTCTAAGCAACTAAGATCCACACATAGAAGTATTGAGAAAAAAATTAATTCCTGCTCAAATTCAAAGGAAACTGTGGTGTTGGCTTCATATTGTGCCCTATACCACTAACTAGTTTCTACAATGGCACTAAATTGGAGAGCTGACTACAAGTCCTATATATACAGCCAAGTTGTCATTTGAAGAAATTCACCAGACATATTGTTTTAAACATTCAAGAAGTTGAATAAGGTACTTGAAGACACATGTCAGAAAAATAAGACCATATTCAAAGGTAAATCCTCAAAGGGTTAATGGGTGAATCCGTCTGTGTAACCAGGAGGAAATCTGTGATTTCAGATCCTTAGCACCTGCATAAAAAGCCAGGCATAGCAGCTCTTAACCCCAGAACTGGGAGATAGATAGGCTCTGGGACCTCATTGGCCAGCCAATCAAGCTGAAATACAACACGCCAGGTTCAGAGACACTATGTAAAAGAAAAAAAAAAAAAGGAAGGCAGTAGAAGAAGACACCTGACATCACGTGCAGAGGCAAGTGCACCTGTACATGCGTGCATATACATATACACCACCATCCTGCACACTCACACACACTTAAAGCTCTATACTCAAGAAGGAGGAAACACAAGCGTTAGCCTAACATAAATAGGATAAAGGCAGTCAGTCACGCTCCAATATTTAGAATGCGTATAAGGTTCATTGCCCCCCCCCACACAAAGTTTGCTTTCTTTAAATCGTTACTTTAACGATGAGGTTAAACTCACAAACCCTTGCAAAGAGAAAAGTCTCTTAGGATTTATTGCTATGAAGAGACACCATGACAATGGCAACTCTCATATAGGAAAACATTTAATTGGGGCTAGCTTATGGTTCAGAGGTTTAGTTCATTAGTATGGCAGGAGAATGGTGGAATGCAGGCAGATATGAGAATTCTACATCCAGATCAACAGGCAGCAGGTAGAGAGAAAGATGGGGGGGAGAGAGAGACTGGGTCTGGTTAAGCATTTAAAGCCCTCCCTTCAGTGACACACTTCCTCAACAAGGCCACAACTACTCCAACAAGGCTACCTCCTAAGAGTGCCACTCCTTGGGGACCAAACATTCAAATATGAGTCTATGGGGGTACATTCTTATTCAAACCACACAGTTTCAAAATAAAACTTCTCATCTATTACAGAAAGGAACAATTCAAATTGTTGTCCTGGGATGGATTTTGATACTATAATATAGGCTTAAGAACTCCCTTAAAGATAATTAAGGTATTTGCTGATGGAATTAAAATTAAGGTGAATGCCTCCCAAGATTTTACAGAAGTCAAAACAATTCATTGAGGGGGAAACTTTAAAAATACAGGAAACATTAAAAACAAGATGTCAAAAAATAAATCAAACAAGTAGGATTAAAAATATCTGTTGGCAACATTCATAAGAAAGTCCCAGGGGGTCTGAAATGGAGAGGGGGTGGTAAGGATATATATAAAAAATCCATGTCCAATGGCTTTTTAATACTACATATTAATTAGCCAATGGACATGAAGGTGGGGATTCAATGAGAGAGAAGAAACCAAATGTGGTTGTACATATCTGTAATCTTGGCTCTCAGGAGGCTAAGGCCAGCCTGTGATACATAGAAAGACTCTGTCTCAAAAGAAAGATGTCAGGGGAAAGAAAGATATCCAGGACCCCAGGTTCATAGCCTGTGTGACCAGGACCATGGTGCCACCAACTGAGAAAGTTTAAGGAAAAGTATGAGTTCGGCATGGCTATATTAATGGGATTTGCCTAAGACACTTTGATGTATGTGTGAAGTAGGGTGTTCAGATATATGACCTGGGCCACAGAATGTTCACTGCCATAGAAGAACAAAGTTCACCCCACCAAGATTTGTACCGATTACTATACCTGGAGGGATTTCTCAGCACAAAACTTTACAAACACTACAGAAAGATTTATGGAGAGTTATATAGTTCCCACCAAGGAATGAGAACTATATACATTTCAATCCAAATGGATGGATAACTAAAACCAACAAAGCATGAGTGATTTATGGCTGCAGTTCTGATGCTCATTTCTGTAAAAGAAATATTCCAGGACAAGATGGTGCCTCTGATCCCCAAGCTTATTTTCCATTCTAGACCTACCACTTACCTACTATTCCTGGGCTCATTGACACACTGGAGATGATCTCCATTTCTTTGGATTGCATAAGGATCAACCCATGTCAGAAGATTGCTCAAGACATGGCATTCAAGAAGTATCATCCATTGATCTTGCCTAGGTCCAATATGGAGTATGTTGATTGCACCATCCCGTATCCTGCCTTCTTCCTTCCACTGTTGAGGCAGGTACCACTATTGCTTTTAATTCAGGTCCTATTGACCTGAATTAAATTAGTTGTGCCTCATGGTTCATGTACTTGCTGAAAGGTCTGATTAAATACAAGTATATTGATGATGCCATGAGAAGATTTAACTCCTTTCTGACAGGAGTCCGGAAGGTCCAGCAAGGTACTAGGTGGACTTGATACACTGTTGGGTTCAAAATATAACAGAAAGCAGCCTGCCTTTGCTCTACAAATGATTCTACCTGGTTACAGATACAGTCCTGGCAGAACATTCTAGCTAATCTCTGCTTGGTTTCACAGAAGCAAATGGGTGGGTGAGAAGTTTTCCAAGAGACTAGATATTAATTTGTCCTCACTGACCATGATGGATAACAGCCACCAGGCTTCCTTGAGAGCTGTTCAAACTTAGGACAATGACAATTGCTAGGACAGAAGCAGAAACATGGTTCCCATCTCTTGGTCTCCCAAGCTGGGCTTCAGTCACAACAACCAGAGAAAAGATAGCATTCAAGCTGTGCCTCAGGCATCGCCCCCCAAATAGAGACTGAATATGTCTATGATTCATGACACTAGCCTTCTGGGCACGATCTCAGAATATGTGATCTGTGAAAGCCCCACCCACCTTTCCCTCCAGATCTTCCCTTGGGCATGGAACAGGCAGGCTCACATTTTGTGCTCTCCATACTGACCTTCATCAGCTTGTGGAGTGTCCCAGTTGACTAGCACTAGTGGAGACCAGTGACCTTGTCACCTGGCCTCCGGGTTCGTGCCACACAGTTGAGTCTACAGGTGTTCAGATCACTGAGGATAAACTCTAGCTGTGTTCTTGACTCACTTCCCTCTTCTTATAGGACGATGTTTCCAGTGCATCCCTCCATCTCGAGTCCCCAACTACCTATCAGTCAACATACCCCCATCTTACTTTCGTATCTTACTTCCATTTCTGTCCATATAGCATATGTTCACGCAAACACCCAGTATGCAAAATCAAACAGCCATCAGCCATTGCACACACTGTGGAAAGGGAATGCTTTTCCTTCTGCTCAATACTACCCACATGGAAGTCAAGAAACCTTGTGATATTTCATGGTCCACGGCTCATGACATTTCTACTTTAGACCATCCCATAGATCGGCGTGTGCCCATCCTACCATCTTCAAGTTGAAAAGGTGTATGTGTGTGTGCGTGCACACGTGTGTGTGTGTGTGTGTGTGTGTACATGTATATTAGTGTACAAAATGTTTGTAAGTGTGTGGAGGCCAGAGGTCAACACTGAATGCTTTCATCAATTACCCTTCATCTTAGTTTTTGAGATGGGGTCTCTCACAGAACCTGGAGCTCATTGATTCAGCTAGGCAGATAGCTAGCAAGCTCCAGGGATCCTCCTTGCTCCCCCTGGGATTACGTCTTGCTTTTTTGTGCGGAATCTGGGGATCCAATTTAGGTCCCCATGCTTTGGAGGTGAGCACTTTATCAACTGAGTCGTCATCTTAGCCTCAGTTTACCATTGGACTCTTGGATTAGATCAGTCTAAACTGCAAGAATCTGGGGCTGTGTGGATGATGCTCAGTGAATCTTAGCTAACGCAGGGTAATTCAGTGATGATGATCTAGGGTTAGGGAGGTGGTTCGGAGGTAAAGTGCTTGTTATGCGAGCATGAAGAACTGATTTTAGATCTCCAGCAGGCACATAAAAGTCAGATATGTCCACATTTGTCTATAACCCCAAGGCCAGTGCTAGAGCGTGGGGCACAGACAGGCAGATAAATCCTTGGAGCTCATTGGCCAGATACCCAGCTAAATCAATATGTTGCAGTTTCAGTGAGATACTGTATCTCAAGAAAAAATAAGGTAGAGAGCAACCAAGGAAGACATTAACTTCTACCCTCCACATGCACATGCATGCATAAAGCACCTACATAGAAATGTGCACACACCCAATGGACAGGCATGTACAACATACTAAAAACATATGAATAGTAACATTCAACACAACATACACACACACAGAAGCATCAGGTAAAACTGAGGCATAGAGAAGCTAAGTAACTTGTGCAAGGTGACAGCTGGTAATGGAAGGGGAGTCAAAGTCAGCTAACCTTCCTCATCATCAGTATCAATATTTGCCTTTCAGCCCCATCTCCTATCCTTTCTGAAAACCCATCAGTACCTTCCCAAAGTCCTTCTTGTCAAACAAAGTGCACATCGCACCCTTTACACAATAATTCCTAAGGAGCCCATGTGGCTTTTGCTGGCTCCTGATTGGTTCAGTCAAGCTTTTGGCAATTTATGTGGTGTGGTCTTGTGCCTCATTGGGATGCAGGTCCTTCCTGGTGAGAATGTCTTTGCTTCTAAACTGGATACGCTTAATAATGTCCCCATGCCTGTAGGTAAGTTACAAGGAGGCTTGGTGAGAAGTTGAACTTCCATAGAGTCTGTCCGGAGGCTGAGCATGGGTGGGGTTATGGGTGCCATGTTAGGTGGCATGCCAAGAGACTTAATCCAGGGTTGTTTGATCCAGAGCAGACATATAATTGGTGCAGGCACTGCAGGCTTTAGCTGCTGGCATTTGCCACAGTCCTATATGGAACCTATTTACTAATGGCTGAACCAGAGGCCTTCCTGAGACTCAGCTGCCCCTTCAGCTGGCAAGCAGCCACCTAAAATGGGGTGCTTGCCGAGCAGCAGTGTCCACCACACAGTCCCTTCCCAGGGGGCAAGGGACCTTCTGTATCAGGATCGAAGGGAAGTCATTATGTTTTTAATGTGTCCCTGGCTCTAACTGGGCATTGCATGACCGGGGCCCAGAGTGGCATCTTTAACAGATGACTCAGGCGCTCTATTTCAATCTGTTCCAAGTTCTGCAGTGACAGTCGATTTTTTTTAAGTCTTGTCATCTTTCAGAGCCATTAAGTCAACAGGCACAGCCGTCTGGCACTGAGACATAGCTACGACTTCACAAGGTTTAGCAGACGATCCATAAAAGGCGTTTCTCTCCTTCGCACCCACTCGCCTCCTACACCCACCACTTCACATTAAAAAAAAGAAAAAAAGAAAAATGCTTTTACTGCCCAAAACATAAATAAGTAATAAAGTGTGTGCCTCCAGTGTGGTGCCCTGAATGTTTAAAGAAGCTGCAAAGCCATCCGGGTCAGTTTTTCATAGTGAGGCTACATGGTGATATCTTTCTTCACAAGTGCATTCTGGCATCATATCGCCTGGGTCCAAGTCTCAACCTTGCCTCTTATGTACAAAGTTGTTTCAAGATGTTGCTTGGCTGCTGTGAGCCTCAGTTTCCTAATCTGCAACATCAGTAGTATCAACAGGACTCATCCCTGTATGTTTTAAATTAAATGGGTTGATGTGTGTAGTGTGGGTGACTTAGTGGAAAAGAACACTGGCTGGCTGCCATTAAGAAAAAAACAGGACAAGATAAAGTGGATGAGAAACATCAACAGAAACACAAATTATTGGGGGCTGGCAAGATAGTTTAGCGGTTGGCTAAGAAAGCTTGCTGCTCTTCAAGAGGATTGGAGTTTAGTTCCCAGTACCAATGTCAGACTGCTCATAACCGCTTGTAACTCCAGTTCCAGGGAATCTGACAGATGGTAGACACCACACACACACACACACACACACACAATAAATCCAAAAATTGTAAAAATCTAGGAATTAGAGGCCAGAGTAAGGAATGGAAACAGAAAGCAAGCAGCTGCTGATAACTGGGTTCCCATTGGTTTCTGGGAAACATTTAATATCATTATCATACTTTCAAAGTGAAAATTATATACAAATACATATAATACATACATATATATATACAGATTGCTATTGTGTGCATATATGTATTTGTATATAATTTGTATTGTATATATACAATTTGCATATAAATTGCATTGTATATAATTGATGAAAAATAGCCCATGAAGTTGAAGGAGAATGGGGAAGGGTAGGTAGGAGGGATTGGTGGGAAGAAAGGGAAGGGAGAGATGTTGTAGATAAAATGAAATCTCAAGAATAAACAAAAGAGAGTAAAAGATTTTTAAAAGGTAGTAGGTTTCCTTGCTATTCCCAGGCAAGGCCAGGGGACCACACTCCTTGCTGATGAGCAAGCTCCCCGGAGAGATGCTGCCTAAACAAAAGTTATTTTTTTAATATCTTCATAAGCAGTGCAGGTAAAAGACGTTCTTTGAAATTAATTACAGAGTCAGAACTGGCTCTGTTTCCAAGTTCCTCTTTGGCCTTATAAAAATGGAAGTGAGATTTCCCAGCAGGGCAAGAGAAAGAAATGTTTTCTTTAGCGAGGGACTGTGGGCTATTTCTCATTCTGCCTCCTTTGGGCGAGAATCCCAGGCGCTGTGACCTCCATTTAGAAGGCTTCAATGGGGGAAATAATAATAATATGTTCTGCTCCTCCAAGATTGTCAAGTGTCATGCAGATATTAACTAATTAATTCTCCTAAGTCAGCAGAGAAAATTGCTTCCAAAGATATCAGAGCACTCTCGAAATGTGAATGAGGTCACACCTGTTCCTCCCAGGCCTGCAGCATAGGAATGGCTGCTAGATCACCTGGAATGAAAGCCAAACTCCACACTGAAGGCACCACCGGGCCGAGCTCCCGCTAACTCTAGTCCATCACCCAGCTCCCAGCTCATTCTTCCCAGAGGCTTTGGCATCTCACCTCTGTTCTCCCTATCTGGAATTCTCTTCCTCTCCCCACACCTAAGCTCTTAGCCAGATGTGTGTGGTCTTTACAGAAAGGCCTCCTGACCACACTCTCTTGTACGCATGCTCTCAAGTTACATTGTCCTATGTGTCTGTTCTTGGTGTGCCCATCAACTTTTCATTATTAGAGTAAAATACCTGAGTTGATCAACTGAAAAGGAGGAAAGATTTTCTTTGGTTCACAGTGTGGAGGATCCGGTCCAGAGCCAGGTGGCACTGTTCCTTTGAGTCCTGTGACAGGATGTCATGGAGCATGTGATGGCTTATGGTAATGAACATCTTGACAAAACTCAGAATTATCTAGGAAATCCTATGGGCATGTCCATGCAGGCTTTTTTAGATTAGGTTAATTAGTTAGGAAGACCCACCGTAAACTAGGAGGCACCATTTCCTGAGCTGATCTCTGTAGTAGCTGCTATGTTTGTCACTCACCAAGGACAAGGAGGCATTCTCATATCTGTGAGCCCTGTCAGACCTCAGCAAAGGGAACCACCATCCCAGCCAGTGCCAACCTGGACAGTGGAACCCTGAGAATCTGAACTCAGGTGTTTTTATTGATTTAGAACTCCTCACATGTTCTACTGATAGCACGTGCAGATCATGACCAATCAAACACCCCAACATAAATTCATCACCTGCAGACAATACAAAACACCAAGACCTAAGGTAGCCCCTCACTCAACAATGCACAAAGCAGTTATTTTATACTTAACTAAAAAGAAACTTCTACAACAACAACAGGATGTCTGCTAGCTCTGCTAGCTGATCAGCAAGCTCCAGTGCTGGGTGGAAAGATAAGCACCCACTGTCACTGTGGGCTCGGGATCCAAACTCAGGTCTTCATGCTTGTACAGTAAACCCCCTTTGCCTGTGGAGCCATCTCAGCAGCCTTACCTTGTTTCCCCTTTAATGCTTCTCATCTACCTTCCCAGATGCTGTGTGCCGTCTGGGAATATTAGTTGGCATGTTCTACCCTTTTATCCAAGTGGATCGGCATATACTTGTTTTGTCCCATTTCCTTCGCTTGGCATAAATTATTTTGAGATTTATCTACACTGAAGAACATCCACATTTCATCTCATTGTTGAGAATTGTGTGAATAATCAACCATTAGTTGAATTTATGTGTCGATGGCATACTGGGCTGTTTGCAGGTTTTGGTTACTAATTGCAGTGTCGCTATGAACATTCATGTACAAAGTTTAATGTGGACATGTGCTGTCATTTTTCTGGCATAGCCAGCTAGGACTAGAGTGGCTGCTTCACAGAGTGGGTGTGTTTAGCTCTCAATTAGTGTACGAGTCGTGCAAAAGAGTAGATTCTACCATGGCATTTTCATGCGCGTCTATGTGCTACTTTGTTTGTATTTATCATCCACATTATCTACCGTTAACTCCCACTTCTCCTGGGCCCACTTCCTACTCTCTAGTAGTCCCTCCTTCTGCTTTCATGTCTTTCCTTTATTTAAAGATTCTGCTATGAGAGCAAACATGTGATACTTGTCCTTCTGAGTCCAGCTTGTTTTGCTTAACATGATGACATACATTTTCCTGAAAATACTTTTTTAAAACCCCTACAAACAAAATGACCATATAGTCTTTCTGTACCATGGTGACAGATAAGTGAAGGAGTCAGAGTCTACAGCAGAGACACCGCCTGCCCGTGTTTACCACCATATTCCCCATACCAGTCAAACCAGGGGGTCAGCTTCAGTGTCCAGCCACAGATGAATAGAAAGTGTGGTGTTTATACATGGTGGCATAAAGAATGCATTCTTAAGGAACTGAGAACCTGCTTTCCAGAGTGGCTGGCACTGTACCTCTCCTCAGCAGTGTATGGAGTTCTGGGCTCACCACTGCTTCCCACCCTTGCCAGGTGACTTCAGTTCTCAGCACACTGATGGAAAGAGTAGTAACGTGTACTCCACCTTACGTTTCTCTAAAGACAAAGGGCTGCATCTTTTTTCCTGGGTTACTTCTCATCTGCATTCTTCTCTGGTGAAACATCCATTTCAGCATTTGGAACACTTGCTGGTGTGTTTGTCTTATTGTGAGCACTACAGAGTTCCCTATACATTTGACATTATCAGCCACATCATTTATTAGACATGATTCTCTCTTATCTGTAACTTGTTCTCTTTTTTAAAAGACTTAATCTAATAAATTCTGTTTATTTATTTGTTTTTGTGTATGCCTGTGGGTGATCCTGCGCAGGAGTTAGAGGGCAACTTTGGGAAATCAGTTCTCTCTCCTTCCGTGATGTGGATCCTGGGATTGAACATAGGCTGTCAGATTTACCCCCTGAGATGTTATGATGAGTGGTCTTATTTTATTAATTGCAAGTTCCAGTTATTCATTCCTGCCACCTTGCTACTGCTTCTAGTGGCCTTCTTGTTGATTCTATCAGAGTAAAGGGAATTTCATTTCTTCTTTCTATGTGAATGCCTCTGGTTTTGTTGTTTGGTTTTTTTTTTTCTTTCTCGGTGTCACTGTCTGGACCCTCCAGGACAATGTTGAGTAGAAGTGGCTGACTTGGATACCCTTGCCTTCTTTCCTATCTCCAGGGAAAAGCACTTAACCATTTCATCGTGGTATTTATTGGACATTATTTGTAAATGCTCTTTATCAGGTTGAAAAACTTTTATCCTGCATTGTTGAGTATCTATTAGAAATGAATGTTATGGATTTTTACAAATGATATATTTGGCAGCTGTTGAGATAATCATATATATTATTCCTTCTTAGTTTATTAATATGTTTTGACAGGTAGCTTAACTGCCTGCTTTATTTTTGAATACTAAATCAACCTTGCATCTCTGGGATAAGTCCTCTTGGTCATAATGTATTATTCTTTAAAAAATACTGTTAGATATTTTCTTGAAGCAGTCCTGCATGCAGCTCAGGTTGGCCTCAAGCTCACCATGTAACCCAGGATGGCCTGAACATTGGGTACTCTGGTTTCCTTCTCCCAAATGCTGGAGTTACAGGTAAGCACCACCACAGCTGATTTTATTGTTGAATTCAGTGTACTAATATTTTGATTATCATTTATATGTATATATAATTGTGAATAATGTTGGTTTGTAATTTTCTTGTAATATTCTTGTCTGATTTCATTAATGGGACCATCTTGATCTTACAGGATCTGTTGGAGAGTATTTATTCCTTTTATGGAAACTTTAATACAAAACTTGCATCGGGTCTTCCTTAGATTATTGGTTGACTTTATCAATAAAGAAATCTCCATGTGCAATTTTCCCTTCTATTTTCACATGTGTATGATGTGTGTGCGCATGCATGTTTGCATGTGTTGTGGGCCATTCTCAATGTCTCTTCTACCTTACTCATTGAAGCAGGATCTTTTAATCAAACCCAGAGCTGTGTAATATGGATGATGTTACCAGCTTGCTGTAAGGATACCCACTTTCTGCTTTCTGAGGCTGGAGTCAGAGGCGGTCGCCATGCCCAGCCTGTCTTTATGCTCATTCTGGGTGTCTGAAATCTGGTCCTCACACTTTCACTGCAAGTGCTAACTACTGAGCAAATACCCAGCCCTTCACAAAATTTTATCCAGGCAGTGGAGCTCTCCGATTCTTGAGCCAAACAACCTTTGCTTGAACCCCAAACTTGCCAAGTATGTGAACTTGGGGTGGTCCTCAACATCTACCTGCAGAGTCCAGGAGTAATAATGCCGCATTGCTTATTTCTGTTATGAAGTTGCTTTGGGTGTTAGGGGAGAGGATGTGCAAATTCAGTAAATTCTCCTTGTCACTGTTACAGTGAGCTGGCGTCTCCCAGACAAACAACCCTCAAGCAGGAAGCAGCACACTCCAGCACTTAGAGGGAGAGCATGGACTGTTTCTCTCTCTGGACACATTCTTACACAAAGCTCTTGTTCTTTACATCCCAATCATTGCAAAGAAAAAGAGAAGAACCTGATCCTACATTTTCATCTGTGGCCAAATTCACTTTGCCAAGCATAATTTTTTCTCATCCCAAAGCAAGGATATTAACAACAGCAAATATCAGTCTGTCACTCAGCGTATGCCACACACTGTGCCGAGGACTTCCCGTGTGTCTTGACAACATTCCTGAGGCAGGTACCATTGTAAACCCCGGTTTCATGGACAGGAAACTGATGTGAGTGTGCAGTAAAATATTGGGGCAAGCCAAACATATCCGTAAGCGTTACTTAATTTTCCACAAGTTTTACAACTCTCTAGACCAGTGGTTCTCAACCTTCTTATTGCTGCGATTCTTTAAACAAGTCCTCATGCTGTGGTGACCCCCAACCATAGAAGTATTTTTGTTGCTACTTCATAGCTGTAATTTTTGCTACTGTTACGAATTGTAGTGCAAATATCTGATATGCAGACGGTCTTAGGCGACCCCGTGAAAGGGGTTGTTGGTCATGACTCACAGGTTGAAAAACGCTGCTCTAGAAAGAATCATCTCATCTTCCATCCACGCACCAAGGTCCCCAAGCCTCTTGCAACTTGATATACGGCTTGGGACTAACCATTTTCATGTCGTCTGGGAGGAGTCACACAATCTCAGGCTCCATTCTGACCAAGTGAGCCACAACTTGTGTTTTAACAAGACCCCGGATGATCCGTGTATATGTTAGAAGGTAAGAGTCACTTCTGTAAATTAGGATTTCTTCTGCTTCATCCTTCCAGTGGCCACTCCATTGCTGCGGATGATGGAGGCTCACCAGCTGTCCCCTTACACGACTGATATTTGCATGAAGCACATATTTATCTTCCGTTTGCAAGAGATACGAAGTCAAATACTTTGTATCAACCAGATGGGAACTCCAGTAACCATGAGCTGTCTGCTCTGTCTGAAGCGGCCACTTCATTCTAGCCGGCTAGGAAATGGAAACGCAGTGCCAGTGTGAAGATCCTCTGATGTTTTCACCAGAGCTGCAAGTCTGAATTTCATTTAGGAAGCTCTTCTTCACTAAATGTTAACAGCAAATTCAGACTCATTTGGTAACTTTGAAGATGAGACAAAATTATGGTCGGATTATGGTTGGTTCACGTTCCCCAGAGGACGTCAATTTGTGACCTCTGACCTGAAAAATGACTTCAGAAGAGTGTGGCTTCTCAAATAGATCAAATGTGTAGTTCACATGACAGCTTCTTATGAACGTTCAGGGCTCTTTGCAAAGCGCACAAGACAGCCTGTTATTTGCTTATTTCTAATGTCGGCCACACTCAACCACCTAAGTGCTGTTCTATCTTCAGCTTCTTGTCACGCATCTGTCAACTGTCTCCTCACCACCTTGTCATCTGCCTAACTTTGATTCATCTTCAAGCTGTAAGTCGTTTTGCCTCCTCTGTGCATATTTTCTGGTTCCTATCTAGTAGAGTTGACCACTAACACAACTGTCTCCTCTCAACCCAAGCCTAAACCAGGCTCTGCATATGAATAAATAAAGTCAATCATTTATTCATGTCTTTGTTCCCCTAAAACTTTTCACATGCCAGGAACTGAGTCTGACTTAGTCCTTCCAGCATCAATGAGTGACAGACACAGGAGAGATGTGTATACTAGTTAACTATTGCAGCATAACCTGTTACTCAAGTGGAATTCTCATGCGTAAAGAAAAGAAATTCATAAGAAATCCCACAGAATGTAAGTATTATCTCATGGTTTCTGGGGGCTGTGGATCTGGGGGTTGCGTAGTTGGGTACCTCTGCTTCAAGGTTTTGTCCAGGCTGCAGATGCGGCATGGACCAGGTGGTGGTCACGGGAGGCGGCTCAATCTGGGGCCTTTGTTTCTACACTCCCTCGCATGGATGTTGGCAGGGTAAAGTTATCTGTGGGGCGGTGCAGTTGAGGTTCTTGGTTCCCTGATGACTGTTGGCCAATGGACCTCCCCAGTTCTTTGCCCCTTGAGTTTTTCATTGGGAAGCCTACAACATGGCTGCTGGATTCCTTCAGAGTGGATGAGTGAGTGCCTGAGACCCAAAATTATTGCTTCATATCACCTGTGCTGCAACCACTGTAGCTCCAGCCATCTCATCCACCCCTCAGGCAAGGGATGTGACTACCTGGAAGCATGGGTTACTGGGCCCATCTTAGAGGCTGCCTCCCATGATGCTCTACATACAGTATGTGCATGATTACCTGCTCGGCCTCTGGGTTTACATTTCCCTGGTCCCAGTCCTGGTCTGGTCACTCCATTCTTTTGAGATAACTGTAGTTAGCATCAAAAGCACTTGGCCCATAGATGACCTTGGAGACTGTGTTTAATGAAGTATCTGCCTAGTTCTAAGATGTCTACCTATAATTAACATCATCTTGAGAAATGATTATTGACTATACCATAGACCCATAGGAAGGAGATTGATCATAGAAGAAATACAACAAAAAGCAGAACTAAAAGAAAACTGACTGGGGTGCTCTAAATCTGTCCTTCTGACTCAAGGCCAAGTTTCCCACAAATCAGCTTGATGTTTCCATACTGTGACTCACAGTTTTGCCCCTTCTCCCAATAAACCGGGCTCTCTTATTTTGCTTAGATCTGTCCTTTCTCTTACCGGATAGCTTTAACCATTGCCATTCTTCAAAATCCTCCCAAGAATCACTTGTTCCACCCAAGTCCATGGCTCAGTAATTGGGTGTTTCTGAGAACAGCGGCTTTCCTGGTTTGCTTTTTTGAACAACATGACCAAAACAACTTGGGGAGGAAAGAGTTTATTTCATCTCACAGCTTATCTCTCTTTCAGGTTATCATCTGACAGGTTAAAGTCCATCACCCAAGAAGCTGAGGCAGGAACTCAAGACAGGAGCTTGAAGCAGAAACCACACAGGAACACTGCTTGCTGGCTGGCCCCCAGGCTCACATTCAGCTGCCTGTCTTATTCAGCTGTGTCCTACCAGTCTAGGCATGGTACTTACAGTGAGCTGGGCCTATCTCAACAGTTAGCAATCAAGAGAATGCTCTCAACATGCCCACAGGCCATTCTAATGGAGGCTGTTCTTCAACTGTGGTCCCTCCTCTAAGATGTTTCAAATTAACAATCAAGATTAGCCATTTAGTGACTTATTGAGCGTGATGGCTGGATCCGTTTCAAGTTGATATCTTTCTGCTTCAGCTGAATCTTTGCTGCCTCCTGATCATTTGTTTTTTAAGCTGTGGGAGGTTATCCATTTAAGTATGCACAGCAGCTATTTATGCTTTTCGTTGTGTCTCCTATCCTTTCTCAGCAGAAGGGTTCATCACCTGTTTTATTAAAAGCAACAATAATATCCACTGACCACTATTGTGTGTCCGATGCCAGTGTAAGTAAAATAAAATGAGTTATTTTAACTGCCACAAGGGCTACAAAATTAACATTGGCATTATTCTGTATGTAATGTGAGTTCTGCTCAGAGGTATGAAATGATTGACAGATGTCCAACAGTAGAGCTGGGATTTGAATCTGTGTTAGCCTGGTCTCTAACTTTACGCTTCTGTTCAGTTTTACTGAGAAACAGTGTAGACCGTGCAGTCTACTCACTCCCTGTCTGTGTAGCCAGGAGACTGAGAGATGCCGCCACCCAACCCATACATTTCACTGAACTTGTTTCTCCTAAAGTCCTAGAAGCTTGCTGAATACTCTTCCAACTTGGTCCTTCCCTGGCGTTCAAGAATGTTGGCCGTGCACACCGTGGTTCTGTGTGCTCCTGGGTCTCCACCAATTACTCACACTTGACACCGACTTGACACCCTTACTCCATAGCTTAAATGCTTATGAGGTCCTGTCTTGCTTTTCCTTTAGGCTTCACATTCTCCCACAGTGACAGCGTTTACTCTGGGTGTTCCAATAATCAATCTCTCAACAAATGACCTCTCTGTTAGCTATTTTAGTCTTTACATTTATTTGAAGGTTCTGATCTGAATTTTAACCATTTGAATGCCATGGCAGAACTACAAATCACCTTGAGTTGGTGCATGCCGGCACTGGGGAGCCTGAGGCAGAAGGATCACAATTTTGAGGCCATCATGAAATACGTCATGAGTTTGAGGCCAACCTGAGCTACATATTGAGACTGTCTCAAAAAAAAGAAAATCAGCTTGACTAAGCTCGGTATCATCTTTCCCAAAATATCCCCTACCCAGTGTGTCTTAGTCAAGTAGTAAAACCATCTGCACTGGACTTCAGATAGCAAATTTCGTTCACGTCTCCAAAACTGTACTAACAATTATTCCTCAGGAAAGACTTCCATCCTGGCTAAATCTGCTGTTGGACTTTTGCAGTAATTATTTTCTTTCTTTTATTAAAAGTATTTATTTCTAATTATACGTTTTTGTGTCTGCGTCTGCATGGAGTTAAGTGTACTTGAGTGTAGGTACTCATGGAGGCCTGAAGTGGAAGTTGAATCCTGGGACCTCGAGTTACAAGTGGTTGTGACCACCTGAGGTGGATGCTGGGAACAGGGCTGGGTCCTCTAGAAGAGCAGTATTTGTTCTTAAAGACTGAGCCATCTCTTCAGGTCCGGAAATAATTTCTTAGCGTTCTGTATACTCTGAGACTCTCCGTGACTACCCATCTCCACAAAGTAGACCCAAGTATGTTATTTTCACTATCGCATACTTAATGATACCAGATTTATTGGTCTAGCAGCCTATGACCTTCTCATATTGCCCCAACTGGTATTTCTAAATTTAATTGTCAAAATTATCAAAAGTAACATGAGATAATTACCAGCATAGAGAAGAACTCTTGCATTTTAAAGTTTATCTTACAGCTATACAGCATGCATAATTTCTGCCTAACCAATTGATATAGAAGATCACAGTGAGGAATATTATGTATACTCTCCTGTGTCCCCAGTTTGAGGATGCTAGTCTTCTATGAATATATAGATTTAAATTTTCTAATTCATTGGAACGCATGTGTCTATCACAGCGACCTCGAGAGCTGCTTTAATATTTGTGTTTTATAAAATCAGGCTTAAATAATTAGGTGATCCTACTTTCATAATACATCCGACACATATGCACGTGGGTCTTCATGTGAGCCTTCTAGACACCATTCTAAGCAGTTCAGATGATCAAATTCACTCAATCTTTGTAACAATCTGTAGGAAGTAAGCCCCACGACTTTTAACAGAGAAGAGAGCTGGAAAAGAGAGAGAGGGAAGAGTTCACCCAAGGTCGTCCAGCTGGTCAGCACCATAGGCATGACGACTGGAAAGGGGCAGAAATGTGGCAGGAGCTGGATGTTCAATGCCAACTGCTTCACCAGTGTGTACAGTGTATGTGTGCGTGAGGATATGTGTGCATCTGTGTGCATGTGAATGTGGAGACAGAGATGTTTGAGTCTTCCTCAGTCACTTTCCATCTTATTTTTTAAGGCAGGGTCTTTTGCTGAGCCTGAAGCTTGCTGATTCAGCTAGGGAGCCTGACTTGCAAGGCCCAGGGACCTTCTGTCTCTGCCTCTACAGAACCAGGCTTTATACATAGATCCTGGGTAGGGGGTCCAAACTCAGGTCTCCATGCTTGCAGGATACCTACCAGTTTACTGAGCCATCTTCCCAGCACTGGAAGACTAAAGTTTTGAAGACACAGTCAACTTGAATCATCTTTTTCTGTGGCCTCAGATAATTTAACTAACATAGGAATAATTTGGCCTTTTCAAAGGGTTGGGAAATTTGATGTGAACCTCTATAAATATAGTTGATCTTGACCTCTGCAATCTTCCACAGTTGTTGATCTGTCCATGCTTCAGTTTTCCTGTCACACCCTCCCACCTCCTTTAGAATGCCTGATTGTTGCCATGGACTTGCATGTAACTGGTCCATTATCTTTCAGCTGAAGTTTGTTGCTAATGAGAAATCACAGATAATGGTCCCCTCCCTTCCATCTCTTGGTTCCTTCTCTCGTTCTATACAGTGCTAATTGCTGCTGGTTTTACAGAGCTAATGGCTGTGGGTTTAGTGTTTACGACAACACAAAGGTCTGATCCGCAGAGGTCTGTGATAGGTGTTGCTCACTCCTTCTGTGACTTCCAGATAGAGTTTATTCCTTGGCTTTGTCTAGTTCCACATATAATGAGCATCCCTGTCCCAGAAACAGCTTCAGAGAAAAGACTCACACTCTTCCCTTAACTTTTTCTATTAGCTTTCATATCCCAGAGTAACACAGAGTTGTTCTGTTGTCCAGAAGCCATGCAGTTATTTGCTTAAACAATTAACTTGTAAGTCACATGACATATTTCAAAAATGTAAACAGTCCTAAATAAAGGACTCCTTAAAACTATAGAGTCCTGCTTGAGATGAACATCAACATCTTGGGTTTAGATTCAGTAACAATAAAAGTAAAAAATATCTGTGGCTATAGATTCATGTTAGCCTTTTGTATGTTTTTAATAACCATTGTCCAAACACCAGTAATGAAAGTATAAATCCTTCTTGGTGCAAAAAAAAGACCAATATCTTATTTTAAATCCACCTTCCCCAAGGTGGGATTTTTCTTTGCCAGTCTAAAGGCATCTGTTTCTGGAAATATTTCTGACTTGGGTGGCTGGGAAGTTGAGAGATGCTGGCATCCCAAGCACACAGAACCATTTTTTTCATGTTTCAGAACCATGCCCACATTCATGGAAAACAGCGACTGCAGCAAGCCACTGTGTATGTGCACTGCCTCCTCGCACTGGGTGTGCTTTGGTTCCTGAATGGCTGGAAGTTCTGGGGCCTTTAGGAGACAGAACCTTGTGGGAAAAATAAAAGGTTAGATTATTGTGTGGGAGCGTCATTGAAGGGGACAGTGAGATCCTGGTCTCCCCAACCCTGTCTTTTTGCTCTATGTCTGCAGTGAAATGAGCAGCTTTGCTTCACCATGGGCTTCCCACCATGATGGTCTGACTCACCACATCACGCCTCAAAGCAACTGGGACAGTGACCATGGATAGAAACCTCTGAAACCATGAGGCAAAATACAGTTTTCCTTCTTTTAAGTTGTTTGCTTCAGGTATTTTGTCACTGCAACAGGAAGCTGACTAAAACACTGGGATTGGAGAAAACACTAAGCCTGGAACTTTACGTGCCTGTAATTGCATATGACTACTGTCACGCGCTTACTCCTAGGTGTTCTCTTCTTCAGGGTCTATGATGGCCTCCTTTGAGTTCCATTGGGCAGCAAAATCCTTTCCACCCAAAGCCTTTGCATGGAAAAGTTTTCTTTGCCTAAACAGTGATTTCCTTTCTCTCATCGGCTCAGTATTGTCCTCCGGAAACTCTTCCAGGGCCTTTAGTATCCATATACTTGATTCGCTTGACACCTTGCACTTCACTTTCCCAGCATGCAACTTTGTGATAATGAAGAATTAAGGCTAACTGTATGCTCCCTTTCAGCAAAAACAATGTGTTTTTGTTGTTGTTGTTAGTTTTTTGTTTAGTTTGTTTTGTTTTGTTTTCTGAGATAGGGTTTCTCTGTTGTACCTCTGGCTGTCCTAGAATTTACTCTGTAGACCAGGCTGGATTTGAGCTCACAGAGATTCACCTAACTCTGCCTCCTGAGGGGGATGTTTTTTATTGATTCGTTGAGAATTTCATGCATGCATACAATGTATTTTGATTATATTCCCTCCTCTGAACCCCTACTCTCTATACCTCTTCCCAACTCAATGGTCTCTTGTTTTTTTTTATAACTCACCAGCTTAGACTGATTTCTATACAAGCAGATTCCATTCTTTTCTGTTTTGTATCCCCAACTACTTGGCATAGTGTTGTCCACTAGAACCCAGCACCTCACTGGTAGGGAAGGAATGAGGTCACATTTCCTATTTGTTAGTCATGCCACAAGTGGTAGGTACTTAATCTGCTTCCCTATGCCCCAGCATCCCCTTTTGTGAAGCAGGGGCAATGATAGCACTGGCTACAGACTGTCATGGAGTCCAGTGAAATATGTGTAAGGCTCATGTAAAGTGTCTTGCATATAGAAAGTGCAGTGGTCAATAAATCTTAGCAACAGAGATGACAATGACAAATATTATATTTCTTCTTATTTATGAAGCCAAGTTGGGGTTATCAAGAAAAGAAGTTTTAATATATATTAAAACCTTGACAGCAAGGGAGAGAGAAAGGTTTCAGGAAAGGACAGTATTACACATACTCGAGTGTGTGTGAGCATCTTGAGAGTCGCCACAGTGTCCCACGGAGGAGGGAGAAGCAAATCCAGTCTATGTGAGGCAGGTCTGGAAGGGAAGCAATGAGTGAAGCCAGAGACTGATGCTAGACAAGGAGATGGTGGGAAGGCCACTCTGAAGAAGGAATATTTGGCCAAGACCTCCATGACACAAAGGAAGGAGACTTGGGAAAAGTCCCCAGGTAACCAGAAGTACAGCAAGCCTGAAAAGTCAGACTTGATTTCCTCAAGGAACTGCAAAGGGGTCAGTGTGGGTGGAGTAGAGTGAGCCAGGGGAAAGAATGGGTGGTAGACAGTCACACAGGGTCTTTACATCATATCAAGGGGTTGTGGTCTTATTTGGAGATGTAAGATGGTGGTAAGACAGCAATGTAGTCTGAACTAAAAGGGATATTCTGGGTACTGTAAGGAGACTATTGGACATATGAGCAGAATATGCCAGGTAGAGTAGGCTTTTCAGAGGGAGAAAATGGCAGAAGACTGGAGTTGGGAATGAACATGGTTTATTTAAGGAACAGAGGAATTTCAGGAACTTCTTCAGGAAAAGCAGGAACTTAGTGGATTTAGAAAGCAATGTTTCTGCATATGTGACTGGATCCCATAGTTTGATGGGTTTGCACCTTGTCATGTAGGAAAAAGAAGATGAGGAATATGGAAAGGTATATGAGAAGGAGATTGATAAGCATTCCAACTGCTCATGGTCCAACCAGAAAAGCACGCACCTTTCTGGGTATTTCAAACAGACAATCTAATAAAGGGACCTGACACATGGGTGAAAGAAGAGATGAGAAGCCAGGCACAGGTGATGAAGCAGTTTCTAGATGTTAATTGCAGGAACCACTGTTTTGACTGGGGTAATGGGTGGGGTGTTAGTGAGGAGGTGGTTGGTGTTGCCAGAACTCTTATGTTGGAACACTACAGTAGGGATTTGATTCATTGTCATGATTTTGGTCTGGAATGTCATTCCCCCAATGCCAGAGGCTTGTGTGTAGGAATGCTTAGTTCCTAGAGTGAGAGTGTTCAAAGATCTTTCTAGTAGAAACTAGAGACATTGTAAGACATGTTCAATATGAGCTAGTGGGAACTAGATCCATGGTGATGTCTGTCTCAACCCATGGAAGAGGTGCAGGAGCTTTCAGAGTCCCTGGCTACAGCAGGAAGACTCAGAAGAAATATTCCGACTTCTCCTGTCTCAGCTCTCCAGGCAATCATTCTCACTGGTCAGACTTGATCAGAATCCAGCTAACAGGTACCTGAGAATCCAGCTTACCTAGAAGGATGATTATGGGGCTCTGAGCAGACAGAGCACACCTGGCCCACAAGCCCATCTTCTGCGGAGATCCCATGAGCAGCAGTATTCACAAAGGGCTAGCAGGTATCAGGGAAACTGTCTGGGAGATCAGCGCAGGGCTTTAGAGGATCCATGGATGAAGATCTTTTTTTTTTTTCATCTTTATTAAAGTTGTTTTAAGTCAGAGAGGTCTCCGAGATAACAGGGATTATGGGGCTGTTAGATATGCTAACCAGAAAAAGAACCAGGTCTTGGGGAAGGTACTTCAACGAGCAGCAGTGGAGTTAGGTAACAGTTGAAAATATGCTAGCTAAGCCACAGGTAAGAGCACTGCTCTATAATGGGAGTTTGAGGAAGGAAGACATATAAATTTATATGGGACAGACTTGGGTATTGATAAGAAGGACTGCGAAGGAATAAAGGTCTGGGGTAGTACAACAGCCCGTTAGAAGGGATTGCTTCTTCTGAGTTGGTGGTCCTGTAAGCAAGCTGTGATGGCACCTGAAGCTGTGAGACAGAGTCTGACTTAAGATTTTACTACATAATCAAGAGTAAAATACTCTTCTGCTCTTGGTCCCTGGCTTATTAAATGATGGACCGCCTGCTCCCACTCTGTCTTTCCTTTCATGCTCCAGCCTTTGTGGTTATGTCTTAGAATTTGTTTCTTACCAAGGATATGGACTAAAACAGCAGGGATGGGGGGAGGGGGTATGTGGATTATACCAAAAGGTGCTATAATATGGCAGCCAACCGGAGGCCCCCAAGGTCTCAGTCTAACCAAAAAAGCAATGGCCAAGTATCACAACTAGGACATGGAATGTCTCTCAAGGTCCAAATGTTAAAGGCTTAGTCACAGCTTGGCACTATTGGGAGGTAGTAGCCTAGTGGACAGATTTTGGGGGTGTGCCTTTGTAAGGGACAGGGGATGCCAGCTCTTTTCTCTTCCTCGCCTGTGGAGTCCCAGCCACAAGGTATGAGGTTTTGCTCCATCACAGTTACTTCCCTTGTTGTTGTGATAAAATATCCCCGACAAAAGCAATTTAAGAAAATATTTGGGGTTTACAGTTCCAGGGTACAGTCCATCGTAGTGGGGAGGGCATGGAGGCAGGTGTATGAGGCAGCTGGTCATGTTGTATCCAAAGTCAGGAAGCAGAGGGAGATGGGTGCTGATGCTCAGCTCACGTTCTTCTTATTCAATCCAGGACCCTGTTGTGGAAGTTTATTTTTAGTTATGTGTAAAATAATTGTTTTGTGCACTGTTGGGAAAAGGGCTACCTAGGTCTTGGCATTTTGTATTGTCTGCAGGTGTTGGATTTATGAGGGGGATGTTTGATTGCTCAGAGTCTACATATGCTATCAGTAGAATACCTGAGGTGCTCTGGATCAATAAAAACACCTGAGCTCTGATGCTCAGGGTTCCACTGTCCCATATGGTACCTGACATGCTATAGTGGTTCCCTCTGTGAGGTCTGACAAAGTTTGTACCAATGAATATGTTCCCATCTCGTTCTTGGTGAGCCACCACAGCAGAATAACAACTACATCCTGTCTCAAAAGCAAAGTGGAGAACAATTGAGAAAGACACCCATCATCAGTCTCTGACTCCACACACATACACATGCGAACACACACACACAGGCACTCACGCACTACCATGAACACACAGGCACACACAAATAAAAAGAGTACAAGGGAGCTTTTGAAGTGACAGACACATTTGCTATATGTGTGGTTAGGATGATCTCACTGGCGTAGAAAAAGGAAGCATTATCAGTTGCGTATCGCACATCTGTGAAATTTATTACACCCCACGTATACACCAAGACTCTGGGAATTTTAACTGCATCAACAGGTAGGTGGATGGTTGGGTAGATGAATAGAAAGGATAACTTCTTCACTGGGGCCTAAGAAACAAGACATTTCCCCATTGGATGTTGCACCCTGGGACTCATTTGTCTCCCTGTTCATACCACATCCACATTTATCGTCTGTCTAAACTCTGACACCCTGCAAGGAGCAGACGTTTGATTGCTAATTGCATTGCCATTAGATGGGTCTCCCCTCTGGGACTGCATGACATTTATGAGTTCAGAGCTTTTCATTTTCTTCTCTCACCAGGATCACAGACCCCATGTTAGCACACACCAAAAAAAAGCACTCAATAAAGATTTTCTGGCTAATTGATTTACTGATTAATTAATTGGAAAAGCTATAAATCCTGTAAGCTGGTATTTCCAAAATCCAATGAGATTTAGAGAAGTAGGTTTTTACTACTTTATTTTACTAAACTGTTTGCTTTCAAAAGTGGGGGAGAAAAGTATAGAATCTTTGACGTCCACATTTTTCATAATTGCTACCTAATGCTTTTACAGTTGGAAGACTGTCTCTAAAAATAACTAAATAAGTAAATATACCACTTAAAATTTAAAAACAGCTCCAACAGATATACCGGTGACTCTGACAAAATTAGACTGGGTCTTTTCACTGTCTAGGTTTTGCCAGAGGTTGGCATCCTACTTCCTTCTCCTCTTAAGTGGTTCTGGAAGATTCAAGTAGAAACCACAGAGTGAAACAAAACAATGGATTCATGGAACTGAGTAATCAGAAAAAGAGCCAACATCAAGTCAAGTTGTCTGCTTAGGCAAAAGCCATGATCCAGCAAATCTCAGAAATCCCCATCTATATTTATAGCTCTGAAAAGCTTTGGGTACCCTGGGACAGTCTGGTGGTGGAGTTCTGCCTCTGAGAGGTCCTGAGAACCCAGTGTTCCCTCCTGCCTTTGATGGAAACAAAGACAAGGTTGGGCTTACAAGAGCTCTGTTGATACCAGAGGAGACAACTAGCCTCACTAAGCCTTCATTTGACAAGATCTTTTTCTTCCTAGTTGGTTCATAAAGCATACAGTAACAAGGACAACTGGTGATACAGCTCAGTGACAGAACTGCCTAGCATTCACACGACCCTGAGTTGAGTCCTCAGTGCAGAGGGAGGCAACAGTGTTTATTGGTAGCATGTAGCATGTTCAAGACACTAGGTAAGTCATTTCCTTTGCATAAACATACTAATGGAGATCCATTCTCTAATAATGTAACAGAGGCTTTAGGCAGATTAAAGATTTGCCCAAAGTTCTCACAGCCAGTTAAGTGACGGAGGATTTGAACTTTGATCTGCCAGGCTCCAAGAGCCTTGGATCTCAACCTCTAAGCTGCAGCCAGCAAAATAGTTCAGCGGGTAATGACACCTGCTGCCAAACCTGACAACGTGAGTTCAATCCCTGGGACCAGCAAGGAGGAAGAAGAGAATCAACCTCTAAGCTGTTTTGGGGCTCAGAGTGATGATTAAATGTGGTAGAGTACAAATGGAATTTTGAGAGAATGGCCACTTCTCAGGCTTCTGTTAGGAGCCCAGCACACTACAAGAGTCACATGTATGGATTGCCTTTAAGTTGGAAAACGAATGTAATATGCTTCTTTGTCTAAACAAAATACAGTCCAAGTTCAAACCACACTCCTCCACAGAGAACAGGGTCATCTGGGAGGTATCCTTTATTGATCTCTCTTTCCTCTTTCTCTGGTCCCATAAAGCTCTGAGACAAATTCAGAGGCTGCTCTGCCTCCCCAGGGCCTAATGGCTCCAGCCAGTGCTTCCACTTGGGGGGTAGTCTAGGGCAGAATTGCTAGCTAGCAGTGCCTGGCTCTTCAGACAGTCTTCCTGGCAGTGCTAACACTTTCTTCCTTCCAAGACTTGCAAGATCTAACCATCTAAGGGAAAATCTCTCTCTTCCTCCCTGACAGTGAATACAAACTTAAAGGACACAAAGACCTTTTAAACTTCCTGAGAGAAAGAAGAAAAGGAGCATCCTAGCCTCTTCTACTGAACTCCAGCTGAGAGAATAAAACACAACTCATTCCCCAACAGCTCATTCTGCCAGATCAAATTCCTAAGGAACTAAACCTGCATTCCTCAGTCAGTTCTCATCACGGCGCTGGACTTAAGTCTCTAGGCTTAAGCAGGAGTACATGGCCAGATGACAGGTTATGGCAGAGGACTCAGCCTCCCTGTGAGGTCACATCTCCTCATGCTAACAAGTGTAATGTTAAGAGAAAGATGAAAGTGAGAGAGAAAAAGCAAGGAAAAGTCTTTCCTAGCCAGCTACCTACATCATCCCAGACTACCCAGGTTATGAGGGGTAGCATGCTGCTGAAAAGTAGTCATTGTTTGTATGTGCATGCTAATGTGTTTATTGACATACTTTATTAATCATCTACCATAAAAAGATAAAGCGCAAAACTCATGTATTTCATTTGAATTTATTAATGGCCAAGAAGTGTTAATATTATTTTGATTTGTATACATGAGAAGAGTCATCAAGATTAAAGGTCTTTCCTAGGGCCCTGGAGCCAGCAAATGATAGAATCAAGATTTGAACCCAAAGCAACCAGATTTCAACAATTACAGTGGTTCTCGAGGCACTTTTACAAGCCAAACTGACAGGGAAGCTACCTACTTTCTATAAAGGAAATTGAAGGCATGACAACACAGACTTGAATGATTAATTTGCCTTTGATAAAAGAAAGTGCTTTGAACAGCTAAAGAGGCAGCTGGAGAAATGGCCCAGTGAGCAAGAGCACTTGCTTAGTGAGCCTGAGGACTTGAGTTCAAATCCCCAGTACCCACATTAAAAGTTGGCACAGCTGTACATGCCTATAGCCTCAGCATTCGGAGATGAAGACAAACAAGTCCCAAAAGTTCACAGGCCAGCCAAGCCTAGCCAGGTTCAATGAGAGACCCTCTCTCAAGACAAGGCAAAGAATGACAAAAGAAGAAAACAAAGTCTTGCTCTAACTTATGCGTGCATGCAACACACACACACATACAGGCACACACACGCACACACAGGCTCACACACACACATGCGCGTGCACACACACACACACACACACACACACACACACTGGGAGGTATAAATCTAGTTTTTCCTGAAATTTTAGTTTTTCCTCAGCCCCACCTTTCTTTAAATGCTGTTGGATCATAGGGTGTGGGAATGGAAAAATTCATGCCTACGGTTTCTTAACGGGCTCCACTCATACAGTCACCATTGAATCCATGCTAGAAAACACTGTGAACATTTATGAAAATAATAGCAAGTTTTACATGATGTTTTCTACGGGCTGGATCCTGTTCCAGGAAATTTATAAATGCATTAACCATCCAACCATCTAAACACCTTTATTGGGTCAGTGTTAAATGTGTGTTCTTCAAAGTTGAGCAACCAACTCTGGGCTCCGGGGGCTGCCTAGCAGCATTTGCCAATATCTCTGGTGTAAATATTGGCGTCATGACCAAGAGCAAGCTACCAATGTGTGACGTCACAGACCTCAGAGGTGGAGGAGTCCCACACCACCTGTCCCTGTGAAGATGACAGCCTATATCATGGGGCAGGTGCATTGTGTGTCACTGTCAGCACACAGAAGAAAAAGACTCAAATAGCCCCAGGAGCACAGAGAGTAAACGAGTAAACTGGAGGAGACTCATTAGGAATTGATGAGTCTGGAGTATTTATTGCCTTTAATTTTAATTGCAAGTTTATAAAATTTAATTTTTAATGATGGCCATCTTTAACAGCCAGCTCTCGGATTTTCTGATCATCAGTTGGCTCTGACAAACTCTGTCTGACTTCAGCACGCAATGGTCAGCCTGATTCTGCCACTTAAAGGAGGAAACCAATGCACGGAGCGCCTGTGTACTGTGTAAAGGGTCACACAGCTAGCACATGCAAAGGGCAGAACTAGAGTTCTAGAATCTACCCTCACCCACCTGTCTATGGCTTCCCTCCAGGAATGTTATCTTTCTGATTCAACAGGCCATGTGTTTCCTTTGGGGCTTTTCTCAAGGCCTACATCAACTGCACTTGATGGGCAAGTCCACTGTAGCGCTAAGGTTTGGCTGTGGTTTCTCCCTTAAACCTTGGGAACTAAGACATCCATCTGCACTAGCAGCCAAGGGGCGCTCACCAGGAGATTGGTACCTAGGACTTCACTTGGCCTACCTGTCTTCCCAGCATGCCTTGTGATCTGGGTCCTACTGCGCCTGCGTCCAACCGCACAACCGTTATGGAAAGGAGGGTCCCTTAATGCAGCGCAAATTATAGCTGGAACACGGGCAAATTGCCGGCTTTTACTAGCACATAAACTGAGCGGAACCTCTGAGATAGATCCGCATTACCCTAAACGGCATCCATAATTCATACCTGCCGCAGAAACGCTTCCCTCTCCCAGGGCTGGAGCCGATCTATTATTGATGGGACCCTCGGAAGGCCGCGACCGTTTCTCATGCCCCAGCCATCTGCCGGCGTGGTCCATTCCTCAGGCGACGACCACGCGTTTATTCATCAGAATCAACCCCCAATTAGTTTCCTAGCAGCACCCGGGGGGAGGATTTATTTGAGGAATCAAAGTGAGTGCTTCTAGAACAGTACCCCAAGTCCCACCCTGTGATGCTGATCAATACACACAGACGGAGCCAGCAGCAGGCCGCGTCAGCGTTCACTGCCTTAGGGAGTCACAGGATCAAAACTAAAAGCTGCTTCCCGAGCTCCTGCAGCGGGCTTGGTGGGGGCAGCTTCTGGCCTCCTGTGAAGTCGCTGCCTCTCCCAGCGTAGGGAAGTCACCGCAGTGGTGGAAAATAATAATATCAATAACAATAACAAGAGGAGGGGGGAGAAGGGAGGGGGTGGTACACTGATTATAATCTAGTCCTTTCAAGAACGTCTTAACAACCCTATTTCGATCATTCTTTTCCCTTTATGGATGAGGAAACGATTGGCACGCCTTTTTTGAGCACAGAAGTCCGGTCTTGACCACTGCTCTACACTGCCATCTAGAGGAGAAGAGGAGGGAGCGCACAAGCTACGTCCCCTCGATGGCAATTGCCCAATTAAGTTCTGGTAATTGTTTATTGGCAGTCAGTTCTGGCAGCTGGCAAACACTCTCAGCTGCCTAGACTATATCAGTTTGTGTTGTACTTTGATTTTGATGACAGATCTCACAATGTAGCCCAAGGCTGGCCTCAAATTTGTGATCCTCCTGCCTCAGCCTCCATAGTGCTGGGACTACAAGTGTGTGCTACCGTGTCTGGCTGGCAGTTGGCATCTTTCTAAAGTGACTATTGCTATGAGACGTGGAGCAGGTTATAAAAGGGGAGTGGTGGTATATTTAAAAGGCTGGGCCGAACTGGATGAAGAGTACACTATCAGACAGAGGTTTAGAGCTGAATGGGCACGTTCATCAGGGGGCGTCCGTTAAACAGCTTCCTGGGTGTCAGGGTCTGTGCCCCGTCTGGAGATGCAGGGGTAAATAAGGATTCTGCTGTCCTCAGCCATCTTGTCAAGTAAAAGCTAATTTTAACACTTGGCAGAGCAACAGGGCTGGAAAGACGCCAAAGCCCCCTTTGTCACTCCTCATGCCCACAACCGGGGAAGGCTGTTAGAGCATGTTGTGGGCTGATGCAACTCCGCACTCAAGCACTCCAGCCTCTGCGGGGATATTACCCTGCTAGGCCACTCTCTAAGTGTCCCTGTTCATCCTCCCCTTTCATATCTTTGAAGTTAATTCCTCAGATCCTAGAACATTGCAGAGCTCAAAGTCTTCCCCACTCTACTGTCAGACTTCTCTGCACCTGTATTCGCCATCCTTGTTCATGTCTCATCTTTGCCTCTTTCTCCCAGGAAAAGCCACAGAGATGGTCCATTTGGTGTGATGTCCATGATGAGCCCCAAGGTCAATGCCAGAGGGCTGCGTATGAATAGAATCCAAGACTGCACGCAGAGCTGGGGATGGTGCAGGAGAGAGAGGAGGATGTGGATCCAGGAAGAGTTCTGACTTAGCTGAAGGGCGCATCAACTGGAAAGTCCAAGTGCGTTGTCCAAGTGGTAAGGCAACTCAGCACATGGACCCTGCGATGAGAAACCCACAAATGGTCCAGCAGTGAGTGTCACAAGGTGGGGGCAGGGTATGAGAGAACTGTGGCCAAAGCAGAGCTCAGCAGGCACCAGATCCGGGAATTTGTTGAGTAACTTTGGGCAAGTCTCCTACTCTCTCTGCACCTCAGTGGGCTCACTGCAGTTGGAGATGGTAATACTTCCTACCTTACAGGACTCTGAAGGAAACTGGGGAATGAATTAAACAGTCACCATGTATTAAAGCAGTCAGTATCACTCCCCTTTGAGGACAAATGCCTAAGGCAAAGATATTGGTGCTTCTGAAAAACAGCAGTCAGGTCTGTGCTAGGGCAGCTGTAGGGTGGACGCACATGTTCCCCTGGGAGGGAGGCTGAGCTTCCCTGGGTGCACAGTGGGGAAGACCCTGACCCACAGACTTCTACACTGCTCAGGGGAGGTTTTGGAATTGCTCTAAATCAGTTCATGCCTACTCAATGGTTTCAGTATTTTTGACCCTACTACACGCCCTAGCTGAGACGATTAATTATACAGCCATTAATTGCATAGAGCCTCCATGTTTAGCCAGCTACATGAATACTAAGAACAGAAAGTATATACTTCTCTTGCTACTGGGTCTCACCATGTGCCTGATTTTGAGCCAAAAGATGTGTGCAAAGTGTTATGTGTGACTTTAGAGGAAAGGTGGTGCCTTCCTTGATCTGTCTTCCCTTCTGCTGGCTGGAATACTGATGTTATGGTTCGATCTGAGCTGCTATCTCAGATCATGTGGTACCTGTCATCTGTTGAAAATGGCAGAACATCAGAATGGAAGAAGCTTCCACTAGCTTTGTTTATAGAGAGGAAAATTCTTTTATCTCGCTGAACTGCTCCCAGAACCCCAAAATCTGTCCCAGGACCTGGAGAGTAGAGGGTGGGCTGAAGGGGGAGGGATGCCTGCATGTGGTAGCTAAGATCTCTCTCCTCAACTTAATTGGATCTCAGAGCCAATCCTGGCCTCCTCTTAGCTGGAGAAACTCAGATATGTTACTTAAGCCCTGTGCACCTCCACATCTACCATAAACATGTGGATACAATTGGTTTCCTCCAGGTTAGGATGTGTATTTAATGATGTAATGCATGTGGTGTGCTTCCTCTCCCCCCCCCCCCTCTCTCCAGGCCATCTGAGACAATTCATTAACCATTGAGAGGGAGGCCCTGTGACCTACCCATCTCTCACAGGTCCCACATGACCTGCCTGGTAACTATTACAATGGGGAATTAATTTCTTCGACATGAGTTTTGGTGGGGGTATACAATAAACTGCAGAAAATATCTTGTCAGGCCACCAGGATTCTAATTCTGACCAATGACTTTGTTCTCGCTCGCTGGGATCCAAGCAATGGCCTCTAAGTGGTCTTCCTGTCAGAACTGGGAGATGGGACTGTTGGTGCCCAGTGTGTAGTGGCCATGCACATGGCAGCCACACAAGCTGAGAAACCTGGAATCATCCTCTTTCTTCATGACTCTCTTTCCATGGTCTGGCCTCCTGGGCCTTACTCCATTCCTCTAACACACCCTGATTCCTCCACCTTTTGGTCATTTCACATTCCAGCTAGGGATATACTTATTCCTAGCTATTACCTTCCCTGATCTCATGTGCCTTTAACCTCACATGTCTCTTCTTCCAGGGAGCCTTTTAGCTTCGTGGCAGATCCAAAGCCCAGAACTTACCCAGAACAAGGTCCCTGTCACAGGACACTGTAATTTAACATTTACATGGCTGCCTTTCCCCAACAACACTCTAAGCTCCATGGCAACAGAATTGGCTTGTGTTCAGCTTTGCACCCACCTGTCCTTGTATTTAGAATTGTATTATTCTAGTATTTGGCACATGTCACATATTCAATGGACATTGGTTGAATGGGTAAACAAATGGAGTGTTCGATTGTAAGACTAAGAAATAAGTGCTAGTCTGACAACCCCTGTGAGCAAGCCAGTATAATATAGAAAATTAGTGAGCTCAGAGCTGATGCCCAAGGCTAATTCTCCAGAATCCAAGTGGCCTGCTGTACCAGGGGACCTATTCCATCACAGGGATGGGCAGACACTGATATACTGATTTCCCTTCCTGTTTCAAAGGAAGAGATGTGCCTCTACACAAGCTGACTTCTCCATCTCTTCTCCATACCACACCCCTTCATTTATTTCAGTGCTTGTTTTTATGTGAAAAGATGTCTATTTGCCTCCATCCCCCCTTGCAATCATAACAGTAGCCCAAGACTCCCCAATAATAAAGTGATCCTCCCTGATGGCAATAGACTGTCTACCTTTCTCATCACAGGAAGCCTCTCAAGGGTAATCTGTACTTCCACAGAGAACCTCCAGGGGGCGCCATTCGCATAGATCGCTGAGGTGAATGACCTCGTCTGAGCACAGCTCTAGGGACCATAGTGGATGGAAGCCCAGAGTGTGGATTCCCGTCCACTCCTCCACCCACTGCTTGCTAACTCCCCACATCACACTCAGACTGAGTAGAAAGCATCAAGTTTGCCAAGGTGAAAGGGAATTCGGAGTAGTGCTGGTACTTACCTCTGCTTGATGTCAAGCCTGACCTTCCCCTGACTCCCTCAGGTCTATTCCCTTTCTGCTAGTGTTCTCTCTCTCTCTCTCTCTTTCTCTGTCTCTCTCTCTGTCTCTCTTTCTCTGTCCCTCTCTCTGTCTCTCTGTCTCTCTCTCTGTCTCTCTCTCTCACTCACACTCTCTCTCACTCACTCTCTCTCCCTCCCTCCCTCGCTTTGTCTCCCTCCCTCCCTCCCTGCCCCCACTCTCTGGTTGAACCTCTGTCTCCAGTTCCTCAGTTTCTGATGGGTGAGGGGAATAGTGAACGGTCCACCAGTGAGCCTCAGATGCAGCCTGTGAGCAAACTCTGTGTGCTCAACTTGCTCTCTCTTCTTCCATCGATGCTCTCCGCCTTAGCCTGCTGCCACCGCCTCAGTCCAGGCCTCCATTCATGCTTCTCACCTCCTCTTCCCCAGATACACCCTATCCGCAGACATCCCAGTAAAATGGGCTTCTCTGTAGGCTTCGTCTCTTTAATGCTTCCCCGGCTTCGCCTCTGCAGTGACATTGTAAGCCAGAGCGCAGTGAAACCACAGAAATGGACCTCCATGGGTACAAAGAAAAGTTTACTTGGGAAATCAAACTGCCGGGTTGTCTCACAGGAACGAAGAGCAGCAGCTTGGCAAGAAAGCAAGCAGATTTTATATGATAGTCGGCAGGGTGGGGAGGTGTGAACTGATGCAGGCTGTTCTGATTCACTGGGAACTAGATGCCCTTGTCCAAGGTAGTTGACCTTTGGGGGTGGGTAAGGGAGGTAGCACTTTTCCTGATAAACAGAAAGCCACCTGTCAAGATCACTGAGGAATGCTGAGCTTAGGTCTCAGTTTACACAATAGCAGTCCTCCCTGTGCTTGGTCAGGGCCCTTCTGTTTAGGACATTGTCACCAGCACTGCCATTTTAGGGACCCACTTTGGACCTAACAGACACCATTGGCCTGCTTTAATCAGATAGCAGACTAGAGTTCGTCAAAGACACCCCCATGTGGCACTTTTTCGAACTTCCATGGTCTAAGTAGTTCTCCTGTGTGGTGGATGGCACCTGTGAGTACAGGGAAGTTATGCTGTGAGAGCTGATCAGTAGTCAAAAAAGCAGAGACTGGAGTTGGAGTTGGCTCAGCAGGTAAAGGCACTTGCCATCCACAGTGGAAGCCTGACAACCTGAATTCAGTCCCTGGAACCCGCATCAAGGTAGAAAGACAGAACCAACTCCACAGATCGGCCCCTGACCTCAAAACCCACATTGTATCAGGTGCTCCCACACATCACACACACATAAAAATAAATAATAAGTAAGGTAACGATAGGGACTTGTTTGTCTCAGAGAGTCTGCTGAAAGATGGTGAGAATTTGCCATGAGGTTCCCAGGGGGGATAAAAAAACAGAAATGGGATTGTAAAAAAGTGGAGCCAGGATCCTGAACAGGATTGTTTTTAAAAGCAAGAGACCAAGAAGTCCTATTTCCAAAGCCCCCACCCAGTGTGATTCTTATCCTCTGAATTCTGACTTTATCTTTGCTTGGCTGTGCATAAGCCTGGGTTTTTGTTTTTTGGGGGTTTTGTTTTGTTTTGTTTTTAGTGGAGAGGTGCCTGTTTGTTTTTGAGATACTTGTTTGTCTTTTGTATCCTTAGGCTGGCCTCTTTAAATCTACTAAGTAATTGAGGATGCCCTTGAACTCTGACCCTCTTCTACTGCCTCCAAAATGTTGGGATCATAGTGTGCACCACTATGCCCAGTTTCTACACTGCTGGGTTGGGGACTCAGCATGCTAGGTAAGTACAATATGAACTGGGCTGCATCCTCAGCCTTGAGCCAGTGTTTTTGTTTGGTTGGTTATTTTGATTTTTCCCTTTAACTGTACCTCATTGTTAAACTATTTAGAACACTGCACTTCAATGCCCCGGTGACCCATGGCCTACAGGACAAAGTCCAAAATGTGAAAGATTGTTATGAGAGTGGAGTCTTAGTGAATCCTATAAATATCCCAAGACCCCTGAAGTATTTCCCCAGTGCTTCTTGACCACTAGATAGCTCACAAAGAACGTCAGTTGCAGAGGGATGAAAGGCTGCCATGTTGACGGTCTGCGCCCTGGTCTGCCCCAGAGGCCAGCACCCTATCATTCTCCCATAAATCAGAAGGTCATTTTTCACTGAACTGAAGCTCAATACGACCATCGTTTTCTCCCCTAACCAGCCCCGAGATTGCTCTGTGCTCTTTATTACCTTTCAATGACTTAAGCCCCTGAACTGAATAACTTCATCAAGGTGTCAAACTAAACAGATTTTCCCCATAATGGCCCAACTCTCACAGGTTCTTAATGAAAAATATTGATTCCTAAGGATTAGTTGCAGATTTATGTGTTGGGATGCTGATCTCTCTGTCACCTGACACCTTATCAGTGGATGAAAGGACCTAGCTTTCCTTCCTGGTTTTAAAAAAAGCAATCACTGGCTATGTCAGGGGGCAGTTTAGGTCCAGAAAAACAAGCAGAAGTCTGTGACTGCATCCTCTGGAATACTTAACAGACAGTGAGGGAGGTAGAGAGGCACCGTGGTGCCAAGACACCTGTCTGCCTTCTCTCATTAGCATCTTCCCGGGTGGGATGACAGGGAGTCCCAGAGAAACTAGAAGAGTAAACAGGTCAGACACCCACCCCGCTTCCCTCTGCCGTGTGACCAATCTCTAGGACACACTAGGCGAAAAGCAAGCTAAGTACACACTGTCTGGGCCTGCAGACACTGGCTGGAAGGAATTCCGATGCTGCTGTCTCCAAGTGGCATCCAATCAACACCAGCTGGGTCTGCTCTGCCAACTCGCTGGGTTAAATGCAGTTCTCACAGGATAAAGGTGAGGCTCTCGCACCTAAAGCCTCAGCGGGCTGCACAGCAGACTCTTCCCTATGACCCAGAGGTGGCTGGAATAAGATTCATTCTCTAACTCTTTGACAGACATTGACTGAAGGTCTGTCATTGCCCGGGCCAGGCACTGTGAGAGGCAGCTGGGGACACAATGACCAACAAAGCAAGATGCGGCTCTGTCACAGTGGTAGAGTCGCACCAAAAACAGAAAACTGAATGATCACCAATTGATTATTAATTATCTAACTAATTACATTTATTAAATAAACATTTGTTTAATTGGGGTAATACTTGATTAACAGAAACAAGTGTAGCCTTGTGACGGCAACTAGATAAGAAGATGGCCGGAAGACACAGACGTGGTGCAGCCTGGAATGCTAGAACCCACCTGTGAGAGAAGTCAAGGAGCATTCTCTGACAACATGGTGGTCAAGGTAACACCTGCAAAGTGAGAAGGGCTTCACTGGAGAAACATGGAGGGTGGTCGGGCTCACTGGAGACTAACAGGAGAGGCTCCCTGGAACAATGAAAATAGTCTGTGCAAACTCCCTGTTCTGGAGGAAGTCTGACAGAAACGTGAGAATGGTGGTTGTGGACCTGGCACCGTATGCAGAGATGTGTGACTCAAAGCCCGTAGGTCACATGCAGCCCAGGATAGCTATGGATACAGCCTGACATTGAGCTATAAGCTGACTCAGGACACTGTGGGCTTCCTGTGAGTTTTTCATAACTTGATTTCGTGGTTCTTACATGAACTTTGCAGATGACAAAGTGTTGTAGTGTCACATACAATAAATGTATTATGCTTTCCCAATCTAAAAGTCATGGGTCAGACACCTCCATGTGGCCCAAGACAATTCTTCATTCACTACGGTCCAAAGAAGCCAAAAGGCTGGGCAGCCCTCACCAGAAGGCTCTGGAAAGGCAGGCAAGGTGATACTGTGGCTTTCAGTCACTATTCCAAGAGAACTAGGGAGCCATTGAAAACTTGTCGTATCTGCACTTGCTGAAGAACACTTCGGCTACACAGTAGACAATATGTTATGACAGCTTTGGAATCACAAGAGTAGCTGAAGATGAAACAGCAAAGGCCCAGGCAAGATAGAAAGCAATGGCTGCTGGGGACAGAGAGGAGACAGAACAGAAGGCTACAGAGGGGAAATCAACAGGAACTGCTATTGAGTTGCCCTCAGGTCCAAGACGAGGTAAATTTGGTGACACTCTACTGAGAAGGGAAGTCTCTTCACCTTTATGCCCTGAAAACCATATCATCTCTGTCACAGTTACTTGAGTCTGCTGCTAGAAAACACAAGCAGCCACAGACAACAAAAAAGTAAACAGTTGTGGCTGTGTTCCAATAAAGCTTTATTTTAAAAGCAAGTGGTAAGCAGAATTCAGGCCTCCAACTGGGGTTTTCTGGGCCCTCAGTTCAAACCCTCCATTCCTAGCCCACCATGCTTTGTTGTTATTTCAGTTTCTGTGCTGGCTTCTCCTCCTTTGCCTGTCACACTTCTCCAGCATTGGTTATGGGAGCAGATTCCTCAGGAATGAATGAACTCCTTACTCAGGAGACTGAGCTCATGCTCCAGTGGGCCTGGATAACTTGCCCAGAATGGGTTCTAATAAAGAAGATGCCCTTCATGTTTTACCACTCTGAAGTGCACCTGATCCCCCATCAATTTTCCATCATGACTTGAGTCCCCCACCAGGTGCAACCACTTGCCTGATAATGGATTTCCCAACCTCCCAAGCTGTGTACCAAATCAAGCCCCTGGTCTTAGGTAACCTAGGAAGTTCACTAAGACAGCTCTGGTTACAGAGACTTTTATGCAAAGAGTCCAGCTAGAAACCATCTTTACAACTAAAATCTAACTCCATTTAGATTAGTTACTTTGTATCTTTGCTTGAGATTCAAATCCTGGGTAGAGAACAACAGAGTAACCCAAGATGTTTCCTTGTCTAAGAGAAGGTGGAATTTCCAACTACTATCCCATGAACTTGTATCAAATGGGAGAGAGATTATTCTTTAAAAAGAAACCAAATGTTATAAATAAACCCATTCAGAAGTGATCAAATGATTCCCGGTAAGGAGCCAAGAAAAGGCAGAAAAGAGATGATAGTCCTCCAACAAATGGTGTGGGAACAGTTGGATATCCTTTGCCTCACACCACCCACAAGATTAACTCAAGATGGATCAGAAACCCAGATATAACAGCTAAAGCTATAAAAGTTCTAGGAGATACTTTTGTGAGCTTAGACTAGGAAAACATTTCTTAGAAATGACACTAAAAGGACAACCCATGAAAGAAAAATAATGACAAACTGGACTTCATTAAAACTTCTGCTCTTTAAAAGACATAACTAAGAAAATGCAAAGGCAAGACAGACAAGAAGAAAACATCTGCCAAGAGCTCTGTCTTCCCAGCCTTCCCTTCTACTCCCTCCCTCCGGTCAACAGGGCCACTCTTCCCACATCCAAATATGCCAAGCCTCTTTATCTATATTGCTCGTGCTCTCTCCTCCTCCCGTTTGCCCATCACACCTCTCTGGTTGCATCTCAGAGGCAGATCCCTCGGGGATGGATGGGTAATGCTTTTATCAGGAGAGTGAGTTCTTTCTCTGGACTTTGTAATGAATTCTTACAAAGCCCAGCCACCCCCACTCAGGGCACAAAAGACTTATATTGAGCGTAATGAATGAATTTGATTTTTTCACTTTAATTCTAGTTTTTACCTGGTGCTGAATTTGAGTTCTAGGTTTGTGTTCTACCACTGAGCTTTATCTCCAGCCCTGCAAATTTTTCTTAAATAAACTATTCAAACAAATAGTTCACTAAAATTATGCACCAATAGGTAATGAATGTATGAGAAGGTGCCCACCCTCTTAGCCATCACAGGACCATAAGTATAAGCCACAACGAGATCCTACTACATATTAGAGTAGTCAAATTGAAAAGATTCACTAACAAGGTTAGTAAGAATGTGGGGTAACCGATTCCATTGCACGCTGATGCTGGAATCTCAAAAGAAGGAAGCCTCTTGGCAAACATTTTGGCAGCTTCCTAAGTTACTTACTACACAAGTATTCTGTTTCTGCTCACAAGTATCTACTCAAGAAAAATATAAATAAGCATCAACATAAAGACATCTCCCCAGTTGCTCACAGAGGCATTATTTATTGCAGCCTTGAAGTGGGCAGTTGTAGCTCAAAATGACAAAATGCAACAAATACACAACAGTAAGAAGGCTCAAAATGACTGTGCTTAGATCACAGATCTAGAAAATACGCTAAGCGAAAGAAGCCAGACACGTGACTAAGAAGTGTACAATTCTATTGCTTGGGGCTCCTAGGAGAGGAAATTGAGGAGATGGGAAAGATAGAGAATGCCTTGGTTGCTGCCCAGAGCCACAGCCCAAAGCAGGACTGGCCATAATGGGAAGGAGAAAACTTCGAGTTTTTCGAGGATTCTTCCAACTGGGTGGTGCAGATAACTGTGAGATTATATGAATTTTCTAAAACTGTGCATATACCATGGTAGATTTTGAGGTATGTAAATTATGCTGTTTCTTTAAAGCTGTCAAAAAGATAACAGAAGAAGGGAAGAGGGAAGAAGGGAAAGAGGAAGAGAGGAGGAGGAAAGAAGAATGGAGATGGAGAGGAAAGAGGAAGAAGAAAGAGAGGGGGAGGAATGAGGGAAGGAAGGAAGCACAAGGAATAAAGGAACAAAGGAAGGAGGGAGGGAAGGAAGGAGAGAGTGTGGAAGGAGAGCGGGAAGAGGGAAGAGAAAAACAAAAGTGATCAATTGGAATGAAAAGCACTCATACATCCCTTTTTTTTTTTTTTTTTTTTAAGAAATGTAAGGACGTCCCCCATTGGGAAAAGAAGAAACAGTGACTTGCCAATATCATACAACCAGTAAAGGACAGAATTCAGATGCAAATCCCTAAGACACTGAAACCAAACTAAGGCTCTTCACCCCTCCCCAAACCATCTCCCATCCCCTTCCAACACCCAGGCCAATGGGCTCCACCCTGTAAGCAGTGATCAAAGCGGACCTTCACAGGTTGCTAGGTGACCAGAATTCTCATCCATTTGATGTGTGAGCTAAAGACCCAGTGAGGTGGATGCCCTCAGAGGGTGCATTGAGGATGTGGCTGTTGCTCTTCAAGTGCTCCAGCCTTGGTGTGCCCGGACTAGCTCAGTGCTTCCCACATACTGCTCATCTGGCAGAGAATTACTACCCTGCTCTACAAGTTCCCACAGATGGCTTTATTTTCCATTGCTATTAAATTGGTTTTGAACAAGACATAATTCTTCAAGTGCCTGGTGCGCTCTCTGGGTTTGCTCAAGCAAGATTCCATAAAAATGTAAATAATCGGAACACTTCTGGGATTATTTATCACAACTGACTTGCGGCTGTAAATTTATGTATTAATTTCAGCTATAAGCTTCAGTGGGGAAAAGATGAACAGTTGAAAATGGAGTCTCCCACCTCACATCCTCTCTAGGTCCCCATCTCTCCTCTGCTCCTAGTGAACAGACTGTGGCATAGACCACGGATCTGAGTCCAAAAGACGTTAAATGGATTCAAAACGAAAACAGTGGCCAGAGTGGGAGAGCAAGCCATGAGCTCATCTCTTAACCACTTTCCACTGCAGCTGGAGCCTCAGACGCACCAGCTCTCCATTTCGTCTGTCAGTTCTTGATGCGGGATCTTCCACAGATCAACAACCTTGGTCAACAACCCTTAGCCAATCAGCAGCAGGCAGAGGCCTATACACACTCCAGCTCCTATAGGAATCAACCTGTACTACCCTGAGCTCTTGTATGACATGGAACCTTATAACACTGAGCTGAACTGACTCGCACTCTTTTTGACTCCTCCTTCCTTCTCCCCCCACTCCAGTATTTCCAAGAGCCTCTCTTAATAAATCATATTTATGCAAATCCTTGTCTTGTGGTCTGCTTTCATGGAGGCCAGTCTAAAAGTCTTCTGCTGGAAAGGTTCTTGCTACGCTGGGATTAATATCATAAATTTCAGTGCATGAAGGCACTCTAACAACCAGACAGGCCATTTTCTGGTTCACACAAGGATATGGTGAGATGTAACTAGCAGGCAAGGGTCATGCCTGTGCACTGAACCTTGCTATGCTTTGCTATGCTTCAATCTCAGCTCTGATTACTCCAAGACCCACTACAGAAGAGTTACAAGTCTGAACCCCTGGCTTCCCAGCCACACAAGACCATCCACAGCTACATCCCAGCTACTCTGGGAACCTGGCGGCCAGGCTGACTTGAGACTTAGCAAGATCCTCTCCACTTGGCCTTCTCCAAGATTTCAGCTTTAACCCAGAGAAGGATGTTCAAGGCTTCTGTGTAGAGAGAAGAATGTCAACTGCCCAGAGGACCTTGGGACTGAGATGCAGGCTGGTGAATTCTGTGCCCTCTAAAGGATGTCTTTAGCTTTAGGGGACAAAATTCTCAATTAACAAGGGAGTAGGGAGATGGCTTGGTGGGTAAAGTAAGGACTTGCAGCATAAGCTTGAGGACTTGAGTCCACAGCACCCAGGTAAATGCCAGGTATGCAGTATGTATCTGTAAGCCCAGCACTGAGGCAGGCAACAGAGACAGTAGAGTCCCGGGGCCTCACTGGCCAGCCAGTTCAGCCAAAAACAGTGAGCTGTAGGTTCAGCAAGATACTGTGTCTCAATAAGTAAGGTGGAAAGCAATAGAGGAGTCTCCCAAAGTCAGCCTCTGGCTTCTACACAGAAAAGCATGGACACACACACGCACACACACACACACACACACACACACACACACACACACACCTGCACATGCACACAATTAGGTGCATTATTTACTGAGGATTTCTTTTTCTTTGCAGGATAGGGGACTGAACCTAGAGCCTATTCAAGTACTCCTCCACTAAGCTCTATCCATATATCTCCTTTCACTTTTTATTTTGATATGGACTCTGAGTTGCCCAGACAGGCTATGATTTAAACTCGAACAGGCCTCAGACTCATGAACCTCTTGTCTCACCTCCAAAGTAGCTGGGAATACAGGCTGGTCTGATCAGGCCCAGCTTACTGAAGCCTTTTCTATGAAGAACAGTAAGGCAGTGTTGCAGGGAACCAAGGGGAATTTGTAGGGATGAGGTTAGCTGGAAGGCTTCCCTAGCCTGTGCCCTTATTTTGAGGACTGTGGAGCCATGAGGAAGTAAGGCATGGTTGGTGGGAGTGGGTTCCTAGGTATAAGTATCAGAAGAGTATGCCCCCCTTCTGGCTCTGGCATCTGTTCTCTGTGTCCTGGCCCATGCCACATGAGAAACCTCAACCAAATGTTCCTACCTCCATAAGCCCAGTGATGCCTTTTCTGATGCAAGATACAGAAGCACCAGAAACTCTGGGCAAAATAAGCCTTTCCTTCCATAAGTTAGCTCTGGCATTTTGTCACAGCTATGAAAATTCTACTACAAAGGGCATACCAACGTGGGGAACTGATACCACACCAGCCACATTGAATGTGGAGACAGGGAAGAAGAAAAAGAAACTCCTGACCTCACAGAGTCCATTTTGTTTTGTTTTCTACAAACCTGTCTAGACACTGGTAAGGTGAGATGGTCCTGACAAGACACATCTACTATGGTGATAAGAACTCCACCACATGAGGGAACCCTTCCTCCAGACAAAGACCAGTTGTTTTCCAGCAAACCAGACTCTATCTTAAAATCTGGAAAATGTTTCCTTAGGGTGCTCAGGGTCAGCACACAGAAGCTGTCTTCCAGAACTGGCCGAGGTCGTATCTCATGTTGGCAGCTGAACTTGGTACGGTTAGAGTCACCCAGGTGGTGCTGGTTTTGAAGGCATGAAGGAGTCTCTGGAGAGCAGCTGAGGCTTGGCACTATGAGAGGCCATTGGTGAAGGTGTAGCCTCAGTAGCAGTTGAAGGCACATATTGAAGGGGTCATGTAAAGAAGTTGAGGCTTGGCACCATGAAGGTAGCCCAGGAGAGGCCATTAGTAAAGGTGCAGCCCAGTTGCAACAGAAGACCCCAGAGTTCTGAAGATGCCAGTACCATGGGATGGCCACCAAGAGCAGCAGCAGCAGTGGAGAGGATCCAGCGGGAGGCTAAAGGACAAGCTGTGTGTACTATGGAGGGCAGAGCCAGAGAAGTGACCCAAGTCTTTCGGAGGAACCCAAAAGATTGTGAGTGAATCCCAGATAATTGTACATTGATAATGTTTTTCTGCTGTCAGAATTTTCACATTGTGAAAAGCTTGATAGATGTTTGGTATCATTTGATCATTGGTATCATATGAGGCATTAGAAGCCTCATAATTGTTCCTCTTGTAAATAGTTTTGCTGATATAGTGTTAAAGATAAAGCAATTTTTGATTGGCTTATACAGAAAGGGGGAATTGTTGTAGAAGTTTACTTTTAGTTATGTATGAAATAATAGTTTTGTGCACTGTTGGGTGAGGGGTTACTTAGGACATGGCATTTTGTATTGTTTACAGGTGTTGGATATATGTAGGGGGTGTTTGACTGCTTTTGATCTGCACGTGCTATCAGTAGAACACCTGAGGAGTTCTGAATCAATAAAAACACGTGAGCATAGAGGCTCAGGGTTCCACTGTCCAGAATGGCCCTTGCCAGGATAGTGGTTCCCTCTACTGAAGTGTGGCAGGGTTTGCACCTACAAAAATGCCTCCATGTCATCTTTGGTGAGCCGCCCCAGCAGCAGTTTACTGCTACACACAAACCCTCAACCAACTTAACTAAAAGGCATAGAGAGATGATCCAAATAAAAAAAATTACAGATGAAAAGTGAGACAAAACAACTGACAATGAGAAAATCCAGAGAATCATAAGGGCATACTTTAAAAATCTGTACTCCATCAAATTGGAAAATCTAAAATAACTAGATAGTTTTCTTGATATATACTACCTACCAAAATTAAATCAGGATCAGAGAAGCAATTTAAACATAGATAGATGATAGATAGATAGATAGATAGATAGATAGATAGATAGATAGATAGATATAGATATTCCCTAGTGAAATAGAACCAATGGTTAAAAATCTCCCATTTCTACCAGACTTTCAAAGAAGAGTTAATGCCAATACTCCTCAAATTATTCCACAAAATAGAAACAGAAAGAATATTGTCCAGTTCATTTTACAAGGCCAAAGTTACTCAACAAAGCAAGAGAATTACAGACCAATTTCTCTTATGAACATAGATGTAAAAATTCTCAATAAAATATTTGCAAACTGAATACAAGAACACATCAAAATATCATCCACCATGATCAAGTAAGCTTCATCCCAAAGACACAGGGGTTGTTCAACATATGAATGTCAATCAGTATAATCCACCATATAAACAGAGAGGAAAAAACACCTACATGATCACCTCATTAGATTCAGAAAGGCTTTTGACAAAATCCATTATTGCTTCAGGATAAAAGTCCTTGAGAGATTAGAGTCACAGAGGACATATCTAATCATAATAAAGGTGAATTACAACAAGCCCATAGCCAGCATCAATTTAAAGGAAAAGAAACTCAAAAAATCTCCACTAAAATCAGCAACAAGACAAGGTTGTCCACTCTCTCCATGCCTGTCAATATAGCTCTTGAAGTCTTAGCTAGAGCAGTAAGATAACTGAAGGAGATTAAGGGGATATTAATAGGAAGAGAGGTCAAAGTATCTTTATTTGTAGGTACTATGGTAATATATATGTGACCCAAAAAATTTCACCGGGATTCCTACAGCTGGGAAACACTTTCAGCTAAGTATTGTTGACAGGCTCCCAGACTTTAGCACAACTGATGCCATGATGTAAATACCATTCAGACCATGGAACCCAGCACATAGGCAGTATCACCTGCCAAAATGAGAACAGAGACCTAATTGATTAAAGTCCATAGTCCTGAGGACATCTCTAAACTTACTAACCTTGATTTTTGACTTCTGTAGTTCTGCTTCTGGCTAATTGTTCTTGCTAACTGGAGAATGTCAACCCAGGATGTGGTTTTTGTGCTTAGTAGCTCAACCTGAGAAAGGTTCAGGTCTGCACTGGGATCCCAAACACCCAGTGTAGTCGCCAGCCAGCTAATAAAGACTTTCTATTGGCTTGAATACGAGTATTCATCTATAGTGGATACCTCACATCAGTAGCAGGATACAAAATCAACACGTAAAAATCAGTAGCTTTCATATGTACAAATGACAAATGGACTGAGAAAGAAATCGTGAAAACAACTTCTTTCACAACAGCCCCCAAAATATAAAAATATCTGGGGTAACTCTAACCAAGCAAGGAAAGACTTGTATAATCAAAGAGATTATACAAAGAAAGAGATTGAAGAAGATAACAGAAGATGGAAAGATCTCCCATGCTCATGGATTGGTAGGATTAATACAGTAAAAGTGGCCATCCTGCCAAAAGCAAGCTACAGATTCAGTGCAATCCCCATCAAAATTCCAACACAATTCTTCATAGAACTTGAAAGAACAATTTTCAACTTTATATGGAAACATACACACATAAAAAGGATGGGGATAAACAAAATGGATAAAACACTCTTGAAAGATAAAAGAACTGTTGGAGGTATCATCATCCCCAATCCCAAATTGTACTACAAATCTTTAATAATCATAAACAGCATACTATTGGCACAAAAAACAGACACGTATCGACATTGAAATTGAAAACCCAAAAATAAGACCACACACCTATCGACATCTGACTTTTGATTAAGAAACTAGAAGTACACACTGAAAACAGGACAGCATCTTCAACAAATGGTGCTGCTCAGATTGGATGTCTGCATGTAGAAGAATACAAATAGATCCATACTTACCACCTTGCAAACAACTCAACTCCAAATAGATCAAGAAATTCAACATAAAGCTAATTACACTTCATCTGATTGAAGAGAACTTGGGAACTAGTCTTGAACTCATTGGCACAGGAAAAGACTTTCTATACACACACAGATGGCACAGGCACTAAGAACAATTAATAATAGATTTTCATGAAACTGAAAAGTTTCTGTACAGTAAAGGACACTATCATTCATGCAATGTGGCAGGCTACAAAATGGGAAAAGATTTTACCTACTTCACACAATAGATGGCTAATATCCAAAATATATAAAGAACTCAAAAAACTGGACATCAAGGAAACAAATAACCCAACTAAAATAAATGGGGTACTGATCTAAACAGAAATTGCAAAAAGAAGAACCTCAAATGTCTGAGAAACACTTTAAAAGATGTTCAACATCCTTAGCCATCAGGGGCATACAAATCAAAACTATGTTGAGATTTCATCTTACATCAACCAAAATGGCCAAGATCAATAAAACAAATGACAGCTCGTGCCGGCACAGATGTGAAATAGAGGAACCACTCAGCCATAGCTAGTGGGAGAAAAATCTTGTAGAGCCACTATGGAAATCAGTGTGGTGGCTCATCAGAAAGATGGTAACCTATCTACCTCAAGAATAAGCTATCCCACTCTTGGGCATATACCCAAAGAACAACTCTTCCTACTACAAAGACACCTGCTCTGCCATGTTTGCTGCTGTTCTATTCATAACAGGCAGAAATTGGAAACAGCCTAGATGTGTGTCAATGGGTCAATGGATAAAGAGAATGTGGTATACAATGGAATATTACTCAGCCATTTTTAAAAAATGAAATCTGTAGGTTATGGATGGAACAAAAAAATCCTGGACAATATAATTCAGACCCAGAAAGATAAATATGGTATGTATTCACTTATGTGTGGATGTTCGCTGTTAAGTCATTGACAAACAAGCTACAGTCCATATAACCACAGAGGTTATGTAGAGATTAAAGGATTAGGGGGAAGGGAGGGATTGCCCTGAGAAGGGAAAATAGAGTAGATGGTTACAGATGGACAAGAGGGAGGGCTGAAATGAGAAGATCAAAGAGGAAGGGGAGGAAAAGGGTGTGGGGGAGGGATGACAGGGAGGGACAGTTAAAGTAAGAGCCATCTGAGGAGTTATATGGGAACCTAGTACAGTAGAAGCTTCCTATAATATATACATATTTGAAGGCAGTCTAAATGAAACCACCAAATAATGGGGGAAACAGCCCCATGCCCAGCAGCAGATGGCCAACACAAAACAAACTCAACAGCATCATGGGAAGTTCCTTGTCTCATAATGTCAAGTCAGGGGCTTTTGTTTGTTGTTTGTTTATTGGTTTCTTACAGGCCCTTTGTGTGTATATTATGGCTTCTGGTTTCGGGTTTTCTATGGGATTCCTATGTGTGCAAATGTGTGCGTTTCTGCATCTATATGTTTTTTGTGCTTTTTCTTTGACTCTTCTTCTTATTGTTAGGGTTTTTGTCCTATTCTGATTTGTTTTTGTGTGTATCTTATTGTATTTTATTTTAATATTATTTCTTAGATGCCTGTTTTCTAGCGAGAGACAGAAAGGGTATGGATCCAATTGTAAGGGGAGGTGGGGAGAACTGGGAGGAGTATGGGGAGGAGAAACCACAATCAGAATATATTGTATGAAAAAAAAATCTATCTCAATAAAAAAGGGATAGGTCACTTCCAGAAGAGCAATGTGATGCCTAAAACACCCCTTCCAAGTATCCATGTCCTAATCTCATGAATTTCTCATAGAAACATGTTCTGTTATATCATGTGGTGGATGCAACATCACAGATGCCATAGTGTTAAGTGTGGGGAGGTGGGGCGATTATACTGCACTGTCTGGGTAAGGCCACTGTAACCACAAGGTCCTTATAAAGGGAGAAAAGGAAAGAAGGATGGAGAAGATGTGACAATGGAGGCAGATGTCCAAGAGATGCTGCCATAAGCCAAGACACGCAGGTAACCTCTGCTTCTGGACTGGGCAGGGGATTATGTAAAGTCTCCTCCAGAACCTCCAGAGTCTCCAGAAGGGTTGTCATTGACTTTAACCCATTTTGCATCCTTAAACCTATAGCAACTGTCACAACAGCAAGATATTCTCAGCAAATGTTGTTCCAGGCAAGAACAGCAGTTGTAAAGTCCTAATGTGGGGCGACTTTTATTGTATATTGAGATGTATAGTGGACCAAGTGCTACAGTGAGATTGGGGAGGAGCAGAGAGACAGGTGGTATGGAGCCTCTTGAATCACCAGCTATAGGAAGCTTGAATTTTCTTCTAGGTTGGTGGAAGATATTAGGAAGTTTAAGGACAACTGAGCTTCATTAAGACAAAATGTGGCCACTATGTAGAGAAATACATGGGGGAGGGCCACTAATGAGGACCCCTAAGCAGAAGCAGAGAGATCACCAGGAAGCCATTGCAGCCACCAGGAGCAAGCTAGCCGCCCTCATCAAAGCAGTGGGGATCCAGGCAAAGAGATGGCCACAAGATACATTGCAGACACTGACTTACGGCTCTGAAAAAAAATCAAATGAAATAATTTGGACATCTTAATGCCAGGGGCCCTTTGATCAAATAAACGCCAGCTTTTCAGATACCACATGTTGGCTTCTGACAGTGACAAATGATGTCACCACACAGGTAATCCCCAGAGCAGGGACTTAGGGATGTTCTGGGAGAACAGAAGGGTAAAAAAGAAAATGCATGTCCCTTCCTGAACACCCAAGGACAAATGACTGCCCAGCAAGGAAGAAATTAGCCCAAGTGCTGAAGGATGGTCTGGCCATGCCAGGGACACTTGAGAAGTCGGAAAGTTATTTATGGAGACAATGACTTACCCTCTCAAACAACCATAAAGTCCCAACCTGTCTCAGTCCTGTGAAATTCTCAAGTTCAATCTCCAATTTGAAGGTACAAAAATGAGCATGGATCCTTCAGGAATTCAGATTTGAAGTGAAGTACATCCACAGACCTGCCAGCAGATGTTACAGGGAGCTGGCAATGTTAGATTCTTTCCTGATGACAGAAGTGTTAAGTGCAATTGGTGTTCTGACTTTATTTTTAAGCCAGGAGTGGGAGAATCAAGTTTGTCCTGAGGTGACCTTCCCAGGGGCCGCTGTCCCTCACTGGAAAGAATCGTTAATGCTAAGGCTGACAACAAAGCCATTCCTGAGTATAGCTGCACACAACACTGTGACATGTACCATTATCGCCCCCACTTTAGATAGGAGCAAATGGGATCCTCAGAAAGTGTTTGCCAGCATCCTGCAAGAAAGCAATGGAGACCAGTCTAGCTACAAGATCACATTCTGAACTAGATCTCTGATAACTGTAGTCCACAGGCCAAGTCTCAGTCACCATTGTTTTGTGAATGAAGTTTTATTGGAACCTGCTTATTTACTCGAATGTCCATGGCTCTTTCCCACCCCAAGGACGAGCAGGAAAGCTGCAAGATCCATATGCCTGCAGAGTGCCCCATGGAGCCCTTTGTCAGGGAAGGGGTTTGTATGCCAATCCCCTGATCCAGCATCACCCTGGAGTACCTCCTCATAACTCTTCCTCCAACTCCTTCACGCCATCTACCTCATCTAAACCCTCTCACTCACACACCTATTTTGGGTGACTGGATGAGTCACAGGATCCTTCTACGTCCTAAAGACCTCCAGCTCCCATAGCTTGCCTGGCAAGACCCCTGCCAGCCTCCCTCCTACACCATCCTGCCATTGAGAGGAGTGTTCCTTCTTCGTGTTGGTGGACACTCATCCACTGTAAGCAGACATTTGTTCACGTCTCTCAAGGAAACAGTCTTTGACCTACCCACTTGGTGATGATTTCTAGAGCCATGCCATGCTGTTTGAATGGCTAGAGCTTTGTAATAAGCTATTGCACCTTGCATTCACTTTTCTCAAATTGTTCTAACTAAACCGGATAGTTAATTTATTAAGCTACTCAAACTGTAAATAACACATGTTGTCTGTCAGCTATTTTTAGATTAATTTGAATCTCAGAATTCTTTATACTCCAACACAGATGACCGAGCAATCTCTTTGTGAATTTCAGCTGTCTCTGTTGCTTGGGGAGTGTTCCTAGTTTTCTTCGCGCACTTGTCATGCTGCAAGCAACCTGGTTATTTTAATTTTTGATGTCACTGCAAATAGTTATCTAGTTATTGACTTGAAGGTGTTCGGCTCCTAACCAACCACCATACTCACATGGAGGTTCTGAGAATTTCTAACAAGAAATCATATCACTTATGAATAACATACTGAACTCTTTCTTTTTACATTTTTATTTATTAGTATTTGTGGGTGTGTATAGGTGTGTGTGTGTACATGCGTGTGTATGTGTGTAATATGTGGGGAAACACATACCACAGTGTGTGCGAATAGACTGGAGAACAACTTTGTAGAGTCTCTCCTCTCCTCCCACCTTTAAATTAATTCGGGACCACACTTTACGGGAGTCTCTGAGATCACCAGGGCCAGCAAAGTGTCAAACCACATAAGGCAAAAGGAGAACCTGGTTCAACACAACTCAGTAGCTGGTGTTGGTCCTTCTGGAATCTGACATCAGGTAGTTTATTGTGCACATATTTAAGTATAGTACAATTTGGAAAAATGTGTTCTGGTATAACCTAATCCCCCGTGCACAAGGAGATATAATTACATTGAAACTCTCCTCAAAGTACATGTCACTTTTTCCATGCACATATTATCTTAAGGGCCTAGGGGAGGATCTGGTATAGTCTCAGTCATACAGATAGTGTAGAGGTCATCTGGGCTATTAGCTAACACCAGTCCTGCTTGTGGGAGCTTGGTAAGTCCTGGCCCTACAGATAACACAGATTACCAAGCTATTAACTACCTCCATTCCCAGGCTTCTGGGTGGAAAAATGGGTTACAGATCTCTCCCATTGAGGAGACAGTCCCGTGTGCTTAACATTCCCGGTTTCCCTGGTGCTTATCTGTGCTCCCAACAACACTTGGATCATCATGCTTTTACCTGCTGAGCTACCTTGCCCGCCCCTATACTCTTTCTCTCTGGTAATGGATATTCTTGTTTCTCTATTATGCCGTAATGTCACTGACATCGAACATTAACAGCCGCACAATATGTAATAATGTATATGATTAGTAGTATATCATATAGTATTTAGTATACGTGATCTATAACAACAGTATGATAGCATTATAATATAATAGCTAAATACCGTGGGCTACAGGAAGATTAAGCAACAAAGGTTTGTTTTCTCATAGTTCCAGAGGCTGGAGTCCAAAAGGAAGGTGTGAGTGAGGCTGTCTCCTCCTAGGCCTCTCGCCTTGGCTTACAAATGGCTGCCTTCTCCTGCATCTCCACGTAACCTTCCCTCCTCACATGTCTGTGTCTGAATTTCCTCGCCTTGTAAAGACAAGAAAGACCCTAATGCCTTGTTTTAACCGAATAAACTCTTTAAGAAGACATCTGAATTTGGGGACCACGATTCAGCCCATCGCAGAGCACCTTTATCTGTGGTGGAAATGTATCTGCCGTTTCCTCTGCAGGTGTGAAATATACCTAGGGTTAAAAGATAAATTTTATCACGCTTCAAATTCCTAAACGGCTTTATGTCAGGAATGAACCTCAGGTCTATTAAAGGCTTTTTAAAGGTATCTATTGACATAGCCATATGGAATATTTTATGAATAGATTTCCTGTTATAAACCAACTCTGGCTCACTATTTAAGATATATAAAAGTCCCTACAATGTGACAAGAAAAGAATTGTTTTAACCTGGTATAAACTAAGCTAAGAATACAAACAGATGATTTGGATGAAAGGAAACCCCTTCTCCCCATCAACAGACAGCAGAAAAATCTCCACTTCACTAGTAATCAAGGAAATGCAAATTAAAATGGGAATAAAAGCCCATCCCACACAAGAGTTAGCTAGGTATGGGAGGCAGAAATATCCCCTCCTGCTGACAGGAGGCTTGCTGCTGCAGCCTCATTCACTCATGTGGGTGGGAAAGTGTACACATTTGTTCTAGCATTGTCATAACAACCTCTAAGAAAAGAAACAACCTACATTTCTGTCTTGGTCCACATTGCTGTAACAAAACCCTGCAAACTCACTGGCTTATAAACAACAGGAGGCTGGGAGGCTGGGAGGCTGGGAGGCTGGGAGGCTGGGAGGCTGGGAGGCTGGGAGGCTGGGAGGCTGAGAGGCTGGGAGGCTGGGAGGCTGGGAGGCTGGGATGCTGGGAGGCTGGATTCAGGCATTGGCCTAGCCAGGTTCTGGCAAGGAACTTCTTCCAGGTTGCAGACTTCTGCCTTCGGGTGAGAGAGCTCTGGGGTCTTTTTCATACAAGTATCAATTCCATTCATGAGAGCTGTGCCCTCATGACTTGATTATGTCTTGCGGTAGCTTTATGTTGTTGTATCAAAATACCTGAGTTAAGCAACCTAGAAGGAGGAAAGGTTTTTGGCTCAAAATTTCAAAGCTTTCAAAGCAATTATGGAGAGCATCATTACTTAGCCCTATTTCTTTGGGCCCATGGCAAGACAAAATATCATGTTAGGAAGCATTTGGCAGGGGAAACCCATTCTTCCCATGGTGGTCAGGAAGCAGAGAGACAGGCCCCAGTGTCCTGCTTCCTCCAACTAGAGCCCACTTCCCAGTGTCTAGGAATGAAGCCTTTAACACACGAGTTTTTGGATTCACCAGATCCAGACTGTTAAAAACATCAACTCACAACCCCCATCTCCTAATGCACTGTTAGGACTCCAACATAGTAATTTGAAGTAGATGCAAATGATCTGGAAAGAACAGTGTCCACATGTGCAATGGGCAGCACTAATGGGCAGCTTGATACATCCAAGAATCACCTGAGAACAGAGTCCTTATGAGAGATAATCTATATTAGATCGCCCTGTGGACATGCCTTGAGAGAATTGCCTTAACTAAATTGGTTGATGTGGGAAGACCCAGCACAGTGTGGGCAACACCACTCTCTAGCCAGAGGGTCCTGAACGGTATAAGAGTTGAGAAATCGGGCATAGTATAAGCAAGCAACTGAGCGAGCATGCATCCACTCCCTCTGCTCCTGACTATGGATGCGACGTGATTGGCTCTCTCAAGCTCCCGCCACTGTGACATCCTCACGATGAGGGACTGTTGCCTAAAATTATAAGCCAAGTGATCCTCTCTCCTAAGCTGCTTTTTGTCAGGGTATTTTATCACAGTAACATAAATGAAACTAGGAAAACAAGTTTTTAAAACTAATCATTAAGTGAACACGGTACATTTGTACAATGAACAGGCTAGATCTCTTGTGTCAACGTAAGTGAACCCCAAAATTATTATCCTGAGAGAACAAGGCAGGTTCCAGAGGGGCGTGTTTTATATACAACCAGCCATGGCATTTTGAAGCCATACAAAATAAGGCATGGCTAGACAGCTGAGAACATTTATAAAAGTAGGGACCACAGAAAACATAAACTGGAGGGGTAAATATGAACTTCAAAGAAAGTTATGATCTCTGCTTTTTGCACAGAGACGGAGGAGGAGGGAGGGAGACATGAAAGCCAAGAGCTGTTCAGAAAGGAGGATTTAATTCGTCTGTAAGATTTTATTTTCTTTCTTCTTAAATAAAATGATCTGCAGAAGAAAAGGTTTTGCATTCCTAGGACAAACCCCACTTGGCCATGGTGAATGATTCCATTAACACATTATTGAATTGTTTGCTGTTACTTTATTTATGGTTCTCATCCAGCGCTGTGGCTGTCTCCGCCCCCCCCCCCCCCCACTCCTTGCCACTACATTCTTCAAGATTGGATTTCAGGGTTGTGCCATCCTCATAAAATGAATTAAAGGGTTTTCTATGCTTCTCTATAATCTGGAACCATTAATAGAGTATAAAAAAAAAGTCTTTTATTGGAAAATCTAAAAAAAAATAGAAAATTATCTGTGCAAAGAGGCTGTTGGAGACTAAACATTTGTAATGCACATTTAAGTTTATATGCTTCTTTTCTTATTCAGGCTGGCTCCTTTTTTATAAGTCCACTTTTGTAATTCGTATTTCACAAAACAAATCTGTGTCAGTGCAGAGAGTCGTGCACCATAATGCCTTGGCTTTCTAAGCTCTCACAGGCCTCTGAACAGCGCCTCATTACTGATAATTTTGTTTGTTTTCCCTCTCTTGGGCCAGTTTGCCAGAGTTTTAGTTAAGCTATGGGTTTTCTTCCCAGAACCACCTCTCTGATATACTTCTCACGTTTTTACTCTAAAAATCTGTGGATTTCTGCTTTGTTCCTTAATCATTTCTTCTGGATTTCTCTTAAAGTTCTTGCTAATTTTCATACTTCTTGACTTTAAAGGTAGCTTCATTTATTTTTTAATTTACAACAATAAACAGCAATTTGAGAGCCCTGGCTAGATCCTGCACATTCCATATGTTTTATTCACGCTCTCATTATTCTCTAAATGGTGTTTGACTGTATGATTTATTTCTCCTTAGACTTGATAAATTCTTAGGGGATTGTTCTCTTTACTCCATTTCTGGATAGTAATGGCTGTTCAGTATAAATGTGCGGAACACAGATTATGAGCCCAAGACCAAGGGTGAGCCCAGTATGGTACCAGATACTCCATTAGCATTCATTAGGTGAATACAGACTGGGTTGGATGTTAACATAAAGACTGTTGATCATAAGGAATGCTATTGACTCCTTAGTTAACATAATAACCTAAAATAACTGAAAAGAAGCAGTTTTCTCTCCAGCTTGTGTCAAATGAAGCCTCCATGTCTAATTCCTAGAGACTGTGAACCAGCAACAGGTACTGTTGTGGTTTGAATGGGAAATGTCACCCATGGGCTCATGTGTTTGAACACTTGGTCCTCAGTTACTTGTTTTGACAGTTATGGAACCTTTAAGAGGTGAAGCTTTGCTGTAGGGAAGCACAGCACTCAGAGGATTGGCTGTAAGCCCAAGTAAGCCCTTTGTCAGATATTCTGTCACAGCAGAAAAGTAACTAATACATGTGCCTTCATTCGACTGACTGAGTGCACAAGATGCAGATGTAATGAAGAGCACAGATCTGTTAGCAATCAGGGCCAAATCCTCCCACCATCCCCAAGAGAACTGCCAAGTACAGACAGAGTATATATCATTGCTCCCAGCTTGATCAAGGCCATTGCATTATGACCAAGCACTATAGCTAAAACTGGCCAGTAGGAGCTATTACCAACTTTCCATGAAACATGCCTTGACAAGACATGCAGATCCCGATATATCAAATGCAAAATGTAAGGTGTAAGGGCCAGGAGATCACTCAATAGGTTAAGGCACTTGATGCTAAACCCGATAACCTGAGTCCAACCCCCAAGAACCATACAGTGGATATTGCCACTATATATATATATATATATATATATATATATATATATATGAATACACACTCATTCTCATACACAAAAGACACATAAATGAATACATTCTTAGAAAAGATCTAACATGTCCCTCTCTATCCTTCTAATTACCTACAAGAAAACAGTTAAAATTTACCATACATATACATACATAATTTAATGAATTTTTCCTTTCAAACTACATTTGAAACATTATTTGTATTGTTCCTGTAAATGCCCCCCTTGCCTTCAGAGCAGGTAATACAGGAGCTAAAGAGATGGCTCTGCAGTTAAGAGCATGTACTGCTCCTCCAGAAGACAGAGTTAGACCCCCATAAACTATGTCAGGCAAGTCACAGCCATCTGTAACTCCACCTCCAGAAGATTCAATCCCTCTGGCTTCTGTGGGCACCTACAGTCATACTCACACATGCACACACAAACACACACGTATTTAAAAACCAAAAAAAAATTAAAAACTAAAAAAAATTATGTACAAAATAGCTAATATCAGATATTTGTAGTTATCTTTTCATGATTTCCATAATTTATACAAATATTCATCCATGAAAAGTCACATGGAAAATTTCCTACCTAAAATAGGCTCTTCAAAACTAGAATTATGTTATACAAACTTGTTTATGTATACCACACCTGACCTGCTTTCAGTCACTGAATAAAATTCTAGAATACAAAAATACTATCATTTTTTCAATAGTCCCTATTTTTCAGACAATTCTTTTATTTTCAGTAGTTTTCAAGTTTTAGATATTTGTAATAGATGGATTTCTATTGAATGCTTGCATTTCCATCTGGGTCAAAGAATGCACATGTTTTGCATTTCAGTAGCTCTGTCCAGATTTTTTTTTCTTTGACTGGCTAAAACAATTCCTATTCATACTCACAAAGCAGGAGACTCTTCATTCTCTATCGATGATCACAGCCATGATTATGAGTCGTTTTGATTTGGGCCAAACAAATGAATTTCCAGAGTGATCTCACTGTGGTTTTGATTTGCATTCCTCTGCCTCCCATAAGAATGAGCATAACATCATTTGCATATTAGCTATTTGCATTTCCTTGTTTGAAATTGCCCATTCCTTTCCTTTGCCTATCTCTTTATTGGGTGTGGGGTTTTTTGTTTGTTGTTTTGTTTTGTTTTGTTTAGAAGGTCTTGTAGATTGGAAACCTAACCCTGGAGCCCGCCAAGTACTTTCCTTAGAAGGTCTACAGGGGTAGTAGTTTTCCTGGTATCACTGGTATGAAAGAAAGCCTGGAGGAATGTCATTTTGCCACTCTGTGCATAAAAGCTGATAAAATTAATATAGAGAAGCAAGCCAGAATGGGGCAAGACGAAGATCTAATGCTATTGCTTAAATACCTAGATACAGGCACACTTAAAACTCCAATGATTTGGTTATTGACTTTTCAAGTTGTAAGAGCTAAGAAATTTCCTCTGTTGCTTGTGACCCAAACCTTTCTGACCTCAGTGCCTTTCTAGTGTTAGTTCTGGGTGCAGGTAATATTCGAACTTTCCTTATTGTAACTCTTGGGTTTTCTGTGACATGGGAACCTGCATAAGTTTTTTAGCTGAGTAGTATGCACCAGTCCCATGGGAAGAGATCATAGTGCATGTCTAGCAGGTGAGTCACCAAAGAAAAGCTGAGTCCACTTACATGGTTTATGTAGCAGTATGCTGCTGTAGGGGCAGCTCACCAAGGAAGACAGGGAGGCGTTTTTCATAGGTAGAAGTCCTGCCAGACCTCAGCAGAGGGAACCACTATCCTGGTCAGCACCAGACTGGACAGTGGAACCCTGAGTGCCTGAGCTCAGGTGTTTTTATTGATTCAGAACTCCTTAGGTGTTCTACTGATAGCATATGCAGATCATAAGTAATTAAACATCCCCACATAAATCCAACACCTGCAGACAATCCAAAATGCCAAAGCCCTAGGCAGCCCTTTTTCCAGCAGTGCACAAAACCATTATTTTAAACACAACTAAAAATAAACTTCCACAACAGGTATATGTGCTGTACATTGGTGGGACACACTCAAGTGAAGCTCAAGCAAGAAAATGTACAGAGGTCCATGTCTCAAATCACAAGTCATACCTGGTGGTATTTGTGAAAAAGAATTCCCCAAGCCCACAGGTGTGCCAGAAGACAAGCTAGCTCTCCGTGTAACTGTCATAAGGTTGTTTTCTGTCTTTTCATTAGCCGTGAATCATGGGATTAATAAACAGGGCTGTGAGGGAAAGGGGGCCTTAACAGCTGGTACCTTTTAAAACTTTGTAAATTCTTTAACAGAGGGGACTCCACAGTGTCTGGTGTAGGGATTTCTTAGGCAGAGATCTGTTTGATATTGAGATGCTAAGAGATTAATCAGACTTTGAACTTTCTATCAGAAGACTCCAAGCACCATCAGACATCTAAAACCACAACAGTATTTGCTAACATTTATTGTGGGCCCCTTGTGTGCAATACATTGAAGGAAACTCTTTGGATAATTCTTCACTACCTCTGTCCATACATCAACCTCTGTTAAGTCAGGTACCAGGACTTAGCAGACAGCCCAGCTCATATATCCAAGGTTCTATTGGGCAGGATGAGGTGTGTTATGCAGAAGTAACACAAAAACAACAACAACAACAAAGACTCTGCATTCATTGACTTAACAAAAGTTCACTTCCTATGCACTACACAGTCAGGACAGGAAAGTGGAGGGCAGTCTGCCATCTTGGAATAATGAAGGTTCTGCCTGAGCTATGTTTGCAGGGTCACACAGCAGGATGAAGGAAGCATGTCAAAGTGCATGATATTTTTTAAATTATAAAATGTGCTAGCGTAGGTGCTGGGGAAGTGGTTCAGAAGGTCAAGTACTATGTGAGGGTGAGGATACCAGTACCCATGGAAAGACTTGCTTGGAGCCCTGGTGCTTAGTGGGAAGGCACTCATGGCACGGGAAGATCCTGGGGCCTTGCTGGCCAGCCAACAGTTCCAAAATGACAAGCTCCATTCAGTAGGAGACCCTGTCTCAAAAAGTAAGATGGAGAACAATAGAAGAAGACATTCAACGTAAACTTTTTCACCTCCACATTCACATGCATTGCTAGTGTATATTATTTGCACAGGATAATAGATTTCACCATGGTATTTCACATAGGTTTCCAAAGTATGCCAATCATATCCACCTCTCCATTCTTGTCCCCTCTGCCCCACCTGTCTTCTTTCATATTGTTTTTTGTTTGTTTGTTTGTTTGTTTTGTCTTCAGATTCCACATATGGGAGTATGATATTTGTCTTTCCAGGTCTGGCTTGCTTCACATAACACAGGTCCAACCATTTTCCCGCACATGACATAATTCACTGTTCTTTATGACTGAGTATCCATTATACATACATACCACACTTTCTTTACCCATCCATCCACTTATGCATACCTAGGTTGATTCCATATCTTGGTTCTTGTAAGTAGTGTCCATAATAAACGTGAATGTGCTGGTGTCTCTATTGGCTTCTGGCAAATACCCGGAGTGGCATAGCTGTGTCATACAGTAGTTCTATTTGTGATTTTTTTTTTTTTGAGGAAATTCCATACCTCTCTCTGTAGCGGCTGCACCAGTTCACATTCCCACCAGCAGTTTATATGTTACAGTTGGAATCTAGAATGTCCCCCAGAAGCTTCTGTTTTGAGTCCTTGTTTTCCAAATGCTGGTGCTGTTTTGGGGGGGCTCTGGGATCTTTAGAAGGTGGGGCTGAACTGGCAGAGGTAGGTCTCTAAAGGTGAGCCTTTGAAGGTTCCAGCCCTGCTCTGCTCCTCTGCCATATGAACTGCTAGTGCTGCAGAGATTGGTTGTTATCGGCTGTGCAGCCCATCCATGCCTTCCCACTATAACAGACTCCGACCCTCCAAGGTCATGAGCCAAAATTAACCCTTCCTCCATCCAGATGCTTCTGTCAAACATTTTTGTCACAGTGAAGCAGAAGTCTCTGCCATGGCTCCTCTCCCTTCATCCTTGACAATGCTTATTGGTGTTCGCTGTTCTCACTGGTGCTTCCTCTTGAAGTTCATTAGACAAACAAGGCTCCTCTGTATGTTCAAGGCAGGAAGAGGACAAAAGTTCCAGAAAGAAGAGAGCCGGAGGTAAAACAACAGCAGCAGCCACAACTGCAGAAAGCTGGCTGGCTGGCTGGTCTGGCCTCATCCCCAAACAAAAACGTAATGACTGGGAAGAATCCTGTTTCTCTCTCTTCCGTTTGTCCAGGTGAAATCTGGAAACTTGAAGTCTCTTTGCCTAACTTCACCTTTTCCTCTCTGCCCACATTCTGTGCTCTCCTGCAGGAATTCTCATCTTTTCATTTTATTTTAGTAGAATTTTTGGTCTCCTGGGTACAAAGCTCTTCTGAAAGTCCATATTTGGATCAGCAGAAGGGTGGCTTGGGTTTTCGTTTTTCTTTTTTTCCAAGGGAAGTTTAAAACCCTTCATTCTGTATTCAAGAATAAATGAGAAGTGGTGTTATTTATAATTGGCTCCCTCTAATTCAGACTAAATGTAGATTAATCCTAATTGATAACACATAAAATTTAATTAAACCTTAATAAAGAACCTGGGAAAGAGTCCTCCATAGATGATATCAATGGTAATGTTGGACGCTGCATGCTGCAGCGTGAGAGCTAAAATGCGTTGTGAGCAAGTATTTTCAGGGCTTTGTGGACGTCCAGGCACAGGTCATTACCTCAAACACGACATCCATTAAAATTGTGGACAATCTGAGCGATGGTGTTCTTCACCGACTCTCTGGTAAGAAGTTTGGACTACAAGACTTCTGTAGGCCTCACCTCTCGTCTCTCCCTAGCTGGCCACAGGCTGCTCAGATCCCTGACCTTGAAGCCAGCCTGAGCTGTTTCCAGAAGTTTCTGTCACAGCCTCTGTTTCATCAGATAAACCCCACCCAACCACACATCTTGTTGCAGAAATCCAATTAACACAGCAACATAAACATCACCCTTCTGATCAATGTTCCCAGCACAGTAACATTTTCATTTCATGTACTCACAAATATTTTAATGTGTTCAGGAGTGATAGAGAACCGATCTTCCATGGTCAATCACTCCAGAATCTAATTATTTAAAACATGAATAAAAAGTGCAGGCAGAGGTGGGGACCTGCCTCCCAGGGACAGGGTTCCTGCCTTACAAATGGGAACAGTCAGCCCAGCAGCTAAGGAAGTGGATCAAAAGCAAACCAGGCACTTCCAGAGAGCAGCAAGTTTCCGTAAGAGGAAAGAGGTGTTGGGTTGGTGCTGCAGTAGACTGCAGGATGCCAACCTCATCAAGAGACAAGCCTTTCTCTACCCACAGTTGCTGGAGAGATGTCTTACTTTGCTTTATAATCTGAAAAGAACAGCCATATTTTTTTAATTGGTGGAAAAAAATTAGTATTTTTCAGGCCTTTGAGTTCTGACTTAAAATTCTTCTCCTGTCTCTAAGGATTCCTTCCCTTTGGTCTGTTTCTCCCCTTGATCGTCTTGTATGAGCCATACATATCTATAGTCCCATCACTGGGGAATCTGCAGTAGGGGGATTTCTGTGAGTCTGAGAATAGCCGGGGCTGCAGCAAGCCTTGACATCTTTTAAATTAGCAAACAAAAAAGTCTATGATGTTCTTTCCTTCAACAAACTCCTTTTTAATCTCAGATTTTTTTTTACAACTTTATGTGTATGGGTATTTGTCTGCATATATGTATATGCATCATACATGTTCCTAATGCCCAAAGAGATCAGGAAAGGGTGTCAGATCTCCTGAAGCTGAAGTTATAGACAGGTGTGAGCCATCGTGTAAGTGCTGGGACCTGAACCCAGGTCCTCTGCAAGAACGGGTCCTCTCAGCTGCTGAACCATCTCTTTGGACCCCTTCAGGGAGTTCTTAGTGAATAAGTGTTCTAGCACGGGAGAGAGAAAAATAAAATCAAGATCCCCCCTCCTTGTGCAGTTTACATTCTAGGAGGAAGGGGAAGGCAATCAGCATGCCATATGACATGTGAGACAGTGCTAAGAAAGACAAGACAGCACACAGCAATACAGGAAACTGGTATTTCAGAGAGGGTGGCCATTGCTGGATAGGCAGGCGACCAAGTAAGGTCTCTTGCAGACAGTGATCAAAGGACAGGGAACAAGCAATGCAAAACCAGGCTAGCATTGATGGAAGAGGGGACAGTGGTGCAGAGCTCTAGCTGACAGTGTGCTTATTGGACTCAAGAAACAGCATATCAGCTTGCTGGCTTGCTTGCAGTGGAATGAGCAAGGGGAGATTGGTAAGCAGTAAGGAGGGGTAGAGTGAGTGGTGCCTAGGTCACTGGAATGGTGTTGGCTTGTAACTAAGAGGCTGTGGCCAGTGTACCCAATGGCTCAGGTAAGAGGTGTGGAGAAGCAGCTAGACTCTAAATACCCTTTAAAGGTAAGTCGGTAGGAATACCCGGAAGTCTGCCGTGTGGACTGAGAAAAGCGGGAAGTTCAAAGGCAGCGTCAAGTGTTTTACCTTGAACAACTGCAAGGACAAGAAGGCGCCATACCCACCCAACCCAAAATGTCCTCCCAGTCAATTTCAAACAGCTGAGAGAACACCAGCTCTAATGGAGGACTAATGACAACAGTAACAACCTCTACCTTCTTACTGAGCACTTACTACATGCCAAGCCAGTTTACACAGGCATTGTTTGAACCCTGTGAGCTAGGTACTCAGCACCACTTTCTCCACCAGGACACTGAAGCTTAAAAACTTAGGTGAAGGCTGAGGGTGCCGAGCTCAGTGGTAGAACACTGGCCTGGAAAGTTCAAGGGCTCTGAGTTCTATCTATCCACAGCACTGAAAAAAAGTAAATTGTCGAGTTTACACAGTGTGTACGCTTAGGGCCATGGTTTAAGCCCAAGACTCTATGACTACTGGTGACCACAACCACCATAGCATACTTCCTCCTTAGGTCTTTGGTTTTGTAGCTGCTTGCCACATGTCAGGCATGAGCTGGGGTGCTCTCACATGAAGCTTCATTTCAGCTTTAAAATAATCTTGTGGAACAGGAGTTATCCTTTCCATTTCCAAGTGGAAGTTAACCAAAGTATCCAGTTCCCAGGTCCCTTATTCAGAAACTGATCTAGTGAGAAATGTAGGTAGAGCATTAGTATATGAATGTCCTGTTCTCGGGAGTAGTGTGCTGAATCTCTAATCCCCAGTGTGGTGTTGTCTGGAGACAGGACCTTTAGGGTGCTAATTAGGCAAGCATTACCATCTATCTATAGAGGGTTCTTTATTAAGGTTTAATTAAATTTGATGTGTTATCAATTGGGATTATCCTACATTTAGTCTGAATTGCAGGAAGCCAAATATAAATAATACCAGTTCCTATTTATTCCTGAATCTGTGGACTCCAAGTTCAGTGAGAGATCCTGTCTCAAGAAAAAAAAAGATAATAATTAGGAGGGCACCTAAAACTGACTTCTCATTCTCATGTGTGCACATACACATGCATGCATGCACACAGGCACCTGCACATACATGTGCACACGCATGCATGCACACATGAACCTGCACATACATATGCACATACATACACAATTGTATACCTTTTTTAAAAGGAAAACACATCACACTTCTTTTTTCCTTCCTTCCTTCCTCTCTCTTTCTCTCTCTCTCTCTTTCTCTCTGTCTGTCTCTCTGTCTCTCTGTCTCTCTCTCTGTCTCTCTCTCTCTCTTTCTGTCTCTCTCATTTGAAGTACAACAGGAGGACAGTCGTTTGCAAATGAGAAAGACAACCCTCATCAGAAATGAAGCCCCCAAGATCTTAATCTTCCAAATTTAGGAAGAAGTGTGTTGTGTTATTTGATTCCTGGTCCTTGGTATTGTGTTACAGAAGCCTGAACTCTCTGAGATGGAACATCTGGTTTCTACCCAACTACCCAACATTGGCTTGGATAGAACAAGAAACCGAGAAAAGAGAAAGTAGAGGGACATACGGTGGTCTCTGCACTCTTGGAAGATGACCCTCCCTGGAACAATGACTAATCACAAATTGCAAGCATCAGACTCCCCATTCAGCTCACTCTGTGCTATGCACTGCACTACACACTGAGGATACAAGGATGGACAGGGGAAAGCTCCTGGAAAGATCCACAGTCGGTGAGGAATGTTGGCAGCATCTGCATTTCTGTAAATGATTTGCAAAACTTATTTAAATGCATCATAACTGCCACTGAGCCGAGTGTCTATTCCCAGTTCTTTTTCCTTAAATGTTAAAACTAAAGACAGCACTTGCCATCTGCTGTAGCTTGAGATCTCCTCCTTCCCCCCAAGGCCTCCTGACATGGTGAGCTCTGGCTGGTGCCCCATGTGATACAGTTCACCAGCCTACTCAAAGCAGGCAGAGCATCTGCTGGCCTTTTCTCTGTAATGCACAATGCTATAACTTTGTAACTCCTGCTTTGCAGATGACTCCAGGCTACTGGATAATCAGAGACCTGGGTCCTAGGATGTTCAGCTCAGACACCTCCTCACTTGGGTCCTTGAACTCTTGTTTATTCAACATATGTTTACTATGCATCTTTGCTGCTGAAAATGGTTATAGATGATATCATGGTAAACAGGAAAGATGCAGGCTCTGCCCCATGAAGCAAAGCCTAAAGGGGAAAGATCAACCATGAGTAAGTTCACTGCCTATTGGGGACACATGCAGAGCACCTCAAAAATGCATAACGGGTAGATCTGGACTGCTACAGAATATCCTGGAGCACATGATATTTGAATAGGAATGAAGCACATCAGCCAGGCCTGTAATCCCAGGTGCTCAAGAGATTAAGGTGGGAGGTTCTTAAGTTCAAACCCTGCTGGAGAACAAAGCCCTTTCTCCAAGTTACTTTTAAAGGTGAAAAACATGAAAAAAGAGAAAGAAAAGAAATGAAGCAAGTGTGAGCTGGTGGTGACAATGGCTGCTGAATTGCTCAGGTGAGAGGAGCAGCAGGAAAAGTGCCTGGATCCAGATAGTACTTGTCAGTTTGGCAGCAAAGAAAGCACAAGGGAGAGGATGAAGTGAGATGGAGCAAAGAAATCTGGTTGTGCATCCTGTTGTGTCATCTTAGGAAGTTCATTATTTATCCTGGAGGTGGAGGAGAGTCGCTAAAGGGTTTATTGGGAGGCCTGATTAGGTTTGCATTTTGCAAAGGTAATTGTGATGCCGAGAGAGATGGAAAAACAAGAAAACAAGAAGCACCAGTGCCTCGCAGTAGCACAGATGGGAGAGAGGGCAGCCGCTACACCATCATAGAGACAGTGGAAACTGGGGGAAGGGTAGGGTCTAGATGTGGATTTGGTAGACCCTACAGGACATGGTGAGAGGTTCGCTGGGGTGGCTGAGAGATGTGGACACAGGCTGATTTTCCCTTGAACTGATGTCGCTGTCAGTTTCAGATGATGAAAAGTAGAGGGGCATCAGGCCTGAGGATGTGGCAGGGGGGTGCTCAGGGGCTCATTTCTAGACACACTGGCTGGGTTGCTGGGAGACATTCAAGAAAATGGACCCAGAATGGAAAACTGGCCAGCCGTTCCATGCTGGTCAGTTATTTATTCTTACTTTCACATAAAAACGACATAGTTACAGTGAGTGAATCCTTCCATACTGTGAATATCAAGTGCTTCCTGTGCTGCTGTGGGAGACAAACACAAACAGTTGTACTTGGGTACCCAGTGAAGGGCCAACTCTGGTTTATAGCACCTTAGACAGCTCCCGGGCTGTCCCCCTGCAAATCAGCCTAAGTACTTTACCTTCTTTCTTGCCCCTTACTGCCTCCTCTGACCTTCTCAGACCCTGTTTTGAGTAAGTCAGTCATTTGCTCTATTCCCTACAGTTTGGAAAACAAATAACACAGTGTAATACGAAGTCTTCTATCATTTGATTTTTTTTTTTTTCTTTTTGAAACAAGATCTTCCTATGTATTCCAGCCTGGCCTTGAACTTATGATCTTCCTGCCTCATCCTCCTGAGTGCTAGGAATACAGATGTGTGCCTGCAAACCTGGCTACTACTTGATTCTTGATGTGATTCTCCACAAGACTATGAGAGTCAGAGGCAGCAGCTCAAAGGGAACCTTCCCAGCATTGGACAGTGTAGAGGGAGGGAGACCAGGAGGGTGGGACTACATCCCCCCAGTTACCCTCTCTTCTCTCTCTCCCTTACCCCTCTGTGTGTGTGTTTGTGTGTATGTGTGTTTGTGTGTGTGTGTGTGTATGTGTGTATGTGTGTTTGTGTGTGTGTGTGTTTGTGTATGTGTGTTTGTGTGTGTGTGTGTGTGTGTTTGTGTATGTGTGTTTGTGTGTGTGTGTGTGTGTGTGTCATGTGTTCATATGTCTGAGTGCAGGTAGATATGTACCACAGCACTGTGGAGGTGACAGAACAGCCTCAGGTTCAGTCCTCACTGAGAGGATTCAGTATTTGAGACAGGCTGTCTTCTTTTTGCTGTTTGACACTAAATATGTCCAGCTCTGACCCCTGGCCTCTGTTTCCACCTCCCACCTTAGCACAGGTACACTGGGATCACAGACATGTGCTTCAGCACCCAGTTTTAACATAGGTTAGGGGATTCAAATTCTAGTCTTTGTGCTTGCATATCAAGTACTTTACAAACTGAGCCATCACCTCAGCCCCAAGAGAGGAATCTTGATATAGCTTTAAGAAGCACCACAGAGCGATGAAAATTTAAATGCAGTCTGAGTCTAAGGACAGAGCTTGGTAGTGAACAAACACTTCAATAACAGTATTGATTTAGGCCCCAAACTTCTAATTAGAAGATAAAAGAAAATGAGGGAGCATAAGCTGATTCTACGTACTCACATACCGTAATGTTTATAATATACTTCTTTTGAAAGTGGAGGAAAAGACAGCTTGTCTGATGTGCAGAATCTGTCCACAATCCGACAGGTGAAGGGTTAACACCAAGCACAACACAGAATTTCAGTTTTCTCAACTTTCACTCTGAACTCAGTGTCAATTCTAACTGGCCACTGGGCAAGCTGGAAAGCTGCTACTTTTTAAAACAGCTATTGTTCTCCCCACCAAAAAAGAAAGTTACATTCATTCTTTAAAATAAAACAAAATAACCTTGGTGTGGTTCTAATCAGAATTGTGTGATGGCTGTCCTGCTGGAAGAATTTTAGAACACCCAGGTTGCAATTTTCATTGTGGTCATGACTTACATGTCAAATAACATTTACACAAAAGACCAGCTCTTGTAGACTCACCCAAATTTTCAGATGTAGTCTTCTTTGCATTCCCAGCAGGTGCAAGTTGCAGAATTAGGGCTTTGTACTCAAGGCTCTCTGCCTGGTGCTGTCACAAGCCTGAGAGGAACAGCTCCGTCCTGAAGGCCTGTCTCAGCTCCCTTTTCCCCACCCATCTTCATGCTTGGCCTCTGTCCCTTAATATTTCTCATTATTAAGCTCTGCCACCCTGCCTGCTTCGTCAGCACTCTGGAGATACACACATTGGCAGATGTGCTGCTGTATCTGGCCCACGCTGTATCTGGCCCACTCTCAGGCTTATGTAGACTTTCCAGGATATTTATTGCTATGCTACACATTATTTGCAAAATGACCCTCCTCACTGGTTGCTGTCACAACTGTGACAACCGTCTCTGTCTGGTTACTACTACAGAGCACAAAGCTTGTTCTAGGAGCAAGACTGGTAAGAGAAATATTCCTCCCATCTGAAGGAGCAGAATCCATTTGTCTGTCTGCCTGTTCCAAGGACCTGTGCTTCTCCAGACCGCTCCACTCTTTAATTAAACTTATTGGTTGCCAGGTTTGTCCATGTGCATGAAGTATCTGATTCCCCTCACCCCACTTCTCCACCTCACTTCAAGCCCCCTTTGCACATGTGTCTTTTTGTTTTGTGTTAGACTGAGTCTGACCAGGACTGTCTGCATGAGCACGGATTTAGAAATATCCCCTGGAGCCTGATGGGCTTAGCTGAAGTCAATGGCTCCACCCTGCCCCCAGCATCCATCAGTAGTCAATAGCTCCCTAGAGAGGCATAGGGGTCCATGAGCCCCTCCTCGGCCCCTGACTGGCCATTGACAGGCCTAGTCTTATGAAGGCTTGTGCAGCTGCTGTGAGTTCACAGTATCGATGGCATGGTCTGCCAGGAGACGGCCTCTCACAGAACCCTTCCCTGTCATCAGCTCTTACACGCTTTATACTCCCTCTTCTGTGACATTCCCTGAGCCTCAGTGATATAGATGTCCTGGTTAGCTGAGCACTCAGCACTTACTTATTCTCAGCACCTGGAGCAGCCATGAGTCTGCAGATCCACTGCTGTTCACTGTGAAAACAAGCCTCTCTGATGTGTCTGAGAGCAGCATTTGTCAGCGATATGAGATGAACATTCAGAATGTAGTTCGACACCACCAACCCTCTTCCATTCTCAACAACTCTATCTACCCATGACATTATTGATAGCAAGTATCCTCTCTTTTGCTTTAGAATATTCGTCAAGGAAAAGATATCCTTGATGGTCCTGTTTGTCCCTTGTTGGATGCTAGAAGGAGTCATTCTTCTTAAAGGCACCACCATGCTGAGAAGCCAGATGAAGGTCTTCAGTATCCCAGTGATCAGCCAGTGACCAGCTAGAAGGTGGTTCACACGGGGTCAGAGGGAAAGACTCAACCTGCTGCTCTAGCACAGAGAACGGTTTTTCATGGGAGTGTCTCACAGCGGGCAATGTTCTTCCATGCAGTGATCCAGTGGCCCAGGCTCTTTCCATCTTGTTATCCCACTTCCCGTAGAGCTTTGGAACCACCTTCATTTACCTAAATGGGAGAGAATAGAGAAGGTGCCACTTCTTTAAAAGACCCAGCACTGAAGCACATCACTCCTACCCTTGTCTCATTCATCGATAAGGACAAATCACAGCATACACGAATCACAGAGAGCTGAGCCCAGTGCTCCCTGGCTAGGAGGCAGCCTCCCAGCAGCAAATGCTCGGAAGAGGTCGTCCTAGTCTGTGAATTAGGAGACCATCCAGTAAAATGAAGGGAGTCCATTTCCCGTGGAGGCCAAGAACACATGCTCGGATTCATTCTTCCCAAGTTTCTTAATAATGAACTTGTTTCCTGTCATGGGATATGGGTTTTTATGAAATTGTGGGGTAATTTTCAACTAGAAGATTGTACAAGGGTGCAACCCAGTTAACCTTCAAGCTAGCTGAGGTACATACGACCTGATGCCACAAACCCTGTCCACATCAGGAAGCACATGAAGCACCCTTCAATTCTTTGAGATAAAGTAGTCTCTGCCACCATGGTCAAATACCAGAGGCGATTAGCTATGAAAAGAAAAGGATTGGGAGCCAGTGAGATACCTCAGCAAGTTATGGCACTTGTCACCGAGCTGGACGACCTGAGTTTGATCTCTAAAATCTACAAGCTAAAAAAAAAAAAAAAAAAAAAAAAAAAAACTGAGGAATTGTCCTCTGGCCTCTACACACATGCTGTGGCGCACACACACACACACACACACACACACACACACACACCATACCACAGTAAATAAATGAAAAGATTAAAGTGATAGAAAGTGTGCTGGGGTTCCAGTACAGAGTCAGTGACCATCGTTTTCAGCCTCTGCCACAGAAGCACATCCCGAAGGAGTAAACAGCAGTCCAGCGGCTCTCACTATCCAGAAAGCAGATTGGAGAGACGGGATGAACCACAGTCTCAGATTCCCTTTAGGAACACTCTAAAAGCCCACAGAACTCCTAAAATCATCCCCCTGGGGACCAAGCCTTAAACACATGAACCTTCACACTCAGACACCATCAATCTCCTTCTGTGTGTTTCCGCTGCCCTCAGAGGGTCTTTCCACTCTCAGCCATGTTTCCTGTCTTTGAGGCCACTATCTACCCCATAAGAAATGTCTGTAGTAAACTCCTAGAACTTGTGTCCAATAAAGCCTCTGTATGTGTGTGTGTGTGTGTGTGTGTGTGTGTGTGTGTGTGTGCGCGCGCGCGCGTGCTGCTGGTCCATAATGAACATTTTTATTTTAAAGTATTTTCTTTCATAGAGAAGAAATGTAATTCATTCTTTTCCTTAAAAAAATCATAAAGAAAATTGCTAGTGGGAAAGGTTTGGCATTTGAAACCTAGTGGGAGATTTCTCCAGCAGATGGTTTAGTGACAAAAAGCTTTTAAGAATTTCTGACTAGAGAGAAAAGGAGAGGGAGAGGGAAAGCAGGAGGAAAGGGAGGAAGATGGGCAGAGAGAGTTGATGTGATAAATGTATTAAAAGAAAGCCATTCTTATTCAAGGTCTGATGACTCAAATGATCTATACACTAGATAGATAGACCTACTTCAGAACCTGGCCTTGCATCAGAATAGCGTGGAAAGCATGTTTAAAATACTCATGGAGTCAGAATATCTGTGGGTGGTGACCAGACATGAATATTTTTATTGGTGATTGTGTAGAAACCCAGTGGTCCTTGTTTGTTCAATTTTGATCAGATCTCTGAGGCTTAGGTAGCTCTCTTTGTCTCAGCAAACCTCCTACACTCTCAGACACTTGTGTATCTTTTCTGTCTTTTCAAACCCACCAGCAGCAGCAGGTCCTTCACCTGGGCCTTTCTATTTCCCAGGAAGCATTTAGATGTTGTTCTTATGAACCTCATGAGAGAAGATGCCAATGTGTTTGATGACTTTATTTACAAACAAGAGCAACCGGGTCTGTGGCCAATTCACTTTAAGCTGAGTCATGTCCAGAGCCTCTGTTAAATATGTCTTCTCTGGAGAAGCAGGGAGGTATCCTGGGAAGGATACAAGCTTAGCTGATGAGCTTTAATATGTAGCAATACTTTCTGCTAGCTGATAGCCCAGGACAAGTCCCTCTAATCCAATTTGTTTAATGCATAATACAGGGATGGATTATATTAACCATAGAGCACGAGAAAACACCTGAGGAAGACTCTGCTTCAGAACGGAAACTGGACAATAGTCCCCTCCTTATTCTACTTCTCTGAACCTTCTTGCCCCTAGAAAGTGAAGAACCAATTAGCAACAGCCAACAGCAGACTATATTCCATGATTTTTCTATAGAAGGGTTATCCTGGAAGGATAATGGTGTATACCTTCGGTCTCACCATCAAGATGCTGAAGCCTGCACTATATAACAAGTTCTAGGCCAGCCTGAGCCACAGAGTAAGACTTTGTCATAGATAGATAGATAGATAGATAGATAGATGATAGATAGATAGATAGATAGATAGATAGTGATAGATAGTACATAGGCAGATAAATGTTATCTAGAATATAATTTGGAGACAGGTGCCTTTCTCTGCTTTCCTTTATGTAACATGACTAGCAGCAAATGGACTGTTACCTCTAGTCCCAGATACCACTCAAACTAAAAAGCAACTCCTGGCACCCGAGGCCAGTGATGAAAATCATCCAGGCTGGCTTTTGTAGCTGTAAGTTAGGTCATAGAAATGATTTCTGTGAGTCCTATATGGTCAAATGCAAAATTATATGGAATTCAAATGAATCACATAGACAGGCATAAAACACCAGACTCTGAATATTATTTACCCAGCATCAAGCAGATGTTTGTTTCCAAAGCTGCAATCTCCTCTAATTGGCCGACGCTGTGCTGCATAAACCCCAATGCAAGCTTATGTTCTACAATGAATGACAAACGCCGAGAAGAATCCTCTGTGAGTTGACAGCCTCCCCCTCCGGCATGCAAATTACACTGAAACTCCATCAGCAGACGAAGATAAGCTCATCTGCATGATTGGCAAACTAGTGGATAAACACACCCTTGGAGTCATTGTCCAAATTCAATTTGATCGGTTCATCTCTGTTTTGAGGGATCATTTGCTTGCTAATTTATTCATCCAGCCAACATTTATTGAGAAGCTATTCCAACACAGGCACTGTCTTCCAGTTTAGGGACACAAAGCTGAACAAAGATACGTGAAGAAAACCGAAATAAAACAAACGATGTAAACAGGCATGAAAGTAGAGAGCAAGCCTGTGGGGCCCTCGGGACAGTCAGTTCTACCTACAGGAGCTGGGGGTGGAACCCCAGTACTGCACGGTGAAACGTGGAGAAGGCTATCTGCTGGACATGCAGAAAGCACAGGAGAGGTGTCCATAGAGAGAACAGCGAGGACGCGGGGCAGAGAACGCAGCATCGCAGGAAGCAGGGGCAGCCGGCACTGCGGCAACAAGAGGCATAAGGACAGCTTCGCTTTGGTCTCTTTGACTCACCCCCACGGGAGGTACAATGCACAGTCCCTTTGAAGGGTGACTTGGTTCCATCTGTGTGCACGCCTTATTTAATCCCACCACTTGGGAGGCAGAAGAAGGTGGACCTCCGTGAGATCAGAGTCAGGCTGGGCTACAAAGGGAATCACAGGACAGCCAGTAAGACGAAAACAAAAACAAAAAATAAGAAGAAGAAGAAATGGAAAAACCTGATTCATTTTAGAGGGGCTAATTAAACTGTGGGACATCACGGTATAAAAACACTATAGGAAGCAAACACTATTCTATACAAAGGGAATGAGCACACACACATACTTATATACACATGAGAAGGTCCGTAGCTATAGATCGGCCTCCTGGATACGCTGTCAAGTGAATATATGTGCCTATGTGTGTCTAGTGTGTGTGTGTGTGTGTGTGTGTGTGTGTGTGTGTGTAAATTATGCTACCTCTGTAAGAAAGAAGAAAATAGGGATATGTGTTTCTTTGCTTTATGTTCATAAAAATACCATGCAGGATATACAAGAACCTAACAACCTGTAGGGATAAAGAAGAAAAATGGATGAATAAGGAAGACCTGAAAGTAAAACTTAGTAACGTATACCTTGGGTGTCATCTTTTTATGCCTTTACCTTTATGTGCATGTGTATAGTGCATGTGTGTGTGTGATTTATGTGCATGTTTGTGTGTGTGCGGCTACTGGTGGACATTTGCTACCACAAGCATGCTGAGGGCAGAGGACAATCTTGGGAGTCGTGCCTTGCCTTCTACCTTGTTTGAGATGGCCTCTCTTGTTCCCACTGCACATGACAGGCTAGCCGGATGGCAAACTTCCAGGGATGTCCATGTCTCTGCCTCCATCTCACCATAGAAGTGCCAGGGTACAGGTACATGCCACCACCTGTGGCTTTATGTGACTTTCGGAGTTCCAACCCAGATCACACCTTCGTGGCAAGCACTTTGCCCACTGAGCCACCTCCCCGGTCTCACTGATTAAATTTTTGAATCATACAAATGCAAATTTAGTGGGACTAAATTTTAAAATTAATTTTTTTAAATTCCTCGTACTTTGTAGACCAACAATTCCAATCATAATATAGACCACAGAGAATCATTCATAAAAGAGGTGAATGCAAAGATATGCATTTGTCATAGAATTGTTTATTGTGGGAGAAGGAAACTTAAAATGGTCCAAACACCCATCAGGAGACTCATGCAACAATAATGTACTCAGACTTTGGAAGGTGATGCCTCAGAGCACGCATTGGGGTGAGCCTGTGTCCGCTAGTGTGGGCAAATCTCCAAGATGCTTTGGTGCTCAAGAAAAAGACAGAGAATGGTGGCTGCTGGGAGCTGGAGGAGGAGAGATGTGTGTCTGTGGCACAAGGTCAGGTGGGATGAGTTTGGGAGCTGGACTGTACAGCACAGGGACTACAGGTAATAGTGATGTACTGCAGACTTGGAAAGCCATTAATCCATAGCTAACCTAACATTAACTGACAGAAGAGGCTCTGATAAAGTTGTGAATAATCTTTAATATTTTCACAAAATAAATGATAAATACGTAAGGCAATAAACATGTGCATTAGCTTCACAAAACCATTGCATCCTATGCCACAAATTATCCAGTTTGTGTGTGTGTGTGTGTGTGTGTGTGTGTGTGTGTGTATGAGAGAGACAGACAGACAGACAGACAGACAGAAGAAAGAGGGATTTATCTAAGGAAAAAGCAGAGACATAGGACACCATTAAGGTAAAAGTGCATGCGTGAACACAGACACACAGAACTACATTAGCTTAAAGAATTCACACCCAGCAGGCGACTGTGCTTACCTCTGGAGATGGCCTGGAGCTATGGTCTTTTGCAGAGAGTCAGAGAGTAAGTATTTAGACTCTGCAGGCTATGCAGATCAGTCATGTCTAATCAGCAATTCCATCTGAGTGTAGATGCAGCCGCAGCTGATGTGCAAATGAGTGATCTGCGTTCCAATAAAACTTTATTCAAAGCATATGGTGAGCCATATTGGCCCTGCCGTAGTTTCCAGATCCTAATTAAGGAAGTGGGGTGGGAGGTATAGGTTAAAGTTCTTTAATATTTCTTTTTTTATTTTTATTTATGTTTATTCTTTGAAAATTTAACGCACGTATAAAATTTTTCTCGATCATTTTCACCCTTTAATGTCCCCAGCTGCAGAGCCCCCATGCACGCCCACAATGTCTCTCTCCCAACTTCATGCTCTCCCTTTACATGTATTTATTATTATTATATGTATTCCTTTGTGTGTTTTAACCCACGGGATCCAATTACTGCCCTCGTGCATACGGGCATGGGGTCATCCACCTGGGAATAAGGAAGACAGTTTTATAACAAAGATCAAGAGCCTTTATTAGTGATCCTACATAATTTAAACGAATTACAGACAATAATGTGGGTTCGTGTGTCTTCTTGGGCTGCTATGACAAAATAGCAGTGAGTGAGCGGCTTAGGCAACAGATGATTGTTTTCTCACTGTTCTAACAGAAGTCCGAGGTGCCAGGACTGGTCCTCGAGAGCAGCTGGCTTCTCACTGTGTCCCTATGTCACCTGTCCTCTGCGCTAAGGGAAAGGATGACGCATATGGTGGATATTTCCATTCCTCATCCTCCTCCTCTCCTCCTCCCCCCATTTCCTCTTCCTTCTCCTTGAGATAAAAGTCCTATCAAGTTTGGGCCTTACCATTTTGACCTTAACTCCCTTCCTACAAGCACAATATCCAAACATAGTCACATTGGAAATAAGAGTTTCAGCACGTGAATCAGGTGAGACTCGATTCAGCCTATCTTCATGAGACCCTAGAGAGACCAATCATGGTCATGATGGTCTCCCAAAATGAGGTGGTACAATCTTCCTTAAAGTCTCTCTCTCTGAATTTGGTGAAGTTTCTCTCTCTGGGACTAGCTTTACTTATTTGTGGCCAAAGTGAATTCTTCAAAATTGTGTCCACCACCCCAGAGGTGAGCCATTGCTGGAATAGGAATGCCTGATGCTCACGGGCTTCTTGTTCTGTGACTCACACCCATCCTATTTCATGCAGCATTTCCCACCTACGGCCAAAAATGGGCTGGCTTCCAGGTCCACCCGGCCTAGTCATGGAGCTGGGTCAGGAATACTTAAGAGTGTCCCTTGAACAGACAAGGAAGAAGATTCTAGAAGGACTTCATAATCTCTGTGCTGGGCCCTATTACTCAGGACGGAGAGATACAACAGTTTTAAGCAAAGGGAAAAAGATGTGAGTTCTCTTGGGGTGCTATGGTAAATTGAGGCATAGCTAAGAAAAGTGTTGAACATTAAACTTTGTAACTTGGCTGAGCATGGTGGTATGTGCTATGATTCCAGGCCTTAGGAGGCTGAGGCAGGAGGCATATGAATTTCAGGCCACTCTGGGCTATTTAGCAAGATTCTGTCTCAAAAAATATTAATCATAATCATCTCCAGTTTGACCCTAGAAAAGAACTCAAATCAAAACAAATGGGCAAAGGGAGTGACTTTCAATTCACAGAAAAAGATAAATAACATCTCTTAAATATACAAACAGATGTTCAAACTCACTCACAGCATGAGAAATGCAAGCTGGCTACCTGAACATCATTTCTCATCTATCTATGGGGAAAAAAATGAAAAATGTGATGACACCTTTTGTTGAGAAGGGCTGTGGGGAACAAGTCTCCTACACTGTTCATGAGAATTTTATTTTATACACTCACTGCCAAGAGCAATTTGACATTTTACCAAAATTACAAATGCACATGCCCTCAGTCCCCAATTCTGCTTTGGCAAATTTATCCTTAGGATATTCAGGTATACGTGTAAGGTCATATTAGTGCAAAGTTTCTCATTGCTACACAGTGGTAATGCAAGAGTATTAGGCAAGGTTCTCCAGAGATGCACAACCAATAACATATGAATGTGCACACACACACACACACGCATGCATGTGTGCACACTCACACACATATAAGCACACATACACACATGCATGCACACACACACATGTTCATTCACACACACATTCACCCATGCATGCAAACACACACATGCGTGCGCACACACACACACACTGTTGGCCTTCTGTATCTATAGGTTCATATCTATGGATTCAAATAATAATATATAGAAAATATTTTTAAATGCATCTGCTGGAAACATGTCCAGATTCTTTTCTTGTCATTGTTCCCTAAACAATACAGTCTGACAACTACTTTCATGGTGTTTACATTGAATTATTGTGAGTAACCAAGAGATGATACAGAATACAAAAGAGGCTGTGCACAGGTTACACATATAAACACTTCACTGTTTCATGTGAGGGCCTTGAGCAGCCATGGTACCAGAAAGTGCTGGCGGATGAGGGGGGTGATATATAAGGGATTTGCTGACACAATTACAGCAGCTGAGAACAGAAGCCCCAGAAAAGCCAACAGTGTAAATTCCTCTCTGAGCTGGGACCACAGGTAAGACTGACGTTCCAGCCCAAAGACAAATAGTCTGAGAGAAAATTCCTTCCTATTCTGCATTTGATTCCAGCCTTGTGCAGATTGGATGAGGCCCACCCACACTGAGGGGGAGCGGACAGCAACAATCCACTACACCAAGCACAAAGTTAATCTCATCTAAACACACCCAGAAGAACGTTAAACCGAGAATCTGTATGCCCACTGCCCAGTAAAGTTGACACATGAAATCCATCATCCCAGCAAGTGACAGAAAGCTCCTCAGCTGTCCACCTGTAGGAATCAGCTTAAATAAATTATGAGACACCCGGACAATCGAATGTTATGCAATCATAAATTTTAAAAAAGAAAAAGAAAGGAGAATGAGAATGTTCTCTACACCCTGTCAAGAAAAAATTTACACAAAAAAGTGATGAATGTGTGTTTAACATTCTTGTTTGTGTTTTTTATAGATGTGGAAAGGCTCTGGAGGAAGTTCTAACAGACCGAAAGCAGTAGTCGCTGTCCTACAAAGGTAAGAAAGGGGCAAACAGCTCGGCAGCTAAGTCCCCAGGACCCAAGTGCTGGGAGGAGAAGGACAGCTTCTGCAGGCAGCTCTCTGGCCTATGCAGAGACACAGAGAGAGAAAGAGAGACATAAACACACACACACACACACACACACACACATACACCCAGACACACAGAGAGAGAGGAACACAGAGGAGAGAGAGAGAGAGGGAGGCACATACACACATATACACACAGACACAGAGAGAGAGAGATGCAGAGAGAGAGGCACACAGAGAAGGAGAGAGAGGCGCACACACACACAAACACACAGAGACAGAGAGACAGAGAGAGAAAGGCACACAGAGAAGGAGATAGAGAGAGAGGCACACACACACACATATACACCCAGACACAGAGAGAGAGAGAGACACAGAGAGAGAGGCACACAAAGAAGGAGCAAGAGAGAGAGAGAGGTACACACACAAACACACACAGAGACAGAGAAACAGAGAGAGAAAGGCACACAGACACACAGAGAGAGGTACAGAGATAGAGAGACAGAGACACAGAGACACATGGGGGGCGCTCACGCGCACGCACACACAGTCTCTCTCTCTCTCACTCTCTCTCTCTCTCTCTCTCTCTCTCTCTCTCACACACAGACACACACACACACACACATAATCCTAGCACTCAGGAGGCAGAGGCAGGCAGATCTCTGTGAGTTGGAGGCCAGTCTGGTCCACAGAGTGAATTCTAGGACAGCCAGAGTTACAACAGAGAAATCTTGTCTTGAAAAAAGAAAAAAGAAAAAAAAATTTAACTTAAAAAAAATTACATTGTGTGTGTGTGTGTGTGTGTGTATGTGTGTGTGTGTTGTGTGTGCATGCGGCATATGCATTCCCATGTGGATCCTGCGGATTGCATTAAGGTCATTGGCCATTGGAGTTAGCATCACTGAAGCATCTTGTAGGCCCTAAAAAGTTTTTCAAAAAAGGATGAGGCAGGGACTGGGCAGACGGCTCAGCAGCTAATAACACTGGCTGGCTGCTCATCCAGAGCCCACAGTGACTCACAAACATCTGTAACTCCAGTTTCAGGGACCCAGTGTACTCTTCTGACCTCCGCAGACACCTGGCAGGCACCCGGTTCACATACATACATGCAGGCAAAATACTCATACACATAAAATAAAATCAATAAATCTTTTTCAAATGAGCCAAATGCAAGACAAAGAGGATAGAAAATTAGTTGGCTCTTTATACCACCTGGATTTTAACTATGGAAACGTCGCAAAGATTGAACATTACTAACCCAAACACCTGATACCCACAGTACCCCAAATTTGAAACTTTTTGAGTGCTAACATGTTACCACAATTGGGAAAAAAACATGCTGTGAAATTTTCTTTCATGCACAAAGTTACTTAAAATACTATATAAGATTACCTTCAGGTTATGTCTGTGAAAGTGTAATTTTGAATTTAGACTTGGGTCTCATTCCCAAACATTTTGGAGAAGGAGTGCTCAAGCTGCACCTATTCAGAAAGATTTTTAATAACTCAGGAGAGAAGAGCAAGTGGTACGTGCAAAGGAAGGTGTAATTTTGGAGTCGTTAGCACAAGGTTTCCCAGGCAAGAAGCCATGAAGATGAGGTGGCCCAGGAGGTTATGCAGAGAGGGGAGTGGCGTGGAAGACAGACCCTTGAAAGACATCAATGTTTTAAAAGTAAGTGAGGAAGAGGTTGGGAAGAGGCAGACAGACAGGTAAAAGACAGGAGAGACGTTGTCTCCAGGGTATGTAACGGTCTCACGGCAAGAAATACAAAGTGCGGACTTAAGCATTCGGATCCTTTCTGAGATGATATATTGAACCAGGTAGTCTTTATTTTGTTTGCACTTTCTGCAAGAAATATATCACTTAGTTACATTCCTTCCCTGGAATTTCTTTCTCTCTTGTCAGTGCGACCTGATTTGAGATGTAAATAAACTGCAGAGATAATGCCCGAGTCTCGTCAGACTCCGAATTCTGCCACCAGCCCAGGATGAAAGCAATGATGAATGGCACGAGAGTTGCGGTGTAATCTCCTCTGTTTTAATATTCGATTATCACGTCCCTCATCTTCCCCAGACCTGAGACTCCACACATTAACATTTCTTTGTTCCTTCCACAATGCTTCTATCACCATCACATCTCTAGCCTCGTTTAATATTGTTCACTATTGAAATGAACACAGAAAACCAATTAGCCAGGTGGCAGTAGGAGTTGGTCCTGTGCTCAACCAGCCACACTGAAAACGGGATTCCCTGCTCAGATGCATAAGAGCCTATCCACAGACAAGCCCCTCCCTGGGCTCCTGGGAGTGGCCACTGATGCAGCCACAAGAGGGTCTGGCAGCTTGGAGAGCCAGGCGTCTGCCGATGCAACAGTAAGAACACAGGTGCCAGAGTGCCTAAGGTCAATTGGTGAGGCTTCAGCCAAAGCTGTAACTGTGCACAGATCCTTAAATTCTCAACTCCTCCTGGCTTCCATTTTTAAAAATAGAAACATGCTGGGCACGGGGGTTACCGCCACTAATCACGGCTTTTTATAAAGAGGAAGGCATGAATATTTCAAGTTCAAAGACAGCCTGCAATGCATGGTAAGATCCAATCCAGCTTAAGATACAGAGCAGGACCTGTATCAGTCAGTCAGTCAGTCCACCAATCAATAGATCAATGCAGCACCCACCCTTAGTGCACCAGTGAGCTTCGTCTACCAGCCAAGCTTAACAACCCTCAAAACACTGCTAGGAGCTGGAGGCCATTTGTTCAGGATCCCACAGAGGACATTTCAGCTTCAAGCCAAAGTGATTCAGAACAAGGGCAGCCTCTAAATCCAATGCTTGGTATCCTGAAGACAGAGAGCAAGAATGAGAAGCATAGATCTAGACACAAAAAGGAAAAAGCCATGTACTGGAGATGGTACCAGTTGGAATGAAACAGCCACAAGCCAGGAGACAATGGGCACCACTGGAAACTAGAAGAGGTAGAAAGGACTTAACCCAGAATCCCCAGAGGGGCAGCAGTGCCCTGCTGCTACCTTGCTTTTGGATGTCTGGGCTTTACAAGTTGAGGACAAATGTTTAGTGATTTTAGCCACCCAGTGTGCAACATGTTGTCTCACCCACCTTCAACGATTGTTAGGAAGACATATTTGGCATGCACTATGTGTAACATGTGCAAAAGAGTATGGGGCATCTCATGAACGACCTGCAAGTGGTGTCATTGCTAGTTACCATTCCTTTGTAGTCAGTTATCCCATGAGCAACCAACTTATCAGGTTGAACAGCTGCAGAAAAATGAGTGGATTTGTGGCCTTCCATCTTCAAGGAACCTCAAGCTTCAGACTAATTAATGATCCCAGCTCTAAGCAAAGAAAAAGCTCAGGTCCTGCACATGGTATGGGAGTCAATATCGCAGAACTTGTGAAGGAAGATGCTAAAGGCATGTGTACAGCTGGATAGCACAGCTGGACAGCTTTCCAAACCCTGAGCTGGTTTCTGCTTTAAGGAACCATCCCAAAAGGAAAAGCCAGTTCCATACGTTGGTGTAGCTGGGACAAAGCTCCCACCTGTGGGTAAGTACAGGACTCTTGAAGTGAGACTAGTTCAAATCCTTTCTCCTGTCCTCACCAGCTGAGACCTTCATTGATTCTTTATCCTCTCTGAATCTCAGTTTCATCATCTAGAAAATGGGCAATAGCTAAAAATCGCTTAATAGTATTAGTAGACAATCTGGTGAGAATGGTGTATTAATTACTTTTCCTGCTGTTATCAAATATTCTGACAAAAATAGCTCACAGTAGAAAGGGTTTGTTTTGACTCACATTTCAAGGGCACAATTTATCATGGGGATTTGTAACAATAGGTGTAGAGGAACGTTTGGAAAAAGTTTTTGTTAGTTTGGTTTCTGTAAAAATGCAAATTGCATTTGGATTAGGTTTGTGTTCCCACCCCAGCTGTGGTATAGTTTTTTACAGGTTAGATTTGGTATGCCTGTTGAAGGTGGCTATAATTTGGTTAGCTGCAGTCATTCTGGCACCTGTAGCTTGTTTTGGGAATTGTGTAACACGTGAGTAGATGGGAACTTTTGGCTTAGAGCATAAAAGGTCTGAAGCCCTGAGAGTTGGGGTGGGGGAGGGGTTGGTTGGTGGCTCATTGGTTGGGTTGCTGTGGTTAGTGTGATAATTCCTGAAAGAACAAAGGTTGGAGAGAGTCAAGCTTAGGACAGCCTAAAAAGAGGCTGTGAAGATTTCTACCTTTCTCTCTTTCTGTATTAAGGCTGCTTGTAAAAGTGGTGAAGATTTCTCTTTCCTTTCTCCTTCCCTAAACTGAGAGTAAACGATTATAGAGTACTGCTTCAAGTGGCACCCCATGTTGGGTGCCATTTGTAGTAGTACGCTGCTGTGGTGGCTCACCCAAGAAAGACACTGTGGCATTTTCATCAGTGCAAATCCTGCCAGACCTCAGCAGAGGGTTCCACTGTTTAGGATGGCACTTGCCACGACAGTGGTTCCCTCTGCTGAGGTCTGGCAGGGCTTTTTCACTGATGAAAATGCCACCGTGTCATTCTTGGGTGAGCTGCCACAGCAGCGTACTACAACAAGTAGGAGCTTCAGAGTCCTGTTGTGCCCACAGTGAGGAGGCAGAGAGAGACGGTGCCGGTATTCTGCCCACCTCATTTTATTCAGTCCAAGACCCAACAGAGTGGTGCCTCCCACCCTGAACCACAGTAAATGAATCTAGATAGCTCCCCAGATGCTTGTCTCCTAGGTGATCTAGGTTATGACAAGTTGACAATCAGTGTTAGCCGCCACAGGTGAGAACTGATAATTTCTCAGGACTGACACGGCACCCTCCTGCCTTTGAGCACGCACTGATCTTGTGTGTGCTCTCGTAGCCCACTGTCATTTCTAATTGTCTCCCTGAATAGGGAGACCAAGCTCCTTCCAGAAGGGGGATGTGTGTTCTGAGAACTGCCACACTCCTAGGACAAAGCAGCAGGGCCATAGAACATACAACATTAATGTGGTTGCAGTGCATGACACACACTTGTGAGAATGCCCTGATGAAATCTGACATTGTGTACAATGAACATGTGCTAATAGTTTTAAAATGTAAAGAGGGTATATAATGAGGAAAGCGATTGCTTGAATCAAAGTTTCTCATAGTTAAGGCATTGACATTTTGGATTTATGAGTCCGGCTTTGTCCATTTATTACCCACACTTATTTAATAATAGTTCCCTTTAAATCAGGGGGTAAGCCCACACTGGCTTCCTGGCTGTGCCCATTGTTCATGCGTGGTCCTTGGTTACTTTCCAGCTACAGCTAAGAATTTGTTGTTTGGCCCTTTGCAGAAAAAGTTTGTCAAGCCCTGCTTTAAATCAACTCACTCTATTTAAATGCACTTCTAAATAGGAAGCTTTATGTAGCTAATGTAATGGAAATCAGTATTCCTGGCCATAGGCAGACAGTGGCAATAATACAGATGTGTAATTAATGTTAGCTCCGAAGAGGACCCACTCAGCCCAGGAGTCACAGCCGCAGGCACACAGGGGACACAGGAAGGGGACCACTGAGAAAGAGCGAGCTCTTCACAGGTTTCCAACCCACCACAGAGGAGGAAAGTAAATACAAGCGGAAAAGAGAAGGGCACTGGGAACAAGAAAAAAAATTTCTTTTCAACATCTGAAAGTAATAAGCATAATTTATAAAGTGAATTAGGAAAGAATGTCGCTGTGTCTTTATAACGAAAACAGTGGATGTTAATAAGGCCAATGACATGTAAACAGAAATGTGTTTACCTTTGGCAAACTCACGCATGACTTTAATGCTGTACTGATTGATTTAAGGACCAGGGACTGGGCTGATTAGCCCTCCTGGGTTTGTTTGTTCATTTGTTTGTTTTTTAAATGTGGATTCACTGGAATGTGAAGGCATGGGAAGGACTCAATCACCTAAACCAGCAGTTCTCAACCTTCAGGTCACAACCCCTTTGGGAGGGGGGGGTCAAAGGACCTCTTCACAGGGTTCGCCTAAGACCATCTGCATATTAAACATTTACATTACAATTCATAATAGTAGCAAAGTACAGTTATGTAGTAGCAACAAAGATAATTTTATGGTTGAAGTCACCACAACATGAGGAGCTGTACCAAAGGATCAAAGCATTAGGAAGGTTGAGAACCAACCGCTGACTTAAACGGATGATGGCACATAATTGGTAACAGGAGGGACAAAAGTGGGAGCACTCCCCTGCCTGGATGCTGCAGGCTTTTCCCTAGGAACATCACTGCCTCCTCTGAAAACCTGAAGGAAGCCATGCCCCTCCTTTCAGAAAAAATGAACAGAAATAGACACATCGAAACGTTTGCGTTTAAATTATTCTACATTGGAAATACATATCCTGCACATAAATAGAAGTTAAAAGCAATCTTTTTAAAAAGGGAGAAAGGAAAGTCTTGGCCTCATTATTTTATAACTTATTCTGAGATGGAAGGCCTATTTAAATAGGAGAGGGAGCAGATCCAAAATTGTAAATAAAGCAAAAATTTAATTCTCCATATCACACTTTAATGAGAACACTATGATTGCCTGGCTGGTAGAAAGGTCTGAATTGTGGAGCCACCTTTGATATTAGTACCAAGTCAACTTCAAATCTTCATTGGAAAGGTGTGGATTTTGAACCCTCTCCCGCAAAGTGGTAAAATTATCACCCCTTTTTGCTCACTTTGCAAAGTTAAAGCGGAGTTTTATATCAGCACTAAATCCTCCCAAGAATGTTAAGTTCAGTTCACGTCATCTGTTTTCCTTATTCCTCTTAGTGTGTGTGCACAGGTGCACACACCGTGTGAGCAGAACCCGGAGGGAACGCCTGTGTCCTCTTCCTCTAAGGCGGGGTCTGCTCGTCTCGGCATAGGAGCCAGCAGATCCTGGAAGTCCTCTTGCATTCGTGGGGGACACTCAGCTTGTGACGTGGGTGCCAGGATCTGAACTCAAGTCCTTATGATTGTAGAGCGAGCTCTTAGCCTCTGAGCCACCACGGCAGTGGCATCTGTTTTCTTTTGTCGTTAATGAGGCTGAGTCAGTGGGGGAAGAATTACTGAATTCATGCTCAGGTTTGTTTGTATGTTTGTCTCACCATGAAACCCAGGCTGGCCCTGTGCTCACTGTCCTCCTGCCTCGGCCTCTTACATGCTGGGTTACAACTGTGTGCCACTAAGGCAGCATCCATTTGGAGGCGGTTTGTGGGTGAAGAACCTTAGAGAAGTTCTTCAATGGGTCTAGGTGTCTTCAGATTTTTCACATCAAAGACCTGAGAAGGCTCTGTCAGTGTCAGCTCCAGTCTGTACTGAGTCTTGCTTTCAGCTTTGCTAAGTCTGAGGAGCCATTCCCCTACGGGACAATTATTGGGCCAAAAGAGTTCATGGCTTTTCTTCAATAACCTTTATGGTAACTGAAGAAACTTAAGTAACAATATTTGCTGCATCGTAGCGACCATTTTTTCCTCAGTATGTCCCGCAGTAACTGAGCCCAGCCAAATAGTTCTGGAAGGGAGTGTTCATTTCCTCAAGTCAGTGCAAATCCAGGCAATATGGCATCAAGAACTTGTGGGTTTGTTTTCTGGCAGAGCATTTATGTGTAAACAAGAAGACCATAATAGTCTGCCTCCATTTTGAGACCAAATAAAATCTCCTCAAAGGGCCAGCTTTCATGGCACTAGCCAAGACTCCTTCCAGGATTTTGGCCGCATTTCTGTGCCAATTGTGGGAAACTCAAGGGAGCCATATGTGATATGAGTAGGCCAGCTACGGCCAGCAACTGTGGCCAACTGCGGCCTTCCCAACAGACGTTTCCTTTGCTTAAAGCCTGGAGAAAACCAACTTTTCGGCCGCTGTTTCTAAAGAGATTGACAGAAAATGATTCTTCCATAGCAGTCAGATGCTCTGAACGGGTGACAGTGGCTTCACCCAGAACGACACGGCTAATTTTACACAGCAGCAAACTGAGAAAAAGAGGATTTGCTGCGGTTCCTGCTTTAAAATGGGAGGGGCATGCCTGGCCTTGTTCCATCTTGCTGTGCTCTGTTTGAGCAGTAACCAAGGGAGGACTGCTCTCTTGGGGGAGGCAAGGGTGCAAGTAGAGGTGGGTGGGGGCCAGAAGGGTAGATTTGGGGGAGAGGGGACATGGAGGGAGCTAGGAGGAATGGAGGGAATGGAGGAGGGGTGTGGGGATGTATTATACGAGAGAAGAAAATAAATTAATTCGTTCATTTAATTTTTTTAAAAAAGTAATCAAATCTGAGAGAAAATAAAATGTCTGGCTGCCTAAGTAAAATTAATTAATTAATTTAATTTAATAAAGGGGGAGGGACATGTCTGTCCAGAGTAGTTGAGTTCTTTTGAGAGAAGCCTTGCTTCATGGGTGTCTCTGCTCCAAGTTGTAAAGCAGGTCAGGCACCGCTTGAGCACTGGGCTTCTCAGTGGCATCCTTCAGTGTACGCAAACTCTGAGGGCAGGAGGGACAAGCTGCGGCACGCTCCGACTTACAAGTCTGGGGCAAGGACTGAGACAGGGTCCAATGCTACCTCATCCATTCCCCTCAGGAAGAGCACCCACACCAAAGAAGGATGCCCCTTGGCTTCTGATGCTTTTACGTGCCAGTAGACAAGTAGTTCACCTGCCGTGTGGCTTCATGAAAGAGACCTAAGTTGTGATGTACTCTCTCTTCTTGTTACTTCCCTACTAAGCTAAGCTTCATCTGAGCAAAGATGGATTTCCATCTCTAATGTCTACCAATGGCAAATGAATCTGGACATGGACAAATGACAGCCATAAGCTTTTCGTATGTGACCTCATTGGGAAGGAACCCCTCCTGCAGCATAATTGTTTATGAAGAAACAATTTATTAATCATGTAATTTGACACCAAAAAACCTTGCCATGCTTGTTGGAGTGTGTATATGGTATGTATGTGTTGTACGAACCAAATTTGGAGTGCCAGGGTCCATCCCATTTGTTCAGGGTTATCACAACAAGTGCTCTGAATGGTATGTCCAGGAAATGGCAGCCTTCCCCACTCTGGGGCCACTCTTCTCTTTGTTTCCTCTTGAGAATGGCTCCTCTGTAGATGGAGATGCACTGTGAGATTCTGCTCACTGGCTGGCATGCACGGTGAACCTCTCTACACTGACTGGCATGCACTGTGAGATTCTGCCCACTGGCTGGCATGCACAGTGAGATTCTGTCCACTAGCTGGCATGCATGGTGAACCTCTGCCCACTGGCTGGCATTCACTGTGAGACCCTTCACACTGGTGGCATGCACGGTGAACCTCTGCACACTGGTGGCATGCACGGTGAACCTCTGCACACTGGCTGGCATGCACTGTGAGACTTTGCACACTGACTGGCATGCACTTGCAGGCATTCATTGTGAGCCGGTTACTGTGTTCCTCAAGCTGCACCGCTGCCTGCTGTCTATCTTGCTCTTTGAGCTGAGCTGCCTTGTCCTTCTACTTCCAATTCCTTCAACCCTCCATCATCTACTTCACCAACCTCAATCAGAAGTTTTGGTAAGCATTACTGAAGAAGGATATGGGGATGAGCCCTCCTTAAAATGGCCTAGGCCATGTGTCTTAGGTTGGACCCACCTGTGTTCTCAGACTCAGACTGATTATATGACTTGATCCAAGTACAAGCCACAAATGGCACTAACTTCAGGTTGGATGTCTCAAGCACTCTGCGTTCTTTTTTCCCTACTGTGTGACATTCATCGGAAAAGCTTAATGTGCTGCATCATATTTGTGCCCATTGGGTAGAAAGGCATGCTGAAGACAAACACCTGACAGCACCAGGACCCTACAAAATGGTTTTGCTGCTGCAACTATGTCTGTTCTTCTGTTGCAGTAAAGATCTTCACCCTAAAAGTTACAGGGGAAATGCCCACTGCAGCCAGAGGGCAGTTCCTTAATCCCAGGAAAGCAGTCATCTCGGGGGAGGACTTTCGTTCTGACTAGATTAATCTGAAAGTCTATGGAAGAAGAAATGTCTAACTATAAACACAGTAGCAACACCTTCTCAAAGTACTTATCTATGATAAAAATAAAATAAAATAACCAAAGAGGAGACTAAAAGCTGAAACAGACAACCACAATTTGTCTCAACTGTAAATCTAAGATTTGCTTTTAAAATTCATGCAAAATTATAAAGGAGGGCCTGGGGAGACGGCTCAGTTGATAAAGTGATTCCCGTGCAAGGATGAGGCCCTAAATCTGCATCCCTAGGACCCATGTAACACCCATGTATGGGGGCATGTATCTGTAATCCCAACAAGAGGAGTGGTGAGGGGCACGTAGGGATAGGCAGATCTGTGAGGCTCATTGACCAGCCAGTCTAGCCTGTCCATGAGCTCGAGGTTCAGTGAGATACCCTGCCTCAAAAAATACATAAAGTGGGGCTCAACTGAAGAAGACATGCAACATTGACCTTCAGCCTACACACACACATTCACACACGCACATATACACACATATTCACATACACACATTCACACACACACACACACATACACGTATACTCACATACACACATGCACACATTCACACACACAGTCACACACACATGCACACACATACACACACATGTATACACACATACTCACATATACACATTCACACTCACACACACATACACAGTCACACACACACACATTCACACACACATACACAGTCACACACACACACACACACAAACACAGGGGAACACAAGCACACATGTGCACACACACACAATCTAAGAGAGCACAGACCAGCTTTCGTAGCTCCATTACCTAAATCTTGAATTACCTTTAACATCTACTGAGATGTGTCAACTAGGAAACGTTCACGGCCTTAGTCAATACAGGATTTCAAATTATGGTTCTACCTAGAGACCCCACCCCATTGGAACAAGGTATTCCCGTAATCATATGAGATTTGATGAACATTAAAACAAAAGATAGCTTTCTCCTCAACCATCAGAAATATTGCCTTGCCTAAGTTCTTTAGAGTCAAAATGTCCTTTGCCTTGAAATATCCCATAATATGAAAATGTTGTGTGACTCTTCCTGCGGGAGACATGAACGAATATCTACTCACCCCAGAGAAGGCCCTGATGACAGGCCAGAGAAGCCGTCCCACCCAAGTCTGTCTAAACAATGCCGTTGTTGAGATGACTTGCGGGGGAGTGGGCGAAGGATACCCCTAGGCAGATGAGTGACCCGCAGCTTCTCGCAGCAGCGTGGGTGACAACAGCTCACAGGTGCTCCATCCCTGCAGCTCCCTGAAGAATTAGCTGATCACGTCCCACAGGAGTCTCGGAACTCTTGGCCCTTGTTCATGGAACTTTGACTTGCCTGAACCTTGTAAGTTTCTCAGCCTCCTGGGCCTTGTGAGCCTCCCTCGAAGAAGGCACTACACAATAGTTAGACTCTCTGCCTCCGTCTGTGATTCTGTGCTTGTCATACTAGGGGTTGTTCCTAGGGCTTTGTGTACGCCGGGCAAGTGTTCTACCACTGGGCTGGCGCCCCCCTCCCCCACTCCCACCTCTGCTTTCAATGTTTAAATGTTCAAATTAAGTTTAAATTAAGTCTTTCACGGGTAAAATTTGGCTTAACCAAAACAGGGCCCCCATGGACCTTCCTGACCCTGCTTAGAATATTTATTAAGATCCAGTGTAAGTCAGAACAGGGCATGTAAAATTGCGATGTACTACGAAGGTCTGTTTCTCCATTAGGAGCTCAATGTGGCCCATCTTCACCTTAAAAGGAAGGAATGGTGCCTCACCATGGATTCCACAGCTCAGTGTCTTGGCCACGCCCATGCCTACTGAATTCATCTAATCAGCAACTGGTGAGTGCTCTGTAGTTGTAATTAGTTAAGTGTTTCCTTGTCTGTACCCATTTTAACACATGCCCAGCTGCACTTTCTCTTCACTATCAAAGGTATGCAATACTCTTCACCTCAGCTGCTTCAACAGCCTTGCCATTGTGCAGTCTTTGTAGACAAAATCTTAACCACATCCACCACAAGGAATCTGGCTAGAAGGCTGCTGCTTTTCATTCCTAACCAAGGCATCTCTCAGGAGGAGTGTACCCTGGGCCCTCACAGCCAGCCAGCCTTCACAAAGCCCAATCAACATGCAGTTCTGAATGTCAGTAGTTGGCCCCATCTGCTCACTTTCCTAGACCTGCAGACCATTGCCAATTATCTGGCCACCCAGTCTGGCTACTGGTGGGAATTTCTATCTTCATCTAAACCTTCCTCGGGGGTAAAGAGCTTCATGGATCTCTTGCTTCACAGATATCCAAAATAGAAATTGATGCCACTCATCCAGGGAGCACTGAAGCTGTGTACAATGCCTTGTTTCTCAGATCTAGCTGCACTCTGACCACAGCTCCCAGCTTCTATCTCAACACACACAAAGCCGAGTGAATGAATCACTCAGGAGAACTTTTATCTCCTTTGTCATCCTCTGGGCATGCCTTCTAGAAAACCACAAGCTTCATCAAACGAGTTCAGATTCAAATGAAACACAGCAATTTTGAAAACACAGGCTACGTGGCTAGAGAGATGGCTCAGCGGCCAAGTGCACTGGCTGCTCTTACAGGGGATTCAGGTTTGGTTCCCAGCACCCAAATGGTGGCTCACAACCACGATGACTCCAGTTCCAGGGGATCTGATGCCCTCTTCTGGCCTCTTCAGGCACTGCATTCACATGGAAACAAAAGACTCATTCAGAAAGATAGACAGATAGATAGATGATAGACAAATAGATAGATAAGACAAAAAAACAGATAGATTGATTGTTGTCTTTTAAATAAAAGATAGGCTGTGTGATCAAGAAATCCGTATCCTGGGCAAATAACCAAGAAGAAATGAAGGTAAGATGAATACACAGGGAGACGTATTTGTAATGTTGACAGAAGCCATAACAAGGACACAAACCACATGTCTATCAATAGCTGAATGACAAAGTGGGGTATAACAATATACAATGGAATATTCCTCACCTTTAAAAATGAAGAAAATTCTACAATATGTTATATGTGGTGAGCCTTGAGGATGCAATGCTAAGTGAAACAGGCCAGTTGCAAACACTGTATGATTCTACTCATAAGAAGCTCCTAGAGTAGTCAAATTCAGAGGAACTGAGAGAAGCCTGGGGCTGGGGAGAAGCAAGAATGAAGGCTCACTGTTAATAGGGACAGAGTTCCAGCTTTACTGGATAGTAAGGGTTATGGAGAGGGATGGTGAACTTGAAATGGTTAGGATGGCATGCCTTATGTCATGGGCAGTCTACCATAAAAGTAATTATGCTTTCGTCTTTGATCCTGGATATCTGACATCTTCCATGCCCGTCTCTCTGGGGAAGCCATTAAGAAAGCCTAGATGCTCCCTTTTTTAACACTAGGACCATCCCAGCAACAGCACCCCTCACCAAGCCCCACTCCCTAGCCAACACTAAAGCAGCTGGCTTTCTCTGTTCTCTCAAGACATTTTGAACCTGCCTCAGCCTCTGCTCTCTCCAGAAAGCCCCATTAGAGGGGCAACAAAGCCCTTCCTGCTGCTTCAGAGGATGTATGGAATCATTAATGTTGGCACCTGATCCTGATTGGGGTGGAGGAGGTCCATGTCGTCTGCATTAGTTATCCCCTCGCTGCTGCAGCAACACATGTCACAAAAGCAACTGGAGGATGGGGTTGGTTTGTCTCGTGGTTTGAGTGAACAGACAGCCATAAAGGCATGGTGGCAGAGTGAGGGAGCTGATGTGGCAAGGGCTGGTATTCAGCTGACTTTCTCCTTTCTATTCTTTCTGAGACCCCAGCCTGTGGAACGGTGTCACATACAGTTAGGATAGGTCTTCCCACCTCAACTAACTCAATACAGAAATTCTGTCATTGCCAGAGTTTTGACTCCTAGGTGACCCAAGATTCTATCAAGTTGACAGTTAATATTAACCATCATCATGCCACTGTTGTTAGGTGGCCACTGTAGCACCTGTCAGGAAATTGGTGCTATTTTATTTCTGTTCTGTAATAACTGGATATGGGTAAGTAGCATAGTTCATTTATTTATGCTTAGATACAAGAGAAAGAGTGTTCTCATCTAAGAGATATCCTGGATGCTAAAGGTGACAGATTACTTCCTGTGTCAGTGCAGATACCTCATGCCACTGGATGCTAAGAACCACAGTAGACAGCACTGAATGAAAACTCAGAGGATTCCCAGGTTACAGAAGACAGTTGTGGATATTTAGCCCTCAGTGAACATTCGAGTGAATGAATGGCCCCCACTGTGTGGGACTTGAGAACTGATCAACGAGAGACCTTTGAAAATGAACATGTCACAAATAATTGAGAAACCAAAAACAAGAAAACTGTTTCAACGTGCTTCTTCCCAACTCTGCCATACTTTGATGATTAAAAAAAAATGTGTTAAAAAATTTTGGTAGTGAGACTTTAGGTAGACTTGTCAATGAACAGCAAGACTGGTCCTTCTTAAGACACTGTGCAGAGGAAAAATTCCACAAAGATTAAAATCGGTGCAGAAACCAAGGAACCATTTTTTTCTGTATCATATTGATCATTTCAAGTGGAACTGTTAGCTATCTTAGAAAAATTGTGGTTCTGAATTGCTTTTGCCTCTAACTTCGGACCTCTGTTCCTAAGGGGTTGTTTCCGAAAAGAAAACATTCAACCAGAAAATTTCAGTGCATTGTAATCTCTCCAAAGATTAAGGAATCTCTGTGAAAGACCGAATGTCTAAATTGAAAAGTTTGGGCTGTGGCATTCATATGTGAATGAAATCTTTCTTTGGACCCCTTCTTCTCTGTCTGTGGCTCAGGTAAGCCAAGTTTTCTCTCAGAAATAAAATTAAAGCCCGTGACACTGAGTGTCTGTCACACTCAGCGACATCCCTTCCCCTGCTTGCCTTTGTTGCCGTGCTTCCAGAGACAGCCATCAAACACCTCACCTCTACTCAGTGGGCTGCTCTCTTGAGCTCATTTTCACATAACTGCAGGTGCAGTTTCCAACAGGGACTCATTAGGCTAGGCCATCTCTGTGGCTTCTTTCGAGACTCTTCTATGAGGAATTAGTGTCCCCTGCGTGCTGTGTGGGTGCCTTTCTATCTGCATCAACTCCTTGTCACTAAAGCAAAAGAAGGTGGCATTAGATTTCCCAGAATGGGTCTCACCGAGCTTGCCACTTGTCCACTACAGCTGAGACATTTGAGGAGCTCTAAGCATCCCTGAGCCCTCGTTCCCCCACTGCTGACCCTGCCATGCAGTCTTCCCAGGTCTGGTATTTGACTTCCGGACTGCCTCCTAAAAGGGGACTCTGGGTCCAGCAGCTTAGTGATACACAACCAAGGAATACAGGTCCCAAGCTTTAGTGTTCCCACTTGCTTTGCAGTGGATCTCTCACAACACTGAGGGAATGCTTTAAAGATGGTGCCCACATCTCTCAGCTGTTGGCTGGTCTCAGCCTGTGAGGCTGGAGACTAGATGCTGAGGAGAGGCCAGATGTGGCTGCTACCCTGTGACATCTGGAATGCAATGAGATATGGAAAACCAGATATCTTGTCTTTTCCAACCTTCCCTCAATCTTGATTCCTTCTTAGAATCAAGAGGGTCATCCTAGTAAGAAGGGCCTTTTAGTACAAGAAGGCACAGACAGAAACATCTTACCTGAGTGCTTTTAAAATCTCATTTACAACCCACCTTTGCTAGTTTAGCTACCTAACTCTTAGCCTATTATTTACTTAATAGTTATTTTGAGGGGGTGGAGTATACAGGATTTTCACCTCTATATTTGAGACAGTGTCTCTTGTTGGCTTGGGATTTCATGAGTGGGGTAGCTTGCTGTCTAGCCAATAAACTCCAGGCATCCACCTACCTCTGCCTCCTATCTTGCCATTCCTGGGCTCACAGGTTTACGACACCATTCCTGGCTTTTTATGTGTGTTCAGGGGGTTCAAAATCAGGTCCTCATACTTGCCAAACAGAGTTTTACTGCCTAGGCATCTCCCCACCCTGCATTTTCTTGATGTCATTCTTCATTTAGCTCATGAAGGCTAGTCTTAACCAATAGCCTATTTGTAATGAATTGCACCCACCAGGGTACTGAACTATGTATTGCTGGGGTGATGCTGAGTGAGAGAATCTCCTCCCTCCTTCCAATCCTTCTGTGGACAGAGCATGTTGGCAGATGGGAGACCTGGGACACTGACCCAACGTTAGAGAGCAGAGTCTATGAGTGAGCTCACGGAGAAGCAATCACTTCCCACCCAGCACACCACACTTTACAAAATACTGCCCTAGAAGATGCTCAGAGGAGAAACACCAGTTTGGGAAAATATGCTGTGTGCACTGTGAGAGGACTTGGAACAGGCTTTCCAGATCCCCTTAAGGCCCAACAAACAAATTATAATTTAGACAAGTCTGGGATTCTTCGCAGCTCAGCTTGTGGTGGTGGTATTAGCTTCGCAACTACAAACAAGTTAAGCTGTCTCTGTGAAAGCCCCTCCACGGCACCTCACTGGGAAACCGGGAGGTGCCAAAAGTACAGGGATTTCCCTGATGTTTCCTACCGAGAGGAGTGAGTCTGACCCTCTGGGTGCTATATCATCCTCAGGATACAGGGCCATTCTAGACCTTGCATCCAAAGAGTGCCAACCACATGACAAAATAATGCATGAGCTCTTGAAAGCTTCCACCACAGTGGAGCAGAAATGACCTTGGCCATGTGTCCTTCTACTCCTGGTCCCAGTTTAAAATTCTATGCAGTCCAATAACACATATTCTATACTTTGTTCGCCCCCCCCAAGAAAAGTTCTCAAGTGTTCATCCATCTTTTATCACAGCGGCTCCTTCCATCAAGAGCTGCTGTGTCTAGACTAGCTGGGCAACTTGTTTAAGCCAACAGAGTGTGGTAGAAATGACAGAGAGCTAGTCCAGAATGTAAGACTCGAGGTCTTGCATGCAGGTGCTTTCTTTTAGGATACTGTCATCACATGGTCAATTCTGCCCAAGCTAGCCCAGTGAAGAATGAAAGACTACACGAAGGGAAGCCAAGATGTCCCAGCCAACAGAGAGCAGGGGGTGGGGAGGGAAGATGGAAGGACTAGGAGGGAGAGAGACAGACAGACAGACAGACAGAGACAGAGAGAGCAGCATCTGTTGGGTCACATTGCCTTGATCTTGGATCTCCCAGCTTCCACAGTTGTAGGAAATAAAGTTCTACATTTTATAAGCCACCTGTCTATGGCATTTTGTTACAGCAACCTAGAAAAAGTGCATGAAACCGTGTACCAAGGCCATTCTTTCTTGGCCTTGTCCAGAAAACTATTATGACTTTGTATGTCCAGTTTAAATGATATGTTTTCCAAGACCTATATCAGTCTCTGATAAAAAATTCTCTTCCTCCATGAAACTTAAAACAGTCTATAATTCTGTATCTAGCTGTGGAGCTCTCAGTTTATCATCTTTATATTCATAACTGCCTGTAATTCTAGCTCCAGAGGACTCTCTTCTGACTTCCACAGGCACCTGTACTCATTCAGCACACAGACACAGACACACACATACACACAGACACACACACACACACACACACACACACACACAGATACAACAACATATAAACATATAGACACACAGACTACACACATGCACATACAACACACAGACACAGACACACACACACACACACAAACACACAGACACAGATACAACACATATAAACATATAGACACACAGACTACACACGTGCACATACAACACACAGAAACAGACACACAGACACACAACACAAAAACACATTGAGGACAGAGATATAGATACACAATACACAGAACACATACACACACAAAGATCTACAACACACACAGACACAGACATACAACACACAGACACGCATAGACACAGATACACAGACAGACACATAACACACATATACACACACTGATGAAAAAAAAAAAAAAGAAAATCTCCCTCAAATCAAATGTACAAGACTTCTCAAAACAACTATGGATTCTTAGAGAATTTCATACCTTGCATTTTTATCATATTTAGCCACCTCTACCAACTCCCCCCAGATCTATCTCTTTATACCAACCAACTTTGTGTCTACAATTTTTTAAAACCCATTGAGTCAAATCTGTGCTGTTTATATACTCAGGTATATGGCCATCCACTAGGCTGTGACCAACCTCACTCTCCAACCATCAGTTACCAGCAATAGCTCAGCTAGGACGGGACTTCATGCCCGCCTCCCCCTACATTCCAGGATTTTGTCTGGCCTGAGCTAATGAGGGTCTTGTGCTGTCACAACTGCTGTGAGTTTGTGTGCCCAACTGCCCTGTTGTATCTAGTTAATCATATTTTCTCTAACAGCACAGGAAGGAGAATCTGTACCCAAAAGTGTCTGGGACATATCAGAGGGTTTAAATTGTTATCTCTTTAAAAATCCAATACAAATTGTTTATACTCTGCTCGTTTTAATGTAAAATGCTACTTCTCAATTGTTGAACATCATTTTAAACAGTTTTTCTTTTTAAATACTCAGCCTCATTTGTAATAAAAGAAAATCAAGGAGCTGAAGAGATGGCTCAGCAGGCAAGAGCACTTGCTCTTGCAGAGGACCTGGGTTTGGTTCCCGACACCTATATTAGGCAGCTCATGACTGTGTAACCTCACCACAGGCATGTGCGTGTGCACATAATTTTCTTTACTCTTTTTAAAAAGAAAAGCAAATTAAAACAACTATGACATAATACCTATAAAATCGGGAACAATTTTTAATGTGATAACACATTGTTGTGGCAAAGTTATGAGAAATGGTTCTCTCTGCCTTTGGAACCTTGTGGGAGGAGGGGTAGCTACAAAATTTGTACCAAAAATTTGAATATGAGTTTTAAACCAATCCACAATTCAACCTCTAGGAGTCTAGCCTCCTGATTTATTGCCAAGACACATGTACAAAGATTTGTATTTAGCACTATCTATAATAGAAAAAGACTGGAAGCAACTCTAGTGCCAATCATCAGGAGATGGGATCCAGGAAATACTGTATGTGTTGACTGGGTTCTCTGCAAAGCATAAGCAGAGGTGGAACGCAACAGGTTACTAAGGACTAATGCCTAGGAAGGAAAGACAAGGGAGAAGGAATTGGGCAGAGGGGGCTACTCAAGCACAGTGTAAAGCTAACAGAAGATGTGCTCTTCTAGAGTAGTCAGAAAATGCTTATTAGATAAATGATCAGCCCTAACAGAAGCCCCCTGCTCAGTTACTGGCTGAACTGCCATTCCAAAAAAAAAGCATACTATAGCTCCACAGCTAAGCAGAACTCAGAAAGATCTGCCAGCTTCGGGCAGTTGGCACCCTGCTCTTTGCAATGCAACACTGAACAAGCTTGTCTCCAGGTTTGGCCCAAGAACAAAAATGAAAACAATAAATACGTACTCCATGATCTACTGTGGGGTTGGCTTTCTGCTGCTATAATGAAACTCATGAGGCAATTAACTTACAAAGAGAAAAGAGTTATTCTGTCTCATAGTTCTGGAGGAACCATTGCCTCTTTGCATTGAGTGTGCCATAGAGGGAACATGCTGAGAACCAAACTGCTCATCTCATGAACCAGAAAGAGTATGACTAAGAAATTGGGATCCCATGATCCCCGTCAAGAGCACAGTCCAGTGACCTACTGACCTACCGCATGGCCCCACCTTCTGAAGTCCCACGCATTCACAGTGGCATCTAACACAAGGACCTTTGAGGGAACACCTTTCCAAACCATAGCTATTAAGTGAAAAAACAAGATGAAAGAAAAAAGAGAATGCAATATTTGGGGCTAGATGAGGTGGTAATTGCACAGCCGTGTGAAAGCGTGAAAGGCCATTAACTGTGCACTTTAAAATGGCAAATTTCACTTCTAATCCCAATGCTACAGAAGTGGAGGCAGGAGAATCCCTTCGGCTCCCTGGCCAGCCAAGCTAGCCTACCTGGTAAGCTCCGGGCCAATGAGACACCCTGTCTCAAGGGTGGTGGGTTGTATCTCCAAGGATGACACTCTAGATTGTCCTCTGACCTCCTCACTCACATGCACAAATACCCACAAACGTGCCCCCACCCATAGGTACCCATACATGAATACGCCCACATATTACAAGAAATATTAATTTAGCACTGGGGAGATGACTCAGTGGTTAAGAGTCCTGCTGAATGAGTCTGAGGACCAGAGTTCAGATCTCCAGAAACCCACAGAATGCTTATTGAGCATGGAGGCCAACCTATAATCCCAGCCTCACGAGGTGGAGACGGATCCCCAGAGCAAGCTGGCTAGGGAGACTAACCATACCCCAGGCTCTGGATTTGAGACCCTGTCTCAGTGAATAAAGTGAAGAATAATCAAGGATGATCCCCAACAAGAGCATTGGGCCTCCACATGTGTGTGCATACATGTGCACACACACCCACATCCATATGCCCACACGCACTAACGTGCATACACAGACATGCACAACACATGCACACACACACACACACAAGAATGGCAAAGGGGGAAAGATTAATTTTATGTGAATTTCACCTCAATTTGTTTTAAAAGTAGAAAATATAGAGTGTTACTGCTGCTTTGAAGAAAAGAGAAACCTGTTCAGAGGCATGCCCAGAGCTAGCACAGACCCTGTGCACACAGCCATGAAACTCTGCTTCTGAGGTCTCCAATCAAAAGACAGCCTTCATTTCCTCTGAACAGCCTTAGTGCTGCTTAGATTTCTACCATGAGCATATAATTACACCCCCTCTTTCAAAAACATCATTAAAGATGTTGTTTAATTGTTCTCATGGAAGAATAAATTACTTGCCATCAGGAAAAACAAGCGATGAAAAGTTCCTACAGACTGTGATTAGTGAGGCACTGAGTGATCCTTCAGGGAAGTCAGCCCCTGTTGAAGTGCTTGGACAGTGTCTGCCATGCTTGGCTATGTCCTTCCGGGGTCAAGGCGCTTCAAGAATGCAGACAGGGTGTATTTCTGGGACCAAATGGCAAATATCAAAACTTGCTAGAAAGGAAGAAGAGAATGTCTTATTAAAAAAAAAAAAAAAAAAAAAAAAAAAACCTTACTCAGGGGCTGGAGAGATGGCTCCTGGGTAAACGTGCTTGCTGTACAAACATGAGGACCTGAGTTCTGAGCTCCAGGAGCCACATAAAAGCTTGAAGTGCAGACCAAGTCCCCAGTCTCGTGCTGCAGGGCATAGATCAGTGAGCCAGAGCTCATTGGCCAGTCAGCATAGCCAAGTGGTGAGCCCCACCCAAGTTGAATGAGAGACCCTGTCTCAAAAGCTAAAACAGAGATAGAGGAAGACATCCAGCTTCAAAGTTTGTCCTCTGCATGCATATGTGTATACATGTATGCACACACACAAATGCATGCAAACACACACACACACATGCACACATGCACACACATACTGCTTTACCTGCTGGTAATTGATCGGCAGCAGGCAGATTGACATGTCCTCATAGCTGCTTAAGGCTGACAAGATAGTCCAGTCCTCTTTCATTAAAATATAAAGCACTGTCCACCTCTGTGTCTCTCCACCAATCTCTCAAGCACATCTTTTGAACCCATTTGATGGTGTCACTCAATAAGGGCATCTTTTTCAACTTGGCTGCCTCTTTTTGACCAAAAATAATTTCAACCTTTTCTCCAGCTCAGGCTCCACCAGGTTTTTTATTATTGCATGCACCTTTCACAGTGATTCTGAACTGACCTTGAATGAAGAGACAAACAATTTTTTAACTGTGTTTGATTGCATTTCATATTGGACTGCTCCAAGCCCAGACTTTTCTTTGGAGTTGAAAAAAAAAAAAATACCAGCTCTTACTTCCAAAGTCACACCAGTAGCTTTTCAATGTCTGCCAGTGTTTGGTTTTCTGCAGTCAGATTTCTCTCGATGGAGAGACATATGGTTTAGGCCCATTTTAGCAACTCCATAATAAAACCAATTATAAAAATAAGCATCTAAGAATATCTCGTGCTTTCAGGACTGACACGGCTGCTCACTCCTCCATCGCTAGGTGTGGTTGGCAGTGCACTCGGCATCTCTGTGGTCAGGATCTCTGCCTCGAACTCAGCGCCAATGTCGTGTAACAGTAATGCAGAGACTCTGAGCCGTGTGGACGGACATCCAGATTTAAATTTTTGCTTTAAATTCTTATACCTTCTAAGCAATAGAGTAACTTTGACCCTGGTCACCTTTGAGAAAGCAACTAAAGGAGTGAGGCATGAAAGCAGGGCGCAGGGACCGCTTAGGGGGAGGGGACGGCTAGTGGGAGGAGAGGAAAGAGGGTGATGGGGTGAATACACATGTACGGAATTCATATCTTGTATGCTAACTGAAGAAAACTAATTTTAAATGATGCTAACGTTTCATGAGCTGAGGCAGGGGGATTGCAAGCTCAAGGCCAACCTAGGCTACAAAGCACAATTGTATCAAGGTTGGGAAGAGTGGGGAGGGGAAAGAAGGCAAGAGATATAGGAGGGGAGATAAAAATCCTCAAAGCCAGACTTATCAGCAATCTATGGGCTATTCATTTACCCCTTCATTCAACAAATAATTCATTCGCTCCATGGGCCCCAGAAACACAATAGTAAAAAAATACAATTGTGAAATTTATGATCTATTAGGGAGATATAGATGCTAAATAAATAACCACACACGTATGTACTTACATGCTGTGAAATGTTTCAAAGAAAACCATGCTCCTCTCAATGGGACCAGGGGCTCCCTTTAATCTGGAGAGTGAAAGAGTGATAGTCAATGTGAAAACGGGAAGATAAGTAACTGGGCTGGAGCAAGGAGGGAGAAAAGGTATTTCTAGTCGCCGGGGCAACAAGAGTGACAACCACGGAGAAGGAAACCAAGGAAGTTGTTAAGAAATGAAAAGAGGGCTGCGTGGCTGGGGCACAGCGGCTGGGGGTTGGAAGGAAGATAGGACAGAGAGGCCGGTGGGGACCGGCCCATGCTGGGCTTCAGAGCTCATGATAAGAGTCTGGGATTTTCTAGTAACTGTAAGGGAGCTTTTGAAGGTTTAATGAGCACAGCAGTTTGATCAGATAAGTGTTTGTTTGAGGATTCTCTGGCTCCCACTGTGGGGGGAGAAAAAACAGACAGGCAGGAGGCCAAAGAGGAAGTGTGGATATGAGCTGAGAGGCTGGGACCAGGTCCTGCTGGGATGTTCTGGAAGCCCAGAGTGACAGCAGGGGAGAAAGAAAGTCATGGATGAATTGGAGGTATGAGGTTTTATTCATTTGTTTATTTATTTGTTCGTTTATTTATTTTCATTATTATTGGGGTGTTTGTGTGTGTATATGCATACCACAACACATGTGTAGAGGTCAGAGCACAACTTCGTGGAGTCATTTCTCTCCTTCCAGCTTTACATGTGTCTCAGGGATCAAACTCAGGTAGTCAGGCTTGCAAGGCAAGCACCCTTACCCACTGAGCCATCTCACCAGCCAGAACTGGAGGTAAGTTGGTGAGATCCACAATTGTTGGAATATATATATTCCAGGGCCGGGGAGTGAGGTGTAAGAGATGTGTCAAAGATATGAGCTGAACAGCTAACACTGTCCTAGAAACAGTGTGCCATCTGAATGTCTCCAGACCTCAGTTTCCTCCGCTTTGAAATGAGAACACCGCTCCTTACCTTTCAAGAAGGTTGAAGTGGTGAATGTGAGTCATGTCTGAAGACCATCAAGAGTCAATACCAAAAGCCATCACTCTTTATGGCTGTCCTTCTTCGCCCTCTAAGGGCATCTTTGCCTTTTTCTTGCTGCTGTTTGTCAGGTGGGCTAGATTTCTCTGTCTGTGTCCATCTGTTCATCCCTACACAAATCTTGTCTTTGTCCCTTTTGTGCAAGACTGAGGTTTTAGTCATCAATTCTTTGTGTCTGAGGGAATTTCGTCTTCAACACTGGGGAGAGAGCTGTGTCTCTCCTCGTATCAGCAAGTATTTTAGACACTGCAGTCTTTTAGCAGTTCTTAATCTTTTATTATATTATTATTATTAATGTATGTGTGTGTGCGTGTGTGAGCATATTCGTGTGCGTGTGGTAGGTCAGCGGTTGATACCAGATGTTGCCTTTAATCACTCTCCACCTTATTTTTTTGAGGCAGGGTCTCTCCCTGATCCTGGAGCTTATTGATTTGGCCAGACCGCTGGCCAGTAAGCCCTAGAAACCCACCAGTCTCATCCTCCAGAGTTGAAGCTACAGTGTTTTATCACATTATAGAAACCTAACTAACCAAACTCCTTTCATTATTTTTATGGCAACATATCATATTACTTCTTTAACTATCTAAATTAAAGTAGGCCCATTTAAAGTAGCATGGTTTTATTTAAGCAATTCTACAACATGAAACATTCAGAGGCTTATGTATTTAATGTCTACCTCTCCCAAAAAGATCACAAGCTCTCTGTGGTCAGGAACTATTTGTATTGCTCACCATTGTATTTCCAGGGCCCAGTTAGATACTAGTGAAAAACAGGAGGTAGAGCTTCACTGGAGTGTTTTCTGGTCCCCATCATGACTGTCAATCTAAACATGTCTGGGGCTGGAGAGACAGTTCAGCAGTTGAGAGTGCTAGTTACTCTTGCAGAGGGCCCAAGGCTGTTTCCTGGCACCCACGTCTGGTGGACCACCTGCACCTCGATCTCCAAGGGGGTTCATCCAATTCCCTTTTCTGGCCTCTGCAGGTACCCATACACATGTTAAACACACACACACACACACGTAGGGAGAAAGAGACATAAATTAAAATGAAATATTTTTTTAAAAGAATGACCTACCCTTTAACAAGGCATTCCGGTTATAATTAATCCTCATTGTCTACACACGGGTCTCAAGTATGGTCGCCATAATAGGCAAATCACACCAGCTCCTTCACAGCAGGGGGACAGCATGGAAATTTCTAAAGTATGAGCAGTTGGCTATCGTGGAGACAAATTGCAACTTCTTAGACCAGGAAACTCAAAGTTTGCAGTAATCTGCTTCTGGATAACTCCCCAGTTAAATCAATTAAGGAATTAATAAATAAATAAGGCTCAAAAATCAATTGGAATAGTATTATGCCAACATCAATTTCCGGGTTTCGACAACATTATAAGGTTGTGTAAATATCACCAAGGGAAGCAACTGATGGGCAGAGAACATTTCTGCACTATTTTTGTACCTCCTGTGAGTTTTGAACTATTTCAAAATAAGAGGTTACAATTTTCAAAACCAAATGTCACTTCACAAAATTCATTATGGTCACCCTACCTGAGCACAGTAGCTTCACTTCTAGAGGCTTTGGGGTAGAATACAATACAGCTTCATAAGGAATAACTACACTTCTGCTGATTACAGACCACAAATATGACAATGGTCCCGGGAGATTGAATCACCTAGTGATACGGGAGCTGTCTTAATCAGTATTAAGTGCAAACCGTGATGTTCCCACACCTGGGACACAACTTAATGGCACATTTCACAGAGTGGATTCTTGTCTCATTCAGTAATATGTGAGTGTACTTCAGGAGTCATCAGAATTGCAAAAACAGTATATAATTCATATGCAAAGCTGGGTAAACCCAGTGTTAGAACAGTACCTCCATTTACAGAACAGAAGTTTCCAGCCTGTGACAGTCTATCTTGAGCGTCTGCTTTTTTGGATTGAGAAGCACCTGGTGGGTTACTGAAGCACACTGTGGGTGTGTCTAAGAGCTTTTCCAGAGAGTATTAGATGCTGAGGGCTCTGGCCTAATGAATGGATTAGCCACTTGGTAGAATTTCAGTATGGTGGCAGTATTGTCAGCTGAAGGAAGGCAGAAAGTGAAATTCAGCCGGAGCACGCAGGTCACTAGGGACCTTTCTTTGAGAGCTACACCTTACCCTAGCCCCAGGCACCCTGGGAATGCCCCTGCTCTTCTGCAGGCTACCTGACGTGGTGGGCTGAACCCTCTGAAACATGAGCAAAATAAATCTTTCCTCCTTTAAATTGCATCTATTCACCTTCTGATACATCGGTGAAACCCTAACTCACACACAGGCCATTAGCCCAGAGGCTGGAGTGCTGGCTGGAGTTCCCAGTTCTAAGTGCCATCTCCTTTGAGAGCCTGTGTAAGGCTCTCAAGATGACTGGGGGTGGGGGTGTCTTCCACAAACCCATCCAGCCCCACAGTCTTCTTTGCCTTATTCAGACCAAGTCCTGAACAATTCACATTTTCTCCTCTAGCCCTTGATCCAAGTGCCCACGAGTATATCCACAATTCCATCCCTGTGCTTGTTACTTTACAGTGACACAGCACCTAACAGAAACAACTTCTTATGGAAGGAATGGGTTTTTTTATTCACATTATCAGAGACTTTGCTCATCATGGCACTGGGAAGGCATGGCAGAACTCAGCGTGTGACGTGTGACAGAGTCTGTGCACATCACAGCAAACCTGGAAGCAGAGAGAGATGGGCAGGGACCAGGAGCCACTATAATCCTCAAAGTCTCACCCCTAATGGCCTACTTCCACCATCTGGCCCCTATTTCTACAGGTTTGCACAGCTTCCAAACCAACGGTAGAACAAATGCGTGAGGCATGAGCCTGTGGGGGGGTATTTTAGACTCCAGCTAGCAGCCCATAAGCATAGATAACGAAAGCGCATCAGCACTAACACTGATGGGCACTTCTAAATCCTTTCTGCCCACAGTTTACTTACTGATCACAGCACTAACCAAGCGTTGAACAATAATCCCTCTTGGGCCAGAAATCCTAACCCAGGGACTCCTTTGCCAGGCTTCTTGCCTGTCTCTTCACTCTACCTTCACCCATAACCTTCAAGAAAACCTCTAACTTTCCCCTGCTTGGGCCAAGAAAAATGTAAGAGAAAATCTGGTCGCTCACTTCAGATGCAGAGGGGGAAGCAGTCACTTCTACATCTACTTTGGAGTAGGAAAATTAGCTTAACTGAACCCAAAACAAGTTTTCAAATGCCTTTGAAAAGATTTATAAATCAAACAGCATTTGTCCATCTCTCAGCTCTTCAAAAACGATCATGCATGCACCTGAAGTTTAAACAAAGAAATCCATTAGACAAACAAACCTGAAGTCATAAAACCCAGATTCAGAGATTTATCCCCTCACAATAATGAATATCCAATTCAGAATACCATTTTGTCTTCAAAGAGCCCTAAAGGTTCTTATCTTCGTTATCTTTCTCTGCTGTTAGCAGAAATATTACATCTTTGGAATGAATAAAAACATTATTCCCTGAGCGAAAACAGAAAAGGCTTTGAACTATTTGGGGAGAATAAATCAACTCGTAGTTACCAATAAACCAAAAAGAATAAAAGAGACTATTTCAAACCAAGTTGGCTCCTCTTACCTATATATTCAAGTGTCAGTTTTCAAATCAGCTTCAGAATAAACACAGACACAATCAAATTCTTCTGGTGTGCTACCTGAGGTCCTATTCAATCAAACAATTTAATTCTTTCTCTAGGGAAAGAGCCAAGCTGTTGATTGAGTTAACCTGAAGCCAAGCTTCTAGACTTGTTGGAAGTAGACTTCACTTATCCCATGCAACAACCTTCACCAAGGATGGCATTCCTTTTACATTTTATGCAAGCCTACCTCTACTTCATTCAAATCTCAAAATTCTTCCTTCTAATAAGTTGCTGGATTTTATAATAAAGAATAATAATGGATACCCTCTGGCTTGTTTGGTCTGTGTGCTCATCATACAAAGGCAAAGGTCAACGTGAACAATGGGGACAAATATTCAATGTCCCATGCTCTTTTTGCTAGTTAAGCCACCAAGGTCCTCAGCCTAGATGAAGGATGCCTTTTGATGTCCGTTCATCCCAGCAAGAAGAGTTGCCTTTTACATTTATCTACACAATATTAATAGTATTTTGCAATTCACTAAAAGAATCCTAGGTGTCTGCTATTGCTGCGGGCATCACCCACCTACTGACTGCTGCCTAAGCCTCCCATCTTCCTCTTGCAGGTAGAAAGTAGGCCTTGGTCCCTAGCCCTAGATGCACAGATAAAGTCTTCCCCTATTATTATGTCATGGGTTTCTGTGTGTGTGTGCACATTAGTATTCTGAATTCAGGCACACATGTACCATAGAGATCATAACCTTGTGTTGGTCCTTCTTGTGCTTTCACCTTGTTGGACACAGGGTCTCTTGCTGTTCACAACTGTATACTCCAGGCCAAGTGTCCCAGGAATTCCCACAGATTTCCCTTTCTCCACTTCCTATCTCCCTGTAGCAGCACTGGGATTCCAGATGCTCACTCTACAAGTATGACTTTTACATGGGTTCTAGGGATTTGAACTCAGGTCTTCATGCTTGCACAGCTAGTGCTTTTACCAATGACTAATTTCCTCAGACCTCCGTTATTCTAAACTCTGATGTTCCACTTCCACAAATCATGAACACAAGACCCATTCTTTCTGACTTTTCTTTTACCAAGAAGTTACAGAAGAGATCGTTCTCAGGATGCTCAGTCCCTGACCATTCTAGGCTGCTTTGCAAAATTCATGATAGGACTACAGAGAAAAGAACATCGAATTACAGACAAACACACAAGAAGTCTAGCATCCAGATACACAACAAAGAATCTTAGTGTTGGCAGACTTAAAATCCCATTTTTCTCTTTCAGAATTCTATGGGAATGGCTGAAAGGATTTTTCACCAAAGCTGCAAAGTGCATTTTAGATGAGCTTGATTCTTAAATATAGGACAGACACATTTTATGTGGAGAATTGGCTTTGGGGGCTTCTAGAATAACCTCAAAGTTGGAAACTGGTATGTTTTAAAATTTAAGAAGAAATCACATGGTCCAGAGACATGTTAGTTATTTTTAATTGTCAATCTGACACAATCTATAATGGTAAAGATGAGAGAGGTGGGGAGTTGGGGGAGATTGGGATTGTTAGGATTGTGAGGTGTCTACCAAGGAGGGCTGCAGACATGAAGTAGGTCCAGCCTAGGGAGAACCTGTGTGTGCTAAGATGACAGAGCTGGAAGGATGGAGCTACCCAAGACCTTTAGAGCCCAGCCAATTATAGTACAAACCCAAGATGCTAGACATGGAACTGTGAGATTTGGTTTTGGAATTTGATGGATTTGGGGTTTGTGGCCTGATTCTTCCATTTGCAATGAGAATGTTTATCCTGTGACATTATATATTGGAAGTATATACTTGGTTTTTTTTATTATTATTATTTCATAGGAACAATCAAGAGACACTGTACTTTTAAAGTGTTGAAATTTTTTTAATACTATTGTACTGATTAGATTTAATTTTCAACTTGACACAATCACCTGGGAAGAGAGTCTCAGTGAGGGATTGTGTAGATCAGATGCCTACAGAGGCATGTGTGTGGAGGATTATCTTGATTGAATTGGGAAGACTTCACCACTGTGGGTGGCACCATTCCCCAGGCGGGGGAATCCAGAATTGTATAACAGTAGGAAACAACAGTTAAGTTCAAGCACGCATGAATAAGTTCATTGCTCTTAACTATGAATGTAATGGTCCCACTTCTCTCAAGTTCCTGCTACTGCTGTGACATGTGACATCCTGCTGTGATAGCCTGTAACCTGGAACTGGGAGCTAAAATAAGCCCTTTCTCCCTAATTTTCTTTTGTCAAGATATTTTATCACAGCAACAGGAAACAAAGCTAGGACACACGTACTCTATATGCCAAAATGCTGTTCACTCAGAAAATACCAGCACTTCAAATAGAAGCCCTAGACCATCAGACTAAGTACCGTTAGTAGGAGATACTAACTAACTTGGGGCCTTAGCTGCTTTTACACTGGCAACTCCGCATATCCAATCTCTGGGAGAAGTTCAGAAAAGACACACATTTTAAGAGATGTTTTGTGGAAGACTGAAGAGATGACTCAGTGGTTAAGAGCACTGGCTGCTCTTGCAGAGGACTCGGTACCATTCCCAGATCCCACAAGTGTCTGTAACTTCAGTTCCAGGGGATCCAATTCCCTTTCATGGCCTCCATAGGCACTACACACACGTGGTACACCATCAAATATATAGCAAAAGACTCATACACACAAAATAAAAGTAAACAAAAATTTAAATGACGTTTAGAAAATTAAATAAATAAAATTATGTTTAGCAGTTCTCCGGGTAGTTATGTAAGAAGTCGAGTAAAAAGTAAGGGCAACTGTACCAAGGGCTGATTGTCATTATTTGTATAAGCCAAGAGTTGGCGATTTGAAAGAAATTCAATTCAGGAACCTGTATGTCACTGCCCCATACCATTTATCAGATGTTGATGTTCCCTTAGCAGCTAACATTGTTTCTTGAACATATGGGAACTTTCATTCATCCATTTGGTAAGGATTTGTTGAGTATCTGTTATGCACTAACCTCTGATCTAGTTATTGAGCATGAACCAGATGGAGAAAAGTCTCTGCATTTTGGAGCCTACAATCTGGGCTGGGGTGGAGGAGACAGACAAGTAACCAGAAGACTAAACAAACCATATAATGATAGACAGATGGGGTGTGCTCTGGAGAAAAGTAAGGCAGAGAAGAAAGACAGAACAAGGGTACACTCTTTTGTGCAGTGGCCAGAGAGATGTTGGACCTAAAACGGGGATGAGTGAGCAAGACTTGATCAACCTGGTAGAAGCACCTTGGAGACAGAGAACAGCCAGGAAGGACCCAGCCTGTTGGCAAGCACAGGCCTGAGCCATGGGAGGAACATCGAGGATTCTAGTGTGACTGAATAGAGATGCCATGTATTGGGTCTGATTCTGAATAGCATGGGAAGTCACTGTAAGGTTCTCAACAGGAGGACCTGTTTCTTCTCATATCTGTCCTATATGCTGAAGCAGCATATAGTTGTCCTTTGGTATCTGTGGGGGTTGGTTCTGAAATAGGTCATGGATCTCAAAGCCAGGGGATGCTCAAGCCCCATGTGTACAGAAGCATGGTGCTTGCATGTAAGCTCCTTCCCACCCTCCCTGTAATCATCTCTAGATGACTCAGAACACCTGACAGGATGTGAATGGCCCATATAGGTTTGCTATGTTGCATTATTTACAGAATGGTGGCAAAGAAAAAGACTGCATATGCTCGGTGCTGATGTAATCCCTTGCTCCTGTTTTCCAGATGAGCTGCTTTGTGTAGCCCAGGCTAGCCTCGAACTTGTGCTCCTCCTGACTCAGCCCTGCACCCTTGTGCCCAGTCGGATACAGTGTCTTTGAATCATTTCAACCCGTGACGGGTTGGCTCTGCAGATGTGAAGCCCACTGACACAGAGCACCTAACGTGCTTTGACCTCATCGTCCAGTCCAATCCTGTAGAAAGGTCACGCTTGAGAACAACTTGCTCTTGACTTACGGTAACCGCACCGGATTTGTTCTCACTTGAGACTGCACAGGGCACAGCTAACGAGCAACACCCCCACATTCAAGTTTGTCATGCAGTCTGCTTTTTCACAGCCTTAATTGAAATGCAATTCATATACAATAAAATTCACCATGTAAGGTTTACCATTCAGAGGGTTTTCATATACTCATGAAAGGGTACAGCTTTCAGTATAATTTATTTTAGAACATTCTCATCACCCCGAAGAGAAATTACATTCCTGTCAGCAGTCACCCCCCTATTTTCCCAGCCCCTCCCATAAGCCTCCAGCAGGCAGTGGGCTATTTTTGTCTCTATAGATTAGACCACCATGGTCATTTCACAGAAATGGAATTATATAATACATGGGATATATTTTGTGTCTGATTTCTTTCACTTAGCATAAGGTTTTCAAAATCTATCCACTTTGTAGCCCATATCAGTAATTCTTTTTATAAGTCTTTACAATTCTTAATGTGCAGTTCAATGGCATAAAAGCACCCACACTGTGATCCACACCATCAACCTCCAAAATTCTTTACATTCTGCAAAAACTGAAATTTTACACCCATTAATAAGAATCCCCCCCACTCTGTACCCACTCTCAAGTCTCAGGAACTATCGTTCTGTGTTCTGTCTCTACGCATCTGGTTACCTGTGTTTTATACCTTTTAATTGCTAAATAATATTCCATTGTATGGTTATATCAAATTTTGTTTGAAGTGTCACTCTGGTCTTAGGAGAAAATAGGCCCTAAGGTTGTGTGCTAATTAGTTTCCGTAACTGTCACAAAAATACCTGAGAGAATCAACTTATTAAAAAGAAATGGTTCGTCTTGACTCATGTTGGAATAAGGCAACCAAATACCATAACAGGAGCAGATGGTAGAGGACAGCATTCACCTCATGGCCAGGAAGTTTAAAGACAAGAACCACAGGCAGCCATGACTGCTGGGAGAAGAAGAGTTAGCCTCTCCCAGGATGAGCCCCCTTATTGGTTGTCCAATGCAGAGTGTCAGCCCTAAAACCATTACACACCAACAACAGAAACAGACTCAGCCAGTTGTATATACATATATTTGTGCATACACATACATACATATATGTATATAACAATAACAATCAAAGGAAAAGAGGCTATCAACTTGAGAGCCGGTGGAGATTCGTGACGATTATGAAGGAGGGTTATAGGAGGGGCTGGTGAGAAGGAAATTATAGAATTCTATTTCAATTTTTTAAAAAATTTTAAGGCAAAAACTTCACATAATTATTATTTACAATTAAGCAACATCATTCAATATAATATAGTCAGCATTCTCCTTTCTCTGACTAAGCTATGTGTGTATGCATATATGTTTAAATAGCTGTATGTTTAAGTCATGGTTTAAATAAAGATTATACAAGCAGATTTTTAAGTAAGAAAGAAAAAGAAAGAAGAAAAGGCAGGACCTCACCATCATCTTGGGTGATGCCCCCTACCCAGTGACTAGAAAGCTGGATCCCACCTCAAAGTTTCCACCACCCCCCAGTATCATCAAGCTAGGACTTGCCTTTTTACACAAGACTTTGGGAGAGATTTCAGATGCAAACTGCAAGAGGCAAGTCTGCGGTTGGACGTTGTTCTCGGAACATGCAGCCCAATGTGGGGCCGCTGAGGGCAGGTCATTCTCCTCCCTGGTCGGAAACTGGCCACATTCTGGTGCATTGTTTTTGTAACTCCTTCCCCTGAGGTTTTCTTTCGTTTTTCTTTGTTTAACCATTACTGTAATTACTCCACTGGGTTCTCCCCGACTGCCTGGCTCACGTGTTTAGAACTATGATGTAAAAGCTTACATTTATCCCTCTCGCGACTTTAGTGGTGCAGGTTACAGCGCCTCTCCCCTCCCGGGATCTACCTGCCTGGAACAAGCCGGTGAGACTCTCAACAGCAGCCACGCTCCACTGCGACGCCACTGTTTCACTGGAACGATTTCACAGCCTCGGTCTCTAAAATGATTTCATCAAGTTCAACAGATATATATTCTTGAATTTCCAGCCAATATTTTCCAGCAACTTTGTTAACTCTGTTTCTGCAGGAGGCTCCTCAGACACATCACTTGGGACGCCCGGAGCGCGTCTCCGTGCTTGTATCACACATAACAGGGTGACTGGATTTGAACATCATCCGAGCATTTGGGTTGGATTTTGTTTATATGTATGATACAAGCTATTAGGTAGTAAGATACACAAGAAGCTGAGAGGACTTTGTCCTGAATATTTTCCATCTATCAATATTTTACATCTCTATAACCTGTTATATCCGAGAAAGGTGGGTTACATTAACACAGAGGACCCCCTTGCCACTGAACTTGAGAAGTTTGACAGCAAGTAAAAAAAAAAAAAAAAAAGCAAAAACTAAAATTTTCTGCCAAATAGACAATGAGTCAAAAATTCAGAGATATCACTCTTGGGTTGGGGATGTATTCAATGTAGAGCATTTGCCTAGCATCCACCAGGTCCTGGGTTCCTTCCCAGTCCTGAAAAAAATATTGTAATTCACCACTACAAGATGAAAGCCAGGCATGATAGTGCAAAGCTGTAAGCCCAGCATTCCAGAGGCTGAGTCAGAACCCAGCTACAGATATACAGAGACTCTGGAGAGGGAGAAAGAGAAAAATTGCTCAATTTTGCCATGTTTGACTTTACTAGATGAAAATATCTCTGCATTTTCAGAGAAATGGAACAAGAGGAAGAAAGAAAATTCTTCCTCAATGAGAGATAGGACACGCAGACCTCACGGACTGATCAGTCGCCTGTTTGTTGTAAGGAATACAATGTAACTTATCCTTTGGTTCCCACTCTGGTGGACTGATTAGTAAAATCTACGCTGTGGTATCAGCTGCCTTTCTTTCTTCCTTTCTTTGCTTTTTCTTTCTTTCTTTCTTTTTGGTTTTTTGAGACCAGAGCTTCTCTATGTAGCCCTGGCTGTCCTGGAACTAGCTCTGTAGACCAAGCCAGCCTCAAACTCACAAAGATCTGCCTGCCTCTGCTTCCTGGGTTCGAGGATTAAAGGCGTACTCCCCCACCGCCTGACTTTCAGCTGACTATTTCTATGTAAGAAATTATCTGAACACTTAGCAGCCTCAAACAACACCTGCTTATTACCTGAGTCTCTGTGGACCATGGGTCAGCTGGGACCACTGCTTCAGGGTCTCTCACAGGTCTTTTGATGAGAGACCCTCATCAAGAGACTTGCCCAGGGGAGGATCCTCAGCAGGATTCAACTTGTCATGAGGTACTGTCAGAGCCGCCCTCACTCAGGCCTTCGCCATGCAGGAACTAATCTATCAGAGCAAGAAAGCAAGACATATTGACGCCAGTGAGACAGAAGTCCCAGTCATTAGTAACCCTATCTCAGAAATGACATTCCATCACTTTTCTATATCCCACTGATGAAAAGAAAGTCGCTAGATCCAGCCTCCACTCAGGCCAGACTTACACAAGAGCTGAATACCAGGAGGGGAGAATTATCTGGGGCCTGTCTTCAAGGCTGTCCGCCACAATTACCCACGAGTGCTTTTGTATGAATGGGCTGTGAGAAGACTCATGCCTAGCACAATGAGGCGCATAAATAACATGCAATTAGGGGGCACCCAGAAGCAGTCATTTGCAGACATCCCGAGGAGGTTCTGTTTGGGGAACTGGGATTGCTCCCTGGCTGGATCAGTTCAGGAAACACCCGGGTTAATTTGACAATTGTTATCTAGAGCCATTAACTACAAGGACAGTATCCAGTTGTCCCCACATAGTGGTAAGAGATTTTGCATTTCCTGGCATCAAAGACAAACTTGATTGATAAAAATAGGCAACTGACCTGATTCTGCTTATATTGAGGTAGGAAGCTGGGGAAATTTCCATAGAGGACCCCTTGCAACCTTTAAGGGTTAATTCTTTGACACTAGATGTGTGAAATGAAACAGTCTTCTGGGAGAAATGGGTGTCTCTCATCAAAATTGGGTAATTGAGAACAGTTTAGCAGAGAAACTACAGGACTGGGGGCAAGGTTAAGAGAAACCCAGGATGCAAAGTGCCCTGGAATTAGCAGCAGCAGTGATCTCTTGCCCACCAGGTCTAAAAGGGAAAGGGAGGAAAGAGAGAGGTTCCTTCTACCAGAGAAAACTTAACTATGAGCAAGAGCCACCCAAAAGTATCAACAGTCTTCAAGCCCCCCATCTCCACCCTCACGCCTACCCCCCCATCCCCCACACACACACCTCAGTCTGTCCAGAGGGAGTTGAAGGAATAAAGACCCTGAGTCTCCTTCTACCCTCTAACCCTCTGCTGGGTCCCACTAGCCCATCCCAGCTGGACACCAGAAGCTAAGTAGCTTAACCAGGCTCCCTGGACAAGCGGAGCTGAAAAGAGGGCCGAACAATTTGGAGACGTGAGGCAGAAATTATCCAAAATATAAATAAAAAGCCAGGCGATATGGTTGGGCTTTTTAAAACTGCAGAGGTCATTAAAAAAAAAAACTCTCCAAGGAGATATGTGCCCGCACATGTTTGCATGTGTGTGTGTGTTCATGTCTGTGTGTGTGTCCATGTGTGTGTGTGTGTGTCCGTGTGTGTGTGTGTGTGTATGTGTGTGTGTGAGTGTGTGCGTGCCCACCCATAGTGATGTGCAGAGGAGGCCAGAGGTTGATGTTCAAAGCTTCCTCAGTCACTCTCAACCTTATTTTTCAGACAAAATCTCCCACTAATCCTGGAGCTCACTAATTCACCCTGGTCCACAAGTGTTGGAGATCCACCTGCCTGCGCTTCCCCAAGACTCATATTACAGGCACCTACCATGCCTGGCTTTCTATGTGGGCACAAGAGATCCAAATTTGGGTCTCCACTCTTGTACAGCAAGCACTAAATGAACTGGACCATCTCTCCAACCTCTACACAAAACAATGTTTGGAATGAAAGTCTTTTCTAGAAAAGATAGAGTGGCTCCTGGCAATGTGCTTGGAAGGAATACTGCCCTGTATAAGTCAGCTTCTCATCACTGTGACCAAATAAATGAGAGGAGCAGCGCACAAACAGAAAGGTTTGGTTCGGTTTGTGGGTACCGAGGTTCCGGCTCACCGTCACTTGACTCTGTTGTCTTTGGCCCTATTACAGACTGTTAGGGATCTCATAGCGAAGCACAGATGCTCACCTCTTGGTGGCCAGGAAGCAGAGAGAAAACCAGCCCAGGTCCCAGTGTTCTCTCCTTCCACTTAGCCTGCCTAATGAGGCCGACACTTCTTCCTGACAGCGCCAGCAACTGAAGACCAAGCCATCAACACGTAAGGGCTTTTAATACCTAAACCCTAGCAAGTCCTCTCTCTCAACATCTACCCTTCCACATCTATCAAGAGAGCATTTCTCAGAGCGTAGAACAGAGCAAAGATCCCCCAGTAGATGCCTGAGGCCACATCATCATGTACAAAACTGAACAAATCCTACATGTGCTGCTGTTGCCTATGTATCCACACCTACATGATCAGGTGGAATCTGTGAGTTAGACACAGTAAAGATGAACAGAATAGATACTAATGAACTAGAACAATTGTAGCAACACAGCCTAATAAAAGTTGTGTCAGGGTATCTTTTTTTCTTTTTTCCCTCAAAATAACTTCTTTGAGCTTTTCACTTTAAGGAACCTCCTTGCAGCTTCTCCCTGGCAGATCTGATTTGCAGCGTTGCTACTCTCCTGCTTGTGTTATTAAATAAGATAAGGAATATTTGAGCACAGTCACTGTGATATCGCTACCGTGATATCAGTCATTTTCGTCAATCTAGTGACCAAAATGGGTACTCGGTGAGTAATAAGTATGTAGCAAACGCAGCGTGGATACTCTGGACAAAAGGATAGTTCGCATCCTGGGTAGGACTGAGTGGGTCAGCACAAGGTTCTAGCACGCCACTCAGAACACTATACAATTTAAAGGCTATGAATTGTTTCTCTCAGGAAGTCTCAATCTAGTATTTTTGGACAATGGGTAACTGAAAGCATGAGTAATTACTGTATTCTAAGGGTAATTACATGGGAATTATGGCACTCCTACCCAAGCCTAGAGACATTGCTAGGAAGTACAGGGCTGGGCCCTACAGAGAAGGTCTTTGAACATGCCACAAGAATGATGCAAGAAGCTGGGTATAGTGGCACACTCCTTTAATCCCAGCACTAGGGAGGTAGAGGCAGGTGGATCGCTGAGTTTAAGGCAACCCAGGACCACAGAGCGAGTTCCAGGACAGCTAGAGTTACAATAGAGAAACCCTGTCTTGGGGTAGGGAGAACCCTAAAACAAACAAAAAACACTTCAATGAGAGTAGAAGGCATGGGGAAAGAGGAGACTGAAGAACTCTAATAGCATATTCATAGGACTTGATATCAAGGTTTAATATCATTACATATTATTTCCTAGCTTGATTTTATTTCCACCACAGTAGCCAGCAGATGAGTGTGGGTGTTTGATTATGGGGACAGTCCTGGATGCTAAATTCCTGGCCGTATACCAAGGACAAAGACCACTGTATCTGTGTAAGGCAGGAGAGGTTTTCCTGACAAGCCACACAACAGGGCACTGCTGAGTGCCAGCCACAAAATCAGACACGGTGTTAGCAGGCTGCTGTGTGAGCAAGCTCCAACCACATGAGAAATAAAGGCCTCTCCTGGACACCCAGAATACTTATCCTTGATGAAGCTAAATCAGGAGAAAGGTGAAAACAGAGGACATTGGCTGTCCTGGGGAATTAGAAGAATCTGCTCAGTTAAAGTAAAAGACCACAGTCCTAATGTGAGTATGACTCACACCCTTGAGACCCAATTCCCAAGGAAGAACAGTCCAGGAGAAAGGGCAGAGACTCGCTAGAGTCTCCTGAACAGGTTTGGGGCTCACAGCCTCATGAATTATTTTGCTACTTAGTCATTCATGTGAAAATGAAGTTTGGGCTCTGTAACCTATCAGAGCCTCAGGCTCACCAGGTCCAAATTCAAGGCCAAGATTTCCATAGGTAGCACCTTGTGAATCGATCAGAGCCATCCACAGTGAAAATCTATTTGAAAGGGCTGAGGGCGTAGCTCAGCAACAGAACACTTGCCTGGTGAATAAGAAGGGGGGGGGGACAGAGAGACAGAAACAGAGAAATGGGGAGAGGGACGAGGGGCTGAGGAAGGGAGATTTCGTAGGCATGCCCCACATTCAATATTAATACCATTTTTTACTTATTCATTTATTTGTGTGTGCATGTGTGCGTGTGTGTGTGTAAGTGCACAGGGATGCAGGTGCCTGCGGAGGTCAATAGAGAGCACTGAATTCCTTGGAGTTATAGGCTGTTGTCTGCCATGAGTGCCTGACATGGGTGTTGAGGATCGAACTCAGATTCTCTGGAATAACAAAACAGCAAGTGCTCTTAACTACTGAGACACATTTCCAGCCCCATTAATACCGTTTCTTAACCACATTTTCTCAGTTTACATCTTCTTCCCTCCATCCACCCCTCCCTCCCTTCATCTCTCTGTCTCTGTCTCTGTGTCTTAATGAATGTGTCCTGGTACTGAGTAGATGATGGGAAAGGCAATTCAAAAGATAAAGTTATTACTTACCTAGCAATAGAAAAGGACCTTCCCTGTGCAAGGAGCCCATTAACCACATGGTGGAGTCTTTGGGTTAACTGAGGCTTTGCTGGGCATGGCTGAGGTTAGCTGGGTTAGACTTGTCTCCATGGTATGAACTGAGTTCATGTCTGTCCCATGTGCCCCTTCCCATGAAGAAGCAAGCCACACTGGGCATGCACATTTAAGAGTTGATTAGACTGTGTCGTGTCCACTCACACTGTAGTGACCAACACTCAAATTGAGTTGGGTAGTGATGTAGACTCATCTAATGAGGCACTACATCTCAGAAAATCAAATTCTGTGGCAAAAGCCTTGTGTGTGTAACCCTAACAAAGGGAGTAGGCAGAATTGTTGGGGGTACTGTGCAATCCACTACATAGAGGAATGTGCCGGAAGGTCTCGGAGGCTAGAAGGAATTCCATGCATCAGCTCTCTCTTGACAGTTCCACCATTTTCCACATGTCATTGGTGTCTTAGCCTGCCTTATAAATGGCCAGGAAGTGGGGAGGGGGTGAAAGTAAACATGATCTACTCCCCAGTGGCTGCAGATATCCCCATGGGTCAGAAAGACTTACCTCCTCTTCTGGAATAGCCAGCAGCCAAGGTGGTGAAGGTAGGGACACACAATGAACGTGGTCACCATGCGTCTCCAGAATCAGCAGACATCCAAAATGGAGATATCCCAACCAAGTGTGCTGTGTGGCTTGAGAATTCTTAACTTTTCTGCAAATATTGATTTTTTTTAAAATAAGATCTCACTATGAAGCCAAGGGTGACCTTGAACTCACAATTCTCTTCCTTGGCCTCCAGAGTACTGAGATTACAACAGCATGTTACCATGCCTAGCCCACAAAATTCTTCCTCAAGTCAGACTTCAGCAGATGGATAGAGAGAGAGAGAGAGAGAGAGAGAGAGAGAGAGAGAGAGAGAGGGAAAGATAGATAGGGAGATATAGATAAGATACTCAAGAGGAAAGTGTAGACAAAGTACATTTTAGTATTTTTATCTCATTTTATGTATATGTATGTGTGTTTTGCCTAAATGTAAACCTCTGTTCCACATGTGGACCTAGTGTCTTTGGAGGTCAGAGAGAATGTTTGATACCTTGAAAATGGAGTTACAGATGTTTGTGAGCCACATGTGGGTCCTGGAAGCTGCACGCAGGTCCTCTGCAAAGCAATAAGCATTCTGATCCTCTGAGCCAGGCCTTCAGCCCCAGGGACAAAGGACGCTTAAGGTCAAAAAATGACAACTACTCTCTCACCCATAACAGCATTTCTTCAATAAAGCTAAGCAAACTCTGTCCTCCCTCACCCTCTCTCTTCCTTCTTCACTCTCCCCTCCCTCTCCCCTCATACAGAGCAGCCCCTCTTTGGCAGTACAGCCCATCACTGTTTACTGTGGCTGACCCCCTGAGTACCTGAACTAGAGCAAAGAAAACCGTTCAAACTCTATTGGCTGGCAAGCTGAAGTTGCAGAAAGACTTCCAGCCCTCAGCAAGCCAGCTTCAGCATCCAAGTTGCCTAAAAGTGGGGCGTCTGTAAAAAAGACCCACTGGGTGATATTCAAAATGGTTAATAACCAGAGAGGCACAGGTCCTGCACAGTCAGAACCATGGCCAGCAGCAACCCTTGTCTGAATGCAAATGACCTCCATCCCTGCATCTAACTTCAAACTGCCAGGAAGGTGGAGGCTGGGAATCCACTGGGAGGGCTGACATTGAAAGGTGAATGGGCCGGCACCTGCCAGTGTGACCTGCTGCCTCCCTGCATCCAAGGCACTAGGCATTTCAGCCTGATACCCTGGGGGTCCTGCAGGGCACAAGCTAGATTTGTCTTTCTGCCCGAGGCCATCACCAATTATCTGTGCTGTGAGGCAAGCTGGCCTCCTGCCAGAAGAGGAGGTGAGCAGATTTACAGAATCTTTCTCTGATCTAACTTATTAGAGAAGTTAAAGTCTCCCATTCAGGAGGCAGCACTGCACAGAACTGAAGAAGTCAGGACTTGGTCCCCTACTAAGTGGGAGGCCTTTGACAGCACCTTAACCTCTCTGGGGCTCAGTCTCCTTGTCTTACAAAGGGGAATCATCTCAGAACCCACCCAGTCAGGTCCTGATGACAGTGAAATAAGCTAGCAATGCAGCAGCAGCCCTTCGGCAGCCTGCCGAAGTCGGCTCTCCATCATGGGAGCCATTATGATTATTCAGAGGGGAGAGGTGACCAGGAAGGTCAGAAATCAGTGTTCAAAACAGAAGATGACTCACAAAATCCACAAAGTAAGCAGTAGTCAAAGAAGAGTTCTGTGGGTAGCACTCCTAGAGCAGGACTGGGAGTTTAAGGCCAGCCTGGGCTACATAGTGAGATCCCCCATCTAACACACACACACACACACACACACACACACACACACACTCACACACACACACTCACACACACACACACACACACACACACACACACACACACGAGATGCTGGAGTGCTAGACAGATAGCTCAGCCAAGATACCACGCGCCCTGTCTTATCTGAATTCAATTCCCAGAACCCACATTTTATTTTTAAAAAAGAACAAAAAGTGTAGGGAGAGAAGGGGAAGGGAGAGTGGTGTGATTATATTGTAATTTTACATATTTAATGAAAAAATATGATACAAAAATCAAAAATAATAAAATAAAATCCAGATGTGGTGTGTCACACTTGTAATCCCAGCTCCAGGAAGGAGGAAACAGCAGGCCCCTGGAGCTCACTGACCAGCTGGCCTGGCCAAATCGTGAGTTCCGACAAGAGACTCTGTCTCCAAAACACAATTGGCAGTGACTGAAGAAGACTCCCAAGGCTGGCCTCTGGCCTCCGCATCCAATACAAGTTCACACACATGAATGCACACCTGCGCATGCATGCACCCCACACATAGGCATACCAAGAGAGGACTTTTGTTGTTGGCCTTTGGTCTTCCAGGATAACCAAGGCTATAGGATGTGGGGAGAGCCAGTTGCACCAACGCCTTTCTGAAGGGACTCTGCTCAGCTGTACACTCATGCTTGTCCACACAGCTGGCCTGACCATTGAAACCAGGGGCTGCTATTGTTTATAAAGGAGGCAATCTGTGCTTGGAAAACAGCATTTGTTGCCACTTCCACACCAGGATAGAAGGAAATCAAACAGAACCCCAAATTGACTATAACAGCACATCGGCCACACGGTAGTCTTTCAGTTTTCCTGATAACCACGGATGACAGTCATCAGCCTCTACAAAAGCGAGCGTCCTTTGTAGGATTCCTTCCGCCTCATGAAAACAACCACAGATGCTGGAAGGCTAACGCTGGCTCCCCTTCACGTCTTCAGATGGAGGTGCCTATTAAGGGCTCACTAAGTAACCAGGATGGGGGCTGGAGAGGTGGTTCAGGGGTTAAAAGCACTTGCTGCTCTTGCAGAGGACCTTCATGGTGGTTCACAGTCAGCTACAACCCCAGTTCCAGGGGATCCAACACCCACTTCTGGGCTGCCATGGACACTATGCACAAATGTGGAGCAGAGACATACACACAGACAGAACGCCCATACGCATAAAATAAACACAAATTTTTTTTTTAGAATAGAGACCCGGACGACCCCCCCTCCTTACTTCATGAGGAATGCCAGGTTGCTCAGTGGTCACGTTGGAGATGGTATAGCTCCCAGCAGGTGATAAAGGCCAGCGCTGCCCACCCCCTTCCATTGCTCTGACTTCTTGTCCCTAAGACCAAGAGAACCTAGCAAATTTTCAGAAATAAGTTCATCTCAGAAGGATCAAGTGGAGTGAGGGGAGGGGCTGAATTTTCCCATACTGGTCAGAAATGGCTTCAATGATTGACATATCCAATATATTTTTATTTCTTTTTTATTTCAACCCACTCACCAAAGCTCAGAGCAGCTTAAAACCACACCCTCTACCCAAAATAACAATGTTTAGAAAGGTTAACTTATAACCCCACTGATTCCCAAGAAAATAGAAACATCTGGAAAATGTATTTTAAAATTGATTTAATGTTGAGCCATGTTAAATGTTTTAATTTCCAAGCAATGTGATGCCCACCAAAACATCAATTAGTCGCAGCAATCAGGCAGGAATATTGGCTTCAGTTGAGAGATTCGTTTATTTCAGCCCAGCTAAGTGTCAAAGGAGAAATCCAACGCCACCTGGTGCCCCAGGGAAGGGAAACCAAGCCAGACTGAAAACCAGATCATGCCTTAGCTGAAAGCCTCCCCACCCCCACCTCCCCACCCTCACATCCTCATCCTCATACTTCCCTCACCACAGCCCCTCTGTCTCCAAGTCAACACAGGATGAAAAAGATCACCCACTAGAGAGACAGGCTGGCTTAACAATTTGCAAAATAGTTTTTAATAAGTATTTTCCCAAAGCCCCAAGGTCTCTCTGCCCTCACTGAGGCTCTTCAAGAAAAGGTCATCACAGTCTGAAGCAACTTCTGTTTCTACACACCTTCACCAGCTTCTTGCAACACCAAACAGGCTACTCAGCAGAGGGACCTGGCCAGCAGCAGCAGCAGGGAACATCCAAGCCAAAGACCCTGGGAGGTGGGCTCTTCTGAAAGCAAGCACAAGGCAAGAAGGCCAGTGAAGTTGCTGTAGACCATACAGGGCAGCTGCATCGTGCCCAGCTCCCTGCATTTCTCTCTCAGGAATGGGAGCTCCCACCTGCAATCCTCCGTTTCTTCATCCCTTCATCCCTTCATCCCTTAAATGGGAGTGATGGAGGAACTGGAACAAAAATAGAATTGTGTGGACCTGCCCTCATCAAAGGAGTCAGGGAGCTTGTCCAATTTGCAGATGCCTGGGCATGCTGATTCAGGTACTCTTGGGGGAGGCCTGGGAATCTGCATTTAAGCATTGTTCCCAGGTATTTAAGGAACAAGAGATGGAGATAGGGTCAGGACCCAAAAGGAGGGGTTCAACAATGGCAGCCTTTGGGGGTAGCTGTGGGGTTAGTGGAGAAAGGGCATGTAGGGTCTTGCTCTGCCCCTTTCTGACACTTACTGTTTTAAGGGAAAACCGAGCCTATCTCTCTGCAGAGGGTTTGACAATGTCTCCTAACTTAAAAGTGTACTTGCCACTTGGACAGGTGCATATTACACAGCTGCAGTATTTGCAACAGAAAATAAGGTAAACCAACTGAAAATCTATACATGTCTGGTTAGACACTTAAGGCTCATCCCTCTAACAAGCCATCATTCAGTTCCCACATAGGACACAGAATGCACAGGCTCTGACAACACTGGTTGCCCCTGGAAAGAGGAACTGGAAAACTGGAGACAAGGGGGAAAGATTTATCACATGACTTTTCAGGCCTTATATGTTTAAAGCTATGCACTTCATCCATTTTGTGTATCAGACAAAATACCATACACATTCTATGTTTTCATGAAAATTTGCAAAAGATAATGTATAATATAATGTATAGTATTAGTACATGAAAGAGCATGGTCCCTATTTGGGAGTGCCACTGTGGTCCCAATTCAACATCCTCAGTGGAAGGAGAGGAGTGAACCTTGGGTTTGCTAGTTAAGGAGGAAAAGGGAGGGAGAAATGAAAGGAAGAAAGGGAAGCGAGCCCTAGCTGGGCACCAGGGTGGAGCTTTCCCTACTCAGGATACCACCCACCTCCATCACCCTCTCTCTATCTGCCTCCGAGTCATGCCAGCACTGCCTTCTCTCTCCCTTACATTACTGTGTTTGTGAGGACACGGATGGTGCTCCTGGTTTGCTCTAAACTGTCTCCCTAGAAGGATCGACCCACCGCTGGTCCAAAGGTGGCACTCACTCAAGACAGGAGTCAGAAAGATGTGAGGGAGTCTGGGGCAGAGGCAAGGCGTAACCAAGAGGACAAAGAGGAAGCCATAGCAGCAGGGGCAATGACTTCTACTCTGGGAAACCGCAGCTCCCTCCCTCCTCCCCATCTTGCTTAGCCCTCTGATCATCTGCCCCTGATTATTGCCTCCCTAGTCTTATTACTTTGAGATTTTTTTTCCCCCGAGACAGGGTCTCTCTGTTGTAACTCTGGCTGTCCTGGAACTTGGTCTGTAGACCAGGCTGGCCTAGAGCTCACAGAGATCCACCTGCCTCTGCCTCTGCCTCTGCCTCTGCCTCTGCCTCTGCCTCTGCCTCTGCCTCTGCCTCTGCCTCTGCCTCTGCCTCTGCCGGGATTAAGGGCTTGGGTCACCACCACCCAGCAGAGATCTTACTGACAAGGGAGCCTTACCTGCCTTACTTGCATCCATATTCTCTGTCTCTAATGCAGACTTAGAACACAGTGGGTATCAAGGAGATCTACAGTAGTTAATACTGGACCACAAGGAAGAGGATAAAGGGGGCCATTGAAATAAATTTAGTCCTCCGTGATTCTGATTCGGTGGATTCTGGTCGTGCCCAGGGAATTTGAAATCTTTTAAAGATCCCCGGTGGCTGAGAGTGTGCAAAGGAAGCTTAGTTAGGGACTCCTGGTTTATCTTTGAGAGCAGATACCCAATGCCTATCAAACATCCACCCTGAATCCTGGGAACCTCCCCATCTTGCCGGGGTGTGGCTGAGGCAGGGGCTGCTCTGCTCACCTATTGGGGATCCAGAGGATGCTGGCCAGATAGGGCTGGCACTCACAGGCTCATCCTGCCAGGGATGAGTCTTGGCGCCATCTAGTGCCCTCTGGAGGCTCTGCAGCTGTGCGGGGCTGAGCTGCAGGCGCTGGGAGCGGGTCACCGAGGCAGCGTTCTCAGGACCCAAGGAGGCGATCTGCTCCGTGGACAGCTCCTGTGGGGGGAACAGCGGGAGGCTCAGCACGCCCTCTCTGGATGTTCCAAACCTCATTTATCTACTCAGAGCTTCATAACTTTTCCATACCCTGTACTGTGACCATAAGCAAGTATTAAACAGAAGCTGAAAGAAACTATATTTGAATCTCTGTTCCATTTGTCCACCAACAGCAGCGTGGGAGATTTTTAAAGTGCTACAGGAGTAGTCATTCTAGCTCCAAACTGAGACTTTTGCCTGGAAGTAATTAGAAGTATTAAGGGATCTTGGCTTTCCGTGTGTGTATTGCTAATGACTTTGCACCAGAGGAAACACTGATGAAGCCAGCTCTGGCCTGGATGCCAGCCTGAATCTGAGCACATACAGCCATGTGATCTTCAACAAGTTATGTCACCTCTCTGGGCTTTTGGACTTGCTTTGAGGTGACTCAGAGAACCCACCTCCAAGGCCAGTCCCTGGCCCTTCGGTATGACTACTGGGAGCTCAGGGGAGAGCAAGGATAGTGATCTGCCAGTGCTGCCATGGACAGAACTGGGGGACTCTGCTGGGCACAATGTGACTTTCAGGGCCATGAACGAGATAGTTTCTAAAGTCACACAGTTTCAAAGGGATTTGGTGGCTAACCCCAGAGAGATTAGGATGAGATGGCATGGCAGAAGAGCCTCTGACACCCCTGGTTGTTTTAAAGCACCCCAAAGAAGCTAGGAATTCATGTGCTTCTGATCCTTTATCCCTTTCTTTCCTGTTGGCCATTCACTTCACTCCTGCCCAATCAGATGACTCCCGCAATCGGATCCTCTGCTTACAGTCCTTCCCTGCATCCACACCACCACCCAGAACACAGCTCAGGCTCCTGAACACAGCAATGGCCCCTTCAGGCTAGAGTCCCCAACCCCACCCCACTCCCGCCCATACAGCCTTTCCAGGGACACTCTCCCTCCAGGAAGACAAGGATTTGCATGTTCTTTGTACCCTTCCTCCTGTCCAGGACACTGTCCTTCCCTCTGTAGGTGCTAAGCTGACCCACACCTATCTGTATTACAAAGTCATCTACTTTTCCACTGCTGCCGACTTGTGACCCACAGGCCAAATTGAACCCCTAGGCCCATGGTATTTTCAAAAATAAATTCAAATTAGCTGCCAACATGTAAAATTGGGAGATTTCACATGAAAATGAAGATTTCTGGCTGCCTCTGAAAAAGCAAGGGAGAAGCAGCAACACTGGGCCCACGTGGTCACATTGCACTGATAAACCTGTGGTGAGAAGTACACACACCCCCATCAGCCAGTGCTCTGCAGCTCAGCTCAGGCCCCAACCCAGCCTGCTGCATCCTGACACCACCTTCCTGGCCTCTGATGGCAATATGCTATAACCTCTCCGCCCAGAGAATCTCTGGACCCCAGATGTGTTTAACCTGAAGCCCATCATGATGTCGTTGAAATGGAAATTTCAGGAATAGACAACCCTCTGAACAGGGAAGCTGCCCTAACTACACTCCAAACACGAGCAGAGGGAAGCGCTTGAAAGTGCCCTGACTCACTGCCTCCCCAGTGCAGCCGGAGAAGGAGATGGAATTTGCTCAGTGACTGTAATGGTTTGAGTCAGAAATGTCCCTCACTGGCTCCTGTGTTTGAACACTTGGCAGGCAGTGGAGCCTTTGAGATATGGGGCCTATCTTGTGCAAGTAGGCTGGATGTACAGTCCTCGGGGCCTTGAGGATTACATCCTGGCCTTGCCTCTGGTCTGCTCTCTGCTTCCTGTCTGGCACAGACCTAGTGGCTGCAACTGCCATGCTGGCCTGCACCCTCTAAACTCTGAGCTGAAATAAACCTTCTTTCCTTCCTTCCTTCCTTCCTTCCTTCCTTCCTTCCTTCCTTCCTTCCTCCCTTCCTCCCTCCCTCCCTTCTTTCCTTCCTTCCTTCCTTCCTAAAGTTGCTTCTGTTGGGCTTTTAGTCACAGCAACAGGACAAGTAACTAATACAGTGACCTTGAGGCCAGCTGTTTACTTCCCCCAAGTAGTTGTCCACGGTGCAAGTATTCCAGTGTCCAGCATCCTGGTATGGGGGACAGGGTGTATCCCTGTGTCACCCAGAAAGCAATAGCACCAAAAATGAGCCAAGAGAACTGGCACATACCTATAATCCTAGCACTTGGGAGGTTGAGACAGGAGCGGTGTTTGAGGCCAGCCTGGGCTACATACCAAGCTTAAACAAACTGAGCAATCTATTAAGACACTATCTCAAAGGCTATGGAGATAGTTCAGCCAGTATCCCATCACTGGGGAGACAGAGGCAGTTAAGCCCCTTGATCATCATCCAGTCTAATCCCTCTGTTGAGCTCTAGACCAGTGAAGGATGCTGTCTCAAGGCATGCATGTGGGGGCAGGAAGAGTGGAGCTTGAAGTTAAGAGCATTTGCTGCTCTTCCAAAGGACCCAGGTTCCATTCCCAGCACCCACGTGGTAGCTCACAACCATCTGTAACTACAGTCTCAAGGGATACATAGCTCTCTTCTGGCCTCCTCAGGCACTGCACACATGTGCTGCACAAGACATACATGCAGGCAAAACGCCTAAGCATACAAGATGAAAAGGCCTTAAAAAGAAAAAAGTAAAGCTAGAAAGATAGCTTCACTATCACAGAGTAAAGCACCTGCAGCCAAGCCTGAAGCTGGAGTTGGAGCCCCAGGACTAAGGTAGTCGAAGGATAGACCAGTGACTTCAAGTTGTCCTCTGAGCTCCAGACATGCACCATGGCTCACACACACTCACCTACACACACACTTACACATACATGCCCATACACACATACATACTCACATGCACACTCACACACACTCACAGAAGCACATACATACACACACTCACACATGCATTCACACACGTACTCACACGCACGCAACTAAATAATAAATTTTAATCTTTAAAATAAATAAAAAGGTGGACAGCCACAAAGGAACATTACCCAAGGTTGTCCTCTGGCCTCCATATGTGTGTACATACAAATACACATAAACACACACAAACACCAAGGTGACTCCCATCCCATCAGAGCAGACTGTCCACAAACCCTTTCCTGATCTTACTCATGGAAAGAAAGACTCGCCTACTGGCATTCTGCTTCTCTTCCTCCAGCTGACCAGGCCCCTCTGGTATTTTCCACCGCAGCTCATGTGTGCCAGTGTGGGTCTCTTCACACTCTCCCTCACTTCAGTTCATTTAAAGGACTGCTTACAGCACTGTGACCCCTGTCTGCACGGGCTCTGAAAACTGAAAGTTTTACCAGAGTTTAAGACAAACTAGCATAAGTTGGCCTGAATTGACAGGAGGCTATTTATAGAGTATTTAGTGTGACTTGTCACAAGTTTTTTCCCAAAATTGAATGTGTTTGCTTGTGAGTGCTCCCTCAGACACTGCTGGGGTGTCAGGGCACATACCATGCATTGGGGTGACCTTTACAAAACCTGAAGGCTTCTCAATTCTGAAATGTACCTGTCTCCAGGGACTTTGCACAACGGCTTATGAACTCGCCATACCTCCAGAAATAGAAAATCAGTACCATGGGCTATGAAGGGAAGAGGGCTAAAAAGAATGATAGCATAAAATGAAAATTTAAGAAAACAAATTTTAATCACCAGAAATTATCATGTGGCCATTAAGCATGCAGATCTTCTCTGGCCTTAAAAGCAAAGGACTGGCTGGAATCCCCAAGAAGCCAGGGCTGTCACCTGTTTCCCCATATGATCCGAAGTAAGGGTGAGCTCCCCCGTCTCCCTGAAGAAATGAGCACCTACTTTGAAAGTTTCACCAGGAAGGCATCTTATTGCTGACGGCTGGAAATGTGGCATCAGTTCTTTGTGGAGCATTCGGAGCTCTGCCTTAGTTAATCCAGCTAGGGACAGAAGGAATCACGAGGGTTTAGCTCAAGCTGCCAGAACTCAACAGTGTTGTTAATGGTTCTGCATAAGGTACGGATTGGTGCGTCTCGGGAAAGCACGGATCCTTGCCTCACCAGAAAGCCAACTAGGGAATCGAGTTCCTTAATCAACTCAGGAAAATATGTGGGTCACATTAGCCCTGATTGGCCTCCTACAGTGGAGTGTATACGCAGAAGGAGGTTCATTTACACACTTTAATATTGAGTATAAATCTATTTAGGGGCCAATTAAATCACATTCTACTCCAGTGTTTTTGAAACTATAGTGTACACAGGAACCCTCAGGAGGGTTCATTTAAAATACAGACTTGTGGAACTCCTTCGTGTTTACTTCTTGTGGCCGAGGATTACTATTTTGTTCTGTTATATTTTATTTTAGTCCCAACTTTAAATTTAAAGATTAATTACCTGCGATTGTCCCAAGCTCCTGCAAGATGGAGCTGGTCCACTCAGTGGGTCTCCCAAATACAACTTCTGCTTTCTTCTTAAACCCAGTCAAGACAGGGGTGCTGCAGAGCAATGTCCCAATTCTGGCTACCACTGCCCTGGTTAGAGAGGAGGGATCTGGTGAGTCTGGAAGATTCTCCAGTCATCAAGCAATGCACAAATGATAAATAGTCTCAGTACCTAGACAGGATCCAGTGAATCCACTGCCAATTTTAGCCTAGAAAGGGGCAAAGATTAGAAAATGGAGAGCATCTAGATAGATGAGTTGATAGATGAATGGATGGATGGATGAATGAATGAATGAATGAATGAATGAATGAATGAATAAGTGGATAGATGGGTAGATGGATGACTGGGTGGGTGATGGATGGATGGATGGATGGATGGGTGGGTAGATAGATGGATGGGCAGATGGCTAGGTGAATAGATGGGTAGATGAATGAGTAAATGGATGGGCAAATGGGTAGATGTATGTATGAACAGATTTTAATAGATGGGTATATAGGTGACAGGGAGGATGGATGGATGGATGGATGGCAGATGGTTGGATAGGTGGATAGATGGGTAGATGGATGAATGGGTGGGTGGTGGATGGATGGATGAATGAATGAATGAATGGGTAGATGGATGGGCAGATCAATAGGTGAATAGACAGGTAGATGTATGTATGAACAGACTGTAAATGTATGGGTATATAGGTGACAGGGAGGATGGATGGATGGATGGATGGATGGATGGATGGATGGAATGGTGAATGTGTGAATAAATAAAATGTCTGCCATTTTGCACACTAGTATTTTGGATACCTGAATTCTGAAGTCTTTATAAGTAGGATTTCAGTGGTGTCCATAGCACACAGAGTTGGACCAAGCCCAACCAAATGGAAGCTCTTCAGATCCTGGATACTGTAGCCTGAATCTTCAAGGAATGTCTGAAGAATTGATTTAGCCTATGAAAAAAAAAAGGAAAAGAAAAAAAGAAATATCTGCCAGTTTCTTTTCTTTAAAAACCATTATGACTTCCAGATGGCTTGGCTATTCAAGTTCTTGGGCATCCGGATCTGGATAATTCCAGAATCTGTCTCCACAACTCTCCAGCAAAACCTTCTGTGTCCTGCCTTTCTACCTCTGCTCAAACCATCACCTCCATATGAAATGTGCTTCTGTATTTCCAGCTGTTAAAACCCAGCCATTCTCTGTGTTAAATGTCATTTCTGCATGAAAAGCTCCAGCTAGAATGATTTTTCCTTTCTCTCTTTCCTACAGAGCTGTATCTTTCCCTCAATCTTTAGTTTCAGAGAATATAAATGAGTTTGATGCTAAAAACAATTGCATAGGGGTGTCCCCAGTGAATTTAAAGGTTTGATTACAGGGTCTTACATAATTCCAGCAAAGAAGCCATCCAAACGCCATGACTTGTCCCATGAAAATCACTCTCTTCTACTCTCCCTCATGTGGTTCAGCTGGAGCCAACTGCATCATGGGATCCACAGGTAATGACATAGCCTAGTCCTGTTCTAATCATGTCATTTCTCTGCCTAGTGACTGGCTCTAGATTAGAGTCATGTGATTCAGCCAAGACTAAACAAGGTTTTGACTAGATTAATTAGAATAACTTTTGCTTTTCTTCTTGAACATGGGAAGAAACACACAGAGGTCTTTGGAATGATATACACAGGTATCTTCTAGAACCCACTGCATTGAGAGAACCTACTACCTCAGAATGAAGTAAAGACAAATGAAAGTAGAGTCCCTCAATATGGGGAGAGTTAGAATCCCAGCAATAATATATTGGATAAACTAAAGAGTAAATAGGATGAAGGTGTATCTGAACTCTGAACTTGAACTTTTCTATTCTGAGCATTGCGACGGTCTGAGTAAGAATGCCCCCCACCAGGCTCATAAGTGTGAATGCCTGGTCCCCAGTTGGTGGAACTGTTTGGGAAGGATTAGGAAGTGTGGCCTTGCTGGCAGAGGTGTGTCACTGGAGTAGGCTTTGAGGTTTTAAAATCCCCACCATTTCCAGTTAGTGCCACTGTCACCCTCTGCCTTGTGCTTGTGGATCAGATGTAAGCTCTCACTACTACTCCAGCGCCACGCCTGCCTGCCTGTTGCCATGTTCCCCACCATGATGACTGCTGGCTTGCCCTCTGGAACTGTGAGCCCCCAAATTAAACATTTCATTTTATAAATTGCCTTGGTCATGGTGTGTCGTCATGGCAATAGGACAGTAACGAAGACAAATGTCAACAAATTCCTCCTCTCACTCAGGTTAGTTTATGTTGCATTTGTTGCCACTAGTAAATAAACGGGCTCCGGTTCACTTGATTTACCTACATTGGGCCTAAAAATGATCCAAACCAGTTCTTTTGGACTGAGCTACATAATGAAGTGTGGGTTCCTCCATGCTGATAAGAACAGACAAGATGATTGATAGCAAGAGGTCAGAAGACAGAGATGAGGAGAAGGCATGAACATCTAGCATCTCAGAGGGAGCAGAGGTCACAAGACAGTCATCTTCCCTTCATCCTTTATGTCAGTCATCTGCATCAATGGTTATGACGTTGAGAGAAATGCTGACCAGCGCTGAAACGCTGGAGTGGAGTTCCACCTCCCATGTGGCTGCCGCTGCCCGGCCCTCAAGTCTATTTAATTTCTACATTCTCAGAGATAACTATGCCCCTGGACCCCTCGCCTCAAACCGCATCCCCTCTCCCTACTCTTATGAGCAGCTCATCCATTTTCAGTATCACTTACCACAACTTTTCAAAAGTTTCCCCTCAACCACTTACATTTTTGTTTGTCTCACTGGTAGATCCCCAAAGGATCATATCTATCTTGTCATTGTGTCCCAAGTATCTGGCATAAAGCCTGCCACATACTTTATGAGTAATTGAGTGAATCCATGACCATCTGAGTGACTGACCCATAGGCTTCATATTAAAAAACACGATTCTCCGAAGAAGACCGACTCATGATGGTTTGAATATGAAATGTTCATGTCTCAAACTCTTGGTCCCCAGTTGGTAGCACTAGTTTGGAAGGGTGTAGAAACTTTAGAAGGTTAGGCTTCATTAAAGAAAGTAGACTACTGGGGCACGCCTACAAAGGTTCTACCTGATCCCTAGAGCCTTCCGTATTCTGTGCATCCAGTCCACCATGAAATGAAGCAGCTCCTGCACCACACACCCCTGCCGCCATGACGTTCGGCCCAAGCACATGGAGCCATGTGACCATGGCCCAACCCCTCTGAAGCCACAACTGAAATAAATCTTCCCTCTTTTAAGTTGTTTGTGTTGGGTATTTTGCTACAGCAACAAGAAATGAATGGACTGGTCACTGATAAGTTGCCCTTGATGGTTACGTAGCTCGTAGCTGCTACCGATGAGTTCAGAATACCTCCTTCAGCTTGTGCGCCTCTGACTGCGTCATAATATACATCCAGAGTAATAAAAGCTATCGTGTTGAGCACTCAGTGCTTGTTGCACCATTCGGATGGACAGCTTTACCCACACTGCCTCATCTACTCCTCACCACAACCCTAGTAGCCAAATCTCAATATCATTCCTCTTTCACAAATGACCTTCTGAGGTATGAAGAGGCTAAGACAATATTACACTGCTAGACACTAATAATTCTACAGTGAAAAACCAGACAGAGGTTGGGGACATGGCTCAGTGGTTAAAGGGCCCATTACACAAATGTAAAGATGGGCATTTGAATCTCTAGAAGACACATTAATGCCAGGTCAGCACGGAAGCCCATCTGTAATTCTAGCACTCAGATGCAGAGACAGGGATCCTTAGAGCAAGTTAGGCAGTTAGACTAGCCAAGTCAGTGAGGCCTGGGTTCAGTTGGGAGACCCTGAATAAACTGGAGAGAGAGCAAGAAAGACTCCCAATATCAACCTAGGGCACACATGCATGCACATATACACACATGAGGGGTGGGGAGAGGAAGAGAGGAAAATTTTAAAACCTAGACTGTGGGACACTACAGTCATCTTAGCCAATGAAGATGTTTGCCTCTGGAGAGAAAAAAAATGGAGCTTCATTAGCACCCAGTACCCCCAAACAGTGGAGTACTAGGTAGGCCCCATCCTACCTAACTTTCAAGATCAGGAAAGACTGGGCTCATTCAGAGCAGTATGGCCATAGACAGAATTTTTCTTATTAAGTCTTCACAATCCTGTTCTAATAGTTGACTCGTGGCAATTTGTGCTCTTCAAGTATCACCGATGCCCATTTTAAAATGGAAGTGCAAAATTACAATTCAAATAAAATTGCTTTGAAGATGTGGTATTAAATTGTCCTTGCACCTGGAACCCAGAAAATGCAAGCTCAGCCTGCAAGGTGATAAGTCAAAATATATTTCCTTGAATGACTGGACGACTGTATATGTAATGATTTTGAGACAATTAATACCAACACTTTTGGGCGATATTAACCACTGATAAATGAGCAGCTGTAAGATTTCAATCTCTCCGTTCATCCCTCTGGCTTCTATAATAGTTTTTTCCCCCTTGTATTAGGTTTTAAGCTGAACTATCTGCTAATGCCGTTCCTCCAGGTCTGACTATTAATCTAGAAACATGCATTTAAAGGTTTGATTGGAGGCTGAAGTTGAAGAACTGACTGCAAATGATATATGCAAATGTTACGTTTTCATATCCTCTCCAAACATATTGATATATCTCACTGCCATCCACGGGAATTAAAACTGGCGCACGGGGAAAGGGATGCTCTAGCTTCTAAGTTGGATCTATTTTTCGGTTTTTTTCCAGGCTGCAAATAAAATCATTTTAATATCAGGAACTTCCAAACTAGTCAAACACAGTTTTAGAGTCAGAGAACCACGGGATTGTAGCATGTTAGTGGAAGGAACTTCAGTTTATGGGGCTTAATCCTTTTCATTCTGCAAACAAGAAAACCACCTCAGACAAAGGGAAGTGACCATGGTTCTGGTGACAAAGGATGCTGAGAACGATAAAGAGAACAAGGAAAACAACTGAGGTTTGAATGTGAAATCTCCCCTGCCCCCTAAAGGTTTGCCTGTTTGAACATTTGGTCCTAAGCTGGAACACTGGTTAGGAAGGCTGTGGAGGAAGTGGAGCCTTACCTGAGGAACTGAGTCACCGGCAAGGGAGCCTTGACGTTTGCAGCCTGGCCTGACTTCCTGTTCACTCTCTGCTTCCTGGCTGCCCATTCAGTGTGACCAGCTGGCCTCCCTCTCATGCAGCCATGCTTTCCTGGCCAGAAGCCACACCTTCCCCACCAGAATAGAATGTGTCCCCTCAAACTGGGAGCCAGAAAAAACCCTTCCTTCCAGAAACTGCTCCTTACCAGGTATTTTATCACAACAATGAAAAAAGTAACTAATACAACAATTAAGTCTTACTGATCTTTATATATTATTGGTCAACATGTTTTATTTCTTTAGTTCATTTAATTCTCATGGCCAAGATCTCCATATTGTCCTGCTCTAGGCATGACACAATCCACACCATGCTGTATTTGCAAGGTGCTGCTCGGAATCATGGGACATCACAACTCTGAGCACAAAAAGCTAGCATTGGCTATGCATTGACTTTGCCTGACCAATACCTGCCCCTGTTTGGTTCAACAATACCACTATTTTTCCTTCTGTCAACCACTCTGCATTAGTTTTATCTTGCTGCTGTTACAAATCACCTCTTGGAAGTTGTACGTCCTAAAATGAATCAGTAGGATGTGTTCCATTTGAGGGCTTTAGAGAAACTGCATTTTGCTTTTTCTAACTCCTAGATAGTTCATTCCTTAATTCATGGCCACTTCTTACATCTTCAAAGCCAGCAGCCTAGCACCTTGAAACCCCTGTTTCCCTCTGCTTTCATTACTGAATCGTCTTCTATGACTGTAGTGACCTGTTTCCCTCTTTTAAGGCTCCTTGTGATCATATCAGTTCCACCAAGATCTTCTTAAAATCTTTATTATGTGGATCAATGTGTGCTGGGTGTGTGTGCACCATATTGTGCACATACATGTGGATGCCAGAAGAAGGCTTCAGATACCCTGGAACTGGAGTAGGAGGCAGTTGTGAGCCATACATTGTGAACACTGGGAACTGGACCTAGGTCCTCGGCAAGGGCGGCAAGTGTTCTTAGCCACTGAACCATCTGTCCAGCCCCCATCTCAAGATCTTTAAATGACTTACATCTGTAAAGTCCCTTCCTGCAATGGAAAGATTTGTATTTACAGGGTCTCAGAACTCAGATTGAAGATCTTTGTGGAAGGTCTTCCGCACACCCTCCCCCACCCTCAGATCACCATGTGGGCAAGGAGACAGAGACTCCTCTCACTCTAGCAGAGAGAGGGGCTCTGCTCACTGTAGCAGGCACACTCAACCAGCATATTCCATCCCAGACAAGAGTGACTGCTCAGAGCTGAACAGCTATACAAATGGAGTTAGCAGTAGGACTTTCTAATATAATAAATAAAGCAGAAACACATTTTGATGGGACTGCTAATTAGGTACCGTGTAGACCTAATGCTGAAAACAACCACAAGGGGTGGCTGATGGAATGAAGCTAACACTTATGACTAGACTCCCCCCCCCAAATGCCTCTGCCAATCAAAACTAAAATTCTAGGAGGACTTCTTTAGGAGAGTCACAGCCAAACAGACTTTCAATCCACCATAAACAACTAGAAAACTGAATAAAATATAGGAAATAATGACATTAAAATGCTGAATAACCGGAGAGCATGTTAAGGGTGATTATGAAACAAGGTAAACAAAGTGAGGCCTAAAATTGTCCTTCCTTACTATCCAGAGGCACTTTCCACATCATAAAGCAGGGAAGACCAATGGACCCAGGTCTAGCTGAGTTGAAGACACAGATCCGAGTTTAAAAAGCAAACTTTGCAAGCTGCTCTCCCCACCAGTTGAAATCTCAGCACTGACCCAGTAGCAACCCACTTCTGCTGACCTCTAGAAGATGAGAGTGTCTTAGCATTCATTTATTCAATACATATTTATTACGTGATGAAACATGCATGTGTAACCATATATTTTTAAAGAAAAAATATATGCTAGTCATCTTTTATGGATACAATCTCTGTGCCCAGGATATAGCCTAAGCCAGTATAAATATCACAGATAGTCCTCAGTGAAATGAAACCAAACTCTTCGAATGTTTTCTTCCCATAAGAGCAGCCTCAAACAACTGACAATCTGGGTTTTTCTATAAGTAATTATACAAAGAGATGAGAGAGAAGTTCAAGTTCAGGAAGACCAAAACACCTCTTATCTCCACAAAGAAAGAAGGATACTGTGCAGAGAGAGTTCTAGAAATTGGCAAAGATGTGTTTTTTGAGTGCAGAGTCCTGATGTCTACATGTCAAGGTGTCAGGAGTAGATGCACACAGAAGGTAAGAGTCAGTAGAAGGTGGTAGGTTAAACAGGAGTTGGAAAGAACTTTCTCCCCACCCCCACCCCTACCAGGGTGGAGAGACCTTGAAGTACATGGAAAATAGGTAGATTCCTTAGAGAATCATGGCTCAACGAATGAAGTATATTAACCACAGAATAAAGATCACTCTGTCCCAATAAATCTCAAAAGAATGCAAGAAAAAGATAAAAGTTACTTGCAAACACTTAGATATAGATCAAAGCAAAGCCTAGTATTCTTTAAAGAAATACAGTTAAATCAAACTCTTAATGATGCGAAGTTCATAAGGCCCATCAATCAGTCAAAATTACTAAGTGTCACTGTTTCCCTGCCTTTCCCAGCACTCATATCAGGCAGTCCATAACCACCTGTAACTCTTGCTCCAGGGTAGCTGATGCCCTCTTCTGCCCTCCAAGGGTAACTGCACATACACACATGACACACACACAGAGACATAAATTTTTAGCAATAAAAATAAATCTCTTTTTAAAAAGAAGAAAGAAAGAAACAGACAGCAAGGCCATGAAATAAGCTATTGTAAATACTATAAATTTACTCAGGGATATAAAGTCAGACATAAGCAATTAAGGAAAAGACAATCTTTAAAAGAGCCAGGAACATCTACCCACCTGTCCTAGGGTCCATTCTGTCTGCTGTCCCAGGGATGCTACAGTGTCTATGGAGCTGAGGTCCAGCTGCTCCAACTCACTCTCATTAAGAGCCAAAGCAATGCGCCCCAGAGAAACAATGTGGTGTTCTTTCCAGTGGGAGGGCAGGCCCCAAACCTTTAGGTGGGAAAAAAAAAACAGATCCAACCAAACATTAGTGACAGCACCTGCTATAGTCTATACTTATATCCTCCCCAAATCCACCACTGAGACCTAATCCCTGATGTGATGGCTCCACCCTCATGAAAGGAATTATTGCCCTTATAAAAGAGATCTCCAGGGCTCCCTGCCCACTTCCACTGTATTAGGACAAGATGCTGTAGGAAATGGTCACCTAAGAGAAATTCACCCTCACCAGTAAGTGCCTTGATCATGGACTTCTTAGCTACAGAACTGCAGTAAATAAATTTCTGTTGTTTATGTTAACCAATATAAGATATTGTATAGCAGTCCAAACAAATGCAGTACTTGAAACAGACATAGAGTGAATCACACACATGCATGCACGCACTCACATGCACACACACATGTACATGTGCACACACAAAACTTTTTGTACCAATTTATGCCAAAATCCTTGCAGAGGTTAATAGTCTTTCACCAGGGAGTTCTCCCTCTATGGGAATTTAGCCTAAGAATATTATGAAGCAAGCACTCAAAGCCATATGTTCAAAGATGTACAAAGGCACATATAGGGTTTTGATATGAAGCATTCCCCCCCAAACCTCATCTGTTGAGGGCCTGATTTACAGCTGCTGGTTCTAAGAGGTGGTTAGACCTGGAGGGCATTAACCCCATTGAGAGATTAATCCATTGATGGGTTCATAGCCAAATGGAGTATTAGGATGTGAGGACTAGCTAGAAGAAAGTCATATGGGCACAAGACTTAGAAGGATACCAGAGAGCCTCTGTCTGCCTGTGTGTCTGTCATCTGTCTGCTGTCTCTCCCTTCTCCAAGCTGCCATGAGTGAGCACCTATGCTTCATATCATGCCCTCTCTACATTGACATTCTGTTTACCTCAGACCCAAACCAACACCCAGCTGACTGTGGCCTGAAGCCTCCAAATCCATGAGCCAAAATAAGCCTTTCCTCCTTCTAAATTGTCTTTACATAGCTTCTTTATCACAACGATGGAAAGCTGGCTGACATGAAGCAAAAAATTCAAAGGATCCAAAGCTTAATGACTAGCTAAATAAAGACCTGTCACAAAACATCAATGTATATTTGTCTTCCTGATAGGGAAAAACATGTTGCTTGTGGAAGACAAGTTCCTGAATAATGAGTGCAATGCCATTCTTGTAGCAGATGTATGCAAACCAAGCTATCCTGTATCTGCATGCTCTCAGCTCTACAGACACAACAACACATACATTTAAAATGTTCTTTAAAAAGTTCCATCTGGATCTGTAGCTAGAGCTCAGTGGTAGCCTAGCCTAGCCTTGCACAAGCTTGCCTCACTTGTGCGAGGCCCTGGGTGCTAGACCCAACACCACCAAAAGCACTTCAGCTGGACTGAACATAACAGATTGCTTAGGGAACCCCCTAAGCAATTACAGCAACTACCTAAGTGGAATTTACAGTTGTGTTGTATAGGGTTGGTTCTATGCAAACGCCACACCGTTTTCCTTAACGGACTTGGGCATCCATGGATTTTAGTACCTGTGGAGGTCCTATAGGCAGCTTTCCATAGTATCTAAGGATGGCCATACACACTACATGTGTGAAACCTGTAACTATGTGTTCTGTACACACACACACACAAATCTGGGAAGCTTCAGGTGACTATACCACCAAAATATCAGCAATGCCTGGTAAAACATTATCACCAATTTTCTTCTTTTTTATTACTTTCTGACTTGTGTATCTGTGTATGTTTGTGTGCATGCATATGTACATGAGTGGACAGGTGCATGTGTGTACAAGGGCATGTGGAGGCCAGAGGTCAACCTCAGACGTATTACTTCAGATGCCATCCATCTTAATTTTTGTTTAAGTTGGATGCTTTACAGAGTCTCTCACCCTTGCCTGAAGCTCAGCAAGTAGGCAAAGCTGGTTGGTCACTAACCTCCAGGGATCCTCCTGCCTCCAATCCCTAGCTCTGGGACTACAAGTATGAACATCATGCCTGACTTTTTCACATGGATCCTGGGGGTGGAATTCAGGCCCTCATGCATGCACGGGAAGCACACTGCCAACAGGACCATCTCTCTTCATCCATATTTTCTGACATGTATGAAAATTAGAAATATAAGTATAATTTTAACAACTTCTTTATCCCATAAGGGAACTAGGCAATCTGTAATCCCAACAGCTATAATGTTTTTAAAACTTTTGAGTGTGTCTGCATGGTGTATGCGCGTGTGTTCACACATGCGTGGGCACTTGTATGTGGAGCGTGGATGCGAATGTGAGCGTGTGTGCATACACCTGTGGAGTTCAGAGGTTGGTATCAGGTGTCTTCCTCGATCTCTCTCCACCTTGTAGAGAGAGGCGGAGTCTTTCACTTGAACCCGGAGCTCACAGGTTTGGCTAGTGGAGCTAAGCCAGCTTGCTCCAGAGAGCCCCTGTCTCCACTCCCAAGAGCTGGGGTTACACTAGCCCCACTCCACCTCCCAACTCCAGTCCTCACACCCTCAAGGAAAGTGCTTTTACCCACTGAGCCATCTCCCCAGCCCCTCAAAGGGAACTTTTTAAAAATGACAAACTACTTCCAATCCCTTTTACCCCTCTTCATGCCTTCAGATGAATCTGCAGCAGATGCTGGGGAGGCCAGCTGCAGGCAGCTGTTGGGCTTCTCCGAGAGGAAACAAAGGTAGCATTCTTGCCAACAGTCGATGTGCACAGGATATGCACAGAACTTGACTGACTGAGACACAAATCGTCTGTGCTCTGCCGCTGCCCTAGGCAGAGGTGCTAACAGTTTGTCCATTCCTCAGATGAGGAAATCGTGGCCACACTACTAAGCAGAGGTAACAAGTTTCAACAAAATGGACAGGTGCAGAAAGGCTGTTTGGTTTTCTGTTCATGCTTCTCCCCTCAGCAGACTTACCTGGATTGCCTTCTCCTTCAGGGCCAACAGCTGAGAACTGCTGAAACCCTTCACAGCCCCCAGGAGTTCCACATTCCTGATGAAAGTGTCCTCCTCCATACAGAGAAGGACTTCGGGGTCCCAGCAGGCATTGGCTTCAGCCAACTTGAAGATGTCATCTGAAGAGGGAGCCACAACTCCATGGCAACCTGAGGAACACACAGTGACGTGGGAAAGTAGCAAAGGAAAGAGAATTGCAGGAAATGTTAGTTGCTTTCTTAAACATAATAATAAACTTCACTAGCAGGATCCATTCACAAGAGGCAGGCTGGTGTGAATGCTCACAGCAGGGAGTCAAGGGCTCCCACCTCTGCCACTTCATGGTAATGACCTGGTTGAACACATCCACAAGAGTCTTTGTCGCATTGCAGCTAAACAGGTGGTACATACCTGTTATACTAGCACTAGGAAAAGAGTCAGAAGTGTCCCTGGGGCTTGCTGACCACCTAGTCTTGCCAAATCCATGATCTATAGGTTCACGGAGAGCCTGTGTTACAGGAACTCTTCCCTAGAGAGATCTAAACAAACATCTACTCCTCCTTATAAGGCTCCAACACAAACCGGTGTGCAACTCCAGCCAAGTAAAACTCGGAGAAACAAAGAGTTTATTGGGCTTATTTACAGAATGTGGATGAGGGGATGCTTCCCAGAGCATGGGTCACCCCAAAGCAACCACACCACAGTGAAGTCTCACTTTAAATAAAGGAGTAAGCAGCAACTGCCAACCAGCACCGTCCCCAACACTGTATCACTGATTAACTCCACTCTCCCCGCGCCTGGTACAAGTCTGCATTTACCAGGCACTCAGTACAGATTATAAAAATAGTGGCATGCCTGATAATCCTGGTACCCAGGAAACTGAGGCAAGAGGATTGCAAATTCAAGCCCAGCCCAGGTACATAGCCAGACCTAGTCTACAAATCAGGAGGCAGGGGAAGAAATACTTTCTGATAATTTCCTACAGCCAAGCCCTTTGGTGATTGGGGAGGTTTAAACTCATTAACCCATTGTAGTCCAGAGTTCGCATTACCTCACTTTTTAGAGGGGGAGACCCGACGCAAGACTAGGCTGTAATCCCAGTGCTAGAGAGGCTGACGCAGGAGGAAGAACTCGAGGCTGCCGGGACTACATGGTGAGTTTCAAGTCCCTGGGCTACAGAAAGAAAGCCTGTCTATTTAAAAAAGAGAGGGGTGGAGAATCTGAGGCACAGAAAGTCTCAAGAGCGTAGGAGAAAAGAAACACAGTCAGTAAGTATCAAACTCAGGATTCAAACCCTGCCAAACTGTACCATTTAATCGCTAAGCTATGTTGATCCTTCAAAATAAGCCAAATTGAGGCTGATGTGACGGCTCAGCCGTTAAGAGCACTAGCTTTTCTTTCAGAAAACCCGTGTTGCTTTCCCAGTACCCACACAGCAATTTACAATCATCTGGAAGGGCAGTTCGGCGGAATCTAGCGCGCCCTCTTCTGGTGTCTGCAGGCACTGCACACATGCTTTACAGGACCGATTGCAGGCAAAGCTCCCCATACACGTAAATTAAAGATAAATAAATCTTTAAAAAATATAAACCAAACTTATTGACATGCTTGTTACATGCTCACTCGTCAAAACCTCAAGCCTGGCACCTGATTTCAATTCGTGTTATGGCGCTGTCATTCTTTGGCCTGTGGGTTTTTGGCATTCAACTGCTGTGCAAATATTTCATTCCGTTGCCTGAGAAGGAAGGTGTGTTATGTCACAAATTCAGCCTAAAACAATGCCACCCTAGACGCAGGGTCAGGTACCCTAGAAACACTCACCAAAGGTGGGCTCAAAGCTGGGGCTGTCATTACTGCTGTTCCAAACAGACTCAAAGACAGCCCAAAGGAATTCTTTAGGGGGCAACATGCCAACCATCCTGGAAGCTATTTGTTGAAGGAGATCAGGAAACTATAGTTAAAAGGAATAAAAGAAAAATGCGTAAGATGCATTTAAATCAGAGTTTAAACTGTAACACTACTTAATGCCTCCAGGTGTCTTTTGGTTTTTGGTTTTTCTTTATAATAGCTCGTTGTATAAAGTTAACCCCTCACCCAACTAATGCTGTCTCTAATAAGGAATCCCAACAAAATGATGCTTGACTTCCAGGGCAACATGATAAACTCTAAATAACTGGCGTGCATCACTTTCCACCCATCAGATTGCCAAAAATAAACTGATAACAATTTATGCTGAACTAGATGTAGAAGACTGTGCATGTGAGTTTTCCAGGGCTGTTAAATGGTATGCCATCACCAAGCAATCTGATAAGATTTACAAAAAGTGTAAGTTTGCATACATCTTCTTGGGTTAGTACTATTTTAATTTTACCTTTATATTTATTATTTTAGAGGGGGGTAAGCTTGGGGGCTGGAGAGGTGGCCCAGTGGTTAAGAGCACTTGCTGCTTTTGCAGAGGAGGACCCAGGTTCTATTCCCAGCACCCACATGATGGCTCACAACTGTCTACAAAAACTCCAGTTCCAAGGAATCCAACACCCTCTTCTGACATCCTCGGACACTAGGCATGCAGGGAAAACACCACACACATAAAATAAAAATAAATATATATTTTAAAAGAAGGTAGAGGACAGTTACATTAAAGTCTACTGACTAGCAATGAAGGAGTTTTGGTGACCCTGGGGAAGGTGTCATTTCTCATATGGAAATAATCCACTTGGTTGGGACTTGAGATATTATTAGGAGCTCTGTCCATGAGCCCAGAAAATGGTTTTCTTACAAGGTCCTGCCTCACTGTTACCTAGCCCCCAAAGAGAAATGAGGTACCTCCCCTTTCAGAGTTAGAGTCACAGGACACATCTGCAGTTCTCGACCCTGGATGGATGGAAGAGATGCCTACTAATCATATAGGTAGTCAGGCCTGAACTCCACAGATGCTGAGTCAGATAGTCCAGCACAGTGACCACTCCGGAATCTTCTCTGGCTCCATCTATTTATCTCTATCTCTTTCCCTCCCTGCTTTCCCTTCACACGGGTCTCCCTACATCGCTCTAGCTGACCTGGAACTTGAGATATTCCTGCCTCAAGCTCCAGAGTGCTGGGATTGCAAGCTATGTCTCTCCAGCTCATTCTAATGTGCACTCAGGTTCTGCAACACTCACAAGTGTCACACAATCTATCACCATTAAGTAAGGGATAGACCACGGACACAATAGCAGTCCCACATGTGTGTGGTAATGCTATGATTAAGCGCACACACACACACACACACACACACACACACACACACACGAAAAAAAAAGGAAGAGAAGGAAGGAGGGAGGAATGGAGGAAGAGAGAGAGGGAGAGGGAGAGAGAGAGAAGAAAGAAAGAAAGAAAGAAAGAAAGAAAGAAAGAAAGAAAGAAAGAAAGAAAGAAAGAAAGAAAGAAAGAAAGTAAGTAAGGAAGAATTATTTTGAAAGGGTAGCCAAGTCCTGCTTGATAACATTTTGGTCAATGGACCACATAATAATAATGAGCTCAAGAGATGATGTGACTTGTTATCAGTTTCTGTGATGTGTTCTAATCTACAGTGTTTGCTCAGTGAGGAAGCCACCTAAGGATGCATTTCCCCTATGCTTCCCCATCTCTCACGACTGTATCCATAGCTAATAGCTTTACTTTTTAAATATTTATTTATTTATTTATTTATTTATTTATTTATTTATTTATTTATTTACGGGATGCATATGCTATGGCGCATGTATGGGGACCAGAAGACAACTTTGGGGAGTCAGTTCTCTCCTTCTTCCATGTAGGTCTCTGGGCTTAAATTCAGGTCTTCAGGCTTGGCAGAAAGTGCCTTTAGCCACCGAGCAATCTTGCTGACCCGTGCCTTGTAGTTAAGCTTTTGCTAATGCAAAGTGTATAGCTGAGTGCCTGGATTTTCCGTTTTCTAGTTTTAAGAGGGATGTGTGCACACGTGGGTGGGTGGGGGCTTTCTGAAAGGAAGCTGAGGGATCTGAGAGTATTGGCTACCTCTAAAGGTGGGGGCAAGCTGGGGGCGGGGAGAGCTTGCTTTTTATCCAAGAGCCTCTGGGACATTCAGATTCTGTTTAACCAGAAGTATGTATATCTTGTTTTATTTTTGAAAACCATAGAGAATAATCCAACAAAGCACCCACATGCCCACACTGCCTACAGCTTTAGAAATAAAACATCACAGAGAGCTGGCAGGCTCCTCCCTCACCCTCCCACCTTGCTCCTTTCTAGATGTAAGCATGACTCTGAGTTCCACATTAACCATTCTCATGTATACTTCCAAACTACTCTTGTTTTGCCCAACCTTGAAATTAATTTAGCTAATATTTATTCATGTACTGAGTGCTCCTCCACCATAAGCATTTGCAGCACAGGGGTTTTTATAACTCCATGCTGTTTCTGAGGTCTCACCTTGTTGCTAGAAGTCTTTTACAGCCTCACAAATGTTTTTTAAAGATCAGATCTGCATACAATACTTACATGTCTAGTGCTTATGATTGTATGTTTGGACACCAAAAAAAGGTGTTTTTGCTATGGCTAGACATCAGAATATGTGCTGTGAATATGTAGTATTGGGCGGGCAGGCCCCGGGCTGAGGCCCCGCCATGCACATGCACTGAGAACGCTGTGTGTGCAAGCACGGGTATGAGAGTGGTTGCGATCTGTCCTAGAGCTGACTGTTGTCCAGCAACTCCTCATCCTCCACTTCCAAGGAAGGAGATTTGCCTTTGCTGGCAGTGTGCCGCTGTCCAACCAAAGCCCACAAGAGAACGAGCCTCTCACTGTGAAGACGCCATACACAGCCCCGGAAGCCAACTTAGACTACAGACAGAGAGGGACAACCCATACTGTCCAATGCCAGTGAGACTGACTGCCTCCTTGACTGGGTGAAGAATCATCTAGATCAGTGAAGCTCACCTTGTGTGCCTGTGAGGTTTCCAGAGGCGATCAGCTTATGAGAGCTTGGCCTGATCAATAGATCACCCCCTTGATGGACTCACACTATGACAGTGTTATGGAGAGGTTGTGAAAAGGCAGGAGGCGGGTCCAGTTGGAGGACGCAAGTCACAGAGGGCGTATCCTTGGAGGATATATCCTGCTGTGGTCTCTTCCTGTATTTCTTTTGCCCTGCTTTCTGTGCGCCAGGCATGAAGAGCAGCCTCCAGCACGCACTCATATGGCTGTGATGCTCTGCCAAGCACACAGGGCCAACTAATCAACCCTCCAAAACCATGGGTCCAAATAACTCTCTCCCTGCATGTCATTCCGCCATGTGTCCTGTTCACAGCGACTGAGGCATGCAGGAGAAGGTGACAGATTCGTGCTTGTTTCACACGCTGCTGGGCTTCAACTCACACTGTATCAAAAGCCCACACAGTAAAGAGCTGCTGCTTTGTTACATGCGTTTGTTCATGTGGCTGTACCTCCTTTGGATACACAGCCTAGAATGGGCATGTGTGCATGGTGCTCACAGAGAGCAAGCAGAGTGCTAGACAAGCAACAGCTGCTGGGCTCACTACAGCTGCGTGGAGAAGGTCTAGAGTTCCTGCAGCTCCTGCTCCAGTCCCTTTTCTACAGCCCCGGGTAATCTGAGATGAAGCTGGAAACATCTGAGCTCTCTGAGACTTGGTAGAAGTTTCTAAAACCACAAACTCCATCAGCAAACCTGATAAGCTATAACCATACTTCTCTCCCTTTAAGACTCCTTCAGCCTTCTTGGTATAAGGCACAGCAATACCTTTGTGGCAATAGTGTGTAATTCATCTCCTGAGAAAAATGCTAAGAAAGGTGCCAAGTCCTTCGTCGTCTCAGCTGTCCAGTTCTGAGGAGGTCTAGGAAGAGACATAAGAAGCAAAATGAAAAAGCATGCCATGGTGGATAGCCAGTGTCCTTGTATGCCACCATCCTTTGTACCTAGAAAGAATGTAAATCAAGTGTTCTCATTTCTCTGACCAAAAAGAAAAAAAAAAAGACACTTGTTACAGGTTGACCCATCAGAGTCACCACTAGCACTTTTTCTGGAACTACCAAGAAGCTCTTTCTTTTCTCTGGTATCTCTCCCATGGAAGGAGATACTGGAGGTCAAGCCTGTCCTCACATGAAGAAAATGAGTACTACACCAAGGCCTGCTAAGCTGAGGGCTGGGAGGAACACCCCCATAATAACACCATTTGAGACCCTGGATCCAGCTGAACCTGAAGTCCACCAATGGAATTCTCTTCCCACTCTGACCCTAAATGCAGAGAATTCTTACATTTCTATTTATTTTTTATCTGAATTGAATTCCCTAGTCTCTGTCACATAACACAGTAAGTGCTTCCTCCTTCCCTTCCTCAATAAAAGACTAAATTACCATCACTGCTCTGTCTTACACAAAACTAAATAAATAAAAATAAAAATCTCTTGAACTTGGCACTGACCTAGAATCCACTTAGGTAGATCATAAATGTCTACAATAAAATTTATCTTTGGTGACATCTCTTTTAAAAAGTTCAATCAACTGGGACAGTGGTGGCTCACGCCTTTAATCCCAGCACTTGGGAAGCAGAGCAGGTGGATCTCTGTGAGTTCAAGGCCAGCCTGGTCCTGGTGAGTTCCAGGACAGCCAGAGTTACAACAGAGAAAGCCTGTCTTGAAAAACCAATAAAATAAAAATTAAAAAAATAAAAAAGGTCAATCAAATTAACCCTGATGGCTCCCTGAGCCGGTCGAGGACTCCCTACTCTGGCTTGCTGATTTGTTCTTTAGACTTTTCTTGAGTTTGTTTTTGAGTTTCACCATGTAGCCTAATCGCCTTGAACTCTTGATTTCTTAGCTCCAGATGTTGAAAATAAAGGAGTGTGCCACCATGCCTGGCTCCAGATCCTTTTTACAAAAGTATTACCCCGCTGGACCACAAGCCCCATGCAGGTGGAGGCCGTGTCTGTCTTAAGAGCTGCTAACTCTTCAGTCCTCTTAGAAGAAAGCTGTAACCAGCACAGGTGCGACCACAGATCCTTCATCTGCATTCATTCATGTAACCGTGTCTGGCCCCATTCCACAGATACAAATATTAAAACTGCAGGAAGATAAAGCAACTTTTCCCAGACCACACAATCAGAAAATCAGTAGAAACGAGCATTTCGGGAAGAGCCAGCTGTACTCTAGATGACAGCAAGTGCCTGACGATGACTACTGTCAAAACACCCAGCACTCAGCAGCTGAGGCGGGAGACGGGAGCTTGCGGCCAGCCTGGACTGCACACCGAGTTAATTCCAAGGCAGTTAAGAACACTTTCTGCTCTTGAGTGAGGAGGATGAGGGTCTGGCCCCAGCACCGCATAGGCCAGTTCGCAATCACCTGTAACTCCAAGGTGATTGGATGCCCTCTTCTGGACTACATGGGCACCTGCACTCATGTACACACACACACACACACACACACACACACACACACACACACACACACCTAAAATTAAAAATAAATCTCTTTTTAAAAGCTGCCATCTCCACTCTGACTGATAGTAAGGTTCATTAGAAATGTCTGATCCATAACAGGAAATTCTACATGGGAAATGAGAGTTCTGGTTGGATCCAGAGAGCTTGTATTCACCTGGATCCAGGATTCTTCTTCATAATCATCAGCATCAATATCGTTTTTGAATTCTTATTACATTCACTTATCTATTGGGAGTGCATTGCCCCAGCAGGTGTGTGGAGGTCCGCGGACAATTTGAAGGAGTCAGTTCTCTCCTTGTACCAAATTATCCAGGAAATCAAATTCAGATCTTCAGCCTTAGCAACAAGACCCTTTACTCCATAAGCCGTTTCACAGGCCCATCATCAGTATCTTAACAAAAATAATAATGTAGAAAAGCAGAAATCCTCACTCACTGGTGGTAAGAGTACAAGATCAGGCAGCCTCTGTGAGAGACATTTTGATGGTTTCTTACAAAACCAAATACATCCTTAGCATAGGACCCAGCAGCTACACACATCTGCATTTACACAGGGGTATTGGAGCTTATGTCCCTAAAATATCTGCATACAAATGTTTACAGCAGCTTTAATTATAATGGCCAAAACTTGGAAGACACAGAGATGCCCTCCAGTTGGTGAATGGATAAATCATCCCAGACACCTCCGGACAGTGGGGCATTATTCAGGGCTAATGAAATGAACCATCAAGCCGTGAAAAGACAGGAAGAAAACTTAAATGAACATTATTAGGTGAAAGAAGCGTATTTAAAAAGACTAAATACTGCATGCTCCCACTACATGACCATCAGAGAAGACAAAGCTATCAGTGGCGACCAGAGACACAGAGGTGGAGGACTGACTAGGCAGAGCGGAGGCCAGTAGGCTAGAACAGTACTAAATATGCTTATCTCTTTATATTTTATTATTTTTACATTTTGGGGGAGCGTTTGTCATGGCATATGTGTGAAGGTCACAAGACAGCTTATAGGAACCCATTCTCTCCCTCCACCACGTGGGTTCCGGGGACCGAATTCAGGTCATCTGACTTGGCTGCAAATGCCTTTCTCTCCTGGGCCAGCCTCAGGATGACATTTTAATGGGGACTATGGCACCGCACATTTGCCCAAACCGAATAGATGTGTACCGAGAGTGAGCCCTTGTGTAAACTCTGGGCCTTGGGTGCTCATGTCAACGATGACTCCAATGTGACACATGGATTAGAACAAATAGAGTTATGGTAGAGAATGGTGTAACAGAGAAGCTATTTAGGAGAAGCTGGTGGGCAGAGGGGCCACACAGGAGTCTCTGCCGCTTTCTTTTGCTATGAACCAAAAACTACTCTTGCCAGGTATGGTGATTTATGCCTATAATCCTGGCACTCAGGAGGTGGACACAAGAGGATCACAATTCAAGACTAGTCTGGGCTACATAGCTCAAGGCCAACTGGAACTACATAGGAAAAGTCTTGTCTCAAAATAACAGGGGCTAGGGTACAGCCCAGGGGTAGAACACCTGCCTGACATGAACAAGACACTGGATCCTATTCCCAGCACTCAGGAAAAAACCTCCTAAATCACGTTAATACCAATATCTTACATCTAAAGTGTCATATCTTGCGAGCGTGTGTGCCTGTGCATACATGTGCACGTGTGTGTGGAGGCCGGAAGGCAACCTGAGGTGTCAATCCTCAGGAAGTGTCCACCTCTTGACTTTTTGAGATGGGGTCTCTCGGGGTCTGCAGCTCAGCACGTAAGCTAGGTGGGCTAGCCAGCGAGTCCCATTTCCCCAACGCTGGTCTTCCGGGCACATGTCACCACACCTGGCTTTTTTACATGTTTTCTGGAGATTGGACTCAGGTCTCATGCTTATGCAGCTGGCCTTCACCAACGAGTCATCTCCCTAGCTCCTAAAGTGCCATCTTTTTAAAACTCTTCGCCCACCATAACCAAGGTAAGTTGGTGACAGCCACATGAGACCTGCTGCCAGCTCCAACTTTTCCCACTTGGCAGAGTCTGAAGCCAAAAGAAGAAAGGTCACATATTCAGACTATGAGGAAATTTCTCATCCTAACCTGACAATCTTCTTTGTGAAGAACAAGAAGCTTCAAAGTCAGGCCCTTCCCACCCAGCCCGACACACCCCCACAGCCCAGCAGGCTCCTCCCACCCAGTCCGACACACCCCCACAGCCCAGCAGGCCCCTCCCACCCAGCCTGGCACACCCCCACAGCCCAGCAGGCCCCTCCCACCCAGCCTGGCACACCCCCACAGCCCAGCAGGCCCCTCCCACCCAGCCTGGCACACCCCCACAGCCCAGCAGGCCCCTCCCACCCAGCCTGGCACACCCCCACAGCCCAGCAGGCCTCTCCCATCCAGCCTGGCACACCCCCACAGCCCAGCAGGCCCCTCCCACCCAGCCTGGCACGCCTCCACAGCCCAGCAGGCCCCTCCTACCCAGCCTGGCACACCCCCACAGCCCAGCAGGCCCCTCCCACCCAGCCTGGCACACTCCCACAGCCCAGCAGGCCCCTCCCACCCAGCCTGGCACACCCCCACAGCCCAGCAGGCCCCTCTTACCCCCACTGCTCCAGGAGCCTGAACCTCACGGCAGTCTTCTGCTCAGAACTGAGAGCTGTGCAACCTCTGAGGCCATGCAGAGCAGCAGCCCAGGCTCTGGGTGAGATCCCTCTCTCAATGAAGGTGGCTGGCAAATGGCACAGGAGGTTCCCCACAATGTCCACAGTGTGCTCATCAGCAATGACACCATCCTGAAACAACAAATACAGATTATGAGCGATCCAGCTGGGCTCAAGGCCACAACTTGTTGAGAACACTTCCCATCCCCAAACCCCATAAAGCTTTCAGGATCAGAATCACATACCTTGCCACAGACCACCAAAGATGGTACTGAGTCTGAATCCCCCACCCAAGAAAGCAGGCCACAAATGCTTAGGAGCACCCAGTCTAGCACATGCTTAGCACTCACTCAGTAGATGAAGACTGTTGCCATTGTTACTGCCCTAGGGACACTGGAATTTGATAACCCAGAGCGGGGCACACAGCTTAGTGGTAGAGCACTCGCCCAGAATGTACAAGTGACTGGGCTCCATCAGCAGCAACATAAGACAGTGATCACAGCATGCTGTAGGAAGCAGCTCCAGAGCTCTTTCTTAAAATGGCAGAGACAGCATACATAGTATGTATGTGGGTCAGGCATTGTGCTAAGTGTTACAGGTGTTAGTCCATTACATCCTCGTAGGAACTGTAAGTGCCAGTCATTCATGCTTTGTAGAGATACAGAAACTTCCGGGCACCCAAGTAATCTGTCCAGGGCTGGCATTCAGCGATGCATTGCCCACTCTATGCCCACAAGAGCTGCGGAGGGATGTCCTTTTGTGTCCACATGAGGATGCTGAGACAGACAGGAGGGAAGGTTTTCTAAAGGTACAGAACCAGTTGCTGGCAAGGCTCCCCCTGTCCTCCACAGTGGCTGTCCAGCACTGTCCCTCTAAGGTGGAAATCTCCAGAAACAATGGCCAAGATTGTTCCAAATGATAATTTCAGTGCCAGCTCTGAGAATCACAAGCCAGACTTCTAGTCATCACTGTAGGCTCAAGGTCTCATTGAGTTCCCCTCCAGAGCCCCCTGAGAGTGCCACAAACACACACACACACACACACACACACACACACACACACACAGGACAGGGAACTAGGCAAAGTGTCTCCTAGGAAGTTCTCTTACCAGACACTGTTGCACTTTCCTCATAACCAAACTCCTTTTGTGGGAATCTAAAACCAAGGTGTCCAAGCGTCTCCTCCCCAGGCTGATCAGAAAACGTACACAGCGAGAGGTGGGGACTGAAGCCAGGAAGCGGGCCCTACAGAGAGACCAGAGGACAGAGGAAAGCAGTGTCTGCTCTGTGCTGGGCCTTGAGACCAGGGGCAGCATCAGCACCACACACCACCACAGGGACGTCCTGTAAGCATGACCTCTCTTACCCACCATCCTCTAATTTAGAGTCTGTGTGGAACAGTGTCTATTCAGAGCTCAAAAGTAATCCTGGATTCTCAGGTCCTAAGATGTCTAAGGCATTCTCCAACCTGCCTCTTGTTCCTTAACAAAACTCAGGTTGAAAGAATCGCGAACTCCAGGGATACCCGCCCCCTGTCTAGTGGCTGAGTCCGAAAGGGCTCAATGTTCACTTACGGGAGGGTTGCCAAGAGGAACAGCGGCATGGAGGACCTTGAAACTTCCCAGTATTTCCACGCTAAACAATTGACCTGAAAGATAGGCACCCAGCACTTAGCCCAACAATAATAAAAGCAAGAACAGACAATGCTTTATAAATATATGAATATAGTATAAATACATACATTTATAAGTATAAGCATCCATTTATATTTATAAATATAAAATTATAAAAATAATATATAAATGTATATTTAGTTTATATAAATTTATATTATATATTTACACAATATAAGTTTGTATTTATAATTATAAATGTAAATGTCCATTTCTGTAGCAGAGTACCCCATGGTGTGGGTACCAGTCTTTTGACCTCTAACAGCTGAGGGAACTGAGACAATAATAAGATGGATATACACGTCTGAGTATGAGAACAGTTTCATTTATGACTGTGAGAGAGTGAGCCAGTATCTTAACATCCCTCGACGGGAAGCCAAGCACCTGGCATGTGAATAGAACAGCAAGCTATGCGACTGTTTTCATTTTCCATTGTATTTATTCATTTATGTGTGTGAGCAAGTGTATCACAGCATGCGGTTAGAGGCCAGAAGACAACTTCAAGAAATCAGGTCTCTCCTTCCACCATGTATATCCCAAGGGTTTTGAACTTAGGTTTCCAGGCTTGACAGCAAGCACCTTTACCTGCTAAGCCATATTTCTGGCCCTTATGCAACTATTTTGATTTAATAATATAGATGCAAGCAGTAACACGATGCTTGTACACTCAGAGAGAGAGAGGACGCTGCTGTGAGTTCTTGTGTTTTTGTGTTACATGTACTGGAGGGGCACAGGGGCACAGATAAAAACTAAGGAAACCTGGAGTGAGACCTTATCTGCCCAGAAACCTGGGAGCAGATGCTTTCTACATCCAGTTCTAGCCAGTTCAATCTTATATCTGTGTGATTCTGGTATAAGTATCTTTAGACACCACAGTTGACCCAGGCCCAGCCCTGGCATCAGGAGAGAGCAGGAATCAAGAAAATGTGGTACCTGATCTGGCGAAAGCAGGGAAAAGTTGTTCTCGAAATACTGGAAGTGGGCCAGGAAGGCATGGGCATTCATAGCATCGATGTGTGAGCACTGCACGCCTTTCACCAGCTGCCCAGCACTGGGAAACAAAACAAGGACCTCTGAGAAGGGAGTATGGAGGGGAGAAGGAAGGAGCCAAGAAGACGTGTTCCACCCACCAGGAGCTGAGCACTAGATAGCACTAAATCATGACAGGAGTTTCGAATGCCCCTACAGGCTCTGAATTTCAGAGTTTGGCCCTCAAAGTATTATTTTTGGGGAGATTCTAGAAACAGGAAGTAGTACAGATATAGAGGAAGTAGGTCACTGGAAGCAGGTCCTTGGGAATATAGCTGCTTCTTGCTCTCTCCCTGTTTCCTGTTTGACCATGAACTGTACTCCACTCTGCCCTCACTTCCATGAGGCCTTTGAAACTGTGACCCAAGACAAAAACTTTCCTTCGTGTGTGTGTGTGTGTGTGTGTGTGTGTGTGTGTGTGTGCGCGCACACGTGAAGGTCAGAGGACAGCTTATAGGAGTTGGTCCTCATCTACCACAAGGTTCTGTGGCTTGAACTCAGGTCATCAGGCTTGGCAGCAAGTGACTTAGCCTGCTGAGCCATCTCACTGAGCCTCCTTTGTTTGTTTGTTTTGGTATTTTCTCACAGCTCAGCTGGCTTTCCTGGGAAATCAGGCTTCTCTGTAGAAGGCTTCAAAGGGCTCTTCAGGCCAGGCTGTCCTACCTCAGGAGCTCCTCCAGCCTATCTGTGGTCTTTTCCAGAAGCTCATACAGGAACAAGGCCTAAGAAAAGAGAGAAGGACAGCAGTGGTGGAGCCCAGCACCCTGAGGCCCTGTGGGGAAAGCACACTGTGATCTCATCTTACAGATGGGGGAACGGGCTGCACCCAGAATGTTCCTAACCCAAGGCCCTCCAACCACTAAGAGGCTGAGCCAGAATTTGGAATAATGCCAGGAACAATCTCAGAGCACAGCCTGCCTCACTCCAGATGACTCTCCAAGCTCAAGAGCAATGGTTCTCACCATATGGGTCATGACCCCTTTGGGAGTCGAACAACCTTTCACAGGGATCACCTAAGACCATCTGCAAATCAGATATTTGCATTAAGATTCATAACAGTAGCAAAATTACAGTTACGAGTTAGCAATGAAAATGATTTTATGATCGGGGTCACCACAACATGAGGAACTGTATCAAAGGGCTGCATGCAGTATTAGGAAGGCTGAGAACCACTGTTCTAAAGGCTGAGTGAGGAGCAGAGGCTTATAGTGTCAGGACTGAAGTCCTACTACCTGAGCTTTATGAAGCTCCTGCCCGGGGAAGGACTCAGTGCGGCCCCTCTTTGTGTGCCCATCTGCTAGTCCTGAACCCAAACAGCAGCAACGATGCAACCAGCGTAGACCAGAACATAACATCAATAAAGCTCATGCCCACAGCACACACTCCCCTCAAACCCTCCCAGGTGAGCACTCTGGAATACTATAGCATAGGCAGGGGAGTCATTTGTTTTAAGGAATGAAATTTTACAGAATACCTAACTTGCAGAAGCCATCTAGTGCGACATTTGTCTGTTTTATAGACTCTAAAACTTTGCACGTAATTCCCAAGACACAGTAAATTATGAGCTAGAGTTCGACAGAGGCTTCTGGGCTGTGACAGCTGAGGGCCTCATAGGCTCATAAAGGCCTAGGCAAAAAAAAAAAAAAAAAAATCAGGAGGAAGGGAAGATCCCGGTGCTCTGCTGTGGCCCCTGGGGTTTCCAAGGACATCAGGCTCAGGGAACCTCCCACAAGCTTCCCAATCTCAGGAAATGAAAACTCCATCAGCCCAGATGCTAGGTCAAAAATACCTGTAGGTCATCTGCAGAAGGATGAGTTTTCCAAAATAAAACAAGCTGCTGAACTTGCTGTGGTTGTCACATGGCCACAGATTGCTGTAACGTTGTCCATCATGAAAGACCCCACAGAAGCACCCTGCTGTTTTGTCCGCCTCTGCACCCCCGGTTCCTGAGTGGTGCTGGGAACTGTGCTCAATCAAATACAGAGCCTGGAGAAATGGCTCAGTAGGTAAAGTCCTTTCCACACAAGCGTGAGGGCCTGAGTTTGTATCTCCCAAGCCCATGTAAAAGCTGAGCATAGTAGCACACATATGTAAATTCAGTTTCTCTACAGGGAGATAGAAGGTAGAGCAGGGAAATCCCTGGAAACTCCTAGGCCAGCTAGCCAAGAGTATGCCTCACTGAACAAGAGACCTGTCTCAAGCAAGATGCAAGATAAGGACTGATACTCAGAGTTGTCCTCTACCACACACACACACACCTATAAACATTTCAGAAGTGATGACTGGGCTCAGTCAATAAAGCACTTCCCACACAAGCATGAGGATATGGGTTGGGTCCCCAAAACTCACATAAAGAAGCAAGGTGTGGTTACACTGGTGGGGAAAAGACAGGGGGATCCCTGAGGATTCCTGACCAGCCAGCCTAGTTGAATCAGCAAGTTCTAGGTAAGAGCTGAAAGAGTCTGTCTCAAAAAGGAAGGTAAAGGGTGACTTTGGAAGGCACCTGAGGTTGACTCCTGGCCTCCACACACATGTGCACAGATATATACCACCCAAACACACTCACACATGCACACACACATACACACACATGTACACACACATACACATACATACACATACATGCACACACACGTACACACAAATACACACACATGTACACACACGTACACACACGTATGCACACATACATGCACACACACACATACACACACGTACACACATACACACACGTACACACACATACACATACATGCACACACACACACACATGCACACACACATACATACACACGTACACACACATACACATACATGCACACATACATACACACACACCACATACACACACATACACATATACACACACACATACACACACATGCACGTGTAAAATAAATTATTTCAGAGGTGAATGAAAATGAAAGTGTCTAAGTTCCATGGCCAGGGATCAATCTCAATAGCACCATCCCCTCCAAGCTACCTGGATGCTGGCAATATCTAACCATAAACATAGTGATAGGCAACATCTACAGCATGCTGCTTTGGGGCTGGGTGTCCTATGTCACAATTGTCTGCAATCATCCCCATTTTGCACATATGACAGCTGAGGCCATGTAAGGAGAAGTCATTTCTCCACAGCTAATAAATGGCGGTCAGAATTCATCCTCACGCCTTGTCTAACTTCCAACCACCGCACTACTCTGCTTCCTGGGTCTAATAACAAAGAAATAAAGTGTCTTTATCAAATTGACCCTAAATGGATCACTCCCACAGTGAGAAATAGTGAGAAATAAAAGCCCAGAGTTGGGGATATAACTCAGTGGTAACATGCTCACCCACAGTGTGGGAGGCCCTGGGTTCCGGTCTCAGCCCCATAGAAAGAAATATGGGACTGTGAGCACTGCAATCCTACCTGGCTCCTTCGAAGCTCCTTTTCCTTCAGGACTATAGCATTGAGTCGAGATTCTTTCCATAAATCATAGAGAGAGGCTTCCTTAAAGAGAGCTCTCGGTACTTCCACAATACCTGAAGTAGCAGAGTCTTCTGCTTCCAGCAGCTGCCAAAATTGAAAGGAAAGATAGTAGTAGCCTTATAAAGGGGATCCTGAGATCTGGGTCTATCTGGACACCATTTCATGAGCCATAAAACATATTTGTTTAGCAACCACATGAAGTAGGGACTATTGCTACCCCGTTGTATAGGTGAGCAAACCAAAGCTTGAAAGTGATGGGTTGAAAGCTGATCAATGTGACTCAAGCCCGAGTCTGCATAGTTCCAAATCCACTGATAGAGACTGACTATGAACTGCCTGCTCCCCAAAAGCTCATGTTTTGAAAACTAGCTTCCCCAGATAGTGGCACTATGATGGGAAAATTGTGGAAACCTAAAAACAGGGCCTAGCTGGAGAAAGTAGGTCAGTAGGGGACAGATCTTTGAGGATGCATTGCCCCTGGCTATTTCCTTTTTTGCTCTCTGCTTCCTGGTCAGCCATGAAGTGAACAGCTCTCCTCAGCCACACTTCCTCTGCCATAATGCTCTGTCCAAGCATATGGGAACCATACAACCTGGAGCTGGCATTCTGAACCTGTGAGCCCAGAGAACTCCTTCCTTCCTTAACTTGTTTATGTGAAGTACTTGAGTCAAAATAACAAAAAATAAAGTGACTAATACGCCATGGTCTGTTTTAACTGTATCCACAACTGCTCTTCTCAAAGCCTTGGTATTTTCAAACAAACGCCTTGGTTTTTGGTTTCTTAGCAGACTTTGTAATTGGACACAGTAGGCATGGTGGGACAAAATACACAAAAGACCTGGTCTAAAGCACTCTGTGAACTTCAGGATTCATGTTTAGAAGGAAACAAACTTTTGAATTATTTTTAGAGCCAAATATGATGGATGGTGCATGCCTGTAAGGCAGGAGAACAGAGGATCCACGGCCAGCCTGGGCTGCACAAGGAGCTCCTGTAAGGCAGGAGAACAGAGGATCCACGGCCAGCCTGGGCTACACAAGGAGCTCCTAATTCAGTCAAGAAGCTTGGTTTGGGAAAAGTCTTCCATGTCAGAGTGGCTAGGAAACCAATGGGCTCTGAGAATAGTGCTCAAAGGTGCTCTGTCTGGAAGGGAAGATGGAACCACTGGGGCTTCACGTTCTGGATTCAGAACACTCCACACACCAAGTGCCAAGATAACCCCAGCCAAAATAAATGGCCCAGAGTCATAGCAGATTCTGAAAACCACATCCTCTGTGAGCCACATGGCTAAGGACTGGACATCTACCGCTCACCTTGCTGAGGACACCGTGCCGCTGGACAGGTGACAGATCAGACATATGCTGGGAAATAGGACTTCTCAGGACCTGCCAGAGATCCCTGTGGTCCATGCTGTAAAAGGCTTGTGTGCTGAACCCCTCCAGCAGCACGCCCATCTGGCTGACATTGTAGAAGGACAGCACCTAGCAGAGAAACAGCTGTGAGGATCTTGCTTTCTCAGCCATTCACTGGGCCAGCTTGGTGCAGGCTGGGATGAGTGACAGCCAAGGGGCCTGACAGGAAGCAAGGTGGGTGCTGTACTCATAGACTTTCCTTCCTTTTATCAGGAAAGGGGGTTAAATATCAAAACATGAGGCCATGGCAAGCTCTCTAGTAGGGGGCTGCTATACTTTGTAAGTTCATAATGAATATAACTTTTTTAAAAAAGTGCTGATCCCTGAGCCATTGATGGGCTTTTGACTTTGGTATTTGATACTAGGGAAGAGACAAAGCACTTTTTATGGGACAGGGAGATGCAACAATCTCCCTCTGCTTCCTGGAATTATTTGCATAGAAAATGCCATCGTGGATTCACCGAGCCTCAGTCAAGGTCCAGAAAAGCCAAGGTCTTCAGAGCCTCAAAGTGAAGTCACCATAAAGCTAGCAGGACAAGATGCATGCCAGCCTTGGCCTTGAGTACCAAGTGGACATGAGTGAACCATGGTCCTGGTGCCATGGTGGAGATGGCATGAGAGTTCATAAGCAGACGCTGAAGCAGATGCCTTGGGTTCTGTCCTCCACTGCCCCTCCCACTGTGACTTTGGTAATTCAATCCCTCACATTCTCTGTGCCTCCCATGAATAACCTCAGAAATGAAGACTGTTAACACCACTGAGCTCGTCAGGATGGTAGGAAGACTAAATGGTCAGCCCTCTTAGAACAGATCCCAGCATACAATAAGCACATCATAAACGCTTGTTATTGCTGTCATACTGGAACTGATCTCAATACAACTGTCAAGAGCCAGGTGACATCCTTGGAAGTGGCTGAAAGTGTGAACAGGGTGGAACACCTAAGTGCTTATGAACCAAGTCTCTGGGGTCTGGGGCCCTTTTAACTGGACCCAGGCTAGAGACTAACTCTCCCCCCACCACACACACTCATGTAACTGAATTCTGATGCTGTATCTGAGCTCTGAAGCCTTATTTGTTGGGGGCCAAATGTTTACTTTTTCACTCATAACTGAACTCTGCCTCGTGGCTCCCCTACCCAGCTTGTAACTGCTTGTGACTGAAAGCTATAGTGCTGCTTTTAACTGAAAGTTACTCTAACAGCCTCTTGTTCTCTTGGCCCAACTGCTACTAAGACAGAGTCTTGACTTGTAACTAAATCCCAACCTGTACAAATTTCTACTGTGCCCTTTATATTTTATTTTACTAGCTCAGGAAAGATAAAAAGAGAAAAAATAGGAAGAATTCACAGACCCTTTTTTGGTTGCTTTCTCTCTCCAAAGCCTGGAGAACTGGACTATCACCCAACATCTTTCATCCCTTAACTGTCCCATCCTCTAACACAAATTAGTGCCTTTAAACCCCTTCAACTGCCGTCTATCTGAGCCTAATTCCTTCCTGCCTTCCCATCAATGTCCTCTGCCACTAACTCTCCTCTATCTGAGCTTTCCCAGCAACTGTCAACTGGCCACTGGCCACTGCCTCTTTTATAGGGCTACCAAGCTGTCCCCAGAAGTTCAAGCAGCACGTAATCATAAGGAAAGCTGCACAGTACAAAAGACTTCTTGTCAAAGTGTCACTACACACACACTATGGAGATGTACAGAAGAGTAGCTACAGTGTGGACCAAGACTCCTGCCCTCCAAATGGAATTTTCTTCTCTCACAGTTCCTCTCTGCAGCCCAAGGCTGCGATAAAATAGAATCACCAGTATGACAGGTAACTCTGACTGCCCAGCTTATATCAAGAGACACCTAGGAAATTAATAAATCATACTCTAGACATGCCTTTTAAGACATTTTCCAGAGAGAATTAGCTTCCTGGCCACCATGAGATGAACAGCCTTTTCTACACAGTCTTTCACTGTTTCAGCCATGATGTTTTTGGGTTTTTTGTTTGTTTGTTTGGGTTTGGTTTTTTCCTGGCTTGTGTTTTGTGTTTTGTTTTTTATTTGTTTGTTTTCTTTTAGAGAGAGTAAGATAGGGTTTCTCTGTTGTAACTCTGGCTGTCCTAAAACTCACCCTGTAGACCAGGCTGGCCTCGAACTCAAAGAGACCCGCCTGCCTCTGCCTCCCAAACGCTGGGATTAAAGGCATGTGCCACCACCACCCAGTGGTCATGATGTTTTGTGTGACCTCAGACTCAAAGTAACTAAGCCAGCTGACCACGGACTGAAACCTCTGACTCCACAAAGCAAAATAAATCTCTCCTCTTTTAGCCTGCCTCTCTCAGATAGCTATCACAGCCACAAAAATCCACCTAACGTGCAGGTTGGGAGGTGTGTCGGTAACCTTAGAGGGAAAAAAAGGAACCCCTGGGCTGGGTCCAGCAAGTGTTCACAGCTCAGTAGCAGCTCTCTTGAAGAGCTCACAGCCTGTTACATCCCAGGGCTCAGTTACCTTCCTGTAATATGTAATTACAAGAATTACTTCCTGTAATCAAGTAATCTGCAACAGTGCGGTGAGGAAGGAGATATTCTTAGCCCAATTTCATAAATAGGGGGACTAAGGCAAAAAGAAATTGAGCAATCACCTAGTGTCACAAAGCAAGACAATGACAGGGTGAAGATTCAAACCCCAGTCACCCCCTCAACACTGTCTTCCTCTGTATAGCGGTTCTGTTGTTCATGCACACAGCTGACTGTTACAAACAGAATCTTCGGGTCCTCCCAAGATGCATATGCTGACTCCTTGTCCCTGTGTAATGGCATTGGGTTTTAAGGAGGCCATGAGATGTGTTGTTTAGTTTTAGATCACCTTGACACAAGCTACAGTCATTTGGAAAGAGGGACTTCCAAATGAGAAAATGCCTCAGTTGGCCATAGGCAAGTCTGTCTGGCATTTTCTTGATTGATGATTGATGTGGGAGGGCCAAGCTCACTGCGGGTAGTACCATCTATAGGAAAGTGGTCTGAGTTGTATAAGAAAGCAGACTGAGCAAGCTTTGGGAACAAGTTGGTGAGCAGCACTCTTCCATAGCTTCTGCTTCAGTTCCTATCCCAGGTTCCTGTCTTGGCTTCCCTCGATGATGAACTGTAACTTATAAGCCAGATAAATCCTGTCCTCCCAAGTTGCTTTCGGTAATGTGTTTTACCACAAGAGTAGAAACTCTAAGTCATGAGATAATTAGAGTTAGATGTGGCCCTACACTGATAGATTTAATTACGAGAAGAGAAACCAGAACTGGCTCTCAACAGGCAAAGGGCTTTCTACACAAGCACGAGGATCCTAAGTTTGGATCCTAGGCACCCACATAAAAAGACTCACGGCAGAGTGTGTCTGAAACCCAGCATTTGGTGGGAGGTGGGGCAGAGACCAGTGAATCCTTGGGGCTTGCTGCCTGGCCAGTCTAGCTAAAATGGCAAGCTCAAGATTCAATGAGAAATCCTGTTGTTGTTTTGTTTTGTTTTGTTTTTTAAATAAGAGTGGTGAAATGCTTGAAGAAGAGATGAAGACACCTCAACTTCCCTCTGACCTCCTCACATGCCTTCACAAATGAGCCTACACACAAACACCGAGAAAGAGGGAGACAGGGGTGGAAGGAGCCTGCTGTCATGGAGTCACAGGAGCACACAGGAAGATGGCTATTGTCTACAAGCCAAAACAACAGGCCTCAAAATGAAGCTACCCAAAGCTGTGAGGATGAAATTTCTGTTATTTAAACCTCCAACTCTGTGTTATTTTTGTTACAATAACCAGATTAACATTACCCCGGCCGTTGGGCACTCAAGGAAGATTGGAAGGTAAAGCTGACCTTTTCCTGGACCAAGTATTTGGCAGCCAAGATGACGAGCTGACTTCTGCTCCAGCCTGTAACCTGGTTGAGGGTAGAGATGGCGCTGTGCACTGCTGCAGGGGAGAGGGATTCCAGCTGACTGCTGGTCAGACCCACAACCGCATCTGACAGAGAGCCCAGGGTCTCATTGAGGGTCTGGTTTTTTGTAGCAATGTCCAGGAGGTTGGCCTTGAGCTGGAGAATGACAAACTGGCATGAGCATTGATAGAAAGCAAGGCGGCAGCTTCCTCCAACCACATTCTAGATACAAGGACTCCACCCTGCCCTCCCTAGACCTGGACCCAGGGACAACAAAGCAAGGGTCTCTTGGTCATGGTCAGACAGTGACTGGCCCCTTGAGAATACTTCCTCCAGGCCTGGCTTTCATGTGCTGAAAATTCACTTTGGGTTTCATTTAAATATTAATGTGTTGTTAAATCAACCTTCAAGCACGGCAAGAAGAATTTTATTCCCTTATGATTCCACCACATGTCTATTTTCCTATTGTGATCTTGAACTCTACATCCATATATTTGGTTGCTTTTCTTTTGTGAACAATCCAGTGGCTTTTTCATGGTAATATATAATCTGCATAAAAATAATTTCTCAGCAGTACAAGAAAGATAGAGGGAGAACCCAAACTCATGAAAGTAACTATGGAAATGAGCAAACAAGCACAGGGCTCGGTCATATAACATTTTCTAAGGCAGGAAAGAAGGGGTTAGGAAGGGAGGAAGGAGGTGGGTAGAAAAGGAGGGAGGGAGCGGAAGGGAAAAGGAGAAAGGACAGAGGGAGGGGAAAGGATGAAGGGGAGAGGGAGGAAAGGAGAAAAAGAAGGAAGTAGGAAAAAAGAAATAAAGAAGGGAAGGGAGGAAGGGGGGAAGAGAGTAAGGAAGGAGGGAAAAAAAGGAAGGAAGGAAGGAAGGAAGGAAGGAAGGAAGGAAGGAAGGAAGGAAGAAAGAAGGAAGGAAGTTGGTATATATCTTTCCAATTGGTCCTATGCCTTTAGAAATACACAGTATGATGCTTTTACAGATTAATAATATGAAAGAAATGCTCTCAATGCTCTATATTTTCACTTAAATCGTGTCTTGTTCATGTCTGCATGTTTCTAAGATTGCCTTAATGATTGTTTTTACCATAATACACTTCCCTAATTGCAGTCAAGAGTTCCCATCTTATTCTAGTAAGGAATGTAATAAACTTTCCAACCATATCATAGCCTCTGCACAAAGGAAAAATGAGAGGTCATGGAGATGGTTCGGCAAGTGGAGGTACTTGGCCACCAAGCCTTATGACTCAGTTGGATCCCTAGAACCCACAAGATGTTTAAAAAGAACTGACCTCAAGTGCTGTTCTCTGATCTCCGTAGGCATCGTGTGCTCATTTATATACACATAACCGTGACCACACACAAACACAATAAAGAAATAAGTACAAGTAGATGTTAGATATAGATGGATGGATGGGTAGATAGACAGATATGATAGATGATTGATAGATAGATAGGTAGATAGATAGATAGATAGATAGATAGATAGATAGATAGATAGATAGATAGATAGACAGATATGATAGATGATAGATAGATAGATAGATAGATAGATAGATAGATAGATAGATAGATAGATAGATAGATAGACAGATGTAAAAAAATGAAAATAGTGACCTGTTTCAACCCTTGAATTTATATAAACAATGTATTTATTTCAGGCTCATGGGCATAACCATTGCAGATGTAATCTTGAAATTGCCACTGGGAGGCAGCAGAGCTAAGTGGAAGAAAGCGGTTTAGGTTCTTTCAGCAGGCTCCCTTACCCAGAGCTGTTCCAGTGCCAGGGAAGGAAGGGAGGAATAGTTGGGACCCTCAAAGCCTGGTCGCAGGCAACAGCAGCATCACCTGATGGCTAGAAACACACAATTCCAGGCCACGACCAGATCCACGGGATCAGAGTCCACTGGTGTGCACCTTAAGGAGTGAGTCCAATAAGCCCTCAAGTCTGAGAACTGCTGAGCTCTGTGTACCTAGCCTGTTCCCCAGCGACCCCAAACAGTCCCCCCGTATCTAATTGTACTTGGCTTTCTTCTTGGCCCAGGGTGTCTCTATGGCCACAAAATACAATTATTTTCTTATTTTTGCTTGAACTTAATTGTTTACTTGAGCACAAAACTAGGCCAGGACAAACAAACAGGTGCCCATTGCAGGAGATGCAAATGTGACAAGGTATTTGGAATTATGTGTCAGAAACTGCTGAGGAATTACTGATCGCTTTACCAAGATTTTCTTTTAATATTACTCTCATGTTATGGTTTCAATTTTTTAATTAAAAAAAAAAGGGGGGGGGTGATCTGAGATTTAAATGGGAATAAGACAGAAATAAGAAGGCTAAGTATGGTGACATTTGAAATCCTGGCCTGCAGGCAGCTGAGGCAGGAGGATTGCAAATCGGAGGCCAGCCAGGGATACATAACCAGACTTGACTCAAAAAATAAAACATAATGAGAGGAAAGGCTGGAGGAGGAAGGGAGGCCATCTGTATTTGCTAATTTGACCAGAAACAAGTCTAGGAGCTCAGGAAATAACATACTCACCCAGGGCTCCTCCATCCTGCCGGTGCTGGGATCAGCTGAAGACTTGCACATTACATTTATGTATTTACTTATTGATTTATGGGGAAGCGGGTGGCTCGTATGCCACAGCGTACATGTGGTAGTCAGAGGACAACTTGCAGGAGGCAGTCCTCTCCTGCATGTGGGTTCTGGTGATCAGACTTGAGTCAGCAACTTGACCCTTGCCCTCAGAGCCATCTTACCACTCGCTGGTGATGAATTCTTGCCCCTCCAATTCTCAGGATTAGACTTAAGGACTCACACAATTTAGAACTCAACCACTGAGCTACATCCCTAACCGTTTTTCATATTTTTTTTTAAATTCTGAGACAAGGTCTTACTCAGGCTATCCCTGAACTTGTGAATCTCCTGCCTCAGACTGCCTAGCAGCTGGGCTCACAAGCCTGTGCCACCATGCCAGGCCTCTGAACCTCTTTAGAAACATGTCGTGTCCAGGCCACTTCCCCACACCAATAACATCAGTCCCTGGGATGGAGCCTGGCAGAACCTTTGGAGCCCCTTGTACAATGATTGAGTTGTCTGTCCTTCAGCCACTTGTCAGCACTGTTGACCCCACCCAGACCCCTGAGTGGATCTGCAGATCCCTAGGCTGTGCATGGTACAGATGCTAAGGTTCCTTGACCACCCTTCCATTCATGCCAGCTGGCCATGGCTGTTCTGATTGCTTTGCACATCCGTGTTTTCTCTACACTGTTTTTTTGTAATTCCTTCCTATGTTCCTCTCCTCCAAGATTGAAGATGCCATCTGCCAAGATTGGCCTGCTTGATAACACCTGTTTGTTCTCAAAGGCCGGGCAAACTGGTGAGACTGAGGCCCGGCAGCTCGCGTCTCATCTGTACCTTGTGGATCTCAGCCTGGAATCCCCGAAGGCGGCTGCACTTGAGCATCTGGTGGAGAAGGACTTGAGCTAGGGATGCGTCCAGCAGTTCCAGACCATCATAGAAACAAACCAGCAGCCCCAGCCTGTGTGGGAAGATGAGGGAGGCTGAGATGCACTCAGAACTGAGAGCCCCACAGCCCCTCCTGACACTTCAAACCATGAGAATCATGTGGTTGAGGTAGCCACCACCCACCTGCTCTGTCCTGCCCCTCTACCTGGGTCATTGCCTCTCAACCCCACAGAACAGCTTTCTTTAGCCCAGGGTATAGGTTGAATGTGAAATGTCACCCCCAGGCTCATGTTTGAATACCTGATCCCAGGTGGCTCACTGGGCACAGACAGTTAAGGGTTATAGTTTGGTCTTGCTTCTGGTGTTGTTCTCCATTTCTTGGGTGGTCATGACATAAGGACCTGTAGCCTAATGGCCCCCACCGGCATGCTTCCCCCGCCATGACAGGCTTTGACAACCCTCTGAAACTGTGAGCCAGAATTAACCTCTCCTTTATGTTGCTTCTGTCTAGTATTTTTTTCATAACAACAAGAAAAATAACTAAAACAGCCCCATTTCACAGAAGAGCAGACTGAGACCCAGAGAAGTCAGAGGACTTTCCCAAAAGCAAGTAATGGAGCTTAAATCTAGATCAACTAAGCCACCTCATCTCCCAGGAAGGGAATCACATGGAAAAGAGGATGCTAAAGTCCTCCCCATCTCCACATGGAAATGTAGGAGTGTCCACCCTGAATGACGGCTCTATTTCAGGATGCTTTACTACCTCCACTCAGATGATGCTATAACTTCAGAAGAAAAGAAACAGACAGATTAATGCAGGAGCAGAGATGTTCAAACTGCTCGCGCTAGGAACGAAACGTCTAGTGGGCGAGAGCATAGACTCAGGCCAACTAGAGTTCGAAGGTTGGTTCTATGAGATACTTACCTCTAGTAAGCTGCTTGACTCCTCTCTGAGGTTGCCACGTACGGCAGTGTACAGTGTATGTTGTGAGCTACAGGACAGGATGAGCCTGTCTCTCTGAACCGCTAGTAATTAGGTCTGCTCTACTAATCATAGCACATCATAGGAAATATGATGATAAAAGAATGGGGTGTCTACGACAGTAAAGTAAGGACAGACAGACTCCATGGTGAGTCTTGCTGGTGAACAGTAAGCACTCATTGGTGTTCTTAGAGATAATATGAAGACTATCCAGCTCCACATGTTCAGACCCACTGGTTGCCTGCAAGCAGCCTGATTCAGAACGATATTGATATATTCAGATATGAACACAGGAGATCACTAAGCTATAGAAAGAGTAGGATGGTGGTTACCAGGGCCTGGGGGAGTGTCAACACAAAATTTCAGTGAGACAAGAGGCGTGAGATCTGCAGATCATGGTGACTATAGTTAACAATAGAGAACACTGCTCAGAGAGTAGACGCTGAGCGTTCTCACCACGCATACAAACGTGCGTATGTGAAGAAGGTAATGGGTATGATAGTTACTCAGCTTAGCCATTCTACAATCTATACATACAGTTATGATTTGAGTTTTTTATTTATGGGGAGGGGCATGTGTGTACATGTGTTGTGCACACTTGTGTGTGAATTCAGGTGTGAGTGCCACGGCAAGAGAAAGTGTGGGTACATCTTCTAGGGTTAGTCCTCACTCCCACCTTGTTAAGAACGGGGTCTCTCTTGTGTTCACAGATGCATATACCAGGATAGCTGGCCCACAAGCTTCTAAGGATCCTGCTGTCTCTACCTCCCATCTCCAGAAGCGCTAGGGTTACCGATGCCCACACTCTACGTCCAGCTTTTAGGTGGGTGCTGGGATTTGAACTCAAGTCTTCACCCTTGCACAGCTAGTGCCTTTACCCACTGAGCCATCTCCCTAACCGTGCAGTTTTAATCTTGAATGTCCCTCAAAGGCTCACATGTTACAGACCTGGTTCTCAGCACAGCAGTGTGCAGAGGTGGAACCTTTGGAGGTGAGTGAATCATAAGGACTCAGATCTCCTCAGTATGGTAACTCACTGTAGGTGCACAGCTTCACGGGCTATTGGAGGCAGTGACGACATTGGAAAGCAGGTCCTTGCTAAAAGAAGTGAGTAACTAAGAAAGGGATTTTTTCCCTGATTCATTATATCTCCTCCCCTCCCTCTCTCTGCTTCCTGAGTGCCATGAGGTGAACTGTTTTGCCCTGTCACTTGCTTTCACCATGATGCATCAATGTGTCACCTCCACAAAGCCTAAAAGCCACAGAGCCAAGCAACCATGGACAGAAACCTCTCAAAACCATGAGGCAAAATAAGCCTTTGCTGCTGTAAGTTATTTCTTTTGGGTATTTGGTCAGTGACAAAAATTGATTAGCATAATATACTATACACCGTAAATATACACAATTTTATTTGCAAAATAATTTTAGAAAAAGAATATCATTTATGGAGTATTTGGTATGTGTCAGATATGAATCGTTGAGAGAACCTTAATGAGGCAGAGTGAATCCTGTCTCCCATTTTACATACAGGAAAAGAAAGGCACAGGAAAGTAATATGATATGGCCAGGGTCACAACTCGTAAGTAACAGAGCTGAGATTAAACCCAAGATGGCGAGCTCTGGGTCTGCATGGACTTAATAACTAGGTAGTTGTGTGTGTGTGTGTGTGTGTGTGTGTGTGTGTGTGTGTGTGTGTGTGTGTGTAAAATGGTAAAACAGGATTCATTCTAATGAGTGAAATTTATTAGGGATGGGGAAGATTAGGACACAGTTCCAAATAAACACCCACAGTAGACGGACTCATCTGAGAGATTTTAAGATAACATGGGATGTGACAGCCGACCCTGAAAGGATGAAGAAAAGACAGTGTGCTGGTTAAGTGTTCTTGTTGCTTTGTTTTGTGTTGTGTTTGGGGTGGTTTTGTTTTGTTTGTTTTGTCCAGGTTCCTCCCTTGGGTTCCTACCATGGCTTCCTTCAATGATGGACTGTGTTATGACCTGTAAAACGTGATAAACCCTTTCCTTCTGGAGTTGCTCTTGGTATTTTATCAAAGCAACAAAAATCAAACTAGAACAATGGTTCTCACCAACTCCTCCTCTGCTTGACCCATTCCTTCCCTCCATTTCTATCCTGGAAATGGATAGAAGCGAGAATCACGATACCATAACTAAGTTCTAGAGCTGACCTCTTCCCAGGCCTCCCCAGCTGACAGCCTCTTCCAGCTCAGGGCTGGAAGAAGCACTAGAGAAGATAACAGAAATCTCTCACATGTACAGAGAAGTGTGGGGCTATTCTCAGGGGACCCTGGATTTTTAATCACTCCAGGGTAGCTGGTACTTAACTGGTACTGCATGTGTGTGTGTGTGTGTGTGTGTGTGTGTGTGTGTGTGTGTGTTTGTGTGTGTGTTGTGTGTAAGTATACATCCACATTCACATGTGTATGTATCCATATGGAGGCCAGAGGATGACATCAAGTATCTTCTCACTTATTTTCCACCTTACTTATTGGAGACAGGGTCTCTCAGTGAACCTAGAGTTCATTAGTTACCTGCCTGCCTGGCTTCCCAGCTCCCAGGATTTTCCTGGCTCTCCCTGGCGTCCCTTCTCAGTGATGGGATTACAGTACAGACACATGTTGACACGCCTAGCTTTTTACCTGGGTGCTGGGGATTCTAACTCAGACCCACATGCTCATTCACCAAGCACTTGACTAACTGAGCCATCTCCCCAACCCTTAGACCAAATATTGGAAGGGTCCAGGGTCACCCTTGCCTGTGGATGGTGGATGTGTTCCTCATGTCAAAGCTGGAGCAGCGGATCCTCTCCAGAAACGCCTGGGCCAGTTCGGGGGTGATGTCATACACTGTGTCCAGCTGCTTGGTGGCGTTGTCATAGCTGATAAACAGCCCAATCTGATAGACAAGAATGGAAAGATGGGTGAGATCAGTGAGGAGGGTGGAGTGGCCAGGTGGGACCCATCTTGGTGATCTGTGCTGTGCTCATCTCAGCCATATGCCACCAGTTCCCAAATTACTTTATTTCTTTTCTATTAGTTTTGAATTGTCCACTGTATATACTCCTTATATGGTATTAATCTGCACAAAGATATTTGTATAAGTATATATTGTATGTTGAACATATGAATGTTCTCCCCAGCCCCTTACCCCTCGACTTTCTCATCCGCCACCCCTTCTGTTAACCCTTCGCTCCCCCAAACATTTTACTTCTGCTTCCATGGCTTATATACACTCATGGTTTTATGTATCTGTATAAAATCTGGGAACCACAAATGAGAAAAAAAACCTATTTGTCTTTCTGAGCCTGACTTAATTAGCTTGATATGATTATCTCCAGTTGCATTCATTTCCTACAAACAACCTAACTTCATTCTCTATGGCTGAAAAATTCTGTTGTGTAAAACCGGACTCAATGGGGGAAAGGATAAAAGAAAAGAAATCTCATTGTTGTGTGGGAATGGGGAGGGGTGGATATATTCAAAATATAATGTTTAAAATTCTTAAAAGTAAAAAGTAAAAATCAGGCAGTCACTGGGCATCAGGGTTTGCACCAAAAGAGGGCAGAGGTCGAGTCCAAGTCAGTGCTGTTTGTGTATCTTGGTGACATTTGGTGATCACCAATCACAGAAGCAGTTTTCAGAAAGTTGGTAATCAATGAAAATATTTCAAACAACTGGGCCATTGACAGCAGTGCCATTTCCAACTGGAATGTGGACCAGCCCCCAGACCCAAGAGCTGTCAACAGCCTAAGAAATCACGCCATTAGCCCAGCCCATAAGGCAAGACAGATAAAGAGAGAAGACTTGGCCACATTTGATTTATATACTATGTATGGATGAAAGCAATCTGGGAGGTTTAGATCAAGTTAAAAACTGCAAAGCTAAAATTGAGCTACTTGGGAGCTATGATCCACAGAAACAGCTCATTATTGAAGATCCCTATTATAGCAATGACTCCGAATTCAACCCGCTTTACCAGCAATGCCTCAGGAGCTGCCAGGCTTTCCTGGAGAAGACTCGCTAGCTGGTCCTGCCTAACACCGCTAAGCAACTAACTCACCAGTACCATAGCCAAGTGTGGTGGCAGTCCTTAGCCCCATGTCCCACCTGTCTTTTCAGCTGATTGACTGTATATCTTTAAACTGTTTATAAGTGAAAATCAGGTACATGTTCAGAAGGATAAAAATACTTGAGTAAGACAGTTTAAGGTATGGCTAAGCATTCTTAGACTAATTGAACCTCTCACTTTGCCTTAATTACAAAATAGTAGAACAAGAAAATATGGAACAAAGTAAGAATGTCCTACAAGATCCAGTCAGCCTCTTAGCCCAGCAAGCCTGGGAGGTTGGTCTAACTGGAGTAGTGCATGATCAGCCCCAGGGGTGCCGTCTGCTTGCCTTGCACCTCTCTATCCTAGACTCTTATTGTGACAATAACTCCATCCTCAACAGCTTTCCATTTAACATTAGAAGAATTAAACTCAGACACACTGAGGGCATTTAAATATTTGAAAGAGGGGAGAAGCTGGGTGTGTTATTTTAGGCCTGCAATTCCAGCAGGCCATCCTGGACTATCCAGTAATGCCCTGTCTCAAAAACAAGCAAAAATAAAACAGGATGGGAGAAACAGAGTGGTAGGATTAACATTTTTGCTCTTACTTGGGTTTTGTCTGGTTTTTTGTGCTTTGTTCCTATTTGAGCCACTTTGCCTCTTAAAAAAAAAGTAGTTTGCTTAAAGAGTGGTATGTTTGTAAGTGTTCTTTCATCAGCATTTTTAAAAGTTGCAAGCAAGCATAAGTAATTTTAGTGCATTTTCAAAAAAGTGACCTAAAATTCATGTGGATATTATACCAGAAAAAAAGTGAATTAAACTAGGAAGTTATCAAACACAACTGAAATAGAAAAGAAAGTAAAAAATCATACTAATTTTAAATAAACAAAGATGATAAAAGTTCCATTGTGCATATGGACCACATCTTTTTTCTCCACTCTTCTCGGTTAGGTACCTCATTGGTTCCATCACTTACCTGGTGTAAAGAGTGCTGCATCAGACACTGATGTGCAAGTGTCTCTGTGATGCGTTCACTTGGAGGCTTTCAGGTAAATACCCAGGAGTAGGGTAGCTGAGTCACATGGAGATCTAGTTTTGAGTTTGTTTGTTTGTTTGTTTGTTTGCTTGTTTTTATGTAATACTTTTATTAATAATTTGAGTTTCATACAATGTATCTCAATAACACCCTCTTCCCATTCCTCCTTGTTCTACCCTCCTACCCCTGTGCCCTCAAAAAGAAGAAGGAGGAAGAGGAAGAGAGGGAGGAGGAAAACGAGAAGGAAGAGAAGGAAGGAATTAAGTCAACCTTGTATGGCAGGGACATGGATCACTGGCATCACCACAGTCCCTGGAGGCAGAAGGCTGCTCTAATCATAGACATTCACCTGGCCCACCAGCCTGAAATGAAGCAGGACAGAGGCTGACCTGAAGTTGAGTCCCACTGCCTAAATCCAGGACACCAAGCAGGCCCACCAGCATCCCACAGGGCCCAGGGCCTCCTGTAGGTACCTAGACATCCCACAGGCTCCTAGTCATCCTGCAGGTGTACAGACATCCCATAAGTACCAGGATGTCCTCAGGCATCAAGGCATCCCATGGGCACCAGCACATCACACAGGCACCCAGATATCCCTTAGACAACCAAACATCATACAGGTACCCAGTCATATGGCAGTCACCAGAGCCTTCCACAGGCACCCAGACACCCTGTAGGCTCCAGGACATCCCACAGACACCAGGACTTCTCACAGGCTCCAGGGCCTCCTGCAAGTACCCTGGCATTCTGCAGACACCTTTATATCCCACAGGTGCCCAGACCTTCTGCAGGCACCAGGACCTCCTGCAGGCACCAGGGAATCTCACAGACATCCAGGCATCATGTAGGCACTCAGCCAATCCATGGACACCAAAACATCCCACAGGCATCAGGCCCTCCTGCATACACCAGGACATCTCAAAGGTGCCTGGACCTCCATTAGGCACCTGGACCTCCTGCAGGCATAGGAAATCACACATGTTCCCAGACATCTGGTATGTATCAAGGCCTCCCACAGGTACCTGGACATCCCACAGGCTCCTGGGCATTTTTCAGGTGCCTGGACATCCCATAAGCACCAAAATGTCCTGTGGGCACCAGGGCATCATCCCATAGATCCCTGGACATTCCATGGGCACAAAGGCATCCTGCAGGCACCCAGCCATCCCTCAGGCACCATGAACTCCAGCAGGTACTCAGACCTACTGCAGGCACCAGGACATCCTGTAGGCACTAGGGTTCCCACAAGTCACAAGGCATCCCACATCCAGACATCCCATAGGCCCCAGGATGTCCTGTAGGCACCGAGACCTGTGGCAGGCACCAGAGCATCCTGCAGATACCCAGATACCATGCAGGCACCAGCCATCCCACAGATACCCAAACATCACACAGGCACCTATCCTTCCTACAGGCTCATGGTCACTGCACAGGTACATGGCCATCCCTCAGGCACCTAGACATCCTGAAGGTTCCCCAGCATCCCTCAGGCACTGGGCATTCTGCAGGCCCCCAGGTACCATGCCTGGAAGCACCCTGGTATTCTGCAGACGTCTTGATATCCCACAATTGCCCAGATCTCCTACAAGCACCAGGACCTCCTGCAGGCCCCAGGGAATCTCACAGATATCCAGGCACCCAGACATCATGTACTTCATGTAGGCACCCAGACATCACCCAGAGCCCCAGACTGCCCACCAGAGTCAGTACCTCATGAAGCCAGGGTCCAGCACCAGATGGAAGTATCAGTAATGCAGATGGAACTCTAACTGTCTTGGTCCACATGAGCATCCTGAGGCCTTCAAAACCCCTCCCCAAAGGAGGAGGCTCAATCCCACCTATGGAGAACACTTCAGCTGGGACATCTTGCTGTTGCTCAGAATCAGGGTGCTCCTGAGCTTTGGCATTATATTCCAGGTTCAGGGCCCACCCAGACTCTAGGCAGTTGGACCCCACCCCAATCCTAGTACCATCCATCCTGCCACCTTGGCCCCTGCACCTACAGCCCTCTGGCATCACTGCAATCTGTGCCCTCCCCCACCCCCATCAGAGAGGGCACCATGAGCAGCAGCCACAGCCATAGGGGGCAGAGGCTTGGCTCCAGTATGGCAGGTAGTGAAGTGGCCAGGCAGGTCTATTGTGTAGAGACCTGGCCCAGAAGATACCACATTTTTTTAGCTGGGACATCTTACTGATTGCTCTGGTTCAGGGTGATCCTGTGGTTTGGTAGAGGGCACGCAGGCAGGACCCACTAGACTCTAGGTTGATAGCCCCCACCCTGCTCTCAGCACTGTTTGCCCTGCTACCTCAGGTCTTGTGCCTGCAGCCCGCAGCCAGCAGGTAGCGCTGCAGTCTGTGCTCTTCCCATCCCATTAGGGAGGGTGCTACAAGCAGCAGCTACCTACAGCTGCTGTAATGGCAGCCATGCTCGGGTCTGGTGGTTGCCCTAAGGCCGGCCAGTCCCCTGTCCACTCTGGCTGCACTCCCATGTTTGCCACTGCCTCAAGCCATGCATTTCTTAGCAGCGCTCACCATTGTTCCCCTGCCTGCAGAGCCCCCAGCTTGGTGTCACTTCACCCAAAGTTCTTTTGTTCACCATCTTGGTCTCACCAGAGCCATGACTGTGCTTCTAGTTCAGATTCTCTCTGCCCGGGGAAAGGGGGGCAGATGGGGGCGCAGCAGTGGCCCCTGTCTCCCAGGGGGACCCTCATGCATCTACTCCCTCCAGGACTCCCGCTACACATCTCTCCTGCATCCCTTGCCTTATTCCACCATTTTTCTGTTTTCCCTCACAGGCAATTAGTTTTCCAGGTCTGTTGTTTTTCCAATCACATTTAATTCTCAAATTTTTCTCCGCAGAACTTGGAGACAGAATAGTTTCTCTACGTCTGCAAAGTGAGGGGCTGGACACGACTGTATTGGTGGGGCAGCCGGACAGGCGGCCAGAGCCCTATCAGACTCCACCAACGCCTACCACCATCTTGGGATCAAGAAGCTGTTTGTTTGTTTTGAGACAGGGTCTCACTGTGTAGTCTTCGCTAGCCTGAAATGCACCATGTAGACCAGGCTACCTTCGAATTCACAGAGGTCTTCCTGCCTCTGCCTCCCATGTGCTGGGAATAAAGGTGTGTATTACCTCATCTGCCTCTAGGTTTTGAGAACCCTGCATAGTGATTTCCACATAAACTGAACTAACAGTGTATAAGGCTTTCCTCCTTTTTTTTTTAAAGACGGGTCTCTCTATTATGTAACTCTGGCTGTCCTATAATTCAATAAGTAGACCAAGTTGGCCTCGAACTCACAGAGATCCACCTGCCTCTGCCTCCTGAGGGCTGGGATTAAAGGTGCTTACCACCATGCCCAGCTTTAAGGCTTCCCTCTTGTTCACACGCTTGCCAGCGTTTTTAGGTGCTGGGGCAGGGATTACAGTTGCCCACTACCAGGCTGGACAGGACGGTGTTACTTTTTAACATTTAAAGCTAGTCTTTGAACATGTGTTCCTATATTTGTTGTACTGAGATCACTCAATGCAATCCACAAATTTTCTGCTTTGAAGAGAAAAAATTCTTTGAAATGGATGAACAAATTTATAGATGGTCCTGCGATGATGAACAGAGTATGTGTTCTCTTTGCAAGATATAAAAGTGGCCTATATATTATTATATAGTACTAAATGTACTATTCAGACTCTATATTCCCGCTCTGTTTGCCTTTAAGTTCAAGGGTATCACACTGATACCTTATTCTATGAAAGGGCTCATTTTGGTTTTACCTCCTATTTCTAACAGACTGCATTCTGTATTTTGGTGCACTCTTAAGTCTGTATATTAAAAAGTTTACATGGACTGGGGAAATAGCTCAGGGCATAAAGTCCAAGCATGAAGACAAAGGTTCAGATCCCCAGAACCCATATTAAAAATATCAGACAGGCATGGCTGTAATCCCAGCACTTGGGAGGCAGAGACAGGAGATTCCAGGGCCAAGCTGGTTAGCAATAATAGCCAGAATTGATCAGCTCTGGGTTCAACTAGAGACCCTGCCTCATTAAATAAAGTGGAGAACAGGAGCCGAAGAGACTACTCAGCAGCAAAGAGCACTAGCTGCTCTTCCAGAGGACCCAAGTTCAATTCCCAGCACTTGCATGGTGGTTCACAACCATCTGTATCTCCAGTTCCAGGGATCCTATGCCTTCTCGTGGCCTCCATGAGCACCAGGTACTGCAAGTTGTATATAGACATACATAAAGGCAAAACACTAATACACATAAAAATAACAAAGTGGTAATTTTTAACAAAATCAAGGAAGATACTTGATGTCAACTTGGGGCCTACACACACTCCTCTATACATGTGCAAATGTAGTCTCACAGGAGCACTCCTCACACACTCTGGTAACACACACACATACACACACCATGTGGGAAAGAAGGTACTCATAAGATCCCTCCCTTGAGGATTAGACCCTGTGACTATATATCATCCCCTCATTTCTCTATATTTGTAGGTCATAAGGAGGTGCCCATGGATGCCTGGTCTTAGAAATACCCCAAGAGCTCAGATTTCTGAGAAGTTAACTATGACTACTCCTGAAAACCACTCAGCTTTGAGAGAGTAAGGGGGGAAGGGGGACAGAGTTAATTCAAAGACTGAAGGTTGCAAAACAGCAAAGATGTCTGCAGTGCTTCTGGCCTCTTAGATAAAAGAGAGGAATCAGAGCTGACAAGATGGCTTAACAGATAAAGGTGTTTGCCATGCAAGCTTCAGTTCAATCTCTTGAACCCACGGTGGAAGAAAAGAGCCAACTCCTGAAAGCTGATCTCTTGCCCCCAGACAGGCACTGTGGCACATGTACACCCAGGCTCACATATGCACACCGTACATTCAATAAGACCAGAAGAACCACGTCTTGCCTTGGGTTTTATAGCAACCACACACTGTTGGGTGAGCTGTCTTTGAAGAAGGCAGTCATCCGATGCAAGATGAAAGACGAGGCACATGTCTGGTTTTGTTTTTGTTTTTGTTTTTGTTTTTGTTTTTGTTTTTGTTTTTGTTTCAATGGCCTAGCCTTATGCTCTCTAGGAACCTCTGAGTTGGAGCATTCTTCAGAGATTGCATTTCAAAGTCACAGTGGCCAAGGGACCCTAATGTCGTTGAGTCAACATCAGAAGGAGGGAGACAAATCGACTGGTGAACCGAGTAACATGAGCCACGAACATTTCTGCACTGTAAACTCCAGTGTTCAGAGCCAATCATCGCTCATGTTGAAGTAGCTATTAATAGAAGTCACTGTTAGTGGAAGCAGCCATTAATCCACGCTGCTTTTGCTTGGGCTCAGGCTTTCAGGAACTGGAAACTCGATAGCTATTGTCCTTGGCTTTTCTTGAGTACAAAAGAATCCCCTCACGTGAGTCTTGGTTCGTAGCCAGCGTTCCCTTCATATCATGCTGGCCACGTCAAAGCTCCCAGCTGTTTCTTCTTAGCTCTTCTGTGCTAGAATACAACCCTACCACTGACCTCTTGAGGCTTAGTTCCAAGAATTTTGTTTAAAAGGCAGGGATAGAATGGGCAGAGGCCGGTGTACGGTTTTCCCAGGATAAATGGCTGAATAAACATAGGAAGTTTAGAGCATGCTTCACCCAAGATGCATTAGCAATAAGGGCATAAAAATACTTTTTGAACTTACTTCTACAGGACTAATTTTCATAATTTCTTCAAATGATAGGTGAACCATGTATCTGCCCAAAATCCATAATTTTTCTGCACTGACCCATGAAACAGAGCCATCTACAAAGAGAGAGAGAAATAAGTAAGAAGTAAGTAAATAACCAAATAACAGCTTCTAAATGGGAGGTGGCTCAGCTGGTTGAGGACCTGAGTTCAATTCCCCCAGAACACACATTTAAAAAAAAAACAAAAAACAGACACAGTGGCATATACCTGTGATCCCAGCACTGGGAAGGTAGAGATGGGAAGATCCTGGGGCTTGCTGGCCAGCCAGCCTACCCAAATTAGTGTACTCCAGGTTCAATGAAAGACCTTATCTCAAAAAAATAAAATAAAAGAATTGGAGAGATGGCTCAACAATTAAGAGCCCTGAATGCTCTTGAAGAGGAGCCAAGTTCAGTTCCCAGCACCTGTGTTGGGCAGCTCACAACCATCTGTAACTCTATCTCTAGGGAATCTATCATTCTCTTCTGGCCTCCACAGGCATGCCCATGCATGTGAACACACACACACACACACACACACACACACACACATAAATAAAAATAAAATAAATCTTTTAAATAAACAAATAGCGTGGAGCCGGGCAGTGGTGGTGCAGGTCTTTGATCCCAGCACTCAGGGGTCAGAGGCAGGCAGGTCTCTGTGAGTTCAAGGCCAGCCTGGTCTACAGAGTGAGCTCCAGGACATCCAGAGACCAGAGTTACAATAGAGAAACTTTGTCTAGAACCCTCCCTCAAAAAAGAAACCCAAAAAACAAACAAATATACAAATATGGTGGAAAGTAATTGAGGAAGACTCCACGCACTGACCTCTGACCTCCACATAAATCCACACATGTGCACATGCACTGCATGATATGTGGTGATCCAGGACATCTTTGATGCCAAATTCTTTATGGCACTCCTTAATTCACTCAAGTACTATGTAATGGGTCCCACCTGCAAGACCCCACGAAACAGGCCGCGGCTACAGATAGCCACCACCTGAAGCTTGCTACTTGACTGTGTGGTGTCCGGATCAGCAGCAGCAGCGTCACCTGGAACTTGTTAGACACTCATATATTTTTTTTAATACTTGAGACCAGAAAATATAGTGATTTATTTTGGGCTCAATTCTTTAGTCAGTAATCTGACAGCTTGAAGTATGTTTGACTCTCTTTTATTACTATGTTATTTTGACTCTAATTACTGATGATAATTAGATCGTCATCTTTATGACTGCCCTGTCACTATATTTGAATGGAACCAAGCTTACCTGCACGTATCCCAAGTGCTCTTAGGATTTCTGCTTGCCTAGAATGTCTTTCCTTAATTATTGCCTACAAAACTGGGTTCAAATTTTCTTCTTCCCTGAAACATTTTGGGGTGTGTGTGTGTGTGTGTGTGTGTGTGTGTGTGTGTGTGTTATAACTCAAAGGACAACTTAGGTGCCATTTCTCATGTACTATCCAACTTCTTTTTGAAGGCGGAGATTGTCTGATTGCTTTTTGAAATGGGGTCTCTCAGTTGCCCAGAACTCACTGAGTAGGCTAGGCTAGCTGGCTAGTGAGCCCCAAGGATTCATCTCTCCCTCCTCAGTATGAAAATTACAAGCATACACTACTATGCCTGACTTTTTTATATAGACTCCGGAGATCGAACTCAGGTCTTCATCCTTGCAAGGCAAGCACTTCATCAACTGAGCTATCTCCCCAGCCCTTCCCTTTGGGTTTTGCTTTTGCTATTATTATTATTGTTGTTGTTGTTTTTATTATTATTATTATTATTGTTATTACTATTACTATTATTATTATTATTTAGGTGGTACTGGGGGTTGAATTCAGGGTTTCATCCATTCCAGGCAAGGGCTCTACCACTAAGAAATTTCCCACCCCATTTTCACTTAGTGACAAGGTCTTACTAAGTTACCCAGGGTGGTCTTGAACTTGATATCCTTTTGCCTTAGCATTCCATGTAGCTAGGATTACAGATTACAAGCTGTGCCATCAAACTCATCTTAAGTTTTCCTGTATCTCCTTAGCTGGAAATAATCTCTTATTCTTTGCAATTCCCAGAAGACCCTCTGCATCACAGTGTTCTGGCATTTGAAACCCCTATCTATGATGTATCAATCATCAATTTTCAATGAACTGGAACCGGCTGAGGTTGCCCCACCCCCAGGCCTTTGCTACAGGCCTTTACACACAGTAACACTGTATTGGTGGCATTTAGGGAAAAAGAAGTGAGAGCGTGTAAATCTGTCACCAAGGGCTGTTTCATGGAGTGTGGGCACTGGCAAGGTCTAAAGAAAATATAAAAGTCAGCTTTCTCATGGGCCGATTCACAAAATACTGTTATCTCCTCAAGCCAGGGAATCAGATGTGGGGATTGGGGGCCAGGGAGATGACTCGGTTGGTAAAGTGCCTGCCTCCAATGCAGAAGGACCTCAGTTTGGATCCCCAGCATCCCTAGAGAGACACATCTGTAGCTGCAGCCCTGCGGTGGTTGCCCTGAGGATTTGAGTGGATCCCCAGGGCTCAGTTGTCAGCAAGTCCAGCCAATCAGATTCAGTGAGAGACCCTGTCTCAATAAAGTGAGAAGTTATTGAGGAAGACATCTGATGTCTACTGCCTCTGAGCATCACACACGTGCACATGCACCACATTACATACACATACACACACACACAAATACTTTCTTAATTGAAGTGTGTATGTGTCACTGTTGACATCTTAGATGGCTGTTGAAGGACAATGTAGCCACAGGGACCACAACATTCACCAAGATCCAAGCTGAATTGGCCTTTTCCCAACCGATTACAAAGCTGGAGCTGTATTTCTGCAGATCCATTATCCTCAAGTACAGAGTATATCTAATAGCCAAAGTTCAGTCCATTACCTCCAGAAAGTTCATGAACTAACAGAACACAGGGTCCAAATAGAGTGAACTTGAACTCACTGTAATTTGATAACAGAACTTGCCACACATGGGGATTCTGGAAGAAGACTGACAATAAAGACTTGAGTGATCTCCTTGGGGTCATGGGTGTGAGGTTCAGGCTCCTGGAGACCATGTGCCTGGAGGCCAGGCAGAGGGAATTCACCCATGTGTTTAAGACATTGATTGTATGTTGTTTAAAATTACTCCCACGGGAGTCTCAGAGATTAATTCCAGAAAAGGACAAAAAGGCCTGATGAGGTGGCATGGGCTTGGAATGCCAGCGTTGGGAAAGTGGAGACAGACATAGCCCTGAGGTTTGCTGACCAGTTAGCCCACCTAGCCTGCAAGCCCCAAGCCTTAGTGAGAGAGAGAGAGAAACTGTCTCAAAACAAATGGCAAGCACCGAGGCACAGCAGCTGAGGTTGACCTCTGATCTCTGCACACAAACATACGCACACAAAGAAAAAACAAAAACCTGAAACTCTACAGCCATCCTGTCTCTGCCTTGGCCACTGCAGGACTTAAGTAAGGTTTTAGTGCACATCTGTCAAATAAATGCACCCCAAGGCATCTTTGCTTTGCTTGCCAAGAGCCAACAGAAAGCTTTCTCACAAAAAACTTTATCTCACTTTAATACTCACATTTTACCCAGGTTTCTTACTCTTAATCCCACTCTATAGGTTCTCATCAAGTCTAAGACATTGCCACAAAACAAGGACATGGGTTCCTTGTAAGACAGACACGTCCTCATTTCAGAAACCTCAGCATTGGAAGAGCAGGTTGATGCCGTAGAACGCGGTTCTACTCTGCCAGATACATGACAGGTTCTAAAGTGTGGCAGGGGAAATGGGTGAGGATCACAAAAACAATGAAATCAACCCTGATTTTGGAGGTGAAAGACCTGTCTGGAGGGTGGAGTTCCCCTAGAAGTGACTCTGCCCAACCTCCTACCCCCTGGCAAGCAGGTCTCACCAGTGACGTTGAAGGGTGTCCTCAGGATCCCGGTCATCCAGGAGTAGAGAGCTCTCTGGGTGTGAGCTGAGGTTTGATCATAGAGGTCTTTGAACACTGCGGATCTAAGACACACAGACACAGGTATCCATTAACAACACACAGGCAGATGCCCACCCTGAAGGAGTCATGAGAGCACTATGCCAGGGATGCCATGCTGAAACTCCCCACATGCCTTTGCTGTATTGACTGTTTGCCTCATTTTCCCTCTTCCCCTTCTCAGCTAAACACCTTTCAAAGAGCTGTGCATCCAGTCTCTGTTTTTTCAGCTCATAGTTCCCTCTCTCTGTGTTTAACAGCTTTTTTGAGATATAACTTCCATGCCTTATAATTCACCCATTTAAAGTATATAATTCACCAGCACTCCCAAACACAGTCAGGAACATCAGGAGTTCAACATCGGACTTAGATACGCAGGAAATTCGAGGCTAGCTTGGGTTGCATAGGAACATATCCCAGGAAAAAGAAATCCTCATATTTTTAAGAAAATGGATGGAACTAGAAAATATTGTTTTAGGTAAAGTAACTCAGGCTCCAAACACAGCATACACAGATCTTGCTTCTGATTTTTACATATGTATTGTGTGAGAGTGGGTGTGGGGGGTGTGGGTTGGCTATTCTTAGTTGTTGTCAACTTGCTTAAAACTGGAATTAACTAAAACCCATCATCATCAATGTCTCCAGCGGCTTACAAAGAAACTCCACACCCTTAGCTATCACCCCTCAACCTCCAGCTCCCCAACTCCTGGAAACCACGAATTCACTACCTCTCTATGGATTTGCCTGTTCCAGATACTTCATAATTTCTGTGTCTGGCTTCTTGCACCTGCAGAACGCTTCCCAAGTTAATACATGTTGGAGCATGTATCAGGCCTCCATTCCTTTTTATGAGTAAGATTGTGAGTAAGAGTCAGTCCATTGTATGGGTAGACTATATTTCGGTTGTCCAGTCATCAGCCAATGGATATTTCGATTGTTTTCACCTTTTATTTTGTTTGTTTGTTGATGCTTGAAATTGAGGCCTCACACATGTGATGCACATTCTCTACCACAAGCTCCTCTCTCTCTCTCTCTGTCTCTCTCTGTCTCTCTCTGTCTCTCTCTCTCTCTCTCTCTCTCTCTCTCTCTCTCTCTCTCTCTCTTTCTCTCTCCTAGTTATCCTCCTAAGGACCTACCAATTGTCTCCACAGCTGCCCCACTGCGCATCCACACCATCACCACAGCCCATCTCTGATTTCTCTAATTGTCTTTACCCTTGTCAATCTCTGGTATTTTGACAAATGACCTTCTGCTGGTGTGAAGTGGCCTTGTCACTTTCTAAGCCTCTGCAGTCTAATTTGCCACCACTGTATTACCCCCATGGCTTCTTCTCACCCAAACCAGAAGTCCTAGTTGTCACAAATAGGGCTTTTGCCAATTGATAATCTCTGGTACTGCCCATCCCTCCTGCTCATCCTGAAAACTCACAAACCTCTGTGTCTTGGGAGCATTCCTTCATTCACATCCACACCATGAGTACAACTCACATCAGCCCATGAGTGCAACTCACCACATCAACACCATGAGTGCCACTCACCATGCCAATACCATGAGTACAACTAACACACACACCATGAGTGCAACTCACCATATCAGCACCATGAGTGCAACTCATTGTGTCAACAATTCATCCACCTTTTCTAATGAGCATTCCCACCAGCCCTTTTTCCAGTTATTCTATGTGTGAACAACCAAATTTTCCCTTAACCCCCCACACAATGTTATCTTTGTATTTTCTATTTCTTTGTCTCCTTCCTTTCTTTTGGCTTTTTATTTTAATTTTTATTTTATTTTGGGTGTATTTGTGTTTGTGCATGCTTATCTGTGATGTGTACCACATGTGTGCAGTAGCAATGGAGGACAGAAGAGAGCTTCTGATCCCCTGGAACTGGAGTTATAGGTGGCTGTGAGGTGCCAGATGCAAATGCTAGAAATCAAACCCAGGTCCTCTGCAAGAGCAGCAAATGCTCTTAATCACTGGGCCCTTTCTCCAGCACCTTGCTTTGTTTTTTAAGAGCAAGGATAGTTTAAAGGCAGGGACAACAGAAAGACACAGACACAAAAAGATATATAGACACACACACATATACACACATAGGCACATACAAAAATAGTGTATATATATATACACACATATATGTGTGTGTATGTGAATATATATGCATACATACATACAAAGTGGTAAGCATCATTGGCTTTCCCACTGCAAAAATGCTGTTCACCATTCCCTGTGGAACACTATTGCCCTAGGGTGAGTCATTTTAACCCTCTGCCCTTCAATGTCCTCATTCATAAAGAAGAGAAAGGGGGCAGGTAGAGTGAGAAGCTGAGAGAAGACATGGGTCAAATATCCTGGGTCACTTCAGGGTCAAGAGGTGGAGCCCTCATGAATGGGATTAGTGCCCTTATCCAAGAGACTCCAGAGGGCTCTTGTGCCCCTTCTGCTGGGAGAAGACACAGCTAGATGCTCCTATGAACCAAAAAGTAGAAAGACACCAAATCTGCCATTCCTTGGCCTTAGATGTCCCAGCTACCCGTGTCTGTTATCCAAAGTGCCTCACCTACAGCTAAGATCCTCGGGAGAGCAAGCTAGGATATAGTGGCACTATTTTTCAGTGTATTTTTAAATTATATTTTACTTAAAATATTGGCTTTCTATTAATGGAAATAAAGCCAAATTCATTTTATTTTTTTCCATGTATCTGTGTGTGGTGCGCATGTCTATTTGCATGTGTGTGGGTACACGTGGGTGTCCATGCCTATGGAGGCTAATATTGATGTTGGGAGTCCTCATTGCTTTCTTTTCCACCTCATTCATTGAGTCAGGATCTCTCAATCAAGCCCAGAGCTTGATGGTGTGGCTAGACTCCCTAAGTAGCCTGCTCTGGGGATCCCCTTTCTCTGCCCTCCCAGGCTGGAATAACTGGAAGGTTGCCACATGCACCTACCACTTGCATGGAACTCTGATCCTCATACTTACACAGCAAATGCTTAACCACTGAGCCATTCCCCAAGCCCTAAAACAAGTAGTTTTTAAGTGCAAAGGATGAAAGCTTTTAAAGAAAATCATGAAGCAGATCACAGGGCAGGTGGCAGATAGATGTGGCAAAAACGAGAATGGTTTCCAGAAGGCTACAATTGAGAGGGAAGACAGTTTTAACCAAAGCATCTCTCAGCTCTGCTTCAGAAGACATGTCTACCTGTGTCCACATCTTCTCCCTTGCTGGGTAGTACCTCCTTGAGTCCTCACAGCAGCCCCTGAGCAGCACACAGAACTGTGTATACAGAAGAAAGGACTCACAGGTTCTTAAAGGCATCCTCGCGCAGGTCCTGGGGTAGCCTCTCTGCGATGTCTGGCTGCAGAAAGCTGCCGGGGGACCCTCTGAGCACCCTGCCCAGGACCTCCACACACTCCAGGGGGTTCAGCACCTGGAAACACCGCTCCAGTGTGATGAGAAACAGGCTGCGGTTCACACCAGGGCTCTGAAGGGCCTCTTCCCGAATGTCTGCCAAGTTGATGACAGTGTCCTTCAGGTCCTGAAGGAATGAAAGAAATTGGAGTCACTACAACTTTGTGACCAAAGTACCTGAGAGGACAACCTGAAGGAGGAAAGGTTTATTCAGTCTCCTGGCTTCAGGGGGATCATTGCATGGTCACTTGGTCCCGTGTGCTTAAGCAGAACATGATGGGGGTGGGAGCTTTTAGAGGGAGCTATTCACTGCATTGTTGACAAGAAACAGGGAAATGAAGGGACCATTCACAACCTTCAAAGCCTGCCTACTTCCCCTGTGACTTACTTCCTGCAATTAGGCCCCATCTCCTAGAGTTTCCACCAAACTAGTGGAAACTGGTCCCATCAGCTGGGGACCATGAGCCTATGGGGGACATTCCATACTCAAGCCATAGAGTCACATGAGAGCTGCCATCGACTCAGCAGCATTGGAAGGGACCCACATACTGCAGCATGGAGAAATTCAGGATCACAGTTTTACACCATGCTGAGAAGTGGAATCTTCTAGAAGTTTCCATCACCTTTGGATCAAAGTCAAGGCTTTCATCTGCTCTCCCTGCACTAGGCGGCTTCCTGTTCTCCAGGTGCTGCACCGTGAGTGTCACATCTACACTTTCATTAGCACAGAACTGACACCTGGTGCTTCCTCTAGGAGTGAACATGAGAACCAGGTTCTGCAGTGGGGACAGGAACTTTGTCACAACAGGAATCATGGGCATTTTCATGATATTTTACAGCTACTGCAGACATATTGAGATCCTTACAGTCAACACTTACTGAGAGTTCTGGAAGTCACTAGACCTGCTGCTGAATTCTATTTGTGGATGTGTTAAAGAAACGCACAATTTACATCTGTTTGTACTCAGCCTTTCCACAAGTGTTCTTCAAGAGAACGGACTTCCTTGGTAATGTCTGTATTTTGTTTCATAGATTTATAAAACATCACTCTTAGATAGGCCCATAGCTTCCTCAGGCCGGAACCTGCTTTCCAACCTCAGAGCCAATCTTCTTTCTAAGATGTATCACTAGAGGTTACTTACATTCTCCAAGACTCTGTTTCCTCACCTGAATATTAAAAAAGCAAGATTAATTCTTATTTTGTTTGCAGGTGCTAGGCATGGAATTCAGGATGTTGTACATCATAGGTCAGCATTCAACCACTGTGCTAAACCTTCAGTCCTCTGTGTGCCTGTGTGTGTGTGTGTGTGTGTGTGCGTGTGTGTGTGTGTGTGCAGGACAGAGTTTCACTCTGTAGTCCAGTCTGGATTGGAACTTTCTATATAGCCCAAAATGATGCAAAAATCTTGTCTTGCTTCAGCCTCCTGAGTTCTGAAATTGAAGACATGAGCCAGAAAGCCTGACTTTAAACAGTAACATTCTTCTTAACTTTATTTAAGAATGTTCTGGAAAAGGTTAAATGAACCCATGCATGTTAAACCTCTAAAACAATGACAGACAGACTATCTGTCCCATCTGCCAAAACTGGCGCACCACTTGTTTTTGTGAATACAGTTTTATTGATGTATCCTCATACCTAATAGCAGAGTTAACTAATTGTGACTAGGACTGTGTAGTCTACAAACCTTGCGTTTTGCTCACTGGACCCTTGCTGATGATCCCCATGGAAAAAATCCTCGTGCATAGAAAAGCCTCAATAAGTGTTAAGCAGCAAAGTTTTTATAGATTTTTAAACTGAATCTTTTTTAAAAGCTGAAGTTCATTTCAAAATGAAATCTATCCATATCAAACTACTGGCTATTATATTTTAATAAGCAATATTAAAGTAAGTACAGACTAAGAGCTAGGGATATTGCTTTCCCAGCACTCAAGAAGCCTTAGGTTTGATTGCCAACACTACCAAAATAATTAAATAAAAAATAATTATATAGTCATTAAAATCCTTTTCAGAACCTTGTGAATTAAAACTAATAAGAATCCTAACATTTTAGAGTTAGAGAGATGGTTCATCAGTGAAGAGCCTGTGCTGCTCATGCAGAAGACCTGAGTTCAGTTCCCAGCACCCACACATGGAGCTTACATCTACCAAAACCTTCTGTTGCAGAGAATCCAAAGCCCTCTTTCTGATCTCCACAGTCACCAGGCACACATGTGGTGCACATTCATACACGCAGACAAAACACTCATACACATTAAAATAAAAATACACCTATCTTTTTTTTTTTTTTTTAGGAATCTTGCCATCCTGAGTTCACATGAGGAAACCGAGGCGTGGCAAGGCTTCAACACCACTTTTGGAACAGTGATCCTCACCCAACTCTCTCCAATAAATAGACATTAGCGTTCAGCTTTGGAGCCTCATGGAATTCCCGGCGTGGGGGATCTTGCTCTGTGTGTGTGTCACTGACCTTGTTTTGTGGTATTGGCGGCTGTTGCTTGTCTTCATCCTGCACTGTAACCTTAAAGACAGGGACAGTCCTTTCTCTCTACACCCACTGCACACAGCAATCACCCTCACACATTTACCAATTCAAACAGTTAGGAGACCCTGTGCACCCTTAGCCTGTAAGAATAGGAAATGTGAGTTGGAGAAACTGAAGAAGAAAAACCAGGTCCTAGAGTCCCACGTTGGGGCGGTGGAGAAAAAAGGAAGGAGTCAAGAATAGCCAAGGTCTGAGTAGACCCAGTAAATGCTAACTGCCCTGGCTCCTTCTCGTGGGATGCCAAGCGCTCCTCACCAGGCGGTCCCACTTATCTTCCAAAAGGCATTTCATGGCGGTGTGGAACTGCTGGGCATCAGTTTCCCTCAGGTCCTCCAGCAGCTTCTGGGGCTGGTACAGATACTGTTCCAGGTGAGTTTCCATGACTGCCTGGGCATGGGAGAGTCAGCCAGTGAGGACAAAAGACCGAACAGTGGGTCAGCACCATGGCCAGCAGCCCAGAGGGCTCCCCCCTGACTCCCTGCAGCGTCCACCTGCTGGCAGGTAGCCTGTATGTGGGGGTTTGAGTGGCTGCAAATGCTGTAAAGTCAGGGGATTCCTTAGAAAATCCAGATTTCCAACTCCACTTAGAAAATGCAAAGGATGAACACCACTGGGCATGCTTCCGCCTTCTGCTGATCAGCCTGATTTCCCCATTCTGTGGCCTGCCTAGTCCTTCTCCAAGGCAGCGGGCCTCTGACAGGAGGCTGAGTGTCCCTGATGTGGAACTATTCAAACCCTAATGCTAAGCACAGGAGAAAACCCAGACAGGATGAATAAACGTGTCTGTGGTGCTCCATCAGGACTTCCAGCCTGTCCTGAAAGCGTCTCCTCTGCTATTTGCAGACTTGCTCTCTTTTTGATTTAGTAGCTTTTGGATTTTGTTGTTGCTGTTGTTCAGTTCTGAGGATGGGATCTCACTGTGTAGCCTACCCTAAATCACACTCCTCTTGTCTCATATTCTTAAATACTCCTTACACAAATATGCTCTGGAAAGGCAGTGTAAAATAATGTCTGTAGGCAAACACTGGGTATAAAAGACAATGACATGTATGCAAATCTTTATGTTCATACTTAGCTGAACTTTGATTTAGTTAGATATGAATTTGTGTGTTGCATTTTGTCTTTTGAGACAGGGTCCCATGTAGCCCAGGCTGGTTTCACATTCACTTTGTAGCCAAGGATGATTTTGAACGTGTGATTCTTCTGCCTCTAACTCCCTATGCTGAGATGGCAGGCATGTGCCAACCATGCCCATTACCTGTAGTGCTGGGGATCAAGCCCAGGGTTTCACGCATTCCAGGCAAGCACGCTATCAAACAATCTACACCTCCAGCCCATGGAAATCCTATATTTTTTTATTTGCTAAGTTGGCAATCCTACATCTGGGTCTCAGAAACCACATCTGAAAAAGAGACTGGGATAGTGCTCACCATGTGGTGTGTTGTGAGAACCAAATGTCTACAGCATTCTCGATGGTGCCCAGCACAGAAGTGCTCAGTAGTGCCCACCATTTTTCTCTGCTTGCGATGAGTTTTTTATTTATTTGATGTCTGCCTCTACCTCAGAATGGTGGGCATAATATCCAGTTCTTCACCTCATTCTCACTGCCTATGACTGCTCCAACCTCCCAAGAGAGTAGAGATGCTGAATGGGGTGTGCATGTAGAAAGAGCAGTAATACACCTACCGGTATGGGAAACCTTACTGTCAGAGAGAAAGGGGTTACTTGTGACTATCAATTTCATTACCAGGGGTGACAAAGACGTGTGCAATATGGACCGAACAGCCCCTCCAGCTGGTAGGTGTAGCAAATAGTCAGCAAACAGCCATCTGAGTGCAGCTCTGATGTGAACGTCAGTTGATATGTTTGTTTTTATAGAAACGTAAGTTAAAACTGGAAATAACACAGAACCACCGTGCTATTCCTTTATCCATTAGTCTATGATGTGATTTCTCTCAACATATAGTCCTGAGCTTCCAGCCGTGTCAAGACACCCCAGTCATCACACCCTCACTGTGCCTACTGATCTCTAGCCAAATGTCCACTGCCGACACCAGCAAACATGTGCATGTTGGATGTGGCTCATCTTCCAAGGTTCGTGCCTTAGAAGTTCGGCTCCCAGTGAAATGGCATTAAGAAGTGGTACCACCTTTAAGAGGAGGAACATGGTGGGAGGTGAGAGGGACACCATCCTTGGAAGGAACTGAGATAGGTCCCGTGAGACACTGATTAGTTCTTAGGAGAAGATTAAAGTGAGCTTGGCCATGAGTCCTGCCCCATAGTCTTCTCTCCCCATGTGACCTTCTCTCTCACAGGTAATGTAATGTCATCTACCCATGTTATACAGTCAGCTGTGCCTTTGCAGGAACCAGCACTATACTGATGGATTGTTAACCTCTAAAACCATGAAGTAAACTAAACTCTTTATTTAAAAAAAGATTTATTTTATTCATGTATGTGTGTATATGTATATGTGTAAGCATGTGTGCACATGTGTGTAGAGGAGCCCACAGAGGCCATCAGATCCCTTGGATGTGAAGTTGCAGGTGTTTGTGAGCCACCAACATAGGTGCTGGGATCTGAACTCTTGTCCTCATGATTGAGCAGCAAGCACTCTTAACTACTGCTTCATCCTTCCATCCCATCCTGTCTTGGCATTTTGTTATAGTAATAGAAGTACTTACTCTTAGATCTTCTGTTATAGTAACTAAAGTGTCTCATACACTTCTGCTATTGTTTTATCAGTAAAGTCCCTCCAGTCTCCACTTGGTGCACAGCTAGTTTGCACTAAGATGCGACCAATAGTGAAATGTAGGGCCACACACACACCTGCAGACTGGAGATGGTGAAGGCCACATTCTGGGAGTTCAGATAGGCAATGACTCTGTGGGATAGGTCTGCAGTCCACACATGGGAGCTTCAAGCAAAGACAGATGGGAGAAAGTCAACGGCAAATCCTTGCAGACATTCCTGCACTGGCTGTGTGCCCTAGGGCTCAGAGAGGAGGGAGTGACCGGGCCAGAGATGCCAGGAACTTTATGTTGAGAAGTAAGAGATGCTTTCACCTGGCACAGTGGGAGGAGTGTTCTCGTGAGTGTATATACAAATGTGTGTGTGTGTGTGTACAGGGGTATATGTGTGTATATACAGGTATGTATTATGCAGGAGTGTGTGAGTACAGGTGTGTGTGTGTACAGGTGTGATACAGGTGTATGCGTATACAGATGTGTGTGTATACAGGTGTATGTGTGTACACAGGTATGTGTTATACAGGTGTATGTGTATACAAGAGTGTGTATTTGCAGGTGTGTGCATATAGGAGTGTGTGGCCATGCACACATGTATGCACCCATACATGTCTATAGATGCCTGAAGACAACCTCAAGTTACCGAGACAGGGTCTCTCATTGGCCTGGGGTTCACTGATTTAGCTACACTGGCTGGCCAGCACATCCCAAGAAGCTCCTGGCTGTGCCACCCCAGCACTGGAGTTACAAGCATGCCCTGCTATGCCCAAAACCTCTATGCAGGTTCTGGGGATCAAACTCAGGTTCTTAGGCCTATGAGGCAAGCATTTTGTCTCCCTGACCCCTAGAAAGAGCTTTTTTATAATTTGTTGTCGTTGTTGTTAAAACAGATAGACGTATAATAAGTGAATAAATAAAATTGTAGCCCGAGAGAATATATCTAAAACCACCCACTGGAGTTCTCATGGAGGGATGTTAACAGGGGCCTTTCATCTTGCTGTGATTGGCTGTCCCTGCAAGGGGCCCTGAAGTTCCCAGTTTCTCTTCCTTATAGAATGCATATTAAGATTTAATGTTGGCAAATTTCTTCCTGTAACACTGCCACACCACCCCATCTCTCCAGTCTGTCACACAGGCCTGAGCAACGCAGAGAGGGCAGTGGTGGCAGCAGGCCTGGAGCCAGGTGCCAGGGTCACATTCCAGCTCTGTCACTCCCAGCCGGGCGGCCTCCACTAACCTTCCCCGAGCCTCGGTTTCATTATCCTGCCCAAAGGGATAGCAACGGGCCCACCCTGAGGGCACAGTAAACATGTGTCTCTCTGCACTGAGCACTGGGAATGGCATTGCCTCCTCAGAAGCACTTCGGGCACCTTGGCTTTTACGCACCAGTGATGGAGGGGACTGCTCAGGGAGCAAGTCAGCTAGAACCCTGTGTGTCGGTTGATGCGCTTCGCAACGAGCATAGACTTTTCTCAAGTACGAAACTCCATCTACAGGTTATTAGGGGAAAAACCCATCCCTCCCAACCCCTCAGGGGCAGGTTACCTTTCAAACTGTATGAGGTCCAGTATTGCTACAACGGGGACAAAATGAAGAGACAGCTTTAAACAGCACCCTTCCACAGACACCACATCCATATTCTGTTTGAAAGTCTCGGAAGGTACACATGGGGCAGACTGGGGACATTACCATTCAGATAGCGTCCCTCTATTATTTCTTCCTAAAAGGCAAAGAGATAACATCAAGTATAGCATTCAAATTTGGCAGCGCAGCTGGAGGGCATTTTGATTAAAATAAAAATGGAGCACTCACCGCCATTTTCTGCAACAATGGATGTAAATCTGTAAGAAAGCCATTGGATTTGTGACTATAACTGAACTGTACGACCTTCATAAAGGCAAATGCAGCTACCACAGGAGGCCAACAAAAGCCACTCAGGCTTTCCATGAATTGTAATCATTACAATAACTATGCCCAGTGTGAGGAAACCTTGGCTCACAACCCACACTGAAAACCTTCATACGCCGTCGCTGATAGCGCCACTTTGTCCAGTCACTGTGGAAATCAAGGAAGAGGTTCCCCCAAAACCTAAGTAGAACTTCCATATGGCCCACTCTGTGTCACACGGAGGCAGCCAAGGCAGCACACCACAGAGAGACCTGCACATCTGTGCTCAGTGTAGCAATATTCACAGTTTCCAAGATGTAGAGCCAGCCTGGAAACCCATCAGCAAAATACTGGTGAAGAAAATGTAGTCTATACACACAATGGAGCATTATCAGACCATAAAGATGAATGTAATCGTGTCATTTGCAGGAGAAACATTGGAACTATAGTTAATCATGTTAATCAAAATAAGCCAGACTCAGAAACATAAGCACTGCATGCTTTTCCTCATAGTGGAGTATAGTGAACCCGTGGAAAGAAAGGGTGTTGAAGTACATTGTGTGTGTGTGAAAATGTTATAATGAGCCCATTACTTTGTACAGGTAATATGTACTAATAAAAAATAAAACAAATTCTGTATAATAATAACCCTTAAAGCCCTACACATCACACACCCACAGACACACAAATGCATGCGTGCACGCGCACACACACTCACATATCATGAGCCTAAACTGACATATCCAGCTACATCCCCTAAAATGTGTGGAAGCTGTTTCTCTCCCCAGGACTTACCCTGCCCGGAGCTTGGGCCTTTCTGACATGCACCTCCGTGGCTCAGAAAGAGGACCAGTAGAAAGGAGTACATCCTAGGTTCCTGAGACTTTCTCCTGCAGTTAGTCAAGCACAGAAGTAATTCAAGCTTCTTTTTCTTTTAAAAACATAGTTAAGAATATTCAGGAGCAAAAGAAACATACACACCCCAAACTCCTCAAGAATATTTTTAATGATTTAATGATTCCAGTGTATGAGACACACATTCATCTCTCTCCTGGTGACCCCAACACCCCACTTCTATTTTTACCTCCACCCTTGTTCCACTGTACCCAGAAAAGAGGAGTCCCTCAAAGCGCTCACGCCATCACCTCTCACATGAGTTCTGTCTGGGCTCAGAATGTAAGAAATATTCCAATCCTATTAGAAGACAGACCAATAGGAAAACAGAGTTGAACTTCTTTAAAATAGATATAAAAATGTCCAATAAGCACACAGAAATATCACAGCATGTAAGTCACTTTTCATGGGGCCTTGCTCAAAACCAGTTCCATTTGTGGGTTTTTAAGTAAGCAGACAGAAGAGATGGTTGTTTTCAAAATTTAAATCTATGCATGTTACTGTTAAGTCCGAAACTCACAAACTGCTGGCTAAGATACCAATTTACATACCAAAGTGAACCTGGCTGCCATGTTCTCCCAGCATCCCTCAGTCCTTACCTGTTACAGGGTCCTCCTGGCTTGCATACTCTCTAACCTACCCTGAACTCTCCAGGGCTGGGCTGTCCTTCCCTATATAATTCTAACCATTTTGGTTCCTTTTCTCTTGGTCTGAGACCCTCTCGTTCTCTGGCCTCTTGGTCTCCAGGTTCCCTTCTTTCCATTCTTTCTCCTCTCCCCTCCTCCTCTCTCCTCACACAACCCTGCAGCTCAGTCTGGTCAAGCCCACCCTGACTCCCCCAGATGTCTCTGCTTCTAACTATGTTCACCCTTTCATCTACAATAAACATTCCCCTCCACCATACCTAAGAGCAGTTATATTCTTTTCCTTTTTATTTCTTTTTTCATTCAGTTATCTTCCTTCTTATTTTCCTCAAGAGCAAACAAAACGTGAAATAAACCCACAATGAGATTAAGACACAATTACTAAAATGACTGAAAGTGGAAGACTGACAACATCAAACATTAGCAGTGTTGTGATTGGAAAACTGCCAGACTCTTGTAAAATTACATATTTAGTACTCTATGATCAAGGCACTTCAGGGGCTGGGGATGTGCCTTAGTTGGTAGAGAGCTTGCCTAACATGCACAGAGCTCTAAGTGCCAGCTCAAGCACCATAAATTTGGCATTAGAGGCACACACCTGAGGCTAGAAAAGCAGAAGAGCAAGGTTATCCTCAGCTACCTAGTAAGTCCGAGGCATTCTGGCCTATGTAAGACCTTGAGAAAGAAAGGAAGAAAGAAAAAGAGAGAGAGAGAGAGAGAGAGAGAGAGAGAGAGAGAGAGAGAGAGAGAGAGGAAGAACAAAGGAAAGAAGGAAGGAAAAATAAAAAGGAATTTCAATCCCAGGACTTTCCAAAAGAAATGAAAACATACAGATACAAAGATTGGTTCAGTCTTATTTGAAATAGCTATATCTGAAAACAACAAAAATGTCCAAGTACAAGGTTAAAGACAGTATAGTATATCTATTGAACTGAATCAATTGATCACCACTCAGCAATAAAAAAGCTAACCCTACCATCTTAGACAACTAGAAGACCAACTAAAATGTGTGACGCAAAAGTTTCAAGATACTGAATGCCTGGAATCTGAAGACAGAGGTCCCTGAGAGAAAGGGCGCAGACAAGCTGTGCCCAGTCATCACTTCTGAGACTCCAGCCCACAGCACTAGGAGTGGGCAGGAAGGCAATGCCTGGGAGTCACTGAGCTGAGGAGGCATCAAGGCAGCCAGACTCCCAGGGAAGAGCACTTGGAGAGAAGTAAGATACACAGAGAGAATTCTGGAGACCTGAGGAAGGGTTCCTTGAGTATTGAAGATGCCACCTGAGATGAGAGGAATGAAACCACAGGAAGCGGACGAGTCCTTAGGACTCATCCAGGAACAAAGGAGTTCCCACAGCTAGAGCAGAAAATGCTCTGTGTATGCCAAGCACTGGGGCAGCCCTGAAGCTGGGAGTGGAGGACTGCCTCAGAAATGGCCACCAAAGGCAGCATCACGTCCTGGCTGGATACTGAAGTAACAGTGGAAGAGCACTGAGTGAAGAGTATGTGAGATTTCATTCTACATTTTTAACACCCTGTTTATCTCTGTCTGGATTTCAAGATGGAAAACAATTTTAATCACACAAATGAAAGAAAAGGAATGAAACAAAAGTCCATAGGGAAAACCAAATGACTAATACATGCAACAACAAGGATTAATATCAGCAATACACTGAGTGAGAGAATCTAGGAATGGAGCTGGAGAATGTGGCTCCGATGGGTAAGTGTAGGCATAGATGTGAGTGCTGATTTATTTTTATTCTCTTGGGTTCATGGCAGAGGACAGTTTATTCTTTGCTAATTCAATCCCTGGTCAGATGATTTCAGTCTCTATGCAATCTAATCTTAAACCTAGAATTGGAAGGCTTCAGCCTCCTTACAATCTAATCTTAAACATAAACCTAGAATGTTTCAGCCTCCAAGACTTACTGTTGACTAACTCACTCTGACTGGCTCCTTCTGAACTCAGAGCTGTCCTGAATACAATTGACTCTTCTGGTTGCCTGATTCAACTCATTTGCTGTTCTGGCTCAAACTCTTCTCCAAACTGACTGATTCAAACTGACCTTCTGATCCAGCTGACTGTTTCTGACTGAACTCTTCTGACTCTGAGTGACAACGACTGACTCCCACAACTTCTCTGACTGAACTGCTCTGCTCAGATTCAAACTGACTCTTTCTGTAGGTGACTCTTTTTCCCAAACTCACTCTCCTTCTGCTGAATTGTCTCTGTGTTTTATCTGGCTGATTCTCTAACTGACTGCCTCTTGTCTGCTTCCTGTCTGCTTCTGTCTGCTTCTGTCTGCTTCTGTCTGCTTCCTGTCCACTTCTGTCTCACTTCAGTCTGAGCTCTGCTTCCATACTCTGCTTCTACTTTGCTTCCTTCTCTGAACTCTGAACTCTGCCTACTTCCTGTCTGCTTCCACACTCCCAAGATTAAAGGCGTGTGGCACCACTGCCTTCTAATTGAGATTAAAGGTTTGTAGTAACATTCTTTCTACCCTAGAGCAGCCATACTGCTGGATTAAAAGATTAAATGTTCTTCTACAGGTGTTTGCAACACAAGCACAAAGACCTGAGTTCAGATCCCCAGCACCCAAGTAAAAGCCAGATGCAGAGATACATGCTGCAACCCAGTGATGGGGAGGTAGAGACAGGGAAGGCTTGCTGGCCAACCAATTTTGCTGAATTGGTGAGCTCCAGGTCCAAAGCAAAAATAAGAAGAGTGACTGAAGAGGCACCTTATGTTGATTTCTGGCCACTACATGAGCACCCACACTCACGGGCACGCACGCATGCACACATATGCACCATTCTCAAAAATGGGACAGTTTCATTTGTGTGAAACTCCAAGACAGTTAAAAATCATCTACATAACAAAGTCAGGAGTCACCTAGGATATTCTGAGGCAATAGTAGGAAGTCTTACTTCAAAAGAGCATAGAGAATTTTAGGGAAGATGATGAAAATTTCTTTTACTTGTTTTTACTTTATGTGTATGAATGCATCATGTGTGCATCATGTGTGTGCAGTGCCTGGAACTGAGGTTACAGACAGTTGGAAACGGCCATGTGGGTGCAAGGAATCAAGCTGGGTCCTCTGGAAGTGCAACTTATACTCTTAACTGCTGAGTTATCTCTCTAGTCCCACTGATGGGAATTTCTATATTTTGATTGCAGTGGGTATTACATAGAAACCACACTTACCAAATCTCATTGAAATGTGTATTTTAAATGGATAGCTATTATTATATCTAAGTGATACCTCCCAAAAGTTGAAATCCAAAGAGAAAAGGAAACCATGGACTGTAGAGTCACATGGTCTCGCTTCTGTCCCATCTTGCTTCAACTCTGGGGTAGATAGTGGTACTATCCTAGTTTGTTTTCTGTTGCTGTGATAAAATACTGACCAAAGCCAACTTGAGGAGGAAAGAGTTTATTTGGCGTCCACCTTACAGGAACCTCCATGGCGGAAACCTGAAAGCAGGAGCTGAAGCGGAGGCCTTGGAGGAGTGCTGCTTACTGGCTTGTTCCTCACGGCTTGCTCAGCCTGCTTTCTTATAGAACCCAGAGGACCGCCAGCCCAGGGATGGTACTGCCCACAGTGAACTGGGTCCTCTCACACCAATCATTAATCAATAAAATGCCCCACAGACTTGCCCACAGGCCAAGCTGATAGAGGCAATTCCTCAGTTGAGGTTTCCTCTTCCAAGATGACACCAGTTGTGTTGAATTGACAAAAACTAACCAGCACAGGTATCCACCTTATATTCTGTCCTATGAGAAGAAAATTAGTTGTTTTTAATAACGTTTTGCCCTGACCACATTCTAAGTATAAGTTTTTAATAAGCAAAGAGGTCAGATGGCAATTTTTAAAATTTCAGTCTATGCCTGTTATTGGCGCTTAAAAACCCTTTAGTGGTTGTACCATCTACTTCTTTGTGCCTCTCTCCCCAAGGCTCCCACTCAGTGCTTCTTTCTATCCCTCCAAGATGTCACATTTGCCAGGTCAAGGTCCAAGGAATCTGTGAAGATTCCTCCTCCCTTTTGGACTGGCTAACTCAATTCATTATAAACCCCAAGCCTCCAACACAACCCTCAGTGAATTCTCTAAGACAAGACAGTTAGCTCGGAGCAGAGCCAATGCTTGTCTTTTAGAGCACCAGGTATAGCTATGGTACATATTTAAAACTATGTAATTATTTCATGCATTCATTTGTCAAATGTTTATTGAGCATCACTGTGGGCCAGGTATTATTCTATACTCTGAGGATACAGCAGTTTGCAGAGCTGCATCCATGCAGATGTGTTAGGGAGCCAGAAAGAAAATAAATAGGCAATCAAGTAACTCTGTTTCTGTCAGGGAGTGATGGATGCTATGCAGGAAAGAGAAGCAGTGAAGGAATGGGAACCATGGTAAAACATGCAGGGAAGGTCTGAGGCCAGGAAGGAACAGATTACAGGAATAGCTGGGGAAAGAAAACTCCAGGAAGAAAAAAAGAAGCACAAAGGCCTTTGGAGTTAGGAGCATGATTTACTTGCAGATTCTCCCATAAACCACACAAGGAGGAGAAAGGAAGGCGATGAAGCTGGGAACTCAGGCTGGAGTGGCTGGCCTCCTGCGGAAGAGCTTAAACTTGGCTCTGAAACAGAGTGGAGCCAGTGGAGGGGCATTAGCACAGAAGCATCTTACTCTGGGTTTTACTTTAACTGGATCCTGAGCACAGACAACTCCTTGGATGGGACAACAGCTGGATCGGGGAAACCAGCCTAGACGGGGGGTATGTCAAGGACTCAGTCCCAGGCAGTGGGGGTGAGGAAACTGCTGGTTCCAGAGGTATTCAAAGGTAAAGCCAGGACATTCGGGTGTAGAGGATAAAAGAGAGAGATGCCATAGATGATGCCAAGGATTCAGGTCTGAGCATGTAAAAAGTAGAAGCCTGTGGAAGTTACCCAGTAACCAATTTGTGGAAGAATCCCTGAAGTTCCACTTTGGACATTCTAATTTTGAGGGGCCTCTCGAATGTATGGTTTAGGCGACATCAGGAAAGGCAGGATTTGAGTCTGCAGTTTGAGGGAGCAGTTCAGACCAAAGCTATCCGTGTACAGCAACCAGCATATTTTTAAACTCAAGAACTAGATGAGATCACAGAGAAACAAGCACAGAGAGAAAGGAGATTTTTTAAGTCTGAGATGTGGTTGGGCCAGAGGAGGAGGAGAGTCTATTGTCAAGATGTCAGGTTGCCAGGTACCAACAGCAAAGTCAAGATTGGAAAATTGTCAGAACAAACAACCTAGCTCCTTCGCAAATGAAAGTGAAAGGGTGGTCTTAAGAGAGGCATCCAGCACTTGTATGTACTTGATTTGAATTCTGATTCAAGTATAACATTAAGAACATAATTTGGACCGTGAGTGCGGCCCAGGCACCTGGCACACACAAAGCCATAGGCTCAATACCCAGCATTACAAAAGTCAAGCATGCAGGCACACACCCAGAACCCTAGCCCTCGGGAAACAGAGGCATGAAGGTCAGAAGTTCAAGTCTTCCTTGGCTACATAGCAAGTTCAGGGCCAACCTGGGCTACTTATACCAGGCTCTATCTCAAAAAGAAAGAAAAAAAAGAAAAAAGACAAACAATAGGAGAAGTCTGAGCCCTGACTGTGTGCATGTTTCAAAGAATAATTATTAGTATTTTTAAATCTGATGATGAAACTGTGGCGTTACATTTTTTTAAAAGAGCCCTCATCTTTTAAAATAACTTTGCATTTATTTCTTTATCTTAAGGGGCATGTCATAAGGTTCATGTGGAGGTCAGAGGACAACTTGCAGAAGTTAGTTCTCTCCTTCCACCATGTGGGGCTAGAACTCAGGTCCTCTGGCCTGGCAGCGAGTGCTTTTACCTGCTGAACCAACTTATGTTTTAATAGAGGGGTCAGCAAATTACACCTTTGGTCAATTCAAATGGTTGCCTGGTTTATACAGCTAATGAGAGAAGAACAGAACTATGGTTTGGATGACTGATGTCCCCCAAAAGCTCATGTGAAGGGGTTGGTTCCCAGGATGGCACTCTTGGGAGGTGGAGACTGTGAGAGGTGGCACTTGGGTTCTTGGGCCAGCGGGGAGATGTGCTCAAAGTGGCTGTGTCGGCCTGGAGCTTCCACTTCTTTCTGGCTGACGAGTTGAGCAGTTTTGCTCCACTAAACATTCCAGACTCCATCTCACCACACGGGGGAGCCTCCAAACCTGTGAGCTGAAATACCCCTTTTCTCTTTATCAGCTGATTGATGTTTGGGTATGTTGATGCTGACCACAAATGGTTGTTTACATGTTTAAAAACTAAAAGAATCAGAATAGTATTTCTTGCCAACATAAACATTCCACATATGAAATTTACATGTTCATACCCACACTCTCTCACACGCAAAATCAACACATAAATGGAATTTTAAGTGCTTACTGTGAAACATTCTGCAGCAGAAGCCTCACACAGCACGCTTTTTTGCTGTATCTGACTGTGAGAGGCCACATGGCAGGACTGCCCTGTAGTATTCAGGTTGCACAAGCGTGCACAATGATTTTCACACAACACGGTCCTCAAGGATGCAACGTCAGACATTGTTTCCACCGCTGAGCGACGCATGCCCACATTTCTTTGTGTAAATGCTTGAAATTTTCTCTACGTCAGCTTCTTTTTTTGGTGGGGGGGCGGTAGAGATAGGGTCTCTCTGACGTAACTCTGGCTGTCCTGGTACTCACTCTGGAGACCAGGCTGGCCTTAAACTCAGAGCAATCTGCCTGTGCTGGGATTAAAGGCATATGCCACCACCTCAGCTTCTTTTAAACACAACAGCAGAAGCTGTATTATTTTCAGTAAACAGGTTGTTGGGCAAATGTAGAGAAAACAGGAAAGAGAACTAAGAGGGGTGGCTGCAGGGCTGGGAGACCTCAGATGAGAGAGGTGACCAAGAGGAAGCGCACACACAATGATGCTCAGGGGTCAAATGGGATGAAGATCAGAAACTGGCTTTGCTCCTGCTGACTCCCAGGCAGGCCACACCCCAGAGAGGTGACAATGTGACAGGAGAGTAGGGACTAAAGAAAGTTGGTTTTCAGAGGAAGATGTCCTCATCCTGGCCTCATCTAATGAACATGGCATATGTGAAAGAAAGTCCAGGTACCAAGAGGGAGGGGATGCTATTAGAGGCCACAGTGCAGCCTGGGGCATTCTGAGCTCTTTCCTCAGCTCACTGGCCCTTGGCCATCCTCAGGAGTACTTGTCCCTTCCCAATAAGCTATTTGCAACTGTGACTTTTTCCTTCTGTCACCATCTCCTGGTGGCTGCTGGGGTTTTTGCCTTCCCTTTTCTATGTTTCCCTCTTAAATTCTAATAAAACTGTTTTCTACCTTCCTTCTGAACCTGTTTATAAATTGTTTTATTTATGAGATTAAGAACCTTAAAAGTGAACAGCCTTCCGTTTCTCCATGACCAATATAACAATAGCACCCTCTTTTGGTATTAGTAGGAACTTCTGGTGGTAAAGGAAACACTGTGATGGTTGATTAGTGGTATCTAGAAGTGACAGGCACCCCGACATTCTTTAGTGCAAATCTTCTCATCATTGCCTAGCTTATTACATTAATGGATTGTTTTGTTCCCCAGGGAACCTCCACAGCAAACAAACTATTGTGTTCATTTGACTTTCCAGGGCAAAGACAGACCATGCCACTTTCAAAACCTCTGGACACCAAAAACCTGCATTCTAACAGGGTCTGAACAAAGCAGAGCCCACAGCATTTCTAGAGTATTCTGCCCTCTGGCTGCTCCTGGGAGCTGCTATGTTAACTCTAACAATAACTTCCTGGATTTGGGTGATTGGAGAACCTTTTGCCTCTTTCCCTTTACTCTTCTTTGGTCACATGCCCCTGGGCGGTCAGCCTCATTCACAGTCCTCCAATTTCCCAGACAATGAGGCTTCTTGTGCAGCTCATCCTATTACCTCTGTGAGGAGTTTATGATTACAAAATAAACAGTCCTCTTTCTGGGTACAAAATGTCTTCAGTCCAGTGAAACCCCAGCCCACTTCAATTGGGGATTTGGTTTTAATTAAAAGCCCTTTGGGGTACTCTCTTTTAGAGGGCTAGTCTAAATAATTGAAAGGACTGGGCAAGGCTTGGGCCATTTGCTGGTGGACAGCTGATAGCTTTCTCTGGGGCCCTTCTCTCCCAGTCCACCTGGCAGAACCCCAGAGAAAGACAGCAGCAGTCATCACAGACCTTAGAGCTCCTCCGGACAGAGGTTGCCTGTGGGAGTGGTCAGCTGTCCTGCTGAGTGGAACAGAGGGGCTCCCAATGTAATATTTCAAAACCTACACATCACAGGCAAGCCAGAAACAAGCTGCCTAGGCTCTGGACCAGGCATAGTCTTCTATGAAACACAAAGTGATCTGGGAGGTTCCTTCAAGCTGGGACACACCACCCAGACATCTACCAACAGGTTACCACTGTTGTATGGCAGCTCCATTTAAAGTCTGTGGCATGAGTACCACATATGGGCCCACGACACTAACTGGGAGAGTTTACACACACACACACACATGAATAAATAAAAGATACCATTTCATAGCTGAATGTGTTGGTATGTGCCTATAAATCTTAGTATTCTGGAGGTGTCACAGCCAGCCATGGGTAAGGCAAAAGAAAACTCACCGAGTTAAGTGAACTTGCATTTATTTCAGTACTTCATGTTGGGTCCCCCTAGCTTTGGACTCAGGAGTCAGGGAATGACGAGTTTACCGGGGGAGGTACAGAGGAAGGGCTAAGCACCTATTTCTCTCTGCCCAGAACACAAACGCAAGCCATGTCTGTCTTGATCATAATGCAAGGAAGGAGAGGGGAGGAGGGAGGGTTTCTGGGTGTCCTCACCGGGTGTCCTCCACACTGTGTACCCTGTATACTTCACCAGCCCTAAGTTTACTCTGCTGTGTTTCACAGGTGAGTTCATGCATAAGAAAATCTCACATAGCAAGAAAAAGGCAGTGTGTACTCTTGAGATACAGCTGCAGGATTCCCAAGATTCATGGGCCTCAGGAGCGCTGAATGAGGCAGTGGAGGACATACCCTGTGTATGCATCGTCATACTAAATTCTTGCAGAAACCTTGAGGCAAATACCTCCATTGTACATATTTCTCAAATGGGAAAGCTATATCAGAGAAGTCAAGGGAACAGACCAAGACCATGCAGCTACAAGGAGACAGAGCCGGAGGTAAACCCATTGCTAAGGGACTGCAAATGCTTACATGTTCAACAGACCCACATCCCAAATCCACGTGGCCAGCAGCAACCCAGGAATAGGGTCACAGTCTTAACTTGGACCACCAGTTCCTAGCTATGTGTTACTGAGCAAATTCCTTAACTTCTCTGGCTTTTTCCATCTTTATATATGAGGATGGTATGTAAACATGTTTTTAGGCATTCACAACTATATCATGGTAGGGCTGGGATAGCTTAATGGGAGAGCTTGCTTACCTAGCATGTGTGGGGTGGGGGGTTGTATTTACTTCCCAGCACAAAATAAACTAAGTATGTACCCAGTGTGTACTGGATTTCACTGGATTTCCTCACAAGAGCCTGGCAAGCATTAAATATCTCCTCCTCACCTGTAATATTCCCAAAGCTCCCAGATTCTCGGAACTCGAACAGCAGTAGCTGTTACATATGACTGCACTATTGTTGCCGCAGGACCCTTACAAGGCTGTTTCTGATGTGACTTATTAAGCGAGTTCTAATGCCTTTCTGCTTAATATCATCTCACACACACATCCTCCTGTCATCCTGAGGATGGATACCTAGGAGCCCATAAGGCTGCGTACCTGCACTCCTGCCTACAGTCTGTCTGTCCACTCCCACCCCCAGCACCTGGCCCGCGGGACCTCACCTGCTGTTCTGAGGGATCCAGTGCTCTGGGTCTGGTCGCTGGGGCCACGAGGCCACCCACAGCCACACCTCAAGGGACAGCACTGCGCATGCAGCTCCTCCACCCCCTTTCCCTGCCAAGGTCCAAGTGCCTGGGGTCTTCTGTGGCACCCTCCACCCATCTGGGACAGCAACCAGGCAGGGGCGGTTAACTTCACTGAAGACAGCAGCCAATGACAATGCAGAGAATTTATTTGGCTCCAGATTCAAAGACACCATTCAAAATTAAAAGTCTGGAAGCTGGAAGGAGTGATGCACACATGTCATTGCAGCACACGGGAAGCTGTGACAGAATGGCTGCGTATTTGTGGCCAGCCTGGGTTACAAGATGAGACCCAGCCTCAAAAATCAAAACAGCACAGTTATAATTGTGGCCATTAGATATTTGGTAGTTGGGCTGTTTAAAGACATGATCACTAGGCAGGCTCTTCAAGAGTCCCATCTTAGTCAGCCATGGTGGACATGGATCTCTATGAGTTCAAGGCCAGCCTAGCTTACAAAACAAGTTCTGTGCCATCCAAGGCTGCATAGTAAATCCTGTCTCAAAAACCAAACAAAAACAAAAACACAGTCTTCAGCTCTTATAAACACATTTACAAACTGTAAGGCAGGCTGAGCTGTGCACAAAGAAGATGGGGTCCAGGAGTGGCAGGAGAATGGATGGGATGAGACTGGCTTGTCTGTAGTTGCTGAAACTGGGTGAGAAAGGCTCCTTAATCACCATGCATTTAAAAAAAATATGCATGGAACTGCACCAAAAAAATCTTAAATAGCAAGGCTACAGTAGATATACAGTACCAGAGACAGCAGGAAGAAACCATCTTTGGTGCCCAGCGGCAAGCCCATGGCTAGGTGCTGTGCATCAAGTACTCCCGTGAGAAGAGCCTTGTGGGACTGCAGGTGCAGCTCAGTGGGAGAGAATGATGGAAGAGCAATTTTTTAACAAAGACCATACAAGAAAAATCCAAGGAAATTAGTCTCCAAAACAAACGCCAAAAAAGCCAAATACTAATATATGTGCTTTTATTAAAATGAGATACAAATACATTAAAATAATGGTTTGTATGGTGAGATTATGCATACCTGTTTTTCATCATACCCAGTGAAAATATAATTATGGACCCAAGAGGCTTTCTCGCAATTCTCCCATTTAATGAAACATTTCAATCATTGTAATTTTTATGTTATTTTGTCACAACAAAATTAAACATTCTCTTCAGAAAGGACCCACTGAGGTGTTCTGATCAATGGATTTTTATGTTCTTTCTACAACATCCTCAAAACAGTACTTTTGTCTTCCAGGCCTTGATTCAGTTTGTCCTCAAGCCCCGAATGATACGAAATGACTTGCATCTTTTGTCAGTTTCTGATTAGAAAGCAGGTGCCTGTGAGTTTTGCATGATTTGTCCCAGAGAAATAAAAGCTTCTATTACTGAATGTAGAAACATATGAACTGGCACATACACACATGCCCTGGGGGACCCTGCAAGGATAACCTACCCAAATGTCAACAGCAGAGAGCTCAGCTATGGACCAGACAGGTGAGTTCATTTCATTTTCTTCCTTTTGCCTGTTTTTCTTTCCTCTAATTACTGTGATATTTGGAATGAAAAGGCTCAGAGGGTCTTTGTGATCATCATCAGTGTCAAACACAAGTACTAAGAAAATGAAACTGTGTGAGCTTAAAAGTGGCCATATATAAAACTGGGCAGTGGCACATGCCTTTAATCCCAGCACTTGGGAGACAGGCAGAAGGATCTCTGTGAGTTTGAGGCCAGCCTAGTCTACAGAGCGAGTTCCAGGATAGTCAGGTTACAACAGAGAAACCCTGTATCGAAAAACAAACAAATAAAGAGTGGTCGTGTAGTCTTAACCACTTCAATCCACCTCTGGGAGAGGGATGGGGGCTCACAGTCATTTAAATACTATATTCTGACCAAGGTTAAGTGGCACAAAGCTATAGTCCCCCAGCTTAAGAAGCTTAAATAGACAGATCACTCCAAACCCTTGCATTTGAGACCAGCCTGCAACATAGCAAAAGCTAATTGAATATTGCATCAGATCCTCAACAGGGTATTTGACAACAGCATTTGGGCAACCTATCTGTTCTTCTTCATGCTCTAGAACTGGAGTGCAGATGTTCAATGCTATGTCACCATTTCATATGCATTGGAAGCAATTTTAAAATGACTTTATAATGAAAGCATCAATTCATCAGAATAGGGCATACTGACTTTCAAACCCAGAGGGACTCTTAAATTCTAATTATGTAATAATATTCTCCTAATTCTCCAAAGAAGTCTAAGATTTCATAGAGAAAAAGGGTTCTGATGTTCAGTGGTATCAATAGACAGTCACAAAGTGCGCTTTACCGGGAAATGAAGCCAAACGCCCCAAGTTGAACTACAAAAGTATGACACATTAATCATGAGGGGATGAGAATCAAACAGTATTGTCTCACACACATTAGATGGCTACTGTCTGAAATATATAAATAAGTGTTGGCGTGGGTGTGGAGAAATTGAAACTTCTGTGCACTGTTGCGGGGACTATAAAATGGTTTCATCATTGTAGTTCCTCAAAAAAAAAACTAAAACTAGAACAAATCATAATATGATCCAGCAGTTCCACTTTTGGTGTCTGCTTCCAAAAACTGAAAGCAGTCTTGCAGAAATATTTATACATTCATATAACACAGCAGCATTGTTCACTGCAGCTGAAATGTGGAAGTACCCGAGCGTCTACCCGTAGACAAATGAAATGTCCATACAATGGAATAGTGTTGTCTTTAAATGAAAATTCTGATACATGCTATAAACATGCCTGTAACTTAGTACATGCTATGTGAAATAAGCCAGAAAATACACAGACATTATACGATTCTATATATACAAGGAACCTCGAGTCATGAAAGTAGAATGGTGGGTTGCTCGGGGCTAGAACCTGGATTTGGGTTGGTTGTTTAACAGATAGTTTGCAGCGTTTTAGAGATAGATGACGGAAAAGATTGCACCGTCATGACTACACTTAACATCACTAAAAACTGATAGTTAATCTATGTTACATGTACCAGAATACATTAGAAAATGAAAAAAATAAAAGCAAATGATGATATTATACTTCAGTGAGCACTAAAACAAAATCAGCTAGAGGGCACTCAGTGGGTAAAAGCAGTGGCTGCTCCTCCAGGGGACCTGGGTTCAGCATTCATACAGTGGCTCACAATAGACCATAACTCCAGTTTCAGAAGACCTGGGAGCCCTCTTCTGATCCTCCACCAGCACCAGGCACACATGCCGGCACACATACACACGCAGGCAAAACACACACATAAAATTTTAAAAAATGGGGAGGACAGCTGATAAAGTGGAACATCCTGGATGGGAACTGAGGATAGAAAAAAAAAGACTGTTAAAAAAAGTTGCGAAACCCCAACATCTTGGAACATGGGGTGGGTCCATCACACAGGAGCACTATGGTCAACTAGATGAGAGCTAAATCAGATACAACTCTAATTTTTACAAATCTAGAATTAGTCCCAAGTTAGTTTACTTTTTAAGTAGTCCAAAATGAAAACACTACTAAAGTTTTCAAATCCCTACCAGAAGGTAGACAACACAAACACATTGAACATTAAAGTAAAACACAGATGTGTATACAGCTGCAGTCTGTCTCTGTATTCATTGTTCACAGCCTCTTAGCCAGTGTCTCATTACCCACTAGTTAAAAGAGACTTCGGAATCTCATATTGCAGTACTGTTTAATTTCAGGGTGTATTTTTCCTATTTACATCTGAAGTATTTCTTCAGGTGGATGCATTGAGAACTTCTTCCATTATGTTGTAGAATGTGTGTGTGCACACATGTGTGAAGCTGCCACCTATGTGTACTGTCTGGATGTGAGGGTACATGTGTGGGTAATGTGTGTGCTGAGGTCCAAGGCTGCCTTCTGATAGCTTCTTAACTGCACTCCACTTTATAGACTGAGACAGGATATCTCACTGAACCTGGAGTTTGCTGTTTCAGCTAACCTAGGGAGCCACACTACTCCAGGGATGTCTGACTCCCACATGCTGAGACTCCAAGAAGGTCTTCCACGACTACCTGGAAATCTAAATCTTGCTCAACAAACAATTTACTCATCTATCTGACAACCCATTATACCTCTGATTCAGGGGGCTGGAGTTTGTGAGCATTCTGGTCGTTTCAAGACAATCAGGAGCCTGAGTTTGCGCTCTGTGGAGGCAATGTCTGACTTCTGCACAATGTTAACATATTCTGAATGAAGGCAAAGCTTCTCTTAGAGGCTGGAAACATCCAAGTTTCACTTATTTCCCAGCCCAGCTTGTTTGCTATTGCAAGTTGACTATACTAAACAAACAAAATACCAGCTGACAATTCAAATAGGATGGTGGAAAATACAGTACCAGTCTTAATGCGCTCACCCAAGTGGGATGTGACCAGGGCATCGTCCTCTTCCCCTCCCTTTTCTGTAATCAGTGCTCTCAGTACTTCAGGGGTTTTGAATGCAGGTGCAGGGTGCCAAGAATCCCAGGTGCAAGTGTGTTTCCTTTCTCCACTCACCTTTAGGGTCAATTGGCAAGCCTGCCTGACCACGGATGCAGCTCTTCTGTTTCTCGAACACAACCTTAGCTGGGTTTGAAGCACTTAAGCCAGGAATGGTGCACACAAGGCAGCATTATACTTGGGGAGAAAATGATTTCACAGGAGATGAACCTCTGCCACTCAGTAAGCAACATTGCCATCTAGTGGCCAATGGTGACAAGGTGAAAAGACTTCCCAGACCAGATAGGAAATGTGAATACATCTGGTTTCCAAGACACAAAATGGCATTTCTAACAAACTGGTCTTTAGAGAACTTCAGATTTTCTTGAGAAGTTGTCTTGAAAATGCATAAACACATGTGCTTTCTCTGTTTTTCTGCTGTCTTTTTTAATAGACCTCAGCTTCAAAGATAGGAACTGGTTTGGAGCAACCAGCCTTTGAATGCCCTGCCTTGGTTTGGCAGGATTAAACAACAGCCCCTAATGATGCCAGCTAGCTAAAGAAGCAAGTTTCCACTGCAAAAGAAGTATGTTAGGGTTGCTGTTCCTTCATTCACAATCTAGGGCTCTACCTGTACTTCATTTATCAGAAGTCCTGGGATAAAATAAGATCATTAGAACATACCACAGACAATTCTGCATCAACCCAACTCTTCTGACTACACAGTAACGGAGGGTTCCTGATGTGGGGATGCAGGGTACTGTTCCAAATGACACTCTACTGCCCTTCTGCCCAAGTGTTGTAGTTAAATGCGACTTCACGATTTCTGTGTGTAAATATAGTTAACGGACACTTGTATAACATACTGTGCCTACCAGCACTCACACTGTCATCACTGTGACTATTGGGGCTTTAGGTGCTGGGTTAAGTGCTCTGTTCTTTGGAATGTCCACAATGGTTACTGATCTTGCTAATGAGGACTCCTCTAGCACCACATTTTTGGGTTTATTAGAGTCACTCCCAGATTCTAGCGTGTGTCTCATATGGTCTTCAGCAAACCATACATATTCTTGGCATACATTAAACTCAGTTAAGGATTTAGGGATAAGCCAAATTCCTTCTGGAAAGTAAGAGGAAGACATTGAATAAAGACATTTTAGGCTGTATCCTGTCAAGTCGATGCTTCAATCCTGAGGACCTGAGGTAGTCCAGGAAAACAAAGCTGTGGGAGAAGCTAACCAGAAACAGGTGTTTCCCAGAGTACTGAGCCTAAATGGCACTGGTCATTCTAGGGGTATCAAAACTGCCTGGGGTTCTCTGCAAAGCTGGATTCTCCACCACCTCCAAGCTAAATAAAGCCTGCCTTCCCCATTTGGCCTGCACGTTTCACATCATGCTTCTACTGGGCATTCCTAAAGCCAAAGCTGCACAGGATGCAAGGAGAGTCTAAGAGTAACTCAAATGTGGCCCCAGAGTCATCTCCAAAAACATTTATTAGCATGATTAAAAACATTTTTTTGAATAGTAACAGAAGGAGTTTCTAAACATGAAACAGTTGTCAGTGGCTCTACCTTATAACCCATATTTGGAATTGAATGGACAGCTTTATTGCCAGTCTTCATTTATTACAAACAATTCATTTATCGGTTCTATGAAGTCATGACTATTGCTTTGTCTGGGAATGAGTCCCTACAGCAATTAAGTATAAAAAATATCTTCCATCATAACTGGAGAGTGACCTGCATTGGAGCGTGACTCTGAGTAAAGAGTTGATTAAAAATACACAAAGAGTTGGGTTTTTGTTTTTAAAAACACTCCTTTACACACTACAAAGAAAGAATTAGTATTTTGGCTTTTTAAATTCCTACATGATACTGAGAATGGCAGTCCCCAGATGTCCCCTCACATCACTGGATGCACCCCTCTCCTTGAGGGCAGATTCCAGGGGTGGACTCTGAAGACTCAGGCCTCCACATGTTTATACTGGTCTGAGAACAAAGACAGCGTCATCCAAAACGTAGTAGTCATTGTACATGTCGCCTTCACACAGGTATGGCAGTCTAGTGAAAGCTTCGATGACAAAGCCAGCTTTCCTGAACACTTCAGGCAGGCTATTCACTTGTTCTTCCCAATTCTGTCCTTTGATTTCCAAAATTTCTGATGGTTTCTCCCACTTGCCACCTACTAGAACAAATAAAAACATTAAGTTAAATCCTTGAACAAATGATTCACTAAAAGAGGGAAGGGAAGGAAGAGCTAGTGTTGCAGGTGCTGAATGCCCTTTGGATGTGCCATCTCTGAACAGTTCCCCAAAGTCTTCAGGGCAGGTAGACATAGTCTGGAAGGAGTGAAGAACTTGCCCAAAGTGATGCTCCCAGGCTATCTGCATCCAGAGCCTACACTGAAGATGCTTCTTTTGTGGCCCAGAAAACTAGCCAGTAAATACTGAAATATGGGGTCAGAATAACCACTAGTATTGGAAAATAGGTTTTGGACAGTACAAGGAATCACATATAAAGAACACTTACTCAACTTCCTGCCTAGAGTTACCTGGCTGAAAATCAAAATAAGCTCATTAGGAATTTTAATTCACAGAAATGCACGTGCTTTTCAAGAGAAGCTGACCCATTTCCTAAGTCATCTGTCAATTACTTCCAAACCTATGAGCATTAAGGAGCCTGGGGAGTGGGAAGCAGACAAAGCACACACTGACTATACACAGACAAAAACAAGAGTGTATTTAGATATGGAGTGCTTGGAGAGGCTATAGTGATACGCCATTGAATCCAGAGTAAGACTTCTTATGCAGGTGATGAGAGCACACAGGATAGATGGGGAAAAGACTGCACTGTATTCTCTCCTTGTCTGGGAGTTAATTCTTAGTAGGAAGGGAAGCTGTTTTTCTGGCCTTCCTTGCAGCAGGGGACTGGTGCAAGTCTTGGCCTGTTGCCAAGACTGGAATGAGAAGCTGGTGACCCAGAAGAATTTGAAGTTTTTCTCTAAGTGCAGGCACTGATATCAAGTGGCCATGGAGGTAAACTGATGAGTGGGTGCTAATGACAGTTTAAGATGCCTGGGGCCCTGCATCAGACCAGTTTCACAGTGTGACTCAAGTTCCTCCTGACTATGAGTTCATGGTTCTCCAGGCCTTCCAAAACTCCAGAAACCTGTTAAGTTTTGGGGTTTTTTTGTTTTGTTTTTTGTTTGTTTGTTTTTAGCTGGATAGGCCTGAGTCAGTTCCTACTACTTATAATGAACCACCTGACTGGTAGAGGCTGAATGTGTGTGTGGTGGGGGTGGGGGGTCAGGGTGACTCAGATCCAGAACAGGGACCAAGGGGCACACCCATTTTCCTTGTCAACACTAAGGAGTCTTTAACGACAGACAGCCCTGTACTTCTTCACCATACTAGGATGCACTGGCCACTGGTTTTTCTAACATACCTGCAGGAAACATGGCCTCTTGCTGCTTAAGTCTAGCAGTCTTTGGCCCTGAGAGGCACTCAACAGAGGACAACACCAGCAACAAGAGCACTCTGGAAATGTCAGGCACTGCCTGAAGATCACATAGCTAGGTGTAAAGCAAACCTCCACAGAGAACATCAAATGCCTATGACAAGCTCCGATATACATGTTTAGAAACACGCTCCCGACTGAAATTTCAACTTTAAATGGTGAAACTTGTTACAAACCAAGTTTACACAACTTCTAAAAGTTTCTGCTTGTGCTTCCTTAATAAGAGTTCCTCTCTTTACTTCTTCCTTTCTGAAAAAAGGAGGAAAAGGAAGGCTGTCCTCTTGAGTACATGCCCACACATGCACAGAGAGATGGGCCCTGTGAGCACAAGCAAGATTGGCCTCTGGCTGGAAACCAGCCTGATTCTATTTCACATCGGTAAGGAGGGTTTTTTTCCTTTTCTCTATGTCATTTAAATGAACTGCTTTCTTGCCTAATATATGTGTACTTTAAGCTCTTACCAGATAATTTTAAGTATGCAGCACCACAGTAAGACAGCAGGTTTCTTCTTCCCCAACAGAACTAGGTGATAAAGTATGGGTGAAGAAAAGTTTCCTATTAGCCTTGATAATCCCCTCTGTTGTTATGCTGCTTTGAACTAGTCTCACCAGACAGAATCTGCTCAGGACCACATGTGCTAGCCACTAACGATTCAACTCCCACACAGGCAAGCTTGCTTTGGACAAGTGCATACTGAACAGTATTTGCTTAATACTTTCAAAGGACATTTCTAAAGGCTAAAAAGAACTTAGTTTTAAAGCTGCTGCAACTTGTTCTAGAGAAGCTATCCCATAATATAACTAATCTGCAAATTCTTTCTGTATCTGTTGTAGCTCTATAAAAGTTACTTCTTTCATCATAGATGTAAATAACCTCAGATTTACCCACAAAATCTGGGTTTCAGGGCAAGAAATGGAGCAAAAGTTGAAATTAATTTTTTCTCATCCATAAAGAGATAGAGTAGGGTGATAGCCAGCCCAGCGGAAGGCCACATGCCTGGCATAAGCAAGGCCCTGGGTTCACTCTCCAGAACACCAGAGGAAAGGAAAAGGGAAAGGCAGAGGGAGGGAGAAGGGGAGAGGAGAAGAGGAGAGAATGAATTATACCAAAATATTAACAGTGGCTCTTCTGGTCAAAGACATCTTACACTGTCCTAGTGTCTGCAATAAGTATATACTAGTTTTATACACTATTTTAGTTGGAGTTAAAGAAAAGCCCTATCTTTCCAGCTATATTATGAAATATATATGTTTGCAGATACAATAACAAAGGAGTGAGGAGATGAGATAGTGAGGAGAGATGAAACAAGACTATGGTAAGGCCAGGCAATGGTGGGGACCACTGGGCTAGGTGGTTTTTTCCATTTGTTGATATTTTCCATAGTAGTAAATGTTGGAGCTGGAGAAATAACTCGGTAAAGTGCTCGCTGTGCAAGCAGAGGGACCTACATGTGACTTCTAGAACCCATGTAAAAATGTAGGGCCTGGTGGCTCTCAATGCCGGGGAGGCAGAGCTGGGCAGAACCCCAGGGCTCACTAGCCAGCCCAGTCAACTCAACCACTGAGACCCAGTCTCAAAAACCAGAAGTGGATGACCCCCGAGAACACAGCTGAGGTTGTCCTCTGGCTTCCACACACCTGCACATGCATGCATGCATGCCCACAGACACGAGGACACACACATGAACAGGCAGGCACACATAAGCACACACAAAATAAGCTTAAGGTATCCAAAATTAGATCTACTTATGTTCTAACTTAGTTTTCAAAAAGTAGTAGCTTGATTTATTTCTTCTACCAACATTTTCAACATTTTCAGTGGAAACTGATTTAAAACAAAAAAACTACAGAACCTAAGAATTCCTTTTAAAAAAACTTCACAGAAGAGGGCTTTGGTGAGACACTATCTAGACTTCTCTTTTTGGCTAGTGTTGCTCAACTGGAGGGGGAGGGGACAGCTCTGTCCCCTTAGCTGGCCTGTCTCGTGGTTTCTCCCACCCTGAGACTGAGATAGGAAACTCCCAAGCAGCAAGTGGTTCTTACTGTGTTAAAGCTCAGCTTTACTTTTAAAACCTTTACCTGAAAGCCATCTAGGACTGGGGCGCTGTCTGCAGTGTTGGACTTGACAGGAATGGTCCATTTCTAAGAGGACTGTGCTGTAGAGTGGCCCCTGGACTTCTAAGGAGCCTGTGCCTGGGCAGAGAGAGGGGCTGTGGTCACACTGCAGGGTGTGCAGTGGGGTGAGCCCACTTCCCTCAGCTGGGCCTCCGGAAACACAAGAAGCCAGGTGTATTCCCAGCTGACTAACTCCTCTCAGCAAGTCACCACAGAGCCTCAGCTTACCTCAAAGCACACAATGATCAAATGAACTGTGAGAACAGACTCTCACAAATGCAGTGACTAACTTTACTGCCTTTGCTGCTCTGGGTGGGAACCTACAGGACAAAATGTTAAGTGAAAAAAGAGCCCAGCCCCTAAATGAATACCAAACATCCAAGGACTTGGGATTTTTTTTCTTTCTCAGGAGCAATGTAGGGTAAGTAAGACCATTTGGCCCATTATTTTTCTGAACTCACATAAATTCCCATCTGCCTCAACTAACACTATTTTTCATGTAGTGGCCCTTGTCCCAAAGAGGGTTTAAGGAGATGTCCCATCAAGAAGCACCCTAGGACTTTCCAGCATCATGTATCTGGGGCTGAGAGGTCAAGGTTGGAGCACAAGCTCCGAGCAGCTCCACACAGAGGAGAGTAGTAACAGCAGAGCAGCAACAGAATGGCTGCTTTCTTAGATACTGTGGCTTGGGCATCATCATATTTAAACTCTGTATGCACTGCACAAGGAAGCAGCATCCCCACCTTGATGGGAAAACCCAAGCAGTACTCAGAGCTACAACCACAGAGATGGAGTCCAACTCTAGTCTGTGTTCCCTTGTTACTACACAATGAGTCAGTCAATTAAGACCAATGTACAAGGGACTCCATCCCTGGCCTTGGCTCTACAGTAGTCAGGGAGGCCACGGGCTGGGCCAGGGCTACACTTTCTCACAGGCACGTCATTCCTGTTATTCTTATTCCCAATGAACACCACAGGCTCATCTCTAGGCAGCCCAACCAACAAGCAGAAAATCTGCTGATGCTCATGTGTTCAATCATATCCTACAGCAAGGGGTGCACTGAAGGAAACAGGCTCTTCCAGATTACATGAGAGGCCAGAAATCAAGGGAAAGCTTGTAGGCACCAAGAGTGTACTTTTGGCTTCAGACATGCCACCTCTACTAGCCACATTAATCCCCAAAGAACCTGAGGTTGTCCTCAGGCATGCCAACAACCATCAGATAAAGGTCAGTAGCAATGAGTTAACACAGGTAAGATCCACTGTTGTCTTTAGTCTGGCTTTTAATGGGAGTAGGACCAGAAACAAAGAGGTTGACTGGTCCCTGGCCCAATGGTGCCAAGAAGCAGCAGCAGCAAATGAGGGAAGAAGCCTCAACACTCATGCGCTTCCTCACACAGATGTGGTAGGTGCCTGCACTGTCTCCGTGCTGCAGCCAGGTTACCTGGAGGTGGACTACACTTCTGAGGCTGTCACCATGGAGTGCACCTTTTTCACAACTGGATGCCCTTCACAGACACCAAAAAGCCTGTGGTTTCGCTATGGTACTCACCAACCTGAGGCCCTGTGCCTGAATGGATGCAGAAATGAGGCAGACAAGTTCACAATGAATGAAGCACTGGACCAGAGCCGCATCTCCCTCACTGTCAACAGGGTGTCTCCAAATGACAGTGCAATTTACATATGTGGAATAGCATTTCCCAGTGAACTGTCCCCGAGAGCTAAGCAGACTGGAAACGGGACTATGCTGGTGGTAAGAGGTCAGTCCACAGGGCCATGTCACATCCATTAGGATGTATATGGCTGTTAGTTCCAGAATCATGTGAAGCCTCTTCTCTGATTTTTGTTGTTGTTCACTTTTTTCCCCTTTCAAAGAAATCAAATCTTGCTATATTGTTTTAGGCTGGCTTTGAACTCCTGGCTCATGTTCTCTTCTTCCCAAAGAGCTGGCATTATAGCATGTGCTACCACAGTCTGTTTGAAATGTCTTTATCTCAGACTACTAAAGGGAATGGCTGGTAAAATTACTGCTGGTGTTTAGGTAGGTTTAATGATCGGAGTTGAGTGAAGGACTTTCAGGGGTCTTAGTGCATTTGAGGAAGCCAGAGTCATCAAGTTTTCTTCTCTGGCAGGTCAAGGATCAACTGGTGACTTCTCTCCAAATTCGTGTTTAGTCTCTTTTTTTTTTTTTTTCTGAGTCCAATTTATTGGTCATTTCTGTTTTTCTTACAGAGTGATGTTTAGGTGGTACAACGCTAAACCAGTTTCTGAGAAGCTGGTAAGATACAGAGGTCTCCCTCTGTTATACCTAGTCATTGAACACAGGTCTCCTGTGTTACACCTAGCCATTGCACACATGTCTCCACGTGTTACACCTAGCCACCACACACAGGTCTCCCCGTGTTACACCTAGCCACCACACACAGGTCTCCCCGTGTTACACCTAGCCACCACACACAGGTCTCCCCGTGTTACACCTAGCCACCACACACAGGTCTCCCCGTGTTACACCTAGCCACCACACACAGGTCTCCCCGTGTTACACCTAGCCACCACACACAGGTCTCCCCGTGTTACACCTAGCCACCACACACAGGTCTCCCCGTGTTACACCTAGCCACCACACACAGGTCTCCCCGTGTTACACCTAGCCACCACACACAGGTCTCCCCGTGTTACACCTAGCCACCACACACAGGTCTCCCCGTGTTACACCTAGCCACCACACACAGGTCTCCCCGTGTTACACCTAGCCACCACACACAGGTCTTCCCGTGTTACACCTAGCCACCACACACAGGTCTCCAGTGTTACACCTAGCCACTGCACACACAGGTCTCCTGTGTTACACCTAGCCACTGCACACACAGGTCTCCTGTGTTACACCTAGCCACTGCACACACAGGTCTCCCAGTATTACACTTAGTCACTGAACACATGGTCTGTGTTACACCTAGTCACCACACACATAGGCCTCCCTGTGTTACACCTAGCCACCACATACACAAGTCTCCAGTGTTACACCTAGCCACCACATACACAAGTCTCCAGTGTTACACCTAGCCACTACACACACAGGTCTCCTGTGTTACACCTAGCCACCACACACAGGTCTCCCCGTGTTACACCTAGCCACCACACACAGGTCTCCCCGTGTTACACCTAGCCACCACACACAGGTCTCCCCGTGTTACACCTAGCCACCACACACAGGTCTCCCCGTGTTACACCTAGCCACCACACACAGGTCTCCCCGTGTTACACCTAGCCACCACACACAGGTCTCCCCGTGTTACACCTAGCCACCACACACAGGTCTCCCCGTGTTACACCTAGCCACCACACACAGGTCTCCCCGTGTTACACCTAGCCACCACACACAGGTCTCCCCGTGTTACACCTAGCCACCACACACAGGTCTCCAGTGTTACACCTAGCCACTGCACACACAGGTCTCCTGTGTTACACCTAGCCACTGCACACACAGGTCTCCTGTGTTACACCTAGCCACTGCACACACAGGTCTCCCAGTATTACACTTAGTCACTGAACACATGGGTCTGTGTTACACCTAGTCACCACACACATAGGCCTCCCTGTGTTACACCTAGCCACCACATACACAAGTCTCCAGTGTTACACCTAGCCACCACATACACAAGTCTCCAGTGTTACACCTAGCCACTACACACACAGGTCTCCTGTGTTACACCTAGCCACTACACACACAGGTCTCCCCGTGTTATACCTAGCCACCACACACAGGTCTCCAGTGTTACACCTAGCCACTGCACACACAGGTCTCCTATGTTACACCTAGCCACTGCACACACAGGTCTGCCAGTATTACACTTAGTCACTGAACACATGGGTCTGTGTTACACCTAGCCACCACACACACAGGCCTCCCTGTGTTACACCTAGCCACCACACACACAAGTCTCCAGTGTTACACCTAGCCACTGCACACACAGGTCTCCTGTGTTACACCTAGCCACTGCACACAGGCCTCCCTGTGTTACACCTAGCTACTGAACACATGGGTCTGTGTTACACCTAGTCACCACACACACAGGCCTCCCTGTGTTACACCTAGCCACCACACACACAGGCCTCCCTGTGTTACACCCTAGCAACCATACACACAGGTCTCCTGTGTTACACCTAGCCATCACACACACAAGTCTCCTGTGTTACAACTAGCCACCACACACACAGGCCTCCCTGTGTTACACACAACCACAGCAGCACAGGGAAGAAAAATTGCTGCTCAGCTTTCAGGAGGGAAGTCTGAGGATGGAGAATTGAAAAGGTCCACCATTGCTTCTGTGTCTGTGGATACCACATGGAGTCAGTCAGGGAGGCTCTGGAAACTGGCAGCTTGTGTCAAGAGAATGTCCTTCCCTGGCTAAAGTATTATACTACCAGACATACATAGTTTGTGCTCATGAGACAAAGGTTTAAAGATCTGAGCAATATGTGATGTTTTTCATAGAAAATGCTCATTTTATTAACTGAATCCATGGACACAACCTATGGGGTATTTAGCTGGAACCATAAGTTAACTGGAAATAATTTTATACCTAATTATATTTCATGTTTCACCTAATCAGTACTGAAAGGCACACATGTTACTTAATCCCCTTTTTGAACACAGGACACTTTCCATCTAAAAGGAGAATTCAGAATGTGGACACAGGTTCAGTATTTCTCCTTGGATAGCTTTGCTAGGGGAAGCACATATCACACAGCACAACTGATTTTAAAACACAGAGCTGGGTCCAAGATTCTCAGTGGAGGCCTCCTCCAGTTTTTACCAGATGGCACTAGTTAGCTTTTAACAGTTGCACCAACAAATACAATAGAAAATATCTGCACTGTACCAACAGACTTTGTGATACTTGTTCATCACTTCTAACAAAAGAAAACTTAAATGTCTGTGTATTTAAGTAATGCTTATAAAAAGTTATTCTTGGGCTGGATGTAGCTTCGTGATAGAAAGCTTAAGTATGCGTTAAGGCTTAGGGTCAATAAGCAGTATGGTACCATTGAAGAGAAAAAAAATCAATACACAAAAAGGTGATTCTTAGCTTTACAACAGATGGTCAACTCGATTTGTTTGTTTGGACTCTCACTATGTAGCCCTAGCTGTTCTGGAACTCACTATGTAGACCAGGCTGGCTTCAGACTCAGAGTCATATCTGCTTCTGCCTTGCAAGTGTGAGCCACCACACCTGGCTCTTCAACTTAATATTTTAAGTTTTTATTTTATGAAGAAGCATTTCTGGTATAACACATTTAAAGCCCATTGAACTGACTCTATCACATTCTTAAGCATCTTCTGCTCATGGGGTCCCACGTATACATTGTTGGGAGGGGTGAGCACATCAAGTTCAGGCTCCATCTCTAAATAAGCTTAAGTGATGTTTCACAGATACCTGCAAGAACATACTCCAACAATGACTGTTCCTTTCTGTTTCCACCATGAAGAAAGACTTCTCAGCAGGGAGGTGCACAGTCTCCTGATAGTGCTCTTAGCACTGCTCTCTGTTTACATCATTGGTGTGTGTGTGATCTTCATAGTCCTCTCCAAAGTAAGTCGAATGCTCTGACCCCCAATATTACTAACGAGGAGTTATTTTCACCTGTGTGCCTCAGAAAGAGCTGACTCGGCAAACACTTGGCTCACATCTTCAGGGCCCTCCACCTCAGAGGAGGCTGCAGACACCCTTCAACATTGAGACTATTAGTCAGAGACAACATTCACAGTGTTTCTTCTTTAGAGCCCAGAACTAGGGAATTAAACACAGAGTAAGCCATCTGTGTTCTGCTGCAAGAGTGAGGCGTGGGGAGGGAATAAACTGCTATCTAGGAAAACCTGAGGAACAATCTTTAAGAGCAGAAGCAGCTAATGAAGACATTAGAAGTTGCCTTAAAATATTCAAGACCTAAGTGTACCAGAAAGGATAGCTTTGGTCTATATATTTGTTAAAAAGTGGGGGTATAAATATTTATTAGAATTTGTTCACATGCTATAATAAGCATCCATCTAAGTTGTTAAATTCATTTGTTAATTGAACAAAAGCACCTAAAAGGTTATGAAAGTTAGCTAGTGTGTACCATTCAAACACTGAGACAGCTAAGTCCTCTTTCAGAGTAAGATAACAAAAAGCTCACAGATTTTCTTATTCTTGGCAGTCAAAATCTAACAGTCTAAGAAGCAGAGAAACCAAAGACAACTTACAAAAGGTACTACTGGTACTTCTATTTTAACACTGTGGTGGGTGGGAACCAGTTCAGATGTCAACTGTGTTAAGAAACCCAGAAAGCAACACAGTAACTTCCAACCTGCAGGCTCCTATTCCATTAGGGATCCTCAGCAATCATCTGGGGAAGAAGTTTCCATCCCAACCTGACAGCTCTCAGTTATAAATTCTACTGAATGCACTCAGAACACAGAAGCTAACTGTGTGGCTGTGGAAGGGTCCCGCTTCTGAGCCCCCTGCAATAAACATAGAGTTCAAACTCCTGAAAGACAAACTTTCCCTTTTGATTTTACAGAAGAGTGCTCGGCGTATCTTTCAGGAAATTGCTCAAGAATTATACCATAAGAGATATGTGGAAACAAGTCAACAAGGTGTAAGTATAAAACAGCAAAGGACACAATGCAGATATAAGATGTCTATCACTATAAAGAATATGCTACCAACTACCTGTCAATAATTAAGTTTTCCTTTAGAAGACTCTTTCACAAAGTGTATTTATCAGAGAACCTGTTTAGCCAAAAGCATGATAAAGGGCATTTGAAACAATGTTCGCAGTCAGAGGACTCCATCTTAGTGATATGGAAACGGTGTTTTAATATAGGGAAGGGCTTTTGTGGACCAAAAGTTATTTCAGACTACACAAGAGAGCAGTAGGCCCTAAGTCAGTGTAGTAGATACCTGTGTAAATCAAATAATATTTTAAGTCACTTGTTACCAGTAAGGAAAAAATAAATTTGCTAATGATACAAAAGCAACATTTTGCTAGCTCTGGGACTGAGATGCTATGGATATAAAGATCTAGGTAACTTCCCAAGAGAGTGCCTCTCGAGCCACAGTTAGGATTCCTGAGGGCATGCTGCTTCAGAGGTAGCAGGAGAGCTGGTTCCACAATGCACAGCTTGGATGCTAAGCCTTCTATGACAATGTACACAGAGAACTGATAACTAGGAAAGGGGCCAAATACAACAGGATTATGAAGTGTGATTTTCTTTCCTTTTTCCTTTTTTTTAAAGACAGGAGATGAGTTACCCAATCTGTAAGGGCTTTTCCTGGGCCAGGGATGTAGCTCCCAACATTCATTACTTGCCCAACATTCATTAAGGCCCTGGGTTCCATCCCCAGCATCAGTTCTTAAAAATAAAAATCTCAACATTTTTTAACCAAAAGAGAATATCATCTACATAGTTAATCCTCCTGTGATATAAAAAAGCATAAAGATAAAATCTGCCTATTTGTACCTTTTCTTATTAGCGTTTATTTTATCTTATATTTTTAAATAGGGTCTCCCTATGTAATCCTAGCTGGATGGGAACTTACTATGTAGACCTAGCAGGTCTGAAACACAGAGACCCACTTGCCTCTGCCTCCTAAGTATTTTTTCAACAAAAGCAAAAGTCAGCAGTTTGAAGGAACACTGGAACTAAGAACTTTAAAGTTCCAAATCAAAGATTTGGCAACAGCATCAAGACAGATTTTATATAGTTCCCATATTCTACTTTAAAGGAAGGAAAAATGAAGCCAAGTGTGGTGGCACACACCATTGATCCCAGCACTTGAGAGGCAGAGGTTAGGCACATCTCTTAGAGTTTGAGGCCAACCTAGTCTACATAGTAAGTTGCAGGTTAGCCAGGGTTATATAGTGAGACACTTCCTTTGAAAAAAGGGAAAATGGTAATCAGACTTTTAGAATAACTAGAAGGGCTAGGCATGGTGGTAAAATACCTGTCATCCCAGCACTTGGGAGGCTAAGGCAGAATTATCAGCTCAAGACCAGCTTGGGCTGCAAAGCAAGACTCTGAACCCTGTTCAGAAACCAACAAAACTAAAATGAGCATGGGAAACATGCTGTAATCCCAGAACTAACCGAGTGGAGGCAGAGGATCTAAAACTCAAGGTCATCCCAGACTACATAGTGAGTTCAAAGTCAGTCTAGGGGCTTCATGCTACTCGGTCTCAAGACCACACAAAACCAAAGCTGGAGGAGGGGGTACTCACACAAAAAGAAAATTCAAATGGAAAAAAAGTGCATATGTATACATGTGTATGAGTGTATAAACACACACAAAATTATTCAAAGTGTATATAAGACCAAAGTGCATGGTAGTAAAATATCTCCTTTGTAGCTTGTAAGATGACATCCCTGGTAACCTAACCCTAAGCATAGCCACTATTCACTGTCACAGGAGAGAGACGGCACTTATGAAAACAGAAGAGCACTTCCCAACTCTGGACGACCATAGATATGCTTACTTTTTAAAGCACTGAAAGTGTAACACAGAATCTAGGGCACTATGAATGGAGGACTGAAACCAATTCAAAGCAACACCAAAGAGAGATGGAGATGTAGCTCATTTGACAAAGGCTTGCCTCATAGGCACAAAGCCCTGGGTTTGATCCCCAGCACCACACAAACTCAATCAAGTGACGCAAGCCTGCAATCCCAACATTTTGAATGTGGTATAAAGAGGATCAGAAGTTCAAGACTGAGTACAGGATGAATTTGAGGCCAGCCAGAGATACATGTCACCCTGTCTCAAAAAAAAAAACTGCCACCACCAAAAGGAAAAGACAGGACAAATGGAAAAGACAGCCAGCCCCACCATAAGAAGCTGTCACTAACAAAATATGAAGACCTCAAGAAAATTCAACTGGAGAACCTCCTTTTCTAATTTTCCAGGAACAGTCTAAGGAGCCTATGCTTTTTCAAAAGCTTGATCTTAACAGTCTTTTAAAATTGTTATCACGTGTATCCTGTCAGTTCACCCAACATACTAGATGTGTGGTGGCCGTTAATCTGAGAAAGCTTAGTCAAACCCACAGAGCTCAATTCTGAGAAGAAATAAATGTCTGTGGAGTGATGGAACAATTAGAATCAAGTGAGAGGGGCAAAGGGAATGAAGGTCAATTTTTGAATAAAAGAAACTCATTGTAAAAAGTTTGTTGTAACAAAAATTATTTCTTCTGATCCTGTAATGGAGCAATGGGCAGTGCACATTCTCCTGCTGAGGTATATAAAACAGCTTAGGTTATACCACCAATAAAAGCAAAACTGAAAGAGTCTAGAGGAAGAATACAAATAGAGAAACCCAAAGCAGATCAGAAAATGCTTCAGAACAAATGCACACATCTAACTCTAGATGTCAGTGTGGTGCCAAAAAACTTCAGACCCAGGGAGGGCCAGAGCCTGGTACAGCAAGGTCCTTAATAATTCACTAAAAAAGTGTGACATGGGTTGTTCTTTAAATATAAAGTACTCACAAACACACACTGCCTCTAAACTCGATCACAGTGCATTATATCTTAGTACAGTTTCTTTTAAACAGGTACTAAATGGCACACTCTTCTTAAAACAGATACAGTCTTCACACATTTCAAAGTCTCTCTGAAAGAGTCTGACACGGATGGCTCAAATCCATTCCATGCTGGTAACAGGTGTCCCAAAAACTGGAAAGGGAGAGGAAGGAGCAGGTAACCTCATTTTACTTGCATACACACACACACAAAATGGGGGCACATGTATTGTGCATAGTATATACATATGTATATGTTTGTTTGCAAATGAAATAAAACGGTGGCATACATGGCAGTATTTTGGTTGGCTGGTTTGATGTTTGAATTTTTATTTTATTTTTTATTTATGTGTGTGTATGTGTCTGTGAATATGTGTGCAGGTGCCCATGGGGGCCAAAAGAGGACATCAGATTCTCTGAAGCTGGAATGACAGATGGTTGTGGTTCATCTAATGTGGTGATGGGAGCATCACTATTAACCACTGAGCCATCTCTCCAGCTCCAACCCCCCCATCCCACCTCCCTTTCTGACACATGGCCTCACGTAGCCGATGAACTCATCATCTTTCTGCCTCCATACTCCAAAATGAACCTCCTGTGAACTCCAAGAAGCAAACCCCCTCACTTTGAACTACCAGTTTAAATGAACTTCTGAACTAGATGGCAGAAAGCAGCAAGTACTAACTCCATTTAGGAGAGTGGAGTATTTTGGATACATATACTGTGTTTCTGTCAGAGATTGTGCTCAGGTATTATTCCCAGAAGACAAATCTCTAATGTATTAAGATTAAATTCTAATATGCCTTACCCAAGTTATTGTATTATGTAAGAACTGCCTCAAAGATAGATTTTTTAATCTGAAATTTGAAAGGTATTTTCAGAGGAAGGACCTCTGTCTCTTAGGTCACACACAAGAGGGCCCAATACTCACTGAGACTTGGCTACTCTGCAAGGCCTGTTCTGCACTCTGTCCTTGGCTTACAATGAAGCTGCCTTTTTCCAGCCCCACCATGTCTGCATCTTCATGCTTTTATACACACTCTTGTGTGGCTTTGCAACATACTACGAAGACAGTTTAATAGAATGAGCAAGGCCCTGGGTTCAAGCCCTAGCACTGTAGAAAAAAGTCAACAAACACAACAGCTCAGTGATGCACACACAAAGCCTTCTTTAAGTCCTAGTTAAAGGATCTTTCCTTCTCTATTCCCATAATACTCTACCCTATTTCTTATTAAATTATCCTGCATTGTCTGTTATAGCTACAGTCTGTACTAGAATCACAACTAGAAACACAATGCTCATTTATCTTTGTATTACCACTGCCTGGCCCTTTCCAGCACATAGTAGGCCTTCAAATGCCTTTGTATGAATTCAACTGAATAATAATTCTACTTTAAAACTTCTTGAACTTCAACTGAAATGAGAAACACTTCACTATCTCACCACTGACCCTTCTCCCGAGACTACTGGCTGACTCCTTTCTTGCTCCCTGAGCACCCAGAGAATTTTCCCTGTTGAAGACTAGCCTGTAGCCTCCTGTTACAACTGGAGTCTCCTTTGACAAGTGAAGAGGAAATATGATGAGATGCATCTTAGCCAGTTGCTGATGCTGTAACAAAGTATCACACGCCTTGTGGCTTATAAACAGCAGAAATGCCTTTTTCAGAGTTCTAGAGGCTGAAGTAAGATCAGCGTACCACATGGTGCATTCTAATTAGGCCCCTCCTCCAAGCAGCTGAAGGCGAAGCACAAGCTCTAGGACCTCTAGTACAGTAAGTAGACCTGGTGAGCCCCATCATCTCTCAGAGTGTCTACCTCCTAGACCCAGCACAATGGTGGGGAGGCTTAACACAGAAGAGGCCTATGGACCCAGAAGTCTTCTTATCTATATCCTCTGCCAAAACATGCCAATCAGGTTTTCAAAAAAATTAATTCCCTTTTCATCTTTGTAACTTCAAACCTGTGACCAATATGAATATAGTGGTGGAGTCACATACACCAATGGAGAACATACTCTGGGACAGCTAAAATGCAGAATGAAGACTTCAGATTCTGACTGCCTTTGTTATGAGTTTAAGGCGGACTAAAAGACAGTGACAAATACTTCTGTCTGAGGAACTGTGAACAAGTGTGATCAATAAAGTCACAAATAAAAACACCATAAGAGAATAGGATAGATTAGAACCAAAAACAAGATCCATACAGTTGAGCACTGTTCAATACATGACTTGACCCTCATAACAAACCCCAGGGTAGGTATCAGTCCCTTCGGGCAGGTAGAGCTCTCAGATTAATGAAAGGCTGTGCTAACCTATATTTCAAGTTCAAACAGGGGTTAGCCCTCAGACACCAAGCACTTTCCACAAAACAGTTTGAGAGTCCTCCTTGTTCTATCTGGGTGAGACTTTTAGACTAAACGTCTATAACCAGGCACAGTGGAAATGCCGATAAATCCTAGCATTCAGGAGGCAGAGACAGGAAGATAAACACAAATTTGGGGCCAACCCAAGCTACATAACAAGTTCCAGACCAATCAAGACTACAAAGCAGGACATCATAATAATAATAATAATAATAATAATAATAATAACAACAACAACAATAGTCTAAGTTAATCAGACCAGGACCTTATAAATGAGCAAGAAAGTTGCTAATAGACTATTCTTCAAAAGTACCAGACTAAAGTTTCACAGAATAATTCCATCAAATTTTCAAAGAATAAAACACAGAGTACAACATTCCCAATTATTTTCTACAAAATCAGAAGATCGGTGATACAAAACCAAGATAACACCCTCCACAAGCACAAAGATCAACTATGGGTAACTATTCACCAATAGTATTAATGCTACCTATGAGGTGATGTGGTCATCTCTGTAATCTTAGCTCCTTCAAAAGGTAAAGTCAGGAGCAACATGAGTTCAAGCCTGAACAACCTAGAGAGACCCTATCTCAAGTAAAAATTAAGGGGAACAGGGATGACTGGAGAGATGTTAAGAGTAGTTACTGCTCTAACAGAGGATAGGAGTTTGGTTCTCAGCACCTATGTCAGGTGGTTCACAACCTCCTGCAACTCCAGCTCCTTGGGGAATCTTTTGGCCTCTGTAGGCACCTGTACTCACACACCCCAATACACATACATAAATCAATTTTTTAAAATTTGGATCCAGCAAGATGGCTCAGAGGATGAAGGTGCTCACTGCCAAGCTTGAAGACCTGAGTTTGATTCCTGGGACCCACATGGTAGAAAGAGAAAACTAAGTCCCACAAACTGTCCTCTGATCTCCATATGTATATTTCCCAATACACACACAAACAAATAAATAAATAAAGCAATTTTAAAAAATTTAAAGGGCTGGTGATATACTTCAGTGGTAGAACACTTGTATAGCACATGCAAGACTGAAAGTCAATCCCTAGTACTGAAAAGAAAAACAGTAATAATATTACTCACGGCCTTTTCATTTAGAATGTTTACAAATACAATCTAGTACTGCACTAAGTGAAGATGGTAGGAGACTGGAAGTGCCAGGATGGCAGCGTCTTAAAGAGTCCTCCTAGTCAAAAGAGGGTGTCCTCACTATGACCATCCCCAGAGAAGCTAAATACTCAGATATAAAATCCAATATTGTAAACTTTAATAAAAAGATTTTTAAAATGTATCAATCAAGCAGCGATCTAAAGCTTATAATCTGTGTAAAGCAGACTCGGAGACCTGGAACTCACAATGTAGACCAGGCCAGTTTAGACCTTGCTCTTGCAGCTCCTGCCTCAGTCTCTTAAGCACTAGGCTCATCAGCATGAGCCATCGTGCCCACTTCTGTTCTTATTGACATTATAAAAGCAGACTGACTGCTAGTGTCTAGCCACCTCTCTACTAATGGTAAATGCTAACAACCATATTGGAGAAGGAGAAAATAATCTGTAGTTTACTAAATCCCATGTGTCAATGTTCCCACCATGGTCAACTGCAGTAACAGTCTTACTTAGCAGCCCACTCACTGCACCCATTCCATGTAACAATCAGGTCCCATGAATCAGTCTGAGCCAGCTCAGCACACCACTCCTTACATCCAGGTAATGAAACATTTGGTGCTAAGGTGTGTTCCTAGATGAATTTAAGGGGAAAGGCATCTACAGTATTCCTAATGGTTTCTACCTGCATACATGCAGAGTAACAATTGAAGAATGTTTACGGTGATCTGAAATCACTGAGACTGGAGTAAAAGAGAGATTTTTCTTATATTTTTATATACCTTTTTGCAAGCAGCCTGGACAGTTTTTACCATGAATGATTTTGCATAAAATTGTGACTTTTGACAAATTAACCATGTTCTTAAATTTTCATTTGTACAACATAATTCTCCTCAATTACATATCTTTTACCCTGAACACGTCTCACTAGATTACCAACCCCTAATGAAGATTAGGTGAAGGAACCAAGTAAACAGATTAAAAAGAAACACAGGCATTCTAAGTTAGTCCATACAACAAAATTGTAGTTAAATGTACGACATTGACTCGAAAAAAAAAAAAATGACAAGAGTAAATTTCATCTAAAATTGCTTTTAGTTAAAAAAAAATTAATTAAACAAGCAGGCTAAGCACCCTCAGGCACCCTCACAGCAAGCCCACTCTGCACCTCGGCATCTCCAGTTCTCACAGTTTCTCATGGAAATCATCAGGATCTAATTAGAGACTTAGAGAAAGGAAGCAGTAACAGCAGTGACAGAGTGCTCTGGACAATCTGCAGAAGTTATAGGTCAATAAAGGTCACCCTAGCAACAAGGCTTTGTCTCAAGTTTGTAATGTGTCATAGGCCAGACTCCTTAGAATCCACAGACAGCTCTGGACACCCACAAACAACGAGCTTGTTTCTCAGTTCTAAGTGGAGACTGTTCTCTTGTTTAGTTTGACTTCCTTTCAATTTCTCTTGTCAGAAACACAAGGAAATGAAATTTGTGGTTAGATTGATGTTTCTCCCTCCTGCTTTTCCACCTCCTGCTATGCCAGGAAGTAACATTAAAGTTGTATCATGCGGTTGCCCAACAGGACACAGGAAGCCAGAACCTTACAACTCAATGACTAGTGAGTGCAATGCAGAGATGCAGCCAAGTCTTAATCACCGAGAATGGCACTGCGGCAAGGTCGGATCAGAGGACACTTAGTGGGCCTTTTTGCTGTGTAACATACACATGATATGTAACATATGATACATGGCACTCACATTTAAAGCAGAGTGAAATGCCATTCAACAACAGGAATGCAAGTTCCAGGTTCAGTGAGACTCTGTCTCAAAAAATAAAGATGAAAGCTAGACCCTGGTGGCATGCCTTTAGTCCCAGCACTTGGGAGACATAGGCAGGCGGATTTCTCTGAGTTCAAGGCCAACCTGGTCTACAGAGTGAGTTTCAGGATAGCCAGAGTTACAACAGAGGAACCCTGTCTCGAAAAGACTAAAAAATAAAAATAAAAAATAATAAAATAAAGATGAAGAGCAACAGACAGGCAACTGTCAACCTCCTCTGCCTGCCTACACATACAAACACATACACAGAAAGGGAGGGAGGGACAGAAGGAGGGAGGTTTCCTATTTCCCGTGCCAACAAAAACCTTTAAATCTGTAAGTGTAAAGACAAGCATTAAGTGCAAAGGGAGGACCCTGTCCTGTCGTGGTTACCTACCACTGTAATCTCAGCATGTGAGAAGCTGAAACAGGAGGATCATGAGTTTCAAACCAGCCCAAACTGCAGGAACCTGTCTCCAAAACAAGCAAACAAACAAAAAATAAGAAAAATAATAAGAAAAAATAATAGGGAAAAAAAGGAAGGGAGGGAGGGAGGGAGGAAGGGAGGGAGGATGGGCTATGATCATGGGTGAAAAATAAGTACAAAACAGAATTAAGAAGCATGCATGTGGGACTGGAGAGATGGTTCAGGGGTTAAGAGCACTGGCTACTCTCCCAGAGGACCAGGGTTCAATTCCCAGCCTCCACGTGGCGGTTCAAAACTGTCTGTAAAAGATCCAGATCTGACACCCTCACACCAATGCACATAAAATAAAGTTAAATAAGCTTAGGAGAAAAAGAAAAAGAAAAGAAGCATGCATGCACATAGTAACATAAATCCACAGTATTCCACACTCACGAGAAACAGAAATATGGATTTTCATAATATTTAGTGACTCTTAACACTTGCAAAATAGTAAGAAAAGCCTTTAAAATGTCTGCAAGTACTTGGGAGCTGAGAAAATGCCGTATGTGGCCATTACATTAGAAAACCAGGAGCTGCAGATTGGTAGAGTGTTTACCAAACAATAAGAAGCTATAGGGTTAGTCTCTAGTACCACATACATCCTAGCACTGGAGAAGCAGAGGCAGGAGGATCAAAAATTCAAGGCCATATTAGGCTACATAGTAATTTTGAAGCCAGCCTGGGCTACATGAAACTCTGTCTCAGAAAAAAGAGAAATAAAAGTCTAAAGATTTTTAAAATATTAACATGTATAACAAGTAGTTTTATATTAATGTATATTAACTTATCAAAATGCCGAAGAGAATTAAAGCCATAACTTTAAAGATGACCTGAAGTACAAACCACAGCAGCTGAAAGCATAAATTACTGTGACATTAAGTTACAGTGAGGGTCACAAATCAGAGTGCCAGGAAACAACCCATCTCTTCTAATATACTCTTCAAACAATATTGTTGAAGAGCAGTATCATGAATTTACAAAATCAAGTTATAAGGGTTAGAGAGATGAATGGCTCCAAGGTTAAGAGCATGTACTGATCTTCCAGAGGTTCTAAGTTCAGTTCCCAACACCTATTCAGGGCAGCACCAGTCCCAAGGGATCTGATGTCATCTTCTAGTCTCTGGCAGGTACTGTACACACACACACACACACACACACAGAGAGAGAGAGAGAGAGAGAGAGAACGAGAGGGAGAATTCTAAAAATAATAACAAAATTAATATTTTTAAAGATTCTGTTATTCAAAGAAATGATACATACTGGAACATGAATGTCTTCAGAAAAGAACATTCATCATTTTTAGAGTCTAGGACAAGAATTATAAAATGTAAAACAAAATAGCCATGACATTTAGCAAATATCTACTAGCAAATTAAAAGATGCAATTTACTGCTTGACTGGCTTATAAGGCACTAAATAAATGGTTCGAGCTCCATTGAAAGCCAGAGAGTACAGATACTGATGCACTGACCCAGCTGAGCATACAGTCCCAGGGGAGTACCAGGGTGCTATAAAAATCTGTATTAAGCATTAACCAAAGTGATATTATATTATACATTATATGTATATAATATATATAATATATATTATAACCAAAATATATATATATATATATAATATATATATTATAACCAAAGCTAACTATATTATTTTAAATTCCAGGTGACTAAGAAGCGCTGTTTAGCTGTCTATAACATAAAATTTCAAATACCAATAGCCATTCTAAGTAGAGCTGGCCTGCCCACACTTACCGTTTTCTACATAGGGATGAAAGGGCAGAACTAAGGCAAGTATGACCCTGCCTTGGGTGGGCTCCAAGACACTTCTGATATCTTTTAACAATGTCAGGGGCTGATCGCATCGATCCAGCAGATTTAAGCAGCTGATGACATCATACTGGAACCCTGTATTCTGCCATTCATTTATACCAAGCACTCTGGAAAAATATAAAAAGAACTTGGTTAATATTTCTCCTATGTAGAACAGCTTTAAAAAGAACTAAGATGAGCAGGGAGTAGTGATATATGCCTTTAATCTCAACACTTGGGAGGCAGAGGCAGGTGGCTCTCTGTGAGTTTGAGGCCAGTCTGGTCTACATAGTGAGTTCCAGGACAGTCAGAGCTACACAGTGAGACTCTGTCTTCAAACAAAACAAAACAAAAAAACTAAAGATGCCAATAAAGGCTATTACTTTGTCTTCTTAATCAATGTGGACTAAAAATATATACCTATAATTTATATTTGCAATTATACAAAGGACAGGTTTAAAAAAAAAGGGGGGGGGGCAACTGTGGAGGCCAGATGCCAATCTTGGGTATCACTCCTCAGGTGCCATCCACTTTCAATTTTTCTGAGACAGGGTTTTGTTTTTTATTGGCCTGGAACTCAATAACTAGGGTATACAGACCAGTGAGCCCAAGGGTTCTCCTGTACCTGTCTCCCCAGGGCTAGAATAAGTTCATGCCACTACACTCAGCTTTTTCACACAGGTACTGGAGTATCACATTAAGTCTCAGTCCTGCATGCCAATACTTTACTAACTGACCTAATCCCCAGTCTGTGACATTTTATGTTATAGCATTTCTTTCTTCCTTCCTGTCTTTCTTTCTTCCAATTTGTTTTTTGAGATGATATAGCACTGTGTAGCGTTGGCTGGCCTCAAACTCATAGATGACCGTCTTGCTTCTGTCTCCCAGCCCTGAGTTTACAGGTTTGTGCCACCAATGTTGGCTGCTATTTTACAGTGTCTCTGAGGAGAACAAAAAAGTAATACGAACTACTCAGGTACATCTTCTTTTCAATCTATATTTTTATAAAATTAAAGCCTCCTCCAAACAAGTTTATAACAAACCATGAAAGTAGTCAGTTTCTTGGTTGTACAGGTGTCTGTCTGCATTCAATACCTCCTAAAACAGATACAGTATTAGGATTTCACAAGAATTTTGTCACTGTGAGATTACTGCATAATAATTTCAGAAGTTGGATTCAGTTCATTAAAGAAGAGTTTCAGAACACCACTGTGCAGACTCTGCATTCAGGGTAAAATTTCATCAATTCCATGGTAAGACAATGAAATAAACTATGAAAAAAAATACTTGTATAATGCTTTCGCCAAACAATTTAAAACCACAAATTATATATTTGATTAAACAAAACAATAATCGTAGGTCTGCAATGAAAGAGAAGCCAGATACAAAGCAGCATTTTTCTCTAAGATAACCTCTCACTTATCCACCTCTAATTCAGCTGCAGGTAAGTAGTTTCCATGTCAGGAATTTTAGAAAACAGAAATATACTCTGAACCAAAACTTAAGAGTTTTAATGCTGGGTCAGTTAAACTTGTGCTGACACCTCAATCTCATCCTTACTTCATTTTTAAAGATCTATTTATAAACTCCATTCCATTCTTTAAGATACATTCATGGCTGTACTCAGGAATCTTAACAAGTTGTTGAAATCTTCCATTTTAACAAAATGAAAGGAGTGGCTTGTCTAAGTGCACAATGTAGCGTAGAAATTACGACTTGGAGCCCCTGCTAGCATGCTATTCAGGTGAAGGATCCTGACCCTCGCCATAGAAGGTGAGGGAAAACCTGACAAGACTCCCTGAAGAAGCCCAGCCAGTCTACCCAGCTAAGCATGAATGGCCATCTGTAGATTCCATTCTCCGGTATCTTTTCGAGGCTATTAATCTCCCTCCCAGACCACTTTAAGCAGTGTTTTTGTTTTTATTACATTTATAAATATGTACCACTACACGTGTGTGGGAGTCAGAAGACAACTTGCAGAGTCAGTTTTCCCCCTCCACCATGTGGATATCAGGAATCAAACTTGGGCTTCATACTTGGTGGCAAGCACCCCACTCATTGAGCCAACGCACTGACCCTGTTTTTGTTTTTGGGTAAGTAGGAAGATGGTAGACAGATTAGAAATCCAGCATGACTTAAGCTGCATTATAACAAAGGCCAAAGTACTCCAAGTCTTGATATGAACTAACTTCTAATAAGAGGAATAATTTACTTTAACTACCACCATGTAGGACCACCAGGACAGAAACTGAGGATGAAACCAAGGTAGGCTATACTATCATCCAAATTCACATCTATGTAGGGTCCTTCACATGTAACAGCCCAAACAGCTATTTAATACTGCTGTGAGAAAGGTGATGCCCCTATCTATAACTCAACTGGAATCCAGCTGTGCCCAATCATGGCAGAGACTACATTTAACCTTCCCTTCCACATAAAGTCTCATAAAATATTTACAGCAATCTTTCCTTCCTCCACCACCCCCTTGGTCTATCCCTTCTCTAGTCTAAAACTCTCCACGTTTTCCAAATGTTTAATCTAGTTCTGCTCCACCAAAGCTGCAAAGGTGCTCTGACTAGGGGTAATATAAAAGTGAAAACATGTGGATAGGAAAGTATGTGAGGACATAATTTCTCTGTCCAAGGACGCCAAATATCATAGAAGCAGGTTCCACCTCCACACTGTGGAAACAGCCAATATATAGACAATTTCATTTTCTTCAGAAGTTAAGTCTCGCCAGTGTAAGACAGTCTGCAAACTGAACCTGACACCTCATATCCATCATTACTGACAGCTGGTGGGGGAGCATCCAACTGCTGATGCAAAGATATTGGTTAGTGGGGATACAAATGGAAGCGGTATTATGGAAAAATGCTTCCATGGAAAATCCTTTATTCTGTTTTTCTGTTGATTTGTGTTTAATTCTTAACCATGGAAAACTGTTCCTGATTCATATCACTAGGATACATGCAGAGGCAGAGTGTCTGCCTAGCAAGCACAAGGCCCTGCATTCAGTCCCCAATTCCACCTCCCCTACATACATATACACATTCGCACACACTCTTTCAAGAAGAAATCCAGCTAAAACCAAGAAATACCCCGTATTTCCAGCACACCTCTAGAACTGGTACCTGTATTTCTTCTTCTGGAGCTGCCAGATCATTGTTTCAGAAAGCTCGGTGGCATAAATTTCTTCAAAATGAGGGCTCATGATTTTTGTGACTTCTCCATCTCCAGCACCTAAATCAAGAAGTCTATGGGTTTTCCAGTCTGGATTAATTTTAAGCAGTCTCTGGAACTGATCTGGTGAAAACACAAACATCGAGCCTCTTCCTAGCAACCTGGGGAAAAGACAAGAATTGAAGTCTATGAGTATGAAGGATTTCTGTGTACACACACAGCAAATAGCACCAACAAATTATTTACTTTATGAGATTATTATAATTAAAGTAAACTTAAATTATAATTAAAGTATACTTTCTCTTTCATGGCTAAAACACAAATTCACTAAAGCATTATATAAAGATATATGATTTTTCTTCAGTTGCAAATGATACTCCCATGCACTGGGGTAGGAAAGAGAAGCAAAGAAGAAATTAAATGACAGACGTGAGAACTGAAGTCAGAACAGAAAGAAAAGATGGAAAGAATGGCCGAGATGCCAGGCTCACAGTCAGTTCACAGCACCAGGCAGAGGAATCAAATAGACCTTTTAGAAAGATGGACTCTACAATGGGTGATAGGAAAAAAATAGCTTTGTATAAAAGTTTTAAGATACCCTAAAAATAAATTTTAAAAGTTTGAAAAGAGGAAAAGAGCAACCCTTGTGTAAGATCAGCCAATTAGCATTAGATGGGTACATACTCAGGTCAGCTTATTTTACAGTTAGCTGAGATCTATAATTTATTAAAGGTCCTAAAAACCTTCAAATTGATAGACTGACTGAAAAAATAAAAATAAAAAGAGGCCGACAGAGGTTAAACAGAGACCACAGGAGCCCTCAGAAAAGCAGATTCAGCACAAACAAGCTTCAAAGACGTGCACTCCCGACTTTAAACCTGCCTTCTTGCTCTCAAATCCTGGTTTGTCTGGGGCAGGGATTCTCCAACTTCCTTAAGCAAAACCTTTTCTTCAAATGAAGTGAAACTCAAGCAGTACAAAATCTAAAGAGCCATTGTCACTGCGATGAGGCTGAGAACCCTGCAGCTGCCAGCAGCCCACTTTTAAGATTTTCTTTGCAACCTGAAACAGCTTCTGAGGCAACTCCTCTTCAGATCCCAGAAAACAGACTGAAAAATCACTGTTGCAAGTAGCAGAGAACCAAGTAGCAGAGAAATCTGCACCATTTTGTCACTTTTTGGAAATAATTGGCATGTAAAATAGATTTACCTTCACTGACTGTGAAGACGCATGTAACATGGTGCTTGCAGTAAGACCAATTTCAAAAACAGTAATAAAAAGCATGGAGTTGATGCAATAAATTCCTTCTCTTCTTTTGTCATTAAGGCCAGAAGAGAGTTTAACACAATTTAATAACCTATTTACAGTAAATCTTTTGCCTCACACAAATGCTAGAAGACCAGAGAGTAGGAGCCGAAAAGGCCCCAGAGACAGCTAAGCATGTTGCTGAGAACCAAACTTTTTACCAAAGAAAGCCGTATCTCACAAGAGACATAACTAATCCCCACTGTTTTTATTTCTAGTGGGAAACAAGCACATTGAGAAAGGGGACGGAACTTGCTGAAATGGACGTACAAAATCCATGCAGGATCCAGTAAAGCAGGAGGGCTCTAGGCAACCTGGTGCTGACTTCATGATACAGAACCAAAATAAGTCACAAAATATTTTGCCTAAACCTTCCCAGCTATAAAACATGTTTCCCAAGCCATCTCCTTGGGATGTGAAGATTCCTGACATGATACTATAAAGTTATAGGGCTAGGGGGTCGTCTGAGGTCAGAGCTCACAAAGTTAACTCACCAAAGTCTACATTTAAAGGCACCAAAAAGAGATGGGGGAAACACTATCCTATCTGCAAAGAACATGAGCAATGGGGACTCCATAAAAAAAGACTGTGTCAAAAGTCAAAATCCACAAGTCCAGATAGTTATCCAGAACCAACTATACCCTTTAAGAAGTTTAGCAAGACCTGAAAAGCTAAGCTTCCTACAATGTTGAGCTCACACAACAGAATCATCCAAGTATGTGTATGGAGACATTGTCCTAGTGTGACGCCAAGGCTTCTGAGAAATACACTATGGAGAGACAATGTTTTCCACTGTTTCTAGTCCTACATAATCATCCTAGGTTTTCTAGCCAAGTCTCTCTAGACATAAGACTACAGAGGAAGTGTGTCTCTTCCTTATAAAACAAACTAAGACAGCTATAAGCCTCTCCAGGGATATAGCTTAGTGATAGTCTTTGCCTCAATTGTGTAAGGCAGCAAAATCCCCAGCACCACCAATTTTAAAAACAGAAAAGAAATCCTTTTAAACTGAGTGTGGTGGCACATACCTGTTATTCCAGCAATCAAAAGGTAGAGGCAGAAGGGTTGCTACAAGTTCAAAACCAGCCAGAGACACACAGCAAGACCCTATCTCAAAAACAAAACCAAATACCACAAAACAACTCTCTATTTGGCCTTTCTACCATGAAGAAGTTTGATAAGCATCTTGGTTCAAGGCTTCACCATAACTATGTAGTTATTTCTACTGTAGAGAGTACCACTACATGATGGAAAATACCAGTGGGTTCAAAATTGAGTTCTGAGTTGAGAACAGGAGACAGGGCAAGAGGAAAGAAATGCAAAGGCAGTGAGATGGCTCAGTAGGTAAAGGTGCCAAACCTGACTACCTAAATTCAATCCCCAGGCCCACATGATGGGTGAGAACCAATTTCCACAAATTGTCCACTGCCTCCAACTAGTGTGCCCTGGCACATACACATTCACATGCTCACACACACAATAAAAAAAAATAATAAATTAAAAAATAACAGTAACAATAGGATAAGCAAGGCAGACAGTATGCATGCAAAAGAGGTGTATCATTGAGCTCAGGAGCCCAGGAGCCCACGAGTTTGAGGCCAATTTGGGCAACATACGAAGGCTCTGTCAAAACAAAAGGGTAGAAGCAGAAGAGTTACATATAAGGGAGGCCAACAGTGTCTTTGCATCTTTGACCAAACTACCAAATTCTACAGCAAGGACTTTTAAGTAGGTTCCAACAGGTAGAGGAAAAAGAAATTTAGTTTGAAACTTCCAGAAACATATAAAGTACTGAATTAAGTACTTTTTAAAGAAAAGATTCCCACTTTTGATCACTATCAAAGAGGTAAAGAACCTCCATAAACTATCTGCCACAGAAATCACCTGACTTCTGAAGAATGAATGGCATAAGACAGAAATTCAGTACAACCAATTTTAGGAACAAAACATCAAGCCAGGTTGTATAAATTCAGCTCCCAGTAAAAAATAACAAATGTTTGCTGAAGCACACATAAGTCAAGCTCATATAAACAAGAGAGAAAATCAAGTAAGAAGTCCTCAGGGATGGCTTGTGGTGCCTGGAAACATACTTAAGTACAATATAATAGACTGGAAATCTAGACATTCAGCAGAAACTTGATTCAAACCTCAAGGGAAAAGAAAGTGGGTGCAAGGAGGCCTATTAAGCATCATGACTGGTGTCAAAATTTGTCTTTCTCCATTCTAGGGCCTTGGACATGTTTAAAAATTCAGCTAAGAAATGATGAATAATATTTATAAAGTCTTTTCTGTAGGTTATATGAAGGAATCACTCTGGGGACAAAGAATTCTACAGTAAGGTTACAAGCTTTCCTGGTGTGCCTAGACATATGCCAAGGACATATGTAAGGTGTAAGGATATATGCCAGATCCTTCAAAAGCTGTTGCCACTACTGGACTGAATAATCAAATCTCTCAAAAAACTTGCCAGTGGATTATGTGTTTAAGGCACAGACTTTCTTCTTCAGAATAAGGCCTCCACTTGAGGATTTATTTTCAAATCTTTACTACTCCAAAGCCCACAGTTAGCAGCAGGGAGTTTGTTAAAAACGCAGACCCTTGAACAGATGCAGAGGCCCAGGGACAAACACTGGGCAGAGCTTGTGGAACCCCAATGAAGAATGGGAGGAGAGATTGCGGGGACAGAGGACACCAGAAGAACATGCCCCACAGAGTCAACTGACTAGATTCTTAGGGGCTCACAGAGACTGAAGCGGCAGACACAGAACTGCAGGGTCCCCTACATATATCTCATTGTTATCTGGCTTGGTGTTCTTGTAGAACTCCTAAAAGTTGGCGGGGGGGGGGGGGGGCGCTTTGGCCCTTTTCCTGCCCTTAGGACCCTTTCCCTCCTGCTGGGCTCCCTTGTCCAACCTTGATGTAGGGGCTTGAGCCTGGGCTTGTTCCATCTTGCTATGCCCTATTTAAGTGGTAACCCTGGGAGGCCTACTCTGCTCTGGGGAAAAATGGGGATGGGGAGTGGGGGGTGGGTGAATCTGGGGGATAGGAGAGATGTGGTGGGGAGCTGAGAGGAGTGGAGGAAGAAGAGGATGGGGTCGGGATGTATTATACAAGAGAAAAAAATTAATAATAATAAAAAAATTCAGACTCTTAGCCAGCAGGTGTAGTGGTGCACTCCTTCAATCCCAGCACTCGTAGGGCAGAGGCAAGTGGATTTCTATGAGTGTGAGGCCAGCCTGATCTACATGGTGAGACTCTGTCTCAAAAAACAAAACAAACAAAAAACACAGTGTCTCAGGATCAACCAACTCATAACCTACCTTTTAACACCATCTCCTGGTGGTTCCTATGTACATCAGAGCAGGAAATGCACTGAATAAATCACTAAATCATCCATCACAAAAATACAGGCTACTAAAGCTACTTGCAAGGTTATGATGAATTTTAAAGTCTAAGTACACAAAGCTCCAACAGAAAACTTTTGTCAAGAATTTTGACAAGCAGGAATGTTGTACCTTAGGCAGTATCTAGTACAAAGTAACTTTCCTCTTTCCTTTTTTAAGTCTAAAAATAAAAGGAGTGGAGGTGGGAATTCTAATATTCACTTACCCGTTGATAGATGTTCTAGACATAAACAGGCTAAAAACAGATGATACAAAAGAATGATAGAGTTGGATAAATAGCCAGCCAGATTTCTCAATGCTGTTGTTTAAGAAGATCTGTGTTCCTTGATCAAGGTAACTCTGAACAAAGACAGACTGAAGTGATTCACATAATTTCTCTCTGTTGCACACATACCACTAGGGAGAAAAAAAAGAATAAGATTAAACATAGTTGATGTAATACCTAAGAAATCTAACAACAACAAAACAGAAGCCTGAAATCTAATCTAAGATCCTCAAATAGTCTCATGACTCTGAGGCCAATCATTATCTTTTCTGCCTACTGACTCACGAAGTACAATTTTCTTCTTCAGGCCTGACCCCCACTTTGTTCTCATCACCCAGCCCTCTAAGTGGGTAGGAAGGGGGGAAGATTCAGGTCATGCAGCACAGCAGGTGGCAGAACCAGATCATTAGCCCAGGACTTAGAACCCTGACCCAAGGCTTTAGTCACAACACAGTCAAGTCAGAAGAAGTCCTTTCTTGGCTGAGATTCACTCAGAATCACAAAGCTAACACTAGCATCATTATGTTTAAAAGAATGTCACATAATCCAACGATGTACCTCAAATCTGACAACCAAATCAACAGCAGAGTGAACAAGGATTATTACTCTGGAAAACACATCAGGTTGCGTGTCTTCTTCAGAGGTATAAGGAAAAGAGACCTTTGAACAATCTGGGGTGTGCTTTAGCAACTACATGCCCATCAGCAACTCTTAAGAGACTGCAAAATGAGCTCAAAAAGTTGAAGAAGTTACTTGAGTTCATTCTGCAGTCAAGAAACTGATGATACACTAAGATTTCTAGGAATAGGTTCTAACCAGAACATATTTTTTAAAACAAAATTCCACAACTACAGAACAAGTTAGCCTTCCGGGGCTAGACACATGGCTCAGTGGTTAAGAACACTGGCTGACCTTGCAAAGGACCAAGATTCAGTTTCCCAGCACCCACATGGCAGCTCACAACCATCTATCTATAACTCCAGTTTTAGGGGATCCAATGCCCTCTTCTGGCCTCCTCAGGCACTGCATGCACGTGGTGCATGTATATACATACAAGCAAAACACTCATACACATAAAATAAATATTATTTCTTTATTTTACTAACCTTTCAAAACAAATACTTCCCATCTTCCTAGAGTTAGTGTAACAGAAAAGTAAGAAGGTAGGTTGCACAGCAGTTTCAATGGCAGACCCACAAGCAAGTCCTGGCTCTAAAAACTCCTAGGTAAGCTTAGACTTAAGTGATTCTTATTCCTTAGCAGACAAATGTAATGTCCCAGTATCTTTCTTGGTAGGGTACTATGAGGATTGAACAAAACAATGCAGGCAAGTTCTCAGTACACTCCAAAGCATACAGTGAGATACCTGTGAAAGTAATAGTATGATGCCTCTAACATAGTCAGACACCAACAAGTCCATCATACACAGTAGGAAACTTCAGAAGCAAGTTACTTTTAGTGCACTATCTATTCAGAAACTAATTTTTACAAATAAGGAGTCTACTAGCCAACAGTGACTTACTTAACCCTGACAAATCTCACCATTTACCAGCAGTATTTGTCCCGTAACTCCTGCAAAATTAATGGAGCAATTTTACAGTCATCCTAAGCTTACTAAATGTTGAGTGCAGTCTTCCTGACACTAACATTAAAAGAAGCCAGTTGTAAGCCAGCAAAAACACAAAGAGCACCTTATGTCAATGGTTTTTCCTTTATGCACCTTATATACTCCAAACTGAATAAACCAAACCTCTCTCATTGTTGATTACTTTGTATTAACTAGCTTTTTAACCACTGTTACCAAAACTGCCTGGACTTTACCTAAAACTCCTTGTTGTCTCTGTCCTATAGTGACAAGCTATAAAGTGGCTTAATTAACAGCCTACATTCTCTGCTTGGTCTGGAAATGTTCTTGCTTAATCATTTACTAATGCTTAAAACTTACTGAGCCTGAAGCTGTGCCCCAGTACAGCTCATAAACCACTTTTATTATACTCGTGACCTTGTGCACATTCTGAATTCTGAAACTGAGTTACTCTGTATTTTTTTTTTTTTTTACTCTGAAATGACTAATCAAGTTGAAACCCAGCACCTTGCTAACAGGCAATCTGAATCATTCTAATAATGTGAGCAAAAATTCATCCAACTTACCACCAGGAGCTAAGAATTTCTTGGCATCCATTTGTAAATAGACAACAAGAATAACAATGGATTCTGACTTCCAGAAGTAAGCAAGAAGTGGCATCATTAATTGCTCTTATTGCTTTCAAGTGCCAAAAACAAAAATCTCAAATTTTAATAACATATATCTCCATTCATTAATATTAACACATGTGGTTGAATCTTTACTGCCACAGAAGTTTTCTTAGAAAAGAATCTGTGGTGGTTTGTGTAAGAATGGCCCCCATAGACTCATATATTTGAATGTTAGTCACCTGAGAGTGGCACTATTTGAAAGGGTTAGAAGGATTAGGAGGTGTGGCCTTGTTGAAGGAAGTCTGTCACAGTGGGTGAACTTTAAGGTTTCAAAAGCCTATGCCAAGCCCAGGGTCTCTCCCTCAGTCTGCAGATCAGGATGTAGCTCTCAGATACTACACTAATGGCTACCTGCTACCATGCTCCCTGCCATGATGATAATGGACTAACCTCTGAAACTGCAAACAAGCCCTCAATAAAATATTTTCTTTTACAAGAGTTGTCTTGGTCGTGGTGTCTCTTCCCAGCAATAGAACAGTGACAGAAGTAATCTGCTGTAGAATAAAAAGGAGCTCTTTTCTTTGACAGCTTCCATATCCCTCCTGACCAGTTATGTGACACAAGCCTCAAGTCCATAACAGCATCAACCATCATTACCAAAAAGCAGAACAAAACTCAACTGCTATCAACTGATGAGTAAAAAAGTATAGGAAATGCATACACAAGAGAACAGTATTCAAGCATAAAAAGAATAAAGTACAAGCTCATGCTCTACAGGATGAGCTTTGACAATATACCACATGAAATAAGCCAGTCGCAAGAGGGCACAGACTGTATAATTGTGCTTATATCAAATATCTATGATATGGAAATCCACAAACAAAGAGCAGGTTCTGTGGCCCAGGCTTTGGGCAAAGAGACAGTAGGGACTGGCTACAAATGGACATAAGATGTCTTTTTGAGGTAGTAAAAATTTCCAAGGGGCTGGAGAGATGACTCAGAGATGACTTAAGAGCACTGACTGCTCTTCCAGAGGTCCTGAGTTAAATTCCCAGCAACCACATGGTGGCTCATAACCATCTACAATGGTTATGATATCCTCTTCTGACACAGAAGTGTACATGAAGACAAAGCATGCATAGAAATAAATTTTTTTAATTTTCCAAAATAAAATTTTAGTGATGATTGCACAACTTGGAAAACACTAGAAACTATCAAATTATACATTTTAATTTTTTAATGGGAATTGTGGAGATATCTTGGTTGGTAAAGTACTTGCCTTGCAAATTTGAGGACCTTAGTTTAAAACCCAGAACCCATGTAAATGAAGAAGTCAGGCATGCAGTGTTAAGTTTATAATTCAGTGCTGGAACAAGACAAAGTCCTACGGCTTGCTGGCTGGCCAGCCTTGCCCAGCCCATCTGGCAAGTCCCAGTGATAGACTATCTCAAAGAGAACAAAGTAGCCAGCATCTGAGGAATGACATCCAATGTTACTCTGAGTGCCACCCACACTCACAAACCTGCACATATATACATCCAATCCACACTTTTCGTAGCAAACACACCTACAAGGCAGTTGGGTAGTTTAATCCTATAGAAATTAAGCACTCTGGAAACACACATGACCTAGCAAACCTCATAGCATGTAAAATTCAATAATAAATAGCAATACTAATGGTCAAAGTGCTTACCACGGTTTCTAAGGCTGTACAAGATTATCGTCCTTTGTTGTCCACAGCCTCACCTGAGGCATGTACTACCATGATGCTGGGCTCTCACTCTGTGAGTGTTCTGTACTCTCTTCTAAAGGCTCCTCCCCACAGCTATTCCACGTGCCATTTGTTCTGCCCACTGTGGTCCTCACCTGGTTAGTGCAGCCCAGCTTAAGCATTTACTCAGGTTCCTTGAACTTCCAGAGTAGCCCAAGAGTTCCCTGTACTAATACCCTCTCATACATCCCAGGTGTCTCTTTGGCAACATGTGTGCCAACTGAATAATGACTATACACAAACTGCATGATTAGCAAGCATCTATCCTCACAGACCAAAAGATTCATAAAGACTGGAACAACAGTTGACTTCAGAGTTTGGCAGACAGAGACAAATGATAAATGGGTCTCAAAAGAATTATTGCTGAGACTCACAGGAAATCTAAATAGGTAGAATCTGGCATCTATAACAAACTTGTGGAAGAAACAGGATAACCACAGACACAGCCTGTCACTGTGTTGTCAGTCGCTTAAACTCCAAGGTTTCTACAAGGCCTTGCTTATCCCTTAACTTTGCAAATAGTGGTTAAAGCTATCTACTTCCCTACCTACCACAAAGCATTACCACACATAAGCAAATATGAAAGAAAGGCAGTAAGCACCCACAGCTGCCACGCACCTGGCATTTCTTTATGTTGCAATTACACAACACAACTTTTTGTTTTGTTTTTTGAAACAGGGTCTTATCCTTTAGCAGAGGCTGGTCTGGAACTCACTGTGTAGCTCAGACTAGAGGCAATCATCCTGCTAATATAATTACAGGCATGAGCCACTTTGTGTGCATTAAACCTCCTATCTTTTGAACAAATAGGAAGTCTAGAGTCCCAGAGAGCCTACGGCTGGTTCTAGATTCCATTTGTGTGACTGTATGCCAAGAGCATCTTCTTTTAAAGTTCTTGCTTCATTCTATCCAGTATTGCTTGAAAATAAAACAGGGCTTTTCTCCAAAGAAGCTGGTCTAGACAAGTCTGAAGAAAAAATAATCCAGTCTAGACAGTGTACTCCTATGGGCCAGGGTTTCTCAATCTTGGCACTGACACTGGGGGCCTGATAATCCTTTGTTATAGAATACCTTTAACTATCAGCTGCTAGTAGCACCACCCCAAAAGCATGAAATGTCCCCAGGGAGCAACTGCCACTGCTTGAGAACCTATATGAGAACTGGATTTAGCCAGTAGTGTTTCCTAACTATCTGGGCTTAACTGTGGTCTATGACTGCTACTGATTGAATTAAAGGAGGGACTCACTGGTCTCACGGAACTTGAATTCCAGAGGGGAAAATAAAACCTGAAACCAAAAGGAACAAGTAGTAATGAGACTATGATATGGGTTCCAACCTGCAGAGCCTTCAATAAGCAAACCTTGCTCAGAAGCCAAGAGACAATCTGTGCAGAAGCTGCTGCACACAGTTGGTGGTCTCCCTGTAGTCACTGCTCTCCAGACAACCAGACTTAAATAAAAACTTTACAGAGCTCAGAGCATTAGGTAGCTGCCTATAGTCCCATGGGCACTTTCCAGCAGATGAGTTCTTTGAGTGCTCTACAAAGGCTACAGAGGCAAAGGTGCATTGGGCAAGAACAAAATACTACACTTATTATCCACAATGGAAGGGCTATGCACCAACTCTACATAAGGCTCAACTACTCAACTGGAGACCAAAAGGCATCTCATTATCATCCTTCTATAAAGGCTGTAAGCTTATTAATCAAGTAAACTTTGAACCACCAATGCCAAGCATAGTGGGCTGTGATAACTAACCACCTTTAAAAACTATAGTAACTTACAATATTGTTGTTACTTGCCACAAGACTGCAAGGACAGTAATAACTAGACAAACAGTAAAGAGCCAAATTGGGTGGGTAACAGTAGCAATGGTGGTGTTTCTGACAATGTTACTAAATAAAGGCAATGGAACATGAGGTCATATTGTCTTCCAAAACTTCTTCATGGGCTAGAGAGATGGTTCAGTGGGTAAGAGCACTTGCTGAGCAAACATGAGGAACTGAGTTGAAATCCCAAGTACCCATATAAAAAGCCAGGCACATTTGTGTTTAACTGTAACCTCAGTGTCAGAAGGTGGGACTAAGTAGGTTCTGGAAGCCTGCTGGCCAGGCAGCCTAGCCAAATCCATGAGCTTGTGGTTTGGTGAGAGGTACTGTCTGTCTCAAAGGCAAGAGAGTGATAGAGGAATGAACCCAATGTCCTCCTATAGCCTCTACAACTGCGCATCTGCACATTTGAATTCGTACACCACACACATATACCACAAACACAAAATAAAAACTTCATACGCACATGAACATTACTTAGTATCTCTATAACCTTAGTTGATGAGTCACTTCTTGAGTGAAAGAAATATAATTTTTTTTCTATGAAACTACAGTTGATTGTCAAATCTAAGGGACAGTTAAAAATTTCTCTAAAATTATTTTTTGGAATATCTCCACCCATCAAACATTCAATATACAATGAATAGTCTTTTCTTTCAAAATATAACAGAAGTGAGCACACTGGTAGAACTTGAAAATTATATAACACAGCTTATTGACTTTACATAGTGTGACATAATAAAAATAAATATTTGATCTTTCCTACTGCCATTTTCCTGGTACAGAATTCCTAAAACTTCTGGGAAACCTTCACAGTAGTAAGAATGTCTTCTGGGGACTGGAGAGATGAACACATGATGTTCTTCCGGAGAACCAGGATTTGATTCCCAGAACCCACAAGGTGGCTCACAACCTTCTATAATTCCAGTTCCAGGGGATCCAATGCCCTCTCTGGCGTCCTTGAGAATTAGGCATGTATATGGTACCCAGACATACATGTACGCAAGATACTCATATACATAAAATAAATAAATCTTTAAACAAATTAAAAATAATGTCTTTTGTTCATGAATAATATGATTCCCAAAATGGGAAGGAGAGAAAGTTATGATTTGAAAGCTGGAACTTTTGGGCCTGTCCTACATCCCCAAGAACAGAAAAACTGCTAAAGATTGAGACTGTCCATCCATGGCCAATGAGTTAATCCATTACACCTAAACCTAGGAATCATTATAGCAAATTATGAACCCCACGGGATAGGGTTGCAGGAACCTCTAAACATGCAGCCAGTTGAAGAAAGGCGATGGCAGCCTGGGGACCTGGAACTTGCAGCTGGCCTCTGAACTGAGTGGCAGTCTGGTGGGACTAAGCCCTAAGCCCTGTGACTTCTGCCCCTGCCTTGCCGGGCGCCCAGTGAGTAATGAGAAATTGAAGAACTGATTGATGTCAGACACTGCAGGTAAGGACCTCACCCCCACCCCCCACACACGCGCACACACACACCACCGCCAGCTTTAAGCTTTATCAAAGCATGGTCAGACTGGATAAAGGCAAAACATCAAGCAGCTGTCCTACCCCTGTCTAACCCATAAACCACAAAATCTTCAGCTAGTTTATACACACTACCCTAACTTCAGCACCTCCACAGAAGCCCACTCTAGAGTGGGTGCAGTTTCTTATTAAGGAGGCAAGTTCACTTTCACACAGCCTTCAGAGAACAAAGAACACATGGTTTCCTAGGAGCTATATGAAGTAATGGAAAATGCTTGGGCCTTTTACTGAGGCAAAGCTGAATTCAAAACCCAACTCTACCCAGCAATTGACTCTGCTTTCATGAATCTCTTGCAGCCTCAATTTTGAATCCATAAAATGGGGGTGGTACCACCTACAAAGAAGAGCTGCTATGAGGATTCTAAAGCATACTTACTTAAAGGTACCAGGCACACAATAAAAGCCTAATAACTGTTCATATGTCAGAAGGAAAAGGCTGGCTGGTCAGAAAAAGAAAAAAAGAAAAAAATATTTTTTTTAATTTAAAAAAAAAAAAAAAACAGTTCAAGGAAAGTCCACACCACCAGTTTGGGCACTCAAGTCATTCTCAAAAGAAATGGGACCCATGAATTTAATGAATAAACACAGTCTTCTCCACTAGAGAGGTGGTCAGAAAAAGCCATGAACTACAACCTTTAAAGTTAAGGACTCAAAAATTTCATTCCCAGATTCTACAGTATAATGCGATCTGTCTCAAAATTTCACAACTAACATGTTCTTGTGTCTAAAGAAAGATCAGGAGTAAACCCACAACTACTCACCATTTTTCTAGATATTTGTAACAAGTCAATGTCTCTTTGAGATGTGGGCCTAGGAGTTTAGAATCCCGAGGATACATCAACAATGCGTGAAGAAAGCAGGCCCCAAAAGCCCTGACCCAGGGACCAGGAGAAAGATTAGTATCCAATTCTTGTCATTTAGGCCCAAAATTAGACCCAAGTATACACATGCCTATTCCCTGGCTTTTGGTGCATCTTTTCTATAAATTGTAACACTTGGCAAGACAAAGACTGAGAATTTCCATCTGGTCAAAACTTATAAATAAATTTATGTGCTTCCATCGGTTTCTATCTCCAGGTTTTCTGTAGAGCACCCAGCATCAGGAGCCTTAGATTCCAGTAACAATTTCAATGCACACAATAAAAAGTGCCCTCATTCTCATAGTAGAGAACAATTTAGACAGATTAGATCAAGTTGCTTTAGTTTTGACTTAATATATAACTGGCAGTCCTAATTTTATAACCCTAAAATTTTAACAAAACTTCTGATGGGCCAAGCAACAGATTGTTTTTAGTAGAAGTTACAGGGTCCTCTAGGGCACTTTCAAAGGGGAACATAATGACCCTTAGCATATTCAGGGGAAGGAAATGATCTTAGCTTTCCATGAAACTGAGACAAGCACTTGTTTAAGGGCTTTAGCACAGGGTGCAGAGAGGAAAGAAACCTTCTCCAGAGTCTTTAGTATTCTGCTGCAAAGGCTTCTCAGACTGGAAGGCAGGGAAGAGACACCAATCCATCACAGTCTGTCTGGCTAGCTAGCCGGTGCCCTGAAGCATGGTTAACTCATGCCTGACTTCTGCCAGCCTCCTCAAGATAAACGAGGAGAAAAGGGATAGGAAACTCGATCTGTCCTTTAGCACATTTGACTCTGGCTATGACATTCAAATATTTTTTTAATTTGGAAATATATATTCCAATTCAATCTTAAATCTATTGTAGAGGCTGGCACAGCAGTTCTGAGCTTACATAAAAAGGGAGAAATAATAATAAGTACCAGGTATACGTGCAACTTGCAATTTTAAGTGACCTCTAAATAATTCCAGATATTAAATGTTACATGTGAAAAACAAATTAAAGCTTTTCACCTGAAGAAACTGCCTTGGTTTGGAGCCCACAAGCTTTATAACAACCTTTCAATCCATCAATTGAGAGACTGTAGATGACTGTCATTAACAAGAATCTAGTTATTGGGGCCTTGAAGAACCTTTCAAGTTTCAATAGCTCCATAATAGTTCTTTAAGCACTAGATAGAAAGCACCAAAAAGACGACATTCAAAGCTTTTTGTTGTTGTCTTTTTATGTTCTGAGTGTACTGACAATGATGAGTGACATCTAGTTCTTACTGCTAGGCTCTATTTCGCCCCACTGAGTCCATCCTCCTAGCCTGTAACTGAGAATATACTGTTGATTAACAAAGCTGAAAATTTTCTCTTGAGGGAGAAAAAACAGACTGTTTAAGATACATACTTTTAATAGGCCAGAAAAAAATACTATTGGGCAGTGATTACTCAACTTTATGTCTTAACCCTGGACACATCCACAGTCCATAGCTGAACCAACGCTATGGCTGTTTCAATAAAACTTAATTTGAAGACTCTAACATTTGCATTTCATATGTGAATTTCTCACTTTACAAAATACTGTTTTCTGCCCTCACTGATAAACATTTAAAAACATGAGATTACATGTATCCTAAGTCAATGAGACCAGTTTGGCCTGCTGGTCATGTCCCTGCTCCAAAAGAAGTCCCTGCTTCTTGCCAAAGTAAAGCACAATCCCAGTGCTGAAGCTAGTACACTGAACCAAGGTACTTAGCTTTCAAGCTAAGCTCAGCAGAGCCCTGCATCTCCTGGCTCTAAAACTAAACAGCAATTTTTAATGAGTAAACTTTACCCCAGATCTCTCTCCTAACCAAAGAACCCTGTGCCATAAATCCTTCATAAAACACCAGAAAGAAAACCAGTGCTAAGTATGGTTTAGCCCATAACTCTTCTTTCATTCAACTCCAAAAGAACCAGATGCGCTGGCCATGGAACCCACACACCCAAATGAACATCAGGAAACCTCTATAGAGCTATTAATTTGAAGCGGGGAAACCATTAAAGTTACTTCAGAGGCATCAAAGTTAAGCAGCAAACCAGGATTCTGGAATATAAAAGAAACAAACCATGCACTCTGGACTGGGAAAGGACAGCACAGCCTCCCACTCTGCGTTAGTTCATGGTGGCTTCTAGGCACACATACTTTCCTTCTGGTCATTTTCATCTTTACTCACAGACATTTATTTTCATAACACAAATGAATTCACCTCAAAAATAATGTATGGCTGGGTATAGTGGTGCATTCTTAAAATAATCCCAGTACTCAGGAGGCCAAGGTAGAAGAATTGTGAGTTTGAGGCCATCTTGAACTACACAGACCCAATCTCAAAAAACTAAGGGTGGCCTGTCAGTGGTGGTACATACCTTTAATCCCAACACTTAGAAGGCAGAGACAGGTGGATTGAGGCCAGCCTGGTCTACAGAGTGAGTGCCAGGATAGCCAGGGCTACACAGAGAAACCCTGTCTCATAAAAACAAAACCAAAAACTCTAAGGTCAAGTCAAACATGGTGTTGAACACCTGTAATCCTCTAACATTCTGGAAGCTGAAGCAGAAAGATTGCTTTTGAGTTCAAAGCCAGCCTGGACCACATAGGAGTACCAAGCCAGCCAGAGCTACAAGGCCCTGTCTCAAAACTAAATACATAAATAAATAAGGTCTGTGGATGTGGCTCAGTGGTACAGTGCTTGCCTAGTATTTATACAGGTCCTGGGTTTGATCCTCAGCACCACAAAAATAAATGAATGTTTGAAATTATTAAAAGCCCTCTACTGGGAAATACTGAGACACTACACTGCTGTCATTCCTCTTGGTCTCTACAGAAATCTTTTTTTTTTTTTTAAGTTTTTAAAGTAGGTACAACTTTTTAAAGATTTAAAAAAATATCATGTGTGTGTGTGTGTGTGCTTGAGTGTGGGCACAATCGCACATTCGAGAGCGCTCAAGGAGCCCAGAGATATCCAACCCTGCTGGAACTGGAGTTACAGGCAGAGCCTGACTTGGGTGTTGGGAACTGAACAGCACATTCTCTTAACTACTGAGCCATCCCATAAGCACAATTTTTACGAGCACTTAAATCAAGTCACTGCAGTAATCACAAGTGTTATCATAAATACCAAAAACTGGGAGACTTGGCCATAATTCCTCATCAAAGGGAATATTAATCTTTTTTTCTGTCCACTCCTTGTTAAGAACAACATTTCCAATTCTTTGTTCCACATGGACATGAGGCATTCTGACACCTGTACAATTAATAGTACAGTACTTCAGCGTTTTCTCTATGACACTGAACTAGCATAAATTGCCCATGTGGATAAATATGGTTATACAATTTAAGATTGCATACTAAGTTTATCTACACTCCTAATGATACCATGTAAGTGGTCATCTAACACACCATAACCACTAGGGATTTTTTTTATGTAAATCTAGGATACCTTCCAAAATAGAAAAGGGGTATTTATTGATCAATGGTATAGGACAGTTTTGGGGACCTGGGTTCCATATATATATATATATATATAGATATAGATATAGATATAGATATAGATATAGATATAGATATAGATATAGATATATAAACAATATGCCCCAATGATTAGTAAATTAAAACTTAATGTTTTATACATGAAAAGGTGAGGTCCAAAATGACACGAGGAATAATTCCTTACTTCTCGTAAAAGGAAGATGTACTAAACTCTGTCTTTTATAAGCCCAAAATTGGGCTAAATTCAAAGTGCTCTCTGTTCAGTGACTGCAAGGTTAACCGCAAACTACTTATGGTGAAATATAAAATATCTTTCTCTTAATTCATCAGCTGACCCATGCATACTTCTTTAAGTGGTATGAACTGCTAATGAAAAGGCCATCCAACCGGGAGAATCCCAGGGCTCACGATCCATTAACTACAACAAGAATTCACTGCTGCACAGTTCTGACTTTAAAAACCTCTCCCATTAAAGCTTGCATCATCTTCCTCCTCATCCCAACCTTTCAGGTCAGCTAACTAAACCCAAGTTTGAAGGACACGTCTCTTAGGCAAAAGGGGAGGAGGCTGGCAGTCCAGACCTGTCAAACACATTTTTTTTTCAAGTGCTTCGGGAAAATGTCAGGCGAACGGTTCACGAGGGCCGGTTAAATTTCTTTATAACCCTTTGTATGTTCTGGGATTCGGCTAGACAAAAAGAGGGACCGGCTTTCGGTTTTGTTCCTCGGTGGGAGGAAGGCTGGCCCGGGTGACGGCTGGGAGCTGTTTTCTGCTCAGGCCCGGGTGCCAGCTGGTTGGGTGGCTCATCCCAAAGTTGCTCGGGTCCGGAGGCCGGGCGAGGACGCGGAGGTGGCGGAGCGTCAGTGGACGCCGCCGGGGACCTGGGAACAATGCAGGGCTCCGGGGCGCCCACGCTGGGGCATGGGGAGCCGGCGAGCCGAGGCCGTCCCCGGCCCCGCGCCTCCGAACAAAAGGCGCCGCGGGGCCAGCGTCCCGGCCGGGAAAAGTTTGTGAGAGGCCGGGGCCGAGGCCCGCGCGCGCCGCCCCGCACAATGGCCCGGCCCAGCGCGGGAAGGCCAAGCGCCACGCCCCCACCCCGCAGGGCCGCGGCCCGGTACCTGGTGCGTGTCCTTCCCGCCGCCCGCGGCCGCCGCTGGCCCACCGGGGCCGCTCGTCATGTTCACGTACAGGGAGCGGGAGAGCGGGCTCCGCAGCGTCCACATCCTCCGCGCCAGCCACACGGACGCCAGGCTCAGGCACAGCCAGCCCGCCAACAGTCTCATCGGGGGGCCGCGGCCGCCAGCTCGGATCACCGCCGGGCCCAGGCCCAGGAGGAGGAGGAGGAGCCGCCGCCTCCGGCCACCGCCGTCGCCGCCCGAGGTCGAGCCATCGCCGCCAAGTCGCCCGTGCAGCCCCCTTCGGGGCCGAGGCGGGGAGGTGGGAGGAGCGGCGGGCGCGCGGCCTTCTCACGTCCCCTGCGGCCCTTCCCGCCCCGGAACGCCAACCCTCCAGCTCCAGTTTCCACCCGGAGCACGTACGAACGCAGGAGGGGCGTTCTCCCTGCCCAATGAGCAGGGGTGGGCCGGCCGGGGAGGCGGGAGAAAGGGGGAGTGCAAGTTCCCGGTGGCATCCGCTTGAGTGCGTAATGGCAGAAAGATCTGCGGAGCCTTCTCAAGAGGGCGACTGAAGTCTAGCCGCTGCCGCTCTTGCCTTGCCTTAGTAGTTGCCTGTGGACCCCTGGGCCCCATCCTAGCGGGACTAATTCTGCAGATTGACTCGAGGAAGAAGGGAGTTCATCCCTTTCCCGCTTCAGACACACTCAGACCCGGGTCTGTCCGTTAGACCAGTGCTGCCCTTCTTGTTACGGCCTTGACTGTCTAGTTATCTCCATCTAGGGCCAGCAAGCAGACTCCCAGCTCCAAAAGCCACCCAGTAGCTGCAAAGTAGGTGATCTAGGGAGAAAGCATCCCACCGCTACTCCCGGCCCCAGCGTTCCCAAGCTGCTGTCACACGTTCCGTGAAGCCTTCGAGAGTGAAAGCTAAGCTTTTGTTGGAAGCTGAAGCTGCTGGAGCAGTCAACGAAATGCGATGGGAAATAGCACCCTGCTCAACAACGAAGGCTACAAGTCAGCCCCTGGCTGTCATGTTTTCTTGAGCTGACAGATGGGAAAAGGAAGTTGGAGCGGACACTCTTAAAGTGAGCTCAGCTCTGAGAGATACACCCGAATGTTTCTTTGATCATTTATAGCAGGAAGAAACCAAGCAACGTTGCCAAACTGAAGGGTCAGGAAGAGTTCCTGTGTCTCAACTTCCTGCTGCTACAACCAGAGTTACATGTTTCCTAGCCTGCTACTCACACCTTCCTAGGTTTGAAGATACTTTTCATTTGACAGCGTCGGAGAGTCTGTACATTAATTTTAGCTTAAAACAAGTTCGTCTTCCCATTAATTTCATATTATACTAATTTTCATTGTAGTGAAGATTTTCATTTATGAAATAGTGACCCACACATGAGAAAGAAATCATTCCTTACCCACAAACACTTTAGGTGCTGAAGAATCTCTGCTTGCCATCTTTCCTTAATGAGGGTATTTTGTTACTAATGTGCATAAATTTTAACAAAAAATTTCAAGGCTAGAAATGAGAGTATAATTTGTATTCTCTCATTCTAGTATATTCCCTAACATCTCCCTGTTGGTGTAAAACCAAAAGACTATGCCTTACTAAATTGAGCTCAACCTTCTAGTAGTCCTTGTCCAGCATTTTAAAAGGAACCATAGTAATGAGTGTAAATGACTGTATTACAGCCACCTCTTTGAGTTCCAATAAAGCTCTTCTGTACCAAAACAGAGTCTTCATCTTTTTTTAAGTAAAAGGGAGATGTAAGCAACAGGAGTGCATCAACGGCCATATTTCATTTCTAAAAACGAAGGATACAGAAAACTATGCCCTAACTATAGATTAAGCTTCCATAACTATAGCTCCAAGACTTCAAAATGTGTCATATAAACAAGAAGCAAAGATATGTCTGAAAGGATCTGAAGAATTTGGGGCTGACAGCTAAGAAGCTTAGCAAATTTTGCTTTATTCCTGAGCAACTCACCTAGAAAAAATAAATTAACCTCATATACAAACTACTCATGTAGGTGTTATTTACATTTAGGAAGCACAGGAAGAAACTAAAGCACAACATAATCAATTGATTAGCAAATTTGATAGCAAACCTTTTCATAGAAGGTGGTATCCCAGCTCCTGGTTGTTTGAGCCATCCAAGAAGCCTTGCTGTTGTCTCTCCTCTCAGCCTCGGAAATTACAAGTCAGGAGGAAGGAAAGCTGCAAGAGTAAATATACCAAGCAGAAGTTCAGATTGCCCTCTGGGACGGCTCTCTTACTAGAATGTCACTACTGTATGTTAAAACCTCAGTCACTCATGATGGGACTAGGAAGAGACACTGTTAATACAAAAAGACAAATATGAGCCAATATCCTTTCCAAGGTGGCTTTGAAATACAGTCAGTGATACTCAAGAGTCATATACCTGCTATCTTGTACTTGCTGATCTCAGGTGTCTAGCCTGGGTTTTGTTTCTATTACCAGAAATTGTGGTTGGATTGCTTCCCCAATATCCAGGCAAGGGGCTTGTTTCTTGAACAATAGCCCCCTTTCCCCCAACTCTTCCCTTACCTCCCTCTTACCCTCCCCCCTTCTCTCTTGACCTCTTCTCCTTTTTAACAGTTTCTTGCTAGGCTAGCCTTGAACTCACAATCATCCTGCCTATGCCTCACAAACACAGTGCTCACAAACATGTGCTGCCACACCTAGCTTCATAGTTGCTTTTCAGTTTCAAAGTACAACGTGAAGATAAGCCACAGCAAGACAGAGAGACAAAGCCATTGTAGCCTCCTTGCGGGCCTAATGGTATAAAAAGACTCCTGTAATTGAATGTTTTCTCAGACAGATTTGTGTGTGTGTGCACACACGCACATATACACATATGTATGTGGGTACACATGTATGTGTGTATGTGTGGAAGCCAGAGGTTGACTTGGGATGTTCTCTATCATTTTCCACCACTTTGTTTGTTTAGTTTGGTTTTTGAGACAGGGTCTGTCACTGAACCCCACACACATGAGTTGGATAGACCAGACTGACCAGCAAGCTCCAGTGATTTGTCTTATTGCCAGCCCCCCACCCACCCACCCCCACACACAGTAGGGTTACAGGCATGCATACCATACCATCAATACTGGAAATCTGAATTCAGGTCTTCATCTGTGCAGAAGTCACTTTATCCACAGAGTCATCTCTCTAGCCCATAGACAAATGTTTTAAGCTTCTTAATAATATCTGGTACACCTTCAGAGAAAGGTTATGTTTGGCCCAATATATCAAATTAAATGTATCCTGTGATTATAAACACCTCTAAAAACTAAGATAGGATTAGTAAATTATTTGTTATGGTTCAGACCTTATGTTTCCATAAGGTCTATGTGCTAAAGTGTTGGTCACCAGCCTATGGTTCTACTGGGAGGCAGTAGAACTTTTGGAGGTGGGGCCTGTAAGGAAGTTAGGACTGTAGTATGTACTAGTGTGATTGTGTGTACGTGTGTGTGTGCATCTCTTCCCCCCCCCAACCTCTCTCTTCCTGCTCTCGCTCTCTCTCCCCGTCTCTAACCTCTCCCCCTGACTGTCATTAGGTGAGCAGTTTTGCTCTCCACACTCCCCATCATCTTACCACAAAGCAACAAAACTAAGTGTCCAGGGATTAAAACAAACCTTTTCCTCTATTAATATCCTCAATTCTTTTATGGGACCATGACTAACATAGTGTTCACCTTTTTTTTTTTCATTAGTAAGTGTGGCAGGTTATTTTTTTTGTAGACACTTAAGTCATTTGTAGTGGAATCATTCTGATCTAAGATAAAATCAAAGTCAAGATGAAAGTGAAAACAGGCTTTTTAAAAAATATCAGCCTGGGCTGGAGAGGGCTCAGTGATTAAGAACATTTGCAGCTCTCCAGAGGACCTGGGTTTGATTACCAATACTCACATGGTGGCTCACAGACATCTTTAATTCCACTTCCAGGGAATCTGATGCCCTCTTCTAACCTCAGCAGATACATGGTGCAGAAACATGCATGCAGGCAAAACACCCATGCATATAAAATTTAAAACACAATAGTAGCCTAAAGTAGCAGAACTGAACCTGAAGACCTATGATAGCAAACACAAATCATGAAGTATGCTTCATTGGAGACCTCCCAGGACTACACACTTGCACAGACACTTAGCATCTGCACCCCTGAGACACTCCATGGTGTGGGAGCCTAGCTGTCATCCGCAGTCCTGAGACACTCCATAGTATGGGAGCCTGGCTGTGTCTTCTTCTTTGTATAATCTGAGGCAGATCACTTAACCTCTCCGTGACTGTCTCCTCCAAATATTACAGACTTATTACAGCACTTAAACACATAGAACCTGATGTGCTATTTCCTCTAATTTGGACAACTCAGCCTTCTTTACCTATAGCTAATCAATTTTACAATTCATCTACAATAATCAGGTGACCTGAAAACCTTATCAACTATGAAATACTTCCATAATTATGCTTGATCATAATGTGATTTATGTCTTTCCATAAATTATTTTCTTAAAACCTAGAATGATGGCTTCTTTTAACTAACATGTCTGGAATGATCCCACAACTCTGCTAGTGTTTTGAATCCTCGTTCCCCGGTTGATGATGCTATTTGTGGTAGGGGTGGAATGATGACTATCAAACCTCTGAGAAATGGGGCCTGGGTGGCAGAGGTAGAATTAGAGCCAGTCCTCTGAAGGTTAGAGTCCAGTCCTGATTTAGGTCTAGTTCTCTGCTTCCTGGTCAGCCACAATATGAACAGCCAGTCTCTGCCTCATGCTTATGCCACTATGTCTTTTCTGCCACGCTGGACTGAGATCATAATCCAAAAAAGAAAAAACCCTTTCCTCCCTTACACTGTTTCTGTCAATGAGCAAAACATTGTAATGTCTAATCTTATGGGACTGTATATACTAAGGGAATTAAGATGAGAGCAGAGGGTAAGGAATACAAAATTCAAAACAATAAAACATTCAAACAAAATCACAAATTCAGGCAGCAAACTCAAGTTATCTACTTCTCAGGGATGCCTGTCTCCTAAGTAAGAAAGTCACCTGTTCTCTAGTTTATACAGATTTTCCCATCTGATTCATCTTATTGCCTATGTAGCAAACAGGACAGTTCACCCATTCCAAGAACATTCTGAACTGGCACAGCCCCTCTCCCAAATGTCAATCTTATGCCTACCTCAGTTTATGTCAGCAATGTCAGTAGAAGTACAAAGAAAGGATTTGTCCACATACTCAGTAATATATGTTGAGCACATCAATATGCCAGGCCCTGGACTAGATAGATGACTAGAACTTAAAACGAGCACAATAATTCACAATCCTCAAGCTTTCTGTGTAGTGTGGAGGTAGACCCAACCAGCAATCATGAAATGAGTGGATAATTATGAAACGCTGAGTACAAAATTGTATATTGTTTGAAAAACACATTTCTAACTAAGAGTGGGAAGCAGGCTCCTCAGGGCAAGCTGCTCTAACGAAGTGTGGCTCTGTGGCCCTCCTTTTGACATCCTCTCAGCAGCCAATGTGCCCAAGTCCCCGCTGGGCTATAGGTGTACCACTGAATGACTACAGAAACAGAAATGGGGTGTTTCTCAGACAGAACCTTTTAGAATGTGAACAATCATGGTCATAGAATTTTGAAGAACACTATAAAGGTTAGCACCATGCCCAACATTCAGTCAGCAATCGAATGGTAATGATGATTGTTATCAAAGCATCTGAAATCAACTCCGCTGTCCTTGGATAAGGTACTTAAGCAGTCCCAGGGATGTGCAGCCATTGCTTTCAACTTAGCCACCTACAAGAAAGAGTCCACCAAGGAGATTTATCAGCTTAATGCTCGGGCAAATTGCAGGCTGTGCCAAATGGGTCAGTAAATTCTGCGTCCTACTATTTGTATTTCGTGCTACCTAAATTACCCTTTTAAAAACGGATTCTCCATGATATGAAGGGCTTCAATTTTATGGATCATAAATAAATTCATTCTGATAGTGATAGAAGTGGTGTCAAATGAGAACCCTAGTAACTTCAGATAATTTACTATTTCAGTTTAACTTCCATGCCACTCAGTTTTCCACATCTGTATTGTGTAAGACTGCTTCTGGAACTTTTTCCTTTTGCAAGGCTGGAGTTTAAATCCAGAACCTTGTACATGCTAAGCAAGTACTCTACCACTGAGTTACATCCCCAGCCCTTGGTTTTTGGATAGTGTCTCTCAATATGGCTCAAGATGATCTTGAACTCATAATCTTCCTGTCTCTACATCCCTCTACCTTACAAGCTTGTACCACAATGCCTAGCTCCTTTTGAGATCCAAAACACTGTACATAAAATGTACATACATTTTATGTATGTATGTACATAAAATATAAGCTTAAAGAAATACATGTGGCTTAAAGAAATATATATATATATATATATATATATATATATATACATGTGTATATATCTATATACCTTTCAAGTAGGTTTATGAGTCATAAGTCTGATAAAAGGAGAAAGCTCTTGTTTTCATTCTTTCTGGGGCATTTTCAAAGGTCCAGAGATCTTTCATCTTGTTTTAAATGCACTTAAAGCAAACCCTATACTTGGCCTCTTAATTGCTCTCTCCTGTACATATGTGGGTTTGGTCATATGAGTGATTGCTCTCTTTTCACATAATTCACAATATAACTTTATGACACTTCATTTTGATACTTACTTTGAAGCTATAAAACCTTATTTTGTGACTATAAAACATTCAAACTTCTGTATTATATGAGACATAAAAATGTTGCTCTGGACCATGAGAATGCTTTTAAAACATTTTAAAAATCTAAATATTTCCAGTAGAGCAAACATGCAGGTACATAAACAAGAGTTATCTAGAAGAGTTTATATGCTGTACCACTGAATAGCCACATTTCTGCTAGCATGAAAGAAGCCACTGCTTTATTTTTGCACAACTACAAAGTGGTCAGAAATGAGGAAGAATATTTTGATGAAAGAGGACACTTGGGAAATCCACCAGCCCAGAAATCAGACAGAAGTATCTCCCTTCTCTGTAGAAAACTGGGATTCATTTTTTTAATAGCCACATCTAATCAGGGCTTATTCTATAATTAAGCCTAGGATATTCCTCATACTTATTATGAGTTCAACTCGTTGTGGGGGGATGGGGAGAATGGGGCCTAGGAATGAAGCTTAGTTGGGACTTGGGCCGCACCTCAGTTGATACAGTGTTCACCTAGCATGCATGAAGGGCAGGGTGTGATCCTCGATACCATATACAGTCTGGGCATGGCTAGGGATGTTGTTCGGTGCTTGCTCAGCATATATGAAGTCCTAGTTTAGAGCTTCAGTACTGCATAAAGAGGACATACCTGAAATCCCAGCACTCAAAGGAGGATAAGAAGTTCAAGGTCAGACTAAGAAACAGTGAAGTGTTTTCCTTGCAATCATGAGACCCTAAGTCTGATCCCAAGAACCCACATTTAAAAAAAAAAAAAAGCATGATGACTCATGCTTATAACTGTATCACTAGGTAGACAGGGACACTGGTCCCAAGTCAGTTTAAGATCATATTTTTTTTAAAAAGACAGACAATTCTTGTGTCTGAATAACAACACCCAAGGTTGTCCCCTGACCTCCAGAAACATGCCCACAACCTGCAACCACGCTCACAAAATTCAGGGTCATCCTTGGCTACATAGTAAGTTTGAGATGGGCTAAATGAGACCCTGTCTCAAAAGACATACACAGAGAGGGGGGAGTAGGGGGAAAGGGAGGAGAAAGAGAGAAGGAGAGGAAGAGGGAGAGGGAAAGGGAGAGGGAGAGGGAGAGGGAGAGGGAGAGGGAGAGGGAGAGGGAGAGGGAGAGAGGAGAGGGAGAGGGAGAGGGAGAGGGAGAGGGAGAGGGGGAGAGGGAGAGGGAGAGGGAGAGGGAGAATGAATCAGAAAACTAAGACCACCACAAACCAGGAATGGTCATGCATACCACCCTAGCACTTTGGAGGCTGAGTCAGAATACTGTGAGTCAGAAGGCAGATGGACTATGTAGTGAGTTCTAGGCCAAGGTGAGCTACATAACAAGACATTGTCTCTTTTAAAAAATAAAACAGAATGAGAAACGCTACTATTTCCCTCTCCAGCTAAGGTGCCCCTTGTCAAAAATTCTTTGTTTCATATAGGATCATAAAATTGATGAAGTCAATATTGAACACAAATGTTGAGTCATTCTGTTATAAGTTTGTGAGCTCTCTAAACTCAAGACACTGGGTATTGAACCCTAGATCACAAACATGCTACACACCCATCTCAGTGCTGAAGCCTTTGATAAAAGTTGGTGATGTTTCAAGGTGTGTTAGACTCTAGCAGCTTTTCCCAACCACAGATAAGTCTCCCCTATGACCAATAGAACTCAGATTTCACATGCTACCTCCTGGACCAATGCTGAGACAGGCAGAAGTTAGCTTTGCTTAAGAACTTCAGCAAGGTGGAGCTTGTACATAAGATAGGTCAGGTTGTTCTCCCATCAAGAAAGATTTCTTTTTATAATCAAAATTATAAATAACAGTGGAGCCAAATTTGCTGCATTTCAAATGGACACCTAATTTAAACAAATTGCTTTAGGATAGTTATATGAAGTCTTTTTTTGTGTATGTGAGTAATGTATGTACGTTTGTGTAGGTGTGAGCATGTGGATGCAGGTGCACATGAATGTGAATGCATGTGTGTTTGCGTAGACCGGAGGTTGCTATCAGGTATATTCTTTGCTCATGCTCCACCTTATTGAGACTGATTTTTCTCCCTGGGCTAGAGCTCATTGGTTCAGCTAGACTGACCAGTAAGCTCTAGGCATATTCCTGTCTCTCCTCTTCTGTCCAGCACTGGGATTACAAACACCTATCCAGTGTTTATGTGGGTGCTGGAGGACTAGACTCAGGTTCTCATGCTAATGTGGTAGGTATACCACCAACTGAGCCAGCCCTTGATTTCTTTCTCAGTGTCTGCTATTTGTATATAGAGACTACTAGGTTTTTGTGTGATAATTTTGCAACCTGCTACTTTGCTGAATGTATTTATCAGCACAGTATTTTTCTGGAGGAGTCTTTAGAACCTTTTTGAGGCAAGGTTTTACTCTGTAGCACCTCTAGGTTGGCCTTGAATCATGATAGTGATTCTTCTGCCTCAACCTTCTGAATGCTGGGATTACTGGCATGAGCTACTCTGCCTGGACCTCTGTTCTACTGAAGTAAAGAGTGCTCACTTTGGCAGCATATACACTAAAATTGGAACAAGACAGAGGATTAGCAAGCAACCTATACAAGGATGACACAAAAATCTGAGAAATGTTCCATATTTTTAACTTTAAAAAGCAGGTATCTGGCCATTTTCAAAAAGGAGAACAAGGAGGAGGAAATTTTATTATTATTATTATTATTATTATTATTATTATTATTATTATTATTATTTCAGGCTGGAGAGATGGCTCAGCAGGTAAGCACTTGCCACCAAGCCTGGCCTTCTGAGATTAGTTTCCAGAATCCACATGGTAGAAGGGAGAGAACCGACTCTTGCAAGTTGTCCTCTGACCTCCACATGGACATTATAGTATACATACACACAGACTTAAGACACAGACACACACACAAACAAAAGGTTTTGTTTGTTTGTTTGTTTTTTAGGAGGAAGAAAGTGTTTATTGGGCTTATGCTTCCATATTGCTGCTCATCATCAAAGGAACTAAGGACAGCAACACAAACAGGGTAGGAACCTGGAGGCAGGAGCTGATGCAGAGGCCATGAAGGGTACTCCTTACTGGCTTGCTTCCCATGGCTTGAGCAGCCTGCTTTCTTCTAGAACCCAAGACCACCTGCCCAGGGGTAGTACCACCCACTATGGGCTGGGCCATTCTCTACCATTCACTAATTAAGAAGACAGCCTACATTTTCTCAAGTAGGGATCCCTCCTCTCCAGTGACTCTAGCTTGTGTCAAGTGAACATAAAGAAACTAACCAGCACAATGTCTGCACACCATGTGCATGCAGTGTCCACAGATGCCAGAAGAGAATTCCAATCCCCAGGAACTTGTTAGAGAAGGTTGTGAGCCTCTTTGTAGATGTTGTGAACCAACCAGGTCCTCTGCAAGAGCAGCCAGTCCTCTCAACCGCTGAGACATCACTCTAGCCCCCCCTTTTTTTTAAATTTTGAGGTCTTGTCAAAATAAAAGTTTTTTAAAAGACCACATTTTCATGTGTAGCCCTTACCACCATCCATCTCTAGAATTTTTTGTGCTCTCAAACTAAAACTCTCTAGCTGTTGAACGCTTGCCATCTTCCCTCCCCTCACACCTTGACTACTGCCATTTCTGTCTCTAGGAATTTGACTCCAAGTGTCTCATACAAGTGATATTAAAATATTCTTCTACCACTGACATTTCACTCAGTATACTGTCCTTATATTGTAGCATGTGTCCGAATGCCATGCCTAAGGCTGAGCAAAATTCATATACAAATATACATGTGAATAAACATTTTGTTTATCCATTCATCTGTTAACTTCTATACTCCATGCCAATTTATCCAGTCCTATTCCATTTTTATCATCAAAAGCAAATGAACATTTCCACCAGGACACAGAAAAACAAAAGTCTAGCTACTTCCATAATGCTTTTCAAACGTGCTCATGGAAAATCCATAATCCCAACAATTTTATTTGTATAAATGGTAATGAGGGTCTGGAAGGATGGCTCAGTTGGTAAACTGCTTGTCATGCAAACATCTGAGTTTGATCCTTAGAATACACATAAAAAGCCAGGCACAACAGTACATGCCTGTGACCCAGCACCAGGGGAGCAGAACATCTCTGAGATTTACCCATCAGCTAGGCTAATTTAAATGACAAGCTCCAGGCTCAGTGAGGGATTCTGTGTCAAAAATAAATAAGTAAAAATAAATAAAGTGGCAAGCAATGGAGGAAGACATTCAGCACTGACCCCTGGCCTTCATGCATACACAAATACATGCATGTGCACCCTCAGGGACACAAAATGGTAATTAAGAAAACCACTCATGCCCAAAGATACAGGATGATGGTGTGCTTGTTTTAATTAGTGAATCATGAGTTCTTGACCATTTCCTCAAATTCCAGTATAAATATATCTGCACTTACACAATCTGCAAGAGAAGTGGAAAAGTGTTTTCGCACATACTTTAAAAATAAGTCTCATGGTTTCAGAGTTCCATAACACTCATAGAATGGGAAATAATCAACTCCAAATAGCACACAATTGTGACAGAGTTTGCAAGTATAGATGGTAGCATTTAAGAACTGTGTAGAACAAATTATCAGCTTCTCATGACACAAAATAAAATCCTTTGCCTTGGCCATTCATGTATTACCACACACAGGCACATGGGCATGCATACTCCGTCTGATGTCATATTGTGAAGCTTGTCCAGTCCACTGTGAAGCATGTGGGGAGAACTCAAGACATGAACATGGAAAAAGATGTATTTCTGCCTCATGGAATTCTAGATCTAGGTCACAGCCCACTCATACAGAAAGAGAGTCCTTCCCACATCCCTGCGTGGGTACCACCTGTCACTTAAGACAATGACAGCTTGCTCTTGGTGCCAGGCACTGTGTCTTACGTGTGTCCTTGCTTTTCATCCTGGTGACTCTGATGAGATCGCTTCTCTTATTCTCACCTTTTTTCCTGCCATGTCCTCTGAGGCACAGCAAGTTCCTGTGGCAAAAGCGTCTTGCAGAATGTCTTCCCCACCACGGGCTCTGCTGCCTCCTAGTGTGCGTGGATAGGTCTCTGCAGGCCAGCACCACACTGGCGTTGGTTAAAGTGCAGGTTTGCAATGCTGTCCTAGATGTACCACTTTAGAGCTCTGTAAACAGGGAGCTTTCAGTAGGGCTCACCAAGAGAAGACAGAGAGAAGGTCTTCAGCAGAAGCAACGATGCACTTAAGAAAACATATCTGAGAGTCTAAATAATATTTTCTACATATACATTACCACATGCTGTGGTAATTCAGAAAAAAAAAAGGTTTCCTGATGAATCTGTGAGACAGCAGCAAGGGAACCTTCTAAGAGGACAATGAGAATAAGAGCTGTCATCAACTTCATGTTTTAAAAGTAATTTGTCCTCTTTAGTGTGTAATTTATGAATTTTGACAAATACAACTGTGTGACCTCTACCAAAATTAAGATTCAAAATTCCTTGTAACCTGAAAATATATTTCTGTGCCCCTTTGCAATCAACACCCAACTCCAGGTTATGTCAACCACTTCTGTGTCTTCTGAACTGACAGGTTTGCCTTCTCCAGAATATCATGTAAATGGAATCATACAATACATAGTCTTTTGCATCTGGCTTCTTGTACTTAGCTTAATATATTTGACATTCAGTAAATAGCCTTTCTATTGCTGCATAGTAATCCATGATCTAGATGTACCACAATCCCGTATCGATGTACCAGCCGAAGGGCATTTGGGTTGTTTCCATAGTTCTTTGGTATATAAATAAAGCTGCCATGTGTGAACATTGTTGGTCTCTCTCCCCCCGGGCTCCCGTGCCTGCGGACCGCTGACCCGGTACCACCTCGGCTGGATTTCCCGCACGCCGGTCTGACTTCATTCTTTGACCAGGAGAGCGAAGGCTTAGACTTAAGCCGCTGGAAGGCGCGGACCCAAGGTGGTGGTCGGCCGGTGGCTTCTCTTGAGAGCCGTCCACTCGCGGCCCTGAGAATAGCGAGACGCAAAGAAAGCCTCGGGCGTCTAATCTGCTAGACACAAAAACTCCCTGTTTAAATAACCTTCCCCAGAGAAGGCGGGGTACTGGTACTCTGGGTGGGGACGCCTGATTAGCATAGGGCTGGGGGGGTGCACCAGAGGCAGGAGAGAAAGGCATCTACCCAATGAATGGATTCAGCTACAATCCAGGCAAACATGTCCCTTTAGCTTCTGTAAAGCAAGCAAGTTATAACTAATATTTTGGCTAGGGACCTTCCTGGACTAGGAGAGGAGGAGGTTGCCAAGCATCTCATCCCGCTTCACCTTTCCAGGGAGTGAGGGCACTTTCTGGCTTACAGCTTCTACTGCTCTCCAGCTCCAGGGGTCCCACAGAACATGAATTTTCATTTCTCTTAGTCAAGCTAACAGTGAGATTTCTATATAAAGTGTGAAATATGTATTTACTTACAAGAAAACTTCCCATTTTTCAAAGCATCTCTATCACCTCAATTTATACCAAGAATGTGTGAATTGAGGTAATATATTTTCGGGGGTCCTTAAAACCTTGGTTTTAGAGACTTGGTTTTAGAGACTCTCCTCCTTGGCAGAGGAGAGACTGTGAGGCAATGGTCATGGGGCTGTAACCTTCTCTTTTCTCCCTTTCTACTCAGGCTGGGAATCCAGACTGGGATGTGCTGTGGTTCAAGGATGTTCTTCCTCACCCAGCTATACCCCCCCACCGGCTGGAAACACTTGTAGTGGGAGACCCGGGACTATGTTTTTGTTCCTATTCCAGGTGGTAGATGATAATGAGTTGGATTTGGACTCACCTTTTGCCAGAGGCTACAATTTGGTTATGTGCAACTGTTTTGCCACATATAGCTTGTCCCTGTGATTGCATGCTACTTAGACTTCTGGGAACTTTTGCTTAGAGTATATAAGGGTTGAAGTCCCTTAAGGGTTGGTTGGTTGCTTGTTGGTTGGTCGTTGTAGGTTGGTCCTTTGGTTATTGCATAGAAGAACATTGGTTAGAAAAATTGGGTTTGAGGATATTGAGCTGAGACACTAGTCTAGCTCACTATCAGCTCCTGCTCTCCAAGCTTCCAAAAGCCAAAAACAACTGTGAATATTTCTTCCTTTCTCTCTTTCTGTCAAGGTTGTCTATTAAGGCAGTGAAGATCTCTTTCTTTCCTTCTATCCTTCCTTTCTCCTTCCTGAAATTGAAGGTAAAAACACAAAAGCTAATGCTACAAACACCCTCACAGACTCATTGAAAAGCATGTCTCTGGGGTGACTCCTAATCCAATCAAGTTGACAATGAAGACAATCGTCACACTTTTATATTAAATATGCTTTTTTCTCTCTGACTGTGTAGCCCTAGATGGTCTAGAACTTGCTTTGTAGAGTAGGCTGATCTCAAAATCCACAGAGATAAGCCTGCTTCTGCCTTCCAGTGCTAGGATGAAAGTTGTGGACCACTACACCCAGCTCCTTTGTCCATTTTTTTGTTTTGTTTTGTTTTTGTTGTTTTCAAGTCAGGGTTTCCCTGTGTATCCCTGGCTGTCCTGAAACTCACTCTGTAGACCTGGCTGGCCTCGAACTCAGAGATCTGACTGCCTCTGCCTCCTGAGTGCTGGGATTAAAGGCGTGCACCACCACTACCCTGCTTTCCTTTGTCCATTTCTAAATAAGGATGTTTGTTTTTGTAAATTAGGGTTGAATTTGATATATGTTTTAGGTATCAGTCCATTCTTGAATGCATGGTTTGCAAACATTTTCTCCCAGTGTATGGGATAACTCTTCATTGTTTTCTTTGGTGTGTAGAAATTATTCAGTTTTATATAAACCCATTTCTTTAGCCTCTGTTTTCCTTCAGTGGCTTTACAGTATTGAATCTTGTATTATAGTCTTTATTTTTACTTCACATTTATATTTGGTGTGTGATGAGGGTCAAATTTCATTCTTCTACATGTGGCTGTCTACTTTTCTCAAGATCATTTATTGAAGACACTGCCCTTTTTCCCACTGTATATTTTCAGGACCCTTGTTGAAAAATCAGTTCATTGTAAATGTGGGGGTTGTTTCTGGGCTTTTGGTCCTGTTCTAATGGTTGATGTATCTGCTTTTATACAGCACTATGCTGTTTCCATTACAATAGTTTTGTAAGGCATTTCCAAATCAAGGAATGTAGTGACTTTTCCTGCTTTTTATCACAGAAAAACATGCAGACAATGGTGATTAAGTGTTAATGGGGAAAGGTGTAGAGGAGGCCTGTTCTTGGTGGCACAGACTTGTAATTTCAACTACTTGGGAGGCTGAAACAGGAGGATTGCTAGTTCAGGGTTGCAATGTGGGTTCAAAGCTACCCTGGACAGCTTAATGAGACCCTGACTCAAAACAAAAAAATTTTAAAATGTAGCTCAATGGTAGTAGACTTGTGTAACATACAAAAGAGTCCTAGCCCCAGGAGAGAAAAGGGGGAAAGAAGAATGCTGTCTTTTCATAAAATTGGTCAGAGAAGCAAACTGAGGTATGAAGTTTTCAGAGTAGTGCTGTGCACTGAGCCAGCTCTAGGAACTCAAGGCAGGCTGGTGGTGAAGGTGTTGCAAGTCTCAGGTTGTAAGCATACCAGGAAACAGCCCTCAGAGAGGCCTTAACTTAGTCAGAAAGCCCTCAAAATGTACTGTCATATTTTGTTTTATTTGCTTCGATTTTAAACAAATGACAGGGTGTAAAGATCATTTCTGCCTTTGAGTGCAGCACAACCTGTAAGAACTGGAGCACTTGAGGGGCTGTTGCGACCTCCACCAGCACGGCCGCTGTGCTTACACAGTCCCTGAGTAGTCTGTTTTGTTCCTGATGGAGAAGGAGCTCCAAGTCAGAATCTGCACTGTTGCGATGCCCAGCGGGACCACGCAGACCAAATTAAACATGGTATCTTGAAGATCTAAAAGTATTCTAAGGGAGAAGATGTACAACAGCTTATTATTTTTTCCAGCAACTTCTTCTCTTATTAACTCAGAGCTATTTAACACATATGTTCAGTAATGTTTTATCTATGAACTCAATTTAACAAGAAAGAGACACTGTGTTGTGTGATTTTGATTCTTTCAAGTACTTGAGTCATTTCTTCTTTCTAGTTGCACATAGGAAAGGAAGGTAACGCATAAAGCTGTTATTACAGTCCTTGGTGACAAGTCATGCCATGAGTGGGAGGAGAGAGGACAGAGTCCAGGACACAACACAGAGGCTTTAAGTGTGCCCTCAGGCCAGGCATGGCAGTGTACACTTGTGATCCAGGCACTCAGGAAGCTGAGGGTAGGGAGGTTGTGGGTTTGAAGCTAGCCTGAGCTACATTGGCAGTTCCAAACCAACTTAAGACTGTACAGCAAGATCTTGTCTAAAAGTAAAACAATAGAGAATTAGATTGCTGGGCCTGATCATACAGTCCTGTAACCTCAGCTACTGGGAAGCTGAGGCAAGAGGATGGCAAGTTCAAGGCCTGTCTGAACTACAGAGATATATACATCCTCTAATGTCTTCAGTCTTGAAACATCTGCCAAGCTTTAAACAAAGTGGGTGGGTTTGGACATTCATTTCCAGTACATAGAATGGCAATAAAACTATTATGATGGAATTTCTCAGGGTGTTAGACAAGAGTTCTCTATCAGAAGGTTCACCTACTCTTGGCAAGCAGAGTCTAGAAAAGGCTTCTCAGAAAAATTATATAAAAAGTTTTTGAAAAATGCATACATGTCAGCTACACAGCCTCTGACTAGAACCATATGCGAACACTCTAGCCATATATACCCCCCCCTTCAAAGGGCCTGTCATGAAATGTTCTCAGTACAATGGTCTGGATTACATTTGTTAGATGTAGCCATCTCTCTGAACCCTCACTCATTAACCCTTCCTTTCACATTGACTCCTGCATGGTCCAAGAACTGATTGCCACCCACCTGCTTCCATTTTTCTTCTGCTACCTTAGGGTAGTGGTACATTGCTGCTGCTAGGACAGCTCAGCAAGAGAGACAAGAAGGCAATTTCATAGACTCAAACCCTGCCAGACCTCAGCAGAGGGAACCACCATCCTGGCCAATGCCAGACTCCATAGCCGAACCTCAAGCATCTCATCTCAGGTGTTTTTATTGATTCAGAACTCCTCAGGTATCCTCCTGATGCCATATGCAGGTCATTGCCAATCAACAGCCTCCACAAAAATCTAACAGCTGCAAACAATACAGAGCGCCAAGGCCTAGGCAGCTCCTCACCCAACAGTGCATAAAAACATTTTAAATGAAACTAAAGATAAACCTCCCCAACAGGTCATCAGACAACTACGGGGGCCAAGGTCGGCAGCTAGGCTACTCACTGCATCCAGACAGTGGCCTTACTACTATTCCGTCCAAATTCTCTGAGGAAAGCTTCATTTCTAGGCCTGTACTATTTTCTTGTCCCAGAATTCCCTCTTTTAAGAAAAATCCTCTCCCCTCTACCATAGGAAACCTCTCTCTGTCCTTAACACTTGGTGAGGCCTAACTGCCCACTCCAGCCCCAACAGTCAGATATTATTCACACCTACTCAGAGGAAGTCATGCCATCTACGGTCACTACTGCCTCAGTGATAGACATGTGACTCACATGGTGCCTCTCAGGATCTGCCTGGGGAATTCTGATGTGCTGCTGAGTCAAAGGTGCGTATTTATTCACAGCCTGGAGCCGTTAAGTCAGTAAACCTGGGAGCTACGTTACTACTGATTGGTAAAAGCCAACACAGAAAGGAGGTCAAAGGCTCCTGACATCATTTGAAATCCAGCTCTGCTGGACTTTTCACATAAAACCAGGAGGTCCCTGCTCTGTTGAGAATAGCCTGCACCACATTTCTGCCACTTGTAGCCACAGCTGCCTGAAACCCATGTCTTTCCAATTGGCACTTCTGCCCTCGTTACTGTAAATTAGCTGCTTTGGCCCTGCTGGGTGAAGGTGATATATAAATGGCCATAACCAATTAAGACAAAGGTTTTGAAACAGCTGAGCACAGATTTCCAGAATAAGAGCACAAGGTCATGATTGTGCTTTTGAACTTGAGGTTGTGGGTGCTTATAAACGTGAGGCATTGCTTACCAGCCTTGACTGTTCATTTATTTGAGTCATTAGAAGGGAGACAATGGATGAAAAATGCCAAGAGGTAATGGAAACCCAAGTGCCACTTTGAAACAGAATCACGTCTCTAATAAAAGAGAAAGGAAGTGGCCTAATCAAGCCTTTAGAGAGGGACCATAGCTAAAAGCCACTTGATAGTCACAGAATTATTACAATATGTGCCTTATGAAAAGGCTGGTTTCTGCTTGGCAAAGGCACCTCTGTGTTCTGGTCTCAGTGTTTCATTAGCAACAGGAGCCCATTATCCTTCAGCATTCTCTAGTTATAACAGATTCCAGCTTCAGAAATACCAAGAAATTGGATTCCAGCTGCCAGGGGCTCTCTCTGGGACTTTTCCACATCTGAGATGGAACTGTCTTTTTTTCGCTCCTGTTTCCTTGGGGAGACAAGCCTGGAGAACACCTGTGATAATACTGAACATGCTGACTTGACTTAGGCTGGGCGGGGGTGCTAGAGAGAAGGTTCTGCAGGTAATGGGCACTTGCTGCTCAAGCATAAGGACTGAGTTTGCATGCCAGCACCATGTAAAAACAAACAAAAAATCTAGGCATAGCTACTCACACCTGTACCCCAGTGCTGAGGGTTGGGGGAGAAGACGATAGATGGGATTTTCAAGCTGCCAGCCTGAGGTCCAGGCTTAATGAGAGGCCCTGTCTCAAAGTAGTGTAGAGTGATATAGCTGGATAGCCAACATCTTCCTCTGGCCTTCATGTTTGTGTGCCTGCACATACACATGCATATAAAACACACACACACACACACAAGTATCTTAGGCTGCATGTTCAAAGGCAGCAAAGTAACAAACATTCTCGTGATTCCAACTATCTGGCAACTATCCTGCTGGGGGCCTGTGAGCAACACCAGGCTTATGTTGCAGTCAGTGGATGGCTTCACACTTTTCAAAGTACCTGGAGTTCCCCATTACTTCACAGGCTGTCTTGATACTCTTCAAAGATTTGTCTTTCAGGTTCCTTTCTTTCCTTTTCTTTTCTTTCCCTTCCTTTTTCTTTCCTTTTCTCAAAACAGGGTTTTACTATAGCTGATCTACTACATAGATCAGCCCACCTCAAACTTGTGGCAGTCCTTCTGGATTACAGGCATGCACCATGCTTGCCTGGCTTCTACTCATTTTTCAAGATTTCTTCTTTCTCCTAAAATTTTATTCCAAACCAGGGACATGATTTCAAAGAATTTATTCTCCTCTTTCTACTTTGAATACATTATATTATATTATATTATATTATATTATATTATATTATATTATATTATATATGTTATATAATATAATATATAATGGATGAACCTATTGATTAATTAGGTTATTTTGCTGTCATGATTACTTCACCTCTCATTCCCAGCCTTACCAGCTGTGGTAGTCTGAATGAGAGTAGCCTCACAGATTCATTTATTTGAATGTCTGGTTCCCAGTTAGTTGGTTGACTCTTTCAGGAAGGATTGGGAGGGGTGGCCTTCTTGAAGGAGGTGTGTCACTGACACTTGGTCCACTAGGTCCAGTAAGCACACTCTCTCTCTCTCCCTCTCTCTGCTCTCTCTCTCTCTCTCTCTCTCTCTCTCTCTCTCTCTCTCTCTCTCTCTCTCTCTCTTTCTCTCTCTGGCTCCAGATCAGATGTTAGCTCTCAGCTACTGCTCCAGCACCATGCCTGCCTGCCTGCTGCCATGCTCCCCACCATGTTGATCATGGACTCACCATCAGAAACAGTAAGTTCCCAATTAAATGATCCCTTTTATATGATGCCTTAGTCATGGTGACTCTTCACAGTGATAGAACAGCAAGTAAGATACCAACATTTTGAATGAATCTCCAATATAAAAAAATAATTCTTAAGGCAAGCAAGATGGCTCAGTGAGCCACATTTGATCCTGGGGACCCACACAGTGGGAAAACAGAACTGACTCCCACAAGTTGTCCTCTGACCCCCACACCTGCACCATGGAACACACACACTGTTCATTCAACCATATTTAAGCTATGCTTATGCTTTTTTTTCACCAAATATTTATAGCACATTTGCTGCTTAGGTTCTTGGGACATATAACAAATAACAATAACCTTGGCCCTCAACAAACCTTACCTTCTAGCAGAAGCAGAGAAACCAAAAACAAATGCACTTAATTTTAACATGTAATTATACTGATATTTCTCCTTATGAGAAAATCTTATGTACTCCGTTTTCTCTCATGATTTTTCTCCTTTCAAAAGAAAAAAATAACCACCTAAATGTAAGTAAAATATCCCCAAATATTATCATCCGGTACACCTTACTTTCTTAACTTACACCTGCTAAGCCATTTGTAAAGTTGGCTCTATGAAGTAAAAGAGCAGAATATAAGTTATCAAGCTGGCACATCAAAATCTACTACACTTAGACTCTTCCTAATCACAAAGCTGAAGTGAATCCTGACTCCTCTCTACTCTTCTTTTCCCATTAACATCACCTTTAAAAGGCATGAAATTACTGGGGCTGTATCCATGAAATAACTTTTATTGCCAGTAGTAAAAACCCAGGCAACCCTATCAATGGAGTTGTAAGCCAAGTTAGTGCACATCCTTGCTGAGGAAAGACATGCTCTGGATGGAAAGGGCCAAAGAAACATACGGTCTGTGTGGCAGGATAGTCTCTTTTGATTTAAAGTCAGGAAAACTCATGGATACATAGACTGTTGCTACCTTGAGAGTAGAGAAGAAATTTCCCCTTTCATTAGGTGAATTTGCTAAGAAGAATAGTTGTCTAAGGCTGGATGACACAGTGGTACATGCCTGTAATTTTAGTACATGGGAGGCTGAGGTAGGAAATCACAAATTCAAGGCCAGTCTGCAGGAGATAGCAAGACCTATATCAAAAACAGAGCCAGGAGTGTGGAAATGGTCTAGAAGCTAGGGACCAATGTTACAGATTTTTTCCCCTCATAGTTCTAGAAGTTCAAAATGAGGGAGCTAGCTTTGTTAGACTTTAGTATGAGAACTTTTTACCTGCTTTGAGACAGAAAGTGATGCCCTGTGGATACTGAACCAAACCTAGGATTTTGCACATGCTAGGCAGGCATTCTACCACTGGGCCACATTGTCAGGCTCAGGAAGTCATATCCTTGCATGGTAGGGATGTATGGCAGACAGAACATTTATTTATATTCTCTTTCGCCCTTTCCTGTGTGTGTGTGTGTGTGTGTGTGTGTGTGTGTGTGTGTGTGTGCGCTCACACTAGGGATCAAATCTAGGCCCTCATACATGTCAATGATGCAGATACTCATTATCAGTGAGCAGTACCCAGAAGCCCTGGCCTCCCTTCTTTCCAGGGCTCTTATCCTGTCACGCAAGCCCACACAGATGACCTGCTTTAAACTTACTCACTTCCCAAAGGCTCCATCTCCAAATATTGACCATTGTGAGTTAGGGCTTTAGTATATGAACTTTTAGGAGACTCAGTTCAGTTCACAGTATCCTGTTTAACATGTTTCTTCTGTTGCTACTAACTTCCCCAACAGCCTTATACGTCAAGGCACAGATGGGATCATTTAATTGCCCAAAGTTACATGGCTAGTGAGTTTGGAGTTGGAACTGAAATATCTACTTATAAAACTTCATTCAACTAAAAATTTCTCTAAGAAAAAAAGAGTGGTACCTCTAATCACAATTTTAAGGAAAAACAAACAAACCAATTCTTTAAGAAGGTTGCTACTCTCTCCTTTGGACTAAATAATTTCCTCAGATGGCCCCTTTGCAATGGAATACTAAGTCTATTTACAGAAGTAAATAAGAAACGCTATTGGGGGAAAATTAACTTTGGCCCTAATTCTGTGGAAAGACCCGAAGGACATAGATTATTATGGTTCTGGGCACATCTAGATAGAATTCCCCTCCAACGCTATCTCTAAACGATACCAGTAAAACAATATAACCTTTACTGTAATCCTTGGGACAAATGTTAATTTAAAATGATGCAAACACTTATGTTCACTATAGTTAGTGCCCAGACTTAAACATGGGCTCAAAATAAGTGCTGCTTATCTCTATATTCCTAACTGTACATGTGCTCACCTATACTTCACAGCTTTAATATTTTGCCTGATTTTAATGCTGTCTTTCTAGTACACAATGCTGGGGAAGAGAAAAAAGGAAGTTGTGTCTCACCAATATGCAAAATCTAAGGCAATGCATGGAATGTTCTAACTCCTGGATTTTTCTAGTTCTTTTGGTGAGTCTATAATAGCTATGCAGACTCTTCATGGGAAGGTGTTGGGTTCTTGTTTGTGGGGTTTGTGGGTTCTTGTTTGTTTTTCTTTTCCTTTTTTTGCCAAGATTGTATGTATTGGTGGAGCATAATTTTAATCTCAGCACTCAGAAGGCACAAGAAGGAGGATCTCTGTGAATTCAAAGCCAGTCTAGCCTGATGTACATAGCAAATTCCAGGACAGCCAGAACTACATAGAGAAACCCTGTCTCAAAAAAATCACATGCATCAACAAACTCGAGATTAGTAACATGGAAAACCTTAGTAAACCCATGTGGTCTAGGAAGATAGCTCAATCAATAAAATGTTTTCCATTTAAGCATCAAGATCTGAGTTCGATCCTTGGCATGGTGGTGTGCACTTGTAATCCTAGCACTGGGGAAGTGGAGAGAAGATCCCTAGGACTCACTCACTGGCCAGCCACCCTAGCTTACATGGGGTTACTTTGAATTTGTAGGTGACTCACTCTGAGATGACTCAATTTGTATCTGACTCCTTGTTATTGTTGAAGATTACTATGTCTACTATGCCATTGAAACAGGAAAAAGTCACTTCCTAAACTTTCTTCAAAATACGATTTTGGAGGTATCTATTATGAAATTTCAAGACAGAATCCAGCAAAAGAAATTACATATATTTTATTTTGGGTTCGTTTTTTTGAGACATGTTTCTATGTAGCCTTGTCTGGCCTAGAAATCTATACGTGGACCAGTCTGACCTTGAACTCATAGAAATCTTCTTGCTCTTGCCTTCTGAGTGCTGGGATTAAAGGCACAGGTGGGATGAAAGTCATGTGCTACCATACCTGATGATTTTATTTTTCTTTAGAGCTGAATAATATTTGTATTATTTTATATGTTTAGCAGACTTTCATTATCTATTCATCTGTAGATGGACATATAGGTTAGCTCTAATTCATTGCTATATATAGTAAATAGAGCAGCAATAAATGTATATATGCCAATATCTCTATGGTAGAATATGAAGTTCACAGGGAATGCAGCATACATAATTTTTAACAACATACTTGTAAGGCTTGATGTGGAGCTCAATAGCAGAGCATTTACCTACCATGCCTCAAGCTCTAGGTCACATTTCCAGAACTGAAAAGAAAAGGAAGCAAGAAACTTGCTTGTATATAAACCAGATCAACCACAGAAAGCCATTATTCTTTTTGTCTTGTCTTGCTTTGGTTATGTTTGGTTTGGACTTTTAGATAGGTTGTTACACTATAGCTCAAATTGGCATGGAACTCACTTTGTAGTACACGCTGGCTTCAAACTCATGGCAATCCTCCTGCCTCAACCTTCCGTGAGCTAATATTACAAGTATGAGCCATCATACCAGCAAAAACTATTTCTTAAATAATGAATTTTATTTATTAATAAGTTATCTACAATATGCTAGCAGACAACAGTATAAACCAACAAATAAAACTGGAAGCCTATGACCCGTGGTGAAAATGTGTCTTTGCATTCCTAACATCCTATGGAGCATCAGGAGCTTGGACAAGACTGCCGGACATTCCTGGCACAAGGAGTAGGCGTGGTTACTCTATCCAGAACAAGTAACCAATCACAAGCCTGTGTTCTTTGCATTTGTGGCTTCTCTCAGCCCTGGACTTAGCTCAGTGTACTGGACTTGCCCTTCTGCCTCCTCAATGCCATGTAAGCAGAGAGAGATCAAACCTTAGGACTCCAGCTCCCAGCTCAGTACTAACACTACGAAAATTCCATAAACATCTGCCAAGAAATAACACAAATCTACTTAGTTGGGCAAGTGAAAGGAGAAGGTCTTTTTCACAACACCCGAAAGCTATATTTTGTATTCTCATGTATAATATGTGGGTATAGAATTTCAAAACTATCTTCTTCATGTTTGCAATGCTAGGGATTGAATCTCATACACAGTTGGCAAGTGATTTACCATTGAATTACATCCCCAGAGTTCATGTAATTTTTGTAATATATATATATATATATATATATATATAAATATATATATTCTCATTATGTAGCCCTGGCTGTAGATAAGGATGGCCTAAAACTCACTTTCAGATGTGTTAGCACACCTCTTTAATCCCAGCACTTGGGAGGCAGAGGCAGGGGATCTCTGTGAGTTCAAGGCCAAGCCTGGTCTACATAGCAAGTTCTAGGGCAGCCAGGGATACACAGTGAGACCCTGTCTCAAAAAAACAAAAAAACAAAAAACAAGCAAAACAAAACAAAAAACCAGATGTGTGCCGCCATGCCCAAACCTGGTTACCCATTTCTAACAAGACTACATGAAATATCTTACCCCATATAATTAGGATTATACTGGTTTTCTGGCTCAAGTTACCCAATTATAGATCTCTAGTAACAGTGAATTCAATGGTATTTTGCCAAATAAAGTGCCTCACTGAAACATCTAAAAAGTGAATAATGGGGACAGTGGAATGGCTCAGCAGCTAAAGACACTTGCCCCCCAGCTTGATGACCTGAGTTTGATCCCTGGGACCCACACTCATGGGTTGCCCTCTGGTCTCCACATGGATGTGTGCACACACTCATACACACACACAGATGATGTAATTAAAGAGAAGTAAATATGTCTATTAAACATATAGTAAAATAATCTGATAGAAAACATTTTCATTTTTTTTTCTTTGACAGGGTCTCACTCTCCTGGAATTTACTATGTAGCCCAACCCGGCCTAAAGCTCACACAATCTCCTGCCTCAGCTCCTCAAGTATTGGAATTACCACTACATTTAGCTCAGAAATATCACTTCTTTAATTGAATCAAGGAATTCAGAATATCTTTCAAAAGGGGCAAAGGGAAAACAATAGCCCTAAGTTAGATGATTCTGTACAATGGAATAGTAAGTAAAGAATCAAATGCTATACAGAGTGTGGTGGAGCATGCCTTTATAACCCCAGCACTCAGGAGGCAGAGGCAGGTGGATCTCTGTGAGTTTGAGGCCAACCTGGTCTACATAGGTGAGCTCTAGGATAGCTAAGATTTCATAAAGAGATCCTGTCTCAAAAATAAAAGGAAGGAAGAAGGAAAGGGAAAGAAGGAGGAAAGGAGGGAAAGAGGGAGGAAAATGGAAAAAAGAAGGAAGGAAGGGAAAGGAAGATAGAAAAAAGAAGAAAGGATAGATAGAAGGAAGGAAGGAAGGAATCAGACACTAGAAAACTTATCTGCAAGAGTGGCACTTATTTCAATAAACATATTCGTTCAGTTTCTCACTCTGGTGAATCTATAATTAGCAAAGCACACCTGTTGAGTGCTACAGTTAGCCTCTGGACTTTCAGGTAACATAAGCTACATGAGGCCACCATAGGCCAAGGTTTAGTTATCACCTAAAAGATAAATGATACGCAAGTGCCTGTATGTGTTTGTATCTCTGAAAATGCTTACAGTATCAAGAAACTAGTTGGCCAACATGTCAGGTTGCCAACGTGTTCTGTAGCTGAGCCAACAAGAATTAGTGCTCAGAGCTGATGTTCCCAGTGTCATAAATCTCTAGGTTCCTCACCTTGGCTGCACAAGGGGAAAGGTGGGGAGTGTTAAAGATGCGGCTGGTCAGATTGTAGCTCCAGAGATTCTGACTAAACCAGTCTGGGGTATGACTTTGTCATTGGGGCTTTTCTAAGCTCCAAGTGACTCTAACATACAAATAAGGTCAGTTTGTGTTTTTTGAGATCATGGATAATTCAGAGCAAATTAAACATACCTGTTCTTCTTCCCTTGATGTCACAACTCTCTAAGAATAAACTAAAACAGGATATGTGGCCATGAGATTCTTCCACCATGGCTGACTTTCCCCCTTTCAATCACCATAGCTTCCTACCAAAAACTTGCTTGAGGCTTTTAATGCTACCTAGGTTTACAGCAACTCCCCCAATAAGAAAAACAGTCACCTGGAACATGGAGATTGTCAAAGAGTTCCTTCAGATTCTACAGAAAAGATGGGGATGCTGCTCAAAGCTGTGAGTTCAATCCCCAGTACCACAAAAACAAAAGCTACCAGATGGTACAAACTCTAACAAAAGAAGTACTGCATAGAAATGGGTGTGCTCATCTCAGTAAGCCCAGCACTTGACAAGCTGAAGAAAGAAGATAAGAATTCCAGGTCAGAGGCCAGTAAAATGGTTCAGTGGATACAGATGCTTCCTTTCCTGCTGGGACCAACAACTTAATTTCAATTCCTGGGATCCACATAGTGGAAGGAGAGAACCAACTCCTGCCATAGAATGAGTACATACGGTTGCTGGTACACACACACACACACATACACTGAATAACCAAATGTACAAACTTTTCAGAACCAAATATGTACAATGTTAAACTCTTTAAGGGGCGACTACAAATTTTCTCTGTACTTTAAGCTATTTTGTGTGTTTAAAATTTTTCATAATCAAAAGTTGTGAGGAAAAACCAAGATGTCTGGATTGATAAGTAGAAAATAGGAACACTGATCAATATTGCTGAAACTAATGTGCTCAGATGCAGACAGCTGAACTACAATTGATTGTGGTGAAACTTTCTTGATGTTTTTTGTATATTTGATAAAATTACTGAAAATAAAAAGCAATTATACAAAGACTGCAAACTATTCTATCAATCAAAGTCAATGTCTTTCTTATCTACAAGCAACAAACAAGTAGAGTTTTAAATTTCAAATGAAATGTCACATATACTAGTGCCCCCAAATATAAAATATTTAGATATAAGCCTGAAAAAATTATTCAAGATCTACATAAGGATAACTATAAAACTCTGACATAAAAAAAAAAATCACAGAAGGACCAAATGGGAAGATGGTCCCTGCTCATAACAGGGACTCTCAATCTTGGAAAGTGTCAGTTCTTCCCACCTGGATCTATAGATTCACTCTCCAATGAGTGTTCCTGACTGTAGGCAGAACGGAGTAGGGAACTCTCCATCACATAACCACAGTACCCTGTGTACTTCTGGTAGGATCCTTTTTATTTTTGTGGTACTGAAGATCAAACCTGGAGCTTCTAGTTAGCCAGCTAAGTGTTCTAGCACTCGGCTCTCTTCCCAGGCTTGGTGGGGCCCTGTCTCGGTATTTTGTAATCTCTAGAGCCCTCTGGAGGCTCTTTACTTATCTTGTATTCCTAGTACTGTTTTGTCTAGCGTATAAGCAAGTCCTCAAAAACATGAAACGGAATAACAATGAATAAGTGGATGACTCGGAAAACATAATAGCTTCCTGTGAGTTATACAAACATATACAATATATATGATTTCAATAATGGCATTAAAGCTAACCCAACTTTAACATTAATGGTTTTTATGATAGCTCATTTGAGATATGTAAGTTAATGGCTAACAATGTCCAAAGTCCAGGAAAATTTCTTAAACAGTCAATGAGAAAGAGTAAATTTGCTTGTGTGACTGCAAAGGTTTTGTTACTCTACCTGTTGTTTGGCTCTCCATATCCATACTGGTTTAGCTTAGACAGTACCAGTATGGGAGCTAAAGACTGGGCAGGTCTGGTAAACAAAGCATTGATGCCAAAAACCATCAAGGAAAGGGGAGACCTGAAACAGACAAAAATAGTGTTGGTCTTTATCAATATAAATCAAATCACACATGTTGTATTTCTTCTTCCTTTTTTGAGACAGTGTGTCTCACTATGTAACTCTGGGCTTGTTGCCCAGAACTTACTATATAGACCAGGCTGGCCTTGAACTCACAGAGACCCATCTGCAGGACTAAAGGTGTGCTTTACCGTGCCAGCACATCTGTTCTATTTCTATACTTAAGTATGTATGCACATCTGTGTGTGAAGGGCTTCTTCATGTATGAAGTTCCCTTCAACCTAAGTAAACAACTATAGAAATAGCTTAGCAATTATAGAATATTAATTCCTTAGATATAAGGGATAATAGAACTTAACTCTTTGTTGTTATTCTTTTTGTTGTTGTTGTTTATTTGTTTGAGACAGACTATATAGCCCAGGCTGGACTTCAACTCATTATTTAGCATAGTCTAAACCTGAACTTGAGGTGATCTTCCTACCTCAGTCTCCTCAGTGCTAGGATTACATACAACTATTTATTGAAACAAGGTCTGGCTATATAGCTGGTCTATGACTCAAAAGTGATCCTCCTGCCTCAGTCTACTGAGTAGCTGACACTTCAGGAAGGTACCACTATGTTTATCTGACAGTAAACAGCAATATGGTGCTTGTAAGTTGGCATTTGGAAAATTTTGGTGGACTTTTCTTTTTCATGGAGACATTTTACCATATGTAACCATCTCATTCAAAGAGAAGTTGGGGGCTAGGAGGTTTCTGTAGTAGAGTGCATGCTGACATGTACAAGACCCTGAGTTTGACCTCCAGTATCCCCTTTCAAAAATGAACCTGAAAGAGATTTACTGAAGTTACTCTGCTTGGTAACTATTTATTTAAAATATAGGGAGATGGCTGGAGACATAGTTCTGTGGTAGAGTACTACACTCCAGGTTCAATCCCATGTACCACTGGGAGAGGGGAACATTTTGAGCCAGTCACTTTTCTCACAGTTTTGCACTGGAGAAGCTCACAAACTTGTTCATCGCTGCAGTGATGACAGAGAAAGAAGCTGGAGTCAGAAGAGGAGATCAAGCAGCAACGCTTCCCTCAATTTATGTTCCATTAAAGGGAAAAAACCATGCAGCCTAAATGCTTCCACCAGGCGTGTGCCTCTGTCCTAAAATAACTCATTCTCTTCCCATCTGTAAAATGGGACACAGAGCAGAGAATATCTTTCAAGCAGAACTGTAGAGCCTATCTTAAGTGAAACCTCTTAGCAGCAGCAGCTAAGGCCTTTTCATTTTAATTCTTGTAGTGCCACAGAGCAAAGGTCACATTGCCTTATTGTCCAGTGTGTGTTGCAATTCACACAACATAAACCGAATTGAGATTTCACTTTGGTTCCTAAGCCTTAAACCCGGTGTAGCACCAGCTGTGTGAACCTAAGCAATAAAAATTATGATGTCCTTTCAGAAATAGAAAAATGTTGCCCAGGGGCAACAGGTACAGCTCAATGGTAGAGCATTTGCCTAGCACATGCAAAGCACTAAGGTTCAACCCACAGCCTTGCAAACCAAGAAAAGAAAAAGTTGCCCAGCGAGGATAAATGTAAACATCTTATGTTCTCTTAGTCCCAGTGACAGCCCTCAGGGTCATCTCTCTGGTTTGTGTTTGTAGTGTCAATATAACTGAGCTATAGGGACTCCTGTCTGTGTGACATTTTATAGTTAATATCTGAATAAATATACTTACTTCCTGTTAAACTTCAGTAAATCTGCATCAACCATGTCAGCCAGAGGCAAGTTAAATAAGCAAAAAGAGCCGCGTACAATCACCCTAGGAAAAAGTTAAAATATTATACACATATGAAGATAATATAACTAGAAAGTGCAGATCTTACTATTAAAATGAAACAAAACAGGAGCTGCAGAGATGGCTCAGCAGCTAAGACAATTGGCTGCTTGCTTCTTTAAGAAGACCCAGGTTTGATTCCCAGCACCCAAATGGTGGCCCATAACTATCTGTAACTCCAGTCCCAGGGAATCTGACACTCTTCTGGCCTCTGTGGGCACCAGGCACACATACAGGTGAAACACATAAAATAATTTTAAAACAATAAGCATAGCTTGGCACGGTGGTACACATATGCATGTCCTCCCAGCACATAGGAGGTAAAAGCAAAAGAATCAACAGTTCAAATCCAAATCCAAACCCTGTCACAAACAAACAAAAACTGAAATAGAAGACAATTCAAGAGATTGGATAAGTCTAAGAAAATAAGAAGTCATTTGAGTTGTTCAGCAAATGAATTGACTTATTTTTTATATGACATGCAAAATACAGGAAACAAGAAGTAGAAACAGACAAATAGAATTGCATGAAACTAAAAAACATATTCAAAACTAAAGAAAAAATCAAGAGTAAAGAGATCCTTACAGAATGGGAAAAATATATGTCAACTATTCATCTGGATTAATATGCACAATATATAAGGAATTTAAAAAGAACTTCACAACATTCTGAACAAACTTTTCATTGAGCGAAGGCTCAACAGTTAAGAGCACTGGCTGACTGCTCTTTCAGAGGACCTGAGTTGGATTCCCAGCACCCACACTTGATAGCTCACAATCATCTGGAACTATAGTTCCAGGAGAGGCAATGCTCCCTTCTGTCCTCTGCTGGCACAAGCACACATGTGTTGTACAGTTATACATGCAGGCAAACTGTCCACACAATATTAGTGTGTGTGTGTGTGTGTGTGTGTGTGTATGGCACATATATATATGGCATAATATATGCTAAATTAGTCTTCAAGAAATATCAGATATTATTTCACCTCAGTTAAAATGGTTATTATCAGCTGAGCATAGTATTGCATACCTTTAATCCCATCACTCAGAAGGCAGAAGCAGGCAGATCTGAGTTCAAGACCAGCTTGGTGTATGTAGCATACTCCAGGCCAGCCAGGTCTATAGAGTGAAACCCTATCGTTTAAAAAGGGAATGGCTATTGTCAAAAGCACAAAACCCAAAAGTCAAATGAGGGTGATGTAAAGAAGGCTCCTACATACTGCAGTTGCCGTGTATATTAGAGAAGCTGCTGTGGAGAAGGCTGTGTGCTGGTTCCTCCAAAGCCTGAAACTAGTGTACCAGTAGATTCAGCTACTTTACTGCTGGGTATACCACCAAAGCAAACAAAATCAGATGTCAGAGTGATACTCACATGGCCTAGTTTATTGCAGCATTACACACACTAGCTATGATATGGAATCGGCCTTGGTGCCTATTAGTGGATGAACAGATAAGAAGTACGGCATGTATATATAATGTATATACAGTGTATAATATAATGCATATTCATAAAGAAGAATGAAATCCTGACATAAGTAGCAAAGTAGATGGAACTGCAGAGCACTAGGTTCAGTGAAACAAGCCAGAGTCAGGAAGATAAGTACCACATACTTCCTCCCTCCCACAGAGGAGTTTTTTGTTTTTTGTTTTTAATTAGCCTGAATGTAGAAGAGTGAGTACAGGACGATGGGGAATAGCTAAAAAGAGGCTAGTCGTGATTAAGTACACGTTGCAGATGTGCTAGGATTTCACACTCAGCTCCAGCAATACATGAAACATTTGTTGGCTTCTTGCTGCTGAGATGGTCTCACATAGCCCAGGTTGGCCTTGAGCTAGCTATATAGCCAAGGATGACCTTGAACTTCCTATCCTCCTGACTCCACCTCCCAGGTACTGGAATTACACGGATGCATATGCCTAGGTTTTTGTTGTTGTTTTGTTTTACTTTTACTTTTTTACATTTATCTGTTATATGTATATGGTATATGTGTTTGTGTAGGTGTGTGTGCTTAAGCACGTTGTATGCACATGGGTACCGGAAGTGTCTTCCTCAAACACTTTCTATTTTTTTAATCATTTATTTATTTGCATGAGCATATTCCTGAGTGTATGTATGTGTACCACATGTGTGTGGGAGCCCACAGAAGTCAGAAGAGCCCATCAAATACCTTGAACCTGGAGTTACAGATGGTTGTGAGTCACCATGTAGGTGATGGGAACTGAAAGGAACTGAACCTGGCTCCTCTGCAAGAGCAGTAAGCTTTCTTACTGTTGAGCCATTTCTCCAGCCCTCCATCGTATTTTCTGAGACAAAGTCTCTCTCACTGAACCCAGGGCTCACCAATTCCACTAGGCAGGCTGGCCAGTGAGCTCCAGAGATCTTGCTATTTCTACCCATAGCCCATGGCCCGCTCCCAAACACTGGGGTTACAGACGCATGCTGTTGTGTCTGGCTTTTTACATGGGTGCCAGGGACCTTCACACTTGTATGGAAAGCAGTTTACCAACTAAGCTATCTCATAGCCCCTTGATGAGGATTGTGTGTGTGTGTGTGTGTGTGTGTGTGTGTGTGTGTGTGTGTATGTGTGTTGTTTTGTTTGTTTGTTTGTTTGTTTGTTTTTGGGTTTTTTTTTTGGCTACTTGGTTTTATTTTCTTTTGAGACAAATACTTACTCTGTAGTCCAGGCTCACCTATAACTTATGGTAATCCTCCTGACTCAGCCTCTGGTGTACCAGGTAACAGAGGTGAGCCACCACACCTGGCTATTAAACAGAGCTTATCTTTTACTACAAATCTACTATATGAAATGCTTTCAAAAGTCAAGCTATTAACATTCTAACAATTTCACTGAAAGGTGCAATGCCTCAGCCTACAAATGAGAATTAAACTCCATTCAGATCAAATATGTTAAGCCTAGTATGATGGCTCATGCTTGTAACTTCAGCTACTCAGACTAAAGATAAAGCAGTGTGTGGAAGGGTACTGGAAAGGTGTGGTGTAATGCTGAGATGGACCTAGCATTTACTTACATGATTACAGTAAGATAAACAGACAAACAGTAATAGTATTCCTGTCCCAGAAGTAACATGACAATGGCAGCTGCTCCTTCTAGGTAGAAAGAAATTAAGATGATCTTATAGTAACCATATTTCTTCAGCCAGGATTGACCCAGAAGTAACAGGCACTGCAAGGGAAAGAGATTGACACCGTGTTAAGGAACCTGTCCCACCCGTTAAACCTGCTTACCTGTGATGACAAAATCAGCATCTCCTTACAAAATTAAGTTGCTTCTGAATTACAACATCTGTTGTATCACAACTTAGAGTGTCTTGATCCAGAAGATGTTTGTGGGTTTGGTTTGATTTTGACATTGGGGTCTCACTATGTGATCTCATCTGGCCTGGAACTTACCATGCAGCCATGGTTAGCATTGAACTCTCAGTAATCCTCCTGCCACAAAATCCCAAATCCTGGGATTATAGGTGAGCCACTACACCCAGGAGTTAATCCGTATATGTCAAAAATTGAAGGGTTGGGGATATAGCTCAGTGGTCAAAAGTACACACTCAAGGCTCTGGGTTTCACCCCCAGCACTGCCAAAACGGGAGGAGAAGAAACAAACAAACAGCTACAGGCATTAATGTTGCATGAATGTTAAAGAAGTTGCTACTATTCCATGACACATACCAACAACCCAAGACGTGAACAGCTCAAACAAAACTAAAACAAATGCAAAGTTTACAATTGAGGTTTAAAGCCCAGCATTGACTCAAGACAGTCTTTACTAAGCATCTCACCATCCAACTGAGGTAAATCTGAAATGCCCTTTACCCTGAAATCCAAACACATCTCATACACAATAGCTAGGTCTCACCCATTTCTTCTGGTTAAGTATTAAATATTTTAATTGTTCCATCAGATTCATACCAAGAACTAACTTAGATTTTTTTTTTCTTTTCTGCATTTTCGCTCCCAGTTCTGAAGACATTCGTTGTTCTTGACTAGAAAGTCTGTGTTACATGTAGATGCACGTGCATTCACAAAGATCAGAAGATACTCTTTGTTTTCAACATGAGAAGCTCATTGTTTAACCCAGAGAAGTTTCCGCTACCCAAATGTATGTACATTACAATAAAAGAGGATTTTGAACAATGTACATAGAATATAAATGCCCTTTAATAAACAGAAGGGTTTCTCTTTGTCCCACTCTTTGGCTTATTCCTCTACTTTCAAGGAACAAGAGCTCATTTTCTGGAGGCAGAAAACAGTGGCTCAGTGATTGACAAGACCCAAGGCATTTCTTAGAGGGGAAGTACATGAAGCACCCAGCAAGTCCCAGGATGCTCCTTTGTGCACTTATAAAGTCACTCATGTTCACCTACTGGCTGTCTCTAATACAGAAATAGTCAAGAAGTCAAGACTGCAAGGAAATGTGTGACAGAGTGCAAAGGGCAAGATTTGGAAATCCAAGGCCTTGCATCTGAATTCCAGCTTTGCCACTTTTAATCCCCTATGTGTTCAAAGACAGCTACGTCACTTTAAGAGACATTTTTCTCTACCAACTAATTCCTCTCTCCTCTCCTCTCTCAATTTTTTTTGCTCTATTTTTATTGCATTCTACAAATGAACACTATTCCTATCACTCTCCTTCCCCTCATTCAGGTTCATACTCAGTATATAAGACATTCAATAATTGCTAGCTATTATTCTTGTGTCTGATATGTAAAGAGACATGGGCCAATGACATTATTACAAAAGCTCACAGTAAGAGAGAAGAGAAAGACTGTATCTAAAAGTAAAGCCTTCCACAGACAGAATTTGGCTTTCCTTTATGTCCACCTGAGTAGGAGTCTTCAAACAGCATGTCCCACCTAAGTGTTGGCAGTGTCACCCACATTAACCTAAAGCAAACCAGAGTGAGGCGGTCTCGGTGTCTAGCCTGAGCTGGTCATGTGTGCTGACAAGAGGCAGCATTTCCAGAGGATTACGTTTGTGCTAGGAGTCATCAGTGTTTTCCTTCAGTCAGTCTACATAGCGACTTCATCAGACAGATCCCATTTTTACTTTCATTTTATAAATGAAGATAATGAGATACAGGGAAACTGGGTAACTTGCTCAGAATCACACAGTTAACAAACAGGGGAGCCAGATTCTCCCTTGAAAGATTCCAAAGCCACGCTCTTAGGTTTTACTAATCTGCTTCTCTTAGGGGGGTGGGATGACATGCTGAACTCTTAAACAGTTTATCGGAGAGGAAGACACTTAGTATCTTCAGCCGCACCATCCTCCCCACACCTGATTCCAGAAGCTAAGCTGGGTTGTCACTGGGAGGAAGACCACTTGAATGTTGTTGTTGTTGCTTTTGGGGTTTTTTTTGTTTGTTTGTTTGTTTGGTTGGTTTTGTTGTTGTTTTTTGAGATTAAATCTTAATCAATAGCCTAGGCTGGCCTGGAATTCATGCCAGCCCTCCTGCCTCAGCCTCCTGAGTTCTGGGGTAACCATATGATCCACCAGACCTGGCTTGTTCCTTCTTTTCCCCTTCCATTTATTCAACTTTTTTGAAATGAATGTCACTGAGCAGTCAGCCTCAGAAAAGGGAGACACACATACACACTCCTAGGCAAGCACACTGACACATACACAGGAAATATAAGCTGGTACAACCACTTTGGAAAACATTAGGCAGAATCATTAAAAAATAAATGTAATGTAAAAAGAGAGAAGGGAGGAAGAAAAGAAAGAGAAGAGAAAAAGAAAAGAAAAGGTGTGCAGGTCCTTGCACATCTGGGTCAACCCTAAGGTTCCATGAATAGAGCAGTCACTAGAGACAGAAAAATGATAAGAGTTGAGCATGATGATACATACCTAAAATCCTAGCACTTAGGGCAGTCATTATACTCACAGGTGTTTTTGCTTTTGTTTTGTTTTGAGACAGGGTTTCTCTGTTGTAACTCTCGCTGACCTAGAACTCACTCTGTAGACCAAGCTGGCCTCGAACTCACAGAGATCTGCCTGTCTCTGCCACCCAAGTAGTGGGACTAAAGGTTTTCACCATCACAGCCCAGCTCTACTCACAGCTATTTAAAAAGAGAAAGAAAAACATATATCCATACCAAGGTATAAATATCTAGAAAAACTTTATTTGTAATAGCCAAAATCCTGATATAACCCAAATGTCAATCTAAATATGCAAGAATCAACAGACTGGGATACATCTATACAAAAGAACACCACTCAGCAATAACGATGAATGAAGTATTGATATTTATAATATGGTTGAAGGAATCTAGCTCAGCAATGGTATATGTTGCATGATTTCATTCACACAGCTATCTAGAAAGCACAGATCAATCTGTAGTGACAGAAGCAGGCTGGCAGTTGCCAGCCCAGGGATGAGGAAGAGTGGGGAAGAAGCAGAGTGGTGCAAGGCTAGGCATAGTGGGTCAGCACACCTGCAAAGTCAGCACTCAAGAGGTTGAGGCAGATGAGTAAGCTGACCAGCAAGTCTGGCCAATTGGTAAGATCCAGGTTCAGTGAGAGACCTTGTTTCAAAAAATAATGTGAGAGCAATTGAAGACACCCAACATTGCTGTGGTTTCTACATGAGCTCATATGTACACTTGTACCCACATACACATGTGTACATTACCACAGACAAAAGTGCCCCACACAATTTTTTGAGACAGGGTCATACTATGTCACCCTGGTTGGCCTGGAATTCACTATGTAGAACAGGCTGGCCTCAGACTCATATAGATCTGCCTGCCTCTACCCCTTGAGTGCAGGCATGAGTACATGCAGGGTCTGCATACATGCCTGGCACACACCAGTTTTTAAATATGACATGAAAATTTCTACAATATATCAAGATTAAAAAGCAGGATACAGAAACTCCGTAAGGGACCTCTATTTATTTTAGAAAGTGTATGTGGCCCAACAAGATGGAACCGTAAATAGGTCAAGGCACCTGCTGCCGAGCCTGATAACCTGAGTTCAACCCCAGAATCTATATGGTGGAAGGAGAAAAAACTTTGATCTCCATAACACGCTGTGGTATACACAGACACTATAAATAAATAATTTTGTAAAAAAAAAATTAAAGAGTTTTTTTAAAGCATAAGTAGAAAAAAAGTTATGCCTCATCCAGAAGCACTGATGGAGCAGTCCCTGTCTCCATCAGATTACAACTGTCTGGACATGGCAACTGTATTGACGTAGCTAAAAGCTAAAAGGAAGCAAAGGCATATGCAGAATCACCAAAATAAAGTCACTTAATTTTATGTGTTTACAAAGCTCATGTAGCTAACAAAAACCCCAAAACTAGGCATGAGAATCCCTCTTTTGATTTGTTGGACAAGTTACCCAAGAGATTCCCGAAACATTATAGGCTATTGATGTTGCCCTTGGTTGCCTCCCAGAGGTAAGTTCCTATTGCTGAAGACACCATACACTTTGTACGCAGGACCCAGAGAACATGAACTGGAGTTTACCTGAAAGCCTCCTTCTTGAAGACTAGCTTTCATGGTATTAGAAGGAATAGTGAACGCTTCCAAGGGAAGAAAGCATAGGACAGTCCTACTCAGCTATGATGCCAGCATTGCATGATAACCATCAAAGTACAACAGTGGTATGCATACCTTGGTGATAACCAACTGCTCTCTAACTGGGCTTAAGACCTGCTCATCAAGAAGGAAATCATGGAAACCTAGCAAAATATCCAGGGCTAGTGAAGCCATGGATCTTGGGGGAGAACCTACACTTTACTAAACCAGCATAATCCCTAACTACATTCTAAATAGTTAGCCTTATGCCTACAGATAAGTGTAGCTCTCATATCCCTCATCCAAGGAAATTCTCTTAGCAACAGGTGGAGATCATTACAGAAAAGAACAACAAATCAAAAAGCAGAGAACAAAAGATCATGTGGAGACCATGTCCCAACTGACACATCTACAAAATAATTCCTAAAGCTCAGAGATTGTTACAGATAAAGGAGCAGAAAGAATGCAAAGGCCCGAAGAACAGAAGTCTGTTGTGAGAATGTGTTTCCTAGAAATGCCACAGAGGCTACACTCATGAAGTCTTATCCATATGGCTACCTAAACAAGACCTGAACAATGACATCATCAATAGACATGCTAATGTAGAAGGGGGAAAGCTTGCCAGGCCTTAACCCTAGATAAAAAACTATGGATGACTAGGGAATGCTAAGAGCATAAGAAGTGGTCTTCCCCATGGAAGAGCCCCAATTTATTATCCAATGCTAAGTGGCCAGCCCTGAGATCACATACACACAGGTAACAGTATATGGACTAGCAGTTGTATTTATGTATTTAGAAATATATATACAAATATAACAATAATTTTTTAAAAAGAGACCATGAATTTGAGAGACAGCAAGGGGGTGGATGGGAGAGATTGGAGGAAGGACAGGTAAGGGGGTAAAAAATTAAAATTAAAAATGTCTAAAAATCTATCCAGGCCTAGGGAGACAGACCTGTAATCCAAGCTACTTAAGAGACTGAGGCAGGAGGACTGTGTTTCATTCCAGCTAATATCTTTACAGAAATGGACAGATTGATCTACAATTTATATGGATGTTCCAGGGACAAGAATAGCCAAGGAAAAAAAAACAAACAAACAAACAAAAAAAAAAAACAAAAAACTTGACTCACACTTTCTATGCCATCAAAAAATTGAAAAGATAACCTACAGAATAGAGAAAATATAAAAATCTATCTGATAATATATCATATTTAAAAATTTGTGAAGTGCCCATATAACTCAGTAGCAAAAATACAAGAGCTGGGTTGTGACACATGCGTTTATCCAGCATTTGGGAGGCAGAAGCAAGATGATTTTGAGCTTGAAGTCAACCTGGGAAGCACAGCAAGACTCTAGCTCACAAAAGCAAAAATTAAGCCTGGAGACACAGGCCAATGAGCAAGAATCTCTGGGGCTTGCCGACCAGCCAGCCTACTTGGTGAGTTCAGGGCCAGTGAGAAACCTTGTCTCAGAAAAAAAAAAATGGATGGCACCTGAGAAAAGCCACTCAAGGTTGTCCTCTGGCCTCCACAAGCTCTTACACACATGTGCACACACACTTTACACACACAGGCACTTGCACATACACACAAAATTAAAATTAAAAATTAGAAGATAGACATAAAATATGGTTTGAAAAATATATAATGAACAAAAATTAGAAAACAACCCATATTTTAAAACTGGGAAAATAAGCTAACCAGAAAAATTTCCAAACACACACACACAACACACACTTCATAGCCATCGGGGAAATGCTAGCCCAAGCGCAATAGGATGCCATTCATACACAGGAAGACTGCTGGAGGAAAGAAGACAGATAATAGCAATTGTTAGTGAAGTTTGGAGGAACTGGAAACGCTTTGCACTATTACAAACATAGATTGTGCAGCACTTTGGAAGTCCTCCAGTATCTTGGGATGCAAAACAAAAGATCACTATATGGGACAGCCTTTCTATCCCTAGATATATACCAAAATAAATAAAAATATATGTCCATGCAAAAACTTAACATTACTGTTCATAGCAATATTACTAAGTAGAAATAGGGGGCCAGTGAGATGGCTCAGAGGTAAGGGCCTTGAGCCCAAGGCTGACGACATGGACCCAACCCCCAGAACCCATGTTAGAAGGAGAGAACTGACTCTTGCAAGTTGTCCTCTAACTTTCATACATCCACAGTGCCATGTCCGTATCTATACACAGGGTACACAGAATAAGTTTTTTTAGTGGAAAGACGGAGCTAGAGATGGCTCAGTAGTTAAGAGATCTTACTGCTCTTTCAGAAGACCTGGGTTCAGTTCCTCATACCCACATGGCAGCTCACAACCACCCGTAACTCCAGTACCAAGGGAGCTGTTGCCCTCCTCTGCAGGCTCATGCACACACATGGTTCACTCAGGCACATGTGTACATATAGGAACGCAAGTGGAAATATATCAAATATCCATCAACTAATGAATGGATAAACAAAATGATACAGTGGATCATCATTCGGTTATAAAAAGGAATGTGCTACAGTTTGAGTATAGCTTCAACTCATGTTGAAGTTTAGAGTGGAAACTTAGTCTAACTATGGTATTTAGAGATGAGCCTCTGGAGGCAAGTAAGATGGATAAGTCAGCAGGCTGGAACTTCTATGGTTGGCTCCTCATAGTTTTATAAGAACAGGGCAGGGCCTGGAGAGATGGCTCAGGGGTGAAGAGCACTGGCTGCTCTTCCAGAGGATCCCAGTTCAATTCCCAGCACCCACATGGCAGCTCACAATTGTCTGTAACTCTAATTCTAGGGGATCTGATACCATCACACCAATGCACATTAAATTAAATGAACTTTTTAAAAAAGAACAGCAGAATTTGTATGCATGTAACCCAGGCTCCCCTTTCTCTTGCCTTGAAATGATCTGCACTGTCGTAAGTCTCTACTAGCAAGACCATCACAAAATACAGCTCCTCTTCAACCTTTAACCTTGAACAAAATAAACTTTTCCTTTGTTTCTTTTCTTTTTTCAGTGCTGTAGATGGGACCCACAGCCTTTCATATGCTTGGAAAGCACTCTACCACAGAGCTACATCCCCAGTCCTAAACCTCCTTTCTTTAAAATACATCAAGTGCACTATTGACAAATAATTGTGAACAAGGCTGGGCTAGAGCTTGAGCCTGTAATCCCAGTTCTTGGGAGGCAGGACAGGAAGATGGCAGTGAGTTCAAAGCCAGCCTGGATACCGGTGCTGTAGACCTCTGGGTGTGCCTAGGGATCTGGGAGAAGACTCATCCTAAATGTGGTCAACACTAAACCATGGGCTGAACACCTGTACAGAAAAGGAGAAAAAGAGGAAAGCAAACAGGACATCCATTCACTCGATCTGATCTGTCCATGAAGTGAAAAACAGCCTCCACCACCCCTTCCACTACCAGGATGTGGTTTTTTGGCCCAAGTGCATTTAGACAAGCAACAACAGTATGAATTCTCTGAACTGTGAATCAAAAGAAACCTTTCTTTAGGTTGTTTATGTCAAAATGTTATACATTCTGCCATTGTGCTAAGTAAAAGTGTTAATATATTAGTCTATACAGAACAGTTTATTCCTCAATTCCTGAAGAGTCTAGGTACCAGATTTTACTTAATATTTAACTGCAAAATTAGAGAAAAAAAAATCTGTATCCCAGGCTAGGATGAGTCATAGATTTAGCAGACACAGTTAGCTTAAGGTAGCAGTATGTCAGCACTCTAAATGGTGTTAACAAGGAGCATGCCAACCTCTGTAAGGGTCATAACCATGGAATTTTAATAATGCTCTGAGGTTCTAGGACTCGGAATTTTAGCCAAGTGTTTTAAAACTCTGCTCCATGAATTCTTGATCAAGTTGACTTTTGTGGTTTTTTATTTTTTTTTAATCAGAGTTAGTGTTTACCAAGAAATGATGGAGAAGGTGTGTAAGAAATGGATAGCGGGATAGCTGTGGGTCCCTCAAAAGAATCACATTTAAGTGTCTTTTTCTTTGTTTTGCTTCAACTTGTTTTGTGTTTTGGTTTTACTCTGTAGCCAAGGCTAGCCTCAAACATGTAACAGCCCTCCTACCTCAGCCTCCCTGAGTATGGGGATTACAGACATAAACCATCATGCTCAGCTACACGTAACAGTCTCAATAATAGCCTAATAGTTATATTGATGAAGGGACATCAATAGTTATATTGATGATGATGCTGAGTATGTCAGCTCACACCTATAATCCCAGAACTTTCCCAAGGATGAGGTAGGAATGCCATGAGTTTTAGGCCAGCCTGGGCTACGAAGTGACAATGTCTCAAAAGGAAAGGAAAAAAAAGTACAAGCTACATGGGTCATTAGGAATTCGAGGCCTAAGCTCTGACTCTGAATGTGATTCATAATCTTGTTTATAAGAGTTCTTGATTCCCAGCCAGCAGGGGGGAGTGACTCCTTTTCTTTCCCATCTGTCTTGATTTTCCCCGTCTTTCTTTCCCACCCCTTCTATTTCTTCCATAAAGATAAAATTTTAAATGCCTGAATAAAGCAAAAATATACCCTCAAAGGAAGCCATTTACTTCTTCCACAGCTTTGCTGATGCTTAGATTCAAAGCCAAATGTTTAAAATACTGGGCCATAGAGATGGCTTGACACCAAGTTTAAAACCACCTGAGTTCAATCCCTGGAACCTACATGATGGAAAGGAAGAAGCAACTCCTCTGTCTTCTGAGCTCCACAGACCACCTGGGAACACACATATATACACGTACACAATAGTCTAGGCATGGTGGCTCTGTAAGTTCAAAGCCATCTTGGTCTACTTCGCAAAGTTCTAGGCAAGCCAGGGCTATACAGTGAGACTTTGTCTCAAAACAAACACACATATATACACAATAAATAAATGAACGTAATTTGGGATGGGGGGCGGTTTCGAGACAGGGTTTCTCTGCTGTAACTCTGACTATCCTGGATTTTACTCTGTAGACCAGGCTGGCCTTAAACTCATAGAGATCCACCTGCCTCTGCCTCCCAAGTGCTGGGATTAAAGCTGTGTGCCACCACCTTCTGGCAATGAACATAATTTTTAAAGTATTTTTTTTAATCATGCTACTTGGCCCTCACTGAGCTCTTTCCTTGTTTTCATTTTGCTTTTCCATCATTTCTACGTACAACATCTGGCCTCTTATTCTTTTTTAGGGTTTGTTAGTAAATATGTGTCAATTAGTAACACTACTCAGTTGTCATTTTTGAGCTCCTCAGAGGGCTGTTGATCTTTAGTCCCACCAGGAAAACACACGGAGAATCTTCACATACCTGAGGGAGGATGAAGCCAGCCCCGAACATGACGCTCCTTGCGGAAGAAGAGAGAATCTGGATGGGGATGAGGTTATCTGCAAAGATCATCATGAAGTTACTGAAGAAGGTCAAATGGAAGACCTGGAAGAAATTCATGATGAGGAAAAGGTAGAAGTTCCTCTGAGACAAGATTTGTCTCATTAGTAGGATGGCGGAGGTCCATGACAACTCCTGTTCACTCTCAGAGAGGTTGTTTTCCTCTGGGCTTCTTTTAAATTCAGAATGTCTCATTTGGAACATGCCACTGTAAAGGCTGGCAGCCCCCAAGAAGGCAATGAGGACAGCAATGGCCTGAAAACTGGGCAGGATTTCCATGTTGTGAGAGATGAGCCCACAGAAAAGGACGCTGGTGGAGCCCACCAGGGATGCCACCTGGTTAATTCTGATCAGCTGCAGCCAGCTCTCATGCCTGGGGAAGGTCTTGGCAAACAGGTGACACTGGGCTTGCTGCACCCAGGTGAGGGTGCTATCAAATGCACACAGGGCGACTACCAGCTGAAGTCCACTAAGCCAGTCATCTTCTTGATAGTGTTTCCAAGGGAACCAAGGGAGCAGGAAGGCCACTGTATGCAAAAAGGCTCCAAACAAGGAGCAATGGTAATTTAGACAGCAATCATACTGAGAGTTCATTCGAATATACCCAATCAGGTCATTCATAACATTCCAGATTATTAAAATTGCCTAGGGAGAAAAAAAATACACATAGGATTATTATGTATAGTCGTTGGCAGTGTAGACTGCTACATTCAAGATGAGAAGGACTCCTGAGGCTGAGTATGGTGGCACATGCCTGTAATCTCAGCACCGGGGAGGCTGAAGGAGGAGGATCATTGAGTCCCAGGCCTGCCTGAGCTACATAGTGAACCAGTGAGCAGAAGGGAGGGAGAGAAAAAAGTAGGGAAGGCAAGAGGCAGGAAGGAAGAAAATCCTGAATTGTTTTCTGTTTTTACTTATGAGCAGTATCTAAAGCTGAAAAGTCTCAGTTTTCAGAATTATTAATTAGCATCAATAATAGTGACAGTATGCTACTCAAAAGCCAAGGCACATTTGTTTTGCATTCGGGTATAGTGCAAGTGTTTGCATGTATTAGTTTATCAAATCCTTAAAAAACACAACACTCCAAGATCCGTACTATTATACCTCCCAGCTTACAAAATTAGATACCGAGGACAGAGAAAGAAAACTCATCTAGCTAACTAAACAGAGCAACATCAGAACCCACGCAGTGAACCCAGAATGTGGCACCTAGGGCCATACTTCTTCATGGAATTTAGACCCTTTCTTTTGTTAAAATTTTATTTTTTTATTTTATTTTGTGTCTACGAATGTTTTGTCTACATGTGTGTATGTGCACCATGTGCTTGTCTGGTAGCCATGGAGGCCCAAGGAGAATATGAGATCTCCTGGAACTGGAGTAGTTACAGATGGTTGTGAGCCGCCATGTAGGTGCTGGGAACTGGACCCAGGTTCTGTAGAAAAGCAAAAAGTGTTCTAAATCAACAAGCCATTTCTTTACCCTTCCAAGACAGCATTTTGCATATCTACATTAAGAAAGATTAAGATATCAATAAAAATAAATCAACTCAAAATCAATATAGTAAATATCTAGTTAGGTAATAAACAAGCAACATCATAAAGCATAAGAGAAAATGTAAAAACATTGTATTTATCCATTCACCTCATGTATGTACGATAAGTTATAATTTGTCAGTCTCATCAACCTTTTGAAGGTAAAGCGTCTGTGGTGTTTTATATCAACTTGACACAAGTTGAGGTTTTCTGAGAGTAGGAAACCTCAATGGAGAAAATGCCTTCATAAGATCAGGCTGCAGGCAAGACTGCAGGGCCCAGTCCATGTTGGTGAGGTCACTCTTGAGCAAGTGGTCCTGGTTTCTATAAGAAAGCAGGCTGAGCAAGTCATGGAGGGGCAAGCCAATAAGCAGCACCCCCTTCTATGACCTCTGCATCCACTCCTGCTCCAGATTCGGACATGTTTGAGATCCTGCCCTGACTTCCTTCAATGATGGACTATGATGTGGAAGTGTAAGCCAAACCCTTTCCTCCCCAACTTGCTTTTGGTCATGGTGTTTTATCACACTAATAGTAACCGTGACTAAGACAGTGTCTTCTCCTTTCTTCTTTCCTCTTCTCTCTCAATTCATTCCCTTTTTGCCTTTCCCTCTTTCTTTTTCTCTCTCCCTTCTTCCCTCCTCTCTTTCTTTCTGAGATAGAGTTCCTCTATGTAACCTGGACCAGCCTTGAACTCTCAAAAATCTTTCTGCCTCAGCTGCCTCAGTATTGGGATTACAGGTTTGCACCATCACAGCACACACATTTTTCTTGGTAACTCTTGCAGGTATGGGAGGAATCCACTCTGATAAATGACAGTAAGATACCATTATAAGGACAGAAGCCCTGTCCTGCATTTAAGGGAGTAAAAATTGCACCTCACCTGGGATTGATAGAAGGCCAACTCTGAAATCTTGTATAGTTCCAAGAAAAGTTTCACATAGTAGAAACTAAAGACAGAATTTAACATTTCAGTTCCTAATGTAATCAAAGAGTATGCGCAGGCTACAGATTTGATATTTAAAAGAGTCATTTTCCATGCAGAGGAAGTTTTTCTCCCTGTGTTAAAAAAAAAAAAAGTTAGATTCACTGTTTGCATACAGTAGTTGATGGATAATAAAATTCCTTTAACATTAGTAATTTTAGAGTCAAAAATACTTGCTGTGAATATCACCAGATTTCTTTACTTATTTATTTATACTTATCCAACATTTTGAGATATTTCATGAGCCCAATTTGCATAAAATATGACTCTAATTATATTTTTCTTTCTTGTGTGTGTGTGCGCACCCATGCCCATATGTCAACACTAAGTATCTTCTGCTATTAATTTTCACTTTATTTTTTTGAGACAGGACCTCTCACTGAACCAGGATCTTACCTATTCAGCAGGACTCGAGGCTATAGAGAAACCCAGGATTCCTCTGTCTCTGCCTCCCCAAAGCTATGAATATGCACCACAAGCATACAGGCCACAGTTGAGTTTTTTCACCGGGATGCTGGGGACTGAATTCAGGGTCACATACTGGCACAGTAGGCAATTTAACAACTGAGCTATCTCCCCAGTCCCTACTTACATTTTTTATATTTCTTCTAAATTATAAGTAATATTTACCCAAGAGTTTAGACATGCTTAGCTGGTAGTCAAGGAGATATATTTATGCATCAGCCTCCCTAGATGAGGAGGAGAAACAAAAAATGAACAGTAGGATGAGAGCCTTTTGCTAAACTCAGAGAGAAGGGGTAGAAGGTCCTTATCCGTGATAAACTGCTAGTTCCACAGCACACACTTGCAGTGAAGTAGTTACTTGACTTTGATTGACTACTGATAGACTAACATAGCTTTGATCCAAAGGTCATATCTAAGAGGAATACAGAAATAACATACTCTTGTTCTAATGTAGATTCCCCTCTTAAATATAGCCTATCATCTTATCTTTTGATCTATACAACCAGAAAATGGTGAAAGATTAGCTAAGCAATAGGAGATATAAACTCAGCTTGTTTTTGTTTTTCCAGTCAAGGTATCACATACTTAAAGGTTGACCTCAAACTTGCTATGTAGCAGAGGCTAGCCCTGAACTCCTGCCTCCATCTCCCTAGTGCTAGAGTTACAGGTGTTCATCACCACATTCAGCTTGTGTGATGTTAGAGATCATGCCCAGAATTTCATGTATGCTATGAAAGCGTATGACCAACTGAGCTACATATCCAACCCAGATTAACTTTTTAAAACTTGATTTACTGATTACATATTTAAGATAATGTAGCTCAGGCTGTTTTTGAACTTTGAATCTTCCTGCCTCAGCTTCTTGTGCACTACATTTAGAGGGATGTATGACCACACCCCACTGATCTTCATTATCCTTGACTTATTAGACAATTTCACCAGCTCTCTACTGACTCATTGAATTGGGGGAAGAGATGAATTTCCACATAATCTGAGGCTATTCCTTGCTTGAACAGTCCTTGGGCTTCTGATTTAACCTTAGAGAATCAGGAACAAAATTAGGCAGACAACTCATCTTCGGTACTCAGTTTCTTAGGGAAAGCAGAGGCAAGTTAGAAGAGGAAGAGAGCTCACATCACATATGACCAAGTAATTGGTCCCCTGAGCCACAAAGAAAACAATAAAAAAAAGTTAGATATGGTGCTGCAGACCTGTAATCCCATCATTCTGGAGATGAGGCAGGAGACTCACAGAAATGAATTCAAGCCCAGCCTGGGTTATGTGAAAACCTGTGTCAACCTGCCCCCTCATTTATTGGTTCCCAATCTTTACCCTCTGGTAGACCCAAGAGTAAGTTTAATTGTATGTACAATAGCACTCCAGAATTATCAAAAAATGGTTATTAAGTTGGGCATACTAGTATACACCTGTACCTTAGCACTCTGGGGGGCTGACACAGGAAGATTGTGAGGTCAGAGTCAGCCTGCACTAAACATTGAGACCCTGTCTCACAAATTAAAAACAAACAAAAGCGTTGCTAAATCCGTATGAAACAGTATTAGTATATTTAAAAAATATTTTTGCTTGGCCTAGGGTTGTAGCTCCTTGTCAGAGTGCCTGCTTAGCATGATGATGACCCTGGGTTCAATATCCAATATTGCAATTACAGCAATGAAAAACATTTGTATTTGTATGTTTTTTTTTAATCATGGGGGCAGGGCTGGTATATCCATGTGAGTGTAGGTGCCTGTGGAGGCCAGAGGTGTCAGATTACCCTGAAGCTGGAGTGAGTCATCTCTTAGTTGTATCTATTAAATTGATGTAGATTCTACTTTAATGATAAATACAGATCTGTCTTTTTTTTATTTCATTGTTACAAAGTTCTCAAGGCTTGAGAAGTCCAAGTACTACAGTATCATGAGGTCAGTCAACATTTTTGGCTTTAAACGGTAATTCTCAGATTAGAAAAGCTAGAAGGCTTTGCCTTAGGGATTTACTTTTGGTGTAAATTCGAATGAAGACTGGGTCTAAAGGTCACCTTGTTACTTAGTCAAAAACAAGGAAGTTGGTAGAGCCCAAAGCCAAGATACAAATTTAGTCCACCAAAATCCAGGCGTTCTGTTTTCTTTTTATTTCAGGCTTTCTAGAACAGGCATGCCGTGCCTTTCTCAACTGCTCTATCATTAAGTCAAAAGGGAGACACTCACAGACTTAGACTTTTGCAAAGTATCATAAGCTCCCCAAGTTCAATTTTTTTAAGAAAAATTTGAGTTAATGTTAAATGTCCAGTCTGTCTGAAGAATACAAAGTTTTAATAGCATTGTAGAAAAACTCTATCTGAACTCTTTTCTTATATATACTGAGGAAATAATATCTTCCTTAATTCCCTCACAAAAAGACACACGCCTATTATCCTTCCAGTTACTTCCAGCCTATCAAGGTTTACTTCGGTATCAAACTGAAAAATCACTTCTCACCTTTTAAAAGCTGCTACTACAGTCTACACTACACTCCTTTTAAATGATTTTACTATAACATGTAGAGAGTGTTTCATCCTTACAGCCAAGAACAAAGGATTCCAGAAGCCAACTTGTCTTTACCACACAGTGTTTTATACAGAAGAGATTAAAAACACCAGAAAACAGCCATAGTAAGGTTGGATGAGTACACTATATGCTGGTAAATTATTGAATAAACTTCAAATCCACTGTTTAGCATCAACTTGCATAGTTATTCACTAATCTGCTTCTAGCTAATATTTATCATTGCAGACACTATTCATGATTGCTTCATGGAGACCTTTGTAAGGCAGAGATTTTGGCTTTTCTCAATGTACTTTTTGATTAAGACTTTGCAGAACACACACAAAAGTGGTCTCTGAAAATAGCATCCATAAAAAAGAACCCACAGACCCACCCCAAAAATGAATAAAGTCTGTAGGGCTTGTTCCTTTTCTTTCAAAAACTGTTAAATAACATTCTAACACACCCTCAAATATGGGATTAAGATGGGCTCCTCCTGGAGAAAACAGCTACCACCTTAGTCTTTGGGATCAGTGACTAAGATCATATGCATGATTCCAGGCTTCCAGTTCCCACAACTCTGCAAGTCTTATACTGAATTTTCTCTTTCTCCATGGGATTCTGTCTGATTAGGATAACTGATTAGTTAACTGGTACTAATGACATTCCTAGAAGAGGCTTTACACGGGACCTAGTTTTTGGTTTTAAAATTATAGCAATAAAAAGTTAACCAGTGACATCATGCTGTTTAGGGTACTTGATTCAGAAGACACTTGTGAGTTTACCTTTTCTCTGTTAATATTACTACTTGTTTAAAATTATACTTGTCTATTATGTTAGTGAAGTGTATGTCACAATATGCGTGATGCATGTGGAGGTCAGAGGACAATGTAGTAGAACATCTATGGTGGTGGCTCAGCAAGGAAGAGATGGAGGCATTTTCATAGATGTAAATCCTGCAAGACCTCAGCAAAGGGGACCACTAGCATGGCAAGTGCCACCCCTGACAGTGGAATCCGTCTCATCTCATGGGTTTTTATTGACACCTAAGCTCCTCAGGGGTTCTGTTGCTAGCACTTGCAGATCATGAGCACTCAGACATCCTCCACACAAAGCCAACCCCTGAAAACAATACAAAACACCAAGACCTAGGCAGCCCCTCACTCAACAGTGCACAAAACCACCATGTTAAACATAACTAAAAATAAACTTCTGTAACATATCCCTTTTCTGTATAAGCCAGTCAAAAAATTGCTTTATCTATACAACACAATTTAACCCTACACCAGCAATGATTTGTAAGAGGACCGATCATAAGGACAGGACCAAATGAAACCAAATATCTATTAAGCTTTTCATAATGTCTTTGAACAGCAGAAAAACATTATCAATGTCCAATTATCTGGAATTCACTCAGGATCTTCTGGACTCCTCCAAAAGGCTTGGTTCACTTCTCTAGCTCTGCCCTCTGCAGCAGACTCAGCTTGTCCTCTCTAGGTTCTGGCTGGCTCCCTTTCACTGCTGATGCTGTCCTTGGTGGTCATCCCAGAGCACTGGCATCTCCAAAACTGCTGGGGTTCCTTGTTGCAACTGGGCTGCACTTTCACCAATAGCCTCTTATAGGTTCTCTTCATGGTGCCAAGCCTCAACTTCTTTACATGACCCCTTCAATCTGGGCCTTCAACTGCCACTGAGGCTGCACCTTCACCAATGGCCTCTTCTGGCCTCTCTTAGTGTCAAGCCTTAGAAGCTCTCCATGACCCCATTATGCCTTTAAAATCAGTACAACCAAGTTTGGCTGCCTGCCCCATGGTGGTCCCACACAGAAGCTGAAAGACAGCTTCTGTGTGCCAACCCTGAGGAAACACTTTCCAGATTTTAAGATATCTGGTTTGCAGGGAACTGGTCAGTTAGGCAGCTTCTTGGTTCCAAGCTCTGGCTTCCACAGAAGGGAGTCTTCAGCTATGGAAGAACTTCCAGTCAAAACATTCTGGTGGTTTCCCTTTCTATTCCACCACTGCTATGGGAAAAAATACAACCTTCTTCATAGATCTCAAACACAAGTCCTGCTTGGGCCTCACACACACCAAAAAAAAGCCATCAGCAAACTCAGATGTAGAACAGTATGCTCTGGTTCACATTTCCCATGCCTTGGTTGCAGCCAGGGGAGGGAGGGAGATTTGGCTCCATGATCAGGAAAAACTGTTAGAACCTTGCTTTCTCTCTGCTCCCAGCTGAATTCTTTGTCTTTACCATGAAATTTTCTTCATTTAAATGCCTTACTCTATGACTCTCACTTTTGAGCCCTCTTTCTCATTTAATTTTTTCAGCCTTCTCTCTTCATAGAGGCTTATTTCCTTCCTCACTCTCCTCCTCCTTCAGGAGACTTCTCATTATATTTTTGTGTATATATACACTTGTTGCAGATAGCTCCTGGGTGGCTCAGCAAAGAAGTCAAGGAAGCATTTTCATAGACACAAACCCTGCCAGACCTCGGCAGAGGGAACCACTATCACGGCAAGTGCCATATTGGACAGTGGAACCCTGAGCATCCCATCTCAGGGGTTTTTATAGATACCTAAGCTCCTCAGATGTTCTATTGATAGCACATACAGATCATGAGGAATTAAACATCTTTTACATAAAGCCAGCACCTGCCTACAATACAAAACACCATGGTCTAGGCACCCAACAATGCACAAAACAATCATTTTAAACATAACTGGAAATAAACTTCTGCAATAGCAATCCATCACTATTATTATTTTGATACTCATGGGCTGGGATTGGCTCAGTACTTTCCTTGCATATAAGTGGCCCCTCAGTTCGACAGGAGGGAAAACAGAAAAAAGAAGAGGGAGAAGGGAAGTGTATTGTTTTGATGCTGATGGTTATTATTGGTTTTTGTTTTTGTTTTTTGTTTTTCGAGGCAGGGTTTCTCTGTTGTAACTCTGGCTCTCCTGGAACTCACTCTGTAGACCAAGCTGGCCTTGAACTAACAGAGACTCACCTGCCTCTGCCTCCTGGGTGCTGGTACCGCCCATCTTGATGCTAACAGTTATTAACAGTATCTTCACTGTTAGAAATAACACAGCTTTATGGGCACAATTATTTTGATTCTCACAACTCTGTTGAGCAAAGAGGTCATCTCTCTCCTAAGTGGTGCACTAAAATAAAATCTTCTTTGCTAGTACAAACTATGGCTAGACTCCTAGATTTTTATTCTAGATCCTTGGTACTTTCTAGTCTATTAAGGAATCTTCCTTAAGCAAAGGAAAAAAACCTTCCCAGAACAACCTCACTGTGGGGACAGGGTATGGTGCTGTATGCTTTTTATCCCAGCACTGTGGAGGCAGAACGTGGTGGATCTCTGTGAGCTATGAGCCAGCCTAATCGTGCCAGGCCAGCTGGGGCTATAAAGTGAGACCCTGTGCAAACAACAACAAAACAGACCTCACCATGCGGAGGCTTTCTTGTCCTATCAGACCATTCTCCCAGGAGGAGGAACATAATGTTACACTGATTTGAGCAAGGTGCATTTCATAACCCACAAGAATGAGGATGGGCTGGAGATGCAGCTCTGGGGTAGAGTGATTGTCCAGCATGCACAAGGCACTGGGTTCATCCGCACCAGTGAAGAAAAGAAATTAGGGTGGTTTTCCTTCCTCCAGATTATTACCCAAGATCTTACTCATCTATATAGAGAAACAAAAGTAACTCTGAGGATCTGTAACTCCTTCCTAGTAATTTCTCCTATATTTTAACCATAATAATCTGTGTACATGTTTTTGTTTTTTAAGGCCACGGCTGACATATTTTTTTGGATAAAGCAAACTTATAACTGCTTTCCATTTTAGTTCTGGTGACACTCTGGATCTGTGCGAAGAAGTTATTAATTTCAGGAAGTATCTAGTGACTCACTACTGACAAAACTGAGCATTTACTCCTCTTCCCTCCTCGTTTCTGTTACAATTCTTCTGGTTTCCTCTGGAGACATTATCAGCTCTTACATTCTGAACAGCTGCGCCGACCTTTCTCGGTCTAAGTTTCCACGTATGAGGGTACCAGAAGATGCTAAAAGCTCAACTCAAGAAACAGTACCTAGTTACGTCTGCGTCAACAAGCGGACATTGCCCTACGGGCCACCAAGAGCAACGCCTGCTCCCACGAACCTTTAATTTTTTTTTTTTTTCTATGCAAAACTGCTGACAATTCTTCCCAGGGGAGGCGGCTCCCATCGGCCGGTCCCGGTGTCAAAAGGGGCCGGTGACCGTCGTTTTAGGAGTTAAGTTTCACTCCCAGGGAGGCCAAGGCTCGGACATTCAGGGCAGCTTTCGCTCAGTAGCATCTCGGCCTTAACCCCGCGACGGACCCTGAGTCTCCCTCCGCTCATCACCAAGGGCAAAGCCGAGAAGGGCTGATCGGCTTCCGAGACCCCCGGGAGGGAAGATGATGCCCAGCTGACTGCCCAGGGCCGGGAGTCCTCAGCAATGGGGTGCGAGACACACCAGGGAGCGGCCGCAGCCGCCTCCACACTCCAAAACTGGAGCGCTCTCACAGAGGAGACGCTAAGCACACAAAAGGGGCGTGGCTGCCGGCCGCACCCTCTCCGAATTTCCCCGCCTCCTTTGTTCCTTCCTGAATCACTATTGGCTGATGGCCCTCGGGGCCTGTGACCTTCTTTGAGGTGCGACTGGCTTAAGTCGCTGTCGCTCTGCCGGCGGCCAGTTCGCGATTGGTCAAGGCGCCGCCCGGGTTTGAATTGTCTACCCGGCTGGGGAGGGCTCTGCCAAAGTGCCACGTTGGGCCGGGTAGCGGGCGTGAGGAGCCGGCTCCGGGCTCCACCCGGGGCGCGCTCGCTAGGGCGCCGGCCGTTGGGCGGCGCGAGGCGAGGAGAGGCGAGGCGGACTCGGGGCGGCGGCGGAGGCGGCGGCGGGGCCCGCGCGTCCTGCCCGAGGGCGGCTCTGGCTGAGGGCGGCGGGGCCGAGGGACAGCCCGGGGCAGCGGCCGAGGCGGCAGGGTGGCGGCAGAGCCCGCTGCCCCCGGACGCCCCCGACGACATGTTGGCCGATAACCTGGTGGAGGAGTTTGAGATAGAGGACGAGCCGTGGTACGACCACCGGGACCTCCAACAAGGTGAGGGCGAGGTCTCCAGGGTTGGGGCCGGAGGCCCAGGGGGCGGCAGGTGTGGAAAGTGCTAGAAAGTTCCTTAGGCTGGTGTTTTGGGATGCGCGGCCGGGGGCTGCTCGCGCTCACCTGGCGACGGATCCGCCCATCTTGGCCGCAGAGAGCAAGCGCGGCCCTCGGCCCTGCGGATGCGCAGCCCTGGTACTCCTCCTGGCTGATGCAGGGCGCTTTGAGAAAGCGCTTGCCCGGCATGAGCGGATCCATCCCTTTCTTGGACCTCTGAGGTGGGCAGGGGTGTGAGCCAGCATGCCCGGCTCTGGAAGGAAGCCGCCCCTAGGCAGACTGCTGGCCCGGCCCGGGGTCCAGCTGCTCGCCCTCCTGCGCCTTTCACGGCCGGCAGAGTGTGCGAGCGGCTGCAGGTGGGGGAGTGGGGGAGGTGCAGGACTAATGTGCGGTTCCCACGCCATCACTCTGTGAGAGTATTTTTTGTTATCCGGTTTTCCAGAAAGTGGAAGCTGAAAAAGTTAAATGGACTCCCCAAAGCCGAATATGGGAGCGAGTATTTTTGATCCCACACACGCTGGATGAGGAGCTGTAGACACCGTTCAGACCTCCTCTGTGTGTTAGCATCCCAGTTTACAACTTACTCAGTTCTAGATGTCAAACTGTTGTTGTTTGGATTTGGGGGTTTTTTGTTTGTTTTGGTTTTGGGTTTTTTTTTTTTTATGTAGGTGTTATTCACCAGGTGTCAATTGAAATTATTTGAGGACAGCTTTATCACACCCTTTTCTTTGCACTCGGGTTTTCAATTAAAAAGTATCCTGCTTTAGTTTTCTTGCTTGCAGCAACTCCAGAAAACAATCGTAAGAGTACTGTCAGCCTAAAGGCAGTGGCCCGTTTTCTTGCACATTCATAATAGGATTTTGCGTTTGAGGACATTAGTAAGCCATTACCTCACTTGATGGGCTCCTTTAATTCTCCCAAGAACATCAAATGCTGCTATACTTACTTCTGGCTAAAGTAGATACTGTTGGGGAAACTGGGTTTTCACTGCAGACTCCGGAGCAGACATTCATAACCACCTTGCAGAGTGATCTTCAGGAATTCTTTGAAGCATCCTGTGTTTGTGCTATACTGTATAGTTATTTTAACTCTAAACTAGTACTGAAAGCTAGTATCTCTTGAGTTGGTGGTAATTTGCTTATTTGTTATTTATCCCTGTCTTGATTCCTTAATGTGCAACAACTTAAGCCCAAATGGATCCCTGTACTTGTATAATTGAAGGTAACTAGCAGTTACAGTACAGCGCTGATTTGCTATTATAGTTCTCCTTGTCCAGAAGACAAATTTTTTATACATTTAGCCTATTTCAAATTTGCCTCATAAGGATTGATGACCTAGTTTTCAGGACTGAAGCAACTACCCTGCAGTTGCAGCATTTTACTTTATGAAGGCAGTTCATAGAATCCAAATGAGGTTTTTCTTTGCCATGATTAAGAAGCATCCAGAATCTTCAAGGGCATGCTGGTCTTTCCCATGTCTAATGTCATTCATCATCATAGGAAGTTGATTTAATATTTGTTGACCTAAACTGAAGCTTTCGCACAGGATTAGTGTTTTTGTAGCTTTCCTCCATCTAGTGCCCCAGTCCATCCAACAACCAAACTTATCTCCCCAGTAGGTTATCAGGAACATCCAATTATAACTTCTCAATCTATGTTAGATAAACAAAACACGTGTGGGTTTATAAGTGGGATTCTTCTGATCAAAATGAAGTTGTCACATCTTCAAGTTTAACAAGCCCTAACCTCTGAACCTCTTTACTGTCAATTTCTATTTGGAATTTCTTCTATACTTTCCAAAGACTTTTACATCTGTTATAACAGTGGATTTTGCCATGGCTTCTGTATCATAATCAACCATATTGAGTACAAATGAAGACATTAAATCCCAAATACTAGCTTGTCAATATGCCCATGAAAGAATGCTGTCTGCTCTTCTGAGCATCTTTTTCCTCGTTTTGATCACTTATGTGTTAAATGGTGTTGTGTATATAGTGTGCTGGAACTGATCCTAGGGCCTCAATGCATGCTAGGCAAGCAATGTACCACTGAGCCAGCATAGAACTAAACTTTACAGCTGTTTCTCAAGAACATACTGTTTTCCTATATTTGGTATTCATGTAGGCAGTGGCACCTCTGTCCTAGCCAGCTATACGTTAGAAAGGCAGGACTCCAGCTCATGAGGGTGCTGTTAATGAGTCCATTCACTAGAGACACCTGCAGATGCTAGTAAATATAGACCCTCAGCATTTGCTTCTAAGTTTGGGAACAGCTCTTTGTGTAGATTAAGGAGCTCTTGTCAGATTTTATCATGTTTGTCAGCGTTCCGACAGAGTCATTGTAGGGGAGCGGGACCAGCCTGTCCCCCTCGAAGCTGAGCGGGATGGTGAGTATCGAAGGCCTGACACTCCCCCACCGGGAGAAAAGACACACACTGAACGGGAGAACTGTCGAAGCAGGAACTCGTTTTACTGAACAGGTCAGCCCCTTAAATAGGCCAAGGGGGAGGGGGCGGTACTCGGGATGGGGTGAGCTTACGTAGGAGGGAGGAGTAAAGTGGTGTGCCAGTGGAGTTCTGTTACATGGCAGTTGCTAGGTAGAGCCCGCTATGCTGAACTAGAGGCGCCAAGACAGGTCTCTAAACTCGAGCTTGGTTTGAGTTTGGACCACAGGCCCCTCACCGACCGTAAGGCCCAACACATGTTTCCTTTATCATCTTCATTATTAACTTAGGTAGATTTGTATTGAATAGATGGCCTAAAACACTTGACAAAAAAATTTTGAGACTTGCTTAAGATAGGCTCTTACTCTGTAGTCCAAGATGGCTTCAAACTCATGGCAATCCTCCCTCAGTATCCTGGTTACAGTTATTATTGCTATGATGAAACACCATGACCAAAAACAAGTTGGGGAGGAAAGAGTTTATTTGACTTACACTTTGACAACATAGCTCATTACTGAAGGAATTCAGGATAGGAACTCAAGTAGGGCTGGAACCTGGAGGCAGGAACTCATGTGGAGACCATGGAGGAGTGCTGCTTACTGGCTTGCTCTAATGACTTCCTCAGCTGGCTTTCTTATAGAACCCAGAACCACCAGCCCAAGAGTGGCCCCAATCACAATGCTCCCTCCCCAATCAATCACTAATTAAGAAAATGCCCTTCAGGCTTGTGTACACCCTGATCTTCTGGAGGTATTTTCTCAATTGAGGCTACTTCCTCTCTGATGACTGTGTCAAATTGACATAAAACTAGCCAGCAAACTCAGCCTCCTGTGGAGTTTAAATGTTGTAATCCATAGAACCTAGCTTGCTTATTTATTTATTTATTTTTGCAAGGGGGATGGCGGACACATAGAGTATATATGGAAGTCAAAGAACAATATGTGGAGACTGTTCTGAGATAGGGTCTTGGTGTATAACCTAGGCCAACCTCAAACTCACAGTAATCTTCCTGCCTCAGCCTGATGAATGATGAGATTGCCATGCCTATTTTCTCTTTTTTGGTTTATTAATGTTTTTTGGAGGGGAGGTATACACCATTTGCATGTGTAGAGGTCATAGAACAACTTGAGGCCGGTCTCTGCTACCTTTATATGGTTTTTCAGTATCAAACTCTGATCTCCAGGCTTGGAAGGCAAGTACCTTTGCCCTCTAAGTGTACGTTTGCCTGCATGTAATTATCTGTATACTATGTGTGTACAGTGCCTGAGGATGTCAGAAGATGATATCTGATTCCCCTGGAACTAGAGTTAAAGGCAGTTGTAAGCCACCATGTGGGTGCTGGGTCCTCTGCAAAAGCAGCAAGTGCTCTGAGCCATCTCTCTAGTCAAATGGCCTGCTTCATAAAAACAACTTACAAAAAAAAAAAAAAAAAAAAAAAAAAACCAGTTTAGCACAGTGGCAGGTATGGTTGGTGGTACACATCTTTCCAGGTGGATCTCTAGGAGTTTGAGGCCAGCCTAGTCTACATAGCAAGCTCCAGGCCAACCAATGCCTGGAGTGAGGCCTTGTCTTTTTTTAAGCATTAGGATTTTTTTTTCTCCATTTAGTAATAGATGCCATTATCTAAGTAGACAAACTATGTCAAAGTTTGTTAAGGGCTTCCTTTCTATTCAAATTAAAATAGCAAAAACATTCTAACCTCAGTCAACTGGTCTCCTACTCATCTCTTGTTACATGTAAAGCTGGGCAGAGGCAGAAATGCTTTGATGAAGAGACTTTTGTAAGAGGACTGAGTTGGCATACTAAGAATACTGACAGTAATCTCTGTGGGCACAGTCTTTTCTGGGACAGCAGGAGCCTTCTGTGTAGGTAATGATGGCACTGACTTTGAATGTGGCCCCAAGAACAAGGTGGAAAGGCTTCAAAGACTGGTTTTTCCTTTAGACCAGCTGCCATTACAGTTGCCATTTGTGGAGCTATGCAAGCTTTAGAATAAAGGTTCAAGTTGCAGGTGTATAGATCACCAAATGAAGCCAGAGTTTAAACGAATTCTGAAATTCCTTTGCAAGATGAGTACATCTTTCTAAATTTCAGGATGAGCTCATCTCTGAAATCCTAATGTGCACTTAATTGCTGAATCATTGTTTAGAGGGTCATTAAAACTGACACTATCATTTTTCTTGATGTTTATGTTGAGGTTGTGTGTGTGTGTTCTCAATTATAGTAATGTTGGCAACAAACATTGAATAGAAGCGTCACCAGATGACGCATTTGACTTTGTAATAGGAAAAGCTTTCAGCCTTCATGTTACTGAATTACGGCTGCAGATTACAACTAATAGAATGCTGTTCTCAACTTTTTTGTTTCTTCATTTCTAAGAAACAAGTAAAATGAAAAGAATAAATTCAGGATGAAAGATCTTTTTAAAAAAAAAATCATCAGCTACTGTTGCTAATGTTTTTGTCCAAGTACAGGGCTGAATGAATATCTCTTTAAAGCGCGCAGCCTACAGTATGAAAGTAGAGCATATTAGGGCTAAGAATGTAACTCAGTGGTAGAGCCCTTGCTTATTTTACATGAGGTCCTGGGTTTTATCCACATAAAAAATTATGTGTCAAGACTGACTGATGAAAGACTATCAAACATGTAGAGCACTGATACATAGTAAATCTTTATTTATAGTGACTGCCTAAGCTGGGGCAGTTCAATAGGATTTAGACACGAAAATGGAAATCCTTATTGTAATATAGAGATAAAACAGATGTGCAAGGCTTTGAATCTATATGGTTTCGTTTCCTTTCGTGCCTTAACTAAAAAATAAAATTAAAGGGCATTCAGCATTCTCCTGTTCCCTCCACTAATTACTTAGAAACGCTTCTTGGGCTTCTTGCCAACTTTTGGCTCCTTTTGGTTGTGGAGGCCAGATGCTACACAACAGGAAATGACGATTTTTAAAGACTGAAACAGTTTGTTGTTGTTACACTAACAGATGAAGTAATGTCCTATTATAAAGTGTGACTTCACAGGTGCTTTCTTGTAGTTAAGCCTTGACTTGCTAGAATTCTAAACATCCCATAAAATATTCAAGAGACTGAAGCTTCAAGTTAAGGAGTCTGGTGGCAACTCTGTTTAACTGGAACTAAGGATTGAGATAAGAATGAGTCTCAAATTTTATTTGCTGTTGGCTAATGGGAAACAAACAAAAAAAGAGGCTATATTTGACCTCTGCAGTAGCAGGAAATATGCTCCTGGCTGCTGTTATAACAGAAGTCTTGACCCCTGAAGAAGTTTCAGCTCAGTTGGCTTAGTTTAGTTTAATTTTTTGAAATTAGTGAGAATTTACTTTTATTTTGTGAGAATTGGCTTTTATTTTGTGTTTTTTTTTTAATTTTCCATTATCTATATTCAATGCATATGGTACTGTATCATGTACAGGCATTCTCATATAAGTATATAATGCATGATGAGAATATTCCCTCCATATCTCCTATCTACCCTTTGGTTCCCCCCCCACACACATTGGTTCCTTTTGTCCCCTAGACAGTTTTGCTTACTACGTTATCACATGCATACATACATACACGTACATGATTTTATATGTCTATAAAGGCTCAAGTGTTAATTGCTGGTTAAGAGCATTATGGTTAGTCCCTGATCTGTACCACTTTACAGCAGGCCAGAGGAAAGACTTGGGTAATATTTAGGAGATGCTGATACTTTAATGCTGTATCTTTGGTAGAGTGTTTTCCAGTTTAATTTTTGTTGTTATTTATTTTAGATTTGTTCTTTTATATGTATGAATGTTTTGCCCATAAGTATGTATGTGCACTACATACGTGCCTGGTATCTGTGAAGGCCAGAAGATGGGATTGGATCCCCTGGAACTGGAATTATGGATAGTTGCCAGCTAATGTGCAGGTTCTGGAAATTAATCTGGGTCCTATGTAAGAACAACAAGTGCTCTAAATCACTGACCCAATTCTCCAGCCCCCTAATGGCTATAATAGTGTGATGGTTTCTATGTGGGCTTTATACACACAGTGTATATGCTATGATTGGAAAATAAGTATTGCACCATTAGCCATATGTAGTTTTTTTTTTAATTTTTGCTTGTTTAGTGGTTTTTTGTTGTTGTGTTTTGTTTGAGTAAGGGTCTCTACATAGCCCTAGCTATCCTAGAATTCTTGATAAAGACCAGGCTGACCTTGAACTCACGGAGCTCTTCCTGTCTGTCTTTTTCCTTTTTCTTTCTTTCTTTCTTTTTTTTTTTTTTTTTTTTTTTTTAGACAAGTCTTACTAAGTATCCCTGGCTATTCTGGAACTCATGTAGACCAGACTGTCCTCAAACTCACTGAGATCCACTACCTGCCTCTGCCTCCCTACTGATATTAATGGTGTGCGACTCCACTCATACACAGTAAATGTAGTTCTTTTTTGTTCTTGTTTTGCTTTTTGAGACAGAGTGTCAGTACGTAACCCTGGTTGGCCTGAAACATGCTGTATAGAGCAAGGCTGGCTTTGAATTTATGGCAGTCCTCTGCCTCCAGAGTGTTGGGATTGCAGGTACTCTTCACCATGTCCAATTTTAGTTCTTTTTCACTCAGTGAAAAGAAGATAGTAACTTGGCTGGGTGTGGATGTCCTTTCACTGGCTGGGTTGGCCATGACTACCCAAATGGCTGAACTCTTCATTTCTCCTTGCTGTCACTTGCAAGTGATTAAAGGCCTATACTAAGGAGCTTTGTAATCTTCTGCTTAAAGTAGTACATAGACACTCTTTTTTTCAGCCTTAAAACTGCATAGCCATGGGTTTGAGGATTACATTCAGTGGTTGAGTGCTTGCTTAGAAAGTACAAAGCCCTGGGTTTGAGCCCCAGCACTGAAGAAGGGAGAAAAATAATCTACTTCACAGCCAGGCATGGGGCACATGCCTGTAATTCTACCTCTGACCGATGTGAAGCAGAAAGATTGAGTTTGAGACCAGCCTGTTATGTAGTGAGCACAACACTAATTTTGTGGGTGGGTGGGCATTACTATTACTATTATTATTACTTTTTTTTTCTATTACCATTTATTCTAGGTTAATTTTTACTGTCAATAGTGATGGATAGATGTTTACTCTAATGCGCTGATATTAAATCTTATTCATCAGCCTCTAAAAATTAAGCCTAAAACCATGTAGGGTTTTGTCATAATACATATTTGTATACTAGTAGCTGAAGTGACTTGCCATCACATATAGAATACAATTCAAAATTTCTCTGCCATGAGCTGTTACATATTATATGATTGCTCCTTGCCTGCTTTTCCCATTTTGACTCACTCCACTTTCTTTTCTTGCTTTTTTTCTTACTGTCTACTTGCCAGGTATAGAATATGATAAATTAATTCCTGGCTCTTCCATGATGACTTCCCATTTTTAAAGTCGTAGCTAAAATTAGAGTCTTCCTTACATAATTTAACTTTTCACCTTTAGAGTCAGTATCAAATTAATCAAGTCCTTATAGCTTTTAATTTCAAGTCATGTTGAAGTCTGTTCTTTTCTCCAGTTCCAGTATCTGGTCCGAGCCACCATCTTTTCTCGCTCATAGGATTACACTATCCTATCACTGTGTGTTTCCATGGCAGCCAGAATCATCCTGCCAAGCCTCCCTAGTCTTTCCACCTACTACAGGAGTAAAAGGCAATGTTTTGATCTGTCTAGTTTAATCCTACCCAAGCTGGCCTGCCTTGGAGTCCCTCTGATTTACTCTCTATGTCCCATTCTGCTCCAGTCTCATTGGCCTCCTTAATAGCTCCACTCATGATTCCTCCCAGGGACTTTGTACTTGCATTGCCTCTGCCTGGAATTCTGTTCCTCAGATCTTCACATCTTTATTATAGTATCACCTGTGGTTTAGCCTCTCACATCCGCACTCCTCCATACATCATCTTTGCTTTTCATGGTCTCAAGTACTTGCTGTTTTCTAGTATATATTTATTATACTGCTTTCTCCCCATAGATTACAAGAAAGCAGAACATTTTTTAAAATCTGAATTTCTTATGATCTCCAATGCCAAAAACATAATCTATTACTGGATATATATGTGAATATCCATGAACACAATTGTAAAAGCAACGTTTGGATGGTGATAGTACTATCACATTTGAAAATTTAGTGTGTACGTGCTATCTAGCTTCCCCTAATACCCTAGGAAAATCAACGAAGCAGGACCATCACCTGTTTTGTGCAATATTCTATAGCCAATTTAGAATAATGCCTAGCAATAGACATCTTTAAACCAGTACCTGCTAGAAATACTTTGTATATTGGAACTTAGTTTGGAAAGAACTTCCTGTGTTATTTCATTTGTTTGTTATAATCTGATATTAACAGAATAGTCACTTCTCCAAATAAGACATTAAGTGTAGGAACCTTTAAAATCACCATATTGGGGGCTAGGGAGATGGCTCAGCAGTTAAGCACATGTACTGTTTTTTCTGAGGGCCAAAGTTCAGTTCCCAGCACCAACATGAGGCAGCTTACCATCACCTGTAATTCCAACTCTGGACTCTGTGGGCACCTGCATTCATTTGCACATACCTACCTACATACAGACAGATGGAAACATACACAATAATAACAAAATAATAACAAAAATGAAAACATTTAAAATCACTGTTCTAGAAAATGTTAGAACTGGGTCTTATATTATACCTTCCTGCCTAGAGGCCGTTGCATTTCCCACTGTATCATAGGGCTGTCCCATAAAATGTACTGCACAGATAATTATTTCAATTACCTGTGTCACTGTAATTGCTGAAATTTTTAAAGTAAAAGCCTGTGTTCTGGCAACCCCTGCAAGCTAAGCTCAGCCACCTATACCAGTACACCATTAAAGAGACAAGTGATAGTGAAAAAACAAAAAATTTTCTTAATGTGGCTACATTGGGAAGAGGACCAAATATAGGACCCTAATGACTGCACCCCTATGTCCACTTAAGGGAATAACATGAGATGTAGGTGAAAATAGAGCACAAGAGGTATGTATAACTTAGCAGTACTGGTCAAGGCATGGTCCTGCCTACCATTGTCAGAACTGTGTGAAATACAGCCTTTCCTTTTTCCTGGTAGGGGATTCCTCGGGAGATTATTTGGGGCACAGAGAATGGGTGTCTTCTTAAGAATATCTCTCTTGTCAGGGTTCATTGCCAGCATTGTTTTTTTGTTTTTGGTTTTTTATAATATTACTAAACTTTTATTCCTGGGATTATAATATAATATAAACAAAATATGTCTTTTTTGTATATATGCTAAGAAGATAGTTGACAAATAAGCTTAAAAACAGGAAATCCAGATATGGTGGCTCACACTTGTAATCCTAGCATTTGGGGAGTTGAAGCAGGAGACTTGCTGTGACTTTCTAGGATAGCCAGGGCAATGGAGTGAAGCTCTGTCTCAAAAAGAAAGGAGGGAAGGAAGGAAGAAAGGAAGGACGGGAGGGAGGAAGGGTGGGAGGGAGAGAAATAAAATGAAAGAGCACCTGGCTGTGTGTTTAAGGGAAGTATGAATCAAAACCATATTCCTGCTTTACTTAAAAAGATGTGATAGAAATTCAAGGGCAAAATGAGAGAACAAGAAACAGACTTGTGGAGTGAGTATCTTACTACTGATGTACTTCTCCGTTTCTTGCATTAATATTTATTTGCCTTAAGAGTCCAGGATACGGGGCTGGAGAGATGGTTCAGCCATTAAGAGTTTTTGGGGAAGACCTGGGTTGGGTTCTTAGTTCCCACATCAAGCAGCTTACAATAGCTTATAACTTCAATTCCAGGTTATCCAATGCCTGCTTCTGACCTTCAGTGATACACAAACTCTCACAACAAACTTTGCTTTTACCTTTGTGTTCACAGCAGCTTGATGGGAATTTTGGAGACTGCTGAGTGCCTGTGCTTTGGCTCAAAAGTCCATCTCAAAAGCAGAATGTCAGGATTTGAATAAGTCTGTAACCAAATGATGATTTTAGAATTGTCATATTGAATGATTGTTGTGGGATATTTTACTCCTGTGTGCTGATTTGGTTTGTAAAAGGGCTTTGATGCCTTGTAGCTGTGAAGTCGGATTCCTTGCAGCGGGTGCAGGCCTTGATTCCTACCTATTCACACCCTTGTGCTAGCCCTGCTGAGATCTCCACAGATAGAACTAACTGTTTACAGTTCAAAGTGACCCAAGGTCTGTGACTGGGTGATCAGAGAAGACTGATCACCCCCAGCAGAGTACTATTGTGTTGTAATGAAGGCCTGGATGTGGAGAGAGGGCTAGGGGAAAAGTTTAAAGGGTCTAAGACAGAAGCAGGCAGGAGGACGAAATGGAGAGAGGATGGAGGAGGATAGAAGGGAGAGAAGCAAGAGAAGATGATGGAATGAAGTCTCTACGTAGCCACCCGGGTATTCAATTTCCTGAGATTTGACATGGCTTGTAATTAATAAAGAGCATTGGAAAATTCAACGGTGGACTCGTATTAAGCGATTGAACATTAATTTAACAAATGATCATTCCTGAACCAATGCCTACATCTCTATAAAGCAGACTGCTTTCTTTCATGTCTGACAAAGTACATGAGATAGTACCTCACCTGCTAGCAGGACCCATTCAACTGAATTTTAAGTAGAACTTGGATTTCTTTCTAGGCTGTTCTGCATTCCATTGGGATCTGACTGGCATGTGTTGGGACTTGCTTCATTTATTTTAAGAGCTGGCTTATATAAAATGTTGAAATGAGCTCATACTTTCGGCATTCTAAGATCTGTTGTGTTGTGCTAGATCTCCAGCTTGCTGCTGAACTTGGAAAAACACTACTGGATCGGAACACAGAGTTGGAAGATTCTCTTCAGCAGATGTATACGACCAATCAGGAGCAGTTACAAGAAATTGAGGTAATTCTTTTAAAAATTAATTATTCAATGTGTAAGGTACACAGAAAAGTATGAGTGTACAGAACAGTGCACATGCAAAGATTCATACACACAACACACCATCGATGTTTAGTGAAGAGGACAGCCCGAACTGTTGACATTCCTGTATACCGTTCCTTGGCGGCACCTCCCTCCCTCCAACTATCAAACAGCATTCCAAATTTAGAGTTAGGTCAGAAGTTTTGTTTTGTTTTGATACAGTATTCGATTTTATAGTGAATTTAAACTCCTATGCCACTCAAAGAATTAATAAAATTCTTGTTTTGTTTGTGACAGGCATTTTGTTCTGTAATTCAGGTGGGTTTCAGACTTGCAGTCCTCCAGCCTCAGCTTTTATGAATTTTTATGACGTAAACATACCCATGCAGCTAACACTCAGATAAGGAGTGAAAATGTTATCAGCTTATCCAGTCACCACTCCAGGAACCAGCATTCTAACCTGGACACCCTAGATTAGCCTTGTTTGAACTTGAATAGAATGACTGGGACAAATTTTAAACTTTTTTTTTCCTTCAGTTTTAATTGGTGCTGCAGATTGCACACACTGAGTACACATTTTACCACTGAATTACAACTACCCAGCCCTAAACTTTCCACAATGTTTATTGACAGTGTTCCTCATTAGATAAGTAATTAAAACCAAGGGGGGGTTGTTGTTGTTGTTCTTTTTTTTTAGAAAAATAATAAGCCAAATGTAGTGAAATGCACCTTTAATCCCCAGCATTCAAGCTAAGGCAGGCAGATCTCTGAGTTCCAGGACAGCTGGGGCTACACAGAGAAGTCCTGTCTCAAAAAACCAAAAGTAAAAGAAAATATGATTGAGAACCAAAAAGTCAGCACTTACCCAGAGAAATTTAAAATGAATTCAAAAATATCCTGGAACAAAGCAGTCAGAACAGAGGAGGAATTATTGGGAAATTGGTGAAAATAGTAGGATATAATCCCTAAAACTCTGACTTACTATGAAGAACACCAAAGACTGATTTTACTGTGGTTGAGGTCAGGGGGAAGGACAGGGTTTCACTATGTAGCTCTGGCTGTCTTCAAACTCACTATCTCACTATGTAGACAGGGCTGGCCTCAAACTCAAAAGCAGAGCTCTGCCTGCTTTTGCCTCCTAGGTACTGGGATTAAAGACATGCACCATGATGCCCAACTTCCAAAGACTGATTTATAATACTAACACAAGTATTCTTTCAAACATTATTAGTGCATTTTAAACAATCCTCATAAAAGATGATCAGTGTTTTTATTAGTGTTAAATTAAAGTTCAGTCGCTTAATGGAGAGTCCAACATTGAATTTTCCAATGCTCTTTATTAATCACAAACCATGTCAAATCTCAGGGAATTCTATACCCGGGCAGCTAGGCAGAGAGCTCACTCCAAGGCTTCCTCACCCCATGTTCTCCTCTTAGTTCTCCTCCTGCTCGCTAGCTGCTTCTTCCTTGTTCCCTCCTGTCTCCTGTCTGTCCCTCTGCCCTTGCCCTAGTTCTTTTTTATTCCAAAAATCCTGTCTCCACCCAGCCCTCCAATATACAAATAAATGGAGCCTAACCTTCATCTGCCTTAAGGCTAAGGAATGTCCTATTCATGGAGAGCTGAATAGCCACTCCTTTGTTTACTGGTAGGCAGTGAATCCTTTACGTGCTTCAAGGACAGCTTACTGGAACACTATCCATAACTAAAATCTCCCATAACATATTAGGTATTGTTTTTAGTGTTTAAAAAAAGCTATCAAGATGACTTTCCTTGGAACTCAGAGTGGAAGAAGACAACCAACTCCTGCAAGTTGTCCCCTGACTTTACATTTGTACCATGGCATATATACCCCAAACAATCCATAAATGAAATTTTAGTTGGGTGTGGTGGAGCATGACTTTAATTCCTCCACTTGGGAGGCAGGCATGGGCAGATCTTTTGTGAGTTCAAAGCCAGTCTGTATACTGAGACCCTCAAAAACCTCAACAACCACCAAAAAAATTAAAGTCTCCTAATGAAGTTTTCTTGTGCTTGGCAAGTGAATTCCAGGCCAATCAGGGCTACATAGTTGAGACTCTATCTCAAAGTAAATACATTCTTAAAGTTTTTATTATTATTATTATTTTATGTGTATGGTGTTTTTTTTCTGTATGTATTTCTATGCATCATGTGTGTGCCTGGTCATGTGTTTGTCTGGTACCCATGAGAATCAGAAGAGGGCATCAGATTCTGTGAAACTGGTTGTGAGCAGTTGTGAACTGCCATGTGGATGCTGGGGATTGGACTCCAGTCTTCTGGAATAGCAACAAGTGCTCTAAGCTGCTGAGCCATCTCTCCAACCCTTATTTTTTAAAAAACAAAAAAACCCACTATTGAGTAAGCTATTGAAAGTAATAGTTTTACTGGTTTTACAAGCCTGTAGCTTGTCTGAGTGCTGATTTGAACACTCAATGTTTAAATTACATTTATTATTTACTTACATTTACACACACGTATACACACACCTGGGTGTATGTGGAGGTCAGAAGACAACTATGGAGTCTACATTTACCTTTTGGCTTCCAGGAATCAAACATAGGTTTTCAGGTGTGGTGACCAGTGCCAGCACTGGACATCTAAGTTAAAGAGTACAGAGAAGGGTGAGTTTTTGTTTGCTTGTTTGCTTTCAGGTCCTAGATGGGAGAGGAAGGGTATGGAGGGTAATGGGATTTGACACCATCTTTCCTATAGCCATGTGTTCTTGTTACTTTGTTTCTTAGACACTGGTACTGTCCCAACAGGAATTGCACTTGCCTGTTAAAGCAGTTCCCACTTCAAAGCATTGCATTTTGCAAGAATTCATTCCTTCTTGGGTATAGGGGAGAGAGGGCTCTGTGTGTGTGTGTATAAAAGTGCCAACACCAGAGAGTGGTGTGAAGTGTTTCCCTCTATTGCTTTCCACAAAGTCTCTAACTAGCCTGGTACTTATCAATTTAGGTAAGCTCAGGGAATCTTTCTGTCTTTGATCCCCCAGGGCTGGGATTACAGGTGTATACTGCCATGCCAACTTTTTCTTTTAATATTTACTCATGTATGTGTAAAGGATATTTACACATACATTTCTGGTAGATTTCAATAAAAAGCAAAGACAGCTCTCAGATGTAAGACCTGGACAACTTAGGCAGAGAGCTCTCACATCAGTTTCACATGGTTCTCACATGGCTTTCACAGGGCTCTCAGATGGCCCCCTCTGCCTCTGCCTCTGCCTCTGCCTCTAGGTCCTTTATTCATTCCAAACTCTCTCCTACCTCCACACAGGCTTTAATTATACAAATGAATAGGACCTAACACCCTTCAGGGTCTGCCAGCAGCAGACTTGGATGTCCAAGCTGAGGAAACCAGAGTCTTCTCTGGTCTTCTGCTGCATAACCTGTAAGGATTATAGGGATCCTTCATCATTAACATAAACAGATGGCCTGTTTATGTGGTGATCTTGGGGACTAGTCCATTGTTTTTACCATAGAGGTGTAAACAGGTGCAGGAAGCAAGTCTTTTACAGAGTGAAACAAGCTGCAAGGCTTGATAAGTGCTCTTCCCCCATACAGCACAGAAAATACATCCACAGAAGCTTTGATTCCATAAAGACAGAGTATATAATTATAAAATAATATCCCACTACATGTATGAGTGTGTATTTGCTGTTTTGAGACAGGTCTCAATATGAGCTCTGGCTCTCTGGGACTCACTGTATTATCCAGGCTGGCCTCAAACTCACATAGACCTGCATGCCTCTGATTCATGAATGCTAGGATTAAAGGCATGTACGACGTTTAAAGCCACATCCAGCTGTGTATGAATGTTTAGCCTGCATACATGTAAGTGTGCTGCATGTCTGTTTGGTGCCAGAGGAGACCAACTGAGAGCACCAGATCCGTTGATAGTGGAGTTATGGATGGTTGTGGGCCACCATGTGGGTGCTAGGAACTGACCCGGTGTCTCCTATTAGAGCAGATGAACCATCTCTCCAGTTTCCATGCCCAGCTTTTAGATGGGTGCTGAGCATGGGGGCTAAAGTTCTCATGCTGTGTAGAAAACACTTTGTCATTGAGTCATTTCTCCAGACCCCATTTACTGGGAATTTTAAAGCATTTTGTGTTTTTACTACATTTATTAATATTTTATTATATTGAGACAGGGTTTCTCTGTGTAGCTCTGGAACTTGCACTGTTGACTAGGGTGGCCTTGAACTCAGAGATCTGCCTGTGTCTGCCTCCCAAGTGCTGGAATTAAAGGTGTGTGCCATTACTGCTTGGTTTCTATTTTATATTGTATTTATTTCCTAGTTGATTTTATTCTACTTTCTCCTTGTTTCCTATAGTAACACTGACTGTTGCTGTGTTTATTCTTGACCTTTCACACATAGTAGGTAATTGGTTAATACTTCCAAAATTAGTATCCTTAGAACAGTTTAAAAGCTCTGAATACTTCTTAACTGGATATCTACCTCTGGAGACTTTCAGAGGGTGTGGAGGGAGCACTGTCCTATGTATTTAGAGATCTGGGGCATAAGCCCTCATTATATTTGCAAATAGAGAGTTCAGCCATGTAAACCACCTCTCAGATCTGTCTGCTTCATTGTGAAATGGTGATGAATGTTGGTACGACATTGGTGCTTTAAGGGGATGATGAGATCATGGGAATGATGTGTTTTGGACTTCTATAATTACTACATCATTATTTACTCATTTTCAGAATATTTATAGTAGAAAAGTCTTAATTCTAAAAAAAAAAAAAAATCCTGTTGATTTACTGGACAGTAGCTTTTAGAAACTTGACAAGCTAGGGCTCAGAGAATGGCTTAGTTGGTAAAGTAACTGCCATGCAAACATAAGAACCTGAGTTTGGATCCAGCACCACATAAAAGCCAAGAGTGAGAACAAGTATCTTGTTATACAGTGGGAGCAGACAGTGGTCCCTGACAAGCAGTCTAGCCTATGAGTGGAACTCCAGGTTCAGAGAGAGACCCTGTCACAAAAAGAAGAAGAAGACATGTCAGCCTCTGGCCTCCACACACACAAATACTACACATATACACACATGCCAATCTACTAAGCTTTTAATAGTGTGATTATGCGTGACTTGTTTTCATATTCCTACTTCCCCAACCCTGTATGTCCTATAGCAGTATATTAATGTAACCAGAGGAAAAACACACTTAAATGTTAACAGGAATTTCTTCACTGTTATTAAAGGTTATTTTTGCGCGCACACACACACACACACACACATAATTAAACATAGTAAAAATAAGTTCTTTTAAAAACTTTTCCCTTTTATGTATGTGGGTGTTTGCCTACATGTGTATCGGTGCATCACATGCATGCCATGCCACGGATGCCAGAAGGAAGGCATCAGACTGGAGTTACAGACAGTTGTGAGCAGATGTGAGGCAATCATCTATGTAGAAGAGCAGCCAGTGCTCAGAACTACTGAGTGATGTCTACAGCCATATACAAAATACATTTTAATTTAAAAAAAACAAAAAAACCAAAACAGTATCCTCTGGAAGAGAGCAGAGTGGAGTGAAGCCCCTAAAGAAGGATGGTGCTTGCCTACGTGGGTGTCTTCAGAAGTTTATGGTAGAGATGTCTATTGAATTTGAAAACAGAATTCATAAAACTCACATATGAAGCTGACAGGAACACTGAGGTGACATGGGAAATGATGAGGCCTGGTAAACACTAAGTATAAGGTTTCCCTTTAGGTGTTGTTGTGGATAGAGAGAGATGTTCACTTGCATAAAGATGCCTTGAATTTGTTCTGAGATGATCAAGGATGAGGACAGTAGAGGTGAAAAGTTTTTCTCTATGTTGTAATGGTTGAAACTGGATAATGGGCATATGAGAGATTAATAGACTATATTTTAAAATTATAATAGTTTAAAAACTTGGTGAGTAGGATTTAGTTATCTGTAGAAAGTCAGAATTTGAGTGGATTGGGAAATCTTGAAGTAATTCAAAGTTAAGTTGACTAGTTTGTTAGGGAATTAATGGTTGTAAGAACATATGGATCACTCAGGAGGCAGAACCAGGAGGATCTCTGTAAGTTTGAGGCCAGCCTGGTCTACTGAGCTAGTTCCAGGACAGCCAGGGCTACACAAAGAAACCCTGTCTCAAAAAAAAAAAAAAACAGAGAGAGAAAATAACATAGGAATTTAATGTTGTGGTTAAAAATTGCTGTGTCAGACAAACTATAACCTGATTCTAGTGAATGACAGCCACCAAGTGATGTGAAGGGAAAATGGTAGCCATTAAACTTAGTTTGGGGCTAGAGTTACAGCATACAGGTAGTGCACTTACCTAGAACACAGGGAGTTCTGGATTCAAATTCCTATACACCTACACACTCATGTCAGAGTTTATCTTGGTGAATGCTAGACCCCAGAAAAAAAGCCACTGAGCTGCATCCTGCATAGCTTAATGCTGTAAAATCTGACTGAGGCGACAAGGGAAATGAAGAAAGGACAGATAACACAGACACATACTGAAAAGCTGGGATTAAGTGTGCTGTGCTCACTCTGATGGAGGGCACGAACTGCAGCAGCAACCCGGAACTTAAGTGTTTATTTTATACATTTGCACAGAGGAGACAGGTTTTTTGTGTACAGCTGATAAAGCAAGTTTATGGTATACAGGTGAACAAGGAGGCAGGTTTAGCTAATCTAAGGAGGTTTCTGCAGGGGAGCAGTTTCAGCTTGTCATCAAGAAGGAGGAAGCTGTGTTGTTGCTAGTTTCTACCTATACTGGCCAGTTCATGCATACTCAGTCTAGAATAACTCTGCCTTTTCCGTGGTTCTGAGACATTGGGAGCCTTGACATAGCTGTGCCCATGTCAACAATATACATTAACTCAGAACTTCATCTGCTCTTTGCACAGTCACTCTGGGCCTCCTCAGGTCCCCACACCACTGGGTCAGGAGAGAGGGGGACTTTCAGGAATTTCCATGCCCAAGATTTACATTTCTCTATTAAGTATATGATTTATGTTCTTCATGTACTAATATTCACAGAGGTTCTGCTAAAATTGCACTCTTGGTTTTGTCCTGGTCTCACTGAATTAACATTTGGAGAGAAAGGATCTAGGTCCCTGTGATTGTCTTCCAGGTGAATCTTGGCATCCCACACATAAGTTTAAAAACTAATTCTAAATAAAGATGGCAGTAACTACTTCTTACTGAACACTTTCATCATTTTCCAGATACCATACTGGACTCTGTATATTAATCTTCATATAAATGAATACATTTGCATATGCAGAAGAGGAGAAATAATGGACAGTTTAACAGGAGCAAAACAAGCAGGTTTATTGTGTATTTTTATATGCATACATTGGAGATACTCAATGGGTGATTCTCTTAAGAGGTAGCTTTGGATTCCATCTTACACACCATGATGAAGAACAGTATATTCTTGGAGCAGGACTAAATGGAGGAAAAGGACTTTGACTCTTTAAGGGTGACAGCATACTGGAAGACAAGTAGATAAAAACTAGTAAAGCTTTATGGTATAGATTCCTCTAGTGCTGGCTCCTGCCCCAGAAGAGTCTAAACTTATTCTCAGTGGTTAACCTTCGTTCTGCCTGGTAGACAGAGAGGTACACGGAGGACAGACAGCTTTCCTGCATCTGCTTCTCAACTGCCTTCAGCAGCCCTTATGCCAAAATCACATGTTCTGAAACCACATATCCTGGATATATATATATATATATTTTAATCTTTTTATCCTTATGAGATCCTTATGAAAAAATTGCAGAAAAATTAGCATGGCAAAGGGCCATTGCTTGAAGTATAGGCTTAAAGCCTGTACTCTGAACTAGAATACTACTGCCTCCTATACAGCTCTGGTCTTGTCCTCACTAAAAGACTGCATTCATAAACTGGCTTTTCACATGCCCTCTGTAGGACAGATATGTCCCATGTAGAGAATGTAGGAATAGTTTTTATTATAAATAATTTGTGTCTGATTATACATTTCCCCTTTTAAAGGTTATTGGGAATCAGTCCCAAAGAATACTTAGGACTTAGGGCTTGGGACTTGATATAAATTATAAACTGTCTTATAAAATGTCTATACTGTATATTCATTTATTCTGTGTATGCACACACTCATGGATGTGCTTGTGGGAAAATGCATGTAGAGGTCAGGGCAACTTATGGGTCAGTGTTCTTCTTCTACCATGTGAGTTCTGAGGATTGAAATCTGGTCACCAGGCGTTGCACCAAGTGCCTTTACCACTGCCAACCCAATCATATATATTCGTTTGATCCTAAGACCCTAAGTCTGGTATTCCTAAGAAATTAAACTCATTCCTGTGGATGACAGAAAACCACTGCTAAATAGAGGCATGACCAAGAGCTTTCTCCTACAGATCCAAAGAGGCTTCCTATCAGAAGTTGAGTTTCCAAGGCAAACTTCCAAGGCAAACTTCCAAGGGAGGTTTCAGGCAGTGAAGAATAAATGGACTTTCATAGATACCATGTTTTATGATAACTTAGCTCATTTAATCATGTCAATTCTAGCAGTTGTATCTACAACCCCTTACTACTTCTGAACCTCAGAAGGTCTTCTGAGGGCTTTCTCTCAAGTATGCAGCAATTTATTTGGTAGCAAATCTTGAACTGATTCAGGGCTATTTATAATCTTATACTTTCAGATGTAGAAGTATCAAATGCTTAATTACAGTGTCCTGCACAGACCTCAGAGGAGCTGTAATAAATCATAAGTTATGAATACCATGGTTTGGGAATGGTGATGGTGGTGTTAATTCAAGAATTTTTCAGAACACTTTTGGGCCCAAGAGATTCATACGAGAAAGTTGAAGTTAAAGCTGTTTGTTCTGTGCAATGTCACTGAGTTATATAAGTGTCTCAGAAGGGGTCCTATCAGATCACTGACTACGATTTAGCTCTGTGTTTTGAAAGACTGTTGAAAGCCGTCTGTAGTAGTGCACACCTATAATCCCAGCACTTGGAGGCTGAGTCAGGAGGACCAAAGGTCAGAGCCAGCCTGGCTGTGGATATATAACAGACTTTGTTAAAAAACAAAGGTCACTTGGCCTTGGTGGTACTTGAAGAGTTGTGTAAAATTGTTTTTAAAGTCAAATCTGCCCATATGATTATCCTTCAAACCTCTTTTTTTCCCCCCCTTTTCTGGTCATGTCCAGAGAAATAAGAATATTCTATTTTGAACATGTGCATAGCATAGCCTATGCTTTAGTGTGTTCAGGGGGAATTGGGAAGGGAGGGAATCCAGGTGACCTAACTGGCATTAAGGTTCTGCTTATTCCCCTTATCCTTGGTCTTCAGAAAGCTGTCTTAGCAGGACCAAAATAAACAGCCTAATAAGTGTCTCATGAATAAGGAGGATGATGAAGATAACCTTCTTGTAGAATGGAAATAATGAGGTTTTGATATATATTGGAGTATCTGGCAAAATTAATGTAGTTTTTACTAGTTTTTGTCTGAAATGCCTCAGGGAAAAATTTTTTTTGTTTTTTTTCAAGTGAAAACCATCAAAATCTTCCACTTTAAGCTTTTCCTTTTGATTAAACATTTTTTTAATCTTTACTGTCTTTTTTAAAGATTTAATATTTTTATCTGTATGAATGGTTTACCTGAATATATGTATATGCACTGTGTGAATGCCTGATGCCTACAGACGTCTGAAGGACCAGATCCCTATGAAACTGGAGCTAAGGGTGGTGGTAACCTGCTGAGTGGGTGCTGGGAACCAAACCCATGTCCTCTGCAAGAACCAGTGTGCTTAACTGCTGAACCATCTCTCCAGCCCCTATTAAACATATTTTGTTTATACTTTTATAATGTTTTTCCAAGCTTTTCTTCTTGAGGGATTATATTTCACTTTGGGCTTTCCTTTTGAATATTAAGCATATATTTTGTAAAATTAGATTAGCCTTGTGGAACATAGGAGTTTGGGAAAGCATTAATGGAGCTAAGCACACATCAAGGATAGCTTGTGCTTGTTTCTTATTAAAACAGGTAGTTTTATTGGGATTTATCATTCTCTTTTCCATTAAATAAACCTGTGACACTTTGGTATTACAAAAGGTTCACATTTTGCCTTTGTCCCTGATTCCTGGCAGAAAACTCTTCTAAAACCCTTATTGTCCTGAGTAATAGAATGACCACATGATAGAGGGTTGTGGTGGCTAGCCAGGAGAAGGGCAGCAAGTTCAGTCACCAGTGCCTTTGACAAAACTCTAAAATAAGACTATGGGAGCTTTTGGGCTGACAAACATTATCATGCCAGGAAGGTGCTCAGCCCAGGCGTGGAAGCCCTAAGCCCTCACCTGGCATTAGTTGGTGTTGGAGAATAAGAATCGGTGTTGAAGCATGCAGGTTATCTTATCTGTTTGTGTCAACTGATACCACTCTTCTTTTACAGTATCTGACCAAGCAGGTGGAGCTTCTACGGCAAATGAATGAGCAGCATGCAAAAGTTTATGAGCAGTTAGATGTCACAGCAAGAGAACTGGAAGAAACCAACCAGAAGCTAGTTGCTGAGAGCAAGGCCTCACAGCAAAAAATCCTCAGGTAAAATTTCTGTTACTGAGGGCAACCTACAAAGGAGTTATTTAGTATAATTTGAAGTAGAATGTGCCTGTAGAGGGTTTGGGCAGTATAGGATAAAGGTTCATTCTTTTAGGGGAATGAGGATTAACTATAAATCCTTTGCAATTAAGAAAGCTGGAGTTTGAGTGGCTCACACTTAATCCCCTTCATTGGTTTTGATCTTAATTTAATTTGACAAGCAGCAACCAGCTTCTTTCTTCTTCACAGCCTGACAGAAACAATTGAATGCCTACAAACCAACATTGATCATCTCCAGAGCCAAGTAGAGGAGCTGAAATCTTCCAATCAAGGAAGAGGGAGGCAGAAGGCATGTGACCAGGAGAAACCAGCACCCAGCTTCTCCTGTCTGAAAGAGCTGTATGACCTCCGCCAGTAAGCGCCTGCCTTGCTGTGGATTTGCAAGCTAGGAACATTCCGTGTTATTGACACATTCTGGATTACAGTAGATGGAAAGCTCCATTTCAAGATATGCCTTTGCCTGTTAGACCACTAGTGGTTTGAACAAAGTCACTGAAGTTAAACATAACAATGAGAGTTTCACAGGTGTCAGTAATTCTATGAAAACAGTTTTTATTTTTTCATTTTAACTTGTTAAATACTAGTTTAAAATTAGTAATACTTCTGTTAAAGTACAGATTCTGGAGTTGTAGTTCACATTAGAGTGAAAGAAAAAAACAAAATGGGAGTTTTGGAAGCTGGGTATAGTGGCACATGCCTTTAATTCCAACACTTGGGAAGCAGAGGCAGGCTGTGAGTTCAAGGCCAGAACATAATGAGTTCCAAGACAGCTAGGAATACATAGACAGTGTCTCAAGAAGAAGAAGAAGAAATAATTTTGGTAGAACAAAAATTCAGGCAAACAAGTATTTTCACCTAAAGAAATGCCTTTATAATTTATAGTTATGAGCTTGAGTCGCTAATAAATGCTTACTAAACACCTGTTACACTGCAGTTTATATCCAGATGTTAGGAATGACGGCCAAAATAGACATGATCTGTGCCCTCATGAACTTTCATTCTGAGAGTCAGATGCTCCATAACCAAGAAATAAATAACCCAAGCTGCTAAGGACTGAGTAGAAAAGAGGTCAGTTAGTGTTGCTTACCCTTTTTTTTTTGTCACATTACCTATGGAGATTTTGGTTTTTTGAGATAAGGTCTCATACAGCAGCTGGCCTCAAACTCCTGAGCCACCTACCTCTACTTCCCAAATGCTGAGATTATGGGCACGCACCTGGTACCTATGTACGTTTTCCAAGAGCCAGGTACTAACCCTCTCTTCAGGTCAGAATTCCTAGGTGTGAACCTAAAGCTGCCCTGGCGGTTCTGATGTGTATCCCAGGTTAGAAGTCCACAGATGTTCCTTAACATTGGTTGAATATTATGTGGTCTAGGTAGCAGACCAATGATGTCAGAATTAATGGTGTGAGCACCAAGTTTTTAAGATAACCCAGGTGATTCTGATCTGCAACTAGAGGTGAGAATCTCTGATCCATTATATTTCCTAATAAGTACTTGTTATTCTGCTGGTAACAGAAACTGTATTTGCTTTCAAGAATTTGCCAGCTTAATAAGTTTCATTTTGGCCACTGCTTATAGCATGGAGTAGGATAAAAATTGGTGTCACAGCTCCTCTAAAAGATTTAGTTGAAAAACCCCACAGCCTCATTTTTATCAGTTGACCTTTATGTATTTCCATATTTCCTTAGACACTTTGTATATGACCACGTGTTTGCTGAGAAGATCACTTCCTTGCAAAGCCAACAAAGCCCTGATGAAGAAGAAAACGAGCACCTGAAAAAGACTGTGACAATGTTGCAGGCCCAGCTGAGCCTAGAGAGGAAGAAGCGAGTGACCATGGAAGAGGACTTTGAGCTGGTGCTGAAGGAGAACAAAGAATTGGAGCAGCAGCTGGATGCCAAAGATGCCTACCGAGCTCGGGCACTGGAGTTGGAGGCAGAGGTGGCTGAGATGAGGCAGATGCTGCAGGCAGAGCATCCTTTTGTGAATGGTGTTGAGAAGCTGGTACCTGACTCGCTGTTTGTTCCTTTCAAGGAACCCAGCCAAAGCCTGTTGGAGGAGATGTTCCTGGCTGTGCCTGAAGCACATAGAAAACCACTCAAGCGCAGCAGCAGTGAGACAGTGCTCAGCAGCTTGGCAGGGGGTGACATTGTGAAGGGCCATGAGGAGACTTGTATCAGGAGAGCAAAGGCTGTGAAGCAGAGGGGCATCTCCCTTCTGCATGAAGTGGATACTCAGTACAGTGCCCTGAAAGTGAAGTATGAAGAGCTGCTGAAGAAGTGTCAGCAAGAGCAGGACTCACTCTCACACAAGGCTGTGCAGACCTCTAGGTTGCTGGCCAGGGACTTGACAGGGCTGGTCACCCAGTCTGAGGCTGGAGTCAGTGGCCTGGAACCCACCCCTGTTACCCCAGAGCCCACCAGTTCCCCCACCACTACACCTCCAGAATACAAAACACTATTTAAGGAGATATTTAATTGCATCGAGAAAACAAAGCAGGAAATAGATGAACAGAGAACAAAATACCCATCTCTCTCTTCTTACTCTTAATGAGACCTCTAGTCCTAATCTGCTTGTTTTCTCTCACCACTTTCCCATTCAGAAACTTAAGCGCAATCTCCAAAGCTTGATGTTGCTAATGACATTGCCTCATAGCTTTGCTTGGTTGGCAAAAGCAGGAAAAGAAGTGACTGCTAGTATTGACTCTAGGATTCCTAGGGAATCTCATGATAAACTGGCCTTTGGTTAGTACATTGATTAGGCTGATTTCCAGGAAAAACCCCAGAACCAGTAGAGGGAGAGCCATGTACTTGGAGTAGCTGAAGTACCTACAATGTGGGGCAAAGGACAGAGCTGCAACAAAATAAGGCTGTTCCCATTGTTTCCATACTCAGCTTCTCAAACTACTTGGAATTCCAAGGGCTACCTAACTAAAATACCTTTTCACAAAACTGTCATTCAGAAGAATGTTGATAAAGCAGGAATCTAATCTGAAATAGATGACATTGACAAGCACCTTAAACCCGCTAAATTTTGTTGGCTCTGCTACCAGTTGAACTATGATTGACAGGTAATCCTAATATGTCCAAATTCAAATGAATACCAATTGAGATGGCAAGTTTTAGTTTGATTAAAGTTTGTTGGTATGTGCCCAGCCAGCATTCAGTTGTTTTACTCAAAGCTAGGCATGAAATCTTAATTCTGTTTTCAAATAGAAACTAAAAGAGAAATCTCTTAGGGTGATCTGAGCTGGCCACTTGGCAGTCATTCCCACTCAGTTCTTACCATTCCTAGACTTTCAGAAATTCCTATCTACTTTATTACACAGTATTGATGTTCTGACTGTGGAAGCACTCTTCCTTTTGCTTGCATACTTTTAATTTAAAAATATTTAAGAGAACCATGGTTCTAATTGTTGTATATTTTTTTCTAAAAGCTGAATAAAGCTATCTATGAATGTGAACAGATGGATCTGCTGCCTGTTGTTTTAAGCTTAATGCCATTTTGTGGTTGAAACCAACTGGCTTTTTCCCAGTAGATAGCTCTGGGGAATTTGACAGTGATTTCCCTTCATTTTCTTTTAAGCAAGAAATCCTTGGAATTGTATAACTTAACACAAATTCTATCCATGTTGCTAAATATTACAGTTGAAAACATTTTCCACAACTATTTTCACTACTTTAGAAATATCTGGCTTAGTTCTGAATTCGTAGCACTTAACTAGTTGATTGTTAGAGCATCTGATCAATTAATCATGGTTAAAATACTTTTTAATGTTTGACTACTGGGCTAGGGCAATGAGTAAAGAATTTGTTGTGCAAGTACTAAGACCTGAGTTCACAGCACCCATATATAAAAGATATAAAAGATAGCATGGGAGCATGCATATGCAATCCCACCACTGTAGAAGCAGACACCAGCAGATCCCAAGGTCCTAGCCAATCAGTAAGCTCCAAGTTCAGTGAGAAACTCAAAAAATGAGAGCAAGTGCTAGAGCAATGTCTTAAGCAATGGTTCATTGGTTAAGAGTACATTGTTCTTGTAGAGGGCCTGAATTTGGTTCCCAGCACCCACATTAGGCAGCTCACCACTGCCTGTAACTCCAGCGCCAGAGGATTGTGATGCTTCTCACCTTGAGCACCCCGTACACACATGCACACAGAATTTTTTTTTTCCCATAAGGAAGTGATCATAGAGGAAAACAATGTCAACCTCTGATGTACACATCAACACACACACACAAAATAACAATAGTCAAATATTACAATGACTATTGATTCTAAATTAGATGAATTAACTCTTAAGTTTTGGGGCAGTGAGATGAATAAAGGATCTGCATTCAATCCTCAGAACCCATGTGAGAACCAACTGTCACAAGCTGTCCTCTGACCTTCACACTGGTGGCACCACATGCCCCTCCCTACACACACAAACACAAAAATGTAAAAAGAAAATTTTAATTTCAATTTTTTTTGTTATTTAGAGACAGGGTTTCTCTGCTGTAACTCTGGCTGTCTTGGAACTCACTCTATAGACCAGGATGGCCTCGAACTTACAGAGATCCATCTGCCTCTGCCTCCCAGAGTGCTTAGATTAAAGGCGCATGCCACCATCGCCTGGCTGGGACTGTGTCTTCATGATAGCTATGCAGTGTCAAGTGATTATACAATCACTGAAAATTGTATAATTCCTGTAATTACTGAAAATGTAATGAATGAATAAGTACATAAATGTGTGCATACGTTTGGATATGACTTAAAAGTGAAATATGTGAGTACTTTAGCTAACTGAACTGTCATACTTCCATTAACTTCATATAAGGATTCCTGGTTTCTTACAACCATGCCAGTAAACGTTTACTTTTCTGAGAAATGGCCACATGATATTACTGAGGCTGTCCAGTAAACTTTACTATTGTTAAACCAATAGCAGGAAAATGGTGTTTTCCTACTAGCTTATTTACATTTGTTTTACTAACAAAGCTATGTTCTTTAGTCTTACTTTTTGGTTTCATGCTTTTTCATTGTATTGTTCTGAAACGGCCGCCTTATGTAGCCCTGACTGGCCTGGAACTTGCTCTGTAGACTAGACTGCCTGTCTCTGGCCTCTTCTAAGGTATGTGCTACTGCTGGAAGAGTTGAAGATTCCTATTAGCCATTTGTAGTTTCCCTTGCCTGTTTGTTAAAGAACATTAGATTTAGAAAGTGTATACTTTTGCAGTTGAAGATTGCAGATAATTTCCCTTGAGTATCTTTTTTACTTTTAATAGTATTCTAAACAAATTTATAAATTTATAAGTTTAGTCTCTTTGTTTCTTTTGGTTTTTTTTTTTTTTGCTTTTTGAGACAAGGTTTCTCTGTTGTAACTCTGGCTGTCCTGAAACTCACTCACTCATTCTGTAGAAGAGATCTGCCTGCCTCTGCCTCCCCAGTGCTGGGATTAAAGGCCTACACCACCACTACCCAGCCTTGATTAGTCTCTTAAACAAGTTGCCCTTTTTTTGTTTGACAGTTCTGTCCATCTGAACTTTAGTCTGTACCCTTCCAACTGAAATGTCACTCATGAATTTGAACCAATTTATACTCTAGTATCTGATTTCCATGTGCCCATGTCAGTTTTAATCACTGTACTTGGAATATTTATATTTTTATAACTGAAAGGGAAAATGAAATTTCAAATTCTGTCAGACTTTTCCCAGATTTTGGGGGAAGTGGTAATGGTGGCATGTTTTTCTCTAAACTTGTCTGGTTCTTGGTTGAAAGTAGTTATCTATTTATTGAGGTCAGACTTTTTTTTTTTATTTTAAAGATTTGGTTTTTTGTTGTTTGTAGCCCTGGCTGTCCTGTCCTCTCTCTACATAGACCAGAGTAGTTTCAGACTCAAAAAGGTCCACATGCCTCTCCTGAGCCCTGGGATTAAAGGTGAGTGGTGCCACCACGCCCAATTAAAGATGTATATTTTATGTGTATAGGTGTTTCATCTGTGCAACATGTGCAGTGTCCACAGAGGCTAGAGAGGCATTGGATCTCCTGGAACTTTTTACCCATTATTGTGCTATCATGTGGATGCTGGGACAGAACCTGGGTCCCCCGCAAGAGCAACAAATGACCTGAACCATCTCTCCAGACCCTTGGGGTCAGTGTTTTAAATTATTTTGTGTGTATGAGTGTTTGCCTACATATATGTCTGTATCTTATATGTGCCTGGTGCCCAAGGAGACCAGAAGGTGGTGCCATCTCCTAGAACTGGAGTAACAGGTGGTTGTGAGCCACCATGTGGGTGCTGAAAATTGAACACCAGCTCTCTGTAGCTGGTGTTGTAACTGTTGAGCCTTCTCTCTGGCCTGAAGTCAGTTTTTTTTTTTTTTTTTGAGTGTGTGTGTGTTTTTAAAGATTGAATACAATGATTTGACTGATACAGGGACACTTACTGATTTTGCACATCTTGAAAAGTTTCTGTTATGCTTTGTAGCTGGTGCATATGGAGAAACTGATTCTGGCTGTGTTGTTGAATAATTAGGAGAAGCTTTTACTTGATCGAAAAAAGTTTAATTTTTTTAACCCTTTTCTAATTCTTGTCTCACTAATTTATCTGTTACGACGAGAGTAAACATACTTCTCAGTCTGATCTAAAGGATACTGTTTGGCTAATTGTTAATGTTGCGTTTTTAGTCAAGAACTTGTTGGAAGAAATGATTTTAACTTACATCAAATAAAATTGTTTAATCAGATAAAATTTATTTTCACTTTTCCTCTTTATTTTGTGTGTGTGTGTGCATGTGTGTGTATGCATGTGTGTGTATTTATACCCTTTCCTCCCTCTTAGTCATGTAAAGAAACATACTCATTGTCACATACCTTGTGTGATATTTTCCGTTGCCTGTTGGGAATCTCTTGCCAAATTCTTGGCATACCTGATGTTGTAAGTTACCTCATCCTTCATAACTGCAATTTTGTACTCTGATCTACATCTATTTCTCTCACACCCTGGAACTACCATTTTTATTATTTCTATGCATTTGATTTTTTTGTTATTGCACCTACAAGTAAGGTCACATATTTTTCTATGTGTTCTGACTTTTTTAAAATGCTAAATATTCCTTTGTGTTTATATACCACAATTTACCCATATGCTTTGGCTGTTTCCATATCTTAGATATTATGAATAATGCTATAATGAATACAGTGCAAGTACCTTTCAAAGCAGGTTTTGTTTCTTTGGTACATGCCCAAAAGAGGGCTTGCTGGATCCTACAGTTAAGTCCATCATTATTTAACAACCATAGTTTTCCATGGTGACAGCACCAGTCTATTTATTCCCATAAACGATGTATGAGGGTACCCTGTATCCCTACACCTTCAATACTTCTTTTTGATAATTACCATGTTAGCAGGTGAGAAGATATCTCATATTCATTGGGACTCTTGATTTACATCTTCTTAGTGGTCTAAAAGATCTTTCATGTACCTGGTTACTGTTTGATATCTTTGGAGAAGTCTGTCCATTATTTGTTTTAAAATCAGGTTCTTTAGGGTTGGGGTTGGTTGCTTGGCTTTCTCAGTTGAGTTCCTTATATTTGGTAATAATCCCTTACCAGGTATGAGGTTTACAAGTATGTTCTCCCAATCCACAGGTTCCCTTCTTGTTCAATCTCCCTTGCTGTGAAGGAGCTCTGTAGTTTGGTAAGTAATCTCATTTTTTGTTTTGTTGCCTGACCAAAGCTCCATTATCGAGACCAAGATGAAGGAGATGTTTCGTTTTTCCAGTTTTGTGTTTTATGGCTTTATAGGTCTTATGTTTAAGCCTTAATACATTTTGAGTTTCTAAATATTTTATGTGCATGTGAGTTTTGTCTGCATGTTTGTCTATACGTACCATGTGCATGCAATGCCTATGGAGGCCAGAAGAGGCCTGGGACTGGGGTTACAGACGGTTGTGAGCCACCATGTGGAGTTCTGGGAATTGAACCCAGGTCCTCTGGAAGAGTAGCTAGCACTTTACAGCAATTAAGTCATCTCTCCAGACCCTTGAGCTGATAAGCGTGCTTGCACACACACATTAGATGAAGGTCCAGTTTCATTCTTTTCCACATAGATATTGCTGTAATTTGGATATGGAATATCCCATACCCACAGGTTAAAGGCTTGGTCTCAGCTTGGTACAATGTGGGAAACATGGTGGAAAGCTTAAAGATATGGTTTTATGTTATTAGGCATGTGCCGTTGAAGGGAAGAACAGGAATATCCCCCCTTTTTTTGGGGGGGGTGCTCTGGCATTGAAGAAAGTAGTTTTGTTCTATCAACTACTTCCATCATGAGATACTGCTTCATCAAAAAACAGTGGGGCCAATGGATCTTGGATTGAAGTCTGTAAGAGCTGTATAAATAAATAAATAAATAAATAAATAAATAAATCTCTTTCCAAGTTGTTTCAGATTGTTACATGACAGCTGGTTATGCATATTTTCTCTTAATCACTTACTGAACATATTACCTTTCTCCTTGATATGTCTGTTTTCATGCCCGTACCATGCTGTTTAATTATTATCACATTATTAATTTTAAAACCAGGTACTACCATGCCTCAAGCTTTAATAAATTTGTTCAACTTTGCTTTGGCTATACAGAGTCTTCTATGGTTCTCTATGAGTTTTAGGATTATCTTCTATGTGCCTGTGAAAAATGCCACCAGAATTTGGCAGGGTTGCTTTTAAGATAGGGTCACCTTCCACTTACTCAAGTTATCTTGAACTTCACTCAAGGTGGCTGTTTATTTCTAGACATATTATATATTCTGATGCTGTTATAAGTGGGATTTTCGGAGAAATGCAACTGTATTGATCTGTTCACTTTACAACTTTGCTGAATATACACTAGAAGTTTTTTTTCCTTTTGTTGTATTCTTCAGGGTTCTCTATCCAGTACTGTGTTGAATAAGTGATGGTTGAACATCATTATTCTTGAACTTAGGAAGCTTTCAATTTTCACCACTGTATGCCATATTTGTTGTAGCCTTTGTTGTACATAGTCTTGATTATGTTGAGCTATCCTCCACCTAATGTGTTGAGAGCTCTTAGTATGAAAAGATCCTTAATTTTATACATTGCTTTTTCTGCATCTATTGAGATGGTCATTTCTGTCCTTCATTCTGCTAATATATTAGATCACATTTGGTGATCCCTGTGTGCCTAAACAGTCTTAAATTTCACAAACCTCACTTGATAATGGTGAAGGATCCTCCATGTGTTGAATTGTACATCTTGATTGGAGATAGCAAGTTTCCCCATTTGACCTATTTATATAACATAAGTTGGATTAAATAGATGCCCTAAAAATAATTTCAAACTCTCTCCCTACCCTGCTCCTTTCTTCTCTCCCTGCCTCCCTCCCTCCCAAGGTCTTGCTACATAGATCAAGCTGGTTTTGACTTCATGATCTTAAGACTGGCATTCTTATCATGGTTCTGGTTTCACACCCCTTATACATTTATATCTGTTGTTGTAAAGTTATTTAACATGCTCCCAAAAATCAGTAAGATGTTTGCTGGTGTCATGGTGTATCTTGTGTTTTCAGTCACTGCTTGGTAAGAGTTTAAGATGCTGACATTTAACACCAGTGGTTTAAAGATTTTTTTTTTATCCACTAATAATTGATATGTTACAATTTCCTTTATAGCCAGCTTTTAAAACAATTTTTTAATACATTTATTTGTTTGGCAGTGGGAAACAAAGAGCTAGTGTGGCTGTCAGAGAACAACTTGACAGGAGTTGGTTTTCTCTCTCTCGGATGCATATGTGTGTCAAGTGTCCATGGAGGCCAGAGGCATTGGATCCCTGGATCTGGAGCTATAAGCAATTGTGAACCATCCAAAATGGGACTGGAAACTGAACTCAGGTCCTTGGCAAGAGCAGCATGTCCTCCTAACTGCTGGGCCATCTTTCCAGTCTCCATGGCCCCCAAATTTTGACAGTTGCTGATATGCCCTGTTACATACTGTTTGGATTGGGAACTTTGAAGCTAGGTATGTTCTGTAAACCCCATAAGCTTTCTTCATTCTTTTTCCTTTGAATATTTTTATAACTTCCCTTCAGTCTGGTCAGTTCTGCTGTTGACACTGCTACCTACATCCTTCATTTAATCTACTGTGCCTTTCATCTTCAGAATTGATTTCCTTTTAATATTAAGCTTTGACTTAAGTTTCCCCAACTTAGCTGAATTCATATTTTATTTTGTTGATTTATGTTTTTTCACTATTTATGGTCTGTTTCTGGTGCTTAGTTTTGGTGTGTTCCCCTACTTGACCCTTGTGGCTGCATGTTAACAAATATATGCTTGAAGTAGAAACTTGTTCCAGTGTTTTCAGACTATTTGGCAAAGAACTTCACCTGTCAGCCTGTCCAAAAGTTCTGATAAAGCCATCAGTTTAGCAAGCTTGTTGCTGGAGTCCTCAGCAGATTGATTTTGTACTGTCAGCAGGTGCCATGAGGTTTGCACCTAGGGTTGGGCTACCTGTGGAACCTTAGGATCTGCTGGGGTATACCAGTTGACTACATCTGTAGTGTGGGGCTATGAAGCCTACCTAGGTCCCTAAGAGTGGACCTCTAGCTGGCTTGGTGCCCTAGAGATCATACCACTACAAGGGACAGTCTGGATACTAAGGTTATAGGGTTGTCTGGATTAACTGAGGTCAATCCAACGCTAGGATTTACTGGGACATACTTATACCTTGGCTCTGCTTAGGCTTGGAGCTGTAGAGGAATGAAAGGTAAGGCAACAGGGGCACACATGGCATTGGAACAAGTTTCTTAGTATCCATGCATATATGTTTTTGAAGCCTCAGGCAACAGGAACAAGTGATGCTGGAGGTAGCCCAGAGCTCTGGTCCACTATGGCCTGGGGGTGGGCCTGAATCCTAAGTCTGTAGGAATTAGCCTGATCCTAGGGTTAAGCCATAGAATGAGTCACAGAGTAGGCCCAAAGGCTCAATACCCTCCTATAGTATGGGGGATGGGGACCTGCTGAGTGCTGGCTTTGGGATCCAAAGCAAAGGCCAATGCTCATTTCCCAGTTCTTCTGAGTTTAGTTCTCTCAACACTGACTGGGGTTGAGGGAGTGTATTGTAAAACTGTCCTCTGTAGTGTCTGTCTGCTACATGAAGATGCTGAGACCTTCTGTGATTTCTTTAGCTCTCCTGAAGTGCTTTTGCATATGGATAGTTAATCAAGTATGTTCCTGTGGAAGGCAGGAGACTGGAGAGTTCACTTAGCTTTTTGAATTCAGTGTTTTGAATCTTTTTCTTTATCTAAGACATGCCTTCCTCACTAAGTTCTTCCTACATGGGACTCTGTTATAGCTGTGCCAGCCCACATGATGGCTTCCCCTTTCAGAGGGCAAAAAAGACCCTGGTATATAACGGTAAAGACATTCCTCATCAGTTTTGGTGACTGTTAACTGACTTGTTAACAACTGCCAAGAGCATGAGCCACCCTGGTAAATGGTGTTATTAACAAATGTTAATCAATTCCTGATTGATGCTTGGCTAAATATTCTAAAGAATCTGGTATTTCTTGAAGATAGGACAGAACAGAGCATCATTTCTACCTTCAGCTGGTAGTGATATACAGCAAAAAGTCTTAACAAGATGGCAAAAGTCACATCTTACTCAGCCTAGCTACCTTCTCCCTCCCACATCTTCTAGGGCTGCAGTGTCTGGCATGTTCACCACCAGCTACATGTGGCAACTCAGCATGGCAAATCATAGCTTCAAGGATGTTTAGAAATGTAAAATACCACATTCTGAAGACTTAGTACAAAAAATACTTTTATTACATTTTTATTTAAAATATTTGGTCTGAAGTACATTAATATTGATTTTTAAAACTATTTTAATGTAACTAAAACTTTAAAAAAGCAACTCTCACATCCCCACTGAAGTAGTTTGCCCCACTAGCTCCCTTCCCTCCTTTAAAAGCTTGTGTTCACTTTGTATTCTTCTTCCCTTTGGCTCCCATGTCTACACAACAGCCAAGACCACTCACTCAGTGGTTGCCCTATCTATTTAGTGACCTGAGCAATGCGATGAGACGACCAGCCTTTGGGGACCTGCAGGCAGGCTTATCAGACCACTCTTGCAACGTCAAGGTGAGCAGCAAGTGATTTCATGAACTGGTATGATGGACTCCCTTCTCTCTTTAATATTTAATGCTCTAGATCATAGATGACATTTTCTCCTTGCAACTATTTGAGTACAGCAGCACCATGATGCCAGTTTAGTGTTAGCATTTATTTTAAAAATACACAAAATATAATATTTTTTACATCAAAGAGTGATAACCTCGCTTATACACTGTTTCACACTTACCTGGTTTAGTTTGCATCTTTATGCAAACATTAAGAAGATGGAGGTGATCTAATTTTTTGCTGTGGTTCGTGTAAACAGTTGAGACTGCTACATAAAGTAGGCTGTTGTAAAAGGTAAAGTGGCCTCAGAAACCCAACAGTAAAATAATTCAATTTGGCTTAATAAAATTGGCAGAAGTCTTAGCAGAGAGAATCTAAGACTAATTATTGGCTTCTACGCATTTTAAATTTTAAAAACCTTCAAGTTCTCTTCATCTTGTAAACATAACTTTGACTTTGTTGGCATTCATTTTTAAAAAGAAAATATTAAACCATGATTTTCATCATCCTGCCCATGTCAGTGTACACTCTCTTTTATTATGAGAATGAAACCAAATAAGCAAAATACATCAGGAATTTCAAATTGTACTGCAAAGAAGGCCCGGTTGGTCTCTCCTGGGAGCAATCTCACTTACGCTGACCCTGCCACTGGCCGAGTATGAGCCCCTCTGTCCTCTGGGGCAGGCAGTGCCGCTGGCCATGAGGTGGGCAGATCCTCTTGCTCTGTCTTGAAGCAAGTCGAGACTACTACTGGCTCTGCCATCCTTCCCTGGGCTTGGATTCGGTAAGTTAGTGGTTTGCTACTATTGTCAAGATTGTACTGTCCCCTTAAGGTACCACATGCCACCATAGCTTACACAACAGTCCTAGGAATTAAGAAAACAGGTTAAGGGCAGATTTTAGTGTGAAAGATAGCTATTACTATCACAATTTGATTTAAGATTAATGGGTAAAAATACAAAGAACAAAAACTGCCTAAGTATGCTGCTGTGGTATCGGTCTGATGTGCTGTATAAACAGAAAACAAACACTGTTCAAGTTGATCAAGACAAGGACTTAAGGAGGCATATCACCTTCATGACTAAGATAATAGGGAAAGTATCAGTAGCTTTCTGTGCTTCATTTCCACAAATGTACCACAGTTCAGAAAAGCATTCAGAGTACTTTCACGTTAAGCAAATAGTACTCAGTTTTAAATTTAAAAAAATGACAAACTGAAAGTTGTACAAGTGGTACAAGATTCATAGGAGACTAGAGGCAGGATTCTAGTCTAAGCCTCTCTTTTAGTAGATGAAGACAGTGCACATCACCCCAATCCAAAATCTACTACGTGAAAAGACTCACTCTCTTGCCAATCTATCAATGCTAGTCATTACCAGTTGATCAGCATCAAACTGGTGGGGCTGAGAGGAGAGCTCTCCTAATGTACTATGCACAAAGCAGGAATAAAGGTACCAGACACAAATCTTTTCCACACGCCAGCATCCTTAAATAGACAGGTTGAAGCCAAAGCCTAGATGCTCTGGGTGAGGTTATGCACACAACAGGCGTACCTTTAGCACTTTATCCACCTCCTGCTTGCTTAGCTCTTCTCCACATTCTTGAGTCAGCCGAGACTGGATCATGTTCCGGCGTACTCGGTAATTTTTGGAAAATATTTCAAGCAAAACCTGTCGATGCTTTAATGGGGGAAAAAAGTGTTAGTAAGAGAAATAGTATGCCGAACTATCCCCAAACAAAAGATGACTATAACCTCACTTTGCAGTGTCTAATTAAAAGCCTGTGGCTCAGCACTTCTAGTTAAAGATGAGCACGTCTGGTCCATGTGTCACTGCTCCAGATGGCAGTGAAGGAACTCAGCATGAACAGTTTGGGTATATAAGAATTATGCAGACAAAAGAAGCCAGCTTATAGTGGTTGGGGAAAATGTATCCAAATTGGTTCAAAGTCTTCTTGACACATAAGCATAACATTGAATCCAGGAAACCGGAAAATTCATTATATCCCTAGTGAGAAATTAAGTAGCATGGAGGATAGATGAGACTGTCCCCAAAGTAGAAACTTTGAAATTAAAAAAAAAAAAAAACAGACTGCCAAGTGTGGTGGCTCACATCTACTAATCCCTGCTGAGGCAGGAGGATCAACATGAGTTCAAGGTCAGTGTAGGCTAAAAAACTCGTTTCAAAATATGGCAAAAGACAGCATCCAGTATATTTAGTATCTCAAACTTCTGAAAGGATAGAAAAAGGTGAAGACATTTACCAGGCTACAGGATTCTAAAAACCCAACTGTCCAGTAAATTAGAAGTTCCACTCATGTACAGAATAATATAAAACTCTCCAGTTTGCAATCAAGGGAAGGATATGACTTAGACCTCACAAGAAGAATGTCACTGAATTTAACTCTGAAGTGGTTAAGCTATCCTTCACCTACAGGGGAAATAATTTGCCCTATAAATTTTTAATTCTGTTACTACCAGCAATACTTGAAGGTAGAAAAAAAGAAACCATTTTATAAACAGGTACAAGCAACTCTGTCCCATTGGAAGCCAAGGAGATTCTAGACACAGGGAAGAGACAGGCACCAAGAAGCAGTGACACAGGCTTCCATAGGGTCACATTCAGCACAGGTGTCACTGCTGGTGCAGTGGGTTCAGAACTGCACACAAGTGGAAAGGGAAGAGGGAGCAGGGCTATGAGATGGCTCAGTAAGTTTAGGTGCCTGAAGTCCCAAGTTTGATCTCTAAGGCCCACGTGGTGGAAGAAGAGGAGAGGAAAGAATTGACTCCAGCATGAACACATCCTGTGCATTAAGATGATGGTAACTCAACAGGTCTGCCAATAGTTATAAGCGATTGCCCCTGCGGAATACGTGTAGGGTCAGGCGAACTGGAGTCAGCTTCCCCACAAAGTTTTTTTTTTCTTTTTATATTAATTTTATTTTAAATTGAACTTAATGCAATGTTCTCCTTGCAGAGTAGCCCGAAACTACCTTTCCTGGCCAAGAGCACAGGGTTACTTCAGGGGTCCTGTTAGAAGCTAGGCCCCACATCTGCTCTCAGCCTTCCTGTCCCCTCTGCAGGTAAAAGGGAAAGAGCCTTCAGTAGGGTTTTTACTCCTTGTCTCAGTGTAGTTGACACTTCTGCTTAAAAATAATAATAATCATCATCTTTGGGGGTCCAGGCAGGTTCATGACAAAGGCATCTGGACCTCAGCTCCCAGGACTGCACTACAGAGCATTGGGTACCTGGAACCCTCCTTGCCAGAGGATGACAGGACAAAGTAACCCAAAGTCCAGGTCTGAGACAGTTAATGAGAAAGCTGTTTGATTCTTGCTGTCAGGGGCACTGAGAACCTTCTCTGCATGTGATTGGCAAGCCTGCCTGGCATCTCCATTCCTATGGAAACTCTACAGAAACCTTAGAGTGAGGCCACTAAATTCCTGGAAACCAGTCAGTTTCCAAACAGTAAACTGATACTGTAACAGACCCCCAAGTTCAAGTTCAAACCATTGGCATACCCTGCCTGTCTTGGTGTGTATAGGTAGAATGGTTGGAGAACCTGATGTGTCCAATGGCACTCCAGTGCCCGGCTCCTAAAGACCTTCTAGGACTTGACTCTTGAGAAAGATAGAAAAAACAACATGAAGTCACCTTACCTGATCACTCATGTCTCCAGACTCCCAGAGGGCAAACACCTTCTGCTCATCCGGGGAAGCAGCAGTCTGTGGGGGAAACTGGCCCAAGCATGTGTTGGTCATTTCTCTGTCTTGTGAACCTACTGCCCTGCCCTCTTCACCCCACCCAGCCTGCACCCCAGCCCTAGAAAAGTGTGATCCTAGCCTGGTTCCTCCCATTCAGGGGCTCTTGTGAGAAGTATCCGAGATGCCAGGGTAATAGTGTAATGCTACTCTGAGCTGTCCGCCTGGGCTTGTGCTCTAAAGTCTCCCTTCCCCATCATTCCTTAGGGCTTCTGTTCAGCTGTTTCCCACCAGGACAATATAAGAAGTGTGGCTCAAGCGAGGCCTTGCCAGACTCCCAAGCCTTTCATGCCACTTGCTTCAGGGGTCTGCAGGTCGACCAGAAGAGGATGACACAACACAGTCCTGGTACCTGCAAAGGAGGTCAGGAAAGAGGCCAGCATCATCGGCTCCAGTCTCTATCCTATACTTGACACTAATGCTCACTAGCACATAAAGCCTGATACAGGACTTGGTATGATTTCACCTGATCCCAGGAAACCAAGCAGTACTAAGGCATTGTTCTGTCCATTCTCTAAGAGATAAGCAAGTTTAGAGCCACTCACCCACTGTCTGCAGCTACTCAGCTGACAGTAGCAAACAATAAGTTATTAAACTTGAGTCTGTAAATCTACTTGCTCTCCCCAAGCCTCATCTCCTTTGTGTGGAAAAAATAGAGGGCAGAATGATCTGACGCCATTTTGCCTTGGACATGGTATGAATATGGTCCCTGGGTCAGAGTGCTCCAGAGAGGGCTCAGGGTATCCACTAGATGCCAGCACTTCCAAGAGGAAGGAGCATGGCCAGAGCAGCTTGAGGTGGGTGGGGAAGAGTCCATGCAAATGGCCCAGGCAATCTCACTATCACCAGGTTGGTATCCTTCCCTTGCCCAGTACACAGAAAAGCAGGCCTGCAGAAAATTGGCCCCACTTGATGGGTGGGCAGGGACTCAACCCCGGTACCTTGTAAAGCAGACCTCACCAAGGAGGCTCTGCTTGCAGAAGCCACAGGCCTCTTGTCCTGTTCCTTACATACAGAGAAAAGGGCAAGGGCTTTGGCCTGAATATCATCCTAGGCCGCAGGTGCTTGAGCTTGGTGTTGCACATGGCATAAGAGCCAGCACGGCTGTCTCCTACCACATTTCCTGAAGAAGCAGCTTGCTTCTCAGGCTGGGAAAAGCCTAGGAAAGCACCATTAACAGCTTTCCTCAGGCTGTAGCCAGGCACTCCTGGCTACAGCAAAAGGCAACAGTCTCCTGCCCCAAATGTGGAGCCCACTCCGTGGGCAGGAAAGAACTGATGTATAGGTGGCTCGTTCCATGTGCAGAGGCCAGAGTTTTTATGGGTCAACTGGCCTAAAATCCAGGGAAGCCACCAATCCCCAAGTTCTGGGGAAGTGCTCAACTGATCTCTGTGAAAGCAGAACAAATGAGCCTCCATACAGAGGTTCAAATACCAGCTATAGCACTCATGTCCTAGGGACTAAATACCAATCAGCTAGAAGACGTATATTAAGAGGCCTTGCTAATGGTTAGAACCCTTAAATACCTTACTTTCTGTGGAAGAAAAACTAACATACCCACTTCAAATGAGGACACACATAGCCATGGGATGAGCACAGCATACACCCTATCCACATGCAGTCTCACAACCACTGTCCCCACTGCACACAGACTTCTCCTGTATGGCCAGCTGTCCTCCTGAAAGACTCTCGGTGGCCTTGTTTGCCTGTCCCGACAGACACAGGCTCTACTTACAGGCACCAGTATCTGCTTGCAGCCAGCGGCCAGCACCGTGTCCTGCAGCATGCGGTCTGAGATGCCGCTGAAGAGTGTGTGGCCTGGGGGAAGGCCTGCCAGGTGCAGGTTGAAGAGGCGCTTGAGTTCGCTCAACGTGAGCACAAACTGTCTCTGAAAGGTGGTCTCCACGAAAGCCTTCAGTTCCCGGGCCACTGGGTTGCTGGCACATCCTGGAAGTGGATGCCCATTTAGGCTGTCCCCACCAACTGCCCGCCCAGCAGGCAGCCCATTGGCCAATTTGGTGCTGAGGCAACTGCTGGGTGCAGTGTCCATGGGCTGCTCCTCAGCCTCCAGCTCATCCCCTTCAGCGTCCTCCTCGCTGAGGGGTTCCTCCTTGATCTGTATACTGGGCAGGACTGTGGCTGTCCGCATCTGCTCCTTCCGTCGCTGCAGTTCACGCTCCAGGAAGGCATGGTTCTGCTGGGCCTTAGTTTTGGCTGTTTGGACCCGCTGTTCACCAGAGACCAGCCCAGCAGTCCCTGTGTGGAGAGGCAGTATGGTTCAGGAGGGCACAGGTCCCAGGCAGACAAAGCATGGAAACAAAGGCCCAATAGGGTCACACTAGAAGATAGCTCCTTGAAGCACTGAAGCAAGTTCTATCTTCCACCCTCCTTTTGCTCAGGTGGACCTTTGCTACCTAAATACTAAGGGAAGAAATCAAACTTGGGCACACCAGATGATAGAACCCTGCTAAGTATCTGCCAGCAGCTCCTGTCACACCACCTGCTGATCTAACAGGTCTCAGAATCAATACAGCCCCCTCTGGGAGTGGGGTGCACTGAGGCTGTCCTACTGGACAAACATTAGGCTAACTTGGTAGTGGGGTGGAAAGGAGGACAACACGGGAAGGTGAACTGTGAGAACCACATGGCCCTTCTCTGGGCCTGATCTTGAAAAGGGCCCCTTCTGGGCTAGACACCAAGCTGGGAGCCTACTTAGTCTGAAGCTGCACATACCTGATTGTCCATCCAGCTTCTTTGGCATGGTTTCTTTTACAAGATTATAGACTTTTTCTAATCTGGAAAAAAAAAAAAGGCAAACCCTTTGAGCTCTAACCTGTATGTTGTATTGCCTGACTCGCCATAGGAACAAGCCCCCAAACAAGCCCCAGGACACTGGATCACCAAAACACCATGTACACAGGCACAGGGTTTAGCCAGGCCTTCTCCCCTGCAAGCCCTCTGGGTGCACACAATGTCCCTAGACAAAGCCTAGGGCAAGTGTGAGAAAAGCAACCATCCCATCTTTTTTGCTAGACTGTACCTTTTTCCTCTCCAGCCCCTCAGAACACGGCAGCTTCTGACAAGTAGGGGTGTGGCTGAATCAGCCCTGTGCTGGGAGGACTTGGGGTCATTTAGTGATGTTCATCTTTGTGGAAAGCAGGTTAGCAGTGGACAAAGCCCAGACAGATATCCCTTATTGCCCAGATCCAGCCCAACTGTGCTGCTCCTAGGAGACCACACCCTTCATGCTACCCATAAGCCCTTACTTGGCCTGGATGCCTGCCCACAGCATGTGCTGCCGTTGAACCACATCTGGATGCTTCTTGATAAACTCTAGGTCATAAGGCAGTAAGAACTCCCAGCCTTTGTTGATCCTCACTACGGCCATGTGCTCCAGAAAGTCCTTCACATCCTCAGCGCAGAGCTGAGGGGGAGGAAGAGTGTGAGGCATCGCCAGCCCCAAGCTCCCTCCTGTAGCAAGTCTTGGGGCTAGGGTCATGAAGAACATCACTTACTTTGGTCACCGCTGCCACCTCCTTCCTTACCACCCATCGGCTCTGTGTGAACTTCCACATCTGAAGAAGAAAAGTATCAAGTTCTAGGAGGCAGCCACAGGCCTGTAAGAGGCCTGGGCAGCAGACCAAAATGGGGCTCCTGCATCCATGCTCCTCTTAGTATGTGCCATGGGTGGCCTCTTCATGTAAAGCCACACAGCCTTTACAGATGTGTTATCTCCTCCAGGATGGCTGGACTACCCCATTCCATCCAAAACAAAGCATTCAATGGACAGGACCTTGCCTATTTGGTTCTGTTGCAGGTCCTCCTAAGAATGTCATAAGGATTCAGCAACAAGACGCTGCCCCATGCATGGCAGCATTCCACTGTGGCAACTGCTGGTAGTTGTCACGGCTTCCCTATGTCCCTCTCATTGCCTCAGCTGTCATGTCCCTCAACTACTTCACAGGAGTACTAGGGAGAGATGAGATTGAATGACTAAGAGCCAACAGAGAGGATGACTGGTTGTTGTCTATAGTAATACATCTTACACAGACCTTGCAGGCTCCAACCCAATGGTGTGTCCCCACCTAGAGAAACAACCAAAAGCAAAGGGCTCCTATGCATGAGTGAATGAGGCCAGGTGGGAGCACCATTCTGATGCTCCAGATAAACACTGCTTAGGCCCCTCAATACTGCTCACAAAAAATGAAAAATATCTAATTAGAAGAGCAAATGCAGCTGTCTTTGAACAACCTAAGGCAGTGGTTCTCAAACTTTGGAGAATGACTCTTCTGGGGGTCCAATGATCCTTTCACAGGAGTCGCTTAAGACCATCTGCATATCAGATATTTACATTACAGTTATGAAGTAGCAATGAAAATAAATTTATGGTTGAGGGTCACCACAACATGAGGAACTGTATTAAAGGGCTGCAGCATTAGGAAGGCTGCACTGCTCTAAGGGCTGTTTGCCCTTTGTGACAAGCCTGTGCCCAAGCACAAGGGCCATCATGGACAGATTTAAGCAGCCACATTTCAGCAAATATAAAGTGTAAATGCTGAGGTTTAGGAGCAGTGCAGACCCCAGAACATGAATGAGCTTGAGACCCTGAGAGGGATTTATACTCTGGATATAAACAGGGCAGGGTGAGAGAAGGAGGGATGAGCTAGCTCAGAAGACACAAATCCAGACATGTAGCAAGGAAGCAGTACCAGACTATAGTGAAAGGGAACTATTGGTCCAGTCATAAGGAGGTGCTAGGCAGGGCTATGGTCCTAATGCTGCCATACTGTCAATCATTCATGACAACTGAAAACCTAATTTATTCCAAAATCCTGATTTCAGTCTGCAACCAAGGTGAGCATTGTAATACACCACTCAACCATATGAGCCCCACACATGGGATATGCAGAGCTGTCTGGAATGTTAGCAGGATCTTATCAGCCCAGAAAGTCCAAAGGAGAAAGGAGCACTTGTGGAGCCCCGCAGTGAGGCCTGCTTACAATGACCCTGATGGAGCTCACCGGACTCTGGATTCCATCCCTCTACCCCCTTGCCCTGTGGCGAGAGCCTAGATACTTACAACAAAGTCTCGGCCCCTGCAGAGCACCTCAGCAGGCATACCACTGTGAGGGCTGGAAGAATCCTTGGGATACAAGATGTCACTGACAAATCAAGCAGAGTTAGCTGGTCAGTCCCTGTCTGTAGTCCCATCACCACCACATCCAGCCTACTTTCGAAGCCCAGTGCTCACAGTCAAGAGCCAGTCAAGATCTCATCCTTTCATAGGCAACAAGCCTGGGTCTGCAGCCCTCCCTCGTGGGAAAGAACCCCTTCCTAACTCACCATATCGCATACTGGCTCAACTCCAAGAAGGAGATAGGGGCTCAAAACACAAGCTTGAAACTTTAAGGAGCTCAGGACTCATGAGAAGACTGTGATCTCACAGGTTGAGTGTTAAGAGAGGCTAGTGCCAGCAGAAGCAAGCTGCAAGGCCTTTCCTGCCTGCCTGAAGAGATAATGTGTTAGCTGTCAGAAGCCAGACCTGACTACCCTGGAACATGAAAGAGACTGTACCCAGGGCCCAGAGGACCTCAGGGTAAAGGTCCTGAGGCACCTGAATAAGGCAAAGTCCCTATGACAACTATCACACTGCCTCCAGCCACAACCACAGGCCAGCTTCTGTGGTTCCTCTGCTGGAGGCCCTCCCCTCATACCTGCCAGTCCTGAGCTACTTATGCTCCAAAGTTAAGCTCTGTGGCACAGACCTGGCAAACTGTTCTTGGCTGCCACAAAGAGAAAGGGCCCGCTGTGAACTGCACCATAGCCAGACATGTTGTGGACTCCTGTGCTTTGAGGACTGAGACAGACACTGAATGGTAGTACACAGCACAGAACACACAAATAAGACATGTTTGAATCAAAGTGAGTTTTTTATCTCACATAAATACAAGGATAGACATGGTCGAAAGGATCATGACCCACACACAGTAGCTTCACCACCTTAGAGAAGGCTTACAGAAGCCCTTACAATGTGTAGGACACCAAAGCTGATGAAACAGGCCATACCTTTCAGCAGCTAGGCCTCCCAAGGACACAAGCAGTACAGGCAGAGCCCAGGCTGATTCATAAAGCTCAAGTTCAAACTCAGCTCTGCAGGTGCCTTGTGAGATATACACAAGTCCTGGGTCTCTCTTAGTGTCTTCAGGTGTATGTGATGCGACAGTCCCTCCTGCCTTCTACTTGTTCACAGTATCAATACAAATTGTACTCACCCTCACACTTAACAAGAAATGCACCATAATAAAACTCTTCCATAAAACTGAGTAGTAAACAGCACGGTATAGTTAACCAGTGAAGGGCGCCACCGTGTGGCAGTAAGAGGAACATGCTATACCATCAGATGGGCAACCAAGTGATGCAATAAAATGTTTTGAATTTTAGAGTATTCATACTTTATATTACTCATTTCACACTATACTGCTCAAGGAGTGGGCCTTTGTTATAATGTATTTACTATGACACAATTTCATTCTAATTAAAGTATGCATTTACCAGGGTTGCCTTGGTGTGTTCTAGGCATCAAACTAGGAACTTAAGGGGGTAACAGAACAGACTTTCTCTACTCCTTAGAACTGACTGATGGCAGAGGAGAAAGGAAACTACCAAAAGCACTGAGCCATAAAGTCATGACCTGTGAGCCACAAAAGGCAATGTAAAAAGAAAACCACATTTACACACTTCTTAACTCAACGGCAGAAAGCCAAAACAAAGAGAAATGCTTCAAAGCAACCAGAAAAAAACAAAGATTACCATCAAAGGAACAAGAATTAGGCTGGTAGTGGACTTTTCAATTACAACTAACATCAGAACACAGCAAAGTCCGGCTAGGGAGATGGCTCATAGGATAAAGCACTTACTTGCTGCACAAGCATGAGGACCAGAGTTTAGATCCTCAGATTCCACATAAAAGAGCCAGGCAGGGAGCCAGAAAGATGGTTCAGCAGTTGAGAGCACGTACTGTTCTAGCCGAGGACCTGAATTTATTTCCCAGCACCCACATCAGGTGGCTGTTGTATAACCACTGTAACTCATGACTCCTCTGGCCTCCAAGGGGCACCAGCACTCACCTACAACTACACACATACAGATACACATATGCACATAATTAAGGACCGCCACCTATAAGCCCAGCACTTGGGAGGCAGATGAGATCCCACGACAAGCTGGCTGGCTAAACTAAGGAGGACTGGGAACTCCAGGTTCAGTAAGAGATCCTGCCTCAATAAATAAAGTGAAGAGCAATCAAGAAAGACACTTGACATCTACACTGGGCCTCTGCACACATATGAATACACATACATGTATGAACACCACATACACAGAGAATCACATCAATGCATGAAGGAAGAATAATCACCAACTTAAAAAAAAACTGAGGAAAGCTATTACTTCGAGATCTGCATTAAAAATTAGAGCACTCTTTAGGCAGACATGCGAGTAAACCTAAGAAAACTGACTGGACAGTCTTGTGGGCCTGAAAACACAGACATTAAAATATACACGGAAACTAGTAACATTATAGGATTTAAGAAGTGAATTTTGAATAAGAATTGCCTCGGAAAAGAGTAAAAAGCAATTAATGTGCAGCTGTGCTGTCACCAAACTGTAGGGAACCAATAATAAGTCAAGAGACTAACTTCCAAATTAGTATGGAAAAAAAGAAACAAGAGTCCTGGAAAATGTAAAATGCAACTAGGCAGAAAACATCAATAACATCATTAAATTTATAGATTCCCAAGCAACTTACCTTTTCACTACCCAGTTTCCTTGGACTAACATTGCCACCTTCTGGATGCCACGCAGAACAGCCACAGAGTCCACGGAGGGACCAAGGAGGCTCATGAGATTGGCAAAAGGCATGACTTTCACTGAGATGGACAAAGGACAGACTGATCAATTGAGAGAGGCCTGAACCTTCTATCTTCCCCACCAAATGTTTGTAGAGCATTAAGCTCCCAGCTCCCATAACTCCTAGGAATGTGGGTAAAGCCATGACACAGCGATAACCACAGCCAGGCCTGTGTCTCTCACAGAACTAACATTGAGGATCTGTGTGGAAAACCCAGGAATACTAAGAAGATTCTGTCACCACTTGGCCCAGAAAGACTTGAAAACTCCCCCACATTCAGCTGGTTGGAAAACACAGAGCCAGGATTTGAACCCAGGCCACCTGTGATGTCTTAGGGAGCTCAGGGGAAAGCCTATGGAAGGTCCAGAGTACTTTACAGAAGCCTAGGCATGGCAGGGAGTCCCCTTTCCCCCACTATATCCAGGCTTAAGAACTATACTGGCCTCTCAGAGGAGCCCAGAGCTTGGGACTCAGGCCACAAAAGCTCTAGGCCTCTGCCTATGAGAAAAAGAGTTAGTCCTTATTGTATGGAGCCCAGTAAGGCACCAAGACGGAGTTCTACTTCACATCCCATCTAAGTCGGTACTCGACCCCATCAGTGTCCAGAACCCAGTAGTTTTTTAAAAATAGACCAAAGCTCAAGCTGACCTGCCCAGGCTCCTGCGGCAGGGAGCAGGCAAGAAAAGCTCAAGAGCCCATCTGAAGGGCCAGCCCCACCTAGGTGACTTGACACAGTAGTGCATTTTCTGATCTGCCCAGACAAGAATGGACTGCCAGGTTGGGCACTCTGGGGAGCAGGGTCTTCTGACTTTAGCTCTTGGGGCAGAGAACAGCACTCACCATTCTTCATCAGGACCTTAATCTGATCAGCCAGGGGCAATGTGCGAAGCTGGGCCATGGACAGGACATTGCTGGGAGCCACGGGCTTGTCTCTGTTAGAAGCAGGAGTGAGTAGTTAGAGGAGACCAGTGGCAGATAGTGGGAGATAGTGGGGGGAGGTGGGACGTGACAGCCCCTTACTCACTTCTCCTCCTCTGGGCTGGGTGGCATGAGCATCATGAGGTATTCACTGTAAGGGGTGGGGTGGAAGGGTGTCAGAGGCTCTGTGGACTCTGCCTCACCCCTATATATGAGGACAGACCACAGCCAGGTGAAACCTGGAAAGGTATAAACAAGACCCAGCCTCCTAGTCCCCAATAGCCCCCAGCTCCTAGACAACAGTCCCCACAGAACATGAGATCATGGGTGGCAGTGTCCCTCCTTCACAGTGCCCACATAGAGAAGGGGACACGAGGTTCTTCCCAACAGGCACTTTCCCAGAGCCTCTAGCCAGTCCCAGCCAGTCCCACCTGGGTGACTTGACGAGCTCCGTGTTCTCCACCCCACTGGATCCCTGGCACAGCAGGTACTGGCGCTCATGCTCTGAGCGGCTATCCTGTGGGGAAAGGGCAGGACAGGTCACCTCCCATCCCAGCCACTCACTGTCCTGCTCCAAGGCCAGCCATAAGCCCACATGCAACTTCCTGAGCACAGCACCCACAAAGCCTCTGCAATATGGTCTCAACCATCTACTCCCCAGCATTAGGACTCCAGCCCTAGTGCTGCTCCATCTGTGGGGTGCAGAAACACCAGCAAGGACTAAAAGTGAACTAGCATTCACCAAGCACCTGCCATGTGCCAGGCTCTGCACCAATGCTCATTCACACAGTAACTAATTCTACAGGGCTCTTCTATTCTTGTTTCACAGACAAGGAAACATACTCAGAAAGGAAAGGCAATTTTCCCAGGTCACAGAAGAAGAAACTACAATATCTATAATTTATAAAGTCTAATCCTGAATCTAAGGCTCTCCAGCTACTAATCTCTTCCTGAAAGGTTTCAGATGGTCCTTCCCCCCAAAGATAAGGGAGCTCTAGTCCAGGTACCTGGAAGCTTGTGTCCAACCACTTCGTTTACTCAGTGTAGTGTCAGGTATTAGGTTGCAAAGCCATGGAAACCAAATATATTAAAACTCCTCCTAGACAGGTGAGCAGTAATCCCAGAGTATGTGACAGACAGCAGATTCTCCAGTGTGACCCCAAGTATCTAGCTTGCAACCAGTATCCGTGAGTGCGTGAAAAACTAAACACCAGCCCCACTGCATGCAAGCTTAGGGAGCTAAAACTCCTAAATTGGAACAGTAGATCTCTGCTTCCCACTTTCTATGAACCTGCTAATTGAGATGTGGACAAGATGCAAACTGCTCACAGGACTTCATGCTCTTAATGGTATGACCAAGTGGCCCATACACACTGTGTAACTAAAGGTGAGAGAAGCAGCTTCCAGGCATCAAGGCTCTTCCCCCAGGTCCTGCCTTGGCTCACCCTCACACCATAGTAGTGCAGGTGAACCCAGGGTTCCTCTGCATGCTTCTTCTGCAGGAACTCATAGGACTGCACACGGCGCTGGCGGGCCTGCTCTGACTCTGGCCTGGAGAATCGCACCTGTGGAAGGGGAAAGGTCTCAGGTCTGTGGCCCCCACAAGCTCTTGCCAGACCACAGACCCCACTGCACAGCATTTGCACTCCACTCTCCTCTTCCCTTTTGAAATTCAGTCTGTGAGCTGCCAATGCAAGCTGGGAATACTGTTTTCTTGCTTCTGCCTGCCCTGGCCAAGGCTTTCTGGTTGGGTCACAGGGGTGCTAAAACATGCCTTTGCAGATGAAGGTATTTATCCAAGAGGGTACAGGAGGTTTTAAATTAAAGACTACCCAACAAGCTGCTGAGAACAGGACAAACCTCTGAAGCCTGAGCTCTCTGCCACATCACTTAAGAAGAGGGCAGTCCACCAGGATGTGCAAACTCTATAGTCCATTCTGTGCCAGCTGTAACATTATTGTGCAGCACTTTTCTTTCAATGCTCATTGTAAACTACATGTACATAAATAATACGTAAGTAAGAGGGACCTCATACATCCTGAGTAGAAGACTAATATTATTCTAAATCTTTCAAAATCAAGCTTATTAGCATGGTAACCTCTTTTCTGTACCCATCAAAAAGGCAGAATCACACAGGTGTCATGGGACTTTGTGAGCCTATGTGGCTTCACTGGTGCTCCTGGACTGTACCTCCCTGTTCCTAGGCAACTCCTGTCACACCCCAGAATCCCAGCTATTACACAGAACAAGGCTGTCCTGTTTACAATAGGAGTCAGACTGGGCAGGGGGTAGGTTACTCCCTCCAGGCAGCAGACAAGGGGGCTCAACAATACTCTGTACTTATTTATTCCCTAGGATGGGGAAGTACTTTCTGCTTGGACCCTGCACCTCTTCCTGTCTTTTGCCATTCATGCTGTTCCCTCCTGCCCAGGGCCAGAGCTCACCGTGATCTGCTTAACGTCTTCTTCTGCCTCGTCCTGAGAAGAATCCCCTGCTGCAAAGCAAGCTGTCAGTACAGCCTCTGCTGGGACTGCTCAATCCACCCCAATACAACCCTACCCTCAGGAAGACCAAGCAGGGGTCTGTGGTCTTTGGGCAACGGTCTCAACTAGGGCAGTTAAACCCTAAGGAGATGTCTGGCAATCTATGGGAACATTTTTTGGTTATCTCAAATGTGGAGTTAGGGGCTACTGGCATTTAGTAGGTGGAAGCCTGGGATGCCAGTAAGCATTCGACAATCTGACCTTTTTCTTATGCCCAAGATGGCCCACCCAGAACTGTTTGTCAGCAGGCTCACCCTCATTGGCTGCCTCCCTCTCTCGGTGCTTGGCATCTGCCTTATCCAGGTAGGAGAAGCTGGGCCGAAGCTGTAGGATTCCATGTAAAGGTGTCAGGTGGAGCTCACCTAGTAAAGGAAGAAGAGCTTGAACCTGCCTCTGTGAGCCAAAGCCAACATTGGTCAAGCTTGGTCAAAGGAGACACCAAGTATCCCGAAAGCCTACTCCCACTGCCAAACCACCAACCCTACTCCAGTTCCAATTCAGCCTCTTCAGGAGCACCAGGCCAGGAGCTATTTCCACCTCTTATCTGATCCTGCCAGGTACAGCAAGAACACCCCAGAGCAGGAGCCTAACTGCTCAAATACAATTCCTTGAGACTTACCTCCCTACATTCCCCAGCACTCACCCAAGTTAAGTTTCTTTTCCTTAGCCCTGCTGCTCCCTCTCTCTACCCACAATGAACAACTCACCCACTTTCCCCTCTGGGCCTCTGCCAGACTGCTACTGCCAGAAGCCCTACTGGAGTCCATTAGAGGACAGTCTGGTCTCTAACTATGATCTGTCTCTGGCTGCAAGAATTATAGCTTCTAGAGCTAGAGAGATGACTCTGGTTAAGAGCACTTGTTGCTCTTGGAGAGGACTCAAATCTGATTCCCAGCACCCACATGGAAGCACACAACCATCTATAACTCCAATTCCAAGGATCCAGTGCCCTCTTCTGACCGTCTCAGGAATCAAGCATGCTTATGATACACATATACACATGCAGACAAAAAAAAATCCACACATATAAATCTTTAAAAAAAAAAAAAAGAAAGAAAGAAAGAAAAGAAATATAGCTTCAAAGAGATACAGCTTAAGATATGGTTCAGAAAAGGACATAGTTATGAGACATGATTTTTTTCTTTTTGAGACAGGATCTCTCTATGTAGCCACATAGACTAGACTGGCCTCGAACTCAGAGATCACCCGCCTCTGCCTCCCAAGTGATGGAATTATCGATATGTGCCACTTGGGATACAACTTTTGAATCTGTTTCCTCTGTACTCAGATCCATGTCATCTGTTGCTCTGCAATCTCCAAATGCTGAATGAAGTAAGCACCTTGAGCATTTGACAGATGTGCTGAGCTCTGACACATACTAGACATTCACCCATTTGAAGCACACAACTTAATATAGGTTAATATAGCTTCAGAATTTTGTCAACTATGCCACTCTCAATTTTAGCACATTTTCATCACCCTAAAAAGAACCCATCACTCCCCACATCACCCACTGGGGACCACCAGTCAGCTCTATGCATCTACAGATTTGCTTAATCTGCACAGTTCATAAAATGGGATCATGTGGCATGATGGTTAGTTCACAGTCTAACACAGTCTAGAAACACCTGGAAAAGGAGTCTCACTGAGGAACTGTCTAGATTAAGTTAGATCAATGACATGTCTGTGGACATTATCTTGATTAATGGGAAGACCCACCCACTGTGGATGGGACTATTCCAATGGGCAGAGGATCCTGGATGGGAGTGGAGAAAGCAAGCTGAGCACTACCAGGCATACATTCACTCACTGCTCTCATCTTGACTGTGGATGTAAAGTGATTACTTCCTGCTGCTTTGACCTCTCCACAATGATGGTCTGTATCTTGGAACTGTGAGCTAAATAAACCTTTTCTGCCCCCAAATTGCTTTTATCAAGGTGTTTTATCACAGAAGAGGAAAGAAAACTAAAACATGTGGTATGCACTTTTTTTAGTTCTTAAATTGAGACAGGGTCTCTCTATATGGCCCTGGCTGCCCTGGAACTCACTATGTAGACCAGGCCAGCCTAGAACTCAGAGATCCACCTGCACCTCCCTCCCCAGTACTGGGACTGAAGGTGTGCACCACCACACCTGGCCGTATACAGTCTTTTGAGCCTGGTTTCTTACAAGGTTCATCCTTATGGAAGCACATGTACATCAGGGATTCACTCTTTCCCATGACCAGATAAGGTTGTTACATGGATATGCCACACTGTGTTTATGCAGCATCACTTGATGGCCTTTGGGTTGTTTCTATTCTTTAGTTCTCATGAAGAAAGGTCCTGTGAACATCGGTATCCAAGGTTTTATGTGGACATATTTTCATTTGTCCTCAGCAGATGCTGTCTAGGAATAGGATAGCTGGGTTCTAAGTACCACGGATTAAAAGGACAAAATTCTGCCACCTGTTTCTAATACTATGCTATGTTACATATGTGTTCTCAGGAACAAAACTGACTTGAAGCTCCAACTCTGTCAAGTTGGGAGTGCCCAACAAAGTCCCCTCTATGGTACTTTGACTCCATAGTTTGTCATTTCCACACTACACTGATCCTGCATGGTTTAGTGTTCAGTAGGCCAAGACCATACATAAGACTGAGGAGACCTAGGCTGGGTGGCATCCCAGGCCCAGTCCACCCTGTGCTCTCCCAAGGTACAGCCAGCCCCAGGTACCTTGCCTGTAGAGTGCAGCTGCATAACGGGCCGTGTTGCTGGTGGTCTGGGAGGAGCAGAAGGTCTGCTTGTCCATCAGTTTCCTGAAAGCACAAGGAGAACTAGTGTCGATGGCTGGAATGCTCCAGAGAAGCTGGCCACTCCCATTCCATCCCAAGGTATACTAGCTAGGGCTAATGGATGAGAAAACCCATAGTTTTGCCTGTGAACCAAAAGATGAATGATGGACAGGGACTCCAGAGGCCAGTTTTCCTTGCAGCCCAGAAGCACCTGGTGGGACAAGCCAACCTGGGGAGGGTCTACAACATGCTTGGTTAAAGGCAGAGACATGACATGGCGGGGATCCCAGTGAAAGAACAGAAAGGGCCAAGTGCCTCTGAGGCCTCTGGAGACTCCTCTTTAACATTTACCTCCAGTGGAACCCTGGGGGCAGGGACTCACGAGGAATATGTGCTAGTCTCGTCAGCACAGGCACCATCCACGTTCAACGCAATCTGCTCTCCTTTGCTGCGGCAGTAGTTGGGATTCAGAGTGTCGATGGCCATCTCAAGCTCTACCTAAAGGTACAAAGTACCACCCTACTTGGAAGGTGCCTTGGCACAGCTCCCCAGGAACACTCCCAGTCAGGTGCCTACCCAGAAGCAAGACTGACCATTGTCCCTCCCAATGAGCCCCTGGGTTTCAGTCAACGCAAGAGGTCACCAATGAAATTTCCAACAGAAACATCATAGTGTCTTTTAGGGGTGCAGGCACAGTCTTGTCTCCTACACTCCAAAATCAGAATGAGAAACCAAGATGTCATCTCCAACTTTAGCAATCCTGAACAGCATCTCCCTGTAACTCGAGAGCCACAACTCCCACAGATGGGGAATTTGTCTTAGCTTCTCCTTGCCCCTCACCCTATCCTGTATGGGTACAGGATCTTCCTCTACCCATCCAGCCTGCTTCAAACTCACCCATACCCACACCTGAGTTCCCAGGCCTCCCCCAGCCTACTTTCTAACTAACTGAGCTGATTCTGCAAGGGACTGCCTCTCCTTTTTGGAAGTGCTTTCCTTCTTCTGCTTTCAAGACCTGCACACTGCTGTTATCCTAATCCTTCCATTGCTCCTTGTCCCCAAAGTATCTGTCTTCTTGCTTCTCTTAACCCCCATTTCCCCTCTGTACCCCATTTCCATCTTGGAGGATAGCCCCACCTTCTGCTGCTTGGGCTTGATCTTGGCTGAGAGATGTGGAATGTCATCGTAGGTCATCGAAGCTGGACGCACAGGGTACTAAAGACAGAAAGGCATCCATCAGTCCACCTTGCCTAACACAAACTGGAGCAAGGCGTCAAGGGTTCCAATGAAGGACTGATCAGTAGCCATCCCCAGTCACACTACTACTACACCTACTCCTATACCAGAGATCAGAGATCAGAGTACCCAGAGTCCCAATCTGTTCTACCAAGGGGACACCCCTACAGCTTTCATCTGTAGCCTGATTCGCACTTGGTCCTCCGAGACTCTTGCTGCTGGACCACTTTAGAATGTCTTTCTCTTTCAAGGGGCATAGCTAAGCCCCTTAGCACCCTGAAGGTCTGTGGGAATTGAGAGTAGTAGGGGCCCAAGGACACACTGCCACTCTGAAGGCCACTGGGGTGAGAAGAGGAGGCCAAGAAGAAAAACAAGACTGGCCTAAGACTGCTAGAGGCTGGTCTGGACACTGGACACAGGAATTTGTGACCTCATTGTCTCCCCTTAACAATGTGTCTGTACTTGCCACACACATCCTCTAGAGAGGCCAGGGAGGTGGGGCCCTCCTATGTATGGTTTCTTCTTTGTAAGTGGGCGGTACTCTAGCCTGCCTCAGAAAGCCTAGTCCTGGTTATGAACACACAACACCTTTTATATGAGTCCCCACAAAAATACTTTTTCTCCTCTTCCATGGAATGCTGATGAACCTCAATTGATCCCCTGAATTCTCAATTCAAGCCATCAGCGCCTAGTATCCAACAGCCTCCACAATATACTTGAGGAAGTACAGCGGCTTGGGCTGCAGCCCAATTTGGGAGACCATTTCAGGTCAGCTACATTTAACCTAGAAGTCAGTAGTCACTTCCTAAAACCTACTCAGTAGCAACACCAGGGCTACTCCCTGCTTTCAGCTGAAGCAGGGGTAAGCTTTGGTGGGAGAAATAGCCTGGTATACAAGTGCTCTAGGCACAGTCCTTGGAAGAGCCAGCACTGGGTGAGATGTGCCCTCCTACAATAGATCCCAGAGCCACTGGTGTGCCTTTACTAAGACGCTGAGCTCTAAATTTACTCCAGGCTGAGGCTAGAAGTGAGCTACAGGCCTATGCTACAGCAATGACTCTGCTACTTATGCTCATGTTCTCCTTCCCAAAGCTGCCGTAAGTATAAACAAAACAGATGGAGCCCAGCACACATTGAACACACATGGAGCCATAGAAACTCTGCAGTCAGTCAAGGATGCAAGTAACCCTGGAGAATGGACAGCCTCTTCCCTACACAGGCATGGAGCACTGCTGCAGCACCTGCCACTTACGCCAAGCTCTCTCTGGAGAGCTCAGGAGCCTCCTCTCTCATGTGCAACACAGAATCAAAGAGCGACTGCCCCTTCCACTGAGAATATAAATGGTAAAGACCAATCCAACAGGCCCTCAAAAAGTTAAATGTGGTACAATCCAGCCAATCTATTCCTAGATATGCATCTAAGAGGTGAAAACACAGGTTCATACAAAAACACATACACAGATGTCCAGAGAGCATTATTCAAGATAGTGGCCAAAGTATAGACAACCCAAATGCCCATCAAATGAACAAAATATACTGTATCTACAATGGATACTGTGTGTTTGGCTGTATGTATATGTGGAGGCTAGAGAACAAACTCAGGTATCATTCCTTTGGACTCATCCATTTTGCTTTCTGGAACTGGATCTTTCATTTGGCCTGGAGTTCACTAAGCAGGTTAGGATGGCCAGCCAGTGAGTCCCAGGTATCCACCTGTCTCTGCCTGCCTGGTATTGGGATTACAACCACACACCACCACACCTGGCTTTTGAGGTGGATCCTAGAGACCAAACTTCGTCTTCATATTTGCACAGCAAGCACTTTACTGGCTGAGCCACCTTCCCACCCCCACATACATATTCTTTAGCCATAAAAATGAACCACTGATCTAGGCATGGGTGGGCTCTACATGGAAGAGACTGGTACTAAAGACTACACATGCTACTTCATCTACATGAGAGATCCCAGAAAGGCAAATTATAGAAACAAAGGGCTCAAGGCAAGAACGGAGTCAGTGCTGAGGACTGACTAAATATTCAGGATTTCTTTCAGAGGGGGAAAAACTGAAATAAAATAGACTGTGGTGCTGGCTGCATAGTCCCCACATAGGTTAAAATCTCAAGCATGATTCATTTAAATGTGGGAAAATATGGTGTATGAACTGTATTCCAGTAACGCTGATGTCAAAGTATAGTAACCACCTGACACAGCGTTATGAGATTGAGTTAACTTAGGAAAGCAGTGCTGGAACATAGTAGGTGCTCAATATATGGTAGCAAGAGCAGGGAAGGGTAGCGAAAAGCTAACAACTTGGGGCACACAAGGGACAGGCCTGAGGCTTGCACATGCCCACAAGGCTGCTCTGGAAGTGTCCTTGAGCTCCATCCAGCAGCAGTGGTACCTGTCAGCACTAACTCTTCCCCAGGCAGTGGCCTATCCATTTCAACGGGGGTTCATTCGACCTTCACAGGATCTCGATGGGGTAGGCAGTGTGACTAACAGAAAACTGATGCACAGACAGGAGGTACCAGCTCAGGGGCTGCAAGCTTAGTCTTGATGGAGCTGGAATGGCTGGCCTGGTCCAGCACCCCAGCTGCTCCCTCTGCATCCCACATGTTGTCCTGCTTGCCCACCTAGGCAGGGAAGCTCTGCCATGCCTCCTGCCCAACTCCACCACTTCCTGAACATTGGCTTTCCCCTTTACCTGCAAATCCTGTCATTACCTGAAACAGATACAGCTTCTCTGCCAGACTTTTGGCCAAGTACACATCGATCTGGGAACAAGGAGAGAAGACTTAGCCAGGACACAAGATACTTAAACCAGGCCCAGGCACTCAGAGGCAGCTCAGCTCATACTAAGTACAGAGGGAGCTCATCTAAAGCCAGAAAAAGTGCTTTCTTGGAGATGGGAGGGGATCACCCTCTGCCTACTTATGTTTCTTCTCTGAGCTTTCTCCCCCTTGGCACTCTGGCATCTGCGTATAGTTTAAGAAGGTCTGCAAGGTTCTGTGTGACCTACCTGCTTCCTTTTTTCTTCCTAATGCTGACCACCCCATACTCTTGACTCCCAGCTCTGCACATAAACTGTGTTCACTCCTATCCATGGACCTTTGCACACACATGTTCCTCTACCTGGAATGTCCTTCACACATGCCCCTGAAACTCATTCATCTTTAGGGACTCAGTTGAGTCATCACCTGAACAGAGCCGGCCAGAGCTGCCTGGCTGCAGAGGGGGCTCCCTCTGTGTTGTCTCCAATCCCCCTCTCTGGTAATTTGGTTTCTTTGGTGTAACTATAGCTTTTAATAAGTGCATTTAAATAACTCAAATCTAAAATCTCAGTAAGTAGTATCCCCCAAAAGAGGAATCATTCTGCCAGTCTAGCCCATGTCTTCACACTTGGGGTGGGTTCCAGATACACATAAGGAGGGCAGGGGCAAATACTCATTTTTTTTGCCATTCACTTCCAAAAATCTAGGGCCTGGACTATAAGGATTCTGAGGGTAAGTATGACAACAAACAACTTTGTCTTTCTGTGAGGAATCTGGAAGCTGCCTGCCAACAGTTCGTATTCTAAGGCTCCTTGCCTGTCTCAGCCATAGCCCAGAAGCTGCCTAGAAACAAGGACACAGCCTATTTGATATTATGTCACTGTCCCTGGTACACAGTGAATGGAGTGAAGAACGACACAATCTGGTAAGCCCAAGCATGGGAGCCACCAATCTCTTCCAGTCACTAGCATCTGTTCAGTGTCTAGCCCTGCAGCTGGCTTTGCAGAGAGTGGGACAGACAGAGAGCAAACAAGCTGAAGGCTAGGCATATCAGGTGAAGGTCTCAAAATCAGGAGCTGTGGGCTACAGCCACACAGGTATCTGGGGGACAACAAAGAAAAGACCAAGGTCTAGAGTCCCTAGGTCATCAACAAGCCCTAGACTGGCCTATGGACATGAAGAAAGGAACTTGGTCCTGTGGCCTGTGGTACAACTGAGTTGACAGCAGCAGCAGTTACCTCCTGTATGACTGGATCATCTTCTTCATTGGCCATACTAGGGAGAGCCTGCCACACAGTCCTCAACTCGATCTGCAAAGACAGCAAGAGACCTGGGCAATCAGCAAACTGTTCAATCAGTCTTTCTGACCCAACTACTCCACAGATGCTGTGCAGGGAAGGGGATGGCAGGACAAAGACATGACCTCCTGTGTCTGTGGCAGAGGCAGCAGTGAGGAGGGAGGTACAAACCCACATAGGTACAAGAAGGTAACCCAAGTCAATACATGTCAACTGTACCTCTGGGGTAAAAATAATGAGCGGTTTTACAGGTTTCTTGCCCACTCAAAAAGAACTCTCAGCCAGGCCTGAGGAAGGCTGGCAGTCCACAGCCATAGCTGAAACACTGGAATCCTGAGGGTCCTGTGGTAATATGAAAGATAGCTGTCATAGGCTCCACAGACTTTCCAGGGATCTCTTCAGACAGCTGGCTGTCAGACTCTCATCCTAGCCCCAGTAAGCTGATTTTCTGTGCTTTGGTGACCCGCTCTGAATATTTTTCTCTCACGTTTGAGGCAGTAAAGCTCTGAGTGTTGTGACTGTCTCCCTCCATCTTACAAAAAAAGAGACTGTTTCAGAAACAGGTTACAGTTGCTTACCCAAAGTCACACAACATCAAGAAAATCACTGGACTTCAAATCCAGTCCTTGGAACTTGGGTGACAGTTATGGATAGGGTAGTTCAGTGGAGGGTGGGACCCTGTAGTTAAGGAGAGGCATGTGGGTAGGCTTAAAGGATGGAAGGAGCAGAAGCCTGGGAGCTCGGAAAAGGGGAAGTTTGGGCCAAGAAGATGGAGAGGGATGTCTGCGGGCTTCCAGTTCTTCTGCATCCAAGGGCAAAGGTGCTAATGGCTAAGAAAAGAACTAAGCACCCAAAGACTTCAGCTGTTCCCACCCCTCTGCTCCTCATAAGAGCACCCCAACTTTATCCACCTCACATCTGAATGACTTAAGACTTAAAAGGACACTAGGTATGCCAGTGGATGACTTGATCCTAACACTTGGGAGGTAGAGGTAAGAGAATCATTAGTTCAAGGTCAGCCTCAGCTGCATAGGGAGTTAGTGGCAAGTCTGGGTTATAAAATACCCTATCTCAAAAAAACCAAAGACCTAGCAGGGCATGATGGTGCCTTTAATCCTAGCATTTGGGAGGCAGAGGCAGGAGGATCTAAGAGAGTTCAAGGTCAGCCTAGTCTACAAAGCGAGCTCGGGGTCATCTCGAGTAACTCAGTGAGACTCTGTTTCAAAAATAAATAAATTTAAACAACAGCAAATGAAAAAAAAAATCACAAAGATTTAAAGAACAAGCAATTCCTTCAGCATAGAGTTCAGTGCCAGCTAAGAGCACATACTAGGACTGCCCGCTCACCAACACCTACCCCGTCTGTGACATCTCCCTTCATTTCACTTCACTCTAGCTAATCCTGTCGGGTCTGCCTTCAAAGGAGGCCAGAACCTGGCCATCTCAGCCACACCTCAAGCTAGCCAGCACAGCCTCCTGGCTGATAAACTGGAACCTTCCTGACCCACACTATTCAACCCTCAGATGGCAACACTTAAGAGTGATGCCTTCCAGGGTACCCCATCTTCTTCAGAGAGAATCTTCACCCTTCCAGTGGACCTGAATAGACTCAATTCTTCACCTTAGGCCTCATCACCCAGTACCTCTAACCTTCCTGTCTCTTCCCAATCCATCTGGGAGCCAGATTAGCTGTTCTACTCTAACTCCAGGTTCCTTCCTGTGCCCTTCTCAGGGTTTTGTTTAAATGTTACCTCATTTCCTAAGCGGACTCTGTCCCTACCTTTCAAAAACAAAAACTGACCTAACTCCCTTCCTTTCTCTGGCCTCCATGGCACATTATCACCATGGGATAGCTTAAGCTGTAAGCCCCACAAGTCTACTTTGTGCTTTGTTGTACCCTGCTCCCTAGAACTCAGAGGGACAGTATAGCTAGGCACCTGAAGCATGGACTGCAAGGATGCTGTGGAGCAGGGAGCTCCAGAAGGATTCCAAACAAAGGAAGAGCTGGAATGGGGAAGGAGACAGGCTGGCAGGAAATGGGCCATCATACCGGGTCTCGGAGGGCAGAAGATCTGAACCATCCAAGCATAGTTCTAAGTGGTTGCCACTGTGCATCTGCACTGGCTGTCAAGTGTCACAGATATGTCAAACAGGTACCTGCAGGCAGCTAAGCTTGGTGGCCAGTTGAGACAGGACTTCAGGTGGAACCAAGGAAATAAACACATGTAAAAAGAGCCTGTGGCCTAGAAGAGTCTCAAGTCCCAACTATTCTTCCACGGCTGGGATTCTGCCCAGTCCTGCCATTAGACAGGATAAGGTACCTTCTCAGTTAGATGACAGAGGCTCCTCCCTTTGGACACATCTGACTGGGTTACCTGCAAAGGTCATCACCTCCCTTTAGCCTCCCAGCCAACAGGATCCAATTCTGTGGCTTCCAAAGGTTCAGCCTATGACTAGCAATCTTTTCTCATCAGTGAGGCAGAAGAGACGTGAAATGCCACAGCTGAAAGAGTACTTTATGTGACATGACTGTTACATGCTACATAGATGTTTTCCATCCTTGCCTATGCAAAACAAAAAAATACTGGTGGCAAGACCCCAAGCCAATTTTACATCACTCACTAATAAATCCTGACCTGCAATCTTTATAGCCAACAATTCAACAAGTTTCCTGAGGCAGCTGTGGTGGCCCATGCCTGTAATCCCAGCACTTGGGTGGCAGGAAGATAACAAATTTGAGGCCATCCTGGACTATTATATAGCAAGACCTCATGTGAAAAAAATAAAAGGCACCAACAAAAAGGCTTTCTAAGGCTACTCTTTCCTATCTCCAATTCTCCCAGAGACTGCCATCTAACTACACACATTGTTGTCTTGCTCCCAACCCTTCAACTGCCCTATAAACAAATCCAAACTCCCTTCCATTGGCCCCTAAGCTCTTACATGCTCTCCCTCTAACTTCCTAGGGATGGATCATTGAGCCTCCAACAGGCCAAACCCCAAGCACCCGAGGGCCTCTGCATAACATTCCCAAGTCTTTTACCTACATATAACCACTGCCACTCCCTCCAGGACTAGGTAGGTTCCCTGACGACCCAACTGGAACAGCTGCTTCCAACACCTTCCACGAGTAGCACAATTCCTTACTTCCTGAATGATGTCCTAACCTGGAACTTTCTGATCTGCTGCTGCTCAGGTGTTGGCTGTCCTCTGCACTAGACTTTAAACTCTACGAAGGCTTCTCTATGCTTCAGATTCCTCAACCATAAAGTGAAGATAATAATCATATTTCATCGTTGTTATGAAATCATTACTTTAAAAAATTCACAGCTCTTCTCCAACCTTAATGCTGCCTGGCACCAATATATTACAAAAAATTTTTACTCTCATTAGCTGTGCCAATCAAAATTTATATAGTGCCTAACTTAGAAATAACTTATCAAGTCACAGCCCCCAGGGAACCGTGTAATCAAGAAATCTAAGTCTAGCTGATAGCAAAGAGCCTTGATTGTATTCTTAACCACTATGCTCCACACACCTTCGATGAAATCCAGTATGGTAGAGAGGGGAAGATGTTGGACTCTCGTGTGAAACCTTAGAGGTTCAAATCCCATCTCTGCAATATGCCAGCTGATTAATAGCATGAATTGCATAACCTTGGGTCCTTTCCTATTTTCATCCCTAAACCGGCGATAAAACAAGCACTGGCTTCAAATGGATAAGTGGAACGTATAGAAAGGGCTGTTGCTACGTGGCAACATGTTTTCTTCAAATGTAAGACCCAAAGAGATAGGCACAAATGAAGAGTGTTACCCATCTTCCCCTCTTCAAACCTTGCTAACATAGGAATATTATCCCCATTTCACAGATACCGGTAGGAGCTTATCTTTTCGCTCCCAAACCCAGTAACTCTAAACAGAAGGACGCCAGGACGACCTGGTGTGCGCACCACCATCCGCCGTGACTGGAGGGTCCCCGGGTCCGGGCAGCGATCCCCGTTTTCAACACGGATCAATGAATGAGGCGTTCCGGGCCCAGCCATGCCAAGCGGAGCTGACCCGGTTCAGCTGGGCCACAGACCCCCGCCCATGCAGGCGGCCCCGGCGTCCACGGCTTGCTCCGTGTCGCTGGTGCTCAGGTGCCCTTCCCACACCTCCGAGAGCAGCCACGCCATCAGGCACCGGTGCCCCGGCAGGTGCGGCTCGGGAGCCAGGCCCGGGCGGGGCGGCGCGGCCGAGGCCTGAGTCAGCGCGAGCCCCACGGCCGCCGTCTCTCCGGCGCCCGGGCGTGCGGAGCGACCGGGGCCCAGGACGGCCGGGAAAGCCGGGCGGCTGCCCGTGCGCCCCGCCCGGGTCCCCGGAGGTCGCGGCCCCTCGGCACGCAGCGGCGCGGGCCTCTCCGGCCTACTAGACAGCGCGGCCCGAATACTCGCGCGAGCGCGACGGCTGCGACCCGAACCGCGGGGTTGCGGAGTCTAGACTCACCTCTCCGCCGGGGCCGCGCGCGGGCGGCGGCAACGGCCCAAGGACCCGCAGGCTGCAGAGACGGCGGCCGGGTCTTCTATCAGGCAGCGGCCATGTTGCTGCTGGAGAAACTCCGGCGGACACGTGGGGGGAGCGGGGCCGGCCCTCGCGCTTCCTCTTACCCACAATGCCCCGCCCTGGGCGCGCGCGGGCCCGCCCCTTCGGCGAACTACTCATGGTGCAGAGAACGCAAATCGTCTGCAGGGGTCGCCACTGCGGCCGCAAAAAGGCACAGAACCAAAGCAGCTGGGACAAAAAAAAAATGCTTCTGCTGGCAGCGGTGGGATTCGAACCCACGCCCCCGAAGAGACTGGAGCCTTAATCCAGCGCCTTAGACCGCTCGGCCACGCTACCCAACTGCTGGCTGGGGCTTCTAAAAAGCTACTTAATGCTTGTTCACGTATATATTAGAAAACTATGTTCTATCTACTTCTGATAGAAATTATCATCAACGATATTACTAAAATGTAAATTCTTTAAATAAAAGTATTTATTTCTAAGTTTGTGCCAAATAAGTTTTCAAATAAAAAACGGTTTATGTTTTGAGTCAGATGATTAACACGTACAAATAAGCCACTCTATTACCCATATAACCCGAATTAGGTGTCTCAGGGAGACTGATCCTGGAAGTAACTCTCACCAGAACTCTGAGAGCAGAACCATGATCCCTGGACTGCACGGTTCTATCTGAAAAATTACGTGTTTAAATTTTTAGTACACAAACAATATTAAAAGTTTGCAGACAAAAATGTTCTTTGTAATATTCAAAATAATATTCTTTAACTTTCAATTCGCTCTGGTTTCCTAGTAACCCGCATTATTGACTAATTATGCATCCTTTCAGATCTTTTGCTGTCAATTTCTATGGTTGTTTATCTTTACGGAAAATAGTTTTGTTAGTATTGTATATGAGTTTGTATATAAACATGCAGCTAGCTTTTTTTAACTAAACTTTTTATTTCTCTTTTTGCTTTTGTTTTTACCATGCTTTATTTTTAAGTATCTATGATTTTATTTTTTTATGGAGGTGCTATGCTGTTGAGATCAGAAAACAATTTGCTGGAATGTGTTCTCTCTTTCCACCATGTGGGGGCAGCTTAGATTGTCAGGCTTGGACCAAGTTCCTTTACCCACAGAGCTACCTCACCAGCCCCAGATATTTTAAAGGAGTGAAAAAAGTGCAATGAAAAAAATAATCAGCCGGGCGGTAGTGGCGCACGCCTTTAATCCCAGCACTCGGGAGGCAGGGGCAGGAGGATCTCTAAATTTGAGGATACAGAGCGAATTCCAGGACAACCAGGGCTACACAGAAACCCTGGTCTCGAAAAAATCAAAACAGATGATAGATAGATATAGATAGATGATAGATAGATACCTAAGATAGATGAATGATAGCTAGATAAACAAAACTATGTCTTAAAATATGGGCTGGTTGGGTCCTAGCACTCAAAAGGCAAATGCAGGAGAATTGCAGCAGATTTGAGGCAAGCCTGGACTATACGGTGACAATGTGTTCCAGGCCAACCTAGACTACACAGGGATACTCTGCCTCAAAATAAAAATGAACAAAAATTTTTAAAAATATACTAGACTATGAGAAGTAAGAACCACTACATTTAAAAACCCTTTCACAAACATCCTTCCTGTTTATAACTAATATGATATATGTCCTTCCAAACTTTTACATGTATAAATCCATGAACGATATACAGTGTGCTCTTCCATGTCATCACGGGATGCCAATGCCATGCTAAAGCTTTTCTCACTACATTATAATGTTTTTGAGATCCATTATGCTAATTCATTCCATGCTATAAATAAACAATATTTGTTTCTAAATTTTCCAGAAATATGATGGGAAATACCCCCATACATGGCTTCTAGTCTATACATGAACAATCCTCCATGTTTTCTACCAGAAATGAAATTGCTGAATCATATGTACATTTTCTTTTGGCTGGAGGCAAGTGAAAGGGTTGAGACAGGGTCTCCCTAAGGAACTCTGGCTGCCCTGGAACTCTGCAGACCAGATTGGCCTGGAACTCACTGATAGCCACCAGCCTCTGCCTCTGCCTCTGCCTCCCAAGTGCTGGGATTAAAGGTGTGTACCACCACCACCTGGCAGGTTAATTCTTACTGAGTTGATTTTGGTATGTTGGAGTTTGGGAAAAAAACAAAGCCATTTCCTTTTTTTTTTTTTTTTTTCACATTTATTACTGTGAAAATCTGAAATCTCCCTCACATCCATTGTGCCTTTCATTATTCTCTAGCATGTGTCTTGCCCTCTTCTTTTTACACCTCTTCCTTTCCCCAGCAGTAACTCAGCTCAATGCAGTGAACCCAGACAGTACATAGCCCTTTTCACTGGGTAACCCCACAGTAACTCCATTCAGGTTTCTAGACACTCCCCTAGCATCCCATACAAACCTCACGTGGGGTTGGCACAATCCTGATATTTGGGTGTTTTATAGTTTTCATCCCCTAAACCTTCTTTAGTCTGCTGGGGGTGTTGTTGTTGTTTTCATCCTTCCATCTCGAACAGCTATACAACGATTTCATGCTTCTGGGAGAGTTTTTTGCTTTTAAAAATAAAGCAGCTGAGCTGAGCAGTGGTAGCACATGCCTTTAATCCCAGCACTCGGGAGGAAAAGGCAGGTGGATCTCAGGGTTACAACAGAGAACGCCTGTTGAAATGAAATGAAATAAAATTAAAATTAAATTAAATTAAAATAATTTAAAAAATAAAATAATAATGAAGCAGCCAAAGCTGGAGAGAGGGCTGAAGTGGTCAGTAGTTAGGAGCAATGGTTGCTCTTCCAGAGGACCCAGGTTCAATTCCCAGAACCCACATGGCAACTACACAACTGTAGCTCCAGTTCCAGGAGATCTGACACCCTTACACCAATGCACATAAGAAAGCCTATCCAACTAAGAGTGGTTGGAATTACTCTCTGGATGCCTATATTCTGTGACAGGATTGCAGGGACAGAAAAAGTCACTACAGATGAAAAGAGGGTGCTGGGTGTGGTGGTATACCGGGGATGGTGGCACACACCTTTAATCCCAGCACTCAGGAGGAACAGGAGGCAAATCTCTGAATTCATGGTCAGCCTAGTCTACAGACTGAGTTACACAGAGAAATCTAGTCTACACAGAGAAATCCTGTCTCAAAAAACAAAACTACTACTACTACTACTACTACTACTACTACTACTACTACTACTACAACTACTACCAATAATAATAATAATAATAATAATAATAATAATAAAGTGAAGAGCAGCACCATAGAGAAGTCCTGATGATTTTCTTGCTCCTACCTCCAGTCCCCTTGGAGACATACCTCTGTTAACTTAACACATTTCACAGTTCTGCAAAGTTAGTGATACACAATAACTGTTAATTTTACCCAATAATCTGTCCCTTAGTTAGTAGGGACTCAAATGAAGCTATAAATGTTCCTGCCAGGGCTGTCCGGAGCTATTCAGATCTGTCTCTACTAACAAATACTGAGCAGGAATTAACAAAGATATGGATTGGTGCTCCTGGAAGCTAGAGAGGGGTGTTTTCTTACAGTCCTGTAGCCCATTACACAGATGTCTGTGACAATCAAATGCAAAACAACAGGAAGGAATGTTGGACCTCAGAGATCCAAACTGGGACCCCCAGGGCCCAAACCGGAACGCCGCACCCCCACAGAGACTCACAGACGGGATATCGATGCAAATAGCAAGAGGATTTATTCCAGTATACTGGGGCCGTTCTAACACGCAGGATAGAATCGACCACGAGGAGCAAATGGTGAAGCTTTTTATACAGTTGAAATGGTTGCTAGGCACAAACCGAGTTGGGACAAGTTGATTGGTCCCCAAATTGTTTTCCCATTTTGATAGGTAGGGGCCAGTTAACCTTTCAACTGATTGATGCTGGCATATAGCAAGGTTGTGGGCTCCTAGAAAATGTAAACTTTAGGGTCTTAGTTAATGTGGGTGGGGGGAAGACTCTTAGCCCGAGGCCATGGGCTGTCCTACCAAGCTAGAGGTCAGAGGAGTGGTTACCCTTTTGGGCAGAGTTTTTGCCTGCTTTAGTTTCTCTTTTTATTGCTGCGACAGAAGAAAAAATTTTTAAAAAGTAATTGCCTGACATACTCAACTTAAGGAAAGATTTCTTTTGGCTTACAATTTAGGGATTCAGTCCATCAAGGCTGGAAAGGACTGGTGGCAGGAGTATGTCACCCACATGTAAGAGGCAGAGCAATGTATGCTGGTGTTCAACTTGCTTTCTTCTTTTTATTCAGCCCGGAATCCAGCCCATGGGATGGTATCACCCACAGTCAGGATGGATCTTTCCACTTCAATTAACCAATTATTATAAGAACAAACCAAAGTATAAGTCCAACAAAACTCACCCTGGGAATCAGTGAGTTTACTGGGCATACTTCCAGAGCTAGGTGAGGGACTGCTCAAAGAGCTCTGGTGACTCTGAGGTAGCCACAGAAGAAAGTTTTCACCCTGAAGGGATGGTGATTTTCCCACAGCTGCCTCCTCCTCTAACCTTCGGAAGTCTGTAAACTCTAGCACCTCCCCAGGGCCCAAGACTACCTGCAATAAGGACAGAACTGCATGCAAATCGCTAGGGTGAGAGGCTTGTGTCTCAGGTGAGGGTTCAAGACCTTCCCCACCTGCTCCTTTTCTGAGGGAACAGGTGTCAGTCAACAGGCCCTCTCGGAAGCAGGCACAGCTGATCTGATGAAAATGCTGGCTGCTTTGCTCAGAGGACCACGTTCTACAACACCAATTTGGAAACTTGCTCACAAACAAACCCAGAGGTTGGTTCACTGGGTGATTCTGGATCGTGTCAAGTTGACAATCAGTATCAACCATCAAAGGGCCCAAAGAGATTTCGTGATTTGCAGATGTTTTGTACCTTGGTCTGGACTGTGTTGGTGGCAAGATACTTTTTGAGAATCTCATTCAGTAGCCCAGAATGGCCTCAAACTCATGATCTTCTTGCCTAAGTGTTCAGAGTGCTGGGGTTATAGGCAAGAGTCAACAGGCTGGGGTCATATTTAACTGAATAAAATTCCTAGAAAGAACCCCACTTTCCACTGACCCTTGCACAAGGCTGATTAATTGAGCAGTTACAAGCCCAGAGCTATTATCTTGTGCCATCTTCAGCCCTGTTAATAGCCATTTATTGCCATCCTGTCTGCAAGCCAAACCTTTTGCAATGTACAGATACCTAGCTCCCACCAACCACAAGACTACAGATGCCATCAGAGAGCATCAAGAGCCTAGAACAGAAATTTGTTTCTTTTGCTTTAAGCTGTCCACCTAATGTCTTCATCCATGTATTTTTCTTTGTTCTGTTAGTATAAAAACTTCATCAAACTTACGATGTTAGAAGATAGGATTTGTGATGACCTAAACCTGTGTTCCCCGACAATGGCCACTCATATTTAGCTCCAGGCTAAACAATCTCAAAGTGTAAAGCATACCCTTTGAGGTGAGAGTTATCTTCTTTCCCATGGACATAACCAACACTAAAAGTGGTCCTCTAAGATTACAATGTAATTACATCATCATAATCTCAACTAAGAAAATTAAACTTGCCCCAAATATAGATCCTTTAGTCTATATTAAATGTGCAATGTACCACACTTTTTTTTTTTTTTTTTGGTTTTTCCAGACAGGGTTTCTTGTAACTCTGGCTGTCCTGGAACTCATTCTGTAGACCAGGCTGGCCTGGAACTCACAGAGATCCACTTGCCTCCCAAGCGCTGGGATTAAAGGTGTGTGCCACCACTGCTCGGCCCATACTTCATTTCTAATCCTGTTTCCTCTGTAATGCTTCCTGCTGTTTACTCATTCACATTCAATGCTTCTTAACAAAAAAATAAAGATTTTATATGTAGGCGTGTCTCGCATGCATGAGCACCACAGGTATGCCTGGTGCCCAGGGAAAGGTGTTGGATTTCATGGAACTAGAGTTATAGATGAGTGTGAGCCACCATGTGGGTGAACCTGGGTCCTCTGCAAAAGCAACAGATGCTCTTAGCTAAGGAGCCACCGTCCAGCTCCTTCACATGCTGGTCTTGAGCTCCCTGCTCAGGAGAACAGGAAGGCTGGTAGTGTGGCCTGCCCAAGGGGTTTCACTAGAGATCAGGACCTTTGTTAATTTCAATTAGCCAGGAACCTTAAGAGGTTCCTATTGTTGCTGTCATTAAGTTGGAAGTTAGCCAGTGCCTAGAAGGACACGGGAAAAGGCTAGTAGAACCTTTTTTATATTGACTCCAGAAATTTCTATTCACTTCTCGTGAAGTGTGGCTGGTGTCCCAGGCTGCAGGGGGATGCTGAGGACACTGGACCCCAACAAAAGGCTACAGGGCAAAAGTCAATGGTTTGATGATTCAATATTCTTTCCACTGATGCACTACTTTACATTTAAAATAACTTTTAAGGGCTTTTGTGTTGTTTTGAGACAAGATCTCACTGTGTAGTTGAGATTGGCCTTAAACTCAGAATTCTCCTGACCTGGCTTCTCAAGAGCTGGGGTTACAAACATGAACCACCATACCCAGCCTGTGGACTTCAGATCCAGCCTTCTTGGGTCTGCTGACTTGGTGGCAGTCCATGTGTTTTCCAGTTTCCAGATTTGTTGTTGACTCTTTTGTCATTGTCCTCATTGCCCCAAAAACAAAGAAAATTTTTAAAATCTATCATTGGGGATATTAAGGATATAGAATCAGGATGGCTTAAATATATGTGGTCAGTCAGTGCCATGCAGTTAAGTTAAAGCTCAAATTTCTTAAAAACAAAAAACTATTATCTTGAATCCAAATGATCACATCAGACACTTTAAGCTCTATGTAAAAAAAACATCATCATCTCAGAAGCTGATGACAACTCTGCAGAGGCCATGGTTTTACAGATGGACAAATCAAAAGCATTCACACATTTTATATAAAGAAAACTGACAGCGTAAGAGCCAGATCTGGAAGGCTTTATTAGAATTCATTACAAATGTTAAAAAAATCAGGAGCCATCACATTGAGAAGTTTTCCTATGTGAAAAGCTGGCATGGAGCCAAGTTGAGCTCACATTCCCGGTGATGGAAATCCTCTGGAAGGCATAGCACGGCTGCCCTTTGATCAGTAATCCCTGCGGCTTGCTGTTCTAGATACTGCACTCATTTTTTTTATCTGCATGTTTTCACGAGGAGGGAAACGTGTTAATCTGAGATAGTACAGAATAAAAATACTGGGAAAGATGAACTGGAACAGAGCTGCATTTGTAACTCCAGCCACTGCTTTGAGGTCAGAGACGAGAGGTAAGGAAGAGGCACAATCTAGGCAGGGGCAGGCATGCATGCTGAGCCCCTCCCTTCCCAGCCTCACGTTCACCTCAAGCTGCATATGTAAACATTTAAGAATTTGCAAAACACACTTAGTGGTACGAAGGGGCTAGGACGAGGGACAGCAAGGATGGAAGGGAACCACTAAATAACAAAGGCGATTCACCTGGCCTGGCTGAGCCAGAGTGGAGGGAGCAGGATCATTCTGAAGCAGCAAAGTCTGATTGTTTTTCTTTCGTACATCCATAAAGCCTGTATGTGTTATTTTCTGTGCTGGGGCCCAAACCCCAGGACCGTGACTTCGTGCTAGGGAAGTACTCACCCTCTAACCTTGTTTAAGTTTCACTGTTACCTGTAGCATAATGGAATGGGCCATCACCACACAGTTAAACAGTTTTAGTCCCAGGATCCTCTGAAAATACAGCTGCTCTTCAGCTTAGCCTCTAGCTAGCAGCATCACTGGAACAAACTCTTCCTAAATCCTTTGTTTCTGTCTTTGAAATGAAGGTACCACATGATGATCAGCTCTGCTAATCTAGGCTCTTACCTGCTTTGTGCACTGGAAGACAACTGATTACACGTGCCAGGCACTGGTGTTTCCCTCCCTGAGCTGGATCTATTTGTTTACTTGTTTATTTATCTGTTTTGTCGTGCCCAAAATATGTAGAAAGAGAAGATGCTCTGATCAGTTTTTGAAGGTATAAGACTCGGCTTGGAAAAATAACCATTTCTTCAGGAGAGCCTCAATATATCGCAGATTGTTTTGTATTTTCTTGTTACTTAAAGACAGAATCTGTAATCCAGGCTAGAAGTCATTATGTAGCCTAGACTGGTATGAACTCAGTGAGTGACCCTTCCACATTGGCTTCCCAAGTGCTGGGATTACAGGTTTGAACCACCTTGCTTTTTTTTTTTTTTTTCTAAATGATTTACTTATTCTTATTTTATGTACATTGGTGGTTGGAGTTACAGATAGTAACTGTGAGTTACTATGTGGGTGCTGGGAATTGAACCGAGGTCCTTTGGAAAAGCAACCTGTGTTCTTAACCTCTGAACCATCTCTCCAGCCCCTTGACCTTGTGTTTTTTTGTTTTTGTTTTGTTTTTTAGACACTCTTAGTACATTGTCCAGGCTGGTCTCAAACTCACAATCCTCCCGCCTCAGCCCGTAAGTGTCAATATTACACACCAGGCTTTTAAAGTTCCTTTTTCATTCACAAGGATCTTAAAGAAGCATTTGCTTAGCTGTGCACCAGGCTATCCTGGTCTCATGGAGGAGAAAGAAACCACTTCCTGACATTAAGGCCATGTAAATGGGGGAACTACAGGCCTGAGACTTTAGGTGACCCAGATAAGGACTAATCAATAGATAGAGATTAAGAGTTTGTAATCCCAGAATCAGGAAGGATAAGACAGATCCCTGGAGTTCACTGGTCAGCCAGCATAGCCTAGTTGGCAAATTCTAAGCCAGTGAGAGATCCTGTCTCAAAAGAAAAAGGTGGCCAGCACCTGAGAAACAACACTGAAGTTGTCTGCTGGCCAACAGACAGACAGAGAGACACACACAGACAGACACAGACACAGACACACACATCAGATTTAAATGACAGTTACTCTGAGAGGTTATGTCACAATAAGCTGCTTCTCAGATTTAACTTGTGCACCAGTTTAAAACACAGGACAATGCAAGCCAGCTATTGTTCTAGTGTTGATAAAAACCTAACAAGTGCCGACCTCTCCAAGAAAAGTAGATTTGATGGCTTCGAATGAAAACCCCAGTATTTAACTTGTGGGTAGATGGAAGATTTCAAGAATAATTTTTTGCTTTTTTATCTCTTTTAGTTTTATGGTGTGTGTGTGTGTTTGTGCATGCGTACTTGTGGGCTCACCAGTGCCACATCACACAGGTGAAGACTGGAGAACAACTTGCAGGAGGAGTTGGTGCCCTCTTTCCACATGTGGGTCCCAGGAGGACAGAACTCAAGTTGTCAGGCTTGGCTCGGCAGGTGCCTTTACCCACCGAGCCATCTTACCAGCTTCTTTTCTTTTTTTTTTTTTTTTTTTTTTTTTGGTTCTTAGGTTAGGGTCTCACATAGTACAGGCTGGCCTCAAACTTGGATCCTTCTGCCTCTACCACCTGTATGCTGGGATTACAGATGTGCACCATTGGTCTGATTTTCCTCAAAGGACCTATGCTTTAGACTTTAAATGCTTCTATGAGTTCCTGACAGGGTAGACTCAACAGTGAAATTCTAAAAAGGCCTATTTTAATGAACAGGTAAAAATGGCTTGTATGCTACACTCTGCTTTTCTCTGTTTGCTTTTTAAACAAAAATAGAGGGCGTTCAAACATCAGTGGTAGATCAAAGGAGACCATTTCTTTGGCTATTTGAGACACCAATTGAAATCACACTCACATTAAATCTGTACTCCGTTTCATTAAAGTCCAAGCCTGGCCCTGGGGAAATGCCCAGAACTAATGATTGTCTCCACTTGTGCCCTCTCATTCCTAATTTCTTTGTTTTTTCCAAGTCAGGTTTCTCTGTTGTAACTCTGGCTGGCCTGGAACTCACTCTGTAGACCAAGCTGACCTCGAACTCACAGAGATCCGCCTGCCTCTGCCTCCCGAGTGCTGGGATTAAAGGTGTGCACCACCACCGCCTGACTCATTCTCAGTATTTTAGACCAATTCCAAGGGGCCAGAACTGAAAGCCACTTGCTACAGATGACAAGAAAAACCCACCTTCAAGCAGAAAATGCCAAGGACAGCAGGCTGAGGGCAGTCTACAAAACATCACCACATTAAGAACAACCAGGGAACTCTGCAAAAGGATGCTTCAGTCCATGGTGGATGTGACCATGGAGAGGTAAAAGGCACTGCAGTTGGGAGGAAAGTAGCCAGCTCCTAAGCCATGGTCTTAGTGTGGAAGTGTTGAGGTACATCTGCTTCCACAGCACCGATCGATGCAGGACTCAGAGGTAGTAAAGTGTGTGTACAAAACCCAACCTGTTTCGTAAAGTCTGTTTTGTAGGAAGTGTGCTTAAAAACGGAATTTTTCTGGATGCCAGGAAATCGGGTGCACAGTGGAGGACATTAAATGAAAAATGTATATAACAATTTCCTCATTGGTATTTAAGAACCTGGGTATTGAACAATCTCACATCCACTGGGGGGAGAATGACACACATACACACCTCTCAAAACTTAAAAGACAGACTCACCATGGAAAGCTAATAGAAAGCTCTCCATTCGGATTCTTTTTTTTGTTTGTTTGTTTTTTTCGAGACAGGGTTTCTCTGTTGTAACTCTGGCTGGCCTCGGACTCACAGAGATCCGCCTGCCTCTGCCTCCCGAGTGCTGGGATTAAAGGTGTGCATCACCACCCTGCTCCATTTGGATTCTTAATGCAGGGCCTGGAGACCTTGAGATGTGAGGCAGCCTGCACTATGAGTTTAAGGTCTGATGCTGTCTGTTCAGACAGAAAAACAGTTTCTTAAATCTCATGACAAAAATAGGACCTCAAAAAAAAAAAAAAAAAAAAAAAGATGATGATTCATTAGGCTGCATCTTCACCCCCACTCCCCCAAAACACCACCCCTGAAGGGCAATTACAGTGTCTCTGCCAGCTGCAAAGACTGTCAAGAGTCAAAAAGTGAAATACAAAAGTGAGTTTATGGCATAGTAAAAAGACTTCTCCACCCCCAAAACTAAATCAGTCCCCTCCTCCCTACCCCCAGCCCTCTTGCTTGAGGCTAGCTGGCAGTGATCGAAAGAGACAGTTATTCCTCCATCTGCGCCCAGGCCTCTTCTGCCTTCTCATAGTACTTGTTGGCTAGCCGGCCCTTCATGGCTTCCATCGCTGCCTCTGCCGCCTGGGTGTACAAGTCTCCTGAAAGAGATCAAAGCGAGGCACTCAGAGGTGAGCCACTTGTCTTCATCAAGCTAGCAAATTTCATCTCTGAAAAGATGCATTCAGAAGAGCATCTGAAGTTTCTATAGCAACCCATCCTGCATGGTCTGATCCAAGACTCTGGGGTAACATATGATCAAACACGGCCGGCCAGAGCACTCTTCTATTCTGATATTGCTGTGGAACTCAAGAGCTTGCATGCCAAGCAAGAGTTCCACCACAGAGCCACCACCCCCAACCTGAAAAAGGAATTTCTGTTGTCTGAGGCACCAGTCTATATGGCAGCTCACGACTACATTACATAACAGAAATGTTGGGGGCTAGAGAGATGGCTCAGCAATTAAGAGTGCTTGCTTCTCTTCAAAACGACCCTAGCTCAGTTCCCAGGGTCCTCACTTGGCAGCTCACTACTGCCTGTAACTCCAGTGCTGGGCATCCAACACCCTCTCCTGGCCTCCACGGGGATGTATATGCATGGCATACATTCACACATATACATACATAAAAATAGTAACATTTTAAAAGTTTTAAAAAATCTAACATGTCCATCAGATGAAAGTAGATAAAATGTGATGCAGTCATTGAGTGGCATATTATTTAGTAATAAAAGAAATGAAGAGGGCTCAGTGTATAAAGACACTTGCTGTCGGCCTCATGACCCTAGTTCAATACCTAAAACCGACAAGGTGGAAGGAGAGAACCAATCCCTACAGGTTGTCCTCTGATCTCCCCATGCACACACATAGATGATAAAAATGTTTCCTTTTAGCCAGGTGGTGGTGGCTCACACCTTTGATCCCAGCACTCGGAGGCAGAGGCAGGCAGATCTCTGTGAGTTCGTGGCCAGCCTGGTCTACAGAGTGAGTTCCTGAACAGCCAGAGTGACAACAGAAAAACTATGTCTCAAAAAAAAAAAAAAAAAAAAAAAAAAAACCCTTTATAAAAGAAATGAGCCAAGTAAGGTGGTGTATGACTCAAAACAGACAACTAGGATGGGAGGCTATACATTTCACCCTAAGTAAAGGAAGCCAGACATGAAAGACCACATATTGTATGACTCCACTTATAAACTGAGTCCTTGGACAGGCCAATCCCTAGAGACAGAGAAGATTAGTGACCGCTGGGAAGGGGTGGGGCTGGAAGTGACTACTAACTAGGATAGGGTTACTTTCAGGATGTTGAAATGTTTAAAGTTGGATCATGGGGAAGGAAGATGAGATGCTGAGAAATTTCAGGTTCATTTTTAAAATGTTCATTTCCCAGCACCCACACGACAGCTCATGAATGTCTGTAACTCTAGTTCCAGGGTGTCCAGTTCTCATCTGGCCTTTGAGGACACCAGGCACATACATGGTGCACACACACGGTACACATACATATAGGCAAATACTCATACATATAAGATGGAATTAAGTTAAATCAAATTAAAATGTTCATCTGCATAGCAGCTTCATAAAGCCCCTGCCGGGGAAAGGGACCCATCTGGTAACTTGTCCTAATTCTAGTGGGATGAGAACTATAGACCTTTCACCAGCCCCATCCTGCTCCAGCCCAGGGCAGGTCTGTGGGCCCACCTGATCTTTGGGGGTTCTTGTCCAGCCCGAATCCACCGGTGAACAGCATCTCGGCCTCCCTGGCCAGCAGTGCGTACTGAGGCTCATCTTGTATTCCATCGTACTCGCCACCTTCATCACAGTCAGTTGTCTCCAGGGCTGTGTTGTACCAGTATAAGGCCTCTGACCAGTCCTGACACCTTTCCAGGAGACATGGAGGTGAGAGGGATGTTACCATGGCAATGGGCTGGAGGGACAAGCCTGGGATCCCAGTGGGCCCATCACCTCTGGTCCACAAACTATAGTACCAAGGGCCATCACAGCTAATGGACACCTTCGTATTGCAGAGCTTTTATGTTTAGATTTTAGTTTTTTTTAAATTTAATTTATGTGTCCCTGACTGTATATGTCACATGTGTGCAGGTGTACACAGAAGCAAAAGGCGGCACGGGATCACCTGGAGCTGGAGTTACAAGCAGTAGTGATTTTTCCACTGTGGGTTCTGGGAACCCAACTTGGTCCTCTGGAAGAGCAGCAAGTGCTCTTTACCTCTGAGTGATCTCTCCAGTCCCAGTTTCTGTATTTTTTAAGAGACTTTTCCTTAACAAAATCGGTACAGGCCATGCGGTGGTGGCACACGCCTTTAATCCCAGCACTGGGGAGGCAAAGGCAGGCAGATCTTGGAGTTCCAGGCCAGCCTGGTCTACAGAGTGAGTTCCAGGACAGCCAGAGCTATGACAGAGAAATCCTATCTCGAAAAACAAAAACAACAAAAATAAAACAAAACAGAAACCCCCAAATTAGTACAGGATGTCAACTCTTTCACAAATGGAAGGAAAATATCTTGGGGAAGGGTGACGTGTATCTAGGACTGTACCTAAGAACCAGGTGGAGCAGATACTACAGGGCCCATGCCCCTGGTATGCTGCCCTCTACCTGAGCAGCAGAAAGGCTGATGAGGAACTCTGCAGAAATCTCTAACATCAGCCCCCTTGGGCTCCGCCTGTGCTGGCCAGCCCTGTCCTCCACCGTATATGGAGACTGTTTCTCAGCCCAGTCACTGGACCTCCATCTCCTTCACCTATAGTAATACATATAAGCCAAACTACCAAGGGGGCACCTGGTCCTATCCAAAGTCTCACAACACAAACCACAAAGCCCACAGGGCAGCTGGCTGCTTCTTTCTGCGTATCACATCTGAGGAATTTTTTTACAGTATACTGACAAAGAACAGAGAGAAAGTCAGACAGAAGGGCTACGAGTATCCTGAAGCATGCTGAGAAGAACAGCTCTGGGTGACTTCAGTCCTGACTGCCTCACCTTGACCTTCTCCACCCGCCACTCTATGCCAGAACTTCTTCCCATGCCATCTGCAATCCCCGCAAGCCAGCTCCTGCCTGCCCCTGGACCAGTGGTTCTCAACCTGTGAGTCACGACCCCTTTGGGGTCTAATGACCCTTTCACGATGGTCACCTAAGACCATCTGCATATCAGATATTTACATTATAGTTCATAACAGTAGCAAAATTATAGTTATGAAGTAGCAACAGTAATAATTTTATGTTGGGGGTCACCACAACATGAGGAACTGTATTAAAGGGTCACAGCATTAAGAAGGTTGAAAACCACTGATCTAAGCTTTAGCTCTCCTGCTTATGGTACAGGCTGAGTATACATAATCCAAAAATCCAAGATCTCAGGGCTCCAGAATATGGAACATTCTGTGTGCCAGGATGCCACAACTGAAAAATTCCACAGCCAATCCCATGTGATGGGAGCAATCATCCTGCACATTTTAGCAGAGTTACTAAAAGTATTACAGAGTATTACTTTTAGGTGACAACTATAAGGTGTGCAGGAAACACAGATGAAGTCAGTACTGAGGGGGGTCCCCTTCTGGAGCCATCTCATTATGCATATGCAAATAATAACAATAAATCCCCAGTCTGAAATACAACTGGCCTCAGGCATTTCAGAGAGGGACACTCAACCTGTAGGTAAGTCAGGTAAGTACCTTCATTTCTCAAAATGTCAGTTTAGTTTATTTGGGGCCCAAATATCAGGCCCCAAACACCTGCTATGCCTATGCCACTCATTCTGAGAACAATGAGCCAGGCCCTGCACTCTGCATCAGGAAGGGGTATGAAGGAGCTCTTAGTGATGTCGGATCACCCTGACAAAGTGAAGTCCCAATAGCATTTGCTGCTGCAGACACCAGGCATAGAGAGGTCAGATGTCATAGATTCCAAAGTTCTTGACTCTAAGAGTTTGACATGAAAGAGCCACAGACTTGATTTTTCTTTGGAACTCAGTGAAGAAGGGGTGTGTGTGTGTGTGTGTGTGTGTGTGTGTGTGTGTGTGTTGATGAATGTGCCCATGGGTGGAAGGAAAGCCAGGTGGCAGAGAACAAATGAGTGTCATCCTTCAGGTCCCATCCACCTTGGTCTCTGTTTTTTTTATTTTTGAGACAGGGTATCTCACTGACCTGAAACTTGCCAACAACCCCAGGGATTCACTGATTTCTGTTCAGCTTTTTCTACATGAGTTCTGGGGATAAGACTCATGTCCTCATGTACAAGGCACACAATTTACTGACCAAGCTATCTCCCCAGCATGAGGGATAAGTTCTTGACACTAAAGAGGAGGTGTCTGCTCAGCTGTCACAATGTGGACATTAGAAAAAGAATGTGGCCTTGTTCCTTTCTAGAAAGCCATGGAAGGCTCCTGAAAAGCCAAGTTCCAGTGGGAACCACGGAGGACAAACAGAGCAATGGGTCTCATAATGAGAGCAATCCTATCACTGACTTCTGCCCTCGGATTCTAGGATCTCCCACACCAAGCCAATAAGCCAAGAGCAAGCCAGACACCCTCCACTCCTCACACTGCAGAAACAGGCCAAGGCATTTCAGCCTGAAGGCTGCATAAGAAATACTGACAGTTGCTTTGCTGACACCTTCAAGAGCTTCAAAGCCACTGGGAAAACTCACTCAGAGCTTTCCTTTCCTTCTTACCCCTCTTAGAAGTGAAATGCAATTAAGACTGGGGAGATAGCTCAGTGTCAGAGTACTGCCATGTGAGAGGCCCTAGGTTTAACTGTCAACACTGCATCATTAAGAATACAAATCAAGGGGCTGGAGAGATGGCTCAGTGGTTAAGAGTACTGGCTGCTCTTCCATAGGACCCAGGTTCAATTCCCAGTACCCACAGCAGCTCACAACAGTCTGCAACTCCAGTTCCAGAGGATCTGACACCCTCACACAGACATACATACAGGCAAAACACCAATGCACGTGAAATAAAAATAAACAATTAAAAAAAATACAAATCATAATCCCAGCACTCAGGGTACAGAGGCAGGAGGATCGCTGTGGGTTCAAGGTCACCTGGTCTACACAGAGAGTTCCAGGACAACCAGATATATACAGACAAATCTTGTCAAAAAAAAAAAAAAATCAAAACAAGAGTAGGAAAAGGTAGTAAAAGTCACCCAAAATTCTATTCTCTGGAGATAATCATACTGAACTGCATAATTGCCACAGCCCAGACCAATCATGGCAGTGTAAGCAAACCCTAGACAAGGTTTCAGCTTGCTGGGATGCCATTAGATCATGATCCATTTTGGCTCCTCTTCATCTTTTCAACTGTATAGCTGTGAAAAGTCTTATAGAAATGGTGCCCACATTACTTATTAGCAAAATTAATACCTGGGCTGGTTATTGTTGATTGGGAAAGAGACACTGCCATCCCAGCTCAAAGTAACTGTAACAATCTTGCTGACCTTCAAGACCTGGCATGTGTGTGAACTAATCATGCTTACTACAAGCACATCATAAAAACTATTCCTAGAGTAAATGCTGGTTTTCCCAGAAGAGATAAAGCCTTTAATAGAAGCTAAAAGAGCCTAGATAGAGAGTTAGCACACCTGGAAAAACAAATAGATCGTTCCCCTTAAGAGTGTTTGCCGCTTTGCTAATGTAAAAATAGCAAACCTACACAAACTTAGAAGTAAACATTCCCAGGAGTTAAAAAAGGAAGATAGCCTTCCGAACCAGCAACGACCAATAGATAAGGGCCAAAATTTATACCTGTGACCCAGGCAAAACAGATATGTACAAAGAAGCATTAAAACCATAGAAACTTCCTTCTGGTGCCTACATGGCATTTTTTCCCTGTCTGTCTGAGGCAAATGGAAATATAATTTAGTCAGCGGGACATACAGCCATTTGTTAATTGACCACTGGGTCAAATGGTCTCTGATAGTAAATAAAACAAACTTGAAGTTTGCAGCTGCAGGATGAAGGACGCTTCTATCTGCACTGGCTCTCTGATGCATGCTTGACACCTTCACACTAGATAATAGATAACAGACAGTCCTGCGTCGGCTATTTAAGCTACAGAAAGATCTCTGTCCCCAGGAAGTCTTGGTGTGATTTCCCCCTGGCGATGTGCGTTGTCAGTTCCATACGAAAAGCGCTTCTGCGTGTCATTTTTTAAAGTGTGTATAAGCGTGTCGTTTAAAGCACATGTCACTGGGTCCCAGAAAAGAACGAGTGCCTATACTTGCTTGTCATAAATTCTACACTGTTAATCATCCTTCATGGAGCATCCACGGACCCAGTGTGGAAAGGGTTGGTTTCTTCCCACACATAATCGTTCTGATTTTTCCTTCAAGCAAATCTTTGCACATGCTGGCAAAATGGCTGCCATCAATTGCATGCTTTCTGTGTCAGGCATTGTGGAAAAGGTATTTAAGCTTCATGGGACCATCACTAGAGATAGATGCCATCGTTATTCTTATTTCACCAAATGAAGAAACTAAGGCCAGGGAGATAGAGTAACTTGCTAAAGGTCACTGGATTGGTAACAGGCAGAGCCAAGGCTAGAACCCATGTCTGTCCTGAACCAAAGAAAAAGCAACTCATGTAGCCCAGATTAACCCACCATCACCCAAGTAACAGCCACAGTACCTGTCTGGACTGAGGTTCAGCCCAGTGTCAAAAGCTCGGGCCACTAGGATCATGGACTGCCTGTCACCAGCTTCTGCTGCCTTCAGTAAGTAATCAAAGCCTTTTGTCTTGTTCTCTTCTGTTTCCTGTCAAAGAGAAAGGGTACAAATAGCAAATGAATGTGTGTGGGAGACCAAGGGCTCCCTCATCAATCTCCAGTTTAAGTTACTGTGAGAGTTCTGGGCTTGGACTGCCATAAAACATACCAGTGGCTTTTAGCATATTAATGGACTTGTTCAGCTTTCCCCACCATGGATTTAAGAAACTAAATTTTTGCCAGGTGTGGCGGTGTACACATTTAATCCCAGCATTTAGGAGGCAGAAAGCCAGCCTGGTCTACAGAGAGAGTTCCAAGATAGCCAGGGCTACACAAAGAAACCCTGTCTCAAAACAAAACAAAACAAAATCCTACATTTTTATTCTGTTTACGTATTAATTGTGCATGTAAGTTTGCATGTCCCCCAGTGCATGTGTGAAAGTCAGAAGACAACTTGTGGGAGTCAGTTCTCTCTTCCACCATGTGGAATCCAGGATTGTCAGCTTGACAAACTCAGTTTGCCAGCCTTTGTGGCAAGTGCCTTTACTCACTGAGCAGTCTTGTTGACCCAATTTCAGAATCTCTCAGCCAATCCAAAAAGAAATACCATAACCCACAACTTACAAGCTTTCCCTATACCCTTATCTGTCCATCCTACCCCAACCAGAGGCAATGAATGGTTCGCTTTCAGTCTCTGTGGACTCTGGATGTTGTCATATATATGGAACAGAATGATAAAGAACGTGGCCTTTTGTGTCTGACTCTTGTCACACAGGTTGCAGCATGTGTCCACACTTCATTCTTTCTCCTGATCAAATATTATTCCATCTCATCATCTTTATCCACTCATCCGCTGATGGGAGAGAGTCATGCTGCTGTGACATTCAAGTGCATACATGCGTACAAATACATGCGGATACGCGGTTGGTTGTTTCAGACAGGGTCGCATCACGTAGCTCAGGCTGACCTCACAATCCTTCACAGCCTCCTGAGTCCTAAGGTGACAGGGTTCATCACCACACCTGACTTTGGATGCTTTTTTGTGGAGACTGTAAGAGATAAGGCAGGATTCTCCCCAGAGCCTCCAGAGGGGCACAGCTGTCACCCTTACCCAGAACATGACTGTGGTTCTATTCTCAGGGTGTGGTGATTTGTTATAAGGGTCTCAGGCAAATGGTGCATTTCTGAAACTACATCTGCATATCCAGTCAAAACAGTTAACTTGCTATTTAGAAAATGAGAAGATGGCCCTGGAGCTGTAGCTCAGCAGTGGAGAGCTTGCCTAGTATATGCAAGGCCTGGGATTTCATCCCCAGGAAAGGAGAGAGAGGAAGGAGAGAAAGGAAGGAGGAAGAGGAAGGAAGCAGGAAGGGTAGAGGGGGGTCACAATGAATACGGAAAGAAAAGGAAGGAGAGACATTTTTTATCATAAACTTTTTATATTAAAATTATCAGGGGCCAGCAAGATGGTCCAGCAGGTAAAGGTACCTGCCATCAATCCTGACAGCCTGAGTTTGACCCTTGGGACTCACATGATAGGAGAGAACCCATTCCTACAAGTTGTCTTCTGATCTCTATGCATATTGGCATGTGCATGTGAACCAACACACACACGCACGCATACTCACATGCATACACACATACATATACTCACATGCACACACACATTTTTTAAAATCACAATACATTACCTGTTCAAAAAGTGAAACAAAGGTCTCCAGCACATTTCCCCACCCTCTGCTCATCTGAGATCTACCCACTCACTGGCCATAGGTAGCTCTGAAGAGGGCTATGCCTTGAGCCTGGATTGAGTCCAGCTTTGTCCAGCCTTCTATCCAGTCACAGCCTCCAACACCAAGACAGGACAGGGGGACAAATAAGGACAGCCACACCTACCAACACCTCTCACTCTCTCCCAGGAAGCTTTGCCAGGCCCTGCCCACTGGAAACTGTATTCCTAAGCTTTTCTAGGCCATCCATTCAACTCTTTCCTCCTGTGTCCAAGGACCAGGAAAGGAGGGAAGGAGTGAACCCCACACCACTTCTGTCACATTCTGTTGCTCCAGCCCCCATCTGGCTGGCTCTTCAGCCCAGGCTCCTGCACCACCTCCCCCACATTCCAGTGCTAATGACCTCTCCTGCCATTCTGTGGCTCACCTCTGGGCTTGAGTATGCATGGTTTCTCTAACTTCCCACACTCTGCCTAGCTCATTCCCACCTGGCCTTTCTGTCTCACATGAAGGGGAAGCTATTGAATGCCAGGCTCTGCTCCAGCTATAGCAATGTGGCCTAAAGCATGATCAAGAGATTCACATAGAACCATCAAAGCCCCATGGAGGGTTCTTCCTCATTTATTTCCTCTAGGACTTCTGTTTCTCCTCGCATGTTCTGTCATTTATTACCTGAACCTGTGACTTGTCATCTCTCACTGTCCAAAGATGGAGATCAATTCTACCTCTGGAGTGATGGACCCCAAATAAAAAACAGAATTCTTTATTTAGAGAATCAGAGGATAATGAGTACAGTAGGGCTGGCCTTTCCTATACATGCCTTCTGAAATACTTGTCATACAGGTAGCCAGGCTGGCCTCAGAATCATTATATTCCTGCCTCAATCTCCTGAGTGCTGAGATTACAAGTGTGAGCCACCATGCCTGTGTGCCCACAGAAAACCCTCCAGTTGAAGCTGGATGGTGGTGGCCCATGCCTATAATCCCAGCACTCAGGAGGCAGAGGCAGGTAGGTCTCTGTAAGTTCAAGGCCTGCTTGGTCCACATACTGTAACAGATTTCTAACTTGTAACTGATTCCCACTGTGCCTTTTTTACCCTCCAACTATAAAAGAGAAGGGAAAATCTTCACAACTCTTGGAGGCGACCTTGAAAGAGAGAAAGAGAAAGGAAGAAATATCCACTGCCCTTTTTGGCTGTCCTTAACTGTCTGAAGCTTGGTGATCAGGAGCTGCTAGAGAACAGGACTATCATCTATCAAACCAACCCACCAACTGCCCACTGCCCACTGTCCCCACTCTCCTCTACGTTCTAAGCACAGTTCCCAAAAGTCTACGCACCATCCAATCATAAGGAAGGCTGCACAGGACAAAGTCTTGTCAAAGCATCTTGCTACATCTAGTGAGTTCCAGGACAGCCAGAGCTACATAGTCAGGCCTTGCCTCAAAACAAACAAACAAACAAACAACACCTGCAATAGGTGATCACCAGGATGGGGCAGTCAGTGATGGCCTGGCTGAGCCCTCCACTTTAGGTGGGTCCACACATCCCCTCACCTTCAGAGAGACATCAGCCAGGATGTGGTGGGGCAGCTGGGAGTACATGAGTCCCAGGCCCACGATGGCCTCCAGTTCTCCCAAGTCAGCTGCATGCTCCAGATGGAAGATGGCTGACTCTCGGTCCCACTCTTCATCCTTCTCGCAGAAGCGCCCGCCCTCGTGGTATCGTACCATGGCCAGATGAACCTGTCACACAGACTGCAGTGTTGGTCTGGCTGCCCGGGAGGTCAAAGCCATGCCCAAGGGCAGCCCAGTCTGCCTGCAGGAAGAAGCATTTAGTGGAGCAAAGGATTGAGCCCATGGGCATCACCCATACCTTCCCCAAAACAGACTTCCCGATTTTCCTTTCAAGGTCCAGAGCATTTAGCCTTTGCACTTCCAGGGCCACAGCCGAGGGCCTCGGCAGGTGCAGGCGGGAGGGATTGAGCAGGTTCCACGTTTCCACACAGACCTAATGGGAAAGACCAGGTGGATGGAGTTTAAAGGCCAGAGAAGTAAGGGGCTGTGACTGGATGTGCTGTCATAGAAGTAAGCAGCCATCACAACAAGAGGCTGGCTCAGGTAAAGGAGGGGAAGGAACTTCTAATGGCATCAAACTTTACTGGACAAGATTGGCTCTAAGTCTTTTGGTTTGTTTCTGACAATTTGAACAAGAATCTTGCTATGAAACCCAGATGGACCTTGTACTCACTATGTAGCCTAGGCTGACCTTGCATTCATGATCCTCCTTCCTCAGCCTCTCAAGTGCTGGGATTACAGGTGAGCACCCCCACATCCTACAGGGTTCCAATTCTAATTATTCAATTGCCACCAGCTCAAAGGTACTGACAGAGGGCAGTGACAGGATGTAATGACCAGCAGAACAGGCCACAGTGGCCCTGAGAAACACATCCCCCTCGTTTACCAGTCTGGAGGCTGTGACTGAAGTTTAATGCTAAGCCTTCTCCTAAGCTCTTCCTCACACTAGGCACCAGGAAAGTCTGACTCCCACAAACCCACTGCTTTCTCTGTGAATCAACTAAGATGAGGTAGGCTACTTGCTTGGGTACTTCATAGAACACAGGCTGTGTGCCCTGCAGGGAGAAGGACCCAGCCCAGAACACCAACAATGACTCAGCTGAACAACTCTGCTCTACTCCAGGCTAAGAAAGCTTCACCTGACAATTAGCAGAAGAAGAATCCAGCCTGCTGGGGTGAGTTAGGGGGGTGCCCCTGGGCTCCAGCTATTAGGAACAGGCTTTAGGGATGAAAGGTCAGAGAGTGAGAAAGAACTTCTTCAGGCAGAAGGGACTCAACTTTAGTGAACACTCAGAGGTGTGAGGTTCACAATGTGTTTGAGAACCAGGGCATAGAAAATGTAGTAGGACTGGCCTTTCTTAGACACGCCCAATACCAGCCATCACTGAGACATTTGTCAGTGGCCAAAAGTGTACTAAGAGCAATGTGCAAAATTACCCACGGCCTTCATGTTTTAGGCACATATAAAACATACATGATGAACCTCATGGTTAGACTTTGGGTCCATCTCAAGTTGTCTCATTGTGTGTATTCAAGTATACACGCCCTCCCCGCCCTCTAAGTTTTTTAAAATGTAAAACTGGAACTGGGAAGATGGCTCCATGGTTAAAGCATTTGCTGTACAAGCACAAGAAGCAAAGTTCAGATTCCCAGAAGTCTGGTGGGAGTGGCAGTCTGCCTAGAATTACAGATCTAGAATTAGGTAGAGATAGGATTCCCAGAGCAAGCTAACTAGTAAGAGTAGCCAGATCATCAAGCTCTGGGCTTGAACTGAGAGAGCCTGGCTTGAAGAGTAACGTATAAGAACAATAAAGGGTGATTCCCAGTACCAACTTTGGGTTCCATATGCATGCCTACACACGTGTGCCCATACATATCTCTTTCCCTCCCCCACTCTTTCTCTCTCTCTCTCTTTCTCTCTCACACACACATACACACACACACAAATGGGGGAAAAATCATTTCTGAGACCAAGCATTTCCAATAAAGAGCCGCTGGGTAACCCGGGGAAAGCCACCCAGGACTCCAGTCTTCTCATAACATCTCTCTGGGTGTCAGCAAAGAGAAAGTGACCTTCCTGTCAGGCTCTAATGCCTGGGTTGTCACTGTCCTTGCTATCTTCCTCCAGGACCATCTTCTTTCCCCCTCCCAGGAATCTCCTGGCAGCCTGTCCAGAACATGGCCTCCTGGGCCCTTTGCAAAACGGACATGCACAAAGCAGAGGGGCAGGCAGTGGTCAGGAGGAGGACAGAGTGTGACAGAGCTGGAAGAAGTAGTAAGTCTGTTCCTATGGGTGCATTACCCGTCCAGAGCTGCCCAGGCTGTCCTCGTCGGATTCAGGCCTTCGGTTGCCATTGGAGTGGCCCTGCAAGGAGCAGAGATGGAGTGAATGCAGGGAAAGGAACTACAGAGGATGTAGTAGAGAGGATGCTGGGTAATAATAGGTCTGACTGGTGCTGGTGTCTCCATGTGTAGCTGGCTTGTTATTTTCAACCTTATATCCAAGCCTTTTATCTCTTCCCCTTCCTCGTCCACTTCACCTTCTCATCTGCATTTGCCTGTCTGAAATCTGGTTTGCTGTTTTAATTTTACTCATCCTCACAGCGCACTCTCATTCCCCCGTTAGCTTTTTATCCTCATAGGTAACAGATGAGACACCAAAGGTCTCTGGTCTCGAGGTCTGGGAGTGCTTACCTGTTCTCGGGGCTCAGGATCGTCCAATTCATTTCGCTTCTCACTTGGGTATCCGCTGTCTCCACTGTTCTCCGCGTCCTGCAGAGAGATGATGATCTTAGGGTGCTAGTGGCCCTGAGTACTTGGTGGCAATAACATTTGGACATCCTAGCCATCTGTTTTCTCTCCTTTGTTCCATTACCTCATTTAACACAGTCGCCTTCCTGCCTCCTGCTGGTTGGGAGACCAGAAAACAATATGAAATGGTGGCAAAGGGCTTAGGCCCTGGAACTCACTGCCTGGACACAAACCCTGGCTTTAATACTTGCCAGAGAGGACCTGGGCAATTGCTCTTCTCTGAGCTTTAGTTTCCCTGGCTGTGGTGATTCATTCTACTACATGCGTTAAAAGACTGTTATGGTTCGAATACAAAATGTGCCCCCCAACGATTTGGTCCTCAGCTAACAGTGCTATCGAGAAGTGAACGGATCACGAGAGTGCTACCCTTATCAAGTGGGAAACCCAGGGACAGGTTCATAGCTTCTTGGGTTATTAGGAGATGAGGGTGGGGGTTGGAGGAAGCAGGTTACTGGAGCACACCTCTGAATACATTTTATCCCCAGACCCTTCAGCTCTCTTTACTACCCCCTCTCTGTTCCCTGGCCACCAAGAGGTGAGTAGCTTCTGCCACACCTTCCCCTATTGTATTCTGCCTCATCACAGCCCAGTACTGATGAAGCCAAGTAACCTAGGGCTGACACCTAGGAAACAGTGAACGAAGTAAGTTTTTCCTTATTTATTTATTCTCTGTTTTTGTTTTGAGACAGGGGCTCATGCAGCCTAGATTGACCTCAAACTCACTAAGTCACCAAGGTTGACCTCGAATTTGTGATCCTCTTGCTTTCACCTCCCAAGTACTGGGATTACAGATGTACACCGCTGTGGTACTGGGAATTGAACTCAGGGCTTGCATGCTAGGTAAGCACTCTCTCTACCAAACTGAGGGCATCCCCAACCCCCATCTAATCCTAGAATAAAATCTATTGCAAAGGGAATAAGAAAAAAAATCTATCTCACAAATTTTGAAAATTAAGCAAGCAATTAGAGCTCTTGAAAACACCATCAGGCCAAGGTGGCAATTCCATACAGCAGTCAAAAATGAACTTGTGTGGGGCAATCTGAGAGATGGCCAAAGCAGACCTGGCTGGCCTGCTGCCTCAACCTAAAGCCCTCTTCCACACCACCCTGGGGACGGCAGCCAGCAGCCTCCCTCTCTCCACTCACCCGGTGATTGTCCACATGGTCATGGTCTCTAGCACCCATGTTATCGAGGTCACCAAACACTGGCCAATCTGAACAGGGACAAGCAAAGGTGATGTGGGACATGCCCAAGAGCCACCTACAGCCTGCCTACAGCACACAGCACCTGCGCCAAACCTTGGTATGTAGCCCAGCTCCTGGCAATCCTCCTGCCTCAGCCTTCTAAGTGCTGGAGTCGCAGATGTGTACCTCCATGCCCCAGCATTTTACTTTTAATTTTTAAAGTGAAGTACAACATGGGAGAAGGATATTGTCACCCCTGGAGAGCTATAGTTCTTTCCCAATTCTTTCTGAGTCTGCCACTTGACAGCCAGTCATGTGCACGGCTGTACAAATGATGTGCTGTGTAGCATGTCAGCTCTGACGAGAGCGCAGATAAAATAGAAGAAAATCCATCTATGTGGGGCCCAAAGTGCGGGCTGCACATGGCTTCCCAAGCCAACTGTCTTCTGGTAGTCACCTCTCTCTGTCTCCTGTCCTAAGCAATCTGTAGTGTAACCTTTCTGTTGTGTGGTTGTTTGGAACTCACTCTGTGAGACCAGGATGGCCTTAAACTGAGAGATCTGCCTGCCTCAGCCTCCCAAGTGCTGGGCTAAATGGGCCACCACACCCAGCAGGCTGACCATTTTTATCAAGTCTGTAACAATACAGGCTAGGGAGGTCTCAATGGTAGAGAATAAGCCAAGCAAGAATGAGGCCCATGTTCAACTCCCAGCATACACCCACACACACAGTCCATAAAAATGGTTTTTACATTTTAAATAGTTTTAATTTTTTAAAATTATTTTATGGAAAGTGCCTCTATCCAGTGAGCCATCTTGCCAGGGCTGGCTTTGCTCTTTTGACTTACTAATATGATGTTAACAGGTTTCCTAATGCAGAGTTGTTCTCAGACTCAACTGTGATGGGCCAGTAGTTTTTGTTAGTATTTTATTTAAAACAAAACAAAACAAAAACATTGTTTTGGTTTTTTTCTGTTTGTTTGTTTTGAGAGTCTCACTGTGTATCCCAGGCTGGCCTGGAACCTGCAATACGAACCAGGCTGGTCTTAAGCTCACAGAGGTTGCCCTGCCCCTGCCTCAATCGTGGACCACCACACCTGGCTTATTCAGTTTGTATGCTGTGCGTGCAATGAAGTTGAGATGGAACCTTCTCTTCTGTGTTCTGTCAGATGCTGTGATGTCATGCATCATACTGACGTAGATTGTCTTGCTTTATACCACAGAGGCTGTCGACATACACCAGACAACTGGGTCTTGAAAGTTTGTCCTGGGAACTCATCAGTAAAGCCATTTGGGATAAACTGTCCCATTTTCTACCATGAATTAGACCAGCTTAGCTCTGCTTGACCTAATGCCTGCCCACTATGATCACAATATCCAGGGACCAAGCCATGACTTACGAAGGTGGTCCATTTTCTGGCTGTGTGGTGTGGCCGAAGATGGGGAAGAAGGCAGAGAGTCAAAGGTCACATCGCTCATGTTCTCATCTCCAGAGTTCTCTGAAAGGCGAAGGAGCAAGGGGGGCCGGCTGCCAGAGAGCGTCCTGATGCGGGGACTCCCACACTTCTCCTCTGTCCCCCTCAAGATGGTCTTGGCTGACTGCTGGGGAGATTAATGGGAATACTCATGTCATGCAAGCACTCTACAGAGAATGGAGGGCTCCTTTGAACCCTAAAGCCTTTTCGCCCATGGCTTTTAAACATGCCTAATAGAGAATCCTAGTGAAGAATCAGTTTAGGATTAACCCTATGGTTTCCAAGAAGGGGCATATGGATGGACCTCAAAAGGGCTGCTAGTGTTTCCTAAAGTGCTAGCTGGGTGCCAGAGGCTTGAGCTAAAGGTATAACCCAATGTACACCCAGAGGCCTAACTTGGTCTTTGCCAATAGTCTCCTGAATTGGTTCTCATAAGAATAAGTTGGGTGGTCCCACTGTACACACTTGACAGGCTCAGAGGGCTGTGTCTAGCCACTCATTTGTTAATACAACACACATACACACACACTCACACACACTCACACGCATGCACATGAACACACACACAAGCACGTACACACTCATACTTCCTGTTATTTCTATTTCTGTCTGTTTTCCTCACTCTAGTCAAGAATAGCCCAAAGCCAAGCAAACTCGGATACTATGTTACAGAAATACCTGGGAGGGTTTTGTGTGCTGCACTAGAGGGGGTTGGGAGGACACAAAAGGGAGGGTCTTCCCAGCAGGGCCTGGCCACATCCCACAGGAAAGCCTGCTTTCTTGGTACCAGAAAGGCCAGGCTGTTGGAGCTAATTGCCACTGAGTACTCACCAACAGCTTGGTGCTCTGATTCACTGAGTCCTGCTCCCGTGGGGAGAGGTCAAAGGGCACAAGGCCCATGCTCTTGCAAATCCGGTTGCAGGCATGAGAATAGAAGAACAGAGCCATTCCGCGGACACCTGTAGGCAGAACAGGGACGTCTGGTGTCTTACTTTTGCCCAGTGACAAAAGACAGTGGAGACACTGAAAATGTGGCCAGGACAGGCGGAAAATACAATGAACTGGTAGGATGGTGGGTCAGACATGCCAAGCTCTACCCCCATAATCTCAGGGAAGGCCCAACTGTGTTCTCAGTGGATGTAGAAGGAACTAACAGATTTTAGGGGAACATGGTCTCCGTGGACATGGGCTGGCTCTCCCCACTTACCAAGGTTGCCATCTCCGAAGTTAGTGCCTGTCTCAGTGTGGATCTGTGGGTCGGTATAAAGGTCACCCACACCCTGGATGTCCACCACAATCAGCTGATGACCAGAACGCTCAAATGTGAAGTGGCTGAAGGCCTGTATGGGGCAGGAACAGAAAGTAGCCGTAACAGACCAGATTGTGGACTGGGCAGATGTTGGCCAGCCACTGTGCCAGAGGCTGTAATACTCAGGTCTGCCCTGTTAAGGGCATTCTCTGCAAGAAGAGTTTTATAGAGTAAAAAAGACAGAAGAAGGCCAGGCATGGTGGTGCACACCTTTATCCCAGCACTCAGGAGGCAGAAGCAGGCAGATCTCTGAGTTCGAGGCCAGCCTGGTCTACTGAGTGAGTTCCAGGACAGCCAGGGCTACACAGAGAAACCTTGTCTCAAACAGCCAAAAAGAAAGGGGGGTGAGAGGAAGAGGGAGATCTGTTCAACTCTGCAAAGACCTCAGGGATACAGGACTTATGGCCATCTTAGGGCTATTGAAAGAAACCAGCACAAGTGACAAGTATATTGCTAAAACACAAACAAACAAAAGAACTTCATGGCTTGGGAGATGCTTGGTGGTTACAATGTTTGCCATGCAAACATGAGGACCCCATTCAGATCCCCAGAACCCACATAAATGTTGGATGTAAATGGAGGCTCACCTCTAAGTCTAGCTTTAAAAGGTTGAGATGGGATCCTCAGAGCAAGCTGGCTAGAAAGACTAGCCATATCAGTGAGCTCTGGGTTTGACTGAGATACCCTGTCTCAAAGAATAAGGTAAAAGAATGGTCAAGAATGATTCCCAACATCACATAGGCATACATACACGTGTGTACACAGGCACACTGCAGACATACACATGGAAATGGAAAGGGATGGGATATCTTCTTTAGGACTGGGGATACTGTTCTGTAGTAGGGCAGTGCCTAGCATCTTGGGATCCAGGATTCACGCATTCACACACATTCCAATGGATGTGAGGAGTCTTTGAGGATGTAAGACTCCACCCACAGGAGTCTCCCTGTCTAAGGTTGAGCCAAGGGGCTGGAGGGTGGAAGTGTGGGCAGAACAAGCCCATGACCTCACCTGTGGCGTTAGTCGGATGTTGTCATCACGCACAAAGCCCGAGTTGGAGTTATACTTGATGTACTTGCCCTCAATATAATGTTCCAGGTGAAAGAGGGGTTGGCCTTGTCTGTCTTTCAGTTCAATGATGCACATCTGCATGATATCCACCTGGTGGAAGGGCAGGGAGTAGGGTCAAACGGAAGGACTGGGCTGGGAGCATGCTACTCACCTGACTCAGATCCTGGTCTTAACCACTCACTAGCTCTTCAGCAAGGACTGCTAAGTGTCCCCCCAATCCATTCTCCCCCTTTCCTTTAAATATGAAGATCTCTATCTCTGGACTTTAGCAGGAATCAGAGCCAGTATCACAAAAGTGAACCACATTGATTAGCCTCTCTTGCAGCTAGATATGATCATGTGACCACACCTAGCCAACAGGAAATGAGAACCAGCAATGCCATAACTGCAGTCTGCCTGGCAGACTACTTGGGAGCTAGAACTGGTCAATGCAGTCCTAGGAGGTGAGAGTAACAGGACAGAAGGAACCAAGCCTGTGGATGACTTCAAGGGCACAGGTATCAGCCTGCTCAGAGCCACATTTACACAAATGATAAAGAAACCATTTTGTGTCTTTGTAGATTTGTGGATCTGTACGCTAGCAACTCAGACTGGGCCTGACACTAATACTCTATGTTTGGCAAGTTATTTCAAGTCACTGTGTTTTAATTTTCTTAGGTGCAGATATGGGATGTCAGGCTTGGCACAAGATTAAATTTATTGATGCATAAAGAGGTCACTGTTCATGCTATTGTTATTGTAAGATGTGGTTAGATACAATGTCCCCAGCTGGTAGTATCATGGAACCTTTAGCAAGTGGAGCTTCAGCATGGGAGGTGGGTCATTGGATAGCCCTTGGGGTTTTATAGCCCAGCTCCACTTCCTGTTTCCTTGACTATCTGCCACAAGTTCCTGCTGACAGGCCTTTCCTACCAACTATGAGCCAAAATTAACCCTTCTCCTTAAATAGTTCCTTGTCCCAACACCAAGAAAAATAGTTTTTTTTCCCCTGCAATGGGAACTACAAGAAATGCCGACATTTTTTAAATTTTTATTTTTTTTTAAATTAATTTATTTTAGTGGGGAGATTTCAAGAAAGGGTCTTACTATGTAGCCCCTGGCTGTCCTGGAACTCACTATGTAGACCAGGCTGGCCTTGAACTCAGAGATATGCCTGTCTCTGCCTCCCAAGTGCTGTATTACAAGTGTGTGCCACTACGTCCTGCTGCATTTTTATAAAGTATATGTTGACTGTTACATACAGTTGCTAATGTATACACTGTGAATGGTTTGTAAAGAGGAGTAAAAGAGACCTGTAGTTTCTAATTCCTGAGGATTCTGCATGGCACCTGTTACTCTCAGCACCATCCGCAACATGGAGAGAACCAGGTTTGAGCTTCAAAACCAAGGACCATGTAGGGAGCAGAGTCACCAGACAGGCAGCAACAGCTGCAGGAGCCCAGAGGCAACAGCTGCAGTTCTGAGAACCAAGCAGGGTGGAAGAGGCAAGCAGTTCCAGGAAGCGGCCTTTCTCCAGGCTGGCTCAGTCCCTATAAGGAAGGTGTGACGTGGCTTGCTGGGTAAGGGACAGTGCACAGTTGAGTGGGCAACCAACAGCTGCTCAGATAACCACGTTTGTCTGCTTTCTTTAATTGAGCTTTGTTATCACCCATTCAATATCCAGGCACCAGGGGACAGAAACAATACACAAAATTCCCCTGGGGGAGGGCGGGCGTTGCACTAAAATATTAACTAAATGGATAGGACCCTTTCAGATGATCACACTGCTTCAAAGAAAGGAGACTAGAACAAAGCAATAACGTGACAAAGGTGACTGGGAGGAAGGGGATCTTACTTAGGATAGGCTGTTGGCCTTGCTCTGGAGGTGACAGGTGACACGTAAGCTGAGCCCTGGACTATGAGAAGCAGCTCACCATACAGAGATCAGGGAAGTGACACAGGCTTCAAGCCACAGCCAGAACAAAGGGCCTGGGGCAGGAAATAAGCCAGGAAGGAAGACAAAGGAGGCCAGATCCAACTGTAGCAAAGTGCTGCGGTCACCACCTATGAGAGTGGGGCTATGGTTTCTTTTTTGTTGTTTTTCATTTGTTTGTCTGTGAGGCAGGGTCTCACTCTGTAGCTCTGGCTGGTCTGGAACTTGTTACATAGACCATACTGGCCTTGAACTCACAGAAACCTGCCTGTCTCTGCTTCCCGGGTGCTGGGATTAAAGGCATGAGCCACCACTGCCCAGCAGATTGTGGCCTCTCGAGTCCACCTCAAGTGTGCTTAATGGATGTCCTTGTAAGCAATTGATTGATAAATCCCACTGGTGCCTTTCCTGAGGCACCATACCATCAGGGTCTGTGTCTAATGGGTACTCAAACAACGGAGGCAGGACAGAGGCAGAGAGCAGCGTTTGCTCAAATGGCCACAGACAACAAGTTTGCTTGGCACAGGCCCTGTAACAACATAGGGGCGAGGGAAAGGAGGCAATCTGGTGGAAGGGAAGGCCTGGATTGTAGCACTGGTTCCCATCCCTGCCTGGCCTGGGCGGGTTGGTTAAGCCAGTTCCCCAGGGAGCTCACATCCATCCCCATGCCTGCTGTTGCTTGGTGGTCATCATGTTCCCAGTCCAGTCCACATGGCCTGGGTGGAAGGGCTTTCATTCCTGATACAAAGGTGAGCACAGGGCTCAGGCTACCTTATCGACATACTCCCACCCCCTGAATACCTTGGTGGGTCAGACATCACCTGATAATCAGAGCCAACTAAGCCTAGCTCTGAGACTGTCACTGGAACTTCTTGGAATCAAGGTACTGTCATCCCAACAAGGACGGTGAGAATCAAGCCTGCAGAGGCAGGAACTAACCAACACAAGTAAGAGTGATGTCAACCCAGACCCCCAGGCCAGAGGTGGCAGAAAGTCCCTAATAACCTCAGTTGTAGTTGGATCTAGTTTTCAAGCACATAAAACAACAATTTCCCTTTTTGGATTAAGCCAGTGTATGCAAACAATAAAAGGGACAATGAAATGGCTCAGAGTGTAAAGGTGCTTGCCACCAAATTTGATGACCTGAGTTCAATTCCTGGGCCCTGTATGGAAAAAGGTGAGCATCAACTCTCAAGGGATGTCCTCTGATCTCCATACATGTGCTGTGTGTGGCATGTTTGCACCGGCCATACCACAAAATAGATAAAAACTTAAAAAAAAAAAAAAAAAAGATTTTATAGAGATCATAACAAACACCCATCTATAAATAGAGATAAAAATGCTCCAATTACAGAGCTCTCTGTTTTTTAGATACAGATGATTCACTGCATATGAAGTACATGGCTTACCATGTCAAAAAAATGGTGGTGGTTACTGGCAACTGGTAAGAAGGCAAAGGGCTAGGCGTGGTGGCACATGCCTTTAATCCCAAAATTCCAGAGCCTGAGGGAGCAGGATCATAAACTCAATGGCAGAGCAAGACTCTACCTCAAAACATCAGGGGTTTGAGGTGTGGCTCCATGGTAGGAGCACTTGCCTAGCATATGAGAAGCTCTGATTTCAATCCTGAGCTCTGCAAAGAAGAGATGAAGACAGGACCCTGTGTTTCACCATCACCCTTGTGGCCAGTCACTGGTGTAGGAGGGAGGCGGGTGGGGCTCACGAACCTGCTTGGGGGGCTTGTGCCGATTGTACTCCTCCCCCCAGAGCTTAGCCTCCATCTGGAGCTGCACATCCTCAAAGTATACACTCCTGTCCACCGGCTCGATGTAGCGCTTTGCCACATAGTTGGAGGCTGCCTTCCATTGCTGGCCATGCAAGAAGTTAGAGAGTTTCTTCCTGGGGAGAAAGACAAGGGGGAGCCTGCCTAGAACTCTGGGGTTCACTGAGGACACAACCCTGGGACCTCAGGACAGCTAGACCCTGTCTGTCATGACTAGGTGGAGGAAGGACCGAGTACAGGAGGCAGGGAAAAGCAACATCCCCACTCTCTACCCAGAGCCAGGGCTAAGGCCAATGTCCATGTCTCTGTGCCTCCAAATACCAAAGCAGGTGACTGAGCATGCCTTTTCCGCCCAGAAATCTACAGCTGGGTCAGTGTGGGGTCTGACAGACACTGGGTGGAGAGGAACCTGGGTTACAGGAAGGCACAGGCCACTTGCCTCCAGCCTTAGGTTGGAAATACCCCAAAGTCCTAGCTTTTAGGAATCGTGGCAGATGCCCCAGGCCAATTCACTTACGTTCTGAAGCATTCCCTCATTGCTCCACGGCCGAAGGGCTGAAAGACAGGACAGAGTCAATCAGTGCCCACACTCCAAGGTCCCCTTTGTCACTGCTTACCCAGCGGGTGTCCTGTACATTATCTCAATCTTAATATCCTAGGCTGTCCCTCCTGTGCCTCAGCACCAAAGCCTGGCAGGCTTTTCAGCCTGCAGGATGCTGGGATGAGGAAGACCCCTGCTACATCATCTCAACCCAGAGGGAGAACCCACAGTGTGGGGTCAAGATGCTGGGGAGGGGCAGTGCACTGCATTGGGTGTGTTCAGTCTTTGCTTTTCCTCTCTTTGCTTCCTGGCCACTATCAGGTGAACAGCCCTTCTCTGCTATGTGCTCCTGCCAGGATGTACTGCGCCCATAGGCCCAAAGCAATAGAGCCAACAGACACAACTGGAAGTTCTGAAACTACCAGCCAAAACAAACCTTTTCTCTTTTAAAATGATTATGTAAGCTGGGCAAGGTGATGCACACCTTTAATCCCAAACACTTTGGAGGCAGAGGCAGGAGGATCTCTGCGAGTTTAAGGCTAGCCTGGTCTATATAATGAGTTCTAGGACAACCAGGTCTTAATAGAGAGACCCTGTCTCAAAAAAGAAAAACAAAACAAAAAAGAAGCAAAAAAGGATGATTGTATAGGGAATTGTGCTATAGGCTTGAAAAGCTGACTAATGCTGTCTCAAAACAGAAGGAAGGAGGCTAGAAAAATGGCTCAGCAATTAATGCAGAGGACTCAAGTTCAGTTCCCACCATCCGTGTTGGGCGGCTCACAACTACCTGTGACTCCAGCTCCATGGCCCTCTTCTGGCCTCTAGGGGTACTGTACTTACTTACACATACCAGCACACACACACACACACACACCCCACCACACTTAAAATAATGATGATGAAGAAGGAAGGGAAATAGTAACAATAGAAGGAAGGGAAGGGAAAGGAAGGCAACCTAAATGCCTATCAGCCATCTGCCACACAAACCAACTAGGTCTGTTCATTCAATGAAGTACTTACAGCGAAGAAAGAAAAAAAAGGAAAATGTTGAGTAAAGAAGCCACACTCAAAAGAGACTATGACAGATATGTGAAAAGTCTTAGGACAGGAATGATGAACCGTTAGGCAGAGTTGGGATAGTGCTGAACCTTGGTGGGGAAGCAGTGACCGAAAGGAGCCTGTGGGGACGCTGCTATCTGCTTCTCTGGGTGCTGTGACAGCACATCCACCTTGGGAACACTCATCATGTTGGATGCTTTGCTTGCTTCTTGGTGTGGGGATGGAACCCAGAGCCTCTCACATGCCAAGTGCTTACACGCCAATGAGGAATAGCTCTAGGCCAACCGTGTGCTTTTCTGCATTATGTATGTTACATTGAGAGTAGTCCCCCTGCTCTACAGGAAGAGCTCTTTTGTTTCCAGTCCTGCTTGCTTTGCTTGTTTATGTTTTTGCAGGTTGGTTGCAGCCACTGAATGTTTAGTAGCTTTAAAAAAAAAAAACAGGTAATGCCAAGTAAATCAGTGCATAGACATTGGATCGCTGAGGAGTCTTGATGGTATCTTTGTGTGTGAAATGTCTATTACAAAAGGGGCCAGAGGTTTCCAGGAGCTGGGGTGATGGCGGAAAAGGGTGAAAAGGAAGGGTAAAAATGTTCTGACAACAGCTCCACAATTAGAGGAGGGTCTTTCTGGGCTACATCTTGCACAGGTCATGTGAGAGTGTCAGTGTGCCTCAGGGGTGCAATCCCTGATGGGCAGTCCATGCTCCAGTGTGTGGTTCCATGAGTACACTAGGAGACTCTGTGGGTTTAAACAGAGTATATGAAGTTGTGTAGGTATGTGTGTGGGGGTGAGGGTAAGGACATGGAGGAATTAGAGGGAATGGTAGAGGGAAGATTTGATCACAACACATTATGTGCATGTATGAAATTCTGAAACAATACATTTTTTAAAATGGGATAAGAAGTTCTGGAATTGAGTGGTGACTGTTAAGCAACTGAAGTGTATACCCACCTCCCTTTCTTCTTCTTGAAGTGCTGGGGATGGATACCAGGGCCTTATACATGCCAGGTAAGCATGCTACCACCAACCTAGATCCCAAGCCTGGACTGTGTAAATTAGGGAGAAATTTGTAGGTGTATGAGACACATGGTAATGAACTGGTATTTAAAAACACAAAATGGAGGCTGGTGAGAACGGCTCGGTGAGTAAAGTTGCTTGTAGACAAGTCTGACAATATGAACATCCAGGACCCGCGTGACAAGGAGAGAACCAACTGTCACAACTGTCCCCTGACCTCTACATATGCACTGTAGCATACGCGCCCACATACACAAATGAACAAATAAATGTAATCATCATCATCATCATCATCATCATCATCATCAAAAAGGCCAGCGATTGGCTCAGCAAGTCAAAGTGCTTACACCTAGCCTGACAACATGAATGTGATCCCTGGGATCCACATGGAGGAAAGAGACAAACAATACAACGCTGTCCTCTGGCTTCCAGAAACAAATTGCGGTACACACGCGGGAACATGTATACACACACATACACAAAATAAAAATATAATTTAAAAACCTTTAAAAGACATAATATGCAAACAATAACACAGAAAAACCTCAAAGGCTGAAAATAAAATTAAAGTGGGTTCACAGCATGCATGCAGGAGGCTGTGGCAGGGAGAACATAAGTTTGAGGTCAACCTAGGCTACATAGTGTGACGCTGGCCAATCTGTCCTGCAAGGAAAGAACCTGTCACATACATAACCAGAGAGAGAGAGAGAGAATAAGTAAATGAATGAATGAATATAAAAACAAACAAAATTAAGTAAATCAGGAGTGGAAGGAGGGCACTAAACAGGCTTGGGAAAGTGCATACTCGGCCCTGTCCCCTCCACAGCTCAGGCTTCTCCTTACCTGAGATGCCATCTTGATCAGAACCTCGTCTTTCAGCCATTCCCCGGTGACAGCGTTGTACCTACAGAGATCAGAGCCCACCTAGAGCATCCTGGTCCTGTCCCTCACTAGCTCAGACTCTCCTGGGCTCTCTCTGGGCCCAGGACCCAGCCTGCTCTGCACCTGAGCCAACAGGCTTGCTGACTCTTGGGGTGGGCTGTAGACACCATCCTCTCTTCTTTCCCTCCCCTCCTCCCTTCTTCCTCCCCTCCCAGGCTCTACCCATGACCTTGAGGGGCCTTGTCTTTCCTCAGACACACTTAGACCTTCTGCACGGTGTTGCCATTTTACCCAGCACTCACTGCTGGGCTCCTGCCTGGCTTGCTTTGCTCTTTCATCAGGCCACAACTCCACAAAACAGGCCCATGTCCGTCTTGCTTACCACAGGGCCCAGTCTGTGTAGATGCTTAAGAAACACTCATTGGATGGATTACTGGAGATAAAAATATCCTTGTAACTGATCTACGTAACTGTGAGGTCTCAGCTGGTCCAACAGGCAGTCCATATATCCAGAAATGAGCTCAGGCTGGACTATAGGAGGATCTCAGATATATGGACTGCTGGAGACCTACAGTAACAAACCAGCAGGTACAGAGAGGGCAGGAGGCAGCAGTCTTGGTTTTGCCAAGCACCTGGGCCAGGCACAGCCCACACAGGTAGCTATATCTCCCAAGAGGTAAAGACTGTCACAGTGCGTGTACGGGACTTGCTTCTGAGGCAACATAAGAAGGAGTCTGCTGGGTCCGTGAAAGAGGGGGGGGAGGCATGGAGAAAGACAGAGGTAGAGATGAGAAAGAGATTGAAAGAGGGACTGATTAAGAGATTCAGAGTGCAGATCTCTGTTAGTTCAAGGCCAGCCTGGTCAACGGAGTGAGTTCCAGGACAGCCAGAGTTACAACAGAGAAACCATGCCCCAGAAAAAGAAAACAAGAGATTGAGAGTGTTAGAGAGAGGTGAGAGACAGAGATATGAAGAGACAGAGAGAAAAAGAGAGAGGGAGATGGAGAGAGGAATGGAAAGAAAGATGATGAAGAGTGATGGAATAAAGGAGGGAGAAGAGGCAGAAGGAGGGAGGGCTGTCTCCAGAATCCTCCTTCCCAGAGGACATCTGGCAGCCTCAGGCCTGCTAGGTCTTAAACAGACTTGCCTGGTGGAGCTCCTGAGCTCAGTGAGTCACTACAGCAAGAACCAGCCCTTATCTCCAGCCAGTGGTTTCCTGGCTCAGAACTCTCAGACCTGGGAGAACAGGTTTGTCAGAGCTGGAAGCCTGTGCAAGGAGGAACTAACAGAAGCCTGGCAGGTCACCGCCCCAGGCTCAAAGGAGAAGGGCTCTGCCAGCCTGTCAGTCTGCTTACAGCTACTGGGAAGCGAGTACTGGAGGCCATGGGTGCACTACTCCCTCACCTTCACTCTAAGAGGCACCCAGAGGCTGGGGAAAGGGGTCAATGTGCGAGCTTGAAAGGGTCTTGCTTGCTGCTCACAGCCGCTAACATCATAAAGGCAAGTGTCGACCAGGGCTGGTGACACATACCTGTCACCCCAGCTACTTTCAAAGGTGAGGCTGAAGAACAGCCAAGTCCAAGGTCTATCTGGGTTATACAGTCAGTTCAAAGTCATCCAGGTAACTTAGGGGACCCTGTCTCAAAATAAAAATAAAACAAAGGCTGGCAGTGTGGCTCACTATGCTACTTGTCTAGTATATAGGAAGCCCTAGATTGGAACCCCAGTAACACAATAAGTAAGTGGATGAATGACTAAATGCCTACTGTTTTCATGGAGTGCTTACTATGTGCTGGATTCTTAAACAAATGGCTTCATTTAATCTTTGCAGAGACCCTAAGAAGGCCATAGTTATTATGTCTGTTTTACAGAAACTAGCTCAGAGGTGAGGTCTCTTGCTGCAGGATTCAAACCCAGGCATGTCTAAACCAGAACTGAGCTCTCAAGCATCCTGGAACATTCAAAGGGACAGGCTGACAAAGGGCCAGCTTAAAAAAAAAAAAAAAAAACAAAAAAACAAAAAACAACCTAGGGCCAGAGAAGGAAGCTGCTGGTTTAGAAATTTCAGAATGTTCCAGACAACCACGCTTGGCCTCCGGTGATCAGAATGTTCTAGACAGCCATGCTTGGCATCCTCTCACTGGCAGTCTGCGTAGCATAAAGTCAGCCATTTAGTTAGGAGATCAACAGTTCAGCCTGGTCTCAGGTCCCCGCTGATACAGAGCCAACCCAGCATAGGGCCCCTCTTTCCTGGTGACCCCCAGGGCCTGGACACTGTGTTACCCAGTGTTCTCACAGGTAAAAAGAGGGAGAACCTATTTCTACCTCACATTCCAGGGTCCCCACCATGCTCAGCTGCCCTGCCCGACACTGGGAGGTGGGCCACTGACTGCGGCGAGGGGACACATGAGAGGCTCGGCGGCCATCTCCTTGAAGGACGGGAGTAGAAATGATGGGGAGGGAAGAGAACAGAGTGTGCTGGCTGAGGAAAAGTGATGCTACTTCCAGTGGCCAGCCATCAAAACCTGCTGTGCCGCCTCTACTGGACAAGTGTTGGGATGATGGTGTTGCAAATCAGAAGGACCCTGGATCCCTGAGCTGCCCTACAGAGCTGCTCAACTCTCAGCCGACTTCAAATGCCTCGAGGATATATGCATCTTTGCTGCACAAAGCACACCCCCCATCCAAGTCAGGTAGGACCAAAAGTTCTCTGTGTTTCAGATTGTTTCCAATTTTGAATGTTTGCACCGATTTAACTGGTTTGGCTGCTCTAATTCTAACAACTCCCCTTGTTGTAGAGTCTGAGATGTGGGTATTGCATTCTTTGCTTGTGTCTCCCTAACTATAAGCAGAAGCAGGACCCATGATGCTCCCCACCCCTGCAAGGACTCCTCAAAGCCCCTGGGATAAACTGCTGACCTGTGCCGAGTAGCATGTTCTGTGGCAATGTCCTCGAGATGGAACTCGGCCCAGGGGTCAGGCATGTGCTTGGCCTTCTCAATTGCATGCTTCCAGGCTTCCTGCAGAAGGCAAAGGCAGCATTAGGCTCAGGCCAGGGTCAGCCAGCCGCCTCTTCCCCACTTATGTCCCCTGGGGAGGACCATAGCATCCAAAAGAGGATTCCCATCCACTGTCCCCCCAGGAAGAGTCCTGGAGGGACCCAGTGTGTTCTCATGGGCACAGTCTATGAGCAGAAGTTGCTGATGTGTAAATAACAATTCACTTGCTGCCAAAAAGTTAAGAGTGAAAATAAGACATTTTTTTTGGGGGGGAGGGGTGCTGGAGGAATGGCTCAGTGGTTAAGAACATGCACTGCTCTTGCAGAAGACCCGAGTTTGGTTCTCAGAAGCCACATCATGTAGCTCACAACTGCCTGTAACTCCAGCACCAAGGATCTCTTGCCTTCTTCAGGCAAGTAAGCCTGTGTGCATGCACACATACAATTTTTTTTAAAGATAAAATATGAATTCCAGGCAGGCAGACTTCTGTGAGTTCAAGGCCAGCCTGGTCATCACAGTGAATTCCAGGACAGCCAGAGCTACATAATAAGACCCTGTCTCAAGAAAGAGAAAGAAAAGAAAAGGAAAAAAAAAAAAAAGCCAGTCATGGTGGCCCTGTATTTAATCCCAGCACTTGGGAGGCAGAGAGAGGTAGATCTCTGAGTTTGAGGCCATCCTGGTCTACAGAATGAGTTCCAGGACAGCCAGGGCTACATAGAGAAACCCTGTCTCAAAAAACCTAAGATACATACATACATACATACATACATAGATGCATACATACATACAAACATAGATAAAATATAATATTGGGCTGGAGAGATAGCTCAGTGGTAGAGTACTATTATACTAGACCCTAGGTTTGGTAACTAGAAAATGTTCCTTTTCCTCCATCATTTTAACAAAGCTTAAAGCATTTTAGTGAGTGCCTGTCAGAACACCGATTTCCCAATGTAGCACCACTGCAAATTGACCCTTTGCAAAAGGCACTTTGCTAAAGAGCTATAATGGGGGAAAACAACAACAACCTCATTCCTTAACTGCACCCAGAAGCTCCTACATGGAGGAATCAACCCCACAAAAACACAGCACAAACACACTTTCACACTAATACAAGATATCCTGTGATGCGGCAAGAATGAACGTAAAACTACGTGCTATGGCAAGGGCTGCTTAAACAGGGTTCTATTACTTCCATTTAGAAGGCTAAGAAAGGGAGGCACAGTGGGGCACATCTCCAGCCTCAGCACTGTCATGAGTTTGGAGTCAGCCTGGATTACATAGGAAGCGCCAGGGCAGACGGGGGTACATAGAAGGAGGAGGAGGACAGGAAGAGAAGGACAAAGGAGGTAGAGGAAGGGAAGGAGGAGGAAGAAAAGCTGTTAAATGGCGTTGTGATATGCTGTGGTCTGAACATGTCCCCAAAGGCTCATGTGCCAGAAACTCAATCCGTGAACTCCCATGGGGATGGTATTTAGAGATGGGGACCTTGGGAGTTGACTAGGAGTAGAGGAGGCCAGGTAGGTAGATTCCCCCTCTCAGCCCCACAATGACACCAGTGGCTTAATGAAAAGAGGAAGAGATCAGGGTTAATACAGTCGCTCTATCTCATCATGTGATGCCTTCCACCATACTAGGTAGGACACAGCACTACGAGTCTCTCACCAGATGCCAAATATTGCTCTTAGACTTCCCAGGATACAATCTTATAAACTAAATAAGCTTCTTTTTAAAAAAGAAATGTTTTAATTAATTAATTGACCCCTCCTCCCTTTTTTCCCTTTTTGAGTCAAGGTTTCATAGTGTAGTCCTCACTGGTCTAGAACTCACTATGTAGACCAGGTTGGCCTCAAATTCACAAAGATCCTATGGCTTCTGCTTCCCAAGTGCGGGGATTAAAGGTGTGTACCAAGACACCCAGCCAACAGCTATTCTATCTAAACTACCCAGTCTCAGTTGCTTTGTTACAGCAACAGAAAGCAGAAGACCCAGTAACATATTCCCATTTTCACTTTCTTCAGCTCATTTTATTGCTTTGGGGGACACCAAAGCAGAATCTTCTTTGCCCTTCCCAACCAACATCCTTAGTCTGTGTGCTTTCTTTACTACCCTTTTGCTTTCTTCCTAAGGAACTCAAATCTTTGTCCCATGGCCTCTCCAGAATCATCAAGACTCAAACTCCCAAGAATCCAAGAATCCAAAGGATTCTCTCTATGGGGAGGATAATGGGAAGAGGACTGGGCATCATCTGGGTAGACAGACAGTCAAGAGACAGCAGTTCAGACTGCCTTTGTCATCACTGACGCTCAATGCCCCAGTTATCCTTGGAAGAAGTCCAATTTCCCAGCCTAGTGGAGCTGCAAGATGCTCACCCTCCAAGCATTGATACCTTACTGGGACCCTGCTGAAAACAGAAGTCAGGAAAAGGAGCTGAGACTTCACACACACACACACACACACACACGCAAGGACTCTCTTGCAAGGGGCGTTCCAATCTCTGCAAAGTCCACAGAAGTAAAGCCCATATTTTTTTTCCCTCCAGTTTGGAAGCTAATTTAGGATTTATGAAACTACTTGGCAAATACAGGAAAAAACAATCCAGTCCACCACAGTCCCTATGCCCCAGCTGCCACTGCCCACAACCCCACTGAGTTCTGTTCTATGCATTTTTTAAAACAAGATTAGAACCCCACAGACAACACAAGCTACATCCTTTCTGGGGAGCAGATCCCTGGGACTTCATACTTCATTTAATGGTCCTAACTTCATGCCCTATTCCAAAAGAATCATCAGCTTCACATGAAAACCACAGGCACTATAGAATTCTGGATTAGAAAGTAGAAGTCTGGGGCTAGAAAGATGGTTCAGTGATTAAGAACACTAGTTGCTCTTCCAGAGGACCTGGGTTCAATTCCCATTTACCCGCATGTCTCCTCACAATCCTCTGCAACTCCAGTTCCAGAGGATCTGGCACTTTCATACAGATATAAATGCAAGCAATGTACATAAAATAAAAATAAATGATTTAAAATTTTCTTTCAAAGTGGAAGTCCTTCCAACAAGCCCTTCTTGTGCTGAAATTTGCTAGACACTCAGCCTTTGTTAAGACTTCCATTAAGAGCAGCACGCCTTACATTTGTTCTAAATCCTATTTTCTGCATTTAACATTTAGTCTTGGAAGTCCCTCGGGCCCATATGCACAGACTGCTAGCTGACCTAGCAGCCTTCCCAGGACTGTGGGATACAGAACTGTGTGGATGTACACTATGCACTCATCCAGCCTCCAGGAGATCGTAATTGGATGCCTTCCAGGATGTCCCAGTACAAACAGTGCTGACTCAAACATTTTTGTCTCTACAACTCTGCATACTTACACAAGATCTCTGTAGGATATCTTGTTTTCATTGTAATTACTGAAAAGTCTGTGAGCCTGGGAAACAGGTCAGTGGCAGAGTGTTCCAGCCCTGGGTTCAATCCTTAGCAGTAAAACAAAAGAATTAGAAATTGTCTCCCTGAAAATGTTCCTGTAAGTTACCCTCCAAGGAACAGTGAATATGTCATTCAAATTTTAACAGGAAACTTTGTCAAGTAAGTATAAAATTTATACATTTGCAACAGTATAGAGTAATACACTATGTGAGTTTATTACTATAGAATTGGCTCTTCACCCTCTCTCCATGCTTACTTAGACTTTAAACTTGAACTCATTTTTTTCCCTCTTATGAATGACTTCCCGGCAGATACATTGAAATCCAAAACAGTTCCTGAATTTCAATCCCTGTACTTTAAAAGACACATCACTGTCTCCTCTTGTATTTCAATTGCTAGGAATGGCTCGTCTCTGTCTGGGGAAGTGTAGGCTGCCTGTCTCTCTGAGCACGTCTATACCTGTGGAAACATGTTCTCTGGCTGTGTCTATCTTGATTGACAACTCCACCACTCCCTACACCACCAGCAACAAGGATGTCCCACTCAGGGAGATGGATTATCAACAGAAGTCACCTGGCTAGATTCAGTAGCTTCAACAGTTAAAGGGTTGGGGCTATGGCTAGTCAGTACAGTACTTGCCTAGCACACACAGGCCCCAAGTTCTACGCCCAATACCACTGAAAACAAAACCCAAAAAGTAAAAAAGGAAGAATGTTTTACAGGTGAGGGTGTGGCATTTGGAGGAGACAAAATCGCTTTTTTTCCCAAACCCAAGAGTCATTCCACACCCCACTAGCCACAGGTGGTTTTACTGCAACTGACTTGTTTCTAAGACGGGGTCTCACTGTATAAGCTGGTCCCAAGTTCTCCATCTTCCTGCCTCAGCCTCCCAAGTGCTGGAATTATAGGTGTTCACCACCACACCTAGCTGCAACTGACTTGTCTTTTTTTTAAAGCACAGCCTAAAAAGTCTAGTACTGGGGTGATAGCTCTGTCAAGCAAGGTGCCTTCTGCCAGTTTTGACAACCTGAGTTCAATCCTGGGACCCACTGGCTCTGTGGAAGCACCATACTTTTTGTTAATAAGGATGAATTTGGGGGGGATTAGTGCCTGATGTTTTTCATGGCCCCTGCACCTGGGATAGACCCCTCCCACCACAAAGTGGCTCTGTAAAAGGGCAATGCACATCAGAGGTGACTCTGCCTGACAGTGGTGTGTGATATTTTTACCATTAGGCCAGGAAAACTGCATATTTCTTTACAATGAGAACATACTCCAGGATTGCATGTATAGTGTGGTTAGTCAGTCTGCGCACTCGTGTGTGATGTGTGAGTGCTGGGGACTGAGCCGGGGCCTCATGCGTGCTAGGCAAACACTCTACCATTTTACTGTATTCTCAGCCCTGCAAGTGTAAACCAGAGTTAACAGACAAAAATTATTAATGTAAATGATTCTTTGTTGATGCCTCTAGGCATGCACCCAGGGCCTCACAGATGTTAAGCACATGCTCTACCACTGATTGGCACACGAGCAATTAGATGATTAAGAAATTTCTACCAGCTCCAATAGTCTCTAGTTCAAATGATTTTATTTTTTATTTTTTTTTTGGTTTTCAAGACAGGGTTTCTATTATAACTCGGGCTGTCCTGGAACTCACTCTGTAGACCAGGCTAGCCTCCAATTCACAGAAATCTGCCTGCCTCTGCCTCCCGAGTGCTGGGATTAAAGGCGTGCGCTTCCACCGCCTGGCCTCAAATGATTTTAAATCTCAACTGCTGAATTAATTTTCCATGGATCAGGCACTGAAAGTTCGTCATAAAAAAGAGGAAGGAATCAGGAAGAGTGGCACAGGAGGCTGCTGAGTTCAAAGTCAGCTAGCAACATGGCAAGACCTTAAAGAAAGGATTAGAGATGGCTCAGTGGTTGAGAGCACTGACTGTTCTTTCTGTCCAGAGGCCCTGGGTTCGATTCTCAACATCCACATGGTGGCTCACCACTATCTATAACTCCAGTTCCACGGGGATCTTGTTCTCTTTTGACCTCTGCAGGTACTTGCACATGGTGCACAGACATATACAGACAGAACACCCATATACATAAAAAATTTTTTTTGAAAAAGGAAAGAGAGAATGGAGGGCCGAGGTGATAGGGCTAAGTAGGTGAAGGTAATTGACACCAAACCTGACAGAGTGAACTCAGTGTCTGGGACCCACATTGTAGAAGAGAAAAACCTATAAGCTGTCCTCTGACCTATACGTGCACAAATAAGTTTAAAAAAAAAAAAGGAATAGAAAGGCTTGATCCTTCTAAGTCTAATAATACAAAATCAAAAGTAAATAAGCAGAATCTCGACAATGCGAACACATTTCCCAGAAGGCACAGGGAGTGAATGGAAGAACATGTCAGGTGTCTGCAAAGGCCTTAGCATAGGTCACAATGGAGCTGGGCTTCTTGTTCTTGTTTTGGTTTGGTTTTGAGACAAGGTCTCATGTATTCCAGGCTAGCTTGATATAGCCCATGACGACCATAAATTTCTGCTCCTCTTGCCTCCACCTCCCCAGTGCTGGGATTATACCACCACACTGGGTTTATGCAGAGCTTGAACTCAGCAATTCATGTATGCTAAGCAAGCACTCTGCCTTCTGAGCTAGTTACAACCCTTGTTTTAACATTACTATTATTATTTCCACGATCACAGAGATCACAGCCTTTTATGAAGCATCCAGGGACTGACTGAGCCCTCCTTCAACGATCAACTATTCCGTTAAAATGTTCTGTTTCACTGTTGTTCTGTAGATTCCAAGAAATACAACTCTGAGTCAGCCCAACTCTCCTTCCTGGAGGAAAAAGAGGGTTCACACCAGACTCCATGGGAAAATGCAAAAAGCAGAAAGAAGTGAAGGATCGCAGCCAGGCTAGGACAGGAGACCCACAGGGCTGTGAATCTGTGAGGTCTGCCTCATTCCATGCACATGCACTGAACAGCTTTACATACTCATCCATGGAACCCAGCACTTCATAGAGCACTGAAATAGTAGAACCTGTCAAAGTATCCCACAAATCCCAAGAACCTGGAGAAACTACAGCACTAAAGTACATCCATGCAACAGATCAACATGGAGCAGAAAGATGATTTTTTTTTCTTCCAGTACTGTGGATTGAACCTAGGACCTCTGTCATGCTAGGGGAAGAACTCTGCCACTGAACTATATCCCCAACTGAACTATAGTTCCAGTCTTTTTTGTGTTTGTGTGTCTGCTTGGTCAAAGCCTGCCAATAGGAGTGTGATTTCCCGGGACCCACATGGTAGAAGGAAAGAACCGGGTTCAACTTATACTTTGACCTCATACACGCGCCGCAGAATGTGTGTGCCCTCCCAAAACAATACATAAAGAAACCATGTTGAAAAAGTAAAACAATCGGGCATGGTGGTGCATACCTTTAATCCCAGCACTCAGAAGGCAGAGACAGGTGGATCTCTGTGAGTTCAAAGCCAGCTCAGTCTACATAGAAAGCTTCTGGTCAGTCAATACTACTACATTGTGAGGTCCTGTCTCAAGATAAGTAAGTAAATAAATAAGCCAAAGATCAAAAGACTTTCCTGTTTACAAAGAGTAGCTACAACTGGTCTCCCTAACTTTTGGGGTTCAAAGCCCTGGTTAGGAAGAAAGGTAAAGATGGCAATGATAAAAAAAAATCAAAGCAACAGCATTTGCTAGGGTGACATAATGCTGTGGACTCTTGGGAGCCCCCGTTAAGACAGCATTCTACCTGCATCTCATGGCAGTTTGTGAGGACAGACAGATATTTGGGAGATTCCAAGTTCAGAACACAAGGGAAGTTGGGGAATGTGAGACCCAGGACTCAGACAGATTGAAGCTTTGCCCTGGCTGGCAAGAAGTTAAACACAGTTACTATGAGCTTTATCTGTGCCACTCCTCAAAATGGATCTATGCATACAAAGTGTCTGTGGGCCAGGAAGACGGCTCAGTGGGTGAGGGCGTTTGCTATCAACCTTAATGACTTGAGTCTCATCTCTCTACCAATTTCTGCAAGTTATCCTCTGACTTCTATATGCACAGTGTGGCACAAACACACACACACACACAAATAAATAAATAATAAAATAGGATTGTTTTGTTTTTTTGAGACAGGGTTTCTCTGTATAGCCCTGGCCGTCAATGTAATGCTTTTAAAGTCTATAGAAGGCAAACTCATAGCGACAGAAAGTAGATTAGTGGTCCTGGGCTGGATACAACAGAGAGGTGAGGACATGATGCCTAAGAGGTACAGATGTCAACAAAGTCAGTCATAGAGATGAATGCATAACTCTGAATACACTGAAAGACCCTGGAGTGTACATTTACATGGGTACATTGTATGGTAGGTATAAGGGTTATATTTTCATAAAGTTGTTAGGAAAAATGAAAATGAGAGCATATTGACAGGGGAGGCCCTGTCAATAAATATCCCTGCACACTTCACCAGAGCACTTCAGCACATTTCTTGGTAAATGTGAACCCTTACAGCAGGGCTCCTCCTGTGTACCACACCCCAGGTCACCAGATGGCTTCCCTTCCTGTGCCGGTAGGACTTTCTCAACTAGCCAGGCTTTCATCTTGCAGGAGATCAAAACTTTCTGGGTATCTTTCTTATCATTATTATTATTTCGGGATGCTAGAAGTGGAATCCAGCAGCTCAGGCTTGCTAGAAAGCACTGTAGCCACTGAGCCTCAGACCATCCCTTAGGCTGTTTTCTGACAGCATTCCCAAAGCACAGACAGTTAAGTGCCTCTGGCTTACCTCCTAGCCTGAGGCCTGAGGCTGCCAGGGTGGAGCCTGGGGCTCAGTAGGCAGGGACTCTTCTCTGCCCTGTGAGTCATCACATGCTGGCTTGCCAGCCTCATTCTGGAGTGTCTGTAGCTTCTTCTTCTTGTTTTTTGTTTTGTTTTTTAAAAAAAAAAAACAAGCAGTAGAACCACCCCCAGTGCATTAACAGCACTTATGCAATTGGAGACAGGATGTGGGAAGCAGGTGTGCCCACACATACAGCAGGGCAGTTCACAGATGCAATCAACCATTCCCACGCAATTTTAAATTTGAGGTTCTGCCCAAGCCACTCCATTGCTAGTAAGGACATTATCCAGTAAGTATATCTCTCATAGGCAAAGCCATATGTACAGGAAAACAATGTCCTCCAGTGAAATGAAATCCAACCATTAAAGACAAAAAACAAAAACAAACAACACACACACACACACACAAAACAAAAACAAACAACACACACACACACACACACACACACACACACACACACACACACAGACTGGATGTACAAGACCCTGGGATCGATCACAAACATTGAAAGAAAAAAACCATTAAAAATAGACCACAAACTATAGTGAGATACAAATTGCAGTTATTAACAGCATCACTCTGAGACAAGATCTCTAGGGAGGGAGTCACTTCCCAGGCAAGTAACTTCAGTTCGATTTACCATCTGGCAAACTGCCAACTGTCTGGGGCTATCGAGATCATTGTGTACGCTGTAGAGAGTAAGGCACGTACTACAGAGCCTGCCCAGACCACAGCCAAGGAAGTTAAGAATTCATGTCAGCTCCCAAGGAGACATGGGAGGATGGCCACCAGGGTGGAAACCGGTTGGTAACATCTCCATGAAAACAAAAGGAAGAAAGCCAGGGTGAGCTAACATAGCCTTGCCCAAGCAACAGACCTTTCTGGAAGAACACTCTGGGTAGAGGTGGGAGGCACATTTCCACTTGTTTAATTTACACAGTTTGGATTTGTTTTACCTTGCACATACATTATGTATATGTTACATATATTATTAAGATTTATCTTTTAAGTTTGCATATAGAGGGGCTGCAGAGACAGCTCAGTGGTTAAGAGCACTGGCTGCTCTTGAAATTAACCCAACTTTGATTCCCAGCATGCACGCGGTAGCTCAAAACTAACTCCAGTTCTAGGGGATCCGGCATCCTCTTCTAGCCCTCAAGTGCACCAAGCACAAAAGTGGTGCACAGGCACACATTCAGGTAAAACATCCATACACCTAAAAAAAAAAAAAAAAAAGCTTACACGTGTGAATTTCCAATACACAGTGTGCATTTGTATACATTTACATGCACGCAAACAATTTGTGGATGTATTTGCATATATATTTAAAGATAGCATATATATGTATTATTATACTATTTGCAGTAAGGGGGAACAAATTCATCGACATTTTTCTTCAAGGGCTGGGGTTGTTGTTTGATGGAAGTACAGTAGCCTAAAATGTGGAAATCTCGAGGTTTCAATCCCTAGTGCTTCAGGCTGCCATCTACTGAGAGGCCTTCTGAGTGATTCTGCCCCATCCCTTCGGAACATAGATGCTGACTGAACCTGACATTTCACAATATATACCCAGTACCTGCTGGGACCTGTTTCTTAGAGGAAGCCCAGATGGCCGTTTTGGTTAAAACAACCCAGGTTACCATGTCAACAGTAAATTAAAAAAAAAAAAAAAAGTGCCAAGGGAAATAAGGTTGGAAACTAAGCCATAGTCTTTCCCTGGATTCACTCCTCTGGCAACAGTCTAGCACAGCCTGCTTTCAAGGAGGTAAAGGTGAGCAATGAAGGCTTAATCCGTTCTGGGCCTGGTTCAGTATTTTACCAAGTGTTTCTTATTTATATACAAGTTAAAGGTACGTAGAACCATCCAATAGCCCCCAGCCTGCTGCTAGGAGCTGGAGTGACTCTGAACAGCAACAGATGCAGGAGCAATCTGCTGAGTGCCCCACGGCATACAGAGGGAACTCTGCAGGGTTTCTTATGACTGGATTTCATAGATAAGCACTCCAACCTCAATTGTAAGAGGTTTTAGGCAGAGGCATGCCAAGGGAAGCCCAATCCAGGAGTTTTAAAGTGTGTGGTGGGGTGAACTGACCCCAGAAGTTGTTCCCAGTCTCCTCCATCAGGATTCTGAACTTAACCTTGAAGAAGTGAGGAGTTCTAAGGAGAGGCTATTAGGGGATTTGTTTGTAAGGGGGAGGGGTAATGTTACCTGGAGGTATTACACTAATGGGGGGGCGGGGGGGGGGCGCTGGGGACATAACTCAGTGGTAGAGTGCTTCCCAAGCAAGCCTCTGGGTTCTGTTCTGGAGGAAGAGGAGATAATTTAAAAAGGGATATTGTGCTATCAGATTACCAAAACAATGAAAGCCGAAGAATTAAAGTTTCTCAGGAACCCCATGCTGGGAAAGAGAAAGGCTTAATCCCAGGTGCCAGCCAGAGAAGAGCCTCCTTCCCAGGAAGAGATTTTACACATTCTGACAACAGATCAGCTGGCAGACAGATCAGAGCCAAGGTACATCGGTCAGTCATGAGAGGGACCCTTGACCTTGACCAGGATTGCTTAGTTATACCTACCTTCTATTTAAATGTCATTTGTCAGTGCCCCAGAGATAGACTTAGGGTCAGTGGACCTCTTACTCATTCCTCTGCACAATGCAGCTGTGCTGAATAACTTTTTTCTTCAGCTTTTCATTGTTATTTTCCTCTTTAATACTGGTATATTCAGGACAGGTGGTGACTTAGCCTAACATGTTGGGCTCGTGGTGTGTGTGTGTGTGTGTGTGTGTGTGTGTGTTGGGGATGAAACCCAGGGCATGCCATGCTAGGAAAGCATACTTCCTCTGAGCCACATCCCCGGGGCCTGAAATATTTATAGACATTGTTTTTTTTAAGTACAATTGCACTGTGACATCATTCATTTTAATGTAAATCTGTCTCTCTGCTAGAATAAGTATGTGTCAGTTAAAGAGGCACCTTTGCATGGGCTTTGGAGTTGTTTGCAAACCAAGCCCTTCTAGGGCTTCTGCCTCTGGGAATGGGAGAAGGGGGAGGTTGAGGTGGAGCCCTGGGGCATTGGGAGTATGTTCCAAAGCTTCCTTGGGGTGGAAAGCAGGATAAACTGGAACCTGCCCTTCAGGGTCCCCACAAACCCAGATGAGACTAAGCTATTTCTGGAACTACATGTTAGAAAGTGAGTTCAGCTAGAACTCTAGCTCTGAAAGGAAAAATAAAACAAAACTACTCTGGTGTCTGCAAGAACTGAAATTATTAATTTTCTAAAACAACAAATTCTGAAGTCACGGGAGGATGGTTAATAATCCCAAGTCTCAATTTTGCTTATAATGCCTAGTCACTGTTGATACAGACCCAATTAAATAAGGATAACAGCACTGTGTTTAAATTCTCTTCCAAGTTATACAAAGCCCAGTAATGCTCACCCTTCCTCCCTCTTCTTTACAGCAGCGTTTCAAGGGTGTGAACAAAAACCCTCCTAAAACAGACACCCTTTTCCTCAGTCCAGGACCCTAAGGATTGGCTTGCCAACGAGAAATCAAAATAAAGAACTACTTTTACGTCATAAATCTCCTCACCTAGTCAGGCACGTCTTAAATCCTGGCACTCACTGAGAGGCAGAGGCAGGCAGATCTCTGAGATAGAGGCCAGCCTGGTCTACAAAGTGAATTCCAGGACAGCCAGGGCTACACAGAGAAACCCTGTTTCATAAAACCAAAAATAAAATAAAAAAATAAAAACAAATGCCTTCACCTAATCACCTGAATACACCTGTAGCATGCTATTAAAATATTTAAAACTAAGCTAGACACACACAGATGTTGAGGCAGGACACGAAGACAGGGAAACTACAGGCCATGGGAAGGGAAAGGAGCCCTCACCCAGGATGGAGGCTAAAACTGAGGCCTCTTATGAGTCTCTTGACTTCTGTATTGCTGAGTCAGACTTTTTACATTACCAACTGTAATCCTGCAGCTCTCCCCCCAACACCCAGAGATCTCATTTACATGTCTACAAAGCCCAAGTCAAACCAGAAGAAATCATCAGATCCTTCAGAGACGGAGTTGCAGACAGTAATGAGCCAGCTGAAGAGGGTGCTTGGAATTCAATCTTGGGTTGTGTGCGAGAGCAGCATGCATTCTCAGCAGAGAAGCCATTTTTTCCAGCCTATTTTGTCTTTTCTAAAGACAGGGTCTCATGTCCAAGGCTGGTCTCAGACCTGAGACAGAGCTGACAATGAGCTTGAACTTCTGAGCATCCTGCCTCCACCACCTCTCAAGTACATGGTACTAGGGATAAAATCCAGAGTTTCAGGTGTGCTAGGCAATTACTCTACCAACTAAGCCCTGTCTCCAGACCTGAATACATGCTTGCTATTTTTTTTTTTGTTTTTTTTCCCGACAGCGTTTCTCTGTTTTAACTCTGGCTGTCCTGGAACTCACTCTGTAGACCAGGCTGGCCTAGAACTCACAGAGATCCACCTGCCTTTGCTTCCCGGGTGCTGGGATTAAAGGCATGTGCACCACCACCAATACCCACTCCATACATGCTTTTTAAAAACAAAAACCAAAACCAAAAAACAATACTTCACTGGAAGACCATCACCCAAACAAAAAGAGTCACTATGTTGTCAAATATTCGAAGGGTATGGACAGTGGCTCCCTTTGTCTGTGGCTTCCTGTTCTGTGGTTTCAGTTACTTGTGGCCAATGGGAGATAGCACAGAAGTATCTACATTTCACAATACAAATATGTTATCTTGAGAGAACAAGAGAGGCCTCCCGTCTACAACTTTACAGTTTGTTCTGGTTGGTTCTCTGCAGTGCTGGAGATGGCACACAGGGCCCTGTGCAGGCTCAGCAAGTGCTGCAGTACATTCCCAGCACAGACCTTTTACTATACTATGTTATAATTGTTCTATTTCATTAGAAGTGACTGTTAATCTTTTTTTTTTCTCAATGTTTATTTTATGTGCATTGGTGTTTTGCCTGCATATATGTCTGTGTGAGGATATCAGATCCCCTGGAACTGGAGTTACAGGCAGCTGTGAGCTGCTGTGGGTGCTGGGAATTGAACCCAGGTCCTCTGGAAGAGCAGCCAGTTCTCTTAACCGCTGAGCCATCTCTCCAGCCCCTTTAATATCCTAATGTGTCTAATTTATGAGTGACAGTTTTATCATAGGTATGCGTGTACAGGGGAAAATAGAATATGGGGCAGTGTTTCTCAACATACCTAACATTGTGACCCTTTAATATAGTTCCTCGTATTGTGGTGACCCCCCCCAACCATAAAATTATTTCATTGCTGCTTCATAGCTGTAATTTTGCTACTGTTATGAATCTCAATAATATCTGATATGCAGACAGTCTCAGGTGACCTCTGTGAAAGGGTCATTCAACCTCCAAGGGGGTTGTGACCCACAGGTTGAGAACTGCTGATATAGCGGGCTAGGTACCACTTATGTCTCAGACATCCCCTGGCATCTAAGAATACACTGCTCATGGATAAGAATGGATTCCTGTACATATGTTACAAGAAGAAAGACCTTAGGGAAGCATGATCTAAGCCAAGAAAGATCTTAGCCATTCACACCTATAATCTCAGCATTTGAGGTAGAAGCAGGAGGATCAGGAGTTCAAAGTCATCTTTGGCAACACAGTGAATCTGAGACTTCATTAGACCCTGTCTCAAAAAAAAAAAAAAAAAAAAAAGGGGAAGGAAAATAAATAAAAAAACAATCCCGGGTCAGGCACTAATCCCAGCACTCTGAAGGCTGAAGTAGGAGGCTCATGAGGTAGGAGGATCACCTTGGCTCCTTAGTGAGACCTTGTCTCAACAGCAACAAACCAAAAGAAATAACATCCTTATACTTTTTAATGCTCTTTAATATTTTCCATTGTGTTCTGTTCCATTCTTTCTTGAATGTTGGGATGCTGCCCATAGCAATTAGTAAGCAATTAGTAATCATCAAATTTATGCACACAGATATTCATATATAAATGTCCAAGCAGTGAGACGGCTTGCCATCTATAGTGTTCTTCAGTATTTTCTATTAAGTTGTTTTGTTCCATTTCTCCAAAAGAGGGGGGAAAAAAAGGTGAGATTCACAAAAGGCTTTTAAATAGTCTTTTAAATGAATTTTTATATAATTTAATTTAATTTGTTTTATTTTATGAGCATTGGTGTGAGGGTGTCAAATCCCCTGCAACTGGAGTTACAGACAGGTGTGAGCTGCCATGTGGGTGCTGGGAACTTAACCCGAGTCCTCTGGAAGAGCAGCCAGTGCTCTTAACGGTTGAGCCATCTCTCCAGCCCCTTAAATAATTGTTTCTAACATTACATTTGTTTATTTAATTTATTGTGTATGTGTGCATTCACGTGTGGGGGCATGGGGGTGCTACATCATGATTGTAGAGGCCAGAAAGGAACCTACGGGAGCCTATATGGGTTCTGGGGATCCAACTTGAGTTGTCAGGTTTGCCAGTAAGTGACTTTATCTGCAAAGTCATCTCGCTAGCACCAAGGGGTTTTCAATCTACTTGAAAAAACACTGCTCTGTGGTGATAAAACGTATCTTAAACCAACAGTTACCACCCAGATGAACAGAAACACTCTCCCACACAGAACGCACTGCCAGGGTTTGGAGACGGTGACATCAGGCAGTGAGTCCAGCTCCCCATCCCTCATAACAGGCGATGCGTATGCGAGTGAAGTGCTCTCGTGGCCACTCACCTTGAAGTGAAAGGAGCCGGCTGGTGACCCCGCGGAGCCACACTCCGTTTTCATTAGGTTGCTGTAGTTGCTCTGGACCTTGGAGCTGACATGCTGATTAGACATGGGGTCATCAGTAATGGGGAAGATGAAGTAGCCCTCATCATCGTCACTGTCTGTGTCAAAATCTCCATCGTGGCCAGCTCGGGAGGACCCACCACCGTCAACACCTTCCAGGCGGAAGATGAGGTCTTCGTCTGCCATGTTCCAGAGGCGCCCGTGTTAACCGAGGGGTCTGCGGTGCAGCCAGAGTTACTGCGCACGTGCAGCAGCGATGGTCCTGCAAGAGAACAGAGTGGAAGGCGGATGCTGGTGCCCGGGGGTGAGGGGTGCCTGGGCTCGCATGCTGCTGGCGATGGCCACATCCTCAGAGTGAAAACCCTGAGCTGTCTTTTGGGGAGGGTGTTGGTAGCAAGCTGGCAATAAGTGGGAGCATTTTAAGTGTTCAAACCCAGTGGTCCAGTCATTCCGTTGGAATGCTTGGAAACCCAGAGGTGCCTGGCAGACAACCATAGCTCTCTTTTAAGGACATAACTACAGCAAATCACTCCTCTGCTCAACACTCTCCAGCGACTTCCCTCATATAAGGACTAGAAGGCATGCTTCACCCAGGCTGCACCCTCTGGGGCCCCTGGACCTCTGCCCACTGACCTCAGGCCTTGACTGCTCTCCAGAGGGCATACAAGTGCATTCCCGCTTCAGGGCCTCCGAACTTGCTGTTCCCTGTGCCTGGATCAACTTTCCTGTTATTTCTCACTGTTGGAGCTGTAACCCCAAAGATGCCACTTTAGAGAAATCTCCGAATTTTCAAGTCAGAGACCCTGACTTAGCAGCGCACCCTGTTTTATTTTCCTCCTGAGCTGAAATTGTTCTGTGTTCTTTTTCTTACACTTGGCTTTAAATGTGTGTAGGTGTGTGTATAGGTGTGTGATGACCACAGCGCATGTCTGGAGACCAGGGAACAATCTGCAGGAGTTGAGTCACTCTTCTACCCTGTGGGCCCCCGGGGTGAAACAGGCCATCAGGCTTAGCAGCAGGTGACTTTACCTGCTGAACCATCCTGCAGGCCCTTTACCTTCTATTATCCACATGTCCACTGATTGGCTCAAAAAGTGCCTGCACAGATAAAATAATTCAATGTTTCCCCTCAGCAGATGAACACCCTTACAACTGTTCTCTGAAGTTCCATCAGTAACAGCAGGAAATTGCTAGTGCCCCCCCCGAATATCCATTAATGAAGGCCTGTCATATAAATTACAGTACTCCTTTCTACTATACAATGAGGAGGCGCTGTGTGATGGCTAGAAATGGGGGTCAGGGGGACACTTGCACTCAGGGACAGAGATGGTCAGGAGAGTGCATCAAGACTGTAAGATGAAAATCTCACACTCGCAGTGCATCAAGACTGTAAGATGAAAATCTCACACTCGCAGGGTGTTAAGGTAACTCCCTTCATTTACTGTCAACTGGCTTTTAGCTAGAAGCTGGGATGGCTGCATTGGACAAGAATAATCTTCAACAAATGGGGTTGAGAGGCCCTGAATCCAAAGCCTTAAGCATAAGAGCTAAACTCAGGAAATACAGGACATCTTCATGATCCTGGGTTGAGCAAAGACTTGGGGGTGGCGGTGGGGGTGGGGACCAGGGCCTTGCATTCACAGGCAGGTGTGCTAGCACTGAGGTACAGCCGAGCCCTCGGGTGTGTAGGTATTCACTGACACAAATTTTACTCTACATAGTGCAGATGGCAGTTCAGGTGGGCCTTGAACTCACAATTTTGTTTTTGCCACCACTTCCCATGTGCCTAGATTACAAGCAATTTACCACCGTGACCAACAAGATGACAGCCAAAATACTAGGAACAAAAGAATAATTAAATTTTAAATTTGTGTGCATTAAGGAACACCATCATTAAGACAGGGAGTTAGAGAGATGACTCAGTAGTTAAAAGCATTTCTTGCTCCTGCAGAGGACCAGGGTTCAGTTCTCAGCACCCACACGGTAGCTCACAACCATCCATAATTCCAGTTCCAAGGGACCTGCCACCCTCTTCTGACCAGACATGCATGGGGTGTATGGACACACATGCAGGTGAAATACTCGTACACATAAAGTAAAAAGAAATAAATGAGAAAGAGAAAGAGAGAGAGAGAGAGGGAGAGGAAGGGAGAATTGTAAGTACATGTGAAGAATGCTGATGTTCTCCTCCTCTGGCCTCTGTTGGGTATACATGGCAGACAGACAGACAGACAGACACACAAATAACAAAGGTGAAGAGACAACCCACAAAACAGGGAAAAAGTTTTTCAAATAATAAATTCAATAAGAGACTCTACAAAGAACTCTTATAACTCAATAAACACACACACACACACACACACACACACACACACACTGGCCAAAGGTTTTGAACACTCATTTGTCTAGAGCAAGGAATGGTAGTGCATTCCTCCAGAAATCTCAGTATTCTAAAATCTGAGGTAATAACATCACAGGTTTAAGACTAGCTGGGCTAGAGAGTGAGGCACTTCTCAAAAACAAAACAAAACAAAAGTAAAACAAACAACAACCTCTCTTAGAGGACCAGAGTTTAGTTCCCAGCCAGCACCCAGTTTGGGTGACTCACAATGGTCTGTTGTAGAATGAAGCTTTTTTAAAAATACCCTTTACATTTTGAAAGGCATCTACAAAAACCCATAAGCAACAAAACCAAATATTTAACATATATTATTATTCGATTATAGTCTGTAACTCCAGCTCTACTAGTGATCTCACACTTTCATCTGGCCTTCACCAACACACATATACATGTGTGCGCACACACACACATACACACACACACAGGCATAAGTAAAAAAGAATTTTAAATTTTAAACCTATACACAAATAGCTGATGCACACCTAAAAATATTCCATTAGGGAAATACAACTAAAAGTCACACCCACTAGGATGAATATAATTTTTAATTAATTAATTAATTATTACTTTTGTTTTTGTTCTTCAAGCCAGGGTTTCTCTAAGTAATCCTAGTTGTCCTGGAACTCACTCTGCAGACCAGGCTGGCCTTGAACTCATAGAGATCCTCTGCCTCTCAGTAGAAGGATTAAAGGCATGGGTCACCATGTTCAATGAGTGGATATAATTTTAAAACTAGGTGATAATAAAAGTCAGCAAAGATGTCCAGGAACTGAAACCCACAGTTGCCAGTGAACTGTGAAATGGTGCACCCACTAGAGAAAACCTGAAAATTTCTGAAAAACTTAAACATAGGCTTCCCTATGGTCCAGCAATTCTGCTCCTAGGATGCACTCACAAGAAATGAAAAGGTCCTCACGATGACTTGTAAACAAGCTGGGTGTGGTGGCTCTTGATAGGATTTCTCTATGTAGCCGTGGCTGTCCTGGAACATACTTTGTAGACTAGGCTGTCCTGGAATTCAGAGATCAGCCTGCCTCTGCTTCCCAAGTGCTAGGATTAAAGGTGTAAGCCACTATGCCTGGCCTAGTGCTTAGTGTCTGTCTCAGCCATCTCTTTCTCCTGAGCCTTTGACACTTTCTTACCAACTACCGAAACAGGACATACATTTACCTGCTAACTCAGTACATGCTTCTAAAATGGAAATTAAATCTCAAAACCCTGCACTTAGCCTTCCTTGATAAATGCACTCTTGCTACCTACTATTTTAGTCAGGCCTTTTGCTTTTGTTTCCTTTATCCTTTTCCTTAATGTGCTGGCCACACATTGATTTCTCCACCCCTAGTTTGAGCATCATATCAACTGCCACATTTGTTTTTTACCCTCAGGGAAGGACAGTCACCAGCCTGGGACAGATGCCAGAGCCACCCGATCCTCTTTGGGGCTTGCAGCTCCTAACCCCAAGGCTTGGTCTGTCCTGGTAAGTCCAGAACAATATGGTGCCCACAGCTGCCACCAGACTCAACCAGGTCAATCCTGGCTCTGGGGGCCAGGATGGTGCCATGCCCACAGCTTTAGCTGTGACACCAGGAAGTGTGGCTCCGAGCTGAGATGCTCTGTTTCTGGTGGTCTGGCCATACTCATCTCCCAACCCCTACCTAGCCACCCCTCCCCCACTGCTCAACAGTGGCAGCAGCTGAGGTGGGAGGTGGCCTGACTGTGGTTTCCCCTGCTAGCTCACAGAAGCCTTGAGACAGAACCACAGATAAACACCCTGCTGACCCTGGGAACCTGGAACCGCTGCCGACAGCAGCTATGATTCTGCCTGGCACAATGCCTCATCGCCAGCAGGCACTTGGTACACATCCAGAACCCAGTGAGCCTGGTCTTGCGGGTTTCAAATTGTCATGATTCTGCTCTTAAGGAAGCTGAGGCAGCACTTGTCAACTGTCAAAACTGTTCACTCCTACAGAGCTAAGTACATAGTCTCTCAAATAAGGACTGCATTTTCCAGACTACTTGACAGTTGTGCGGCCCATGAGCTGTGCGACTCTTCCTGCAGAGACGTGAACTGTCTATTCACTCCAGATAGGATGGTGAGGACAGACCAAAGAAATGATCCCACCCACGACCCACTTGGTGAACTGATGGGGGTTACTTACAGTAGCGGGGTGACTCAAAGGCAGCTGATCATCTACAGCCCGCCTCAGGATGGTGAAGACTCACCAAGCTCCACCCCTGGAGCTCCTTGCTTCCCCTGTGTCTGCTCCCCAGCAACTGCTCACTGTCTATACAACTGGGAGGAACCTGGTTAATCTCGTAGCTTTCTGAGCTTCTTCAGCCAGAGGGGAGGTTTCAGCTCTGTGAAGATGGTTCCACGACGCCATACACCCAAGCTAAGCTTAATGAAACAGAAGCAGAAAAGCTGGTACAGCTTTGGGGAAGGGTTGGTCATTAGGCTTGGCTGCAGGTGCCTCTACCTCATGAGTCTTCTCTTTGGCCCCTTAGGGAAAAGATTTCTAAACAGAGAGAATGTGTCCTTCTGTTCCCTTCCTTCTGGCTAGAGTGAAGGTGTGGTTGAGTTTTAGGCAGCCATGTTGGGCCATGAGGTACGACACACAGGTCTCCTATCATAGTCATGGACGCACAAACACCATACTGTGATATCAAAACCCGTAAGATGATAATCTATTCAGCTTCTCTTTTTTCCCCTCACTACAAGTTGTTAATTACATTGGCTCCAGCAACGCTTTCTGTCTCCTAACATAAAAAGGTCACATTTCTTATGATCAGATGCCCAGGGAGACACACATTAGGAAAACTAGCCTCAGCGCAGAGCCGTAGCTGGGTGGCTGATCTCACCTCTGCACATGAAGACAGGTACCTGGGGCATGTCAGATTCTTCCTCTTAGGAACTCCAGTTAGTCTTACCTCCACTCCAGGTCTGACCCCAGTCTCCTAAAAATTTCCATTTATTGTGGGCTCCTAAAAACCCAAGGAAAGAGAGAGACCCCCAGATCATAAGACATGAGAATTTTTCAGAAGCTTGCTCTGCTCTTACTCAGGCACCCATAACTTCCCCCTCCCAGCCCTACACAGCTGGGGAGAAGTTTCTCCAAAGAGACAACTAGCTCAAGCTCTACATCCCTTCCTCTCTCTCGGACATCAACCTGGATGTAGACTTGTAACTGCCAGTCAGCTCACGGGTGCAGGCAGAGACCTGGAAGCAACAATCATCTTCATTTTGGTAAATTATGAGGCTGAGCTTGGGTCCCAGCCTGATGTGGACCTGGATGTCTGGGAAGCACCAAAGCCAAGGTTCCACAGAGGTCCTCAGGGAACAGGGAAGCCAGGACCTCTCTGTGTGTCTTGCTATGCTAGAATCCTATGGCAGCTTTGGACATGAGAGACTATACTTGGAATGCCCAACGCGAGGCCTACAGGCCAAGGGGCAAACCACAATGGCTGCTGGACGACCTGTGCCTGGGGCTGCCTTTCTGGGGCAGCAAGGGCTGCAGCATCTCAGGGCCATGGCTATTGCCCTGCGCTAACCAGCGCCCATAGAGGATATCCCCGGCAGTCCTCATCCACAACTTAGAAGTATGAGACTAGAAACACCCTGAAGGATACACATGCTTCTCAGGACCTACTCGCCCCTACCCTTAGGCACGCGGCTGGAGCAGGTGGGATCCAGGCTGTTCTACCACTCCCAGGCTTCCGTTGGCATCATTATGGCTCAAACGCCGGGATTGGTTCAGGGGGGGTCATGTGACTGGAATCAACAAAATCCAGGTACATCGGGGGCTCACACTTGAGTGACCAGAAGAAGGGCGGGGTCAAACATTTCTGTCAGAGCAGGAATTCAGTGCTGAGGCCCCGACACCGCTGAAGAAAAATGATGTGGGGTAGACCACAGAGCAAGAGGTAAAGAGGAAAACGGGTTATAACCTCACTTGAAACTTAGAAGCCAAGCTATCTATGCCTTCCTGGACCTGCAAGGTACAGGCTGGCTACAATAATCAATTTCCGTCTCTGCCCCCCCCCCAACCCCACTTCCTTGTTGGTGAGAGACTAGAAATTAGGCAGCCTCCCTGGCAGGCAGACAGATAGGGAAAGCTCTGGGCCATGGCTAGGTAATAAAGGTGGTGAACTCCCAAGATGGCCAGCCTCTTTCTCATCCTCCTGACTTGAGACGAAAACCTGGCAGCTTAAAACAAAGGCCTTGCTGGCTTTTGTCTCCCACCAGCAGGCCCCTTGCAAATGGACTAGCCCAACAGCTTCAAGGCCAGGTCAGGACCGGTCACGGAACAGCGGCAAGCCATCCTATCTTTCTTCAAACTGACTAACCCTAAATTCAGGATTTAAGACCCACAACACTAAACAAGAGACTGGATTTTTTTCAAAGTTTCTGAGTTCCCACCCTGCTTCGCAGGCAGAGGATCTTTTTTTCTCTGTATCTGCTCTGTCTCCTCACCCCCATAAACACCATTCTTGAACTGTTGATTATATCTGCTGTGCGAGAGATTTCTCTGCTGCCACCTGTGACACTTGAGATTTTTTCCTACATCTTAATTCTATTTTTTTAATGCATTTTAAAAAGTAATTTTTTTTCATTTTATGTGCATTGGTGTGAGAGTGTCATATCCCCCAGAACTGGAGTTACAGACAGTTGTGAGCTGCCATGTGGGTGCTGGGAATTGAACTAGGGTCCTCTGGAAGAGTAGCCAGTGCTCTTAACCACTGAGCCATCTCTCCAGCTCCCAACATCTTAATTCTTTAACTGGCAGAGAAAATTAAACTGATCAAGACCCCGAGACTGTATCACTAGGACATGGGGCAGGGGGAGGGAGCATCATAGGGTAGGGACACAGGCATGCTATGCACCTGGACACAAAAGGGCTTTTTGTCTCCTGCGGTATGAAAGTCCAAAACTGCCCCAGATCTCAGAGCTACAGATATTATTTCTATGTGATCTGTGTGCCCATGGGTGGATGGAGACCAGAGGTCAGGACGGGTGTCCTCCTCAGTAGCTCCCTTTTTGGGACAGGGTTCTCAGTGAACCTGGAGCTTACTGATTGGCTGGGCTTGGTGGGGCAGCACGCCAGGGGTCGTCCTTGTGCCTGCATTTCCTGCATCCCCAATACTCCCACTATAGGCCAGGGTGGCTGTACCCAGTTATATTTTCTAATTACAATTTAAAAAAAATTTATATATGCATATTTGCCTGCATGAATGTATGTGCATCACATGTATCTGGCACCCAGAGAGGCCAACAGAAGGTGTTGGATCCCCTGGAATTGGAGTTACAGATGATTGGGAGCTGCCATATGGGTGCTGAGAAGCAAACCCAGGTCCTTTGTAAGAGCAGCAAGTGCTCTTATTGCTGGTCAGACCCCTGCACCCAGCTTTTATGTGGGTGATGAGGCTCTCAACCCAACCCCTCATGCTTGCACAGCAAGCATGTCACCAGCTGAACTATCTCCCTAGCCCCTATTTACATAGGATTTAAAAATACTAGAGAGCTTGGAGCCCAGTGAGGTGGTGAATAAGTATTGTCTAGCTTTCACATGGTCCTGGGTTCCAGCCTCAGAATCACAAAATAAATAAAAACAAAATTGGGCTGCAGACTGTTTCAGTGGTTAAGAGCATGTGTTACTCTCGCAGAGGATCCAGACTCAATTCCCAATGCCCACATGGTGGCTCATAAACATCTGTAACTCCAGTTCCAAGGGATCTGACACCGTCATTTGACCTCCAAGGGCACCAGGCACTCACGCAGCACACATACATACATGCAGGCAAGGCAAAACACTCAAACATACAGCACTAAAATAAATCTAAAACACCCCCCCCAAAAAAATCAAAAAAACTAAACAAACAAGACAGAACTGGGATATAGTGTTCACCTACTGTGTATAAGTATGAACTTGCGCAAAGGGAAAAGGGCACAGACAAAAACAACTGTTTTGAGTGCTGAAGTTGTAGTTCAGTGACAGAGCCTTTGCCTAGCATACATTCTAGGTTCTACCATCTTTCACCATGGATCTCCTGGTGTGATGAACTTAGCCCCACCCCACCCCACTTCTCTCTGCTTCCCCCCTTTAAATGCCAGGCAGGAACTTTCTGCCCTGTAGAATTGGCAGGACATTCCTCAGAGTCTAGCATGAGTTCCTGTCACCGAGAGACAGGGAAAACAGGGCTTTGGTGCTGCAGGTAGATGAGAATGAAACCAAGACCTGGGCTCCAACAGCCCTCAACCTGCCAGGATTTTCACAGAAATAAGACTAATCATACATATGAGGGGCTGGCTGAATGCCAAGGGTCACACTAAGCATGTTGGCATGTATGTGATAATGACAGGAGCCACTGGGCCACAGAGGCTTTTCCTAGCCCCTTTGCCACTCCTTTCCCACCTGCTCTGCTTCTGTGAGGGGAACACATTTCAGAATTAAGTAACTAGCTCAGCTAGCCATGGCAAGGTTAGGACTTGAACTCAATCTGTTCATCTCAAAGGTCCTCTTTGGCCAGATTACAGTTTTTTTTTTTTTTTTATTTCTTTCGTGATTTGGGTTTCCCATCTCGAAGTCACAACTCCCTATATAATAACACCTCAGTGTCCCATACACCAGCTGGAGATGGCCAGCTTTTCTGTAGTTCATTCCTATGACCTGCGTGGATGGTTTGTGCCAGGCCTGGTGCTCTGGCTACAGCTGGAGGAGTTAGACACCATTACTCTTCTGTGAACATTCACACGGCCTGGCCACAGAGAAGCCGTGTAAACAGAGGGCATCAGTAGAAGCGAAGCAGTCTGTATTCCTGGTGCAGCCAGCCAGGATTACACCATGTTCTGAGGACACAAAAGCCAGTACCTAGCAGATGATTAGACATTAAAATCCAAATTCCCCTGTGCATGTGGCTCATGAAGCTCTGGTGACAATCTTTTCTGCTTTGCATTCTAAAATGTCACTTTCTGATTTTAAAACCAAGAGCTCTTGCACAATGACAGCATTGTGGGAACAGAGTCCAGGTTGCAGCCCTTGCGCTTCAGCAGAAGGAACACTGACTTAGCCCCTGGTTTTGCAAACAGGTTGCTGTTCCTGTCAGCCAGGAAGCTGGTGTCTCTGTCCCTGTGTTATGTATGGAGACTTGTTTCCAAAGAGAGAAAGGAGGGTCACGGGTACATGGGGGCCGGAGGAGGTCATTGAGTGCTCTGCGCTACCATACACCACCTTGTTCTTTTGAGATGGGGTCTCTATTGAGCCTGAAGCAAGCTGGCAGCCAGCAAGTCCCAGGAATCCTCTTGTCATGCCTGGCTTTTCATGTAGGTGCTGGGATCTGAACTCTGGTTCTCACACTTAGGCAGCAAGTTCTTTTCCCCACTGAGCAGGGCTTTCCTGCTTCTGTGCTACTGACACCAAGCTGGTACAGTTCTTACTTACAGGGGCAACATATCCTGTGGGATATCAAATATTCAGCGGCATCAGTGGTCTGCCTACTAGCTGTCAGTTGCACTTGAATCAGAACAATTAAAACGGAACCCAGATGCTGCCACGAGCCAGGATGGAGTGGAATGGCCCCGGGCTGGAGCCTGTTCCAGGCCTGTGAGCTTCTGGTTGCGGCTGATGCAAATGACCCAATCTCCTCTCATACAATGCCGGAGGCAGAGGTTCTACAGGCTTCTCCTTCAAAATCAGCAGCCTGGAGTCCTCTGTGCCTGTCTGTGTGTCTGTGTCCGTGTCTGCCTGCTTGCTTTGTTTCCCTTCCTCATCCGTCATCCTCCCTTCCCAGTGTTGAGGATGGAATCTAGGACCTGGTACATGCTAGGCAAGCCTTCTAGCCCTGAGCAAACTCCTAACCCTAAATATTTCTGTCCAGAATTCCTGTTTCCTTGGTCTCTTATTTCTTTATTTATATTTTTGGCTTTTGACACAGGGTTCCTCTGTGTAGCCCTGGCTTTCCCAGAACTTGCTTTGTAGACCAGGCTGGCCTCAAACTCAGGGATTCACCTGCCTCTGTCTCCTGAGTACAGGGCTAAAGGTGCGTGCCACCATGCCTGGCTTCTACCACCACTTTATAAGGACTCTGTGGTGTAATAAGATACCAGGACAATATCACCAATACTCATCTCTAAGAAGTCCCCTTTGCTCTATAAGGCCACACACTCACAGATTCCCAGGGTTGGAATACAGACATCTTTATTGGGGTTATTCGTTGGGCTTCTAGGTGTATTGGTGATTGTTACACAGGGCCTGGAAAGAAGAAATGCCTGGCGGTGGAGGGGTACAGGAGAGTGGGGGTGGTCATGATAGAACAGCAGCTTCCTGATTCCTGATGCTGTCTCCCTCCCCCACTCAGAAACACACAGAACAAAATGGGTCACACCAACCAGGTACTGAGCAGTAAAGGTACCATAGAGGTGGGGGGTCCAGGCCCAGGCCACCACAGCCTGCTCCATCCAGTCGGTTGTTTAGGACAAGGTCCACTCCTAACAGCAGAACCCTGTTTCACACTCCAGGACAAGGGCTATAGAGCGCAGTCTATCTTGAGTTTTCATTCATGAGTTTGCCTGTGTTTTTTGTTTTTCTTCTGAGACAGGGTCTTTCATATCTAGGCTGGCCTCCAGTGCCCTGTGGAGGGGAGAATGATGTTGGACTCCTGATTTTCTTGCTTCTACCTCCTGAGTTTTGTGATTACAGGCATACATCACCTCACTTGGTGTTATAAGGTGCTAACGGTAGAATCCAGGGCTTTGAGCCTATTTGGCAAGCATTCTACCAACTAGTCCACATCCCTAGTCCTGTTCTTTTGTTCCATAGAAACTGACAAATGGGTTCAGTGCTCAAGACATCACAGAACAAGCTGGGTGCTACCTTAGAGCAGCCTGATTGGCCTATTTCTCTCCGGGTCACTTCTTGGTGCTGATTTCATACTCCCTTACCTAGCCAGTGACCATACCTCCCAGCATCTCCTGCGTCTTGATGAGACCATGTGACTGCATTTAGGCCAAGGAAATGTGGGCAGAAATAACTGCACCACTTCCAGGCCCACCGGGCTGCTCACTTTCCACACCCTGGCCAGAGCAGGTTGATGGCATTTCCGTAGCACCTGTTGTGTACACTCTCTGCACTTCACGGAGGACATGGCTCCCTCACCTGACACAGGATTCCAGCCTGCTGTGCTTCCACCAGGCACCTGCCCCCAAGCTATTCTCCTTATTCAATCTGTGGCCAAGTAATCCACTCCTCTGTCAAACCTGTTCATATAGCCCCTCCTTCAGAGCTGCCTCCGAGACCCAAGAGGAAGGCCCTGTTTGCTTCATTCTACAGATAAGGAAACTGAGGAACAGAGAGATCTACAACCCCCATGGGCAGAAAGCTGGGAAGCTGGGTTTGAAGCTGATGCTAGCCAAATTCCGGGATTTTTAACTTCCTCAGCCAGGACACCCAGCACCTGCTAGTAGCCTTCCCCAGGGAATGAAACTCTGGTGTGACCCAGCAATCAGGGGCAAACAAGCCCTGCAGGGGAGGCTGATGCGCTCTGAAGTTAGACCACAATCTACACTCCTCAGCCTGTGAAATGCTTCCCCTGAGCTTTGCGATCTTTACTACCATAGTGTGTTAGTGACTCGCCCTAGGCCTTGGCTGCAAGAGTGTGGTCTAACACTATTCAGTGTGTGTGTCTGTGCCCTTCCCTCACACAGGCCCTCATCCAGCAATCTTTAAGGCTCAAACCCAGGGCCATCCCAGGTGTAGACCCTGTGGTACCCGGGTCCATCCTGCGTTCCTGGGTAACTGATTCCTGCAGCTACCTCATCAGGACACCTCATCGCCCTCCACCCGAAGCCGTCTTTCTCATCAGTCTGCCCAGCTGTTACTGCTTGGTTTCTCAGCCTGATCCTGAAAGTTTTTCCTCCTTCACGAGAGGAATGAGAGCAGAGAAGGAGCCTGAGCAACGCCTCAACCCTGCTGTGCACACTCAGGTTCCTCCATGCTGTTCCCAGGTGGGGATTAACAGCCTCCAGCCCTGTGGAAAACAAGTCCTCTTGGGGCGAGTGTGATAAGGGCAGGATTTTGGTTTGAAAATTCCCGGGGTGTGGGACAGAGTGGCAGGAGCCATTCAGGTAAGGCAGAGCTAACCACACAGGCCCTCCAAAGAACTGAGTGGAACCCCATTTTTTGGAAAAGACTAAGACCCCCCAGGAAAAAGTAGAAAGGCCCCCACTTTTCTAGATCCACCTTCCCTCCTCTCCTAGTAACTCTTGCCCCTGCAGTGAAGGGGAAAGAGCAGCATCAAGATTTGAACACGGCCTGGGCCCTCGGCTTCCATTGGCTTCTTTCTCCAACTCAAACATCTCCTGAGAAGTCTTCCCAAAACTTCACTCTCAACCTCCTTCGCACACAGGCCTTGTCTACCTACTCTACACTCCCCACCTAGCCTCTGAGGCTCTAGGACCCTCTCTGGACCTCGGTTTTTTCCTCCATAAAATCTACTTTCTTAGTTCAGTGGCCCCAAGACAGGGCACGCCCCATCACAGAGGAACCAGAAATACGCCCCCAGGGAGCATCCCCAAGTCAGATCTCCCTCCTCTGCAACATACGTGATCAGGGCGCAGCTGGGCAGGTTCCCCGCAATCCTCTCAGCCGACACAGGCTAATCTTGGCTGGGACTTACCCAGGAGGTCCCTGCCCCCGCGCCACCAACTGCATATTAATGCTCAGCCCCTGGCGCACATGTCTCCAACGCCTGCCAACACCCCAACTCCCTCAAGCAACAATGCAGCAAGGGCGTATGCTGCACAGTCCTCAGGTTCCGGGAATCGGGGCCCACACAGGCCTCTGGTGTAGGGCACCGGGTGCGGGGGAATGCGGCTTGGGTGCTGCAGGAGACAGGTAGTCTCGAGGGGAGGAGGAGACGGAGACCGGGGGAGGCCTGCACGCGCGCCTTGGTGCGGCCAGAACTGGGCCCACCGCTTTCCACCGTCTTTCATCTCACTTCACAGGCGCAAACACACTGCGCCCCCGAGGAGCCAGGCAACCGGAGAAGCGTCCCAGTCGCCTTTCCGGGCGCCGCTGCAGCGGGGCGCGCAGGCCTGGCTCCCTATCCAGCCCCACACCGCAGCGTCACCTACCTCCTCCTAACCCGGGACCGGCGCGGCAGCCGCTGCCCACGGCCGCGAGGATTCCGAGGAGCTGGCAGAGGCTCGCGGCCGGGCGCTCCAGGGTGCAGGGCGGTGGATGATCCCGGGACGAGAGCGCAGGCGACCGAGAGCCAGGTCCCGCAGCCGCCTGTGGAGAGGTCCCAGTTCAGGAGCGGAGCACAAGCTGGACCCGGAGCTTCAGCTGGGGCTGGAGCCGAGACTGGAGCCGAGACTGGACCGGAGCTGGGACTAGGGCTGGGGCTGGAGCTGGAGCTGGGGCGGGACTTACGCACCGGGCGCATGCCTAGGCTCACGTGGCCGCCCCCGGGTGGCCATCACCTCCCACCGCAGCAGCTGTCTGGTCTCCTGGCTTCCCTGCCTGTTGAACACTTCTGAACATCTGGCTCTAAAGCCAGTTAGTTACTCTGTTGTGTGAATCTCTTGTCCTTCAGACCCGGGACGGGGCTCAGTGATAGAGCATGCCTAGCATAACCTAAAATACTTCTATCAGAAAAATCTTTGGGTTTTCTGATTTCTACTTTGAAGAAACTTAATACATTTCTCAAGAGAGGAAGGGGGTAATAAAAGAGAAGGGGGAGGCAAAACAGCAAAAAGTTTGCTGAAAAAATGCCATAATGAATCTGCATTCGTGGTAAGGTATTGTTATTATTTATTATTATTTACTTTAGACACTCCTGACAATTCCAAGTATTTGTGTAATTTTTAATATCTTCATCAAACCATCCTGGATTGTCTGAGGGAAAAAAAGTTACAGTATTCCTAACTCTGAGCCCAGGGCATGGCACATAGTAGGTACTTAATCTGCGGGAACGTGGGCATGGTGGTAGACCCCTGCAATGCCTACAATCCCCAAAAGATGACAGATAGAGGGCCAGCCTGGGCTACATAGTGAAGCCGTGTCTCAAAAACTCAAAACCGGTGCGATGAATGGAAGAAAGGAACCGCTGGGAAGACGTGAAAAACCAGTGGTGACAGCTATGCACGCTTTGATATCATGTCTTTCCATGTTCTTTAGAGATAAAAATATAAACCATTGCACCTTTTGAGCCATTTGTTCCTCCATGCCAACTCTACAAGATACACAAGCTTCACTAACCGTCTCAGACAGATTATGGACCTGAGGCTTATAAAGAACGTGCCTCATGAGTCAGCTTGGCGATAGACAGAAGCACCATAACATCTCTTCTGCCACAGGCTTATGTGACTTAAAGCCTGAACCACCATGTTGGGGAAGTTTATTTTTAATTATGTTTGAAATTGCTTTATGCACTGTTGGTGAGGGGCTATCCTAGGTCTAGGGCGTTCTGTGTTGTTTGCAGGTGTTGGATTGCTGTGGGGGTTGTTTAATTGCTAATGACCTGCATGTGCGATCAGTAGCATACCTGAGGAGTTCTGAATCAATAAAAACACCTGAGCTAGGAGCTTGGGGTTCTACTATGGAGTCTGGCACTGGCCAGGATGGTGGTTTCTTCTGCTGAGGTCTGGCAGGGTTTCCACCTATGAAAATGCCTCACTGTCTCTCTTGGTGAGTCCCCACAGCAGCTTACTACTACACCACCTTGGGATGTTATCAGCAAAAACACCAGGCATGTCCGCTTCGCTCTGTACCTCCAGAACCATAAGCTAAACAATACACCTTTGAAAAATTATTTATTTATGTGTGTGGGTGTTTTGTATGTGTATGTGTCTGAGTGTCTGATCCTCTGGAACTAGAGTTAATGACAGTTGTGAGCTGCCATGTGGTACTAGGAATCAAACACAGCCAGGTCCTCTGGAAGCACAGCCAGTGCTCTTAACTCTCAACCATCTCTCCACCTCACCCCTATGTTTTCTTGTTGTTTGAGACAAGCTGGACTCTACCTGCCAGTAAGCTTCTTGCCTCTGTGTGCTAAGCACCAGCTTGAGGAGCCTTCTGTCTTTGTAAATCACCCAGTCTGTTTTTTTGGTTTTTTTTTTTTTTTAACTTGACACAAGCTTGTGTCACCTGGAAAGAGGAAACCTCAACTGAGAAAATGCCTCCAACAGTTGGCCTGTGAGGCATTTTCTTAATTAATAATTGATATGGAAGGGCCGAGTTTACTGGGGGTGGTGCCATCCCTGGGCAGGTGATCCTGGGTACTGTAAGTAAAGCAGGCTGAGCAAGCCAGGCAGAGTAAGCTAGTGAGCAGTGTTCCTCTGTGGCCTCTGTTTCAGTTCCTACCCTGACTTCCTTTCATGATGGACTATAAGCTGTAAATTGAAATAAACCCTTTCCTTCCCAAGTTGCTCTTGGTGTTGTCTTAGAGCAATAGAAATCTAACCAGGACACGTCTGTGGTATTGTGCTACTAGTACCAGAAAGGGACCTAACACACCAGCAAAACTCTTTATAATTCTCATCACAGCCTTCTTATTGTACTCCACTTCGTACGCAGAACACTGAGGCTAGGGAAGTTGTAGTTTGCTGCGGCGGCTCAGCATGTGTAAACACTGCCAGACCTCAGCAGAGGGAAGCACCATCACGGCAAGCGCCATATTGGACAGTGGAACTCCAAGTGTCTGGGCTCTGGGGTTTTTATTGATACAGAACTCCTCGGGTGTTCTACTGATAGCACGTGCAGCTCATGAGCAATCAAGCATCCCCCTCACACAAATCCAACACTTGCAGACAATATAAAACACCAAGGCCCAGTCAGCCCCCCACCCAACTGAGTATAAAACAATTTTTTTATGCGTAACTAAAAATAAGCTTCTACAACAGAAAGTGACTTTTCCACGTTTACGCGTCTAGTGAGTGGCAGAGGCAGGGTTTGACCGAGATCAGGGTATCTTCAGATTCCTTGTGTTCTGTCTCTAAGCCTTGGCCCTTTGGTGTAACTCTTGTTCTCCCAGGGGAATTCAGCCTTTCAGACCCCGAACAGTGTTGTCAGCATGAATATTCCCTATATAGCTCCAACTGTACTGGAACTTACTTTGTAGACCAGATTGGTCTAGAACTCAGAGAGATCCACCCTCCTCTGCCTCCTCAGTGCTGGGACTAAAGATATGTTCTACAATGCTGGGCAAGTTTGATTTTTCTTGATTAAGATCCCGTGTTGCTTCATGGACTCTGAGAGGCAAATGGTTCTGCCTGGAGCTGCCCAACAAGATAGCCACAGCCCAACCTGCCCTACTGGAAGATCACCCCTGAAGCCACAGGGGCTGCAGCACTCCTACCAGCTGGATTTACATTTTTGATTCCCACTTTCCAAACAGATGTGATATTGACCATGTTTTCAGGACCTCCTTAGATATTTGTATGTCATGATAGAGTCTAGGAATCCCACTCTGTTACACACCTAATACAGTGTTTCTCAACCTGTAGGTCGTGATCCTTTGGAGGTTGTCAAATGACCTTTCACAGACACAGACGCATATCAGATATTTATTCATATAATTCATAACGCTAACAAAATTACTTATGGAGTAACAACAAAAAAATGATTTTATGGTTAGACGTCACCCCAACATGAGGCACTAAATGGTCAAAGCATTAGGAAGGATGAGAACCACTGGCTTAAGGGGAAAGAGACTATTTTGTACATACACACACACACACACACACACACACACACACACAAAACACAAAAAACTGGGTGGTTGACAAGATGGCTGAGGAGGTAAAGGCATTTGCCAAACCTGACAAATAGCCATTCCTGGGACTCATTTGGTAGGAGATAACTAATTCCTGCAGGATGTCCTCTGGCGTCAACATACATACTGAAGCATGTATGCACGCACAGACATCCATGCACACATACACAAGAAATAACTGTAATTTTAAAAAGAAATTAGAACAGATGGCCACATTAAGAAACAAACTACCCATGACGCTGGGTGTGGTGCTACATGCCTGTGATTCTAGAACTCAGAAAGCTGAGGCAGGGGCTGAAGAGATGGTTCTGCAGTTAAGATAGCTGGCTTCTTCTCCACAGGACCCAGGTTCAGTTCCCCAGCACCCACATAACAGCTGACAACTCTTAACTCCAGTCCCAGAGGATCGGATGTCCTCTTCTGTCCTGTGCTCACACCAGACATGCACCGTGGCACACAGACATATACACACACAAAACATACATATAGAGTAAAGATTATATCTAAAAACGAAAGATTGAAATCAACATCTCAGCTGGAGAGATAGCTCAGCAGTTAAGGGCACTGGCTGCTCTGCCAGAGGTCCTGAGTTCAATTCCCAGCAACTGTATGTTGGCTCATAACCATGTATAATGGACTCAACTGTCCTCTTCTGGCATGCAGGTGTACATGCAGAAAGAGCATTCATGTCCATAAGTGGACAAATCTTAAAAAATGATAAAATGTACATCTTACTATGTAGAAAAAAAGTTTTAAAATGGTGTCTCATCAGGTAGCAAATACCCATACACATAAAAATAATTAAAAAAAAAAAAAGAAGCTGAAGCAGGAGAATTACTAGTTCAAGACCAGCCTGGGCTACATGGCTACATGGCTACATAATGAGACACAGTTATTTTAAACTTTAAAAAAATAAAGATATTTTACTTTTGAGTGTTTTGTCGCCATGTACCATATGCAGACCTATGGAGGTCAGAAAAGGGTGTTGAGTCTCCTGGAACTGGAGTTTTTGACAGTTGTAAACTGCCAGGTGGTTGCTGGGAACTGAACCAGGCTCCTCTGTAAGAGCTGTAAGTGTTTTTAACAGCTAAGCCATCTCTCCTGCTCTGAGACAATGTTTCTTTCTTTCTTTCTTTTTTTTTTTTTATTAATAAAAAGACTTGCAGAGTCGGTGAGATGAGTCCTCTCCTATCTTAGAATGCTCTCAGGATGAGGCTTCTAGCTCTTTTTGCCTAGATATTTGAATAGGAAAAGATTTGAAAGAATCCAGGTCAGGGATTTTTCTAAGTAGTGGACCTCACTGGTAAAGAAAGGCTTTGTCTTTTAACTTTACACATTGGATTGGACATTTAAAAAACTCATGAGCATGCTCACAGTACAATCCAAACTTGGACAGAACTCATCTTCCTTTACATGGAAGAGGAGACAGATTCGTGAGGTAGGGAAATGATCAGTGACTATCTCATTTGTGCTTTTCTTTCTTTGCTCAAGTTTCACTAAGGAACACTAGTTAACTTTGCAACAGTTATTCTCAAATGTCACTAAGAGACAGAAACCCCAACAAAAAACTAAACAGAGCCTGGTTGCTCTGCTTCCATGGCATCCCTCCTGACTGTGGCTGGCTTTGCATTTGATCTGCCCTTGCTGTGTCTCCCAAGGCATAAATCACCAGAGAAGCATGGTCAGCAGGTGTGGGGGAGGCAAGCCCAGAGACTAATGCTGGAAAAAGGCTGGGAGGGAACAAATGGAAACCTTTGCCTCTCTGGGGCTGGAGTTGGAGGCAAGCATGTCCTGAATGGTTCGAGAAACAGCTGAGCCCTCCCCAAGGCCTCTAAGGTGTAGATCAGGCCTAGGAGGTATAGAATAAACTCTGGCTAGAACTAAAATATGGCAGTGTGTGTGTGTGTGTGTGTGTGTGTGAATAAATATGCTCTGAGTTATTCCGGGGAGATAGCCTACATAAAAAGAACTCTGTGCCCTTCCTGTAGCTGCAGAAGAGTGTGATCTTCCAGAAGGGCAGGCCTGGGCCTGGCCAAGTCTGGACAATAGTTCTGTTAGCTCTTAGGATGGGCAGCTCTGGGCAGAAGTGTTTGCTTCTGTCTTTGAGCTCAAATGACAGTGATTTTCACATGGAATGGCCCTCACCAGGAATAAGAAAACAGGGCAGGTGTGTTGTATCTTAGTGGTAAATCATGCTTAACTTGTAGGAGGCCCTGGGTTTAATTCCAAGTGAGCGTGCACATGTGTGTGGGTATGCTTAAAAGAAGCAATACCGTTTATTCTCAATCGATATTCTTTTGGCCAACATTGTTCTCGATCCTGAAGACAAGGCATTGGGCGACTGAGAGACTATCATTTGTTCTCTTGGAGTTGATATCCTACCAGGGTCCAGTTTCCTCCTGGAATGGCCTATGACCTTCTTGAGCTGTGGGTAGAGAAGGTGTCCATAGAATCCCATAGAACTGAGGTGAGAACCTGAGGTACAGGTTGTAGGGATAAGACACTGGAATGTATGAGATGCTTTCTGGAGTGTGTGAACTTGGGTTTAGGGAAAAACCTGTAAATGTTAGTGCTGTTAATGACTTCTTCCTCAAGATGTAACTGGTACCTCATAGTAACTCCTGACTGAGGCAATTATTGTTAAATGTACCCTGCCCCTAAATTCTTACATGCTAAAGGCATTTGTTTATGATGTTGCTGATGAAGAGACCTTAATGGTCCTTGCAGCCTTAGTAATGAGAGACTTCAATACCCGGGGACCTTGGAACACAGTGAAGGCACCAGGTTAGTCAGCTGAAAGAGTAGGCTTTATTGTTCTGTTCATTATGCAAAAAGGGCCTTAGTATCAGTGGGGGAGGTCAGTTAACATTATCTTACATCAATAAAAAAACTCCAAAGACGTGAGTTCTGGGTTCAGTTCTCAGAGACTGTACCCTCTGCTCTCCTGAATTTTGAGGTTTGCATTCTGAAATGGCTTTCTGTTCTTTTTAAAATATTTTATTTATTTTTATTCTATGTGCTTTGGTGTTTCACCTGCATGTATGTCTACATGAGGGTGTTGGCAGAAAATGAAGGTTTGCTAAACCACACTATTTATTGCGTTACCCTAAAAACCGAAACAGTACGCATCGGGCTCTAGAGGCGGGAGACCGCAAGCCTGGCACAAAGTGGCAGGTCTCCCCCCACAACTCTGTAAATTATGGTACTAAGAGCAAAGGCGCCCACATCAATAGAAGATCCGTGAAAATGTTCCAAGACACCCTGGACACGGCGCGGCCACCCTGGACACGGCGCGGCCACGGGCCATGAGGTTTCAGACTGAAGTGGGAGTGCGGACGCGGCAGGAGGAGTTGTGCGCACGCCGAGTTCCCCGGGGACAGCCCCGCCCAGCGGAGCCGGCCCGGAGGACGCGACGGCGCAGCACTGCCCCCAGGTGGCCACAGGCAACTTCACAGCCATGGAAAATGTAAAACTCAATTTCTCCCACGCGACGGTCAAGCGTTCGTGGTTGATACTCAGACACGGTCCTTTCCTTTTTAGTGGTGTTCCTGCTTGCTGGCCGTGCCGGAAACCAGGGGATCGGGAAAATAGAGGCGGATGTTACTACGTACAGAAGGGCTAAGTTCATATTGGGCATGCGGAAACATTCAGGGGCGTGGTTTGCAAAGTGCAACGCACAACGTCATCACACTAATATACTCTGAATGGGCAGCCTGGTAAACGGGAGGTAGCGTGGCCGAGTGGTCTAAGGCGCTGGATTTAGGCTCCAGTCATTTCGATGGCGTGGGTTCGAATCCCACCGCTGCCATATCCCAGGGTACCTTTTGGTTTTTCTCCACTTGAAAGCTCTCAGCTCTGCCCCTTCTGATTCCTCCTCTCTGAAACTCATCATTAAAGGCCTAAGATGAGGAAAAAAAGCCGGAAACTACAACAAAACTAGTCCCTGTCCTCCTCCTTTCTGTCTCGAGAGGTACGCAAATTTCTTTCCTGACCAACAATTTTCTTCCCTGAGAAACAAAATACAAAACAAAACTCCTTTTCAGAGTAGTGGGTCTGGGACATTTGCAAATTCCCAACAGGGACCCTGGGTCTTAGTTTATACTTCCAAGGTATCTGCCAAGGGCAAAGATGGTTGTGGGTGACTGTGATTACGATCTGAGTTAGAAAGCGTCCCTTCTTGTCTGGCTGACACCATTAATCTCTGTTGGTGGAAAAGATGTCAGGTGACTGCAGAGGGCTAGGGTTGCTGGAGTCCCGTAGGACGTCATCCTCGAGGTCTCAACTTCATTCTCCCACACGGTCTATAGACTTGGTTTAAAGGGCCCTCAATGCTTTATTTATTCAACATCTCTTTATGAAGGTCCTACTCTGTGCCAGAAACTCAGCTCACAATGAGGTTTCAGGAGTGAGCAAGATAGGTATGTTGAACTCGTTGGGTTCAGCTAGGCACTTCAGTGTCCTAACCTGGCCCTGGGAACAAGGAAGTGGCATTTTGCTGGACTTGAAATAGGACACTGAAGGTGGGGAAAAGATTTTCAGAAAAAGGGAACCCCCAGAGGCAAGTGAGAGCCTGGAGAGTTGGGAGATGCTGTTGAAGCACTCAGGGGTCACTGTGTGGAGGAGTGGACAGTGAGCAGGAGATGAGGTTGAAGAGATGGGCAAACCCAGCCATGAATGTTCAGGCTTTCAACTCAGAGGGCAAAGAGAAACCATGAACGGGTTTCAGGCTGATGACGAACACATTCCAGTTTGGAATTCCTGAAATCCAACAGGAACATTTAGTCCTGTCTGGGAAAGGTCAGTGTTTTGTAGCATGTTGGCAGCAGTTAGAATCAAAGGGGTGGGAAAGAGATATTTTGGAGTTAGATCTCACAAAACTCACTGATGAGATCCACGCCAAAGTGATGCCCAGACGTGGGGGTGGTGTGTGGGGAAGGCGACAAGATCAGTACAGTTCACTCAGAGTCTAAAACTCTGTGAAACAAAAGGTCAGATGGGACACGAGTCTGCAGGTCAAGAGTATGCTCAGAGCAGGTGACAGATTATGGAAGCCCCAGGAGCTGAGGCGATGGGAAGGGTTGAACTCACTTGGGAAGGGCACAGAGGGAGAAAAGGGGCTGAGTCCTGAGGATCACCGTCTTCAAAGGAAGGCAGAGAGAGGCACCGGTGAGAGAGCCAGACTGGAAACAGTATGCTATCACAGAGATAAAAGAGGTTTAGAGAAGGAGGGCAGGCAGCCATATGCACTGAATATGGCTAAAAGCCTTGGCAAGATTAAGAATGAAAAATATCCAGTGGGTGTCATCGTTGGCAGGATTGCTCAGCCGATAGAAGCACTTGCATCTAGGCCCCATAACCTGGGTTTAAGCCAAGGATTCCACAAGGTGGCAGGTGAGGACCAACTCTTGAGTTCTCTTCTAACCTGCACACATGTACACACATATGTACACACACATGTACACACACATACACACACATTTACACAGAGAGTAAAACAAAATGTTGATTGGGCTTATGACTTACGATCAGTGTCATCGATGACCTTAAGTAAAGCCACATTGGAGCCAGACATGGTAGCACACCCCTGTAGTTCCTGTAGTCAGGAGACAGAGGCAATAGGATCTCCTGAGTTTGAGGCCAGCCTCATCTATAGCGCAAGTTCCAGGACAGTCAGCTACAACAGAGAAACCCTATCTTGGGCGGGGGCGGGGGGGGGGGGAGAGAAAGCCATGTTGGAATGGGCTGAAAAGAAAGTGTGGACAACTCACTACATGTTTTTATTCTGAAGAGAAGATACACCCCACTCACAATGAGTGTATGTGTGTGGAGGTCAGAGAATAATTTGCAGGAGTCTCTTCTCTCCTTCTACAAAGTGGGTTCCAGGAATTGAAATCAGGACATCAGTCTAGGTGGCAAGCGCCTTTACCCACTGAGTCATCTCATCAGCTTGGGAAGACATATAAAGGTGAGCCTTGAGGAACTCTGAGATAGACGGCTGGCACTGGTCCACAGTTGGGAATGGCTTTCAATAAACTTGTCTCGCTGCTGCTCTATTTTGATGAGCTGTGTCACCTTGGTCTAGTGGTCATTCTTCTGCATCTATGCCCCCTCCTTCAGTGCTTTATACAAGCCAGCTCTTCCTGTCAGAGCCTCACAGAGGCTGGCTAACTGGTACAGCATTGCCTTTCCACATGGTAGAGAGAGGAAGAAAGAATTCTTGGGAGAGAGACCCCACATTGCCCCATGCTCAGAGTTTGGTCCTGCTTCTTTCAGAAATTTGGGGGAAGAGATGGAGAAACCCAGGAAACAAATAAAATTGACTTTTGGCTAGAAAATAAGGTGAACATGTGAGTCTGTTTTTCTTGTCCTTTTCAACATTTCTCTCAGGAAGTGGAGGTAGAAAGAGGGCGTTAGTCGAAAGAGGTACATTCAGATAACGCAAATATATTGCAGAGAAGGCCGTTCAATTGCCAGTTGGGATGGTTAGTGTTGACTGCCAATGTGACAGGATCTAGACTCTCTTAGGAGAGCAGCTAGTAGGCATACCTGTCAAGGATTACATTAGATAAACCTCTGGGCATGCCTGTGATGGAGTCTCTCATGAGGGTGAGGTTGGAATATCCACTCTAATAGTGGGCAGTACCATTCCTGGGTTTTGGTGTGGGGGGCTGTCCTAGAGCTAAGAGGGGGTCGAAGTGTGCTTTGAACCCTGGAATTCTCATCCTGAGAGTGGAAGGTGTTTGGCTGCTCCCCCTTTTCTTAGCCCTGACAAAACTCAGCTAAACTCCAAATGCTCCCTGCTTTACAGCAGGTCACTAACAAAGGAATGTGGCCTGGTTGGTGCTTATCTGACCACTGAGGATGGAAGGCTGGGCTGAGCCCATTTTCTGATAAGGTGTCTTCCTCTTTCCCCTGTGAGACCACACGTTATGCAGAAGGTGCTTTACCAGGACTTTGACCCTTAGACAATGAGCCCCCACATGCAAATGAGGCTACTCCAGTATTCCTGTCTTAACCAATGGCCTCTGTCTCTGGATACCAAGGACCCTCCCCTGCTTTTTCCACTATAGCTGTAACCACCCTTGCTTCAATAAACTGAGATGTTCCACTGGCAACAGTCTCTCAGGAATTCTGTGCCGCTCTCAGCCTCCAACCAAAGACCTGCCTAGACCCTCCATGGACCTGCCCTGTGCTTCATTCCCAGAAGCTGAGCTGATGGCCAGCTTAGCTACCACCCAGGGAGGGGAGTCAAGGGAGAAATCCACAGGGTGAGCACAATATTCACTCTTCTGACTGTAGACATAATGTGAACAGCTGTTTCAAGTTCTTGACACTCTGACTTTTCTGACATGATGGACGTACCCATTTGGCTCATGTACCGTGAGCCAAAATAAATTATCCTTAAGTTGCTATTGTCAGGGTATTTTATCATAGCAACAGGAAAAGTAAGTATGATGGCCAATCTCTCAGATGCACGGCCTGAGATGCGTAGATCTGGAAGAGGGAGGTAGAACCTAGTGTCCAACCCGAAGCCTTAGAACAGGTAGGCCACACTGGACATAATCATGTGTCACACCATGTGTCACATTTCCCACTGGGCCTTGGGAAGCTCAGCTACAGAGCAGTATCCTTCACCTTGATATTTCAAGCTAGTCATGGCCTCGGAACCCTCATTTTTAAAAACTGACAGTAACAAATCCTACCGAAGGAGTGGCTCCAATAATGAAATAATGTTGTAAAATGCAAGTTCCTGCAGGTGTCAGGCACCAACAGACAGACATGATTCTGACTGGTATTTTAAAAACGTACATACAGACGTCCAATTCTACTTAATATATCTTAAAACTCCTATACAGTATTTGCCAGACAGGGGCACATCCTGTGTAGGACACACCTGGGGTTAACTAGTACTTTCTCTTCCCTCCATTAAGCTGGCAGTTACTTTGCTCTCTGATAGGATCCATGGTGTCTGCTCAACTAATGCCACCTGTGCATCAGACAGTTTCCACAGTCAACAACATGATGACAGGGAGGTGTGGTTTCCGTGGAGAGCCTTAAACGCTTAAAGATGATAGTGAGTACTACTACTCATCAAGAAATGCTTGCCACACAGGGATGGGGACCTGAATTCCACTTCCAGCACCCACATACAATGGCATATGCTTGCAATCCCAGGGCTGGGAAACCAGAAACAGATAGATTGCTGGGGCTTCCTGGCCAGCCTACTGTTGCTGTATATTTGAACATATCTCTAGATATTATAATTACCAAAGATCATTGTACTGACTGCCTGAAAGCCTAGCACTTGTGACTTCTATGGTTGAGCCAGCCTGTGTTGTCATATAAATAAGAGTTACTCTCTCTTAGCTTAATATACATAGTGTTGCTGATAAAGAGGCCATGAGGCAACATCAGGCATGGCCACTGGTCTCCCCTACTGACCCATAGTTCCCCTACTATAATTCATGGACATAACTCAGATGGGTGGGGCCTAGCCCCTTTTGTGTTGGTAGCACCCCACTGTAGACTTGGACACGCCCCGTGACCAAAGGTTTGGGAGGATTAAACCATTGTATCTCTTTGATCATGCAGAAAGACTGCTATGAGAGAGCTAGGAGGGGCTTTTAAACGGCCTTTACTAGCAGAGCAGATGGAGCTGGAATATGGTGGGTTGTGAGCTCTGCTCAAGTCTGTCTGGCTTGTACCTTTATGTCTCATGTGTCTTTATTAATACATCACCAGACATAACAAACTATCTACAGCCTAGCCACTCCAAGCTCCAAGCCAGTGAGAGATGCTGTCTGAAAAATAAGGTACACAGCTTCAGGAACGATGTGAGAATGTGACAGCCAGCCCTAACCTGATGACACTATCCCAGTCATTAGGGGGCTCAGACCTGAGTAATAATTTACACAGGTCCCCTGTGATGGCTAAAGAAACTTAATATGAAGCCAGGCACAGCTCTGAAGGGCTGTTGACCTTGCTCTGGAATGCCTGGGGAATCCTAGTGGCCTGCAGGTGAGATAAAAATATTGGGCTGTGAGGTACTAACAGCTGCCTTCGCTTCTGTAAAACTAGCTTATCACTGCGGGGAAAGGGATGCAATGGTCCTTTTATTACTATATAGCGGGAAGGAAAAGACAGCTGAGGGAAGGAAACAATTTTCTTGCCCAGCTGTAAATCCATGAATAGTTGTAATGCGCACCCTTATGATGTCTGCCTTTAAATAAACTCTCCATACCCCGCCTTTCAGGACAGTGAGCTGTATTGGCTCTAAGACTGCGGCCTTCTGCTAGCAGTAAGAATAAATTCATTTAATCTAAATTTGAATTGGGTCTAAGTCTTTGGTCTTTCCCAGTAGATTTGGTGCCACAACAATATCCTTTGATACCATACAAGAACACACAACTAAATCATAAAATATGATCCACCAAACTCTTATTTTTTGCCTGTTATATTGGTACTTTTATGAGACATTCAATATTCTTCTACAAAGTTTTTGTTTGTTTGGGTTTTTTGTTTGTTTGTTGTCTTTGCCCCATCTGGTACTAAAACCTTTTGCTGAGTCATCTCTACTCATTAACTGAGAACCAAATCACCAAGTTGGGCTGCGCTCTCCAGTTAATCCACACACACAGACCTGTGTCGGGGTCAGGACGAACTCAAAGAAGCCATGGTAGGGAGGAGGACTCACTGTCCCAGAAGCAGCAGAAGACAAGTCCAATTCTACCGATTCCACCAACCAGAACCCACCCACTTAGACCAACCGTGAAGGCGGGGATGGAAAGGACTGAGGCTGTCCTTAAGGAGGCAACCACCCTGGAGTTTCAGAGTACGGATGGGGGCAAAAAGGGGCAACACCAGAGCGAGGAAGAATAGGGAGGAATAGGGAGGAGAGAGGGCTGGACTAGGTAGGAGGAGCCTGAAAATGACTGGGTAGAAGTCTACCGCCTTTCCAAGCCACCTAGAAGAGTTGAAGGCTAGATGACAGATCAGCAAGCAGAGGGCGGGGAAGGGGTGTGACTGAGACTCAGGGGGCGAAGCAGAGGCATCCAGCCAAACAAGAGGACAGGTGCAAGCCTAGAGGGTGGAGCACGGGCGTGGCCAGGAGTCCGGATAGGTTTGGATGCAGGAGCTTGCCTAAATCAGGAGGTCAAAGGCAGGTACAAGCACAGAGAGCCATGTGTGGGCGTGGTCGGCGCTCGCTGGAGGCGTCAGAGGCGCTGCACTGCGGCCTGCAAAGGCTGCAGCTCTAGGAAGTGCAGGGTCAAGCCGAGCAGACCGAGCAGCAGCCCCAGCACAAGCAGCAGCCGCAGGAGCATCAGCGCGGTGCAGCCGCAGGACTGCGGGGTCGTGGCCTGCACATATCGCTCCACTGTGTCGGCGAAGCTGAATTTATCTGGCGCGTAGCCAAGCTGAGCACGGGCCTTGGCAATCCGGAAGGTGTGCGTCACTGCCATATTGAGCACCTGCGGGAAGGGGCGGAGCAGTGGAGGGCGAGGCTAGTGGTAGGGGAAGAGCATCCTCAGTTTTGTTGACCAAAAGGATTAGGGGAGGACAAACGACATCTCCGTCACATTAGGATTTAAAAAGACTGGCCTCTGCGTCTAGATCCTACGAAGTCTTCCTGCGGTCCCGGGGGCGGGGGTGTCCCTCCTTTCTAAGAACTCTTCTCAGAGGGCGCCACCTCCTGGATGCCCTTTCTGCATCTCACCCTGCAGCCCTGCTAAATTCTTTCCTTTCATTCCTCTCTCTGCTTCTCTTCCCAGCCTAGCGCCGTTCTGGACCTCTGGAGACCTTAGATGTATTCTTGAATACCAGAAGAGGCGGAAAGCCTCTTGCCTGTAGTGGGGTGCGAGTTCTTCAGAAAAACATCTCCAAGGAAGGATGTTGGCTTCCTGTTGCCGGCCCAAGACCAATTGAAGCGGGCAGGGCCTCCAGAGCAGCTTTTCAGCCCTCCCAGCTGGCTAGCTAAGTGTTCCTGAGAGAATTCAATTATGCACAAGTGATTCCTAAGTCTGAGCTGCATTTCCCCTGCTGCCAGTTGGCCTGGGGCTCTAGGATAATAAATGACAGCTATCGATTATGGTACTCTCACTGTGTTTGGTGTGGGCCCTTTATATACTTTTGTCCTCTGAGCTGACACTATTTCCTCTTTGCATAATTGGAAATTGAAGACCAGAGGTTAAGTGACTTGTGTAGGGTTCCATTGGAGAGCCACTTTTAAAGCCATATTTGTTGAGGAGGTTTCCACATAGGTGAGGTAGTCTGGTTTCTAATTGGCGAACTTCTAATTGTAAGGTGCAGTTACAAGTGCCCAGATGGCTGTTTACATTCTTGGGCCATACTTGGCAAGTTAGTCATTAGAATTAGGCATCTAGTTTTATGCCTTCAGGGCTACCTGGTCAGGAGAGATAGCCTTATGGCCTTCAGGGCTATCTGGCTGGATGAGGATGATTACCCTTAGTATGGCCTTCAGGGCTATCTGGCTGGATGAGGATGATTACCCTTAGTATGGCCTTCAGGGCTATCTGGCTGGATGAGGATGATTACCCTTAGTATGGCCTTCAGGGCTATCTGGCTGGATGAGGATGATTACCCTTAGTATGGCCTTCAGGGCTACCTGGCTGATGAGATAATTTGCCCTTAAGAGTGGGGAGATTTTACTAGCCTGCAAGGACAGGCCCAGGTCGAGGCCTGGAGCATGTACACAAAATAGGGTCTCTGAGCACATACACAAAATAGGGGCACTGAATAGGGGCTCTGGTGTTTTCAATATTCTTTGTTATGCTGGGGTCTGGAGATGCCCTCACACCTGGCTTGTACTCTTTTCTAGCTGGATGTTGGCTACTCGTATGGCACAGACAGGCCCCTGGGGCCAAGCCCTGGTCCTGGGGGCCCCAATGAGGGAAGCAGAGAGACCAGTTCTTGTCTATTTGCCCCAGACGGTAAGTTCAGGGCTCAGAGGAACGTAGGCTAGTAAATATCCTAAAACTAATCAAGCACCTCTTGCATGGAGACATAGCTGTGAGCTAGACAATCAGGTCCTGACACAGTGCTCCAGAGATCAGGCTTAACTGTGACCTCAGGGCTCTTTCATGCTGGGAAATTCCTCCTCACATATCAGGGTAGCTCTTATCATCATGTTCAGTTGTCTAGTTTCTGGAACATCTTCCTCTTTGGACTGTGAGCTTCCTGGGGGTAAGGACTAAGTCTTCTTACCCCCAGTGCTCAGTGCAGTTCCTGACACACAGTAGGTGCTCAAGGAATGGAAGTTTCTTAAAAGGTAGAGAGCTAGCTGGCTGGTAGTGGCTCATGCTTTTAATCCCAGCACTTGGGAGGCAGAGGCAGGCAGGTCTCTGTGAGTTCAAGGCCAGTCTGATCTACAGAGTGAGTTCCAGGACAGCCAGAGTTACAACAGAGAAACCCTGTCTCAAAAAAACCAAATAAATACATTTTTAAGCCAGAGAGCTGACTGGTGTGTCACAGACTGACCAGCAGAGGGCGACTGACCCACAGCTCCCAAACTTTCCCATCTTTGCACTGGAGTCAACAAGTTAACTCACACTTGAGACAAGAGGAAAGGTGGCCAACTTCTTGCCTGACTACATTTCTGCAGCATTCTGGCTGCTGTTTTGCCTTGGTGGTTACGGGTGTGTTTTGCAAGCTAGTGGTGGAGCTTTATGTCCAGGTTTGAATCCCAACAGTACTTCATAAGTGAGTGATCCTGGGTAGGCAACTTCACTATGTATCTTATTTCCTTTTCTGTACATGGACAAGGCAATAGTTTCCAGCAGTAGTTAATATTAAATGACACTAGAGGAATTTCATTATCCTCCATCAGTCTGGATGCTCAAAAGAGAAATTGCAGGCAGCTTCTCTGGAACATTCTCCACCTTCCCACTTCCTTTAGCTTAAGGAACTTGACATCCTGAAGCCAATTCCAATGTGGTATGATGTTGGACAAGCTTTTATTTCTCTAACGCCTGGTTTCTCTTTATAAAGTGGAATCAAATGAGAGAGACCCTAAATATCACCTATTGCCTTATTGTTAACAGTTTACTTAAGACATCCTCTTTGTAAAAAGAGTTTTTTGATTTATTTATATGTATTAATGCCCTGCCTGCACACAGGTATGTGCACCATGTGCATGTCAGAAAAGGGTGTCAGATCCCTTGGGACTGGAGCTATGGATGGCTGTGAGCCATCATGTGGGTTCTGGGAATCAAACTTGGGTCCTCTGAAGAGAAGCAAAGTGCTCTAAACGGATGAGCCATCTCTCCAGCCCCAAGATATCCTCTTGTTGAATGGTACATGCTAAGCAAATATATAACTACATATCAGCTAGGTGTAATGGTGCACACATTTCACCCCAGCACTCGGTAAGCAGAGGCAGGTGAATCTCTGCATTTGAGGCCAGCTTGCTCTACAGAGTGAGTTCTAGAATATCCAAAGCTACACAGTGAGACCTTGTCTCAAACAAAACAAAACAACTACTCCAGAACTATGCATCATAACTATGAGAATGGTATTGATATTCTGTACACAGAAGGTACTTAATATATACTTGTTAAGTAAGCATGAACGATGAGCCTAAAGCCATCGTTTGAGATGTGCACATGCTTATATTCAGAATTGGGCTTCAAAAGAGCGTCTAGCGTCTGCCTTTGGGAGCCTCAGGTTTGGCTAGAAGATAAGCCACCTTTGGCTGGAATGTTAGCTATGAAGTAGGAACTTGGAATGGTTGAATTTTCAGCCTATACACAGTCTGAGAAAAAAACTTAGTTGGTAGGGAGCATTATAAAGGATCAGGCTGTAGCTTTGGGCCTACACAGAAGGTTCTGAGACCTCAGAGAAGTATCTTGCGACAGATGTGTTTGGCTACGATGGAGGTGCGGAGGAGAGGGGAAGGTGCAGGGCTGGGGCTCCCCCACAACACCCCACTTACCTCACTGCGGGTGAGTAGTGGGGGGATGGTGCAGATGGGCCTCAGTGCCAGATGCAGGTACTCCATCACTGCAGCTGCAGGAGAGGGGGTGAGGGGGCGCTCAGGACAGATCCACTGGGGCACTGTTTGCTTTGCTAGGGGTTCCCTTTACAAAGGTTGTGAGATTCCTTTAGATCAGTATTGCTGGGGCCTTGTTAGCTAGGAAATACGTCACAATAAGTTGGCCCAGTAATTTTGAAGGACTGAAGAGTGCAAACGAATCTGAGAAGACTCGGAGGTGTTTTTGTTCTCTCACCCTCTTTTAAATTCCATTTCATTTACTTATTTTGTGGATGTGTTTATGTGTGTGGGTCATTTAGGCCATGGTGCATGTGTGGAAGACCGGGGCAACTTGAGGGAGTCAGTGTGACTTGAGGGTCATCTGCTCCCTTAGGTGGTTCACCCCAAGCCTGATGCCTGCTTGTATTCCTACAGGAAGGAGGCTAGCAGAGCTAACAGGACACACTGCCTTGGTGGGGTAGGGCCAGTATCAAGGCAGATACTGACCTGTAGGGGGAGGGGAAGAACCCAAGGTCAAAGTTTCCACTCATCCCACAGAAGCCCCAGCATTGGGTGACCTTGGACAAGGGGAAGCCTCAGGGCTCCCTTTGTCCAGTCAGGCATCACAGCTTCCACGTAGGTCTAAGTCTCAAAGCTGCCTCTCCCCCACCCCCTGCACCACTTCAGGCAGGTCTCAGAGCTCCAGTCTCTTTACATTAGTTACTCTAGCCTTGCAAGAGGCTCAAGTTTAAGCACAGTGGGCCTATGATGAGTGGATCGATGCAGCTATGGAGGCACAGACTTGCTCCTCTGAGTGTGCGGTCAGGCTGGTGGGCCTGCACAATCTATTTAAATTCCTCTGCCCTCACCCTCACCCCCTGGGTGCCTCCCTGGCCTCATCCGAGTGCAGGCCCTGCATTTCCAATAATGTAAAACACACATGTTGTGTGTGCACCTGGCACACGGGGGCTTTAATCACCAAGCTGTCCCTTTTACCTGTCAGATAAACACAGGAAGTTGGTACCTGGATCCAGGGCTGACTGTACCCCAGCTTCTTAAACTGCAAAGAAACAGTCTGACATAAGAACGAATTGTTTAGGAACTGGCTGGTGAGAAGAGACCACCTGCTCCCCAACTTCTGACTGGCAGGAATCCCACCAACCCAGAGAGACCCCTAAACCCTTATTTATTTATTTATTTATTTATATTTATTTATTTGACACAGGATCTCTTTATGTAGACCAGACCTGTCTGGCCTCAAATTACAGAGATCTGCCTCTACCTCCTGAGTGCTGGAATTAAAGGCATTTACACTATCCCTGGCATCATCATCACCATTTTGCGTACCATTCTTAAAATGAGATCCACTCCTTGATCAGGATAATTCAAGTAGTTGAAAACATAGGACAAATCTTTTTCTTTCAACTGTGTGTGAATGTGCATGCGTGTGTACAGGTATTTGGGTTGTACATGCTATGATGCCATGTGGAGGTCAGAGGATAACTTGCTGAAATCAATTCTCTCTTTCCTGGGGGTTGAACTCAGGTTGTCAGACTTGGCAATGGGACTCTTTATCCGCTAAGCCCTCTCTTGCCAGCCCCTAGGGCAGGTTTTTTTTTTTTTTTTAAATTTGGAATCTTTCACATCATTTAGTTTTTACTATATCCACCCACACCTGAACATGCTCCAGACTCTTAAGTAGAATCTGATTTTTTTTCCTTCCAGAATTGACTGTACTCTTAAAGAAAAATAGATAAAAAATAGATAAAGCCCAGACTGCAGGAAGAATCAAGGTGGCAGGGACGAATGGAGCTGTCTGCCTGCATAAAACCTCTTCAGGTCAAAGCCAAACTAACAAAGGCTGGGAGGCTGAAGAGAGACAGGAGCACCTACTCCCCAACACACACACACACACACACATACACACACACACACACACTGCTGGGGAGACAGGAATCCTCAGTCCCTGGAAAACAGTCTTGCAGTTCTTCAATGAAAAGTTAAACCTGGAGTAACCATTTAGCTCTGAAACTCCACAAGAGCACACGATAAAGTAATTCCAGCCCTGGTGGTGCTGGTGGTGGTGGTGGGGAATGGGTCACCTCACTGGCCAGCCAGCCTAGTCTACTTAGTGAGCTCCAGGATAGTGAGAGACCCTGACTCAAAGGTAGACAGTGCTTGAGGAACAATACCTGAGGTTGTCCTCTGACCTCCACAAGTGTGTGTACTTACACATATACACATTCATATAAACAGGTGTGTGCATGCACACATATATTCAAAGAAAATGAATACAGTCTCGACCTGACACATGTGACAACACAGATCGACCTTGAAAAGTAAAGGGGAGGAAGCCAGACACAAAAGGTCACTTATCCTATGAGTCTGCTATGGAATAGGCAAATCAGTAGAGGCGAAGACTTAGGGTTGCCTGGGGTGGGTTGGGCTGAGGATAGGTGGGATAGGTGGATTCAGGGCAGGATTGCTGACAGGTCTAGGCTTGTTGCTTTTCTGAAGATGAAGACATGCTTTAAAGTTAATTATGGTGATGGTTGTATAACTGAATATCATTGAAAAAAAAACCATATCCTTTCCATCAGTGAATTACATACAGAGCTTGTGAATTACATCTCAGTGAAAGTGATCTTTAATTTAAAGTATTAAAAAAAACTTTACATGTATGGATGTTTTGCTTGTATGTATCATTGATGTTTGTGGAGGCCAGAGGAGAGGCTCAGATCCTCTAGAACTGGTGTTACAGACAGTTGTGAGCCACCAGGTGGGTGGTCAAACTCAGCTCCTCCGGAAGAGCAACTAGTGCTCCTAACCACTGAGCAATCTCTCCAGCCCCTGAAAGTGCTCTTTAAACAGAACAAACCAGAGCTGCCTTGGGCACAGCAGTACAAGAAGACCCCTCTGCCTCTAGCCCCAGACAGGCCTGTTCCAAGGGAGGCTGTGGGTTGCTGAGAGAGGGCAGGGTTCTCAGGACCTTCTACATACCTGCCGAGGGGCTACAAGCAAACCCTCCTTTCAGTGGTAGACCACTCACTTTAGCATGGGCCCTGGGTCCCATCACAAAAAGAAACAACAGAAGACTCACATGGCCAGAATCAATGTAAACCAGGAAGCAAGTTGGAAGAAGTCCATGACACAATCGGGGAGCACATGGTACCACTATGGAAGCCACAACCCAGCTCCAGCTACACCCAGGGCCACCCGGGAGCAACAGTGCTTCCCCACGTAACTGCTTGGGTTTGGATGGTCAGAAAGGATGCAAGGACAGAGGATAAGGTGTAGAGTCTCACTCTGGGTTAGGGGCCGAATACTTACCAATGGGGCCATCCACTCAAAGAGATTGACGCTCTCCCCATCATTGATGTAGTATGCCTGCCCACTCTGAGGGTGACAGGAGGGAAGGGGTGCAGTCAGTGTCTGCCCACTGGCCTGATTCCACTCTTTCTGATGGCTACCAGCAGCTGCTTCATCCCTTTTGCTCTCTTGAGCAGTTCTGGGGACAGACCTGGGCAATACCTTGTAAAGGTTGTAAGTGGCTTGGCAGAAATGATGCTATGCTAAAGAGACACTGAAGCTATGTGCCATGTGTCTCTCAATCTGAATTTCAGACGGAAATTGAAACAGTGGATCCCCAAAGAAACAGGAATTTCTTTAGGGATCTCATGCGGAGAAAACAAAAGAGTCACAGCCAGAGGGATGCTCACCTCCCTCTCGTTCAATTCTAACCACTTGTCAGACCACTTACAAGATGAGAACCAAGCCCAGGTAGTGATAGGTCAGTGATGGGTGGGAACGTTACTTGACCAGGATGCTGAGATGTGTGCATTCCTGGGACTCTATTTAACCTTTAATCTCACTTCAGGACCCAAGACAAACTGGAGGGGGTCACTGGGTCATCTTGTTCCTCTTTTCCTTTTTCTGTTAATTTGACTCTTTTAATTGGCTTCTAAAGGAGTGATTGGACTTGGCTTCTTGGGGTACAGATTGTGGCCCCAAGTTTGGTACCACACTGGCAAGCTGTGTGACTCCGATGGGGCTCATTCACAGTTTCTTCAGCAAGAGGAGAAGTATTGTGGAGACTAACTGTTTGAAGCTGTAAGGTCTTCAGCAAGAGGAGAAGTATTGTGGAGACTAACTGTCTGAAGCTGTAAGGTCACAGGGTCACTGTGAAGATCTAATTATGCTCTCTGAGACTTCTACCCAACCCAGTGGCCCTGGGACTCCTGTAGGCATGATTCTCCTTGCCTGCAGCCTGTGGGGGCAGGGATGTTCACAAGACACTCACAGCCACGTAGCCCTTAGCCAATGTGAGGGCCTCGGCCGCCAGCATGTGTGCCTGCACCAGATTCTGCACATGGACCCAGTTCATACGTGTCCTGTGATCCCCGAACCGGAACATGAACAGCCTCTTCTTGATGTAGCTCTGGTGTAGGGGAGAGGTGACAAGGCAGGCTCACCCAGGAGGCTTTACACTCATCTACACGCTTGCAGCTTCCAAGGAACAGGCTAGACTCCCAACTCCCGTGTCCCAGGTCCTCTGGACATCTCTGCTTGTCTCACAGATGACCTTGGACCGCCTTTGACCTTCCTAACTTCTCTTAAGCCTCACATTCAAACCACCTGTAAACCCAGCTGCCCCAACTATTAATCTGTTCTGAATTCAACCACCTTTGCCCCTCCCTCTCTGCCGCCCTCATCTCTAGCCTTGGGAACTGCAGCAGCTTCTTGACTCTCCGTCTCCTCTGCACAGCCATGTCTGCCCTGCTCTGATGACCAGAGGCATGTAGGCTGTGATGGTGAACTGAAATGCTGACAGTGCCCCAGAGCCTGTCCAGACCCGGCCCAGCCGCTCCACAACCCCCCTCCTACCGACTCCCCACTCCTGAATGAGTGGCCATGAACCCAGGGTCGTCTGTCTACCCCTGAGCAATCTTAGGGTTGATTGCTCTTGGTTTGACCTTTGGAGGCTTAAAACTGTGCTTTCTCCAAGGACTTCCGAGACTCCCCCAACTTCCTGGAGTCCAGTTCCCTCACTCACCCACTTTTCCTTTCTTCTGACACACTTTATAATTCAACATGTGCATTTATTTTAACCAGTCTCCTGGTGTGAGAACAGAAGGCACACAAGGGCAGGAATTCTCTGCTTTGTTTTCTGGTCTGTCTCTGAACTAGACCAGTACTGAGCACACAGTTCAGTGTTTAAATGGGGACAAGTCACTGTAGTCGACGGCTTCCTATAAGAAGTCAGCAAAGGAATATTTGAAGCAGCAGCCCAGAACAGCACTCCTCGATGGCCTTCAAGGGCTCCCCATGGGCTTCCATTCCCAGTCAGTTCCAGCCACAGGGACCTCTTGCTGATTACATTAACTGTGACTTTTCTCACATCTAGGTTCATGCTCAAGATGCTCTACTTGGCAGTCCCTTTCTCTAATCACCTCAGCTCCTCAGAAAATCCTTTTTTCTCCTTCTAAATACCGCAGGCATCCCTTCCTCCAGGAAGTCCTCTTGGGTCTCCCCTGCCAGGCCCATTTTCTCTTGTGTCTCTGTACTCGGCTCTCACTGTGCTGAAATTATGACTGTGCTGTCTATCCTTGTATGCTGTCTGTCCCTGTGTGCTGTCCCTGACCAGGCTGTGAGGACATGGGGCTCAGAGCTCCTTGTGGCTATATTCTCAGTACCTGGATTTTTCTAGAGTTTTCTAGCATAAAACATCTTTACTAGAAGCTTGAGATGAACTACCCAGATGTCGGGGCACGCACATGAGGGTTTCTCTAGGGTCATCGCTCTCTTTCCCCGACTCGAATTGAGGTGTGGTGGGCATCAGGGTGACCTCCCAGCATAGAGTCTCTGGACTGGGACACTGCCTCTAGACCAGCAGTTCTCAACGTATGGGTTGTGACCACCTTGGGGCAGGGGTCAAGTGACCCTTTCGTAGGGGTTACCTAAGACCACCTGCATATCAGATATTTAATTATGATTTATAACAGTAGCAAAATTACAGTTATGAAGAAGCAAAAATAATTTTATGGTTGGGGTCACCACAACATGAAGAACTGTATTAAAGAGTTGCGTTAGGAAGGTTATGAATCACTGCTCTAGCCAGATGCAATAACAGATAGCTGCAAAGTTCCAACCAACATGCACATCACATCAGCCTGATGCCTTCTGCCTTCGATCCTAGGAAGGCTGGGAGGACATACCGCCACCCGGGGCAAGTGTCTCTGTTCTTCAGGGCCATAGATCCCGGGGGGACGGAGCACACAGGTGCGGAGCGTGCCTCCTCCTAGGACGCAAGAGAGGGTGGTCAGGTGCAGAGGAGTGGCACATGGAGGTGTGGAACCCACAACCCATGAGGACAGGGAGCCCAGAGCCAGCTACACCTCCGGTTCCTTATCTAGTATGGCAGGCCTAGCATAGATACCCTGTGCTACCAGCAGCCCAATTTCTTTGGGGACCCTCTCCTCCTCTGCAGAGGTCCTTATAGGTAGTGTCCTTAGGATGTTCTCACCTGGAAGTGACTCTCAGCATCATTGGCATTAGGACCACAATCCTAAGGGCACTGGCCATCAGCTCCTACCAGCCCGAGCCTTTGAGCTATTCATGACCTGTCCTTTCTAAACCAAGTCCCTGTTTTTTGTTTGTTTTTCCTGCAAATCTGTTGTCTAGACACTTCCACTGTATGTTCCCTTTCCCCCTGAATAAGCCGGGGCCAGTGTCATCCAACTTTATCAAACACCCCTCCCTTTACAATGAAGCCCAGTATCACGGATGATAGAGTGGTCCCCAAAAGCTACATCTACATTCTAGAACCTGCCAGTGTGGCTGTGTTTCAAGGTTGTAACTAAGGCTATTGGTGAGTTGAGAGCATCATAGATTTTCAGCTGGGCCTGATCCAATGAGAAGAGTCTGAAAGAGAACAATTGAGGAGAAAGAGGCCACATGAAGGTAAAAGCAAGAATTAGAGTTTTGCAGCCATAAGCCAAGGGTCACTTGGGGCCACCTGAAGCTAGAGGAGACAAAAAGGACCCCTTCTCCAGAGCTTTCAGAGGGAGTTCTCCCCTCAAATACCAGCTAACACCAGGACTCCAGGCTCTAGCTCTTAGATGGCAAGAGAATGTTCTAAGCCGCTGTAAGAGTTGCTGAATGCTAACATAAGCAGATGCAAGAGGATACAGCACACTGACAAGGCACGGTGACCTACTTCTCAGGACTGTGGCATCCATCTCAAGTGAGGGCCATCTCAGGACTAGCCTGGATCACAGGCCGTGGAAATCACCCTTGGTGGCCATGGTTGGCCTCCCGGAAGGCAAGTGTCAGCTGAGCTTTTCTGTGGCCTACAGCTAAGTTTAAACTCTGGGTCCCTAGGGACATGGTGGAGAGAGGTCAGGTTGCAGCCAATGGCGGCCAGTGGGACACTGAGTAACCACGTCACAGAGGGGCAGGCCTAGGGTATCCATGACTCTTCTGAGCATTGAAAGCTGGAGATGTGCATATAAATAATTCCCAGCCAGAGTATTAGGTGTCTGGTCTGGCAGTAGGTGAAGGGGGCTGTGCCTTGGCAGACAAGGGAATTCAACTGCATCAGATCAAATCCCTGGGGAAACACAGTGGACACACACACCAGGACCAGAGGTCAAGGACTGATAGACTCCATAATGGAAGTAGGGATGTTTTAGGGGCAAGAGCCCACACTCAGAAACCTGGTTCACTGCCTTGAGATTAGCACAGTGGGAAAGGCCCAGACTCTGGTGCTAAGACTCCCCTGGGCTTCAAGTCCAACTCTAGTACTCAATACCTGTGTGACTTTGAGCAAAGCAAGCTAACCAGTCTATTCCTTACCTGTAAACTGGAGGTGATAATCTCAAGCCTCTCTTGTTCTTCAAATCTGATTGGTTCCCAGTTTGTTTATCTTATTTCGGTGGTTGTGGAGGTTGGACACAGGGTCTCACGCTGAGCAAGCACGCTTCCACTGAGCTGTATCCTGCCCCTCCCCCTTTCTTCCTTTGTGTTTTTTGAGGCAGAGTGTTGCTATACTGCCCAGGCTGGCCTTGAATTCACTCTGTAGCCCAGGCAAACCTTGAACATGTGATCTTCTTGTCTCAACCTCCTGAGGGCTGGTATGACAAGACTTTGCTACCAGGCCCAGGCAGAAAAATTTATTTTCTCTTCTCTTTTCCTTTCTTTTCTTTTTTCTTTTCTGTTCTCTTTTCTTTCTTCCTTTCCTTCCTTCCTTCCTTCCTTCCTTCCTTCCTTCCTTCTTACCTTCCTTCCTTCCTTCCTTCCTTCTTACCTTCCTTCCTTCCTTCCTTCCCTCTTCTCTCCTTCCTTCTCTCTCTCTCTCTCCTCCCTTTTGTTTTTGAGAGACAGGGTCTCTCTATGTAGTCCTTGCTGACCTGGAACTACTATGTCGATGTCGACCAAGCCAGCCTCATGCTAGAGATCTGCCTGCCTCTGCCTCCCGAATGCTCGGATAATTTTGATAGTGAAGGGAAACCATGTTGGCTGGTTTCTTTTAGCTTCTGATTTTTAGAAAGACAGTAATAGTGATTTATGACAAGCAAATTGTCTGAATGGATTTGGCTCCTGTGTGGAAGACCAGGGTGTCTAAATTCTATCCCCTGCTCTGGAGTGAATGAACCTTTTGCATATGAAATTAGATTCAAAATAGGGTGTGGTGTGAAGAATGCACATAAGTGTGCACTGTTCCTGTTCTATTATTGCTTCTCTGTAGCTCAAGGGGAGAATGCACTGGGACAGCTGAGGCAGGTTTTCCTGGGAAGTTATTGAAGGTTAAGTACCTCTCACTTGTATGCTCCCTTCCAAAGATCGATAATTCATTGCATATTTGTAATGCTAAAGAAGACTGCTAAAACTAAATCCACTCCCATAAAGATAGCAAAGAGCAAGTGTCAGGCTGACCAATCCTTTCTTCACCAGATTGCAAACACGGGATCTGACTGCCCAGGCTGTATCCTGGTGGGAGGGGCACATGCAGGTGCTCAGGATGCACTGAAGGACAAAGGCCCAGTTCATGGGGAGTTGTCACTTGGAAGGATATAGGGTTTCAAGATACACATTTCAGGGGAAGAGCAGTGGGCAAGCGTGCTTGTTATAAGCAGGGCCTCATGGTACTCACCTAGGAGAGGTGTCCCATTGGCCATGAGAGTCAACTGGTCAGCAATGGCTTTGGTTCGAGAGTAGTGGTCCATATGCTGTCAGGGAACAAGGGAAACAGAGCCACCAGATGGATTTAGTGACATTGTTGGGAATGCTGGCCCAGCTGGACTTGGACTACTCCCCATGGCTGCATAGTCTCTGACTCAGGGAGGCACCTGTCTGCAACATCAGCCCCATGACACTGATATTGGGTTTGGATGATCTAGTTGTATGTCATTCTTTAGTGTACCTGTGGCATTTCCACACAATCTCATTTCCTGCTCTCTACAAAGCCCCTCCGTGGTGTTATCAGGTTTAGAAGAAGAAACAGAGGTTCAGAGTGCATGGTAACTTGCACCCTGTCGCAGAGGTGGAAGTGCCAGGCTGGGTGGGGCTCTAGGCCAGGTCTGTCTGATTTTGAAGCCTCCATGGGCAAGACAAGCTGAAATAGGAGAGAGCTTATAGCACTCAGTTTGGGAGTCCATCCTGCTGAGATGCACCCTAGTTATAAGTTGGATCTGGCTCCATCCATGCCTGCCCTTTGGGCAGCCATTTCCAGGCTTCCCCATGGCCCCTCTCTCCCAGAAGTTGGTACCTTGTCCAGGGGGAAGTACGGGACGGAGTCTTCATCGCCCTGCTCTATGGGTTTCCCACCAAATGTCACGTTGACTGTGCTGGTGTACACGAGCCTTGGAACCCGCCGACGGACACAGACTACAGGAGACACACACACAAGACACCCACACACACACACAGACACACACACACACACACACACACACACACACACACACACACATCACAGTCAGATTGTGAGCAGGGAGCTGGCTAAGGAGGTGCTTAGAAAGGCCTCTGTGGGAAAATCTCCCCTTTCTACTCGGTCTTCACCTCCATCCCATCCCATCCCATCAGAGGTCTTCCAGAATCCACAGCTGCCTGGGAGGAAAAAGCTTTCCCCCTCAACTTGGAATGTAGGGGACAGGGCTCCTTATTCCTCCTTCTGGTGTGGCTTTGGCCCCCAAGCCACTCTGTCAGGGGCAGGTAAGAAGAAAAGGCTCACTTGGTGGGACAGAGAGAAAGGATGCTCTAGAACTGGAGAAAGTGAAGGCCAGGGTCAGACACATCCAGAAGGCCCAACAGCGGTCTTGTGTCTTATGTTTCAGTGACCTTCCTCAGTGCCCACCTCTACTCGGAGTCCGCAGACATTCCAAGACTGCCGATGCTCCTCCTTACAGGCCCTGAGCGGGTCTGTACACAGGAGAAATATTCTCCTTCCCACTGGCCTCAGTAGCCAAAGGCTATGTAGGGCAGGGGGGTCCTGCCTCTGTTGCCCCTACCTCCAACCCCTACCCTGGGCCCAGGCCAGTGGCAGGAGAAAGAAGAGGAGGGATCACACGGCAGGCCACATTCCACTCTGAGCGCCTACCATTAATCACTAGTCTGGTGCCTCCGACGTTTATAGACTCCATCTGCTGTTTTTGTAGCTAAAAGACAGGAGGGAGATGGGAAGTCATGCACTGCCTTCTGCCTCGTGGCTGAGGGCACAGGCTGGGTTCAGGGTTGGCAGGATTCTCATGGAGGGATGCTGAGGGCAGGGTGCAGGGTCTGGCAGAGAGTTTGGCATGTAGAAGTGACTTCAAACATGTTGGATCATTTTCTGCGTCCCCAAGTCTTCCCTTATCTGAGACAAGTGTGGGGATTTGGCTATGCCCTGGAGAGGGCACTGGAGTGTAAACAAAGGGATCTGCAATGATAGGTCCTTGTGTGTGAGGCACCTAGCAAACAGTCCAGTTCAGACCTCATTTAACATACTGGGAAATGTGATGTGCTATATTTTAAAACTATATCTATCATTTTGTTTGTTTTTTGAGACAGGGTATCTCTGTTGTAACTCTGGCTGTCATAGAATTCACTCTGTAGATCTAGCTGGCCTTGAATTCACAGAGATTTGCCTGCCTCTGCCTCCCAAGTGCTGGGATTAAAGGTGTGAGCCACCACTGCCCAGATCAATCAATCTATCTATCTATCTATCTATCTATCTATCTATCTATCTATCTATTATCTTTGAGACAGTATATCTCATATAGCCCAGGTTGGCCTCAAACAAGCTATATAGATGAGGATAACCTTGAATTTCTGATCCTCACGCCTCTACCCACAAGTGCAGGAATTATAGGTGTATGCCACCATACATGGTTTATGTGGTGCTGGGGATCCAACCTAGGGTGCATGCTAGGCAAGCATTCTACCCACTGAGCTACAATCTCCAGCCAAAACCATATTTATTTTTATGGTGGTGTTTTTTGTTTAATGGAGAAACAGCTACAAGGTTAAAAATAATTCAAACAGTAAAAAGTATAGCTGGGGCTTCAGAGATGACCCAGTGGTCAAGAGCACTGGCTGCTCTTCCAGGAGTCCTGGGTTTGGTTCTAAGCACCCACATGGCAACTCACAACTGTCTGAAAATCCAGTTCCAGGATATCTGATGCCCTCTTCTGACTTCCTGAGGCACCAGACACATACATGCTGCATGGACATACATGCAGGCAAAACACCCATACACATAAAACCTAAAAAAAAAAAAAAAATCTAATGAAGAAGAAAGTTCCTTTGCACTCCTGATTCCCAGTCTCCCTCTGTTCTTTCCAGAGGCGGCTGTTGCTAACAGCTTTGTATATCTATACAGAGAACCGATATTTAACACGATCATAAACCCATGTGTATTTAATAAACATTTTCTTAGCTTTAAACAAATCATTACATTTTTCTTTATTCATTTTGTATGTGGATGTGTATGCTCATGTGTGTGGGTGCCATGGTACACAGGTGGAGGTCAGAGAACAGCTTGTGGGCATCTCCTTCTATCATGTGGGTCCTGTGGGGTCAAACTGAGGTCCTCAGGCTTGGAAGTGGCACTTTCACTGGCTAGGTTATTTTTATTTTTATTTTTTTTGAGCTGCGGTCTCTCTATTTAGTTCTGACTTTCCTAGAACTTGCTATGTTGCTGTGTAGACCAGGGTGGCCTCAAAGTGACAGATATCCTCTTGCCTCTGCTTCTAGAGTGCTGGGTTTACAGGTGGCTAGTTGAGTTATCTTGCTAGCTCTTAGCTTTTTCTTTTTTAAAGTAAATAGTAGGTAGCAAACACTACTTCTAACATTGGGGATTGCTAGGTTATCAACGCTTTTGAGTCTTCTCATTCTTTTGAATGACTACGTAAAATGTCATGATATACCTGCGAAAACTTATTTCAGTAACTAACAGACCACTGCATTAGTTCTGGTGTTTTGTTATTAAAAACAGTGCTATGAATATAAACATAAGTATAATTTGAATATGTCAAATGGAATATGTTTTGTTAGACACTGCTACAGTGTTCCCTGAAGTTTGTGACATGAAGCGTAGTGATGTCCTCCTTTTCCAGATGAAGAATGAACAGCTTGGAAAGGTTGACCTGTCCTGGGTCACACAGCTGGAAGGTACCAGAACTGGTGTTTGATGCCATGAATGCCCAATCCTTCTCTGGAGGAGGCAAAGAGCAAGAAGGAATACTTAGCATCAGAGTGTGGTGGGTGGGGCAGGACTTGAACACTACTCTTCCTAACTCTGAGTATGTGTGATAATCTTACCTTCTCAGCCCCAGACACACCATAGGAGGCCACATGAAAGACACAGTCCACCCCCTGGAAGGCTTGGTACAGGGCTTCTTCATCTCTGACATCAGCCTGAAATAGAGAAGTAAGAGGTTCAAATCCAAGACAGTGCCCCAGCCCAGGCCATGCATCTGGAGGATCAGAATTTACTAACTCCACAGAGTATCAGCAGGGGCTGCCCCAGGCATTCTGCTCTTGGGTTCAGGGCTGGCCTGGGTGTTTCATAGGTACTATCTTATCAATGCCCTGTGAGCCTCTTGTGAAATACATGCACTCACTGCCTCTTTTTGTGGATACCAACTGAGGCTCAAGAAGGTATGACTAAAGTATAGTCTGTATGGGAAGTATAAGAGGGGAGCCGAGGATGGCAAAGTCCTTTCCAAGCAAGCCTGAAGGCCTGAGATTGACTCCTGAAACTCACAAAAAGCTGGATGAGGTGGCTTGCATCTGTAATCCCAGCACTCCTATGGTGAGATGGGAGGTGGAGACAAGAAAATTATCTGGGAGGCCTTAGGCTAGATAGATCAGAGTGTGCAGCACAGCAGCAAAAACCAGAGAGGCCAGCCTCATCACGGTGGGGGGAGAACCAGCTCTGGAAAGTGGTTCTCTGGCAAATATACAGCTGCACTCTCACACATATCACATGCACACACATATGCATCACATGCATATATCACACACACACATCACACATTCTTACACACATCACATGCACACATATATGCAGCTTGTGCTACTGTGATGGCTCAGCAAAGACGACAAGCAGGCATTTGCATTGATACAAAGCCTGTCGACCTCAGCAGAGGGGACCACTATCACAGCAAGCACCATACTGGACAGTGGAACCCTGAGCGTCTGATCTCAGGACTTTTTATTGACATAGAAACTCCTCAGGTGTTCTTTTGATAGCATGTGCAGATCATGAGGAATCAAACACCTTTTACATAAAGTCAACAGCTGCAGACAACGCAAAACATCAAGGCCTAGGCAGCCCTTACCCTAACAATGCACAAAACGACCATTTCAAACATAACTGGAGATAAACTTCTGCAACACACATATAACACACATACACATGCCACACACACTCATACATACATCACTCACACATCACATACACACATCAGACACACTAACACACACACATCACTCACACATACACACATACATCATACAGACATACCACACACGTTACACACATACATAACACACAAACATCATATACATCACACACATCATATGCATATTCCTCCCATCACACCTACACACCCACACACATACACATGCACACTGATAACAAAACCTAAAAATAAAAAAGAATTGGAGCTACATCTGGCTCCAGAGCCCACGATCCCAGCCCCGCTGCTGGTTCGTGTCATATCTGAGCTCTGCCACCAGCACCGTCCCCAGCAGCCCCTCCTCGAGCAGCAGCCCCCTTTGACATTCTCCTCTCTGTACCTGGATAAACTCGGTTCCTGAGGGGAGTGGCCACTGAGGTCTGCGGAGGTCAAGCAAGATGACAGAAGTGCCTTTCTTGGCCAGGCTGGAACCCAGGCTGAAACCCAGGTAGCCTCCTCCTCCAGTCACCAGAACCTTTTGTCTGGAGACCTGTGTGGGTTTGGCCTGAGTCTTCTGCTGTAGTCCTGGAGCTGGGGTTGTCACTGATTCACTGGGGTTAGGACCAGTCCCAGAGCCTCGTCTGGCCCCAGGCCCTAGCCCCAGCCCCAGCTCAGGTAATGGCGCAGGTCCTGGCCTAGGTACTGACTGACTTACTGGCTGAGGTACTGACTCAGCTCCTGGCCTAGATACTGACTGATTTACTGGCTGAGGCACTGACCCAGCTCCTGGGTGAGATACTGACCCAGTTCCTGGCCTAGGTACTGACCCAGCTCCTGGATGAAATACTGATCCAGCTCCTGGCTGAAGTACTGGTCCAGCTCCTGGCTGAGATACTGGCCCAGTTCTTGGTTGAGGTACTGACCCAGGTACTGACCCAGTTCCTGACCTGGGTCCAGACGTAGATCCTAGGCCAGGTAACGATCCTCCTCCTAGCACAGGACCCATAGCAGCAGTAGGTCCTGAAGTAGTGCCAGGTCCAAGCCCAGCCACGGAAACAGCACTTGGTCCTGGCCCAGATCCTGGAACAGCACTAGGACCAGAACCAGGTCCTGGAATAGCCCCAGGCCCCAGTCCAGACCCCAGAACAGCCCCAGCCCCTGGCCCAAGGCCTGACCCTGACCCTGAAGCAGACCCCAGGCCTGCGGTCCCTCCGCAGGCCTGGCAGATAGGGAAGCCCTTCTTGGTCTGGCTTGCAGCTCGACAGCTTTCTAGTGAGGAACCTGCAGGATTGGTCTTCATCCTCTATGAAGCCATGCAGCCTAGAGGCTGTCCACCTGTGGAGAAAACCAGAAGGTTCTAGGGTCATCCCAAGGCACACATTGCCAGGTCCCTAGGACTGAGGGGAACTCAGGGAAATTTGAGCCTCATAGTTCTCTCAGGGTTCAAGATTCTTTCAGAGACCCAAGAACCTCCATGTGGCCACTGGCTCCTTTAGGAAGCCTGTCCGTCAACTTCATAGTTGGGGAAACTGAAGCTCAAAGTCATTTTGCATGACTCAGATGTATACTAGGCACCCCCGACTTCCCCATAGGCCCCATGTAGCACCAGAGGAAGGCAGAGTCAGTGACCCAAGGGGACCTCACACCGGGTGTGGCGCTGTCTGACTAGAAAAGTTGGAGGAAGAGGAAAAGGAGGAGGAAGCAGAGGGGGAGGAAGAGGAGAAAAGGAATAGAAGGGAGAGAAGAACAAGGTGCAGAGGAGGAGGAAGTGAGGGAAGAGGGAGGAGAGGAGGAAAATGAAGGAAAGAGAGGCAGGGGAGGAAGAGGAGGAGGGAGAAAGAGGAGAGGAGGAGGGAGAGGAGGGGGAGGGTTAAGAGGAAGGGAAGAATGGGGGAAGAAGGAGAGGAAGATGAGAAGGATGAAGAGGAAGAGGGGGAGGGGGAGGAAGAACCAGCAGATGGAAAGGTGCCTGTGATTCCAGGGTCTGCAGCTGCTCCTGATCCGTGGTGCCCGGGTCTGCCTGAGCCCCTGCAGCCTTCTGGGTCAGGTAGGTGGGCACAGCGCTGTTCTCATTCTAGAGCTATAGTTGACTCAGGCTCGGCCGACTGTCGAGGTCTTTCCTACCCTCATCTACCTGAGCATCGGGCTGGACCAGGGGCCAGGCCATTAACATTAGAGAAGCAGTGACCATACTGCAGGCCTTCTGTGTACCAGGATGTCCTGCGTGGTGCGTAATGGCTGCACAAAAGGGCAGGGGTTTGCTGAGTGACTGACCAGTGAGCTGCTTATGGTGGTCACAGAACAGGGATCCAGGCAGTTATAAGCACTATGCCGGTTTCTCCTGTCATTATCCTGTTTGCCAGGGCCTTGGGACAGGAATGCAGTCATGCCCCATATAAGTGGTGGGGAGGGGCATCCCCGTCCCAACTTGTTACAGAGGATGTCTAATTCCCCCACCCCACCCTTCAACCAGGAGACAGGATGCAGCTCCAGAGTGGAGCCTCCTCTTGCAAGGCCTGGATAACTCTTCTGGGGAAGGCTATATGGATGCTTATGGTGGCAAGGCTGGGTGTGCCCTTGTGCAAAATGCTGAAAACTTTGCTGTGCCTCAGTATTTACACCTGTGAAGTGGGTCCAAATTATCTTGGCTGCTGCATTTACTTTACATAGTGGTCCTGAGAAAGCAGATACCAAAGCCTTTGCTAATCTCTTGAATGCACGCTGCATGAAGGGCTTGCTGACTGGTGTCTCCCATGCCTAGAACAGTGTCTGGCTAACTGTTGGGGGAATAAACAGGCCTGTTCCTCAGGGGAGCATTATGGCTAAGCCAGGACTGAACCTGGATATGGGAGTGCTAAATTCTCCTGGCAGTCCCAGGACATAAAAGCTACTTTTCCCATTACCCAGAACTGGAAACTGAGGCCCAGAACACATCAGGAAATTATGAATTACAGCAATAGGTTGGCTGTGGTGATGCACACCTGCAATATCAGAATTTCAAAGGCTGAGGCAGGAGGATTGCTGTCAGTTTGAGGCCAGCCTGGGTTACATAGTGAGCTCCAGGCTAGCCTGAGATACAGTTTCAACAAACCAAGCAACATGGCCAACCAGATGGCTCATCTCTGCAAGCCTGACTGCATGAGCTGGATCCATGAGGAGAGCAGAAGGAATTGACTTCAGAAAGTTGTCCTCTGTCAATACATGCGCGGTGGCGAGCGTGCCCCTGCCCCCCACCGACCCCGCAAACACACAGTAATATTAACAGTAGTAGTAATACTACTACTAATATTTAAAGCCAACAAAAAAGAAAACAGTTAAAGGCAGACCTAGTCCAGATCCAGGGAGGCACGGAAGCTGGATCTGATGAAAGGGCACTGGAGCAAGCGTGCCCCACACAGCTGATGGAGGGGGGCGGATCCCCATCCCCTCATCCTTTTTGCCCTCCTAACCCAGCCGCTACATTCCGCGCTGCACTCACCTGGCTGCAGGGCTGCGCGCTTCTAGCGCCTCTGGTGAAGCTTGTGTCTTGAGCCAAGGCGGGCACACCCGGTGGCTGTGTTGGGCTGGCCGGGACCGCCCTGTCTGCTGCCTCTGCCCTGCCCCGCCCCAGCGGTCCCGCCCTGTCGCTCTGCTCTGCGCTCTCCAGCCTAGACCCTGCAGCCCCATTCCACCCGAGGGTGAGCGAGCCTGTCCTCTTCGGACTGCTCTACTCACCAGCCACCGCTCTTCCGCACTGTCTTGTTCCAGCTTCTGTTCCTCCTTCCACCTGCTCTCCACCCAGCATTCAGCGGTCCCCGTGTGCGTGTGTGTGATTATGTATATATTCCTTTGTCAGTCCATCTAGTTTTTGTCAGTTTCACTTGCCTCTACCTCTGACCTTTCAGACTTTCACCCATATATCACCCCATCTTTTCTTGATTTGTTTTTTTACCTTTCACCTTTTACCCATCCAACCTTCCACCTTAGCCATCTTGCCATCTATCCCAGCAAACTTTCATCCATCCAATTAACTCTATATACCTGTTTTCCCTTCTACCCATCTATCTACCACTCTTAAATTCTTTTATCCCTCCTTTTCCTCCTCGCAGTACTGAAGATTGAACCTAGGCCCTCACACATGCTAGACAAGTGCTACATCCTCATCCCCCCCACTTTTTTTTTACTTACTTTCCCTGTAGCTCAGGCAGGCATTGAACTTGTGATCCTCCTGTCTCAGCCTCCCAAAGAGCAGAGATTAAACCTGCACCTTCAGGCTTGGCTCCACCATTGTATTTTAATGGATGCTTCTTTATTGTTGAGAGACAGTAGCAGAAGGACTGGCATGTGTCCAGCCTCCTACACACCTGCTGCTATGAAGTAAGCAGGCTCAGAGCAGGGAGCATGCTGCCCACTTTAGTCTGAGAAGGGCCACACCAAACTCTCCACCTCTATGAGCAAGCTCTGAGAACATTAGGTAAAGGAGGCAAACCGCAGACTTTAGCCTGCTCCTGCCATGTGCCAGGTGGCAGTGTCCCATCCACTCTCCATGATTCCGTTTCAGCCTCATTTTAGAGGTGGAGAAACAGGTTCAGAACGGAGGCTCAGGGAGTGGTAGATATAGGCCTTGGGGTCCTTCAATCTTGGCTTTGCCTCGTTACATACATATGGATACATACACATACATACATATGGATGTATGCGTGTTTACGTGAGTACACGTGCATGCCACACTCTACATGTGGAAGTCAGAAGACAGCTTGCAGGATGTGGCTTTCTCCTTCCATCATCTCCTTCCTCCTGGGGTTGGACTTAGGTCATCAACCTTGGTGTTAAGCACCTTTACCTGCTGAGCTGTCATGCTGGCCCTTTGCCACTTTCTGCTTTGGGCAACTACAAGACTTACTTAGTTTCTTCATCCACAGACTAGAAGCCGTGTGTAGTTTCCTCTCAGGACACTGTGAGCCTATGGCTGATGCGATAAGAGTATATGCAGACCCTAGAACATGGAGATGTCCGGCTGGTGCTCAATTAACAGTAGCTGTTATCATTATATGAGAAGGTGGGATTCAAACCCATTCCTTTCCATCAGCACTTCACAAGCCTGGTGTCTTCCCTAACTCTCCAGATTCACAAGACTAGCAGGACCGCAGAGCTCACGTTCTCCAGCCAGCTGCCATTATTAGCTGGCTTGCAAAGAGCATCATTGCTCACGACTGTCAGGGATTGTGTTCAGAACAATATGTTGAAATCCCAACCACTAGTATTTCAGAAAGTAAGTCACTGAACACATGATTAGTTCAGGTGGGGTCCAGTAGAAGGGAGAAGGTTCTCATTCCAGTTCAACCCATGTCAAAATAAAGAGATAGTAATCTGGGCACAGACAAGCCCATGGGGAGATGATCACGTGGAGAGTGGAGTTATACTGCCAAAGCACAGGAGCTAGGGGAAGCTAGAAGCCTGGGCCAGATCCCTGTGCCTCCAGGGAGTCTAGCTCTGCTAAGACTGGATCCTGGATCTCCAGGCTCCAAAACTGTGAGGTAATAAATGTACGTGGGGGACTGGAGAGATGGCTCAGTGAACACTTGTTCACTCAGTGAACAAGAACACTTGCTGCTCTTGCAGAATACCTAGGTTTGGTTCCCAGCACATACGTGGTGGCTTATAACTATCCATAAGTCCAGCTCCAGGGGTTCCAATGACCTCCTTGGGTATCGAACATGTATATGTATTATGTGGTGCATATACATACATACATGCCCACAAAACACCCAAACCATAAAATAAAAATAAATCTTAAAAAAAAAACTTTAAACAATTTAATGGTTATTTTTCCAAGACAGAGCTTTGCTACTTTTGGTTTTCATCCTTGCTTTGAACTCTCTCTATAGGCCAAGATGGCTCAAGCTGATAGCAATTCTCCTGCCTCCTGAAACTGGGTAACTTTATAAATAGGGACATTTGTTTTGGCTTAAAGTTTTGAAAAAAATTATTTTAATTTCGTGTGTGTGAGTGTTTTGCTTGTATGTAGGTATACATGCAGTGTGTGCCTAGTGCCCCAGAGGCCAAAAGAGGGCACCAGATCCCCTGGAACTGGAGTTAAGGATGGTTGTGAGCTACCATGTTGGTGCCAACCCAGGTTCTCTGGAAGAGCAGCAAAGTGCTTCTAACCAATGAGCCTTATCTTCACCCCCAGCTAAAAGTCCTTGGTGTTCACAGTTAAGGAACTGCGTCTCCTGACAGCCCTCCTGCTGGCACTGGGCATCATGCGGAAGAGACAGGGACTGTGTGTATGTCTCTTTTGGTCTCTTACTCTTCCTATAAAGCCATTAGGACTCAGTCTTGGCAGATATAGCCTCAGGACTTTGTCTAGCCCTACTCATCTCCCCAAAGCCATAGCATATTTAAATGCACAGATGCTTGAAGAACATCAATCCTACCTGAACCACAGCAGCATCCCAATGCAATACCGCTCACATGAAGACAGAGCTTTCCCAGTACCCAGCACCCCAGACGCCCACTCTGCACTCCCTGTGGCAGCTATCACTGTGATTTCTGTCTCAGTAACGAGGCTTCCCTGTTCTTGACTTTCATAGAGTTGTGAACACATGCTCTCTGGTCTGATTCCTTTCTTTTCTTTTCTTTCTTTTTCTTTTCCCTTCCTTCCTTTTTTTGAGAGAGGTTCTTATGTAGCCCAGACTGGCCTTGAACTTGCTGTATCCAATGATGGCCTTGAATTCCTGATTCTCCCACCTCCACAACTTCAATTTTATTCAGGTCAGGATATTGAGAACCAAGGACTTCATGCATGCTAGTCAAGCTTTCTACCAACTGAGCCACATCTCAGCTTTTGTCAGGTTTGCCTACTGAAGAGCTGGCTGGCCTTGAACTCAGAGATCCACCTGCCTCTGTCTCCTTAGTGCTGGGATTAAAGGCATGTGCTGCCACTCCCTATTTGATGCATTTTCTTGGATGTAGTAGGTACAGTTCATGCTCTTTCCATTGATTCAGTTTGCCACTATACAAATACATCATGATTTGTTTGCACATTAAACCATGGTTGAACATTGGGTGGGTTCCAATTTTGGGCTTTCCAATGTATTTTACAAATAAAGCTACTGTACACATTCTTGCATCCACACACTCATTTAGAGTGGGATTGTTGGGTCACACAATGGATATGTTTTGCTTTAATAGAAATTGTCAAATTTTTAAAGTGGTAAGAATTTACATTCTCTTTCCCTGACCCCCATTCCAGGAGCGTGAACATTCCAGTCACTACAGTATCTTGGTATTGACAGTTGTTTTATGTTAAGCCTTTCTATTGAGTATGTAGCCACATTTTGTTGTGACTTTGCTTTGTATTTCTGTGATAGGTGAGGCTGCTGGGTCCTTTCCATTGTTCTTTTATGAGGAGTGATAGGGAATTGGTTTTTTGAGATAAAGTCTCACGTAGCCTAGTCTTACCTAGAACTCCTGATTCTCCTGCCTCCAATTCCCAAGTGCTGAAATTACAGGTGTGTGCTACTGTGTCTGGTTCAACTGTGTGTGTGTGTGTGTGTGTTACTGAGGATTGAATCTAGAACCTTGGACACGCTGGGCAAGTGAGTCACACCTCTAGAGGTTAAGCATTTTTTTTTTAAAGATTCCATTCTTTATTTTAGTTATACAAATGTACTATCTTCAGAAGAGGGCATCAGATCCCATTATAGATGGCTGTGGGCCACCATGTGGTTGCTGGGAACTGAACTCAGGACCTCTGGGAGAGCAGCCAGTGCTCTTTCACTGCTAAGCCGTCTCTCCAGCCCTGAGGTTAAACATAAATGCATATGTGTTTCCCAATCGTGTTTGTGTGAGTTGCAGTTCATTTTTAAAAATAAGTAAGTTTATCTTTTTCATATTGAGCTTAAATCCTCTATAAAAACTGGATGAAGCTTTTAATAAAGTTTTATCTCACTCAAAATTTATATACACATGCACATACATTCCTCATTACCAGTACTCAAGCATTTAAAGTAATTTTGATTCTAATAAAAAAAGCATTTTTTCACATTTTAGGAAATGGTCCCAGAGTATATAACACATGATGCTCCCATTTGTGAGCACACGGTACAGCTGGGTTCAAAGGATGCAGCCTGCCTTTCAGAGGCCGGAGCAGAGCATTTACTCTGGACTGGGTCCATAGTAACCTCCAGTTAAGATGATAGGGGTGATGATGGGGCTTGGCTCTTGGCTGTGTCTTCCCCCAAGGTAGGCTGCTAGTTGTCTGCCTTTGCCCATGGATCAGAGTGGTAAGAAGAACAGGGAGGAACCAGGAGAGGCAGCCTCATCTGGCTGTTATCCAGAGCCGGGTGTTCACTGCTTACCATGTGACTTGGCAGTCATTTGGCAGACTCTGGGGATCCATGGATGGTTAAGACAGCAGCTTCTTGGGGAACCATGGTCAAGAAGAGTTAGGACACTGAGTAGAGCATCCTGGCCTGCAGTGCTGAATGCCACAAGCAGCATACTTGGACAGGATGCTACCAGAGGAAGGCTAGAACATCCAGATCTGTCTGGAGGTCCTTCACTCTGGATGGGTCCCAGGGACATCTTCACAGTGGAGCCGATGTCATCCGAGCTGTTCCTTGACAGATAAGCACTAGTCACTAGGCAGAGAATGGCAAGAGGAATTTCCTAGAGAGCTTGGTTTTGTAGCTAGAGTGTACAGTGTGTTGGAAGGACAGGGCAGAAAAAAGAGGTAGGCCCAGGAGGCCCCACCCACAAATAAAGAAGCCCCTGCCCTTGGCCTTCAGAATATCCTAGTGTAAACAGTATATATCCTGCAGGTAGTCTGGGGGGTCACAGCTCTGTCAGTCTGCTCTTTAGGTGGGGTGTTCTGTGGGTGGTCTCTGTGGAATCACAGCTTCTGATCCTTCCGGACAGTTACACTTGTGCATAAAGCAGCCATGTGCCTGCCCCTGGGGCACTCAGCAAGCCGGCCATCCACTCCTCTTACCTGAGAACATGTCTGTAACAAAGAGTGGCCTTGGTTACCATTTAAATTTTCTTCCGGAGCTGGGATCTAGAAAGCAGAAGGAAAAGAAAATGGCTCCTTGGGAGTGGGTAATGAGGTGGTGGGGTTGGGAAAGACACATACTGTATGTTTTTTCTCCTATGTGGACTTTTCTTTGAGACAAGGTCTCACTATATTTCCCAGGAACTTTGTAGACTAGGCTGGCCTTGAACTCACCTGCCTCTGTCTCCCAAGTGCTGGGATTAAAGATATGTTCATCCGTGTGGTTACACAGGTGGGAGGGGCATCCTGACAAGCATACCTGAAGACCTGGGCTTGCTTAAGGAGGCTTCTAGCCTTGTTCATCTCCTGGGCCAATATCTTCATGTCATCGCCTTCAAACGGTGGCAACTTGGGATCCTGAGGAAGAGAAAGGAATGTAAAATTCAATACACTAAATTAACTAGATGAGACCTGGAAATTTGAAATCTCAGGAGAAGATGGTCAGAGCAAATTAGATGTAGCCTCTCACCAGAGGCAGAAAATCCTGTGGGTCTCATATGCAATCTCCATCTATCCAGGCGGCCACTCTACACATGAGGTAGTTTGAAATAAGATGTTTGAGGGTCAGTGTGTGTGGATTGGGGATGGAGGTAGGGAGAGACCAAGGTAGTGTCCAAATTTTAGTGAATTTTGCTCCTCCCTGGGCCCACAAGGTAAAAGTGGTATGTGCTTTAGCTAAACTGCTGGTCAGTCAGTAAAATATCCTCAGCCCTTTCTCCATTTCTCCTATTAAAATAGAGCTTCACAGCAATGTTTCCAAAAACATGAACTACTGAGCCTAGCTCTAATCCCAGACTCCCAGTTAGCCAGAGGTCTGAGGTAGAGAGGAAACCGCCACCACCCTGGCAGCAGTGTGGCAGCAGCTGTTCCCACTCTTCATGCAGAACCCTTTGAATTTGTGTGGTGGTGCACATCTCTAATCCCAACACGAGAGAGAGGGAAGCAGGAGGGTCAAGGGCAGCTTTGGTTACACAGTGAATTTGAGCTCAGCCTAGGCTATGTGAGACCTTTCTCAAACAACAAGGCCTGGGGATCTGGAGATGTAGCTTAGTGGAAGAAAGCTTAGCCAGGCCCTGGGTTCAACTTCCAACACTCCTGTGAACAACAGCCACAAAAGTTAAACCAGGCATGTTGCCACACAACTGTAATTGCTGTACTGGGGAAGTGGAGGCAGGAGGAGCTTCAAGGCTGACGTGGGCTACATAGCAAAACACTGTATCAAAAAAACTAATACCAAGGCACTAGAGAGATGGCTCAGTGGTTAAGAGCACTGGCTGTTTCTCCAGAGGTCCTGAGTTCAATTCCCAGCAACCACATGGTGGCTCACAACCATCTATGACAGGATCCAGTGTTCTCTTCTGGTGTGCAGGTGTACACGCAGACAAGGTACTTACACATAAATTACATAAACAAATAAACCTTAAAAAAAAGAAGAAGACCTGTAGCTCTCCCCCTCCCCCACCAAAAACAAAAATTAAAACAAAAACCTAATACTAAGACAAAGGAAAGTTAAATATGTGCACCATTTTTTTCCTGCCAAATGGGAAGGGGCCCCCTGGAACATTTGACTCCTCAGTGTCTGCTATACAGTGGCTAATTGATGTTGCTTAACAAATGAACTGAACGTTTGTGTTCCAGAGAATGAACACTGAAGACAGGAGTCCATAGGAGTTAAAGCACATGGTTCACATTCTGAACCATGCTGCAGCGTCTGGCTTCACCCTTCTTCTGGGAAGATACCTGAGAACATACCTCAACTTCCTGAGCTGTTTGTTTATGTAAGGATGAGGATGTAAGTAAGACTGGCTGATCCAAAGAGGTCATTCAAGCACAGCAATGTCTTCTCTCATTGTACATACTCAACAGGTGGAAGCTGATCTGACATAACTGTGGCATTCCCAATCTGTTGCCACCTTCAAGGAGGCATGGCTTAGAGGGATAGCCACTGGGGACACGCCCTTCTTGATAAGCTTTGTGTGTTAAAGGGAAGCAGAGATCTCAGATAGAAGGAAGCCAGTACCTGTGGAGGCTTCTTGAAGCCTTTTCAGCAGACTCACATCTATGCCTGGTGACCTACCTTTTCCTCGATGTAGCCTCTGGTGAGTAAGCCATGAATCTTACTGAGAGTGTCATCATCAACTGGGCAGTGGTAACGTCCCCCGCTGAGGGAAGCCAGCTTCCTCAGGAACTTAACTGCTTCTCTGGAGGAGGAGCAGAGGCTCAGGGACTCAAAGAGGCCAGGAGAGGCAAGCAGAGCCCCAGGCTCACAGTAAAACTTAAGTCTTGTGGTGCTTAAGGGAAAGTGAGCTGGCAATTGGACCTCAGCTTATACTATCAAGACCACTGTTAACACCATCAAGCACGCTCTCATCGTGGGTATGCACATCAACCACCACGCCTACTATCCTAAAGGGACACAAATATGACCCTTATAGAGTTCATAGTTTAGTCAGAGAGAGAAAATAGGTACCCAAATAATCACTTTTGTTAATATTAAATTATTATTTTTTTTTTTTACTGGGGATTGAACTCAAGACCTCATGCATCTAAGCATGCACTCTGCCATGGAGACAAGACATGTTCTCAGCCCTGATGATAAAGGGTTCTTTGAACGGGCTACATCTTGTCTAACACGTGCTTTTTTTAAATTTTATAAATTATTTTATGAGCACTGGTATTAGGATGTCAGATCCTCTGGAACCGGAGTTACAGTTGTGAGCTGCCACGTGGGTGCTGGGAATTGAACCCTGGTCCTCTGGGAGAGCAACCAGTGCTCTTAACCGCTGAGCCATCTCTCCAACCCTAACAAATGTTCTTTTAAGTGATCATTTGTAATAATAATTATCCTATCAAGATCAAGCCAGTTGAAAAGCCGGCATGAAGAGGGAGGGGGCCCAGAAGTCCTACTCTTGGCTGGCCAGGTATTGACAGTTGGTGGCGAGCCAGGGAGGAAGAGTTGCTTTTCTTTAAGCATGTGCCCGTTGGTAGGTGGCCACTGTAGATGGCCCCATATCCAAGTACACACGAGCAGCACAAATTGGACTTGTGTATTATGTTAATAAAAGAGAAAGATGGTTCTAGGGAGATGGTTCAGTGGGTAAATCCACACAGTGGTTCACAACTATCTATAGCTCCAGTTCCAGGGAGTCTGAACCCCTCTTCTGATGTCTGAAGGCACCAGGCACTCATGTGATACATATACCTTTATGCAGGCAAAATATTCATATGTACAAAATTAACAAACAAAAAAAAATCATTTTTAAAAAGAGAAAAAAACCCTGAAATTGAGAAGGAGATACCATGGGGGGAACCTACGGGAAGTTGAAAGTGGGAGTTGTGAGTAGGTATAATTATCCATGTATACACATGGATGAAATTTTCCAAGAATAAAATAAAAATATTAAAAATGGTGCTATGTTAATGTCTTCTTCTCTAGTTTCTTTCAAATATTCATAAATGTTTTCCCAAGGAAGGAAGGCCAGAAGGGAGAACATAACAAGATTAATGAACTGGGTGCATCAGTTCAAGGGTGCACTGTGACGTAAGCGCAATGGCTGCTGCTTGGCCAGTCTGGGGCGGGGAAAGGGGCTTCTGCTTTGTGGTGTCCAGGCCATCAATAAGTGCAACACATCTCCTAATTCCTGTGTCTAAGAGAGGCCCCGGGTGAGTGGGGGTTCTCGGGCCTTCAGATCTAAAGCCTAGAAGAAGCAAGCTCAGCTGACTACTGTTGCTCACCTGTCTTTGCTGGTCAGGGAGATAGTATGTACCTTCACATCTCTCTGGAATTCTTGGACAGCATTGAGAATGAGGTTGCAGCTTGTGTCTGGCTTCCCGTCAGTCAGAAGGTACAGTCCTTGGACATCCTGAAAGCTGAAGGCTTTCTAAGAGAGCATAGGAAGGTAGTCAGATTTGGGATGGGAGATTTTCTAGGAAGGGCAGAAATGATGGCCCAGTGGGGAAGACTGTGTCCCCAAGGAAAATGTGTCTGATAGGATTCTACAAAATTGCTCATTCAGATTGATATTCTGGGCCACCAAGATAGCTCAATGTGTAAATTGCTTTCTGTGCAGGCCTGGAAATCTGATTTTGATTCCTGGAACCCATGTAAAGTTGGAAGGAGATAAGTAGCTTCATAAAGTTGTCTGTCTTCCATACATGTGCCATGACGTACATGCCCCACACAGATGATACACATCACACACACACACACACACACACACACGCACGCACACATGTACTCAGACATTCGCACACACACATGAACACATACTGATAATGAAAATAAATCTTTAAAAAGATTGAGATTCCTCTTCCAAGGGAGCTGCTGAGGGTTAGGATGGAGAGCACGGACTACTTCCTGTCTGGTTACTCCCAGACAAACTGACTAACCATCCTAAACCTCCATGTTTTCATCTGAAAGTGACAGTCTGTCTCGCAGGCTGTTGGGAGGATGAAAGGAAGTGACACGTTCTAAGTCCCAAAGCATCATGGGCTACCAGCACAGGGTGGTGCTATGTGTGTCACGCTACAGGGTCAGGTTCAGTGGTAGCACTTGCCATTAAAGCTCTTAAGAGTGAGGTGCTCCCCTGGGCTTGCAGGCGGCCCACCCACTGCATAGCCTCGTGACACGCCGTGTCTGTGACCTTCACCAGAGCGCTCTGCCACGGGTTTAGGTCGTCTGCAAAGCTGAGCAGATTAAAACTGGGGAGGAAGGAAGAAAAGAGGGCCAGCGAGAGGAGAAAGGATTGGTTAGAATAGGCCAGCTCATGTTGACGCTGTGGAAGTCCCCTCTGGGAGGACTCTACAGCGAGTTCAGACACTGAGGAGGGAGAGGGTATCCCCTGAAAACGCTAGACGCAAAAGTAGATTCAGGTGCTGCTGTGGAGCAAACCACGGTCTTCTTTTCTTCTTAACAAACTACTTAAAAATGCGTTTCTTGTTTCTAAAAGATCCCTGTTTCTTGGAACTCTGAGGAGGATATATGTCAGCCTGGGAAACCAGGGACCTGCCCTGTGATCTTCCTGACCCTCCCCACCCCAGCCCTGTCCCCACCTCTCACAGTGGTTCTTCAGCTGCTCCCAAATCAGCAGAACCAGCTCTGCCTTCATCTGTTCCAAGTGGGGGCCAATGGACCCCGACGTGTCCAACAGAATGCACACGTTGCTTTCCAAGATGGTGCCAAACGTCCTTCGGCTCCCTGCTCCGAGATGGGTGGTAGAGGCAGGGAAGGGGTGGGATGTTAGTATTCCTCATGGTGTATACAAAATACGAAGTCTTGAAACACTGACTGCCTTTCTGATAGTTGATTACAAGTTCTCCACTGGGAGATGGCCCTGTGGTGGTACTGGGTACAGCAGCTGTCCAAGGGCGGAGCTAGGCAGATGTATGAGGTTTGGGAGATCAAGCTTTCAGCTCTGGGGGCTGGAGAGAAAGTCAAGGTGAGGGACTGGATGGAGACACCCATGAGGGATGGGTGAGACTTAAAGAAAACTTGTTGACTTAGCTCAAGGGGACCCCAGAGGGCTAGCTTGCCTAGAACCCCACAGCTTAGAGCCTAGGTTCTGTCTTGGTCCTAATACACAGTTTAGTCAGACATCCTCTGACTTTGATCTCCTGAGTGTACAAGGCTGAACAGAGACGACGGAAGGGAAGCTCAGCAAGTATTCGATGTGACCAGTGTCACGAACACTGGTGCTCACAGGGACAGCAGTGAAAACTGACGAATGGTTGGAATATCAGCTAGCCAGAATAAGTGGACCAAGTTTGTTGGGCCTTGTTGCCCAGGGTCTCCCAGAATCCATCTGGGTGTCCCAAAGCAATGCTCTCATAGGGAAAATAAGAGGAAAGCCAGCCTGAAGCTGACAGGATGCTCTGAGACCAGCCAGCCAGCTGGGCATCCCTCCAAGGACCTCAACCACAAACATCCTGTTTTGAACCTGGTGGTGGGAACACAGTGTGAGCTGCCATGCCCTGCCGATTTTCACCTCCCAAATCCCTCATGCTCTGCCCACTTCACCTTTCCACATACCCCTCTACTTGGCCGGCTCTCTTCATCTCCCAGGAGGGTAGGACCAGGTAACCCCTGTTCCACTCTATCCCCCAAGAGTTTAATATCCACAAAGCAACCAGAAGGATTATTGCAAAAACTGCCCATCACTTTCTACTTATGGGAAATCTGTTAATGGCTTCCTATCGCTCCTAGTAAGGTCTGTGCCCTGGCTGCATGTCTGTCTGTCCATCTGTCTGTCTCTCTCATGCTCTCCACTCGGCTCGTACTTACCACACTGTCTCCTTTTTAGCCTCGGAACTCAGAGTCATCTCTTCCACTCAAGGCCTCTGCCCCAGGCTGTCTTTTCTCTTTGTCCAGTTAGCATCTATACAATCTGTAAACATCACCCTAGGGACGCTTTCTCTGAGATGACACTTCCCCACGCAAGCCAGCTACCCCTCCCAGGACCATAACCATCCTTTTCCTGAACTTGATACCGTTGCCATATCAGACTTGTTTATTCTCCGGTTGACATCTCTCTCCTAGACCGCATGATCCATGAGCTCAGCCACCCTGTTGGGATTTGCCTTCTACCCTCTCCTACACACCTGGCAGAAGTTCAACACTTTTTCATTGAATTAATGAGTGAGTGAGTGAACAAATGAATGAAGCATCCCAAGGTGAGTTTGTGTGAGTCCTGGAGAGCAAACATGTGGCTCTGTACCTTCTTGGCAAGCACTCATATTGATTGATGTGGGTCGCAGGTGCCGTAGAAGAGAGAGACACGCCAAGACGCTAAGCCTTGAAATCAAGGAGCGGAGGGGAAAGCCCTTTGCAGACTGACCCCAACTGGCCTGCTCCAAGTGTTTTTATTTAACAGAGTCAATTAGGTATGGGAAAAGTTCCAACTATAAGAGGTCATGTTACATTTGCTGCCTGAAAGAACAAACAGCCCACACAAATCTCTGTCCCTTTTGCCCATGGCTAGCCATAATCAAAAGTAAGAACTCCAGGCTTGCCAGGAGTATCCTAGGACCAAGGTCTGAGAAGCTGCAAACTCTCACATAGCACCAAGTGCAAGCATTCCAGAGAATCAACAATTCTTCAAGGTTCAAGCAGTCTCAAAACAATTTCTCAACCTCTACTGAATAAGCCAGACATAGCAAAGGCTTTGCTGAAACATGTACTACAAAGCCAGATACAAAGCCTTACTATAGAGCCATATACAAAGGCTTTAATATAATATATATGTTTATATAGTAGTATATGTAGTAATATACATATCACATATATAGCATGTATGTCATATATGATTCTATACAATATATTATATGTTATCAATATATCAATATTATGTATATGTGTGTGTGTGGTATATACACATATACACACACACACACATACACACACATATCCGTTACTACATATTCTACCACTAAGCTATATCCCTGGCTCTCAGGCAAGTTTGAAGTATAGGTATTTGGATGTGGACCTGTGTGTGAGGTGTGAGATCCTTGCTACAAATGAAGGCACTTAGTCATCACTCTTCCAAGTGGTTAGTATAAACTGAGAGTAGGGGAAGATATTCCTCCTCTACTTCCTCTTTGCTCTGCCCTAACCCATGACCTGTCAATCACCTCTGGAGCTTAGGAGAGAGGCTTTGGAAAGCAGCAGTCATGGCTACATACCATGGACACAGGCTATTTATAGTAGGCTTTTCTGTGGAAGTATCCACCTAATGAACTTACACAGGACCCTGCATGGCAACACAGGCTGCCTGGAGGGCCCATAAGACTCTTTTCTCCTGGTGTCTGAAACTCTCCTGACCCCAAAGCAAAATTGTTTTCTATCTATTTCATTTCCTGTCTACTTCAAGAGTCAGCTTGGCCTCTTGGGTTTGATGCTCAACAAAGGCTTGGCCTGGACTCCTGGTCTTCTGGCCTCTACTTCACAAATGCTTGGACTACAGATAAGGACCAGCACACCTGTAATTATAGTCAGCCCTCCTCTGGAATATGAGCCTGGGCCTCATCAGCTTGCCCCATCTATCCACCTTTTTTGGAGGCACCTTGGTACCCCAGGGAAAAAGTAGAAAAGATTATCTTCTGGGTTAGAACTGTATAGGCGTAGCTCTGTGTGAAAGCTAAGGTCTACTTTCCAGGGGCTACATTCAGAGGCCTGTGTGGATGGAATGTAGACACACCTTTAATCTAGTATGCAGAAAGAGGTGGTAGTCCACGTCTTTATTCTCTAGAAAAGACAGTGGAAGCAGACACAGGAAGCAGAAATCAGAAGTCGTCAGTGTCACCCAGGAAGTGCCATCTGAGTCAGAGTGAATGGCATACAAAGTGACTAATCAGAGGAGGAGTTAGCAGAATAAGGACAAGCCCAACTCAGAAGAAAAGGCAGGCTGTCAGTTCAGTAAAGGAGAGTTACAAGGAGTCAGTCAGATTAGAAGAGTCAGTTGAAGGAGACAGAACTGTCAGTTAATAGAAGCAATCAGTAAGAGAGTCAATTGAGAAGCAGGCTGAAGAGTCATTTGAGGAGCAGTTAATAGAATCAGATGAAGAATCAGTTGAGCAGTCAGCTGAGAAGCAGGCTGAAGAGAGTCAGTTGAAGCAGTCAGTAAGAAGAGTCAGTTGAAGCAGAGTTACAGAATACGTTGAAGAGTTAGTTACAGAGGAGTCAGAGCAGTTAGTTGAAGCAGTCAGTTACGGAGGCAGAATGGAGCAGTGAGAGCACAGGGAGAGACACAGAGACAAAGCAGAGCTCGGCAGAGGAAGCCCAAATAGAGAGAGTGTTGAACCAAAAGAGTAAGAGTTCAGAAGGAGTTAGTCAGATTGGCTCAGTCAGCAGTAAGTCTTAGAAGACTAAGGTTGAAACCTTCTAGGTCCAGGCTAACAGTTAAATGCTTTAGATTATACAAAGGCTGAAGTCTTCCAGTTCAAGGATGAAGACTAGATTAGAAGTCTAAATGCTCTAGGGCTCTAGGGCTCCAGACTAGTTCTGGTGATTTAATTAGGAAAAGAATAAACAATCCTTTACCCTAAACCAATGGCAACATCAGGTGAATCAACATCAGCATCTACATACAAATTTACACCTACAAGAACCTCTTCCATTTTTACCTTTACAAATGGGCTAAGTAGACCCCATTAATACACAGGCTTTGATTCTCTCATAACTCCCATTTCCTACGATCCTGACAGCCATGGTCAGAACTGGGACAAACTCAGTCATGTACAGGGAGGCAAAGGAAGTAGGCAGCTTTGTAGGTAACCTGGACAGACTGGTTCCTGTCCCACACTTCTGTCATCTAGCACCTTGCCTGACCTCTGGATCCAGGGCTCGTTCAGTACAGGCAGAAGCAGCTTGGCTAAGCCCACTGGCCTGACAGTTCCTGAGGTGCTGGCCTTGAAGGACTGACCCCGAGTCTCTAGGATTAATCTTACCACTTCCTGTCAGGTCCTTCTCCCTTTCCGGGCTGTAGGTAGACTCACCAGACAGCAGCCACTGTAGTCTCTGCACATAGCATCTCAGCACCTTCTCCATGTTCGTGATGTACCTCTCCATTTCCCACAGTGTCCACAGGATGTGTCTTACTACTCCCTTGGGAAGGCAAGCAGAGGCTTATAACCCCATCAGTGTTGGCTCATAGTCTCAGCACCCCTAAAATAGTTTATGCCATTGTAATAAACAACTCTCAACATACTTTTAACTATTTATTTGTTGTTTGCATGCTTAATTTTGAAACAGGGTCTCACTATGTGACCTAGGTTGGCCTCAAACTCATTATCTTCCTTCTTCTGCCTCTTGAGTCCTGAGATTACAGGCTAGATCACCATGTTTGGCTCAGTTTTGTCTATTGAAAAATTGTATTTTTTTAAAATATACTACTAGATTCCATGGTTCTGTGAAGTAGAAAATAGGATAATGATGCTACGACAAACAGTTACTAGCGTAGGAGACACCGCAGCCTCTCCGCGTTTTAAAATAGAAAATCCTTAATGGCAGGCTGGAAGGGCCATACGTTTTAAATGGAAAGATGATCTCAGACAAACAGGGTTCAGCCTGAGAAAATGACCCCAAGTTCTTTTAGTGGATAATTTTTTGGCTATTTTTAGTTTCTTCTGATGTTGATAACTTGGTATCAAAGGGCAAAGAGGGAAAGAAGCCAATTTTTATTTTGTACTGAATGCAGTTATTACAACCTTGGAACAATGAGAAAAACAACACCTCCCAAATAGAAAGCAGAGAAAGAATCTATTCCCTCCTGCCACCCTAAAAGAGCCACGGCCAATGTTAAGGTACTGTGTTTTTTTGAGTGAGAATGGTCCCCATAGGCTCATATGTTTGAATACTGGGACCCCAGTCAGGAAACTGTTTGGGAAGGATTAGGAGGTGTGACCTTGTTGGAGAAGGTGTGTCAGTGAGGTGAGCTTTGAGGTTTCAAAAGCCCATGCCATTCCCAGTTAGCTCTCTCTGCTTCGTGCTTTTGGATCAAGATGTAAACTCTAAGCTACTGCTTTAGTGCCATGCCTGCCTGCATGCCTCTATGCTTCCCACCACAGTGGTCATGGGCTCTAACCCTGAAATTGTGAGCCCCCAATAGACTCTTTATAAGTTGCCTTGATCATGGTTTCTCATCACAGTGATAGAAAAATAGATTAGACGGGTACCAAGTGCTTTGGAGTGGTTATTCCAGCCACTGCCTGTGTGCTCAACATGGGCTTCTAGCTCTTACCATCTACTCTAGAATTTGATCTTAGATCCTGGGGCCTTGGCTTTTTTTTTTTTCTACCAGAATTCTATATTTTCCATCAACTGAGTGAAGTCCTACCTTAGGGAGTGAGGCTACACAAGCAGGAATAGATGTCAGCATCAGCATCCCCTGATCTTCCCTCTGCCACTAGCAGCTGACAAAAGATAAGAAACTGGGGGATGAGGAATAATTCATTGTGACTTACATTGATCTCTACACTGGGGAAGAGAGTACAGTATTTGGTTGGTGTCGACCCCTGTGCTGGCTTTCCATGTTTACAGTTGGGACTGGAGAGCTCCAGCTTCAGTTTCTTCAGCCCACAAGTGGCCATCCACTTTAGAATAAACAAAATAACTCAGGTAAGTCAGGCCTAAATGAGTAGCTGACTCATGCGCTATAGGCTTTTGTTTGAATTATGCTCCTGGTCCTCTCTGAGCATCTACTACTTGCAGATTCTCTCCCCAGCAATGGGAGAGAGATGGACAAGAAATGGCCAACAGGGAACCAAATGCATTGAGCATATACTTGGCTTTGTCTAGCAGTTATTGTTGCTTCTTTAACATCTGGCATAACCTTCTACTATACTGGTTGGGTTTAAATGGTCTAAAGTTCAGATGCTAAAACCTAAAGGATAATCTCAGTTTCTATATCCAATGGAGAGATGTTAGAATGTAGGCTCCCATCCATCTGAGTGTGATATCCAGGATCAGCTCAGTCAGAACCAAGGCCAGACTTTCCTTGAATGGTTGAGAGGAGAAAGATGGTATGAACAACAGGGGGATTTCTGTAGCTTATACCTGAAAGGATCTGTCATCAATAAGTACTATGACAAAATACACATTAGTCATACCTCATATCAATCTTATGAGATAGGTGCAATTGTCCTATTTTATTTTTATTTATTCTTTTGAGACATGTGGTCCTGGCTTTCATAGAACTTGCTATGTAGGCCAGGCTGGCCTTGTACTCACAGAGATCTGCCTGCCTCTGCCTCCCCAGTGCTGGGATTAAAGGCATGTACCACTATGCTCAGCTTGTTTTGATCTTACACAGTAAGACTGAGAGTAGTTATGTGACTTCCAAAGGCTACCCAGTTAGGAGGTAGCAGACTCAGCTTCTGAACTTATTACCATTACTGCATGTGCCACAATAAGCAGTCATTCCTAACATGTTTGTTCTCTGTTACAAGCAGGCCCACCCTCCTGGAAGCTATGGTTGGTAGAAGGAATTTCTAAGGAACAGGTGTTGGGATGGACAACTTGATACCTCTTGACTTGAGCAAATAATATCCTTTCGGGGAAGCTCAATAGACGAGTTAATCCTTCTAACAGACTTTTCACGAGGGTACCTCTTGTATAAAGAACCTAGGAGAAATACAGTAGTATTACCATGGATATGTCTCTTCCTGCCTCCCTTTCTCATATCAATTTCCCTGTGAGTTAAATTTGTTGCAAATTATTTAGGTTTAATTTGCTGAAGATGTATAAAGTAAATTATAAAGGTGGGGATGGGCTGCTTGGGGCTCCCCTTATCCATTTAGCAAGGGATCCATCTAGAGTGGGTACCTTGGTGTCTAATCTTCCTTGTCAAATTGACTGGATTAAGGACCACCTGGAAGACATGCCTCAACATGTATCTTTGAGGAACTTCCAGAGATCTTTAACTGAGGATGAAAGACACACTCTAAATTCGAGTGGCACCATTACATGGGCTGGGGTTTTGGGCAGAATAAAGGGAAACAGGGGAGAAACACCAGCATACATTTTTCTCTGCTTCCTAACTGTGGACACACTGTGACCAACTGCCTTGTGTAGCTGCTGCCACAGCTGAGGGCTTCTTCCTCCACAACTTTCCCCCCGGGATGGACTGTATCCATCAAATCCTGAACCCAAATAAAGTCCTTTAGTTGCTTTTGTTTGTATTTTGTTACGTGAAGAAGAGAAGTAACTAATACAGGTACCATTTCACAGTGACCCAATTGAGGGAGGGGGGTGGGCTAAGGAAGTCTTTATTCCTCTCCTCAGGATTCAGGAAACACCTTCTCCCAGAAGGCACTAGTGTGCCTAAGGACGATGAGAGAGCCCATCTGCAACGTTGAGTATTCTCATTCTGTGCCAGTGGCAAGAATTTGCGTGTTCATTTTTCTGGATGGGAGAACTGAGTTGTTTATGGCCAGGCCTGTTCCAGAGGCTGAGCCCTGAGGTACTGGAGGTGGCTATTATTCTCACCAGGTTGCCCAGGGCCAGGAGCTGTCCAGACACATATATTGGCTTTAGCTTACCCACACTATTCCCTGACTTTGTGTAGAACAGAGCGAATGTTGTATCTTCTGCCCTGGGCTTGGCCTTCCTCCTCTGTTCCACCATCCCTTCTTTCTTATGTTGGGCTGCAGCTGGAAGAAATTTGAGTTGTTGGTTGGGCTACTCTATAGGTCCCATTGATAAAGCTGCTTAGCTATCTCAGTTTCAGCTAAGATATACCCTGGATGTGGGATTCTCAGGCTCCTCGCTCCAATATCAGGTCCCTTGCCCTTGTCTGGACCAGTAATAGCTGGAGCTACCATCACCAGGCCCTGATGTTTCTTGTTAAATGCTTTGTGTGCCTTGTGTCATTTCTTTGTGGTCCCCAGGCTACAGATGGGCTAATAAGAAGCAGAGCGAAGATTCCTGAGCTTGTGCTCTGAGCCACATTGTTATAAATCTTTTTCTTCAAAATAAAGATACATAGTCTTAGGTTAATGAGTACTTTCATAAAAATACCCATGACCTCTTGATGAACTCCTTTGGACCTGAACCCCGTCAGTAAAATGAGCATACAGAGAACCGACAGCAGAGGAATGATGGCTACGGGCTTTACGAGAAGCATCTTGGTTGGTGTGCTGGCACCCAGTCAAGGATCACTTTGATTATTAATTCATGCCTCAGTGGTACCTGAGATGACCTTCCACCCTCGCCTGCCCATTGCCATGCTTCACCTGGAGAGATGCCTGCTTCTTTATTGAGGGGATGACACTTCAGAGCTTTCAGTTGGAGGCTCTTTTCTCCATCCAGGTCATCTTTAATGTTCTAGAAAACAGGCCATCTTTCCCATCAGAGGACTGCTGCCTGTGGTAGACATTTCCCCCAGTCACCCTGACCTCAGTCTGCCAATCAAGAAAGTTTACAGGGAGGGATCTAAGGGGGTTAGCACCTCAAGCACATTTGGCCTCCCTTCTGCAGCAGATTTCACAGGGGACTCCGGGTTTGGGAGTGAAAAGTGAATGTGTATTCATGCATGTAGTATGAGAGAGCCCTGGAGAAGACACTGGGTATCTGCCAGAATTTTTTTTTTTTTTTTTTTAAAAACTAGTTTCCTGTTTCTCTTCCTTCTAGACTAGAATTTCTGGGCCTCCAGTCTGACAACCATTTAGGTAACTTCTATGTCCTATTTTTGTTGTTTTGGGACAGGGTTTTACTATGTAGCTTTGGCTAGCCTGGAGCTCGCTGCATTGACCGGGCTGACCTTGAACCCACAGAAACCTGCTTGCCTCAGCCTCCTTGAGAGTAAAGGTATGCGCCTCTTGGGCCCCTCAGTTTTAGAGGAATTCTTTCCTTACTGGGTATAAGTAGAATGTAGTAATAGTTTAATAAAGTCACCAAGGTACCAGGCCATCAAAGGGATTCTTCCATGATCTGTGGTGAAAGGGCCTAGGTGCCATCATTCCAGGGAGCGCCCAGCCCGACAGATCTCAACAGAAGCAATGCTGCAGCCTAGCTCTCTACATTCTGAGTCAGCTCATGAACCACTGAAGGCCTCAAAGGAAGGCCCTGGAATTCCGGAGCTCCCAGAATTGGGGATATTAAGAGGGTTGGGATGCATCTGGGCTGTTGGGTTTCTCTGAGTAGAATCCTGGGATGCCTTGGAAATGCTACTCCATGAATAAGCTATGTACCCCGGGATAGACTTCTCCATCTGAAACGTGTTGTGTTCACTAGGGTCTCGGTCAGTGATCTGCTGGCCACTCGCCAGGCTTCACTGATCCTTCTGCTCAGCATTGTCCTGTGAAGGGCTTCTCTCTAGAAGCTCCTCCAACCACTTAAGTGAGGAGTGAGTATTTTATGCAGGACACATCTGATGGTCATGAATGAAGATAAACACCAGCAGGCTTAGGTTGAAATGCCAGTCCTGTCATGCCCCTGATAAGCTTGGTCTGCAGTAACAAGATCCTATTAGTGACCTTGCTCTTTCCCTGACAAACCTTCAGGTTAAACTACCACATGCAGAGAGGAAGGTGTAGCTTCATGGAGATCCTAGAATTAGGCCAGGGAAAGAAGCTGAGGTAGATAGAACCAAAGGTGTGTGTGTGTGTGTGTGTGTGTGTGTGTGTGTGTGTGTGTGTCCCATGGGACGCCCCTCCCGATGCCTCTAACCCCACCAGTGCTAACCCTGGGGCCTGGCCCAGTCCTTTTAAGATCTAGGAAAGACAAGGAGACAAACTGGAAACAAATCCTCTGTGTGTTATTAGGGAAGGGAGTCAAACCATTCTGGCCACCGAGGGGGTTGTGGGCTTGGGAGAGTAGAATTTCTTGGATTGACTTTGCTTGAGTGGCCTTGTCTTGTCTTTCTGTAAGGCTGCACTTTGCAGCTCTTTTCCCGAATGGTTCTTCAAGGAGGCCACGAGGAAGGCACACTGCAATGCAGATTGGGTGGTTAGCAGCACACTGGCCACTGTGGATACACACACGTACATACACAGTAGAACAGAATCCTATTGATGCTTCTTTCTGCCCAGAGAATGCAGAAAGGGGCTGGGAGTACTGTGGATTAATTTTATGAAGAATAAGTTTGCCCCAACTGCAGGCTATACTCGACACTGGGCAAATTAATGTTTGGGGTTTCAAGCCTTCAGTTCACAAGACATGCTAACAACATCACGTTACACTCAGCTGTTACAGTTTGAATATGAAATGTGTACCCCATTGGCTGTGTATTGAATGCTTGGTCCTCTGCACTACTTTGAGAGGTTCTAGAAACTATAGGAAGAAGGTCCAGGAGGCAGAGCCTTGGGAACTGGACCTTTTTCTGTTCTCCCCTCTCTGCTTCCTGTCTGTCACAAAATCAGCTGCTCTGTTCTAGCACATGTCCCTGCCATGATGCTCAGCCTCACCTAAGTCCCTGTCAAGATGCTCAGCCTCACCCATGTCCCTGCCATGATACTCAGCCTCACCTATGTCCCTGCCATGATGTTCAACCTCACTCATGTCCCTGCCATGATGCTCAGCCTCACCTTAGGTCAATAGCCAAGAAACCACTATGGGCCAAGTCTCTGAAATAAGGATCTAAAATAATTTCTTCCTCTCTTTTTTTTTTTCTCAAATATTTGTCACATTGATGAAAAAGCCAAGATGCTGCTTTGCAGATGAGGAAACCAAAGCTCTGTGAGCTCAAGATTCTTGCCCAAGGCCATATTACTAAAAAATGGAAGAGCTCTAGTCAAGTTCAAGGGCCTGGGTATGCCAGTATGTATATAAAGCCCTAAGCAGCCACACAGTCAGCTCACCACACACCAGGTCCAACTCCAGGCCCTGGCAGAATGGCAGAGGAATGATTACTCTTTTGTCTCAATCTTTCTCAACTTCCCAAAAGCTATTCCACTATTTCATACTCAGAGAACACTCTGGTGCTTTCTGAACACTTTTTGAACATAAGCAAGCATCCAAAAGAAGGTGGGGATAGGGTATTATCGTCCATTAATCCCTTATAAGTTTGTTAGGGTCGAGAATGGGATGGTTTACATTTAAGAACCAGGAATTTACAGACCCCAGATGAGCCTTTTCAGAAAGAGAGCTAAGGCATCCCTGGGGAGCCACCGGCCCCCTGACCCAGCGGCCATGGAGGAAACCAACACACACGATGGCTCTGCTTTCTTGGAGGCTACAGTCTTTTGCGGAGATGAGTCACTCTGTGAACGGCAGAAACTCATCTTGAAGCAGAGTGAGTCCTTCACAGCTTCTTCCCTTGGCTTGCCTGGGGGCCTACAAACTCTCGTTCATCTCCAAGGCTTGACCTGTTCCATATCTCTATCTCTACCCCTTATCTTTTCCCATCTACCTGCAGGGCACCCTCATGTGTTATCTCATAGGCAAGTTCCCCTCTCTCTTAGCCTCAACCTCTCTGCACCCACCAGAGATTTACTACATTCTCTTTCAGCTGGCCAATGACACTGTTGTTTACCCATTGTCCCAGAGAAGACCTTGGGGACTATAGGCTTCTTCTTGTGCTCACCCTCTATTCCATCAGCAGTAAATTTGGTTATTTCGTCCTTAAATGTTCTGTCCCTTATTCCTATTCTCACTGCTCCTGACATGATTCGGTTCCTTCCCACCTTTCTAATTTCTCCTGTACTACTCAAATATCCTTGGGGAAAGTAGCTTTTAAGATGAATTTTGAATAGACAAGAGCAAGCCATGGATGATCTAGGAAGGAATAGCAGGCGGAGAGTACGGCAGGTGTCAAGACTCTGAGATTAGGAACGGGCTGAATTTGTTGAGGTCAGAATCTACAGCATATAGGTCAAAATCCAGTGAAAGACAAGAAACCCCCATGTTCCATCTGAAGCCTTGGCTGTCAGTGGATCTGGATGTGAGGAGAGAAGCTGGTGTGGGCTGATTCATGTCTCCTAAGATAAATTGCCCTAATAACTGCAGATGTGACCTTACTAAAAACGTCTTTGCAGCTGAAATTAAAATGAAAGTCAGGATGAGGTCATATTGGAGTAGGGCGGGTCTTTCAGTTTAATAAGACTAGTGTTCTGGAAAGAGAGAAAATGCCGACACACAGAGAGCAGACAGCCATGAGCAGATGAAGGCATAAGTCAGAGTTATGCTCTTACAGCCGAGGATGCCCTAGGATGGTCATGGACCAAACTTTAGAGCCACCTTTTTGACTAGGCCATCTCTACCCAATTTTAGCAAAAAAAAAAAAAAATGCTATTAAGTAAGTTCAGCAAAAGGTACCTTCTACTTGGTATCCATTCATAATCGCCTCTCCTTGAGCTCTAGGTCTTTGGTTTGCCTTTAACAAGAACCTCCGCAACCTTGAAGCCTCCCCTTGTGATTTCCATCCATTGACTGCTCATTGGCTACAAATCCCCAGCTCTTTCTGCTTTGTCTGAAGTTGTGTGCAAATTCTCTCCCCTAGTGCAATACTCTAAGCAGTGTTCCATGCCATTTGTAATAAGCACCCAGCACCCAGCATACTTTTCTTTTTCATCAAAACTAAAGGGATGCAAGAATGAAGAGTTCTATCTAGAGCCCACAGAAGGAGTATGGCCCTGGTGACAGCTTAACTTCAGACTTCTAGCCCCTGAAGCACGGAAGCATAAATGTCTTTTTAAATCAAACTACCCCACTTGCAGCCATGGCAGCTAATCCCATACACGGATTAAACCTCAGCCCAAGGCATAGCATACCTTTTGGGAATAGGTGAGGGCCTTTTCAATCTCAGACATGATCGCTTTGATATCATCACTCTCATAAATACCTGGAAACAAAGCACAACTTGAGCATTAGGGGAGGGGCGTAGATCTGGGCAAGTGTCAATGTCTGCATGCATGAAGGCCATGTGGAAGTGAGGAGCCCAAGGGGTAAGATGGGACCACAGTGGATTGAGCTGATCAGCCCCAACCTAACATCATTTAGTGGTCTGGTATCACCTAGAGTGTAACTGCACACAGGACTGTGTCCTGACACTCATAGGAAGGCAAGTTAGGCACAAAGGCCTTGCTACTCTATGGAATGGGAAGATCTACATGGTGATTATTTACAGTGGCTAATATCTGCAGTGAATATAGCCATGTCACTCTTGAGTGGGACTCCACTGGGCATTAAGGCTGTCCTGCCTGGGTTCAGCTTCTGTCCTTCATGCTGTGCTTCAGCTACCCATCTGCCAAACAGGGTAGCTAGTCACCCACTTCACAGGGTTATTGTGAGGATCACGCTTTACTGAATGTGAAATGCTTACATGGTGTCTGACATCTCACAGCTGTTCTGGGTTTGTTATTCTTAGTGATCATTGCTGGGCATGTCAATGAACACATCCAGCAAGTTCAAAGCAAGAAAGATCTAAAAGCTGCTCCAGAGCTCTGACCCCAGAGATGCCACTAGCTGTGGCCATTGGCATGGCCTGCCTTTGGAAGTCACTTCATCTGCGAGTCACAGAGGTGGAAGGAATTAGTGTGCCCTAGGATCTGTCCCTCCCACGTGTTAAATGGTTTTGGAGTATTTTTAAATTCCATTTACTTTTTGTGTATTTAAAAGAGTACTTTAAAAAAGAAAATTTATGTCACAGCAAACAAAGTCAGCATTTTTCTAAAATGTTAAAACAAAGATGTAATTATAGTAACTAACAGTAACTATTATACAGAGAGAGAGAGGAAAGAGAGAGAGAGAGAGAGAGAGAGAGAGAGAGAGAAAGGTTGGAACTGTAAATCTAAGGGATCTTTACAATGTATTTACACACACACACACATCAATGTGGGGGGATCTAGCACAGGGCTTTATCCATGCTAGGCAAGCACTCTACCACTGAGGTCCTTCTCAGTCTTGATTTCTGCAGTACTTTAAGGCTTTACCTTTAAAAAAAAAAAATCACTGTAAAAAAGGCCCAGCATAAACTTGACTATTTTACTTTTTTGAGAACTGGGTACTGAACCTGAGCATACAAAGGGCCAATCCTACCAATGAGCTGAATCCTCTGCTCATAATCACTTTAATTATATAGTCCAGTGACACTACATATATTCATGTTACTGTACACCACCAGCACTAGCCATTTCCAGAACACTAGTTTAACATTTTCATTTTTTGCTTTTTTGAGGGCTGCGGATGGAACCCAAGGCCTAGAAAGGCTAAGTGTGCACTTGACCGCTGACCTGGCTTTGTTCCTAGCCCCTACTTTTAATTTACATTATTCATGTGTGTGCATGCCACAACACATGTGTTAAGGTTAGAGAACTACTTGGGGGATTTGGTTCTCTTCTTGCAGTATGTACAATCCAGAGATTGAACTCGGGCTTGGTGGCAAGCCATTTTAAACCATTGAACCATGTCTCTGGCCTCTTAATTTTAGTTTAAAAAATTGTTTTGCTATTTTATATGTATAGGAGTTTTGCCTGCATGTATGTTTGTACACCACAAAAGTGACAGACGCTCTCAAAGGCCAGAAGATAGTATTGGATCCCATGGAACTGGAGTTACAGATGGTTGTGAATCACCATGTGGGTGCTGGGAATCAAACCTGGATCCTCTGGAAGAGCAATCAGTGCTCTTAACAGCTACACCATATCTCTAGCCCTCCCAATTTAATAAATATGACTTTCATAGGTTGCTTCTTGGGACTATTTCAATGGTAAAAGGGAACCATGCCAGTGCTGAGATGCTGCCTGGAAAAGCAGCAGCCAAGACACCAGGAAACACCCACTCACCTGTTTCTCCAAACCAGTGGAAGCGACCGTGAGCAGCCCGAGTGACTTCCTTGTAGGCAGTAGCTGTGTCAGTACGGCTGGCATAGCAGGCAGGGGGTATGGTGTCTACTTGTGGTTCACCCACGTAGAAGAGACAAACATTCAGCTGGAGGTCACAACCCCCACAGGCCTCTGCCACATAGGCGCTGAGCGTGGGCTGTGGGGCAGAGAAGAGAGGAATTCCACAGCTGATGGTCTGGGAGCTGCTGGTCTCCCAACAGTCCTGCTGATCATCTTTCTTAAAAAAAAATTTTTTTTTGATTGTGTTCGTGTGTCAGGGAGTGTGGGAGGGGGTTGGGGTATGTGCATGTGAGTGCAGGTCCTAGCAGAGGCCAGCAGAGGGCATCAGATCCTCTGGAGCTGGAGTTATGGTTATGAGTCACCTGACATGGGTGCTGGGAATTGAGCCTGAGTCTCCTACAAAAGTAGTAGATGCTCTTAACTACTGAGGCACCTTTCTTGCCCCCTGATCATCTTTCCTGATGGCCTACTGTATGCTTGGCTCAGTGTTGTGTGCAAAGTCAGAAAGACATGAGCCCAGGACACAATTTCTTCCCATTTTTTAATGGGGTATGTCAGGGGGATTCAGGCCTGAAAGTGTGGCTTTGCCAACTGTGGTCTGCACGCAGCAGCACGGACATCCTGGGGGCTCATCAGTAATGAAGACTGTCAGGCTCCCCCTGAGGCCCGTTGAGCCAGGAGCTGTGTTGTGACACTGTCCCTACACTTTTCTATATTAAAGTGTGACAAGAGGTAGTTTAGACAATCATGCTGGGCAAGGAGTGTGGCTCAGTGGTAGAATGCTTGCCTAGCAAAAGCAAGGACGTGAAGTTCATACTCAGTACTGCAGGGAAAAAAAAAAAGACCACAGAAGAATGCATATGGTGGTAATGTGACTTTAATGCCAGCACTTGGGAGGCAGAGGCTCCAGCCTGGCTTCCATAAGCAAGTTCTAGGCCAGCCAAGGCTGCAGAGTGAGACCCTATCTCAACAACAAAGACAACAACAGATGTCTAGGGTGGAGACTACTCACCACATCTTGGTCAGGGACACCCCCTGTGAAGAGGTAGATGCCCTGAGACTCATATTTCTCTTTGTCCTTGAAGTCCACTTCCATGGCCTTCCGCAGGGCACCGAGGACATTTCTGCTTCCTTGACAGTGCAGGCCCAGGACCCACCTGGGGAGGCAGGGACATAAGGCTGAGGGGGCCACCTTGTGAAGCCTTGAGGTCCCAAGGACAGTGAACAGAAAGGTGTTTTCTTATGTCTTCCCATGGCTGTGGGAGGGCAGGGCTACAGAGGGCTAGATCCAGGTAGGGAGGGGGATGGGAAGACAACGCCACAGGGAGCTGTAAGCAACGGGTAGGCTCAGCCTCCACCACCTACCGCCAAGCACTCTGTAAGTTGTCATGGCTCACTGGAACCATCTCGGGCCTCCAGCTCTCAGCTGTGCTTCCAAACCTTTGAGGAAGCAAAGGGGGCTTTTTTTAAGGACATGTGTCCATTCTTTTCTTTCTTTCTTTCTTTTTTTTGTTGAGACAGAGTTTCTCTGCTGTAACTCTGTCTGTGCTGGAGCTCGCTCTGTAGACCAGAGGCCTCTAACTCAGAGATTCACCTGCCGCTGCCTCCCAAGAGCTGGGATTAAAGGCATGTGCTACCACCGCCTGGCATATATGTCCATTCTATGTCCCTGTCCTTTGGGCTCCACAAGCCTTTAGGGGGACGAAATTCTGACAACCCCCCAAATGTAGGAATGTTTCTGGCCTGGGGTAGGGTTTCTTGTTCATCATAACACACTGAAGCACTCTTGGTGGGACAGAGCCTGGATTCTCAAGCAGAGACAGAGAGAAGTCCAGCCTCGGCTGCTGCTCGCCTGGTAGTTTGAAGTCTCCCTTCTCTGCAGGAACTTTTTTGGCCTTCAGAGAGCAATTTGTTGTTTCTTTGAGACTCTCAAAGCTCAGGCCTCTCACAGCACACTTTCAGGCTGATCTATGGTCCTCCTCTATAAATGTGCATGATCTCATTTTCTTTATAAGACAGAATTTAAGATTCCCAAGAGGAGAATTCATCCCTTTATGAATGACTCCAATCACCCTATGTAGTTGTGAGGTATCCACTCTTAAGAGCCCCAGAAGCTACTCTATCTCCCAGTAAATTCTCTCTCTTCCTTTTGAAATGATGGACGAGCTCCTTGGAAAGTCTGTACCGCCACTGCTCCAGCCGCCCTTCCTGCTTCAACCCATCACTCTTGAGCGTGCTTCTGCCTGGGAAGGTCCTCTTGCTTCCTTTCTGCCAACGGTGGTTGTGTGCCTCTAGTAGTCAGATCACAAACTTTCTATCACACTTGGGTTGGAAATCCAACAATATACGAAGAGGCAAAACATTTTTATTTCATTGTCTCTCCTAAAATTCTCTTTGCTCTCTCTTTTTTTTCATTAAAAATGCATAAGTAAATATATATATAGAGATGGAGTTATTCAACATGTATGATTTATTTATTTAGGTTTTTTTCAAGACAGGGTTTCTCTGTTGTGACTCTGGCTGTCCTGGAACTCGCTCTGTAGACCAGGCTGGCCTCATACTCAGAGATCCACCTGCCTCTGCCTCTCAAGTGCTGGTGTTAAAGGCACACACCACCACAGCCTGGCGACATGTACACTTTATAACCCGCTTGCTTCTGGTCCCTGGACTTGCTGAGGACACTTTCTTACCCCATAGTGCAGGCAAGACACTAAGCACATTATGCAAGTGCCCTACCACATCTTTTCCTTGCTTTTCCAATACTGTTGTCTGTTGTTTTCCTCCTATGCACCTCCTATTCCTTTCCTGTCTTGTCACTCTCTTCCTCTGCCAAATCCTAGCACTTCCTCAGTGCTCTCTGCCTTTCCTCCTCCCCACAGAGCAAATTGTTTCAACCATGTAACTGAGCACCGGTGGCTCTCAAACCCATGCTTCCCTGCTAGAACTCCTTCCTGGAGCCCCTGCCAGGACACATCTTGAGATCTCTATTGAGAGACTCAAACTGGCCATGTTTAAAACCATTCCTTGCAACTGATTCCCTAGCCTTTGCCTCCGAGTGCTGGAGTTGGTGGTATATCACTTGCCTGACTAAAACCACCTTATTTAAAGCTCTGCCACCCTTCCTACATCCCCCACAGCCAAACTGCTACTCCCTCTGCAGCCTGCAGCTCCCTAGCACTCTCTCCTGCTTTCCTATCTTCCACTTTCACTCCTTTAGCTTGAGTGCCACATGAGGACCACAGCAGAACCATGGTCCCCTTCCCTCCGGTGTTATTCCTCTTCAGCTCGTCTTTCACACTGGGGCTTCAGCATTTGAAGATGGAAACTCGATCATGTCATCACCTTGCTCAAAACTCCTGAGCATGGTCCTGCATAGATCCTCCCTCATCTGGCAAAGCCTCTTGTTTGTATACCCTCATGGAACTGCTCCATCGTCCCCTATACTTCCACCCTGCCTCACATCTCTGCCTCTGCCCATGCTGACCCCTCTACCTGGGATGCCCTTCCCCACTGCACACCATCCCTATGAGTGGGGCAAACCTTACCCATCCACTAAGACCCAGCTAAAGATGCACTTCCTTCATGAAGATTTCTTAACCTTCTTGGGCCAAGCCACAGTGAGCTGAGCCTGCCTTCTGCACTTCCTGGTTCCTAGAGCTTTCTACCTATTCATCGGGAAACACTTATTTCTTAACACGCCTTCCCTACTGGGCCACAGGTTCCTTAAGAAGAGGTGCTGTACACATGCACTCCTGGACCCCAGTGCCAGTACACTGCCTTGCACACTGCAGGCTCTCAGCGAAACCTTGTTCACTTGGTTGGTAGATAAACAGGTGAAACTTTGCATAAAATGTTTCTCCAAGGGAGGGAGGAAGTGAGAGGAAGGAGGAGGGATAAGAGAGGACAATAGTGTCAGTATGTAGAAGTACATTATATACATACATGACAATGGCATAATACAGCCCATTATTTTCGTGCAATTAGTATGCACTAATAAAAAAGGAAAATGATGCTCTAAGCATTATTCATTAGAATCTATTAAGGAAAGATTAGCCCCTGGCCTAATATTTAGTTCTAACTTCTGACTTAATAGATTGAGAACATGCTCTGCGGGCTCCTTTTCGGCCTTCTCTAGTTAAAATGGCATGCAATTAAAAAAAAATATGTCTTTTCTCTCTTTGAAACAGGGTCTTGCTATGCATCCATGACTGGTCTGGTACTTAGCAGCCCAGGATAGCCTTGAAATTGTACCTCCCAAATGCTGTGACTATCAGCCTCACCTCCCAAATGCTGTGACTGTTGGCCTCACCTCCCAAATGCTGTGACTGTCGGCCTCACCTCCCAAACACTGGGGCTACAGGGTTGTGATACTATGCCTGACATGTAGTACCTTATTTAAATTTAATAACCTATATATTATATATAGTTACATACAACATATAAAGTGTATTATTTTTGGTTTTTGTCCTTTTTTTTTTTTTTTGAAACAGGGTCTCTTTATGTAGTCCTGGCTGTTATGGAATTCACTACGTAGACAGGTTGACCTTGAACTTACAGAGATCCTCCTGCCTCTGCTTCCCAAATGCTGGGATTAAAAGGCTACCATGATGGTATATATCATTTAACACTACATGTAATTTGCAAAATTTTAAAATTATTTATATAATGTAATATATAACATATATACATTTAAAATGTATATATATATGAATATATATTTTAGAAACTGTATATTATATAATTTTAAAAATAATAGTTTTAAAACTATAGCTGAAGCTATGTATAGCTTTAAATTTGTATACTTTTTTATTTATAGATTAAAATTTAAATTTGATTTAGGACTGGAGTACCAAGTGTTTGCAAGGCTTGCTAAAACTGGCTAAGATCAGGGCATGGCTGCACCCTCCCCCTTTCTCTGCTGTGTTTACTAACTTGAAAGCCAAATGGGGCAAAGGGGTGAATTACATTACTTTGGCTGATCAAGTCATATGTTTTGGGGCTACTTACCACCTTTGCCCCAGTGGGATAGTCCTGCAGCCATTCAATTATTTAAGACCCCAAATAAGATCTTCCTAGTCAGATAAACTGATGGACACCCCAGGATGCTGGACCCTCAGAGCATCACAGTGGTCCTGAGGTCTGCCTGAAGCCTCAGCCTGGTGGCAGCATCCACACACAACCTCCCCCCACAACCTCATGGGGACTCTGGGGACTTACGCGATGATGTTGAAGTGGTCTTTGTTGGACAGCTGCTCCTCGAGCAGCAGCCGCAGGGAGTGCTGGATATGAATAATGTACATGGAATTGGTCACCGAGACATCCAGCAGTATAACCACCCTAAAGAGAAACACAAGCTTCAAGAGGCAACCCGAATCTCTCAGATAATGTTTGTTCCATTCCATTTTACTATTTAAAGATTTTTCCAGGGTAGGTGGGTTGCATGCCAAACAGATGGCCAAGAATCTCTTTGGTCTGAGACTAACAGAAGTAGGTTTATGACAGTAGTCTAAGGGTGTTGTGGGACCGTCTGTTTCTCTTCTGTAGTGGAACGCAGTGGAGGTGGTTTAAGAGCTGAGGACTTGCACGTGGTGATTTAAGTCACAAAACCTCTCTTCCCTTTGGCATGCCACTACAAAGTACTTACAAAAAGATTCCTTATAGTCAATTATAATGCATCAAATAAGGTATATTGGGATACGTCTCTTTCCTCCCATTCAGCATCCATCATCTCTCCTGGCGACAGTACCTTCATTCAAAATCACATCTCCCTGGCCAGTCTGTTGGCCCTGGAAATGTTAAACTGGTAGAAAGTGTTTCCATGGCTCTATTGCCACCTGCAGGGAAAGCCCTATTTGAAAACAAAACCCACAGAGAGGAAAGCAGAGCTGAGGGATTCTTGACAAGACTGAACCTCTGGATCCAGCCACACAGCTAACAAGTCCGGTTTAGAATTCTCAATTACTTTCATCGAACTTCTCTGTTTCACGCTCATGTTGAGCTTCAGTTCCTCCAGTTCCTCTCTCTCTCTCTCTCTCTCTGTGTATGTGTGTGTGTGTATGTGACAGTGTCTTAACGATGTAACCCAGGCAAGACTCAAATCTGTAACCCCTTGCCTCAACCCTCCAGGAACTGGAACCACAGTTGTGTGCCACACCACGCCCATCTCTCTGTTGCTTCTAACTGAAAGGATCTTGCGATACAATGGTGATGGTTGATGTGGGTGATTATGGCCCTGAGGCTGCCCATGGGGAATGATGAATTGGATAAACACTAGGCACATACAGACCCCACAAGGAACAAGAGTACACTTTGCAGGATGAGTACCTCTTTTCACAGACAGTGCCCCAGATTCTCCTGCTGGCCAGGGAGAGCCACTGGAGCCGCCTCTCGTACATCTGCACAGCTTTCCCGAGCTGCTTCTGTAAAAGCATGGGCTATGATGAGTGAGTGTGCTAAGGGTGGCAATTAAAGGCTGGGGCTGTGAGGAAGAGGGCACTCCAGATTGTTGTAAAAGTTTATTTTTAGTCATGCTTAAAATATTGTTTCATGCACTGTTAGGTGAGGGGCTCCCTAGGTCTTGGCATTCTGTACTGTCTGCAGGTGTTGGATTTATGTGGGGAGGGTTGATTGCTCATGATCTACTGATGTGCTGTCAGTAGAACACCTGGGTAGCTCTGAATTAATAAAAACACCTGAGCTCAGATGCTCAGGGTTCCACTCTCCAGTATGGTGCCTGTCATGATGGTGATTCCCTCTGCTGAGGTCTGGGAAGACTTCCACCTATGAAAAATGCCTCCTTGTCTTCCTTGGTGAGCCACTCCAAAGGCATACTGCTACATCAGATGGCTTCTGGAAGTAGTGCATACAAGCAGTGTAAATTAATTTTGCTATGTCAGATGCAAGTCCACCTTGCTGGCCCATCACAAGACTAGGAAGGGAAGAGCCTAAGTATTTCCTTCAAATGTGGGACAAGGCAGACATCACACCAAAGGACTGGAGACTCTTGTTTGTGGCATCTATATCTGTCTGGGGGGGGCGTTGTTCATAGAAGGAACACACAGAAAATTTGATCAATAGCTTGTTGTCTATATAGCCAATAGTACCTTCCTGCAACCCATATCTAATGGGTAGGACCCATTACTGACCTGGTACTCATAGAGGAAGGGTGGGTCCACATGGACATTCTTCATTGTCCCATCATGCCATTCACATTGTATCATTGCTTTCTGCACTCAGCCACGGGGAGAATGGAGAAGAGGTAAGCAGAGGCATGAAAGGGAAATACTACATTGAAGTCAGGTGCTGGAATCTCCAGCTCATATGTACAAGAGAAACAGCTTCTGAGCCTATCTGGAGTCAGATTTCCCAACCACATGCCACCACTTGGCTTTGTCTGAAGCCTTCAGGAGAAGGGCCCCCTGAATTAGCCATGCCTTACAGAAAGCCAGATGCTTTCTGATGAGGGAGGGAGGGTCCTCTGAACATCAAAGTCATTAAGGCATGGTTGATGGTTGTGGCAATCCAGGAAGAATCAGAGATATTAAAACATACTGGCAGCTAGGTGTGGTGACACATGCCTTTAATCCCAGCACTCAGGAGTCAGAGGCAGAGACACAAATTAAGTTATAGGCTAGCCAGGTTACACAGTGAGACCTGGTCTCACAAACAAACAAAAACCCATACTGGCTACGGTTTCTTAGGTTTGGGAATCCAGATAGGCCTTATGGATGCACAGAGCCCATTTGTTATCTTACTTGCCATGATCCATCAGCCATAATTTTTATTTGTAGCCTCATTTCATTTAAGTAAATCATCTCTGCATTGCCAGCACTGTCTACTTCCCAAGCCCCTCTCATTCAGTCGTCCATGTTTCCAGTCTTCTTTCCGGTTACCTCTTGTTCCATTCCTCCACTTCACCATCTTTCCATCCTCCCTTGACTTTTTCTTCATCCCTTTGTTTTCCTATAGTCCTGTTAATCTACCTTACCATTTTTCCCTTCCATTTTACGTTCCAATTTCCATCTACCCACCTACCTACATTCCTACTCATCCATCAACATTTCCATCCATCCATCCATCATCCATCCATCATCCATCCATCATCCATCCATCCATCATCCATCCATCATCCATCCATCCATCATCCATTCATCATCCATCCATTCATCATCCATCCATCATCCATCCATCATCCATCCATCCATCATCCATCCATCATCCATCCATCCATCATCCATTCATCATCCATCCATTCATCATCCATCCATCATCCATCCATCATCCATCCATCCATTATCCATCCATCATCCATCCATCCATCATCCATCCATCATCCATCCATCCATCATCCATTCATCCATTCATCATCCATCCATCATCCATCCATCCATCCATCCATCATCCATCCATCCATCATCCATTCATCCATCCATCATCCATCCATCCATCATCCATCCATCATCCATCCATCATCCATCCATCCATCATCCATCCATCCATCATCCATCCATCATCCATCCATCCATCATCCATTCATCCATTCATCATCCATCCATCATCCATCCATCCATCATCCATCCATCCATCATCCATCCATCATCCATCCATCATCCATCCATCATCCATCCATCCATCACTCATCCATCCATCCATCACTCATCCATCCATCCATCACTCATCCATCCATCATCCATTCATCCATCCATCATCCATCCATCATCCATCATCCATCATCCATCCATCATCCATTCATCCATCCATCATCCATCCATCATCCATCCATCCGTCCATCATCCATCCATCCATCATCCATCCATCCATCATCCATTCATCCATCCATCATCCATCCATCCATCCATCATCCATCCATCCATCATCCATCATCCATCCATCATCCATCCATCATCCATCCTCCTATCTATCCATTTATCTGTTCATCCTGCCATCTATCCATCTATCCATTCATCGATCCATTCATCCATATTTCCACTTATCAATATTTCCATCTGTCAACTCATTCACTCATTTATTCACCTACCCATCTACTCATTCAGGATTTTAGCTCTTCATCCATTCAGCCACCCACTTTTCTATGAATATTCACTGACATTTCCATCCATCCAAATACATATCACTCTCTTCCTTCTTTGCAACTTTCCTTCCATTTACCCATTGCTCAGCCGTCCAGGGAACATGTGCTGATTGCTTACCTGTACTAGACCTGGGGGACAGAGTCAGAGAAGAGAGTCTTTTAAAGGGTTCATACTTGGTAGGGCTTTACATGTAGGAACATACAATAGCAGCCACCGTATAAGTGTGTACAAGGCAGTGAGGGCAACAAGAAAATAAGTCTGTCCTATTTGAATGGGGTGGAGGACAGCATTACTGGAGGAGATAACTCTGGTATCAAAGACAACCACTAGTACCTTCCTCAGGAGCACCCCTTACCTCCTTTGAGACGGAGTCTCCCATTCAGCATGGAACTCACAGGATTGGTTTTCCTATGAGCCCCAGGGAGCCTCCTGTCTCTACCTCCCTGTGCTGTTATTAGAAGTGTGAGTGCTACCATATCTGTCATTTTCACATGGGGCTGATGATCAAACTCAGGTCTTCTGTATTTGCAAAGCAAACATTCTATCGACTGAGCTATTTTCCCAGACCCCATTTTCAGATCTGTGGAAAGATCTGAAAAGGTATGAGGAAAAGAAAGACCAGAAGTTACAGCAGATCTTTTGGTCTGCTTGCTTATATTTTTGTGCCAGGTATTGAACCCAGGACCTTATGCCTGTTGCATATACTCATTCCTGAGCTGCACCTCTAGGCTTGTTACACTAGATTTTATAAGCGATTTAGAGTCTTGGATGGAAAGCCTGAACCCCATCCAGACCCTCACACCCATGCTTTTCAGACTGTGCCCTATGGCTTCCATTGTCTGAATATAACATAAGATGGGAAGTAGCGTGAGGGTGTACCCCGGTAGAGGACTGGGGAGAAGCTTAAACTTGAAATACCTCGTGGATAGTAGCTGATACTGTTTTCTGGAGAATAGGCACAAATTCTTCCACAGGGTTGAAGGCATTGGGTGCCAGAACCTGATAAAGGCTTAACTTCTTGGCTGAAAAAAAAAGTTAGATTTTGAGGCATTGCCTGGGAATCCTGGAAGGTTCCAAGTCTGCTCAGTCACCTGGGTCCTGCTCTCTCTGGGGACCTAATACCTTTTAGACCATTGATCTTGAGCCATTCTGCAGAAGTCTTGTCCAAGTCTGGGAACTTGATTGTGAGAGGAGCTTCATGCTTCGGTGGTTTAGGCAAGAGACTTGTGAATGGCTCTTTGGTAACCTCTGTTGAGATCTACGTGCAATGCAAAAACTCTCATTACACAATCACATTCAGAGCTGGGAAGTTCTTCCCCATACCCCTGCCCCTGAGTGGAGCTTCTTAAAACATTACCAGGTGGGTTGAAGGCAATTCTGCCTTCCCTTCCCATCATCCTCACCCCTTCCTCTGAGGAGTTTCTGAGTTTTCAGGGGACCAGAAGAGGTCCCCAGCAACCCACTCCTTTTCCATTTGTCTGCCTCTCCCCCGTACCCAGAATCTGAGATGACAAGTCATCTGTCCATGGCTTAGATCACAAGGTTTCTGGAAACTCAAGTAACAGGCACACCAAGTCACTGAGGGAGCCTTGGCCTGGCCCTGCCTCCAGTTATGCACTTTTAAAGTGAATCACTGAGGCCTTGAGAGTCAACTCATACAGCTAGTGTGTCAGCAACAGAAAGGCAATCCCTACATCAACAGTGTCACCTACCTCCTTGATCACGCAGGCCAGCTCCTCACATGGGCTGCTCTGGCACAGGACTTGCACCTGGCTGAGGAGAACTTGGGCCTTTTGGGTTTCTGCCAGGAGCTCATCCAGGTCCCTACTGGTATAGAGCTGGCGACAATGGAAGCAATGAGCTATCCAGAAGTCACAGGGATGTCAGTAGTTGCCAAGATAGGAAAAGGCAAACAGCCACGTCAATTCCCAAGGCTGACTGGCTGTCTATTAAAAACTGGGGTAATCAACCAAGGTTCATATTCTAGACAGGGCCTACCAATGTATCTTGTCCCATGTGTACAACATTGGCCTACAGAATTCCAAACAACTGGAAGATTTTCTAAACTTTAAAAAGGAACATTTTAAGCCAGGTTTGGTGTACACCTTTAATCCCAGCCCTACTGTTTCTCCCAGTCGTAGGGGCTTATTTAGGGGAAAAAATTGGAATCATTGTTTCAATCTGGAGGCTCTGTTGGGAGTTGAAACAAGGTGGGGCTGTGTTAATGTTCATACAAGATGATAGAGGGATTCTGCTGAACAGAATGTATCTAGAGTCAAGTGTGTGACCAACTCATCAGACAAGCTATCCATGGGGCTCCTGGCCTCACAGTGTGCCTGGTTCTTCCCACATTTTCACAGTCATATGATTTGACCTGTGCAATATCACTGAGCATGGAGGGCAAGCACGATGGAGTGAGGAAAGCAAGCACACAGCACAGTCTGTCCCAGCCAGATCCCAAGGTACAGCCTTAAGCAGGCCATGGCTACAGCTAGGCTTACCTCTGATTCTGGGCTGTAGCAGTGGTAGTAACCCTCCAGTGTACCTGTGAGATTCTTCAGAACAGCCTGTGGAGTGGTGACAGGGTCAGCTCTGGAAAGGCCACGCCGATATCCTAACAAACCTTTCCTTGGTTGAGCCTTCAGATCCTCCCACGCTTCCCATTTACCAACGGGACCCGTGGGCACAAGAGAGGTGTGTTCTAGTCCACAGTGTGGGGGCCCCGTTCAGACACAGTTTCCTAAGGCCAGCAAGGGAAGCTTTGGAAAAGTTCAGATACTCACAGAGGGCACATGGTCATCACATTTATAGGTGATGACATGGATGAAGAGGTCCCATCCCATGGCAGACTGCTGGATGTAGTCAGACAAGAATTCAGAAGGCTGATCTGGACTGGGGAGCAAGCAGATGGAAGAGGAGGTGTGGGTACTTCTACTGAAACTATGCTGTGAACATCCCAGATCAAATGGTAATTCCCAGGAAACATCTCACTTGTGTGGGGTGTGTGTGTGTGTGTTCATGTATGTGATCGTTCATGTATGTATGCATGTATGTACGTATGTATGTGGAGGCCAGAAGTCCATGTCTAGTGTCTTCCATCATCACTTTCCACATTATTTTCTGCGACAGGGTTTCTCACTAAACCTGGGACGCATCGATTGGCTAGTCTAGCTGGACAGCAAACACTGGTTGCGCTTATCTCTGCCTCACCAGTGTTAAGATGGCAGGCATGTAATGCATTTTTACATGGGTTCTGGGGATTTGAACTTAGGTCCTTATGCATGCAATCACTTTACTGATGGAGACACCTTTCCATGCACTCTACTCATTCTTAACTGAGCACCTGTGTCCCAGGTCACCTGGGTAAGATGCAAGGCTGGTGGACAGCAGCCCTACCCAGACCTGGCTGCCCTGCCCAAGTATTCATGAGCGGCCTATAAACACAATTATTCTTTCAAGTGTATGTGAAGCATCATGCTTGGTGATATTTTTCTCAGGCACTGCTTGGGTCATCCACCTCCTTCATGTGCTCTATTACCTGCCTAATAAGAAAGGAGACCTACCAGCTTCTCAATATGACCACCAGAGAATTCAGCTCCTTGTGAGTAAAGACTTTCTTCAAGGCTTGTAGCAGATTGCTGCTTCCCTCGGGCTGCAGTTTCTTTACCCAGAGCTTGAGTTCCCGGAGGCTGGAAGGAGACACAACAACCTAACTACAGTCACACGCAGCCTAATGACCTGGTTCTCAAGCTTTCCTTGGATGTGGCGTTAGCCTTTGAGGCTCCATGGTTGGACAGGATGCTCAAACTGTAGACCAGGACATGTTCTAAGAAATGTCTCTTGGTGATTTCGCCATTGTGTGACATCACTGAATGAACTTATACCCAGACGGCATAGCCTGCCACTTCCCTGGGCTGTGTGGTGTATACATGTGGTGTAGTCTGGTGTTGTGATGAGTGACAGGAGACTGGAGCAGGCATTAGGGAAGATGGGCGATGAAGGAGACGAGGTGAATATAAGATGAGGTCACCACTGGTTTAACACCAAGTACTGTTTTTCAGTAAACATTTGCTTTAAATAGAAAGGGTGCTCTTTAAAACAGTCAAAACGACAGGAGAGGGGCTGGGGATGTTCAGTTAGGAGAGGTTTTGCTGTGCATGTGGCCCTGGATACCATCTCTAGGATGGGGGGGGGGCGGGAATAAGCACGGTATAGTAGATACATCAACTAGGAAGACAGCCATTTACTGTCATTATCAAGCAATACACTCTGTGCTGGCCGGAAGCACAGCATCGCTGTCAAGATAGGAAATGTTCAGCTCCATTAATATTGTTTCTATTTTTATTTTAGACATCTATCTTATCTATTATCTATCTATCTATCCATCTATCCATCCATCCACCCACCCATCCATCCACCCATCTATCTATCTATCTATCTATCTATCTATCTATCTATCTATCTATCTATCTATCTATTACCATCCCTGGTTTGCCTACAACTCTCTCTGTAGACCAGGATGGACTCAAACTACTAGAAATCTGCCAGATTCTCCTCCTGAATGCTGGGATTAAAAGCACCACCACATCCAGCTCCATTATAATTTTATGGGACCACATCAGATCTGTTGTTGACCAAAATGTCCTCAGGTGGCATGTGACTCTTTAGGACTCTTACCATATGCCAGGCCCATACGAATCTGAGCTCATTTAAGTTTAACCATAATTCTTGAGGTGGATAGCTTTATTTGCATTTTTATAGATGAGGAAATTTGGGCTTGGAGTTAGTTGCCTAAGGTGGTACCATGAACAATTTGTCAGATTGGGATTTCAAACAAACCCTGATTCCGGATTCCAAGTTCTTGGTGACTCTGCCACTCTAGTGCCTGGAGCTGAGCCTTTTCCTCTTGCCACATCCTATATAGCTTTTCTTGGAGCTAGATGTTGACATGAAGCCTGGAGCTGACCTCTGTAAAGGCTCTAAAACAGGAAGGTATGTGTCTGCATAGCTGAAGGAAAGTCCTGGCGAGGGCTTGCCTTGTGTCTATAAAGCTCTGGGTTCAACCCCAGCACTAAGTGAAATCCTAGTTTGGTGCTTTCATTAGTGTTGCTGTCAGGTTCCTTTTTGCCCCTACAATGCTGGTACTGGAACCCAGAGCCTTGCACATGCCCCACAAATAGTTCACCACTGAGCTATGCACCCTTCAGAACAGAGAGAACAAGCGTCAGGTCTAAGAACTTTCTGCAGACAACAATGCTTTCAAGGTGGAGTTGAAGACCACTGTCTTACTTTGGCTGCATTTATCTTTACTGGTTCCTAATTCTGTCAAGTGATACGGACTTCTCAGTTATGGAACTTATAGAAACTGTCCTTCAATAATAAATAGGCTTGATGGGATGAAAAGAAATCAATAATGGTGCAAGAGGCATGGAGAAATGACAGGGACACAAGGAAGACGCAGAGATGACTAAAGTCCAGGAGTTCTTGTTTGTTTTTCAAGACAGGGTTTCTCTGCTATAGTTCTGGCTGCCCTGGAACTAGGTCTGTAGACCATGTTGGCCTCGAACTCAGAGATCTGCTTGCCTCTGCCTCATGAGATCTGGGTTTAAAGGCGTGTTCGACCACCACAGGCCTGAGGAGTTCTTGACTATACAATCTCAGAGTGACTCCGGGTCTAACTGGAGCAGAGAAGAGTGAAAATGGTCTCCTTCATGGAGTAACATGCCAGGGGCCAGTTCTCATTTCATCCTGACAACTCAGAGAGAGAGAGAGAGAGAGAGAGAGGGAGAGGGAGAGAGGGAGGGATCACTGTGATTGAGTCCAGGGCTTGACTGTCTTCTTCACAACTGGTGCTGGAAAAAGGGAATCAAAGCTTAGGTTTTTGGACGTTTCTGTTGCATGTATTTATTTGAGGAGAGGTAGAGCTTGAGCGGGCCCTGTTGTGCATGTGGAGTCAGTTCTTTCCTTCCAATCATGTGGGGCCTGGGGGACTGAACTCAGGTCACCAGGCTTGGTGGCAAGTGCCTCTACCCACTGAGCCATCTAGCTGGACTCGAACCTTGTTTTTTTCCTTGCTCTGCTCTGAACTTTGCAAGTTCCCTGTGCCTACATTTCCTCATTTACAAAATGAATATTATAATTCCATTGCAATGACTATAGATTTTAAATATGTTCATACTTGTGAAGTGCCTAGCATGGCATACAACACCACAGTGTCAAAGACATTGTCATCATGGAAAAAAATTCTACTTTCTGGTATAACAGACATTCTTATGTACCTCCTTCCAAAATCCCTCACATCCCGTACCAGCCCCTCCACCCAGAGGGCATCTATACAATGGAATAGTATGCAGCCACTGCTAGTGAGGTGGTATATGCAGTGATAGGAAATAATAGTAAAACTGGGTGAGAAGCCACAGCATTGACCAGGGCTATGAGCTCCTGCTTGTGCTGTTTACTTGTTGTAAACAGTATAAACAGCATTCTTTCACTGTTATTTATCTGTTCAGACTGTTCGGATTGTTTAAAACATGAGTGTATTATTTTCATAATAATAAAGCTATCATTTCTAGTTTGCTGCATAAAAATGGTATTTGGGGCTAGGGACATAGCTTAGTGGTAAAGCATTGGCCAGCATGTTCAAGATCCTGGTTCCATCTCCAGATTATCAAAAGTATAAAAGAATAAACAAACAAACAAACAAACAAACAAACAAATAAATAAGCAAGCAAGCAATCTGTCTTGTGGTGGCCTTACCCTTTATTCACGAGAGCTCATGAAGGTGACCTTCTTTGCAACTGTTGCCACCCATGTTTCTGCTGTTGTGACTCATTCCTGTGTTTTAGTTTTGAGGTTTGCATCTTAAACATTCAGTGAAGCTGATAGGGACAGAGCTCAGTGGGTAGAGCTTCCCGGGCCTGTGGGAAGCCATGCTTTCCTTCCCTAGCACCTTATAAACCAGGCATGCACCTGTGATCCTAGCACTCAGGAGGTGGAAGCAGGAAGATCAGAAGTTCAAGACCAGCCTAAGCTACATAGAAAGCTTGAGGCCAGCCTGGGCAACACACAGATCCTAATCAATCAATCTATCAATCAATCAACCAACCAAATAATCAATCAATCAAACACAAACACGAAAGCAAACATTCCATTGAACTAGAACAAATGAAAATCTTGATGGAGATCTTCCAGCAACTCACGTGGAAGTGCAGACATCCACAGGCTCCTGCCAGAGGGGTTTGGCGGTGACACCGAAGGACAGGACATACAGCTTTTCCTTGAGGCTCAGCTGCTCATCAATGAGCCTCTGTGGATAAAAGGACATGAGTGGTTCACAGAGCCGGGGTTCTGTGGGACCTGGCCACACCCTCTAGCACAGGCTGCCCTCATGGGTGGGGGAGGGGAGTTGAGCAGTGCTAAACAGGGGCAAGTGCTGATTGAGGACGGACGTCCCACAGGGAACCTCTCAAGGCTCTGTGCGGCCTTCACAGAATACAAGCTGTTGCTAATGTGGTCTGTGCCTATCCTAAACTGTAAGCATTGCCAAGGAGAAGCATCCTTCCACATCGCCTCAGGTGTCATCTGTGCCCGATGTAGCTGTAGCACTACGGGGCTTTGCATACGCTCTTCTTATCCTACAACAGCTGTGAGGTGATCATATTGCCCTCCCCGCTTGCCTTATACAGGAGTACCAGGGTCTTGTAGCCTGGAAGGGATAGAGGCAGCTGGGATTTGACACCACTTTTCTGTTTTGGAAATGCCAAAGAAGCCAGGGTAGTTTTACCATCTGGAAAGGACCAGGAGCCTGGTGCTGTGCTGAACTACGCTGCAGTCAGCCCCAAACAGATGAGCCGAGGAAGGAGCAGATGCCAAGCCACATCCTGACTTGAGGGAACCTGGGCCTTTGCAGGGGTGGGAGGTGTCTAGCTGGGAGGTTCTGCTGTGGGGAGAATACTAGAAGTTCACACTGCAAGTGAAAATGAGTCTGTGGTGAGGTTTTACAGAATTGACACATTTCTTCCCTTGGAGGTGCTAATTGAGGGAGAAGTGTTCTTCGTGAATAGCCCTGTTTTGCATTTGTGATAAACAAAGGGAGTTTGTATAGCAGGCCAGGGAGGGTGGAGGAGGGGGAGGCTGGGGAGGTCCTCCTGGTGCTGGAGACTTACTGTGAGGTCATTTTGGAACTCCAGTTTCTGAGGGCCACTGTTGACCTGGCACACGTCGATGAGGAGGCCCACTCTTGTTCCCTTGATGAGGCCAAATACCTAAAACCACAGAGGAGATGTGCAAACAGGCAACCCAGCCCTGTGCTTCCGAGGCAGAGGTGTGAACACCCCTCTCACTGCAACAGAAAGAGGCAGGTAGGAAGCCCATTCTACAAGAGAAAAAGCAAGACCCAAGGTCCTGCCTGACTTGGTCTCCTGGGAGGTGGCAGCCGATTCTTTCCAAGTGCCTCCTCCAGAAGCCACTCATCAGCCTCATACAAGACACCTTATAGGAAAATGTCCGCAGGCTTTGGTGGATGTGACCCTGATGTCTGCTGTTATCAGGTTATCTTTCCTAATCTCTAGCTGTCCCTACCTAGGATTCGTCTTCTCAGGAAAGATATATGACCAACACTATGGTACTTCTATGAGTTTCTAGTTAGGTTTCCAACAGTGATTACTACGCTCACGTCAATTCTGTCAGATTCTACATGTGTGTTTATCTCACAGGAAGAGCATCAGAGGGATCTAGAACTCTTATTCACAGGAACCCATCCTACAGGGGCAAAATCATTCCGTTAAGTGCACTCTTCGGTCCAGAGTTGAAGATCTGAGATTTTTCTGTCATTCCTCCAACATCCCTTTTCTGAACTTCCTCAGCAAGAGATTTTTTCTCCTCCTCCTGCTCCTCCTCCTCCCCATCATCATCATTACCATCCTCCTCTTCCTCATCACCACCTTCATTATCATTACCATCTTCCTGGGGTTGGGGTGCTTACTGTGCAAGCATGAGGACCTGGCTTTGTATCCCCAGCACCCACATAAAAGCTGAGCCATAAGGCACATATTTTATAACCCCAGAGGCTGGGAGGAGAAACAGGTGGATTCTGGGGAACACTGGACAGTCAATCTAGCCTAAATGGTGAGCTCCAGGCTTAGTGAGAGACCCTGTCTCAAACTAAGGCGGAGAGGGATAGAGTGAGGCTCTGGCTGTCAACCACTGGCCGCCTTGCAAGTTTGCTTGGGTGCATGCATCCACACACACACGCACATGAATACATACCATATACACGTTCCTGAAGAAGGGAACCAGTGGGAGGGGCAGAGGGAAAAGGGCCTTGAGGGTATGAGTCTCAGTGAAGTTAAACAATAGACATTTGAATAAAAACGTCAGAGTGAAACTCATCATTTTGAACAATGGTTATATGATAAAAAAAAAAAATCTGTCTTTCGATGCAGAATCTACCAACCTGCTACCTGTTTCTGGAACAGTGCATTTAGGGCTTCTGGCCCGTGGTTTAAGCTAACTCTGTAACTCAAGCTACTGGATCTTCTCCAGTCACATGGGGACTTTAGTCCTGCCACTGGCCCTTCTAGCTCAACACTCTTGCATACTCTGTGTTCTCCATCACCACACAAGCAGGTTAGACTATTGCCTTAATATATTTACTATAGACGTAGGTCTCTGTCCTGCTACTGCTTTGTTTTTCTGCTTCAAGTGTGAGCTACACATCCTTACTTCCCATGTCTCTGTGACTCAAGTTCCGTTCCCACCTCCCTCTTCATATGAAGCCACACTTGTGAAGGGAGATTAGTTGTCAGTCCTGTGGGTGGAATCCGCCTACCACACACATGTGTCCCAGCCCATCCCCTGCCTGGAGTGCGGCGGCCACCTGCGGCCGGCTGCAGGCCAAGGGACATGGTAAGGACATGGCGTGGTGGGGCGGGCCATGGGTTTATGGCATCCTGCCTTGCCTTTGGTGGACCTCTGGTGAGTCAGATGAGCACAGACACTCGGACATGCTTGGGAGGGGGGGTGCATCTCAATAATAATGCGGGGTGTAGGGTACATATATAGAGCCACAAGCAGACGAGGGTCTTTGGTATCCAGAGTTGGAATGCATTGGTTAAGGCAAGGATATTGGAGTAGCCTCATTTGCATGTGGGGCTCAAGTCTAAACATCAAGGTCTTGCAAGGGCACCTTCTGCATGAGGTGTGGTTTCACAGGGAAAAGAGGAAGGCACCTTATCAGTAAATGGACCCATCCCTAGACTTCCAGCTACAGCGCAGATAAGCACCAACCAAGCCACATTTCTTTGCTTCTGTGAAGCAGGCAATATTTAATATTTAGCTGGGTTCTGGCAAGGGCTAAAGGGAGGAGCAGCCAAACGCCTGCCTTTCTCATCTCCTGGGATGACGCAGGGTTCCAAGCCAGCTTCAACCCACTCTTAGCTCTATGACAGTCCCACAATTAGTGACCTCCATCTTACCAAACTCAAAATCAGATCTACATTCTCAACTTCCTTGAACCCTTAGAAGCCGATGGCAGGGTTCGGCAATGACAGAGTCTGTCAGCCTATGACATTTAGTTTCTTTTTGTTAGGCAGACCCTCTTCTTTGTTCCATATTGTGACTACTGTGGTGTCTTGGGAACCTGCTACATGATCGCCTAAGAGCTCATTAGAGATGCAGGATCTCACCCACTCGTGGTGGATCAGGACTCGTCTATAATTCCAGTATTTGAGAGACTGAGGCAGGAAAATTGTCGTGAGTTCATGGCCACCCTGGGCTACAGGGCGAAACTGTCTTTATTTACCCTTCCTCAAAAGGCAGGCTCTTGGGTCCTGCCCTAGAGGCTGCGTACAAAATATCACCCAAGGCTCCCGTGTTTAAGCTGGGTTTCCAGGTGTCAGAGCCAATCACCATGAGAGCACCGCCCTAATCTACGACGTATCCATCACGTGGGGTTTTTGTTGGGGAGTGGTGGAAAGTTTTGAAGGTGGAGACCCACTTAAAGAAACATGGTCACTGTGGCATGTCCTTGGGGTTTATATTTTGTCCTGTGCCCCCTTCTCTCTCTCCTTTCTCCTCTTCTCCCTCCCCTCAGGTGCCATGAGATGATCTCTGCTCCTTTCCCACCACAGTGTTCTGCCTCATCACAGCTTAAAAGCAATGGACTTAAGAGCTCACAATGAGACCCGGAACCCATAAAGCAAGGGCAGTCTTCCCCCCTTTTTCTTTCCCCAAGTATTTTTGTCACGGTGATAAAAAACTAGCACTGATTTTTAGGTTGGAGTACTGGCTGGGTTTCACGTCAATTTGACACAGGCTGGAGTCTTCTGGGATGAGGGAGGCTCAATTGAGAAAATGCCTCCATAAGATCAGGCTGTAGGCAAGCCTGTAGAGCATTTTTAAAATTGATTGATATGCAAGGGCCCAGCTCACTGTGAGTGGTGCCACCCCTGGGCGGGTGGTCCTGAGTGCTGTAAAAAAGCAGGCAGGGGGCTGGAGAGATGACTCAGCAGTTAAGAGCACTGGCTGCTCTTCCAGAGGACCTGAGTTCAATTCCCCGTGACCACATAGATGGTGGCTCACAACCATCTATAATGGGGTCCGATGCCCTCTTCTGATATGCAGATGTACATGCAGATAGAGCGTTCACATAAATAAATAAATAAATTAAATAAATAAATAAATAAATAATAATAAATCTTAAAAAGCGTGTGGGGGACAAACCATGAAGAGCAAACCAGTAAGCAGCACTCCTCCCTGGCCACTGCATCAGCTCTTGCCTCCAGGTTCCTGTGCTGACTTCCTTCTATGACGGGCTGAGGTGTGGAAGGCTAAGTATCAGCAGTGCACAAGGGCTCCACCGTCCACTCTCAACTTGATTTACGTCAGTGCTCTAGGGATTTGGTGTGGTGGGTTATGAAGCTGGATGGTTTTCTGTTGTAGGGGAGCTGACCTGAGCATTTCAGAGTGTCTAACAGCACCCCAGGATATTTCTAAACTAGATGCCAATAGCACCTCCACATCTGCCAGCTGTGACAACCAAAAATGCCTTCAGGCCTTGCCGAAGGCCCTGTGACAGCAAAGTCGCCATTAGCTGAAACTCACTGCTTTACACTCATTCCACAAGTCAACTATGGAGCTGAAGACTGAACCCAGAGCCTCGTGTTTGAGAGAAACACTCTCCCAAGTGTTTGGGGCTAAATCCCCAAGCCCTGAACTCAGGGGTCTAGTGTGGTCATCTAGGGCTATCACCAGGAGACATCTCTTGGAATGTAGACACGCACCATTGACCGCTGCTCTTCACCTCTGTCTGGATGTTTGGTGAGACTCTTACTTCTTAGTCCCAGACAAGGCCTCCTGCTTTCCCCCCAACCTGTTCCTCCCTCAGCCTTCCTCCTTGCAGTAAATGACTTTCAGCACTGGCCTAGATACCTTGGCCCCATCCTGTCTAAGCCATCGCACACCCTGCCTGATCTGTTTTTCATCCCATCTACACTGGCACCTAAGTCTAAGTCAGCATGGGTCTCACGTCGCCTGCCTGTGTTTCCTTCTGCGCACTCACTTGTCCATCTACACAGCAGCCAGGCTGGTCCTTCAGAACCTTTACATTCATCAATGCTGCTTAGAGCCTTCCCTTTGGATTTCCCTGAACTGAACCTTCCTGACCAGCTGCATCTCGATCCTCCACATGGCTTCTTCTGCCCTGCTTGTTGCTCCTGGAACATGCCACAGGCCTTTGTACTTGATTTTTCTGCCTGGGACATTCTCCGCTTTCCGGCTCACTGCCTCACTGGTCATCTGTTCCAAAGTCCCTTCCATGCAGTAGTTTGCCTGGCTGTCCTGTGCAAAGAGCACTCCAACACGCTCGCCGCTTCCCACTTGCTTCAGTTTTCTGTACAGAACTGTTACTAACTGGCCTTGAGTATAGCTCGTTATCTTATTTCTTCACCTTCCTCCTCTGCGGAGGAACTCCGGGAGGGCAGGGCCTCGTGTTTATACTGTTCATTCTAGAACAGCACCTGATGGTTATCCCATAAATATTCATTGTATATGTGATTTACCTGAAATGTATCCTATAAATATTCATTGTATTTTTTATTTAAATGAAGGCTGAGTCGCCCCAGGGCATTGTCAATTCTCAAGAAACCAGAAATTAAAGACTGGGGCTGCTTCTCTTCCTTCTAAACTGTAAAAGAGGTGCTGCTGGTGCCGGAGAGATGACTCCACTATTAAGAGGACCGGCTGCTCTTCCAGAGGACCTGGGTTTCATTTCAAGCACCCACAAGGTGATTCCTAACTGTGTGTGACTCCAGTTCTAGGGACCTGATGCCTTCTTCTGGCCTCCATGGGTACCAGGCACACATGTGATGCATAGATATGCTTCCAGGCAAAACATTCATATACAGAAAAAAAATTCAATAATTACTTAAGAAAACTGCAAAAAATAAGGTGTAAAAAGGGGGCTGGGGAAATGGGTCAGTGGCCAGGAATGCATCTGCTCTTGGATGTTTAGTTCCCAGCACCCACATCCGGTGGGACAACCCACAGTCACCTGTAACCTCTGCTCCATGGGATCCAATTCCTCTGGGACCACCTGTACACACACACACACACACACACACACACACACACACACACACACACAGACACACACACACACACAGAGGAAATAAAATAAATCTTTTAAATGTACAAAAGCTACCATTAGAGTTCAAAAATACACCATCCGAACAGTAGGATTTACCCCATAAAACTAGTAAGTGTACCCAAGGGAACAGAGCCCAGTGACACTAGACAGTCTCTTTTTTTAAAAGAGAAGTTGGAAAGCAGCCATAAAAATAAAATAGGAAATCTGGACCACTGAGGTGAAAACTTTGAAACACCATTTCAGACCCGATGCGGCCTGCTTGCCCCTGGCTGGCAGCCCTGCATTAGTCTCTGCAGATGCAAGCGCACGTCTCCGCCTCTGGAGCACCACTCCGCCTTACCATGTGTCACCATCTGCCTCTTCTGTTCATGAGGCCTGAAGTGCTTACCCTCTTCGCTCCCCAGCCCACCATGCTCAGCCTGCCTCCAGCCTCTGTTTCCTCAGGCATGAGCACTAGCCTCAGGCCTCGCCAGTTGGCATGCTTTACCCTTTGAATATGATGACTGCTCTGAGAAGTCCAGTGAGAGTCATTCCTAGGACTTGGGAGTGTGCGTAGGAACACGACGTGAGGTCCCTTTGGCTGGAGTTGTCTGGATGGTGATGTGAACTTAGTGGCCATCTTCCCAAGCCTGGGAGGGTCATCCCATGAACTGAACCAGGCCAAAGGAAAATTTTAATTTGTTTAGATCTCTGAGGCAGAATCTGACAATGTAGCCCAAGGTGGCCTTGAATTCTCAATTTTCACAAAACAAAACAAACAAACAAGAACAAACTGAGCTGAGCATGGTGGTGCATGCCTTTCATCCCAGAGCTTAGAGGATAGAAGCTGGAAGATCCCTGAGTTCTAGGCCAGCCTGGTCTACAAAGTGAGTTCCAGGACAGGCAGGGATACACAGAGAAACCCTGTCTCAGACAAACAAACAAACAAACAAACAGATCACAGTTGTGTCTGCAGGTCTCCTGGCTGCCTGTTAAGAAGTTTGTGTCTTAGCGGAAGCCAACTTTGGTTGGAGAGCCATCATCTGCAGTGGAAGGGCTGGGCTGAGGAGAGTGGGGAGAGCCACGCGCGTGCCTTTACCTTCTTGCTGTTCTCTGTGAGCCACCGAATCCTCTGCTCGTAGAGTTCGATAGTGCTGTTGAGACACCAGAAGACCATCGTCATTACGACAGACAGTGTCACCAAGCACTGTCCCTTACACACAGAGGACGGGGGCTGGGATTTTGCAAGTTTGGGTTATCCAATTAAAAAACTTATTTTGAGACAGAGTTTCACTGTATAGCCCTGGCTGACCTAGAACTTGCTATGTAGATCAGGCTGGCCTCAAACTCACAGAGTTCTGCCTGCCTCTACCTTCCTATTGCTGGATTAAAGGGGTGTGCCACCATGCCTGGCCTTTTCTACATTTTTTTGAGGGAGAATCTCACTCTGCAAGCTGCTGTAGAAATTTATTTTTAGTTGTGTTTAAAATGGTTGTTTTGTGCATTGTTGGAAGGGCTGCCTAGGCCCTTCTTTGTATTGTCTGCAGGTGTTGCTTTAGGTAAAAGATGTTTGATTGCTCATTATCTGCACGTGCTATCAAGAGAACACCTGAGATTAGGTGTCAATAAAAACCCCTGAGATGAGATGCTCAGGGTTCCACTATCCAGTGGAATTAGCCATAATAGTGGTTCCCTCTGCTGAGGTCTGGCAGGGTTTACATCTATGAAAATACCTCTGTGTCTTCCTTGATGAGTCAGCACAGTAGGTGTACAGTAACAAGTTACACACCAACGTGGAGTATGACATCACACCAGCTAATCCAATGTGGAGACAAGAAGAGAAAGAAACCCAGACCCCACAGAGTCTGGTAAAGAATGCTGATGACAGTTCCCAGAGGACAGAATTACATATAATGCAGTGAGAAAATGAGAGAGCCACAGACAGAGGTCTGGAGAGAAAGAGAGAGCTATGTATAGATAAAAGATACTGAAAAAATTGAGAAGTCCTTCTGGTAAAGTATGAGAACCTCGGCAGGGTCTATTAAGGCATTAGAAAGCAGGATTCTAACTGCTTTTCCTGATCTTGGAGCGTATGCTCCCTCCACCACTGGCAGCAGCCAGGGCATGGGAAATGAAAACCAGAGCATACTGTTCTACAAACTGAGTTTGCTGATAGCTTTGTGTGTGTGTGTGTGTGTGTGTGTGTGTGTGTGTGTGTGTGTGTGTGTGTGTGTGGAGGTCTTGTGTTTGGGATTTATGAAGAAGGTTGTATATTTTCCTATAGCAATGGTGCAAAAGAATGCCAAACCAGCAGGATGTTTCAGCCAGAGATTCTTCCCACAGGCCCAGGACCCCTGCTATGGAGTGTGTGTGGGGGGAGTGGCGCTTGGAGCAGAGAAAGCCTTATTTAAACTGAATTTTTTCCCCCTGCAAACCATACTACAAACAGTCTGAATACTGGTGAGGCAGACCCGACAAGACACATCTGCTATGGTGATGAGAACTCCACCTACAAGGGAACCCTTCCTGCAGACAAGGATCACCTGTGGTGATGCTGAGACAAACACTTCCTAATGGTCAGGACTAACGGCTGCATTATGAAGAAACCTTTGGAATATTCTATCGAAATCTGAACTTAGACATGAACTGACCAGTTACTTTCCCTGCAAACAAGACTGTATCTTAAAATCTGGAAAGTGTTTCCTCAGGGTCAGCACACAGAAGCTCTCTTCCAGAACTGGCCGAGGTTGTATCTCATTTTGGCAGCTGGACTTGGTAAGAGTCACCCAGGTGGTACTGGTTTTAAAGGCATAAAGGGGTCATGGAGAGCAGCTAAGGCTTGGCATAATGACGAGAGCCCAGTAGAGGCTATTGGTGAAGGTTCAAAGCCTCAGTGGCTATTGAAAGCCCAGACTGAAGGGGTCATGTAAAGAAGTTGAGGCTTGGCACCATGAAGAGAGCCCAGGAGAGGCTATTAGTTAAAGTGCAGCCCAGTTGCAGGAAGGGGCCCTAGCAGTTCTGAAGATGCCAGTACCTTGGGATGACCACCAAGGACAGCAGCAGCAGTGAAGTGGAGCTTGGTGGAAGGTTACCTAGGCATTGGCATTTTATATTGTCTGCAGGTGTTGGCTTTATGTAAAAGATATCTGATTACTCATAATCTTCATGTGCTATCAATAGAACACCTAGGGAGCTTAGGTATCAATAAAAATCCCTGAGATGAGATGCTCAGAGTTCCACTGTCAAGTATGGCGCTTGCCATGATGTTCCCTCTGCTGAGGTCTGGCAGGGTTTACATCTATGAAAATGCCTCCATGTATGAATATGCTGTCCTTGTTGAGCCACACAGCAGCGAGCTACTACGGCAACCCTGGTCGGTCTCAGACTCTCCCTTTCATTGTTTTTTAATTTAAAAAATTAATTGCTTTGTGTGTGTTTGCATTTGTGTTGGGGGGAGAAAAGAAAGAGAAGGGAGGGAGGGAAGGATGGAGGGAGGAGGGGAATGGGAGAGAGAGAGAGAGAGTGAGAGAGAGAGAGAGAGATCAGGTGCAAGCATGGAAGTAGGAGGACTCAGCTTCCCACTACCACCTGTGGAATCCGGGAACTGAACTCAGGTCCTCGGGCCTGTGTGCCTCACTCACTCACTGAGCCATTGCATCGGTCCAGCCTTAGACTCTAAGCCTTTTTGCCTCAGCTACCCCATTCTGGAATTAGAGGCATGAGCTACCAAGTTGACTGAATTTTTAATTTTTAAGGCCCTGTGGAGAATGTGAGGCAAATGTAGCAAAGAGAGAGCTAAAGGTATGTGTTTGCCAAGGCACCAGGCCAGGAAGCAGAGGCTGTGTGGGGACCAGGGCTTGGGTGAGCTGCTGGGGCCTAGGCCTGGGAGGATGGGGGCAGCGTTCTCACGAGGAAGGTGAGGGATACCCTTGCTCAGATCTGAGTCTTAAAAAAAATATTTTGTGTGTTTTGAGTGTATTGCCCGGATGAATCCACACATGTGTACGCCTAGTGCCCATGGAAGACTGAAGTGGAAGATGAAATCAGATCCCCTGGGACTGTGGTTATGGCTGGCTGTGAGCGTTCACATGATTGCTGGGAACCAAACTCAGGTTCTTTGTAAGGGCAACAAGAGTTCTTAGCCACAGAGCCATCGCCCCAGCACTTCAGGAATGAGTCTTTACAGATGAAACTGACCCAAGTATTCTAGGGACTAACCACAAAGCTGTGACAGCAACAGGTCAGACGATTCTTGGCTCAATTAACAAAAATATCAGTTTCCAAAAAGTAGCTGAGAGAATGTACTGACCACCTTGCTGATAGCAAAGGAAGCTTTCCCGTGGTGGGGTGGACACCAGCAAGTGACAGGTGCTCATGGGAAGGCCTCGGTCACTTGAATCTAATCAAGTTGCCTCCCTGAGGGCAACTGGGAGAGAAGAACATGGTAAACCAGAAGGCTGGTGGATTCAGGAGGTGAGGGTAACAGGTGGAGTCATGACGGACGTGTGAGTTTGAATATATGGCTAAGACACAGAGCCTCACACTGAGACATGCTTGTATTTGAGACTCTGCTTTGCCATACGGACTGTGTGAGCTTGGCAGCTGTAGTAACCTCTCTGAGCCCCAGAGTTTCGTCATGGTCTATGTAAAGATAATTATAGGACTCTGTCCAAGTCAATTTGTCAAATGACTAATTAGCTAAGCAGATTTAAATATTCCTTAAGGACGTTGGATTTGTATCTCTCTTTGATGGAAGCGTGACTGGTTACCCACACTCCAGTGGGTGGTTCCACACTCACGCACCTATAGGAAGAACTAACTGGACTCAGTGACGGATGAAAGGGAAGAGGAGGAGGAGCTGACGGTGACTACACGTGAAGTCGGGAGGGGGTGTTTTGGGGAAGGATCTGGGAGGAAACGAAGGGTAGATATTACTACATGTAATTGCATACATGTATTAAACTCTCAAAACAAAACGCTTGATTTACAAGTCAAAACAACAGAGCCAAATATTAGAACTCTACATATGTGCAGGGACACATACTGTAATCTAGTAACTTAGGAGGCTGAGGCAGGAGGATCTCAAGTTCAAGGCCAGTCTGAGCTACATAGACTCTGTCACAAACAAACAAATGAATGAAAGAACTAAATATAATTATATTTAAAACCTTTAGAACATTTTGACCCAAACACTTTCTATAAAATTTATAGTTAAAACATTTTGATAAGTCCCACTAATTGGATGCTGGATGAATGATCATTGAGCAACCTACTTTTGGGTAATTGGTTTGACTTTTGGTAACTAGTTTGAGAGTAATACAATGTTTGGGGCATTTGTAAGCAAGAAATAAGATCTTGCAGGAAGTGATTAACATTTATTAATGTGCCAGAAACTCTGCTATCTATCAATTGCCATCATAACCTTTTGGGAAACCTTAGGCAACAATAATTAGGGATCACAGATTATTACAGCTGAGATGGAATGTTAAAGACCATCCCGTCTACTGATTATTGGAAGACGTTTGTGTGTGTATGCATGCTACTTGCACTATCAAGAAAGACTGGTTTGAGCGGGGCTGGGGAGATGGCTCAGCAGTTAAGAGCACTTGGTGCTTTTGCAGAGGATCCAGATTCAATTCTCAGGACCCAAAAGGCAGCTCGTAATCACCTGTAACTCCAATTCCAGGGGATCCAATACCCTCATCTGGACTTTATGGACACCAGGTATACACGTGTGCACTAACATACATGCAGACAAGACACTTATACACATAAAAATAATTGGTTTGCACTTGGGCACATTCCTGTTTGATACCCATCTGCCAAGATGGAACCCATACCTGTCTGACAAAGTCCTCAGTTGTTAACTAGCCAACGAAGCTGGGATGTCTGAGGCACCTCCTTCAAGGGCACCAGGGCTTTACAGAGGCCGAGAGATGCCCATCTAACCCAATGTTTTCATTTGAGAAAAGGGAAAACTAGAGCTAGATGAGATGAGCTTAAGTTCCCACTGAAACTGCTAATTTGGTCACAGTCATGTGCAGGCTATGAAGTAAGATAAGGCCTCAAACTCTGGAGTGCTGGAGGATGCTGGGAAACTTACTCAGAAAGCCTTGATTTGAAGAGGTGGATGGTCTGGGTGGAGAAATGCACTTTGGGCACGGCATCGCTACAGTCGTCCCTGAAAGAACAAAGCTGGATTTGGGGTTCCTTGGGCTCAGGGCTGGGCATGCCACTGCAGCCTTCAGGGAGCTTTGGAGGAAGGGCAGAAGGGTTTCAGACTTACAGCTCAACTGTGCCCTGGTTCAGCAGGTCTATCAAGGTGAGTTTCTCAAACTTTAAACTGTGAGCGGAAAGCCAGTCTTCAGAGTCTTCCAGAGCTGAGGCCGGAGTCTCACTCCCCTCCAGCCTCTATAAGACAGAAGCCGGAGTGAACAGGGACAGTGGGAAGGGAGGCCAAGGACAAGGGTGCTCTTGGTTCCCTTCACACAGATACCCAAGGGCTGCTGAGAGACCCCATCCCGAGGTAGCCTAAAAATTCACCTTGCTAACTGGGAACAGTGAGTGGTACATGCCAGTAACCCCAGCATGTGGGATCTTAAGTTCAAAGTCAGCCTGGGCTGCAGAGCAAGACCTTATCACAAAACACCACTACCACCACCAACAAAGTTAATCTTGCTGAGAGAGCACGTGAACATGAGGCTGGTTGCCCTGGAAACACCACACTCAGATCAGGCCCCAAATGTGACTCACATATTCAAGGACAGCTCACTATGTGAGCGATTAGACAAACACACAATCCAGACCACACGACAGTAGAATCACAGCCTCAGGAAAAATGGACCTAGCATGGCTGGGATTTGGTCATTGTCAGTTAGCTTCTCATGTTTTTTTTTTTTTTTGCCCTTGCTTCCAACTCAGGACCATCCAGAGAAAGTCATGTATGTCTCCCAAACCAATGCCTTCCGTTAGGTCTTCCTCCAGACTCTCCTCACAGTCAGCGGTCCTGGAGGAAGCCCTTCCTTCCATATGAATTTTTCTACTTCCCATCCTGTTGTTGAGTCTTTGGCAAACACAAGTCACAGGGACTGCCTCCCTTGTGGTGAAGGGAAGTCTGGATAAATTTCCGGTTTGTTCTCAGTGGGGATGATGTTCTTGCTACCAATGTGTGCTCTGGATCTTCTCAGGTAAGTTCTGTCCTCTAGCATTCTAAGAGACCCTCAACAAACACTAATTGGTCAAGCAGAGACTGGGCCATTCTAGCTCCCAGAGGTCAGAACCAGAGCAGTGAGTGGGTGGGTGTTTTAGCAGAACGAGCATCTATTTGTCAAGGACTCAGTGATCAAACGAGCAAATGACACCCGTGTCATTGGGTACTAAGCTCAGGGTGTATGTGTGGTCCTGGTCGTGGAGCTGAAGCACCAAGGCAAGTACTTAGCATGGGCGATGCTTTCCAGAGCCTGCACGTGGACAGCCTTGACTTGAGGCTGAGTCTGCCTTCCCTTGTTTATCTCGTCTGGGGTGTTTCTGAGTCATTGCTTTGAACTGGCCCCATCCTATGATGTAAGTAAGGATATTCTTGTCTTCTCACAGCTTGTATTCTAGTGTAGATAGATGGACAGCGAACAAGAAATGAAATCAACATGCAGGAGAGTGTCAGAAAGGGACATTTCTAATAAGAAAGCAGCAGCAGAAGTGGCTAGAAAATGACTAGGGTGGTTTGGGAGGCTGCCTAGCTGAGTAGTAGTCAGAGAAGGCCTCTGAGTCAGGTGCCGAAGGAACCATCTTTACACGCAGCAAGGGAGGCACATTCCAGGTGGAGCCATGGAGGTATGGAGGGGCTGGAGTGCATGAAGACAAGAGGGCAGCCGCGTACTGGAATGTAGTTGTGGTGGTTTGCGTGAGAATGGCCCCCATAGGCTCGTATGTTTGAATGCTTGGTCCTCAGTTGGTGGAACTGTTTGGGAAGGACTAGGAGGTGTGTCACTGAGGATGAACTTTGAGGTTTCAAAAGCCCACACCATCCTAGTTGACTCTCTGTCTCTGCCTTGTGGCGGTTGCTGTCTCCAGACATCAGCTCTCAGCTACAGTTACAGCACCATGACTGGAACTGTAGCAGACTGTGTGCCTGCTCTCATGCTCTCCACCAGGAGGGTCATAGGCTCATCCTCTGAAACCATAAACACAATCAGATGCTTTCTTTTATGAGTTGCCTGGGTCATGGCTCTCTGTCATAGCAATAGAAAAGTAACTAAGACAGCAATAAATCAGAAGTTATGTGATAAAATATAGGCTTCACGGGAACTAGCTGCACAAGCATGCACGGTAGAGTCAGGCAAGGGCTTCCTGTGTTACAGCTGCTGCCTGTGTGCTACAGAAGGGCCTTGAATATCAATGGAGTTGGACACGATTCACTTCACTTGATCTCAAGCAAAAGCTGAGGGTCTGGAAGCCAGCTCAGTCCCACTGTGAGACACACGGATACAGATACATACACACACACCACACACAGAAACAGACACAAAGACATGCACCACATGTAGACACACACACACACCACATATACACATGCCATATACACAGATACACAAACACACAGATACTCACAGACACACAAATACACACACACACACCATACAGAAACAGACACAAAGACATGCACCACATGTAGAGACATACATACACACAGATACAAACACACCACAGACACACAGACACACACACACACAGACACCACACACACACACACAGCATCTGATGACTGTGGAAATGGCCTGAGCTCATTTCAAAGATCCTTCTGGGTACGTACTTGCCACCCTTGGTGGTCTGTCTTTGGACTTGTGTATATCAGGGCCTTCACTGTAGTGGGCAAGATGCTGGGCAGAGGCTGAAAGCTGTCTACTGCAGCGGACAGAGCTCACGGGAGGAATAGACTGGAAGAGCACAGTATGCATGCGTCTCTGTGTCTCAGCTTTAGGGGCAGTCCCTTCTCTATGCGATGGACAGTATGAAGTACACAGAACGTGACCTTGAGCCCCTTTGCACCTTCTCAATAATGTTCTCTTATTGAGTTCTCTTATAAAGTTCTCAATAATGGCTCTTATTTCCACTCAGATTTGGTTGTAAGCAGAAGCCTGCCACAAAACCAAGATGGTGCAAATAAAAGGCTGCTAGCATATTCCAGCTACACAGTGTTGCTCACCCAGCTTTCTTTGCCCCAAACTGGTTCTGTCTGGTTTCAAAAGCAAATTAGCAAGTGTTTAGTGAAAACACACCCCTTATGACTGCAAACACTAACTGTGCCTAGGATATGCCGAGCCCTTTCCATAAAGTTACGTAATCTCATGAGACTGCCGCTTTTCTTACAAGGAATTGAGGCACAGAGAACTTAGGTTATTTGCCCAGGGTCACACAGCTAATGATGATGGTGAGGCTGAGATTCGATGGAAAGCTATGTCAAGTCAAGCTTGTAACTCAAACATTATATTGCTTCTCTGAAGGAGCACAAACTTTGGTTTTATGTATGAGAGACTTTCTCATTGTGAGTCAATGCTAAGAATACCCTTCCTGCCTTTGAAAGGCTGAGGGCCAGTGACCACAGTCCAGGCCGTACATTCCAAGAAACCAGGCTCCGCATCCCGTGACCATTAGGTGGCACCGTTCTCTCCCGGGACACCTTGTGCATGACACTGTGCATGACACTGATCATGTGTCCCTTTTCCATCTTGCCCTTGAAATGGTCTGTCATGTTTCAGGCTGTGGCTTTCACCATGAAGATATCTGAAAGTCCATTTCTACATACATCGCTTGTGACTGAGGGTCCTGCTGTTCTTCTGCTAAAGTGGGTACTTTTAACTTTTTAATTATATCCATTTATTTAAAATTTCCATCAATATGTAAAAATACATACAAAAATACATATTGTATAGAAATTTTATGTACATTACACACGCACACACACTCTGGTTCTTTGAGACAGGGTTTCTCTGTGTAGTCCTGGCTACCCTGGAATTCACTCTGTAAACCAGCCTTGAACTCACAGAGATCCCACTGAGTTCTGGTATTAAAGGCATGCTCCACTATGCCCAGCTCATACAATATATGATTTTCCCCAACTTAATGTTCCCTCTCACTTCTTCCTTTTCTCTCCCTCTCTCAGAAAAAAAACAAAAACCTCTCCACAAAAATGAAAATCAAAACAAAAATTCCCTAACAAAACAAAGATTCTACAAAAAAAAAAAAATCACTAAGTTCCTTTTGTGTTAGCCAACTACTCTGGGTCTGGGGCCTGCCCTGGAGTGTGATTGATATACCCAGTGACAGTACTTTGGAGAAAACTGATTTTCCCTTTGCCTGTAGGCATCAACTGCAAATCGCTTCTTGGTTGGGTAGAACCTTGTCTGTGAAGTGGACACTTTGTATGAAGAACACTAAGAGCCCAGTGTTGAGCAAGCAGAAGTCCCTTCCTGCTCTGAGAGGAGAAACAAGAGTCCCGGCTGTGACTGATAAAGGTCAGTCAGGCCCTTTCCACACCTGGGGAGTCAGTCGGTCTGATATGAAATCAGAGGAGAAAAAGGGCACGCGTCATTGCAACTGAGGTCACTGAATGCATAGTCCCTCACCGCTTTCCTTTTTAGACAGGGTCTTGTGTGTTCCAGGCTGGCGCGAGCTCACTGTGTAGTGGAGTGCTGAGGCTGACCGTGAATTACGGATCCTCTCGCCTCTACCGCCAGACTGCTGGGATTGCAGGTCTGCGCCACCATGCCTGGCTTCCTCGTTTCTGTTTAATTAAATTTGTCTCGAAAATCCCCAAACTTGAGAAAATTAGAAATTGACTCTTTTTCTGGTTGTTTAATTGCTGGTGTTATACCTATGAGGCTGGGTATCCTTTGAATGGTGTATTTATATTCTAGCGTGGGTTTACTAGGTAGTTGTGAGAACACTTGCTTCCATGGTAGAGAGGATTCAGAGTAGTGTGTGATCTTAGGAAGATGGTTCATTTGTACACAGAGGGAGCCTGAAACCACAGTGTGGGAATTTTTTTCTTTTTTCTTTTTCTTTAAAGTTAAGCCTTCTACCCTGACCCTCCTGTCTCCACAGAACTTCCTGAAGTGGATTTCTGGACCTAGGTTTTAAGGACTCCTATAAGAAAATCTCAGGAAGGAGACGTTTGTACTTTAGCCTTTGATAATAAAACCAGGGTCCCCACATGCTCCTAAATATCTAATAATGCTGCTGGAGGCTGAGGGACTCTACGGCCAATACAAAACTCCTCATTCATTTCTAAACCTAGAGAGGAATGCTTAATCATACTTTCAGTGCTGGGTCCTATTGAAGAAAGGGTTCAGCACATTCCACATTCCCTGGCTATGATTCGTAAGCATTACTGGAGAATGAAAGCACTATGGCTGTTACCAGTAAGTCCCGGGTCTGGTTAACATGTGTAACCAGCAATCCACCTTGTGCGTTCATAGCTTTCTGGTTCCACTGCGTCTGTGGATCTCTGTCAGCGCTTTTGTCTATGCTGCAAAACAAAATGATCTGATCAGTGCGTAGCCTCGAGTCACCTCTCCACTTTCCACCCCGGCTTCTAAAAGGATCCAGAAACATTTTTGGTTCTGGGTGGGAACTGAAAGGATTCCTACAGAGTTTTGATAAAAATGTTCATGAGATGTTTCCCCTTTTTCATTTTTCTTTTCTTCTTTTTCTTTCTTTTTTCTAGACAGGGTTACTCTGTTGTAACTCTGGCTGTCCTGGAACTCTCTCTGTAGACCAGGCTAGCCTCAAACTCAGAGATCCGCCTGCCTCTGCCTCCCAGTGCTGGGGTTGAAGATGTGCACCACCACTGCCCCGTTCTTTTATTTTTCTTTCCCTCCCTCTCTCCCTCTGATCCTTCCTCCCTTCCCCTCTCTTCCTACTTTCCTTCCTTCCAGTTTAGGTATTTCTCAAAAGTCCCAGTCTATGTAAGATGTATGACCATTTATCTGGTCTCACTTCGAGGCTCCTTCCCCCTCAATTCGCACAAGCAAACTCTTGCTGCTATTTTCATTTGGAAATCCAGAGAATCACATTTACGGGACTTTAAAGAAATATATCATCCTGACTGTGGAAGACACGACTCCTTTGAGTAGTCATTTATGAAACCACCTACACCTTTCTCTCCCTTCCAATGCAAGAACATAAAGGCAACTTGTAGACAAGAGTTTTCTGATTTGTTCAGCTCAGCTCACTGACACTCCTCCAGCATCTGCTGACTAAGACTCCGGTCGGGGCACAGTCAGGGCACAGCAGCCAGCGAGGCAGCCAGTACTCCCTTGATACTTTTTTTTTTTTCGGAGACAGGTCTCTCTATGTAGCCCTGGCTGTTAGGCCACACTATGTATACCAGGCTGGCCTCGAACTCAAGAAATCTACCTCTGCCTCCTCAATGCTGGGATTAAAGGCGTGTGTCACAGTGCTCAGCTAGCTGTGGTACTTTGGTATTTGGGTGAATAATTCTGTTGTGGGGCTGCCCTGTGAACTGAAGGGTGTTTGATGGCATCTCTGGCCTCTACCAGTCAGTTACACACTGTCTCCTTCATTTTGACAATCCAAAATGCCTTGGACATGTCCCCCGATGGTCACAATTGTCCCCAGTTGAGAATCACTGAGATACACATTGTCTTTGTCCTTGTAGAGTTTCTAATTCTTAAAAAAAAAAAAAGATTGATTTTATTTTATGTGTAGGAGTGTTTTGCCTGCATATACATGGGTGAACTGCACGCATGCCTGGTGCCCACTGAGGCCTGGATCCCCTGGAACTAGAATTATGGATGATTGAAGATGTTCTGTGGGTGCTGGGAACTGAACCCAGATACTCTGCAAGAGCAACAGGTGTTCTCAATGTCTGAGCCATCTCTCCAGCCCCAGAGCTTCTAGTATTAATGAGGGAACTGCCATTAAAAAATCAGCAGTGGGCCGATGAGACGGCCTAGCGGGTAAAGGTACTTGTCACCAAATCTGACAATCTGAGTTCCATTCTCAGAACCTACATGGGAGAAGAGAACAGACACCTAAACATTGGCCTCTGACCTCCACATACATGCATGCATGTGCATGAATACACACATACTAATTATTAAACATGGATAGTTACAGGGACGGAGGTCAATAGAGAAGGAGGAGGAGGGGTGAGGGAAAAATAACACCAAGATTATCAACGCTGTTTGGTGAAGTATAAAGGAATCAAATTATTTTATACACAGTGTGTGGTGTGTCTTAAAGGAAGTCACTTGGGCTGACAATGTTCCCTACAAGAACCTCAGGCTAACAAAAACCCCAATAATAGGTATGAGAAACGTCTTTTTGAATGGTTGGGTACGGCAGTCCAAGTGACTCTCGAAACAATACAGACTGTGGGCATGGCTGTTGGCTGCTGCTCAGGGTTAGGGTGGGCCCGGGTGCCGAAGACACACACACTCAGGACACTTGAATGATTCAAGCTTGGTCTGACCAAAAGCCTCCTTCCCATAACCTAGCTTCCACATTTCCAGAAAATACTCTGCAAGCTGCCAAGGAAGGGAAGCCGTTCAGCAGCTCTGCTTGGCTGCAGCACCCATGAACCACGGCAAAGACCAGCATGGAAAAACAGCAATAAAAGTACAATAAATAGCACTTGTGTCGGTGATGGCCAATAGCTGTCTAATTGGACTTAGGGCCCATTCAACAGAGGGATATCAGGCTCGGTACTGCAAACCTAGCCAGCTTCCATGGCTGGTAAGTTCATGGACCTTAAAAAGAATATACTACTGTCACTTTGCTAGACTGGCACAAGTTCTTACTGTGTTCTAAATCTTATCCTTATACACACAGACAAGTATAGTTACCACCCTTATCCAAGCTTTTCTTTACAGCAGATGAAGACCGTCACAGAAAACTACAATCGGACACAAGACAGAGATGAACTGATCTTGGGGACTCCAGTCCCCGTGGTTACATATGCATCACAGATCCTGCAACCCAAGGCTCGGGGAAAATTGTGGACGAAGTGGTGGAAAGAGTTTAAGAGCTAGAACTCCAGGAAGTCCTCTGTGAAACAGCTTCCCCTAGAAACGGCTGCGTAAGCAAGAGCGGAACAATGACAATGTCAGTAGACACGCTAACATGGAGGAGGGAGAATCCTGAGAGGTCCCACCCCTAGATAAAGAACTACAACAACTAATGACTGCCTGAAGAACGAGTGTTAGCCTCTCCCAGGAATGAGCCTCCTTATTGACTGGCCAGTGTAGAGGAGTCAGCCCTGAAACACATACACACAACAAAAACAGACTCAGCCAGTTATATATATATATGCATTCACATACAGACATACCAATAATAATAAAAGAAAAAGAGACTATCAAATTGGAGGCGTGGAAAGGGTTGGAGGGAGGAAAGGGAAGGGGAAAATGTTATAATTCTATTGCCATTAAAATATATGAAAAAGTCAATAGTTACAAACTAGCAAATGCTACAAAGGACAGAACAGGATGCTGTGACAGCAAGCCATCAGGAAATCAGGAATAGGGTCATCTTTGCATAGGAGAGGAGTGGGGGTGTCTTTTGAACTCAGACTTTATTGAAGGATGACAAGGAGGAAGCTGTGCTAAGAGCAGGAGGTGGCAGGGAAGCAGCAAGATCCAGCGTGAGAAGAGCTCAGCCTTTTCAGGGATGGAACACAAGACTGTTGGGCCGGAACACAGGGATTTCAAGGGGAGAGGAGGAAGTATCCAGATGAAGCTCTGTTCTCTGTGAGAGCTGTGCCTGTGCTTAAAGAGTGAGTCCCTAGAATATGTAAACCACAGCTTCCTGGATCAGTAGTTGTGCTAGATAGTTTTAGTCATCTGAGAGGAGGGAACCTTGATTGAGAAAATGCCTCCATAAGATCAGGCTGTAGGCAAGCCTGGAGGGCATTTTCTTAATTAATGATTGACAGGGAGGGCCCGGCCCATTGTGAATGATACCATCCCTGGTCTGATGGTCCTGGGTTCTATAAGAAAGCAGGCTGAGCAAAAAATGAGGAGCAATCCAGTAAGCAGCACTCCTCCATGGCCTCTGCAGCAGCTCCTGCCTCTAGGTTCCTGTTCTGCTTGAGTTCCTGCCCTGACTTCCGTCGATGATGAACCATGATGTGGAAATAAACCCTTTCCTTCCGAACTTGCTTTTTGGTCATGGTGTTTCACTGCATCAACAGAAGCCCTAACCAAGACAGTAGTTCGCAGGTGTCTAAGACTGAGCAATCAGATCCTTTCTCAGGGAATCTGAGTGGACTTCAGAGTGGAGAGCCTTTCACATGCACCTAGACCAGAAAGATTAGGTAGGAAAGTGGATGGGTGGCCATTTCCTCAAATGGTTTCCATGGAGCCATTCTCTGAAGCATCTTTACTCCTTTCCTGCTCCTTTCCAGGCGCATCCCCTCTCTCTGTGCCTTCTAAATGATGCTCTCTGAGGCTAAGTAGTGCACACTATCCTTGTCATAAAGTTTCTATTGCTGTGATACAACACCATGACCAAAAGCAACTTGGGGAGGAAAGGATTTATTTTATCTTACTCTCAGATCATAATCCATCACTGAGGGAAGTCAGGGCAGGAACCTGGGAACAGGAACTAAAGCAGAAGCCAGGGAAGAGAACTGCTCACTGCTTGTTTTCCATGACTTGCTCAGTCTGCTTTCTTACACTATCCAGGACCACCTGCCCATGAGTGGCACCATGCCCTGTGAGCTGGGCCCTCTCACCTCAATAGTCATTTAAGAAAATGCACTACAGAATCGCCTTCCGGCAGATCTTATGGGGCATTTTCTCAATTTAAAAATCCCTCTTCCCAGGTGTCTCTAATTATTGTCATGTTGACATAAAACTAATCAGGAGAATCCTCTTCTCATGTCCCTGCCCTTCCTAGGCGATCTTACTCATGTTCAAGGCTTGAACTACTACCCGCCCTCGGGGTCTCACTTGTATTTCAAGAATCCAGACATTTTATTGGAAAATGGAAATCGGTCTATCTCAAGATCCAGTTGTATCACTCTGGGCATGTACTCCAAGGACATCCCATCCTACCACAAGGATGCTTGCTCAACTATGATTACAGAGGCTTTGCTCATAATAGCCAGAAATAGCAAACAACCTAGATACCCCTCAACTGAAGGATGGATAAAGAAAATGTGGCACATTTACAAGGGAGTATTACTCAGCTATTAAGAAAAAAAAAATGACTACACAAATTTTGCAGGTTAATGGAAGGAACTAGAAAAAAAAAATTGTCCTGGCTAAGGTAACTCAGTCACAGAAAGACAAACATGATTAATGCCTAGCCCAATCCTCAACAGAGAGGATTCCCCACAACAGCTGAAGGGAGCAGATGCAGAGGCCCAGCACCAAACAAAATGCAGAGTTTGGGGAATGGAAGAAGTGGAGGAGGGACTGCTGGGACCAGAGGGGTCAAGGACACCAGGAGAACAAACCCCATGGAGTCAACGGACCAGTACCTTAGGGGCTCACAGAGCCTGGAACAGCAGACATGGAACCTTCTGGATCTCCCAAATATGTCTTGAGTTTGCCTGACCTGGTGCTCTTACAGAACTCATACAGACTGGAATAGGGGTGTGTGTCCCCAAACCTCTTGACCCCTTATTGGGTTGCCTAGTACAATATTGAAGTTGGGAATTGTGCCTGACCCTGCTCCATCTTGCTGTGCCATGTTTGAGCAGTAACCCTGGGAAGACTGCTCTTTCTTGGGTAGAGGCTGGGTGGGAGTGGGAGGATGGATGGGTAGATCTGAGGGATATGGAAGATTGGGGGGGGTTGGAAGGAATGAAGGGAGGGGCAGAAGGGTGTTCGAATGCAATATGTGGGAAAAGAAAAATTCTAAAAAAAAAAAAAAAAAAAAAAAGAAAGAAAAAGAACCCAGACATTTCATTATGACTCTGAATCTTGGTATTCTGAACTGAAAATCCATCACTACCCCCTCAGCCCCATTTCCAGCTCCCATCCCTTATCCCAGCCACACCCTTGTTAGAACCTTCCAATGCTGAGTGTACTGATTACAACTTTGTGATTGTGGAGAGATAGAATGTTTGAGGCTTAGAACCAAATTGTTTTGGGCCTTTAGTTCACTTAATTCCCCACCACTGTGTCAGATGTGACATTCTTCCAACTACCAGGCAAAAAGTTTGTAGCATATTACAGACTCCCAGATGATGGGTTAGCCTACCTCCATTTTAAAATGAAAAGCCATCATGTTACAAGGCCAAAATAAGTTCATTCCTGTTTTCTGAAAACTTAAGTTTGAATGTGTCTTGACCCATTTTCTGGAACTTGACTCACTCCCTGACCATATTCTGACCTCCACCCTGATACAATAAAACCTTCTGCCAAAAAAATTTTGAGATGCTTAGCCAAGTTCCTACATAACTAAAATTCCTCTGAAAATCCCCCAACCCTTGGAACTCCCCTAGCCTTGCAGTTTGGGGCTATAAAACCCCACTTCTCTTATATTCAGGCTGACCTCTCAAATCCTGAATTTATAGAGAGGTAATCGCCAGAACAGCTATAGTGTGCAGATAGAATAAAGCTGGTTATAAATTTGGCTATTTCGGGTCATAGTCTTTACTCTTGTCTGATGGGATTAACTCTAGCTTCCACAACCTAACAGCTAAGCATGTCATCTGATGACAGCTGTAGGGTTTTCCCACTTAGCTGTAACCTCCCTACCTACCTGATGTACCAATATCATCAGAAGATGCCTTAACTCAAGAATTTTATCCTTTGATTATGAAAGTTAACACAATCACTTCCACACTGGAAAATATCGCTCAAGACGACCTGAATCCTTGTAGCTGGGCCATGGTCACTCATATTGGCTCAGAATAAATCATCTCTCATTTTCTTCAAGGAAATGAGATACAGGCAAGAGCTTTATCTTGCATCCAGGGTTCACTGGCACTGGATTGGAGAATTCAACTTGCCTCATCTAAGATGGGAGTTGTGATATTCCACATAGACCTGTCCTCCTCCTTCCCCAGATCTCTGGCTTAGAGAAGCCACCACCTTTGAGTCAAAACCTTGATCCGTCCTTGGTGTTCATTCCCAATATCTAATCCATCCTCTAATCTTGTCAACCTTACCTTTCCCAAATGTCCCCATCTACCTTGGTCTCAGGCACTTTCTGCCCTGTACACTATTTTAAAAGGTTTCCAATAGCATATGTTAATTATATATAACAATGGGTTTCATTATGACATATTTGCACGCACGTGTGTACACACACACATATTTGAGACCGGGTCTCACCTTGTCTGAGTCTTGGTTGTCCTAGAATTTGTTATGTAGACTAGGGGCTGGCTTTGAACTCACAAAGATCCTCCTGCCTTTACCTCCCAAGTGCTGGGATTGAAGACGTGAGCCGCGTCGTTATGTAATGTATTTTGGTATTTACTTTCTCCCTTCTGCTTGAAACTGTCAAGCAGCTTCCCCTCCTCCAACAACTCCTTTTTTCCAGTCTCATTGTTTGTCTTTGCTTTTTATTTTATTCTCTTTTCTTTTCTTGTCTTCCACCCCTCCCTCCCTTCTACTCTCCCTTCCTTCTTTCCTTCTTTCTCCCCCCTCTCTCTTTTCAATTCTGATGACCCAGTGTGTTCAGAGTTGCTTACATAAGTGGGGTACCTTATGGTGGCTACACCACTGAAGCATGTCTCTCTTTTCTCCCTGGGACAAATAATTGGATTCATAGCCACAGGGAAGGATGGGGCCTATCGTCCCTGATCTTTTGTGACAGTGTTGAGGGCCCAAGCTTGTGGAGTCTTGTACTAATAACTGGAGCTGCAGAGCTCAAGAGTGAGACAGCCATGTCATACCTTCGGTACCTTCAAGAAAATACTCCACAACCCCCCCTCCCCGCCTCCTCCAGCTCTCATGTTCTTTTTGCCTCTGCTTCTGTGATGTTCTTTGAGCCTCTGAGGTCCTCTGGTGCCTCTGTCACAGATGCTTCAGGACACCGAGACTGGTCTGGCTGGGTCCCTGATTGATCTGTCTACCTGACTGATTCGCCTTATTAGGTGGAGGGAGGGCTCTTTTAAGACTATGGATTCACTGATAGTTCCCGAAGGCTTTTCTCTATTTCTAGGGTGGAGCTTAACACCCGTAACACCTTAACACCCTTAAAATGGCCTCCCAGACCCCACATGTGGGCTGCTGGGCTCCTACCTCTCTAGAGCTGCTGCCTCACTACAGCTCTCCTGGCCACCGCCATGGGAGGTTCTAGAATGCTGTTCAGTTCCTTTAACCACAGGACCTTTTCACGTGTTACTGCCTGTACTCTGGAATATTCTGTCCCCACACTCCTTCCTTCTATGTGGATCTTCACGTACCTATGTCCCTTCCTTTGAGGAAGTTCACGTTATCTTGGAAGCACAGCGTGACATTTAAAAGCTGGCATCCTTCCCTCTATACACAAGTCGCATAAGAGTGGAAGCTGAGAGAGAACTGTTTGCTGTTTTGGAGAGAGTCATGTGACATAGCCCAGGCTAGCGGTGAACGCGAGGTTTTTCTCGCCCTGCCTTCTCAGTGCTGGAGGTGATCTTGGATTTCTATTTAGCCCAGGCAGTTGTAGAACTCACTCATTTTCTGCTTTTAAGTTCTGTGAGATACACCGTTCATTAAAATTCCCCACCCGGCTGAGAGAGAGCAGGCTGGCTCATTAACATTTCACCGGCCTCTCTCCCTCCCCACCTCCTTACCAGGCTGTGAGAAGCTTAACTGGTTGCAGCTTTGCTGTGAACTCCATGCTCCTTAGCCTATGCCTGTTGGCAGCCTGATAGATCATTTCGGGTCTTTAACTTTTACTCAGAGGGTGCTTGTTTTGGGGGAAGCACCAGGACAAAGTGGTAATGCTTTAAAAAAAAACAAACAAACTGGCTTCTCCTCAGTGAGATTTCCTTGGAGACCATTCCTGTGGCAGAGACTTTGAAAACCTCGCAGCACAGTGGAACTCCAGGCCCCGCAATCCCCAGTGTCTCAGTCCCTTTTCCTCGGGGCCTGATTAACAGATTGCAGTGAATTAACAGGCCGAAGCCCCTGCACGCGGCGGGGTGGGGGTGGGGGGTGACTTGTGTAGGAAATGACGGCGGGCCGAGATAGCGCTAACAACGCGGTGAGCTAGAACAGGCCGGACTCTTGGTTTCTCGATTGGGAATGGATGGGGGAGGGAGGGAGGGAGAGAGACAGACAGACAGACAACACAGAGAGAACCAATTGTGGAAAGGCTCTGCCAAATGCCGAGACCGACAAAAACGTAGACTACGACTGTCTTAGCTTGCTTCTCTGTCGCTGTGAAGAAACACTGACCAGGGAGGAACTGGGAGGATTAGAGAGAGGGAAAACTATACAGATTATATTGTTGAGAAAAGAGCCTACGTTTAGTAAAAGGGAAACAATAATTTTTCATTTTTTTCATAAAAACAAAACAAAAACAAATGAGATAAAACACTGACCAAAGACAACCTGAAGAAGGAAAGGCTTCACTTTAGCGTCACAGGCTACAGCCCATCATCCAGGGAAGCCAGGCAGGAACCAGAGACATGAGCTGCTTCCTTATACAACCAGGCCCACCTGCCCAGAGGTGGCACCGCCCACAGTGGGCTGGGCCCGCCCACACTAATCACTAATGAAGAAGATGCCCACAGGCCGATCCCAGCGAGGATTTTCTCAGTTGAGGTTCCGCGTCCCAGGTGACTGGAGTTTATGTCAGGTTGACGAAAACCAGCCAGCACAGCTGCTAACGCATGTGCTGCACCTTCAAGCACCTTGGTATGGGACCGGAAGCGGGCACCCATCCCATGTACTTTTGTAGTGTGCCTCTTGGGGCCAGAGAGTGCCGATCCTGGGAGAGACAGGGATGCACAGGACACAGCCTTACCTCAAGCCTGAGTACAGATGCAAGTTGTCTGTGAGCCCCTGACTGGAGCAGCACCTCTGCAGCATGTTTTCCTGTCTCGCCTTCTCTGTGTTTTCTGTTTACCGGCTACCCCTTTTCCCTCACTGAAGACACTTGAGGGCAGGGACTGTGTAATGTTCACCCCTAGACTGTTGTGTATATGCCTAGAGCGCAGGAGCTGCTCAACAAGACCCACTGGATTAATGCCTGGAGGGTGGCACAACCAAAGGGACCCTGTGAGGGGGTTCTCACCTAATCACAGAGTCTGCTACCCACCAGGCTCCGTAGAGCCATGCTGTCAAAGGCAGTAATGCACCTGTCCCTTAGCTCAAGGAGAAAGCCCACCAGATACAGGAGAATGCCAGGATGTCTCCAAGGTCATACTGGCCACTGAAATGTCCTCTCTATGAGAAAATATCTTTAAATCTCGAAGAAAGAACATTAAAAAATGTTCTCCTCGCTGGACATAGTGGTGCACACCTTTATTCCAGCACTTGGGAGGCAGAGGCAGGCAGGTCTCTGAGTCTGAGGCCAGCCTGGTCTATATAGTTAGTTCCAAGACAGCCAGAGCTACATAGTGAGACTCTGTCTTGGGGAAACAATTCAAAAAAAAAAAAAAAGCCGCCCTTGTAACTTATGAGGACATAGGACCCCTTTGACAGCCTGATGAAATGCCTGTTCTCTCTATAGGTGGCCTGGGTCTCCCCAGGAGAGTGTCTTCCCCTTTCCCTCCCAGTGCAGGATGTCTGAGGATTCCAACCAGTCTCAGCTTTCATTTTCCAATCGCTGTGATCCTCCATCAATGCAGGAACGGAGTTCAGCAAAGTGGGGTGCAATGGGGATGCACTGTCCTGGGTGTGACCAGAAGAGAATGTTCAACTGATCACTTGGGCAGATTAGCATTTTGGTCAAAGTACATTGTTACTAGATAAAAGAAAGTCTTCAGCTACCTTCCCAGGTGGTTAGCAGCTGAATCTAGGATCCTCCTGAATATTTACTCATGAAAAAGCCATCTGGAGTGCTTACAGTTTTTTACATTTATTTAGGTATTTATTTTATTTTCATTATTTATTCTTTTTTGAGACAGGGTTTCTCTGTTGTAACTCTGGCTGTCCTGAAACTCACTCTGTAGACCAGGCTGGCCTTGAACTCACAGAGACCTGCCTGCCTCTGCCTCCCAAATGCTGGGATTTAAAGGTGTGCCACCACTGCCCAGCATATGTATTTGTGTATTTATTTATTGTGTGTGTATGTGTATCTGCATGCACATACCACAGTGCAGTTGTGGTCAAAGGGCAACCTGGAGTTGGTTCTTTCCTTTTACCATGTGGGTCCCAGGAGTCAAACTTCGGTTGTCAGGTTGGTGGCAAGTGCCTGTATCTACTGAGTAATCTCATTGGCCCAGGGCTTGTTTTGTTGTTGTAGATTTAAAAATTTATGTGCATTATTTAATTTAAAAAATATGTACTTATTTTATGTGTTTGAACATTTTGCCTGCATGTATGTATGTGCATCACGTATGTGCCTGGTGCTGGAGGTCACAAGAGGGCACTGGATCCCTTGGAACTGGAGTTAGTCATGAGCTGCCATGTGGGTCCTGGGAACTGAGCTGGGGTCCTCCGGAAGAACATCCAGTGCTCTTACCTGCTGAGCCATTTCTCCAGCGCTTAGGGCTTGTTTTTATAATTGCAGTTGCTCCTGCTGTGCCTGTGTAATCCGTGTTACCCGAGTGAGCCATATGCACCTCCCCCATTGCTCTTGCACGTCCTTGGTGAGGCCCAAGGCTTGCCATTCCTTCAGAACCCGTTCTCTGCTTCCCTCCCCGCCACAACATCCATCCTTCTCTGTTCCCTGGTGACCCTGGCTCTCACACTTTACTGTTTCATACCATCCTTAAGCCATGCTTGCTTCTACAAACATCCTTTACCCCCTCTGTCTGTCAAGAAAACCCCAAATCCTATGTGATACCACTAACTCCACAGTGGAACTCTGTGGAAGTCCAGCTTTCCCTGCTCTGTCCTACGTCAAGTCGCCTTGATATCTGCCACAGAGCCCCAGCACCTAGTACACAAAACCTTTCTCATTTGGCCAATGCTTAACCACTCTCTTTCCACTTGCCGGCCCTGAGACACTCACCTTCATCTGCACTTTGCCATTTACATCTTCATCTTTGGGAGAAGGCACAGCAGGACCTCTCTTCTGGCTCCCACTCCTAATCCTCTAAGCTTTTCCAAACAATTCTACAGTGCAGCTTGCCTGTGAGATAGTTGTTAGCTGGTCTCCAAGGTAACAGACTGCACCACTGAGGCTCAGGCAGGGAAAGGCAAAGAGCTTGCTCACCCCAGGGAAGAAAGGGCTCCTCAGCTATTATAAGCACCTCTGCCAGGTTAAGCTGAATTTCTTCCCCTATAAAAGCAGGGCATGACCTGCTTTTCTACTTTTTGAACCTCTAGGTCAGCCTAGTCTATGGTTTAGGCCAGTGGAGCCCTGCTGCCTGTTCCCTGTGGCAGGAATGGAGGAAAGATACAAGGGAAGCCCAAGAGCTTTCCTCTTCAGTTCCCCAGAGAACTGGGAACAAGCCCTGGTTGCCAGAGAGATTTGGCAACCCCTACCTGCATCAGTCCCAGCCCTACCCAGAGTCAGCTATACAACAGCAGATCAGTGGGTATTCAGCAAGGTGCTATAGAGGGTATTCACGCTAGTGGTTCCTACACCCAGGGACTCAGAGGAATCACCTGACTTGTCTAATCTCATTTAGGAGAGTGGCCCAGAACTGTGTTACCGCGTGGCAACAGGATCCTTTAAGAATGGCCTCAGGTGATTGTGATGTAACCAGCGCTTAGCACATGGTTTCAGATTCCCATGAATCCCTTCTACAGAGGCTGGCAGAGAGGAGGGGATCCACCCAATGTCCATTAGCTAGCAGCTAGCAAGTGGCTAAGCAATTAGATCCCAGCCATTAAGTTGGTCTTCATTTCTAGAACCTTACGATTTGGAAGCTGGAGCTTCTGTGACTTAGGGACGTGTCTTCCAGCTGTTCTTTCCAGGCCAGGTCAGAAACAACCGAACGTCCCAGACAGAAACTGTTGCTTAGTTGTCAGGCTCTCTGGGCTGCAAACACCCTGTGTAAACTCCCAAACACCTTGTGTAAACGCAACAGCATGCTGCTGACACAAACAAGACAGGCAAAGGGCAGGTCAGAGAAGCCGGGTGGGCCCTGGGAATCACAGGGTTGGCCGTGAGCACCCGGTGAGCTATGATGTGAACAGAGGTGAGAGGGCCCGTGTGCCTACCTTGAGGGGAATCCTAGGTGGCAGACCACAGGTACAGAATTTCAAGTTCAAGGCCAGCTTGGGCTATACAGTGAAACCCTGCATTAACATGCTTGGGGAAAAAAAATTCTGTGTGAAAATGGCTAATTTTGAGGCATCACTGTTTGAGACATAAGGGTCCCAGCCAGCTCCTCTCCTCTCTCTCCCTTGCTTCTGGTGCTACTTTCTTTTACCTGAGCTCACACGGTTCCTTCTGGATAGCTACACCTGTTGCAGAGGTTTATTTTTAGTTATATACAAAATAATTGTTTAAGGCACTGTTGGGTGAGGGGCTGCCTAGGGCGATTTGTACTGTTTGCAGCTGTTGGATTCTGTGGGGGTTGTTTAATTGCTAATGGTTTGCACGTGCTATCAGTAGACGCCTAAGGAGTTCTGAATCAATAGAACACCTGAGCTCAGACACGCGGGGTTCCACGGTCGATGGAGTATTGGGCTGGCCACGATGGTGGTTCCCTCTGCTGAGGTCTGGCAGGGTTTGAGTCTATGAAAATGCCTCCTTGTCTTCTTTGTTGAGCTGCCGCAGTGATGCACTGCTACATATTATACCTGTGCTACAAAGAGAGCAGAGGAGGGCTTATGGAGATCAACAGAGAGTAAGGGAAAGCTGTGAGTCACTTTTATTTTTGGTTTTTCGAGACAGGGTTTCTCTGTTGTAACTCTGGCTGTCCTTGAACTCACTCTGTAGACCAGGCTGGCCTTGAACTCAGAGATCCTTCTGCCTCTACCTCTTGAGTGCTGGGATTAAAGGTGTGTACCATCACTGCCTGGGTAAATGTGTCTGTTTTCTTACCATTAGTTTTTGGGAGCTGCTCAGGATCCATTCATCCATCTCTGGTCTTTCTTTTAGGAGCTCTTACCTGGTAACATCATCTCCAATGCTATGGCAAGATGTATTTTTGAGAGATTAATTTGTATTTTCCTTTATTTTAAGCTGAAGAACAGGAGCTTTTTGTGGAGTTAAAAAGCAGCATGAAGTTGATTGCTTTTTAAAAGCCAGCACTGACTAAGAATGTGACATGGCCAAGCAGGGGAGGTGAGGAATGTGTTTAATGTCAAGAGGAAGGTGGGAGCAAATCAAGATTCTTTTAATTAAAAAAGATAGAAACTAACTCAAATGGGCATAAGGGAGGGAAAAAAAGGGTGTGTGTGTATATTTGCTTAAGTAATACAAAAGTCCAGACAGTTCTGGCTTTGGCTAATATATTAACAAAATTGTCTCCATGTCTCAGCTCCCTTTCTTCTGTAATGGCTGGATTCTCAGGCAGGCTCCTCAGGGGTGGCTGGAACATCTGGACACAGTGGCACCCATTTCTCACCCCGACAACCTAGCAAACCTCAAAGAGGTCTTCCCAGGGGCTTCAGCTGTGTGCTAAGTCTGGCTCCTTGGTCACATGGCAGCATGCTCCCAAACCCTGACTGGAGAGTGTGGCTGCCATCCAGCTTCACAGCCAGGTGGGACCAGCCATGGAGTCATAGGGTGAAGATAGGGGCAGTTTTCCAAAAGTCTTGCCTTTTGCCTTTGTGTGAGTGTGGTTAATGCATGCACACGTGTGCACAGAGGCTGCCAAGTGTCTTCCTCTCTCACTCTCCACTGCTTTAAGGTAGGGTCTGTCTTCGACCCCAAACCTCATTGTTTTTGGCTGGGCTGGCAGCCAGCAAGCCCCAGCAGTCCTCCTGCCTCTGTCCCCACAGCACTAGGGTTTCCAAGCAGGCACAGGATCACACTTGGTTTGCTTCATGGGTTCTGAGATTCGAACTCAGGCCCTCAGGGTTGCACAGCAAGCAGTCCTAGCCAGAGCCAGCTCTTCCCTACTTGTTCTTTGCTTTTTAACTCTGGGTATGAGGTTCAAAAGATTCCAAGGGAATCCAATAGGTAGGGGACGTTCTCCAGAAAAGACATCAAGCAACCAGAATATGAAAATTAAGAGTAGAGGCCTGCTCCACGCTTGATAGCAACACCTTGGTGAGGTGGTAGACTTGAAAGGAGATGGGTCCTTGGGGCACCAGGGAGAGTCCAGAGGCATAGGAGTCCCTAGCTCACCAGTTTGTCACACCCCAAGTGTAGGATGGGCACAATAAGGCCACTGTAGCACCTGGCACTGGACAACTGAAGTCAGATGACAAGTAGTCACAGGACCCATGTCGCCTGCATTATTTGGGCACCTCAGTAACTAACATTTCCCACCTCTAGGGAAGAACGGTGTGGCTAATTTTTAAGTGCCCTTGGAGAAGAATGGAGAACAACCTGTTTGGAGATATTTTCCTGGGGGTTCAAATCCTGGAAAAGCCCTAGAAACCAGGGGGTGGTCTTATGAAACAGCTTCACCAGGCGGGGATGCCAGCCGGCCTGTGTAATGCTGCTGAATGATGACTGCAGAGAGGAGCCTCCACAGGAAGGAAATGCTGAGACGAAAGACGATTTGAGAATACGAGTCCATTTTTTTTCTTTGAACAAAGTGGACAATATTCACCAGGTGCTCTTAGTAGGGAGCAGCTCTTAGCTTTGTGGTGCTCTGCATTCTGCATCTAGAAACAAATCATGGATTTAGCTTCTAAAGCTAGAAGCAAGGAATCATGCAACTGGGACAAGCTATTTTCATTTCCTTTAGACTAGCCAAACTGGCAATGTGAGACAGCAGGAGTCCTAAATCTGAAGTCAGGGAACCTGGGTCTGAAGCCCAGATTTACACCAATTACTACTTATGGAACCTGGACAACTGGTTCATTGCTCTGACCTCCATTTTCAGCATGCAGAGGCCCTCCTCTTGATTTAGTGACACATGCTTTCCCTAAACGTACCGAGTGCCATTATTACCCAACCACAGCACTGTACAGTATGAACTACCTTGCTAGACTGGTAGACCGAAAAGTTATTTTGGTTTTGGTGTTTGGTCAGTCTTCTGGTAATCTGAGTTTACAGGAGCATTTTACTTATTTATTTATTTGGGTTTTTTGAGACATGGTTTCTCTGTTGTCACTCTAGCTGTCCTGGAACTTGCTCTGTAGATCAGGCTGGCTTCAATCTCAGGGATCCACCTGCCTCTGCTTCTCGAGTACTGGGACTAAAGGTGTGCGCTACCACTGCCCGGCTGGCAGCGGCGTTCTTTTTAAGAGCACAAAATAAAACAAAGACTCAAAACCCCTCAAAAACCAAACCAAACCAAAACCAAAACAGAATCCCTCAAAGGAGAAATAACCTACACAGGAAAATGATGTGTGTACACAGATATTATGTATAAGATAGAATGCCACCTAAAAAGGTCTTGGCATATGTGCATGTGTGCTTGCATGTATAAAACATCACCTCTTGTTAAACTGAACAACTGTAAAATGCCTGTTGGAATAAATCATGAGTTTCTACTTTTACAATAGTGACTCTGTCTGTGAAAAGTTTGTCTCAGCTGAAGAGTTACTGGCAAGTGACAGCTGTGGGGGATGGGTAACAATTGCATCAGGGGTGTGGTTGCTTTGGCTGTCCTTGGGATGCAGGCAGCAGTGACTGGACTTGATGGGCTGTAAGAAGAATTTACAAAGAAGACGTGAAGCTGGGAGGGGCACATATTGGGAGTGGTCTGGGAAAGTGGGAGGAGTCAGGCAGGAGTGGATAGGACCAAGATATATTGTATTATGTAAGAAATTATTAAGAATAGCTATTTAAAAATAAACATTTTTTAAAAGAAAAAGAAATACCCAAAAAGCTGTTATCAATGATTCTTGGGAAGGTGGTTAACAATGGGCTCTTGGGAATGAGTGGACACTTGTCATGTCCAATACTCCTAGGCTTTAAAAAAAAAGTATTCTTATTTATGTGTATGTGGGTGCCTGTAAGTATGCATGTGCGTACAGTGTCCATGGAGGCCAGGTGAGAGCATCTGATCTCCTGAAGCTGTGGAGTGGTTGTGAGCTGCCTGATGTGGGTGCTGAGAACCAAAGGGTCCCTGTAAAAGCAGTCAGTGCTCTTAACCACTGAGCCATCTCTCCAGCCCCTTGGGCTTTGTTTTGTTAACACACACACACACTGGTATACACTATGGTTAAAAGGAAATCCTTACATGTCAGCTGAGACTTGTGAAAACTGCTCCCACAATGGCACTTGGGACGAGAGGCTGCTGATGGCCCAGGCAGTAGAGCCAGAGTGGCCAGCATCAGGCAGTGTTCCAACTGGTAAGTCCGTCTTGCTAGTCACTACCCATATTAGTAAATCAAGTATGTAGGAGGTGAGCTGGTAAAGTATTTGCTAGATGTGCAGAATAACTTTCACTCCGACAATTATGGAAAACTAAAAACATCTTTGGATCTCCAACTGCATTTGAACAAAAAAACAAGGCAATGTGAGAGGACAGAATTGATTTAATGGATGAACGGATCTGTCTTCTACGACTAACACTAAATATTTAAGCAAGATGAAAAAGTGCCAGAGAAAAGGGCAAAATATTTATTTTACTGAAAACTGGCTGAATCCATGTCTTGGAATATTAACGACAACTGTACTGTTATTTTTTTGGGTTGTGATAAAACACAAAGCAACTTATAGAAGGGTTTATTTGGCTTATGGTTTTAGAGGGATAAGAATCAGTCACAGGGCTGGAGAAATGGCTCAGTGGTTAAGAGCACTGGCTGCTCTTCCAGAGGACCCAGGTTCATTTCCTAGCATCTGCGTGGCAGCTCACAGCTGCCTGTAACTCCTGTTACAGGGGTCCAACACCCTCACACAGATATATATGCATGCAAATTACCAATGCACATAAAAATAAAATATTTAAAAAAATCAGTCATTGCAGGGAAGCATGACAGCAAGCAGCAGACATGGCAGCTGGAGTAGAAGCTGAGGGCTCACATCTTGAACTGCAAGCATGAAGCAGAGAGAGAACTGGGAATGGCATGTGGCTTTGAAATCTCAAAACCCACCCTCCAGTGACATACTTCTTCCACAAGGCCACATCTCTTCTTAAACCTCCCCAACCCCAAACAGTCACCAGCTGGGGCTCAGGTATGAAAACATCTCAGACTAGGAGGGACATTCTCATACAAACCATAACTGTTCTTGACTAAAGAGTGAGCTGAGAGTGGAAGTGACGGGGTGGTTGTGGGGGGCGCTCCCTCACATACAGTGCTAAGTACAAAACCAACCAAGAGGGGAGGCCTCTGTGTGAATATATGACAGGCTGGTCTCAAACCTCCTATGTAGTTGAGGATGACCTTCAACAACTCATCCTCCCACCTCTACCTCCTGAGTGCTTTACAGGCAAATTACAGGCAAGTATACTACACAAGGTTTAGTCAGAGCTGGAGATTGAACACAGGGCCTGGTGCACGCTTTACCAAATTACTTCTTTAACTATATCCCTAGAAATAAACATTTAAAGTCAAAACTATTAAAAGTAATAGAAGCCTTTTTAGTTTCTTTAGTAGACAATTTATTTTGATAAACTTGCTCAATAACAAAAATACAAGTGAAGAAAATTATGTTCACTTTATACAGTTGTATTAACAATTTGTTTTGAAACTATTAATTGAAAAAATGTTATAACCAATTAGAAAACAATTCTTAATAAAGTTTGGGATAATATACAGACCTTGATCACAAGCTAAAACTTCTCCAGGCAATATAACTAAAATCTCTGTGTAGACAATTCTATCTACACAGACCACCTTTTTTTCCTTCATACATTTTTATCCTTCAAAAATTTTCTGAAAGATAGCTTACATTTTGACTTGTGAATGTAAATTTAATTTTTAAAAGAAGATCAAAGTGGGCTGATAAAACAGTTACTATAACCAGAGTAACTGGTGACTAGTAGTCTTTTAATAAAGACAAAATAAATGCAACATGCTCTTCTCATGAAGCCCATGATGCAAAAAAATAGCTAAGAATAGATCCAAAATTAGCTGTCAACACTTTTTTTAGGACCTTTCCTCTAAATCAATATATTGCCTGTTACCAGGACTATTATTTCACTGAAGAGATTAAACAGTGAACTCACAGAACACCACACAGAGAAATCAAAGTTGTAGGCAAAAGGGTAAAAACCAATACTGTGTTTTGGTCATCTAGAACATTACAAAGGAAAAAAGGCATCCTTCAAAAACAAAACAGATGGAACAGAAAACAGGCTTGTGAGAGAGAAAGAGTCAGAAACATCACACACCCGCACTCTAACAACACAGAACATGGATTACCTTTGGAAAGAATCATACTCAAATGTTTGCTTTAATGAACTGAAGATTTTTATCTTTACAGATGTTTAGGCTTTTTCAATAGGAGCTTCCCAAAAAACTCAACTAATTCAGTCTTGTGCAAATAAAACCTAAAAATAGTTTTCAGCAGATTTTACAGTGATATTCTTAGGCATGAGAAGAAATGTACACTCTAAGAACAATGTAACAGACAAAAATTTGACAAATGATTGCACCATAAAAGTGTTTTATATACATTTTACAAGATATGATTCCTGCTATAAATTAATACTGTGCTATGTAGTACTCATAGTGACCTTTCAAAAGCAGCTGCTGGCAGCTGGTTGTCCTTCTACTGACAGGACTTAGGTATATGGATGAGTTCACTCTGACAACGTTTGGTCTGGAAGAGTTTACAAAGACTGGACTTCACATACTACTTGATGGGATGGTCTAAATCCTGGGCCAGAGTGATGAGCGCTAAAGGGACTTTCCCCCATCAGCTCTTCATGCACATGTCCTCCAAGACAATGATGAAATTAAAGACAGTTTAATGGTTTGGGTAATAGATACAAATAAAACCTAAAGTTTTGTAATCTTATTTGCAATACCACTGTAAGTGAGAGAAGTAAACAGCGGGGAACTTCATAGCAGCTGAGAAACTTTCTCTCCCCATGCTCATGATCCAGTTAAAAATATCTTGAGAAACTATTTACAATAAAATCTATCTTTTGAAAGAGAAAAGCTCTTGGTCATGTCAGTTAATTTGAACTATACTTTGCTAATACTTTATATCAGTGGTATAATGCCAACTACCAAAGCTTTCCTTCAAAGTGACCCATTTGACTGAGGACTAATCAAAGCACAATCCCGAATGTCCACAGACATGTTTAGTGGTGGCCTTAGAACTGGATTTACTACTCAGTGGACAATGTCCTTACTGATTTTGCTACAGATTTCTCACACAGAAGGGTCCACTCTTCCAAAGTTCCTGTGTGAGCCCCAATACTGGATTTTCATTCACAATTTAATACTGTGAGACAGATGAATAGCAAATAAGTCGGTGTGACGTAAATCAAGCCTTCCATTCTAGAATGTATCTGAGGAGGTAGCCTCATTTCTGAATAACCATTCTATGAAGAATACTCAAGCTTCTCAGAAACGATTCCTGTTTATATGAAGCACGGGCTGCATGGGACTTGTACGCTGCTCACCAACAGGGACATCTGGATTGCCATTCACTGTAGAGAGGACAAACTCATTTCCACTGCCATGAAACACCCTTGTGACCAACTTCAAACAGGGGATTATATAGTGTTCACCAGGAAAAATCTAGGTGTTGACATAGGCATGGAAATGTGGAGAAGGACTTTGATTTAAAAGTATTTGTGAGTTCAAGATTAGCTGCACTGCTGCTTCTAGAAAAAAAACCCTTAAGGTGCTGGGTTAAATGCAGCCTTCAAAGCAAATGCAAGAATGTGAGATTTTCAGCAAACAAAGGTGTAAAGCTTAGAGGAAATGTTGTATTGCTCAAGTGTTTGGTAGAGATATATGGACAATGCCTATAGATAAAATGCAATTTTTATGGTAGAGTAGAATTAGTGTTATAAATAGCCCAAACAGCCAGACACTTGCTATTGAACTTAGTGTTTATGTGAAGTTGTGTGCTTGAACATACACAATGCATTATTAATGTAGCAGACTGAGCCAGTGGAAAAAAAATGAATCTCTATACAATAGATGACAGTTGCCAATCGTTTCAATAGTGTCAGATTCCCCAAACTATAAGGTTCGACATGACCTTGACTTTACTATCACATACAAATAAATTAAACCTAGAAAGAATTTTTAGCTTAACTTAAAATTGCACCTAGAAAGGTATGAAGTTATTTGTACCTATTACAGAAACCTGTCAAAATCAAGGGCTGCTACAAAGAATGAGGTAAACTGAAGACTCTTTCCTCTATGCAGCCTTCAGATAAATGGCTTTTTTCTATTGAGTTCTATGTTGCACACCACAGTGTTTTGCTAGCAAGCATTCAGAGTTCTCTTCCAGGAACTGTTTGCATGTGTGCATATACAAATGTACACACACATACACACACACACATATACACACTGTATACTGCATCAGCAAAATATATATATTATATATATATTTATATAAATATAAGGAAGATTTCCCCCACCCACCCCAAACTTGTTTCTTAGTGTTTCTTTTTTCTTTTGTACACAGAGATTAGGGAGTTTTAGAATTTTTACATACATTTTAGCAAACAAGTTTTGATCTATTGGCTTCTCGGTGCAGTAATGCAATGGCAATCCATTGCGGTGCCAAAGGCTCGTAACACGACGAGGAAGTTGAGAACACTAATGTCGCAGGAGGTGAGGCCAGCCCCACGCGAACCTCCTGCGCCCTCTGGTCCATCTTGAGTCATAAATACTAGACTTTTTCCCCCCTCAAAGGAATCATTAGACATTAAAAACAGATCAACAGAGTCACAAGGGCCACATGCTTTCCGTATAAAGCACTCTCCTTCACTAGGTTGCTATCACAGTGCAGACTGACTGCCTGAATATGCTCAGGAGATTTAGTCAATATTGTATTTGGTTATGGAAAAGGCTCTCATTCTTTTTTTAAAATCCAAAGTGCATAGTGAGAACAAATCAAAGCATTTTTTCTTTTCGGCATCAAGTTCATCTAAGCAACTTCCTAGTCGAGGACTGCCCAGATGCCTTCTCTTTGTCCTCCCAACCTCTAAAATTAAAAAAATAAAATAAAAAATAAAATAGAATTAAGCCGTTCAGACATTTGTCAGCCTGGTAAACAGACTTTGCCAGCAAACAGAAGTCCTACTATTGTGAAGAAAATGGATAAGACAAAAAGTACATATGATGACCCAACTACTGTGTTGTTGGGTAACTTATAAGGTTGGCCTCCGACTTCATTGATGTAAAATCCTATTGGAAATATTAGGGCAGCCATACAGAAAAGGATCACTGTAAAACAAACCAAAACACAACATTAGTAACATGCTTTGGTGATGAAGAAAAAAAAACAACAATGAAAATTTGGTACAAAGCAATTTCAATGAGGGTCTGTGGATTGATAACAAGTGAAACCTGTGAAAACATGGAGCCATTGCCAAAAGACTTGCATACACTATAGGTCACACAATATCCCTGAAGCCTAATAGACTAAACACAGTGGAAACCTGGTTACACTTCTTTATACAAGTTTTTAGATGATTTTGAATTAAAAGCATTAAGGTATGTGTGTGTTTGTGTGTCTGTCTGTCTTAGCCATTTAATAGTTAAGAACAGAGTTAGGAGTGAGGTTCTGGCCCTAATATGTATTTAGCTGTCCTGTTTCCCTCCTTGAAATAGGAAAAATTCTAAAATGATAAATGAAACATTTCAAGTCCCTAGCAAAGTGTCAGGCTGACAGAAGTGTTAAGTAGATGCTGTTACTATTACATCACAGCTGTCACTGGCAGTCTTCCTCCTCATAGTAGGAGAGGGGACCTAGGGAAAAGGTGCACAAAAATAAGTACTACTTCTCTTACTCTGATTTTCAACCAGTTGGAGAAAGATCATCAGATCTCTGGGATGGTTAGCACATTGTCAAGAGTGGTTATCTCTCAGGGACAATGTTCCAGGACAGTGACATCTCTATCAGGTTTCTAGATACACACAGACAACAAGGTGAGGAAGGGTGAGAAACCTCCTTTGGGTTTATATATAAACACAATGAAATATATTTTTCACTAAGATGTTTCTAGAAAGATTACCAGAAAACCCAATGTCTGGGCAGAAGTAATACCCTTCAAATCTTTTACTGAGCAGTGTATTCCCCATGCTACTAAAGAAATGCTTTTCCCAATAAACATAAATTACCTACAGTGAGGCTAGCTTTTCTGAGAAAGTATTTTTTGCTTCTTGAAGGTAGTAGTCAAGTGCTCATCCTTGCCTTTTTAAAGATAGAATGCTCTCTGTGAACACAAATCAACTAGCTGCTGGGGATGAAGATCTGAAACTTTTATAATTAACACAACAGGAAACCTTTTCTAGACCTATCCCCAGGAATAGAGGCCTAGACAAATGTATCAGTTGCCAATAGCTCTAAAATGTTTTGGGTGGGTCAATCAATCAGAAGAACTTAATGGAATCCTTTCCTGAATGGACTACTTCCAAAAATACATTCAACGGTAACATTTGCTTAAGTGATGTATCACTTGGGAAACACTGTATTGTATTCTTTTGTGCTTTGTTCCACTGCAGTACATAATTCTATACTGTATAGACAGAAAACCTAGTTCATTTTAGGTAAATGACTATACAAAACAATATCATACAAGCAAATCTGGATTCTGTGACACCTACAAGTGAAAAATTTAGGTATTAGATTTCATTAGAGTTTTGGGCTTTTTGTTGACTAGTCATCAATATACAATTTTAGATATGCTATAATATCTACTTATCAGCGTAGGCAAGTAAAATGGAACTGGTCTAAGAGGAGCCACGGGGCTGAGTGAAGTGTGTGTGTGAACCAATTCTAGCTCATGGGAGGTACAGGCAAGAAGATCTTAAATAGCAGGTTAGCTTGGGCTATACACATTGTGAGACACAGTGTCAATACACATACACTGTGTGTAAAAACACACACTTATCCACCAGGGGCAAGATTCTTCTTAAAACATTTTTTTTCTCTGATGTTGAATAATTTAGGAAACAGTAAAATAATTCAAAAGCACTTTAGTAGTATAACATTAGTTTATGTTGTTAATGTGCAAATTTTTTCTACTGAAAAAAAAATCTGTCCTTCATAATGGACAATAAATAGTATTCATTTAGCAACTACAATTAAGATTAATATTTTGAATATTATTTTCCAAACTGGTTAGGAAAAGCTCAATTAAATTTTGAGAAAGCAATGACTTCCTTATTCGATCTTGATTTTAAGGTCTAGGGGTCGGGTTCTCTATACTTTCTGAGGTCCAAGTTTATATGGATGGAGGAGATTTTCTTTTAAGCTATCAAGAACTGTGGTTCTTAAAAGAAGTTACTTCAGATCTTAAACCATTAGTGTTTACAACAGCTATCACATGTTAAGATCAAGCTCTAGTCCCAAGTAAGCTTGTAAAGACAGCTTCACCTCCTCCATGGAATAGATTTTCTTAGTAGTGACAACAGGAACACCAGTAGATGAGGCTGCAAATCAAGAATGGTAAAAGGGGGGCTGTGGAGATGGCTCGGTAGGTAAAGTACTAGCTGTGCAAGCCAGAGGCCTGAGTTCAGATCACCAGCACCCACACAGAAAGCTGGGCATGGTCACAGGTATCTAACCCTCGTGGGACAGGAGGTGGTGGAGAGAGACGGCTCCAGAGCTTGCTGGCCACCCAGTCTAGCCAAATGGTGAGCGCTCAGTTCAATGAGATACCTTGTCTCGAAATATTAAGGTGGAGAGTGACAGGGAGGACACCTGACATCAACCTTTGGCCTCCACACGAACGAGCATGCACACATGAACATGCACATATGAAAACACACACACACAGCAATAAAAGAATAGGGTCAGACTTAAAGGAAAGGACTCATTTTTGTTTCTCTTGTCCCCATAGGCAAGGCCCATCATGTGCGGATCTCTTGACAGAAGATCTGCCATTAGAAAGTTACTCTCACATTGTTAGAAAAGCTGCTACCTAACTAATGAAAGAACTATATATAGCAGGGCTCAAGTACATTTTCAAGGGCTGAACCACTAGGGGGAGCTCAATTTCTTTCTGAACTGCTCCCCAGCCAGCAAGCACACTGTAAAGTAAATGTCAACTTAAATAAATTTACTCCAAGCCATTTTAAGTTAAAGAATAAAGGTACAGGATAGAGACATTTTTATAGAAGCATGTATGTTTTAGAGTAGATCTGTTTCTATGTATATAACAATGCTCTATAGAAACGGCAGAAAACAGTGTGCAGCAGAGGCGCTGCAGCCTGCTGACAGCAATGATGAGACTTCATAAACTCTGAATCACGTTCATATGCACACGCACATTTCAAAATAAAGGAAAGAACATTGCATTTTGGAGTGAACTATACATACTTAAAGACTTTTTTGTTGAAGGGGAATGAGAAACAAAGATAGGCCTAGCTCCTTCCCTCTCCTGCGTCCTTGCCTCGTGTGCGCTTGCGATGTTGCAGTCTAGGTTTTGGTGCTCCTTGATGTTATCTGACTCGTGAACGAGTGAATAATACCTCAATAAATGACTATGTCTGGGAGTAGAAGGTACAGAATTAGATTCTCTCTATTTAAACTCCTCATCAACATGCTTTAGTTAGCAGCCTCGTCTCTATAACTGCTTCTGGAAAATAGTTGTCTCAGGTCTCTGACACGAAAAATATCATGTTTGTTTTTCAATGCTTAAGAAGGGTGAGGAGGAATTGCTTACCTCAAAGGCAACTTGATCTAAATTTTAATATTAAGGGATATATGTAGACAAAAACAAAACAAAGTCAGAAACAAAGTTCTACAGAAAGCTGGAGAGACAGGGACTCCTGAAGGAACTGCACTACCCTGGAGCCCCTAAAACACACGGAGGTTTTATTTGGATTGTCCTCTGGTGTTAGGGAGAGACTAAGGCCTTCACATGCCACCAGGCAGTGCTCCAACTCAGCTACGTGTCTAGCTGAGATAAACTGAGTTTTAATGCGAATAAGAATACTTGGGGGGATCCTTTATTCCAGTTATAATAGTTATAAAAGCATCAAGCAGAAGTGAGCTGTGTTAAAACTATCTTTAGAAACACATGCAACCTGAGAGGAGTCTAAGACACTGCACTAGAGACCTCAGTGCTCCGCACATGTGTCTTCATCCACGTCTGTAGACCAGTGGCCATTGCTACTGTGACCAGACAACTCTCTCTGCAGGAAGATGTTAGCAGCACCCCTGGGCTCTGCCCACTAGATGCTAGCAGCATCGCCCTAGCTGTGATTATGATAAGTTTCCAAATATTGCCAAATGTGCCCTGTGGTGAAAAAACTATTTTAGAGACAAAGCAGAATTAAAGACATGTTCTTGTGTGTGTGTGTGTGTTTGTATTTGTTTTCCTTAAACTTGGGATAAGCTTCCAAAGTGTTCAGAATTAAACCAATTTTGAAAATTACAAGTGAATATGTAATATATAAATTCATGACACCACTGGGAACAGCTTAGTAGAATAAGAAACTTTGACAAACAATTACTAAAAACTAAATGTGTTGATTTGTCAATGGCCATTCAACCCAGCAGAAACAAAAATCAGTATTAAAAAAGCAAACCATCACCTTCGTCTAAATCATATATTTTCCTAGATTTATCTTTATTTTGATAGAGGACACCAGTACCTTAAAGAAGAGGACATCACTGAGATTAGTGGTAGTTCTGAACCACAAACCTGAAACCCTTATGTTACAGAGTAAAAACAAGCCTCGTTAAAGAGCATTCACACAAAGCTGTGGTCCTGGTCCTGCAGTGAGAACGCTGGAGCTGCTGGACTGTGCGGTCTATCTCACGGCACGGGGGTGGTGCTCCGGGAAGATTTACTGAGTCCTTAGGACTGATCTTGATAATCTTCATAAAAATGCCACTGTATGTGCCTTCTAGACCAACTTAGTAAGCACGGGCTACTTACTTCCAGTGAATGCTATCCATCGAGCATATTTTGTAGCTTCTCTTCGCCAGTGGGAAGCCACCAGCAAACCACATGTGACAGTCAAGGAAATAATTCCCATGATGATAAAAAACAGGGTGGTGACCCACTCCGGGGGGAGCCGGGGAGGGATGCAGGTCCGGTCTCGTCCGTGGATTGTCTGACACTGCCGTACCAGGCCCACAGTGAGTGCTCCTGGGAAGATGCAAAGGTGGGGTACTTTAGTAAGACAGGCACCCAGGAAGACTCCCCAGCAACCCCCTTCAAACTTCAATCTGTATGGGTAACCCAAGTATTTAATTCAGAAGTTCTCTTTAGCAGTCTGCTGCTGTTTATAATGTGACAATGTTTGGATTAAGGTAGAAAATGAATGTAAGCAATAAGAACAAGCCTCAAGAACCATAAAAGACAGTTAATTCATTTAGTAAACAAATGTGTTTCTTCTTTCATGACAGTCTTTCTACAGTCTGGAGTCCAGGTTAGTGGGCATCCCCAGGAGTCAGCCTAAATGGTTTTTCAGAGAACTTGTGTCAGACACTGATCTAGGCTCCAGGAAAACACCACCAAAGCTGCTGGCCAAGGCTCCTCTGCCTGTCCTCAGCCTGCGCACTGGCAGCAAGAACTGGACTTTCCTGTTTCTGGATTCAAGACTCATTGTACAGTACTTTACTTTGGCTGAGGAGGAAGTATGTTTTAGGAAATTAAACAGAAAATTGAAATATATGTAATGGTAATATATATAGTTAAATATGCATTAAACACTGAAATGAAAGTTATCAAAATAAAGGTCCAGCTCACTACTTTCAAGAGTTAACACTGTCACACCTTTACTGGTACGTGTCAAGAGGAAAACACAAGTTACAAAGTTAAGCTATAAAGTACCCCCACCATCATTAATTATTATCTGTAGGGCGGTGTGAAAGAGAGTGATATGTGTGCCATGATGTGTGTGTTTGTGTGTGTGGTGCATGCACAGGCTTGTAGGCTGAAGGGCAGCTTTGTGGAGCTGGTTCTCCTCTTCCATGTTTACCTGGGTTCTGAGACTCACACTCATGGGATCCAGCCTGCAGGGCAGAGGCTTTACCCACGAGCTCTCTTACTGCTCCCTCCTGTTTAGATAAGTGAATTGATTTCTGTGAAGTACCAACTGCCATCCTTGTGAAATTTGGAGTGAATTATTTGAGAAAAACCCAGATTAGTAAGGTGAAAGACTGTTTTCTCCTTTCCCATACAAAGAATTAAAAATCACTTCCAAATAAAAGCTGTTCCCTCTGCAAGAGTGACTGCAAACAGGAGACAGCTATCAAAACACAAGTGTACACCCAAAGAGCTGCGCAAGACAGCAGCTTCCTGCCTCTTTCTGGGGAGGGGTGTCTCTATTGGCTGGTCTTTTGTTTCCAGTACGAAGAGTCACAGTGACACTCCCTCAGAATCTGAGCACTTGCCAGAACAGGGCCGCCTTGAGGCTAGGCGGCAGAGGGAGCGGACTGGAGCTGGATGTCTGTACAGGTGTGTGTGGGTAGGTGGGCTTTCGGAGGAGGTGCTTTGAATGTAAAACTTGCCTCTTTCTATCAATCCGTTTTTAGAAATAAAGCATGTGTTAAAGAGAAACATGGGCTGGAGAGAGAGCTCAGTTGTTAGGAGCACATACTGTTCTTGCAGAAAACCCAAGTTCAGTTTCCAGCACCCACTGTAGCGTGGTTCACAACTGCTTGTTAACTCCAGTTTCAGGATCAGAAGCCTTCTCTGACCTCTGGATAACTGTACTCACTACTACACAGGAATATACCTGCATACATAAAATTTTTTAAAAAATTAAAAAAAAGTGAAGTAGGTTTTGAGAGGGGGCTCAGTGAGTGAAGTGACTGCTGAGCAAGCATGGGAGCTATGTTTGGTTCCCTAGCACCACGTAAAAAGCTGGATAAAACAATACCAGTCTGCAATCTCAATGTTGGGAGGATTTTGGTGTTTTGCTGGCCACAGCCTAGCTAAATTTGTGAACTCCTCAGTGAGATCCTGTTTGAAAAAAAAATATATATATAAACACACATACACCTCCCTAAGACTACACACACAGTTAAACAAACCTAAAAAAGATTAAGAAAGAAAAAATGATGAAAAAGTTCTCTCAAAACTGAGTTATGGTCCCCTCTTCTCCAATGCCAATTCTATCTGACCAGAACTCTGAGAAGATAAACAAACAATACCTTTTCTTTTAAACCAAATAATTAGGTCCATTTGATGACTCCTGCATGGGTGCAGGTAACACAGGGGCAATATTGGGACGGTGACAGGCAGCACAGAGGCCAAAGTGAGCAAACCTTTATAGGACTGCCATCCAGTACATCCCCAGCTGCTGCTAGGAACTAAAGACTTACAAAGAGTGAGCCCTAGGGGCTTATATGACTTTTTAACAGTAATGTTTCCCCTGAATGACAATTTGAGGTGGGGCAGAGCCTTACTATGATAAAGCATTATACTGTAATTCTGGAAATAAAGAAGGCATTCACAGCAGTGTCCACGAACTCTTAACAGGAAACCACTCCTGATCATTCAGCAAAAGACTTCTAACAAACTATCCTCTTGTAGTCCTGGTTCCATTTATAACAGCTGCAACTGTCATGATGAAAGACACTTGCGCAAAATGTAACATTGTGGGTTTCTATTATGGAGGCAACTGTCTTCAAGATTCAACACACAAAGGAAGCTTGGATGGCAACTCTCCACACCTACTGACTTAAGATTTGCACTGAGGAGTTTCTTTTATCTTGCGTTTCCAAATATTAAGATCCTATCCAGTGCATTGAAAGTGGTCTCCTTCAGAGTATTTCTGAGTACTCCCATGCTCCCTCTCTCACTCTCTGGCTAAGGACAAGGTGAGGATGCCCACTATGCCGCTGATTGTCAGGCTTTCTCTGTAAGACTTCTTGTTGTCCCTCATGTCTAGCAAACCACACTAGTAAAGACAAACAGACCAAGAAAGAAATGAAAACGATAGCTACAAGCTATCGGAGAAAACGTGATGGCTGTTCAGCTGCAGAGGGGCTCTGCTCCTTTATTTATAAAATTCCTTATCACAACAAAGCAAGCAAATGTTTACAATGATGTTGTTTGTTCTGCCCCCTAGCTGCTATGCAAGAAAGGACTGCTAATCTTAATTGGCAATTAGAGGGTATACTGAATAAAAGAAAACTAACACCCAAATATTTTTCTGTGTGCTGGGTTTGGGGTCAGTGGTGTGTGCTTAAATGCATGAGGCCCCAGGCTCAATCTCGAACATCCCACAGAAAATACTGCATGGCTCTAACAGTTTAGCACTGTTAGAGCAGTGAGATTCCCAAAACAATACTCGTGCTTCTAGTGAAAACGGGTTTTCCTCAAATGGAAAAGGATTAGTATAAACAGTGGTCAGTCAATATTGTTACACTTTGCCCTCTGGAGTAAAACTATAATTCGATAACATTTATGATGCAGTCACACATATTCTATTGGCTAACTGGGAGAGTCTGCATAGTCAATTGCTTGGTGATTCAGACTTTAAGTGTCCACACTTTGACTAGGCCTTTAAATTTCAACTTTATTTCAAAGAATTATCTGTGGTCCATCTTTTATTTCCTCTAGATTCTCTTAACACATTTTGTCTGAGCCACACAGTCACACATGATGTGTGTAGCTTTCAAGGGTAGTGGTGGCACTGGGCACTGAACCCAGGTATCCCCTAACTTCAGAAGCGGGGATTAAGAAGTAACAGAACACAGCTGGGTGTGGTTGCAAATGCCTTTAGACCCAGCACTTGGGAGACAGAATCAGGTGGATCTCTGAGGCCAGCCTGGTCTACAAATCGAGTTCCGGGACATCCAGGGCTGCACAAAGAAACCCTGTCTCGAAAAATCAAAATCAACCAACAACCAACCAACCCAAAACCAGAAAACATCTCAAAGAAGGAACTATATACTTTGCACTCCATTGGGAAACTTTCAAATGGCCTGCAGTGTGGGTACACAGCAGGAATTCAATGGTTTAAAAACACGCTACAATTAGAATCGCACGCATTCCAGAGGTTCTCTTGAAAAGCTGTTGCTCAGCATGGCTCTTCGAGGCACACCAGGTAAGCAAAAAACCCAAGCATTCACTAATTTCTGTTTTATACGACAGGTTTTTGCCTTTTGAAGGGGCCTGTGACTGCATTCCCCAAGCAGTCAATCTATCTTTACCCTGCAGCTGTTGCCTAGGTAACCAATCTATCCAAATAAAAGATTTATACACAATAGAAAAAAGGAAACCAAACTAGAGGCTACAGCTTCCCACTAGCCTCACAGGATCGCACCTGATACCATCCATGCAGAAAAGTCAAACGAGTCCCGCTCTGTTGAGTGTGGTACCTTAACTAAATTGGCTTTGACACTCGTCACCTATAGATCCAGTCACTCTGAAATGACTTGGCACAGCCAGTCTGAGCATGTCCGCTGCCACAGTGAGATGATTAGAAGGCATGTCATCACTGTGTTAAAAGCGCTGCCACAGAAAGTCTACAACCCAGGGCTGTGAAGCAGCACACACGCCCACCCAGAGCCTGACACAGGCGAATCATGTGACATGCATACCAAGCTAGACCAGATTCCCACTATCAATGTGGATTTCTGGCTTTCCTTTCTACCAGAAAGTGTGTTCTTGGCACACTGTTTACTGGTTACACACACCAAACAAATGCTCATCACAAATGTCTTAATGACTGATAGAGGTTCAAATTCTGCCCTTCCATTAACATGGTGTTTTAAGCAAGTGACACTGAAATTTAACTGAAATGAGAGATCTCTCTCTTGGTGAGGAAATTTAACAATTCAGGGCAAGTTTGGGCAGAGGGGACTGGGAAGCAGGAGGGCTCTAAGGCAGGCATGGATACACACACATCCTGTCCTGTCACTGGTGCGTCTAGTCTCCAACCCCTGCACTTTCCTCCCAGCTGTTACTTTTCTATTTCCTGCTGTGTGACTTCCTCACCAACTCCATCCTGACAGCTCCTATGTTGAATGAGTGGAGACATAAGCACAGAAGCTTTAACACTGGCCAAGAGTTCAGTTCCCAGCATCTTGTCCAGCAGCTCAGGGATCTGGCTACTGACAGTATAACAGACTCAGTGCTTGGCCTCACCATCCTGTTATTCAGAATTTCAGACATCCAATATGGGGTTCATTAAAATTGTCTCTGCGGCCTATTCGCTTTTTGGTCAGTTCACTTTTTATAAACTTCTGTGTCTTAGCATAAACAGAAGCAGTAGATGGAAATGACTACAACCATGATTCTAGAAGAACTGTCTTGATGGTATCCCAGGAACTAGTAAGTACCCCAGCACAGTATTAAAGTATAACCAGCTGGAAGCCTTTCCTTTAAGAGAGTATTGCTTGTACAATGAAACGTGTGGAAATACTTCCTCATGTTCAGCTTCTCAGGAACCAGAAACTACCACAGCCATAAACCAAGGATCCCTGGTTTTTCAGGCATGCAAAAATGCAACAATTACAGGATCACTAATGATTCCATTCAGGTTTCAAGAAAGCCTGGGATCCAGTCAGTGTGTAGCCAGGTCAGATCCTTTTGGGACACTTGTGGGAGGGCACTTGAAATGGTGACAGTGAAGCTGAAGATGACACAGAAACCACAGGAAGTTGGAGAAGACAGAAACAAGGAGTGTCTGCCAAGGAAAGCCACAGGAAACAAGAACTAGCCCAGCAGAGAGGCCATGTGGGCTGTGACCAAACTGTCCATAGGGGCAGGGCTGCCCAAGTTCATTGGCACTCACCATGCCCAAAGCTATGGTTAATACTTGCCTTGCTGAGTCTCTATTGTCTTTGTCTCTATTCCTTTCTACACCCCAGTGGCCCTGCTGTAACGGAATACATGCTTACTCGATGCCGCTCTATCTTGGAAGTGTAGTTTTCTTTGTGATTGTACAGGGGTTTATGTCTAAAAGCTTTCTTGAATCTTTGAAGAAACTTCAGACTTGAACATAAAAAAAAAAAAAAATCAGCTCTCTGGAGCTGTGACTGTCTGCCATTTTGTGTAATCTGATGATTAAACTCAGGACATCAGGCCTACAGGTCTGTATGACTATGTGCTGAACCATCTCATTGGCCCTGGACTTGAACTTTACATACATACATACATACATGTGTATATGTGCTGTGTGTATGTATTACATGTATATCTGTATGAGGGTGTCAGATCCCCTGGAATGGGAATTACAGACAGTTGTGAGCTGCCATGTGGGTGCTGGGAATTGAACCTGTGACCTCTGGAAGAGCAACCAGTGCTCTTAACTGCTAAGCCATCTCTCAAGCCTGAAACTTTCAAGCAATACTAGAAGTGCTGAGAAGCTGGGGAAAGGAATATTTTTTCTACTGTATGCAAGCTAGTCACATGCTAGGTGGAATTATGATCTTGTTGTCTGTACTTGGAGATTAAATACAATTTAAGGAGATGTTTTTGTGTCAAGTTGATAAAGGATGGACTTGGGATGGTTAATCGTGATTATCAACTTGCTCAGCTTGAGAGGTACCTAGTATATTAGTAAAGCACACATCTGATGAAGGTAGTTATTGGAGACATCTAGATCATGAAGACTCTAATCAATGGCTTAATCTGAAAGACTCTCGGGATGTCAGAATCTGGAGGGAGGGGGTTCCTGGATATGCCTTTGGAGGGCAGAGCTTCGCCAAGCTTCTTCCTGTTTCTCTCCTCTGCCTTCAAGCCGTGAGTTTAACAGTTTTACTCCACCACATGCTCTTGCTGCTAAGCATCTGTGTTTTAACCCAGGCCCAGAGCAATGGAAGAAGCTGACTCTGGATAAAACCGCTCGAATTGTGAACCAGACTAAACCTCTCCTTATTCAAAAAAAGAAGAAAAAAAAAGTACTGATCCATGCTATAGCATGAATGAACCCTGAAAGCATGGTGCTAAACTAAAGAAATGAGACATAAAAGGCACATACAGCATGGTACCACTTATATGACATTTCTACAAAAGGCTACTCTGAAGAGGGAGGAAGCAGATCTGTGGTTGCCAGCCAAGTGGAGGGAATATTTTTTTCTAGCATTTTTGAGACAGGGTCTTTCTGTGTAGCCCTGATTCTCCTTGGACTTGATATATAGAAAAAAAAAAAATATATATATATATATAGAAAAATACAGAGCATTAGAGATAAGTGTGATGGTCCCACACGCCAAGGTCTGTTCATTTTCATGACCTTCATTTCTGTCCCCTTGCACTGCAAAGTCACAGTCAGTATACTCTGCTCATACTCTCTTCTGCTGATTTCTCGTTAACAGCTACTGAACTTTTCTAGATTTTCTATTTTAAGATTTTCTCTTTATCATGTCATTGTTTACTTTTGGGGCATACTTATAATATTTGATCTAAATTCTACCTAGTAATGTTAAAGGCTGGGATTTCTCAGTTTCTATTGACTGCTTTTGTTTTTTCCTCTTCATAAGCCATAATTCCCTGTTTCCTTGAGTGTCTTATAGTTTTCAGTTAAAAATTAGAAAATTTAGCCAGGTGTGGTGATGTACACCTTAATCCCAGTACTTAAGAGGCAGAGCCCTTTCTATGTATCAAGTTTGGCACAGTCAGGGCTACACAGAAAGATCCTGTCTCAAAAAATAACAACAAAAACTCAAAACAAAATTTAAAAAAGAGGAAAGGCAATTTTACACAGCACACAGCACCCCATGTACACCATGATAGGAATCAGCTTCTTCCCTTTCTTTGATTTATTCTTGTTACTGTTTAGTTCACAACTCCACTGGGATAATTACATAAAGTTTACATCTTTTGTTGTGTGTGATTTCTTGTTAAGTCTCTCTGATCCATCAAACCCTTAAATTATCAGAAAAGACATCTCAGCCTGAGCTGAGGAGCTCTGTATTCAGAAGGTAGTTTACAACTCTGCCTAAACCTTCACCTTCTGCTTGAGCAGAAGTCATCTAGATGTGTAAGCAGAGAGGTGCCTTCTACACCATTCTGGGCACAGGGACAGTCTGATGATGTCTGTGGCCTTCTAGATTGGGAGGAATGTGACAGCTCTTCAAAGACCCCTTCAGACATGATTTTCCCTGTTTTCTCTTCACGCCTGTTTGTTTGCCTCTCTTTCTTCCTTTCTGTCAGCCTTCTGTGAGCTATATAACTCGGCTGCTGATTGTATTTAACAAATGTCATGTGGTCAAATAAATTCTGGAAATGGAGATGCCTAGTGAGCCAGCAGACAAATCAAAACAGTAGCCGGTCCCTGGGGATGGGTGTGATGAACCCTATGCTCTCTCAGCTGATTACTGGGCTGCTAGTTTTCACAGGGTTGAGAAGCTACTGGCTTTCAAAGCTGACAGGGAGAAGATAGGAGTTCTCAATTTAAACTCCCACGGATCATGCTGTTCTTACTGAGTAGGTTCTTTTCCGAGTGTGTCAAGACTTTAATGTCCAGAGTTCTAAAACTTATATTTTAATTTTATTCATTGGTTTAGTCATTGATCTTGTTGCCTTTACAGAGGAATAGCTTTTTGGAGGTCCTTACTCTACTTTTCTTGGGGTTAAACCCAGATGGTCACAATTTGAACCTGAGCTTTGCTGTCGGCTCAGGCAAATTATTTAATCTTTTTCTAAGACTATTTTACAGCAAAGGAACACAACTTACCATTCAGGTTATGTGAGAATTAAATAAGACAACAAGTAATCCCTGCGTGAAGCAAATGGAACTATAAATACTGAAAACTTAACTGGGAAAAATAATTAGATGAATTTTTGTTTGAGTTAGCAAATACTTTATACGCATACACACACTCCACAAACAGCAGTGGCAGATATATAATTTAACCTAGTAGTTCACTTATGAAGCTAACATTCCAAAATAAAAAGGCGGCCATACAATGGCTGCTAAGGCTGCTGGTCATTAAAAGAACCCAGCTCTACTGTACCATTCATGCTGAAGACCACACACAACTCAAGTTCAGACTTGCTGAAATAGAAGCCCGAGGCAGGGACTTTCTAGAAACAAGGCGAGATACTTGGGATTCTTGTTGGGTAGCAAGCTTAAAAACAACAAAAACATCACCCTCTAAGTCTAATTTTCTTTTCTTTACAGCTTGCTGTTTCCTCTAAGCCTTATTTTATATTTTAATTAATCAATTATGTATATTTCTTATGTAGGGGGTGTAAGCCCCCACTTACTCTCTCCCTCAGTGGGTGTGCTCCTTACTGCCAGTGCCCCTCTCCAGCCCCAACTGCCATTGCACTGCCATCTGTGTTTCTGCCATGGAGCAAATCTGACTTTTCCCAGCAGCCTGGCCCCCCCTGCTGCCAGCTGCCTCTCAGGGCTGCTGCTTGATTCCCTCGACACCCTGCTGGGGACCCTGGAGCCCCAGACACTTCCCTTTGTGCCCATGATCCCCCAAATGGTGCTGAGGACCACTGGGGAGCCAGCATATTTTCCCTTTGTGGGAGTTTGGCTCTGCAAGGCTGGGGAGCTCTGGGACTTGAGGAACCTCCCTCCCCCTCTCCCCGACTATCAGGGACCCCACTCCCAGCCCGCTGCGGGGGTCCCCTAACCTGGCAGAGCACCTCAGAGCTGGAAGAGCTGTGTGGTTCCTGGGCTCCCAAATGCCAGGCCACTTTCCCACCTCTGTTCAGGCTGAATAAAGACACTAACATGGGGTGGGTCTGAGTACCAAGGTGCATGTGAGGAGGACAGAGTCCCGAGAGTTGGTTCTCGTCTGCCATCTTGCGGGACCCTGTGGTCAGATCCAAGCCAGCTGGCTGTGTGCAGTGCATTGGCCCTCTGCTCCATCTTGCTGCTTCCATCTTCTAAAACATTTTCATATTATTATTATATTTTAGATTATATTATAATTACATCATTTCCCCTCCCTTTCCTTCCTCCAAACTCTCATGTATTCATCCAAGCTCTTTTTCAAATCCATGGCCTGTTTTTTTCACTGTTTTATATATGTGTATGTGCGCACATGCACATGCATGTGTGTGTATTTATGTATCTACATATATATTTCTAAATATCTAAATACAACCCTCTTAATCTATGATGCCACTTGTATGTGTTTTCAGGGCTGATCATTTGGTATTGGATAACTAATTGCTGTGCAACACTGGGGAAGACTCTCTCTCCTCCAGCATTCCTTAGGTGGCTGTAGTTCTCTCTGTGTAGAGTTGAGGCCTCCTGGGCTCCCCAACCCTTCCACTTTGGCAGGTATATTGTACTTGTTCAGCTCATGTTTGGGCAGACATGTTGGTGAGACTTCAGGGGTGTAGCTTCTGTGATTCCTAGGAGAGACAGTCTCACAGCAAACCCCTGGCTCCTCTGGATCTTACAATCTTTCTGCCGCTCCAGTCATCACCAGCCATCTGTAAGCAGTGCTGTAGCTCACAGGTTATATCTAATTTATAATTGCTAAATTGTCCTCAATACTGCCCTCTCATTATAACTAACTCTTCAGCTCGTGTTCCCTAAACTGGCTTTGGATCTAATGCTGTGAGAACTTTAGGACTACTAATTTCTATTTAAAATGTGCTTTGGTTATCTTCCTGTCCTGAGCACTTCCTCCAGGTAGGGACCTCCCACCTCTAACCCAACTCTGCTCCTGCTGCTTGGGGACTGTGCCTCCTGGACACCTCTCTCAGACAGGAACCCTCAACTTCTGCCACTTGAGGACCTCAAGTCCTAGGTCCAAGTAGCATGGACCCCCAAGTAGCATTCCTGTTGAAACCCCAGCCCCTGCCGCTTAAGGACCACCTGTATAACCCTGTGAACCTTCCACAGTTTCTGAAGACCTGCATCAAGAATCTTCTAACTTTTGCTCCTGTACTCACAAGCTTCACATAGCTCTAGCTGAGCTGGGACCATTTCTGATGCTCTATTCCCACACCAAGACTAAACTCCAAACATCATTCATCTGGTCTATAACCCGACAAGCTGGGGGAAACAGCAAGCAGAGATCCAGATGCCCACTCAAAGCTGGGGCAGATATCCACCTCATGAAACACTACCTAGGACCTAACTCCAGATGCCTAGGTCACACTGCAACAAAACAACATGAATAACTAAGGCAGTGTGTCTCCTCCAGAAATTAATCCAAAAGTAAAGGTCCCCAAGAAAAGCAGCCTAGATGCTACACATAACGATTATTTCAAAACAGTAATTCTAATTATATTCAAGGAACTCTTGAGGATATGAACACATGCTGGAATGTAGATGACAAAAACACAAACAAACAGATGAATGAAATAAAGAAAACAATTCAAGATAAGAAAATAGAATTTAATAAAAATAATTTTTGAGGAAAAGCCAAATAGAAATAAAAAGTAAAGTGAAAAATTGAGTAAGTAAAATTAAAAACTCAATGGAAAGCCTCACCAATAGTATGGATCAGGTGGAAGAGAGAATGTCGGGGTTTGAAAGTAAAGGATTAGTTCCAGTACTTGGGAGGCAGAGGCTTTAGTCTCAGTACTTGCAAAGGCAGATTGATCTCTGTAAATTCAAGGCCAGCCTGGTCTACAGAGTGACTTCTAGGACAGCCAGAGTTACAACAGAGAGACCCTGTCTTGAAAAGCCAAAAACAAAAACAAAAACAAAAACAAAAAACCCAAAAAAACAAAAACAAAAACAAAAAAAAAGAAAGGAAGGAAGAAATTTACAACCTGCAAGCCAGCTCCACAGAAGATAATAAAAGGAATACTTAAAGGAATAATAAAAGGAACACACATGCTTGACTTAACTTTTTTTCTTTCTTTTTTGAGGGCACGAGGGTGCGAGAGTGGAACAGGGAAGAATGGGAAGAGGGTGTTACTGAGATACATTTTGTGAAACTCAAATTATTAATAAAAGTATTATAAAAAAAGAAAAATTCTGGCCTAAACAGAAGGATAAACACATTCAAAAGAGAACAGGCAATAAATAATTCCAGAACAGTTACTCAAAAGAGGTCTAAGAAAACACTACACAAACAAAACGATGGGAATTAATAACACACTCTTCAGCAATAACAGTAATGGTCACAATTCCCCAAGAAAGAGACACAGACTGACAAGACTGGGTTAGAAAAAAGGGTCCATCTTTTTGCTTCCTTCAACAAGCACACCTCACCATCAGTGACAGACACCACCTTGGGGTAAAAGGATGGAAATGGTGTTCCAAGCAAATGGAACTAAGAAACAAGCAGACATAACTGTTATAGTATTTGACAAAACACACTACAAACCAAACTCAGCCAGAAGAGGAGGATCATTTCATATTCATTAAGGAAAACATCACTAAGAGGATATGAGAATTCTAAATCAAGCAAAGGTGCACCCAATTCTATAAAATAAATACAATTTGATTTAAAACCACAGATTAACTTCGACAAATTGATAGTGGGTGAATCTAAGACCCACTTTCACCCATAGGTCATCCAGACAAAAACTAAAGACAGAAACACTGCAGTTAAGTGATATCATAAACCAAATGGGTCTAACAGACATTTTCAGAACACTCCACCCAAACAGTAAAGAATATATGTTCTCCTCAGCCCATAGAGACAAAGCCAGTTACGTCAGAAGGAAATTTTAGAAATGAATGCAAATGAAACCACAACATATGAAAATTGACGGGACACAATGAAGGCATCCTAAGAGGAAGGCTATAGCCTTCTCTACATCGAAAACAAACAAACACCTAAAAACTGAGGGGCTAGAGAGACAACCCAGCAGTTAAGAATGCTGCCTGCTCCTGTAGAAAACTCAGGTTTGACTCTCAGCAATGGCAGCTCACAACTGTCTGTAATTTCAGTTCCAGAAGATTCAACACTCTCTTCTGACCTCCACAGGCAGCAGACACACATGCCGCTGACATACAAACACACTAGCAAAGCACTTAACACACAAAAATGAAACGAATAAATCTTTAAAGATATTTTTTGAGAGATTTCCAATTAGTAACTTAACTATGCATTTGAAGGCCTTGAGAAAATAAAGAACAAACAATACCCCAAAACAGAAGATAGGGAGAGATAATTAAAATCAGGGCTCAAACTAGTGAAATAGAAACAACAAACAAATGAAAAGAATTCAAAGAGTCAATTAAAACAAAGAATTGGACCTTTTAAAATATTAACAAGATTGACAAATCTTTGGGCGAATTAACCAAAAGAGAAAGAAGACCCAAATTAATGAAATTGAAGGTAAAACTGAAGCCATTAAAGCAGACACTTAGAACATTCAGAGAATCATAAAGACAAACTTAAAAAAAAAATCTCTATTCCAAGGCCAGGTGAGGTTGTACACACCATTATCTTCAGCACTTAGAAGGAGAGAGGCAGGTGATCTCTTGAAGTTCCAAGCCAGCCAGGGCTACAAAGTCAGACCCTTTCTCAACAAATCAAAACAAAACAAATTTCTATTCTGCTAACTGGAAAAATCTAAGAGAAATGTTTGAATTTCTAGATGTATATGACCAGCCAAAGCTAAATCAATATGAAAGAAATAATTTAAACAAACCCATAACAACCAATGAGATAGAAGCAGTAATTAAAAATCTCCCAACTAAAAAAAGTACGGGACCAGATGGCTTCAGCATAGAATTCTACCAGACCTTCCAAGAAGAACTAACACCAACACTCCTCAAATTACTCCATAAAACAGAAAAGGAACACTTGAAAATTCTTTTTATGAAACCAGTATTACCCTGATAGCAAAACCAGGAAAAGACTAAACAAAATAAGAAATTATAGGCCCATCTCTCTGATGAACAAAGACACAAAAATTCTCAATACTTGTAAGATTTGTAATACTTGCAAATTCAAGAACACATTAAAAAGAGCATCCACTATGATCAAATCAGTTTCATCCCAGAGATGCAGAGATGGTTCAAGACAAGATGCAGAAAAGAGTTTTGACAAAATTTAATGTTCCTCATGATAAAAAAGTCCCAGAGAATCTAGGAATACAGGAGACATATCTCAACATAATAAAAGTAACTGCTGTAAAGGACTATTCTCAGAGACAAACTGCTACCACCTTCAGGAGTTCGGTTGGGTCAGCTCACCAAAGAGCATCACAGCTGGGCTTGGTGACAATGGTGGGGATCAAGAATCATGGGACCCTCACCAGCCACCTCTCCCTAATTGTACATGGCCTCAAGGTCTCTGGGAAGGGTTGGAGGATATACGCAGGGAAGGATTAGAGGAGGAGGACTTCTTTTATATAGCCACAGGGGAGTCAACATCCATGCTGGGTGGAGTCGGTCCAATGTGGCAACTTTCAAGTCACCCACGATCCTACTCTGAACCCTTAGCCAACTGCTCTTTCTGTAAGTAAGCATAATAAATTCATTGTTTCCTCAGAGTAAACTCTGGTGAATTTGTACCTTGGTTTGTCACTGAGACTGTGGGAAGATTGTGCAGATACTGTTCGTGTCTTCCCAGGGGAATTAATTTTAGCACCAACATCTCACAAGTCCACAGCCAACATTATGCTAAGCAGAGAAAAACGCCAAGCATTTCCACTGAAGTCAGGAATAAGATAAGGACGTCTAGTTTCTTCCCTCTTGCTCAATACTGTACTTGAAATCTTAGCTACAGTAGTAAAAAATCAAAGAGGATAAAAAGCAATATAAATAGGCATGGAAGAGGTCAAATTATCCTTATTTGCAGATAGGATTCTATACATAAAAGATCCTAAAGACTCCAGAAAACTGTTACAACTGATAAAACATATTCAGCAAAGTAGCAGGATTAAGTTGTATAAAAATCAGGAGATTTTTTTATAAACTGACAACAAACAAAACATACCAAGAAAGAAATCAGGGAAGAAATACATTCACAATAGCTCAAACACACACACACACACACACACCAAAAATACAGACAAAAAACCAAACTTGTGATAAACCTAACCAAGGATGTGAAAGACTTGTACAATGAAAATTTGAAGACACGGAAGAAAGAAAATGGAGAGGATATTATAAAATAACAGAAATGGAAAGCCTTCTCACACTCATGATTAGTAGATTAATAATGTGAAAATGGCCATCCTACTAAAAGCAACCTACAGATTCAACACAATCCCATCAAATTCCAAAGCAATTCTTCAGAGAACTGAAGTAATAATCTTAAATTTTGTATGGAAACACAAGGATAGCCCAAACAATCCTGAACAGTAAAAACACTAAGGTATCACCACTTGTGGTTTCAAGTTATACTACAGCACAGTTAAAACAAAAACAAAAAAACAAAACAAAACAACAACAAAACCCAGCATACTACTGGCATCAAAACAGAAACAATGACCAATGGAATAGAATTGAGGACCCAGATATAAGCCTACATTCCTATGGCCACCTAGTTTTTGACAAAGATAAAAAATATACACTGGAAAAAATACAGCATCTTCAACAAACAGTTCTTGTTAAAGTACATATCTTCACAAAGAAAAATAAACCTGAATTCCAAATGAATCAAGGACTTCAATATATAAGACGTGATATATTGGATCAGTTAGGGGATACGTTTCAATTTACAGTCACAGGAAAAGACTTTCCGAGCAGGACCCCTGTAGTGCAGGAATTAAGATCGACATTTAATAAATGGGACCTCATGAAACAAACAAAAAACAAAAACAAAAACAACAACAACAAAACCAAACCAACCCCTCCCCAAAGAAACCCCCCCAAAAACCAAAACAAAAAAACCTTCTGTACAGCAGAGGATACCATCACTCAAGTGAAGAGGCAGTCGGCAGATGGGAAAAACATCTTTACCAGCTATTTATCTAACAGAGGATTAGTGTCTAAAATATAAAAAGACCTTAAAAACTAGACACCAAGAAAACAACCCACTCAAATGTTTAGATAGGGAACTAAACGGAGTTCTCAAAAGAAGAAATAGAGATGGCTGAGAACATTAAAAAAAGTTCAACATCCTTAACCACAGGAAAACGCAAATTAAAACTGCATTATGCCATCTTACACCCGTCAGAATGGCTAAGATCAAAAAACAAAATGACAACTAATGCTGGTGGAGATGTGGGGAGAGGGGAACACTTATTAGCTGCTACTGGGATTTGGGACTGGTGCAGCCAACTCTGGAAATCAGTATGGAGATTCCTCAAAAAGCTCGACATATACCTACCATGTGACTTAGTTATAGCACCTTGATCATATGGATCAAGGCAGACACAGGTGGATCTCTGTGAGTTCAAGGACAGCCTGGTCTACAGAACTGAATTCTAGGACAGCCAGAGTTACAAGCTCTAATTCTGACAGCTGTTTTATTTCATCTTAAAGAGGAACCAAACCCGTGTCTCTACTGCAGTTATATTTGGCTCCAGATTAAAAATGTAAAATGATATCGCCTTCCATTTTTCACATCAGAAAACACTTTTGCAGAAAGAAATCAATCCCTTATTAATTATCTTACATTTATTTGTGGGAGATGTGATCTCTTGAGAAAACAGACAGCGATCTAGGGAAACTGTATGTTAGAGATGGTCTCTGATGAATTTCAGAAATCTGAGACCAAATCATGAGCCATGTCTGACCTGCTCAAGTCAACCAGGCAGAAAGTGCTACCTCACCTTCATTCATCCAGCAAAGACTCACTGAACACACACTCTATGCAATAGAATATGGGAAGTCTCAAGAATATAGGCTTCATTTTTTTATTTCAAGAGCTTATAGAGTCAAGACACCTAGTCACTAGTGAGACTGGGAATCAGGAGGTAAAAACTATAGGTACTGCCATGTAATGTTGAGAAAGTGACCTCCTGTACTCAGGCCTAATGTTTCATTTATACCCATGAAGTACTTCTAAAGCTTTTCTGGGGAATAATTAATAAAAGAGTTAATAAAATTCATCATTAAAAATTTACAATTTTGGCTTGGGTGCACATGTCTTTAGTCCCAGAAACTTGGGAGGAGGCAGGCAGATCTCTGTGAGGTTGAGACCAGCCTGGTCTACATAGTGAGTTCCAGGACAGCCTGGAGTATGTAGATCCTGTCTCAAGAAAAAGTATAATTTCAAGAGCATCACAGCCTTAAACATACAAGGACTGATCTACATGGATTTGGCTACAGAAACTCAATGGAGTGTTCCCTAAACAATGAAAATAGTACAATTCAATGAGTTTGGCACAGGTATGTAACTGTTCTATCACTGTTCATCTCATTCGGATCTGCTTTCTATAAGCATAGTTCTCTCCCTCTACAACAATGCAGAATGGAATCATACACTGTTCGCTACTATGAATAAACATCTGTATACAGCTCATTGTGTACTTACATGATTTTATCTTTCTCCCTCTCCTCCCTCCATCTCCCATCTCTCCCAGATCTACCACCCCCTTTCTCCTCAGAAAAGAGCAGTCCTCCCAAGGTTACCACTCAAACAGGGAATAACAAGATGGAACAAGGCTGGGCTTAATCCTACATCAAGGATGGACTAAGCATCCCAGCAGAAGGAAGAGTCCCAAAGGCAGGCAAAGGGTCAGAGACAGCCTCCCCCCAACATTACAACTTATAGGAGTCTTGCAAGAACAGTAAGCCAGACAACCATAAGATATATTTAGGGGTTTCCCTCTTTTCTTAACCTGGCTACAGAGTAAGTGGAATACATTATAAAAATAACAGTATGTGATAGTATTGTTAACTTGGCAGGATCTAGAATCACTTAAGGAGACAAGTCTCCAAGCATACTTGTGAAGGATTATTTAGAGTATGCCTATGGGATAAGTTCTTGATTAACTGAGGTGAAAAGACTCCCCTCAATGTGGATGGGACCATTCATGGACTGAAATTCTGGACTGTGTATGGAAATGAGCTGAGAACCAGCATTCATCTCTCATTTTGCTTCCTGACTGTAGATGCAATATGACCAGCTGCCTCAAGCTCCTGCCATCACGACGTGGCCACCATGAAGGGCTGGAATAAGGCGTTCCTTCCTTAAGTTGCTTTTCTCAGAATATTTTATCACAGTGACAGGAAAAGTTACTATGACACAGTAAAATCCCTTTAATATCAGTGTCAGCCCCGAGGCACAGGAATTCTTTTAACAAATGCAGATAACATTATTTTCATTTTCAGGATCTAAACCCAATCATCTTTATTCCCAAATGTGGGGCTGGCCTAGAGCTAAGAGGTGGTTGAAACATGCTTTGAACCCCAGATTTCTTACCCTGAGAGTGGAAGGCGTTTGGCAGCTTCCCTTTCTTACTCTGACAGACCCTAGCTAAACAGCTAGCAAAGCTCCCCTGGATGCTGACATGCCTTGGGTTATGTAGTCACTGATAAGATCCTGCCTCTCAAGGCATGTGGCCTGGTTGCTGTTTACCTGCCCCTGCAGCTGGAGGACCTTCTGCTGGACTTCCCCCTTCCTCCAAATGACCTTATAAGGTCTTTTCCCTTCTCAGCTCTTGCAAACTCCACATATGCAAAGGAGGCTTCCACAAAACTCTAGCCCTGGGCCAATGACACATGATCACCCATGCCTGATTGTGAGCCCCTACATGCAAATGGAGCTCTCCTAATATCACTGCCCTAGCCAACAACATACCACCACATAAGGCATTCACCCCTCCCTCTACCCCCCCCCACACATAGACACCACTCCCCTTGCTTCAATAAACTGAGCTGTTCACTGACACTGCCTTCCAAGAAGCCTGTCTCTCACTGCTCTCAGTCTTTGACCAAGATCTTCTCTCCCCAGACAGTTCCTGACTGGTTTCCATCCCCAAGGCTGGGCTGTTGCACAAAGGCTTGGATGATCTGGGGAAGGGGACAGGAAATGCAGACCCACACCTAAATATTTTTTTCTATCTATGAAGGCTCACAGCTAACATCAGAGAACTCCATTTATTCATAAGGACCACAGAGGTCTAACATGTGTCCCACTCCTAGCTGAGGAGCTATTGGCAGTTAGTGGCTGCATGTGTGTATATATGGCAGGGTATATCCATGTTTGTGTAGGTGGGTACATACATGGAAGCCAGAGATGGGTGACAAGTCTCTTCCTTCACTGCCCTCCGCCTTACTTTCTGAGATCCTACAGCTCATAGATTTGGCTAGGTTGACTGACCATTGAGCTTTAGGAGTTCCCATCTCCACAGCTTCCAGCACAAAGGTTAAAGACATACACCACAATGCCCAGCTTTTCATGTGGGTGTTGGAGACTCAAGCTCAGGCCCTCCTTGGGTTTGCGCAGCAGGCACCTAGCTAACTGAGTCATCTCCTCAGCACCCACGATGTTACCTTTCTTGTTATGCCTTTCCGTCTCTTTTAAAGCAACATTAGAAAGTGTATTTTCTAAAATACTTAAATGTCACACAATGAATTAGCTACCCTCATATCAGAATTGAGTCTTTCCTTTTACTTGAGTTATATATTTGCTGTTATAAACAAAATAATGTGGAACAGCTTGCCAAAGATGTTTACAAAGTTATCCTTAACACAAGGACCAGTGAAAAGCAGCAAAAATAGTGGCTACGAGCACAGCAAGCCGCATAGCAAGAAGGCCTGGGCTCCGCTGTCAGCTTTCCCCCCTATAACCCTGGGCAAGCTACTTATCATCTCTGCCTTGTTGTTGTTGTTGTTGTTATTATTATTATTTATCTATAGAATAGCAACAAACCACTGCATGGGTTGTTGGAGGACTTTAAATGAATTTACTCTGTGAAAAAGCTAAGAACAATGGCAAGCACACAGATATACTTTAAAAATTTAGTTATTAATATTGACAAGTTGTGCCAACAATGTCAAACCAAATATTTGTGGCATCTAGTCTGGAGGGGCAGGAGCCATGTGCTCTTTCATTCTTCAATGGGCTGCATTCTACATAACTGTTTTCCACTTCAGTTTTTACAAGATTGATATTTCAGAATGTCTCAAGTATAACTGATTGTATACTTTAACATATGTTCCTTGATTGTACATTCAAGAATCACTATACGTAACTACCTCAACTTGTATCACATTCAGCACCTACAACCTAAGCAAGAATGCAACTGCTTAGTCTTGAATCAAATCCTAACCATACATTCCTATGCTGGAACACATCATAAAGGTTTATCTACAGATAACAGAGCCAGGTTGAATTTCCAAGAGAAGAGACATGCTTTCTGGGCTAGTTCTCCCTGAAAACAAGGTCAGGGAACTGCTGACTGGGTTCACTGTAAGCTCATGCATAGAACCCCACACAGTTCACCCAAGCTCAGGCTCCTTTGTTGTCTCCCTTGCATTGTTTGCTGCAGCTGCTCCAAACTTTCCCTGCTCTTCAGATTCCTCTGCTGCCCAGGGAAGATAACTCATCCTCAGTTTTGAAAAAAAGAAAACAAATCAAGGTCATGCAAATGACAGCACTTCTCCTGCCTTTTCTACCTGGAAACTTCTACGCTCAGGGCTTTACCTCAAAACTTGTGGCACTACCTCCTCCAGCCTGTTTCCAAGAGCAGCTTCTCTCCTAAAGCTCAGCCCTCACTTACACTTTCAACCTTTTCACTTGAATGCCCTTCACACCCATCTCTGTCTGTCTCACTCCTTATTCCCCTGCTCACTAATGGCAGTCTTAGTGCTCAACTGTGCCAGGATCCCCTGGGTATTTATTATTTTAGAAATGTCAATTTTGGGTCTCCAGATCTGTTGAGGTTCTCTGCAAGAGTGTTAATTACCTGCATTTTAAACAAAATGCCTGTGTTAATCTTGTACACACACTAATTTGACACTGTCATAGACTAATATATCTTTCTTCTTTCTAATATACTTAGGTGCTTTTGAAAACATCAACAGAATTGCCCCTCCTCCCAAAAAAGGGCAAACTACACCTTCCTATGGGATCCTACCTTGGATTACTCACAATGCCCTTCTTCTGTCTCCACTGACTACATATTCTGTAGCGTGACTCTGATACAACGGTTTGTTTCATTCTTAACAATGCCCATCATGTCCTTTCAATTTTCTCTCGTCATTTTCATTAGTGTTTGCACCGATGGCTAACTTCTTGAAGTTAATGCTGTACTTTCCTGTACATTTCTGTTGTTCCATCTCTAAGACCACCGCTTTTAGGTGCTGCAGGGCCTGCGCCCTCCTTTCCAGGATCTCAGCCCTATTCCTCATTTGCTTTCATGTCCTATGGAGACTTTAAGTACACAATGCACCTAAGACATATAGTCCTGATTTCCTTTATTTTTCATTCATTCATTCATTTACTCATTCATCACTCATTCAAATATTTAGTGTCCATCATTATAGTCTACATACTCTTCTAAGTCTTGGCCATAAAAGCTATAAAAGGAGATGAAGGCAGCTATTCCAACAGTGGGACTATTACAGCTACCACCGAGTTTAGAAATCCTGGAAGCAAGCACTTTTATTGCTTATCTCATACTGTCTCCTCTAATTTGTTAAGAATCACTTTTGTTTGTAATTTTCCTTTTTTATCCCTCCCTCCCATTCCTGCTGCCATACTCTTGTCCAGGTCCCTACGTCCTAATTTTAAAATTAGCCAAATAATTTCTTACTTGGTCTCTTTATTCCTTATTTCATTCACATTTACATACATATGTACACTGAGTGCTAAACACACACACACACTGAAGGCCTTTTATGTGCCAGTACTGTTCTGAGTGCTGGGGATGCAACAGGAAGGCAGACAGGTGAGTCACTAAACCCCGGTATATTTATACAACAGAACTCTATTCAGAACTAAATGGGATAAACCATGGATACACAAAACATGCATGTCTGATTCTTACTGTGGTTGTAGACACAAGGTGATGAAACCATGTATAATTTTATAATAACCAGAAAAGAGTATAAATACAATTGAGAAGCTCTGAATAGACTCTGTGAAATATCCAATTTTAAGAGTTGGACATGATAGCTCATGCTTGTAATTCTAGCACTTGGAAGCTGAGGCAGGAGGATAACCATGAATGTCATCCTAGGCTACTTAATGAGTTCCAGGAGAGCCTGGATACCCTGTCTCAAAAAGTAAGTAAACACAATTCACTGTTACCACTATGTCTGGTAGAGAAATGAACCTGCTCAGTCAAGTAAACATTATATAAAAACAACAAACCAAAAGGGACTTGGAAGACAAACAAGAGGGTAACCCAAAGCATAAGGCCAACCAGGGCTACATGGCAAGTCCCTGTCTGAAACAAACAAACCCACAGCTAATATGTTTAATGGAGAGAGACTAAACCTTCTAAGATCAAGAGAGTAAAACAAGGATGTCTACACTAGAAGTTTAGCTGGGCAGTGGTGGCACACACCTTTAATTCCATCACTTGGGAGGCAGAGACAAGTGGATCTCTGTGAGTTCAAGGCCAACCTAGTTTACAGAGTGAGTTCCAAGACAGCTGGAGTTGCAACAGAGAAACCCTGTCTCGGGGATGGGGTGTTGGGGGTGGGGGTGGGAGAGTTCCAGCTGCAGCAATCAAGGAAGAAAATTAAAGCCTTTAAAATACTATCATAAGTAATAAAACTTATAAGAAAAGATCAAAATACAAAATGAGGTTTATTCCTATATATTAGCAATGAATATGCCAATACTTAAAAAAAAAATGATGCCTTTAGAACAGTAACTCCCACAACTAAAATCATACAGGTATAAACTTAACAAAATAAGCAGTAACTTTTCATTTCCAGTCAGGCATGTAAGGGGCTAAGATGTGTCATCTGACTCACAGAACAAGGAAAATGCTAAGCAAACTAAATGGTTCTTAGGTTCATCAGAGAATTGGGGTTACAATTTTGCATTAACTGCAAAACTGGACGGGCAAGCAGATGCAGAAAGTTTACTAAGGCAGAAACTTCTCTCTGTGGTGTAAACATCTGTAATATTGAAGTGGGAGGCAGAGGCAAGTGGGTCACAAGTTAGTTCCTGGCTACATGTCAAGGGCCCATTTCACAGAACAAACAAAATCTGGAGGGGTGAGAAACTGGCCTTGGGAGAAGGAAAACCTAGGCTGTAACCAGATGAACTCCTGAAAGCTATGTGGTCAAGTCTGAGAGCTGGAAATTCCAAAAGGGCCCAGCCTGGGGTGGGAGGAGCCCACTTTCTTGAGTTTGTCTTTAGGAGTCTTATTGGGTTCTCACGGTGATGATCAAAAGAGATTGCCTCATGCAGACAACCAGTGAGAGGGCAAAGTAACTATTTTGAAATAAGCCCAGAATATCTGTTCTTAAAAATATCTGGCTGAAAAGAAACTATTTTATCAGAACTCAACTAGACATCCATCTCAAAAAAGAAGATACTTTACCATACCTTAACCAAATATACAACTCTTTTTAGCCTCCTGTCTCAGAAGAGAAAGGACCAGGCAGCACTTGTGAGGGCCACGGCCCCAAACACAGACATTACCAAGAGACTGTGACCTAATCACAGGGCCACAGAACACTTCTCTACATTTCTATCTCATCGTAGGGCTCCCACACATTAGAGAATGGCAGGTCTCAGGCCTGACTTAAGCAGTCTCTAGCAGCTAACAGGATGGTACAGCAATTAACAGCACTTGCTGCTACTGCAGAAGGTCAGAGTTTAGTTTCCAACAGCCATGTCAGGCATCTCACAACTGCCTGTAACTGCAGCTCCAAGGTATCTAACGTCCTCTTCTGGCCCTCACATACACATGAGCACACACAGAGACAGATACATTTTTAAAAAAATACTTTTATTCATTTATCTGCATATACAGCTGCATGCCAGAAGAGGCCATCTGATCCCATTATAGATGGTTGTGAGCCACCACGTGGGTGCTGGGAACTGAACTTGGAAGAGTAGTCATTTCTCTTAAATGCTAAGCCATCTCTCCAGCCCCTACATTTTTTTTGAATTAAAAAACAAATCTTTTGAAAAAGTCTTTAAAACCCATGAAAATCAAAGAAAACAAAGTCTATACATATGTTAATCATATTCAAACTGCAGAAAATCAAAGAGAAACTGACACCTTCAGACATTTCTCACAGGCAAGTAAAAGAGTGACTGGAACCACACTGGAACAATCCAGCCGCTCCCAGAACTGCCAGAGAATTACCACACTACTCAGCAACACCACTGCTACATCTACACACATAAGAAATTAAAATCTCTGTCCACATGAAAACATGTATGGACACGAATGTTCAGAGCAGGATCTTTATAATGGCCACAAAAGATGGAAACAACCCAAGTATATGCATTAACAAGGTGCCAGTTAGAATAAGAAAACTGTAGATTGTATCCACGAATAGCAACGAAGGCGAATGAAATTTTGATGCATGTTACCATACGGATACTTGAAAATGTTATGTAAAAATGCCAACGGTAAAAGGCCATATATTATGATCCCATTTATATGAACTACCCAGGATATGAAAACAGAGAGGCAGAAAGCAGATTAAATAGCTTCCTAGGGTGGGAGTAGGTTGGGGTGATAACTGAAGGGCAAAGGGCTTCTTTTTGAGATAATGAAAATACTCTATAATTGGAGAAATCTAAATTAATAGTGGATATACACCTGTGAACATACAAACTCAAGAACATCAAACTACATTTTAGGGTGTGGGTTGACTGGCATATGAATGTATCTCAGGAAATCTGCTTACAATAAAGTCATGCTCACGGTCCAGTCTGTTTCCCCATCCACTGTCACCTGATGCCAGCCTTCACATTGATGCTCTCCAGAACACCGAGCTTCCAAGTTTACATGAAAATGTAGGGGTGGGGGAAAGCCTCTGAGCCTTGCATTCATGTTTCCTTTTATCCAGGACATTCTATGTCCCTTCTTTCTTGGCCAATTCCTACACTATCTTTAGATATTGCATTACTGATACATTTATACATATATGTAGAAGTCAGGGGTGGTGGTGCACCCCTTTAATCTCAGCACTCAGGAGGAAGAGGCAGCAAGATCTGAATTTGAGGTCAGCCTGGTCTACAGAGTGAGTTCCAGGACAGCCAGGGCTACATAAAGAAACCCTGTCTCAAAAAACAAAACAAAACCAAACCAACAGGAAACTATATATGTAGTAACATCAATTAAAGAAAAACAGGACATGAATTAGGGAGGGAGAATACATGAAAAGGGTTGGCAGGACGAGAGGAGAAATTATATAACTATATTTTAATTAAAAAATATGTTTTTATATTACTTTTATTTTATTTTATGTACATTGGTGTTTTGCCTGTATGTATGTCTGTGTCAGGGCATCAGATCCCCTGTAACAGGTGTTAGAAACAGTTGTGAGCTGCCATGTGGGTGCTGAGAATTGAACCCAGGTCCTCTGGAAGAGTAGCCAGTTCTCTTAACCCCTGAGCCATTCCTCCAGTCCCTTAAGTTTTTAAAGGAGGAAAAAATGGCATTTCTCTTGTAGCCATTGCTAACTTTCCACGCCTCAGATGCAATTAGTGAGCTGCCACAGCAACGTGCACTTGCTACTATCTTAGTACTTTTCTCAGTGGCGTTCAATTACCTGTTTAAGTACGTGGATCACTCATTAGACTGGGCCTATTTGTGTCTGGGCCTATAGAAAGTACATTATAAGTACTTTTTGAAGATTAGGATAAAATAATCACCTTTTCTGTGATCATTTGTCATCTTAAAATAAGAGTTAAAACAAAAAAGTTCTCTTCCAAGAAAAGCCACATAATACTGTAAATATTTAATGGTAAAGAGAGCAGTACTGACACATAATTTAACTAAAAAGAAAAATACATGAGGTAATGTTCAGACATTCTAAGTAAATTCTAAAATGGAAAAATAATGTTCTGTCTTATTTGGATAAGCATTGTTCAGACATATACATGTTTAAATTGACTGGAAAATAGAGATTTTAAACAAGTTATTTATTCTTTGACAATTTCATAACATATGGGTTTCTAATGCATGGCCATGGCAATTCTAAATAAAGGATAACATTTAATTGTGGCTGGCTTACAGTTAAAGAGGGTTAGTTCACTGTCATCATGGTGGGAAGCTTAGCGGCATGCAGGCAACATGGTGCTGGAGAGGTAGAGGAGAGTTTTACATCCAGATGAACAGGCAGAAGAAGAAAAGAGGGACGCTGGGCCTGGCTTGAGCATCTGAACACCCAAAGCCTACCCTCAGTGACACACTTCCTCCAACAAGCCCACACCTCCTAATAGTGCCACTCCTCATGGGCCTATGAGCCCCACTTTCATCCACACTACTATACAGTGAATCTTGATCACGTCCACCTCCATCTCCCTATTCCCACTCTATTTCTAACATGTACCTCCCCCCACCTTCATGTCTGCCCTTACCAACCTCCCTTCCCATATTTTTTTATGATCCAAGGAGACCAATTGGTACCACTTATTGGAATGCTAACTGATTCTGTTGGCTTGATCTTAAGCAGGTCTTGTGAAGGTAACCATAGCTACAGTGAGTTCATAATTATAATGGCTATGTCATACCCAAAAGACAGCAGGAAAATACAGTTTTGATTTTCAAATACTTCTTCATACTTGAATCTCCTCCTGCAATGATGCATGACAGGTTGTAAATATCTACTTACGGGAAAACCTGTAAAATTAAACCTAAGAGAATACTAGCTTGGGGCATTCTTATCAATGATGAATCAGGACAGTTAGTATAGATTCCATCTAGAGTCTGAAATGACAGGTGATGGCCTTTGTATAGATTTTCTTCAATTTAATGGACTCAGAAAGCATTTTGCCAGGAAATTTTCAGATTTTGGGGGTGGGGTAGAGAAGCATGAGCTTATAGCAGGAGGAAGCTGAGGAAATAGTCTTTCTGCACCACTACTAGTTTTTGTGAAGATGTTCAGCAATTTGATAATTAAGAAATTCCTTACCAGAGGTCCAAATACTTGCCTAAAAGCCTTTGAAGATGCAATAGCACTTTTCCTTTTAAACAGATTTCAGTGTCTAGAGTACCAGGTCAGTTGACAACTAATTCATATTCTGGAGTCAAAATTACTGGAAAAGCAAAAGTTTAAAACAGAGTTGGGCAGTAGTGGTGCACACCTTTAATCCCAGCACTTGGGAGGCTAAGGCAAGCGGATCTCTGAGTTTGAGGCCAGTCTGGTCTACATAGTGAGTTCTAGGACAGCCAGGGCTGTTATACAGAGAAATCCTACCTCTAAAAACAAAAACAAATAAACAAACATCAACAAAAAGTTTAAAACAGAAGGGGTCTAAACAAAAAGCAAAGTGACTTTTCTTAATCCATAGACCAGCCATAATATACACAAAATTAAGGTATAGTGACTTCTCACCACCAGACAGACGACGAGGCCAGACGACTCAATGGCAAACTCTATCGAGGGGGAACTATAGCAACCCTGTTTTATTTTATGAATCATACTTGGATCTAACAGCTCAGAGAAAGAATGCTTTCAAAATTGGAGGTATTTAAAATGTCAAGAATGTGCATTAAACAATCTGCCTTTGTGACTTTTTGAAGCATGAACACCACAGAAGGGTAGAAGTGCTCTGGTGACATGTGCTCGCTCAAGTTCACGGGGGAGGGAAAGCTAGCTGGAGGGTAAATGCAGAGCATGAGCTGTGTGATCTACAGCCTTTCAAAAATCAAAGTTTTTGAAAGAGCAAAATTAAAAGAAATACCACTAAGTAATTTACATATAACAATTCAAAAAGCAGACTAAGTATGCTAAGAGGTCAATTAAAGAAGGAAGCAGTTTTTTGCAGAATGAGCTTAAAACAGCCTTTGGATTTCTGGAGTATTTATGTGCTTCTGAAGCCCAGAGTTTTGCAGCTTATCGATGATATGGCTGCAGTGACTACAACACATATATTAGAACTTCTACTGTATGCAACTGAGTAATCACGATAAAAGAAAAAGGTACATTTACATGTACTGTGTACAGTGGGCTCTATACAGTATCTACATGTTCCATAACCCTAGATATAATCATTCCCACAATGAAAATACCCAAGGTGGGGGGAGGGGACAAAACTGCACCCATACTGAAGATACTAAAGGCTTATATTTTTCCTTGCCATTAATCCCTAAAACAATACAATGCACAACTCCTTATACAGCATTTCCACTGTATCAAACATTATAAGTAACTGAGATGAAAAACAAATTGAAGGAAGGTCTGGTTTATGAGCAAATACCACACAATTTTACATAAGGGACTTGTGCATCATGGGTGTAGATCCTGAACCCAGTCACCTATGGAGACTGAAGAATGAGTGGTACACACATGTAAATAAATGCTCTGTATGATTTCTATTCCAAAACATTGAAAACAAGAAGAAAAAGCTGAATAGTTTTAGAAAGTAATAACTTTTATTGATTATCATCTATATATACTTTCTGTTTTCTGGATGGGAGACACACATTTCTTAAACCGGATGGTAAGACCTAGGAAAATAACAACACACTAAATCTAGAAACATGAAGATATAGTGACTTCAAAAGGAAAACTGTATTCAGATGCTCTCCCCAAAGGTTATGGCTAACCAGCCATAATAAAGACCCTAGAAATATCTTTTGGCTTAGCCTGGCAAGTATCTCCAAAGGAACGGAGATATTTTCATATTAAGGCAGTTGCTGAAGGCAAGGACTAGGGCAGGAAACAAATTAGAGATTCAGTCTTCCTCAGCTTGCACAAGTGGAGTAGGTGTTTAGCAGTTTTCTTTCTCACTTCCCAAATGGGATCTCAAGAGTTTCAGTTAAAAAAAAAACACTAGTTCTGTCCTCACTCTACCTTAAAATGCTAATACTGAAACAAAGGCCACTCAGGCTCGGGAGGTGCCTCAGTAGGTCAAGCACTTTCTGTGCAAGCCTGAGGACTGGAGTTCAGACTCCAAGAACCCATGTAAATGTCAGGTGGCCATAGTGGCCAACCTGTAACCCCAGAATTTGGAATGCGTTGATAGGGAATCCCAGGAGCAAAATGGCTAGAGATACTACCTGCATAGGAGCTCTCTGGGCTCAGTTGAAACTCTGCCTCAATGAATAGGGTAGACAGTGATTGAAGAAGACTTCCAACTTCAACCTCAGGTCTCCACACATGTACAGGTACACAAACACATCTGCACACACATGAACACATACAAATATACATAAAGAAAATAAAGGCCTCTCATTAATCACTCACAAAGCTAGAGAGAAAGGGATACTAGCTGTCATTATCCTGAGTGCTTCCTTAGAGCAACAGTATTAAAGGCTTTACATATGCTCATTGACTCTCAAAATAATTGAAGGACCTAATAGCAAATTAAATAGTTAGGCGTTAGCTAGAAAGAACTGGTTAAGAGATGTACCAGGTCTGCTTCCATAGCTGTGTTCAGAGTTTATTATTTGGGAATATCTAGGCAGAACAGCTTGATTTTTCTTGACTATTTATCCAGAGTCAAAACCTTAGAAATATTAACAAAGATGTTTCATCAAAACTGACATCCAAGCAGGACATTTCCCATAAACACTATTTTGGACAGAAAATTCTAAAGTAATCTTGTGCTTAAAAATTCAACCTAATTAAAAAAGTATAATACTACTTTGAAGTTTTAGTTCTCATAAAGAGCACATTTTCAAATTTAAATGGTTGCCGATCTTATTTCCTTTTTAAATTGTATAGAAATCTTGGGCCTTCAGCTTCATGACAATTTCTCTGATATATTACATAAAATTATATTTTTTAAAGCCACACACTGCAATGACTTCTCTGGGGTGGTTTAAAAAATGGAATTCCATTTGATTCTGCTAGTAAAGAAGAGATTTTTCAAAATACTGTAATTCAAAAAATTGTTTGGAAACTTACCACATAAAGTCAGAAACAGCCACCCAAATTTCTCAACAGTTCAGTTCCTCCCACCAATTTACTGAGTACAATCTCCAGTAGTGGCTCCGCTAGCCATGTCACTTAGCATATTTTCCCTAATCATCCATTTCACAGGACACAGAGTTCATTAATAACTGGCTATTATACTTTATTTCATCACTATTTTTATTTGCCTTCCTTAATGTGTGGTTCCATCTCAAAGTCAGTTTATACAGTAACATATTCTGAATTCTTTACTATGCCCCTCTATCTCTACATTGTCTCACACAGTTATCAATAAATCAGTGTCTATGAGAATGCATCTCCATCACACACAAAGTCACTCACAGTTACTGATATCATACTGTATCTAAATGAAAATGACTTTGGTACCAGCTAAAATTCAGGAAACTAGTTGTTGGTGAAGAAGGAATGAGAATGTAGACCAAAGACTGTCAGTTCACCTTAGAGTTTTCAAATGCTCTTTAATTCAGGCAGAGTTTTAAAAGGTGGGAAAGATTGCAGGGAATGAAATTCTTTTTTTTTTTTTGGGGGGGGGTGATTCCCTGTGTAGCCCTGGATATCCTGGAACTCACTCTGTAGACAGGCTGACCTTGAACTCAGAGATCCATCTTCCTCTGCCTCTGTTGGGATTAAAGGTGTGTACCACCATGCCCGCTTGGGGAATGAAATTCTTAAAGGAAAGGAGACTCTTTAGGGAAGTGCCTAAAATGTGGTTCCAATGCTTTCCCAATAAGGAAGGGGAGTACTAAACCCAGGGTGCTAGGCAGGAGTCCTCTGACACAATGCCACAGACTCCCTTCTCTGAGTACATGCCTCCAGTGCACTGCAGGGCTGTTGTTGGACTACTACCTACAGAGGTCAATTATTTCTTTGACATTCTTTTTTTCCTTAGGCGATATCCCATTAAGGGACTGCAACCAAAGTTCTATGTCCAAAAGTTACAGGAGGCCGGCTCAGCAGGTAAAGGCTCTTGTTGCCAAGCCCGAAAACCTAGTTCGATTCCAAGGACCCACGAGATTCCCACAAGTTGTCCTTTGATCTCCATATGCGCACCATCCCCACACACAAATAAAATAAATACTTACAATAAAGTTTTTGTGGTTTTTTTGTTGTTGTTGTTTTTTTTTTTTAGATAAGGTCTCTACATAGCCCTGGCTGTCCTAGAACTCACTAGAGAGCAGTAGAGCAGGCTGGCCTGAACTCACAGAGATCCCCCGCCTCTGCCTCCTGCTATAAAGTTTTTTAAAGTTAAATGAATTAATTTTTCCCTTAATAGTTATGTTATCAAATTGGTATATACTTATGTCTCCTGATTTTAATTTGTATTCAATATTAGAGTTTACTTTTTCCTATCAATTTTAAGTTTTTGAATAATATGAGATGCATAATTCAAACAAAAAGTACTCCATTTCATTAAAGCAATGGCTCTATTCTCATATAAGTTCTCCATGGGTTAGAAGGCATACTTTAGTACGGTGACATTTACACTTTCAACACAAAAGCACGCAGTATTTACAATCAACTTTAAGACAGCTGCCATGACCATTGAAATGACTATAGCTAAGAATCTTTAAGAGTCAGTCCCATTAATTTTAGCTAACACAGCACTATGTGCCAGATACTTGTAGAGTTTTATATGTGTGCATGTTTTTAATCCTCAAACAGCTCTTTGAGCTATGTTACCAAAGTCATGCTAAGGAATGGCTGAAATAGAACCTGAGACCAAACTCCAGAGCCCAGCTTCTTATGATGTACATAAAGGAATGTGTGGGGTGTGTGCGGGGGAGGGGGCTTGAAAGTTTTTTGGTAGCAGTAGAAGTTTTCTGAAAATCCAATAAAATTAACACAAAATCAAACATAATAAAACTGAGCTGTTTCTAGTCACTCTGGCCTGTGCACTTTGTGATTTCACTGCACCCTTGGTTCTGAACACGTGCACTTTGCACTGAATGCCATCCTTCCATGCAAAGCCAGGAACACTGCCAGAGATAACTGGTTTGAGACTCTTCTATGTTGTGAACTGTGGTGTTTTTATTGTACACGTAAACATTTCTGAACATAATGGAAAAAAAACACTTAGTGTTTTCTCATTATCATTCTTCAATATTTATCAAATTAAGTTATCCATCACATTGTGTCAGAATGTTTGATTTTTAAAAACTGAGTTGCTGATTTCAGTTTCATTAAAGAAAAATCATTAAATGAATTTTGGCTTGGGATTAGGACAGAAATGCCAACCACTCCTGAAATGGCCTTAAGCCTACTTCTGCCATTTTGTACTGTGTATTTATGTGAAGTAGCATTCTCAGCACTGACAAATCATCAAATCAAAATATTGATCAACTGAAAAATGTTGATGATGCTCTATGCCTTATAGTAGCAAAGATTCATCCAAGGCTAAATTCTTCATGTAAAATAAACAAAAGCACATCCTTCTAATCAATATGCAAAATTGCTTTTGTCTTTGTTATACAGTAAAATCATATGTATACTAAAGAGTTACTTTAAAAATAAATTTCTTGGGGCTGGAAAGGTGGCTCTATGGTTAAGAGTATGTATTGCCCTTGAAGAGGGCCCTAGTTTAGTTCCCAGCACCCTTGTTGCCTATAACTCACAACTGCCTGTAACTCCAACTCCAGGATCAGATATCCTCTTCTGGCCTCTGGGCACTGCACTCATGTGCACATAGCTACACACACCACTTTAAAAAATTCTTAGAATAAATTTGACTAATTATAAGTAAATGTTCACACACCTATTGTGATACTTAATACTGTCTTCTTTAACAGGATCTAGAATCACCTACACTGGCTTAACCAACATCAGAAGGCCCATCCTAGGGCGACAACATTCCATGGACAAAGGTCCCTGACTGAATAAAAAGGTGAGCTGAGAACCAGAGTTCATCTCTGTTTCCTGCCTGCAGTGCAATGAGAATAGAGGCTTCATGGTCCTGATACCATGTCTTCCCTGCCATGATGGACTGAACCCTCAAACTGTTAAGTCAAAATAAACCTTTTCTTTCTTAAGCTGATTTTGTCAGGTATTTTTTGTTAAAGCGAGGAAGACTAACTAATACATCTATATATGTGGGATCAAGGTACAAAGGGGTACGAGTGTAAAATGTTTAAAAGCCCTGCCTTTATACATTGCTATTTGAGTGTAAACATGAGTACCGCAAATACAGAGTCTTGCTCTGAATCACTAGCTGGTCTGAACTATGCAGACAAGGGTAGCTTCTAACTTGCACTGCTCCTCCTCACCTCTGTGCCTGAATGCTGGGATTACACTGTGTTCTACTACGCCTTTTCCTTGCAGTCTTAGGTAACCGTAGATTTGTTCTTGCTATAAACAGGGATTACAGAACATAAACCTTTTATGGTGTAACTAAGAAATATGCACACTTCGGAAAATTACTATATTATACTTTCCCATGATTAATAAATTTAAAGATATTAGACAAATATGTGCTGAATCTCATGTGTATGCATGTATGAATATTAGTGTAAATCAACTGCATTAGCCAATAAATTCAGCCACATTTATTAAAAAGTTCTCCTTCAAATCCCATTGAAGTGACTGAAAATTCAGACAGACAGACACAAAGACAGACAGACAGACACATTGGAATTCTACAGCAGCATGGGGAAAGACAAGGGCTTGTCAGAAAAGCAAACAGCCAACGAGTTTCTGGGATGTCTAAAAGAGAAGCAGGCTCAGAGACATGGGGTTACTGTCCCTGTAGTCTGTATCAACACCGGTAACGATGGTCATTTTTATTACAGAAGTGAACGGACTCTCCAAAAACACTCAGTAAAACCACCAGGTCAGAAACAGCAGCTGAATCCAGGAACAGGTTGTGCATCAAGGTAGTGGGAACTGAGCACTACAAAAGGCATTTTTCAACTACATACATATGAACTGTTGGAAAAACCAGGTTGTGAACTTGCTGCAACTGGTTCTTAATAAGGAGGGCAGGGAACAGTGAGAGATGATGGATAAGCAACACACTATTTTAGGTAACTGAGCTAAAAAGGCACACAAGTATTGCCAACCACTCCCAAAGGCAAAAAATAAATAAAAGAAATAGCACAGTGGGAGAAAACCCACAATGTACCTTCCATCCTTGATAACTGGGAAGTCATTCACACTAAGAAGATAAAATCTTAAGTCGGTTCATTTAAGCAGACACTGCTCACTGACTATCAGTATGACTGTAAATGGTTACAGGCAGATACTAGAAATAGAACTCTTAACTTCCCAGCACTCTCTGACATGCAAGGAGGGTTTGTCTTTTATCCAAAATCCAAAGTCTTTTTTAGAGTGGGATTCTAAAAGGTATCCAGTCTGATAGTCTATAAGAGTTGTTACAGGGCTGGAGAGATGACTTGCGGGGTGGAGGTAAGAGCATGTACTGTTTTTGCAGCGGGCCCGAGTTCAGACCCAGCACCCATGCTGGGTGGCTTATGCCCACCACTAACTCCAGGTGCAGGGGGATCTAGTGTCTCTGGTCTTCATAGGTACCTGCATTCATGTGCACATACCCACACATACACATAATTAGAAATAAAATATTTTTATAAAAATTTGTTAAAAAATTTCCAAGTCATTCTTGGCTATATAGTGAGTCTGAGACCAAGCTGGGCTACATGAGACCCTGTCTCTAGAAGTAGAAAAAAATAAATGTAGGGGGGTGGTTTAACTTAAAACAAAAAACAAAAATACTTCAAGCTAGGCACAGTAGTGTACGCTTTTAATACTAGCACTTGGGAGGCAAAGGCAGGCAGATCTCTGTGAGTTCAAGAACAGCCTGGTCTACATTATGAGTTCCAGGACAGCCAGAGCTACATAGTGAGAACCTGTTTGGAAACAAAAACCAAACCAAACCAAAATAAAAACTCAGGGAAGTATATATACCACAGAGAACAAATGTGTTTTGTTTGTTTGTTTGGTTTGGTTTTTCGAGACAGGGTTTCTCTGTTGTAACTCCAGCTGTCCTAGAACTCACTCTGTAGACCAAGCTGGCCTCAAACTCACAGAGATCCACCTGCCTCTGCCTCCCAAGTGCTGGGATTAAAGGCCTGCACCATCACTGTCCCTGGCAAGGACAAATGTTTTTTAAGCTCTGAAATCAAACCAGTAGATTAGAAAATACACTAGAGACAACAAGCTACTTTCCCCTATTCTTTTTAGAATGATAAAAGTGATTCCTTTTTTGGTTAATAAGTAAACACTTAAACACTGGATGTTTGTGCCACTGTGTGGCATGTGACTCTCACAAACCTTGCTAGGATGGTGGCACATTACCTGTCTGACATGGGGGGGACGGATAAAAACATTGCATTGTGTCTGTTTATAGAAGTAAACATCTACAACATGATTTCAAGGGCTAATTTAGGAATCTAACTAGCATGGACCAAAATAACTAATCAACCTGTACATTAGCTTTCATCTTATATTGTTTAAGTTGGTTTATCTTATATTGTTAAATTTAATGACTACTGGGTAGCTACTACCTTATTTTCCAAATGAAAACCAACTAATTTATCTTTAAAAAATTAGACTAGAGTCAATGGATACATAAGTACTAATAGTTGAATACGTATGCATATATTATATATATGAAACAATGTAACATTTTTGTACAAATGAGTTCATACTGGGAGTGCTATGCAGTCCTCTCTCCTGGATTCTAGCTCCTTGCCCTTGGGTGTTCTTACTCTTCCTTCATACAAAACCTGTCTAAAAACTCCTTGCTCACAGTCACTGCACTCTGCAACACTCCCATTCCTATTCTCCAACTCTGGTTCAAAACCTTTGTGTCAACACGACACTTCCTTTTTTTCTATCATCGCAAGCTTAGGCTGAACACTACCTAATACACAAAGAATCAACACATCATATCCCCTTCCTTAAGAAACTTAAAAAAAAAACAAAACTTATACTGTAATAGCTGGGTGTAGTGGCTAACACCTGAAATCCCAGCACTAGGCAAGCTGAGGAAGAATTACAGTGAGTTCAAGTCCAGCGTGGGCCACAGAGTGGCTTACAGGACTATTGTGTAAGACCTTGTCTCAAAGGAAAACAAGAAAAATCTATACTAAAAAAATATATATATATTGCAAGAAACTCACAAATAACCATGAGACAGGCATGGCACCATGAGAAGTGTGCAAGTTGTTAAAAGTGAAATCACTTTGGCTTTGTAAAGATGTCGGCTGAAGATGCTTGCCAGATGGGCAGGATGCAGATAAAACAGGGACCCAGAGTGAACCATGAGGTCTTCGTAGACTGAGAAAACATAAGCAAATCTCTGAGATAAGAGAGTTGTACTTAGGACTCAGTAATGAAGTGGGGCTAGAACACAGAGCTCTGTAAGGAGAAAAGGGGACCTATGATTATAAAGGGCAAGTGGAGCCACATTCCAGTAACTTCTGAGTGCCTTTTGTTTTATGGACACAGAAGATGTACTCAAGGTTTCTGTTCAAGTACACATGCACTAGTTAAAGGCCAGCATCAGCTCTGTGGGCAAGTCATGTAATTCTTCCATCTCTCTGCAGGGTGAATAACAGCACTTATATAAGGATATCGTGAGGATTAAATTAGTTAACAAAGATAAAGCCTGGAACAGTATCTGTCACAAAGTGCTATGTTAAGTATTTACTATGATTATACTTGTACTTTGAAAAGATAAATTTAGCAGCTATGTAGAGAAATGGACTGGAATGGAAATTTCTTTGTTGTACCTCCTTTACTTATGCAGTTCCACTTTTAAGGACAAGTACTGTAGAAGACCTAATAATTTAAATACTCATTATTAAATGTATCCCTTATGTTCAAACCCCACCTCCTTTCTGACCATCTGGTCTATTTTACCTTTGCAGAGTACAGGTACTTCAAACATAATTTTTTTTTCCATGTGCTTAAATGTAATCCTTCTGAATAGGAGCTGGAGATGGCACAGTTGCTGAAAGCATCTGTCGTTCATGCAGAGGACCTGAGTTCAGTTCCAAGCACCTACACTGGCTTACAACACTGTAAATTTAATGTCAGTGTATTTGGGGGGTCCTTTTCTGACCTTTTAGGCGCTAGCCATGCAAGTGGTACACAAACATAGTTGTAGGCAAAATATTCATATGAATCAAGTAAATAAAACAAACAAAAAATTCAGGGCTGGAGAGATGGCTCAGTTTTGATGGTTGCTTTTTGAGAGGATCTGTGTTTGATTCTCAGTTCCCACATGGCAGCTCATAGCCATCTGTAACTCCAGTTCCAGGGGATCCAATGCCCTCTTCTCGCCTCCATAAACACCAGGTACACATAAGGTGCATAAATATATAAGTAGGCAAAATACCCATACACATAAAATAAATGAAATATTTTTTAATTAAAAAATCCTTCTGAATATTCAGTACAAGTTCCTTTTAAACCACAAACACTTCAATACCCTTTGTTGTGACACTGGAATTAAGTCTAGTGACTTAGGGAATACTCATGGGAACAGCAGGGACATTCATGGTAAGATAAAGATTTGCTTTATCAAAGTGATGGAGATTTATAAAGGAAATGGTCACATTTTGATAATCTAAGAGACCTTTGAGACTTACCATTAGTGAACTGCTTAACATAACTGATCTGAACATGGTCTATTTTTTAAGGGAACGTCTATCCTGACACAAGGTAAATAATATCTTGCAAACAAAGAGCTAGTGACAAATTGCTTTTCACTTTTACTTGATTCATCCAACTGCACTTTTCTTTACTTCTGTTTAGTTTCTGACTATAGGATATGGTTCTTAGTTGAATAGATCTATATTAAAAGTCAGCAGCTGCCTTTCTGCTCAATATATACAGTAGCAAGTGTCAAAATGCCAAATGTGACATTTTATTTATAGCTGAGTCACATAAAAAAGTGCAGACTGTTTCTAATTAAAAATAAATCAATTAAAGCAGCAATTCAAAGATATAACCCTGCCTCAAAACTGAACTGGGGCCGTACACTGAAACTTCACAGAAGCAAATCACATATGCTGGTTGGTGCATACTCATAGACACATATACACACACACACAGTCTCTATTCTGTCAATTCTGAAGCATTCAGTCTCAGAAAAACGTCATATACTTGCTCGATGAAAACCGTGTAACTTACGGTTAACGAGAGTATGCATGGCGAGACTGGTATAGGAACATTACTGAAAAGTGACTCCCATCAGGCACTTCTTTAGTAGACTATGGCCAAAACATGAAATGACCCCCAATTTGTTGTTACAAAGTGGAATGGCTTCTGTAATTATTAAGCTTTTTAGGGGCTAGTTGCTTACCAGGACAAGGAAATTCTAGGAAGTACTTAAGAAAAACAAACAAAACCCCCAATAGCACAAGTTTGAAAAGACAACATTTTGATAACAAAAGCATCACGAGCAGGTAAAGCTGTGAGTGTGAAACTGACACCTACGTGTGTGAGTATGAAATGACACCAGCTTCTTGCCACTGTACAACCTGTGCGCCTGGGGAACAGACGGGACGGCATAAGGCCAGTATTTAAAAACTACCCATGTACGCTGCTTAAGTTCTGATTTATAATTCAGTAACAACTTCATAAACAGCAACATTTCACTATGTGCTCAATGCCCCCATAATGTTAGGTATGATGCTCACTATGCTATGCATATGTTAAGCATATGCTATGAAGTGTGGGGGAAACGAATTCACAGCTATACTACAATAGCTAAGGATAACCAAAAGGAATTCCTATAAAGAACTGTCAGCCAGAGTGAAAGCCACACCTGTAATCCCAGCACACGAGAGGCAGAGACAGAAGATCAGAAGTTTAAGGTCATTCTCAGCTTGGAATACATAAGACTCTAACAAAAAAAAAAAAAAAGTCTGCAATCTGTCTAAAAATAATGACATGGCTAATAGTGACAATGAAAGCAACTATAGGCTGCTTTGTTCCACATCTGTGCATCCTTCCTACGATGCGTGGCTGCCTTTCACTTAGAAAATTCTTCACTCTGTTCCAGATATACATAAACCCAAGGCGCTCCTGGTTTGGGTACTTACATGTGTCCCATTAAGTTTATATTGCCACTACACTTACTGTGCAGTCCTTCTGCCCAGATTGGGCCCAGCTGGGTTTCAAGACTATTCAACTGTAGACACTCCATGTTGCCTTAAATCTCTTTCTGGAACAAGGCAGGGCATAAGTAAACATATCAGACAGACAGATAATGCAAAAGAGGAACCTCAAAAAGCCAGGTGTATTGGCTTTCTATGTAATAGTAGTAGCTATAACTAACATCCAGCATTTACTGTGTATCAGACAATGTGCTTATCTGTCACATGCTGCATTTTTTCTTAATAATCATCTTCTAACACCTCTATTTTACAGCTGATGAATGGTTACATGCCTCAAATCATGAAGCTAATAAAGATATTGCAGGAATAAAATCCTCAATCTGCCTGCCTCCAAATTGTACTGAGCCATCTTACTACAAGGTAACTCTAAAACAAACCCACATTTATCAGGCAGTGAGTAAAACAATGACACTGGCTTGACCACTCTAGGCCAGCGGTCCTCAAGCGTCCTAACACTGCCGCCCTTCAATATAGTTCCTCATGTTGTGCTGACCCCTGCCCATAAAGTTATTTATATTGTTACTTCATAACCGTAATTTTGCTACTGTTATGAATCTTAGTGTAAATATCTGACCTGTATATGTTCTTAGGCAACCTCTGTGAAAGGGTCATTCGACCCACAGTTAAGAACCACTGCTCTAAGCTAAACAGCAGAGGACTGATGTGTAACTACTATAAATCCTATTTTAAGAGTAGTATCTAATGAACACACTGGCAGCCATCACTTGGCAATCCTTTTCTGGATTTCTTCTTTTACTGATTTCTAGTTATTTCTGTCTTCTGTCCATACTCTTAGTACCAATTTTCACTATAAAACCTTTAGGCCTATTAGACTGAATCTCTGGTTACATCTCTGTGAGTACTGATAAAAAATAAGTTCTGGAAGACCATAAAGGGAAAATCAATGCTTTGCTCAGGAACTTTAATCTCATATTAGGAAATCTGGTCTGTGAAATTTAGTAGCAAATGATTTCAAGCTTTGAGCACATCCTGAGAATACTATAAAAGACTTGTCTTCCAATTTTATCCAAAGTTCTTACTATTTGATATATGTAAGTTCTGATAATGTCACTTAAAAAAAGATTCTTTTATACTTAAGTAGTTATATGTATATCTATGTGTGGGTATGTGCAAGCCTGTGGAGGCCAAAAGAAGGTCTGGATCCCTTGAAACTGGAGTTATATGTAGTTGTGAGACACCTGATACAAGGGCTGGGAAGTGAACTGAGATCTTCCTCAAAAACAGCAAGTGTTCACAACCACTGAGCCATCTTTCCAGCTCCATAACGTTACTTTTAAAAAGAAAATTGGTGGACTACTTTATCATAATAGAATGTTCTCCTATCGACTGATGAATGGGTAAATAAAAAGTAGTCTACTGGTATAATGGAATACTACTCAGTAACAAAAAGTACTTCAAAAGTCCAATATGAATGAACTTTGAAAATACAAATGAAAATCCAACCACAAAATTCCATTTATCTAAAATACCCAGAACCTACAAACTCTCTAGGCAGAAAGACTGGTGGTTGCTTAAGGCTAGGAAGTTTAGGATAATGGCTAAGAGGTATGAGCTTACTTTTTGGAATAATGAAAACATTCTAAAATTGATGTGGTAATACTGGTATACAACTTTGTGAATAAACTAAAAACCACCAAACTGTATACACAAAATGAGTAAATGTTATTATGTAAATTATATCTTAGTAAATTTGTTAAAAAATTTAAGACTCAAAAGACTCATGAGCAAATACTATGAATGCTTTCTAGACTAGAGAACCCAATTTCAAGGCTTCTGTCCGCTTGGTGATCAGATCAAACCTCGTCTCTCTACAAGTCATCCCCATGGGACTGACAGAACAAGTTCTGAGTAGGCTGGCTCATGCAGCAATGACATCACAGAGCTGCTTCATGCCAACATGTCTATGAACACTGGAGTTATTGCCGCTCAGGAGAGGCTTTGCTATTATTCAGTAATAATTTCCCAGTACTTAGTAAGTGAGTCTGCTTAGGTAGGTGTGTTTTAAACCAGTGTATAGGCCTGGGCCTACATGTGGATGTTGTACTGACCTCAGAGAGCTGTCAATTGTGCCACAATTGGCTATGTAAGATTTAACTGCTTCCTGTGGGGAGGGAAGGAGAGGAAGAGTGGCAGGAACAAGAAGGGAAATGATACCTTGTATCCCATGTCTCTCCATTCCCCAAGTATCTCCCAATCTTTAGACTGGAGAACAAAGGAAACTTATCCTCACAAATGTCAGACATTTTCTGAGTATAAGCAGCCAAGTTGGGCTTTCTCCCCATTCCTGATTTTTTCCACCCATGAAAGACAGGGGCAGCAGGGAGGACAGGGAGAAGTGATTGAGTGGCTTCATCTGTTAGTATAAGAGACAAAACCAGGCATATGTAGTCCAGGCTTTTTGCCTGTGGAAACAGTTACCTTCTTTGTTCTTTCCCTCCGGAGATCCTGCAAGGTACAGGTTCCCACTTCTGCTTAGGACTGGAGAGTTAAGTCTGTATTTTGGGATCCAGTAGTAGTAAAGTGCTTGTCCCCAAATAGGCCAGTCTTCCATAACCTCTTTATAAGTACTAACATCACATCTTAGCTATTTTCCCCTCAATGAATTTAAAATAGGAACAGGGATAAACTTGGTGGTCATGGTGACCCATGCCTTGTGACCCAGTAGCCAGGATGTGAAGGAGGAGGACAGTAGGTTGATCTGGCTGGGCCACACAGTGAATGTGATAATCTTATCGACTTGATCAGCTCTAGAAACAGCTAAGGGATACATCTTTGGGCTGGACTGTGAAGGTATTTCCAGAGAGGACAGACCCTCCCCCAGATTAGGTGATGCCTGGAGGATAGCCTACATTTAAGAGAGGTCTAAAGGAAAACCAGTGCCTCCTGGATGACTTGTGTCTTGCCAGTGTCTATCCTGTTGCTGTCATCAGCATCCAGCTTCTGGGCCTTCCGGGTCTTGAGCCAGACTACATGCAGAGGCATCTAGTTCCCTGGACTGAGCAGCTACCAGATTCTTAGCCTCTATAGCGTGTAGCCAGCCACGAATGAAAACCTAGTCACTATCAGTTGTAAGCCATTATAGGAAATCCTCTCTTAGAATATATATACAATGCACTGGTTCTGTTGCTTTAGAAAACCTTGACTCATACAATGAGTTGAGAGCCAGCCTGAAATGAATTCTGTCTCAAAAACAGAAATAGTAGCAGGGACAAGGTATCAATGTCTGAGTCTCCTGCAAACACTAACACCCCATCTGAATAGAAAGAAGAATGGAAATGTCTTCAGAGCAAATGCAATAACTATTTCTTACCCACTTTAGAGAGTTTGGTTAGATTAGTGAAAGAGTTTGGGGAAACGCAGTGATCTTCAAGCTTAGAAATAGTTTAACTGTTGATTATGCTAAAATTAACAGCATTTTCTTGAGGGGTGGGCACAAAAAATTTGCTTCTTTAAGGAAAGAGAAAAGAGTGACAGTGAGGATAAGAAATGCTGATGGGAGCAGATCCAGGGCTAAACATTGTGCGGTGCTCAGGGAACCCTGTGGAGGAGGGGGAAGACACCAGGAGAACAAGCCCCATGAAGTCAACTGACCAGCACTCTTAGGGGCTCACAGAGGCTAAAGAGGCAGACACTGAGCCTACGTAGTCCCCAAATATATTTATATAGATTTTTAGTTTTTCTAGACAGGGTTTCCCTGTTGTAACTCCAGCTGTCCTGGAACTCATCTGTGGACCAGGTTGGCCTCGAGCTCAGAGATCAGCCTGCTTCTGCCTCCTGAGTGCTGGGATTAAAGTGTGCACCACCACTGCCTGCCCCTAAATACATCTTATGGTTGTCTGGTGTTCTTGCAGAACTCCTACAAACTGGAGTGGGGGATTCTCTGATCATTTTACTTGCCCTCAGGACCCTTTTCATCCTGCTGGGTTGCCTCATCCACCCTTGATACAGGGTTTGTGCCTGGACTTGTTCCATCTTGTTATGCCCTGTTAGAGTGGTAACTCTGGGAGGCCTGCTCTTTTCTGAGGGGAAGAGGGGGGATAGATCTGGAGGAGAGAGGAGATGGTGGTAAGCTGGGAGGAGTGGAGGAGGGGGGTTGGAACGTATTATATGAGAGAAGAAGGTCAGACTAGTCTACAGAGCAAGTTCAAAGACAGTCAGGGCTACACAGAGAAACCCTGTCTTAAAAAACAAAACCAAAAAAACAAAACTCAACAAAGAGAAAGAAAAGACGCTTGTATTTTGGACTGGAGAGATGGCTCAGCAGTTAAGTGCGGTAGCTGCTCTTCCAGTGCTCCTGAGTTCAATTCCCAGGAACCACATAGTGGCTCACAACCATCTGTAATGGAATATGATGCCCTCTTCTGGTGTGCGTGAAGACGGGGTATGAAGCCCAAAGCTAACATTTGAAGACTGAAATTCAAATCTACCCCTTTCCTATTCTATAATCCGTCAAGAATTCGAATCTCTAAAGAATTTCATTTAGACAGGGAGAGATGGCCTTTAATCCCAGCATTTGGGAGGCAGGAGGATCTCTGTGAGGACAGCCAGAGTTACAACAGAGAAACCCTATCTCAAAAAACAAACAAACAAAATTAACTTAAACCTCATTTAAGACAAATGAAAACTGTAGATAACACTTCAAGGAAGAGATTCCTCCCCAATACTCATACTTGGCCTCCTAGTACTGGGCAAGTGCACCGCCACAGAACTCTACACTACAGCCCCAGCGAATTTTTCTTAAAAGGAACCTCATCCACAATGACACTCACGTGTCATATACAACGTCGAAACACAGAGGGATGTGGAAATGACAGTTTCACATCAGCCAAACACATGAAAGCAAAGGAATCAAAGCAAGTCGTTGAAGTCTCTGGGCTTCAGATACCACACAGCACTACCTAAGTGATACTACTGTGAATGCTGAGTCCACTAGCCAGCAGGGATCTGCCCTCAACAGAGCGGAATTATGTAATTGTGTCACTCTATCCACCCAGCATTGAACATTCCTGGTTGTACTAATGGACACTGCAAAGGGTCCTTCTTGCAGTGTTTTCCCCAGGCACTTTCCCTTGCAAATACTATCTGTTTCATTATATCTGCGGAAGCTTGTGCATACACCATACCTTCCAGAACAAACGCAGGAGAGGTTCTCACAACCAGATAAAAACACACAGAGATGTACCTTTTCTGTACTGGCACCAGTACAACAAAAACAAACTTAAAACTCTGCTGGTCCAAAGTGTGGTCCCCAATCTTCTGGTAACCAGCTTACCAGCTGGGGTTCTGTTGTGAGACAGAGAAGCTGAGGAGCACCAAGGTTAGAGTATGGAGATGAGAAACGGAGCAAGAGGAACAATACAGAACTGACAGAGAAAGGACAAAGAGGAAGACATTTACTCTGTCTAAGCTCAGGTATGTTATTTATTTATTTATTTATTCATTTAGCTCTAAGTTCAGGTATGTTATTCTATTTATTTATTCATTCATTTAACACCATCAGGTATGTTACTCTATTTATTTGTTCATTTATTTATTCACTTAGCTCTGTCTAAGCTTAGATATGTTGTTCTATTTTTATTTATTTACCTATCTATTTAATGTATAAATGCTCTGTCTGCATGTACATCTGCATGCCAGAAGGCATCAGATCCTATTATAGATGGTTGTGAGCCACTATGTGGTTGCTGGGAGTTGAACTCATGACCTCTGAAAGAGCAGTGCTCTTAGAACTGCTGAGCCATCTCTCCAGCTCTCAGGTATGTTATTCTTGGTGTTTTCATATTTCCAAGAACATCTAATGAAGTCCTGTCATTTCCCACAGTAAAAGTTTAAGGCATACTGCAAAACAGTAAAACAACAGTACTTTGTACTGAGTACTGGGTGCTCAGAATGTCAGGCACCATTCTGCATTGACTGCATTAATCTAGTTAACCATTACTAGGAGCCAAGGAGGTGGCTAATGTCCTTGTTTTACAGAGGAAGAAACAGACATGGAGAGGCTAAGGGGCTTGAGCCAATGCCACAATGCGAGCAAATGACAATGCTCAACTCTGACTCTAAAGCTTTCCTTAGTTCACTACAGTGGTTTTCACACTACATTGTGCAGATCACTTTGGTTCTAAGAGTTTTGTTGTAGATGTATTTTTAAAAATCATTTACAATTTGCAGGAAAAGGGCTGAAGAGATGGCTCAGTAGTCAAGAGCACTGGCTGCCCTTCCAAAGGACTCTGATCTGATTCCTAGCACAACATGGTGGTTCACAACCATCTGTTAATTCAGTCTCAGGGGAACCAATAATCTCTTCTGGCCTTGTCCAGTACCAGGCATGCTTGTGGTGAACATACATGAGAAACACCCAAAGACATAAAGAAAAATACATTTTGGAAAAGACTGCAATAAAATACCACAATCAAAATGTGTATAGAATGAATATAACACATTGAATGGAAATTGCTAACTCTGCTACCAAGTGAGGTCATTCTTGTGGGGACCTTGGAGTGAAGCGAGTCCTAATACCCACATCCTATTTGTATTTCTTGTAATTGTTTCACTAATTTAAAAGATGTCACTATTATTTATTTATTTTTGGCTTTGCTTTTAAACTCAAGACTTTTGCTCAGGCAAAACTGTACACTGAGCATCCAAATGAACAAGTGTCCCTTATCAGAGCACACTGGACAGAGGAACACGGCAGTCTGCTCCTCCCACCCTCCCCAGATGCAGACTGAACCCAGGGCCTCATGCACGCAAGGCGGGTGCTTAACAGTAAGCTACACTCCCACCTGCAATTTTAACTTTTAGGGGATTTATTGACCCACTTAAGGTTAGAACTAAGAGAACTCAGAAAACTTTCCTGTTGCCTCTTATTAGTCCTCTTTTAGCCACAGATTTTAACTAAAGGACAGCATGGTGTAGGGAGGGAAATTGTTGGGTGGAAAAAATCATCTCTAAAGTATAACACCTCGTTTTAGCACAGACCTGCACTGCTACCCGCTGGATCCCACGCCCACCACGCTGTCACTGCCCTCTGCTACAGCAACCATCCTCACTTGGGTCTTCGATTTCACTCACTGTGCCCACAGTTCCACGGACCACATACCATCTGCTGTTTGACTGATCAATCCATCAGCTTTTGCTTTTTTCTCCCACTTTTACTGTTTATTCAGCTGAGACATCATGCGCTATCATTACACAGTTACTTTGGCCAATACCCTCAACACCTCGGCTGCTCTGTTTTTTTTTTTCAGGTATATGAAAACCTCCAAGCTTGATGAAGTGTCTATGAGATTTCATATTCGTATTTTTGATGTTTTATTTCTGAGGGCATTTAGAAAATTCACTATCTACGCTACACAGGTCTCAAAGCAACTGGACAGGACTAGAGGTCGGTGGGGCAGGAAGGTTGTCACACCGTGCGTTCACAACCACTGACATCCACAAAGCTCTGACAACGCCTGACAATCCTACCACCTGGCATGCTCTCTGCAGCTATTTCCCTTTCTCAAACATTTTCTACTTTCTTCAAACTTCGGACTACTGTCCCTCCCATGTCTTTGCCAACTCACAGCTGAAGACCAATTCCACATCTGAAGGCGCTGCATTCGTTCCGCTCTCGCTGTCTTTGAGTGTGAGTGGCCTCCGCGGCCGCATCTCCAAGTGCGGCACCCTTCCTGCTCTCGCCTCTTATATAATGTATCCTATCGGTTCCTTTCCCCAGTCTCTCTTGCCCACGGACATTTCATCCACCTACTGGCATTCCACCTAAAAACCTTTTTCAATAAGGATCTCTCTACTCCACAGTGCGACCCTTTGCTCTTTTGTAAAGCCCCAAGGAGAGTCTCACAAAGGAGTCACTACACATATAATTAGAGTAAAAACAACAGTGGTAATGAATTCAATGTCACACACATGGTTGAATAAATTGTCTGGAGTCAGCAACACTTTTCAGAAACAGCCCACAGGTATTCCAAAGGATTCCAAAACTCCCTTTTTACGCGTTACAATTAAGAGCTCTGCTAAAACTCTATAGTTAAGAAAAGTTGAATTCTTTAGTGTTATTTTATGACTAGTAAATCTGACAGCACGATTTTGTGTTACTAGGTCTAGATTAGAGGAGAGGGAGGAGGAAGCAACAAATGTCCCATCTTTCTCTCTGTCTCTCTCTCTCAGGAGCTAACAATATTGCTGGATAAATTGAGAACCCTAAGTGATACTTGACAGCAGAGCGATACATAACAAATTATCCGAACGAGCTGCCAGTCCCACTCCTCATTCCTTTCACCTGCATCGAACCAGCAGTTCAAAAACAAGACCATTCCTTAAATCTGAGCGGTTCTCCTGACAGCTGTTTACGTTAATTAAAGGCTTGGTCTCGCAGGTCTGAGCGAGAGAGAAGAGAGGGCTGGAGAACCCTGCCAGCGCATTCACCTGGGATACCCTTCGGAGAGATGCCGCCTCTGTCTTGAGGGCCCCCCTCCCGCCCCCGCCTCCAGCTCCAGCGTTCCGGCAGGCACTGCCGTGGGGCTGCCTGCGACTCTAATGTGTTATTTAATTTTCTAACTACTATTAAGATACCTCCAGCGTATGTGTATGTGTGCGTGTGTGAGATGCGCTGGAATGAAAGATGCTCCATAAAATGAAGTTTATTATCGGAATTATTATAGCCCCCGGGCCTAAAATAAAGCAAAGATTACAACCACATCCACTTCAAAGGGGAAAGGGGGAGCCACAGCTCTGCAGCCTCCACCCGCCTCCACCCCGGCGCCGACCTTTAACCCTCGGGACCGCCGACCCGGGGGCCGGCCGCCCACCCGTCCCGTGCACGCCGCTCACCCGCCGACTCCCCGGTGTTGATCCAGTCCGGGTTGGCGATGCTGGCGATGGCGAAGATATCGGCGGCCAGAAAGAGACATCCTGAGATGATGGTCAGTTTATCCATCGCCCCGCCCCGCTCCCCCCACCCCCCACCGCAGGGCAGGCCGCGGCCTCACGCCTCGCGCCCCATGGGCCGCCGGCCCCGGGGTCCCCGCGCCGCCGCCCTCGGCCCTCGGCCCGCGCCGCGCGCTCGCGCCCTCCGCGCCGGGACCCGCAGCCGCCGCCCGCCCCGGAACTGCTCGATCCGCCCGCCCCTCACCCGGAAGCGAAACCGCGCGCCAGCCGGCGGCGCCTCACACTGCACTGCAGTGCCTTCCCGAGGGTACGTCGGCTTAGTCCGGCGCTGCTGGGGGCTCAAAGGTGGTTCGAGACGATGACCGCTAAGATCGTAGAGATTTGTCCTGTGAGGATCAGGTGCAGATTATTCCAGAGACAAGAAACAGCCACTAGGTGGGAGTGGGGGGAAGTGGAAAGATTGTCATGTTCAGGGGTCTGCAAAATGGCCCGAGTGACTAGAGAGAAGGGTGCGAAAAGGTAGGCAAAGGCCAGAGGTGGGATTCGGGGTGGGCATGCGCCTGTAAATCCCGGCACTGGGGAGGCGGAAGCTGAAGGGCCATCAGTTCCATGACAGCCTGGGTTAAATAGTGAGATCCTGTCACCAACCAACCAAATGTGTGTTTGGATTTTGTTCTAGATGCAATGGGAAGGAACCGGAGGGTTTTCAACAAGGAGAGTGACGTGACCTTTTTTAGTTTGTGAAGATCTCTTGTGTAAATAGGATTGTGGTGGAGGAAGGGCAAGTGAATGTAGGGACACCTGAAGAGGCCAGGTAGTTTAAGACTGAGAATGGTAGCTTTTAGCTAGGGCAGTCAGGACTGAGAAAAACGGGCAGATTTGTGTGTTTTGCAAGTGAAAGGAAGGGCTTGCTGATAACGGATGAAGATGAAGAAGAAGTTGAGGTCAGCTTGTTAGTATGCACCAACCAGGAGTTTAGTGATATTATTTACAGAGTGAGGGTGTGAGGAGAACCTTAGGTTGAGTGCCTAAACAGGAAACAATGATATAAACTGTTACAGCTGAGGATTTGTCTACGATTTTGCTATCCCCTGGAGGCTTCTTTCCACCGTGGTTCTGCTAAATCACCATTAACCCTGATTTTAGATCCATCTCTTTCTGAGCAGTGCATAGAGCAAATGGAGATGATTTTTCTCCTCATGTACCACCTAAGCTATCTTTCTCTAGAAAGACCTAGAAGAGTGACATCTGTCTCTATTTTCGGAATGCCTACATGTCCACAAAACTCATCAGGTTTCAGATTCCACCAAATGCAGCACCCTTGCAGAAATGTGCAGCGATGTCAGTGGCACCTGGTAGACTGGGGAGAGAGAATTTGATTGCTGGTCTAAAGACTTTTCAGCCCAAACACTGGTCTCTTGGGGGCAAGCATTTTCTTAATTACATAATTCATTTTTCCTCTGCCGTAGACACTCACACAAGGTAACTCGTGTGTTGTGGGGATCCTGATAGAATGAATATCAGTTTACTGCAGTGGTTCTTCACTTTTTCTTTTAAATACTGGGGAAATTTGAGGGAGTCATAGTTTTGGCTTCTTATCTGCTGTTTTGGTTGCCCAGAATAAAAGAAGCTATAACTACACAGAAGGGAATTCCTGACTAATGTCCACTGATGTTCATGACTGGCCAAGGTCAAATGTTGGAACAGTGTGCAACTGTTTTAACTCCAGCTCAGTGGAATGATGCTGGCTTGATTCTTGTGTTTTAAAAAAAATGTATAAATTCTTTCTTTTAGTCTAACAGTATTTCCCAGAAGTTCTTGATGTGTATTCCCCCTTCCAAGATTCTAGAGCTCCGACTAAAGTGTGTGTGTTAGAAGGACTAAAATATCTTTTTCCATCAGGCTAGTGGCTGGATATCATTGTAGATAAGAGTGAGTTACCCAATATTTTTCCTTCCAGCTAGGGTGGGGGCATAGTTTTTAGGAGCCAGATACACTGTTCACAGAGTTCCCATTATTTCCCATTTTAACCCTACACTATATTCTGGCTTTCCAGTAGTGCTGATAGTTCAGAGTCCCATGTCTCTGAGGTGTGTAGAGCAAAGCAATTCCCTTCTTTATAGGTCTGTCTGGATTTTAGCAGAAACAAAGCTGAGGGGCTTGAGAGGGAGGAAGGAGGTAGAGCAAAAAGATTGCAGAAATGTCTTCTAATCCCAGCCCTGCTGCTGCCTTGAACTTGAGAAATCCGTGATCCTGCTCTGGGCCTTTTTCTCCTATCTCCCATCAGAGACTGTGTGATAGAAGTATCCCAGCATTCACCTGAATAAAACAGCTGGGATCTTTCTATTCAGAGATGAGCGACCATGCTCCTTATGGCAGAAAGTCCCTGGGGATCCAGTAGCTTATAGAAGGCCCCCAGGAGGGACCCGTGCTAGCAGCCTGAAGACAAATAGCTATACTGTGGCTGTTAACGGGCTGTGAATATGGCGTGCTTTATTGTGATGAATGGTAGGACTCAGCTCAGAAGAGGCTGAACCCAGATGGGACTTCAGGGAAAATGGGAAGACGCTGTGCTGTTACTCTCCACTTGGAGGAGTATCTTTGGCCTGACAGGATAATGAACAAACTTCCTCTCTGGGGGTCAAGTTTACTACGTGAGCTAAGAGTGTAGTAGGTATGTTGCATATGCATAAATCTGATTCTTACGGTTAGAGAAGACAAGTCAAATCCAGAGGTGAGGAGCTTATAACCAGGGCTCACACGGCAGTTTGTCTTGTAGGTTGGTTCTCCTGGAGCTGTCTCTGAGATGAAAAGTTATTGATCGGTGGTGTGTAGGAAGTTTATGAGGGAGCTCTTTTAGGACAGTTCCTGTGGGAGGAAGAAAGGAAGTGGAATTGGTCAGAATTCACAGAAGATACTCTGTGAACAGTGTATCTGGCTCCTGAAAACTATGCCTCCACCCTAGCTGGAAGGAAAAATATGGGGTAACTCACTCTACAATAGCTGCAGGCACAGAAGGCTTTGGCAGACTTGAAGGGAGATATCAAGCCAAGGTGGGTGTTCTGTCAGGACAGAGAGGCGAAGTTTTCTAGTACTGACCAGGTTTTAGGTACTAGCTTATCCCAGGAATTGGGTGTAACCTTAGAGAAGGTCGCCTATTCAGCTAAGTACAGTTCTTTAAGAAGACTAGCAGAGGCTGGGGAGACAGCTCAGTCAGTAAGGTGCTTTCTGTGCAAGCATGAGGACTTGTGTTTAGATCCCAAGAACCCATGTGAGCCCAGGCACAGTGCCTGTGATCCCCATACTGGGGGAAGGGAGACAGGAGGGTCCCTGGAGCTCGCTGACCAGATAGTCTAGTCAAATTGGTGAGCTCTCGGTTTCGGGAAAGACCCTGTTTTAAAAAAGGTGGAGAGTGGCATTGACCTCTGTCCTACACACAAGTAAACATGCACAAACACCCTTAAAAGGCTTGTAGCTGAGATCAGTCAACCTACAACCTTCCCATAGCTGGGGATCAGTCTCTCCACTCTAAAGGAGCACCTGTACTACATAGGCCAGCATTTGTTCTGCAGGTGCATAAAGTGCTTTGCTATTGTTTTGACAGGATCTTATGTAGCCCAGGCTGGGATGGAATTCAATTCTTGTCCAAGTGCTAGGATGATAGGTGTGGACCACCATGTTTGGCTAATAATTTTTCAATTCCACAGTATCTTTAAATAAAATTAAAAAAGAGCCACATTAATCCATTGACTCAATTCCCTTCATATCACACACCCTTCGTACATGCTTACCTGGACTTGATGAAACACTCCTATTGCAGTGAAATGCAAGCTGGCTCAGCAAGTAAATGTGCTGGCTGTGTCTGATGGCGTGAATTCAGTTCTTAGGACCCACGTAGAAGGAAAGAACCAACTCCTCTGATCTCAATACATTCCACCGTAACACATGCATACCCATACACACATGGACATGTTTAAACAACTGTAATAAGAATTTTTTGAAATGTCCTGGCTGGCCTGAAGTTCACTGTGTAGGCCAGGCTAGCTTCATAGTCATAGAGACACATCTGCTTCTGCCCATTGAGTGTTGAGAGTAAAGATGTGTACCTACATACCAAGCTAAGAAAAAGTTCAAAACGTATATATGAGGTTGGATGTGGGACATGTGCCTATAATCCTTGTCTTTTGCAGACAGGCAGGAAGACCATGAGTTCTAAGACCAGCCTGGACTACACAGAGACTGTCTCAAACAACAACAACAAAAAAAAGCTTGTTTCTTTTCATAGCCAAGTTCTCAATTTTGATTTTTTTTTAGGGTCTGAGCCAGCTCCTGCAGTACCCTGGAGGCATCTCCTACCAGAGAGCAGCACTGCTACAGCTTGTCTTGGGGCAAAACCGATGCACTCCCCTCTCTTTCTGCTACCTGTTGTCAGAACCTCTGATGTGACTTCCATGTTGGGGTGGCTTAGACACTCAGTTCCAGTGTAAAACCCTTATTGCTGTACATTTTTCAAAATGTGGTTGTTACATTCACCCATTTCCAGTAAAGAACAGACAGACGGGTACTGTGAAGACCAGATGGATTAGGGGAACGCCAAACATTGTCCCCTGTCCTTGTTTGTAGCAGCAATCTGCTGCTTTTTGGGGGATTGCTATTTCTGGTAATTACTGGCCCATGGGATGTTAACATGTGTGCATGGTCCATGTTAGTACATTTTCTTCCTCTATTGTGCCATTCCATTTAAAAGTAAACATTTCGCATCTTAGAACATCCCTGTGCCAGAGACTGCCTCAGTTCTCCTAGGACTGGTCCTCATTCTGCTGGGTGGTCCAGCTCCAACATCCCACTTAGCAGCCACACTCCAGTCTATTAGTACTTGATGGTGTGGGTTGTGTTCTCTAGGAAAGAGATTGAGCTGCGAGGCATTATTAGAGAATGCTTTGGGGCCCCATATCTCTGGGCAGTTGAAAACAATCAGGCCTGGGCAGAGAAGTAAGGTTACAGGGCAGCCATGGAGCGGCCACTGCGGGAGCTCTGGAATGGCCCTGCTCTGGCCACTCACTGCTAGCTGCTCTAGGGACATGGGATCCTTGGCAAAGGTTCCTCAAAGGCAGGAGACGGAGAGGGAGAGGGGAAGGCCAAGTTGTTTATCTCTGAAAAGAAGTCTGGACAGCACACTGCCCTTGAGAGTTTGTATCACACATTTCCCCTAGTTAGTATGACCTTGGCAGCCACTCTAAAGAGACTTTCCCACTTGAGAGGGAAGGAAGGTTGATGTGCATCATCCCCACACTTTCTCATTCTCCCACTGGAGGAAGATGGAGGCAAAGGATGCTCTTTGTGATAAAGTACACTTGGCACCTGGGAAGGGGTGGCTCATCACAAGAAATGCAGCAGTAGGTCCCCTTTACATAAAACTCTATAAGATGGGATTTGGCTGATGAAAATCTTTCCTAGTTTACTGTTTGGGCAGAGCTAGAGAAACAAGACTAATCTGAGTCTTACCCAGGTTCACTTTAAAAATCTTAGCATAGTGCCTGACTTCTAATAGGTGCTTGGTCGCTGTTTGGTAAAGGTCTGGAATCTCTGGGGCAAGGTGGTTAAGTTTTCTTTCATTTCACATCTTAGAACATCCATGTGATCTACTTCATCATACTGTTTTCTCTTTCCCTAGAATTTATTTTCCATAACTTACATTTTTTTAAAATTCTCCCTTTCATCTATGTTGAAAATACACATTCCAAGAAGCTAACGTCCCTTTTTGTCTTGTCTACTCTCATGTCCTCAGCATCAGCACAAGCCGCGGAGTGGCTTCCAGGAAATTTTTGTTGTATGGGTGAATGTGTGGGGGAGGAAGGATTATTTGGGGAAAACAAAAACGCAACAACCTATCTCCTACTAGTGACTCATTGTTCTCAGGCCGTTCTTGGCCCTTTCTCAACTAATACACACATGAATAAAGTGCACAATATTTTAATGTCATCATTGAGGGTTCAGAGGATACTCTGGGATCTTCTACGGTCTCCCAGCAGTGTTGGTACTCTTCATTTGAAGGCCCTCTCCGCTCTGTGCGCTTGCCCTGTCCCCAGTGTTTCCCCATTGTTTATGCGAAGCAGGCATTTTGCTCGTTCCTGAAGAAATTTCTAAATTTTTGTTTTGTTGTTTTGCACAGAAGTTTCCACACTCTACATTGGAGTAGTTTCCACCTGTGCCACGTTTTCTAAGGGTCCACTGAAACCTTGGGGTAACCACCTTGGTGTTGTCCAAAATCTGGAAAGAAGCCTTATGGCGCCCCCTGTCGGTCATTTGGAGGGAGGGACAGACAGCGCCAGTGTTTCCCCGTGGTGGCCTGCGGTCCTGAGGTTGTGCCTCGAGGGTTCCAAACTGTTGGAAGTTGGACAGATTCCGACCTCGGCTCTGGAAGGATCAAGAGAGCTCCCCCTGGGCAATGGAGGAAGGACCCGTCAAAAGCAAAAATGGTAAATGGGGACTAGGAAAAAGTTCCAAGCCTTCCTAGAGTTGCCTCTCCCGTAAAACAGTGGTCAGTTATGGGAATCTCTCACCACTGTTTGCTCATCAAGATATAACTTGCATGCAGCAAGATCTTCTCTTTTAATGGACAGCTATGAGTTTCCACAAATATATAACACTCTTAGTGACTACCACAATCAAGCAAGGGAATATACTCGCTTCCTCTAAATTACCTTGCAACTGCCCTTTAGGAGTGAATCCACCCTAACTTGTACTTAATTGTTTTCTAGAATTCTGCCTTTTCCACGGAGAATGGCTAAACATGGAATCATATGTAGAGATTTTTTTGAGTGATTTTTTTCACTTTGCTGTCTTTAAATTTTTAAAATTATAATCGAAGTAGGGAGAGAACTTGTGGGAGTCAGTTCTCTTCTCCTACCACATAGGTCCTGAGATTGAATTCGGGTTGTCAGGCTTGGCCGCAAGCACCGTTACCTGCTGAGCCATCTAGTCCACCCCACTGCTGCCTGTCAAAACAAGATTCTTAATAAGCACATCTAACCTGTAAGCTTCAGTTGGAGATGGACAAGGTCATTTGCTCTGGGGACAGCCATGAGCCTCATCAGTCCCCACAGCTGAGTGTGGGAAGCTGGAGAGCCCCATCTGAGCAGTGATGGTCCTGGAAATACCACAGTCACACAGACTGGACCAAGGCCCTGTGAATGTCAGAGCATCTCTGGCCCTTACGGAAGGAGTTGTGTGGAGTGTGGACCAGTCGCCCCCTCACGTCCCCCCAGATGCTGAGTGGATCTACCACTGTTTTTACTGTCAGAGTTGTGACGTGATTGAGTGACTGCAGTCTGTTCTTCATTTCTCATCTCCATTCTGGGCTCTGCACATCACATGACAGCTGACGTGGTGATTTTATTTAAAACAGTGACAACTGTCCAGTTTAAATGACTTCCAAGATTTCCTTAAGGTAAACCTGCATAGCAGCCTATCTGCCAGGCAGTGTGACTCCTACCACCTGCCCGAGGCTGCTTCCTGTCTGCATCAAGGCTGGTTCCTTCCTGTCTTAGACCCTTGATTCTGTTTGCTTCCTCCCATCTAGCTTGTTGATTCTCTCACCTTGATTCACGTTTACTCCTTCAGGGAAAACTGGTCCTTATCCTATGTGAAACTTAGGTCCCCTGTTTACCCTCACAGGTCTCTGGCCTTTTCTCCCTGTTTAACATTCAATTTATATTTACATAACTGACAGCTGTGTCCTCTCTTATGCCACAAGATCCTATCTTATTCACCACAGTAGACTCAGGGCCTGAGCACACTGCTTGTATCCATAAATATTTGTCAAGTGAATGGATCATAACTGATATTAAGCACCCATTAAGGTGCTGTACAACAGCCCCGTTAACTGTCCTGTTTAATTGCCACACACTACAACATTCATTTTTCCAAAGGGGAAACTGAGGAATAGGATGACTACGTAAGTGTCCCTGAAGTCTAGTTTCAGAACTCCACAGCATGATCACCATGCTGTTGCCTTGATGAATGACTGAATCAAGTTCCCCTTGTTCTGTTAGAAAAAGAATACAGCGTCAAGGTCAAGGCATCTGTACCCAGTTTGAACAAAATGAAGCAGACCAAACTCACTGTGGGCAGCCTGGGATTGGGCCTGATTGTCATCCAGAATGGGCACTACCTCCAGATAAGCCACCTCATCAATAAAGGGGCCGCAGCCAGTGACGGGGTACTCCAGCCAGGTAACTTCAGTTTCCACACGCCTCCTTCCCACCCGCCTCAGGGAGCCAGCATGAGCATACGACATTGTTTGAGAATTTCCCATGGGGCAGCCAATTGCTACCTCTTGTATACTCACCAGTTCCGTGCTTTTTGGTTCTTAATAGCACTCTAGGTAGGATGTGTTCTTACTATCCTCCTTTTACAGGTGAGGAATTTGAAGCTGAGTGGCAGGTTCACTTTTATCCAGTAAGTGGGATATAAACACAGACCTGGTGTCACTCCACAGCTCATGACTCTTGCTGAAGATTTCTTCTTTCCTGGGAGGTGTTAATCAGAGCTAATGTCTGGAGACACGTGATCTCATTTCACCTTCTCCACAGCCCCAGGGATATATTCTGCACTAAACCACTATGCAAGCATGTAGATGCTTAGAAATTTGCCCAGTTGCACCTCGGAGCTAGAATTTAACCCCTCACCCCACCTTAGACTCCAAGCCCAAGGGTCTCATCAGTATCATCTCACTTCTCAGGTCTCTGGGGGATGCATTTTCTATCCAGTGCAAGACATGTTTTCCCAATGTCTGCTGTGGGCCTTGGTGCTGTGCCTAGGAGTGGGGGAGGCATGGGGGGGATGAAGGCATGAGAGGGAAAGCCACTTCAGACCATCTGTTCGGAAATAAGGTCCAAGATTTGTCATTTTCTAGTTCTGTGACCTTAGCAAAGTCACTTAATGTTTCAAGCCTCAGTGACCTCATATCTAAATTAGGAGAATTCCATCTTTATTCTAGGATGTTAGGATTTGGTAAAATTTTGTGAAGACCTTTGAAAACAAGTACTCTAGAAATATTGCCAATCATTTCTCATTCTTACAGCTTCTCTATAACTAATTGTCTTTAAAAATTATTTTTTTCTGTGAGTGGTACAGAGGCCACCTAATTGATGTTGGGAGGTATTCCTTGTTCACTGTCTGCCTTTTATTTTGAGGCAGTCTCTCACTTGAGCCTAGAGCCTGCAGTTCAGCTAATTTCACTAGCCAGTGTGCTCTGGATTCCAGATGGGCCATCACACGCATCAAGCCACCCGGGCACTGGGTACTGAACTCTGATCCTCACACTTGTGCAACCCACTGAGCATTTGCTTAGCCCTTTGAAAAATGTGTGTATGGAAGAAAGAGTTCATTTGGCTTATAGTTCTATAGGGAGAGTCCATAATGGCAGGGGAGGCATAGCAGGAGGTGGCTGGGTCAGGAAGTTGATCACATCCGACCACGTGCAGAAAGCCGAGAACAAACTGGAGATGAGGTGAGTCTATAAGCTTTCAAAGCCCCTTCCACCACCCCAATTCCTCCAACAAGGCTGCAACCAACTGGGAACCAAGTTGTTTAAATACCTGAGCCTAAGGAGGATATTTCTCATTCAAATCAGCATATAAATACAGTATGTACTGATTCATGACAACACAGAGTCTCATGATGAGGCTACAGCTAGTTGGCTCTTTGAGGTCAGTAGCAATCTAGCGTTCAACTTTAAAAATGATTTTTATTGTGAGTTAGTGTGTGTTATACACATGAGTGCAGCGGCTGTAGAATGCAGGGCTCCCTGGAGCTGCAGTTATAGGCAGCTGTGAGCTGCCTGGCATGGGTGCTGGAAACCAAACTCAGGTCCTCTGGAAAAGCAGCAAGTGTTCTTAATCACAAGGCCATCACTTCAGCTTCACGTTCAATTTTTAATCCATTGTGACTAACCTACAATGCTTACCCATTTATCATGTCTACACCTAAGGAATGAACAGTGAATGAGTATCTGTCTCAGGCATTGTATGAATTGTTTGTATTCCTGTTATTCAGAATGTCTGCAATACTCCTGGAATGTAGATAATGGAGTTTAGGCACTTTAAGAAGTGAGATAATCTGTTCACTGTACATAGCCAATTAGAGACTACATGCCTGTCACCCTAGCATTTGGAAGGTGGATGCAGAAGGATCAGGAGGCATTCAAGGCTGTCCTGGGCTACATGAGTCCTTGTCTGAAAAAAAAAACATATATATACATATACATATATATATATATATGTGTATACACACATATATGTGTCTATATGTGTGTGTGTGTATATATCTATATATATGTGTGTGTGTGTGTATATATATATATATATATATATATATATATATAGAGAGAGAGAGAGAGAGAGAGAGAGAGAGCGAGCACAAGAACAAGGTTTGTGGTCAGAGGTTAAATTTGAACCTATGACCTAGAAAACCCATACCATGTTACCAATGGCCTAATGAGCAGAAGTGAGATCCCCCCTCCCCTTTCTTTTGAGACAGGGTTTCTCTGTGTAGCCCTTGCTCTCCTGGAAAAAAGTGAGATTTCCTTGAAAGAAGTGAGATTTCAATGCCAACACTCTGGGCACCAGATCTTTGTGACAACCAGTTGCTGTTCAGTGTCCAGTTTTCAAAGTCCCCTTTTCCATCATTTTTAACAGTGATCATGGGGTTTGCTATTTCTCATTCACATGCTTTTGTCTATGGTATTTTATTTTCATTTGCTAATTTGGTGTTGGTTTTCTTTGGCTGTCTGATATACAAAGCCTTAACATATTACTAAGCTTTAAAATATTAATATAGCTTTGACAGTGGACAGTAGCCACATACTGGCTTTATTCATTCAATTAGCCACATCCAGGCTCATTCATCCATCCGTTCTTCATTTTCTTAATTCCTTTCCACATGCAGGTCCTGTGCTTACTAACAGTGGCAAGCCAAAGAAATATGGTCCTAACCACACAAGATATGTACAACTTATACACTAATTGGGAGGCACAGAGAAAACTTATCTTTCAGTAGTAGCGTGTGCTGCTGATTTAATAAAGGGAAGCTTAACAAGCTTATACAGTGTCATTCCTACAGCCTGTTAAAGCAGAAAAATGCTGTGTGATAAGGTTGGTGTTCATAAATGCCAAACTGGTGTCCACAAAAGGCAGTGTTAGTATCTCCTGCCAGTGCAATCACATTCATACCCTGGCACATTTGGTTTAAAGCCAAAATGATCAGGGATTTCAGCTGTTTATTTTCTGCCCTTTTGATAAAAGTCACTCTCTTACAACATAATTAAGCAGACTGCCAAGCCATAGAATTCAGCTGTAAACACCCTTTTAACATCAGGCACATGAGCTCATCCTAAGAGGGTAACTTTGTTACTGTAATTAACCTCAGCAGGAACAGCAGTTGTTTCATACTGAGCAGCCTGCTGGTAGCTCTGAGATAAACCTTGCTTCATTCTGAAGTTAGCTTCAGTACATGCTTTTGTTGTTTGTCTTGCTTTTTGAGACAGAAATCTCACTATGTAGCTCAGTCTGGCCTTGAACTATCCATCTTCCTGGCTCAGCTTTTTGAGTACTGATTTTGCAGGTATGTGCTACTGTGTACCCCTAAGTATATGGCTCATTTTACCCCCATCTACTTCTCAAGACCCTATAAAAGGACTCCTCCGACTTTCTAAGTATTTACTTTTCAGAACAGTGGGAACCTTTGCTTCTGTTAGGATCTAGGACTAGAGAAATGTGTCCCTGGCAGTGCTTGGACACTCAGGATCAGTGTAATTTCTGACTAGCCTGCCCTGGGATGCAGCATCAGCCTCTTACTGACCCCTCTCTCTGAGCTTGGATTTCAGCTGTCTTGGAATGAGGGTTACCGGGGCTCCTAGCTTCACATGCATAGACAGGTAACATGTTATCCTGTATCAGTTATAAAAGTCCTGACTGGGGCAATATAGGAAAGAAGAAACTACAGACACTGAAGGAACCACATACATAGACAGAAAAACTGGGATTGGACGGGCTGTGCTTGCTCTGATGGAGGGTACTATGTACAGCACAAGGAGGAGGAGTTAGCTATTCCCAATAGGAGGTCTCTGTAAATGAGTGGTACAGGTTGCAGTCAAGAGGAGGAAGCTGCAGTTTTTGGTTTTTGCACACTGGTCAAACCAGTCCTACTTGGACCAAAGGAAGGCTTGCCGTGCTTCTGAGCCTCACCTGTGGAAGGCTTTGCCCCTTGTGTGGGTATTGGGGTCAACCTGGCCTTGCCCATATCAACAATATACTTAGGACTTCATCTGCTCCCCACTGAGAAGTATTGAAAACTCAGAGTTTTTCCAGACTGCATCTGTCCTTTAAGTGAAACCTTCTGTATCCCTCCCTATGGGTTTTGCTGAATACATCTATTCATGCTCCTTATTGAAAGCCACAGGAAACAGTGTTGTTAAGGCATGTGATTTAGGCAGTGTTTGACAGAATTGTCAGAAAATCTGGAGAACCAGGCTTCAAAAAGGGGGAAAGACCAAAAGATCCAGGGAGCTGGATAGTCCTGTCATCTGAATGCAGGTTCAGAGATCCAGACAGAAATGTCTGGTGACCAAGTCTTCATTGTAGCTGGTGGGAGTGGGGTCTGGGTAGGTTAGGTACATACAAGTGAATAATTGATTCTTTCATCTTTCATTTTGGGGGATTTTTTTTTTTTTGTTAAGATTTCTTGGGCTGGAGAGATGGCTTAGTAGTTAAGAGCACTGGCTGCTCTTCAGAGGCCCTAAGTTCAATTCCCAGCAACCATCTGTAACGGTATCTGATGCCCTCTTCTGGCATGTAGGTGTATATGCAGATAGAACACTCATGCATAAAATACCTAAAGGGGAAAAAGATTTCTTTCTACTTGCTGAGCACTCAGAAGCTCCCTGGTTTACCATCGAGATTTCCTGTGCAGCATGTGTTAAATGAGGGGTCCTGTTCTCAGTCTTTTGAATCAATTCTGCAGGCTGCGTTGTTGTGTTGTAATAGTATGTGCTGAAGAGGCAGAGGCAAGAGGGGCACAAGTTTAGATGCCTTGCAAACAACACACTTTCTGCATGTACATATCTTAAGTGTAATCAATACATGCTAACTATCTAATGTATCATACAGTTATTTGCTTGATTTAATTTAGGACAGGGGCAGAAAATTCAAACAGAAGCTTTGGTGCTTATTTTAGCCTATTTGCTGTGGAGGGTCTGGTGATACCTGACTGGCAGAATGGAAACTGGTTTCTCTTTCCTAGTTATACCCACTCATTTCACTATGTTTAGAATCCTAAGTCTAAATAGTTTGGGTTTAAAATGCTTTTAGCTTCTGATAAGCTAAGAACTTCAGAAATGTCTCAAAAATACTATTAAACAGCTATTAAGAAACTTGCATAAACATCTTTGTCATGCTGAGAACACTCCGGCCAGAAATGTTCTTAGCATAACAAGGCTGAAGCCCAGCTTTGGTCAGAATGGACCAACACATGAACCTATAAAATATTTCAGCGAAGCCACTGATCAATATGGCTCTTTTCAACTCATTATCTTAACTGCTTTTCCTTTTTCAGGTGATGTTCTGATTAGTGTTGGACATGCCAACGTGTTAGGATATACCCTCCGTGAATTTTTAAAGCTTTTGCAAAATATCACTATAGGAACAGTGCTACAAATCAAAGCTTACCGAGACTTCATTGACATACCCAAGGAATGGCAAGATGTCTATGATTTAATCCCCGAGACCAAATTTCCAGTCTCACAGTAAGTAGTTTACTTAGTTTACTTAGGATAATGTTATGGGACCCAGGCTTCTGAGGTGCAGGGCTCTGGTTTAATGTGGGAATCTTCAAATGGTAAGAGCCATGGGAGGAGGGATTGGTGACACTGCCAAGGCTTAGTGAACTATATTCTTCTGCAAAGGACATTCTGCAGAACCTCATATGAGGGAGCATTATAAAGGCAACTTGGAGCCAGAAACTCAATCAGTAGTCATTAATGGGTACTCTGTCCCCAGATCTATCTGCACTGTGCCACTCTGCCTAGTCAGCCCTAAAACATAGGTTGAGATGGGCTGGGGAACTGGCTTAGTGGGGAAAGTGCTTGCTGTGAAAGCATGAGGGCCCTGTAAAAGCCGAGTGTGGTGGAACATGTCTAACTCCAGAGGTGGCAGGGCAGACAGAGGACCCCCAGAGCTTGTTGGCCAGCCAGACAGTCTAGCCCAACTGGTGAGCTGCAGGTTCAGTGAGAGACCCTTTCTGAAGTAGGTGGAACGTGATAGAGGAAGAGTCTTGACACAGTCTGACCTCTATAGAGGCATGCACACACAGTGCTGAGAATCCTACTTCCTCTTTTTTCCCTTACATTAACTTTCTGGATTTTTCTCAATAACATTTATACCTGTCTTAGGGTATCTATTGCTGTGATCAAACACCATGACCAATAGCAATTTGGAGATGAAAGGGTTTATTTTGCTTATACTTCCATATCACAGTTCATCATCCAAAGGAAGTCAGGGCAGGAACTCAAAAAGGCAGGAACTGAAGATGATACTGAAGAATGCTGCTTACTGGTTTTCTGTTTGCTTTCTTATACCTTCTAGAACTACCTGTCCAGGGGTGGCACCACCCATAGTAAGGCAATACCCCACAGATCTGCCTACAGGCCAATCTTACGGATACGTTTTCTCAACTAAGATTCCCTCTTTCCAGATGTCTAAGTTTTGGGTCAAGTTGACAAAACCCAACCAGCACAATGTCCTGTCCTAGGCCTCTTCCTCCACTCCTCTTCCTGCTCGTGTGCTAATTTGATGAAAAAAGCTATTAGAGCTCTCCATTTCTTTAAGAAACACACATTCCAGGCACTCCAATATAGGCATTGCCTTTATCTCTTCTCAGCAGAGACCTACTTCCAGACCATCTGCTACCTTCATATAGCAATTCCAACAGACATGAGTCTTTATTTTGCTTGTCTTTTAAGCAGCAATAGACTACTCAATCCTTTTATTCCCACCATTGACATACCTTCCCCAGTTTTCTATGAGTCTATTCTCTCCTGATTTTCCTATTACCTCTGGGTTCTTCTTGGTGTTTTAACTAACTCAAGTTCCTCAAAACTTAAGTCTTTGGCTCTTCTCAATTTCCTAGATTATCTCAGTGCCTGTGGTTTCTGTTACTATTCATACATTAAACATTTGCAAAGTATATCATCTCCACTTAAATCACCCACTTATTTCCATTTAGAGTAATGGTTCCCAATCTTCCTAATGTTTCAACCCTTTGATACAGTTCCTCATGTTGTGGTGACCCCCCAACCATAAAATTATTTTCATTATTACTTCATAATTGTAATTTTGCTACTGTTATGAATTGTAATGTAAATATCTGATATGCAGATGGTATTAGGCAATCCCTGTGAAAGGGTTGTTTGACCCACAAAGGGGTTATGACCCATAGATTGAGAACTGCTGATTTAGATGTATGGCAACCCCTTCAAATTAATCCTCAAAAATCAAACGCCAGCTGTGTTAGTCTTTAATTTTACATTGTTGTTCATATCTACTTCAAGGTTCAGTGCAAACTTTCTGCAAGGCCTTCTTACTGGCTGTTAGTACAGCCAGAACCACATGTCATGTGTGTTCATAGTTCTCGTTCTCTCGTTCTCTCTCTCTCTCTTCACATTGATTCCAATTTTAATTAATCATTGATGTGATCAGTTGTTTACTATGTTTCTCTGGAAAAATGTAAACTCCATGAAGACAAGACTCAGTTTTGTTTTCTTAAACCTACCATGGAACTTTCCCAAAATGAAAAATTAACAACCCCCAACTAACCCAGCTTGTCTCTAGAAGACCATGGGAACCCTTCTAACAAGGTGTGCTGGGATGCCTACAACATGGTCACAGTGCTTTGCTGTGAGAGCGCTCCTTAATTCCATCAGGATTCTAAATAGTAGGTCTTTGTAGCTATGCATTGCTCAATTCGGCTAAGGACCAAGACTAGAAATAGACCTTTATACATTGACCTTACTTCGGATGCTTAAACTTGGGACGTAGGGGTCAGATAGAGCACAGCTCTATCTCTATCTCTGCTCTCTGCACAGCTCTGCCTAGAAAGAGCAGTGACTTAGCAAGGAAGATGTATAGGAGGTTTAACAAGTAGCCATAACAGTGTTTCTTGACCTGAATGGTAGCAATCAGTGTTTTTGTGATGTTTTTAATTATTATTTTTTGTTTGTATTTTCTGCATATTTAAAAAAAATTTAAGTGAAAAGTATTTGAATTAGTTGTCAAATCTGCAAATATTTCATGAAAAGAATCAGTATCATTGGTTTCTCTTGAAAAATCAGGTGGATCTGTGTTCTCATGTGTGCTAGGGCTGAATTGAGTCGGAGAGCAGATGGCCCCCTCAGATGGGGCAGACTGGGGAAAATGTCTTTTTCAAATCAGTATTTGACCATAAATTATAAACAGCCAACACCTATTCATTGCTCACTGAATGCTGTGCATTGCCAACAGAGTTCCTAAGCACTGAATGATTTAATCCTCATGTCAACTTTTTTTTTTTTTTTCCCTTTCTCTTAAGACTGGGTCTCTCTTTGTAGTTCTGGCTATCCTGGAACTTACTATAAAGATCAGGACGGTCTTGAACTTATACAGATCCTCCTACTTCTGCCTCCCAAGTGCTGGGATTAAAGGCATGCATGTTCCACCACACCCAGCTCTTGTCACCCTTCTTACCTTCACATTAGAAGAAATGAGGATCCCAGAAATGCATATAAACTTAATCACATGTGGCTATTAAGCACTTATAAATGCTATTAAGGAATTTTTAACTTTATCCAAATGTAATTAATTTAAAATCTACAGGCACATGAGGCTGGAAGCCCTCATATTGCAGAGTGTTATACTTAGTGGTTCTCAACCTGTGGGTCGAAACCCCTTTGGCCTCTCCTGGCCTGTCTTCATGGTACCAAGCCTCAGTTGCTCCATGACCCTTATATGCCTTTCAAATCAGTACCACTGGGTGACTCTTATACATTACCAACTCTGGCAGATGAGATACAATCTTGGCCAGTTCTGGGAGACAGCTTCTGTGTACTGACCCTGAGGAAACACTTTCCAGATTTTAAGATAAGAGTCTGGTTTGCAGAATAAACAACTGGTCAGTTCAAAGTTTGGTAGAATATTCCAAAGATTTCTTCATAATGCATCAACTGTTAGCTAGTCCTGATTCTTTTAGCAAGTGTTATTCTCAGTATCATCATTGCAAGTGTGCCTGATCTTCAGGAAGGGTTACCTCATGGGGTGGCAGATGTGTCTTGTCAGGACTGTTTCATCAGATCTGGACCACTTGTCTTTCACTTAGTCAGGTTTGCATTAAAAATAACAACAACAACAAACCAAAAAACCCAAAAAACTGTTCAGTTTTCTCTAAGGCACAGCTTCCACAATAGCAGGGGTCCTGGGCTGGTGGGGAGAAGCTCCAGTAGAAACATCATCCTAGTGGTTTGGTGTTCTTTCTACCACTGATATGTAGGAACATACACCCTTCTTCATAGACCTCAAACACAATACCTGCATGGGCTCCACACACAAAAAGCCATCAGAAAACTGGTCGTAGAACAGTATGCTCTGGGTTTGTTTCCCATGACCTCCAGCATCAGGAGGTCAGCTCCATGATCAGGAAAGGTGTTTAGAACATTTTTTTTTTTTTGAGACAGGATTTCTCTGTTGTAACTCTGGCTTGTCCTGGAATTCAACTCTGTAGACCAGGCTGGCCTTGAATTCACAGCAATCTGCCTGCCTCTGCCTCCTGAGTGCTGGGATTAAAGGCGTGTGCCACAACCACCTGGCTAGAACTTTGCCTTCTAATACTTTGATGGAACCACCAAAGTTCTTGTACTTTATCAGAAGGACTTCTCATTTCAGTACCCTTTATCTGTACATAGCTCTTTCTTATACCTAAGCCTTTAACAGACATTTTTCCAGCTCAAAGGGTACTTTTAAAAAGAGAAACTTCCCAGCATTTAAGAGGCAGAGGTAGGCAGACTTGAGTGTCTGAAGCCAAGGGGTGGGTGAGGGTGAGCTCTAGAGCACAGTGGGAGAGGCATGTGTTCACTGGATAGGGGGTGGGGTGCAGGTGAGGCAGGTACCTCTTCAATGAATTAGAAAGTACTGACTGATTTCATTAAAGTATATTTTTGTGTCTGTAGTTTGTGAGTCAAAGAAAGTTATAAAATGTCTTATTAGGGGGCTTTAAATGTTTAAGTGCTGACCATCCATAAACTCCAGTTCCAGCAGATTTGACATCCATGGGCACTGGCATATTCGTGGCACACATATATGCATGCAGGCAAAACACTAATATATATAAAATAATAAATATGAATGTGCTTATGCACCAAGAGTCAATACTTCAGTGATGCATAAAGTAGTGAAGGTAATTTGTATTTTTAATTTTCACAAAAAAGAAAAACATGGTTTTATTTTTAATCTTGTGGACACACACACATACACACTCACAAGCACAGTGTCCACAGAGAACAGAAGAGGACATAGGGTCTATAGGGTCCTCTGGAACTAGAGTTATAGGTAGTTGTGAGCTGCCTGATATGGGTCATCTCTACAGCCTCAAATATCTTTTTTTTTTAAATTTACAAGACAAAGTAGTTTATAAGATATTCTGTTACAGAACTTTACTCTTCATTTCAGCACACCAAAGAAAACAGAGCATGCGAAAGATAAGTCTTTTGTAAGCAGTGATGACAATGAAGATATAGTTTTAGATAAAAGACTTAAGTATTATAGGTATCCTCGGTCAGTTTGGAATCACCCTGTAAGGACACCTATATCAATCTCCACGGAATGGCATGGATATAAAAAAAAGGACCATACTATTAGTGTTGGGAAAGACGTTAACAGTGATGTAGTAATTCACAAAGAAGACAAGAAAGAACTGAGGGCCCCTTCTCCATACTGGACAATGGTGGAGCAAGACAATGCCATCTCTTCCTCTTCCTCCACTGCTGCTTCCTCCGACTCAGATGCCTTTTGGATGGAGGACTATGCACAGGTTGAGTAGGGTGAAAGTCAGCAGGCATCAAAGTTTGGTTAGGTATTGGTTTGCAAATCTGTGACTATAGAACTTTTTATTCTTATTCCTTTTTTTTTTTTTTTTTTTTGTGCCTTACCTGAATGTATAGGTTTGTAGTATTTGTACAGGACTTACCAGCAATTCTATGACTGTACAGAAAAGCATTCATAGACCTTCAGTAAACAGCTCAGGACTTCCCTGTGGTCTATTAGGGTTCAGAGATCTGTTCTCAGAATCACATCATCACTGATTTCAGCTTTTCCAACATGAGTTTTCTTTGTGTTTGGGCTGGTTGTTTACATTACAACCCCCGTCCCCACCCTTTTAGTGATACTTTTACCTGAAATATCAGGTTGACAGTTATTAAAAGGAGATAGTACTGAAACAGGGAAGAAAACACTGCTGCAGAGACGAATAGCTGGATATAAATGAAGGAACTGGCTAAGAGGACTGTTTCTTTGCCTTACTTCAAAGGGGGCAGACCCCAGACTATTCAATTGCCGTCATCCCAAATGAGCAATTTTAAACTTGTTTTTATTTCAAAAAGCCACCAATAATAATCTGGAATTTTTAGTTTTTCTTAATTGATATAATTGGTGAACTCAATTACTGTGTACTGTCTCCTTTAAAACAAAGATGTCAGCATATAATAAATACCTGTTGACTGCAAGAAAAACTTTTACATACAATGCTTTATTGGCTCTAGGGTATCTGGGAATAATTATCCACATTTATGCTTTTAAGTTTTTTACTTCATTAAGAAAAACACAGAATGTTAAGTTAAGAGACCTGACTTTGTTGTGTTTGCTGGTCTGGGCTGAGAAAAGCTTAGTTCTCTCCACTTGAATACATGTTTCTGTTATAACTCGTCAAGGAAAGGTGTATGTCCCAAGTTTCCGCTTGCTGCCATTGACTTCTTACCAGACATAAACGTTTTTGCAGCCTTAAACAAAACACAGAAAGTTAAATAATGTTATCACTGAGAAGATACACCATGCATTTCAAGTTTATGGTCAAGACATTCTAAGCCAGCAATTCTGTAATACAGCCTTGTAGGACAGTTAACTGAGATGGTCAGTACTTTATTCTAAATGTGAACATGTGCGCCCAAAAAGCAGGACAAGGTCTCCAGATGAGGGCAGTGTTGAAAGGGGTATAAGAAAACCCCAGTGACATTCAAAGTCAGGACAGAATGGCTGCTGGTAAGTTGCACTTTGTTTTATATTATGATGGCAAAAGGCCTGTGTCAATAAAAATACCCTCACTGTTAACATAAAAGTAAATTTTATGTCTTGGTGTTCCTTTTATTTTGGAAGAGGGGCTGTTGGTGGTAGTATTGAGAGAGTATGTGGTCCAAGTTGCTTGAAATTCACAATCTTCTCACTTTAGGCTCTTATGCCTGGCTATCTTGGTATTCTCCATGTCATTATTTCAAATTCAAAGATTATTAAGTGTAACAGCACAGGACAGGATAGAGCAGGAGCTCCTATGTTACCCCAGGTTAGCTTTTCTGATGCAAGAGGACAAGGTAGTGAAGTGGGTGGGCAGGGATTCTCATGGTCTTTACACATAAGTATACTTTTAGGATGTCATGATGAATTCTGGGGCCAACTGAAATGCAGGCAGGGATATTAGCTATCTAAAGACAGCCTTGTCTCTCTTATTTCACTGTCACCACACAATGGTGAGAAGATGGTTAAAACACCTCCAGAAGAAAAGGGAGCAGTGTCTTTACTATAGAAGAACCACTGATGATTTATACTGGAGTTCAGCTTATTAGTACTCCAACAACTCAATCTTGTAAGGGAACGATAGTATTTAAGAGAGGATGAGGAAAATGAGCAACAGAAAGTCTTAGGCTGAAAGAATGAAGAAAACCATGATATTGGCAAGCAGCCATGAAACCCATGAAGTTGCTTATCTGACTCCTCCTGACCTCCAAGAGTTTAAAATGGCTCAACCTAATGGGTATTTCCTTGAATGAGGAAGATATTATATGGCCAAGTTATCAGGGAAGCTATCTGTAGACACGATAGTAAAGAGCTTTCCTGCTCTCGTACTGACACAGGCCCCAAGAAAGTTTATGCTGAAAGTGGATCATTAAGGTTAAACAATCAGAGGCTGAGACATAGATTTCATTTGCTTACCTGTATGACATCATCATCAGCTACAGAGTCAATCTGTTGAAGGACAGTAGATGGTGGCATATACGAACCAGCAGCTAGAGCCTGTGACCCAATTTCACTCAGGAAACCCTCTGAAGTCTCTATGGACATTAGATATCCAGCTTTCAGCTTGTTCCTATCCAATAAAAGGCAAGAGTCAGTTTTTTTTTTTTTTTTTCCTTTCTTTAAAGCAGCAAGACAGTAAATGTATTTCAAACAGGCTATACTGGAAATGAATTACTCGGGGTAAAGGTGCTTGCTGCCAAACATGATGAGCCAGATTCAGTCGCTGGAACCTACACATGTGCCATGGCAAAAGTGAACCCCCATCTCCCCACCAAAAAAAATAAAGAAAAAAAAAGAAAAAAGATGGGGCTAGAGCGATGGCTCAGTGGTTAAGAATACTTGTTGCTCCTGCAGATGGCCTGGGTTTGGTTGCCAACACTCGCACAATAGTTTACAACCATTGGATCCAAGGGATCTGACACTCTCTTTTGAACTCTGAGGGCACCAAGCATGCATGGTGTGCACATAGATATGTGCACACAGGCAAAACACTCGCACACATAAATCTAAAAAAGAAAAAAAAATTAAATATAAAAGAACCACCATCAGTGGGGAAACAAAGGTCATTTGTGCAGTGCTGGGAATATAATCCATGTCCTATATATGAAGGACAGGTGCTTTACCCCTAAATTACAGCCTTTCCTTTCCAACACTGTACTTTTCAATTTTTCTGAGCACATGGTATTGTTTTAGAAAAATCCAGCTTTTAAATAACCAAAGTATGAAATACATAATACAGAAGCTTACTTGGCAGTTTGGACATCTGCACTGGAAAGGTTTCCTCCAGCAACCGCTTTTACTTGGCTGTAGGCAGCCTTGATAACCTAGGGCACACAAGTAAAAACTGGTCATCAGAGGCCAGAGCCTGGGTCTCCCAAAGTAATCAATGCTCCTGTACTGAAGCAGAAACGCACCAGGAAGTTCCAGTGTCCATTGGGAATTCTGTGGTCACCATGTGCTGTTTACAGCTGTGGATTGAGTCTGAAATGTTTTACTGATGCTTGTATGTTTGAACACTGGACCCAACTAGTGATGCTACTCTCAGGTTACAGAGCATTTTTGGAACATGGCTCAGTGAGTAGACCCAGCCACTGGGACTAGGCCTGGAGGGTTATAGCTGGTTCTGCTCCTGGTCAGGTTTTCTGCATCTTAATCCACAAGATGTGAGGAGCTGCCTTTGTGAACTCCTCCACCACACCCTCCTTATTAATACAGACTGAAACTGTGAGCCAAAATAAAGCCTTTTCCTTTAAAAGCTGGCTCTGTCACAGCAATGAGAAATGAAGTTGCACTTACACGCACACATATAATATATAAAGATACAACTGATAGTGTCCAAACAGCCAAGATTCCTAACAAACCTTAAGTGGCATAGGGCAGAAACTGGCTGAAGAAGATGCCTCTTGAGGAAGATTCAATAGATTCAATGTTACTATTTACTAGGGACACATGCAACACATCTGGAACACCAGAGTCCAGTAATGAAAAGGGGAGAAACAGAAAGAATTCAAAGTTTCACTGGCTTTGCTTGATACATATTTGCTGAACAAAGTAGGATCTGGCCCAGGATTTCCTCCACCTCAACCCTGGCACCATTCTGGACCCGTGGCTCACTGTTCTCTGTAACCACCGAAATTCTAGACTTTGAATTACCCTCCACATTTGTTACCCATTTCCATGCCACAACCCCAGATATGAACATAACCTAGAACTGCCTAAGGTTATACAATCCCTTCCAGGTCTCCAATTCTAAAGCCCCAGCCTATCTTAATCATTCCGTCCTTACTCTTCCACTTTATTAAGATCTCTAATGCCCCAATCTGTCCACCTCCTCCCAATCTTTCAGGCCAAACTCATCATCTCTCTAGTAACTCCTGCCAATCTTTTCAACTACTTCCCAGTTCTAACTTGCCCACTTTCAGGACTCTGACCTGGCATGAATCCTGTTGCCCACCTCCTTCATTGTCCTATTAGGGAGTGAATGCCAATGATGAAAACTTATAAACCAATCCTGGGTGATTATGCTAGAATCCATGGTCACTGTTTAAAGATGCCTGTGGGTCCATTCTTTGCTTTTTGCCATTCACTCCTCCAAGTCTCAAATTTTCTTTAAGTTTCTCTTACCTCCATGTGTGACTTAGTATTGCCTCCCAGCATTAGCTTTTAAACTGTCCTGTGTTCTAGATTACACTTACTCCTCCTGCCCCAGACTTGAACCATTTATCATTTTCTAACTTTTGTATCTCCTTGAATCTATCTTTATGAAAAATTGCCCCACAACTCTTTCAGCCTTTTTACAGCTCCTCTCATCTACACTAACCTTTCATGCCTTTGCACTCAACACCATTTTCTCTTCTCTTGCTATTCCCTCTAAACTCTCCAAATTATGTTGCTTCCCAGGACCTCAGTTGGTTTTCTTTTCCTTCTATTTTTTTTTTTTTTTTTGAGAAAAGGATTCATGTAGCCCAAGGCTGGCCTAAAACTCATTATGTAGCCAAGGTTGACCTTGAGCTTTTGATTTTCCTGCCTCCAGTGGTTCGTACTGGGATTATAAATACTCAATTACAAGCTTGTGCCACCACACACAGTTTATGTGACGACACTGACTGAACCCAGAGCCTCATGCATTATAAGAAAGAGAGCTACACTCCCAGCCTTCTTACTAATACCATCTCTACAAAGAAGACCTACAAAAACACATCTTGGACTTGACCTCTCCTGGGTTCTGAAGTACAGATGTCAGAACCATATGTGTAAGTAGAACCAAAGTTTGCACTTCCCCTTCCTGTAAGCATTAATATACATTTTAAAAAGTTTTCCCCATAGCAGATAATTCAGTGATATAGCATAGAGATCTTTGGCAAAAAAACATGGTATTCAGACATTTCATATTAAAACACAGCAATGGGAGAAAAGCTTTGGGAGTTAATGAGTTTGTAACTTACATCTCCAGCAGCAGCAGCCTGGGAGACAGTGTAAATTCCAAAGAGCCCAGAATCTGAGTAACTGGCATTAAATGCAGAAACCTGAAATATAACAGAACTTTACTGTATAATATTTTTCCAGGTAGAAGGTCATAATTTTCCCAAGGTTGTTCAGATAAAAATTTGTACCTTTGTAATATAAGCAAAACAGATAATTCTGGTGAGGTCTGAAACATTCTGTATACAGATTATCCCCTTCAGAAATGCAAAGCTTTAAGTTTTTGTGTCATATAAATCTTCCTAAAACAACTGTTTATCTTCCTCTGTATTGGGCTTTTCCGAGCTTCTCTCGATGGGCAGCATAAATATAATTGCAGCATACAGTATGTAAGTGATATATACAGTAAGTGATGGACTGTGGACTGTAGCATGTGACAAACTAGATTTATTTTGCTGTTGGTACTGACTGTGTGCAATCTGTGTGCACGTCTATAAACTAAAGGCAAAGGCCTAGACACAAATTTTGCTTGGTGGCCACAGACATTTAAGGTAGCAAGAAATTTAGCTCATGAATAACAGGACGAGTCAAATTTCAAGTTCTTGAAGTTGACTTTGTGTGTCCAGAACAGCATTGTATAGTATTTATGTGGTCTATTTAATATACACATACATATATGTTAAGTTGTTAAAAGATGTAGATTTTCAGATTCTTGAAACAGATTTATTAAATCATGTCCCTGTGAATGCTGCCTGAAAAGCCCATATTTCAAAACTATGTTCTAGATGATTCATATGCACGATGAAGTTTGAGAACCATTGGTTTAGTCTATGTAAAACATAAAAAGAAATACATTTCAAGTTTATAATTCTAAGACAATCCTAGACACACTTCAACTTCTGGCTCATTTCTGAACAAGTCCTAGTCCAATGTTCTAACAAAAAGCATTAGTAACATTCACTGGTGAAAACCGACACATCAAGAAAATAATGATGACGAATCAAGTGAAAGAAAATCTTCAAGAGATTAGATTTAAGACAAAGGACTTTAAACTGTGTTTTAGGGAACTCTAAGGCTCCATACAGAAGATTCAGGGGGTTTCATAGTCTTCAAAATTTCTTTAGAAGTTAAAATGCTTGTGTTGTGCACTGTAACTGGGAAATAATATACAAAAAGTTCCTCTGCTTAAAAAGGTTAGAAACTACCACTCAAATGTTAAGCACAGAGACAGAATCCACAAGAATGTTGATTGTAATTTCCACTTAGGTGTCATACAAGTGAGTGAGGATTTACTAAAGCATAAACCTACATGTCCTGTATACTATATTAGAAACTGACCACTGGTCAGTCCTACAATCTGTACAGGCTCTACATTTCTGTCTTTTTCTTTCTCTGAGACAAGGTGTTACATAGTCTGGACTGGCCCCAAACCTGTTATCTAGACTGGGCTGGTTGAACTCCTAATATCACCGTCTCCACCTCCCACGCTCTAGGATTACAGATGTACACCATCACTCTCAGCTCATTTACTGTCTTTTAAAGGCACACTAAAGGGCAAGTAGTTATAAATACATGGCCGGCATATTTCTTTTTCTTTCTCACTTGAGGCAGGGTCTTGCTATTTAGTGCAGGCTAACCTTGAACTCCTAATCCTTCTGCCTCACCTTCCAAGTGTTGGGATTACAAGAGTATGCCACCATGCCTGGCTGACATTTCATACACCCCTGATGCAAATATCAAAATTTGAAAGTATTTTCCTATCATAAAAACGTCAAAAAGTTAACATGGACATAGTGGCACACACCTAGCATTTGGGAGGTAGAGGCAAGAATATTAGGTGGTCAAGGTCATCTTCAGCTACATAGCAAGTTTTGAGGCCAGTTTGGGATACACGAGACCCTGTCTCCAAAAATAATAAAATAAAATAAAGATGTTATTATGAGCCTTCAGTTTTTATTGTCATCATTTTTGTGTTAATTTAATCTCAAACTGGTGTGTGACTGTAAACAATTCATTGATTTCTTTTTGCCCACTTGCTTTGAAAACAAAGAACAGCAAAACTCAGGAAGCAGCCACAGGAACAGAAGCAGACAGGAAGATACCAGTCAGAAACTAGGGAAATAAGGAAAACGAAGTCTTTCTTTTTTTAGCATTTTCTTTCTTCATAAATTTAATGCATTTGTATATAACTGTGCATATATGCTCATGTATATGTATGTATGTGTAAAGACCGGACAAAAACTTTGGGTATCATTTGTCAAGTAATGACTACCTTTGTTTTTTTGAGACGAGGTCTTTTAGTGGCCTAGAACTCACCTAGTAGGCAAGGCAGACTGGCCAGAGATGCCTAGAGACCCATCTGTTTCCACCTCCCCAGCACTGAGATTATAAGCATATACCACAACACTCAGCCTTCTTACATGGTTTTTGGAGATTGAATTTGATCCTCATGCTTGCAAGGTAAGCACTTTAACCCTCCCTCTGCCTCTAGTGTGCTGGAATACCAGGTTTGAGCCACCCATTCAAGCTTATATTTGTTCATCTTAAATTTTAAAATCAAACTACTGTTAATAGATAATCAGGATTGTATCACAAATAACATGTTTCTGAAAGCTAAAACAGGAGATATTGACTGCTCAGACTCACATCAAAAGGCAGGTGACTTCCTTTGGCAACACTCTGGCTAAGGAGGCTGGTGGTGTTGTTGCCCCTCTTGACATGTGGTCCAGCACCAAGAAGATACTGAAGTACACTAAATGCATTTGCTTCTGCATTTCCTATGGTAGCACTTTCTGCTACAATAGCAGCATGGACCAGGTTGTCTCCATTTTGCTCTCGAATTTCACCTGGGATCATATAAAGAGCAGTAAGAAAAAAAGCTTTATTACCTTTGGCTTTATTCATCAGCATTCTCTATGACACAGTACTAATTAAGAATAGGGTTTGTGCTTTACCACGTGTTCCTACATTCACTCCCCATTCAAAGCATGTTTAACATACCTGAGCCATCTAATTCTTTTCCTGTACTGAGATGGTTTGGTAGTAACAATCAAGCCAATACTGTCCCAACATGTTATTTCTGCAGAGAAATGCCACTATCATATGCTATTTAACTTAGGAGAATAGAATACTTACCTCCACGGTATTTGGCTTTTTCGCCAGCTAAACCAAGGCCACCCCTCATGTTGAGAAATTGTTCAGCAACTTGCTTTAGGACAGAATGACTCACACCTGTTTTAATGGAAGAGAAAAACAAAGCTAGATCAATATTTCTACAATTATAAAGCATCTGTTTTTCCTTGTTTTAAATATAATTATTAAATACAAATAAAGGCTTCAAGACAGCTTAGCAGGCAAAGGCACTGCATCAGTCTGGAGACGTGAGTTGTATCCCTGGAACCCACCCAAGGACGGAAGGAGAGAATCGACTCTACAAAGCTGTCCTCTGATTTTCATACACGTAGTAGTGGCATGTGCTCAGCTGCTAGTCATGTACACATATATACTAATAAATTATTTTTAAAAACCTCAAAATACACAAATATCACAGAAATAAACAGCAAGGAAAACAGGAAATTTTCCTGCCCAAAACACCATGTTTCCTAGTATCAACTTACACTTTATTATTAACTATTATATACACCTAGATTTTTTTCTATAATACTAGTATACATTGTCTTTCAAACATCCCTCCCCCCACCCCAGACAGGGTTTCTCTGTGTAGCTCTAGCTGTCCTTGGACTTGCTTTGTAGATCAGGCTGATCTTGACATTCGTCTACCTCTGCCTCCTGAGTGCTGGGACTAAAGGCATGCACCAACACTACCTGGCTCATTTTTATTCTTTTGTGGTGCCAGAGGCTGAATCTAAGGCAGGCCAAACACATGTTCTACCACTGACCTACATCCCAAGACCCTATTTTAAAAGTGGTATTATTCTCTTTAATGTTTCTAACTTGTCTTCGATAATTTCTATCTCTTTTTTAAAAAATTATTTATTTTACGTGCATTGGTGTTTTGCATACATGTGTGTCAGATACCCAGGAATTGGAGTTACAGACAGTTATGAGCTGCTATGTGGGTATTGGGAATTGAACCCATGTCTTCTGGAAGCCAGCAGGCAGTGCTCTTAACCACTGAGCCATCTCTCCAGCCCCAATTTGTATCGTTATGAGTGCATCATTTATTCAACTAATATCTTTTTTTTTTTTTCTTTCTTTTTTTACTTTTTCGAGACAGGGTTTCTCTGTTGTAACTCTGGCCATCCTGGAACTCACTCTGTAGACCAGGTTGACCTCGAACTCACAGAGATCTGCCTCCTGAATGCTGAGATTAAAGACGTGTGCCTCCACCACCTGGCAACTAATACCTTCCTAATGGGCATTTGCACGTTTCTGATAACTGTTAGAACATTACTGCATTACACACCAAAGGGCAATCAAGAGTGAAAAGATAACCCATGTAATAGAAGATAAAGCCACATACTTCATAAGAGTCTATATAGTATCCAAAATAAAGAACCTTCAATAGATACATTCAATAGGTATCAATTAATACTCCCACCAGTAATTCTTTTTTCTTTTCAAGACAAAGTCTCACTATGTAGCTCTGGTTGGTCTGGAACTCACTATGTAGACCAGGATGGCCTCAAATTCAGAGCGATCTACCTGCTTCTGGAGTGCTGGGACTAAAAGCATTAGCCACCATGCCCAGCATGCCAATAATTTTTGACAGTGTGTATTTCTCCAAATCTTAGCTAGGAATAGGAAGTGTCAACCTTTTAATTTTTGCCAATCTCACAGTTTAAATTTTTCTTAGTTATTAGTGATGCTCTTTGTTTATAAAATTTTACCTTTACTACAAATTTTGCTAACACTGTCAAGATTATAAAGGAAATGGTTGGAATTTGTTTTTCAAACAACTAGCAATTAAAACCCTATCATATACCGTCTTCTTACAGTTTTCAAAATGTTCAACCCTATGCATACGTCACACAGTTTAAGTGGTTGCTCTCGGGAAGCCAACTGACATGCAGGCAATCTCAGACTTACCAAGTCCAACCAAAGCCATTCTTGCACTTGTGAAGTGGTTCTGAACAAAGAAATGTAACTGAGGAAGTAAAGAAGAGCTATTAGGTCAGCAAAAATACAAAAGGCTAAAAGTGTACAAGAACAGTATGGTGGGAAACAAATTCCTAGGTTTGATTGTTGCCATAATGGACTACACAGAGAATTAGCTACTGCCCATCACACTGTGATTTTATCACTAAAAACTATGGCTTAAAAGAACAAGACCTTGACTGTGCTCATGGTACACAACTCTTGATGAAAACTCTAATAAAAAACAATGAATTTAAATGGAATGAATGGCTTGAGAATTGTATCTCAATTAAAACTGAATGAATGGCTGGTGAAAAGTGATTAAAGCACTTGCCAAGCAAGTGTCAAAACCAGAATTTGGATTCCAGAACCCGTGGAAATGCCAGGTGGACATGGTTGGCCTGCCTGTAATTCCAGTCATGGAAGGTAGAAACAGGCAATCCCCAGAACTCTGTGTCTGATTAAGAGGCCATGCCTCAATAAATAAGGTGGAAGAGTGATCAAGGATGATCCCTGATTTCAGCTTTGAACCTCCACATTCATGGGTACATGTGTACCCCTACATACATATAAAACATGCATACACATACAAATATCACACCATAGACATAAAAATGGAAAAAAAATAAAAATAGTGAGTGAAAACAAATTAAGGGTATACACTGGCTTGAAGTCAAGAATGAGATGAGATTTATGCCTTTAGTATTATGTGGTTTAAAACAGTACATCTTATTTTTTCTTTTACACAGGTAATATTTTTATACAGGTAACCATACAACACTATAACTGCTCTATAACAGACCTGGTATCATTATACTTCTCCTACCCATTTCCCCCCTTGTTTGTTTCTTTCTTTCTCCCTTCTTTTCCTTCCTTCCTTCCTTCCTCCCTCCCTCTCCCTTCTTTCTTTTCTTTTTGAGATAGGTCTGTCCTACCCATTTTTGAAACCAACTTGTCTAAACTTTACTTGCTATCAGGTTAGTCACCACCAGTGATGGTTAATCCAGCTTATCAAATTGATGGAAAGGCCCATCTTAAATGTGGGTGACAACATCCACAAGCTGGGGTCCAGGACTGAACAAAAAGGAGAAAGCTAGTGGAGCACCAACATTTGCCAATCTGCTTCCTGACTGCAGATGCAATGTGACCAGATGCCTCACACCCTAGTCATGCCTTCCTGCCATGACAGACAGTATCCTCACTCTTGAGCCAAAATAAACTTTCCTCCTCCTCCTCCAAGCTGCTTTTTATCAAGAACGTGATCATAGCAGTGGTAAAAATTACCAATACAGTTTCCAATATAGATTACAGAATTGTCTAAAGGAGTGTAAATATCATGTTCCTTAATTCCCACTGTTTCTGATACCCACACTACAGATGGATGAAGGTGATTCCAAATGAAACCTTAGACTCTTTAAAACCAGCCAACTGAAGCTGGATGCAGTGGTGCATACCTCTATGATCCTGGCACACAAGAGGCCAAGGCAGAGGACTGTGAGTCTGAGGTAAGTCTAGGTTACTATGCAGAGAAAAAACTCCAACTACTTATTCATCCAACCAGCCACACATGGTTACCAACAATCAGTGAGATTTGGGAATTTGGGTTTACATGACTACCTTACTAAGCAGACAAAGCAGGACTAGCATCTATCTTATTAGAAGTACAACTACCTCCAAGGGGGCTAAAAGTTTGTTTTGGGAGCAGGAAGAACAAACAAACAAATTTTACAGGTGAAGTGTATATGTACTCCAGTTTATAAGCAGAGATACAATGTTCTACACTGTAGAGGCACAGTATCTACTGGAGGGACTCAGAGAGTGACTGAAGTGGTATTGATGAGAAATACAGGTTGAACTTTTTATCAAGAAGTTTATAAAGAAGCCATAACCTCTACAAATGGTAAACATCTGTGGACTCTCCGTAGATGGCCAAACTATTATCTTTCTACGGGTATTTTTCTACTGAAGCCGAATTGCTAAAGTATACTACACTAATTTCCTTAGCCTTCCCTTAGGAACAATTAAAAAAAATGAACGAACCAAAACATTAATGACCTTTGAGAGCATCAAGTTTATCATAGTTAACTTCCTAGTATTTGTCTATGAATTGAGTTTTTTGTTTTAAATGGGACTATTTGGTCTATCCTAGTTCATAAACTAATTCAGTATGCTATAGAATGTTTGCATATTTGTTAATATCTTTCTTTTTAAAAAATTAATTGGATTAATTATTATTGTGTATGAATATAGGTATGCCTGTGCCATAGTGAATAAATGGGTGCCAAAAAATAACTTTGGGGAGTTGGTTCTCTTCTTCCATGTGGGGTGTGGGATCAAACTAAGGTCACTGGATTTGTGTGGCAAGAGCTTTCACCTAGTAGCCATCTCACCAGCCCTCAGCGTGCCATTCTACAACAGGGAGCTTATGTAAGTAATCATCTAGTGCTGGGTACTAACTTGTTTCTCATTTTTACAATTATACAGCAATGCTGGCCAGACATTCTCAAAGGCAGTGCTTTACTGTGTGCATGCTTTAGCTACCTATGTGACATTTCTTCCCAAAGGGGAGTCTGACTTCTGAAAAAATTTCAAAACTCATTAGAAGCTAGTCATATGAAAAGTATTATCAATTACAGTCTTAAGACATGAATTATGATCTTTCTCCCCCAGATGTATCTTCACTCAGTATCTCAGAATAGCCTCAAACTTGAGGCAATCCTCCCACCTCAGCAATTCAAGTGTTGAGATTATAGGTTGAGCCACCATACTTGGTTTTATGAATTATGAATTTTGAATAAGTGCCACAGAATGGTAGAGATTAAATTACAAATTGGCAAATCAAATGAGAAGACACTATAGTTTTCTAATCACCAATTAGAAATGAAATGAGAAGAAAAAAAAATCTCAATAATGAGTCAATACTTAGGTGCTGATAGTTCCAAAATTCTCTCTTTGTGTGCGCATGTGTGCGTACACACATATGTAAAGGTCAGAGGAGAACTCTGTGGAGTTAGTTCTCTCTTTCCACTCTACATGGCTCCTGGGACCAGTCTTGCGTGACAAGTGCCTTCTCCCATTAACTCATCTCTCCATGTCCCCAAATATTCTGATAAAAATTGGGGTGGAGGGTAGATGGTAGATAGACAATTAAGATTATATCCACCTATCCACACTTACAGCACATGTATCTGTGCACCAGTTGCATGCCTGATACTGCAGAAGCCAGAAAAGGGCACTGGATCCCTTGGGAGTTATAGACAGTTGTGAGTCACCATGTAGGTGTGCTGGGAATCAAACCTGAGTCCTCTGAAAGAGTAGTCAGTGTTCTTAACTTCTGAGACAGCTCTCCAGCTCCAATAGTCAATGTTTCTTGCTTTAAAAACAAAGTTCTAGGCACACATTTGTCTGTGACATGTGATGAATCTGGTCTGCTGGCCCAGGGAGGCTAGTGTGCTAGAAAAGGTAAATGAGCAAATGCGGGCTGAAGACTGAATAAGAAGTAAGAAGTAGGGCTCATTTCATACATGTCAACAGAAAAGGTTGTAGAAGAAAATACATAGGTATTAACATTGAGTACCTTTAGGCATGTAAGACAGTTTTTATTTTTGTCTCTGAGTCTTAATCTTGGTGTTGCCTCTGCTTAGAATTAACTTCTCCCGGTACATGCTTGCTCGTGTGTGCGCGTGCGTGCGTGTATGGTATATGCGCATGTACAGAGATCAGAGGACAATGTTAGGTGTCCTGCTCTAACACTTTCTATTTTATTCATTTGAGACAGCATCTCTCACTGAATCTGCAGCTAGGCCAGAAGCCAGCAAGCCCCAGTGATTCTCCTGTCTCAGCTCCACAACACTAGGGTTACAAGTACATGAGGCTGCTTGGGGCTTTACATGGGTGTTGGAATCCAAACTTAACACACTTAGCCACCTCTCTAGACACATGTGAGATAAACTCTTGTCCTGCATTTTTTCTTGTTTTAGATTTTCATTTTATGATCCCTTTGGTCATAAAAACTTTTTAGTTAAGATAAAAAAAAACTGTTCAAATAGAAGTTCAGTCAAAAAACAAGTACACATTGGGGGTAGGGGGTGGAGAGGCAGGATGGATTTATTAAAATTAGGGGGTAAAACAAAAATTAACAAACATCCTGAAATAGAATGTTCATAAAATGCAGTTCCATCACTTACTTCCTCTGAGGTTATTTTCCCCATCCTATAGTCAGGACAGTACAAGGGATTACCCAAGGCATTCTTATAGGCAGCATTATGCAAGTTCTCAATGACACCTGAAAGACAGATAAGCAACAGGTACTTGTCAATACAGAGTCGATATCCAAGTTTTCAGAGACTTGAGGTTTGTTACCATACAACCTCCAGCAACTTTTAAAGTTGTGCCTGTGGAAAAGGAGACTGTGAGCAATTGTCTCTGCAAGACAAGTACAATCATTTAATCTGAGTCTGACTTTACTTCCATGTCCCTCCATGGGTAATGAGGGAGTTGCCAGGACATAGGGAGCTATGAAAGCATCAATAGGTTAATCCTAGTTTTTGGGAGTCAAAAGCTACCAATGATCTGGACTAACTCTTTACTGGTACCCTGGCACTGTTGTCCCTGACTTCTCATTTCTCTAGAACTGTATTTCCTACATCTGTTCATTATTTGGGCACACCTCCTGATGCCAGGCACTGTGCTAGTTGCTAGAAACATAGAGATGAGTCAGATACAATGGCCACTCTCGAAATGTTAAGGGGAAAAATTATGAAATAAATTGTTATGAGTACAATGTTAGAGGGGAAGTATGCAGCTGGGCACATGAAACAACAGTGGGAAATGGAAAATGGTGAAAAAGAAAATCTGGGAAAAGTCTTCTAGACTATTGAGTAATTCCCAGGTGAATCATTTGTGAATAGCATAAAACACAGAGGAAACAGACAAAGCAAAGCAAAGCCTAACTCTAGGGGAAACAGTTCTGAAAAGGGAAGATGTAGGGGCAGGTACAACGCTACAAAGAAGAAAGGCTTTTCAAAGTCTTTACTGTTAAGGAATGAAAATGTTTAAGGAGATAGGTATGTTTAATCTGATTTAAACATTAAACACATAGACAAGTATTGAAATGGTTCCCATTAATAAGCACAATTTTTATATATCAGTTAAATAATAATAATAAAAACTAAGAGAAAGGGGTTAGGGTCAGATAAAAGCTATAAAGGCTAGGCAAGAGTTTATCTCTAACTCACAAGGTATTTTTAAAGGATGTTCACTTGGTTTTCAAAGCAGAATTACTGGCAAGGAATCCAGAAGTTGGACTAAATTGGTAATGTTAGAGGTGGAGATGAGAGCAACCAGGAGACTTAATAGGGCATGTTTGGTCAGAAAAAGATGAGGGATGGAACCCTGCTGATGAGAAGCACCCACTCTGGACAATGAAGTCATCTCTTCTACAATCTTGTCATTAGATCACATTCCTCTGCAACACAAAGCATCACCATGAAATACTAGCCAAACAAATCTCTCACTAAGTTGCAGACAGGTTCTTTCTTAAGAGGTCTCCATTTGGTCCCCGGAGCCACTCAGAGCCATTACAGCTGGTTCCTATTCTGGTCCATCTGCTCATTTTTACTCCTACCAGAAGCTGTATAATTTCTAAAAGCCAGCAGTGTTTGTTTACAGATTTGTTTTGCCAGCTGTTATCTGTTAAGGTTATATAATCACAACATTATAAGTATCAATACAAAAGTTATTTTAAGAAATATGGAGTATGTTTTTTCTTAAATTTTATTAAAAGAACAAAAACAAAAAATAAAAGAAAAACACTTGGGGCTGGAGAAGTGGCTCAGCCGTTAAGAGCATAGGCTGCTCTTCCAGAGGATCCAGGTTCAATTCTCAGTACCCACATGGTAGTTCACAACTGTCTCTAACTCTAGTTACAGGTGACCTGACACCTTCACACAGACATACATGCAGGTAAAACACCAATGTATACACACACAAAATAGAAATAAAATATTAAAAAGAAAAAAAATTATACAATATATTTTGCTCATGTTTTTCCCACCCAACATTCTGTTTTTTCTCTTTAAAAACAAAAACCAAGAAACACACATATATTCCCACAAAAACAGAAATCAAAATGAAAAAGCAAAAGGCCAATAAGACAAAAAGTGTGGGGTATGCATTTGAAGGACCTAGATGGGGGAGCTAAGTGACAACAGAAACATGTAACAAACAGTAATTTACAACAGTAGAAGCAGGAAAATAAACTGCTGCTGTGTTTTTTCCAAGCAAAAACAATAATAAACACAATGAGGGAACAGGGAGAGCATGTAGGATTCCACTATTAATTTGCTCACTATCAAATGTGGAAAACAACTGTACAAATGTTTTGTATATAACAAAACAAACAAGACTCTTAAATAACAGAGCACATTTTGGGAGGTATTTTCATGTTCATGTAGGATTTTCTTTACAAACTGATCTCAAAACCAGTATCTTGGAAACAATGGAACAGAATCTGCAAATGTACTTACGAGTCTGTGCATTTTGAAAGGCAATAGCTTTGTCAATCTTTAGCTGAGACTGGAGGGCAGCTACTTCCCAGCGGCGAAATTCTGGTGCCGTAGTGACATTGAGCAGGAACTCCATCAGGATTTCACTATAGAAAACAAGTGGAGAAACACGGGTCAAAAATTTACACTGGAGTTACGACACATACCTTTAATCCAGCATCTGGTAGGTGGAGGCTGGAGGACTCTGTCTAGCCTAGGAGACCTCTGGCCTCTGCCCCACTAGTACTTTTCCACAGCCAGTTACTTTCTTTTTCCTTTCACGTCACAGGTGTTTTACTGTCCTCCCTGCTGTCTTCAACTCCTTGTGGTTCCCTTTTCAGCTCCATGAACTACACCTACACACATATATAAACATTAAAAGTTAGGACCGGCTGACAGAATATGTTATTTTGTCTTTCTGATTTTAGGTTGCCTTGTTTAATACAAACTTGGTATTATTTCCAAAAGCAGATGCTATTTCTATTTTTATTATAAACTTTTTTCTTTCGATTTGAAAAAGTTTTATTATGTACATATGCCTCTATGTATAGGTTTATAAACTTGAGACCCTAGAGCTGGAATTACAGGCAGTTGTGAGTCTCTTGATGTGGGTGCGGGGAACCAAATTTTGGTCCTTTGCAAGAGCAGTGTGCATTCTTAAGCACTAAGCCATCTCTGTGTCCGCTGAACCTTTTCTTTCAACTGATTTTTTTTTAGTTAATATACTAGTAGGTTTCATTATGACATTTTCACACATGTCATTGTACTAACTGCCTTTAGTATTCTCATAAAGGCAGATGATCTATTACATGTAAGTACTTACATATCATTCCGTATGCCTTCCACAGTGTAAGCCGTATTTTCTCTTGTTGCAGTCACACTGAATTGAAAATATTACAATGAATTTCCTGAATCAGAAAATAACTTTTTTATATACTCTTTGCTAAAGCATCCAATATTTGGTACTACCAGTGAAAATAATATTTATATTCAACTAAAATTTTAAAGTATTTTTTTAAAAAAAAGCAAATAAATCTTCTTAAAAAAAATCAAATTTTGACTCACGCTACAACATGGGTGAACCTGGAGGACTTTATGTTAAGTAAATTACTAATGAACATGTTTAGTATAATTTATTCATATGAAGAACAAAACGACAGCAGAATGTAAAACTACCATTCCAACAAAAGGACAGTGAAAATCAGAAAAAATAGGACAGTGGCCAAGGATGAAGGGAAGTCACATTTTACTGAACAGAGTTTCAACTGAGTACAATGAAATTCCAGAGGTGGATAGTGATAATGATTATCAAATGTCACTTAATGCCATGGAACCCTAAATACATTTGAAGTGAGAAATTTTATTGTCCACATATTTTACAATGAAAAACTAAAGGGCAAATATTCAAGATTTCATTGTAGCCTTTTGATAACAATTCCCTTATTCTCTCCAACTCTAGAAACCATAACCCTAAGTGTTTTGTCTTTAAACTCTTTATGCAGATATAAAAAGATTTATTTCACTTAACTGCTGTGTAGTTAGGAAGTAAACCACTAGTTCTATTTTTTAAAAAAAAGATTTATGTGTATGTGTACATGTGCCACGTTACGTGCAGGTGCCTGTGGAGGCCAGAAACTGGTGTCAGACACCCTGGAGCTCATGTTATTTGGGGAGCAGTAGGCATTCTTAACCACAGTTATTTCTAGCCCCAAGCTGTCAGTTCTTCACAGTCCTATCATGGCTATCATTCTTTACCCAATTTCCTTAAACTAGACTTTTAGCTTCTAGCCTTTAAAAACTAATAACAGGTATGGTATCACAGTGCTACACTGCTGACACTGTTTCTGGTTTCCTCTTTGGAGAATAGTCCTTTTCTAACTTTTGTCCCTTCCTTCTAATTATTTTTTTCTTCTTCCTTGATTTACGTTTTCACTTTTCTCAATCAGAAATCTTTTGCATATTGTGTATACTGTAAATATCTACTCCCAATCAGTCACGTATATCTATGCACACAGATATGTATACACAAATGTTTCACTTATTTTATGAAAATTCATCAACTTTTCTCCTTCAGTTTAAGAAATCTTCAACCTCTTTGTTAACAAAGAGGATATTTCTGTGTCCTCCTAACCATTTTGAGACAGGATCTCACTGTGTAGTCCTGGCTGGCTCGGAGCTCACTGAGATCACCTGCCTCTGCCTCCCAAGTGCTGTAATTAAAAGCATATGCTACCATGCCCAGCTCCCTCCACCCCTAGGATTTTATTTTGAATTATGTGTATATGTGTGTCTGTGAGGGGGCATGTGCACACAAATGCAGCTTAGTGGCCAGAAGGTGCTGCATCCCTGGAACTTGAGTTTCAATAGATGTGAGATGTCTGACATGGGTCCTGAAAACCAAACTCTGCAAGAACAGTGTACTTTTTTAGCTCCTGAACCATCTCTCCAACCCTGGCTATTATTACTATTTAACAAACCTTAATTTACCACCAACTGCTTCAATCCCACGGGTTATCTTGAAAGACGAAGCTCCTTTGGTAGTCTTGAAAAAGAAAGGATGTTTTTCTTAATAGTTCTCAATCCAAGTCTGCCAACATCATGCTCTATCAAAATCTATTATCTTCATTCTTATTAGCAGATCCATATAAAACTTTACTAAGTAGGTCCTAACTAGCAGGCACTTTAAAAATAAGAATTATGACATTTAACAAAACACATTCCATGTATGTACACATACATATATATTTTTATTTTGTATTTCTGAGATAGTCTCTTTACATAGTCCAAGCTGGCCTGTAACTTTTGAGTAAGGTCACATTTACCTCAAATTCTAGAATGGACTTTGCCTCAGCTTCCCTGAGTTCTACAATTACAAGTCATATGCCAGCATATTTGGCTTAGACTTTAATACAAAATACAATTGTGTAAAAATTCCATTAGCAAATATAAGCTTACTAGACTTGTTAATTCTAAAGAGACTTGTATATTGGTAAGACTTTATGGGTGTAGCTTCTGACATTACTAGGATACACAATCTTATAGCAAATCCCCTCATCCCTTGACTCTTTTTGTCCCCTCTTATATAATGTTTCCTGCATCTTAGGTGCGGGAATATTTCTATGTGTTTCCAACAAGGACAACACCAATGGCCACGCCAAAGAGGGAGAAAAGTCCATAAGGCCTCAACCCTACACAAAGAACTATAGGCAACCTAGGAAAGACGGGAGCAGGAGGTGTCTTCCCCAGGGACGAGCATACTAATTGGTTGTCCGCACTGAAAACATGCATACAAGTAAACATTCAGACTAAGATTATATTTAAGAATATATAAACATATACATATATATGCATATGGTAATAATTAATGAAAAAAGAGATCATGAATTTGAAGGGGAGTGGGGAGGGTACATGAGAGGGTTTGGAGGGAGGAAAGGAAAGTAATAAATATTATAATCCCCCTCCAAAAGAAACTTGTATATGGGAAAGTACTATTTTTTTCAATTTTTGGAACTTTCTATTAAAAAATTGTTGCCCCACCCCCAATTGATCCCTTATGTTTTAATGCCAATATCCAATAGGATAATAACAATTGTCTGTGGCTAATATCCTGTGGTTTCTCATTTTATATTATGGATTTTATAGAGTTGAACAGCAGTCCTTCACAATTCACATCCACTTAGAACCTAGAAATGTGATGACTTAAGAAACAGGGTCACTGTAAATAAATTAGGGTCAAGTCATACTGGATTAGCAGGAGCTCTAAATCCATTATGATAGAGGTCCTCATAAGAGGACATCTGGACGAGGACAGATAGAATGTCAGCTAAGTGACAAAAGTAGGTAAGGGAGTGATGCAGCTTTAAGCAATGGAATATGAAGGGTTATTAGTAAACAGCAGAAGCTAGGAAGAGGAAAGGAAGGATTCATCCCTATGGACATATGGCCCTGCTGACGCCTTGACTTATACCACAACACCTTGACTTTGATGTCAGGCCTTTAAAACTGTAATAGGATATATTTCTTTGCATAAAGCCACTTAGTTTGTGTAAAAAAATGACAGCTCAAGGAAACAAATACAGGGACATTGCTTTCAGGCTTTTGCTGTTGTTGTTAAGACAATAGTTCGTGTAGCTCAGGGTAGCCTCAAACTCTTGATCCTTGTTTCCCCCTCCCAAGCACTTGGATGACAAGAATGAACCACCATGCTTGGGTTGCTTTTATATGTGTGCATATATATACTCACAGCCAGAGGAAATCATGGCGTGTCTTTTGTTAATCTCTGCCTTAGTCCCTTGAGACAGGGTCTTTTCTCACTAAGCCTGAAGCTAGCTTTTTTAACCTGGCTGGTAGAACAGCAATCTCACAGGATCTGCCTATCTCTGCTAAAAGTACAGGTATGCATGGCCATACCTGGTTTCTTTACATGGGTGCTGGTATGTAACTTGTTTAACAGCAAGGGCTTTACTTAATCATTTTCTAAGTCCCTTATTATTTTTTTTCCTGCCTACAGGCCCAAGATCACACTTAATTTCCAAACATTAAGGCAATAAAGATACTTACCAAATTGCATGCAAGACGTAGTAAATGAGAGGTTCCTAAGTTGCTGGAGTCCTCATATCTACTGCCTGCTTTAATGAATAAGCCAATTCTTGATAGAGGAGCATAGTTTTCCAGAGAAGCAATCACCAAACCATTTGGTAATTTGGTAAACTGTAGTGAAGATAAAAAAGAGATGTGACCAATGCCTGTCTTTTACCAAGGAGTATTGAGTGGATGTGTGCTCTAGTGAGCAGCTCAGTGGAACTAACCTCAAGATCTTCAGGCGGCGGAGACACTCCTGCAGGGGCTGCTTTAGTTTTAATCTTCGGGGCAACTTTGAGGGAATAAAATCTCTAAAAACAACAAAGACAGGTTATGTGTGCTCTCACAAGAATGTCCTTTACATGTAAAAGCACTGTATCAGCACCACCACCTCCATGAGAAGTCCAGATAAGTAACTCATTAACAAATTTATTAGCGGTTCAGTCTACCCACGCCATTTGTTTCTGTATACAGTTTTTCTTTTCTTTTCTTTTCTTTTCTTCCTTTTTTGAAGGAATTTTGCAATGTAGATCAGGATGACCTCTGGGACTACAGGTTTATACTATTCTGCCCAGTCCGAGTAATTCTTAAACTTCTACCCATTTGTGATTTATAAAGAATACTGAGTTCTCTATGATATTAAAAAAAAAAACAAACTATGTATTTTCTTTACTTTTTAAGTATCTCATTAATATTTCAAGTGTTTCCTCTAGTTCTAATGTTTTCAAAGTTTTTGAAGTTAGATTGCTATGTCAACACTTTTTTATAGATTTCAGCACTACTGCTTCCTCAATTTGTCAGTCTCTTTATTTTCTAGCTAAAATAACCTCCATCTCCTTGATCATTTTAAGGGCCTTTTCTCAAAGCCCCTAACATCTCCATTGCATTTTCATGTGCTATACTAAGCATATTCAACCAAGGAAGGGTCTTAGCTTCTTTGGCCAGACATTATTCTAAGGTCAAAAAGGCAATAAGTCAAGAGCAGATTCTCAGTATAATATGTAACAACTTGGAGGATAGACCTAAAATGTTCTGCCTTTATTCATATATATGTGTAATATACACATATATATGAAAATTATGCACAAGAGTGTAAAGTTATTCTGATATTCCAATTATGCTTAGGGTTCACCAGGTTACTAATAGACATGCAAGCAAATAAATCTTCACGCTGCTCTAAGATCCAATAAACATGTTTCCATTGTGCCAAAGGATCATGTAAAAGTCTATAATGGCCCTACTCTGCACTGGCCAGACTGCTGTATACTGAACATTCAGCCATCAGTGCTGGGCTGCCGATTTTCACTTGTTCTTAGTATTCCTACATCCCCCGCAGCGCTGCTTTTTAATTATGAATCACAATGAGCTCTTTGTCGTTATCAATTTAGTTTTTTGGATAAGGTATATGTGGCCACTTGTGATTTGGGGCTGTGATTTCTCCAGATGTAATTCCTCGATATCCAAATATAGCAGTCCACACATAACTGTGCAGTAATACTCAGTTCCATTACTAAGCAAGATTTAGGTGCTTCTGAGTAGTGACATTTAAAAAATTTAGCACTTTCTCTTGGTTCCTTTCAGGAAAGACTTATCCTCAACGGTCACACAATTTCTATTTTGTTTTAATAACACACACATCAATTTAGTCTCATGGAAAATAAATGCTATCTCTGGGAACAAACAATTGTTTTGAAGTTTACTGCAGTATTTTTTATTTTGGTCCTTCCCAATCCTTACCTCAAAACTTCCTTTTCCTACTGAAAAAAATGAAACAGAGGGGGAAATTTTGGGGACTTCTGTCTGTCTGCTTTCAAAGGACTGTTCACAATTGGTCAGTCTAGGTGAAAGGAATAAAACTATAGCCTAAATATGTACAATTCTACAATACATACATGTAAGCACAAAGCACAAGGAACCACCATTCCCAGGCCCGGACTTCTGCATCACTGTCTAGCAGTCTCTCAACACAGATACTACTGGCGTTCTGGCGTTGGCAATTCTGTGCTGCAGGGGCTGTTGTACGGTCGGATGGTTAGCAGTACAGCTGACCTCTAGATGCCAGTAGCTCCACATGTAACTGGCCGGTAGAAGCAAATTAGCCTTTGCTGAAACTTAAATGTTCCCATTTTCATCTCTTGATAACCACTATTTCACAGTGCCGACACATGAGGTACTCCCCCAAAGTGACAGCTACATAATGTAGGGTTAGGATGGAGCCTTGAGGAAAAAAGAACAAGAGCCCCTCCTGGTGGAAGCCTTTAAGAGACCAATAAGAGAGCGAGTTACGAATGTCAGGGCACAGTGCTGACAGGAACAACCGAGCCGACACTGTGATAAGCGTCGCACCGTTTATTACACTCCAAGCATTGGGGAAACCGACGCTCCAGGGATAAGCCTAGTAGCAGAGGCCGCAGCTGGGAGAGCAAGGTCGGATGTCGACGGCCTCCGCCCCACCTGCTTCTCCAGTGACCTTCAGGAGTCTCCTGAGAGTCGCCTCACCGCCACTATCTAGGCCACCCTTTTCTCAGCTTTCCGGGCGTTGTTAGCTCTCTCCCGCTCGCAGGATCCGCCGAGCTTCCGAGGCCTCAGCCCGCCGGCAGCCCGCCGGCAGCCCGCCTGTCCGTGGGGTTCACCTGAAGGTCCGACCCAGGCCTGAGGCCGGGGCTGCACACCCGCGCCCAGCCCCCGATTGGCGACAAGCCTCCCCGGCCCTGCCCCGCGCGCGCCCCCGTGCTCACCGAGAAGGACCCGGCCCTGCTGAGCAGCTTCATGGCTCTAGCGTGTGCCCTTCCCCACGGTCACCGCCGCCGGTAGCGAAGCAAGATGGTGTCGGATGACCTAGCTTCCCGGCGTGCCCCGCGAGCTTGCCCACGCCCCCTTGGCCCGGCGACTCTCTACACTCTCCGCGCTCCACTGCTCTGGAGGTCGGACGGGCTTCTGAAGGTGAGAGGCTAGCGGGCTGCTAGGCGAGCGTGCTGCGGGGAGCTTAGGTTGCCCTCTCTGTGTTCTTTTCCTGCAAGAACAAGCAGCCTGGAATCCTAAGTGCGTCAGCAACCGTCCCGGTCACCCGTGAGATCGCGCCACAGGAAACTATGACCCAAATATTCTCAAGTGGAAAATTTCTTTTCAAAATGTGGCATAATTCATGATATCTGCTATATCAATAAAAGTCTCATGTTTTATTATATTGCAAATTTGTCTATTTGGCTTTAAATTCCAAAGCTTGAGTACTATTTTCTGGACAGACATACCACTTTCCGTATGTTAGGGCCTATTCGACATTGTAACTGCTGCTTTATATGGAAGTTTCTGCCATAAAACTCTTAACATTTTGTTGCAGATGAAAATAGAGTCCTTGGAATTGTTTCAACGTAAAATTTGAAAGTCCTGATTTTTACGGTTGAGTTCTCTTTGAGACTTTTGTCTTTTCTTCTGGCAGATTTTCATTGGGATTGTTCTAAACTAACAAGAGAAGTTCAAATCATATTGCTGGAAGAGATCGGCTTTCTTTCTTGTTACCAGATCTATAGGCAAAGCACCTTTCACTGGTTCTTTGAATTGTTTTTGTTTTTGTTTTCTATTTATTGATGTTATTTCTGGGTGTTATTTCTTCTTTTTGTTTAGAGCTTTTCAGGTGTACCATTAAGTTACCAATGTGAGATCTCTCCATTTCTTTTTTGTAGGCACTTAGTGCTATGAACTCGCCTCTTAGAACCTCTTTCATATATCCCAGAGGTTTGAGTATGTTATGTGTTCATTTTCATTCAATTCTAAAAGATTTTTTTTCCTTTGTTGACCCATTTTTTCATTTAGTAGCGAGTTGCTCAGTTCCCACGAGTTTGTAAGCTTCCTGTTGTTTCTGTTCTTGTTGATATCTAGTGTTTATTCTGCCGTGGTCAAATAGGATGCAGGGTGCCATTTCAGTTTTCTTGTACCTGTTGAGATTTGCTTTGTGTCCAGGTATGTGGTCAACTTTGAAGAAAGTCTCATTTCATTAGCTGCTGAGAAGATATATTCTTTTGTGTTTGGGTGAAATGTTTTGTAAATATCTGCTGGGTCCATTTGATTTATGATGTTAACTCCAGCATTTTTCTGTTTAGTTTTTGCCTGGATGACCTGTCCGTTGTCCAGAATCGGGTATTGAAGTCATAATCACTGTGAGAGTCAATATGTGATTTTAGCTTTAGTAGTGTTCCTTTTATAAACTTAAGTGCCCTTGTTTTTGATGCATAAATGTGTAGAATTGCAATATCCTCTAGGTGGATTTTCCTTTCGTGAATATGTAGTCTTCTTCCCTATTTCTTCTGATTAGTTTTCATCTGTCATTTGTCAGATATATTAAAATGGGTACATTTGATTGGAATATCTTTTTTCATCCTTTTACCCTGAGGTAATGTCTATTCTTGATGTTAAGATGTGTTTCTCCGTGTTGGACACACTGCACACTGTGGTGGCAGGTGCCATTCCAGCATGTTGTTGCATGTCCTGCTCTTCATCTGCAAAGAAATTTGACATGGTACCATACATGCAGTGGGTGTTGGACAGATATTTACTGAAGAAAAAACAAAGCAAAGCCTCTTCAGAAGGACTTAGGGGGGTGTCAGAAATATGTAATAGGTCAAATAGAGGGCTGTTATCATTACCTCTCACACTCTACATGACCAAGATTTTTGTAGAAACCCCAGCTAAATGTATTGTGGGTATATACAGGTTTAGGGAACATGCTGAGAACGGAATGAACCAAAATAATAACCTGAAAACCTGTATGGTGATGAATATTAAATTATGTAATAACAACCTTGCTTGTTTAAAATAAATTGTTATAATTCATTTGTTATAGTTCACGCGCCTACCAGGCAGCTGGATAGTCCCGGCCAGAGCTGGGCTCTCATGAGGGTTGGCTGGCTCATTTAAACTCGTTTAAAATAGCCTAGGTTGAGGAAGGTGAGCCCTTCTCTCGATCAAGGTGGGGGCTCAATCTGCACAACCTCTTGAAGCAGGCACACAGGCACACTTCTGTTCAGAGTATCACTCTCCCTGGCTCTAGAAGGTATGGTTAAGAATGAAAACAAGACAAGAGAACAAAAAAGACAGAGGAAAGGTCTCACAGAACCCGCAAACCACTCAGAAGAATAAAGCTGTTTCCTTTTACATTTTGCTAAATTTTCTAATGAATAGAAATATGCGTTCCCTGAAATCAAAGCCATTGTGTGATCTCGTCTAGTAATGAAATGTGTAGTGTTTACATAATCAAATTACATCCCCACCCCTTTCCCGTCTTGTAAAGTCACAGTAAACTGTACTATGTCTCACTTTATGTATTAATAAATGTGTCACACTGTCCTATGTGACAATTAGGTAACAAAGCGCTTTTAAGTCACTTCAGAACGGAACATAAAAAATTTTGGGCACCAGGTCTTATTATGTTGTCCAGGATCACCTTGAACACATGATCCTGTCTCACCCTCCTGAGTGTTAAAATGTTTCTTAATTAAAAAATAAGAAAGACATCTATCATAAAGTCTTTGATAATTTCTCTTCCCAGTTGTGGTAGTCAGTTTGTCAGTCCTCACAAAGATTGAGTGTTGCTGTCTAGATGCTGTCTAGAATCAAGTTCTATCCTAATGGCCGTGGGGGCTGACACCTACATAGTATTGGGAACTGATATTGCATATGCTGGGCAAGCATTCATCACCGAGCTCAAGTCCTCATTCTCTAGCCTCTTTTGTTAGAGGCAGGGTCTCACTAAGTTTCCCAGACTATCCTTCAAGTTTCTCTGCAGCCTCAGTAGGCTCTGAGCTTTCAATTCTCCTACTTCATCTTCTCTGCTAACTGGGATTTCAGGTGTAGGTTATCTCCTTTAACAGTATTTTTGAGTTTATCTCACAGGCAATCTAGGCATTTCACTTAGATATCTTTCATCATTGTTTCTGTTGTTATAGTCTAGGACGCCCCGTAGTGCTGTGGTTGAAAACATGAGACACCACATCAGGCTTCAGAGGCATTCTTAAGTATCGGGTTTCTTTTAAGGTAATTGTGCATGAGATCGTTCCGAAAACAATGTTGGCATTAGGCTTGCCGCTTGCTTTATATCAGTCACTAATTGTTATATCTTAATCTTCTATTCCCCTAACATGTTGAACTGTTTTGTAAATTTTTTTCAATGAGTTTTTCAAAGACTACTTCACAAATAACTTCACAACACTTTTGCTGTTGTGGAAGTTTATTTTTAGTTGTGTTTAAAATAATTGCTTTTGTGCACTGTTGGAAAAAAGTGATGCATAGGCCTTGGAACTTTGTATCGTCTACAGGTGTTGGATTTCTGTGGCGGGGGTGATGTTTGAATTGCTCATGATCTACACCTGAGGAGTTCTGTAACAGTAAAAGCACCTGAGCTTGGATGCTCGGGGTTCCACTGTCTAGCATGGCATTGGCCATGACTGCTGAGGTCTGGCAGAGTTTGCATCTATGAAAATGCCACTCTGTTCTCCTTGACCCACCATAGCAGCCTAACCACTATATTTTGCCTCTTCATTACACTACTTGTTCTTTACAGTGTTTGTTTCCTTTGCAAGGCACGCCAGCACAACATAACAGTGTACCTATGGAGACACATTTTGCCATTTATTGACATTGATGGCAATGCTTCTCCTCTTTCCTCATTAAATACTTATTCTTCTCATGCAAATCTTGGTTTGGGCTAAAGCAAAGTTTCTGTGAATGGAAGTCCTTGGAAAGAGCCATTGGACCTTCTGCAAGGCTGATGAACTGATTAGATCTGAAATGACTATAGGGATGTTGCAGATCCAGAGCCAAATTACAAATTATCTTGGCTTTATCTTCTTGTCTGGAGTAGGACTGGCATGCCATAGACTTTGTGCTTTTTGAAAATAAGGTTTGGGATTTCAAATGATGTATAGCATGTACATGTCTAAGTTTCATAAAGAAATCTGCCCCATATGGAGTGAGTTTTCCTAGAATATAAGTGGGAGTTGGAATATATCGACTTAGATATATAAAGATATAGATGTGTATATATGTGTATATGCATGCTAAATACATGCAGATTGCTGATCTTCTTTGTCACATTGCCTTGAAAAATAACTTTGTTCTTGGTTAGAATTATTAATTTGTAACTAATAGTCTACCATGTCGCTAATCGTTTCACTTTTCCTTATTTAATACCAGATTAGCCTATTGTTTCTCCCTTCTCTGCACCCTTCCTCAATACCTTCTTTCCTTCCTTCCTCTGTGCTGGTATCTAACCCAGGGCCTCCTGCATGATGAACACAAGCACTTGGCCAGTGAGCTGCTATCTTTCTCTAGCCTACAGTTTCTTTTCATTTGAGCTAAGGACAGTTTCATTTTCATTTGACTGAAAATGCTTTTGGACATCTGACTTCTATTCCCACAATGCCCCTTGTGAGAAGAGAGCCTCCTGTGACTTTTTAGCAGCATACCTTGAGCAACAAGTGCAGTCCCAGCAGGCACTTGACAGGATCAAGCCAGTTCTCCTGAGTCCTGCTCTCCAGTGCCCACGTTCTCTCTATTCTGCCCATCTTCTCTTGGAAGCCCCTTGTCCTTCCTCTCAAAAAAGAACAATTGCCATGTTCACGTAAAAGTAGACTTAGAAGGGTTCTAAATATGTGTGTTGATTTTTCTGGTTTTCTTGGAAGGGATTCAGTGTAGTAGGGAAGCCAGCTGTTGTATGGTCCATTCTTAGATTCAACTTCTCATTCTCCTGCTGCTGCTTCCTTTGGATGTGAAAGTCCAGGTTGGCCTCTTCTGCCTTCAGCCATGCTTCCCAACCATTTGATAGACTTCACTTTACAAAGTGATATATAATTGGCTTGGTCCATGCCCACCTCCACTCCTTTATTTCACCTTATTTTTAATACTATTATAAAGAAGTCAGAACTACTCTTAAGGAGAGGTAGGAATGTGTTTGGGAGGATGGGGGTAGATACGTGGGAGAGGGGAGACGGGGGATGAGTTGGGAGAAATGGAGGGTCGGGGGAAGGGTGTAGGGATGTACTACTATATGAGAGAAAACAAATTAAAAAATGTGAAACTAAAAAAGAAAAAAAAAACAAAGAAAAAAAGAACTAAGGATAGCTATAGCTAAAATAATCCAGAAAAATAAAAGAACATTCAGAGGTATCAACATTCCTTATCTCAAGATGTAGGACAAAGCCATAGTAATAAAAACAGCATAGTGTTGTCATAAAAGCAGACATGTGGATCAATAGAACCAAATCAAAGACCCAGACATAAGTACACATACTTATGGACACTTGATCTTCAACAAAGAAGCCAGAAACATATGATGGAAAAAAGAAAGCATCTTTAACAAATGGTGCTCTTCTAAGAGGATGTCCACATGTAGAAGAATACAAACAAATCCATATCTATCACTGTGCACAAAACTCCAGTCCAAATGGATAAAAGACCTCAACATAAAACCAGACACACTGAAAGGACTTTCTATCCTACAACAAGAACACTTATTCAACTATGTTTATAGTATCTTTGTTCATAATAGCCATAAGTTGGAAATAACCTAGATGCCTCTCAATTGAAGAATGGATGAAGAAATGGTGGCGAATCTACACAACAAAGTAGCTATTAAAAAAATAACTACCTGAACTTTGCAGGCAAATGAATGGCACAAGAAAAAAATCATCCTAGGTGAGATAACCCAGTCCCAGAAAGGCAAACATGGTATGTGTTCACTTACATGTCAATGCCAACAGTTACACAAAGGACGAAGGTGTTGCAACCCACAGACTGGGAGAATCCATGAAACAAGGAGGGACACAGGGATCTCCCTGGTACAGGGTTAATAGAACTGATGGTGCAGGTGGGATGGGGAAGGGTGGGAATGGGAAGAGAAGGAACCAGGAGGGTGGAAAGGGATGGAAGGAGAGAAGACCAGAACTGGAGGACATGTAGGGGAAAATCGGGAGACTTAGAGCAGTGGAAACTCACTGGAATCAATGAATGAGACTCTAGCAAAGAACTCTAGTAATGAGGGATAGGGAGCCTAAACAGGCCATCTCCAGTAACCAGGCAAGGCCTCCTGTGGCGAGACTGGGATACCATCCCAGCCACAAAAACTTTGACCTATGGACTATCCTCCCTGCAGAATCTTCTGGGACAATGGAAGGGCAGAACAGTGTGCTAAAGGAGGGAACCCATGACCAGTCCTCCAGGGTAGGGCAGGAGCTAGAGACTGGATATCCAGGGGAGGACTTCTAAAGTTAGCCTGCTCTTCTCATAGATCGGTGCCTAGCAAAGTCTTTATCAGAGAGGCTTCCTCTGGCATCTGATGGGAGCAGATGCAGAGGCTTGAGCCAAATAAAGTAAAGAGCTCAGGGGATCACATGGAAGAGGTAGAGGAGTGATTGGAGGAACCAGAGGGGTGGAGGACACCAGGAGAACAAATCCCATGGGGCCAACTGACCAGTACTCTTAGGGGCTCACGGAGCCTCTAGCAGTAGACATGGAACCTGCTGTGCCCTCCAGCTATGTCTTCAGGTTGAATTAGAAACCATGGAGTAATGCTGCTTACTGGCTTGCTCCTCTGGCCTGTTCAGCTGCATTTTTTTTTAAAATGGTGAAAACATGTGTATGTTAGCTCCTGTAGGACCCTTGTTCAAGAAGAGGCAGGCAAGGGCTTTTTTCTCCGCAGTCTCCTTGAATAACGTGTTACTTGCTCTTGAATGTTCTAAGAAACACTGGGAAATTATGAGCATGAGTTTTATCGTTTGTCTTCATTCTGTGCAATGCCACTTTCCAGTGGGAATGCTAGAGCTTCGAGCCTGTGGGTGTGTGTGGACTGACAGCTCAAGCTTGTGGCTCCTCCCTGGAGAGCTCCTCAATCTGGGCAGAGGAGACTCTGCGCTCAACCATCAGCAGGTGCTGGGCACCTGTGCCTTGTGTTCCTGCTCTGCCCTCGCCACTCCGGTGCAGTAGCACGGTGCCAGGTCTGGCCCCAGCTGAGAGGGCACCGACAAAGAGAGATTGGAAAGCCCCGACAGTGCTGGGAGGGAGCAGGAAATAGGCTGTGTGCAAGTGAGGCTGCAGCTCTCCCCGTTCCCACAAGCTCCATGGCCATTCGGTTTTCTAACAAAACGCAAATTTAGAAAACGATTAAGAAGTTAGAGACTGTAACCATAGGCACAAGACCTTCCATGAGAGCAGCTAGCTGTGACTGCGCTGCCCGGTCACCCATAAAACCAGCCCTTAATAAATACCTTTAATACTTCATTTTCAAGTCTGGAGCCAGATAGACTAGGCTATCTCGGACCCCACCCTCCCTTCATTCTTTCAGTCATTGAGAACCTACCGTGAGTTGGTGCTGGTTAAAACGCTGACATTGACCCATAACGGTGGAGAGTCCCAAGTCTCTGGCCCTTGATCTTGCCAAGTGGAAGCAAGCAACCGGGAGCATCAGCCACGAGTTCTAGGAATCAGAATGAACCTGGGAAAGAGCAGGAAGGTGTGTGTGCAATTGTAGAAAGGGGGCTCTGGGGCTCAGCAGGAGGAGCAGGAGGCAGGCAGGGGGTTGCTGGGAGCAGCTTTCAGGAAGGGAGGCTTTCAGGGCAGTGAGAAGAGGGAGATCCACCTGCCTCTACCTAGAGTGCTGGAATTAAAGGCATGCACCATCATGCCTGACTGATACCTCCTTCTTTATTTTAAGAAAATTTCCTCCAGTAATTTTGTTGAAAATATTTCCTGTACCTTTGACCTGGGTTTCTTCTCTTTCCTCTATTCGTCTTATTCATAGATTTGATCTTTTCACAGAACCCTAGATTTCCTAGATATTTTTATTCCTGGATTTTTTTCTTTAAGATTTAACATTTTCTTTAATTGAGGTATCCATTTCTTCTATGTTGTCTTCAATACCCGAGATTCTCTCTTGCATCTCTTGGTCTCTGTTGCTGAGCCTTACTTCTGAGGTTCTGTTTGCTCAAATCCTCTTTGAGGTTCTTGAGAGTGTTTAGAATAGCTGTTTTAAAGTCATTGTCTTGTGCTTCAGCTATATTGCATTTAGGACCTACCCTGCCGAGGGCTTCAGGGACAGGTTCTTTTGTGATAGTATTTGAGTGCTCTAAATTTAAGACATTTTCAAAAGAGGTAAGTAGAAAAGAGGAAATTCCTTCAGCAAAAGTTGTTTTTCTTTGAGGACAGGGCTATAAGTTTGGTGGAACTATAGTGAGTGTAACACATCAAGGCCCTGACAGTTGGCAGAATGCCACTACACTAGAGTGGGAGCCACATCTGCAGGTGCATTTACACTGGTAAATATTGGGAAAGGAAAACAAGCCACCATCAAACTGATTTTAATTCTAGTAAATGATGAATGGCAACTTGGCTGTTGAATTCTGTTAAAAAGCTGTAATTTGGGTATTTGGAGTGTATATACATGTTTTGACTTGTAAAATACACTAGTTAGTTTACGCCAAGAAACAGTTTAAAATATAGGATTAAAATATTTAATTTGTGTATGTGTGAGTCACCTGATGAGGATGCTGGGAATTTAATGCTCATCCTATGCAAGAGTGTGTGTATGTGTGTGTATATATATATATATATATATATATATATATATATATATATATATATATGAAAAAACATTGTATTGTCCTTCAATAAAGTTATCATATAGTATATTTAATGGGAAACTACTAAATGTTATATGAACAACTCACTAAATAAAATGTCTTCTTTCAGATAAACATTTTTATTTTCAATTTGTACACATTTTGTTATCTCCCATAGATAGATCTGGACTGTTATTTAGATCCAGAAGGGTAAGCTTCTAAAGACCAGGACTCAAGTTCAGCTGCAGCTAGAAAGAAAAAGAATTATAATCTTTACCTCAGAGTGTTCACCGTTAACAATAGAAGTCACTGAAAAAGACTGAGAACCTTATCAGGACAGATGAAAAAGACAAAAATGTATCATTATAATACAGAACTAAAATAAATATAATTTGCTCATATATCCACACTGAATTAATTATCATCAGGGCTCAGTGTCAGCATGCATTCCCATTTTTTCATTCATTTACTCAGGGACCATGTACTAAGCCACTGGGACAAGTACTGAGATGATGGGAGGAGGTGACATATTCCAGCCCTGGACAATCATTTCACTGTATTATCTCCCCACATCAGGTAGACATGCAGTGTCTATACAGAGCCATAGATTTTTTTGACCGAAAAAATACAGGAACCACCGCAACACTCAGAGGGACTCACATGTCTGTGTTGTGTTGGTATTGTGTCATATGAGCTGATATTGGGGGATTAAAGGAGAAAATCGGCCATGCAAACACTAGAGGTAAGAAAGAACATGAGCAGTCCGTGGAGACTAAATGAGGAGCAGTTGGCCAAATTGACGAGTGGTGGGAGAGAAGGCAGAATAGCTCGACAGCAACATTCTGATTTGTGTATTTCTAGTCTCCGTGAGGAAATCAGTATTTCCTTCTCCATGCAAAAGGTAATCCAATGAGAAATAAGTAACAGGATTTAAAACAATACAATCTGTCCTGCCTACTGTGCTGGGGCAGGGGTGGAGCAGAACTAGTGAGAGTGGCCAACCAATGACTGGTCTAAGTTGAGGCCCACACCAGGAGAGGGAGCCCGTGCCTGACATTGCTGGATAGCCCTGAGCCCTAAGGTAGAACCAAATATGACAGGCAAAAAAAAAAAAAAAAAAGTTTGTTGAAATGATTCCCAATGATATTTTGCTATACTCATAGATGGGAGCCTAGCCCAATTGTCATCAGAGAAGCCAAACATTAGGTGGAAAGAGAACCCAAATTGGAGATCTCCATTAGATCCCTCCCCTCAGAGCTTGGGGAAATCCACCGAAAAAGGGAGAAAGGATTATAGGAACCAGAGGGGTCGAGGTCACCAGGAGAACATGAGTTGTATAACCAACTAGGCAGGGCTCACAGGGGCTCACAGCGGCTGAGGTGGCAATCACAGAGCCTCAAGGGTCTGCACTAGGTCCTCTGCATATATGCAATGGTTGCTATCTTGGTGTATTTATGGAGTTCCTAACAGTAGGAGTGGGTGTGTCTCTGACTCTTTTGCCTGCTCTTGGGACTCTTTTCTTCGTATTGTCTCTTGTTGTGCTGGGTTTGGTTGATATCCCCGAGAGGCCTGCTCTTTTCCAAAGGTAAGCAGAGGGTTAATGGAACTGGGGGAGAGGGGAGATTGGGGGTATCTGGGAGGAGTAGAGGGAGGGGAAACTGCAGTTGGGATGTATGAGAGAATAAATAAATAAATAAATAAATAAACAAACAAACAAATAAAAAGATACTCGTAGAATGGCAGCTTGGGAAGTGTGATTGCTTGACTAAGTATCAGTAGGTGATTGTTGTAGTTTTTGAGGAGGTTGACTGCAGATGTAAATGAATTGTTGAGGAACAATGAAAAAGAGAGAGAGGTTTTGAAAAGCCAGGGAGCTAGAGAAATGCAGGGTAAACAGTACTCACTAGGGAGACCTGCTTTTGCATGCTTTTAATATGGAATCTACAAACCAAATGGCAGGGATTCCATTTGCTACTTACAGTTTGTTTTGGAAATTGATAATTTACTCTAAATTGAACATGTACACATTGGGAACATACCTTTATCCACCTCTTCGGCTAGGTCTTTTACCATTTTTTGCTGCTTCTGAAATGCCAGATTTTATAATGTTAAAATTAAGCAAATGATATTGTGGGGATGATATATTACTTAATATATATCTTTTATGATTCCCCTCAAAACATATTAAAGTAGAAGCCTCTTAAAATATATACATATATATGAAGGTGAGCAGTGGTGGTGCATGCCTTTTATCCCAGCACTCAGGAGGCAGAGGCAAGAGGATCTTTGAGTTCAAGGCCAGGCTGGTCTACAGAGAAAATTCCAGGATATCCAGAGAAACACAGAGAAATCCTATCTAAAAAAAATCGTGTGTTTGTGTGTGTGTGTGTGTATATGTGTGTGCAAAAATCTAAATGGAATCACGAAATTATGGAGGAGGTAAAGACCCAGCTATACATCCCTTGCCACCAAGTGAGATCCCTAGACCAGGAATGGGTTACATCTAATTGAGTTGTTGATCAAAGGGGTCTCATGGAAACCTCCAAATAACTCATGCTATTACCAAAGCTATTGCTTACTCTTCACAAACTGATAGTAAAGCCCTATAGCTGAAGACAATACCTACGTAGCTCATTGAACATGGAGAAGTTGTTCTAGTGCTTAACTAGAGCCTTCACCTCTACTGACTGGTATTCATGGTATTGGAAGGTACTCTGCATGCTACCAGGGGAGAAAAGTAAACAACCCATCTACAAATCCTTTGATCTACCATAGCGACCTGCCTGTAAGATAAGTTGGTGCAATAGTGGCACAAATATCGTGGGAGTAACCAACTGCTCTCTGATTGGATTTAAGGCCCACTCCATGAGATGGAACATGTCCTAGTTAGGGTTACTATTGCTGTGATGAAATACTGACCAAAAGCAAATTGGGGAGGAAAGGGCCTATTAGGCTCATACTTCCACATTGCTGTTCATCATTAGAGGAAGTCAGGATAGGAACTCAAGCAGGGCAGGAATCTATGTGGAGGCAGGAGCTGATACAGAGGCCATGGAGGGGTGTTGCTTACTGGCTTGCTCATCCTGGCTTGCTCAAGGCTGCTTATAGATCTCAGAACCACCAGCCCAGGGATAGCACCATCCACAATGGACAGGATAGGCCATGGACCAATGGGAAAACCAAATAGTATTGTTCCGCTAAAGGAACTTAGCAATAAAATGACTCCTAACAACATGCTGCTATACCCATAAATCAGGGCCTTATTCAGACACCAGCTGAGAAGCTACCTCCTGCAGTAGATGGGAACAAATACTGAAACCCACAAATGAAAAATGTACAGACAGAGAGAGACCTTGGAACAGTCATTTCTAAATGGGATGTTTTCCATCAAATCCTTTCCTTTAGGGCTCAGGGATATGAGGGACAGGAATCCTTAAAACTACATTAGGATTGTATAAATAAATTACTTTAGTTACCATGGAAACCAACACCATGTGAATCATCTCTGAGTATACCACAGAAGCAATGTTAGTATACTGCAACTGTGTTTTTATTCTGTAGTGGGACTTTGCCAAGAAGTCTGTCCTGTGCAGTTTCCTTATGATTGGATGCTGCTTGGACTTCTGGGAACAGCTTAGGACATAAAAAGGCAGTGACCAGTTGGCAGTTGACAGTTGGTGGGAGAGCAGGCAGGCTCCAGCTCATGGTAGAGGACAGTTAGTGGGATAGAAGAGATGGGTGTTAGCTCAGTTTTCCAGGTTTCAGACAGATAAGAATAAGGATAGCCAAAAGGGCTGTGACTATTTCTCTTTCCTTTCTATCTTTTTAAAGCTAGAGGGTAAAAAAACAAAAAAACAAAACCACAGTGGGAATTTGTACAAATTAGGATTTAGTTATAAGTTAGGAATCTGTTACATTCAGTTACAAGCAGCATTCCAGCTTGGGACAAGAAAACAGTTCTCAGGGCAGAAGAACAGGACAACAGCCTCCAGTTACAAGTGGATTAGAGAGAACAGGAAGATTCAGTTACAAGTGGAACAGGAGAATCAGGAGAGCAGATTTCAGTTACAAAATAAGGAACCAGAATCCAGTTACATTGTTCAGCTGGGACAGAGATGGAAAAGTGGCCTGGCATTTGGGAGCCTAGGAGCCAAACAGCTCTGACATGAAGGTGTCCTGGCAGTCGGTGCCAGGGACCGCACAGTTCTGAGGTGGGGAAGGTATCTCCAATGGAAGGGTATCCTGACATTTGGGAAGCCAGGAACCACACAGCTCTCATAGCTCTGAGGTGGGGAAGGCTTCCCCAGCTGATCTGGAGTGTTATGGTATAATAACTTCACTCAGCTCCACTCAGCTCACATTGAGGGGAGAAGTTTCCCGGTGTTGCAGCTTTCAGGGGAAATATCACCAGCTTAGCCGAGGTGTTCTTTGCTTCTCTTCTCTTCTTTGATTCTTTGCTGCTGCTTCTCTTTATGGCTGCCTCCACTCAGGAGGAAGTCAGTAGCTGAAGCTGCACTCCCTACTGAGCAAAGTGCAGAAGGTTGCTCTTTATATAGTGTTCCAGGGTGGCCTCTGATTGGTGGGATTTTTTACCCATATTTGAATAGTCTGGAGAGGCTTGAGGTGTCCAGCTCAGGGCCATGTGTTAGTTGGGGCTGCTTCTGCACTGCTCTACCAGGTTGGGGGACCCACAACCTGCCAGGAGTGGGGTCCTTGGTAGTTCCAGGGGGTGGCTTTTCTATGCGGCATCTCAAGTCCTGGAGATCCCTGGCCTTGCAGAGCTAGACTCCCACAAAGGGGAAATGTGTTGCCTCCCCAATGGTCCTCAGCACCATTTGTGGCTCATGGTGGGCCTAGGGGTTGGTGGCTAGGCCCCTGGGTCCCCAGAAGGGTAGTGAGGGAGCCAAGCAGAAGCCCAGAGAGGCAGCTGGCAGCAGGAGGGGCCAGGGTGCTGAGGAAAGTCAGGTTTGTTCCATGGCAGAAACACAGATGGCAGTTCAGTGTCAGCTGGGGTGATGGTGGCTAGGCAGTGAGGCAAAGACCCCTGGAGCACGCCCACTGAGGGAGGAGAGAGTGGGTGGGCACCTACAGCAGCAGTCCTGCATACCCGAGTTTATCACAGCACTGTCCACATAGCAACATTATGGAGTCAGCATAGATGGCCAGTGAACAAATGGATGGATGAAGAAAATGTGCCATATATATGTTCCATAGACTTGGTGACTAGAAAGATGGCTCAGCAGTTAAGACCGCTTGCTACTCTTGCAGAGGACCTGGGTTCCATTCCTAGCAACTACATGGTTTATAATCACCTGTAATTCTAGTACCAGGGGATCTGGCACCCTCTTCTGGCCACGGTCACCAGGTATGCACACAAAAGGCACTTTCGTACATGTAGGCAAAACACTCAGACGCATACAAAATTTTAAAAAAAGTTTTCTTTTTAGAGAACACTTACTATTGTGACCTTTACTTGACGTGCATGAGTCAACTAAGCAATTCAATGTCTCAGCAAATGAAAAGAATTAACACTGCTATCAGATACCAGAATTTGAACGCCAAAGGACAGAAGATAATACATCTTACCTTAAGCAGACTCTTCCTCACAGGCTCAGGAGGAGGCTGAGGGCTGGATGGAGGAGGCTCTGGGTTTCTGCTTGGAATGAAGCCAGGGTTGCATTTTCCGTGTGTCTTATGCTTTGTGATATCAGTACATTTGAGGACAGGCCTTGTACTAAGAGCGTTCTGCACAGTTCTGTTCCATTCTGTCACCAAGAGAATGTCTGTTCTGACTTTACTTAGCTTGCTATTAGTCCTGTGAAGATCGAGAAAGGCAAAGACTTATGGCCTTGTTCCCTAAATGAGTGTGCTCTTTAGAAAGTATTTCATTTTTCTACTTACCAATGTCTTACAGCTGAAAACGTGTTGGAGCATACATTCTGCACTCAGGCATAGGTTTAAATTTGTTCTAAAGAAGTACATCTATTTCCAAGCTAACAAATAATTCAGAGTAGGAGAGAGATGAACACCTGCCAATTATGGGTGACTGCTAGTAGTGCCCCACTTAATAAAACTCACTATCATGCCGGTAGAAATATCTGTTTTTAAAGGGCAAAACTATGTGAGATGATGCTATGCTCATATTCTTGAATATAATAACCATTGCACCACAGGAAACCACAACAAAATGTCATGTGATGATCCTTAAATGTATACAATTAAAACCTCACAATCTAACTAGAAATGGTTGTATCCAGCATAGAAGCTTGGGTTACAAGAGCAATTGGATGAGCAGATTTTCAAATTTTGCTTTCACTCTCTACCATCCACCCATAACCTGGGGCAGAGTAAGCGTTTGGCACAGATGGATAATTCAGAGGAGCAGCCTCTGGGCCAGAAGATGGTTCTCTTGAGGATTTAAAAACAAGATGAGCAGTTCCTGGAGCTGTTAGCTTCTTATATCGTCTCTGAGCCATCCTGGGTAGGACTTGCTGTTTCTTTGCCATCCGCACACCCCAACTACATTGTGAATGGTACTTTGTCCACCGCTGAGTTAACCTTCCCCCAGGACTCAAGTCTGCCTTGTTGTACAGCACAGCAACTGTAAAGTTTGTCAACAGGTAGGCCTAGTGGTAGCACCAGAGACACAGTGGACACAATGGCAGGCAGTTATTTCCCCGAGAGCCAGAATGTGCCCACAGGGTCAGTGTTATTACTGGGGGGTCCCTTTAGGTGTGTTTCTTAAAAAGTAGTTAACTTGTTAATGTTTCTATTTGAGAGAATGTTAACAGACAATTTTATAACAATGCAAGTGTCTTATCAGATGAAAGTCCAATGTATCAGTAGGAGGGAACAGCACATAAAATCAAAAATTAAAAAGGCCAAGTGTTCTGCAGCCACAGTTTAAGTGTAGGTTCATTTCCTGATGGTATTTTCCGGTTACAAGTTGTAGTTTGCTTACATTATGCTTAAGCTTATGAATCTGTTTCAGTGAAAATTACATGTTTGAGGCGAGCGAATGTTCTTGACTCACTTGTTGAGCTCATGTGATAGTAACTTGCTGAGCTCCCGCTCTTTGACACAGCGCTGCTTGTATCTCTCTACCTTTCTTGCATTGGACTCTTCCTCAGCTTCCATTTTCTCGAGCTCTGATTCAAGATTTGCAATCCTGAGTTCCATTTGACTCATTATGGAATCATTATTACTGTCTCTTAATGCCATTGCATGTTTTTTTCCTTCTGATTTTGCCTACAGAAAATTAAAAGGATATACTTTTAAAATAATTACACTCAACACTCAAAATACTTACTGTGCTTGCTTTAGTTTTGAGTGATTGATCACCGGAGTAGTTTTAAATACGTGAACTTAGATGCCAGAGTTTAAAATACTAACATCAACCCGATTAAATCCAAATCATAAAATGACATTGAACCTTGTTTTGTTGGGCTGGCATTTGAACCTGGGGCCTCCTGCTGCTTCTGAGCTATAGTCTTAGTCCTCGATTATCCTCATGCTTACCCTGATGTAATCGAGCAGTTCACAGAATAGATTTGATCCAAATAAAAAACCAAACCAAACCAAAACCAGTGTAGCTTAAGAACAATTCAGAAGCATGGTAAAAGTTCTATATCCCAGATTCTCTTTCCTGCCCAAGGGTCTCGTTTTATGCTAAATTGTCTAAAAAGCTGAAAATGACTATTCTGAAAGATCAATTGTAACTTAATGATGGAAATTGAAGTAATTAAGGAGATAAACAGGTGTCATCTGCGTTCTAGAAATCTCCAACACCAGCTGTTATGAAACACATGAATGACATGCACATGCAGTGCAGTGAAACGAACTTAGGGTGTAACAGATCAGTTATTCTGTGAAAGTGGCTACCTGTCTCATGTGTCTTCTAAATGATGACTTCCTCTCTCCTCAACACTCCTCTCCCCATCTACCTTGTTTCTTCTCCACTCGGACCTACCATGTTCTCGCGTAGCTGGTGCTGCAAGTCTAGTGCATCTCTTTCCAGAGTCTTTTGATCCTTGTGGAGCTTCTCATATTGCTTTTGTGCTATTTTTATTGATAACAACTCCTGCTCAATGTATGTAAATTGTACGTTCAGAGGTAGGTATTTGGAGTTTATAGTTTCCCATTTTTCTCTCAATTCATGGATCTACATGAATAAAATCACATAGCCTGGTAAAAAGGATATAGGCTGGGAAAAGCCTAACAGAAAAACAGTGGCAAATTTTGACATAAATTCAGTTACAATATATTATAATCAATAGCAGAATCTTAGAATGTAATCCATTGAACTTTGTACAAAATCGACAGAATGAAAGCCTCAAAGACCCACAAAAATACACTTTTAAAAATAATGTTTTTATTAATTCTTTGAGAATTTCATACAGTGTATACAGTGTATTTGGAGGATATATATTCCCCTCCCCAACTCCTCCCGGATCCACCCCCACATTTCTAACCAGTCAGCTTGATATTCTCTCTCTCTCAGCTTGCAGAAGAGAACATTGTCAAAACCACCATGATTGGATCTGATATTTACTTCTGTGATTCATCAAAAGCAAAAACAGACTAAGTATGTTTCAGCAACTAGAACAGTATTATGCTCGAAAAGATACCATCAACAAAATGAAAGGTAGTATTGGAGAGATGGTACAGGGGTTATGAGCATTGGCTGCTCTTCCAGAGGATCAGGGTTCAATTTCCAGCAACCTTATGGTGGCTCATAACCACCTGAAACTCCAGTTCCAGAGAATCTGATATCCTCTTTTGGTATCCAAAGTCAGCAGGTACACTAGTGGTATACACACATGTCAAAATACCCATACACATAAAATAAAATAATAAAATAATCTGTACTTTATTTTTTCCCTTTCAAATATGAGGCCTACATTCAGAAAATCCAACACAGATGTCTGAAAGAAAAGAATCTGTGTTGTTGTATTTGAGAAATACGTTTGGAAACACTAGATTATAAGACTTGTCAGAGTCTAATGGGAGCTAGGAGTACAGATGAAGTATTTCAGATAAGGGGCTGTCATTTAAACAAGTAACTATAGTAACTGTTGTTGGGAGCCATGTCAGAGGATACAGCCAGTGTTAGGGCTTGAGGAATACAGCCCACCGTTTCCAGGGGACTGTCTCCTGAACGGCCCCTTCTGCTGCTGCTGCTGCTTCTGCTGCTTCTGCTGCTGCTGCTGTTGGGCATGCTGACTGCTATTAAAGTCACTTTATCTCTCTGGTGGCACAAAAGTTCTGTGGGGTGTCTTTAGTCTCCCCTAATATAACAACAGTGATGATTTTCTGAGGGGCAATGCCACTCAGATGAATTGATGGTTCAGTTGAGACTCCAGAAAGAATAACTGGGAGATGTGCATGGTTAAAAAGACTGGGTCAATGTGTTTTGCCAGCTGACCTGGGGAAAGCAAAACATGTATGTGATTGCTGAGGACTTGCTAGATCAGGTGATTGATGGATGACAGGTAAGTATCAGTGCCCATTGTTAAGTTTGATCAAATTTGATTTTCCTTGTTTTAGAATTATTATTATGAATTTACTGATTCACCTTGAGAACATAAAGACAATGGAACATATAGATTTTCTTCATATGATAAAAAATTAAAATCCTCTTACTTGTGATCCTTTGATTAACTTTAATAGAAAAATAATAGGATGTTTGGTTATTGCTTGGTTACCATAACCTACAGCCTAACAAAGAAATTGGCTAAGAGAAAATACTTGGTTTACAGAACATATGAGAGATGTTTTGTTATGTGGAGGTATTTTCATGATAACCTGCTTAAGGGTTTTTTTCCTCAAAGGGTATATAAGATGTATGTATGTGTGTTAAAGCCTTGGTGGAATGCCAAGGTTGAATGAATTCACAAGAATGAATCCACAAGGCATGATCCACAAGACACCATCTACAAGGCTTCATCCACAAGATAGTTTGCAATACGTATGGTTAAGATGTGCATGTGTAAAGTTTACAAGATGCAGGCGTGTGTGAACTGTATGTGTGTTGAAGATTTGCTTCATCCGCAAAATGCATGAGTATGTGAATGCGTGTGTGATTAGGGCAAATGAAAAGAATAAGATTGTTGAAGTTTGCCTTCTCCCACAAGAGATGTATGTACGTGTATAAAATTAAGCTGTACAGAGAAGAAAAGGCTTGAATTGTATACAGAGAGAAAGGAGAAGGAAAAGTCTAAATAAAGAGAAAAGTCTGATGCAGAGAGCTGAGATCTTCATTCACGGAAAGCATGTACTCGAGTGACTTTTTGCCGACTCCACATCCATCTTCTCAAGAACCCCGACCTGCTGGGGCTGATCCCAGGCAAACTCTTGTTAATTTATACTTTTAAAAAGTGACAGGTAAGCAATGGACAGCAGAAAATACATGAAAATCATACTCTTGATATATCTAGAATATCTTATATCATCTCTAGAATAAAGCACTTCTACAAATAAAAGATAACACAACTTAAAACTGGACATGCCTTCCCAGTGAGAGATCACTCCAGCACTTAGAGATTAAGAAATAAAAAACTCTTTAATAATAGTTTCATGACTGAGTCTGGCTAATGCACAAAAGGGAAGTAGCTAGCCCTGAACAGAAACCCCCTCAGTTTATATAGTTTCACAGCCCCAAGTTACACTTTGAGCAATGAAGCATGTTACACAGTGACAGAAATTCCAAGGGTTGGTTGTCTGGACAAATTGGGAGATTTACAATGTAAAATACTGCCATCGTCATCCCAAGACAGACCAGGGCTGGTTGTCTCAGGCAGCTGTCAGCTAGGGTCATCCTGTCTGCCTGACAGAATTATGCTCTTCCTGATAAGAGATCTGGGGACACTACTTAGCTAAATTCTACTTTGTGTAGCTTAATATTTCCTAAGGAGTTTAGTAGATCCTCCATAACACTAATTTACTATTTCTATTTTCTCCTATACCAGAGGAAAGAATCTAAATAGCCATTTCTGCAAAGAAAATATACAAACCACTGTTGCAGAAGTTTATTTCCAGTTACGTTTAAAATGGTCGTTTTGTGCACTGTGGGGGGAAGGGCTGCCTAGGCCTTGGCATTTGTATTGTCTGCAGGTGCTGGCTTTATGTAAAAGATGTTCGATAGCTCACAATGTGTACATGGTAACACTAGAACACCTGAGGAGCTTAGGTACCAATAAAAATCCCTGAGATGAGAGGCTCGGGGTTCCACTGTCCAGCATGGCACTTGCCATGACAGGTGGTTCCCTCTGGTGATGTCTGGCAGGGTTTCCCACCTATGGAAATGGCTCCTTGTCTTCTTTGCTGAGCAACACTGTAGATGAGCTGCAACAAACTACTAATAAGCACATGAAAAGGCAAGTGCTCATACCATCCCCTTAGTAAATAGGAAAGTGTAAACCTCCACCTCCACATTTCACATCCCTAGGATGGAAAGTTTTCACTTGAAATGGTGGAACAAGAGCATTGGCAAGGGTATGGGGAAACTGTAACCTGTATTCGATGCTGTCGCCTGGAGAAATATTGACACCTTAAAAGACTGAGCAGAGTTACCACCTGACTCAGCTATTGACTCATACGCATTCATGAAAGAAAACTTAAAACACAGGCAAACATAAAAACTTGTAAATGTCGGTCCTCGACTGCATTACTGGCAGAAGCCTCAAGTAGAAACAACTTAAGGGGCCATCCACTGAGGAAGGAATGAAATGTACAGTATAGTCACACAATGGGATGACACTGCTTAGCAGCAGGAAGAAATTAAGTACTGATATGTTTTGCTATAGTAAGCTCCTAGAAGCTGCTTTTGCCAAAAGGACCCTTTTCTCGGGCCTGTCTTACAAGTAAAAGAAGAAGTCATCTCTGCCTTGTTTTGTTCATCCCAATTAACTCGGCATTGGCAAGTTAGCCACCCCCAAAGTGTCTGTTAAGAGTCATTATCTTATGTCTATGACCACTATAGAGTCTAAGACTAGGAGAGCTTTACATATGATGATATTACACTGTGGAACAGAATTAATTACAGGAATGAGAACACCCCTAACAATGCCAGCAGTAAGCATTTTGCTGGACGAGAACTGAGACACCTTCCCCAGGACTGCTTCATTATGCGTACCTTCTTGCCCCTGACCCAGTTCTTCCTCAGTGTAAACTCAAAGGTCACGTCACTAGCCCGGAGATGGACTCGGGTCACATGGCCTTTTACATGTTCCTATTCCCAGTGTGAATACTGATCCAATATCTCGTCTCTGTTTTTCACCATTACTCATTTTTTCGATTTGCGTGTTGGCAAATTGCAACAGGCATGAACACTGAAGACATAATGCAAAGCAAAAGAAGCCAAGGAAAAGGAACCTAGTCTGTGCTCATCCATATGGCATGTACCTAATAGGCAAAGTGATGGAACAGAGTAGATTGGTGGGTCCCTAAGGCTGATCAGAAGGCACGAGTGGTGCCTGCAGGGCATGTGGTTCCTTCGTAGGCTGGTGAGAGCAGTCCACAGTGCTGCATGTGCAGCACTGCAGCTGTCTCAAATGCTTCTGACCTGCAGCTGTTAGAGGACTGGATTATGCATGTATGTTAGTTACATCCCAACAAACAGCTACCAATTAAAATTGATGCTATTCATGATTTAGTGGTTTGTGATGGTGATTACTGTTTGGATTTACAAACCAGCCTGCGTTCAGTAGAATACTCTTTCAATGGAAAATAATTTTTCATTGGCACCAAGTATGAACATTTAAGAATTTTTGATCTCCAAACAAATTAAAAATTACCTCATTTTTTAACATGTTCATTGAAATGTTCACTTCAAGTTCTTTAGTTTTTAAATCTCCGTGGCAACTGAATTCTCCATTTTCATGCTCATTCAATTTCTTCCTCATCACTCCTAAGTGTTTTTTTATTCTGCAAAAATATACAGAGTCAGTATGGAAAGTTTTTTAAAAGAGTAAATGCTTAACAATTTTTCAAATGGACCATATGTTCTATCATGTTTTTACATACATTACTTCTTTAAAAATAAATCTATACATTATGACCTCTCATTTGTTTCAACTCAAAATTATTAAAAGTGTTCTAATGAAATTATAATCTTATGTAAATAATATGAAGAAATTTTTATGGTATTTATGGCAGTTAAAGAATAAATACGTAACCACATGCAGAATTGTTTTAACTATTAATATCTACTTTAGTATTATAGTATGAAATATTAACTAATTATTAACAATTAGGGATAACCCAGAAATCAATAGCCAAGGTAAAGAAGAAAAATGTGAATATTGTGTGAGCTATATGCAAATATACACCATTTTACATAAGAGAGTTGACTATCCGTAGGCTTTGGTATGTGTAGAGGGTCCTAAAACCGAACTTCTACAGATACCAGGGGTGACTGTATTTTAAGTGTATGTGTGCCTACCTATATACAGGTATCTATATATGTAGATACATATACATAACAAGTTTAACAACATGTATACCTCTTGTACAAATGGGTGACACCCATGGAAAATGTCTGCATTATATCATAACTGATGAATAGTGAATTGATATCAGAAGAAGAAAAGAAAGAAAAACCATCCTCACCCCACCCTCCACCCCAACAAAGCTCAGGAGTTACTGTGGAGGAAGGGGCAGAAAGACTGTAAGAGTCAGAGGCAGTGGATGTTTGCAATGAAACAGTGGCATGCAGGTGCAACAGGGCAACTGCATATAATGAACTCGGTGATTTGACAGCATGTACAAGCCCCGTGTAAGCTCAAGGCAGTCTCTGCCAGGGAGAGGGGAGGTGGACATGAAGCCCCACCCCTAGCTGAAGAGCTATTGGCAATTACTAGCTGCTGGGAGTCAGTTTTCTTTAAAAGTGCGGACTCTGGAGTCGACCACCTGCCGGTTTGAGAGCACACATTCAAGAATATATGGGCAGCACGAATTAGAGTTGATGGGTGAAAAAGGAGGACACAAAGTGAGTGGGTAGGAAAGGGGAGGGTGGGTCTGCAGTGGGGAGGGAGGGTAGATATCAAAATAATTCAGGAAATCTCAAAGAACCAAAAAAAAAAAAAAAAAAAAAGAAAAGAAAAAGAAAAAAGAAAAAAGAAACCAAGAAATAAAAATTCAAAGCAGATGAAGAAATGTATGGAGTCATGCAAAAGGCACCACCAGTATTGTTTTCAGGATCATTAGAGTGTTTTATATTTTGGTATCCATATTTTCAGATTGAATTATGAGTTTCTGAAATAAAATTTAAAATACAACAATTTTTATCTGTTAAAACAGTTATACAATTAATTCATATTTAGGTGCTAATAAAATCAGTAAAATAAGCCTGGGAGTGGTTGAAGAGATTTGAAATATTAAAATCTTACTCGGTGAACTCCCTTTCTAATTCTTTATTTTTATTCTTCTTTTGATCCAAATAACACTTCAGAGATGGTATGATTTCGTTGAGTTTCTTTAGCTGTTCCTCTTTATCTCTAGTCTTTGAAAAAAAATTATAAGAATTACTTAAAAATCTTGAGATGAACTATTCTTTCTTAAAAAATAATATCTATCAAGAACAATATGAATTAAGGCAGGTTGCCAAAATCATTATCTTATGAATTCAGACAAACCTCTCATAAAGCAAAGAGGATTTTCACTAACAGCAGGAAGTGGCACCAGCATGAATATGTTAAATATCTGCATCAGTGGGGCTTTGCACATTTCCTGCACCATTCCTGTTAGGGAAGGGAAACACCAGACAGAAATGAGCAAGGAGCTAACTCACCATATCTGCACGTAGTTTCTTGAGCTCTGTAATTTTCATTGCCTGCTGTTGTATCAAAATTTCTGCCTCAGAACATTCAGCTTGAAGCCTAAAATGTATTTTATAAAACAGTTATTCTTACAGATGAAGTTTTTTTCCAGCATAGCATAATGACAAAGGACTTACATTCTTAAAGAATTGAAAAGTAGATGGTGCTTCATTTTTCTAGCTCTGTTTTATAGAGAATGTGCAAATTTTAGGTAAAATGAACAAATAGCACACAGCTTTTTTTCCTTTACGGTGTGGGGACTGAGCCCAGGGTCACGTGCATAAGAAGCATGCTCTATTCATCCCACTGAGCTGTGTCCCCAGATCTAAGGAACAGAAATCTGAATGTCTCATGATCTTCACAGTGCTGTACTTATTATAACAAACGTGATTTTCACATTCCACTGCTAATTTGCTTTGTAAATACTCAGGTTATTTTGTATGCTCCTTTAAAGTATACTTCTGCAAGCAGTCCTGCATCTTCGGAGAACTCGGTCCAACTTCTCTTTGTCGATCCTGTGCCTCTTGCAGCTAAAACAAAGAATTAAAAAAGAAAATCTTACTAGTATTCTGTACAAATCTTCCCACCACATGTTTTCATGATAAAATTTAAAAGACTTATTTATTTTTTACACACACACGTCTGAGTGCTTCAGTGTGTGTAGATGCGCCATGTGCATGAAGGTGCCTGTAGAAGCCAGAAGCAGGCATGGGCTCCCCTGGAGCTAGAGTTACAGACGATTGTGAGCTGCCCTATGTAAATGCTGGGAACAGAACCTGGATCCTGTGTAAGAGCAGCAAGTACTCCTAACTGCTGAACCATCTCTCCTTCCCCCTCATACCAGAATCTTATTAGTCCATAGCCACCATCCCTGTATCTGTGTACTTAAGGTAACTTTTGTGCTATCACTGTGGATTTAACTGAGTTATTGCAAAATCTAAAATACTATGATCTGAGTCATTGAGCTGTCTTATGACAGAAAGAGAGTGTTCTTGTTTTAAAATCATATTTCTTAGGCACTCAAATTGACAAAATTGGTAAATGAGAAAAAAGTGGAAATCCTCTTATGGTGAAAATGTACATGCTCAAAATATTCCTTCAAGTATGGTTTTAACAATTCATATAGATGAATGACCAGAGCTATGCAAGCAAAGATCACAAAACAACATGATGCTCTAGGGGAGAACTGGATGCTAAAGGGAAGTGTGAGAGGCAGCGCCCGGTTGAGGTGCCAGAAAGTCTGTGTCTGAGTCCCAGCTCCAGTTGCTAATAGCTATTGGTCTTGAGAAAATTAGCTTTCTGTGCCTTGGCTACCTTATCAGTGCAAGATGACTACACCATTGAGCACACTGGACTTTATGGATGATTTGGTTAGAAAACATGCATAAAATAATTAGAAGAATTTGAAAGACATAGAGAGCCATAGATAGTGTTTGCTGTTGGCATCAGCACCTAGCTGTTCTCACGCCATCTGCTCCTTTAGGCAGGTGGCTTGTTATCAGAAGCCGTCCACACCGGGCACCTGGAATCTCTTTCAAGCCAGTGAAGGTGGCAGCAAAATGGAGACACTAGACACAACCCCCTAAGTCACGAAACTTTTGTAATTGCACTGCCCCCTAATTTGTTTCCACTCATGCTAACTTCCACTGGACATCCTCTCAGGAGGCAATAATCACACAGTACGAGATGGACTGCACCTCTGGTGTAAGGTAGTGTGCATATGAGGTGGCTGTCAGAGTTGCCTGTGGACTTGTGAATAGAGGTTCTCTTTGTCCACACTGAACATTCTGCTGATATGTGTCAGCCAGCACTCTGACGGGCAGAAGGAGGTTGCGAGGGGCAACGTGCAAGAGGCATCAGAAGGGCTTTGGTGAAGCTCTCTGTTGATGAATCACTACAGATCTAAATCCAGGTCAGCTCTGTTACACAGGAAAGTAAATCTCACCTTTTCTGTCTCAAGAAAAAGTATGCGCATTTGGCAAATAATCTTCCAGGAGATGAAGTTTTATATTTAAGTCTTTAACATATATTTAGATTAAAACCTTTCTTACGTTAATGTCTGAAATTATGAGTATTGTATGAAACACTTAATTTTGTCCTAACAACTGTTGTTTTTGCCTGCTTTGTTTTGTCTTTTCAGCACTGGGGTGGAATCCAGGCCTCACATGCTAGGCAAGCATCCACTAAGCTCCAACCCCAGCCTCTACCAACTGTTCAGCAAGAACAAGTATGGTTTTCAGTGCTTTCTAAGAAAAATGACATCCTTATCAAACATTATTTACCCTTTAGGTAAGTTTATACTTTGACAAGATTAAGGCAAGTGAAACAAAAGCAATTGAGGGAAACATATAAAACTAATGACTTAATTGTTCTGCACATTTAAAGGTGAGTCAGAAGAATCTCCATGAAATATTAAATTATGAGCCAATTCTGAGAAAATGATGACAAATGAATAAAATCTGGAAAGAGAGGAAGGGCGACCAAAGGCCAAGAGACAACGAAATCAGCACCTTCAACTCAAAGGATGAAATCCAAGAGCGCAGAAACGAAAATATGTCCACAAAATCACCTCCGCATTACAAATCCAGGCAGGACATGGCGGTGACACTGAGCTCCTTCAGCTCATGAGTGGATACATGGGACAGCCTCACAGCAGAATGCTGTTCAACAATAGGAAGAAATGTGGTTTTGGTGTAACAGCGATGACCTTGAAATATCATGGGAGGGCTGGAGAGGTGGCTCAGAGGTTGAGACCACTGACTGCCCTTCCAGAGGTCCTGAGTTCAATTCCTGGCAACCACATGGTGGCTCACAACCATCTCTAATGGAGTCAGATGCCCTCTTCTGGCATACAGGTGTACATGAAGGCAGAGCACTCATAGATATAAATAAATAAATCTTAAAAAGAAAAAAGAAAATACCAGGGGAAAATAAGCTCACCAAGAAGGAATGAATATTTACAGGAAATTTCTAGAAGAATGGGGGAATAATAAAGAAAGCAATTTAGACTAGTGGGTTTCTAGGGCTGGGGAAAGTGGAGGACCTAAGGGAGAGGGATTTGAAGTTTTTCTTTAAGGTGAAGAAAATATTCTGAGATTGATAGAGTAACCATTACACAACTCTGAGGATATATTAAGACCCTGAATTTTCCCTTCAAATGGCTTCCACAAACTGTATGGTATGCCGTTGTGTTTCATTAAATGTCTCTTTGAAAAGGCAGTTGCAGGAACAAGAAAGCTTTCTTCTCTATTTTTGGATTCATAGTATATATGTAATTTATTTCTGTGCTTTTACACTAACATGGTCTACAATGGAAGAAAAATGTCTGACTTCAAATATTTACAAATGTATTGAAATAAGAAGGAATAGATGTTTTGTTTTTTCTGCACATCCATCTGTGCCTGATGCCCATGGAGGCCAGAAGAGGGCATTGCAGCTCCTGGAACTGGAGTTGGGAGCCATCACATGGGTGGTGGGAATCAAATCCAGGTCTTCTGTAAGAACAGTAAGTTTGCTTAACCACTGAGCTATTTCTCTGGTCCCAACTGTATTTTTGGAGAGATGTGGTAGCCTTTCTGCACAGATCTGGGATCATAATGTATCCACTGTGGGGCATGTACCCAATGTATCTGAGGCAGTGTTGTTTTCAAAAACTCTTGGTGTTGAAATAGAGATTGTTCTACAGGAATTGATGAATTGAAAACATGGTATCTGCTGGCTGTATGTGTCACCCTTCCATATGAACATATCAAGGGAGGATCACTGTCACAAACTAGCGAATCCATCATTGGTGGCCAGGGGCTGGTGATCATGGGAAATCAGCTCCCATGCTTTGTGCAAGACTATTGTGAATGTCACTATTTCAACCTCTGCAGACAGAGCAACAAATATCAGCTTGTTCAATGGGAAACACATGCCTATACCATCTCCAAATGTATTACATAAACACTCAGATGGCTGGAGAGGTGGCTTAGTGGTTAAGAGCACTTGTTGCTCTTCCAGAGGACCTTGGTTTGGTTCCTAGTACCCACATAGTAGCTAACAACTATCTGTAATGCCAACAGGATTCAACACCTTGTGGCCTCTGTGGGCACCAGGCATGCATGTAGTACACATACATACAGGTGGGCAAAACACCATACAAATAAAATAAAAATAAAAAAAGGAAATCTAAAAATTTGCTACACTTTGCTACATGCATGTAGTTTCTTTTCTAAAACATGTGCACGTTCACATACCAACACATTAGGCAACTGAAAATGACTGTGAAGATGTCTGTTCTCGGGTTTTCCTTTGTGCGTTTAACATCTTTTGTTTGCCATGGTGATTTTGCAAAATGCAACCCTACAAGAGTCCAGCTTATGGTTCTCTAAAAGTTTAAACACACACTTCATGAAGGTTTAATCCCACATCATTGGTGGCAAAAAGCGGAAAAGCTTAATTAATTGCAGAACTTTCAAAATACTATCCAAAGAAAGTAGCTGGTGATACTCAGGGACCTTCCCTCCACAAGAATGAATTAAATTCTAACCGTGTAAAACATAGATAAACTTGCCACAGAGCAAAAGCATTTTCATAATACAGGCACAGATACTATTGTGAAGTAAATTTCTTTATGAAGCACAGAATAAGTTTCTTTGTAGTTGTAAAGTGCATTTCGGCATAAAAAATGTCCCAATTAAGATTTATGTCAGTGTAGTGATTAAGCTCTTCATCCATTCCTCTAAGATTTACAGTATCTATTTAGCTATAAATGTTATTATTTCATTTTAGGGTGAAGTGGTATTTCCTTAGATTTCAGTTTTAAAAATGTGTGTGTGTGTGTACGCCATACATGTTCAGGGATCCCTGGAGGCAAGAGGAAGGTAGCAGATGCCCTGGAGCTAGAGTTAAAGGTGGTTTTAACTGGACAATGTGAGTGTTGGGAACTGAACTCCTGGCCTTTGGAGGAACAGCATGCTCTTAACCACTGAGCCATCCATCCAGACCCTGAAATAACATTTTGTTAAACACTTAAGTAATAGAGCCATGGACCTCATGACAATGTTTTGATTGACAATGGGCCACACACACACAATGGTAGTCATGCAGATTATACTACCTAGGGTTAAATGTACATATGTGCTTATTAATTAGAGATATTATAAGTAATGTTGATGAAATAAAGTCACGAACATTAAGTATAATTGATAGTAAGTGATTAATTTACCTGCTTCAAAGCCTGTTTTACTTTCATGTGCAGGGTACTCAGAGCCATGTCAAGCTGTTGATTTTCAATCTCTTCAGTACAAAGCCCGTCTTTTTCCGGCAACTGGGTCTTCAGTCTCTCATTTTCTCTCTCTTTTTGTTTTAATGCAACTCTGTGGTTAAATGTACTTATCTTAAAATTCATTTTTTGGAAACAAAAGATCCATTGCTTGATCTTGCTTTTCATTATTCTAACAAGTTAATATCCTGACTTAATATCTTAAAAAACTTCTAGGAAAAACTTTTCCTAGACCTCATGTTTTTAATTTCTCACTTCAATGTTTTCCAGAGATCGTATATATTGGGAGAGTAATAATGAAGGAATGGTTTCTTGACTGATATGTTTCTTTCAAGAGAAACTTTGGTAGCTATTTTGGAAAAGCCATCTTGAACTATTCAGCAATTTGACAAATTGAAAATGATCATACATAATTTGACATAATTTTCTACATAACCCCTAATAAAAACAGTTAATGTAAAGTTAACTCCTTAAAGTTATTGCTTATAGACAAGTATGTACATTAGCTAGAAATAAACTTTAATTTTTATAAAATAGTACACACACCCCTCAAATGATTTACAAGAGAGTGCAAGAAAGCCCCTTCTGCAGCTTTCATACAATGGGCATATGCACGTTGTGAAAATTCAAGGCAATACTAGGGAGTCCACATTACCTTTAACTAATACTTTCAATTCATCTTATTATTATAATAAGCAGTTTAAAAATAAATACAAGATGTACTAATTGATTCAATAATAAAAAGTATACTGTTCTTTCAACATAGAAAGTTGAGTTTATTTTATCAACGAGAGAGATGTAATGAATAAATTAATTGGTCATCTACTCTATTTAGAATCGGTTAAGGACAAGGTGTTGGGCCTGGAGAGATGGCTCACTGGTTAGGAACACTGGCTGCTCTTGCAGAGGATCTGGGTTAGGTTCCCAGCGCTCACAAACAGCTGCTCACAACTGTTTGTAACTTTAGTTCCAGGAGATCGAATGACCTCTTCTGGCCTTTGGCCTGCACATGTAATATACATACATACACGTGGGCAAATACTCATACACATTTAAAAATAAAGAACAAAACAAAAGTGTAGCTGGGGGTGGGGCGTGTAACAGCAATATGTGCTGGCCGCACAAAGACCAAGTTTAATCTCCATCATCAAAAGTAAATAAAGAGGACAACTGTGTAGATTCTAAAACTTCTGTCTGAGAAAATGGCTGCTTCTTACACTTGTGGTGGGACTATAAGTTAATACAGCTTTTGTGAGAACAACTTAGACGCATAATTCAAAGTCCTCTCTATATTTCTGTTTATTTTTATTCTTTGAGACAGGGTCTCACTCTATAGCCCAGTGCAGGATGGAACTCACTCTGTAGTCACACTGGCCTTCACTTTGCATTCCTCTTCTGACTCCACCTCCTCAGGGATGAGATTATAGGTGTGATCCATTACACTCCACTTATTGATTAAAGCTATTTATTTTTTAAAGACATTTCTATACTTAAAATCAAGAATTCTATAGTGAGAATATTATTAAAAATAAATAATTAAGAATACAGTATACAGCATATAAATAGTATTCTTGCAATAAAAATAATATGTCTTCCCAGTGATGAATCACTCTACACACTTAGAGATGAAGGAAGGGCTTGTCTGGCTCTGACTAATGCCCAAGGAAAAACTGGCTTTGAACAGGCGATTTCTCTGATTTTTATGCCTTAGGCTTATGCATTATGCAAACAACTGTCATCTTTCTGTCTCTTAGGTCCTGGCCCTTGGCTAACTTTGAACAATTTAAACAGAGAAGGAGGACTGCGAACCTGCCTGTGTGTGCAGACGGGAGGTTTACACAGCGAGGATATTGCCAGAATTATTTAAGTACACCAGTGTCGGTCTTTTTCCCGTAGTTGTTACCCAGGGTCATCTTGCCCACATGGCAGAATTATGGAATTATGTTTTTCCTAATAAATGCACAAAAGACTTAAGAGCAGACCAGAACTTAATGATGGCTGTGACCCTTGAGCATGTTCTCAGAGGAGGGGCCTAATGGCTGGTCAGTCCCAGTGAACCAACATTTACACCCACACATCATAAATTTTGTTTATCTCTAACAGACCTGCTTAGCAGAATACTCATCTTCGGGGTATTTTTTGTGGACCAGTGCTCCCGAAACTACATTCTCTTTTTTGGTGTCTCCTAAGCAATCTATCAACAAATCCTTTATACCATCAATTCTTTTACCTTGAATTCCTCCACATCATTCCTTTTCAAAGATGCCGAATTCTCATTGCTGAGTAACAAGACTCCTATGGGGTAGGTTCCTATAGAGCCACTGAAATTGTGACTTGCAACAAGAAGCGCCTGCTTACTGGAGACATGTAGACGCCACAGCCTGTGATGGTATTTGCAAGGATGTCACACTTCACAAGACAAGGAAATTTTCTCCTATTCAAAACCCCGGGTCGGGGGTTTTACATAGATCTTCCTTCTCCAACATCTGCCTTAAAAATGAGTCATCATCTCCCCACAACTGGAGCATCTCACAGCAGGACTCTTCCTTTGCCAGGCCCGGGTCTCACCTGAATCTCATGGGCTCCGTTTCCACCGCCTCTTCCTCAGCTGCACTGTTTTCCGTGTTTCTGCTTTGTCTTGTAAGTAGTTCAAAGGGCTCATTTTCATTTTCTGTTTGCTGTCTGTCAGACCGCAGGTCTGTGTCTGTAAGGTAGACAGTGGTCACCTTTTTTTTTAATTGAAAAAATTCTATCTATCTATCTAACTATCATCTATCTATCTATCTATCTATCTATCTATCTATCTATCTATCTATCTATCTATCTTTCTATTTATCTATCTATCCTACAGCCTGAAGAGATCAGTCACCTCCCCACAGCTCTCTCTGGGACAGAATTAAGCAGTCTCTGAAATGACTTGGTAGCTCTTAATTCAGAGTTCTAGGCTCTTCCATGCTCTTTGTCATGCTGAACTAAATCATGTGATGTGAAACTTCCTGCAAGATACCCCCCCCCCCCCCAGTCCCCCTTACACAGTCTGATCCTTCCTTTGTTCTTGGCATTTTGCTCAGGGAAGTGCTCTGAAAGCTGCTCTTGTCAACAGCCTCTCTCTCTTCTTTATTCTCACTCTCTTATTTATGTTATTTGGAGGCAGGGTTGCACTATGTAGCCCTGGCTGACATCAAACTCTGGCATCAGAGATCTGCCTGCCTCTGCCTCCTGAGTGCTGGGATAAAGTGTGTTCTCCCGCGCCCAGCTCTATCCTCACTTTAAGTTTAAAGGGATGTTCTCCTTCCCTTTCAAGCATCATCATGTTCAGGCCTCTATATACTGTGTTGTTTTTGCCTAATGTTCTCCCTCCAACCTAAAGGCCTGACCACAACCTTGAGGCCCTTTCTCCTAACAGCTGCAGCCTCTGAAGGGAATTGGTGCCCATTTCCTTCCCTGTTGACTGCTTCTGTTTTACAAGTACTTCTTATATGTAACACTGTATGAATGAATATGAACTGTATCCCAGAATTTCAAGCACCTGTATCAGAGAGGACAATATAGAAATAAAGTCTATGAGTTTTGTTTTTTCTTTTTTTTCCTCAAGGAAGGGCTATCTGTAGTCTAATTCACTCATTCCTATACTGAACACATGTGTACTGGATGCCTATATTATACAACACAGGATACTAGGCTCTGCAGATTACATGAAGAGCTCCTGCTGTTGTTTTAAGTAAAATCTAGTGGAGAAGAAAAGATTAGCAAAATCAGAAATGAAAGGGTGACAAAACAGACACCGAGGAAACCCAGAGAACCACGAGGACATACCATAAAAACCTGTACTTCTCCAAACTGGAAAATCTAAAAGAAATGGATAATTCTCTCAATACATACCACTTATCAAAGTTAAATCAAGATCAGATAGTTAAACAGACCCATAACCCCTAGTGAAATAGAAGTAGTCATTAAAAGTCTCCCAACCAAAAGGAAAAAAAAGCCCAGGGCCAGATGTTTAAGCACAAAATTATAACACACATTCAAAGAAGAGTTAACATCAATAATCCTAAAATTATTCCAGAAAACAGAAACAAAAGCAACATTGCCCAATTCATTTTATGAGATCACAGTTACCCTAATACCCAAAGCACATAAAGACCAAAGAAAGAAAGAAAATTATGGAACAATTTCCCTTATAAACATAGACACAAAAATTTTCAATAAAATACTTGCAAACTGAATCCAATAACATAAAAAAGATTATCAACCATGATCAAGTAGACTTCATCCCAGAGATGCAGGGATGGTTTAACATATGAAAATCAATAAATGTAATCCACCATATAAATGAACTAAAAGACTAAATCATATGATTATCTCATTAGATGTGGAAAAGGCCTTTGACAAAATTACTCCCTTTGTAATAAAAGTACTGGAGAGAGTAGAGATTCAAGGGACATACCTAAACGTAATAAAGGCAGTTTTCAGCAATCCCATAGTCAACATCAACTTAAAGGGAGAGAAACTTAAAGCAATTCCACTAAAATCAGGAACAAGGCAAGACTGTCCCCTCTGCATACCTTTCAATATAGTACTTGAAGTCTTAGCTAGAGCAATGAGACAACAGAAGGAGATTCAAGGGGATTCAAAGTGGAAAAAAAGTCAAAGAATCTTTATTTGCAAATATTTATTTATTTGATATGATAGTATAGACAAATGACCCTAAAAATTCCACTGGGAAACTCATACAGCTGATAAACACTTTCAGCAAAGTAGCTGGATACAAAATTAACTCATAGAAATCTGTAGCCTTCTTATATACAGATGACAAATGGTCTGCAAAAGAAATCACAGAAATAGCACTTTTCACAATAGCCTAAAATAATATAAAATATCTTGTGGTAACTCTAGTTAAGCAAGTGAAAGACTTGTATGTCAAACACTTTAAGACATTGAAGAAGATGGAACTATCTCCCATGCTCATGGATCAGAAGGACTAATATAGTAAATCTTTCCTGTGCCAACGAATTCAAGACTATTACCCATTTTGTCTTCTGTTAGATTCAGTGTATCTGTTTCTATGTTGAATGCTTTGGTCCATTTGGAGTTGAGTTTTGTACGGGGTTTTGTTTTGTACACATCTGATAGACGGCTAATATCTAAAATATATAAAGAATTCAAAGAACTAGAAAGCAAAATAGCACAATTTAAAAAATGGGGATATATTTAATCAGAAAATTCTCAATAGAGGAAACTCACATAGCTGAGAAACACTTAAAGAAATATTCAACATCCTTAGCCATTAGGGAAATGAAAATCAGAACTACTTTGAGATTTTATCTTACATCTGTCAAACTGGCCAAGATCAATAACACAAGTGACAGCTCATGCTGGCAAGGATGTGGAGCAAAGGGAACACTCATCCATTGTTGGTGGGAGTGCAAACTTGTACAGCCACTATGGAAGTCAGTGTGGTGGTTCCTCAGCAAGATGGGAATCGATCTGTCTCAAGATCTAGCTAAACCAGTCTTGGGAATATACACAAAGGATGCTCCATCCTACCACAGGGACACTTGCTCAACCATGTTCATTGCTTCTCTATTCATAATAGTCAGAAACTGGAAACAACCTTGTTGTACTTCAACAGATGAATAGATAAATAAAATGTGGTACATTTGCACAATGATGCTCACCCATTAAAACATGAAATGAAATTCACAGGTAAATGGATGGAACTAGAGAAATTCATCCTGAGTGAAGTAACCCAGAGAGACAAATATGGTATGCACTCTCTTATATGTATTAAGTATTAATACATGTATGTATTAATGATAACAAAGTTACAATCTGTAGAACCACATAGCATGGGTATAGAGTAAGGTACTGGTGGGGTGTAGATAAATCTCCCAAGGAAATGGAAGCAGAATAAGTAGTTATGTATGAATTAAGATTGGGGAGGACCAGAATGTGTGGATCAGGTGGAGAGGGGAAGGGAAGAGGAGGACAAGGGAAGGAATACAAGGAAAGACACCTAAAATTAAGGGCTATTTGATGGGCAGTATGGAAGCCTAACACAGTAGAAGCTTCCTAAATGTATACAAATATGAAGGCAATCTAAATGAAATTATCAAATAATAGGGGAGACAAAGCCCCAACTGGACATCTCTTGTCACCAAATGAAGCTTCTAGTACCAGGATTAGGTTATGTCTGATAGAATTGTTGCCCAAAGGAATCTCATGAGAACCCTCAAATAGCCCAGGCTGTTGCCAAGACTATAGGTTGCTCTCTACAAACTGACAGCACAGGACCCGTTGCAGAAGACAATACCTATACAACTCATGAACACGGAGACCGTGAGCTCTTGCTTGTATAGAGCCTTCATCCTGATATTCTAGAATCTTTGGTCCAGGAAGGTACTCTGCAGGCTATTAAAGAAGAAATGTAAACACCAACCCAGCTACAAACCCTTTGAACTACAATGGTGTCCTGTCTGCTAGGGCAATGGTGGCACAAAGCTTGTATTACTAACCAATATATGATTTGACTTAAGACCTACTTCACAAGATGGAACTCATGCTTGTTATTGCTTAGGTGACCAAGAACCTGAGACTAGTTAGCCCTGGGATGTAGGATAAAACAAAATGCTACAGTTAAAAAAATCAGAAAATAGTAATGCAACTATAAAATGACTCCTAAGGATATCCTGCTATACTCATAGATCAGTGCCTTGCTCAGCCATCATCAGGGATGTTCCCTTCTTCAGCAGATGAGAGCAAATATGAGACTCACAGCCAGACAATATGCAGAGAGTGAGAGACCTTGGAACACTAAATCCTAAATGGGATGTCTCTATCAAATCCCTCCCCTTGAGGCTCAGGGAGCCTCATAGAAGAGGAGACAAAAAGATTGTAAGAGCCAGATGGGATGGAGGATGCCAAGCAAACGAGGCCCTCTAAATCAACAGAACTGACACACATATGAACTCACAGAGACCGGGGTAGCATGCACAGGGCCTGCACAGGTCTGCACCAGATCACTCCCAGAGCTCAAAGGAAAAGTGGACACATGTCCCTATCCCTAACCTGGAAGCAATATCCAATTGATAACAACATGCAAATGAAAATTCAGTTTCCTCCAAGGGAGTCTTGCTGGGTAAATAAACTACTGCTAAGAGTGGGCTGCATGCCCAGCAGTAGACAGACAATGAAAAGAAACTGAACAGCATTTTTGGAGATTCCTTGTCTCATAATGTCATGTCAGGGGTTTTCTTTTAAAAATTTTTTTTATCTATATATTTATATTTATATCTATTTCTATCTATCTATCTATCTATCTATCTATCTATCTATCTATCTATCTACCTACCTATCTATCTATCTACTATCCTTTTACCCTACCAGTCTTTTGTGTACATATTATGGCTTCCAGTTTAGTGTTTTTATGGGTTCCTGAGTGGGTCTGTGCATCTATATCTGTTTCTTATGGATTTTCTTGGGCTCTTTTCCTTCTGTTTGTTTTGTCCTATTCCAATCTGTTATCTTTTGTTTTATCTTATTATATTATACTTATTATATTATAGTTTGCTGTTATCCCTTAGCAGCCTGTTTTCTAATGAAAGACAGAAAGAGAGTGGATTTGGATGGGAGGGGAAGTGGAAAGGAGCTGGGAGGAATAGGGGGAAACTGTATTCAGGATATATTATGTGAGGAAAAGAAATACGTTTTCAACAAAAGATAAACAAGCTATTTGGATAGCAACGCAGTATTCTGATAAAGAGAGGGTCAGGCAACTCACCGTCCTCTGAGCATGGCCCAGATGACTGAGTTATGTCATCAGAGTCTTCTGTAGCGTTCATTTCCCTTCTGACCTGTGAAAGGAGCCATGCGATGTCACAGTGTTCTCAGTGACACTGCACACAGCAGAGGAGTTGTACAGCTGAAAAAGAAGGTACCTCAGCAGAAATGTGGGTGCTTCTGAAAAAGACTGAGTTTTGACAAAGGATAGATTGTCAGTGGCTTCAGGTTCTAATCTCTTTCTAAGCAAATGTCTTTGTATAACAGAAGATTCCATGCCTTTCCCCCTTCATCTTTATTTTGTGGGTGTTTTGCCTGCATGTATGTCTGTGCATATAGAATAAAAACCATGTGTGGCATAGGTACCGCTGTCGGATGAGTAAAGAACGAGTAAAGAACCAGTCACTCAAGGTCTTCGTTGGTTACGCTGGAACTTGATCTGTTTCTACTGGATGGGAGACTAACCCCAGTCTTAGCTGACATAGGCAAGCAGCATGTGTTCATCCACACCTGCTGTTTTGTCTCTCTTCCATATTGTAGTCTATAGATTTTCGGCACCTGAATTGGTAATTGAAGTGACAGTGGGACCCACTTTGCGATGGCTGCTGTCCTTGGGTTTCATGTGCTTGCGTGCCCTCACCCTCTTTCTAGGCTCCCTCTCTGTTGTCTTCAGCAAAGGAAGACCCCTGCAGGAAAGTGGTCTCATTCATTCTGAGTACCCTGGCTATTAACACTGTGACAGTGCTCATAAGGTACTGCATGTCACAAGGCTGGGACCTTGTGCTGCAGTGGGGCCTTTGCCGGCATTGTTCAGCCTGACTTTAGCAGTGCTCATTCTTTTCCAGGTATCCCTATTGGTGGAATCTGCAAGAAGGTTGTGGAGCCTTCCTGTGGCCTAAACAGCATTTGTAACCGTTGAGGTCTGTGGCATTTCTACTCCCTTCAATCAAAACTCCACCTGAACCTGCGAATTTGCTACTTTGTTTTCTCCTACCGAGCAAAGTAACTTCTTGGCCTGATTCTTCCTTGTGGTCAAATGGATCTCCCTTGGTCTCATTCCTCTTGGGGAAGCCATATTCTTCTCTTACACAAAGTATTCTGTTTTCTAAGTCTTCCTTGCTATGACCTTCTTGTCTGTCCAGCTGGGCATAGGCCCTGTGAGGTCACCCAGGTGACTGCTCCCTGCAGAATGCCCGTGGAGCTAGGCTGTGCTGAGGGTGGTTGTTGGGTTTCAGGGGTGCTGTGGGCAGCTGCAGCAGCTGTGGCTTCTCCCAGTGTGTGGTGATCTCTAGGCTGATGCCCACTGTGGGGGGCTGCCCAGAGCTCTGTAGAGTGTGCTCTGTTCCTGCAACCAAAATCTGGTCTTGATTTTTACAATACCTTGTGCTTTTCCTTTGATTTTCTCTTTGCTGGCCTAAAAAGGAAGAACACGGAATCCTTTCAGACAAAATACAAATACTGCCTTTTTGTCTAAAGTCTCTGCAGTTGTCATTGCTTCCTCCTGGTCATGAAATTTACAGGCTGTTTACAGTAATTTTCTATAAGGTATTTGAGTGCAAACAGAAAGTAAATTTGCTTTATATTAAAAAAATAACTACTACTACCCTTCCCCTTCGTGGGGAGTTCACAGTTTTTACCTCCCTTTATCTGGATCTGTGTCACTTGAACTCCAAGCATCTCTGACTCGCAGGGGACCGTCAGCCTCTGACACAGACTCCTCAGATGTCAGTGCAGTCACAAAGTCTCCAGAAAACTGTTTTTCATGTTCTCCTTTCTTTTCTTCTTTTATATTCAAGGCAGAACCACTAATTAAAAAAAAAAATCACAAAATACAGTATATTCTAATAATTCTATGGACTAAGGTTGTGAAAACAATGTGATAAAAGCCAACTCTTCTCCATCTTACTTCACTTATTAGTTAAAAGAAGCTGTTATGAAGTAGCAGCTAAAGACAAGGAAATGAATATCCCTGCTTAAAAACAGACGTCACACAGGCTTGATGCATATGCAAGAGCTGGCACAGGAAAGCTCTGGTCTGAGCACCAGGAAGGGGTTTCCAGTGGACATGGCTACAGAAGAGGAGTTCAGCAGGAAAAGACTGGGGAGAAAACTACTTACTTCTAGAACAGAATATAAGCACTAAGATTAAGAACATGGCAGCTAGGCATTTTCTAGAAACTTGTAGAATACAGTGAAATGAGTAACCAGAAATGAAAGCCAGGCCGACCTCAAATGCCACACCGAAAGCCCAGAGCTCACAGCCTACAAAGTGATGATCCTTACACAAGGGAGTAATATCCAGATTTAGGGTACATTTTCATTTTATGTGTTTTAAATATCTGGTTAACTTAAACAAAGTTTAAAAGTTACATGAAAGTGGAGTTGGGGGAATGGCTCAGAGGTTAAAGCACCTGCCAACAAGTGAGAGGACTGCAGTTCAGATCCCTAGGACCCACAATGCCAGGGGGGCATGGAGGTCTACCTGTAATTTCAGCCCCTGAAGGTAGAGACAGGGAATGCTCAGAGCAAGATGGCTTGAAAACGAGATATATCTGTGAGCTCTGGGTTTGATTGAGAGATCTGTCTAAAAATCTGTGGATGGCCAATTGTGGATGATTCCTCATACCAACTTCTGGCTTCCGTCGTATGCACAGACACTTGCAAGAGCACCACCACACATATGTGCTATACATGCAAAACATGCATACACATACATGTATAACACACACACACACACACACACACACACACACACACACACACACACACATACACACTCCCCACAATACCCCCCACAAATAAGAAAAAAAACCAAGACATTTAATGTAAAAGAAGTGGGAAATATCCTGTGCAAAAGTTTACTTTTAGAATATTTATATACCCACAGAATGGAAAAAACTTACTAATTATACAACCAACAGACGGTTAGTATCTAGAATATACAAAGAGCTAAGAAAATCTGAACATCAAGAAAACAAAAGACTCAATTAAAAAATGGGTCCAGAACTAAGCAGAGAGTTCTCAGAAGATGAAACACAAATGATGAGAAACACTTAAAGGTGTTTAACATTGAAGCCGTCAGGGAGATGCAAATCAAAATTACTTTAAGATCACATCTTACCCAATCTTAATGGCCAAGATTAATAAAACAAATGGCAGCAGATGTCGGTGAGGGTGTGGAGAATTATCCTTGCTGGTCAGAGTGCCAACTTGTACAGCAACTACGGAAACCAGAGTGGTGATTCCTTTAAGCTGAAAATCGGTCTACCTCAAGGTCCAGCTATACCATTCTGCATCTTACCACAGAGACACTTGCTCACCCATGTTCACTGCTGCTCTACTTATAATAGCCAGAAATTAGAAACAGCTTAAATGTCTAACAATTGATGAATAGATAATAAAATGTGGCACATTTACACAATGGGATATTATTCAACTGTTAAAAATTGAAATTATTAAATTTGCAGGTAATTGGATCAAATTAGAAACAATAATCCTGAGTGAAGTAACTTAGGCTCAGTAACTCTTATATGTGGATATTAGCTTTTAAATTTTAGATATGTATGTTTCACTTAGAGGAGGATAGGTGGCTTGTAAAGGACCAGGAGGGAGGAGAGGATCTTCCAAGGAGGAGGAAATAGAAGATAGTGTTATAAAAGGATAAAGAAGAAACAAGAATAGGAGGGTTAAATGGGGAAGGGGATGGGAGGACAGGGTAAGGGAGGAAATAGGAGAGGGACAACTAACAGTAAAGCTATGTGTAAATCTACTATAGTAGAAACTATAGTAGAAGCTCCCTAATACACGCATACACGCACGCACACACACACACACACACACTCATGTGTGTGTGCACATATATACATATGTATATATGATATAATATAATATAATATAATATAATATAATATAATATAATATAATATAATATAATATAATATAATATAATATATAATGGGAGACAATGTCCAAAGTAGACATCATATGCCACCAAATAAAACACCCAATACCAGGAATGGGTTACATCTTTTTAAGTCATTGGCCAAAGGGGTCCCTCTAAACATTGCAGCCTATTGGCAGTGTTATTTGCTACCCTCCACAAGACCCTATTGCTGGCATCACATACTTATATCATTGAACATGGAGAAGTCAAGCTGGTGCTCAAGTAAGAGCTTAACCTAGTATTCATGTTGCTGGAAGGTACTATAAGGCTACCAGTGGAGAATAGTAATCATCAACTTCACCCAAATACGAACTCTGCAAGATATAATAGCAACCTGCCTGCAAGATATATCCACTAGTGCAATAGTGGCACAAATGTTATAGAAGTAACCAAATACTTTTTAAAAAAATTAGATTTAAGGTTCACTGTATGAGATGAAACCCATAGCTGACACTGTTAATGAGACCAGGAGCTCAATACTAAAGACATTCATAGGCCCCAGGGAAAAACCTACTGTTATTCTGCTAAAGGAACATAGCAATAAAACAACTCTTAATGACATATTTCTATGCTCATAGATTCATACATTGCTCATATGCCAACATACACAATTCAAAATAGGAATATAATGATTTTGTTAGAAAATAAAATGATTTGACAAATTTTGTGTATTTTATCTTAGTATCTAAACCAATTATAAAGTGCTAGATTTATCACCATCACATTGTATTCCTTTATTTAATTTATTTTATGTATTTGAGCATTTTGCCTGCATGTATGTGTACCATGTAAAGGCAGTACCTGTGGAGGCCAGAAGAGGGCTTTGGATGCCCTGAACTGGAGTTACAGGTGGCTGCGAAATGCCATGTACATGCTGGGAAACAAACCCACATCCTCTGGAAGAGGAGCCAATACTCTTAACCACGGAGCTCTCTCTTCTGCTCCTGTATTCCTTTTCTTATGGGATGTGACTATACAAATTTACAAAAAGACTGAAAATTCCCAATTTCTAAAAAATTATTATTACTTCACTTTTTTAAAATGAATTTGATCTTACTATATGGCTCATGTTGGCCTCCACAGCTTTCTATATACTCCAGGCTAGCTTCAAACGTTCAATTCACCTTCTACCCCTGAGTGCTGGGACTACAGGTGTGTGCCAACACACACAGATAAACACACTCAACGTTCTCACTGGAGAGTATTACGTTATAAGCTCACAAAAGTAACAAAATAAAAACAAAACTAACAATTATTTATAAAAATGTCCATAATTGTTTTAGCTAAGTCTAAACATAAAAATTGAAGGTATTTCTAAAATTATTAAATAATTTCTTCTGAAGCAAAACTTCGAATGTCTACAATTCTAGAACGGGAAGTGATTTTCACATTGCGCAGTTGGTTGAAAGTGACTTTTAAATGTTTAAAAGTAACTTTTAAACATCTGACAAAAGTTCTTCAAACTTAGAAAGAAATTAACCTTTGTCATTGGAAATAACTATCTACCCAATCCAGTTTAAACCACTCAGCCAATCAGTGGCTGCTCATCACCCAGTCAGTGCCAGCCACTTCCCCCTGCAAGACAGCCAACCAGAGGCAAACATACTTTTTCAACAGTCTTGATTGCCAACCATGTGGATGGCCATGCTGCTGCAGCAACAGTCTGCGTTCTTGAGTTTGGCCTTAAGTCCCATTCTTCCCACATGACAACCCTCTTACCTTTGGGAAGATGTTCCATCTCTCAGTAGCTCACTTCTCAAAACTCTGTGTCAAAATGCAGGATGCAGTGTTAGAACACTCTGTGGCTGACCAGATGGCTCTTATTCAATGAATTAAAAGTTTGTCTTTTCTTTTCAGATATTGAAGACTCTTAAATCTTTCAAAACATTTAAAGCCTATGAAGGTAACTATTATTATATTTAACTTAGTAGAGCATGGTGGATCATGGTTATTACCATAGCACTTTGGAGGCGGAGGCAGGAGGATAGTAGGTTTAAGCCCAATACGGCCTACATAGTGAGTTCCAGGACAGCCTGGGCTATAGAGTGAGATCTCAGTTGTTCCTCCTCACAAAAGTAGAAGTATGAATGAGTCTTAAAATTATTTAGTTAGTGACACGTGTGCCATTACAATCATTTAGTGAAAGGATAAGGATTTAACTGCAATTTTGGACCTTTCTGCATAAATAGAGAATATTAGAAAGACACAAATGGATTCAAAATTATTTGCAAGTTGAAATTGTCACAATGAACCCACACCAAACTTTTCCAAAGTAACAATTAGTGCAATATTTGTAACGACTCTGCAACAACAGAACAAACTCCACTTTCTCATTTAATAATTACTTATTGAGTAGTTATTTACTGTGTGAAGGTCCCTTTTCTGAGCAATGAGTATATTTTAGAAACCAGACAAAACCCTAGTAACAAGAGTGAAGAATGTACACAGTAACAAAATTCACAACAGATTGTCAACTATATGGTATGGTAAAATAGAGAAATAAAAACAGGAAAATAGCTGGGCCTGGTGGTGCATGCCTTTAATCTCAGCATGCGGGAGGCAGAAGCAGGTGGATCTCTGTGAGTTTGAGGCCAGCCTGGTCTACATAGTGAGTTCCTGGACAGCCAGAGCTACATAGTGAGACTCTAGAAAAACAAAAACAAAAACAAAACCAGAAAACAGCAATAAAAAACAAACAAAAACCCCCACCAAACCCCCAAAGCAAAAACAAAAGAACAAAAACTACATTTTATATTAATATTTTAAAATATAATATTTCTATTAAATTGAAAGTTCTATACATGCATATGATGTGTTTTGATCACATTCACTCCCTAAATGCCCCTTCAGCTCCTCCCAGAACTACCCCTCTACTCCTAACTCTTAATTTCACGTCCGTTTGGGAGGGTGGAATTTTTATGTGTTAGAGGGCAGAAGTGGTAGAATGATGGCCACCAGCAGTGCCTTGTTCAAAAAGTGACAGTCAAACAAAAATGGAAGGAATGAAAGGAATAAGCCAGGAATCCGTCTGGATTTAACTGGCAGAATAGCTGCGGTGTTTAATGAACTGCAGACTCAGTGTGGTGGGGAAGAGAAAGGAAAGGTATAAACGTAAACCAGAACTCAAACAGCAGGCAGATCATGTATTGCCCATGGGTATTAGAATGCTCCTTTGCATATTCAAAGGTTCTAAGAGAGATGACATCTGACTTAGGTGTCAATAAATCCGGTGTGTGAAAAATTGATGGGAAGAGGATTTAAAAAATAGATAAATTATCAATGCTTCTCTCAGTCATCATCAGAGAAGCTTCTTTTTTTCAGTAGAAGGGAACTAACACAGAGACCCACAACTGGACAATATGCAGAGAACACTCAGTCCTAAATGGCATGTCTTTTTCAAACCCCTCCTCTCAGGGCTATGCAGAAGAGAAGGTGGAAAAATTCTAAGAGCTGGAGGTGATGGAGGACTCCAAGGAAACAGTGTCTTCCAGATACAACAGGACTGATGCACACACAGACTCACAGAATCTGTCATAGCACGCACAGGGCCTGCACAGGTCAAGCCAGACAGAAACCTCGTAGTGGACATGGGTCCTTACTCCTAAACAAGAAGCTTTCTATCATTAGTATCTGCTGACCACACTCCAGGGTAGGCCCCGTACCCACATAGTTGAAGGTAGGTATACCTGACCAGATTTGCTGACAAATTACGTGTGACATGTAAGAAAGACAAACACACCAATGATGTCACTAAGTGTTTTGACAGAGACACTGGAAACATTTTCATTAACTCCAATAGAAATGAGGATCAGGTAATGAGGAAAAATACCAGGAAGTCAGTTTTGGACCTATTGAGTTGGTTATGCCCAACCGTTAACCAAAGAGAGATGTCAATCAGGCAGATTGATATAATGGTCTGCAACTAAGGAGAGAGATCTGGATGGAAGTTATAAACTTAGAATAAATTGCTATGTACAAAGTAACAAAAATTCTGAAAACTGAGGTTGAAGATAGCCTGTATTAATTTGAAGACGTGTGTGCAGAGTACAAGGAGAAATAAGAGTCACGGTGGCGGCAGCATGCAAGCTCAGTGAGTGTTGTCCAAATCTGGCCCACTGCAGGCTTTACCTTGTTGGAGATAGAGTGGGAGGGATTGTCTGTCTGCAATTCTGGGAACTGAATCTAGCAGCCTTTTTCAACCTGTGGGTGGTGACCCCTTTGGGGGTCAAATGACCCTTTCACAGGGGTTTCCTCAGATATTTACATTATGATTCATAGCAGTAGCAAAATTACAGTTATAAAGCAGCAACAAAGATAATTTTATGGTTTGGGGTCACCACAACAGGAGGATCTGTATGAAAGGGTCATACCATTAGGAAGGTTGAGAACCACTGATCTAGGAATTCAAACATGCTAGTGAAGCACTCTGACACTTAGCTATCTTCCTAGACCTTGGAAATAAAGGTTCTATGAGAATACCTGCTCGTTTATAGCAGGGTTCAGACTACAGCAACAGAGATCTTAGAGCCCCCCCCAACCTAAAACATTATCTTGCTTTTTGCAGCACAAGCTGGTAAGTTCCAGGATTAGTATATTACAGGTCTTTTATGCAGTATTGGTTTTACCCAATGTATTGATGTTGGTAGAAGATGGATCTCCATGTGCAATCCTTTAGCAAAATACAGATGAATTCTTGTGTGATAGTAGGTAACCCATGCATTATAAACAACAAACAAAATTCAAATTAGTAATTAGTTCTGTTAACTAGGTAGGGTGCTAGCAAATCAAGTAGCTTTCTTCCATAGCTCAAGTGTTCCAAGTATCTGAGCATTTAGCTTAAGAATTTAGCATTAAGCAATTAGCTTAAGATAGGCCATCAAATAAGTGCTTTAGATACACTAATTGTGAAATAATCCCTATATTATAGGTATAAACTCATTTTACACTCACACACAAGTGCGTACATGCCTCTGTGTGTGTGTGTGTGTGTGTGGTGTGTCTATGTGTCTGTGTGTGTGTATATACAATAGTAAATGTCTTTCTACCATGGTGGCCCCAGAGATTGAAAGGTCATCAGGCTTCTGCCCTCTTGCTGGCCTCTTACGGCATACTTGTGTATATTCACCAGTCATGTTTCCTGTCCTGGAGAAAAACGACCCTTACGAGTCATATTGTTAATCTGGGTGTGGTAGTTCGCACCTGCAATTGCAGCACTTGGGAGACTGATGAAGAATTGCTACAAGTTAGAAGCCAATGTGGGCTATAGACAATGTGAGCCATGTCTCGATTTTAAAAAAAAGTGGAGTTTTAAGATGGAAAGTATGATATATAGGAACATTTGAATGAATATTACCTTCATTTAACGGTGATGATAATTACCCTTTTATACATCTTCCAACCCAATTATTTTTCTAGACAAAATACTTATCAATGTGATCAGAAAAATTAGGTGTCATTATTTGTTTGTTTTTATAATCATGCAATGCCTAGCTATCTCAAGTAGAAGTAAGTTTGTTAATCACAAATATTAACCTAAATTAGAATTTTATAGAACAAAAACAATGGCCTCTTGTGAAATATCGCCACACTCATACCCAGCCTGCTCTTTACTGTCTGTGTGAGGAGACTGCTGGGCACCAGGCTCCCCCATCTTCCTTGTTAGAGGCGATCCATCCTTACAGTGGTCACCAGCATCAGTACCCGGGCTCTCTGATGCTTCCCGTTCGTTCCATTCCTGCTTCCTTTCTTCTTCAACCTTTAATGAAAGATTGAGACAAAGGATAGTTGCTAATTTTTCAATAATTAACATTAGTTGCTTTCTTTGATTTTTATAAGTAGCTTATTTATTTATTTATTTATTTATTTATTTATTTATTTGTTTGTTTGTTTGTTTATTTGTTTATTTATTTATTTATTTATTTTAGATTTAGCATTGGGTTTTACTGCCTTTTCTGTTAGTCTAGGCATGGCACCAACTTCCCAGGGTCTAGCTACAGCACCCCACACCCTGGAAGTTATCTAGCATATCACTCTTTGTTTTCTCCACAATTTTGCCTTCAAAAAATTTTTACTTTTACCTCAGTCATTTGACAATTGCCAATGAATCTCCTCTCAGTAAAGTGTAGCTTCCGCAGGGCTGCCTACCCTTGCTTACTGGCCTTCCCCAGCACAAGGCATAAATTGAGTACTTTGTAATTATTCACTTAATTTGTAAGACTCTGTATGCCAGTTCATGGAGGTTAAGATATAAAGGAGCTGTGAGGGGAAATGATCAGCCTCCCTGGAGGGGAGGTGGTTCAAAGACACTACCTAAGCAAATGCCAATGCTTTAAAAATAAAACATGGAAGATCCAGGAACAAACTAGTTTATGAGGATCAGAATCAAAAGTTTGCTTCAACTGGCATGTGGCATATCTAAGCCGAGGGCCTGGAGACCCCGCTCAGTCGTTAGGAGCGCTTGCAGAGGAAGGCTTGGTTGCTAGCATCAACATGGTGTGCAGCTCAGGATTGTCTGTAACTTCACCTCCATGGGGTCTAGCTTTGGAAGATAAAGCGTTAGATTAAGTGTCCACAAAAGCCAGAAGAGGGCGTAACCCTAACCCCCGCGTGTGAGATTCAAGGAGCTAGTGTTACAGGTGGTTATGAGCTGCCTGAGGTGGATGTTGGCAACCAAACTAGGGTGGGTCCTCTGGGAGAGCAGAGTGTGCTCTTAAGCACTGAACCTTCATGTCTCCATGTCCAACCTAACGTTTCTGATACCAAAAGTATGATACAACTGGACAAGAGTGGAACAGATAAATTATCTGATATAGGTATTGAATTAACCAGAGAAACTTAGCTATTACTTTTAAACACATCTCTTGATTTGTATTTATCTTTACACACCGATGTACCTCAGAACTGCCACTTTCTTCTTTGGGATCAAATGCCAAATGTTTGGCTAGGGAACGTTTGAATTATGTGAAAAGCCCACATTCTAAGAGTCTTCAAACTTTATCAAACACTGTGCTGTGAAATCAGGGAAGACAGTGCTGGTCATCAGCTTAAGCGCGAGTCATCACACACCTGACGCTGGCTATCTTCATTTCTCTCAAGCCCTTTGTGATTGTCCTCAGAAGTCAATTCTAAACCCGGTTCTGCTGAAAGTGTATACATATAATTAAAATTAATTACTTACAACAGTTAGTTGAAGGCAGTAGGTATTATAAAATTGATTGAAAGCAATAACTGATAAATGATATTTTTCTTCCTATTTTACAAATTAAGGATTTTTTGGCGAATGTTACTTCTGTAGGAAATACTCCTTATTATCCAAAAAATTGGAGATAATTCTAATTACCCACAATTTTAATGGTTTTGGAGACACACAATATCTTAGTCATTGTTCTATCGCTGTGAAGAAACACCATGCGCAAGGCAACTTACATATGGGGAGGCATTTAGTTACTCCGTTACCATGGAGGCTGGGAGCACCGAGGCATGCAGGCAGGCGCTGGAGCAGCGGCTAAGAGTTGCATCCTGATTCATAGGTGGGGAGAGAGGGAGACTGGGCCTGGCCTGGCTTCTGAAACCTCAAAGCCCATCCCCAGGGATACGCTTTGTCCAACAAGGCCACACCTCCTAATCCTTTCCAAATCCTTTCCTCTGATGACTAAACATCCAATGGGGAGCATTCTTATTCACCCGCCCCACACTAGATGCCACAAACTCTTTACATGAAGAAACTTAATCTCAGAAAAATTTAAAAAATAAGATTTATATGAATTGATAGCAAATCTTCTTTTCTGCTTTGTGGCACTAGCTTATAAACAGCAGACTGCTGTCAAAACGATTTTCTGCTCCGTTTACAAATTTACCAGTAAACAAACACCCTGCTCTTATTTGAAATGCCCTTTTCTCTGGTATTCAAAAATTTATTTTCTTTTAAATTCAGTGTGGAATATAAAGCTGTACTCAATATGGTTCTTTCTTTGGCGACATGGTTAGGTTGTGATAAACACCTAAACCAGGTAGGGGAAGAAAGGGTTTATGTCATCTTACAGTTTACAGTCCATTATTGAGGAAGTCAGGATAGATACTCAAGGCAGGAACATGGAGGCAGCTGAGGCAGAAGCCGTGGAGGATGCTGCTTCTTGGCTTGGCTTGCTCAGCCTGCTTTCTTATACAGCCCTAGACCACCTGCCCAGGCATGCCACCACGCACAGTGGTGATTCCATATCAACCATTAATCAAGAAAATGTTCTGTTGACTTGCCCACAGACCAGTCTGGTGGAGACATTTTCTCAATTAAGGTTCCTTCCTCCTAGCTTGTGTCTAGTTGACAAAGACTAACCAGCACCTCTGGGTAAAAGAGTTGCTTCTTTCTTTGACCATGCCTTAGTGTCTTATCAATTCCTTATGGCATCTTTACCATTTCAGCTGGATTGGAGGAGACCATGGATCAAGTTGTATAAGAAGATTATTTTACTCAATAATTATTGAGTTCCTGTGAGCTTCTAGGTAATGGCAATTTAAAGATACTTAAATTCAAAGTGATAGGAAATTCTCCTAGAGTTCGACCTGAGCTGAGGTTGGAGAGTGAGTAAGTCAGAGAGAAGGCAGGGGCCTGAGAGGCAGCAGCAAAGAAGACTACTCTGTCTTTAGACTACACTGTCTAAAGCACAGGGATCACTGAGGCCAGCACCAGCGGGGTTGTAATGCCAGGAATCAGACAAAGGGGTTGAGACAAGGCAGCTTTGGAGACCTCGTGTGTGACTGTCAGCTCCGACACTGATGTTTTAAAGGGTGGCTTACATAGTCCTGGAGTTAGAGACAGATCACTTAAAGGCCCTCAAATGTGGGGAGTATGGGCCGTACAAATCTGTGAGGGATGTAAAAACGAGCAGAGAAGAGGATGAGGCAGACATGGACTGAGGGAAAGTCTCCAGGAGCATTTAGGATATAAAAGCATCAATGTCCAACCGAGAGTGAATTTTTATCGGAGGGGTCTGGGAATCTGGGGCTCTGACTTTAGAGAGGGACCAGATGAGATATGAAGGGCGCTAACTAACTGGCAGCCGCTTGGATTCTCTTTCTTCCTTTTTCTTTCCCACATGTCCATTGATGATGGACTTTGGTTTAGTGTTTTGATAAGGCATGTTCTAAGATATATCGAGATCATCCACATAGGCACACGTGGCTGGGGGTGTGGCCCGGAGGTACAGCATGTGCTTAACATTTGTCAGGCTCCATGTTCATTTCCAAGCATAAAAAAAAAAAAAAAAAGAAAGAAAAGAAAAGAAATAAATAGAAAGCAAACAAATTACTTTTATAAGCAAGTGACTTTAGGTTTATAGCTTTTAATGACTGCTCTAAGAGATAAACTTGTCTAAGATATTACATGTACAGGGAAAACATGTTATTTTATTATATGGTAAGTTCATTATATATGACTATGAATGTTTAAAGGACCCAAATTAATGAAGTAGAGCACATGTTAGTGCAGTGCCTCAATGGAGTGGGTGTCCTGGTAGATTCACAATTCATTTCCTACTGTATTTGTGTGCGTGTGTGTGTGTGTGTGTGTGTGTGTGTGTGTGTGTGCATGTGTATGTGTATGTAGACAGTTTCTGATACTGTTTCCACATCTAGATTCCAAATACTGAGATCTTGTAACATCTTGTCTCAACCTAGCAAATAGCTGGAAATAGGTATGTATGACTCCTTCTGGTTCTCCAGGAAGCATTTCTACATTTTGGGGAAACTGAGTCTTATAACTAAGCTTCCTGACTTCTTAAAAAGGCAAAGATTCCAAATTGAAAACGTAGAGGTACTAGAACATAGACGTTGAAATAGATGACTTAAAGCTTACATTTCAAAATAAATTTTTCTTGTGCTTGTAACTGCCCCTTTCAAACATAGATGCCAAAAAGGACATTTGAAACATTTATGTCAAATCCTTCCACTACATTTATGAGAAGAAAAGGATTAGAAAAAGAAGGGAGATTTTCAAACAGTTTAATAAATTTCTCTGCAGAGTAAGCTTTACATTAAAGGCTACCTGATGTAAATGCCTGTATGTCCATCTCTTCTTTCATTTGATTAGGGAAAGAATCTTTCCTTTTATTGTTAGGCTGGATGAAATTTGAAACAAGATGATTAATATATTGCATATATAATGTGATACACATACTTCATAATTCAAGATAAAAGGTGTTATTACCAGCCAATGAAGATATTTCTCTGGGTTTTCTAAAATGAAAAGGAAGACATGAAATTAACCATATTTTAATACTACAAAGTCAGACACGCACCTACATTCTTAGGACAGAACTGGATCTGTATGCATGTCTTTGTGAAGGATGATTTTATGTTTTTATCTTTTTCAAATTTGCAGAATAACATGACACACACACACACACACACACACACACACACACACACACATTGCAAAGAAAACTAGACGTGTAGGTTCAATAAAATGTGCCCATGACATTTCACAAGTGAGATTATCTTTGAATAATCACAGCCAAGAGGAAAGGGTCTGTAAGCCGGTGTGGCTACAGTGACTGATACATTGCAGTGGTCTCTAACCAGAATAAACCATGGCTCTCTGCCAAGAATTGCCTTGATGCAAGATGATGGCGGGATGTAATCTTATGTGTCTTTAATGCATATACAGACTGTGTATCTGAGCAAGTCACATATTATCCTCTTCTATTTCTCCTGTAATTTAGAGGGCATAAAGCTGCATATCACTCCAGGGTAAGACAGAATTCATTTTTTTTAAAGAAAGAAAGGCTTCTGAATTGTCTCCTCTCTTCATGTCCATTTTCACCATTGGAATGTCTATACTGGGCCTGCAGAAAGCTCCTTGATCCACTCCATGCAAGACAGTGTTTAAACCACACGTTAGAAATAACACATAATGCTTCCAACACTGAAATAAAGTTCTCAAATGGAAAAATACACTATTTTCCCCCAAGTATATATTAATAAGATTTTATATTTTAAAATCAGTGCAATATTTAATAAAAGTAACAACGAGAGTACCAAAAGAATGTAAATAACTTCATAATGTCTTTTATATCCAACATTACTATGGTTTAATATGCCACAGGAATCTTTAAAGAATTTTTTATTACTCAAATTTGATCTTTGATGATTTCATACATGCATACATGAGTTCTAATTACACTCGTCCTACCTCCTCTTATCTCCAGGGTTTACCCTCTGTGGTTGGACAATGATGTTTCTAAAGAATTTTTATGAAACAAATATCTTTTTTAACCTGTTTTATACTTATTAACAATTTGAGTTTCATTTGATAATACTCTCTTCCTATTCCTCTCTGTTCCACCCTCCCATCCTAACAAAAGAAGTGCGTGCCGAAGAAGAAGAAGAAGAAGACGAAGAAGAAGAAGAAGAAGTGCTAAAAAAATAGAAAAAAGAAAAATTAAGTCAAGCTTGTGTGGCAGGAGCATGGGGAGCAGGCTTCACCATGATCTTTGGCGGCAGAAGGGTACTCTGATTGTGTACTTTGACCAGGTGCATACTAGCCCCAGATGAGGCATGACAGAGTTCTACTTGAAGTTGGGCCTCACTGCCCAAACCCAGACACTGAGAAGGCTCCCTGGGCATCTTGCAAGCACTGGGGCATCATCCCACAGGCCCCCTCCAACATCCCACAGGGACCAGGGCTTCCCCCAGGCAACTGGTCATCCCTCAGGAACCAGGATTTCACATAGGTACCCAGTCATCTAGCAGTCGCCAGGACTTCCCACATGCCTAGTGCCTCCTGCAGGCACCTGGACATCCACAGGCACCAAGGACCTCTGCAGGCACTAGGACCTACCACTGGCACCAGAGGATCCCACAGATACCCAGGCATCATGCAGGTACCCAGCAACTCTGGAGATACCTGGACATCATGCAAGTACCCTCTCTCCCCACAGGCAACTGTGGGCATCTGGTCATCCAACTAGCATCCAGACATCCCACAGGCATCAAGGCCATTCGTGGGCATCAAGGCATCCTGCAGATCAAGGCCCAGATCTCCAGCAGGCACCTGGCCATCCCTCAGCCACCGGGACATCATCCAGACACCCCAGTCATCCGACAGTCACTTTGGCCTCCTGCAGACACCAAGGCCTCCCACTGGCACCTTGAGTTCCCATAGGCACCTGGACATCCTGTAGGCACCAGAGCCTCCCACAGGGACCAGAACACTCCACAGGCACCAGGCCATCACACAGGCATCCAGACATCCCATGTGCACCAGGACTTCTCCCAGGCTCCAGGAATCCTGCAGATGCTTGGGCTTTATGCAGGCACTAGGCCAACCCACAGACACCCAAACATCTCAAAGGTACCCAGAAATCCCACTGGCACCTGGATATCCTTCAGGCACACAGATGTCACACAGGCACCCGGATACCACACAGGCACCCAGCCATTCCTCAGGCACCTGGACATCACTCACATACCCAGTCATCTGACAGTCATCAGGACCTCCTGCAGGCACCTGGACCTCCTGTGGGCATCAGGACTTCCTGCAAGCACCAGGACATCTGGCAGTCAACTGGGCTGCCACAGGCACCAAGGCCTCCCACAGACATCTGGAGTTCCCACAGGTACCAGAACTTCTCCCAGGCTCCAGGGGATGCTGCAGACACCTGGGAATCATGAAGGCACTGGGCCAACCCATAGACACCCAGACATTTCACAGCTACTTGGCTATCCCAGAAACAAATATCTTAGTGAAAATTAGTTGTCTTTTAAAAGACCAGTCAATGCTTGAATGCTTAGACTAAATTTTGTAAATAACCAACATCAGTAATTGTTAATTGAGACTTCAAAGTCTCTAGCTTTAAAGACTGATACCTGAGATAAGAAGAATGGATGACTGAGCTATGCACCAATAAGTAGCACTCCTTCCTGATCACAACATTCTCTGCAGCTGCTGTCATACTCGATCCATCTCATGTTAGTAATCTCAGCTCCCTCATCACTGCCTCCAAAAGCACTCAGACAACGTGGTTCCTTTGTGCCCATTCACTGAAGACTGCTTATCCATGTCCAAACAGTTCTCTACATTTGTGGGCTTGATTGTTTCCTAATGCTTTTTAAAGGCATTATTACTATCACCACTTCTTATGTACTGAGCAATAGATTTTAGAATTATAATGTTGACCTGCTACCTTATGAAATATATATATATATATGTGTGTGTGTGTGTGTGTGTATATATTCCCCTTAATGGGAATGGAATGATATGTCATAGCTTATATACATAGCTTATATAGCTACATATATGTGCTCCCCCCCATTAAGCCCCTGTACTCTAGGCTTTTTTTAGTCTTCATTCCCACTTTCCATATTCTCATTCCTCTGTTCTTAGACTATCTCGAACAGGAACTGATACTTCATTTAGAGACCACCTCAACAGAACCTGTTGTTAAAATCAGAGAAGACATATGACTTATTACCTCATTTCTCCACTTATTTTCTGTCACTCAGAAGGAACCCCCCTGGGTTATTAGCATACATCTGTGGTCATGTCTAAATAAACATTCTGTCAGATCAAATGACATTTTAAACTACTCATTTCTTACCTACTGCTTGGCCATTTACTTTTAACAGTCCATCAACATCAATGCGAATAAGCGGAAGATTCTCAGAGACACTCTGTAAAAATCAACACTAAGAATGAGTTGCATAAATCACCTGAACAGATCTATGCGATCTCAAAAGCTGTTTGACATAAAAAAACAAGACAAACATATATTAAAAAACAAAGTATTTTCATAAACCATGTTAATGCTTTTTAGACCAGCTGGTCTATTATCTTCAATGGCTCCTGACTGCCATCAATACGTTTACATATGAAATACTAGTGTGCAGGCTGCCACTCTAATGCTCAACTCTACCTCTATTCCTTACCTCAAACCGGTGGACACATCCTTTTTTTTTTTTTTTTTGTTCAAGAAAGGGTTTCTCTGTGGTAACTCTGGCTGTCCTGGAACTTGCTCTGTAAACCAGGCTGGCCTCGAACTCAGAGATCTGCCTGCCTCTACCTCCTGAGTGCCGGGATTAAAGGTGTGAGCCACTGCCACCCAGCCAGAGGACGTATTCTTGTAAGTACACTTGCTACAGTATAGTCTGAAACACTAAAATCGTCCCGCATGATTTAGCTCAGTGTTAAGCCTCATGGCATGGTGATGCTTTGGAGTGTGCCAAGGGCACAAAAAGGACATTGCAAAAGCTCCTTCACTTGCGTGAGCAAGAGCTTTCAAAGCATTTGTAGGAATATATTTGTAGGAAAAATATTTGATAAACATACCAAATTAGTAGAAAAATGATTTATTTTATGTTAAATAAATGCATACAAATGTTAAATATATTAGTCAACTTTATCTCCGTTGAGATATGACAATTAAATTAAATTGATCAATTAAAATTTAATCAATTAAAATAATCAAGACTTAGTTAAAAGAAAATCTAAGAGTATTTGTGCTTTTTCTCTTCTGCGCATTACAAGGCAGAAATGATTGTAGTGATGACACTGCAACTCATAACTCCAGGTTATCCAAGGCATGGTGATGCGCAGGCAGGAGACACTGTTCTGTCTAGAGCACTCTACGTGAATGCGGAGTTTCCCAGGACTGATTTCTTTATACTAAGAAAGATCTTCTCTGACTACAGAATTCTTTCATTCCCCCGCCATCCTAAATATAAAGCCCTCCAGTATCCTCTAACCCGACACCCTCTGTTTTCTACATAAAAGCCTTTTTAATGATTTTTATTTGTGTACTTGTTTTCTTTTGCTAGCAATGGGACCAGTTACTCACAAATGCTAAGAGAGCACTCCACTAGAGAGCCCATGGCTTTTAGATGTTTGTTGCTGCCCTCATTTCCCCTCAACTACTATAGAATAACCTATCCGGAACACTGTGATTATCTACCCTCTTAGCACACAGTGGTCACACAATGACAGAAAATTCTTCAATTTCAAAATCTTTAACACTTTATCAGAAAGGCCTCAAGCACCAATTTACTCTGTTTTAACTGTTAAACTCCTATAACAGTTTATTAAAAGTTATAATGTGCTAAATTTGAAGTCCAGGTGTGTTTTCCTACTTACTCACAGAGCCACAGGTGAGATATCAGTGGGAGCATGGGTGACTTTAAAGCAGCCACACTGGAAGGTCTGCACTGGGAAGGGAGGATGGGCCCCCCACAGCTGTGCAGATGGAGTCCCCTCCCCTAATCTTTCCCAGCCTATATCCTCTTGGCCCTCCTAGAGATCCTGAGGCCATGTGCAATTGGGGCAGAATTGCATACAACTGGTGGAGGGGAGGCTGAATACTCAGGTAAGAGTCCCATCAACTCCTCCTCCTTCCAAGAAGGAATCATGGTGGTTACAGTGCCAGCAGTCGCAGTCCTCTGGGAGCAGGCACAGCAGATCTCCTGAGGATGGTGGCAGTTCAGCTCAGAGGATAGTCCTATACAATAGGTCTAAGTTTTTTTCTGAATATTATTAGTGGTTTTACACATGGATGCATCCAACAGAATCATCCAACCGTGGTAGACCCAGTATACACCTTCAGTTCTAACACGCAATTCAGAGCCAAGCTGAGTCCGCAGCCCTGTCAGCCTGGGCATTGCTTCACACTGCACAGCCTCCCTTAGATGAATCCCATGAAATAGCAGACTTGTGCCACCCTGCCTTAAAGTACTATCACACGATGCTGTGGCGAATGCCAGGTGAAAAATGTGGGCGATAGTTCCTGGTAAGCATGAGGGAAGTGATAAAGCCAAAGCACTCCCTTCCCAACTTCCATTAACATTCATTAAAAAAAATAAGAACATCGATAGACGATACCTCAGAATCCCAAGATGACTCGTCATCCTCTTTTCCCATGGCCAATGTGCACGTCACATCTGTAAAAGGCGGTTCCAGATATGTGAGCCAGGACATGTGTTATTATGAATCTAAGACACACATATACGTCTTGAACCATTTGTTTCTATTTCAGTGAAATGACTGTCACAGGGAAAAATAATTTCAGAGACTTACAGTGTTTACCGAAAGAAGTGGAGGCCGAAAGAAAAGTGTTAAAATGGGGCGGGTGTCATTTGCATCTACCCATTTCAGTCTTTTTGTACTTGTCCTAATTTTTTTCTTTATAGTTTTGAGATTACGCCCTGCCATGTTCCCAGGCTGTCCTGGGGCATAGAATCTTTCTGCCTCAGCCTATTAATTTCTGGGATTACAAGTGTTTGATCAGCCACCTTTGATTATCTTAAAATTGTCCTGAAGCTTAGAAATTCTTCACGGATATTTGTTAGTGTCACTTACTGCTTTTGTGTCTTCCCCAGCGTAAGACAGAGTATGATTTTTGGCTTTTATGAAACACTACCTTGCTCTTCTTTTGTAGTCCTTGGCTCTGTTGCACTTTCCTATTAAAAGCAAGAGGAGAAACCGATTTATTCACTTGGCAAATGAATCGGTTGTGAAGGCCATGACTGTTTACTGCTTTATCAAACCATAGACATATTGGGGTGAAGCTGAGAATAGAAGACAAATTCTGCTTTCTACTTTCAAGTTGAAGTAGAGTTATGCTGAAAAATGAGAGCAGAAATGAGTCATCCATTATTCCTACAATTGAAATGATTATAAGGGCACATAAGAGAAGAGTCAGTTCTACCTGCAGAGAATGAGGAAATGCTAGAAACACAGAGTGATATATCAAAGTCAGGGGAAGTATGGGGAGCTGTGAAGGTCATTCTGGGCCAGGGCAGCATGAGCACAAGGATGAGTTTTGGTCACAGGGCAACTGAGGGCTGTGAAAGTTCCATGCTTAAACTAGACCATGGGTACTGGCATAGGATGGGCAGCTGACAGATAATCATGACCAAACCAGTTGGCATTTATTCATTTTTTTGAGAAAACTTCTCACTGTGAGGTCCCCACTAGCTTGGAACTTGCTCTGTAGACCAGGATGGACTCAAATTCACAAGATCCTCGTATATACTGGAATTAAAGGTGTGCCCCACGTGCTTGCCCTACAACAGACTTTTTTAAATGCTGTGATTTTGCTCTGTTTCTGTCTCTTTTATAACATTTGTCATTTATTTGATGTCTGCCAAAGTTAATGTGTAAAAGAAAAAATCTACATATCACAATCCTATAAAATGGTTTTCTCCGATCCACTCTCCACATAAAATGAAGATGGACAACTCCTGAGTTTTAATTAAAACAGCTGTAGTGAATTAGATACTGAATGACTAAATGAACGATACGTTTGTTTCAGTTAAGTGCGGAAGGTGGCCAGAATCCACAGTAGGAAATGAGTTCTGTGAACCGAGCACTGGAGTCTGATAACATGAACTACAAATACAAGTTTCTAGAATGACGACTTATCAGAATCTAATCCGGTGGCCATTGCTTATAATCCTTCATAGCTTCAGCTATAATAACGGCTCAGATTTTCATCTTATCTGCTTCATCTGTCAGGAAATTACTCAGATGTATTCAGAGAGATTTTTTTTTTCAATTACAATGAAGTTTAGATATACAAGTGTCTGCAGATCTGAGACGTATTTAAGTTTTATAACTGGTGAGTGTCTCATGCACCACACTCATGCCCATGGAGACAAACAGTCCTTATTAAACTCAGTGAGTCACAAACAAAAGGGAAACAAAGCAAAAAGATAACAGTAGTGGGAGGGGAACTTGGGACGGGGAGTTTGGTGGTGGTAAGGAGATGAGGGCTGGGGCAAGTGTGACCAGGATGCATTATACACACGTATGAAATCGTGAAAGAACAAATGAACAATAGTGAAAACTAAATATTAGATATGAAATTATGGCATAATGATTCTGCATGGTTATTAGGAAAAGTGTTTCCATTTGGTCCATGCTAATTATAAAATGAAAAGAAACAGCGTTAATGAGAAATAGAAAGAGGAATTTTTACAGACCTGGTCATTTCCTCCACCATCGAGACTCACTGGTTCCTCCACTGATGTCACTCCTCCAGCTGGCTCTGCTGACAAATGCACATCTGTAATGAGAGTACGCTACCTAGAACTATTCTGTAAGGAGACGAGACATTATAAAATAGAAAACAATAAACGAGGACAATTTTCATTTTCTCTTTGCTAGTGGAAAATTTTAACTTAATATTAATTTTTAGCTAAATATATAAATATACTTAAAGAAAAAATATTTCTAATTCTTCAAACTTTTCACAACCCTTTTGGAGACACACTGGATAACATTCAGTATCAAGTTGATTCTTCCACAGGTAAGATAGTGAATTAGAAGTTGTCCTTCCCCCATCTACTGCAGTAAAGGGGAAGAGTCAGAATGACTATGATGGATAGATTTTCCAGCACAGAGCTTGAGTGTTGGAAATCACTGAAGCATACTGAATCATTTTGCATGCGCATTATGATTGAGTCTTCTCACTTTGCTCTCATTTTACATTTATTTCCTTGTTTGCTGCTTGTTGTTTTTGTTGCTGCCAGACTGGGTCTGCTATGTACTCCAGGCTGTCCTGGAACTCACTGTCCTCCTCCCTCATCCTTTTAAGTTCTGATGTTGTAGGAGTGCTCCACCTGAGATTGTCTTAAAATTGCATTCTAGCTTAGCAGATTTTCTTAGATTTTTGCCGGCTTTATTTTAATGGCTTGGATGCTCTCTCCTAGCGCAAGCAGAATATGGTCACTGTGTGTGGCTCCAGAAACACTACCTTGCTCTTCTCTTCCAGTTCCTGGCTCTGCCAATCCTTCCTATGAAAAGTGAGGAAAGGGAAATACAACTTGTTAAAACATTTGTTTACTCACCTACGCACCCATTCAATGAATCGTTAAGATAAACATTTGCTGGGTTCATCAAATCATAGCACAACCATGGCTCAAGCTGGAAGCAGAAGGCAGATTCTTTTCTCCAAGTATGAGTAGAGTTATGTTTAACAATTGAGAACAGAAGTGAATCATCAATTATGCCTGCAGCTGAAACGATTATAGTGAAGGGCACACAGGAAAGCCAGTTCTGGGCTGCAGAGATGGCTCAGTGTTTAAGAGCACTGACTGTTCTTGCAGAGGTCTGAGTTCAATTCCCAGCAACCACATGGAAGCTGACAACTGTCTGTAACTCCAGTTCCAGGGGATCTGACACCCTCACACAGTCATTACATGCTGACAAAACACCAGTGCACGTGAAATAAAATAACTAAATCATTTGAAAGCATTAAAAAGGAAAGAAAAGTCAGGTCTACCTCTGAATCCCAGGAAATGCTACAATCACTGGGTGATATGTCAAAGCAGAGAAAGCAAAGGGAGGTGTGAAAGCCATTCTGGAGCGTGAACAGAGGCATGAGGCGTGGAGACAAGGCAAACAGGGGCTGTGACAGTGATGTGCTGGAGCTGGAAAACGGTTACTGGGAATCTGGTGGACAGCTCAGACAGAGGATTGAAGCGAAGCCACGAAAGACATTTCCCCCATTGCTGTACTGTGAATCTTGGCATTCCTGTGACTGGGATCTACTCAACAGACAGTTAACTCCCACCATCATAAATATACACCAGAGAGCTCGTCTCTGCAGCAATGGGGACACACGTGAATATAACCCATGGAGAAGGGGTAGAATATTATTTGTCATTGGTGTGCAAGCATATCCTGCTAGGAAGGCATGAAAAGTGGTCATCCGGCATGGGATGAAGTTGCTTGTAAGTAAGAAGGTAGGTGATGCCAGGGAGAAGGGAATCTAGGGTTTCTCCAGTATGTCTCCTACTAGGGTGGGGAAACCAAATAGAGAGTGGATCAATGGAGAGTCTGGGAGGACTCAGAGAGGGTCAGTCTCTCTACTCGTAACTTCTCAACTTAAGGCAACCAGAGTACTTAGAAGATATATTAGAGTAAATCTGTGAAATGTAGGAACTGAAGATTTTACACAGGAAAAGCATTATGGTTTTTAGGGAAATAATTATTTGCCACATCTGGTTAGCTGCTGTGCTGGTTTGAATAAGAATGATCCCCAGAGGCTCCTATACTTGAATGCTAAGTCATTAGAGAGTGGCACTGCTTGACAGGGATTGGGGGTGTGGCCTTGTTGATGGAAATGTGCCACTGTCCCAGGGGGTGGGATTGGGGTTTTGGATGCTCAAGCCAGACCCAGTCTCTCTCTCTTCCTGCTGCAGATCCAGATGTAGAACCCTCAGCTACCTCTCCAGCGCCATGTCTGCCTGCAGGCTGCCACACTTCCTATCATGATGACGATGGACTAAACCTCTAAAACTATGAGCCAGCCCCAGTTAAATGCCTTACTTTATAAGAATTGCTGTGGTCATGGTGTCTTTCGACAGCAAGGACGCTGAGACAGATGTTATTAATGAATGAGAAAAAACCACCAAGAATACTGAGATTTTGACACTATAAAGAGGAAGAGTAAAATTAGGGAGTTTGATATCTGTAGCAGAGGCAATTGTGTGAGCTGCCTAAGCCATCATGTGTTGCTGTGCACCATGTTCCTTTATAATTTCATTCTAATTTGTATTAGTAATTCAATTAAAACACATTATTGTAAACCCAAAATTCCATCTGTTGCAGGAAGACTCTTTAGTTCAATTATGTTCCAAAAGTTTCAATTTCAATTATAGGCGAGGCTTGTGCCAAGTACCCACTGTCCCCAGCGCTCAACATTCAAAGTAGGAGAGCACTTAAGCTGAGGGTTTCAGGCCTCTCTGGGCAACGCAGCAAGGGCTCATGACACAATTGGAGAGAAAGACTATTTTTCCAGTGGCAAAGGTCAAATCTAGGGCCTTGCACATGTGGGCAAGTGCTCTGACACTGACGACACCCCCAAAATCTTGCTGTTCTGAGACAGGATCTCACTATGTAGCGCAGGCTGGTCCTCCTGCTACAGCCTTCCGAGTGCCATGAGTACAGAGACACGACCTTTTTGCTCTGCTGGAGGGGAGACGTTTATGTGACCATAGAATTAACTACAACCACAACATGAGAAAAGTATCACCTCCCATTTTAAAACTGACACGATTTTCCAGTTCCCCACATGAACATCACACTGTTGCTCGTTTCCTATGCCCACGCACGGTGTGGCAGCCAAACATTTCAGTAAGGAGCTGGAGTTTAAAAGCAAAGCTACCGTTGTCCTAAGCGAACAAATCTGTGCAGTCATGGTCCAGTCCCTTGAGCTGCGGAGACAGTCTTGTTTCACAAAAGGAGAAGGGAAGCAGAGTAAAAATTTGAATCAACAGGATTCCTGATTTTTTTTAAAAAGCGAGAAAATTTACGTGTAAAGATGGAGCAACTGTGAATACTGGGACTAGAAGTTTGCTGAAAGGTAGGCAATACGGTTTAAGTTTTAGGTTCAAATCCGGGATGGCGAAGATAACAATGACATCATCGTAATCTCGCCATCGTCATCACCATCACCATCCAGCAGTACTAAAGCAAATAGAGTTTTTTAAAAGTCTTTTTTGTTTTTGATTTAAAAAAATTTTTTTTAGACAGGGTTTCTCTGTTATAACCCTGGCTGTCCGAGAACTCACTCTGCAGACCAGGCTGGCCTCGAACTCACAGAGATCTGACTGCCTCTGTCTCCCAGAGGATAAAAGGCATGTGTCACCAGTGCCCAGTACAAATATGGTTTTGTTGCAAGAAAATGAATGCTCCCGTTGTTGCATTTATTAAAAAGAGGGAAATATCATCTGTATATAATTGCATATTGTGCTTCATGATCTTTCCTTTCTTGTGATTCTGCAATGATAAGGAGTTCATTTTAGAAGACTATCCGTGATTAGAAAGGTTTTCTCATCTGTTTTCTTGTCACTATGAACTTTTTGTCAATTTTGCTCAGCTCCCACTCTTCAGAATGTTTATCATGTATTTGGTGTCTGCCAAAACCAACATGTAAAGAGATGTCTATGTATTATAAGATGAGCATATAGTAATATAAATTAAATATTAAATTAATACATTTGTACTGTTTTTAAATGAGTTAATACACAATATGTTTATTTAAATTAAACAGACCCTGAAGATGATCAGAATCTACTACAGGGAATTACTTCTGTAAACTGGGCTCTGGAGTCTGGTAACACAAAATTACAAATACAAGGTACCAGAGTCATGTCTTCTCTAGGGATCTGACCAGTGCCCATTACACATAACAACTCTTAGCTCCAACCATTTAATAACATGGCTCAGATTTTATCTCGGCCTTCTTCATCATGTGAGTTAGTTATACAGATAGAACAACAAAAAATATTCAGAGAGAATGTTTTCTATTCCATGACATCAGATATAAGTGGCTAGAGATTCTAAGGCTATTTTAAGTTTTATAGCTAGAATGATTAAAAATGAATATTGGCCAGGGGGTGGTGGTGGTACACACCTTTAATCCCAGCACTCAGGAGGCAGAGGCAGACAGATCTCTGTGAGTTTAAGGCCAGCCTGATTTACAGAGTAAGTTCCAGGACAGCCAGAGTTACAACAGGGAAACCCTGTCTCGAAAAACCAAAAAAAAAAAAAAAAAAAGAAAAAAGAATGTGAAATGTTGATAATGATTATAAACTTTATTCAAAAAGTGATTTCATTTGTTTCATGCCACATTACTAAATGAAAGGTATAGAATTAATGAGAAACATAACCAGGAGCTAATACAGACCTGGAGCTGGCTGTTTCCTCCGCCATCAAGCCTTGCTGGTTCCTCCACTGATGTCACTCCTCCAGCTGGCTCTGATGACAAATGCACATGTGTAATGAGAGTATGCTACCTAGAACCATTCTATAAGGAGACGAGACATTATAATATAGAAATAATAAGAATATTTGACAGAGAATTTTGTTTAATTTTAATTAAATGTATACTTTAAACATATTTAAAGTATTCATTTTTATTTTTATGCATTTGAATGTTTTTACTGCATTTAAGTACACTGTGTGCACACCTGGTGCCCAGGGAAGGGTGCCAGGTTCCCTGGAACTGGAATGGTCGTGAGATTCTGTGTGGATGCTGGGAACTGAAACTGGGTCCTCTGCAAGAACAGAAAGTGTTTTTAGCCACTGAGCTACTTCAAGAAAAACATTTTGAATTGCCTAAACTCACCATACTTATCTGGGGAAACACTGGATGTCACTAGGCAGTGAACAGACCATTCCACAAGGTTTTTGGAAATTATTCATATGTAATTTTGTAAAAGAGATCCGAGAAAACAAGAAACAATAGGCTCTACAGTGACAAACCAAATTTCAAAGAGCAATGAGAATCACAAAGGGGTAAAAGGGTAAAAATATTGGAAAGAAATAGATATCATGTTTGAATGTATGTAATTTACGTCGATCCCTCCCTCCCTCTGTGTGTTTCTTTGAGGTTGGCCCCTACAGTGTGCTCCAGGCTGTCCTTGAACTCTTGCTCTTCCCACCTCAGCCTCTTAATTTCTGATATTACAAGTGTAATTCCATCTTTGATTGTCTTAAAATTTGCATTGCAGCTTAGAAGATTTTCATAGACATTCACCAGCATCATGTTTAATGCTTTAATGCCCTCTTTCAACATAAAGCAAACTGATTCCCCCCCATCCCCGAAACATCACCTTTTTCATTTTCTCCAACTCCTGGCGCTGTTGGTCCTTCCTATTAAAAAGAAAAAAAATCTTCAGAAAACAGATTAGCTAGCTTACTCAATCACCAATATGTGACTACCGAGACCATAATGTGTACCGTGTGGTCAAATGGTAGGCAACAGTCCTGCGTCAAGCCAGAGGCAGAAGACAGACCCTGCTCCCCGTTTAGGCAGAAATCAGCAAATGAGAACAGGAATGAAGTATTCATTCTTTTTGCAGTGGAAATGATCATTGCTAAGGATACACAGAGGAGTCAGTTGTTCCTTTGAAGCCCAACAGATGTTGTACACATAGGGCTTTTATAGACGACAGAGAGGGTAAAGGCAAGTGTGAAGGCTGTCTCTGGACCAAGGCAGGGTGAACACAAGATAAGGTGTGAAATCAAGGGGAAAACAGGCTAGGAAAGCTTTGTCCTCAAAACTACAATACAGTTACTGGGGATGGTGTGGATACCTCAGGTAGAATCCTGGCCAACCACAAAAGATCTTTTGTGTGTGTGTGTTAGAATGTGAGTTTTCCCCTTCCTGTAATGGAGATCTACACATGCGTAGGTGAAAAGCTACGCATCCAACTGTGAACATAACGTGGGGAGACATGGTAGGAACAGGTATTTATCTTGTATATTCACAGATTTACTATTTGAATTTTATGTATGCTTACAATGTATCTTGATCGTGTCCACTCCGACTCCTCCCAGAATGCCCTCATCACACCTTCCTCCCAACTTCAAGCCCTCCTTACTTTTTATTTTTAACTCATGGATCCAATTAGTGCTGCTCATGTGGGTATGGATACAGGGCCATCCACTGGGACATGGAGGAACCGAGCAGTGACCATCTCTAAAAGAAGAGACCCTTCCTCTCAGATAGCCACAAATCGCTAATGCTTCCTCAGCTAGGGGTGGGGCCTTGGGCATCTCTCCTCCCTCTTTGCTGGGATTTGTAATCGGCTTGGCCATGGCAGGTCTTGTGCAGGTAACCACAGGTGCGTGAGTTCATGCGTGCGACAGCTATATTCTGTCCCAAGAACAGCATTCCACAGTTCTCCCTCCCCACCTTCCGGCTCTTGCATACTTTCTCTCCTCTTTCTGAAATGTTTACTAAACCTTGTTGGGGCATTGCTTGGTGTATGCATGAACCCCATGGGTAAGGCATGAAAATACGTGGGAGAGTATGAAGACACTGTGTGTGCCCGGACTGGTGGCATGAGGACTGATGGAGTCAACATTTCCCCTGCTTCAGGGTTTGAATTCTATTCTCTGTTGTTGTATGCTAGGGCGGGGAAAGTGGATGGCAGGAGAGATACCGAGACAGGGAAGGATCAGGAGAGGGGCAATGTCAACACCTGTATTTGGAACTTTGCCGGGGTGGCGTCCAGCTCTAGTCTCCTGTGATGGGTTCCTCAGACTCCACGAAGAAGGATAAACAACGTAAGCTATGACAAGTGAGCGCAGTGCCTCACTCTTCTATGGGACCTTTAGCTGGCACACTTAATGTGCTTTAATAAGACACATAGACTACACCTTATGATGATTATGACACACAAGAGCGCTTCTTTAATAGTAAAAATAAAGAAAGATAAAGAAAAACAAAGAATAAAATCAAAGAAAATAACAATGTGCACATTAAGGGAATAAAACAAAGTTTCTCTAAGCTAGCAATTCAATTCTCTAGGCCTTACAATCTAGTTTCTTCTTCTCTGTCTTTCTGCTTCTCTGTCTCCCTGCTTCTCTGTCTCTTCTTCTCTGTCTTTCTTTGTTCAAGACTTTTTTATAGCTTAAGTAGCAAACTGCAGGAATGCTTCTCTAAGGGATGCAGATGACAGGCATATCTCAAAAAGGAACCAATGCGAAAGTACCTTTCCTCCTTATGGATGCAGGCTTCAAGGTTTCTAGTTATCACCAAAGAGTAAATGATACAATGACCAATTAGTGGATGGTAGGGATGTCACTGCTGATTGAATTATATTGCCATTTGCCTTGCACAGATAGTTCAGGGTGCCATGAAGGCGCCAAGGGAAGATTTTATGGTTTTTTTAGTTCCTTGGTATGTATTTATTCTTCTGGGTCAAAGCTCTAAATTTCTAGTCTTATCTGGTGGCCTGGCTAGGTTGAAGGCTATTTCTCTCTTTAAGTCCTGGGAATGTTTACTTTTAAGTTGGTGCAGGCTTGCTATATTCTTCGTTAGTGAAGGGCTAACTGTCTGCTTGTTTTTCCAGGTGCACTAACTTTTTAACTAAGCTCTCTGGCTTCTATCTACTAAGGCTTATCTCTTCCTGGGAAGATCAGCATTTACTCCAGGAATAGCTTTATGATGCACTTGCAATAAATTTGGGTAGCTCTCACATTTCAGGACTTGGAAGTCCAGATGTGATTACAATTTACTTTTGAATAGCATGGCTGTGTTTCATTCCAGTCCACAGTGGCCAGCTCAGAGATTATTTTGGATATTACTATTAGGTTATGCAAACCTTATTGATGAGAAACGTATGTTACCATACAGTAAAGATAAGAAAGGGGCAAAGCAGTTAAGGAATTCTAGTTTCCTGACAACGGAGGCCCAGGATCCTTGTCAAGCTGAAGCTTCCATAGTCTGGGTAACGTGGATCCCAACAGAACTTACCACATCTGAGGCACCTGGAGGACTTAGAAACAGATCAGAATAATGTGCTAAGTTTTGGATTTGAAGATCTGACTCAGGAAAAGCTTATGTGTTTAGGAAGATGGATGGATATGCAGTTGATGTCTACATTTAAAGGGGGTGGTAGGTTCACCTTTTTTTTTTTTGTTATCTGTTTGTTTTGTTTTTCGAGACAAGTTTTCTCAGTATAGCCCTGGCTGTCCTGGAACTCACACTGTAGATCAGACTGGCCTTGAACTCAGAGATCTGCTTGACGCTGCTTCTCCAGTGCTGGGATTAAAGGCGTGTGCCACCACCGCCTTGCTTAGGTTAAACTTTCTAGTTTTATATTTCCACATTTGCTTCAAGTTTTAAAAAAACTTTAAAAGTACATTTTGTTAATGTATCAGATTATTTCTGTGATACTATGCTAGCCAGCATTTTAAAGTTAAAAAATGTGGTCTTCAGTTACAACTATAGACAGCAAGAATATTTCTTTCAAAAAGTAAATTTTGAAAATTTAGCTTTTAGGCAAGGCTTGATGACACATACTCATTATTCCTAGCACCCGGGAAGCTTATAAGCAAGGATAAATTCCCACTGGGACTTGCCCAGTGTGTGCTAAGAGCTTGGGTCCCCTGCCACTAACAAAGGGAAAAAATACAAGTTAAATATCTATCTCTTGTCCATACAATTTTGCTCATATTTGGAATCTTGTTTTAAATGTGTGTGTGTGAGTGTGTGTGTGTGAGTGTGTGTGTGGACGCACGTGCATGAGGTGGGGAGGAGAGGTCTTGAATTTGAAAGGGAGTGGTGGGTCATGGGTGGAGTTGGAGGTGGGAGAGAGAGGGGTAGATGATGTACTACAATGTGCTTATGCTTGGATTTTTAAAAAATTTAAAAAAGTAAATAAGAATAAAGAATCTTATGTGGACCAAGGGTATGCCTAAGTGTAGAGTGTTGTATGGCACGTGTGAGGGTCTGAGTTTTATCTACTACATTGAGAAAATATAATTGTTTATATTAATATTATTATTCAGACAGTCTCATTATATAGCCCTGGCTGGCCTGGAACTCATTATGTAGAGTAGTTAGCCACAAACTCAGAGATCTGCCTGCCTCTGCCTCTCAAGTACTGAGATTAAAGGCATGCACTACCACACCCAGGAAATTGTTTATACTATTTACATAACCTGAAACTATAATTAATGAAAAGATTGCATTAAGTCCCTCCTAAAACCTGTACAAGACCAAACCAGACAGCATTCCAGCCCAGATGAGGACAGGGCTCACAAAACTCCTCTCCTAGCTGAAGGGCTATGGCAGTCAATGCTGCTGAGAGAGAGAGGGTCAGTTTTCTTCAAACATACTGCCACTGGTAGGTTGTACATACTCCTGTGGTCAGCTCCTTGCCCATGAGCATATAGGCAACACTACCTGGGGTCAGTAGGGTACATATATTTAAAAAGAGCACATGAATTTGAGAGAGGCGTGTGGACTGGAACGAGTTGAGGGGGAGTAAGGTGATCGAAATGCACTGTACTCATGAGTGAACTTCTCAAAGAACATAAGAGAAAAGAAAGTTGAGGATACACCAAGTACTACATCAGAAAACAAGAAACAAGATGAAAAGGTTAACAGTTCATGGGGACATGGCTCAGTGGCAAAGTCCTTGCCAGGCAAGCATGAGGACCTGAGTTTGGATCCCCAGAATCCACATAAAACTGGATGCAGTAGGGTCCCTGTGTCATCTCAACAGTCCTACAGTGTGAGGGGGGGTAGAGACAGGACAAGCTCCAGAAGCTTGTGAGACCCTGCTGCAAAAAAGGTAGAAGATGAAGACTGGCACTCACAGCTGCTCTCTACTTCCACATGTGTGCTGTGGTGTGCATACTTTCATACACACACACAGACACAGACACACACATAGACACACACACAGACACACAGACATACAGAGACGCACACAGACACAGACACACACAAACAGACACACACAGACACACACAGAAACACACACATGCACAGAAACACACACACGCACAGACACATAGAGACACACACACATACACATATACAGACACACAACAGACACATACACACACACACACAGAGACACATGGGCACACACACAGACACATAACACACACACGCATAGGCACACATATAGACACACACACACACAGACATACAGACACACACATGCATAGGCACACACACACACACATACACACACACTCCTCACAGTTACGGTTAGCTATTTACAATAAAAAGTCAGCTGAAAGCCATGCAGAAGTAGCTAGTATTTTCATACCTTTTAATGTAGAAAGTCCCTGCCTTCTCCGACACCACTATTTCTATTGTGGCTTCATCTTGACTTTTGTATTCAGTCTGAACATTTATCTTCCCTACAAACGGATTGCTTGTCTGCCCTGGATTTTTAAGTGAATTCTTCTTTTTCATCTTTCTTACTCAAAGTTGGCCAAGCTGTTATCCTGGACTACTTCCTAACTCAATACTTCCTTGATGGTTATCCAAGAATTACTCAGCCGACTCTCATAACGCTCAATCCTGTAACGTATTTATTTAACACAGACTCCGTGTTATTATTGTGTACACCGGAGAAAAAGACATGAAGAAAATAATCCTTTCACATTTTGAGAGAGGGTCTTGCTAGATAGCTTGGCTGGCTTCCTGTATTCCCTACAGAGCCCAGGCTGACCTCAGACTCAGGGCAGTCCTCCTGCCTTGGCCTCCTGAGTTCTGGCATGAACTCCTGAGTTCATGTACTCCCACGCTCTGGGGAATTACTTTTAGGGTGCCTTACTTTTGGATCGGATGATGAACTGAGAAGCAGAGAGCCACTCTGGATGCTGGCTGGAGTTGGAGGAGTGCTGTCAGCTTCCTTTGCATTTTTACACTCAGAATCCCTGTAATCAGACCAAGAAATGTTACGACTGTCCTTATTTCTATGCAAGAGTCACCTCTTTCAAACTTGCCCTTCCCCAGCAAATTTCATTCTTGTTTCTGCCATCAGCTCCACTTGCTAATTTAATAACTTCTTCTTTTTAATTCACCTTGCTGACTCTCCTCCTCCACTATTGAGACCCTCACAGAATAATAAATACAGAAGACAGGCTTTAGAATCAAGGAACTCAAGCTCAAATCTCCTTCCGGCAACTTACCAGGTATAGTAATCACGTCCATATTTGTGAGTTTCAGGTTTTCTATCAAAACAACATTTTGGTTAAGGTATTAAAAACAGGTTAAAGGGCTGACAAAGTGCCTGCTGCTAAGCCTGAAAATCCGAGTTTGATTCCTGGAAGTCACATGGTGGAAGGAAAGAAAGGAAGATGTCCTCTGATCTCTGACCTCCACTTGGACACCATGGCATGTGCAGGTACTCTCCATAGATAGATAGATAGATAGATAGATAGATAGATAGATAGATAGATAGCTAGATAGATAGATAAATGTAACTCAAAAATAAAAATAAAAGAACAGGTTGAAGTACCAGAGTGTTTTTTTGATTATGTTTCCTTAAAATTCTTAAATCCTATGGGCTTTTGATTCTGTCTACAGACAACTAGAAATATGTAACTGGCAGAAGTGAGAACTAAAAGCGTAGAAAGTCAAGGGAGAGCTGAAATGAAACAAAAATAATCAAGAAAAGATTATAGTCATAGAGAAGAAGGGGGCTTTATAGAGAGGGGAGCACTTTAGGGGTTGAGGCATGGGCAATGGCCTAAGGAAAATCACACTGAAAACCAGTAGGTAGAGAAACAAAAAATTTATACACTGAACTCATGCTTAATATAATTAATTAAATACTTCACTTAAGATTTCTTTGCCTCCATTAAAATAATTTCTCTCTAAGACTTGCCTGATCTTGTTTACGTAAAACTATGCACTCATGGCCACAGCTGAGTAAGATCTGTCCTAAAACTTTTCAAGGTTGAAAACAAGGTATTGGGACTTTAGCAGGAGTGGGAAGGGGATAAGGAAGGGTGAAAGGAGGTGGCTGTGGTCAAAACACACGGTATGTTTATGTGGAATTGTCAAGGAAAAAAATAAAGATATCCCAAGGCTCTGGTACCACTGCATTTGTCACACCCTCTTGGAATGGGCTGCTCAGGAAAATTCCCTACCGGGTACTTCATGACTGAATTTTGTAATCTGAACTGAACTGATACAGACATGTATGTCCAGCACAGTACTAAACAACCCCCATCATTCTATGCTATGGGCAGGAGAAAGCACAGGGAAGCCAGGCAGGATGGCAGTCAGATCTGGGTCACCTATAAGACAATTATGAGATCACAGGCCAATTAACCAACCTCTATGAATGGCAGTTACTTAAGTGGTATAAATTAGGTTACAACCATGCAGAGGCTCTTAAAGCTCTTGTGGTAACGACCAGAACAATGGCAAGCATCTAACGGTAATGTCCATCCCAGAGTAAAGCACGCAAAAAATTACTTTGCTTTCTGTTCTCTAACCAACTATCAAGTCTTTAAAAATGTATAAAATCCTACCTTCTGGAAGAGTCATCCTCAGAGCCTTCCTCCACTACTAAAGACAAAAGCAATGCATTTACACTCTTTAAGAGGACAACGGAAAAACTTAAAGTATAAGACTCTGATATTTTATTAAAAATACTTCCCTTGAGACCAAACCTGAAGAGTATCTAAAGTGAATATTAATTCTACTACTTATAGGCGACACACTAAGAATCCTTGCTTCCTCTTTTGTACTTTGCAAATGCAAGGAAGAAAATGGCATTTGTGAAACTTGAATTCCTATTCCATAGGCAGTGTGCACGCGATGACTGCAATGCCTCCAGTGCCATGGTTACCATGACAGACAGTGGTACAGGTAGCAGAATCCCTGTCGTAGACCAACACTGTCCAATAAATAGCATGGCCTTTATGAACTAAGGGCATAGGGACAATTCTGAAAGGTGGCAGTTATTTCATTCCATCAGTTAGATGCAACACTATCATGAAGATGCCCAGCCTGTGGGGACTGGTACTTTGTAGCACATCAAAACACAGGAAACAGACCAGGCACAATGATCCAGCTAAGACTTTCTAGTTGCCATGGTGAAGAACTCAAGAGAGATGGTTAAAATTCCCACACGGAAAGGTGAGGAAGTCCTGAGGCCCTAGCCCTGGCTGAGAAGCTATTGGCAGTTGATGCTGGGGGAGGGAGAGTCAATTTCCTTAGGGATGTGGCCACTGGTAGTTTGCTTTATGCCCTAGTAGTTGGCTCCACACCTATGTGAATGTGCCCAGTGCTGTGGGATATTTTACTCCTATGTGCTGTTTTTGGTGGAAAGGTGCTTCCTGATGTCTTGCAGGTGTGAAGCCTGATGCCTTACAGCTTTGCTTCCTACCTCCATGCTATGCTATGGAGTAGCCACTCTGATCTCTACCTGAAAAGGCCAATTGTTTACAGATGAAGCTGACTGAACACAATGGAAGGTCTGAGGCTAGGTGATCAGAGAAGACTCTGATCACCCCCATCTGAGTATGCTGCCAGACCCAGAGATACCATTGTTTTGCCTGTACATGGAGACGGGGCTTGGGAAAAAGATTAAAGGACCTGGGAGGAGTAAGAGAAGGGAAGACAATCGGGAAAGAACGGTGTGAATCCTCTGCCTAGCCGTCCAGGTGTTGAATCCCTGAGACTTGTCATGGTTTGTAATTATTAAATATCTTGAAAAAAACAACAATGGACTTTTATTAACAGCACAGCACTCGTTGGACTGGGCGGATTAATATGAAATGAAACAAAACAACAAAAACAAAAGACAGGACCTGAAGTGGACAGGGAGATGTGTTTGGGGGGCTGACGGGGAGTTAGATAGATAGGGTGGATATATGATCAAGAGACATTGTATTCATGTATGAAATTTTCAAAGAATAAAATATTATTAAAATAAATAAACTAAACCTGATTTAAAAAATTAAATTCTTTAAAAAAAAGCCCGAAACGCTGAGAGATCAACTAACAAAGGAATGTGCTAATCTTTCTACTCTCCTGGGGATGATGCTAGGAGACAGTCTCAGATGTTGCTATTTTCTCATTGCTATATGTGATAGAAACAAGGTGCACAGCATCTGGAGTTTGACCTACCCTGGACAGAACCTTTGGACTCTTTTGGACCTTTGCTTCCTGTGAGCTCACCAACCTAAGAGTCAGAGAGAAGCTTAAACAGGGCTCCGAGGAAATTGCAGTAAACTGCCATTTGATATGGGAAACACAGGAGTGGAGCTACGGCCCCACTCGAGCTTTCGGGAGGGTCAACAGGCAAGTTGGATCTCCCTAGAGGACAATAAGCATTCTCACCACGTGTAAAGTACAGGAAACTGGCATTTTCGTAGTGGAGAATCTGTTCATTGAAAAGGAAGACGGGCAAGGAGCTCAGTTAGGATCTACTCTCTACCAAGACACACAAAATGGGCATGGGTGTGGCTCTGAGGCATGGCTTGCACAGCATGTGAGAGAACCTGGTGCAGAAATATTAGAAAAATGAAATAAAAATGGGAAGAAAGCTGCACTGTTCTATTGATTGCTTTCGTTCTCATCCCCCAGAAGAGGATCGTGTTGACTCGTGAAGAGCATTCACTGTCTAGGCCCATATACAAGGCTGAGGCAGATGTGGACTCTGTGACACAGCTTTTTGTAAAATATAGTCTCTTGAGAATGCCTCCCTCCACTGTTAAAAAAAATGAGAGTGAGACAAGGTGGGAAGTGTTTAGGAATAACAGGAGAAGAGAGGGGAGGATGGGGATAGAGCATAGCATATAAAGAGCTCTTTGTGGAACCTATCACTATGTACAACTAGTATGTGACAACAAAATTCATTTTAAAAGCTTAAAGTTTCTGCTGGAACTAGAGACAGATAGATGACATGGAATACGTGGAGCTTTAAGATTAGTGAAGCTACTCTGTGTGTGCTACTTCAGTGATAAATGCACGTGGTATACTTTTGCCTAAACCCATAGGATGAACAAAACCAAGCGTGAACCTCAGCAAAACACAGTTACATTAGCCGATAATGGTGGGTCAGTGTAGACTAATAAACTGTAATAAGTGTGCTACTCCAGAGGAGGGTATTAAGTGTCCTGTTCCAGAGGAGGCTATGCATGGGAGGCACAGGTAATCAGAAGTGCATGAACCTGCACGTCAGCTGTGCTGTAAACCTGAAACCTGGTCTAAAAATAGAAGAGTAGAAGCTGAGAGAGTGGGTCAATGGGAGAGCACTTGGACAGCATGGGTGAGGATCTGGGTTCAATCCCTAGCACCACAAAACTGTTATTTTCATTACTATTTATCTCTTTATCCTTCTTTATCCTCTTCAAATGGTAGAAAGTAGCAAATACATGTGACCAGAAAAAACAATCATCATATGATAGTTACAGCCTTAAGAATCCAGAACAATGAAATAACATCAAAAGCAACAAGAGAAAAATGCTCACTCACTTCCTAAGGCAAATTCATTTCAGTAACATCAGATCCTTCAGGAGAAACCCTAAAATCCAGAAAATAGGAAGTGATATAATTACAGCCCTGACACTAAATATCACCTAACTTAGATAATTTTGCTTAGCAAAGTTATTTTTCAGAATAGATAGAAACTTTCAACACAACTGAAAGCTTTAGCAACTCATGAATACTAAATCAGTGTTGCAGAAAATACTTGATGGAATCCTGCAAGAGGAGAAAGAAAGGTAATCACCAACATGATATCCCGGGAAGAATACACTTCATGAGAAGAGTAGTAACCAAATAAGAACTAGAAAAGAATCAAATATCTTCAACTCAAAATCCAGCGAGCCCCTAGGATGTATAAGAGAAAAAGAAATATACGACAGTGCCTGAGCCAATCACCTTTTTTTAAAAACAGGAATCAGCAAATACCTCTCAGTAATAACCACAAATGTAAATAGTCTCCATTAGGCCACAAAAAGATTAAACACAGGATCCAACTGCAATAAGCTCATTTAACTGGCAAAGGCATATGGAGACTGAGGTGAAAGAATAGAACACAGTACTCTATCCAAAGGGAACAAGATGGAATATAGACTATGATGCCAAGCAGAAGCAGGCATACTTGTGTTTGACAAAACAGACTTCATACTCCAACTAACCATGGGAGCTAAAGATCACTACACATTAGTAAAAGGAAGATATACCAAGAAGATAGGATGATAGTAAATGCGTGGGTACTGGACATTGGCATATCCAGTCTCATAAAGCAACCGCTACTGGACATAACGAGACAGATAAGTACGGTATTATAATATGGGAAACTTCAATACCTCATTATTATCAGTAGGTCATGTAGGCAAAACCAGAAAAGCAACCTCAATATTAACTTACACCATAGGTCAAATCGACTTAAAAGAAATCCACAAATACTCCATCCAACAGCTATGAAAAACACATTCTCAGCATCTCATGAAACTTTCTTGGAAATAAATCTCACTTTAGGCCATAAAGCAAGTTTCAAAAGTACAAAAGAAATCCATATTGGAATACAGCTAGAAGTCAGTAGCAAGAGGAACTAGAAGGACTGTACCAGCACACAGAGATTAAACAACACACCCTTGAAAGGTCAGTGGGCTGCAGGACAAATCAGGAAGGAAAATTTAAAATTGCGTGTTTAAGCAAGAAAATAGCTGATAATAAAACAGTTTGTTTTCACTGACAATTATTTCATAATATTCATCTAGTAATTACAATCCAGCTGTTTTAAGGTTAAAAAGAAAATCCATTTTTATACCGCGTCCAATTGCTGCAATGGAGCCACGCAACATGGTAACTTACAAATTGTTTTCCTACTTATGAAAACACATACAGAATTTTGGTTTCCAGAGTAACTAAATGGGTCTTTCTTCTGACAAGATTCTTTCAGGATGAGAATGTCCCACAAGTTCTTAAAAATGTGTAAATTCTAGGCTCCCAACAATGAAAGATTGTATGCATTGATTTTTTAAAAAACTTGTTGCTATCAAAATATTCTTTTAGTTTTTAAAATCTAGGGTAGCCCCACTTGGAGTAATTCTTACCTTGGTTGGCGCTTTCAAATTTCTCATATCTCTTTTCTTTGTATTCAAGAAGGATTTTCATATTGCTTTGTAAAAATGATAAGTACAGTTACTATCTTAATACTGATGTGAAATCTGCTAAGTATGTTAAATTCTTTACAGTATTGCCGGTAATATCAGAACTTTATTCCATGAAACATCGATGGTATGAGCACCCTCAGCCTTTACAGCTCCAGACTGGATCATAATAATCAAGTTGTGGCAGCCCTGAAGCAAGAGAATTAACAAAAACAAAGCCTCTCTTTCCCTGTTCCGTCTGACTTATGAAAAAAGAAATGTCTTCCTTGGTCTTGAGCAAATCAACTCGCTTCCAGGGACATTTAGGCAGAAGGGTGTAGAAGATGGATTCTGGTGGAAAGAGCACTTTTATGCTAACTTAGACACTTTAAGAATCAAATAGATCATTAGGAGAATCACAGATGTGGCGCTATTTCTACCCTGTGCCATAGGGGGAATACCTGGGGTGAACAGTGCTGGGATTCCCAAGAAAAAAGATTTTAAAAGACCTGAGATAGAGGCTGGGCTCTCTGGTAAAGCTCAGAGGTAGAGCCTGGAAAGCATGCATGGAACTCTGGGTTCAATCCCCAGTATCACCAGAGACAATACAAACCAACGATGACAAAGGCCCAGCATTGCGGATCCCTAACCCATTGCTACCTCTAGGGCAGCCTCGGCTTGCTGTTTGCTGGTGAATGTAAACTAACTCACTGCTACTCTAAAACTACCTCAACTGAGGTAATCTCTCCCTGATGAATAGGATGCACTATTGTAATTATTTCGAGCCTCAGTTTAATAGTAACTAACATTAATGCAAGCACTTACGTATTATGTTTAAAGTTGGCAGCATAATCAATTGCAGTCAGTCCAAAGGTATCTTTCGAAAAGAGGTCTACACCTTGCTGAAGAACAAATCTGACTAGATTTGTTGAGTCGTGACTTACAGCATGCATGAGGGCTGTTCTGAAAAAGCAGAGGGATAACATCACCTTTAGTACTTTAACAACATTAAGGACTAGTCTGCTGTGTTTGACCTATTTAGTATCTGAGTAGAATTGGCTATTATCCTATAACAGACAAGCGTCTCGAGGTCTTGAGACTTTAAGAGGGAAACAAGTAAGAATCCCCACCCCCACCCCCAACTCATTGTAGATGCTACTAACTTAAAGCACTTTAGTGGACAATAACCACACCAAGGTCATGTATCTGGAGCTGGTAAAGTCTAAATGAAGAACTGTCATTAGGTGTGATGGTGCATGTCTGGGATCACAGCACTCAGGTAGCTGAAGCAGAACTGTAAGTTTGAGTCCAGTCTGGACTACATGCCTAGAACTCCAAACTCCTTCTAGGCAAGCCTGAGATACACAACAAGACTCTGTCTCAAAAACAAATACAAGCAAGTCACCAAACAAAATCTCTCTCCATTTCATGTGTGATGTGCTAAGATGTATTTACACTCCAAAGGCAGCTGAAGAGCAGATAACACAAAGCATATTATCTAGCAATGGTGGGGCACACTTGTCATCCCAGCACTAAGGAGGCTGAGGTGGATGAGGTAGGGGAGCACTGTGATTTCAAGATAATCTTGGTCACAAAGTGAGGTCCAGGCCAACTGTGGTTATATAGTGAGGTGTCTCACTATATAAAACAGAACAACAGTTGATACAGCAATAATTGCCATAGTGAAAGTCACAGTGATTTCACTTGCAGATGCTCACAGGCACTCTCTATGCACAGAACTAAGTGCTAAATATAGAACCTTCCATCAGCAGTTCTAGGATCAAGGACCCTGCTTTTCACAGTGGGAAACATATTTAGTGGTAAGTAATGTTCCTAAAGTCACATACTGACAAGTGGGGAAGCCAGGAACATAATCTAGTTTTATGGGACTCTAAAGCCAATCTCCTTTACCCTTACAGCATCTCTTCATCTTCATTAAAGGTTCATCCAAACACAGCTCATCTCCTTCCCTATACCAATGCTAACCTGGATAAAAACACCCAAGTATGTTAAAAATAATAACAAAGAAAAAATGAGCAACATCTAGAATTAACAATTACTAGTTTCTTAGGGATAATACAATTGAATCCTCTTCACAGAGCATTGTACAGTCCCTTGAAGGAGTCATCCCAAAGACAAAATAGTTTTAACTCCCTTTCATTTCCCTTTCCTCGTTAAAGCAAAGTATATAAAAAGCAGAGGTTACAATGCTACAAAAAGATGAAGAAGTTCAATATTGAGGGAAAAAATTAACTGAGTCTGTACATTATCAAACAGAATAAAACTTATGGAGTCTCTTCAGCTGCTGTAAGATTAAATGACCAGCAAAACTAGTTTACAAACATCAGTAAACAAGTGACAGCATGTGCTATAATCTATGCGGTTCTTTGTGCTGCGCGATCTGAACTGTTTCTTTTCTTCATATTACTGGTGATTTGTGTTGTTTCATTATCTCCCAACCATAATAAGCTGTTCTTCTCCATAATAATTCAGCATTTCTAGTTGAGTACTTGTATTGGATATATTGATTGAAATTCTCAAATCATTAATAAAAATATTACAAAACCTGAAAAATGCATAATACCTTTTCTGGTTATCAATTGTGTGTACATTAGCATTCTTCATCAATAAAAAATTTGCCATCTTCAGTTTGTTTTCACTGATAGCCAGTAAAAATGGTGTGAAGCCACTCTGTAAATGACAAAAGCCATTTAAAGTTCACAACAGTCACATATTACCAGCTGAATTGAAAAGTTGTAGAAAAGCCCTCTGGATGTAAACATCTGAGAATGACACTGAGAAAATGCAATCCCTGTGCCCTCCACCCCTGTGTACCACACACAAGAGCTCCGGTCCTCTCCAAAAGCCGGCGCTCTCCATGTCCAGGAGTGTTTGTTTCTATTGTGTTTACCATGGCAGTTCGGAGTCATGTGACTGCTCTTATGCAAATCAGCATCTCCTTGCTCTATGTCAATGGCCTCAGATTCTAAAACATAGGAGTACAATGGTACAAGTTTTATTGAGTTAGTGAGCTATGCCATCATCCCCAGACCAGGGGTGCTAAATCTACCTTCCAAGGAATATCTACTTTTCCAGATATGCTGTGTCATACAGAAACGGTCTATGGTTCCTTTGAGAACGATCATAAAACTGCATATTATCCATCTAGTATTAAAAAATCTTTTTTTTTATCTTTCCTTAATCCCTACTTAACAAATACTGTTGCAAAATGAAATTGGCTTTAGAGGAACGACAGCCTCCAGCACACATTGTGGAGTGCTCTTTAGTAATGTGGGAACTTACTCCAGGTTGCTAAGGAGTCATGCTTGTTTCTCTTTGTTTATGATGTCAGGATCCCAGATGCAAATGCATCAGGCACTCCTTCTGCAAGGGGCTCATTAGGAAAATGGCTTCTGAGTGAAAAGATACCAGCTTCAAATGAACTTTGGTTGTGACAGGTGGTTTGTGAGTTTTCTTTTACTGTGTGATAAAACATTTTTATCGTAGCTATTAGAACGCTCAGTACAAGGGGAGATGGCTCAGTGGGTACTTGCTGTGCATGTGTGGGGACCTGAGTTCAGACCCCCAGTGCCTGTGTAAAAGCTAGATATGGCAGTGCATGCCTGTAAACCCAGCACTGGGAGGTAGAGACAGAAGGATCCCAGGGGCTCACTGGTCAGTCAATCAAAAGAGGAGGAAAGTAGAAGAGGAAAACACCTGATGGGCAAATGCTAGCCATTACATGTGTACACACACACATGTCACACATGTATGTACATACTCAAAACTCAATACAAAATTGTATTCTTATAATGACAATTCTGAAACCATATTTTACAAATGCTTTTCACTTATTTTTATTCAAGTTCTAAATTCTAAAACTTAGTCCCAGTTCTAAGAGAACAATACAAAATATTGATGATAGTCTTATAACTTAATTATTTAGAAAACTCGAATATTATCAAAGTATTGTATAAAACAAGAGTTGTAAAGTGAAATGTTTGGGGAGGCAGAGCAAGTGGACATCAATGAATATTGAGTTGGGTCATTTGCAACCTAGAGCACATGTGTATGCCTCATACAGGGAGCCATGACTTCTGTGCAGGTATAAAGCAGTCACACAGGCTGAGAGCAGTGTCACAGATGGCCGTTCCCTTCTTGGTTTGGGTTTTTGGCTCAAATGAGGAAAAAAAAAAAACCAACATAAAAATTACTAACTGGAAATTGTATTCAGTTTCTCTGCGTATGGGCCAGACTGGTCAATTTGAAGTGCAACTTGATTTCTTTATACAAACTCTGGCAAGATATTGTAGATTTGAGAACTTAGACTTATTCCGTGGCTCTTCCTGAAAAGCCTATCAGATCATGGAAATACCTGCTTTTGACTCTGGTTTCCCACTTAACCATCACCAAGCCATCAACCTGGGTTCCTCAGTGCCATCCTGAAATTGATTTCCACACCTCATTAGGGTTCCATGAAATTTCTTTCCCAAACTGAGGTGTTCTGATTCAATATCACCTTGACACAGTTGGAGAAAATTCAAACACAAAAAGACAGCAGAAAGAAAACAAAACCATGTTGGTCTTTTGCTCAGTTGCCTTGTTTCTAAACTGACCTCTATATCTCTGATCTGTTCCCTCTCTGATGTGTCTTTATGGCCTTGGCAGGGAGAGAGAAATCTCTGTGATGTAAGATTTCTCCTTGTCAAATGTTTTAGCTTTGAGTTTTAAGAAAAAGACTGTTTGTAAGGCAAACTTACAAACTTACATAGCTTTCCTATGTTGGTTTGCACTGAGTAGAAAATTTAGATTTACCTTTAACACATTCAGTGGTTTTACAAGTATTTACCACGAATGCATAAAAGAAGATTGTGCCCTCTGACACTTCTTTCAAAGTATCAACACTTAAAGAAAAATGTTGGAGGCTGGGCACAGTGGCACGAGTCTTTGATCCCAGCACTGAGAACGTGGAGGCAGGTCGATTTCTCTCTCTCTCTGAGTTTGAGGCCAGCCTGGTCTACACAGCGAGTTCCAGGCTAGTCAAGCTATATAGAGATAGTGAGACCTTGTTGAGATGGTGTGTGTGTGTGTGTGTGTGTGTGTGTGTGTGTGTGTGTGTGTGTTGGGATCATCCCATGTAACAAGAGCTTCTGGAGATGGAAGATGGTGCCTGTATATGTTATCCATAGACAAGGGTTCTCCGCACACTTTGCAAATATGATTGATTGGTTGACACCTTTCTCCTGTATGACCTCTACCTTATTCATCACTTCAATATTCACTCTATGTTCGAGCAGTTTTGCAGCCAGCGAGGTATTCTTGTGATAGACAGCATAGTGGAGAGCACTGTTGCCCTGGGCGTCCGCAATCTTCGGGTCAGCGCCGTTCTCCAGCAGAACGGTGGCACATTCCTCTTCCTGACATTGCACGGCCTGTTGGAATTGCACCAAGAAACAGATCATGAAGCCAAAGAATTCAGGATGAACGTCCCCATGGGTCTCACCATCTATTTGTTTGAAAGCAACACAGATTTCTTTTCATTCCAAGCGTTTTAATCGAGGCCGTTTGGTGCGGAAGCCCTTAGCGCTGCGTACCTTCACCAGGCCTGTGCACCCGTCACTGTCAGTGGTGTCCACCTCACACCTTCCCTCTAGCAGAGCCATCACCACTTTCAGGTGGCCATAAGCACAGGCAATGTGCAGGGCGGTCCTGTGAAAATGGGGGGGATGGCTTTTTAGGAAATTATACAGCATGATCTGAAAAAATACAATCACTCAGGTGATTTTTAAGCATGGAACCACATGCAATTCCTCTGTCTTCCAATCAAGTATTTATGGAGTGCTTTACTAGCACCTTAACCTGCAGTACCACATAGACTGGGCATGGTGGCACGTGACTCTAAGTCTAGCACTGAAGAAGGGTCAGGAGAGTCAGAAGTTCAGCCATCCTTGGTTACATAGCAAGTTTGGAGTCAGCCTGAGCGACATGAGACCTCATCCTAAAGAAGAAAAGCATAAATATTTAATTTCTTCTACAGGAGTTATAGTGTTTATTGTTATTGATCCTTATACCAATGAAAGTACGGTGTATTTGGTTGAAAGGTGTGGGGAGGGTTTAGTTTTTTGGTTAATTTGACACAAGATAGAATTATCTGAAAGAAGATTCTCAATGCAGAGAATGTCTGCATTAGATTGTCCTGTAAGCAAGTCTGCAGGTCACTTTCTTGGTTAATGATTGAGCAGGGAGGGCCCTGCCTTCTGTGGTTGCTGTCAGCCCTGGGCTGGTGGTCCTGGGTGATGTAAGAAAGCAGACTGAGCAAGCCATGGGGAGCCAGGAGTAAGCTCTGTTCCTCCATGGCCTCTGCTTCAGTTCCTGCCTTGAGTTCCTGCCCTGACTTCTCTCAGCAATGGATTGTGATCCAGAGTTACACGATGAAATAACCCCTTTCCTCCTTGAGTTGGTTTTGGTCATGGTGTTTACCACAGCAAGAGAAAGAAAGCTAGGACATGTGCGTTAGTCAGGTGTCTACCACTGAGGTCTGCGCCAGCCCAGAGTGGCTAATTTGAATGGAAGAAGGTGTCCTTTGCAATTAGCGCCATTTGGGTTTGAATCCTGCTTTAAGCGCTGTTAACTCACTAGCTATTTCTTTATCCTTCCTAGGCCTCGATTTTTCTGTCAGTAAAAATGGGCATTCAAAATAGTAGCTGTTTCCTAGGGCCCTGAGATATTTTACGAGAATCAATATGAAGAAGTTTCAAAAGTTCTAGCACAAGTAACAGCTCGATGGTGGTCAGGTATTGTAATTATCGCTTCTGTGACAGCTCAGAAGACAGTGTTTGCACTGTCTCGCTGTGTCTAAGATGCTCTTTTCTCACACTGAACACCTCTGATGTAGGAGTCCCGTTACAGCTTCCTACATGCTGCAGCTGTTGTTTGGAAGCACCTACACATTTTCTACTTCTTTTAAAACGTTTTTTTTAATTTATTTTTTCTCTCTCTCCTATCATCCTGACCCCATCCTCCACTCCCTCCACTCCTCCCAGCTCCCTCATTGTCCCTCCTCTTCAAATCCCCTCTTCCCTTTCCTGCAGGCCTCCCAGGGTTATCACTCCAACAGGGTATATCAAGACGGAACAAGGCTGGGCTGAGCTCCTGCATCAAGGCTGGGCAAGGGAGCCCAGCAGGAGAAAAAGGGGGTCCAAGGGCAGGAAAAAGGGTCAGAGACCCCCCACTCCAACTTTTAGTTATTCTACAAGAATATCAAGCCAGATAATAAGAAATATTTAGGGGAGCCTGCAGGCTCTGCTGCTTCAGTCTCTGTAAACCCCCAGAGTGCTTGCTGGTCAGTTGACTTTGTGGAGCTTCATCTCCTGGTGCCTTCAACCTCTTTGGCGCCCTCACAATCCTTCCTCCGGCTCTTCATTGGGGTTGACCGAGCTCTGCCTGATTTTTGGCCCTGGGCCTCTGCATCTGCTCCCCTTAGCTGCCAGCAGGAGCCTCTCTGCCGACTATTGGGCTAGGCACTGAACTATGAGCATAGCGGACTATCTTTAGGAATTGCTCTGGACTATCCAGTCTCCAGTTCCTGGTCGGCTCTGCAGTGTCAGGCCTGGGCTCCTCCCTTGGCATGGGGGTCTGCCCTTCCATTGCCCCAGCAGGTCCTGGGGGAAGGTTAGGTTATGAGTGGAAGGTTTTGTGGCTGGGTTAGTGTCCCGGTCCCACCACTTGCTTGGTTACAGGAGATGACTTGTTCAGGCTCCTTGTCCCCCATTATTAGGGGTCCTTGCTGGGGTCACTGTTGTAGATTCTAGGGAGTTTCCACTGCATTAGATCTACAGATGACCCCCAAGTGTCCCCCAGTTCTAGTTGACTCTTCCTATATTATCTCCCTCCACCCCTCTCCCCCTACTTGATCCCTCCTGTTCCCATTCCAGTCCTCCCTAAGCCCAACTGTAACATCTATTCTATTTCCCCTTCTCTGGGAGATCTGTGTGTGTCTCCATTGAGTCCTTCCTTACTGGGTCTGTGGATTGTCCCCTACTTCAGAGCTAATATCCACTTATAAGTGAGTATATGCTGTGATTGTCTTTCTGGGTTTGGGTTACCTCTCTCAGGATAATTTTTCTAGTTTTATCCATTTGCCAGCAGAATTCATGATGTCATTTTAAAAAAATAGCTGAGTAATACTCCATTGTGTATATGTACCACAGTTTTTTAATCCATTCTTCAGGTGAGGGACATCCAGGTTGTTTCCAGTTTCCGGCTATTATGAATAAAACCACCATCAACATAGTTGAGCAAGTGTCCTTGTGGTAGGATGGAATGTACTTTGGGTATTTGCCCAGGAGTGGTCTAGTTGTGTCTTGAGGTAGGTCGAGTTCCAATTTCCTGAGGAACCACCATATCTATCGTTGTTAGGCTATGAAGTCTCAGCAAAGGAGACAAGGAGGCATTTTTCACAGATGCAATTGTTGCCAGACCTCTGCAGAGGGAACCACCATCATGGCAAGTACCATCCTGGATAGTGGAACACTGAGCATCTGAGTTCAGGTGTTTTTATTGATTCAGAACTCCTTAGATACAGATCTTAAGCAATCAAACACCCCCCCCCCACATAAATCCAACACCTGCAGACAATGCAAAACACCAAGACCTAGAGAGCCCCTCACTCAACAGTACACAAAATGATTATTTTAAACAACTAAAATAAACTTCCACAACATTTCCCCTTTTCTGTGTAAGAGAAAAAAATTGCTATATCTCTATAAATGAATTTAACACTACACCAGCAAAACTATTTCCAAGAGGAACAATCACAAGGGTTGTTAATGCATACGACCAGATGAAACTAAACATATATCAAGCTTTACACAATGTCTTTGGATGGTAGAAAAACATTATCAATGTCCAATTATCTGGAATTCACTCACAATCTTCTGGGCTCCTCTGCCCAGATCCTTCTAACTCAAGAGGACTGGGATCTAGCTCTGCCCTCTGCAGCACACACTCTGCAGCTTGTCCTCCAGGTTCTGGCTGGCTCCACTCCACTGATGCTGCTGTTCTTGGTGGTCATCCCATGGTACCGGCACCTCAAAAACTGCTGGGGTCTCTTGCTACCACTGAGGCTGCACGAGGGTGCATGAAGGCCTCTCCTGGGCTCTCTTCATGGTGCCAAGCCTCAACTTTTTTACAGATGCCTTCATTCTGGGTCTTCAATTGCTATGGAGGCTGTACCTTCACCAATGGCCACTCCTGGCCAAGTGCCAAGTTTCAGTTGCTCTCCATGACTCTTTTATGCCTTCAAAACCAGCACCATCTGGGTGACTCTTACAGCACCAAGTTCTGCTACCATCATGAGATACAACCTCGGCCAATTCTGGAAGACAGCTTCTGTGTGCTGTCCCTGAGGAAACACTTTCCAGATTTTAAGATAGAGTCTGGTTTGCAGGAAAAATAACAGGTCATCTTGTCTACAAACACCTTGTGTTTCCTTGTGGGTGTGGGGTTTTCATCACCATCACCAGTATTTGGACAGCTTGTAGTCAGGTTTGCAGAAAAGAAAAAAAAAAAAAAAACCAAAACACCATTCAGTTTAACTAAGTGGCTTTTTGGCTCTTAGCTCTGGCTTCAACAACAGCAGAGGGTCCTGGGCCAGTGGGAAGAATTGCTGGTTGAAACATTCTGGCGGATTGGTGTTCTTTTTCACCATCTCTAAGGGGAAACATATATAACTCCTTCCATAGATCTCAGATATAACATCTTGAACTTCACACACATACAACACAGCTAACAGAAAACTCTTTTGGTGAAACACTACACCACCACCAGTGGCTGGAGGGAGAGTCGGCTCCATGATCAGGAAAAGCAGTTAGAACCTTGCTTTTTCCTACTCCCAGCTGAATTCTTTATCTCTAAGGGCCTCCATTCTGTGGCTCTCACCTCGGAGCTTTTTTCCTCTTCTTAAAAAAAAATTAATTTCACAGCCTTTTCTCTTCATAGAGGTTTATTTCCTTTCTTTCTCTCCTCTTCCTTGAGGAGGCTTCAATTAATACCCTATTCTCCATCCTCTGATAGCTTCCCTGAAAGTCCCTTCCCAGACTCTGTGAGGTTTGGAGTTTCTTTCTCTTTTTCCTTGTTTCCATGTTGGATTAGCTGGTGTGATGTCCTGCCCCATGTTGGTACCATTTGCAGTTGTATGTTGTTGTGGCAGCTCACCAAGGACAACAAGGAGGTATTTTTTCATAGGTGCAAACTCTGCCAGACCTCAGCAGAGGGAACCACCATCATGGTAAGCACCTTTCTGGACAGTGGAACCCTGAGTATCTGAGCTCAGGTATTTTTATTGATTCAGAACTCCTCAGGTGCAGATCATAAGCAATCAAACATCCCCCACAGAAATCTAACACCTGCAGACAATACAAAACATCAAGACCTAGGGATCTCCTCACTCAACAGTGCACAAAATGATTATTTTAAACAACTAAAAATAAACTTCCACAACACATATCAATTTCCATAGTGGCTCTACAAGTTTGCACTTCCACCAGCAATGAAGGAGTGCTCCCCTTGCTCCACATCCTTGTCATCATAAACTTTCATTTGTGTTATTGATCTTAGCCATTCTGACAGGTGTAAGATGGAATCTTAGAGTGGTTTTGATTTGCATTTCACTGATGGCTAAGGATGACCAACATTTCTTTAAGTGTTTCTCAGCCATTTGAGATTCCTCTTTTGTGAATTCTCTGTTTAGATCTGTATCCATTCTTTAATTGGATTATTTGTTTTGTTGATGCCTAGATTCTTCAGCTCTTTATATATTTTGGATATTAGCCCTCTATTGGAAGGGAAGTCGGTGAAAATCTTTCCCCATTCTGTAGGCTGCTATTCTGTCTTATTGATGGTGTTTGCCTTACAGAAACTTTTCAGTTTCATGAGGTCCCATTTATTAATCGTGGCTCTTAGAGCCTTCACTATCAGTGTTCTGTTCAGGAAATTGTCTCCTCTGCCAATGTGTTCAAGGATATTCCCCACTTTCTCTTCTATCACGGTTAGTGTATCTGATTTTATGTTGAGGTCTTTGATCCACTTGGACTTGAGTTTTGTGCAGGATAATAAATATGAGCCTATTTGTATTCTTCTACATGTAAACATCTATTTAGATCGCCACCATTTGTTGAAGATGTTTTCTTTTTTCCATTGTATATTTCTGGCTTCTTTGTTGAAAATCAGGTGTCTATAAGTGTGTGGATTTATGCCTGGATCTTCGATTTGGTTCCATTGATCAACATGTCTAGTTTTATGTCAATATCGTGCTGATTTTATTATTATAGCTCTATAATACATCTAGAAATCAGGAATGGTGATCTGGAAGTTCTTTTATTGTTCAGGATTTTATCCTGGGTTTTTTGTTTTTCATATGAAGTTGAGTATTGTCCTTTCAAGGACTGTAAAGAATTGTGTTGGGATTTTGATGGGCATTGCATTGAATCTGTAGATTTCTTTTAGTAGGATGGTCATTTTTTACTATGTTAATCCTACTGATTCATCAGCATGGGAGATCTTTCTGAGATTCTTCTGAGATCTTCAGTTTCTCTTCAATGACATGATGTTTTTGTTATACAAATATTTCACTTGCTTAGTTAGAGTTACTCCAAGATAAATATTATTTGTGGTTATTGAGAAAGGTGTTGTTCCCCTGATTCTTTTCTTAGTCCATTTGTCATTTGTATATAGGAGGGCTACTGAATTTTTTGAGTTGATTTTGTAGCCAGCCACTTCACTGAAGTTGTTTATCAGCTTCAGTGTAGGAGTTCCCTGATAGAATTTTTGGGGTTGCTTATATATACTATCATATCATATACAAATAAGGATACTTTAATTTCTTCCTTTCCAATTTGTATCCTCTTAATCTCCTTCTTTTGTCTAGCTCTAGCTAGAACTTTGAGTCTTATATTGAATAGGTATGGAGAGAGGGGGCAATCTTGTCTTGCTTTGATTTTAGTGGAATTGCCTTGAGTTTCTCTCCATCTAATTTGATTTTGGCTGTGGAGTTGCTGTAAATTGCCTTTATTATGTTTAAGTGTGTCCCTTGTATCCTTAATATCTCCAAGACGTTTATCATGAAGTGGTGTTGGATTTTGTCAAAAGCTTTTTTAGCATCTATTGAGATGATCATTTTTTTTCTTTCAGTTTGTTCATATGGTGGATTAAGTTGACTGATTTTCAAATGTTGAACCATCCATGCATCTCTGGGATGAAGCATACTTAATCATGGTGGATGATCATTTTGATATGTTCTTGGATTCAATTTGTGAGTATTTTATTGAGTATTTTTGCATCTATGTTTGTAAGGGAAATTGGTCTGTAATTCTCTTTCTTTGATGGGTCTTTGTATGGTTTGTGTATTAGGGTAGCTGTGGCCTTGTAGAGTGATTTTGGCTGTGTCCCTTCTGTTTCTATTTTATGGTATAATTTGAGGAGTATTGGCGTTAACACTTCTTTGAATGTCTGATAGAATTCTGTGCTACCACCATCTGGCCCTGGGCTCTTTTTGGTTGGAAGACTTTGGACTGCTTCTTTTTCCCTGGGGGTTATAGGTCTATTTAAGTTGTTTATCTAATCTTGAGGTAGGTGGTATCTATCAAGAAAATTATCCATTTCTTTTAGATTTTCCAATTTTGTGGAATACATGTTTTTAAAGTATGATCTAATGATTGTTTGGATTTTCTTGGTGTTTGTAGTTATGTTCCTTTTTTCATTTCTGATTTTGTTAATTTGGTTATTCTCTCTCTGTCTTTTAATCAGTTTGGATGAGGGTTTATCTATCTTGTTGATTTTCTCAAACAACCAACTTTGAGAAATACAAAGAATTTGTATTTGAAACAAATCAATTTGTTTCATTGATTCTTTGTATTGTTCTTTCTATTTTATGAAGTTCAACCCACAATTTGATTATTTCTTGCCATCTACTCTTCTTGGGTGTGATTGCTTTTTGTTCTAATATGCTATTAAATTGTTAGCATGAAATATCTCCACTTTTTTTGGTAGGTACTTTGTGCTATGCATTTTCCGCTTAGCACAGCTTTCTTGCATCCCGTAAGTTTGAGATGCTGTGTAAATATTTTCATTGAATTACAGAAAGTCTTTAATTTCTTTATTTCTGTCTTGACACAGTAGTCATTCAGTAGAGAGTTGTTCAGTTTCCATGTGTTTGTAGGCATTCTGAGGTTGAAATTCAGTTTTAATCCATGGTTGTCAGATAGGATGCAGGGGGTTATTTCAATTTTCTTATATCTATTGAGACTTGCTTTGTGGCCACTGACGTGGTCAATTTCAGAGAAGGTTTCAAGAGGTTGTGAGAAAAAGGTATATTCTTTTGTGTGTGGGTAAAATGTACTGTATAAATATGTTAGGTCCATTGGTTTATGACATCTGTTAGCTCCAGTATTTTTCTGTTTGGTTTCCGTCTGAATGACCTATCAGTAGGTAAGAGTTAGGAATTGAAATCTCCCACTATCAGTGTATGAGGGTCAATGTGTGTTTTGAGCTTTAGTAATGCTTCTTTGCACAAATCTGGGAGCCCTTGGGTTGGTAGCATAGATGTTAGGAATTGAAATGTCTTCTTGGTGAATCTTTCCTTTAATGAGTATGTAGTGTCCTTCTCTGTCTATTTTGGTTAATGTGGGTTTGAAGTCTATTTATTAGATATTAGAATGGCTACATCAGTTTGCTTCTCAGGTCCATTTGCTTGGAAAATCTTTTCCCAACCAAACATTCTGAGGTAATGTTTATCTCTGAGGTTGCGTTTCTTATATGCAGCAGAGGATGGATCCTGTTTTCCATGCTGTTAGTCTGTGTCTTTTTATTGGGGAATTGAATCCACTAATGTTGAGAGATTTCAATGACCAGTGCTTGTTAGGGTCTGTTATTTTGCAGTTGTTATTGTTTTGGTGTGTGTGTGTCCCTTCTATTGATTTTTGATGGGGTGAGATTATTATTTCCTGTGTTTTCATGAGTGTAGTTACCCTACTTGGGTTGGAGTTTTCTTTCTAGTACTTTCTTTAGGGATGGATTTGTAAATAAATATTGTTCGAATTTTGTTTTATCATGGAATATTTTGTTTTCTCCACCTGTGGTAATTGAAATTTTTCTAGGTATAGTAGACTGGGCTGGCATCTGTAGTCCTTTAGAGCCTGTGGCACACCAGTCCAGGCCCTTCTGGCTTTCAGAGTCTCCATTGAGAAGTTGGGTATAATTCTAATAGGTTTGCCTTTATATGTTACTTGCTCTTTTTCTCTTGTAGCTTTTAGTATTCTTTCTTTGTTCTGTCTGATTAGTGTTTTATTATGTGGCAAGGGGACTTTCTTTTCTGTTCCAGTCTATTTGGTGTTCTGCATGCTTTCTTTAGATTTGGAAAACTTTCTTCTATGATTTTGTTGAAAATATTTTCTGGACCTTTGAGCTGGGAAGCTTTTCCTTCTTCTATTCCTATTATTCTTAGGTTTGGACTTTCACAGTGTCTCAGCTTTCCTGGATGTTTTGTGTCAGGAATTTTTTGGATTTCATATTTTCTTTTACAAATATATCTATTTCTTCTATAACACTTTTAACTCCTGAGATTCTCTTTTGCATCTCTTGTATTCTGTTGCTATCACTTGTCTCAGTAGTTCCTGATCGCTTTTCTAGGTTTTTCATTTTCAAGATTCCCTTGTAGTGCTTTCTTAATGACTTCTATTTCCATTTTCATGTCTTGAACAGTTTTGTTTATTTCCTTCAATTGTTTCCTTGTTTTTTTCTTGGCTTTCTTTAAGGGATTTATTCATTTCTTCTAATTGTTGGTCTGTGTTTTCCTGTATTTCTTTGATGAATTTGTGATTCTCTCTCTCTCTCTGTCTTATGATCGATTTCTTTGAGGGATTTATTTATTTCCTCTTTAAGGGCTTCTATTATCTTCATGAGGTTATTTTTAAGGTCTTTTCCTTCTGCTTCTGCTGTATTAGAGTATTCATAGCTTGTAGTAGGGTGGTTGGGCTCTGGCAGTGACACATTGACCTGGTTGTTGTTGATAGTGTTCCTATGCTGGCGTTAGGCATCTGGGCTTGGGGTGATTAAAGGTTTAGGTCTCAAATTCCTGAGTTTTTATTGGATGAGAGTTTTGTTACTTGGGCTCTGTTTCTTCTCTGGTTTTCTGGTCAGTGTGGCTTGGGATAGGGCTGGGGATTTCCACTAGAGTTGGTGGGTGGAGTTTGGGTGGATGTGGCCTCTCAGCCCCACAATGAGTCTCTCCTAGAGTTCTGGAGGCTGGCTTGAGCTCTGGTTCTGCAGGAAGCTACTGGAGTTGTGGAGGCTGGGTTGGCCTCTGGTCCAAGCAAGGAGCGTCTGCTTGAGTTGGGGGTGGTGGTGGTGCAAGGCAACAAGTAGGAGAAGGAGAACTGGAGATAGGATGGGTGCACTCAGATAGTCAGGCAGGGGGAGGATTCTGTGGGAGGGTAGCAGCCTTCCTAGAGTTAGAGGCTAAGGTTTGCCTCTTGACATTTTCTGTATATGAGCGCTCTATCTGTATGTACATCTGCATGCCAGAAGAGGGCATCAGATTCCATCATAGATGGTTTTGAGCCACCATGTGGTTGCTGGGAATTGAACTCAGAATCTCTGGAAGTGCAGTCAGTGCTCTTAACTTCTAGCTATCTCTCCAGCCCTGACACTTTCTTAAATGTCATTATGGGACCTGTGGTGCCACACACTAAATAAAATATGGTAAATTTAGTAGATCCATGGAAGATCTTGCAATCTGGTTGGCAATTGAGTAAGTTTTAGTTCTTAAAAATACCTTAGGTAAAGAGTGCTGAATAATAACAAAAATTACTTTTCCTTTGATTTTTGAGGAACTTTAAGCCAAAAAACCTCAGGATCCAAATGAATAGGTCTAGCTCCTCTTTTGGAAATTGAGATTAATAGGATGTATGAAAGTCAGATACTCCTATGGATTTAGGCCAGTATTTATTACTCTCCTCAATTTTCAAAAGAACAAGGAAAGAATGCTTTAACTTGAAGGAAGAAAAAAATGAGAAAAGACTAAATTGAGTCCTGTTGCTTCCTTTTTACATTTTCTCCTTTGCTATCCTCAACAGAGAGACATGAAGGATACTTTTAGCAAATGAATGTCAGAAAGAATGGAATAAATGAACAGAGATGAGGAAGTCAATGCTCTGCAGGGATATTTCACAGAAGTGAAATGATACTTCTGCAGTGGTGATAATCAGTTTTGTTTATCAGCCTTTGTTTTCATAAGGACGAAACTAAAGTGCAATTAATAACCTAAGCCTGTTTGCATTTATGCAATAAAAGCTCTCTATGAAACACACATGCATATAATGAAATGTGGTCTCAAAAAAGGCCACAAATATATCCCCCTGCTTTGAAAAACACCGAGTATTGGTAGAAACACCAGTTCAAGCACACAAAAACTCCAATAGAAGTAAGAAATCTTTTCCTAAACAGAGTTCATATTCCCTTTCTTCCCAAGAATTGTTGTAATGATAAGTTTTTACTATAACTTTGATAAGTGTTCATTCAATAAGTCAAGATAAGCTGCGGTAGGTAACTTCTCTCAAAACCAACTGTACACTAGTCCTTAGAACAAGACTCTGTAAAGGCCAAAACACAGAATTATTATAGGTGCATCTTCTAGTTTATGAAACTAAGCTATGAGCAAAGAGAACTGACGGCTCTGAGAACTGGAAATATAACTCAATAGTGAAAACTAGAAGTTGCACGTTCATTTTAAATGCAGAAAAACAGTTTTATAACAACTTGTCCTTGCTTTGGCTAGTACAAGAGCAGATGTTTGCATGCATGTTACAACCACGCGTGACCTTTCATTTCATACTCAGAGTATATCTTTCATGGCAGCCTCCAACCATATTTATGCTGTTGCTGAAGCTCCCAATTTTCTCTACCTATGAGTTCACTGAAGTTTGTAAAATGTGTTCTGTGGGTTATTTCTAAACACATTCCATTTAAAGTAAAGCTAAGAAAACAAACAAACTAAAAACAAAACATATTGTGTGTATGCGCCATTGTTTCCTAAAGATATTTCAATTATGGTAGCGTCTACAAAAATCACTTATCTTCCCAGGGTTACTAAATATTTTTTCTATGCCCATGTAGCATTGTAGGCTTCCAAACTTGTATTTTACTCAATTTAAATTATAAACCAAGGAAGGGCTTGAAATAGAGTGCTTTCGCTAGCACAGCAAGGCCCTGGGTGCGATCCACAGCATAAGTTAAGTATGAATACCCAAGAGTTCAGTGTTTTCCTTGGCATGAAAGAGTTTTCTATAAAATGAAGATACATTTTCCATTTGGGACATAAGCACGGTAAATGTTTTGTGTCTGGGGGCTTTTTCCATACAAGCCTGCCTCCGCCACAGCCTCCCCTCCCCTAGGCCCTGCCACCTCTTTTTCTTGTCTCTGTCGTTCACACAGTGTTTCCCAAGCAGGAGCTGCTGCACTCTGGCTGCATCCCCGACACGTGCAGCCTTGTGAATCTCCCTCAGATCCTTGTCTCTGAGATGGTACTTGGGCGAGAGGAGAATGTTGGCACTCTCAAACCCAGTGCCCAGGGAGTGCCGCTGCTGGTCGCGCAAGGACTGCAAGAGCCTCCGGCTCTTCTTGTAAGACAAGCCAGCCACTTTGGACATGGCAGAGGCTGCTGGAAGCAGAAGCCCCTTTACTCTGTCTTCAGTTCCCCATCCTATCCGATGCCTGATAAAGCGAAGGCTCGCATCTGGAGAAGCCAACAGACAAGCTTGCGTGCCTGTGCAGAAGCCCCAGAATCTATGGTTTGGGATTGGTTAAGGGTTAGCGGTTGCCTAGCAACGGTGTAAACATACCTACTCTGGCACTCAGCTGTCACAGCCAATGGTGCTCAGCGAGTATGTGCAGTGCAGGGCCTGTCAAAACCCTATTTTGCTTTCCAATGATTGAGTCCATTAAACAAATGAATGTAAAATTACAAAACCAGTTTTCCATAATGTGTCTGTAGAGTCAGACCCGAGTGTCGAAAAACAAGGGAGTGACAGTTGGGCTTAATCACCCCCCCCCAATCCTCATCACCGGAGCATTCTTCAGGTGACCCCTGCCCTCGGCAGATGACCATGCACGGAAAATATCGTCATTAGCTGGGGATGTAATACTTATCCTGCATGGCAGTAAACTAGAGATGTTCAGGAGTCTCTTGACTAAGGGGCATGGGCTTTTAGAAACAGTGAACCCGACAATGCCCTCTACAGGAAAACAATGAAGATGATCCACTTCCACAACCAGGTGGCCTTGGCCTGGAGGAATCTACCTCACACCAGGTGGTGCCTCCTCATAGCCCGGAGCAGGACTTACTGTCAGTAAGGAAGATGGAAGTCCTGGAATACTGTCAGGGAGATGTAGGTGGCCCAGTAGTCAAGGTGTGTCCCAGCCAGGCCTCATTAAATTGGGGTGCTAAGGACATTTATATTATTTTGGTTTGGATAATTTCCAATAAAATACCTTTGTGGTTAAGAGCACCAGCTGCTCTTCTAGAGGACCTGGGTTCAATTCCCAGCACCACATAGTGCGGAAGGAAAAAGCCTTTTCCACAAATGGGTTCACAAGAACTCTACGCAGGAGGGAGTACAGGAAAAATGAGGAATGACAAACGAACAGAGTAGTTTGTTCTATGGGACCCAAAGGAATGGCACGCATGATCGCGCTTTAAAATGACACATGGAACACGCTTCAGAAGTAAAATGCAGGAGCGTTTTTAATGGGGGAATTAACAGTATACATTTTAAGAAAAGAGAGGGGCAAGAAAGAGACTGACAATGCGCCTTGTCAGTGGAAAAACCACACCAAGAAGAGAAGGAGGGAGAGACTGACAATGTACATTACCAGGGGAAGGGGCCCATACCAGAAAGAGAGAGAATTGCTCTGGCAAGAAGTTTAAAAAGCCAAGTACAGTTTTTTTTTTGGTATGTAGATGTTGCTCAGGCCTTCAGAGGAACCGGTTTCATATGTAGATGTAGTCACGCCTAGGGGGTAGCCAGGTGTCCTTCCTCCTTCGACTTATCTTGTTTGCTATGAAAGAACATTTGACTCAATACTGTTAGCTGAATAATATCTCCATCTGCCTCAAACAGAGCAGGGTGCCATGTAGGCAAAGAAGGTTTTTATTTTATGGTTTTTAGCTGTTTGGTGCGATTTTATTTTTTCTCTATCTAGGCTCCTTTTGCTTTTATCTGTTAAAGGCTTGTCTCTTCCTGGGAGGACCAACACCCATTCCAGGGATATCCTTTACAATGTATTATCAATATGAATAGGTAGCTTTACACATGCCAGGACTTAGAAGCCCCGCAAGATATTTTACAGTGACAATTATTTTTGAGTAAAAAATGGCTGCTTCCCTATCTCAACTAACACCAGCCAGCTAAGGTATTATTAGGCCATGTAGACATAATGAAAGACTTTAGTCGACATTACAGCAAAGGGGAGAAAGGGGCAAAATGGCTGGTAAGCCGAAATTCTCAGCCAGGGAGTCTGGAACCTTGTCAACAGACTTCAACCATGTTGCCAGGGTATTGGTGCTCCCAGCAACATAGCAACTCACAACCATCTATAAGCCCAGTTCCAGGTGATCCAACATTCTATTCTGGTCTTGACAGGCACAAGACTCAAGGCACAGATGTGGTACAGACACACATGGAGATAAAACACCCATTAACATAAACCTTAAGAGTGGAACTACTAAAATTAAATGCATGTTTATATCTATATTAAAATATGATCAGAGGGCGGTGATATTTGTCAGAGGGGTCAAAGAGACTTCCTAAACAGTACAGGCTGTCACCATTGCCCTAGTTTGCCTCCCTGAACTTGAAGATAAGATCCTACTGATGTGCGTTCAGGGCCAGCCTTGTCTACAGAGTGAGTTTCGGGACAGCCAGAGTTACAACACAGAACCCTGTCTCAAAAAAAGCACTCCCCTCGAAATAAAAGATTCTATTGCTGAAGTCACCACACACTTTGGACACAGGACTTGGAGAAATAGAGTTGGGACTGAACTGGATGCCTCCTTCCTGAGAACTAGCTTAAAATATTATTTCTATAATACTTTAGTACAGTGACTTAATATTCACCAAACTCTAAATTCTATGGTAATTTTTCCCTTATTGTCCTAAAGAGCACCTTTAACTTTGAACTTAAGGCCTTTATATAATGACTGTATATATTGTTCAAAGTTAAAGGTGCTCTTTAGGATTTATAATGACTACATATACCATATATGATGAATCTATATTATATAGGCTGTTACATATATGATATAAAGGTCTTAAGTTTAAACACACACACACACACACACACACACACACACACACATTAACAAAATTATACCACTTGTGCTCACAATGCTTCCCACAAGAGCCAGTCATAGATTAATAAAAGCTTCAACCTCAGTACAAGGCATGAGAAACTTCCATTAAATTGTTGGTCAGGATATTCCCAAAACAATATAGCAATATAGGCAGTTGGCTGTTGCTGACTCCAGTAAATGCTATTCACCAGACCAGTGGTTCTCAACCTTCCTAATGCTATGAACGTTTGATATTGTTCTTCATGTTGTATATTAATTAAACAATTTAAAAAAATGCCCAAATCTTTGAATCCTTAAAAGGCAAACTATGAACTGCTCTATGACATTGCATTTATTCATAGATGTAATACTCTTCAATACAGCAGATTTTGGTGCCTTTTGGTACCTTTGGTAGCTATTTTAAAACACTGCATTACAAATAGCACAATGCGTATTAGTTTATTACAATATCAAATTTATATGCTTAAAAGACACATCTTTCAATATTTTTTGAAAGATCAATTATAGTATGTTTCTTTTAAGGAATTTAACTCTTTCCCAAACTGTGAACTCTATGCCCCTGAGACCATTCTTAATATTGAAACTATAGCCTTAAATTATCTACATATACATTATGCACATTTCAATATCACATAACAGATATATCTTACTACAGTGAATTTAATTTCTTGCCAAACAACTGTATTATGACATCTATTTTAATAAAAATTATTGGCAGACAGAATGGTTTTCTTGATAGTTAATATAATATATATTTTCAAAAATCACTATGGGCCAGACTTCCTACTTCCTCCAGAGTCTAATCCCTGACATGTGGTATGAGCAACCTCTAGGCTTCTGCTTTCCACCTAGCCAGTTCTAGCCACACTTCAGTGTAACTGATTTCTGAAGCTGTATCTGAGCTCTGAAGCCTTATTTGTTGGGGGCCAAATGTATCTGTTTACTTTTTTACTTGTAACTGAACTCTGCCTCCTGGTTCTGTCCAGCTTGAAACGGCTGGTAACTGAAAGGCATCTTCTGCCCTGAAAACTGTTTTCTTGCCCTACGCTTGCCGCTTGTAAGTGAAAGTTACTGTAACAGATTCTTGTTCCTTTGCTCCAATTGCTTTGAGACAGATTCCTAACTTGTAACCTTTTTAACCCTCTGGCTCTAAAAGGTTAGAAGGAAAGACAGAAATACCCACAGCCCCTTCTAGCTGTCCTTATCTGTCTGAGCCTGGAGAACTGGACTAACTTCTAACGTCTTTTATCCCCTGATTGTCCTGTCCACTAACTTGTCCTCTAACATGACCGGTGCCTCTAAATCCCATCAACTGTTCTCTATCTGAGTCTGGTTCCTGCCTGCCTTCCCATTGACATCCTTTGCTACTAGCTGTCAATTCCAGCTGGCCATTCTCCTTTTTAGAGCCCCTAAGCTGTTCCCAGAAGTCCAAGCAGCATGTAGCCATAAGGAAGGCTTCACAGTACAAAAAACTTCTTGGTAAAGCATCCTACTATACTGCTGGCATAGATTAGGAGATATATCCTGTACACAGCTCAGTTCGCTCTATCCACATGACTTCATTCCACCCAAGCCATTTCCAACCTTTAGGCCCAACCCACCCATACATCTTTTCTTCTGCCCCATCCTGTTCTGTCCATTTTAGAGTTAGAATTGAAAAAAAAAATAAGTGCATATACCCAGATTTTATCATAAAAGTAGCAGCAATATGAAAGAGCAAGCCAGTATTTTCTAAAACCCACCAGCCCTGTAGAAATGTTTGTTAGTGAGAATTTTCTAGATGAACTCTAAGACACAGAATTTAAAAGATCATAACCCTCATCAAAGAATTCAAGGAGTTTAAGATAACACAAAGAAATGACTCAATAAAATCAAGGAGAAAAGAATATGAGGAGAATAAATAACAGAGTGATGCTCAAGCAAACACAAACGTAAGGCTCATGGAAATAACGAAGACAACCCAAGGCTCGAGAACAGAATTCAATAAAGAGGTAAAAATTTTGAAGAGGACTCAAGCTGAAATGAAGATGGAATTGAAAGCCCCCAAAACTCAACTAGAAAACTCAAAGAAAGCCTTATGAGTAGAATGGATCAAGCAGAAGATAGAATATCAGGACTCAGATAAAGAATCTAAATCAAATAAGCAAGGAATATGAAAAAATAAAATAAAAACACAAGAAAGGGACATCCTGGAAATGTGGGAAACCATGGAAAAAACCAAACCTTTGAATTAAAGACAGAGATGAAAAAGAAGAATCCCAACTCAATGGCATAGATCAGATTTTCAACAAGATCATAAAAAACAAAACTTTTCTTAACCAAGGAATGACACACCCGTACAGATACAAGAAGCACACAGAACACCAAAAAGACAAGACCAGAAAAGAAAGTCTCCACAGCATGTCATAGTTAAAACACTGGGTATACATAACAAAGAAAGAGTATTGAAAGCTACAAGAAAAACAAAAACAAAAAAACAAAACACAAGTCACATAGAAAGGAAAACCCATCAGAACAACAGCTGATTTTGCAGTGGAAACTTTGAAAGCCAGAAGACCCTGTAACAGTGCATTCCATATTCTAAAAGACTGTGATGACCAGCCTAGATTAATGCATCCAGCAAAGTTATCTGATAATTGAAGAAGAAAGAAGACATTCCATAATATAAACATCCTATTCTTTTTTTTTTTTTTTTTTTTTTTTTAAATATCCAACAAACTATTATGGAAAATACTGGCCGCAATATTTTGGGCTGAAGAGAGGAATGAGCATAGAAGAGAGACTGAGAGAGGACAAATAAAGCCATAATAATAATAATTTTTTATTTTTATTTTTCTTCTCTTGTATAATACATCCCAACACTCCTCTTCCCCTCCCTCCATTCTTCCTGGCTCCCCCCATCTCCAGTTTCCCCCAGATCTACCCCACTCCACCCTCCCACCTCCATCCTCCCCCACCCATGCTTTTCCCGAGAAAAGAGCAGTCCTTACAGGCTTACTGCTCAAAAAAGGGCACAGCAAGATGGAACAGGGTCAGGCACTAATCCCTACATCAAGGGTGAACTATGCAACCCAGCTGGGGAAGAGGGAGGGCCTGAGGGCAGGCAAAAGGGTCAGAGCTCCTCCCCGCTCCAGTCTGTATGAGTTCTGCAAGATCACCAAGCCAGGTAACCTCAAGACATATTTGGGGGTACCTGCACGTTGCATGTCTGCTGCTTCAGGCTCTGTGAGCCCCTAAGAGTGCTGGTCAGTTGCCTCCATGGGGTTTGTTCTCTTGGTGTCTTCAACCCCTCTGGTCTCCACAATCTCTCCTCTATCAGCTTTGGGAGGAAGCCTCTCTGATGAAGATTGGGGTAGACATTGATCTATGAGCAGAGCAGGATATCACTAGAAATCATCTCCTGGCTATCCAGTCTCTAGTTCCTGGCCTGGCCTGCTATCAGGCATGGGTTCCCTCCTTTGGTATGGGGTTCTGCCCTTCCTTTGTCACATTGGATTATGTAGGAAAGATGAGTTATAGGGCAAAGATTTTGTAGCTGGGATGGTGTCCTTAGTCCCACCACTGGAAGCCTTGCTTGGTCACAGGACATAGCCTGTTTAGGCTCCCTATCCCCCATTACTAGAGGTCCTCACAAGGGTTGCATTCATTGATTCTAATGAGTTTCCATTGCCCTAGGTCTCCCCACTAAATGTTTTCCAATTTCAGTCATCTCTCCATATATTTCCTCCCTCCATCCCTCTCCCCTCAACTGGTCCCTTCTCTTTTCATTCCCATCCACCTCAAGCCCACCTGTACCATCTGTTCTATTTCCCCTTTACCGGGGAGATCCCTGTATCCCCACTAGGGCCTTTGTTGTTGCATAGTTTCTCTGGGTCTGTGGATTGCAATTTCTTTGTTCTCTGTAAAGACATAGTTATAAAAACACAAAGGACCACTGAGAATACAAACAACACCAAAATCAACAACACAATGATCACAATTAACATACACATTTCAATAATAACTCTAAATTTCAGTGGCCTCAATCCTCCAATCAAAAGACACAGGCTGATTGATAGATCAACAAAACACATCTACCTGTTATCTTTAAGAAACACATCTTAGTTTTAAAGATAGACACTGCTTTAGATTAAAAAGATGGCAAAAAATACTCCAATTAGACAAAATATCTGACAAAAATGGACTTCAAACTAAAACTAATCAGAAGAGATATAGAAGAATAATTCATTCTAATCAAGGGAACAATTAACCAAGAAGACATTACTATCCTAAACATATATACGCCAAACTCTAGGACACTCAATTTCATAAAAAAATGTACTACTGGATTTAAAGACACAGATTAATATTAATCCATCAACACTAGGCAATTTAAATACCCTACTTTATCCAGTAGACAAGGCATTTGGACAAAATGTAAACAGATAAACATCAGGATTAATTGACATCAGATATCAAGTGGACTTAACAGATATTTACAGAATGTTCCACCCAAACAACAAAGAAGATACATTCTGTTTAGCAGCACATGGATGCTTCTCTAAAATAGACCACACCATGGGACACAAAACACATCTTTGCAAATTCAAAAAGACTGAAGTACTCCTTGTATCCTTTCTGTCCACAGTGCAATAAAGCTTAATATTGACAGCAAACAAATCTCTAGTAAATTCATAAACTCATGAATATTAAACAACACCTTACCGAGTGACAAATGGAAAAAGAAGAAATCAAGGAGGAAATAAAAAATTCCTAGAACTAAATGAAAATGAAAACGCAACTCAGCAAATCTTCTGGGACATACTGAAAGCAGCCCTAAGAGGAAGATTTACAGCTCTACATTAAAAAAATCACAAAGAGCACTAATAAATGGCTTAATAATATAACTCAAAAAGTTAGAAAAACAATAATAAACCAAATCCAAACACAGGTGACGACAAGAAATAATAATAACTAGTGCAAAAATAAAAGAGACAGAAACAACAGCAAAAACAAGACAAAGACTCAACAAATCTAAGACCTGGTTCTTTGAGAAGATAAACAAGATTGACAGATCCTTGGAGCTACTAACCAAAACAAAGAGATGACCCAAATGAATACAATCAGAAATGAACAAGGAAAGATCACAAAGGACACCAATGTAATACAGAATTTTATAAGGGGATACTTTAAAAGCCTGTAGTTCATTAAGCTGGAAAACCTAAAGAAATAGATGAATTACTAGATTCAGCCAAACCACCAAAATTAAACCAAGAAGAGACCAACAACCTAAACATACCCATAACAAATGAGATTAGAATAGTAATGCGAAGCCTTCTAGATAAAAAATAGTCCTGGGCCAGATGGGTTCACAGCAGAATTCTACCAGATTTTCAAAGAAGTTCTACAGCCAATCTTTCTTAAACTATTAAAAACAAGACAAACACACACACACACACACACACACAGAGAGAAACAGAAGGGGTACTCCCAAACTCCTTTGAAGCCAGTATCACTCTAATACCAAAACCAGGTAAAGACAGAATAAGAAAACTACAGGTAATATCCCAGACGAATAGACTCAAAAATGCCTAATGAAATATTTGCAAATATTGTGTGATCATCTCAATAGCTGCAGAAAAAGCCTTTGTCAAAATCCAGCATGCCTTCATGATAAAAGTCCTAGAGAATGTAGGGCTAGAGGGAATGTACCTCAATATAATAAAAGCTATACACAAGAAACCTATAGCCAATATCAACCTAAACGGAGCAAAGCTTGAAGCAATCCCAAGAAAGTCAAGAATGAGACAGCTATGTGCACTCTTTCCCAACAAGAAAAGGAAATGAAAGGGATATAAATAAGAAAAGAGTCAAACTATCCCAATTTGCAAATGACATTATACTATGTAGTCATAGATTCAGGGCAAAAAGGCAATGTATTCTTCCAAATTCAATCCCCGGTCCTTAGAGGGTTAGCCTCTATACAATCTAATCTTCGCTCTAGACCTGGAACATTTCAACTTCCAAGACTTGCTACAGACTGGGTTCACTCTGACTCCTTCTGAACTCAGAAGTATACTGACTTCAAGTGACTCTTCTGGTTGGCTGATTCAACCCACTCACTGTTCTGGCTCAAATTCTTCTCCAAGCTGACTGGTTTAAACTGGCCTTCTGAGCCAGGTGACTGTTTCTGTCTGAACTCTTCTGACTCTGGCTGTCTCTGGCTGATTCCTACAACTTCTCTAATTGAACTGCTCTGTTCTGCTTCAAACTGACTCTTTCTCCCAAACTCATTCTTTCTGTTTGATACTCCTGCTGAACTGCTTGTGTGTCTCTGCCTGACTATGAGAGCCTGCTTTTGTATCATAAGAGTTGGGCATATCTTCACTCTGACTCATTCTAAATCTTCCTCTGATTCATCACTTTGCCTGCTCATCAGCCTGATTCATCTCAGATGTCACTCTGCCAAGTCTTCATTCTGATTCCTTCTGAGCTCTGCTTCTTGTTTCTGCTTACTCCTCTACTTATACTTACTTCTGTCTTTGGGATTAAAGGTATGTGTTACCACTGCCTTCAGGGTTGGGATTAAAGGTCTGTACTAACATTTTTTCTACCCTAGAGCAGCCATGATGCTAGATTAAAAGATTAAATATTTCTCTACAATACTATATATCAGAAAACTTCTAGAAATGATAAACAAATTCAGCAGTGTGGCAGGATACAGAATCAGCTTGCACAAATATATAGCTTTTCTACACGCTAACAGCAAACATGCAGAGAAGGAGATCATGGACCCATTCCCATTTACAATAGCCTCAAAGAAAATATATAAGGAAGTGAAGTCTTCATTTTCTATAATGAAAACTTTAAACTTCTGAAGAAAAAGATAAAGACATGAGGAAAGTGGGAAAAACATCCCATGGTCATATATTGGTAGAGATAACATTGTGAAAATGACTATTCTGCCAAAAGCTATTTGAAGATTCAATGCAATTCCAATCAAAACCATCACCTTATTCCTTGCTGAAATAGAAAAAAAACTATCTTAAAATTCACATTGAACCTTAAGATCCCAGAGAACCAAAACAATCCTGAATAAAAATAACAGTGCTGCAGCAATTACAGGTCCAGATTTTAAGATATACTACAGAGCCACAGTAATAAAACCCATAAGGTAATGGCACAAAGCAGACATGTAGACCAATGGAACAAAACCAAAGAACCAAGCATGAGTACGTATAATAACTTCAGCAATTTAATATTGGACAATGATGGCAAAAACACACAGTGGATAAAAGAAAGCATCTTCGACAAGTGGAAAACTTGTTGCTGGGAAAATAGGAAGTCCACCTGGAGAAGAATGAAATTACATTAGTATCTTTCTGCACAAAAACTAACTACAAATGGACTAAAGACCTTGATATGAAACCTGAAACATAGCTAGAAGAAAAAAGCCTACTGCCTATTCTGTAGGCAGTACCCTATATAATACAGGTATAGGAAAATATTTTCTAAATAGGGCTTCATTTGCCTAAGAATTAAAGCCAACAATTGACATGTAAGACTTCATAAAACAAAAAGACACTCCCACAGTTAATGAAACAATCAAGGAAGAAGAGGAAGCCCAGAGAATGGGTGAGAATCTTTACAATTGATGAAGGATCAATAATATACAGAATATATATATTAAAAAAAAAACTCAAAAAGCAAAGAACCCATCCAAAACAAACCCCTCAAAACCACAAATGGCCCATTTGTTAAATGAGACCTGAACAGGGAGTTCTCAAAGGAAGAAAAAAGTGGCTAAGATATATCCTAAACAATGTTCATTATCCCTAGCAATTAGAGAACTGCAAATCAAAACAACTTTGAGATTTCATCTTATCCCATCAAGAATGGCAAAGGTCAAGAAAACAACAACAGTAAATGCTAGAGAGTGTGTGTAGGAATTGTAGACCCTCATTCACTGTTGCTGGGATTGCAAATTGGTTCGGCCACTACGGAAATCAGTGAGAATTCTCAAAAAGCTAAAAATAAATCTACCACATGACCCAGCTTTATCACTTCTTGGCATATGTCCTAAGGACTAGACATTCTTCTCCAGAGAAACTTGCTCAGCCATGTTTATTGCTGCTCTATTCACCACAGCTAGGAAATGGAAAGACCCTATGTATCCTTCAACCAAGAATGGATAACGAAAACGTGGTATGTTTACACTATGGAATACTATTCAGCTGTGAAGGAATCTGAAACCATGAACTTTGCAATAAATGTGGATGGAACCAGGAAAGATCATACTGAGTGAAGTAACCTAGGCACAGAAAGAGCAAGCTCCAAGTCTTCAGATGTGAGTATATATCCTCTAGTAACTGCAGAAACCAGGAAAGTGAAAAATGACCATTGCTATTGTAGGGGTTTGGGGGAACAATAGAAAGGGGGATAGCAGGGCACAAACGTCTGATCAGAGAAATGGAAAGGCGGGGTTGTAATGGACGCAGAGGGATATAGATAGACACAGGGAGGAGGGTAAAATAACAGTAAGGATGTCTGAAAAAGTCATTAGGATTCATACTCTTAGCTATTAATCTAAAAGAAAGCATAATAAATATGTCTGTGTATAAATATATGCATATAGTTTAAATGAAAATTTCTCATCTGGGCTGACAATGCTTCTTCCAAGAGCCAAAGACAACCTAACAAAACTCCAATGTCAGGCATGAGAAGCCCCCTTTTGAGTTGTTGGTAAGGGTTGTTAAAGGGTTCTCAAAACACACAGGCTATTCCTATTGCCCTTGGTTGCCTCCCAGAGTTGGGAGGTAAGTTACTGCTGAAGACATCATGCCATTTAGACACAGGAATCAGAGACTCTTGAGCTGAAACTGATCTGAAAGCATCTTCCTTAAGGACTAGGTTTTGTGACATCAGAGGACGCCATGAAATGTTCCAAAGAAGTGAAGTAACTAACAACCCTATCCAGCTATGATGCTCATCAACTACAACAATGACCACGGTGCGATAACCTTAAGAGTTATTAAATACAGCTGTCCCAAGAAATGGACCATCTGTTTCAGTTGTTTCCTAGGTAATGAGTAGGATGAAAGTACATGGGTTTATGTATGCCTACTTTGAAAACTTGGAATTCTATCCAATTTCCAGCCAAATACTTTATTTTCTCCATGTGGCCTGGTTATTGAATCTTTTGGATATCAGATTTGTCAGAATGGAGTCTGAAATTCAAACTTGGTTTTATAAATTCTATTTAAACACTTGTCCTTTCACTTGACACTTCTACATGACAGGTTTGTCTGTGAATGGGAAATTATTAGAAAAAAAAAGTTATAGTTGCTGGAATAGGGTATACCAGCTTTGAGAGCAGCAACCCCAGAATCGTAGGTTTTGTGTAAATATTTCCTCCAACTTGAAACATTATCCCCAGGATTTTAGGAAGTTCCTGAAAGTTAAATAAATCCCTAAGCCTCTGTCTTAGGTTACATAGATGGTGACACTTTCCAGGAAAAAGAGACTCTCACAAGCTGAGCTACCTACAAGTTGTTCCAAGCTCCAGAGGTGCAGCTTTTATGAGTTGCTGGGGTAGGATTTTTGCTGTTGGCATGCTTGAGTCATCTGTGTTCACATAAGTAACCCCTCACTTCTTCCTGTAAACAACCCCAATAAACTCACTGGTTCATTACATTACACTTAGGTGGAATCATTTCTTTAGCCTATCTTCCATGCCTTACCTCTTTAGTTCCCATATCCTTAGGACAGAACACAGATTCTGAGACGTATGTGACCTTTAGTCATTAAACTCTCAAGCTCCAAAACTACTCCACACATCTGAAATCTGATGAATCTCTTATCAGTTGACTCTGAACAATTCTTATTTTCCACAGCCTTAGAAGGATCATCATATTCCCCATGAAAAAACACTTGTTAATGCCTATGCCTTTACTATTCCCATTCTTATAGCAATGTATAGCTCTTTCTGGGGGTATAGTGAATGGCATTTGATTTTTGACATTTGGCAAAGGGAGAAGTTGCATGGAATTCCTTTTAAAAGATGAGGTCCTGATACCTTGTATGAGATGGGTTTATAGGATGGCCTACAGAATGATATTTATTATCAATCTGTGTTCTTTGGCTGATGTGAACTCCACTGAGGGTACATCATGAATTTTTAACAGCACTTTCTCATGCACCAGGTGTACCTTCAAGATTGCTATCTGAGGCATGAATTTTTCTTCAAAAGCCATTAGCTTGTCCCTTCATATGTTTTCAGAAACACTTCAGTTTGTAAAGTAGTAAGGACCTCATGATCAAGGTGGTGGACACTACAAAAATTTTCTCTCTAGTTTAGTCTATAACTCACCAATACATCCTGCTGAATTTGCATCAAACTAAGTAGAAATTTCAATAGGGAAATGTAAGGCTGAAGTTACTTGAGTATGGTGGCAAGGTAGACCCAAGTGGATTGTTGTTTTGTTCAACTACTTGAGTGTGGGCTTCTGGGAACATGACAGAGATCAGATACTACAGGTTAGCATTACTCTGACTAGAGTTAAATTGATGATAAGTCTTAAAAATGTATGGGCAAACTTACCAGCAGGAAATGTAGTAACTAGTAGATATTGTGAAGAGATAGTTCATCATGTTTAAAACTTTAATTAAAAATTATATTTCCCCCTTCATTTTTCTACCCCCAACCCTTCCCATGCCCTTTCCCACACCCCCCCCCCCATTAACCCATTTTTTCTATGTTTATCATCACATATACATACACACACACTCAATCCATAAATATATAAATATAACCTGCTGAATATGTTTGGTGTTATGTATATGATTTTGGGGTTGACCACTTAGTACTGGATAATCAATTAGGGGGCTCACTGCTGGGGAAGACTAATTAGCCCTCTCTCAGTAGTCTTTAGTTGTCTGTAGCTTTTTATCTAGGAGTGGGGCCTCTTGAGAGACTCCCCATCTCCACATTAGCATGTCTGTTAGTGTTAATGTTTGTTTCTTCTGTAGGCAGCCATATTGTTGAGGTATCATGGAAATAACTTCCCTGTTTTTCTAGGAGTAGCAGTCTCACAGAAGACTCCCTGATCCTCTGACTCCTAAAATCTTTCCACCCCATCTTTCAGGATGTTCTCTGAGCCTTATGTGCAGGAATTGTGTAGCAGATGTGTATGTTGGGGCTAAGTACCCCATGATCAGTTGCTTTCTATACTTTGTCCAATTGTGGCCTTCTGTGATGGTCTCCATCTGCTGCAGAGAGAGGCTTCTTTGATGAGGGATGAGAGCTACATTTAATCTGTGGGTATAAAGATAAGTATTCAGAATGTAGTTATCAATTACATTGGTCTAGTAAAGTGGCATCAGTAGGCTCTTAAGTTCAATTAGTCAGCTTGTTATCACCAAGATATAAGTATCACTACTGCATCTTTAGGAATATCTTGCCTTGCTGGCCATTATTGTGTATTATAGCTGGGAGGGCAAGACTATTGATTACTTTTCTCCTTTCAGCTTGCATAGCATCTTCTGGCACCACATAATCTTTCAGATCAGATCCATTCTTTTGAGTCATGTGCCCAACGTTCATGGTGTCTTCAGCAATAATGACTTACCTTCAACCTTTGAGTGGCAACAGCATTAGCCTTGTTTTGGGATTCTCTTGGGCTTCTCTGGCCAGCAACATGAACAAAGGTTTTTCACGGCTGGTGCTGGGTTTTCTTCTTGTAGGAGGAATTGTCAGTCCTAGTGGCATAGCTTTACATATGTAAATACTCTTACATGTGTTATATGTAATTTTGGGTAATTGTACAATGTTTTCTTGGGGCTTTTTCAAACATCCTTTGTATTATTTATCCCTCCTCACTCCTTCTCCTTCTGTGTTGACCTCCTTAATTAAAACACCCTCCCCATTTCCCCCTTTCCTTCTTCATATTGCTTGTATCCTGCTATTTCCCTCTCTAAGGTTCCCCTCCATCTGACTCATTTTTAACTACTCTGGTTTCTGCACTTACTCTAGTTTATGCACACACATCTGAAGATTTGGAGGGAATCAGAATCACAGATGAGAACATGTGGCATTTGTCTTTATGGGTCCAGATTACCTAATGCGATATATTTTCTAGTTCCAGCCATTTACCTGAAAAATTTGATGATTTATTTTTCCTTCACAGCTGAATAGTATTCCATAGTGTATATGTGCCATAATTTCATTATCCACTCATGGATTGAAGGATATTTAGGTTGTTTCCATTTCCTAGTCATTCACTCCTGGTGAATGGAGTGGCAATGAATATGGCTGAGCAAGTATCTGTGGAGTAGCATGTTGAGTCCTTTGGGCATATAGCACATAGTAGTATAGCTGGGTCATACGGTAGATTTAATTTTAGCTTTCTGAATATTTTCCACACTGATTTTCATAGTGGTTTTGGCAGTTTGTAAACCTCCCAACAGTAAACGAGGGTTCCCTTTCCTCATATACCCTCCAGTATTTGTTGTAGGCTTTTCTATTGATCTTTGACATTTTGACTGAGCAAGGTGAAACCTCAAAGTTGTTTTGATTAGCATTTCCCTAACTGCTATGAATGATTAACACTGTTTGGGATATTTCTTAGCCATTGTTATTTTTTGAGAATTCTCTGTTTAGAGCCATAGCCCACTTTTTGAATGAGTGGCATTTTTTTTTTTATTCTTTGTTTTTTCTTTATTTATTCTGGATATTAATCCTCTGTTAGATGTACGGTTGGCAAAGTTGCTCTCCCATTCTGTGGGCTTCCTATTCGGTGGATTGTTTCTTTTGCTGTACAGATATCTTTTAGTTTTATAAGTTTCCACTTGTCAATTGTTGAGCTTAATTTTTGGGTCAATGGAGTCCTATTTAGAAAGTCAAAGAGTAAACCTAAGACAGAGCCCTCAGAAGGAGCCATGAACTTAGATGCCCCCTGCACACAAGGGAGTTTTTTAAGGGTGTTAGCAGCCTGTTTATGTCAAGTTCTTGGATTTTTTTGACAAACTCCATTTTTAGTAAGTTACCAGGAGATTGTTAATTTGGTTACACATTAATAGACATTTTAACATCCACATCAGATTAAGCACAGTTTGTTTTATTATCCTGCACTAACACTCGACTGCATTTGATAATTCAATAAACATGAAGCACAGACTTAGCTTGGGGCTCACTCCACCTCTGGGTATGAGTCCTTGAATTCTGCTAATTAATCTTTCAGTGTGTGTCATCTTTGGCTCTGATCTTTAACAAGAAAGTCCTTTCCTACACCAGTATCATGTAGGGTACTGCCTAGGTTTTCTTTAGCTGTTTTGGTGTTTCAGGTTTAGTTTTTTGACCCTTTTGGAGAAAAAAAAATATTTTGGAGACATGCAGAGTTTATTGGGGGTGGGGAAGGCATCAGTCCTTCTTGGTCTTGGCCTTCTGCATGGCCACCAGCACGTTGCTCAGCTTTTCCCGCTTCCTCTAGGCGTTGAGGTGAATGCCTACCCTCTTCTTGATGAACATGACTTTGGCTTGAGCAGTTCCATGGTGTACGGATTGAAGGGTGAGAAGTCACACACCTCCTGGATCATGTCTCACACGAACGTGGTGTGTTTGGTGAGGCGCCATGGTGCTGGTTGTGCCTCGGCTTGCTCACATTCTTCTTCACCTTGTGGCCTTTGTAGAGGCCCATGGCCATGGGGTAGCAAAAGGCTATGGCTGTGTTCTCCGATGGCAGCCTCACAGGACCATCTAGAGAAAATTCGTGTGCAAGGTGATAGACATGGGCCTAATTTCATTCTTTTGCATGTGGGCATCCAGCTTCCTCAGCACTATTTGCTGAAGATTCTGTCTTTCCTCCAGCGTATGGTTTTGTCATCTTTGTCAAGTATTAAGTGGTTGAGGTTATATGTACTCATGCTTCAGTCTTATATTTTTATTCCATTGGTCTACACATCTATTTTCATGCCAGGATCATACTGTTTTTATTGCTATGGCTCTGTAATATGAGTTGAAATCTGTATTATAGAGTATGCCAATGATCTCTTTCTCAGTGTGTTTGTTGTTGGTGTATAGAAAAGCTATTGATTTTTGTAAGTTGATCCTTTGCTAAAATTTTTATTTCTAGAAGTATTCTCGTGGAATTTTTGGGTTCTCTTTTGTATCACTGTAGAAGGCATGTGTGTTCTCAGATAAGCCTTGGAGAAACTAGGAATGTTAATTATGCAGTGTTGTCTCCTCAATGGAGGAAATGAATATCTGTTTTCCACCTAGAAGGCAGGGAGTGGATGTTGTTAATGACCTGGTGAGTTTGGCTATCACTCAAATCCTCCAGCATGTTTATCTCAGACTGCTCCTCCCTAGACCTTTATCCTTAGCTTTGTCTCTCAGTCAACAGAACCCATCCTTAGGGGAGACGGCACAGGTACTTTATAGCCTGCTGACCTCTACACTATCTCAGTCAGAGGCCACACCAGATCCTAGGCCCTTAAGCTATAGAACACATCTTCATGGTAGAGGTCACATGTACTTTGCAAAAGAGTTTCAATGTAGTTATACCTTAAGCTTTATTATCCACACAGGATTGACATAATTGTTAATAGGAAAACCTCCATCCCCCATTGTACTAGATTTAAATATGTCTAAAATAAACTGGCTTGCTATCAGACTCCAGAGTTTGAACCAGAACTGACAAGTTTTCCTACTTGCTTCATCAGAACCCATTTCCCTGCCAGCCGTGACACTTGCATGCCCCACTTATCATATGCAAATATGGATAGTTTGACTTCTTTTCCTATTCGTATCCCTTTAGTTTCTTTCTCTTATAATTCCAGATACTGCTTCTAGTACTGTATTGAAAAGGGTGGGCATAGTGGTCGCTCTGTCTCAGTCATGGTTTACTAGGATTGCTTCAGAATTTTTTCCCAATTAAAACGTTGTTTGTGGGTTTCTCATATACAGTCTTTGTTAGGCTGAAGTATGTGTCTTTCAGTCCTATTCTCTCTAGAGCTTTTATCATCAAAGCATTTTGGATTATGTCAAAGGCCTTTTCTGCATGTATTGATCATGTGCTTTTTGTCTTCATAAAGGTAGAAAGTATCAATCCTGGTAGGAAACAGTAGGAAAAACTGAGCATGAGGAAACAAGGAGAGACCAGGTATAAGGAAACTGGTCAGCGTCAGAGCTAAGACTTTGGCTCAGGTCACTGCTAAGATTTGAAGTGATTTTCAGAGATGTGCTTAGAAGGTAGAAGAGAATAAGGTGTTAACTTTTAAATTTAGAAGTAGGGTAAAATAAACCTTCACAGTTCAGATAATCTGTCATTCACTCTTTCAAAGACTGCAGACTATCTTCCCCAGGGCTTTTGTTTGTGTAGTGCATATAAAAGACTTCTACGCATCCAGTGGCAGACAGCAGTCTGAGAAAGGGGGTCACTGTTGGACTGCAGTCTCACAGCTTTATTTCATGAGTTCTCATTTTCTCAGTGTTAGCAAAGGTCAGGAAGATTTGTTCCAGTGTTACTTGTTTGACAGAATAGTCTTCTAAATTGAACAGCACTTTGGCTTCCTCCAAAATTGCAAATACCTTAAAAAAAAAAAAAAAGGCAAAGTTATCATGCACTATCTCTAGGTGACTCTTTCCCCACTTGACCTTCCCTAACCAGGACAAAAAGATAAAAGAAACCAGAATGCAGGAGGGAAAGATGACTGAAAAATAGGTAAGAAACAGCTGTCCTACCTCCCACACATTTTGCGTCTACATGCCGTTAGACAGAGTCTCTACATGTAGCCCAGGCTAGCCTCAATTTGAAGACTCTTCTGCCTTAGCCTCCAGAGTGGCAGGCCTGGCCTCCCATGCCTACCTCACTATTCTCTTGCTGAACATGACGTAATAATAGAACTTAGGGCTCTGAAGAGTCAATCAATTAAATTCAGGTGGCCTTGGAAAAGTAACTTAATGTTTCTAATTCTCTGCTAATTAGATTCTCATCCCATAAGCTTAAGTCCCAGTGTTTTCTATTTGTCCTCTATTAACAGGTTAGGTTGTCATGGATTTTACAACCACCTTTCCCCAGCAGATTTCTTTGCTTGGAATGTAGTAGCCAATAATCCCTTGGAATTCCTGGTTTTTGATGTTACCTAAGAAGAGAAAGATTTTTGATAAGTGAGTAATGGAGAGAATCATAGTGTTTCTTTTTCATTAAAAAAAAAAAAAAATTAACAGTGTTGTCTTATAGTGTTGGCTGGCCTGGAACTTACTATGTAGCCCAGGGTGATCTTAAATTTATGGGATTCCAACTGCCTCTGCCTCTATCTCTCAAGTTCCAGGATTACAGGTGTGTACCACCACACCTGGCTTTGGATCCTACTATTTGGTAGTTCTGAAAAACACCTATGTAATTTCTATGTCAATTGTCCATACAAATGGAAGAGAGAATATGTATAGTTAATGCAAAAGATATAATCTTCAAGATTGTATTCATTAACAGGGATAACTTTAATTATCTCAATAGTTTTATTTCCTTGTAAAATATAGCCCTATTATCTATAGTTTGAAATATTGCAGAGGATTGGCTAGTTACATCTGGAGAAATTGATAGTCCACATGGTCAGTTTCAAAACCTGAGATTAATATGAATCCTAGTGTTTGGTAGCAATACGGTAGCCACTTCTAATTAATAGGATGCATTCATGTTTATTATTATATACTTGAGAATCACTGCCAGTGGAATTACCTGGGATTAAGATGTTTTAAAGACAAGCTAAAATAAGTGTCAATAAGAATGGAAATTCTTTTGTAATGAATCTACACACAGAATCAAGAGTAGTTTTAAAATTTTCAAGTTTTTTTTTTAGTGTGAGAAATATTAAGCACACATATATATGGTACCAGAGTAGACTGCTGCTATGAAGAATCTGAGGAGTACATCACTGAGCACAGTCTTTGAGGGTTCATAGCCTCACCCATTTTGCCCTCCTTGCTTAGTGTCTGCAGTGGATGATGTGATCTCTGCTTTCTGCTCTGGCTGTCTGCTGCCATGCTGTCCCAGTCACTATGGACTTTAACCCTCTAGAACCATAAGCCAAAATAAACTTCCTCCTAAAAGTTGAGTTAGTCGTATTATTTTATCACAGTGACAGAAAGTAAATAATATATATATATATTAATTATATATATGATACAGTGACTCACAGTAAAAATAAATGTAACTGACACCCAGCACAGACGCCATCTTGTTGTGACCAGACTAATTTTCTCCTCCTTAAAGGCAATCACTTTCCCTGGTCTCTGTGGTTAAACATTTCTTAGTTTTCTTTACTATATTATTACTTAACAACGAGCTCCTAAATATACTTGCTGTGTTTTGAATCATCTGTGCTTCACATTAAGGCACACATACACTACATATTCTTTTTATCTGTATCTTCTCATCTGTAATTTACATTATCTCAAATTTCTGGTGCATAGTTATTTCTCCTATTGTGGACATATAGAAGGGTATCTAGATTTGTGGACTGCTCTCAATTATCCCACCACACAAGTTTGTGCCAACAGGCAATTGTAGAAATGTGATTGCTAGTCTACTTCATAAAAGGCACTATGCTCTTCATCTCAGTATCTTCAGTGTCATTTTTATGTGAAGAAAGCTAGGTACCACAATGGCAGGATCGCCACGTGGCAGGAAACTATCAACAGCCATGTGGGTGAGTCTCTTTTCTTAGTAGGTCCTCCAGGCCCAATGAGACATCAAATGATTGAACACCATGAGAGATCCTGGATAAGAATCACTCAGATAAGCCACGGAAATTATGAGATGATAGGTTTTCAGCATTATTTTAGACTATTAATTGTAATTTGTTATATAGAAATAAATTTATATTCCAGTTTGGAACCATTGCATATAATTTTGTTTTAAACGTCCTCTGTATTCCTCCTCATATTTGTGTGAAATAGTGTATTGCTGGGGCAGAAGTTTAGTATCTTCCACAATCCTAGATATCACAAAACATTTTACATATTTTCTATCAAGTCACCACAGATGAACGTGCCCAATGTGTTCACACTGGGCCAGCCCTTGGTGTGGTCAATCATCCACATATTAACTATCTTGATGATGCATATTTGCATTTCATTGCAAGTTTTAGTTTTTATTTCCTAAATGGTAAATGTTGCCATTTTATATGTGTACTGGCTGCTTTGTTTTTTTATGGTATAAAAATCACTCTCTCCAAAACATACAATTTCTAGGCTGCTGACAATATCAAGATGATCCTTGGTTAGGTCCAGCCTGGCTACTGATAATGCTCTGTCTTGTTGCTGGCCGTGGTTTCAGTCTACCTGTTTATATTCCGAGCTTCCTGAAAGACAGTGTCACTCCAGTTTTGTTATGACATTGTCTGTGTATTTTCACTTTTTTTATTCTATGTGTTCTATTTTTGTGTGTAAGATCTGGAGATTCAAACCTAGAGTGCCATAAACATTTGCCACATCATAGTCATTTGGGTTTTATCAGTGAGCATAATTTTCACCTGTGAAGTTTTTACTTATTTTTTTCCAAATCTGATTTGTTCCTTTTTCATAAAAACTCTTTACCAAAGCATCACATATACAAATATTTTTTTGAGACAGGGTCTCTCTATATGAGCCTAGAACTCTCTCTGCAGACCAAGCTGGCATCACATTCATAGAAATCCATCTGCCTCTGCATCTTGACTGCTGGGTGCCACTATACCCAGGCCACAAATAATGTTTTTAAAGTCTTGTACATAATTATAGTGAACCTATGTATAAATTTCTACTAACTATTTTAGAAAAAAAAGAAGAGGTCACATTTTACATTTCATTTTATGAGAGGAGATCACCTTGATCTCCAAATTAAGCAATACCTATGTCAAGAAATGAAAATTAGACTAATACACTTCTGAGCACAGATACACGCATACTAATCAAATACTAGCAACTTGAATCTATAAATATTTGGAAGGGAAATACACCACAAGCAAGTGAGATATATTCTAGGAATAAAAAGTTGACTAACATAAAAAAAAAAATCAGCCAATATAACTGTCTATAATAAGAAGAGAAAAAATTTATAATCATTTTGACATATGTACAAAATAATAAAATTCAACAATCATAAATAGTTAAGATTCATGATTACTTAGGAAAAGAAGAACATTTCAACAATCTACCTTATTCATCTTTTTCAACTGTGGTACCTGAGACGTTAATCAAGACAAAAGTACTAAAAGTCATGTCACATCTTTGCTTAGTGATCAGAATACAGTAGTGGAACCAGGAAGTTACAGAACGCTGTGATAAATGACGATGTGTAACTGAGACGTACTAACTGACATCAGCTCATTAAATTGAGTACATCTACAACACAACTCCTGTCTAACGGTTCAGAGAGCATCACGGAAGAAGAAGAGGAAAGATGACAAGAGTCAGAGGACCATAAAGTCTGCTGTGAGACCCTGTCTCTCAGAAATGGCAGGGAAGCTATACTCAGGGCACTTCAACAGTATGACTGCATAACGACAATATGAGCAGAGAGGCTAACACGGAAGTGGGGGAATATCAAGGAGTCCCAACCCTAGAAAAGAACTACAGGCAACTGATAATAGCTGCGAAAGGGAGAATTAGCTTCCCCAAGGATGAGCTCCCTAATTCGTTATCCAATACAAAGTGGTCAGCCCTCAATTCATATACACACAAGCCACAAAACCAGACTAAGTGGATTGTATTTATATATTTTGTGTTTTTACATATATGTAACAACAACAATAATAAAAGAGGCCATCAGTTAGAAAGGAAGTAAGGGGGCATGGGAGGTGTTGGAGGGTATAAGGGAGTGGGGAAGTGAAAGTGATGTAATTGTATTTTAACTAAAAATATTAAAACTTCAAACAAAAAATAAGAAGGAAAGCTTTCCTCTCTGACTCCATCCACAATGCATCAGGAAGATCTTCTCCTCCAACCTTCTTTCCCCTAACTCGTTCCATTATTCCGGCCTCCGACACCAGCAAGCATTTCCTGGAAACACACCAGCTGAGCAGGTAAACTAACTGAAGGCTTTCACCACTCACTTCTCTCTTCCAAATTCAATCTCCCGGTCTCATACCTAGATCTGCAACAGGAACCTACTGCAGCCTTCCTTCCACCCCTGCCCTCATTTCCAGTGGACCTTCCCCCTAACCTCCCACGTGCTGCTTTATCCCAGTCCCCAACTCCAGCAGGCACTCCCTGCTAACAAGGCCACTCCTATCAGGGAACCATGTAGGCTGACTAGAGATCTTCACCTCTCCCTCTATTCTCTCAGATCTAATCCCCCATTCTCATCCCAGCTCTGAAGCAGAATACCTGCTGCAGCCTCTCCTAATCCCATCTCCAGTGGATCCCACAGATCCTTCCCTTCTGATCCTCTATCCCCACTCATTGTTTTATCCCAGCCCCCAACCCCAGCAGGCACTCCCTGCTAACCCAAAGGCTGCTCCTGCTCAGGAAGCAGGTAGTAAGACTACAGATCTTTACCCGTCCTTCCACTCCTCCAGATCCAATCCCCCAGTCTTACCCCCCAGCTCTGTAGCAGAACATCTGCTGTGGTCGGTCTTTCCTCTCTGACCTCATCCACAATTGATAAGGAAGATCTTCTCCTCCACATTCCTTCCTCCAACTCATCCCATTATCCTAGCCCTCAACTCCAAAAGGCATGCCCTGCTAATCCACAGGCCACTCCTGCCAGGGAAGCAGGTAGGCTGACTGCAGATCTCCATTATCCTTCCTCTCCTCCAGATCCAGTCCCCTAGTCTCATTCCAGCTCTGTAGAAGACCTTCTTGGGTGACCTCACTTCACTCTCTTCCCCATTCCAGGAGACTAAATAAGCAGATCCTAGTGGAACACTCTGCTTTTTCCCCCTCCTGTGAACTCTTTCAAACCCCTAGCCCATCCCCATTCCTAAGTGTCAGCCCCCAATACCCAGAAACACATTTTACTTGGAACCTCAAGAGGCCAAGCCTATCAGATCCATAGAAAATTTCCTACTAGGGAACACATAGCAATCATTCTCTCCTAAAATTCAGAGAGGAAACAGAAACTAAGGAACAAAATACCCATCTATCCAACAAAGACAAAACCAGATATCAGCACCTAGCATTATAATCGTCCCATTCCCAGATCCTAGACACAGCATGAAAACACAATCAATAACAGACAAAACTATATGTCACTGTGTAGAGTGCAGCAACCCTACCACAACAGGCCCTGGGTATTCCAACGTAGCTGGAGCATAAGAAAAAAAGCACAACTATGATAGAGGTCTTTAACAAGGAAATGAATACTCCCTTGAAGAAATCCAAAAAACACAAACAATGGAGGAAATAAATAAAACTGTTCAAGACCTAAAAATGGAAATAGAATCAATAAAGAAAAACAAAACAAAACAAAGCAAACAAACAAACAAAACCCAAAACTGAGGGAATTCTGGAAATTAAGTTTAGGAATTTGAACAAGAACTACAGAGGCAAGCTTTACCAACAGAATGCAAGAGATGAAAGAGAGAATCTTAGGCACTGAACACATGACAGAGTAAATGGACACATGAGTCAAAGAAAATGTTAAATCTAAAAAAAAAAAAAAAAAAAAAAAAAAACAACTTCTGAATAAAACTTCCAGGAAATCTGAGATAATATGAAAAGATTCAATTTCTAAATAACAGGAATAGAGGAAGGAGTAGAAACCCAGCTCAAAGGTCTGGAAAATATTTTCAACAAAATCATAGAAGAAAAAATTCCTAAACTAAAGATGGAGATGCCTATAAAGGTAAAAGAAACATATAGAACACAAAATAGATTGGACTAGAAAAGAAAGTCCCCTCTGTATATAATAATCAAAACACTAAATGTATAAAACAAAGACAAATATTAAAAATTGCAAGGGAAAAAGACCAAGTAACATATAAAGGCAGACTTATTAGAATTAAAGTTGACTTCTCAATGGAGACTCTAAAAGCCCAAAGGGGCCTGGACAGATGGCTGCAGATTCCAATAGACCACAGATGCCAACCCAGGCTATTATACCCAGAAAAACTTTCAATCAAGTAGATGGAGAAAAAAAGATATTCCATGATAAAGCCAAAATTGAACAATATCTATCTACAAATCTAGCTCCTCAGAAGGTGCCAGAAGAAAAACTACATCCTAACAAGGTTAACTACAACCATAAGTGATTGGAAATGATAATCTCACACCAGCAACATCAACAGAAGGGAAACACACATACACACACACACACACACACACACATACACACACACACCACTGACACCAAAATAATAGGAATCAACAATAATTAAAATTTCTCACTATTAGTAGACTCATTTCCCCAATAAAAAGACACACAATAAGAGAATGGATATGAAAACAGGACCAAGAAACTCACCTCAACTACAAGGATACTACCTCTGGGTAAAAGGTTGGAAAAAGATATTCCAGGCAAATTAACACAAGAAGCTAGTGTAGTCATTTAAATATCTAACAAAATAGAATTCAAACCAAAACTAATCAGAAGAGACAGGGTGCTCTTCAAAGAAAAAATCCACTAAGATAATATTTCAATTCTGAACATTTATGCTCCCAATACAAAGGTTTTCATGTTCATAAAAGAAACACTACGACAGCTTAAATCACATATTGACCCTCACATACTGATAGAGGGAGACTTCAAATACCCAACTCTCACCAATAGATATGTCATCTAGACAAAAACAGAGAAATGCTGGAGATAACAAACATTACATACCAAATGTACCTAACAGGTATTTACAGAAATTCACCAAACACAAAAGAATATATCTTCCTCTCTGCATTTCATTGAACTGTCTCCAAAAATTGGAGATCCTCAGCCACAAAGTAAATCTCAAATGATACAAGAAAACGGAAAATAAGTCCCTGCATCCTATTAGATTAACGCAGATTAAAGATGGTTATCTTTACTAGAATGACAATAGAAACAACAGAAACACTATAAACTCTTGGAAACTGAACAACTCTCTACTGAATGAAAAATGGGTCAAGACAGAAATTAAGAAGCTCTTGGGACCCTTTTCTTCCTACTGGGTTGCCTTGTTCAGCCTCAGTATGAGAGTTTGTGCCATGTCTCATTATGTCTTGTGCTGTGTTGTGTTTGGCTGATACTTCTTGAAGTCTGACTCCTTTTCTGAAGGGAATGGAAGGGGAGTGGATCTAAGGGAGAGGAGATGTAGGGGAGCTGGGAGGAGTAGAGAAAGAGGAAACTGTGGTTGGGGTGTATTGTATGTAACAAGAATCCATCTTCAATAAAAAAGAGAAAGAAATGAAAGATTTTCTAAAATTTAAAAAAAAAAAAAATGAATACACCACATAACCAAACCCCATAAGGGACACAATAAACGTGGTTCTAAGAGGCAAGTTCACAGCACTAAGTGCCTACATAAAACAAAAAGCAACAACAACAACAACAACAACAACAACAAACCAAAACAAAAACCAACCAAACAAAATAGCTGGAGAGATCTCATACTAGCAACTTAACAGCACACCTGAAAGCTCTAGAACAAAAATAAGAAATCACACCCAAAAGGAATAGATGACAAGAAATAATTAAACTGAGGGCTGAAATCAATAAAAACAACAAACAAACAAATCAAAAATACAAAGAATTGATGAAACAAAGAGTTGGTTCTTTGAGAAAATCAGTAAGATTCACAAACTCTTAACCAAATTAACTAAAAGGCAGAGAAAGAATATCCAAATTAACAAAATCAGAAATGAATAAGGGACATAACACACATTGAGGAAATCCAGAGAATCATAAAGACATACTTTAAAAACCTGTACTCCACTAGATTAGAAATGCTAAAATAAAATTTCTCAATAGGTACCACTTAACCAAAGTTAAATCAAGATAAGCTAAGCAACAAAACATTCATTAAAAGTCTTCCAACCAAAAAAAGCCCAGAGCCAGGTGGCTTTAGTGCAGAATTCTACCAGATTTTCAAAGAAGAGTTAACACCAATCAATACTCCTCATATAGAAGCATAAGGAATACTGCCAAATGTACACCACTGTGGCAGCTCACCAAAGAAGACAAGAAGGCATTCTCATAGATGCAAACTCTGCTAGACCTCAGCAGAGGGAACCACCATCATGGCCAGTGCCATACTCACAGTGGAACCCTGAGCATCTGAGCTCAGGTCTTTTTATTCATTCAGAACTCCTCAGGTGCAGATCATAAGCAATCAAACATCCCCCACAGAAATCTAACACCTGCAGACAATACAAAAGGCCAAGTCCTATGCATCCCCTTTTCCAACAGTGCACAAAAATAATTATTTTAAATACAACTAAAAATAAACTTCCACAACAATTCCCTTTTTCTGTATAAGCCAATAAAAAATGCTTTATCTCTACAACACAATTTAACATTACACCAGCAAAACCATTTACAAGAAAAACATCACAAGGACAGGATCAAATGGAACCAAGATTTTCACAATGTCTTTGGACAGCAGAAAAACATTATCAGTGTCCAAGTATCTGGAATTCACTCAGGATCTTCTGAGTACTTCCATAGGGCTTGGATCACTTTTTGGGTTCTGCCTTCTGCAGCACAAAACAGCTTGTCCTCCAGGGTCTGGCTGGCTCACATCACTGCTGCTTCTGTCCTTGGTGGCCGTCCCATGGTACTGGCATCTCAAAAATTGCTCAGGTCCCTTGCTGCAACTAGGCTGCACTTTCACCCTTAGCCTCTCCTGGGCTCTCTTCATAGTGTCATGGTTCAACTTCTTTACATGACCCCTTCATCTGGGCCTTTAACTGCCATGGAGGCTGCACCCTCACCAATGGCCTTTACTGGCCTCTCACAGTGCCAAGCCTCAGCAACTCTCCATTACCTTCATACCTTCAAAACCAGTAATACTTGGGTGACTCTTACAGTACCAAGTTTGGCTGCTAGCAAGAGATAAAACCTTAACCAATTTTGCAAGACAGTTTCTGTGTGCTGACCCTGAGGAAATACTTTCCAGGTTTTAAGATAGTCCAGTTTTCTAGAACAATAACTGGTCACCTTTGTCTGTAGTAAGAGTCACCTCAAACGTGGAGTTAGCGCCTGTAGACAGGTGTGCAGGAAAAAAGAACTGTTCAGTTTAACTAAGTGACTTTTTGGTTATAAGTGCTGCAGCTTCCACAACAACAGGGGCTCCTGGGCCAGTGGGAAGGAACTCCAGCTGAAACATCCTGGTAGTTGGCATTCTTTTTCACCACCGCTAAGGGGAAACATACAACTCCATTCCATAGATCATAAACATAACATCTTGAGCTTCACACACATACAATGCAGATATCAGGAAACTCAGAGGCCTCCTATATACACATGACAAATAGTCTGTGAAAGAATTGGGAAAAAACACTTTTCACAATAGCCTTGAACAATATAAAATATCTGTGGTAACTCTAACCAAACAAGTGAATGACTTGTATAACAAAAACCTTAAGACTATGAAAAAAATTGAAGAAGATATCAGGAGATAGAAAAATCTCCCATGCTCATGGATCAGAAGAACATAGTAAAAAGGCCATTCTACCAAAAGCAACCTACAGATTTAATGCACTCTCATCAAAAACACAACACAATTGTTCACAGATCTTGAAAGAAAACATTTCAACCTCATATGGAAACAAAAAACTTAGGATTGCTAAAACAATCCGGAATAATAAAGTAACTGCTGGAGATATCACCATGATTACTATGTTACCTGGAAAAGTTCTTTTAATGAAATTTTTGAACTCTGTTACTTTATCTTCATCCTTAGAAATATTGATCTTTACTGTTAGAGTGTATATATGACCAAACCTCTTTCTGACATGCTGGGGGCTGCCTAGGCATGTAAACCTCCCTTTCACCATGATGGCCAGCCTAGTACAGAGGGCCTCACATTCTTCCATTCTAGGAGGAAAAAGAAGATATGACTGAGAAAATTCTTTCAGAGAATAAATTCAAGGAGAGCTAGGGTTGGAATTCGTAGAAGTTTTGGCTTTGCAGATGGTCACCACTAAGATAATATTTGGGAAGAGGACATTTGGAAATTTAAAGCAGTGCATACCTGAATTATCTTGTGCTATCTAACTAGTATTTTCTCTCAGTTCTTGATTCCAGCAGTCAACTGAGCCCTCTCATTTATCTGGTTCACCCACAATTACTTCTCTGTAGATTCTATGCTTAGGTAAGTTTACCTACTCATAGTCCTGGCTGGAACTAATTCCATCCTACACCCATTTCAGCTCCCTCTAGTTTCCAACCTAGTCTCGAATGGCTCTTACCTGTGAGAAGTTATGATGATAGCTTTACCAGTCTTGCAAAACCATGTAACTGTGTCCCAGAGCATATGCTGAGCTACTGGGTCCATGCCAGTAGATGGCTCATCCAGGAAGACAACTGAAGACTTTCCCATTAGGGCAATAGCCGTGCTTAGCCTACGTTTGCTTCCGCCACTCCATAATGTGAAGAAAGTAGTATATGTCATTAATTCGTAGGATCGTTTGTACATTCAGAATGCTGTGATAAGACTCAAAACTGATGATTCAAGTTAAGTAAGGGGGGGAGAGAGAGAGAGAGAGAGAGAGAGAGAGAGAGAGAGAGAGAGAGAGAGAGAGAGAGAGGGAGAATATCTCTATGGAGATATAGGTAATCTTTTTTTACATGCAAAGATTGTTCAGATATGCAAAAAGCTAACTCCATCCAAGTGAGATATGCTGTTTGCCTTGGCAGAGTGCTAGGTTATTTCAGTCACTGCCTCCATGTGCCAGAGAGATAGAAGCAAGCTTTGTGAGCATTCATTCCAAACAGCAGAAGCACAGGATAGGTCACTGAATAGCAATGACGCAACGTCTCACCTGTACGTGTAGATAAGCTGGTCAGCAAGGTATTTCAGGTGTGCGGAATAAATAAAGGCTTCCACATACTCATGAATGTCTTGCTCTGGGACGCCCCACAGGTTAGCGTACATGGTCAGCAGTTCCCGGCCTGTCATGTGGTTCAGCACAGATTCAGATTGAGGACAGTAGCCAATTCTTGACCTAATCTGAATCAAGAGGGTGATTATGAGCAGTAGTAGATCCATGCCAGCTATTCCATGGAGTATAAATCTCATAGGGATGAGGTACAAGATGTGAAGCTGTTCAACTCACACTACTAGGAAAGTTTGATACCTCTACAACTCCTACTAAGAATGGTTTGTTCTTTTGCCTTCAGCATCTTTACAGAAGGAATTCAGTGAAGTAAAATAAGGCATTAATATCACTAGTTGGAATTTTACACACACACACACACACACACACGTACTTTGCACATTACGACTGTGTGCCTCACATAGGCTTTTGTCTGTTAGATGAAGTTGCCTTCTCAAACACTTGTTTGAATGTTTAAAAAAGCGAGGTATGTTAAAATGTTGCAATGGTCAGGTAGCTTCTGTCAGATCAGCTCTCTCACAGGTAAGAATTATAAGCTGTCTGTCTATCTATCTATCTATAAAATATATAGGAGTATATATTTTTATGTATTTAGCCAAGTTAATACTTAAAGGATTAAAGCAACATATCTCTTCATGACTAACGTAAAGTAGAAAGTACTGTGTGAATTCAGCCATCTCAAATGCTTGTTAAAATACTTAAATTTCTTGGAATGCATTATTAATAATGTCCAGTATATAATCTACAATTAATTGGCTAAAGATGTATGCAAATTACCCACACTGCCATGAACCCAGTAGAAACTGGTTCTTGGGTAACCACAGTACTGAAACAATCAGATGCAAACTTTAAAGAAACTCTTGCAACTATGCTTAAATGAGGATAATGAAAAAAGTTCGTAACGTAAAGATGTAAGAAAACATCACAGAAACCAAAACTACACTGAAGAAACAAAATTCCTAAGCTAAAGCTTATGTTTTAGGGGGTGGAGAGATGGCATAGTTGGCAACATGCTTGCCATTCAAGCATGAGGACTGAAGTTCAGATCCTCAGCCCTCATGTGAAAAGTGGGCATGGCACTGGGCAACAGGAAGATCACGAGGGCTTGCTGGCCAGGAAGCCTAGCCAACTTGTGAACTCCAGCTTCGGTGAGAGACTGTCTCAAAAAATGGGTGGAGAAATGACTGAGAAAGCATTTGACATTGGTCTCTGGCCCCTCCAAACACAAAAACATGTGTGTGTACCCACACACATGTACATACAAATAAATTATGTCAGGAATAAAAAGAATTCATCAAGTAGAATTAGTATCAGGTTGAATATGACACAATATAAGCTAGTCAGCATGTGTATGTGTTCATTCATTCAGAGAGAAAATATGTAGGAAAATGAAGAGAGACATAGGGCCCTGGGGTGCTGGATCAAAGAGATGTGAATATGAGAAACAGACCCACAAGGAGAGCAGAAGAATAGGCAAATGTGTACTTTTTTGAATGTCTCTGAACTAAAGAATTCTAAGAAATTAATAAGAAAAATGCTAATGATTAAGGAATGTATAAAGGATACAAATAGCCTATTTATAGGAAAGAAAACTGGTATGGTTTATTTTCTAGAGTTATATAATCTCATCTATAAGAAGAGAAAAAAAAAATTGCTCAAATGGCATTTTTAAAAAGACCACACTAGAAAAAAAAACTGAAAAGATGGGTCAAATAATCTGTTGTGGTTAATGCAGGGGAATGGATACTGTCACACATTGCCCATGTGCATATTCACATAGTTACCCAGGGAAAGCAATTTGGTAAGGTTGGGAAGGCAGTGTATGGTGCACAAACACACTCCTAATAAAATGAACACAGAATTTGTAGTTGACTGTATATAAAAGATGCTTGTAGAATGATATGGTAGTTACTGCTTTATGTACGCAGGAAGGAATGAAGCAGAGTTAGGTACAAGAAGGACTGTGTCTTGCCAACTGTACATGGCTCATATTGTTTTCATTTATGCCTAAAGTAATGAATACCTTCTTTGTCCATCTTGTGTTGCTATAAAATTTTTAAATTCTCTGCACTGCCCTGAGGTAAACATGCTCTAGTTGCTAAAAGTGACAGCTTTGTCTTGGTTATGTACTGACACCATAGGTGTAATTCTTCATTTTTCCTTGGTTGCACATGTGCTTTTCTTCACACTTGTGTACACATTTTATTTCCACGACCTGGCTTGTCTAGCTGTCATCCCCCTATAACAGGCTTCAGAGAGATCCAGTAGACATTTTACAGGTTGAAAAATGTCCAAGATCACCAGTCAATTTCTTTCTTGAAAGTTTATTTCTTATCTGGCTTGAGAGAGAAAATTTTACCCATATATTCCCTCTAACTCTCCAATTTTCTTGTCTTCTCTCATTCTCTCATTCTATATTTAATTGTTGATAATCCACCAAATTAAGTTTATATTCTTTCTATTGTATACATTCCTGATAGACTGTCTCATTTACTCTCACAGTTTCAATTTCATCTGTACTTTGGTAAATCACAAATTCATATCACTTTCCTATCACATGTTCATACTGTTCATTGTATGTTCCTATTTACACGTGTCATAGATACCTCAAGATCAAAATGCCCTCCAAACACACACTCTCAAGATATTTACTATCTTCGTGACTGGCAACTTCATCCTTAGAAGTTCAACACAGAAACCTGGGCACCATCTTCCTTCCTTCCTTCCTTCCTTCCTTCCTTCCTTCCTTCCTTCCTTTCTTTCTTTCTTTTTCTTTCTTTCTTTCAAACTTACATCCAAACAGAGCTGAATCCTTTTAATCCTTTCTATTTCTCATAATCATTTTTTTCTATTTAGTTGTATTTCAAATTCTATGTCTGAGTAGGTTATATATCATAGCTGTTCTCCTTGATTTCAGTCTGACCTATTAACAGAAATGTATTCTTTGCTTCAGTAGGAAGGATACTTCCCTTCCCTCAAACTCAGTATAAATTCTGAGAAATGAGGACTTACATAACAGGATCCTTAGCTTCCCTCCCCTGTTACTCAACAATTTGCCTGGCTATCTCCTCTATCAAGAGACTAAATTGGCTAAGAAAAGAAATACCTTTTTTGGATTTTCAATGAGACTATTGCCATCAAACAATGCAACTCCAGAGGTGATAGTCTCCTCTCCAGTCAGCATTTTGAATGTAGTAGTTTTTCCAGCTCCATTTAATCCAAGCAATCCAAAGCACTCTGACTTCCTGACTATAAGGGAGATATTTCTCACAGCCTTGACAACAGGACACTTAAAATAAATCTGAGAAATTGAAAAAAAAGAAAAAGAAAACAACTGACAACATACTGAGACACTGGTCATGGGTCAACCACAGCCATTACCACAGATTCCTAAAGCTTACAAACTGTGACAGTCTCCTGGAAGCACTTTCCCTTCCAGCCCTCTCTAGAACTGCACTGAACTAGCATTTCCACTGGCAAATTCCAGGCAGGGAAAATGCTTAAACCCCAAGGCAGCTGGCCAGCAGGTGATGTCCATTACCTTGGTAACTTCGTTAAGGACCAGTGGGGTCTTCTGTATCCCGAGCAGCACTGAGTGGACTTTCCTTCTTTCTTTTTTTATGTCTTCATCCTCATCTTCTTTGGTTTCCTGGTTCCTTTCTCTTTGGTCCTCTGCCTATATTTTCAAGAAAAGGAGTACAAATGTGGATACTCTATAGAAAACTGGTTTAAACCAACAGCTTTAAGAAAGCTATCCTGTAGGTATAGTTTCGAAGATATGAGGAAACACTTGAGCAGTTTCTAAGACCCTTTCTACCTGTTTCCTAAACTCTTACGTACAAACATACTTCTGGCTGGCTCCATTGTAGAAGAGTATGGGAGTTAAGGAGAGTCAAAGACATAATTCTTTAAGACTATTGCTATGAAAATTTTGTAAGAGCCAGAGGCAGTGATAACTACAAGGAAACATGAACACAGCAGGGCAGGTGCCATGTAAACTCACAATGGTTGTGGCAGCATGTGGGAGACCTGCACAACTCCAGCCTGAACAAGCCCAGCATGGAGTGGGGAGCTGGGCACGGAGTCCTGCTCCTAGCTCAAGAGCTACTGGCAATTGGTAGCTGCTGGGAGAGGGAGAGTTAATTTAAGGGTGTGGCCCCTCATACGTTGATCACGCTCTGGTGGAATGCTACACATCCAAAAATAATTGGGCAGCACACATTGGACCCAGTGGGTTGAAAAAAATAAAAAGAGGATGTAAAGTTAGGTGGGTATGGAATGGGGGCTGGATCTGGGAGGAGCTGGGGGAGTGAGATATGATCAAAGTACAGTGTATGAAATTCTTAAAGGATAAAAAAATGCTTCTACAGTTAAAGTGGGCAGTATGTTCTTAAGAGCATGAAGACAGTTATTTCAGGACAAATGACTTATTTCCTAGAAGACAGAGGAGTCAAAAGTTTTGTACTAAACTCAAACTAAGGTTCTTATTCCTCAAATGAACCACAAATCTATTTTAGTCTAAGCAAATATTTTCTTTAAGAAGTAATAGAAGTGAGAAAACGTAAATCTATATTTTCTGGCCGAATGTGCTTTCTTTAATATATATATATATATATATATATAAAACTTACTTGTTTGCCTTTTCTGAATGTATTGTAGAGATTAAAAATAATGTTACGAAAGATGAAGTTCTTCAGGCTCCAAGAAACAGTCTCCAGGTATAAAAGCAAAAGGAGAAAAACTAGACCCATGGCAGCCAGTGTGACCAGAAACTTCCCAATCCCATTCTCTCCAAAGCCATACACATTGTTCTGAGTATCTGTGGGTATAAAAGAGACAGATGCCTTACTTTATAAGATTGGCAAAGCATTTAAGAAGGTGCCAAATAGTAAGAAATACAAGAAAAAAATTTTTTTTTTTTTTGAGGCATCTCATGTACCTGAGGCTGGCCTTCAACCTGCTGTGTAGTTGAGGATGATCTCAAATCCCTCATCTTCTACTTCTCAAGTTCTAGGTTCATAGTCATGAACCTGCTCAAAGTGAATTTTAAGTTAGATTTAAGAAGTATAGGATCTTTCTTGATGTGGTTACTTATACTTGTTATAAAAGTCGATCTTTTGTTTTCCTTCTTGGCACTGAGGATTGATCCAGGGACTCAGACCTGACAGTGCTCCACCATGAAGCTGTACCTTGCCGAGGAGACAATCTTATCACTCATTCGATGGACACTTGACCTAATTCCCTGCACTATTTTCTCACCTTTTTTTGACAGCCTTTGAAGCCAAAGGTCTTCAATTTTGTGAGCTATGTTTATTTTTGTTCTTCTGTGTGTTGTTTTGATTTTACTTTCACTAAATTCAATATCATGTTGTAAAGATTTTACCTTTATATTATGTTTGTATATTCAGGTGACTGATACACACTGAATTAAATTTGTGAGTAGAGCTGGGCTGTGGTGGCACACGCCTTTAATCCCAGCACTCAGGAGGCAGAGGCAGGTGGATCTCTGTGAGTTTGAGGCCAGCCTGGTCTACAGAGTGAGTTCCAGGAGCCAGAGTTATAACAGAGAAAGTCTTGTCTCGAAAAACAAGAACAAACAAACACACACACACAGAAAAAAAAAAATATTTGTGGTATGCAGAGAAGATTCAAGCTTACTTTTTTGCATATGGATATTTAATGTTCCCAGCACCATTTGTTGAACAGACTATTATTTTTTCCTGAAAAATGAGATGAACACACATGCATGTTTTAACTTGTGGACTCTCCTATCCTCTGAATCACTCCATCCCCACTCCTGCCCCCAGGATCTTTTGTAGTTTAGGGCAGCCAGAAAATGATAATGCAGCCAAATGTGACCTTTTCTTAATTTTTTTAAGCAATAGTTTACATTTGTCAATGTAGAATCTTTGGCTAAATTTATTTCCAGTTATGTTATTTGATGTTAGTGCAAACTAAATTGCTTTATTTTCCTTTCAGACTGTTTATTGCTAGCACGCAGAACTATTTAGATTATTTTTATGTGTATTGATTTTATATTTTGAACTTTGCTAAATTTGTTCACTAGCTTCAGCAGTTTGAAAAGATCAACTGCGATTTTCTACATATCAGATCATGTCATTTATAAAAAGAGATTGTTTCCTTTGTTCATTCACAACAAGACATCTTTTATTTCTGAGTGCTTAATTTTACTGGTTAGAAATTCCTTTGTAATATTAAATAATAATAGTGAAATATCCATTCCTATCTTTTTGCTGAAATGAGTGGGAGTCTTTTTACATTTAGTATAAAGTCAGTTTTGACTTTTTGTAAAATTGGAATTTCACATAAATAATCATTTTATATACTTTTGCTTCAAATTTGTTGAGGTGAATGATATGGAATAATTTTCACATTGTGAACACAGATTGCACACATGGGGTAAATTCTGTTTTGCCATAGTGTATAATCCTTTAATGTGCTTCAATAGGCAGCCATTTAGCATTTTGTTAAGGTATCAGGGAAGAGGGCCTTACTGTCAAGTTAAGGTATGATTTCACCTCTTATATCATTAGGAAAAATGTGAAAAGTATCAATGGTAGTTTTTCCTTTTAATGTATCATGGACTCTGTCTGTGAAGCTATCTGACCATGGCCTCTTGGGGGAAAGGAGTGAGATTTTGATTACTGATCTGATATTCTTTGTTCCTTCCTGTCTACTTAGATATTTTATTTCAGCTGTATGTACTTCTGCTCATGAGTAGTTTTCACACATGCCAGGACTTGAAGGTCAGCAGGATAGTTACAATTACTTTTGAGCAGAGATGGCAGTGTCTCTTTTTCCAGTTAGCAATAGCCAGCCCAGGAATCAATTTTAATAATAAGTAATGTAGACATCATCTCTCTAAGACTTTTCACAACTATACAGCTGAAAAGATGAAGAAGAGCCAATGGGCCACGACCTTCTGGCATTACAGCAAGCCAGAACCTATAGTTTGCTCACATTGCCATGACTGGTCTGGGCCATAGCAAAATAGATTTTATTTTAATTATGTCTCTGTGTGTGTATGTACGTTTGTGTGTACAGGTAGCTGCAGAGACCAGAGGTGTGGGATCCATATGGAGCTGGATAGAGTAAAAGACAACTATGAGCTGTCCAATGTGGGTGCTCAGAACCAATTTTGGTCCTCTGTAGTCTCTAAAGGCTCAGATTGCAGTTAACATTTTAAACTTATATGAGAAAGGTTAATTTGAATGAATATCAATTTACCTTCAGTAATATGTATACTTTCAGTTCTTACACAGTTATATAAATCTCCCTTCATGGCTGGGCATGGTAGGTCATGCCTGCAATCCTAATACTAGGGAGGTAAAAACAGGAGGATCAGAATTTCAGGGTCATCCCTGTCTCTTCATATTTTTTACCTTATTTTCCCCTTTTGTTGTCCTCTTTCCAAGATAGTTGATTTTCTTCCAGTTGCAATATGCTGCTTAACACCTCAGTTTCTGTACATTTCCATCCTGAGATTGATACTTGCCCTTGTATAACTTACCCACCTTTAGTGGGTAAGTTACATTTACTGAGGCCCCATTCTCCCACTTCATTTTCTTTTGCCTATGATTTCATACAATTCTTTTGGTTTATTTAAGACAGTTGATTTAAAGTTGTAATAAGTCCAATTTCTATTTTTTTATTTTTAACCTATAAAGGGTCATACTCGTTTCTTGGTTCAACACAAAGGTTTTTTGAAAAGTAGGTAGGTATGTTTAATTATCATATGTTTATCACATTTTCCTTTGTTGGGTTTTTGTGAGGTGGTTGTTGAATGTTTTTAAGTTCTACTTGTTTGTAATGTTTTATAAACTATTTTTGAAAAAATGTCAACCTTTACTGTGTTTGGTCATTGAATCTTCTATTAGCTTAGTTGTCGGATATTGATTTGACAGTTATAGTCATATTTGGGGACAATAAAAAGAAAAAGAAAAAAAACCAAAACCTGTGTGATTGTAAAACTTAATTAGTCTTTGTATAATTCTCCCTCTAGTCCTTTACTTTTTGCTTAAACCAAACTTTACTATCTAATTATCTATTCTAAGTAAGATTACTTAGGTTTCAACTCTGCATCTATGTGTAAGATTGACCTTAACACATTATCTAACATTCCTATAGCACCTTCCTCACACTACTTCTTCCTAGACTCTTCCGTGTTACTTCTTGAGTACCTTGATACTTACCCTAGGTGGCTGTAGTGGCTGTAGTTCCTCTATGTCTTTAAATGCTTTGGGAAATGTTCAGAAGGCAGCCACAGTGCTGAGAGACCCAAAAGGTTTGCCAGTGGAAATCCTTGAGTTGTTCTTTTAGGCATTTACTATACTGACATAAACATACAACCACAATTCTTTGGGAACACAGTCCACACTGCCTGTCTGTATCAATAGCCACGAATGCCACACAGTTAGGAAATGAGAAAAGGAGAGTAGATAAACATCAATAATATGTTTGTAGACTAGGCTGGTCTGAAACTCACAGAGATCTGACTGCCTCTGCTTCCCAAGTGCTGGGATTAAAGGTGTAAACCACGACCACCCAGTTTAAAATAAGTTTTTAAAAAGGCTCATTAGCTTCAAAAATTCCAAAAAGGTTAATTTTTGAAGTCATTACCACCTTGCAATTTGTTTTAGTGGTGGAGGGGAAGATATATCCTTGGAGATGACTGTACCATTTTTTTCCCCACATACTGATTTTCTTTAAACAATCCTGTGAAGTATTCTAGCGATGCATCTGTAGATTAGATTAGAAATGGTTTCCTGACTTCGTTTTCAGTGAGTTTTTATTTTTAATGATTTTTGTATTTTATCTTTGTACTGTGCTACTTTGCCAGAGCTAAATGTTTTATGGTAGAGTCTGAAGGGTGTTTTAAGTATAGGTTGGATTGGCAATTAGAGGTAATTTGACACCACACTTTCCTGACATCACACTTTCCTATCTGTAGCCTTTAAATATTTTTCTTTTTTCTTATTCTGGTCAGATTTCAAATACTACATAAAGTAAGAGCAGCAAGAGTAGATAGACATCTTTGTATTACTCCTTATTTTAGAGGAACTATTTAAATTTCTCTCACTTGTTAAAATGCTCAGTGTAGGTGTATCATATATAGCCATTATTAGGCTGAGTTATGATCCTTATTTTCCTAGTTTCTTTATGCTTTCATCATAAAGGGATGTTGAATTATGTCAAAAGTTTTTCTGCATTTGTTGAAATGATTATGTGATTTCTGTCTTTGATTCAATTTATGTGCTGTTTTACATTATTAACTTATTGGCTGATTATCCTTGCATTCCTGATATGAAACCAACTTGATCATGATATCTGATTTTTTTTTAATGTGTTGATGAATTCATTTGCAAATATTTTTCCAAAAATTTTGAATCAAGAAAATTAGTCATTAGTTTTCTTTGTCTTTATTAGATCTTGATCAGAGTAATACTGGCCTTCAGAGGATGAACTTTAAAGTGCTTCCTTTCTTTTTATTATGAGACTAGTTTGATGAGTATGGTTAGTTTGATGAGATGGTTAGTTTTAACTGTCAACTTGATTATCTGGTGGGTAATACCTGATGGTTAACTGTTGCGGAAATACCAAGCCCATTGTAGGTGGCATCGTGCCGTACATCAGCGGTTCTCAACTTGTGAGTTGTGACCCTTTGGGGTCAAATGACCCTTTCACAAGGGTCACCTAAGATCATCTATGTATCAGATATTTATATTGCAATTCATAACAGTAGCAAAAATAGCAAAACATAATTTTATGGTGGGGGGGTCACCACAACATGAAGAACTGTATTAAACATTCACAGTGGTTGAGAACCACTGTCCTACACAGTATGAGAGAGAGGAAAGCTAGCTGATAGCAATTAGGTGTGTAGCATAAATGTATTTGTTTCTCTCTGCTCTTGAGTGTATATGTGGAGTGATTAAATTTCTCAAACTTCAGCCTCTCTGACTTTCCTGCAATGATGTTCTATAACCTGTAATTGTGAGCTAAAATAATCCCCCTTCCCTAAGTTACTTTTTATCAGACTATTTGTCACAGCATCAGGAATGAAATTAGAAGTGCTGAAGTACTGGTGTTAGCTTTATTTTTTTGAGATGTCTGACAGAATTCAACAGTGAATCTTTCTGGTCCTGGACTTTGCTGATTGGGAAACTATTACTGCTTCAATATTATTGTTCTGTATTGTTTTGTTTTTTCGAGACAGGGTTTCTCTGCTGTAACACTGGCTCTCCTGAAACCCACTCTGTAGACCAGGCTGACCTTCAACTCATAGAGATCCACCTGCTTCTGCCTCCCAAGTGCTGAGACTAAAGGTGTGTGCCACCACCATCCGACTCTTGTTCCGTGTTTGTTTATGTTTTAAAATTTTATTTCTGGTTTTTGCTAGATAATAAGTGTCTATGAAAGGAAGCAGCCAAACTTTAGTCAGGCTTCTAAGAGCACCAAAATTGTGTGGGCCCAAGGCAGGGGCAGTGTGACCCAGAGCAGTTCCCAAAACTGAAGTAAGACAAACAAGACGGCCTCGGGCTAAAAGAGTTTCCCCATGTAGACAGCCCATGGCCTTGGGCTAAGGGTCTTCCCCCGACCCTGTTCTTGAGTCCAGGGAATAGATTCGAATGACTATGTGAAGGAATGTGAGGGAATGTAAGTCAGCTTTTACTAGGCCTAAGTTTCCTATTCCTGGCAGTCAACACCAGGAACAAGGAAGTAAAAAATACTTTCCAGACCCTCCCTGTTGAGGGGACTAGCTCAACATTACGGTGAACCTACCGGAATGTACCCACCCAACCTGTATCTGGGATACTGCCTCTGTACTGTATAAAATTGATGGAAGCTTGTTCTTCGGGGTCGCCATTTTCACTTATGTGAGGGTGACCCCAGCGCGCTGGTTCATTAAAGCCTCTTGCTATTTGCATCGATATCCCGTCTGTGAGTCTCTGTGGGGGTGCAGCGTCCCGGTTTGGGCCTTTGGGGGTCCAACATCTATAGTTCAATTACTTCTTCTAGGCTTTCCAGTTTATTGAAAGGTAAGTTTAAAAGTATTTTCTGATGATCTTTAGGCTCTCAATGGCTATCTGTTGTTATATGCACCTTTTTATTACTTAATTTCTAAATTTAAGTCTTGTTAATGGATTTTCAATGTTTAATATGAGTCCAGCATTGGTTTTTCTCAATGCTTTTTATTAATTACAAGCCATGTCAGTTCTCAGGGATTCAATACCCAGGGCAGCTAGGCAGAAACATCATTCCATGTTTCTCCCACACTATTCTCTCTGGATTCCTCTTCTATCCTTCCAGCTTCTCCTCCTGCTTCTCCTCTCCACCCCAGCCCTAGGCTCTTTTTCATTCCAAATCTGCCCTGTCTCCACCCAGCCTTCCAATATACAAATGAATAGAGCCTAACCTTCATCTGCCTTAAGGTTAATGAATGGCCTAATGGCCTATTCATATGGAGAACTGGGTGGCCACTCCATTGTTTACAGGTAGGAAGTGAATCCTTTACATGCTACAAGGACAGCTTACAGGAGTATTATCCATAACTATAAAATATCCTACAACAAAATCTTCTATTTTGGCTAATTTGGATGAGGATTTGTTAACCTTGTCCATATTTTCAAAGAACCAACTCCTTACTTGATCAACCATTTCTATTGCTCTTTTGGTTTCCATTTAATTTTATCTTTAATCTTTATTATTTCTTTATGCTTTTATTTGAGGTTAGGCTTGTTTTTGACTTTCTACAACCTTGAGGTATATCATTAGGTTATTTATTCAAGACTTCTCTTATTTTTTTAAAAAATATAGGCACTTGTGAGGCCGGAGACCCCCGGCCCTGGGCATTAATCCTAAACTCTTAACAGGAATTTAGGCTTTCTCTACTCAATACAATAATTACTGAGTACTTTCCAGAACTCCCTGTTCCAAGAACTAGCCCACCCCAGAAACCATAAAACAATTATTGTTAGGCTTAATTCAAGGGCACTGTGATCCAGCCCAAATTCCCAAAACTAAAGTATGAGAGGCAGCTGCAGCTGCCTCCTAATATCCTTGGGCAAGGGTCTTTCCACGTTGACTAAGACCTAAGTGTGCATTTCCTGGTGCCCACGACCTTGCTATATGCCAACACCAATCAGTTTAAAGGTTGACTGGCCCCAACCTATCAGGATAAAGAATAGTTCAAGGACCAATCAACTCGTACCAACTTGATTTGTGCCTAGCAACCATTTGAACAGTAAATAAAAAGGCTTGCTTTTTGCTCCTCGGGGCCGCTTCTATCCTGCGTGTTGGAACGGTCCCAGTGCACTGGAATAAATCCTCTTGCTATTTGCATAGGTATCCCGTCTGTGAGTCTCTGTGGGGGTGCGGCGTCCCAGTTTGGGCCTTTGGGGGGTCTAACACACTCACAGATATAAACTTTCCATTTGTAATGGAATTTGCTGTATCTCAAATGTTCTGGTAAGTTGTACTTGTATTTTCATTTGTTTCTAGGAATTTTAAAATGTCCTTTATGAGTTTCTCAACGACTTACTCATTTAAGTGTGGTGTGACTCAGTGGTCATCTAAGAGTAGCAATCTCATTGTACTGTATAATTCTTTTGTTGTTAATGTGTAATTTTAAAACATAAGAACTTGTTTCTATTCTTTTACATTTCTTAAGACTTGCTTTATGGAGTATAATGTGATTTATTTTAGAGAAGGTTCAATTGGCTGCTAACAAGAATGTATATTCTATGGCTGTTCCATAAAAATCATCATTTTATTTCTACTGTCATTGAACTTTTTCTTTGTTGTTGTTGTTTTTCTGTGTGTGTGTGTGTGGAGGGGGTCTGGATAATCTATCAATAATAGTAGTGTTTTGAAACCGTTCACTATTACTGAATCTGAACCAACTTGTCATTTTTTGTGTTTATTTTATGAAATTGGGTGTTTAGTTTAAGTGTATTTATTATTGTTAAATGTTTTTTAATTAAGACTTTAACGTTTATTTATTGTGTGTGTTGTGTGTATATGGGTGTATGGGTATGTGTGCCATGTCACATGAAGAGATCAGAGGGTAACTTATGGGAGCTGGTTCTCTCCTTAAGAATCAAATTCAGGCTGTCATGTTTGGTGGTAGACACCTTTACCTGTGATTCACCTCAGTAACTCTGTAGATCTTCTTGACAGTCCATTCCCTTTATGAATATATAGTGGCTATCTTTATATATATGGACAGATTTTGTTTAAAATGTACTTTTTACTATCAAAAACATACTCTTACCTAAGGTGCTTGGAGTTACTCTATGTCTTTTACATGCTTTTGGAAATGTTCAGAAGGCATCTACAACACTGAGAGAGACCCAAGAAGTTTACCTGTAGCAATCCCTGAGTTGCTGTCTTAGGCATTAACATACTGATATAAACATACAACCACAATTCTTTGGGAACACAGTCCATATCATCCATAAATGTGTTATTGACTTGTACTTTCATAGTATGTTTCCCTCCATCCTTGCACTTTTAGTCTGCATGTGTCTTTGACAGTGGAGTGTGTTTCTTGCTGACAATAAAAATTCTGATCTTGTTTTCAAATGCAATCATCTAAACTGAATCTATTAATCAGAGAACTGAGACTATTAATATTTAAAATTATTGCCAAGAAGTATTTGCTGATTCATATAATTTTGTAGCTGTTCTTCTGGTTTGTCTGAATACTGTTTATTGTTTTCTTTCTCCCTTATTCAAGTTTGAGTTTAATGGATTCCTGAGTTGAGACTGTTTACTTCTTTCTTAGTTCCTATTTATTTATGTATACTTTCATAAAATGAATTATTTCCTGAGCTCTTAAAGTATTTTCTGTAGTGCTGTTTTACTGGGCCCTTAACTGCTTTAGTTTGTGTTTATCTTCAAAAGTCTTCAATCTCTATTGATTGTAAAAGATAACTTTGATGGATACAGTAAATTTTGTTAGCAGTTAATTTACTCTCAGATTCAAACATATCATTCTATGCTTTCATGGCTTCTAGGGTTTCTACAGACATCAGAGATGTCTGATATAATTTTGATGGATTTCTCATTATAAGTAATTTGGAACTCCTCTCTTGCAATTTTTAATATTCTTTATAGTCTTAACAGTTTAACTATAATGTGGTGTGGAGATGTATTTCCTGATCATGTCTATCTGGGGTTCTAAATGCCTTTTCTTGGATGTCCATATGTTTCCCCAGATTCGAGAAATCGTCTGCAAGAATTTCATTGAATAGGTTTAATGTGCCTTCAATTTGCACATCAAGCCCATTCTACCCAACTGGAAGAAATCCAGGTTTTTCTTATTTTACATTATCTTAGTTAGAAGTGTAGAAAGTTGAAAGGAACACAGTGTTTTTATGGGCCAAAGAGTCCCCAGTACTCACGTGAGTTACTACAATCCATGTAAATGCTTTTGAAGCCCCCAGCACACACTCTTTTCAACTCGTAGTCATCAAAATATTTGCTGATACTCATTGCAAAGCTGAAACTAGGCAGTGTCATTAAGAATGTACTTATGCAGTTGCTGATTATCCTAGGAATGCCATTCCCTGTAATTAGAAGATAGATTAGCTTCAATTATAAGGAAAGTAGTGAACCTCCTCATAAAAATAGACTTCCTCCAAACAAGCCATTCTCAGACAATTATCAAACTATAAGACAATTTTTTAAGAAAGCACTATCGGTTGCTAAATGTACCCATTTAGATAGTTGGTGGGAAAATAACAGAGTTAATCATATTACGGAAGAATAGATTTTGGTAACAGTGACTTCCTAGAATCTGATTTCCTTTCTTTTTATTCTTGGTTCTCCTTTTTCTTTTTCTCTCTCCCCTTCTCCTCCACCTCTAATCCCCACATATCCACTCAATAAATATTTGCTGATTTCCAAAACCATATGTTTTTAGTTTATTGGAAAGTGTTCACCAGTTAATTTTTAATTTTCATGTTATTTCATCTTCATTTGTTTAATGTATTTCTTGGAAAAAGGGAAAACTGTATGGTGTTCTTACCATAAAATTTCACTATAGTGTAAATGATGATACTGAAAATAGTTGAAAAGTAGTTAAAAAGTGTGAGCTTGATGTAGGCAGTAGTGCTACTACTGAACAAGAAGCTTCCGAGATACATCAGAGGAACAACACACCAGCCATACAGCATAAAAATCAGCATCATGTCCAGAAAGTTGTAATTCACAACAAATGCATCCACTTCGCAGAATATGAATACAACCTGGGACATAGAGTATAGAGGTAAAAGCAAGGTGAAGGATACTGTGCAATAAGTTAAGGCAAAACACTTAGAAAATAGCAACCATCATTTCTATTAGACCATAATTGTTAGCTATGACTTTTGGCAATTTTTTAAGCTTTAGAATGTAAGCCTTAAGTGAACTATCTTCTCAACAGAGAATATTACAATGAGCACAGTAACTAAGATTCTCTTTATGTTTTTTTTTTTCTCCTTTTTGAAACAGTCCCTACTCGCCGTAGCCATGATCAAAGATAAAGTAACTATATTTTGTTTTAAGCCAAATGGAATTTTCCTTAGGGGGGAAAATACCTAAGATATAGGGTAGTCCCCCTATGGCTGCTTTAAGGTTCCGAGTGCCCTCTGGTGGCTGTTCTGAACTTCAGGGCTCTTTTTCAATTACTGTTAATAACAATTGAGAACTGAACTGAGGAACACACAAATTTAGAGTAATCTAGATTTGGGAAAAAAATTACTAGGGCTACTAAAGAAATTTCTAAAAATCTGCATACTACCTTGTAATTTCAATTTCTTTAAAAATAACAGAGTTGCACCTGCTGATCATGATTATTTATTTAGCAAGATCACTAATTCATGGAAGGAAAGGCTAAACTATGAATATCCCATTAGAATCCTGTGTATTTTTTGGAAATGTTTTCTACTCAAGCACTATTGTCTAAAGGAAGCACCTGAACCTAATGGCCGTAGCTATGGCTGAATCCTCCCTTAAAAACAAAGAGGACTGTATGGTCAGGAAGAAGCTATGGGGAACCTAGAGGTACCTTTGTTCTAAGGCTTACAAAGGTTAGAAAAGTCCCAATTTGAACTGATTTCAAAGTTCATTTAAGTGTATGCAGATAAATGACAAGATATGGCATGTTGCTACAAAGGATGTAAACCAACATAGTACAAATAGGAAATTAAAAAATAATTTAAATTAAATAAAATTAGGATTTTCTTGAAATAATCTGCTTTGAAAGTTTATATGAAAACAAGAAAATATGCAATGGTTAAAAGGACATTCTGCCAATGCATAAAAATAATTAAATGCATTTAAAAACTGCCACAATTAAGAAAGACTGTTATAAACAGCACACTAGAGACTTGGGAACATAGCTCAGTTGGCAGTCTCTTTGCTTTTTTGCACAGGACTCTGGGTTCAGTCCCAAGTACCATCATAAAGTGACTCAATATATAGATACCAATGGTGCAGAATTATACAATACAAAATATACTTTAATGCATATTATTAGTTATTATAGCTTAAAATAAGTATTTCAAATCAGTGGGAAAAGGCTCATTACATTAAAGAGAATATTGGAACAACGAATTAGCTATTTAGGGAAAAAAAGCAGAATTATTGCATCATTTCTTACCAAGAAATAATTTTTGAATGAGGGGGAAATAGTCAATGACAATATTGGTAAAATAAGCTGTGTCCGAGGCATTAAAGTTTGAAGAAGAAAGTATTCTTCGCTGAAGATTTTATGAAATGGAGCTATCTAATGAGAGCAGCATATTTTGAGGCTTATCTCCAAATCCATATCGACTTGACTATGCAAATTCTTGGTGATGCCAGTAATTTTAACATTCGCTTAAGTTTAAGCTTATAAAACTATGCCACTGTTTACTGTCTCTAATATATGTCCAATGGGAGAAAATAAGCTGATATTAAAGGCAGAATAAGATTCCTAGAAAGAGGAAATTGCAGAGGCTGGAGAGACGGATCAGTGGTTAAGAGCACTTGCAGAAGATCTGGGTTCAGTTGCTCGCATTCACATGGTGGATCTCAACTATCCATAACTCTAGTTCCAGTGGAACTGGCACTCAAGGCACATCAGGAACACACATGATGCACATCTATACATGCAGGCAAAATGTTCATACACTAAAAATAAATTAATCTAAAAAATTTAACTTGTTTTCCTAGTTGTATCCCTTTACTTTCCTTCTCTTGCCTATTGTTCCAGCTAGTGCTTTGAATACCACCTTGGGGAGTGGGGATTGTAAAGTTCCCTATCTAGTTCCTAATTTCACTAGGATTGTTTGAAATTTTCTTCATTTAAGATGAGGTTAGCTGTGGGTTTCTCATAGCTAGCTTTATTTATGTTGAGGTATGTTCCCTCTGGTCCTACTTCCTAGAACTTTTATCATGAAGGCATGTTGGATTTTGTCAAAGGCCTTTTTTGCATCTATTGAGATGAACATATGATTCTCATCTTTAAGTTAATTTACATGGTTTATTGTATTTATTGACTTGCATATGTTGAAACATCTCTCCATTTCAGGGATAAAGTCAACTTGATCATGGTGTACAATTTTTTTATGTATGTATTAAGGTTGCATATATTTTGCTGGGAATTTTTGACTTTGTTCATCAGAGATATTGGCTTTTTTCCTTTTTTGGTTTTGATATTAGAATGATACTGGCTGCATAGAAAGAGTTTGGGAATGCTCCCCTCCCTCCCCTCCTCTTTCTTTCTTTTCCTTTCTTTTTCTTTCTCTCTTTCTTTCTTTCTTTCTTTCTTTGTTCTTTTTGTTTAATATTTTAAGTAGGACTTGCTGAAGATCTTTTTTGAAAGTCTAGTAGAATTCTGCTGTGACTCCATCTGGGCCTGGACTTTTTTTTTTTAGTTGGAAAGCTTTTTATTATTTTACCTCATTTGTTACTGGTATGTTTAGGTTGTTTATCTTGGAGTAATTTTTGGTGGTTTGGCTGAATCTAGAAATTCAACCATTTCTTTTAGGTTTTCTGGCTTAATGGAGTACAGACTTTTAAAGTATTCCCTTATTATATTCTGAATTTCTTTGGTGTCTCCTGTAATTAAAAAAATAAAAATGTTTTGTAGATACTGTTTTGTAAATGCCGCCAAAATGTAAAGAGTATTTTTTTTTTTTTTTTTAAACAGAAGGTGTGGGTTTGGCTGTTTTGCCATTTGGATCTGTGTGGGGGTTCCTCAGTCTCCAAGAAGGAGGATAAACAACGAAAGTTATGACAAATTAATGCAGTAGCTCATTCTTCTATGGAACCCTATATGGCACGCTTTTCTCACTTTAAAAAATGACACACACAATTGCGCTTTAGAAATAAAACGCAGGAGTGTTTTTAATAAGAAAATTAACAGTGTACATATTAAGAGGAGAGGAAGACAAACCACACTGTTGGGGTGGGGGGGCGGGAGGAGGGAAACTGTGCCAAAAAAAGAGAGGAGCTGCTGCTGGAAAAACCTTTTAAAGGGCCAGTGCCATTTTTGGTATGCAGATGATGATCATAAGCAGATTTCAGACATCTCAGCAGGGGTCATCTTGGTATGCAGGTGTAGATTTAGGATGGAGCCAGTGTCCTCCCTCCTGGAGCCTGCAAGCTTTGAGGGTATTTCAAAGAATATTTGACACAATGACCTGTTAATGGTTAGATGCTCCTGTGGGCTCAATTCAGTTCTTTTGGTGTGGGTTCATTTTCCAGGTGTGCTAATTTTCCTTTTAGCCTCTATCAGTTAAAGGCTTATCTATCTCTTCCAGAAGTAGTAACACCCACCCCAGGGATGATCTTTATGATATGCTAGCAGTATGCATATATAGCTCCTGCACATGCCAGGACTTAAAAGCCTGCAAGGTTTTCAGGTAAAATGGCTACATTCCTTTCTCAGCCCACAGCAGCCAGCTCAGGTAGGCTATGTTATGTGCCTCATTAGATCCGGGCTCAGAACGTATTTAAAATGAATCTAAAATGTAATAGTTTTTCTCTCACTGGCTACTTGAATCTGCCCCTCTGTTCCTGGCTGCTAGATTTCTAGCTTGTAACCTTTAAAACCTCACTTAGCTCATAGAGTTAGGGAGGAAATAAAAGGATAGGAGGGAAAGAGAAACTTTTACGGCCCTTTTTGTTTTGGCTGTCTTTATCTATGTCTGGGGAACTGAACTAACTCTGAACTAACTCCCACTCTGATTTAGCTTCTCCTAGCATGGCACTTACTGAAAGATCTAAATTATAACTTTTAAAAAACCCCAGTTAGTTCATTTTATCTGTCCTTATTTCTGCCTGATTTTTGAGCTCTCTTTCCCTATCATGCAGGAACTCTTAGCTCTAATTCTTAACTTGTAACTGTCAAACTGCCTTCAGTTGCCCCTCTTTTATCCCCTCTAAGCTGTTCCCAGAAGTCCAAGTGGCATGCAACTATAAGGGGGAGGGGCTTTTCCTTGGCAAAGCTTCACTCTACAGTCTTCTATAATGTTTCTCTATTCACTTCTGGTTCTGTTAATGTGAGTCTTCCCCCCCCCCACACCCCTTTTTGGCTACTTGGACCAAGGTTCTGTCACCTGATTTATCTTCTCAAAGAAGCAGCTCTTAGATTCACTGATTCTTTGTATTGTTGTTTATATTTCATTGATTTCTGCCCTGATTTTTATTATTTCTTGCCACAGACTAGGTTTGAATATGTTTTGTTCTTACTTTTTCAAACTTTTGAGTTGCACCATTAAGCATTTATTTATACTTTTTCTTATTTTTTAAAGTGACAGAACCATAAATTTCTCTTATAGGACTGCTTTCAATAAGGGGATACAAATAGGAAAAGAAGAAATCAAATGATCACTATTTATAGATGACATATTATACATGAAAGAGCCCAATCAAAATTCCCATCTTATTCTTTGCAGAAATAGAAAAAAACTATCCTAAAATTTATATAGAACACAAAAGAACTTGGATAGTCAAAACCTGAGCAAAAAGAACAATTCTGGAGATATTACTATTCTAGATCTTAAGATATATTACAGGACAATAGTAATAAAACCAGTATGATACTGGCACAAAAGCAGACATATACATCAACGGAAAAAAATTTAAGACTCAAACATGAGTACACAGAACTTCAGCCGTGTATATTTGATAAATTGTGTCCTAGAGAAAAGACAGAATCTTTAACAAATGGTGCTTGTAATATTGGATATCCACATACAGAAGAATGATATGATCTGTATCAATCACTTCACACAAAAACTAACTCCAAATGGATCAAGATCTGAATGTGAAACCTGAAACACTGAAATTGCTAGAAGAAAACCTAGGCAGTACCTTCAATGATATAGCTATAGAAAAGCACTTTCTAAATAGGACTCCACTTGCCCTAGAATTTGGGAAAGTGAGATTTTATAAAATTATAAGACATCTGCACAGCTAAAGAAATAATCAGGTGAAGAGGAAGTCCAGAGAGTGAGTGGGACAGAATCTTTGTCAGCTATACATCTGACAAAGCATTAATATCAAGAACACATAAATAACTCAAATCAAACAAACAAAACAAAACAAAACAAAAAACCAAATCAGAGACAAAAAAACCCAACCCAAACCAACCAAAACCAAAACCAAACCAAAAAACCTAAACAACTCATTTTAAAAAATAGCTAAGAAATATGTCAAAGAACTTTAACCATCCCTAATAATTAGGGAAATGCAAATCAAAAAGACTTGGAGATTTCATCTTACCCCAGTCAGAATGGCAAAGACCAATGGAATGACTGGCAACAAAAGCTGGAGGGAGTACTGGGAAAGGGGAACCCTCATTCGCTATTGGTGGCATTGCAAACTGGTTGAGAAATAAGTGTGGAAAATACAAAAAAAAAAAACCAAAAAAAACCCAAAAAACAAACAAACAAAAAAACCAAGCAAACAAACAAACAAAAACCTAAAAAATAAATCTGTGTATGGCTCAGCAATAGCAAACTTAGCATATGCCCAAAGGACTTGATATCCTATTTATTCCACAGATACTTGCTAAGCCATGTTCAGTGCAGTTCTATTCACAACAGCCAGGAAATGGAAACAACCTATATGTCCTGCAACTGATCAATAGATAATGAAAATGTGTTACATATAGACTATAAAATACTATACAGCTGTAAGGAAAAATGACATTTGCAGGTTAAATGGATGGAACTAGAAACTATTATATTCTATGAGATAATCCAGATACAGAAACACAAACATTATGTGCTTTCTCTAATCCAAATACTGATTTGTAAATATATAATCTGAAATAACTGCAGAAATCAGGAAAGCAAAATGGGACAATTGTGCAATGTAGGGGGCCAATAGAGAGGGAATAGCAGGGTACAAATGATCTAAAGTGTAAAGTGTAAAAATAGGGGGCTCTAATTAGGGGAAGGAGATAAATACAGGACGATAAAATAAAGCTAAGAATGTCTTATCAGTGTATAAATATACTTGCATGGTTTAAATAATAAGTTTCCAATCTGGGTTGACAATGCTCTTTCCTATAGTCATAGATCATCTAACAAAAACCCTAACACCAGGCATGAGAAGGCTCCTTTTGAGTTATTGGTCAGGGCTGTCCAAGAGACCCCTAAAATATCATATAGCTTTTTGTTAATGTCCTTGGTTGTAATCCCCATCCAGATATGTAAGGTGAGTTCCTAAGACATCATGCACTTCAGACACAGGGTCCAGAGGTCCTTGAACTGGAACTGACCCCACTGCCTCCTCTGAGAGGACTAACTTTCATGGTACCATAAGGTATCACGCTGTGGGACTCTTGGGCTGGAGGGTTGCAGAAGTCAAGGCCAAAAGTGCCCCCGCACTCTGGAAGAAGAGAAGCGGGCTGTGATGCTGGGGGCAGCCTTCTTCTTTCCTAGTCCGTGGAGGTCCCTAGCCAAAAAATACTAGTTATAACTTGCTTGCTTCATGGAAGCTAAAGGGACATGTTTACCTGTATTATAGACCGCATCCGCATCCACCCATTGGGCAGGCTCGCCTCAGGTGCCCATCCCCTGCCATGCTAATTAAGGCTTCTCCGCCTGAGGGAGAAACCCCGCCTTCCCCATAAAGATATTTAATCAGGGAAAAGCCTGATAATAAATGAGTTTCATGTCCACCAGACGCTGTCTCCAGAGCTTTCTTCGCGGCTCTTCAATTTCTCAGGTCCATGGGTGGACAGCTTCGCAAAAGGTCCCCAAACTGCGATTCCCGGGGCCTGTGGGTCTGTTCGCCCAGCCAGCGAAACAGATCCTAGACTGCTGCGGGTGGGATATCAGCCGTGGTCTGGCGGGACCCCGCAGGACCCAGAACACCACACAGAACCAACATCATATAAGGTTCCAAAGGAGGATATAACCAATAGTTCTACCCAGTGATCACACTTATGAACCACAACAATGACCAGATTAGCATACATCCCTTGGTGGTAAGCAGTAACTCTCTAATTGCATTTAAGACCCATTTAACAAGGAGGAAATCATACCTTATACTGGGAACCTACTCAAATACTCAGGGTTAGTGAAGTTATGAATCATGGAGAAGAACCTAAAGCTGCCACTTTATTAAACCAGCATAATCCCTAAGTACACTCTAAATATTTGTCCTTTTACCCAAAGATCAGTGTAGTCCTAACCCCTCATCAAGGAAAGTTCTCTTTGCAACATATGGAAACCATTATAGAAAATCACAATCCATCAAAGCGCAGAATTGTGGATCCCAGTCCAAACTGATACTACACAACTTCTGCACTTAAGGCTCAGGGATCACTATGAAGGGAATGGAAAAATTGTTAAGAGCCAGAGGAATAGGGAGTTTGCTGTGAAACTGTCTTCTACTAATGTTAGAAGCTATGCCTACAAAGTCTCGTTAACATGGCTACCTAAGCGTGACTTGAATAGGGATAACACTAATAGATATGCTAAAGGGGATGTATGAAAGCACAAGAGGCCTCAACCTAGATAAAGAACTGCAGGCAAGTAAGGAATGCTAAGAATGGGGGAAATAGTTTTTCCTAGGGAAGAGCACATCAATTGGCTATCCAATACCAAATAGTCAGTCAGAAGTAACTTCTCTAAGCATCATTTTCCTGCTTATAATTGTGATGAGTTAAGAGTCATGTCAAATTTTTGTGATATCACATAAAAACAAACATGAGAAATAACTTTTGCCATTAACCATACATAGTGATATTGGTATAAATATTGAAAATGAATACTTTTGTTTACATCTTGTTTTTTATCTGTCATCCAGGAAATGATGCAAGTGTGCCAGCCAAGTTTTAAGAACCATAGAAAAAAGTGACAGTTTGGCATGGGCATAAAACGATTCAAATTTGCTCAATTAATTTTAGATGATTTTTTTCATTAATTTATGGTGTGTGTGTGTGTGTGTGTGTGTGTGTGTGTGTGTGTGTGTGTGTGCTCGAGTGCACGCACGCACATGAAGTCAAAAGACAACTTGCAGGAGTCAGATCTCTTTCCACTATGTAAGTCCTGGGGATTGAACTAAGATTACCAGGTTTGACAGAATCTGCTGTCATCTTGCTAGCCTACAATTGGTTTCAATAGTGCACTCCAAGGAGGAGAGATTGTAAAGCTGGGTTCCAGGCCTGAATTAGTGAAAGATATGAAAATAGACCTTAAACAAGATGATCTTCTTTTGCCATGTCTATTGGATCATGAACTACATACCAGAGACTGGAATTGGCAATAGTAGCAAATCTGGCACATCAAAAGATGAAGTACTACTCTGTTCTCTCTATTTTGAGACTTCTCTGTACAGTACATAGTATTTGCTTCTGACATTATCACCATTTCTGGACTCTGGTCTTCCCTGAGCAACTCTGATAGCTGGTAAGATCCTGATTCTTACTTTCAGCACCAATGCTTGGACGCCTCTGCAATAAATATGAATCTTCTTGTTATCAAACTGATAAAAAAGTTTATATTTTTTCTTAAAAATTAGTTACTGTTTCATGCTGTAGTCTCCAGTTGAAAACCCATAGTTCAACTTTCATAATAATAGTTGGTATGATTTATAATAATCTATTTTCAGTTCTGTGTCTGTTGAGATACAGTAAATGTGAGGGTTGAGACAATGTTTTATTCACAATATTTTGTCTTCTATACCTTTTACATAGAATTTACCCCTTTCCCATATTTTATTCCTTATAACTATGCAGCACACAAAATAATGGTTGCTATTATTTACTTATGAGTAAAATAATTACATTAACAACTGGTGTACATTTTACATACATGCTCTCTACACCACTTTCTCAGTGTTTCAAAATGAGTACCAAGTCAAAACTAGTTCTGCTTTGGAGATCAGCCATGCTGAACATGGAGTATAAGCATGGAAGATGAATAGTCATGGAAGCTGACCTTAGATCTTGAGGCTAAACTACATAGTTCAGTTCTAGTTTTCCTGATGGTCCTATTAGGACTGAGTATAATTAACCTGTTAGTGCAATTTAAAAGATTTTAGAGCAGATTTTGGCAAGGGCATATTGATGAGCAAATATATGGCAGCAAATTCCAGGGAGTTTTATTTTATTTTATTTATTTATTTATCTAATTAATTTTAATTAATTAATTAATTTTAAGATTCTCTTCAGTGAAAGAATCTGAGGGAGTACATTTCCTTAATGAGCACCTACAGTATATCTCTGGCATGGTAAATAAATGTAGTTTCAAATTACATAAGAACTTTCATTTTAGGATACAATCATTTGAGTAGAAATTAGTATGGACTACAGAAGTTAAATGACTTTAGATGCAGCTGAAGCTAATACTCACCAATATTACACAGCAGGGAATGAAGAAGAAGAAGATGAGGTCACACAGCAAGGCAGAGAGCCAGTAAGCAAGCACATAGGCCCCACTCAGAAACTGGATATCTTTGGCTTTACTGATTCTTTCAGTCACTGTCTGGAGACTAAAGGTCCCAATCACCAAAGAAACGCCAAAAGCCAAACATTGTACTATTTGTAATCCATTTATAGGCCTACAGAAGATGAATAAAATATGAAATAAACTATGAAGCATAGGTAGGGAATGCTATCTTTCAAATGTCTGTGGCAGAAGTATGTTAAGACTTGATTTCAGAAAAAGGAAAATCATACATACACTGTAGAACCAAAATCAAGGAAAGGTTGAGGCTTGTTGAAGACAGTAATGGAAGCATTAGGGCCAGAAAGTGTCATAAAAAGAATATTGTCTAATATTGCCAGGGATATTGCAGATGAATGGTATGCCTCATTATTGAAGAAAACAGTGAGTACTGTTTTGTTTTTCTCAACCTTAACAGAAAATGCAATAATACAGAAGCTACGACACTCTTTACTTTCCAATATGTAATCATTTATAGGACCTAGAATTAAAAAAAAAAGAATATTTCCATGAGTTGACATAGAATATATTACCCAGAACCTATATTGGAAAGGAAGAATAAAAAAGTTGCATGTTTTTATTTTTCCACTTACCAATTTGTTTTCCAAATTCTGACATTAATACTTTTCTTCAAGAATTTTACTCCATCATTAATCCTTATAATAATCTCACTGTACAGTTCATAATCCAAATCATATATTAAGAATATGTTACTTTTTGACACAGGCTCTCTCTATTTATCACTGGCTGTCCTGGAACTCTCTCTATAGACCAGGCTGGTCTCAAACTCACAGATATCCACCTGCTTCTGCTTCCCAAGTGCTGGGATTAAAGGTGTGCACCACTATGTTCTATTTAAGAACATATTTTTCTTAATTGTCTAGAACAAGCATGATTTGTTATTTTTAAGGAGTTGCTTTGGCTATCTGTTTTCATTTGCATTTCTGTGTAAATTTTAGAATTAACTCATAATTTCTGTAAAACAACCAATGTATGTCTTACAGGAATTACACTGAATACATACATACACACACACACACAGATATATATATATATATATATATATATATATATATATATATATATATATATATTTGGGAAAATTGTTATTCCAGAAACAATCAGCCTTCTAAGACATGATATGGGGTGTTTTCTTTGTTTTTTAATAATTATTTAATTACATTTTAACTTCTGAGATTGTAATTTAACGACAACGTTACTCTTACCTTTCCTCCTTCCAAATGTGTTCATGTATCCTGTCCCACTCTCCTTCAAATTCATGGCCTCTTTTTAAATTAGTTGTTACTGCATGCATATATTCATATGTATGTATATATGTATTCCTAAATGTAATCTGCTTACTCCATACAATGTTACTTGTACATATGTTTTCAAGGCTGACTATTTGGCACTGGACAACCAATTGGTGTGCTCTTCCCTTGGGAGAACCACCTCTCCCACTCTGAGTTTAACTGAGTTGCCTGTAGTTCTTTGTGTAGGGTTGAGGCTTTTTCATAGCTTTTCTTCATCCACTTTGTATGTTCTTTGGTGTCTGCCTTGTTCAGTTCACGTTTGGGTGGTCATGTTGGGGAGGCTTTATGGGTATAGCTTCTGATGTTTCTAGGACACATAATCTCACAGCAAACTCTCTGTTTCTCTGGGTCTTACAATCTTTCCACCTCCTCTTCCAGAATGTTCCCTGGGCCTTAGGTGCAGGAGTTATTTTGTAGATGTATCCATTGTGATTGGGCTCCACAACTCTGCATTTTGATTGGTTGTTTTCTGTAGTGGTTTCCATCTGTTGCAAAGAGATGTTTCCTTGATAAGGAAACATTTGTTCTTATGCCCACAGTTAAGTGTAGTTTTCACCCTCATCAAGGAAACTGTGTATGCATGTCTACATCCACCTTTCTCTTCTTTAATTTAATTTAAAATTATTTATGTGTGACTATGTATGTATATGCCACATGTGTATGGTAATTACTGGATTTTGGTGAGCTCCATTGAGCAGTGAGTGGGTTAGGGAGTAGCCCTAAGCTATAGTGCTACAGCTCTTATTCTTACAGAAGCCCCACCATTTTCTTTGAATAGTCACACTAGTGCTTTTGGTTAATGCCCAGTGCTCTAAAATGCTTGACTTTAAAAAACTATTTACTCAAAGTTCAAATTTGTCATAGGCTAGGTCTTGTAGTTTGTGACATAGGAAAGATACTGAATAAGATAGCCACCAAGTTGTTTTTTTTAGCATTAATAAAAATAACAGAGAACATATTTAGTTATGGTTCTTACCAAAGGTACATGTTGAACAAATCAAAACAATTATCTACATCATCTTCAAAAATTAGTTAAAAAGTCAATTAACTCTTTCAGTCACTGTTTTTTAGAGTGACTAATACAAAAGAAAAGACAGCCTTCATACAGAAGTCCCAACAACCAATCCCGTGAGAGCTGTGAGAGATTAACAGTAGTCTTTCAATAAAAATAAAACTTCTTATACAATTTAAATTGCACAGCAGCATCATATGTTCCTCTTTTCCCATCCCCACGAAGGGTGATGCAATTAGCAGAGACAGATACAACCAAAAAAGTCTCCACCAATTATTAACTTTTGTGGATAGCTGTCTCGAAGTGTATATTTTGCCTCTGATTTAGCTGCCTCTATGATACTGGTGACTAGTAGGATGGGAAAGAAATGAGGAGTTAAGTACCATGGTAATATCCACTACAAATAACAACTACGTCTTTATAGAGTAGTAATCTCTTCTTTTTATAAATGAGTCTTACCTTTTATTTTTCGTAAGTTTTGATTCATTGACTTTAGAAAAATCTGAAGGTTCTTTGTGATATTCAGAGCCAAATCAGACTTTCCTGAAATTGAGTAAGGCACAATGGTTTTACCATAGTGACTCAAATTCAATTCCCTTTCAGGAATATCATTTTCATCTAAGTTCAGGGCTAATAAGAGATATGTAGTGACGACCAAAACTACTATTATCTGTAGTAACATCAACTTCCAGTTGCGCCAAATGAATAGTGCTCTTTTTATAAACATGGAACAAAATTGCTGGCGGTAAAGTGGAAACTATAATGAGAGAGGAAAAATAGTATTTTGATGGTTAGTGATACAAGTAGATACTCATGATGAATGCATTCATCATGCTTTAAAATCTACAATGCAAAATAAGTGAATAAAATACAAATGAATCTTAGTTGTCTCCAGTAAAAACAAAGCAAATAGTTATTTGTGCACTATTAATTTAAATAAAATTAAATACTTAAAGTATGAAGACCTGGCTTCTAACTACAGTAAAACTCTTAAAATCATTTTCTCTTGTGGAGTAAGGGCAGTGCTAGGATCAAACTCTTACACCTGCTAGGCAAGTACTCTGGCACTGAGTTATACTCCTAATCCCAAGATTTTCATTATTAACATGCTAAGAGTTTTTTATTTAAAAAAATGAAAAATTGGGCCGGTTATGGTGGTGCATGCCTTTAATCCTAGCACTTGTGAAGAAGAAGCAGGTAGCCCATTATTATTTTGTGTCCAGCTTGGTTTATCTAGTGAGCTCCAAGGCCATCCAAGGCTACATAGTAAGACCCTTGTTGCAAAACAAAACAAAACAAAACACCACAGAAGTTGGAAAATTTTATCTGTGCCTTTATTTAATTTATAATCATTTTTTCCCTCCAGTTTGAACATTACTTGTAAGATGATTTTATTTTGCCAGAGAGACATAATCCAGAGAGAAAATGCCTTTACTTTGATCAATAAATATGTTCTGAATATGGTAGTTGTAACTGATTGGTTTTATTAGAACTGAATGAAGGGAGAATTTCTAATGAGAACTTTAGAAAAGGAATTCTGAGAAATAATAATGATAAGAGCAGCAGATGAGATCTTTATCTAGAGCCCATTTCCCCATATTAAGTCCCATAGACTAGTTCATTTCTAGATAGAAAAACTGGAAGCATCTTTTAAGTTTAGACATTGAGAAATGTGATATGCTAAAGAAAAAAAACACTATCAATTTGACAGTGGAGGGCATGAAAGGAGTTGGTGAAAGGGAAGTTGGTAGGGGCTAGAAAGAGGAAAGAAAGGTGAAAGTGATGTAATTATGTTTTAATCAAAATGTTTAAAAAATAAAATGTAATACGCTTACCCCAGTATTAAATTTAATGGTAGCAATTTCATTCAAATAAAGAATATTTGATTTGTTATAATTTCTGGGCATATTCACATGCTGATTCTCTTGTCTTATCTTTTGGTATGTTGCATCCTGGGATTTGTCAGTCTGAATATTCCTTTGGGGAGTTGCCAGCTTATTAACCCTACACACATATACGTATACAAACAAAACAAAACAAAACAAAACACAGAGTATTTCCATTTAATCATAGCCTATAAAACAATATAGACTATTGACATTGCCCTTGGTTGCCTCCCAGAACTTGGAAGTGAGACCCTATTGCCAAAGATGTCACACAATTTAGGCACAGGATTTGGGAAACAGTTGGAACTGACCTTGAAGTCTCCTCCCAAGGACTAGCTCTCATAGTAATAGAAAGAACTATGCAAGCTGCCAATGCACAAAAGGAATAAATAGTCCTACCCAGCTGTAAAAGCCTACAAACCACAATGATCAGCATGGGAAGATATCTTCAAAGGTACAATAGTGGCACTTACATCTTGGGAGTAACCAACAGCTGTTTAATTGGACTTAAAGGCTGATCAATAGGAGGGAATTCATGCCTGGTGCCAAAAACCTAGACAATTACTTGAGGAGAACTCACTACATCCATTTCCCCAAACCAGTATAACTCCCAACTACATTCTATATACCTATCCTTATAACCACAGATAAGTGTAGCTCTCACCTCTCTATGATGAAGTTTCTTTTTCAGCAGATAAAGACTATTATAGACACCGATAACTAGTTAAAATGTAGATAATAAACTGACTATGGGATGCCCAACCCCAGTTGATACATTTACAACACAACTGCTACATCTAAGGCTCAGGGAAAAACAGCACAGAAGATGGGGTACAAAAACTGTAAGACACAGAAGGGCAGGATATCTGCTGTGAGACAGTATCTTCCACATACGGCAGGGAGTTTACCTATGAAACCTTAACATAGGTGGCTGCCTAAACAGGACTTGCATAATGACTGTGGTAGTTGACATGTCTTTGTAGATGGGGAAAATTTCACAAAGCCTCACTCTTAGATAAAAAGCTACATTCGATCAATGGCTGGTAAGAGAGGGAGACTCAGTCTTCTCCAGGGATGAGCCTCCTGATAGGTTATCCAATCCTGCATGGTCATCTCTAACACATATACATATGAGCAACAACACTAAATGTTCTCAGTAGTATGTATTTATATACATATACATACATATATATATATATATATATATATATATATATAAAACAATTAATTGAAAAAAGAAGTTGTGAATTTGAGAGGGAGTTGAGGGAGATGGAGGAGTTGGAGGGGAGAGAAATGTGGGCTGGAAATGATATAAATACAGTACTTACTCATGAAATTCTGAAAAAAAAGTAAAAAAAAAAAAAAAAGACATCAAGGCCCAAATTCAACATCTTAACATCTCAACTGAATATACATAAAAATATATTACCATAAAGTAACATATTTGAAAACTTAGTGGCATTTTACTTCAGCTGCAAAAGGGTGAGGTATGTTCTTAAATTAACATAGGAGTTTAGAGGTAGGTTTGTTTTTTCAAGTTATTATAACTCACTTAAGGAAAACCTCTTCCATTGTAGTGATTGAAGCTCCAAAGTTGGCAATACCTAGTGCTTTCTGTCTTAGTTCCAACTCAGTAAACAAAGTTTCAAATCTGTGAAAAAAGAAGGAAGAAGAAGGAGTTGGTGTTGTTCTGGCTAAATTATATATTCTGGCTAAAATATATACATTTGTTTATTTTTCAGTAAATGGAATAAAAATGTAAGTACTTAAATTTTTTCCATTTAGTTTTTTGTTTATTTGTCTTTTGGTTTTTTGAGACAGGGTTTCTCTATTGTAACTCTGGCTGTCCTGGAACTCACTCTGTAGACTAGGCTGGCCTCAAACTCAGAGATCTGCCTGTCTCTGCCCCTCCCAGTGCTGGGATTAAAGGCATGGGCCACCACAGCCCGGCTTCCATTCAGTATTGTTAACTGTATCCTTTCCTATTACTTTCTCCCTTTTAAAAATTCTTAGGACTTGGAATGGGGCTCAGTGGAAAAGTGCTTTCCTAGTATGTATAGGGCCTTGAGTTCTATTTCCAGCACTGTAAAACAAGTTTATCCTTTTTTATTGGTTTAAATGTTTTTCTAACAATATATTTTGGTCATAGTTTTCTCTTCTTCAACTTTTCTTCAATCCTCCCTACCTGCCCACAACCCTAATTTCATGCTCTTCTTTAAAGAAAAGTATATTTTAAAAAGCCAAAATAAAAGAGAACCCCCCCCTTCTAAAAACAGACCAAAAAATAATGTTTTGGATACTTTTATGTCAGCTTGACACAAGCTAAGAGTTATCTAAAAGGAGGGAACTTAACTGAGAAGATGCTGCCATATGATCCAGCTGTAAGGCATTTTAAAAATAGTGATTGATGGGGGAGGGCCCAGTCCATTATGGTTGGTGCCATCCCTGGGCTGGTGGTCCTGGACTCTGTAAGCAGGCTGAGCAAGCCATGGGGAGGAAGCCAGTAAGCAGCACTCCTACATGGCTTCTGCATCAGCTGCTGCGTCCAGGTTCCTGCCCCATGTGAGTACCTGTCCTGACTTCTTTTGATGGTAAACTGTGATGTGGAAGTGTAAGCCAACTACTCCTGAGCCCTGAAGTACACTCAATATGACTTCATTTTAGACAACTGATCTTTCCTCTTCCAGCAATTATCAATTGCAAATAGCTTATTGTTTAGGAGTTGGATTTTTGTGCTTATTTTATGTGCAGGGATTTTTGTCTGGCTTAAACTTAGGTAGGTCTGTTCTGCTGTTATAGTCTCTGTGAGTTAATATGTAACATGTAATGTGTATATGTTAATATGTAAATTAGCCCTGTTGTGTCTGTTTCCTTGGAGTCATCCATTATCTCTAGCTCTTATAATCTTTCCACCTCTTCTTCTGAATAGATCCCAGAACTCTGACGGGAAGGCTTTGGTGAAGACATCCTATTCAGGGCTGAGTGTTCCAAAGTTTCTCACTCTCTGTACTGTTCAACTGTAGCTCTGTGTTATTTACCACTTACTGCAAGAGGAAGTTTTTCTGATGAAGGTGAGTGAAGCACTGATCTATGAGTACAGCAATATGTCATTAGGAAGCATTTTACTATGTTCATTTAGCAGAATAATGGTAGAAGTCATAGGTTTTTGGCCACTCTAGCAGTGTCAGGTATGGGTTCCATCTCATGAAATGAGCCTTAAATAGTAATAATTTTAAAAGGTGGTTAGTTATTTCTGTAACATTTGTGCCACTATTGCATCAGTGGGTGTATGTTGCAGACAGGTTGCTGTTCCATCCTGCAGAATTTCTAGCTTGGTGATATTGCTGTTTACTTTTCTCCTCTGGCAGTATGTACAGCACTTTCCTGCACCATGAGCTAGTCAGTAGGGGTGAAGCTTCTAGTTGGGCACAGTTTGATTCCTCCATATTCAATGATATAAGTGATATTTTCAACAATAGGGCTTACCATTAGGTTGTAGACAGTAACAAATAGCATTAGCAAAAACCTGCAACGCTTGGGCTATAGGACCCTTTTGGCCAATGACTCAGGAAGATGTAACCTATTTCTGGTAGTGGATGTTTTCCTTGTAGCATATGATGTTTGGTTGTAGTATTTTCTCCCCCGTTATATGATAACTCCATTTACATTTCTTTAATACATGTATACATTTTAGATGGTTTCTATGGTAGATGGTTTCCACTGATGTCTTCTAAAGGCTTTTATTATTAGTTTCCCTTCAGTATAATCCCTCTTTTATCCTTTCCTCTCATGTCTTTCCTCATTTATCCTGTTTTAGTTACCCCTTTATCCCCTTGCAATTCCTATATTCTATTTCAACTTCCTTGAAAAATCCCCTCCTCTCCTCTGGTCTCTTACTAGCTTCCTAGCCTCTGTGGCCATACTGAATGAAACACATATCAAGATCTTAAAATATAACATCCACATATAAGGGAAAACATTCAATGTTTGTCTTTCTGGGTCTGAATTATATCCCTTGGGACGATTGTTTCTAGCTACATCTATTTACATACAAATTATACAATTTTATTTTCTTAACAGCTGAATAATTTCACTGTGTAAATGTATCCCATTTTACACTATCTATTCATTAGTAGATGGACATTAAGTTGTTTCCCATTTCTGGCTATTATGAATAGAGCAGCAATGAACAGAGATGAGCAAAAATCTCCATAGTAAGATATAGAGTCCTTTGGATATATGCCCAAGAGTAGAACAGTTGGTTCCTGTGGTAGATCTATTTCCAGATTTTTGAGGATCTTCCATAGTGGCTGTAGCCATTTGCACTCTTACCAGCAACGGATATCTGTTCCCACTACCCCACAATCTTGCTAGCATATGCTGTCATTTGGCCTTCTGAGTGTGGAAAGATGAAATGCCAAAGTAGTTTTAATTTGAATCTCCCTATGGCTAGGAATTTTAAGGTTTCTAATGTATTTCTCAGCCATTTGTGTGTCTTTTGGGGGACTATTTAGTCTACACTCCATTTTAAAATTGAGTTGTTTTCATGATCTTTTTTGTTGTTGTTGTTCTTTGCTAGTAGTAACTGGTAAATATTTTTTCCATTTTATAGGCTTCCTTTGTGTTTGAATGATGCTATCATTTGTTGTACAGAAGTCTTTTAGCTTCACAAGGTTCCATTTATTAATTACTGTTCTTAATGCCTGCACTATGGTGATCAGGATCAGAAAGTGCCCTTCTGCGTCAGTGAATTAAAATGTATTTTGTATTTTTTCTTCTGTAAGATTCAGGATTTCTTTTTTTGAGGTCTCTGATACATTTGGAGTTGAGTCTTGTGCAGAGTATTAGATATGGGTCCATTTTCATTCTTCAAAACATGCATCTATTCAGTTTGATCAGCATCATTTGTTGAAGATGCTGTCTTTTCTCTAGTATATATTTCTAGCTTCTTTATCAAAAATCATGTGTCCACAGGTTTGAGGGGTTATGCCAAAATCTTCAGTTCTATTCCATTGGTCAATCTATCTGCTTTTATGCCAATGCCATACTGTTTTTATTACTACATCTCTATAATACAACTTAAAATTTTGGGAGTTGATGCTTTCATCAGTTTTCTTATTACTCAAGATTGTGTTAGCTATCCTAGGTTCTTGTGTTTCCATCTGAAGTTTAAGATGTTTTTTCAGCTTATGTGAATAATTCTGATAGGATTTTTCTGTATATTGCTTTTGTTAGGATGGCCATTTTCACAATATTAATTCTACTGGTCCATGAGAATGAGAGATCATTCCATCTTCTAGTGCTTTTTTCAGTTTCTTTCTTCAGTGTCTTAAAGTTTTTTATTATACAAATCCATCACTTGCTTGGTTAGAGTTATTCCAATATATATTTTTAGAGTTAAGAGTTATTCCAATATATATTTTTGAGGCTATTGTGAAAGATGCTGTTTCCCTTACTTTTTCAGTAAGCCTGTTATTTGCATATAGGAAGGCTATTGACTTTTGAATATTAATTTTATAACCTGCTACTTAGCTGAAAGTGTTTATCAGCTGTAGAAATTTCCTGGTATACAATAATATCATCTATAAATTAGGATATTGACTTATTCCTTTCCTATTTGTATCCTTGATTTCCTTCAGTTTTTACTTCTCTAGCCAAGTCTTCAAGCTCTATATTTAATAGGTATGGAGAGAGCAGACATCCTGTCTTGTTCCTGATTTTAATGAAAATTGCCAGTGACTACACCTCCATGGTAGTACAAGTAGCTGCTTGACAAGGCTTCAGCTGCTGGAATGCCAGAAGGTCATTGCCTCTCTCTACTTCCTTCTGCTGTACAGCTGCTGATCATAGTGTTTGTTTTGCTTATTGGTAAAATTAAAAATAATCTTTAATTCAGCTCTTACTAATTGGGAAAGGGACACCCTGTAGAAAACAAGGACAAGTTGATTCTAGAACTAAAAGTAAATAACAATCTTACTGACCCTAAAGTCCAGGAAGTCTTAAGTAAATGTGAGAGTTTTCCCATGTCTAATATCTCTGACCTGACATACACAGAGGAGGGAGTTGTGTGACAAAATTATTCCTGGCACAAAAGGCACTGATTCTCCAGTGAAGACAGGGGCTGAGAGCCTGGGTAGGGGAGTAAGCATGTTTGGAAAGACAAGGACACATAGATAATTGCCCCTGAGGCTGTAAAGTAAAATTTTAATAGTTGCTCACACTTCTGTGAAAATGAAATTGTCTGTTTGATTTTGTAACTGCATGATGCCAGCCTGAGGCTGACCCCCAGCTACGTGGTCTGCTTCTAAAAATGTAAAGGAAAACAATTGATAGCTTGCATGACTAATGTGATGCTGTTAGACTGCTTCTAAAAATGCAAAGAAAAACAACTGATAGCTTATGTGACTAATGTGATGCTGTTGGAGAAAAAAAACCAACTTCTATGTAACACAATACCCGGATGATTTTGAGAAAGTTCTGTACAAAATAAAACACTGGGCTGATCTTGGCCAAAAGTGAGAGAGCACTAGCGAACTCCCTGGCTGAATCATTCACCAGCTTGCATTATGAACAAATGCACTCTCATTTCTTTCTCTTCACCAGTCTATTCTTCCCTTCCTGGGGTCCTTTTCTGACCCACATCCTGTTGCTGAGGCTGGACCCCTGCAGAAAATGCTTTGAGTTTTTCTCAATTTAGGTTGATGTTGGTTGTGGGCTTGCTGTAAATTTTCTTATGTTGAGGTCTGTCCCTCATATCCCTAGTCTCTCTAGTACTTTTGTCAGGAAGAGATGTTGGATTTTTCTTAGAGGCCTTTCCTATACCTATAAAGATGATCACATAGTTTTTGTCTTTCAGTCTGTTCATGTGGTAGATTACATTTATCAATTTACCTATGTTGAACCATCCCTGCATTTGTAGGATGAAGCCTACTTGATCATGTTTGGATGAGCTTTTTGATGCCTTCTTGGATTCGGTTTGTAAGTATTTTATTGAGGATTTTTCCATACATAGTCATAAGGGAAATTGGTCTGTAATTCTTTTTCTTTGTTGGGTCTCTATATGGTTTGAGTATCTTATCAGGATAATTGTGGCTTCTTAAAAAATTGGGCAATGCTCCTTTTGTTTCTCTTTTTGTGGAATAACTTGAGAAGTATTGGCATTAACACTTCTTTGAAAAGTCTGGCCCTAAAACCCTAAAACCATCTGGCCTGGGCATTTTGGTTGGGAGACTTTTAATTACTGCTTCTGTTTCATTATGTCTGTTTAAATTGCTTATGTGATCTTGATTTAACTTTGGTCTGTGACATCTACCAAGAAAATTATTCCTTCTCCTTTCCATGTGTTCTCGTGATAAGCATTAGAGTAAGAAATGGTCTACTAACATTTTATGACTTTACTATAAATTTCTACGCAGCAAAAACAATATCGAAATTTCTCTGTACTTGTTATTTGACATAAATTACTTTTTAAATCTAATAAAACCACCCATTTATTTTCTAAATAAGTTAGAGACTATATTTACTTATGGTTTCTACAATAAGTGGGAAAACGTTCTGAAATTATAAGAAGCAACAGTGAAATGGATTTCATAGAGTAAAAATTGGCTAATGGATACAAAAGGTTTAGTTGGATTTACAGGGAAACAATATATTCATTTCTTTTCATTATTTTGTACAGTGGTGGCATCAAAGATTCTAGAAAATAATTTTATCAGAAAGACTAATGGCTTGCTTTATGTTGCTATAATAGACATCAGGTTCCAACATTAAATTTTCTGGTAACATTTCTTCCCCTCAAATTGTACATTTTGTATTTCTTTTTGCCATGATTGATTTTTTTCATTGTAGATATGCACAAGACTAATCACTAATAATCACACAATAGTCAATAGTAGGCTGTCTTGGAACCTCCTATGCCAATGAAATTAGCCCAAAACTCTTCAATTTAGCCTCAGGCAGATTCCCAGGACAAGGGCAGAAAAAAGCCACACCCTTTGCCAAAATATCGTAAGAACAGTCTCCAACCCAGTTGCTATGACTGTTCCCCTTTGAAACCTCCTGAACTGAACCTCCATAGTATACATTGTTCTCAGTACTACTGTTTTCCAAGCTCTTACTAGGATGGCCCATTAAGCCCTGCTTATAGTGTTAACTGCTTTTCTGGTTCATAGTACCAAAAATTTCCTCATTTCTTCCCCCAAACCCCAGCATGAAGAAGCCTGCCACAAACAATAGCCTTAGTAGAAACTTCTGCATTAGCTGATTTTCTGCTGTTGTGAAGATACACCGTGGTCAAAGCAACTTACAGAAGAAAGAGTTTATTGGAAGTTTTAAAAGGTTAGTCCATGATCATCATGGCAGAGAACATGACAGCAGGTATGTGCATATGGTGCAAGAGAAGCAGCTAAGAGCTTACATTTAATTCATAAGCAGGAGGCAAAGAGAAAGAGAGAGCACTAACTTGGAATGGTGTGGGCTTTTGAAATCTTAATGTGTACCTGCAGGGACATACCTCCTCTGACGAGGCCACATCTCCAAATCCTTTCCAAATAGTGCTTCAAACTGGGGACCAAGTATTCAAATGCATGAGCTTATGGGGGAGTTTAATCAAAGATGGATATCTAGGTAGCAATAACTTTTGACAAGAAAACAAAACTGGTACAGTCCCTGAAGTTCAATGCACACACTTAGTGTCTATTTCTCTTAGGTGGGATGGTAATCACAATGAAGTATCTTGGTGTCTTCCTTCAATAACTCATTTGGCTAGTAGCTGAAGTCAAACAGGTGCGGTATAGCTTCCCTAAGAGTTGCCATTCAATCTGTATTTTACTCTTACTTTCTTAATATTTCTCTGAGTCCCACTTTTATGCATTTGTATGTCCTCTGGAAACATAGTGCCATTACTATCCATCACTAACAACTGAAAGTTATGGCCTAGGTTGGAAAGCTTGATTGAAAAACTTGAAACAGAAATTATCAAATAAGCTTTGAATGAACTTGAAATTATGAGGCAATCCTTTGTTCAGTAACAGAAATATTGAGCTGTGAGCTTCCTAACTCTACTTGGCAAATGGTAGCTACAACTAGAAACTTAGTTTACTACAAATACATTACTCACTAAGTTTACTAAACTTAGAAAATGAAACATGTTTCTGGCAAACCCCAAATCAGCCATCTAGAATTATTGAGATCCATACCTTGATACATACTTTTTGGGTAGGATAAATGATAATTCATTTCCTGTATCATTTTCCAACATGGCACCTGGGACATGATGCTGAATCATTGCAACAATATTGTCAACATCACAATATGGTTCCTTCTCCATGACTATGTGATATCCAGCACCTGAAATAAACCATTTAGATAACCAACTGAAGAAGTTTTCTACTTATTTTTTTAAAGCCCTTAAGACCAATTTTGGATCTTCATGGTTCAGGTTATCTACCCCTACAAGAAAGAAGATATGGTATGCCATGAGATTTTTAGGAATGACGATGTGACAGCTGATACAAAAGCTATAAGCTGATATAAGATACTGAATAAATAACAGCTTCCTGTAGAATTTCAATATAGTTCTTAGTGAACCATATGATTTAGTGTATCTAACCAAACACAGCAGGTATACAAAGTAAAGCCTCCTATTATGTGGTTACTTATTTTGAAATAGAAATATTAATAATCATTTATTCACTGTTGGTTGTACATTATGTATCAGACACTAATCTAGGTCCTGGGGATACAGTAGTGAATACTGCAAAGAAAAACATACCTTCTTCACGATGTTTCAACGTGTAAGGCGAAGTGAACATAAACTTTGAAAAATGAAATTGGTATCTAAATTTATATTAGAAAATATTAAAAAATATATCTGGGGTCGGGGAAACTGGAGAGATGGCTCAGCAGTTAAAAACTTGTTCTTGCAGAGGATTCTGGTTTAGTTCTTAGCACCCATGTGGTGGTTCACAACCACCCATAATGAGTTCCAGGGAATCCAATGCTCTGACCTCTATTGATACCAGGAACACATGTGGTGCACATACACACAAGCAGGCAAACATGTCCCTAAAAAATAATCTAATAGTGTGTGTGTGTATAGTATGTGTGTGTGTGTGTGTGTGTATATATATATATATATATATATATATATATATATATATATATATATATATATTCTATTATATATATATGTGTGTGTGTGTATATATATATATATATACATACACACACACACATATATACATAGTATATAAGAATATGATAAAAACACAATGTTTGAAATTCTCAAAGGATTATATTCTATAAAGTGAGGTTATTACAGAGGAGATCAGTAACTGAGTTGAGTGAACCCAAATCTTGAATAAATTTATGTTAATTAACTTAACCTTTAATTATTTCTACTTATATTTCTATACTAATTTTAGAATCCTATTATCATGTCTCGTATTTATAGCCCCTACTTAAAAATCTTGCTATAATTTTAATTCGCAATAGTTTTACTATTTAAGCTACTAGTTTTTTCACTTATCACAATCACAGTTAATTATCAAAGAATTACTTTATTTCACTTATATTATTAAATTTTATGTGCAGGAGTATTTTGCCCACATGTATGTTTGATTTCTGTGGAGCCAGAAGAGGGCAATGGATTCCTTGGAACTGAAGTTACAGATGATTATGAGCTGCTTTGTGAGTGATGGGAATTGAATTCAAGTCCTTTGCAAGAACAACAAGTGCTCTTAACCACTGAGCCATTTCTCCAGCCCTCATTTATTCTGTATTACATTCTTATTGCTAATCACCACATTTGATATTTGTCATTATGGTGGGGGTTTAATACTGGTTTGGCAATATAGAAACTAAAATAAGGGCTATCTGGTTCCTCCTCCTCTCCTTAATGAATCAATGAATGAATGAATGAACCAGTCAGTCATTTCAATCAACTAAATAACCATCTGGAAGCAGACTTGCATTCCAAAGACAAAACTGTTAATTAAGTACAAAACAGAACAGCAACTTTGTTTCAGATTGCAAAGAACCATGATCAAAACACATATGAAAATCTCAAAGAACTAAAAAAAATTTAAAAAATATAATTATTGAGGCCAAAATTGCAAAACAGAAGGTTATTAAGTTTTGGGCTATACCAAAATATAATGAAAATAATATCAGAAGACTATTATTAAGACATCACTATCCTAAGAATGACCAAATGGAGAGAGACCATATATTTGTTTCAGGAAGACTGAAGAGCCACAGCAGTGCAAGGTCCCCCTGACCATGATGGTAATGCGGTCACCCAGGATGTCAGCTTCATCCATGTAGTGGGTGGTTAGTAAGATGGTCCGATTGTGTTTATAATGCTGAAGGATATCCCAGGTGGCCCTTCTTGACTTTGGGTCCATGCCAGATGATGGTTCATCAAGTATTACTACCTAAAAGCCAGAAGAACAATTCTATGATCACTGATCATTAATACTAGGCTAGCTGTGGGCTTATTTACTGTTTGAATGAAGAACACTGGAGCTAAGGTACAGAATGACAACTAAAATAGATGTGAACCTAAGAAAACAATAACAACCCCCTAACATTACTTTATAGCATCTGTGATAGAAATACAAATAACCCCCTTCTGTCTATACTGGCACATTTCCTTTCAGATTCATATCAACTGGCAGGTTTTACAGAGCTGAGTTTTCTAGACAGCTGGCAGAAACTCATACAGACTCCCTGCTTCATCTCCCACTCTCTGCACTTACACTGTACCTCTATCTTTTTAATACCTTGGAGCCCCCTATAAGTGCTATAATGATGGAGAGTTTGCGTCTCACTCCTCCACTCACTGAGCCAGATAATTTATGGTAATTTTCTTGCAGGTCAAAAATAGACAGCATATGCTCAATTTCCACACAGTTTGTGTTGTGAGGTAGTCCTTTTATCTGAAAAGAGAAGCCAGAATTTATACCACACATACAGTTTTATTGTCAGAAAGAACTACAGATCATTGGACGTTGTACAGATATGAAAGTGGATTGCAGGGATAGCCCTAGAAACACTGTACATCAGCTTTATTTGCATCAATTTAAAGTGTATTCTTTCTTGTGTATCTTCCCTTACATCTAAAGGACAGTTCCTAAAACAAAAATTTCCAGGGACTAGAGATGTAACTTGGTGGCAGAGTATGTGTGAGGCCCTAGCTTTAATCACCAGCACTATGTTTTCTTTTGTATTTAGAATTTATAAAGATAATTGTAAACCATTAACAAAGAGATGACAGAACACATCTGTGATGAGTTCCAGAAGTTGTGGAAATAAACACACTTCTTCATATACCACTGACCTTGCTAACCAACTGTGAAAAGTAAAGTTAGCAGCTGGCATGGAGAGGCCCAGAATCTAGAGTATCACTGAGACAATGGTGCTGTGTACCTTTTAGCCTGAACTCCAAGCAATCCACAGCTTGCTAGTGAGCTCCCCAGTCTAGACTGAGAGTAAATAGAAACTTTCCACTTTGATCTAAACAGAAAAGGAAACCAGAGCACATGTTTTTCTCTTTCTTTTGTACACCAGTCATGAAATTCTCCTGGTGGGGGCAGTGGCAAGAATAAATAAGAAGGGAAATCTGTAAGAGCCAAACTCTGAAGGTGGGGAAACTTCCACTCCGTAGTTCTGTGGCTCCAGAGGGAAGGCTCACACCTATTGTTTATCTGTCTGCAGATTGCATGTAGTATAGCCATAGAAGGTGATAGATAATTCCTGGCTGAAGAAATGAAAAAAGAATCCAAGAAAGCAGGAGGTACAGTGAGTAAGAAGCAGGAAAGTGATGTTGTACAGGATGTTTATGAAGTTGTGTACTCATTCCAACATTTGCATATGTGGATCTAATCCTAACTGAAATAGCAAACATTGAAAACTGTGATTAGACCTCTTCTGGCCCTTGTAAGGTAGACCAACAGCTAATACATACATGGGAGAGAATGAAACAATAGTAAAACAACTCTGAACACTGACATAATTGTAGCCATTTTGAAAAAGGCTCTTGCTGTGCCAGGCTCTTGGGAAACTACACTGTCAGGAGACTTGGATCAAGTACTGCAGGACAATATGCTGAAGCCTGGTCAGAAAAAGTCCTCTAGAATGTGGGGGAAAACTTTGCAGTAGAGTTAGGAATATTTAACTTAACTTCTGCATTGTTCAATATGTATCTGTATCAACATCAGGCAATAAAATAGATATAATTTTAATGTTTTTTCACAATAGTTAAATAAATCTAATTTAAAAGATTAAAATTAATAGATCAAGGAAGAAAGTCATATTTACTAAGTAATTTTATAAGACATATGTCTGACTCACTGTACAGTAGAAAAAAAGATGTTCTGATAGTGTCAAGTCATCAAACAACAAGTCATGCTGCGGGCAGAAGCCCAAGATTTTTCGAACTTCAATCATGTTATCTGAAATATTATGTCCATTAATATAGGCCTCTCCTCTGGTAGCAGGAAAACGACCTAGAATTATGTAGAAGATATGGAGTAAGCTGAGTTTTCATGTGATACAAGCAATACAACTTCAAGCTCATATTAGACTTGTGGAGTGAGTATTACTGTTGCCTACAGAGAAATAAAGAAAAACAATAGAAATTGCTTCAGGGTGATAGAACCAGTCCTTTTAAGTTTTCTTTCTGTCTTGCTTATATACTAATGTTTTATAATGAGTGTGGAGTTCATTGGTGTTTATTATGACAACATTCAGATTAGTTGCTATAGTCTAATATATCATTGTAATAAGAGAGTTACTGCATTTATAAAATATTAGGTAATGGGCAGATGGTATGAAAAATAGAAACTGGGCAAATAAGTCATTTATCCCCAAGAAATTTAAATATTAATAATATATAATATTTATATTCTGCTGGTAGTAATTAATTCAGATTTTATGGGGGGAAATATTTGATAATGTGTGAATAACCGAACTATAAAGATGCTAACCCCCTCTGACTCACTTATTCTTTAAAAATATATATTCTCAAAACATATTTTTTAAAAGTTAATTTAAAATATACTTCAGGGGCTGGAGAGGTGGCTCAGCAGTTAAGAGCACAAGAACCTGAGTTCAATTCCCAAGCACCAGATGGGGTGGCTCACACGTGCACAAACATGGCATTTATTTAGAAGACACACATCTAAACATAAATAAAAACAAATCTTTAAAATACACTCCAACACAGCCAACTATATTCAAAGATGCGTATAACAAGGCCATTTAATTTGACAGAAGACAAATGTTTAACATGGAGAAAATGATTAAGTTAGTTACATTTTAATATGAAGGATTACTACCATTACTGTGTGTATCTTAACAAGACTAGTTTATAAACACTGAAAATACTAAATAGCTATTGGAAACACTGAGTATAAGGACTACATAGAAATTAAAAAATTTTTCACATGAAATAATCTTTCTTAAAAAAGCAGAATTCAAAAAGAAATTAATATTACATATTAATAGTATCAATAAAATGTTCACTTTTTACTAATACTTTAATTAAGAAATTTAGAATTTATATAAGTAACACAAATAATATACAATTTTAGAAATTTGCTCTTTAGCTAGATTTTCTTTCCCATATCAATACACAAATTTTCCCACTTTATATATTTTTAGTTAAGAATAAAAATCTCATCCCAAGGATGTCTAAGTACCTGTTACTCCACAGAAACATCAAAATTTTTTTAAAAAAAAGGAAAAATAAAGAAAAACTTCAACTCTCCCACCATCACCATCTCTATAGACAATAGAAGATTTGTAGTAACTAATTATACACTTAATTGTCATGGTCCATGTGCTTAGTGAGTTTATCTTTGCCTCATGTCTCTTCTGACTTGACAGTGGTCTTGAAGACAGGTGTGTATTCCAGATGAGAGTTCCTAGTTCTGGAAGGAGCATGGCAGACCTTGTTCTCAGGGAAGTGTGGTCATTTATTTTGACTTGACTTGGGTTCTCTGAAGGACCAAGTCTCTCCCAAAGTGGAAGCAGACAGGTAGAAGGCATATTTCAAAAGTATTGAAAGGCAAATGGCCAAGTTGACATCTAGGGCAGAAGAGGACAGTTGGCTGGCAGTTACCACAGTTCCTTTCCCCTACCTTAGGACACAGTAGCTGAAAAACTCCATTTCTAGGCTTATCTTTGGAGAGAGTTGGACCATGCATCCATCAATCCAGAAGACTGGCTTCTGAGTGCTGAGGGGACACAGCATACCTTAGCCACCTGGAGGCTAGTGAGAACAGAGATGGTAGTTTGGACCAGCAGCTGCTTATCCTCTCTTCCATGTTCATCAAGAGGGAACTAAACAGTGTCATTTATGAATCTCATCACATATTTATAGGTAGCATAAAGATTGGTAATTGTGAAAGAATCCATAATTCCAAAACCTACCTTTTAACTGAACACTTTAAATATTAGGCAATTACTTATGAGAAGGAATTAATTAGTTTAGTCATTTTTCTCTGTTTTCTGTTTGTCACACATTTCCTTCATTATTGTCTTAATTTTTGTTTAGGTGACTTTCTAGTGATTTTCTTTGCATTTAATTTTTTATGGTTATTGTAAAAATCAGTACTTATATTTATTTTAATTTGGTTGAATTGATGCCATCTTACTTTGACTTTGCTGTGGTTTAATGTGAAATATCCCCCACAGCTGGTGTTGTTGTTTGGGAAGGTTCTAGAACTTTTAGGAGGTAGGGTCAGCAAGGGAGGAGTGACTCATTGAGGATGGGCCTTGATGTCTTATAACTTGGCACTACTTCCGTTTTACACTTTGCTTCCTGAGTACAGATGCAAAGCGACCAGCTGGCCACCTGCTTCTGCCACCATGCCTCCCTGCCTGACGCTATGTATTCCTCACCATTCTGACTGCATCCTCTTAGGACTGTGAGTCAAAACACCTCCCAAAAGTTATTTTTGTCAGGATATTTTTTTCACAGAATGACTAAGAAACAAAGATAAATAGTTAACCTAAACTTTGCTTCTATATACCTACACCTCATTCCCTTTCTGTTGGCATCACAAATTAATTTTTTAATACATTTGTCTTTATAATAATTAAGCAAACTGGAACTACAATCACACTTGTTTTTATATTTATATATGCAGTTGCTTTAACTGGATATCTTTCCATAAAAGATTTAAGTTACTTTCTAGTTAACTTTTACTATTACACAAAGGATTCCCAACATTTTCTGTCATGCTAAATGCTATAGTAACAAATTCCTTCAGCTCTATTTTTGGCTTATGTCTAAATTTCTCTATTACTTTTGAAGGACAATTTGTTAAAAATTTCTGCCCTTCCTCATTTTAAATACTTCATTGTGCTACCTGCTATATTCCATTGTTTGTGATGGGAAGTCAACCTCTGTCAATCATGATTCTCCAGCCTGCTTTATATGAAATTGGCAACTTTAGATATCTCTTTTAGTGCAATCATTCTAGATTTTTCTCTTTCTAGCTGGTTTATTTAGTGTAATACCAAATTTTATCCATGTTATAGCACGAGACAGGATTTCCCTGGTTTAAGCCTGAGTATTTTATTGCTTGAATTCCACTGTATGAGTATGAAAATACTTCATTTTTTCTTACCAGTTATCTGTTGACAAAATCTGGATTGTTACAGTAGCTTGGTCAATCTGCGGCTTATACTGCTAGGAACTTGAGTGTGAAAGTATCTCTTAAGATTCTGTTTTCAATATTCCTGAGTATATATCCAGAAAGGGATCATAATATAATTTTAGCCTTTAGCTTTATTGATGTATAATTAAAATCATATGTATTTAAAATATGCATGTTGATTGGTTTTGAAATAAGCATATATTATTAATAGTATGGCAGACAGATCATATCCACATCTCCAATATTTGCTTTTGAGGAGTAACATTTAACATGAGATTGAGCCTTTTAATACCATTTAGAGTGTTTTATACACTCTGTGTGTGTGTGTGTGTGTGTGTGTGTGTGTGTGTGTATTGAAATATATATATATAGTAGGTAATATACTGTACAGAAAGTCTCTACTAGTCTTACACTGTTTAACACAAAGTGGGAGAGACTGGTTCTTTGGGGAATACAGGAAAGATTTGGGGAAAAGGCCTGTTCTAATCTCTCTGTCTCCAATGGAGAAAAGTACTGGTTCTGTCCATTTTCCCAATTTGCAGAGCAGGGTCAACTGTAGGAAGATGTCTGCCTCCTGTCTTTTCTCTTGGCTGTCCTAGTTTCTGAGCTTTATTGTTCCTTTAGCACTTAGTATAAGTGAGAGAAATCAGTTCTTCAGCTGGAACACTAAGAGGTTTGGAATAGACTCCATTTGCCTTGGGTTTGTGACTTTTTTCATTTATGTCAGAGGAATGAAGGCTATAGGAAGACTCCTACCATTTCTTATCTTTTGTCCTCTGCTGTTCAGGTATACAAGTTCTAACATTCTTTCTGCACTTGGGCAGAAGTGAAATAGAAATCTGGCCCTTGGAGGTCAAACTCAAGTCCAGGAGACTGTGCAGAAGGTGTACTCTCTCCTCCCTAAGGGAGAAAACTTCCAATGAAAACTATTCTCTAGGCTGTGGCTAAATTGTCCTCAGGGAAGAGCTTACAGGAACACAGCACATTTGTGCTTCCCCCTGATTGGCACAATCCTTTTCAACCTTTTCTTGTTCTGAGTGTCATTTCCTACTGGAATTTTCAATATCTTGTAAGACTATTTTGCTCTAAATAGCATGGCTATTTTGTTATTCCTAGAGAGATCAATGGCCAGGCCTCAATAGTAAAATTCATTGTTTTTCAGTTTTAGGAAGATACCTTTGTCCTGGACGGAGATAAATACACACCTGTGAGAATAGACAAGATTGTAGTCTTTCCTGCCCCATTATGTCCCAGAAGAACAGTGACCTGCCCCTCATAAACATTCAGTGACAAGTTGTTCACTGCAGGTTTGTTTCTAAATTCCTGAGGGATGAAAGAGTAATTTGTTATCTGCCAGTTAAAAAAGACAAACATTCACATCCTCTCTACTTATGTCATCAAATGCATGTTATCAATAATGGATGATATTGTTGTTAGTTACAAAGAAAACTCCAGTTTTCCAAACTCCAAAAGGCAGTCCAGATATCCAGAAATGGGCTTAGCCCTACAGGAGGATTTCTGGTAGACGGATAAAAGCCAGCATTCCTCAGGAGTTTGTGAAGCCAATTTACCAAAAGTAATTTCCTTTATCAGCAGCAGAAGGGGCAAATAGCTTACCTGTGTGCCCATTAGCACACCAAAGCACTCGCTGGCCTCCAGGCTCCCTCTGTATCACATGCACCTGTTCCCAGCTCATCTAACCTCCTTCCCTACCCTAAACTCCTTCCACCTCATGGGCTTGTGTTCCCCTCCTATTCATTCGCTTTATAACCCTGCTTTTCTTCTCTCTCCTCTCTCTCTCTTGCATACTCCCCCCATTTATATCATATCTATAATAAAAACTCTCCCCTTAACCATGGAGAGGTCATGTCATCAGTTCATACAATCACTGTGCTCCTCTAAGTTGTGTGTAGCTTTGTGTCTTCAAATATCTATCAGAAACTTATACTTAAATATTTCATAAATATCTCAAAATTGGCATGTCTAAAAAACCTGAAATGTATCTATATTATTAACCTATACTTCAGTAAATTAAAAAATCAACATTATTCTTGGAAAATATATTCAACTGTTCCTTCTAACTCAGTGACTGTCCTCCCAATTCAGTTCAATATACAATCAAGAGAAACTTGAATATAATCCTATACCTTAACATAACTCACACATAATTCCTGTTTTACTGAAATCATCACAAAACATGATGAGCCAAAAGATAAAGGCAAATAAAAATAATTGTAGCTATGGTATACATTATGAGCAAAAAAAGGTCCTCAAAACGGTACATGTTAAGATGTTGAAATAGCTTTTAAGAAAGGCCAGGTTGTCCTGGACCACCACATCCTTGTCCTCCCCTTGATAAAGTATTTTACAAGACCAAGGACTCCCCTTCCTGCTGAGAAAGAGTCCTTGACAGGTAAAAACAGTTTGGTTCCTCTGGAGGAATGGTCTTGTGTAATGTTTTATGAGATCAAAGGTTATAAGCTTGTATCAGATGTGATGTGACTGCAGCTTTCTGATTTAAAAAATCCCTATCCTCCTTTTTGGCACCAAGAATCTTTCCTAGGCAGTAGCCTGTTCTTGGTCAGCTGGCTAGAGGACTTAGTATATACTCTTAATTGGCTTAATACAATGTGGTGATCTGTCTCTTTCTCACATGGATTTATTTTAGTGTCACATATGAAACTAAAGTCTTAACAAGACATATCAGGCAGCAAACGATAGTTATTCCAGAGATCAAAGACAAAGTCAGTCCCATGATCTTTCCAAATCCTACTTAGATAGTTTAAAAACTATGCACAGGAAGTTCTCAGGCATTGGATAGACTATAAAAAAGGATCCTGTTTCAATCATGAGGAATAATTAAGCAGATTAAACAAAACAGATATGGAAGAATCAAACTTTTGCCAAGTAATTAAATTGCTTCCAAAGCAAAATAATAATATTTAACAGAATACAAAACACCCCTTCTCTCCCCACCCCCATCTGCAAAGTACAGATCTTCTTCAGTTAATAAAGCCAGGAAGAGATCCAAAGGAAAATTACCTTTAATGAAAATCAATTGTACAAAACTAGTGACAAATTTCTTATAAGTTACCAGAAAAAAAAAAAGAACGTTATAGGAAGAAAAATAATAACTAAAGAAGTTTTCACTGGAAATATGTTAACACCAACAACCCTAGGAAGAGACTGAGGCATAAATACCATGAGTTCAAAGCCAGCCTTTACTGTCTCAAAAATCAAATTAAAACAAAAACAGAAGGCCAAGAAATGGCTTAGTGGTTTAAGTGCTGCTCCCATAAGCAAGAGGAGTCTGATCCTGAATCCATGTCAAAGTCTGGTGGCATGGTAGTCTGCTTGTAATTCCAGTCTGGGGAGACAAAACAGGATCCACGGAGCAAGATGACTATCAAGATTAGACATATTTGTGACCTCTAGGTCTGACCGAGAGATATGCTTCAATGAAAAATGTACCCATACACATGCACACGTGCATAAACACTCATGCACAAACACACATAAAAGAAGTAAAAAAAAAAACAGAATTAAAGAAAAACTCAAATCACTTAAAAATGTAGAAAAAGTACTTAAAATTTATCATTTATTTTTAAATTATTACAAAATAATAATAAAAAAATGAGTTACTTGATCTAATAATGCAAGTCTATAGTAAACCTTACACCTAATGATACAATGATGAGATTATTTCCTTTCTGAGATTAAGAACAAACACTTTAATGCTCAGTGCAGCATAACTCACAATGCCCAAAACACATAAAACTTGTCTATTAACTGATAAATGAATAAGATGTGAGACATAGTCTGGAATATTATTTGGTCACAAAAGAAAGAAATCCTGCCATTTGTAACACATGAATGAACCTCAGAGAACACTAAGCCAGACACAGAGGCAAAAACTATGACTTCATGTTCATGTAAAAATCTAAAAATGCCATCTCAAGGAGATTAACAGAACAGTGGTTATCAAGTGCTTAGGGAAATAGAGATATATTGGTCCAAGTGCACCAACTTTCAGTTATAAAATATATAAATCTTGGGGCCTAATTATAAACATGCAGTGAGAGTTGATAACATAACATTTTTATCTGAAATTTGATGAAAGCAGATTTTAAATTTTCTCACTCATGTAAATTATCAACACCTATGGATGGTAAGGCATATTAAATATCTGACTGTGGTAAACCAATCCTCAGTACACATGTTTATCATACTGTATACCTAAAATAAATGAAATTTTTATATACTAATTATAGCTCATTAAATCTGGAAAAATAAATTTCAGAACAATAGCATAGCAACATCTTTAATCTAAAATGTGATATCCAATGAAAACATTCTTAGAAAAGATGAAATAAAGACTGTTTCAGATTGAAAAGTTAACTGCCAGTAGGCTGACAATAGTGTTACACTGCTCACCACATCTAAATGAAGCACTGTATCAAGTTTATTCATCAAGATCAAATGTTACTTGTCGCCATGTCCATTGGAGAAGAATGAAAGTAATGCATAAAGGTGGAGACAATAACACGTTTGTAAAGATATATCTATATGTATATAATTTACTAAACACAGCGCTAAGCAAGGTCTGGTTCTTAGAGGAAAACTGTACCAATTATGATACAAATAAAGCAATTAAAAATCTCTTTTTCCTTATGGATTTGCCAATTATAAACTATCTCAATGGATAGGATCTTTTGGATCCTGCAGGAACTTTTGAAACAATACCTTGTGCAAATGCTTGATCTGGATACCTGCTACCAAGTTGGTAGGCTCTGTCTCAAAACAGTTATGTATTACGGGTAAGCACTTAATCTCTTCTGTAGTCTTTCTAATTTTTGGTTCGCCAAACCAGTATGAGCGCTACAGAAAAAGATAGGAGATCATTAACAAAATGAGCATTAAAAACTTTCATTTTAATTTGCTGTTTCTAAATGCTTAAATCATGCCAAACAAAAATGTCTGTGCTATGCAAGGTTTATTGTTAATCTTTCACTGAGCACTTGTATTAGGGTAAAGGGCTTGTACTATGCATTTTTTATTTGTGAATGAATAGAAAGTGTTAGCAGCAACAAAAACTTTTCTTTGAAAGGGAGAGAAAGAACATAAAGTTGGGTGGATAGGGAGATGGGATGAGTCTGGGAAGAGTTGGGGGAGGAGTAAAATATGATCAAAATATGTTGAATAAAAAATTTTAAGTAAAAAAAGAGAACCAAACTCTGAATAGATATATAACAAAGTAAATCAGTGAATAACATCCCTACAAGGACTAGACTAGATGGCTTCACTAGGGAATTTTCTCAAACATCTAAACAAAAATTAACAGTTTTTATTCAACTCTTCCAAAAACACAAAGGATTACATCCTAACTCATTGTGAGATCAGTATCATCCTGATACCAAACCAGAGAAAAACAAGTGAGAAAACTATAGATCTTACAATGTGGATATAAAAATCTTTAATATGATGTCAATAGGCTGAATCCATTAGTGTATTAAAATGATTATATTCCATTAAAAAGTGAAATCTATTGCAAGGATGGTTCCAGATACTACAATCAATCAATAAAGTATCACATTAATAGGGTAAAAAGAAAATATATCATAATATCATTTCAATTCATGCATAATAAATATATTTAGGAAGCTAGCAATGGAAGTATTTTTATGGAAAAAAAAAACCCCAAATTTATGGGTAACAATACTCTGTGATGAAAGATTGAAAACTTTGTCTCTTAAATCATGAATGAGACACAGATGATGTCTGCTTTCACCTCTCACACTCATCACCATTGCATGTCAAGGGTTAGCTAAAGCAGTGAGCTAGTAAAAGAAATAAACACAAAGAAACAGGAATAGAAATGAAACTAGAATTAAATAGGACACAATCCCACCCATCTATATAACTACAAACAACCAGGACTAACAAACAGGAGGAAAGGCACAATGGACAAGATCAACATATAATAAGTAATTGTGTGTATGTATGTGTATGTATATATATAATTCCAGCAATGAATATCCAAAACAATGAATATCTAAAAATCCAAAAATAAAATTGACAATTTCATTTTTTACATTTTATTTATTTATTTGGTTTTTCTAGACGTGTGTGCCATCACCACCCAGTGACAATTTCATTCTTGGCAGGATCCAAAACCAACAATATTTGAGGAATAAATAAGTTAGGTAAAAAAATAAGAGACTACTACAGTGAAAATTTTCAAGTTCTATCGAAAGAATCTAAAAACTACCTAAATAAATGAATTGGAAGTTAATCTTTCTAAGACAGAAACAATATCTAAATCTATCACCACGGTCCAATCCTTGTCAAAATTCCAATGGTCATTTTACAGAAAAGCTGATCCTCAGGATCACACTGAATCACAAAGAACCCCTGTGTTAGTCACAAACAATCTTGAAAAGAACAACAAAGTTGGGTGACTCAAAATTGCAGATTTTAAAACTTATAACATGGTTATAGTAACAAAATGGTATCATACTGGAATACATACACACACACACACACACATACACACACTCACAAACACACATATACATACAGGAATAAGACTGAGAAATCAACAACACATACAAATAGTGGCTAAGTTTTTTTCTCAACAGCACCAAAGCCATATTCAATAGGAAGTGAATAAATTCTTCAAAACATGGTACTGGAATATTAGAGTATCTGTGCCTTAGAACTGATAACAAATATATAAACAAATAAAAAGCAGATAAAAATTGGTTCATCAAAACTTAAGAACTTCAGTGTGTTAATAAAATGAAAAGTAAATGGGCAATTAACAGAATGGGAGACAATATTTGCAAATCATACATAGCAGTAGGGCACATCAGATACATAAAAAAGCAAACAACAATTACTGAATGGGCACAGGACCCGAATATGTTTCTCTAAACAAGATATACAAAGGCCAATAAGCACATAAATATGATACCTACCAGGAAACTCAATTAAATATCACATAAAGCCTATGAGGATAACTACTATAAAAGGAAAGCATGAGTTCAGATGGAACCTTAGTATTTTACTGGGGAGTAGAGGGGGTGGGAAGAGCAATGACAAAAAAGTATGGTCTGATAGTTTCCAAAACCTTAAACATAGAAGTGCCATATGAACTAGTAGTTCTATCCCTGGCTATATACTCAAAAGAATTAAAAATAGTAATATTCACAACAGAGACAAAATAATGTATATGTCATCTAGTGACATGTGCAATATTATGCAGCCTTACAACCAGATGAATAAATATTGATTCATACTACACCATGGATAAACCTGAAAAACTACTGAACGAAGAGCTCACAAATAGTTATTATAACTGCATTTTTATGATACACCCTGAATAGACAAATTCATAGAAATATCAAGCAGATTAGAGGTGCCTCGAATCAAGAAAATGGAGATGATTTCTTCTTAAGTCATGTGTTAGATTTTGCAGATGAAAAACTATGAGCAGAAGATGGTGGTGGGGCAGTAGACAGAGCTTATGCAGTCACCCCTGCCGCCTTCACCCGTCACCTCTGGTTCCCCACGGCTCATGGATCAGGAGAAGCTATTCATCAGGTGTGTGTGTGGTGGTGTGGGGGAACCTTAAGAATTAAAGGTTGTTGGAGAGAGAGGCGGCAGAGACATATCTGGAAAATCAACTGGCTGTGAGCAGATACAGAAAAGATGGCAGAATAGAGAGCAGGGCAATTGGTAGAGATGTGGACCTAGAGACACAGGTGTGGGGACAAAGGAGAATGTCAACCACAACAGGCTCAGCCCACTGTGGAGACATAGAGAAGGCAATCCAGGAGGGGAGACCAAGAAGCAGCAAGGCCTCAGAGACATGTAACTGGGGACTCAGTGACAATGACAGGTATGGAATGTGGCCAAGGTGGACAAGGAAGCATGTCATTGACAAGTGGGGTTGGATGTTGGGAGACTCAGGCCCACCTCGCTCCTTTGCCGCCCCTTCGCCATCCACCAGGCCTGGCCCTGATCACCCGCTTGGGGTTGGGTTTCGGGGAGGGTGGCGGTTGGGAGGGGGTGGTGGCACACAGGGCCCTGGTGCTGGGCCCAGGGTGTCTACAGGAGGGTACTGTGCAGCAGTCTGCAGCTTGAGCAGCTCTTGCCACTGAATACATTGCTAAATTCCAGGATCACCCTGATTGTGAGCAACAAGATACCCCAGCTGAAGAATGTTTCATTTTTTGGGTTGCGTCTCCTCCTTAAAAGACTTTTGTGATCTGTGCTGCAGCCAGAAACCATGTTAATGACCATGATCCACGCTGCTACCAGCAGCTATGAGCAGGAATGCTTCTGTTGCAGTGGTATCAATGACTGCAGAATCATAACTAAGAATGAGAGACACTGAGGGCTTCTGGGCCACTCCCCCAAAGTAATAGTCTAGACTTGAAGCTATTAAAGAAAGTCCTTAAAAATTGTGATAAAGATGCTGAGGTATAGCTCTTCACAGATGATAGCTTCTTTTTGGGGTGAGGGGAAAGGAATCCGTTTTCTTTAAGGATCTGTCCACTGGGAGTCTGAATGTGTGAACATGCTCCAGTGTTTTTTATTTATTTAGTTAGTTTTTGGAAGGCATAGGGGTAGGAGGGTAGACTTGGGAGGAATAGGAAGTGGGTATGATGAGATTGAGACACATTGTATGAAATTCTCAAATAACTAATAAAAATATCATGATAAATTAAAAAAATAAAAACTATGAGTAGAGAGGTCAAGGTTGCATACTACTGTGACTGCACATTGTAAATATATTAATAGTGACTTCATTTTAAAATTGTTAATTTTATACCATATGTATTTCACTAAAAAACAATGGGCATTTCTAAGAACTAGAAAACAGTTTAACTTGGTTTACTCTATACAAAGAACAAAACTAATATATTTTCAGGCATAACATTTTGCAGCAAAATTATCTACAATTTTAATCTCCAACATTTAAGCAAAAACTGTTAAATAGTAGTTTTCAAGGTAGGACAGAATTGAATTTTTGGAAAATGAGCTTGGAGGTCATCACAGTTGGCCATAGTGTCTTTACTGTACTACACATCACCCAGTCATTATCCAAAATTTGAAGGATAAAAAGCAGGCATTTTTTTCTATTCTATGCAAATGGTCTACCCCCTGAAAGGGACAAAGTGGTGAAACTTAGATACAGAGATTATTTAGTTCTCTTCTTGCTAGAATCTAAGGAAGTAACATAACATTAATTTGGTGTGAGTTCCCTTTTATTCCCCCTCCCTGTAATCTAAGGGACTATATTATCTGTCTAAAGATTTGTCATAGCATTTATAGTTAAATGTTTCAGTGTTTTATCTATACATGTTATACAAGTATAATCAAAGAAGACTTTGGGGCATATCAAGAAATGGATATTGTCTCAGTACTGGTAGTATATAGATTAGGATAACCTGCATTTGGCTTTTCAATTTGATTACAACATATATGGAAAAAGTTTACAAGGACTATGACCATTTGGGAGAGCAGCAACATTAGATTCACCATAAAGGTTCACCATCTCAAAGAGTTGGGGGGAAAGGAAAACCATAATAAGAATATATTGTATGAAAAAAATATTTTCATTAAAAGAAAAATAGAAAGAAAAAAAAAACTCACCATAAGGAAAAAGTACCATGGTTTAGGCACACCATAATTCCCTGGAAAGACACTTTCTACATACCAGGTAACAAGGATGTATAAGAAAGCATCAAACAAAAGCATTCCAAACATATAGCCAAAGATGAGGTTATCCTGGATAGTTGCTGGTGTCCAGAGGTTATGCCACTTAACACCAACCTCTGAAATGAAAAAGAGACATTGGGCATGGATGAAAACTCTGTGATTTGGTACTCTGTACTTTGAATTACCTATCTGCTGATAAACCTCTGTAGGTATATTACTACAAAGAGTAACTTCTCCCCTTTTTTTTCCTCCCAAACCTTTTAAAAACAATTAGGAATGAATAAAATGAAATGAATAGCTGAAACAAACAAAAGAACAGCCCAAAATCAAAGGAAAAGTAGACTTACTAAATTCTATCTTGTTTATTTCCCTCAAGCTAATCTTCCACAGAAACAAGCACAGGGATGCCCAAATGTGTAAAATAAATTCAACAGCACTAAAGATGGACTAATTACCTATCAGAGGGAAACAAGTAACTGTTTAGTGACAGCACTGATGGAACAGCAAAAAGAAAGTCACTGAAGGAAGAAAGAAATGTTTTTTCTTTTCTGCCTCTATAACAGGAAAGGAATTTGGGTTTGCAGAGAAGCCTGCTTCAAGAAGCAAGACTTAAAAAGTACAACAGCTCATGAAACTCATCTGCTCTTTAACATTTCTCCCCTGTAGAACATCTATGAACACTGTATTTTTTAAAAGAAAGGGTAACAATGTGAGAAAATATTCTGTGGAATAAAAAATGATTATCAAAATTTAATCCTGTTTGAGAGATAATAAACAATTAATTATCAACAACAGAAAAATAGGAGTCTAAACATACACCACAGGAAATTTCCTGTAAGCTGATAAGTCTTCCTACCTCAAGCAAAATAGAGTTCCTGAAAAATGAAGTTTATAATATAGAAAAGAGAGAATAACTAACGTAAACTTGATAAACCTGATAAAAATAAGTTATTAGGAAACTAAAGGTTGTGCTTTTCCACAATAAACCAATGGAAATATAACACCTAGATGAAGTAATGTGGGTTGTTAATGCTTCCTGCAAAGTAAGAATTATGGAAGTATCTGTAAATAAACAACATACACATTCCTCTGATTGGCTACTTATTAGAAGCTTTTTATTTATGGGTAAGAAAATTAAGAATTCTTAATTCTTCACATTAATTGACAAACACTACAAAAATTTCACTAAGTCCTGGCAATATTTTCATAGAATAAGACTAAATTGATCCTAAAATTTAGATGGAAAGTAACCTGAATGACTAAAGAACAGCAAGTTGGGTCAACACTAACACACTAAGATTTGGGATGTGGCTGGTGTGTGGTGCACACCTTTGGTCCCAGCACCGTGGAGGCAGAGGCAGGTAAATCTCAGTGAGTTTGAGACCAGCCTGGCTTTAAGTAAGTTCTAAGCCAGCCAGGAGAGATCCTATCTTAAAAAATAAATTAGTATGAAGCCATAAAATTCTTGTGGCATTGGTATTTAAGAGACGATAAGAAATCAGTGTATCAAAATGGGAATCATCTGTTTGGTGGCTGTTTTAATATAAATAAAATTTAATGGGGCCAGAGAGATGGCTGAGTGTTTATAAGTACTGGCTGCTCTTCCAGAGGACCTGGGTTCAGTTCCCAGTACCCACACTGCAGCTCACAACTGTCTATAGTTCTAGTTCTAGGGTCAAACAACCTTGCACAGACATACATGCAAGCAAAACATCAATACACATACAATAAAAATTTTAAAAAATTAAAAATTAAGCTATAAGCACTTTATGAGACAGGACTTTTATACCTTAGCCATTTTAAAAATAATTTATAGTGTTGCTATGTTGTTCAGGATGATCTTAATGTCTTGTCTCAAGTCTCATCTCACCTTACTAAGTAACTAGGATATAGTCATTGCCACCTTGCCCAGCGTAGGCTAGCACTTTTACAACTAGAAATTTATTTTTCAGACTAATATGTATACACATAAACTGCTGTGGATAATAGCAAGAACCATAAGCCACCTAAACATTTATGGACAGGAAAGTGGTTGATTCAACTCAATACGGTGATATACTAAACAATGTTGCAAAAAGAATAAAAGTACATCCTTGCATCGGGAAAAGTTCAAGAATGTTTTTAGATATTAAAAATGATAGATGTTCTAAAATGATTTTAATTGACAGTGGAAGTAGAAGTTCATGGAAAAATTAATGGGACAATTTGAGCTTTAGGTTTTTCTTATCTTTTAAAATTTTTGTTCATTTTGTGGTAATTTCATACACAAATACATGCATTTAAGATGTATCTACCCCTTGCTCCTCCACTTTAAGTTACCCTGACTTCCTCCCCATCCCTCTCCCAACCTCATGTCATTTCTTTTATAACTCTTGAATCCAATTACTGTTGTTCATATGTGCATCTGTACAGGACACCATCCACTGGAGCATGGGCAACTCACTATAGGCTACAGTAATGAAGAAAACTGACTTTTCCCTACCTATCTACTGCTAATAGCTCCCCAACTAGGTGTCGGGAGCTTTAGATTTTTCATATTTTACATAACCACCTATAATAAATTTAAAGAAAAAAATACCATTTTCTTGCTTTCTCATTTCTTGTATATCCAAGTTCCTAAGAATTGAATCAGCAACACCAATACCCACCTTGTATTTCTAGCTTGATTAGAATATTAATCCCCAGTGCCAATGCAACATTTGCGCTGAGACAGGCAGTCACCTTAGTAGCAAGGCTCAACATTTCATAGTGTTCAGAGATGAAGTTATAGGGAAAGAAACTGGCAAAAAACAGGAGGTTTCCAGCAGAAGCAGCCACGTGAGCTTCAAATAAGAAATTGCAATTAACTTTTTAATATTGTAACAGATACTAACAAAGTTGAATATACTTAAGATTGTATCTCCCAAAAGTTGCTGTTTCCAGCCTGATCTATGAAACAAGACAAAATAGCTGAACATGTAGATAATTACTAAATAATTACTAAATGCTGGATGTTGGTAATGCCATAATCATGAGATTTTCTTATGTTGAAAAAGAAATTCTCATCAAAATATTAATAGGAAATAAAATCAGTATTAGTGAAGAAAGTGAAGTAAGAAAAACATACCAAATAAAACTGAAAGATCACCATCATTTAAACACACCTAACATCACCATCATTTAAACACAGTGGCAGTCTACAGAATGGGAAAATATTTTTACCAGCTACACATCTAATAGAGGGCTAGTATATATGTGTATATATATATACATATATATGTATATATACATAATTCATATATGTGTATATATACATAATTTATATATGTATATACGTATATACACACAATTCATATATGTGTATATATACACATGTATTTATGTATGTATGTGTATACATACACACGTGTGTATATATATACACATATGTATTTACATACACACACACATATGTATATACACATTGTGTGTGTGTGTGTATGTATCAAGAAAAAAAATAACCCAATGAAGAAAATGGGGTGCAGATCTAAACAGAGAATTCTCAAAAGAGGAACCTCAACCCCACTGAGAAACACTTAATGTTCCACATATCACTTGCCAACAGGGAAATGCAAATCAAAACTATTTTTGAGATTAGATCTTACACCTTTCAAAATGACTGAGATCAATAAAACAAGTGACATCTCAGGTTGGTGAGGATGTGGAGTGAGGGGAATACTCATCCATTGTTGGTGGGAGTGAAAACTTGTACAGTCACTCTGGAAATCAGTGTGGTGGTTCCTCAGCAAGATGGGAATACATCTACTTCAAGATCTATATAGCTGAACCACTCTTAGGCATGTATCCAAAGGACTTTCTTCACATCATACCACAGAGATACTTTCTCAATCACTTTTATTGCTGCTCTACTTATAATAGCCAGAAACTGGAAACAACCTAGACATCCCTCAACGGATGAATGGATAAAGAAAATGTGGTACATTTACACAATGGAGTATTACTCTGCTGTTCAAAATGAAATTTTCAGGTAAATGGATAAAACTAGAAAAAATTAACATGAGTGAGGAAACTCAGACCCAGAAAGATAAAAATGGTATTCATTTGGTTATATGTGGATGTTAGCTGTTAAGTCATTTGATAAGCACAACTAAAAATAAATTTCCACAACATTTCCCCTTTTCTGAATAAAAATTGTTTTATCTTTACAACACAATTTAACACTACACTAGCAAAACTATCTACAAGAGGAACAATCACAAGGGTTACTAATGCACAGGACCAAATGAAACTAAACATCTATCAAGTTTTTCACAATGTCTTTGCACAGCAGAAAAACATCAATGTCCAATTATCTGAATTCACTTATGATCCTCTGGGCTCCTCCAAATGGCTTGGATCTCTTCTCTGGCTATGCCCTCTGCAGCATACACAGTTTGTCCTTCAGGCTCTTGCTGGGTCCACTCCAATGTTGCTGCTGTTCTTGATGGTCATCCCATGGTACTGGCATCTCAAAAACTTTTGGGGTCTCTTGCTGCAACTAGGCTGCACTTTCACCAAAAGTTTCTCCTGGGTTCTCTTGATGGTGCCAAGCCTTGGCTTGTCTGCATGCCCCCTTCATCTTGGCCTCCAACTTCCCCTGAGGCTACACTTTTACCTAGCCTCTCATAGTGCCAAGCCTTAGCTGCTCTCCAATGACTCCCTCATTTCTTCAAAACCAGCACCAGCAGAGTGACACAGTACCAAGTTCGGCTGCCAGCAGAAGACATAATCTTGGGCAGTTCTGGAAGACAGCTTTTCTGTGCTGTCCCTGAGGAAAGACAGTCCAGATTTTAAGATAAGAGTCTGGTTTGATGGAAAAAACAAAACAGGTCACTTTGTCTTCATTAAGGGTCCCCTTATAGATGGAGTTCTGATCACCATCACCAGTATCTGAACTGCTTGTCTTTCTTTTAGTCAGGTTTGCAGGGTAAAAAAAAACAAAAAACAAAAAACTGGTCACTTTAACTAAGCAGCTTTTTGGCTCCAAGCTGCAGCTTCCACAACAGCTGTGGGTCCTGGGCCAGTGGGAAGAATCTCTGGTTGAAATATTTTGGCAGTTTGGTGTTCTCTCTCACCACTGCTATGGGAAAACATATATCCTTCTTCATAGACCTCAAACACAACATCTTGAGCTTCACAAACATACAACACAGCTATCAAAAAACTCAGTTTGTGAAACAGTACTCTACTGCCAGAGGCGGGAGGGAGCATTGGCTCCATGATCAGGAAAAGCAGTAAGAACCTTGCTTTTTCCTGCTCCCAGCTTAATTATTTATCTCTAAGGGCCTCCACTCTGTGGCTCTCACCTGGGAGCTTTCTTCCTCTATTTTTTTATTAATTCCACAGCCAAAAACCTCTTCATAGAGGCTTATTTCTTTTCTTTCCTCTTCCTTCAGGAGCCTTCAATTAATACCTTAATCTCTATTCTATGGTAGCTTCCCTGAGTGTACTTTACTGGACTCTGTGATGTCTGGAGTTTCTTTCTTTTTTCTTGTATCCATGTTGGATTAGCTGGTGTGGTATCCTGTCCCATGTTGGGTGCCATTTGTAGTAGTTAGCTGCTGTGGTGAGCTCAGCAAGAAAGAGATGGAGGCATTTTCACACATGGAAGCCCTGCCAGACCTCAGCAGAAGAAATCACCATCCTGGTCACGTCCATACTCAATCGATAGTGGAACTCTGAGCACCTCAACTCAGGTGTTTTCATTGATTCAGAACTCCTTAAGTTTTATCTACTGATAGCACATGCAGATCATAAGCAATTAAACAACCCCCACATAAATCCAACACCTGCAGACAATACAAAATGCTAAGACCTAGGCAGACTCTCACCCAGCAGTTCATAAAACATTATTTTAAGCACAACTAAAAATAAATTTTTACAACAATAATCCATAGACCTAGAGGTGAGGTATAGAGTAAGGGAGTAGGGGGTATAGATAGATCTCCTTAAGAAAGGGAAATAGATGGTTATAAATGAGGGTGATTGGAATGGGAAGATCAAGTGGAAAAGGTGAAGGAAGAGGGGGATTAGGGAGGGAATATGAGGAAAGACAGCTAAAAGTAAGGACCATATGAGAGGTAATATGAAAACCTTGTTAAGTGAAAGCTCCCTAAAATATATACATGCATGAAGGTGATCAAAATGAAACTGACAAATAATGGGTTGACAGAGCCAAACGAAGCTTCCAGTACCAGAACTGGGTTACATCTAATAGAGTTGTTGGCCAACGGGATCCAATGGGAACCCTCAAGTAGCCCAGGCTATTGCCAGGACTATAGGTTGTTCTCCACAAACTGACAGCAAAGGCCCCATGGTTGAACCCAGCTACAAACCTTTTGAACTACAATGGTGTCCTACCGGCAAGATATGCTAGTGCAATAGTGGCACAAAGCTTGTGGGAGTAACTAACCAATATCTGATTTGACTAAAGGCTCACTCCATGTTATGAAACCCATACTTGATACTATTTGAGTGACCTGAGAATAGATAGCCCAGGAACCTAGAGTAAAACAAAATACTACTGTTATTAAAAAAAAAAAACAAAGAAGTGATATAATGGCTCCTTCTGTTATATGACATTCTGTTATACTCCTAGATCAGTGCCTTGCTCTGCCATCATCAGAGAAGCTTTCTCCTGGAGCAGATAGGAACAAATATAGAGACCCACATCCAGGCATTTTGCAGAGTGAGAGACCTTTTAACACTCAGCACTAAATGGGATGTCTTCAACAAATCTCTCCCCTCAGGGATCAGGGAATCCCACAGAAGAGGTGGAAAGAATGGAAGAGCCAGATGGGGTAGAGTATACCAAGAAAACAAGGCCCTCTAAATCAACAATATCTATGCACATATGAACTCACAGAGACTGAGGCATCTATGCATAGGTCTGCACCAGCTGGGATCCTAGAGCAGAAAGGAGAAGTGGACACATGCTTCTATCCATAATCCAGAATCAATCTTCAATTGATAACCACTTGCAAGTAAAAATTTAGTTCCCTCCACAGGAGTCTATGAGGGAAACAAACCACTCTTAAGGCAGGGCGCATGCCCAGCAGAAGATGGCCAGTAGTGGCCAACAAAAAAACAAACTGAATGACATTGTTGGTCCCTTTTCTCATAATGTCATGTCAGTGCTCTCTCTTTTACTAAATTTATCTTTTTATTTTTTGTATATATATATTTCCATCTTCTACCCTACAGGTTCTTTGAATATATATTATTACTTCCAGTTTAGTGTTTTTATGGACTTCCTGATACAAATATGGGTCAAATATGGGTCTCTGTTTCTTGTGCCTTCTCTTGGATTCTTTTCCTTCTGTTTGTTTTGTCCAATTCCAATGTGTTAATTTTTGTTTAATCTTGTCAAATTTTATTCTATTATTATCCCTTAGAACCCTGTTTGTTTTCTAATGAGAGGGGTGAATCCAGATGGGAGGAGAGGTAGGGAGAAACTGGGAAGAGGAACTGGGAGGGGAAACCATAATCAAGATATATTATGTGAGAAAAAACTTTCTTGAATGAAAAAAAAATATAACGAGTACATAAGAGCTCAGAACAGCAGTGACGAGTTTACTGGGCCAGAAACTAGTGAAAAAAATAGTTCTTTTTTTGTGAGTTCCTTTCTAGATATTAATCTTCTGCCAGATGAATAATACCTGACAAACATTCCTACTCTGTAGGTTCACTTTACTCTGCTCTTGCTGTGCAGATAATTTTAGTTTCATGAAGTCTTATTTGTCAACTCTTGCTGCTTCCTGAGCTATTAGAGTCTTCTTCAGGAAGTTATCACCTATGCTTTTATCTTGACAAGTTCTTTATGTTTCTCTCCTGCAAAAATTTCAAAGTTTCACTGTTCTTCTTATATTTCAATGATATTTATATACACATTTGTCCCTGGTCTTTTACAGTCAATTCATTCTTTTCCTCATTGTATTTTGTCTTTACTTTTAAACTTTCAAATTCTATTTTCCATCTTAATTTCACCTCTCTCATCCCTTTTATCTTCATTTTAGTGGTTTTTCCCACCTGCATTTGTGTTTTTCAAGCCCATAATTTATATATGATTCTTCCTCATAACTTTTAATTCTTTGCTGAAATTTCTTTTTCCATGTTTGTATCCAGAGAATATGCAATTGCTTGATTACACATTTTAAAATGGCTGCTTAATCATCATGTAATCATGTTTCCTTCATCTCAGTGTAAGTGTCCATCAAACACAAGTTTTTACCTTTGTTTTGATTTTTTCAATTCTTGGTATGTTGAGTGGTTTTTTTGTTTGTCTTTTTGTTTTTAATCATATCCTAAACATGTTGAGTATAGTGATATTCAACCCAAGGCTATGTCTTAAGATTTACACTTAATTGTAAATATAGTGAATTTAAGTCTGCCACTAAAGATATTATTTTGATTCCTCTGGTTTTAATACCTCTATTTAAATATATTTCTATAGAGTGTCCAATTAGAACATTTTGGTGTGATTTCATGACACTTACTATTCTTACGTGAGTTTTCACAAAGAACCAATTTTGTCTTAAGACATATTAGAATCTTGCCACATGGAAAGCGCTGGCTTTAAGTAGCAATATAAATCAACCACTACAGGAAGCACTGCTGAGTTCTAATGTCACTATTTCATGCCTTCTACATATACACTGGGGCACATTCATTTTTCATGTTCTCTTTACCTCCTGTAAAATTGGTTCATGTGTAACTCACTTTGTATGTTAGAATGCAAGGCAGTGCTTCTAGCTGGCTACAGAGAACTGCAAACACAGACTTACTTTTATCGAAGAATGTGCTAATCATAAAGACAAAGCATATAGAAGCGATGGCATAACATGTAAGAAAGACAAAGATGAAACTACAGTCACTGTAGCGCAAGATTGGCTCCTCTACAATCTACAATAAAACAATCATGACAACAGATAAGAAACACTATAACTACTGTGATATAAACACAAAGAAAGAGTCAAAAGTATGGCTCTTAGTGAAAAAGATCACCCCCCCCCCCCACTCAGCTGGTGTGACTCAAAAAGATAGGAAGTAAAATCTTACTGAGAGACTCAGCAGCATCTGAGTTTTCCAGTAGGGTCAAAAGCAAAACAAAACAAATCCATTTATCCTACTGTAACCCTAAGAACAGTAAGTTCTTCTTTACTGGACCGTGTAGCATATTCAACTCATTGAAACTTACCTGACTATTGGAATAGCCATTTGTTATGTGTACTTATAGAACACTTGAATACATCTGAGATGATGGTGGAACTCAATTTTATTTTTTAAAAGACATTTTAAATTTAAATTAAAACTACAAGCACTGACAACAGATTACATATTTCCTATAAAAACTTAATGTCAGAATTGGAATGTACAATAACAAATATACTGGATTTTGAAAATAATAAAAATGAGAATAAAACATATTATTTTAAAAATGATTACATGGTGAAATAATATTTTGTAAGTAGTTGAGTAAAACATATCACTAAAAGAATTTTGTCTGCTTCTTCTTATGTTAAAAAATTTAGTAGATAGTGAAATTTTAATTTTATAAATGTGATCAATCATATATCTATTGAACAGCTTGAAACTGGATACTTGCCTTGACAAAGAGTAGTACACATATCAATAAGATAACAATGACATACAAAGGGAAGAATGTGAAGAAATAGCCTGTCCATATGATCCAATTTTTAAGTCCAATTATGAGCTGGTATTCCTATAGGACAGTCAGCATAAACAAAGCATTACATATGTCTGGCAATTTATGGTGCTTTCATACATCATTTAAAAAATAGTACAAAAGTTATAAAAATGGTTAATATTTTCTCCATTTTAAGAATGAGACAAATCAAGGCTGAGAAGTCTATCAAAATTATTCAGTAAGTATGGTCAGCACTTCCCTTAAAATATGTTTTTCTAAGTTCATAGCTCTTTCTCAATACTATATCTTAGATTTACAAAGTGAAAAACATTTCAAATTATAATTTTAAAATTTATTTTATGGGCTTTTCCACACATCCTAGTGTTATTTATTCCTCTTACCTTCTCCTTTTGTAAAAATACATACGTGTGTGTGTGTGTGTGTGTGTGTGTGTATAGGTGCGCGCACATACATAATTTGAATAAAGTTATGGTACTTAGAGTGATAATGCTCTCAAGCAGACTATCTAACAAAGTCCTCAAGGGGAGGCATGGGAAACCTTCCATCAAGCAGGTTCCCTCCTTCCACTGTGAGATCCAAAGATTGAACTCAGGTCATCAGGTTTGTGCAGCAAGCTCTTTTCTCTAATGAACCATCTCACTGGCCCTCAAATTAAATATTCAAGTGCTAAGATAAATAGCCTCAATTAAGTGCTTTACTTCCAGGATATTAGTGAAACGCAACTATGCATCTTTCCCCGCTTCTGGTGTTTGCTCTCAAGATTTTTTCCTTTGCTTTTGGTTTTTAGCAAGTTGGCTATAATGAGTCAGTGTGTGTGTATCTGCGTGTACATGTATTTCCACAATATTTACTTTGGGTTCTCTAAACTTCTTGCATCTGGGTTTTAATATATGTTATTAATTTTGGAAAATTCTTCCAGCACTTTTAATTCCTTTTGATTTATTTTTTTATTTTATTTATTTTTAGGAATTCGATTATACGTGTTATATCATTTGATATTGTTCTATGCGTTTTGGATGCTTTCTTCTGGAATTTTACATTTTTCTCTCCACATTTCAGTTTGTGTAATTTCGACTGTTTTTGTGTTCACTTTTTCTAGGTCTTTCTGCCAGAGACCATCTCTGGCCAACAGGCTAAGGGATGTAAGGGGGAGTGTGAAGTCAGTGGAGGATGGGAAAGCAGGAACAAGCACGAGTCTTCTGGATGGGTCAAAGCAAGCTCTCTCTTTATTTTGGTTTTTTTTTCTTTTCTTGTCTCTCTATTCAAGCTTTTCTCTCTATATATAATTCAAGCTTTTCCTCTCTGTACAATTTCTTTCTCTTGTTTGAACTTATTCTCTACTGTATTTTTTTCCCATAAAATCACACACATACACTCATTTATACACATCTTGAGGAAGATTTTTTTCCCCCCACAAAACCACACATACATATGCATATATCTTGTGGAAGAAGCAAAGCTTCAACAACCTTATTCTTTCCAAATCCCATAAAACACTCATTCACACATTCATACATATTGTGGAGGAAGCAAAGCTTCAACACACATACATCTCCCTCCCACACACACATCTTGTAAGCTTTAACACATATACACACCTTACTCATACCCATCTTGTAAGCGTCCTCTTTTTCTTGTGGAAGAAGCAAAGCTCCAAGACACAAACACACATCTTAACCATTCACCTTGTAAGCTTCCTTTTTCCTTGTTTTTTTCCCATATACACCTTATACCCTCTACATAAGAAGAAATCACATCATAATCACAAGTCCTATTTTTCCCAGTGAATGATTACAAATTACATATTTAAAAAAAGGTTGTTTTCAATACCCATACATGATTACACATGAACACCCAGTTCTCCATGTACTTTCCCCCCACAATACATCTATCCCCACAAAACAATAATTTTGTCACTATAGATTAACAGAGTTTAAACAAGCCAAGTATTCTCACAGCTAACTTCTACTGTAGCTGGCAGGTAGCAGTCTTGCATTTACTAGGAAATGAGTACCCGCCATAGTATCCTAACTTAACATAATTCTTATTTAGTTAACACAATGAAACAAGTTTGTTAACTAGAAAACTTTAAGTCAGAGGTCTTTTTGCTTTTCTTAGATAAAGGAGAATCTCCCTAGTCTACATGCCATATAGCCCTATGTCTCCAAGGCACACACAAAAAAATTAGTAACTTCATAATTGTAAAAACTAGGAAAATATCAAATTAATTGTGATCAAGGAAGTTTAAATTTAACAGTGGGCACTGAAATTCATTTGTTATACTTAGGTCTGTCTCTCATAGACGAAACTCATGGGCCCTACCACCCAGGCTTCCTTTCTTCTTGCTCTCTAACCCTAACCAAGTTTTCGGCTATCAAGAATGCATTTTCCTATGTAGTTCCCTAGGTTACTTGTTCCAAAGCAGCTTGGTGAAACACCCTAATCTGATGTTACTGATTAGTTATTCTTTCTGGAGTTTCAATAGAGTTGCCAATTCAACTGAGTGGTGCTGCCTTTTAGAAAATCAACACTGCTGTTGTAAGTGCCAGTAACACTGCCCAGTGAAGGGCTAAAGACCCCTTTTGAGATTTCACACCACTCATACCAGGAAAGAGAAGTATGGGGATGCCAAGCAGCAGCAGGGGGATATTCAGGAGACCTAATTCTCCAGGACTTGCTCTCTGTGAGATACATCCATAGTGGCTATACTAACTAGTGGGCTGAACCCCTCAGACTCCAATGCTGGCTGCAATTCTGGCATGCCAGCAGCATCTTTCCTCATTTTACTTATCTACTGATAATCCTGTTAAAGGCCTACATACTGTTGGAATGTTTTGTTTTGAAATTTTCATTTATGGGGATTGTCTTAGGGTTTTATTACTATGAAGAGACACCATGATCACAACAACACTTATAAAGGATAGCATTTAATTGGGGCTGGCTTATAATTCAGAGGTTCAGTCCATTGTAATCATGGCAAGAAGCATGGTGACATGCAGGCAGACATGGTACTGGATATGCATCTGAGAGTTCTACATCTGGATCAGCAGACAGCAGGAAGAGAGACACTGGGCCTGGCTTTAGCATTTGAAACCTCAAAGTCCATCCCCAGTGACACAATTCTTCCAACAAGGCCAAACCTATCCCAACAAGGCCACACCTTCTAATAGTGTCACTTCTTATGGGCCTATAGAGGCCATTTTTATTCAAACCACCTTAGGGATACATGAGGCTGTTTTCATGTAAGTATATAGTGTATTTTGACCACCTCTTATCTTTACAATGCTGCAACAAATGCATATTTTAAATATAACTATATATGAGCTTCATGATGACAGTGAATCTCAAATTAAGATTGCTATAAAGAATTCTAGGGCTGGAGCAGGCAAAAGTGCATTTTGCCACGCCTGACAAGCATAACAACCTGAATTTGATCCCTAATACCCAGAGGTAGAGAGAACTGACTCTTGCAAGTTTTCTGAAGACCTCTCTATACATGCTGCAGCACATGTAGGTGGGTACATATACTAAATAAAAGTGTGAAAAACACAAGTCCTCAAGAATTTTGTATAATTCAACATTTACAGCCTTTATAATACTAACTATAGTTAAAATACCTGTTTAATATTTTCAATATCCATGTAATTTAATTATTTTGAGAATTTCATACAAGAACACTATATTCACATCATTTTCACCTCTTCTTTTCCCCTCCAGCTCCTCCTGGGTCCAACCCCCATTTCCTCTGAAATTCATTGACTTCTTAATTATTGTTGCCACACATGTACACACACACACACACACACCCTGCTGAGCCCATTCAATTGTTGCTCAAATGTACAAGTGTTTAGAGTAGACCACATGGGACTGGATTATCTACCAGGAGGCTTCTCCCTGAGGGGAGGGACTGATTCCTTCTATCTCAGCAGCCATTTGACTGAATGTGACTCTTCATGTAAGGGTGAGGTTTGTAAAATTTCCCCTATCTATGTCCAATATCTATGTCCTACCTAAGTCTAGTACTAATGATCAGTTTGCTTCTTTGAGCTGTTTTACTGTTTGTTGATTTTTCATTTGTTTGGTAACTTTTTTTTGTTGAAAACGTGAACATTGTGAAAGTAAATGGATAGTGATGTTAATAGGTCACTAGTGTTGGGACTATTGTTAATTTATCCCCAAACTGTGTTCTATTTGAGATTCATTGCTGCTCTAAGTATAAAAGACTTCAAGTTCCTCTAGTAACCTTTTTTTGTCCTCCTTCACTTTTGGTTTTCTTCTATGTTGCTTTCCTATTTAAGTATGTCTCTGAGGCTTTCCAACTTGGGAAGTTGGTAAGTATCATCAGGACTCACTCTTCCATATTTAGGTCTCTTGCTGCTCTCCTGAGATGTCACTATACTCAGCAATGCTGAATATATACATGAAGGTAACCAACTTCCCAAAAGATGTCCACAGGCTGTGTGTGTGTGTGTGTATGCATGTATGTATGTGTGTGTGTATGTACATACATAAATACACATATATACATTTTTTTATGGAGACTATCAGAAAATAAGTGATTTACCTTTAATCTGTTTTCCTTTTCAGACACAATGGATCTCATGAAGGAAAGTACAATGAAAGAGAACATGAGTATGAACATCAAAGGGATGAAAGGACTGGATAACCAAAGTAATTTATCCTGAGGATGAGCTGGGTGTGGAAATCGCTGTATGAGGACGTTAATTTCATCAAGTAGCTTTTTCCCAGCACTGCTTTCATGATACAACATGATACTCTTATCCAGGGCATGCTGTACTGCCAGGAATCCTTCCTTGATATACCCTGTGTGAGAAAACTCATAGTCAAGTAAAACAGACTAAGGAGCAACTCAGACATATAAAGAAGAAAATTTAAGTAATCTTTAGTTTGCAACCTACAGAACCTACCACAGATTTGATGTAAAAGAGCATTTCTTTGGCTGAATATAATTTGCATCTTCCAGAAATTAAAATATTAATATTAATAAAACTGGCAAGATTGCTAAATTTTGTACTTACAAGAATAATGACAATATAATTAAATAGTGAGAAAATGAAGATTTGAAAATAAAAGGAAAGAAATCCCAGGACCAGAGTCTACAAAAAGGCAAAAAATAAAGAATAACACAAAGTAAAGATTTCTGTTCAACAAAGTACACCATAGATTAAAATCAGAAACTGAGGACTAAGGTGATAGAAAAAACAGGTAAAGTGCTTACAACAAGAATAAAGACCAGACTTCAGATGCCAGAACCCAAGCCAGATAGGTGTGGCAGCTTTCGTGTAATCCCAGCATGCAGGAGGTGGACACATGGGTGTCCCTGGTAGTTAGATTAGTAGGAATGGCAAGCGATGAGTTGATAAAGAGATCCTATCTCAACACATAAGGAGGAGAGCAATAGAGAAAGACATCTAACTTCAACCTTGGGCCTTCACAAGGATATATACATGTACCATACATGTGCAAATATGGATATACACATGCAGGTACATATGTAGTTGTGAACAACTATCCATGACTGGGATGGTCATAGACCCTAGAAGAGAACCCAGTACTGTCATTTTCCTTAACAAATATGACTTCTAACTGTATTCTAAATACTTATCTTTATAACCATAGATAAATGTAGCTCTGAGCCCTCATCAAAGAAGCTTATTTTTGTAGCAGATGGAGACTATTACAGAGATCCACAACTGATCAAAATGCAGAGAATACTCCTAAGGCTTTGGGAACATAATGGGAGAAGGGATAGAAAGATGGTAAAAGCCAGAGGACTAGGACATCTGAGGAGATGTAATGTTTTCTAGATAAGACAGGGAAGCTGTACCCATGAAATTTCAACAATGTAGGTGTCTAAACAAGACCTGCATAATGACCAAAACAGCTGACATGACAATGTGGATGGGGAAAATATCAAAGTACCCACTGCCTAAATAGGGAGCTGTAGATAAGCCAATGACTGCTAGGGATGGATACTCAGTTTTCTCCAGGCATGAGCCCTGGATAGGTTAACCAATCCAAAGTAATGGATTTGAGTAATGTTATATGGACTCAGTAGTTGTACACATATATTATATATGGTGTGTATAACAATAATAATGAAGGAAGAAGAGATCATGAATTTGAGAGGGAGTGCTGTAGGACATAGGGGGAGTTGGAAGGAGGAAAATGATAAGAATACAATACTTGTGTTAAGTTTTCAAAAATTTTAAATAAAAATTGCCAGTAAACTTTTAAAATTTTACATAAAATTAATAATTATACACAGACATGGATAGTCCGGCAACATTAACAACTAGAAGTGTATGTGTTTGGAAAGAATGCTGCAATGCAACTACACAAATATGAGTAAGAACGGAAATGAATCCACAAACTGGATATTGTGGACATTTAAAAAATATTAAGGAACATGGGAGGCATCCCCATTTTTCCCTCTTATTCTTTTTCCTATGCATTTTTTGGTAACTACTGTGAATGGGATTATTTTCATGATTTGTTTCTCAGAAATTTCATTACTGATGTGTAAAATACTGATTTCTGCTCATTTTGCATCTTTCAAAAAATCAGTTCCAATAATCTCGGTAGAGTTTTCTTTTTCTCTCAATAAAACCATATCACCTGCAATCTGATAGTCTGACTTTGTTCCTGCTACTTTTGTGTTTTTATTTAACTGCCTTGCCTAACTGGCACTGAACAAAAGCAGTAAAAATGGGCAGTCTTGCCTTGTTACCAATCTTAGAAGAAATACTTTCAACTTTTCTGTATTTAGTATGCTGTTAGATACAGATATATACATATAATATATTATATATAATATATAGTGTATATAGGCATATTTATTATGCTTAGAGTATGATCAGTCTAAACCTAATTTGTTCAGGCTTTATCACAAAGGGATATTGTATTTTATCAAATGCCTTCTCTACCTTTATTGAGATAATTATGATTTTTACCTTTCTTTATGCTTATATGGGATAATACATTTAAAAAGGGTCATCCTTACATCTCTGGATTAATTAAACTTGATGGTGATAAATAATCTTTGATAGGATATTAGATTTGATTTGCTAGTATTTTTTAATGTGTATGTGATGTGTGCATGCACAACTATGTGTGGCTGTGTGTGCCTATGTGTACACATGTAGAGGCAAACAGAACATGTTGGTGATCCTCTTCTATTGCTTTCCACCTTAGTTTTGGAGACAGTCTCTCAATGAATTGGAACTTTGTGATTTCTACTAAGCTCACCGGCCAGTGAGATCCCAGGATCCATCTGTCTCTACTCACTGCTGAAGATAAAGGTATCATATACATAAATACACACACACACACACACACACACACACACACACACACACACACACAGGCTCCCTACTTTGGGGATTTGAACTCAGGTCCTCATGGTTTCATAGCAAATAGTCTTACCCACTAATCTGTCTCTCCAGCTTGGTTTGCTAATATTTTGCTAAGAATATTTGCACCTAATTCAATCAGGAATATTTGGCTATAGTTTGTGTGTGGGTTGGTGAGTGTGTGTGTCTGTTTTTGACTATTTTGGTAAGAGGGTAATGCTGACCTTGTAGCATAAATTTGGAAGAGGTACCTTCATTTTAATTCTTTAAAATACTCTTCAAAGAATTGGCATTAGTTTTTTTTCCCCACTGAATTAGAATCTGTGCTCTAATAATATGCCAGGATACTTGTACAAAACTTTGGAAAACATATTGAAAATCATCTAGAATAACCCATGTAATATCAAATGTTAAAACACAATTGCTTCAATAAGGATGTCTGAAAAAGCCACAAGGAATCATACTATTAAGTATTTACAACCCCCAACCCACCAAAACATCTATAATACATGCATTTCTCTCTTTCTCTCTGTCTCTCTCTGTCTCTGTCTCTCTCTGTCTCTCTCTCTCTCTGTCTGTCTGTCTGTCTGTCTCTATCTCTCTCTCTCTCCCCTTCCCTCCCTCCCTCCCTCTGTGTGTATTTTTTTAATGAATTTTTCTTACTGGGCTGATGGTACTCCATCCAAGAACCAAAGGCTACCTCCAACAAAAACCTCATTACCAGACATGAGAATTCCTCTTTTGAGTCATTGGCCAGGGCTGTTCAAGAGACTCCCCAGACTTACAGCCTTATTGCTGTTACCCTTGGTTGCCCCTCAAAGGTAGAAGGTAAAACCCTATTGTTGAAGACACTATAGCCTTCAGAAACAAGGCCTGGAGACTCCTGAGCTGGAACTGACCTGTATGCCTCCTCCTGAAAGACTAGCTTTCATGGTATCAGAAGCACCACACAAGTTTCCAAAGGAGGGAGGAAACCAACAGTTTTACCCAGCTATATTACCTTTGCTCCACATCATCAACCAGAACAGCACAATAGTGGAACCTCTACCCTGGTGGTAACCAACAGCTCTTTATGTGGACTTAACTGCTCGACAAGAATGATACCATGACTGGAACTGGAAACCCAACTAACTACTCAGTGCTAGTGAAGTCATGGTTATTGGAGGAGAATCTACAATTGCTCTTTTGCTAAAACAGCATAATTGCTAACAATAATCTATAAACATTTGCCCTTATACCCACAGATAAATGTGGTCAACACCCCTCACCAAGAAAACTTCTCTTGTAACAGATGGAGAATACTACAGAAACTCCACCAATCAAAATGCAGAGTTGTGAAGACAAGTCCCAATGGATACATATACAAAATGCTCTTGTACCTAAGACTCAGAGAATGCTGTGGAAGAAGGATGAAAAGATTATAAGAGCCAAAGAATCAAGGACTTTGATGTGAGATTGTGTCTCTTAGTGAGGTCAGATTCTACACCCATAACATCTCATCAATATGGCTAACCAAATGTGAGCCAAACAAAAAAGACACCAGTGGGCATGTCAAAGAGGACAGGGATAAATAAATCCCTGAGGCCTTGATCCTATACAAAGAACTACAGGCAAGCAAAGAAAGCTGGTTGGGGGAGAAATGGTCTTCCTCAGGGAGGAGCACGCTAATCAGTTGTCCAGTGCTAAATGATTAGTCCTGAAAACATACATACAAGTAATATCACAGACACTGAGCAGGTTATATCTGGTAATACACACACACACACACACACACACACACACACACACACACACACATACGTGCAGTAACAATTAATAAAAGAAGAGGTAATGAATTTGAAGGAGAGTAGAGAAGGGTGTATGTCAAATCTCAGAATAAAATACAAAAGAAATCATAATTTTTCTACCCTCCTTGACTAGACCTTTTAAAATATATTTACATTTTTATTTATTCCTTGAGAATTTCATATATTTTTATCATATTCACCCTCAACTCCTTCCTTACTTCTCCCAGATCTAACTCCACCTGGTCTCTTTCTTTATTATTATTTAATAACTCATTGACTCCAATTTGTGCTGTCTGTAAATTCCAGGTGTGGGTTCACCCACTGAAATGTGGTCAACCTACCATGAACCACATTGATTCTCCCTCCCCTAGAAGCCATCAATTGTCCATAGCTTCTCATGGTCTCAGCCTTTAAGTAGGGGTACATGGACTCATTCCTACTCCATTCTAGAATATGGATAGGCTTGATCTTGTGCAGGTCTTGCTCTGGCAACCACAGCTGCTTTGAGTTCATGAGTGCAGTTGTTTTGCCACCTTTGCCATACTAACATGAGATGTGGGAGATGAATAAAAAGCAAAAATTATGTTTCAAAAATCTGTATTTGTGTGTGAAAGTGACAAAGGGCCAGCTGTGTTGTTTTCTCATCAACTTGACACAGCTAGGGTCATCTAGAAAGAGAGAACTTCAACTGAGGAAATATCTCTATCAGACTGGCCTGTAGGCAAGTCTGTGGAGGAATTTTCTTGACTAACGATTGATAGAGCAGGGCCCAGTCCATTGTGGGCAGTGCCACCCCTGGGAAGGTGGTCCTGGATTGTATAAGAAGCAGCTGACCAAGATGCAAGGAGAAAGCCAGTAAGCAGTGTTCCTCCCAATGATGGACTACAATATGATTTAGAAGTGTAAGCTGAAATGAATTCTTTCCTCCCCTAGTTGCTTATGGTCATGATGTTTTCACAGCAGTAGAAACCCTAATTAAGACAAGGTCTACCAACTGATTAAGGGATAATGAAAATGTGGTACCTATACACAATTTAATTTTATTCAGCTATAATGAAAGATGAAAATTATGAAATTTGCAGTTAAATGAATGAAATTAAAAAACATTATACCCAAATAAGGTGACCTAGACCTGGAAAGACAAATGTTGTATGTATTAGCTTATGATTAAATATTTGCTATAACTCAACAACAAAGCCTGGGCCTTTCTTTATTGGGAGAACTTTTATTAATTTGAATTCAATTAAAACTAATTCCATCTCACTATTCATTATCACTCTGTGTAGGTTTCATATGTCATCATGGTTCAATTTTTGTATGTTACATGTTTCCAGAAATATATGTATTTCTTCTAGGTATTGTATAGATGCTTGTAATGATCATTAGTCATATCAATTATATTGTCTTTTCCTTAATCTCTAATTTTATTTGCAAAAGGCTTGTTGATTTGTTTGTCTTTTCAAAAAAATCAATTATTTATTTTAACTTTTATATTTTTACATCTACTTGATTAATTTCTTCTCTTATCATATTTTACACCAATGCCATTCTTTCCAGTATTAAATAAAACATTCCTAAAATTTAGATGGAAGCACAAATGACCCTCAATAGTCAAAACAGTATTAAACAAAGAGAACAAAGCTACTGGCCTGGAAACTTCTAATTTCAAGACATGCCACAGAACCACAGTAATCAAGACTATAGAACAGCAATAAATAAAATCAGACACACAGGCCAATGGAAAAGAATAAAGGTACCACATCTACAGCCCAAGTGATTCCTGACAAAAGTGCCCAAAACTTACACTTACTGCTATACAAATCAACTTAGAGCTTATCACATGCCTAAGGATGACAGACAGATACTATATTAAATTAAGCACAAGCATCTCGTACTAATAGGGAACAGCTGCTTTCTGAGGCCAATGACTATGGGAAGGCTCTGAAATTTCATTTGGATAGTGTCATACAGAAACATATTAAGAAAATATAATATGTTGGAAATTATTATAGAGAAAAAGAAAGTCTACTCCAGTATGAGAGGTTTCCAGTGTAGGTCCTAGAGTGTACTCAGCTGCAAAGGGTGGGGACTGAAACAAAAGAGTTATAGCCTCAGAAAACAAGAACTGTAATTATACCTTTGAATGGAAAGAACTCTATTTAAAATAAAGTGAACAATTCCTGAAGAAGATGTAACAACTGTAAATATTTAAGCCCCAAATTTTGAGGCTTCCAATTTCATAGCTTATCTTTTATGTCCTTTACTGGTTGTTTTATGAAACAACAACAAAGTAAACAATATAAAGAATCAATGAATCTAAGTGATGGTTCTTTGAGAAGATGAAATTGACAGACCACTGGCTCAACTAGCCAAAAGAAAGAAAGAGTATAAATTAAAACAATCAGAAATGAGCAGAGAAACAGTACTATAATAGACACCAAAGAAATTTAAAGTACTCCAAGGGAATACTTTAAAAACCTCTACTCTCATAAGTTAGAAAACTTAAATGGACAAATGTCTAGAGTCATCCAAGCAATCCAAATTAAACCAAAGAAAAGTCATCAATCTAAAAAGACCCACAATAAATGATATTGAAACAGAAATAGAAAGCCTTCTGACTGAAAAAAAAAGTTCAGGACCAGGTTGATTCACAGAATATTCTACTAGACTTTGAAAGAATACCTACAGCCAAACCTTCTTCAACTATTAAAAAAGAAAAACAGAAAGGGCACCCTCAAACTCTTTCATTGAAGCCAGTGTCATGGTAATATCAGATAGAGATACAATATTAAAAGAAAACTCTAATCCAATATCCCTGATCAACATAGATTAAAAAATGCTCAATAAAATACCTGCAAACAAAATAGGGTCATGGATCAAAATGATTATTCTATATGACCAAGTTAGTTTTAGCTGAGGGTTGTAGGGATGGTTTAACACACACAAGTGAATGAATGTAATAAATCATATAAGTGGACTTAAAGAAGGAAATCACATGATCATCTCAAGATTTTGAAAAACTCAACATGTTTTCATAATAAAAGTTCAAGAGAGAATGGGACTAGACCGAACACACTTCAACATAATGCTATATATGAGAAACCTACAGCTAACATCATTCTAAATGGGAAAAAGCTTGAAACAATCCTGATAAAACCAGGAGTGAGACAGGACTGCCCCATCACCCCATCCCTTTTCAATACTGTGCTCAAATCTCCAGCTCAACCAATAGGCAAGACAAGAAAATTAAAAGGACACAAATGGATCAAAAATCTAAATGTGAAACCTGAAACTGAAACTGTTACAAAAAAGCCTATGTGGTACCCTATGTGATACAGGTATAGGAAAGGATTTTTTAAAAAGAACTTCCTCCATTTGCCCAGGAATTAAGGTCAACAATTAACAAGTGGGACCTTATAAAACTAAAAAGCTTCTGTACAGTTAAGAAAACAATTAAGTAAATAATAACCCCATAGAATGGTAGGGAGTTTTTAAATCTGACAGAAGATTAATATCCAGAATACATAAAGAAGTCTAAAATAGAGTCAAGGAAACAATTGACCAAATCAAAATATTGGCTAGGGATTTAAACAAAGAGCTCTCAATTGAAGAAATAAAAGTGACTAAGAAATACCTCAAAAGTGGTCATCATTCTTAACAATTAGGGAAATGCAAATAAAAACAACTGAGACTTCATCTCACCCAGTTAAAATGGTTAAAATAGCAAAACAATTGATCAATGCTAGTGAGGTTATAGAGAAACAGGAACCACATTTGGGAATTGCAAATTGGTGAAGCAAACTCTGGAAATCACTATATAGAACCCTCAAAACGCTAAAAATAAATCTACCATATGACCCAGCTATACCACTCCTTGGTAGATGCCCAAAGGCCTCGACATCATATTCTACAGTTACTTGCTCAGTAATGTTCATTGCTGCCTATTAATAATAGCCAGTAAGTGGAAACAACTAAAAGGCCATTCTACAAATGAAAGTATAATCAAAATATGTTACATATATACTATGGAAAAGTATTCAGCTATAAAGTGAAATCATGAAATTCACAGGTAAGTGGATGGACCTAAAAAAGATCATATTGTGTAAGATAACTTAGCCCTAGAAAGACAAAAGCCATGTTGTCTCTGCAGTTCCTAGCTCTAAATCTTCAGATAAAAATATACAACATAGAATAACCAAACAAATCAGGAAAATATAAAGGGACCATAGTTGGGCCAGGGGGCTTGAGAGATGAATACAGGTGATAGGAAGTGGAAAACAGAAAAATGTGTGTGGGGGGTGTTCCTATTGGGAAGAAAAACGGGAGGGCAATACAGTAGGAGAAAGAAGGATATGGAACAAACAACTCCAAGGTTGTTTGATAAAGCCTCAAGGAATCTTATTTTTAAATTTTTACCAAAAATTATATAATATGCATACACACATATGTATTTGTATATACATACATATACAGATATGTCTCTATGTGTATCTATATATGTATTCATAAATTTTAAAGGGATTTATGCGACTTGGGCTGACATAAGACCCACATATGCTCCCATAAGAACCACAGACTATTAAAATTCCAGTACCAGTATAAGAAACCTCTTTTTGAATGGTTGGTAAGGGTAGTCCAAGAGAATCCCAAAATATTATTGATTACTGATATAGTCTTTGGTTGTCTCTCAGAGGTTGAAAGTAAGCTCCTATACTGAAGACATCATGCACCTAGGACACAGGACTTGAATGATTCAAGGTGGATTTAGCCTGAAAGTCTTCCCATGGTCTAGCTTCAATAGTACCGTAAAATACTATGCAAGTTGCCAAGGGAGGGAAGCAATTAATTATAGTCCTACCTATCTGGAACACCTATGAACAACAACAATGACAAGCATGGCAAGCTATGTGTTAAAGTGAAATAACATACTCATGTTGGTGTATATATAACCACAGATAAGTATAGCTACCACCCTTGATCAAAGAAGCTTCTCTTTACAGCAGATGGAGATCATCACAGAGAACTACAACTGGAAACAATGCAGAGATCTTGGGGAGTCAAGCCCAGTGGATATATCTATATCACATCTCCTGCACCTAAGGGTTGAGGAACATTATGGAAGAAGGGGGTAGAAAGATTTTAAAGCCAGAATATCAGGAAGTCTGCTGTGAAACTGTCTTTCCTAGAAACAGCTGCATAAACAAGACTGAAACAATGGCAATACCAACAGTCATGCTAACACAGAAAGGGTAAAGTTTCAGAGAATACCATCCAAAGACAAAGAAATGACTTCTGGGAAAGGGAGAATTAGCTTTTCCCAGAATGAGCCCCTTTATTGGTTATCCACTATAAAGTGTTCAGCTCTGAAACCATATAAAAACAAACAACAAAAATGGACTCAGCAGGTTGAATTTTAATATTTGTTTACACATATATACATATATTATGCAAAATTAATGATAATAAAAATGAGGTTATCAATTTGAGAGTGGAGAGTGGTATGGGAGGAGTTGCAGGAAAGTTACTTGAGAGGAGCTGGAGGGAGGAAATGGAAGGAGGCAAGTAATATAATTCTATTTTAATTAAAATGTATTAAAAATAAATTAAAAGCTGGGCAGTGGCGGTGAACACCTTTAATCCCAGCACTCAGGAGGCATAGGAAGGTGGATCTCTGTGAATTCAAGGCCAGCCTGGTCTACAGAGTGAGTTCCAGGACAGCCAGAGTTACAACAGAGAAACATTGTCTCAAAAGAACAAAAAAATAAAGAATAAAAAACCAGAACATCCAAATGATGACTTGGTCATGTCGCTTCTGATAATATACTCAAAAGAACCAAAGTCAGTTTATATAGAAATAACCTTGCAGCGTGATGTTTACTGTGGCACTATTCACAACAGTCAAACCATATTTAGCTAAGGTGACCATCCACAGGTGAAAAAAAATGTGGGAAATATACACCATGGAGTTTTATTCAACTACAAAATAGAAAAAAAATTATGTTTGTTAAAAAATGGTTAGAAACAGAGATCAACATGTTAAGTAAAAAATTAGATACACAAAAACAAGAATCACGGAAGCTAGGCAAAGAAAAATGGATGTGAAAGTACAAAGTGAACTCTAGGCACAGGAAAGGAAAAGGAGGGAGACAAGGATTAGGCAGAAACAGTAATACTTAAGTATATGATAAAAGTAACATATATGCAGTTATGGAAATGTCATAATGAAAAACTGTATTATATACAATTATTATAGGCTAGTAAACATGAATGTATATCCTGTACCTATAAAACTAGTAGAAGAAATCAAAAGCATTATAAGATCTGAGTATAATGTCAAACTAAATTCTACACTGCAAATGAAATTATCAACCGAGTAAAGAGGCAATCTATCAAATGGGAGAAAATATTTTCTAGACATTTATATAACAAGGGATTAGTATCTAGAAAAGAAAAAGAATTTGAGAAAAATTTGCACCCAAAATTCAATATTAAAAATGTACAATTGATATATACACTTATCAAAAGAAATATAAATGGCCAAGAAATAAAAACATTAGCCCACCAGGAAAATGAAGTAAAAACTACAATGACTATTATCAGAATAAGCAAACAACAAATGTGGTAAGGATGTAAGGAAAAGGATCCTTATACACTGCTAGTGTGAAGGTCAATTCATACTATTGCAAAAAACATGATGACAGCTCTTCACAAAGATAAAATTGGATTCACTATTAAATATATATTAAAGCAGCTAGACACAAAATTAACTCACAAAAATCAGTAGCCCTTATATACAAATGACAAATGGACAAATGGACCAAAAAAGAAATCAGAGAAATAACACCTTTCACAACAGCCTCTAATAATATAAAATTTACTGGGGTAACTCAAGCCAAGCAAGTGAAAGACTTATATGATTAAAAACTCCATGTCTTTGAAGAAAAAAAATGAAGATATCAGAAGATGGACAGATCTCCCCTGCTCTTGGATTGGTAGGATTAATATAGTAAAAACGGCCATCCTACCAAGAGCAATCTACAGATTCAATGCAAACCCCATCAAAATTCCAACACAATTCTTCACAGATCTCAAAAGGACAATTTTCAGCTTCATATGGGAACATAAAAATCCATGATAGCTAAAACAATCCTGAATGATAGAAGAAGTGCTAGAGGTATCACCCTCCCTGATTTCAAGTTGTATTATGAGTTATAGTAATAAAAACAGCATGGTATTGGAACAAAAACAAACATTTGGTCAATGGAATCGAATTGAAGACCCAGACATAAATCCACACATTTATGAACATCTGGTTTTTGATAAAGAAGCCAGAAACACACACTGGAAAAAGATAGCATCTTCAAAATAGGTGCTCGTCAAACTATATGGCTGCATATAGAGGAATACAAATAGACTGATTGACACGACCTTGCACAAGACTCAACTTCAAATATAACAAAGACCTCAACATAAAACTAGATGCACTGAACTTGATAGAAGGGGAAGTGGAGAATGGCCTTGAACTCACTGGCACAGGAAAAAACTTTCATCAATTAATAAATCTGACCTCATAAAAATGAAAAACTTCTGCGTGGCAAAGGACATCACCATTTGGGCAAAGTAGCAGCCTACACAATGGGAAAAGATTTTTTACCAACTACACATCCAATAGATGTGTAGAACTCAAAAAACTAGATATCAAGACAACAAATAGGCCAATTTAAAAATGGGCTACAGATCTAAACAGAGAATTTTCAAAAGAGGAAACTTAAATGGCTGAAAAACACTTAAAGTTATGTTCAACATCCTTATCCACCAGGGAAATGTAAATCAAAACTACTTTGAGATTTCATCTTACATTTGTCAGAATGACCAAGATCAATAAAACAAGTGACATGTTAGCTGTAAGTCATTAATAAGCAAGCTATAATTCATAGAACAGATAGACAGATAGACAGATATATAGATCTCATAAAAGAGGGAAATAGAATAGTTAAGTTCTAGATGGATGGGGGCTGGGATTGGAGGATCAAGTGGGAAGGGGGAGGAGAGAGGGGTATGAGGGAAGGGAATATGCGGAGAGACAACTAAAGTTAAGGGCTATTTCAGGGGTAGCATGGAAACCTAATGCAGTAGAAGCTTCCTAAATATATATACATATATGAAGAAGATCTAAATGAAATCACCAAATGATGGGGAGACAGAGTTCCCTATTGGACCAAATGAATTTTCCAGCACCAGGATTGGGTTACATCTAATAGAGTTTTTGGCCAAAGGGGTCTGATGAGAACCCTCAAACACAGGCTGTTGTCAAGACTATAGGTTGCTCTCCACAAACTGACAGCCAGGCTTCATGGCTAAAGACAATGCCTACACAACTCACTGAACATGGAGAAATTGACCTGGTGCCTGTATAGAGCCTTTACTCGTACATTCTACAGTCTTTAATACGGGAAGGTACTCTGCATGCTACCAAAAGAGAAAAGTAAACATCAAGCCAGCCACAAATCCTTTGTTCTTCAATGGTGTCCTACTTGCAAGATATGCTAGTGCAATGGTGGCACAAAGCTTGTGAGAGTAACCAACCAATATCTGATTTGACTTAAGGTCCATTCCATAAGATGGTATCCAAACCCAACACTGCTTGGATGGCCCAAAACCAGAGACTAGATAGCTCAGGTAGATACGGTAAAACCAAATACTACTGTTCTTAAAAAACTAAAAAATAAAAAAAAAAACATAATGATAAATTGACTCCTAATGACATTCTGCTATACTCACAGATCAATGCCCTGCTCAGTCATCAGCAGAGGAGCTTCCCCCTGCAGCAGATGGAAACAAATACAGAGACCCATAGCCATATGCAGACAGTGAGAAAGACCTTGGAACACTCATCTTTAAATGGGTTGTCATCATAAAATTCCTCTTCTCAGGGCCCAGGGAACTCTATGGAAGAGGAGGTGGAAAGAGCATAGAAGCCAGAGGGGATGGAGGACACCAAGAAAACAAGGTCCTCTAAATCAACATGATCAAAGCTTGTATGAACTCATAGAGACTGAGGCAGGACACAGAGGACTCGCAATGGTCTACACCAGGTCCTCTGCATATATATCATAGCTTCCAGATTAATGGTTTTATGGGATTTCTGAGTGTGTGAATGAGTGGGTGTCTGATTCCTGTGCCTTCTCTTGGGGCTCTTTTCCATCTGTTGGTTTGCCTCGTCCAACTTCAATGTGATGGTTTTGCTTTATTTTATTATATTTTATTTTGTTATGTTTTGTTGTTATCTCTTAGAAGCCCAATCTTTTCTAATGAGGGACAGAAAAGGAGTAGATCAGATGGGAGGAGAGGTAGGGGAGAGCTGGGAGGAGTAGAGGGAAAGGAAACTGAAATCAGGATTTATTATGTGAGAAAAGAGCCTATTTTCAATAAAAGGGAAAATATAGCTATTCTGCTCTTACATATATATTTAAGAGAAACAAATCAGCATAGCAAGGAGATAGACATATATTTAGGGTTACTGTTGCATTCTTATAGTAACTTCTCAGCTTTTCAGCTACTATGGACTCTACCTAGGTACTCATCAGTAGATGAAGGAGTGGAGAAAACAAAAGGTGTATCATTTAGCAATAAAGAAGTATTAAATCAAAATGATAAAGGTAACACTATCCTGTTTCAATTTTGTTTTATGTCTGCCTCGTTACTTCTTAGGCTTCCATCCCCACCAACAGCCTTCTCTTCCTTGGCAATGCTTCAGAGACTGTCTATAACCTTGACCATGGTCCAAACATATTATGCAGTGTCTGAAAGATGAAGCTAAGCCTTGCAAAGAAAGTAGATATTCCTAGGCTGCTCAAAATCCCTCACTAATGTAAACCCTCTCTTGAGTACTGATCTAATTATGGTTTTGTCTTTAAAAATGCTGTACATGAGCTTGGGTACCAACAGACTTTTCAGAGGTAAAAGACTGCTTTTAGTCTGCTCATCAATAAAAAAACAACTCAAAACTTTTAATTGGCTTAATCAGTGTGGTTGTCAATAACTATCTTGTATGGATTATTTCAAAATCTTGTCCTATGCAGCAACATGGGTATAATGGAGGTTGTAAAGTTAAATAAAACACACACAAACTAGTGCTGTGTGCTCTCAGTTTAATTAAATAAAATCAACCTAAATACTGAACTGTGATTATGTGAGGCAGAAGAGGGAGAGACAGAAGTAAGGGAAGCAAGATTTGCTGTAGCACACTGTATGTATGTATTGGAATATCAACTGAACTCCAGTCATATACACATATATAGTGAATACATTTGAATAAAAGTAAAATTTAAAAATATATTTATATTGATATGAGAACTGAAGGTGGATACAACATGACATATAAATTTATCGAGAGTAAAAACTTAAAAGTAGTATCATTACATTATAAATCTTAATTATCATGAAGAATAAACATTTCTCCTCTGTTAAATAAATACAAATACTTAAACATAAGTATGTGCTTATGCTTGCACTAGCATGCAACATTTTGATAAAAATAAGCATGCTGAAGTATCTGCTTACCAGGACTTCCTCCATCAAGAAAATTTGGGTTCCTGGGTTGTATAGAAGGATGATTGGGAAAAAGAGATCTTGTTTTCCAGCCTATTTTGTCTGGCCACCAGATGGTCCTCTGCATGCTGACAAAACGCAAATGATATTTTACCTGAAAGTATTAATAAGAAGTCATAGATATTAAAAACCAAAAAGAAACTTAAAAGCAAATGTTAGCAATAAAGTTACATCCCAAAAAAAAACCATGTGACTTGAAGGATGAAACTAATATGATAATTCTGAGTGCCTAGAATTCACAATGGACAAGGTAGAGAATGTATAGATACACTAGAATTCTACTCAAAATACAGAAAACATACAAAAGAAAGATATACATGAAAAGATTCTCAAGGGCATGCAATGAAAGAAATGTAAATTTACACCACAGAAATACAAGCTACCTTTTTAAAACTTATATTGGCAAAATAAAAAGCTGAGCAATAAATATGTTTGTAGAACTATAGACAAACAGGCACTTGAATCCAATCCTTATAGGATGAATGAAAGATGGCACACCAATAGAGAATCAAGCAATATCTAAGATATAACAGATGCATATACATTGTCCTAATCCATCATATGCTTGCTATAATATAGATGAAAATACTAATAACTTGTGTGGGTTCAATAAAGAACAGAGACAATTCTCCAAGATGTAAGCCTGAATGGCCTAGGCAAAGGGTCCAGCCTCTGATGAATGGCCCAGAGCACGTAACCTCCAGGTAATTTACTGAAGAAAGGCACTACCCACTGATACAAAGGTTACTTAATGAACAGAATTTCCAGAGTACAATAATCCCTAATTTTAGCTGAACAACTTGATGCTGTTTTATGGACAATGTCAAGACAACATCCAGTAGGAAAAACAACAACAACAACAAAATAACAAATTTACAAAATCCCTGAAACAGCAATGACCATAATTAAACTAATGAAAAATTTTAAGGTAATTAATTTTACACACAGTTTAAAGAATTAACAAATCTGGTGTAAGCTTAGAATATTTCCACTAACAAAGTAGACATATAGTATATATAAAACCAGGGTGAGAATATTAATATAATTCTGTAAACTTATTCAGAATTCCTAAAGTATGTATGTCTATAGATATCTGTGTATAGGTTGTACACAAAATTTTCTTACACGTGGAGTGCCCCATATCCATCACCACAGTAAAGATGCCAAACAGTTCCATCATCCCTCTTTTTATGGTATCTAAGTCCAGGAAAGCAGAAGTTGATTTTTCACTTTAAAAATGTTTATTATTGCTGGGCAGTGGTGGTATACACATTTAATCCCAGCACTTGGGAGGCAGGGGCAGGCAGATCTCTATGAGTTGGAGGCCAGCCTGGTCTACAGAGTGAATTCCAGGACAGCCAGAGTTACAACAGAGAAACTCAATCTAGGAAAAAAAGAAATAAAAAGAAAAGAAAGAAAAAAAAAGAAAATGTTTATTATTGAAAAATCTTACCTAAATTAAATAACAACTATTAATTTTGGAAGACTGGTATTTTTTTCTCAGCATAATTCCCTAGGGATGTATCTAAATAGTTTATGCATTTTTGTTGCTATGCAATGCTTTTCTTTTTATTGTTGCTTTAGTAGTTTTTTTCTGATATACATGCACAAGAGTTGAAGGACATATTACTGTTAACAATTACTAAATATCATAAACAAGACACAGCTGTGCAAGAGTGTCTTGGTTAGGGTCTCTGTGAAGAGACACCATGACCCAGCAACTCTTATAAAGAAAAGCAGTTAATTGGGACTAACTTACAGGTTCACAGATTTAGTCCATTGTCATCATGGCAGGAAGCATGGCAGTACACAGGCAGACATGCTGTTGGAGAGGTAGCTGATTGTTATACATCCAGATTGGCAGACAGCAGGAAGAGAGGTGAAACTGGGCTGGGCTTGAGCTTCTGAAACCTCAAAGCTTACTCCCAGGGACATACTTCCTCCAACAAGGCTACACCTCCTAGTAGTGCCACTTCCTATAGGCCTATGGGAGCCACTTTCATTCAAACCAACACAAGGAGTAGACAAGTAGACAACTTGCCTCAGACAAGAAGCCTGTTTTATATTATAGAAAGTATTGGACACTGGACTGATCTATGGGTCTTTTTCCCTCACTCATCCAGCAAGCCTGAGAGGAGAAACTGAAAAAAAAAAAAACTTGTCAAATCTCAGTCTGTGGCCAGGTGTGGTGCACATGTCTTTAATGCCAGCATTCAGGAAGCAGAGATGGCTTATCTCTGAGTTTGAGGCCAGCCTGATCTACACAGAGAGGTCCAGGACAGGCTACCCAGGGCTGCACAGAGAAACCCTGTCTTCAAAAATAAAAACAAAAAAAGAAAAACTCTGCAATGCATCAGTTTAGGAGGAATCCCATGTTAATCATAGACCCTAGTGAAGAGGATACAGTCCATGTAGTTAACAATAACACACACAGACTCTGTCCTCAGAGCTAGAACATGAGGGCATGAGAACTAAGGCATGGAAGCTGAATTGGACCACAGTAAAAAAGTGTTTACTTTCTACAAGTAAAGATCTATGAGTGAAATTTATACTTTCCATCCCTACAACCTAAGCTGTGTTCAGTTAAAAACTTTTGTTTTAATAACTTGGAGGAATAACTATAATGGAAAGATAGTACTGCGCCCACTGAGAATTGTATGATTATCACATAATCACATTGAGTCACTCACAATTGTGTGCCAGCAAATAATGAAGCATCTATGAAAGGGGAAAATGAATCATGATTAATATGAAGAGCTAAGGCTGCCATTAGAAAATGAATGGCAATTGAGTTCCATTATGAATGAAATAAGGCATTTCCCGGGGCATCTCATAATCCTTGTTACACAAGTGAGTACTTACAACACAGATGGCCTAACAACTAAGGGCTTAAGATAGGCACGGCTCACCTAACTGGGAAACCATGCTAGACACTCTGCATTGTTGGCTAACAGTGACTTGAATTTAGAATTAAATATTAAAAACAAACATTATATTAAAATCCCCATTGAAAACCTACAGAACTGAACACAAGCAAGGAGCTCAGTGTAAAATATTTTTCTTTTAAAATGTGTGTAACTGTTTTCTTAAAGGCTGCTGGCATTTCTAAGCTCTGCATCTAAGCTTTGAATCCTTTTGTACCTGTTACTTTTTTACTCATAACTGGACTCCTAGTAGAACTCTACCCGCTCTGGTTCCTCTTCTCTTGGCAGATACTGAAAAGATCCTAACTTGTAACTTTTTTGTTCCCTACTTCTTTTTCTCTTTAACTATCTGTCTTTATCTGAGCCTTGTTTCTGCCTGCTTTTCCTATAATCAGCTTTTGGAGCTTACTTTTTCCTGACACCATCTCTATGCTCAGTCTTCCCAGATACCACCCACACTGGTGCTCATTATTCCCATCACCACTCCAAATGTCTTCCAATGGACATACTCTCTCTTAAATACCTCCCTCCAAGCTGTTCCCAGAAGTCCAAGCATCATGTAACCATAAGGAAGGCTGCACAGCACAAAAAACCTTGTGGCAAATCTTTCCCTTATAGCTCAGCACCATTGTAGACCCAGTCAGTGAACTGACCAGCCCCCCTCAACCACCCGGGAACCCAAGCAAGGAGCTCAGGACCACTGTAGACCCAGAGGACTGAGCAGGTGAGATAGCTACCTGCAATACACTTGGTTCTGTCATCACAATAAACTCCTCTGAAGCCCCTCCCCACTCTCCTCCAGTCCTGCCCTCTCTGCCCATGAACCCAAGCAAGGAGCTCAGCGCTACTGTAGACCCAGCCAGTGGACTGTCCAGCAAGGAGCCCACCACTATCTTAGATCCAGCCATCAGACTGACCAGAACCAGCCAATATATTCACCAAAGAGGTCCTGCTGGATCAGAGGCCAAGTTGGCCACCAGAGCTCCAGTCCTCAAGTCAGGTGGAGACTCCCAGCTTTATAAGAGGCCACAGAGGACAGAAGCCAAGAGAAGAAACAAAGAGGAAAAACATATCAAGGAACAAAATACTCATCCAATAAAGACAAACACAGGAATTAGACACCTAAACCTACAACCACCCTAATCTCAGATGCCTAAATAACAACATAAGGGTACAATCAATAAGAGCAGGGCAATATGTCATCACCAAAATTCAACTATCCTACTACAACAAGACCTGATCACCCTGACACAGCTGAAACACAAGATAAAGATCTCAAAACCAATATTATGAAAATAATAGAGGCCCTTAAGAGGGAATGAATAAATCCCTCAAAGAAACAGACAAAAAGACAAAAGGCAATGGAAGGAATTGAGTAAATTCATAAAAGGAAACCAGGAAAACACAAACCCTAAACATACAGAACAAAAAAAGAGTATTAAATGCTGCAAGAGAAAAAAGGAAGTAACATATAAAGGTAATCTATTAGAATCCCACTCAACTTCTCAATGGAGACTCTAAAAACCAGGAAGGGCCTGGACAGATATGCTACAGACTCTAAGAGATCACAGATGTCAGCCAGATTACTATGTCCAGCAAAGCTCTCAATTACCATAGATGGAGAAAACAAAATATTCAATGACAAATCCAAATTCAAACAATATATGTCCACAAATCCAGCCCTAAAGAAGATACTAGAAGGAAAACTCCAACCCAAGGTTAACTACACACATGAAAACACAGGAAATAAATAACTTCAACCCACCAGAATCAAAAGAAGGGAGACACAAATACTCACACAGGCTCATGCAATTACACACACACACACACACAACCAACAACTACAAAATAACAAGACCTAACAATCATTTGTCATTGATATCTGTCAACATCAATGGACTCAATTCTCCCCAAAGAAGACACAGGCTAACAGAATGGATGGGAAAACAGGATCCATCCTTCTGCTGCATACAAGAAACTCACCTTAACATCAAAGATAAACATTGCCTCAGAGTAAAGGGCTGGGAAAAATTTTCCAAGCAAATGGACAAAAGAAGCAAGGTGGAGCAGCCATTTTAATATCTAACAAAATAGACTGCAAACCAAAATTAATCAAAAGAGATGGAATGCTGGGAACCATAATATCCTGGCAACAGATGCTGTCTATGTGACAGGGACTCCAGACTCCTGAAGCCATAGGATTGTGGCTCACCAGCTAATTTGCCCCTTCCCTTATACTAGCTGCAAAGAAGTCTCTCATCAATATAATGTCTGCATGACCTATAGTAAAAATTCAAATTCATCCCTGAGCTGGCTATTGCTGACTGGGAAAGAAACGCTGTGATTTCAGCTCAAAGTAATTGTAACAACCTTGCTGACCTTCAAGTCCTGGCATGTGTGAGAACTATTCATGCTTACTGCAGGCACATCGTAAAAAACTATTCCTGGCCAAATGCTGACCTCCATAGAAAGGGATAGAGTCTAGACAGAAAGCCAATATATCTGGGAATACAAATAAATAATTCACCCCTGAAGAGTGCCTGCCCCTTGCTTATGTAGAAAATAGTAAGCCTGTACAGACCTAGTATAGAAATAGACAAAAAAGGCAGTTTGAGACTGCCTGAGATACAGCTAGCCTTCTAAATCAGTAATAGCCAATAGATAAGGAAATTAGTATTAGGAATTTATGGCTGTGATCTGGGTGAATAGATATACACAAAAAAGCCTAAAAACCATAAAACTTTCCCTTTGGCACCTCCACACCCTTTCTGTCCTCGTCTGCCCAAGATAGTTGCTACGATAATTTATCCAGCCTGACACCCAGGTATCCATTAATGAAACCATTGTGTTAAGAAGTCTTCTTACTAAAAATAAATCATGAAGATGAGGGCTTTCAGTTGCAGTCTGTGAAGGACATTCCTGCATATGTTGTATCTATGCAAATTCTTTTAATATGTGCTCCACACCTGCAAACTGTTAAATAAACAAAAGCATTGTGTTCACTATTTAAGCTATAGGAACCTTGCCTCTAAGAGAGAGAATTCCCCCAGAGAGAAAGGACTCTACCAGAGTGAGGATTTTCCTCTCTGGAGAAAAGTGCACGTTGCCAACTTTCCTTCTAAAGTGCTTGTGCGAGTCATTCTTTCTCAAAGCATGTCTATGCTTGTCATTTAAAGTGTGATTGTGTATGCCATTTGGTCCCAGGAAGAATGAGTGTCTGTGCTTGTTTGTCATTCACTGCCTCATTTTCCTCTGTTGGGTGACCCTGAACCATATTTGACTGCAAGAAGCAGGCCCTCCACAATGGAGAAGGACACCTCATATTCATCAAAGGAAAAATCCACCAAGACAACACTTGAATTCTAACCATCTACGCACTTAACACAAGGGCTCTCATGTTTGTAAAAGAAACATTGCTAAAGCTTAAAACACACATTTGCCCACACACACTGATAGTAGGAGATTTCAATACCACACTCTCAACAATGGACAGGTCAACCAGACAAAAACTAAACAGAGAAACACTGGAGCTCAGAGATGTTATAAACCAAATGGACCTAACAGATATATACAGAACATTTCATCCCCACACAAAAGGATATACCTTTTCCTTACCACCTCATGGAACCTTCTCTAAAATCGACCATATACTAGGACACAAACAAAGTCTGAATAGATACAGGAAAGGTGAATTAACCCATGTATCCCATTAGACCACCATAGATTAAAGCTGGATTTCAACAACAGATACAACAGAAGACTTACAAACTCATGGAAACTGAATTAACTCCCTACTGAATGTCTATTGGGTCAAGACAGAAATAAAGAGAGAAATTAAAGATTTTTTTTCTAGAATTCAATGAAAATGAATCTACAACATACCCAAACCTATGGGACACAATGAAAGCAGGGCTAAGAGAAAAATTCATAGCACAAAGTGTCTACCAAAAGGGAGTGATCACATAATAGCAAATTAATAGCCCCTCTGAAATCCCTAGAACAAAAAGAAGTAAGCACACTCGAGAGTAGTAGATGGCAAGAAATAATCAAGCTGGGGGCTGAAATCAATAAAACAGAAACAAAGAGAATAATGCAAAGAATCAATGAAACAAAGAGTTGGGTCTTTGAGAAAAATCAACAAGATAGACAAACTCCTATCCAAACTAATCAAGAGATGGAGAAAGAATAACCAAATCAACAAAATCATAAATGAAAAGGGGAATGAAACTACAGACACCAAGGAAATCCAAAGAATCATTAGGTTATACTTTAAAAATCTATTCTTCACAAAATTTGGAAATCTGAAAGAAATGGATAATTTTCTTGATAGATACCACCTACCACTTTTAAATCGAGACTAGATAAACAATTTAAACAGACCTATAACCCCAAGGAAATAGAAGAAGTCATTAAAGTCTCCCAACCAACAAAAGCCCAGGACCAGACGGCTTTACTGCAGAATTCTGTCAGACCTTCCAAGAAGAATTAACACCAATATTCCTGAAATTGTTCCACAAAATAGAAGCAGAAGGAACACTGTCAAACTTATTCTATGAGGCAACAATCACCCTGATACGGAAACCACACAAAGATTCAACAAAGAAAGTAAATTACAGACCAATTTCCCTCATGAACATAGATGCAAAGATACTCAATAAAATACTTGCAAACCGAATCCAAGAACACAAGATCATCCACCATGATTAAGAAGTAGGTTTAATCCCAGAGATGTAGCGATGGTTCAACATAGGAAAATCAATCAACGTAATCTACCACACAAACAAACTGAAAGGAAAAAAAACAAACAAACCATGATTATCTTACTAGATGCTGAAAAGGGCGTTGACATAATCCAACATCCCTTCATGTTAAAAGTCTTGGAGAGATTAGGGATACAAGTGACATACCTAAACACAATAAGAGCAATTTACAGCAAGCCCAAAACCAACATCAAATTAAATGGAGAGAAGCTCAATGCAATTCCACTAAAAGAAGGAACAAGACAAGGTTTTCCCCTCTCCCCATATCTATTCAATTCAATGTCTTATTGGACAACTAAAGGAAATCAAGGGAATACAAGTTGGGAATGAAGAAGCAAAGTGTCTTTATTTGCAGTTTATAGAAGTGACCCCAAAAATTCTACCAGGGAACTTCTACAGCTGATAAACAACTTCAGCAAAGTCACAGGCTACAAGAACAGCTAAAAAATAATCAGTTGCCATCCTATATACAAATGACAAATGGACTGAGAAAGAAATCAGGGAACCAGTCCCCTCTACAATAGCCACATATAAAATATCTTGGGGTGACTCTAGCAAAACAAGTGAAAGTCTTGTATGATGAAAAACTTCAAGTCTTTGAAGAGAGAAATTGAAGATGATCTGAGAAGATGTAAAGATCTCCTATGCTCCTAGATTGGTAGGATCAACACAGTAAAAATGGCCATCTTACCAAAAGCTATCTACAGATTCAATGCCATCTCTATCAAATTCCCAACAGAATTCTTTACAGACCTTGAAAAGATAATACTCGACTTCACATGGAAAAAAAAGCCCAAGATAGCAAAAATAATCTTGAAAAATAAAATAACTTCTGGAGGTATCACTATTCCTGATTTCAAGCTGTATTACAGAGCTATAGTAATAAAAACCACATGATATTGGTATACAAACAGATATGTTGATCAATGGAACTGAAGATCCAGACATAAATTTACACAGTTATGGACACCTGATCTTTGATAAAGAAGCCAGAAATATACAATGGAACAAAAAAAGCATGTTTAATAAATGGTGCTCGTCTAACTGGATGTCTACATGTAGAAAAATCCAAATTGATCCACACTTATCACCATGCTTAAAAATCAAGTCCAAGTAGATCAAAGACCTCAACATAAAACTGGACATACTGAATATGATAGAAGAGAAAGTGGGGAAGAGCCTTGAACACATTGGCACAGGAGACAACTTTCTGAACAGAACACCAATAGCTTAGGCACTAAGATCAATGATTAATAAATGGGACTTTAGGAAACTGAAAAGCTGTAAGGCAAAGGACACTGTCAACAAGACAAAACAGCAGCCTATAGAATGGGAAAATCTTCACCAACTCCACTTCTGATGGAGAACTAATATGCAAAATATATAAAGAACACAAGACATCAAGAAAGCAAACAATCCAATTAAAAAATGGGGGTATAGATCAAAAAAGAATTCTTAAAAGAAGAATCTCAAACTGCTGAGAAACACTTAAGGAAATGTTCAACATCCTTAGCCATTAGGGAAATGCAAATCAAAACCACTTTGAGATTCCATCTTAAACCTGTCAGAATGACTAAGATCAATAACAGAGAGGACAGCTCATGCTGGTGAGGATGTGGAGCAAGAGGAACACTCCTTCACTGATGGTGGGAATGCAAACTTTTGCAGCCACTATGGAATTCAATATGGTGATTCCTTAGGAAATTGGAAATCAACCTACCTCAGGATCCATCTATACCACTCCTGGGCATAAACCCAAAGGATGTTCTTTCCTACCAGAAGGACACTTGCTCAACTATGTTCATAGATGCTTTATTTATAATAGCCAGAAGTTCCAAATGACCTATATGCCCTTCAACTGAAGAATGGATGAAGGAATTATGGCACATTTACACAATGGAGTATTACTCAGCTATTTAAAAAAACGACTACACGAACTTTGCAGGCAAATGGATAGAACTAGAAAAAATCATCCTGAGTGAGGTAACCCAGTCACAGAAAGGAAAACATGGTATGCACTCACTTATATGTGGATACTAACTGCTGAGCAAAGAGAAAGGCAGTAGTATCCACAGACATAGAAAAACTATGTAACAAGAAGGATCCTAGTTAGAACACATGGATTTCCCTGGTAGGGTGGAAATTGAACAGAGGGTGCAAGTGGGGTGGAGGAGGATGGGAATGGGAGCAGAGGGTACCAGGAGGAGGAGAGAAATGGAGGGAGAAAATATATGGAGAGATGATAAGAATTAGGAGACAATTAGAGGCTGATCAGAAGATCTAGTATAGAGGAAATTTACAGGAATCTACAAAGGAGACTCTATCAAGAATCTCTAGTAATCAGGGATAGGGAGCCCTAACAGGCCATCTCCTGCAGCCAGGCAAGGTTTCCAGTGGTAAGATTGGAATACAATCCCAGCTATAAAACCTCCGGCCTGTGGCCTATCTGCTCTGCAAGATTCTCCTTGACAAGAGAAAGGTAGAACTCCATACCAAGGGAGGAAAACCATGTCTGAAACTGCAGAACAGGTCAGGATCTAGAGACTAGATAACCCGGGTGAGATTTCTAATGATATTATGCTCTGCTCACAGATCAGTGCCAAACTCAGTCCTCACCAGAGAGCTGCCCCCAACAAGCACCCAAGAGGAGCATCTGGAGATGCCTAGGGCCAAATATTGTGCAGATATCAGGGAACCTGCACGGAAGATGGAGAGGACGGATGGTGGAAACTAGAGGGGCTAAGGACACCAGGAAAACAAGCTCCACATTGTCAACTGATCAGCATTCTTAGGTGCCTACAGAGACTGAAGCCATAGACATGGAACCTGTAATACATCTCATGGCTATCTATATTGGTGTCCTTGAAAGAAATTCCAACAGGCTGGAATGTTGGTGTCTCTGGCCATTTTACCAACCTTTGAGAGCCTTTTTCTCCTGCCTGGTTGCCTGGCTGACCTTTTATGTAGGGATTAGTGCCTGTCCTCATTGTATCCTATGCCATGTCCCAATTATGCCATAGCCCTGGGGGAGACAGTTCTTAACTGGGGAGAAGAGGGGATGTTTTTGGGTGGTGATGGTGGGTAGATCTGGGGGAGAGGGAGGTAGATCTGGTAATAGATGGAGGAGGGGGCCCAGGTTGTATTCTATAAGTTGCACGAGAGAAGAAAAATTAAAAAAAAATAAAAACCTATGGAAGTGTCTGTGTTCCCAAAAAACTGTCTGTCTACTAAAATACTCACAAATTATTATAAAAGACTGAAAGGGGGAATTACAACTGCAAGCTGAGTGAAAGTTCAGAGAAGCAGCCCCATGTTAAAGAAAATCATGTGGCCAAAGTCCCAGAAGCAGAAATATATGGTATCTGTATGGAGCTTCTCACGTAAATAGTAAAAAATTGCAATTGCAGATGTAGGAAAGGAGACACATCTGGATGGCCATAAATCTTGTGCCAAATACTGTACATAAGCCTATGTAAGCCACTAGAATTTTAAATTTTGTTTTGTTTTTCAAAATGTATTATTATTACTGTGTGTGTATATATGTATATGGTAAGACACAGAGAGAGAGAGAGAGAGAGAGGAAATAGCAAACTCACAGGTGTATATATGGTGTGGTCAGCATGTGGAGATCAGAGGATAACTTTCAGGAGTCACTTGTCTCCTTCCACTGTGGGTTCCAAGGATCAACCTCAGTTTGTCTGGCTTTCAAGGCAAGCACTTTTACCTTTGGAGCCATGTCAAGTGCCCACACTATAGTGTTTTACTTATGATAATGATATGATCTCATCTGAGGTTGAACAGGTTCACTGTGATATTCACCTAGATAAATAAATGATTTTGTAGGAAAATAAACTAACAGAATTGTTATCTATTAGTTTATATTATAAATATGGTCATCAACAGATACTATAGCATTCACTTAGAAAACTACCAAAACAAAGCTGTCAAGATGGCATAGGGGATAAAAGTCCTCATGGTGCAAGCCTGAAAAACCAAGTTTGTTCCAAAAACCCACAGTGGAAGGAGAGAATGGACTCCCCAAAGGTATTCTTTGACCTCCACATGTGTGCTGTGGCTATGGTTGAATGCCTGTGGTCTCGGTCTTTCTCTCTCTCTCTCTCTCTCTCTCTCTCTTTCTCACACACACACACACACACACACACACACACACACACACACATCGTACACAATAAATAAATAATAAAATTTTAGAAAGGAAATTATCAAAATAGGCTAAGCACTAGAGAAAATATATGTGAATTTTAGCATTGGGAATTTCATTAAAAAATTTGGAGAATAAACTGCCTGTAAGTAGTGAGAGTGAAACAATGAAGATACTCTGAACCAATGTATGTTCAGAAAATTCACATGTGCCTAAAACCACATCAACAGATACACAGTTTTATGCTGGAGAGAGAAAGCTGGCATAAGTAAATGGAACCATGAAAATATGGGATAGACATTAAGATTATATGGATCCTACTTCTACCTTCTGATAAGCACCAGTCTTAGAAACATAGGCTGGCTCAATCTCTAGATGCTATAGATTGGTCACTTATTTCTATAACCACCAGGATGAGATGCTTATAAAATTTGCTAGAAACTCCAAACTCAAAGCACTGCTCTTTCCTCTTTCTGAAGATAACACCAGCTTCTCTTCAGTCCTGATATCCTAAGACTGAACTGATACAGTTAAGTCTTCAAGTTTTCTGGAGATTTATGAAAGGAATTATATTCTGTCTTTCGTTCAAAAAAGGATTTCTGAGTTCAGGTGTCTTCTAACAAAAATGCCTCTTGACTTAAAACACATCTTTACCACCCTGTATGGACTACAACAAGTGCTGGTTGATTAAGGCTCCCCTTTAGTCTACAGTTCTCTTCTATACTTTTTGTGTAGTTGTGGCCACAATAACTGACAGAAACAATTTCAAGGAATAAATATTTATTTTCACTCACTTTCAGACACTTAAGGAAGGCATGACAGAGCAGAGCAGTTCACATTGTAGCCAAAAAACAGAAAGGGGAAATGCCAGGACTCTGATGGTTTTCTCTTTTCCCTTTTTGATTCTGTCTGCGCAGCCCATGGGATACTGCTCTGCATATTTAGGGTGGGTCTTCTTCCCTTTGTCAATCCTTTCTGAAAATACCCTCACAGATTTCTTAGGTGATTCTAAATCTAGACAAGTTGATAGGTGAACTATGGCAAAGGGTAAACAGAGCCTCATAGACACATGGATCAATGCAAACCATCTAGCATTCATGTTGTTGTGTTGTTATAGTCCCAGAAGAAAGAAGAAAATGTTGAAAGTAAATTCAAGCTGATAACTTACAATCATGCTCCCTTATAATCAGTAATACGTATAAAGGCATTAAGTCACTCACAGATGCATTAATATTCTTGCTTTATTACATATTACTAGTTTGTTTTCAGGAATGATACTTTTTTTCATTTGCAAAACTGTGCTAATAGTAATCAATTCATTAAAAATCCTAGAAGTTAAAGGCACTACTATGAGAACACAACTTATTTGAAAATCGTAGGTAAAATTTTCTTACCTGAAGTGGCAGAGGATCAGTTTTGCTTTTAAAACCACAGTCAAAGACAACAGCAGCCAGCATTTTCTGAGACTTGTAATCAAACAGAAGGTACTTCTCAAACTCAGCTTCTGAAGAAAAACCTTGAACTACAGAGAGACAAAATTGTCTCCTTAAATAAAAATATCTGATAATCCTGTTTGAGAGGTGAGATACTACTTTATACAGACAAAAACCTATTAAAATATTGTCAATTTTATAACCTTTTTTTTAAAAAATATTGACATGAGGAGCTAATGGATGTTTGGTACAAAATCTTTTAGGAGTTCTGTAAAATTTTACCATGAAAAAGATTATGTGATGTTAGATGAACTGGTATTACAATGTGTATCCAACAAGGACAACCTATAGTGGAGTTCAGAGACTTAGATTACAGCTTCTTTGGAGGTGATAACAATACTCTAATTGATTATAGTAGTGCTTGCACCACTCCAAGTATACTGAGATTCACTGACTCATACATTAAATAGACATATGGAATATTTGAGAGGTATATTGTGTTTCTTGATATTATATAAAGCCATTTCAAAAGATAGTACTTCAAATTATACCTTAGAAAGGAAAGCTCATTTGGTAACAGTGTGATGGTAACAAGGAAAGAATTAGTGAAGACAGATCAATGAAATTGCCCAGCCTCAGCAGCAGAGTGAAAGGAGATTGGAAAAAGTTGAACAGAGCCCACATCTAGCATGAATGCTGTAACAGTTCCAGAAGAAAGAAGAAAATATTGACAGTAAATTCAAGAATTATTTTTAAATTACCTAAACTAAATGAAATACAAAATTTTGAAGACTCAAAAGGACCAGATCCTCACCTGGCCCTGATGCTAACAACAAAACAGTCAAGTTTGGCAGCCTATATAGTCTAAAACACCCACCAGAAAAGTATAACCAAAATGAAAATGATTGGCATGTTTCTTAAATAGTCTCCTGGGTAGGTGCTGAAATTTATACCATCCCTGCCCCTCTTTTTAACTGTAATAATTTTTTCTCTTAGAATAAACTTCAGCTTTGATTGACTTTCAAAAATGTATTTGTGAGTTACAATATTGCTGGTATAGTTCTAATTTATATAGAATTGAAAGCTCCATGGTTGAGGACATAGCTTAGCAGAAGGCTTACCTAGCATGTGTAAGACCTCTAGGTTCAATCTCCAGCACTGCAGACAAACAAACAAGCAAACAAACAAACAATCCTCAAGCCCCCAAACCAACTTCTGAAAACTACAACCTAAGGAGAAAATGTTAAGGAACCTCTTTTTTTTTTTTTTTGACATTAAAGTAAGGTAGGAAAATACCACTTTTAAGTCAACTGTAAGAAACAAAGTATGACTATTTTAACTTCAAGATAAAGGACTTCTGTATTATGTAACAGGAATCCAAATAGCTCACATCTTTTTTCATGATCAAGAATTTTGTATCATGTCTCAGGAATCAACGAGTCTACATTATAAAGATTTTTTCACATTCTCTCCTAAAGGTGTCACCATTTTACATTTGTGTCTACGATCCATTTTTCAGTTAATTTTACAGAAGACATGGATTTTCAATGTTTCAGCTATCGGTGTCCAGTTGTTCCAGGACTATTTGTTGAACAGGCTTTTCTTTCACTACACCCTATTGCATCATTGCCAAGTCATTCTGGCATCTTAGTGTAACCGCTCTACTTCTGGGTTCTCTGTTCTCTCATTGATTTGTCTATCTCTCTACTAATTCCATGTTGATATATTTGTCATCATCACATTGCAAGTATTAACAGTAAACAGGATACCCTCAACCTTATTTTTCACATTATTTTATTTTTACAAAATGTAGCAGTATTTTATAGAAAACTTGAATGTCTAACCTTTCACAGTGGTGTTGAGAGTCCTCTTCATACTCTCAATGATCTCTGTTACCACATCAATATCAGAAGGTATGTAAACCAATTCCCACTCCGTGGGATCTTTGATGAAAGTAGGCAAGGTAGAAATGGATTGAGGAGGGAAATTATAAGGTCCAGTAGTACTTAAACCAGTAAGTGCACGAAACATCAACAGCATTATCACAAATAATAATGCTGCCAAGACTTCTGTTATTGAACTAATGATCTGCCTCCTCTAAAGAGGAAAAAAGACATGTTAGTGATTAGCTTAAGAGTACACATTCAATGTAAATGAGAGTTTTATTATATTTTTACTTCTGCACCACCATAGGATAAAGGGTAGATGTCAGAGCCTGACTTATGACTTGTCAGCCATTCAAAGTATGGTATATATTCTACGAATTCAATTCTCACAAATAATCTTATAGATGCCATAGAACCCAGATGTATCCTCATTATAAATTATACTGTGTTGTTTGTACATGTTGAGAGTGGACTATGGGAGCAGGGAGTCCCTTCTTCATACTTGAGCATGTTTACCTCTAGTATCCTCCCAGACTCCTTGTCCTGGGGAAGGCTGGCATCCCAACACTGTGGCAAAGAGGAAGGAGAATAACAAACAGCTAATGGTATTTTTGCCTTGAGAACAGGTAGAAAGTAAACCATTTCCAATTGAAGTTGCTGTTGTTTATCTCACATTATAAATATACCTATGCTGGGAATGAGAAGCCAGAAGCTCATCCACACAGAGGACTTCTGCCTTGGACTCTCCCAGTCAGGCATTCCAGCATGGCTGTCTAAACAGTCGTTGCCCAGTCATTTCTGCTGGATGTTGTAAGGACCAGATTTGAATGTTTTGCAGTCTACCTGGTGCTTTATATTCGTTCTTTTATTTGAAGTCCTCACCCAGGGAGCACTGCTGTCTCAATGAGACTTCCTCAGTCCATTTCTACTGAATTTGTAAGCAAACAATTTGATGGGGTTTGGCTATTTATCCGCTACTTTTCATTTGTTCTTTCATCTTTGCTGGTTACACGCTTAGTAAACTTACGCATTTAAAACTGAAACTATGACTCTTATAGATTCTCTAGGCAGAACAATCATTAACTTCATGATGCTTTTGTTACAACATCTCCTAAATTAACTTAAGTGATTATTAGCTCATTTAGAAAACAAGGTCGTAGGGCAACCATAAAAGGACAGAGTCAAACTCCTAGGCCCTTGGCCTATTACACATCAAAAGCAGAGTGTTTCTCTTTCAAGAGTTTTGTTATGAACAAAACTTGTGTCCGATAATGCCACAAGGCCAGGATGTTTGTAGACTAGATGCTCTCTGTGACCAGATCAACTACAATTTCTGGGATTTTACATACCTACTTGAATGATCACTAGTAAATTCTAAATCTCTCAAAATTGAAGAATAAATAAGAGAACAGAATTCTTACCAAAGAAAATCTAAATATAGCTACCTTGATTTATTAAATTTTTGGTTGACTTTAAAACACTAACCTTAGAGGCTATCCAGTTGGACAGGATATCATTAGTTTCTACCAGACTTTTATAGATAACATCTCTGACATGTGGATTACAATTAAGTTGCCTATGTTTTATTTCAGGAACTTGAAGGCTACTTTGGTAAACACTGACTTTTGGCCCTGCAGAGATTTGATGTAACTTGAAAAAAAATGAAAAATTTTGACATCTCTCCTTTACTATTCTGTGTCACACCTCTGCTACTTTTAAGTTTTGGTTAGTCTATTCAGAACTGAATGTAGACATAGTGATCACTTAAGAAATGTTGTATTCAAAATTATAATTTAAGGTTAATTTAATCTAGATTTGTCTAGTCTCTCTCTTTAAGTTACCATGAAATATCAGATTAAAAAAGGAAGTAAAAGAGGGAGTACCTGAGTTCCAGAAAGTTATCCATGCATTCCCAGAAAAGGAAACATGTTCCTCCCCTTTGTTAACTTCTCTATTACTTTAATAAACATGTCTTTCATATTATAATTTCCTTAAAAAACAGTCTCTACACTATCCTGGAGGTGGTAGCTATGGACACTCCTGTGCTGCCTTTCCTTTTCCCTGCAGCAGAAGCCCTTACATATAGCCTTACCTAGGAATGTTCTTCTGGCCTGTATATTACTATCCCTCTGTGTTAGAGTCTGGCTTCTGAAATAGTTTCGAACTATCTCAACTGCCTCTTCTCTTTTCCCCACTTTTTCACATCATTCTATAGTATTGATTCATTGGCTTCTCTACACATTTGGAAAATCCACCCGCAGTTTTGAATTTTTCAAAAGTGCATGCACAAGTGTACACAAACTGAAATGTATCCAGTGGGCTCTCATGGGCATCCCATGGATGCCTTTACCTACCTTTAACATAAAATTTTTCCAGAGGAGAACTGTGAATTGGTTGAGTGTTAACTCATTCATCCTTCTACAAAAGTGTGTGTTCAACTCTATGGATAAAAAAAGGTGTTTTTATTTATTTTTCTTTTCTTCTTTTTTCTTCGTTTTTAAAAATGTTAAGTTACCTAAAATGTGAACAACAAATAATGAGATTACTTCTTTTTGCCACTTTCCTCTTTAATCAACCTCAAAAATTGATAAAATTATGTATCTGTAATAGAGCAAATTGTATTGTTCCTAACCTTTTTTTATTAATTTTCTTAATATATAATACAGATTCTTATTATTTAATATTAAACAATTATTTAATTATTAAATAATTTAATTTAATGATTTAATTAAATAATTATTTAATATTTAATGAAGAACTGGAAAGTTGGTAAGTGCAAGATGTGGTTCCATTTTTCCAGATAAAAGTGACACAATACTAACAGAACGTGATTTTTTTAAATTATTCTGTTCTTAATATATTAATCATGCAAGTAAATCATCACTATTACAGCAACAAATTAAAAAGCAAATCAATGGAAAGTATCAATCAGTATGTTTTCATGTGCTCAGAGTATAACACTCCATTCTAAGTATCGGTGTGTAAACATACTTATATGTTACTATAGTATTCTGCACATTTACTACACATCATATTCTATGGTAGCTATTGAGTATAAAATCAGACTCCATTCAGGCTCTGATGATATTAACTTGAAGAAATATCAGCTTGAAAACTTACTCTGTGGTGGACCTTCAAGCATGTGTGTGAGAAGATCAGTATCTATTTCTAACAACTATTATAATAGCTATTTAACTACTGAAAAGTTAAAAACACAACCATTACTAAGTGTGGTGGCATACATTTTAATCCCAGCACTCAAGAGAAAGGCCAGATTGGTCTGTATTATATGTTCTAGGCCAGCAAGGGTTACATAGTAAGACCCTGTCTAAGAAAACAAAAATAAAAACACAACCATTAAAAGCCTAACAGTAGACTTAGGAACATAAGAGAATGGAGAAATATTTATTCAAGATAAATACTAAGTCTTGGAAAGAATATTCAGAGTATTTGAACTGTCTCTTACACATTCTCCTTCCTGGCCCCCCATCTTTTTTCCCCATCTGACTTCATGTTAGCTCTATTCTTGGAAAACTGATAGAGATGAGGGCCTCTCCAAGGCTATCAATATAACATTATGATTGTACTGCAAGAAAGGAACAGTACTGAAGAGGTCCCATTAAGGCCAAGTACTGTACTCAGTATTGTTTTGTTTTTTTCTCAGCAGTTTGACCCATTACGGATCTCTCCACTGACTGCTGCTCACTGCAAAAAGAAGCTCTTCTAAGGCTGAGAACTGCCCAGGTCTAGAATATAAACATAAATATAAATATTTAGAAGGCAATTTGACAGCAAGACCATTTGTCAAGATAACAATAACAGGTTTTATGCGAGGACCTATAACCAACCAGCTGTGTGGTTCTAACTAGGGTTATTCTACTAGGCATGAAATGACATCCCATGGAGCACGCCTCAAATCCAAGAAAGAGGTTAGTAATCCCTGTTGGTCTCTGTGTCTTCAGGTCCCGCGCGGTCCCACCCTAACAGCGTGCCACTATTGCACCAGAGGGCACATTTTGCCTGGTGCATTGGTATCTCGTAGCAAACAGGGTTTAGTGGTGGTTAAGATTATGGATTGTCTTTTCTGTCTTTAATCCCCTAGAAGTCTGCATAGTACCTTCTAGCAAAGTGAAAACTAGCTAGTAGGGAGATGTGTTCTGCATCTAAAGTGCACTGTGTCTTCAGCAATAGTGTTCTATCAGGTGGTTAGAGTGAGTAGCAACAAGCAATGATAATATCTTCCTGACAAGGCTCAGGGAATATTGAAAAAGAGGAAGCAGAAAGACTCTAAGAGCCAGAGGCTGGGGAAGAGAGCTGTAAAATACTACCTAGTAGACATGACATGGCTAGTCCACACATGAATTCACAGCAAGATTAAGCCATTCAAAAATTTGTCAGGGAGGTGCTCTTAGGACCTACTCTTACTAAGGAGTTATTGACAGCTGATAGCTTCTGGGGGTGGTGAGGAGAATCTTTCTTTTTTGAGAATGTGGCCATTGGTAGTTTCTCATGATTTGGTGAATGGCTTCACATCCATGAATATGTAATGAGTTTTTCTTTTAAAAAGGGTGTGTGGATATGGCTGTTTTCTCCTGTTTGGGTCTGGGTTCTCTAAGGCTGCTGTTACTTTTTCACTGGTAACTTGATTCCACCCCTTTGTTCCCAGCTGAAAGATTTCTAACTTGTAACCTTCTAAACCTCAGTAAGCTCAAAAGATTAAAAACTAAAGGAAAGGAAAAGAAAGGAAAGGAATGGAATCTAAGACTGGGGAACTGAACTAACTTTAAGCTGTTTTATCCCAAGAATGTTTTCCCTCCAGTTATCTCAGTAATTTCTGCCTTCTTTCTTACTCCCTAGTACTGTCTTTATCTGAGCCTTGTTTCTGCCTGCTTTCCTATCATCAGCTTTTGGAGTTCACATTTCCTGACACCACCCAGCTAACTCTGGAGCTTAATCTTTCCATGTCTCTTTCCCAAATGCCCTTCCAATTGTCACTCTCTCTCTCTCTTATATACCATCCTCCAAGCTGTTCCCAGAAGTCCAAGTGGCATGTAACCATAAGGGGGACAGGCTTTACAACACAATCTTCTTTGGCAAAGTATTCCTTTACATATTCTCCCCCTTTTACGAGTTGTACGATATTGATTACTTTTTTTCCCTGAGGCCTTTTGCTAGGCCATGTCTTTTCCCTTTTGTTCTTCTTGAGTTTATCTTGCATTCATGTATAATGCATTACTAACAGAGTAAAAATTCAGGAGTTATTAGGTTGCTAGAATCAGTCCCCTTTCTCTTAAGCTATTACTTTCAGGCAGATGGCAAATGTCTTTGTCAGATTCTGTCTTGTGACTCTTTGCACTAACCCATTATCTATAGAAATGCTATATCTATAGAAATGCTATAGGGATCTTCATGTTTCAAGAAACTCTGATGTTCACTGAAATCATTAAAGGCAACAGTCTTTTTCAATATTACGTCCACTGACTCTTTTGCATAGGAACAGCCTATTCCCTTGAATATCTGCAACTTTGGCTTTAAGATGTTTTCCTCTGTTTTCTGTTTGTTGTGTTTTCTTCCTCTGGAGGTTTTGTCAAACTTGCAGTGATGGCCCATTACTCTCATCTTTTCTTGGAAATTTCTAATGACTACCAGCCAACAGTTCCAAATCAGCCAAACTAAGATTCACATGGAGACAGTTTTTTTCATCAAGGCTTCATATTTTCTCATCTTCCTCATATTCTTTACTGTCACTAGTATTGGAGTCAGGTGGAAATTTAGATTTAGATTTCAGAAACTTTACTCCATAACCCAGAGCTGATTGTTGCTTTTAGTTTTTGTACTTCACTTCAATCTTTACAAGGCTCTATCTTTTGAAAGAACTTTTCTTTCCATAGTCATGCTTTTCAGGTTAGTAGGGTTTTCAGGAGATCTTCCTGGCTCAAATCTAATCTTTATCAGTTTTGATGGTACCTACAACTTCTCGTTTCCACTGAAAATATCTATCCCCTCCCCCAGTGTAAAACTCATCCTTATTTCCATTCAGAAGTTAATATATCTTTATAATATATGGGCTGATTCAACTCAGATTTTTCTATAGTCCAATGCCTTTCAGCAGCTCTTATTCCTGTCTTATTAACATACAGAAAATTTAAAGTTAGTAGTGCACTATGTAGTCTATCTCTGGGGGGGGGGTCTTTGTTATTCCCTTTTGTCCTGCATGCATTTCCTTTAATGTCTGATTAGATCTTTCTATAATTGTTTGTTCTGTAGGACTGTGTGATATACTGGCAATATGCTTTATGCCATAGTATGCAATTTTTTTTCTTTTACTGGAGACATAAAAGGGGTATTATCAGTCTTAATTTGTAAAGATATTCCCATAATAGCCATTACTTCCAGTAAATGTGTAATTACAGAATTAGCCTTTTCAAAACTCAAAGCAGAAGCCCATTGCAATCCTGAATAAGTATCAATAGTGTGGTGTACAAACTTTAGTTTCTCAAATTCTGCAACATGGAACACATCCATTTGGCAGATTTCACTTCTTCTAGTACCCTTAGAGTTACTTCCAGCAATCAATGGGACCTTATTCTACAAGGAACACATTGGACAATTCTTTATAATTTCCTTGGCTTGTTGCTAAGTAATGGAGTAAGTAAGAGTAAAAGTAAGTAAATGGAACAAGTAAAAGTTCCTTTTTAAACTTTTGATGTTTATGTGGTGCTTTTCATGAAAATTTGAGAATTCTAACACATTTCCTATTAATCAATGATTGATCTCATCATTCCATTGTGCCAATGGGCCTAGAAATCCTGTATGAGATCTGAGTAATAGATAATGGACAACTTCTGTCTCGAATTGGTTGTTGCAGAGGCATAAATAACAATGTTAATTCTGAATTATCAGGAATAAATTCAGCAGTTTCTATATGCAAAACAATCTGTCTGCATACTGAGAATCAGTGATAATATTAACAGATTCAGGAAAGTCTAACAATACCATAAGAATAGCATACAAGTCTGATTTTTTTAACTGAAGCAGATGGGCTTTAATTGACTTTCCTTTTTTTTTTCTGACTTGTAGCCTGCCATTCCTAGTTTATTTGCATCAAAATGTAGGTGCTTCAGAAATAGATTTTTCTCTCACTTATATGAGGGAGTATCTACTCAATCCTTTTGATAATTGAATTAGCTTACTTTTATTATATTTGTTATTAATTTCTTCCAAATAATTGCTACAAGCCCTTTAATAATCTTCATTGATTGCCCATAATGACATATCTCAGCATTCATGTAAGGCACCACCCTTTCTGTTGGATCTGTTCCTGACAGCTGATGAAGTCTTAATCTTCCCTTCATAATTAAATCAGCAACTTTTTCTATGTCTTCAATATTTTACTCTCCTATGTGCCATAAATACCCATTCTAGATACTATCCTCTCTGCATAAGAGTTCCAGTAGGGGAATGTTTTGAATGAATGATGACCAAAATAAAACTCAGATGAGGATCTATATAATCCACATATGCATCTTGTATTCACTTTCCTACCAGAGTTAACTTTTGCTCTGCTGCAGTGGTTAAGTGTCTTGGACTATCTAGGTTGGGGTCTCCTTGTAATTGTTTGAAACAAATTGATTAGGTCTTGTGTAGTTAATCCAATTGTGGCTCTTACCCAGTTGATATCTTCCAATAGTTTTTGGAAATCATTAAGAATTTGCAACGGATCTCTTCTGATTTGTACCTTTTATAGTTGAATATTTTGTTGATTTATCTTATAACCTTGATAGTTAGTAGAATCTCCTCTTTGTATTTTTTCAGGAGCAATTTGAAAACCCAAACAGGGCAAGATTCTTTTTTGTTTCATCAAACAATTTTTCCAAAGTATCTTGGTTAGAATCAGCTAACAAAACATCATTCATATAATGGTAAATAATAGATTGTGGAAATTGTTTTTGAACTAGTTCTAATGGCTGTTGCATGAAATATTGGCATAATGTTCGACTATTTAACATTCTTTGGGGAAGGACTTTCCACTGATCTTTTGACAGGTTGAACATTGTTATAGATAGGCACTGTAAAAGCAAACTTCTTGTCCTGCTCTTGCAAGGGGATAGTAAAAAAGGAAGTCTTTAAATCAAACACTATCAGATGCCATGCTTTAGGTAATAATGAAGGTAAAGAAATTCTAGGCAGTAGTTGGCCCATGGGCTGAATCACTTTTTTTATAGCCCTAAAATCAGTTAACATTGTCCACTTTCTAGACTTTTTTCTTTATAACAAATACAGGTGAGTTCCAAGGGCTACTAGATTCTTCTGTATACTGAGCCTTTAACTGCTCCTCTACCAACTGTTCAAGTGCCTGCAGTCTTTGATTTGATATGTTAAGTGCCACTGCTCTACCCACATAGGCTTCGTAGTTAACCATTTTAAAGGTAGGACAGTCAGTATACTCCCCTTTATAAATTTGGAAACTCAATACCTCTTGTGTCTGGCTTTTGGATAACCTGTACAAGCTGTGCATCCCACTTATTAAGAGCATCTTCCCTGTGACCTTATTTTTTATGTACCCTTCCTGGCATTGAAGGGATATTAATCTGAGTTTTCCATTGCTGTAATAAATCTCCTCCCCATAAATTTATAGCTATGTCTGTCACATAAGGCCTTACATGGAATAATTTCTCAATCCCTATAAAATGTGTGGATACTTCCTAAAGGGGTCCATTTGAATTCCATGACTCTTGGGAGATTATTGTTACATCTGCATCTGTGTCCACCAACCTTTCTATTTCAATGCCATTTATTTGCATTTTTAATTTTGGCACTTTATCATTAATGACAGCCTGCTGCTAGAACACACAGTTCCTAGTGCTCCCAAATCCTCCCATTCTCTCTAAAGGGGTGGCTTTTCTTTTGATATAGGGAAACAGTAACAGCTGTGGAATCCTAACTCCTACATTAAATTTCAGGTCTCTTGTTACATAGGCCATAATTTTAATTTCTCCTTTAAGATCTCCATATATAATTCCAGGATGCACAACAAATCCCCTTAATGTTAGGCTACTTCTACCTAGGATCATTCCTACTGTCCCTGGGGGAAGAGGACCATAAACTCCAGTAGCAATTGTATAGCACTGAACATTTGGGGATAGGATAAGCTGTCTATCTATAGCCAGATCTAATGCAGCACTGCCTTTAGTAGCATGCATCAGATCTGCATGCTACCCCAGTGCTGACAGGACATAGGTAGCTTTTTTTTTTTTTTCCTCCAGGGGCCGAAGTTCGGATCCCTGTGGCGTTTCCAGACTGCAATGAATTCTCCTGTTTATCTCTCTTGAGTCTACATTCATTTGCCCAGTGTCAACCCTTTCCACACTGTCTGCATACTCCTGGAAATCTGCTCCTTTTTCTGACTGATATTTATACAACTCATTGCCTTTAGAAGCAGCTTGGTCACAATCTCTTTGCAGATACCCGAGTCTTCCACAATTAAAGCATTGGACATTTTGGTATTTCAGTCCTCTAATTATAGCTTGTCCTATTATAGCAGCTGTGTAAATATTGGTGAAATATCTGCAGTAGCACGGATCCATTCATCCAGTGGTTCAGAAATTATTTTTAATGGCCTTAAAATTTTCTTACACTCTCTGTTTGCATTTTCAAATGCCATTGACTCAATCAGCACCTGTCTCACTTCTGGCTCTATTCACTGCTGCAGTTCATCTTTGTAAGAAATCAGTAAAAGCTTCACTTGAGCCTTGTATAATTTTTGTGAATGAGGTGGACTTTTTTTCCTGGTTCCTCTACTTTTCCCCAAGCTCATAAAGCTGCTAAATGGCATTGTTCTATGCTCAAGTCATCAAACATAATCTGTTCTTGTAATTCAGCATACCAACCAAGGAGATGATTTCAGTTTATATTTATTCCTTTGGCCCTATTCTGCTGTACCATATTTGCTGCTTGTTCTCTCTACCAGGTTAACCATTGAAGCTGAGGACCTGCCTCTAGTATAGCTGATATTAACCCTTTCCAATCAAAGGGGACTATCTAGTATTGCAGTGCCCAGTTATTCAGGACCTGGTTTACATAGGGCAAGTACATGTTATACAACACCACAGTTTCCTCTTCAATTTCCTTAAATCACTCATTTCTATTGGATACCATTTTGTTTCATTATTACCTTGGGGATTATCCTTATCAGCTGGAATATGCTGGACCACTACTGGAAATGCTGAAGGTGATTTTGTGACCCTCAGTTGCCTTTTCTGGTCATTTGACTGTACAGACTCTCTTCCCTTATTTTCCTAACAGGACCATCATCTTGTAAATCTCCCCCCTATATCTACTCTGGGGAAAATCCTTCTCTCTGTCACTAGGAAGGAGCCCAGTTGTGGTCCCAGTTCCTCAGTCTGTTTTGTTACAGTGGGCCTGGAAATTTAACCACATGGATACTAGACTTGGAAAGAAAAGCTTCTTATCAGCTGTCTCAAATAGACTCAAAGAACTAAAGGAAACAAATACAATGGTATTTCAACAAATTAAAGCATAAGTAAGCAAGATGCACATTAAAAACTTCAATCAAAGAAGGTTCAATGAATGGGATGAATAGACAAAAGAATCAGAAATCTTGAAATTAGGTGAAATTAAAATATCCAGTTTAAAAAGCAAGAAAGAAGTTGACAATGACAGAACCCAATAGACTAAAAGAAATTGAAAGAAAAAAATAATGAATGAAATATTAAACAGAAATATTAAAAAGAACCTTTATAAGAACTCCAGGATGCATGGGGCATTTATACCACTCCAATAAAACAGAAGAACAGCAGAAAACTACATTAGAAAGGATAAGAAAATGGTTCATTCTGTCTATATCATCCCTTTACCAAATAGTATATGGCAGCACCAAGAAGGTTATCCTTGGCCTCTGACTTCTAAAGTAAGAGAGATGCTGAGGGTGATATTCAACTTCTCTAGTGTTTGGGGTATTGACTTGGTTCATGTGGAACATTGATAGAATCATCACAACTAGACCACTTAGTGATAGCTAGAAACAAAGTAAGGGTATGTTGGCTCTCAGTAACTAGTTCCTGTCCTTTCTCGTGGCTTTACGTTATTGTGGAGGCAAGCCATTCAGCCCATGTGACTGTAGCCTTAGCCAACAGGGTTGACTGTAGAGGGCAGGCAAACAATCCACATTCACTGACGAGTACTTCATCTTCATTCTTTGGAGCACTATATAATACCTGCTCAGGTGTACTGGAACCTGAATACATTTTCCTGACAAGTGGCCCCATTTCCAGTTGTGAACATGCTGTATCATGGCTCACTTTGCTTGCTAGAGTGGTCTTACGTCTGTCTTATCTATAGAACTGATGTCTGTTTGCTACTCACCAAACACATCCCAAACCTAGAGCTGCTTGTGAATTACCCTTATCTAACAGAATTGCATCCTAGGTAGCAGAACCTTCCAACAAATAATTGCAGACTTAGCTATGGAGACACATGCATGAATTTCTAGCTGCTGATTACACATTAGGAAGTAAGACAGTGACTATATGACCATGTCTACCTGAAACCAAATCAGTATTCTTTACTAAGGTGACATCTGAGGACACCAGAGAAATGCCTTTTACTGTTAAAGCCACAGTTTAAAAGTTGTAAAATCATTAAACCTGATAGATACAAAGTTTAACAAGAACAAGAACAACAACAAAAACCATGAATCTAAGTGGGGATATATGGCCCTTCACTGTACTAAATTATTTTATGTTTGAATTTTTTAACAACAAAATATCAGAATATAAAACAAAATAAAATCAACAAATTTTAAAATCTGACGAACCATAATAAAACTAGAAAGAGAAAAAAAATGGTACAAATCACCAATATGAGAAACAAAAAGAGGGGACAATCTCTTTAGATCTTATAGAAACTTTGAAGAAAAAAATGAAAAGTTTTATCAAATTTAAAGGCCATTAAAAGGTAATTAAAGTTGCTCAGAAAGATGCTGAGCACCAGGAACTCAAAAATACTGCAGTGGAATTAAAATTGCACATGAGTATTTAGAAAAATGTTTTTCATTTTCTACCAAACTTGATAAGATAAATTTTACAACAATATATCTATTCAAATAAAATGCATATTCACACATGCAATAATAAAAAAAGACACAAAAATACCTAGCATAATAATTTGCAATATATAAAGTTTAAAGTCCCCAAAGTCAGTAAGTAATATTGGAAATTACAGCATATTCATATAAAGAAATGTCACAAAGTAATAGAAATGATGAACTGGAACTATCCACAGTAGAAATAAATATATCCAAACCTGATCCCCCTACCCGAGAACCCAAGCAAGGAGCTCAGAACCATTGCAGACCCAGCCAGCAGACTGACCAGGTGAGAGCCCCTGGTGGCCCAATTGATTCTGCCCTGACAACCCACTCCTCCAAAGGCCCTTCCCACTCTTGTCCAACCCCATCTCCCCCACCCAAAAACCCAAGCAAGGAGCTACAAGCACCTCAATCCCAGTTGCCTAAACACCAACTTAAGAGCACAATCAACAACCAGGGCAATATGTCACTGCCAAAACTCAACTATCCTACTACAACAAACCCTGAATACACTTGACACAGCTGAAGCACCAAGAAAAAGGTCTCAAAGCCAACACTGTGAAAATAATAGAGGCCTTTAAAGAGGGAATGAATAAATCCCTCAAAGAAATAGACAAAAAAATGACAAAAGGCAATGGGAGGAATTGAGTAAATTCATAAAGGGAAACTAGGAAAACACAAACAGAAAACTAGAAAAGATGAATAAATCCCTTAAAGTCAAGAAAAAATAAGCGAACAATTAAAGGAAATGAACAAAACTGTTCAAGACCTGAAAATGGAAATAGAAGCCATAAAGAAAACACAAACACAGGGAATTTTGGAAATGAAAAGTCTAGAAAAGCGATCAGGAACTACTGAGACAAGCTACAGCAGCAGAATACAAGAGATGGAAAAGAGAATATCAGGAGTTGAAGGTACTATAGAAGAATTGGAGATATCAGTGAAAGAAAATATTAAATCCAAAAAATCCCTAACACAAAACATCCAGGAAATTAGGGACACTGTGAAAAGATCAAACCTAAGAATAATAGGAATAGAGTAAGGAGAAGAATCCCACTTCAAAGGCCCAGAAAACATTTTCAACAAAATCATACAAGATTTTTCCCCCCAATTTTCTAAACCTAAATAAGGAGATCCCTATAAAAGATCAAGAAGTATATGGAAAACTAAATAGACTGGACCAGAAAAGAAAGTCCCCTTGCCACATAATAATCAAAACACTAAACATACAGAACAAAGAATACTAAAAGTTACAAGAGAAAAAAAGCAAGTAACATATAAAGGTAATCTATTAGAATCCCACTCAACTTCTCAATGGAGACTCTAAAAAGCCAGGAAGGGCCTGGACAGATATGCTACAGACTCTAAGAGATCACAGATGTCAGCCAGATTACTATATCCAGCAAAGCTTTCAATTACCATAGATGGAGAAAACAAAATATTCAATGACAAATCCAAATTCAAACTATATCTGTCCACAAATCCAGCCCTAAAGAAGATACTAGAAGAAAACTCCAACTCAAGAAGGGTAACTACACACATGAAAACACAGGAAATAACTTCAATCCACCAGAATCAAAAGAAGGGAGACACAAACACTCACACAGGCTCATGCAATTACACACACACACACACACACACACACACACACACACACAACTACAAAATAACAAGACCTAACAATCATTTGTCATTGATATCTCTTAACATCAATGGACTCAATTCTCCCCAAAGAAGACACAGGCTAACAGAATGGATGGGAAAACAGGATCCATCCTTCTGCTGCATACAAGAAACTCACCTTAACATCAAAGATAAACATTGCCTCAGAGTAAAGGGCTGGGAAAAGATTTTCCAAGCAAATGGACAAAAGAAGCAAGGTGGAGTAGCCATTCTAATATCTAACAAAATAGACTGCAAACCAAAATTAATCAAAAGAGATGGAGAAGGACATTTCATATTCATCAAAGGAAAAATCCACCAAGACAACACTTGAATTCTAACCATCTACGCACTTAACACAAGGGCTCTCATGTTTGTAAAAGAAACATTGCTAAAGCTTAAAACACACATTTGCCCACACACACTGATAGTAGGAGATTTCAATACCACACTCTCAACAATGGACAGGTCAACCAGACAAAAACTAAACAGAGAAACACTGGAGCTCAGAGATGTTATAAACCAAATGGACCTAACAGATATATACAGAACATTTCATCCCCACACAAAAGGATATACCTTTTCCTTACCACCTCATGGAACCTTCTCTAAAATCGACCATATACTAGGACACAAACAAAGTCTGAATAGATACAGGAAAGGTGAATTAACCCATGTATCCCATTAGACCACCATAGATTAAAGCTGGATTTCAACAACAGATACAACAGAAGACTTACAAACTCATGGAAACTGAATTAACTCCCTACTGAATGTCTATTGGGTCAAGACAGAAATAAAGAGAGAAATTAAAGATTTTTTTCTAGAATTCAATGAAAATGAATCTACAACATACCCAAACCTATGGGACACAATGAAAGCAGGGCTAAGAGAAAAATTCATAGCACAAAGTGTCTACCAAAAGGGAGTGATCACATAATAGCAAATTAATAGCCCCTCTGAAATCCCTAGAACAAAAAGAAGTAAGCACACTCGAGAGTAGTAGATGGCAAGAAATAATCAAGCTGGGGGCTGAAATCAATAAAACAGAAACAAAGAGAATAATGCAAAGAATCAATGAAACAAAGAGTTGGGTCTTTGAGAAAAATCAACAAGATAGACAAACTCCTATCCAAACTAATCAAGAGATGGAGAAAGAATAACCAAATCAACAAAATCATAAATGAAAAGGGGAATGAAACTACAGACACCAAGGAAGTCCAAAGAATCATTAGGTTATACTTTAAAAATCTATTCTTCACAAAATTTGGAAATCTGAAAGAAATGGATAATTTTCTTGATAGATACCACCTACCACTTTTAAATCGAGACTAGATAAACAATTTAAACAGACCTATAACCCCAAGGAAATAGAAGAAGTCATTAAAGTCTCCCAACCAACAAAAGCCCAGGACCAGACGGCTTTACTGCAGAATCTATCAGACATTCCAAGAAATTAACACCAATATTCTTGAAATTATTCCAGAAAATAGAAGCAGAAGGAACACTGCCAAACTCATTTTACAAGGATAAAGTTACCCTGATACCTAAACCACATAAAGATTCAATAAAGACAGAGAATTACAGACCAATTTCCCTCATGAACATTGATGCAAAAAAAAAATCAATAAAATACTCACAAACTGAATTCAATAACACATCAAGAAGATCATCCACCATGATCAAGTAGGCCTCATTCCAGCAATACAGGAAAATCAGCCAATGTAATCTACCATAAAAACAAACTGAAAAAATAAAACAAAACATGATTATCTTTAAAAGCCTTTGACAAAATCCAACACCCCTTCACGTTAAAAGTCTTGGAGAAATTAGGGATACAATGGATACAGCTAAACAAAATAAAGGCAATTTACAGCAAGCCCACAGTCAACATTAAATTAAATGGACAGAAGCTCAAACCAATTCCACTAAAATCAGGAACAAGACAAGGTTGTCCCCCCTCTCCATATCTATTCAGTATAGTACTTGAAGTTTTAGCCAGAGCAATACAACTGAAAGAGATCAAGGGAATACAAGGTAGAAAGGAAGAAGTCAAAGTATCTTTATTTGCAGATAATATGATAGTTTATAGTGACCCAAAAAATTCTACCAGGGAACTTCTACAGCTGATAAACAACCTCAGTGAAGTGGCAAGGTACAAGGTCAACTCAAAAAACTCATTACCTCTCTTGTATACAAATGACAAATAGACTAAGAAGGAAATCAGAGAAACAACACCCTTCACAATAGCCACAAATAACATAATATAGCTTGGGTAACTCTAACCAAGTAAATAAAAGGTTTGTATGACAAAAACTTCAATTCTTTGAAGAGAGAAATTGAAGAAGATCTCAGAAGATCAAAAGATGCTCCTGAATTGGTAGGATCAACACAGTAAAAATGGCCATCTTACCAAAAGCAATTTACAGATTCAATGCCATCCCTATCAAAATCCCAAAACAATTCTCTACAGACCTTGAAAGGACAATACTCAACATCATATGGAAAAACAAAAAGTCCAGGAGAGATAAAATAATCCCGATAAAGAAAAGAACTTCTGGAGGTATCAACATCCTTGATCTTAAGTTGTACTACAGAGCCATAGTAATAAAAGCTGCATGGTATAATAAAGACAGACATGTTGATCCATGGAACCAAATCAAAGATTCAGACATAAATCCACACTGTGGACACTTGAACTTTGATAAAGAAGCCAGAAATATACAATGGAAAAAAGACAGCATCTTCAACAAATGGTGCTGCTCTAATAGGTTGTTTGTATGTAGAAGAATGCAAATAGATCCACACTTATCACCATGCACAGAACTCAAGTCCAAGTCGATCAAAGACCTCAGCATAAAACCAGATGCACTGAACCTGATAGATGAGAAGTGAGGAATAGTCTTGAATGCATGTGTCGTTGTTAGCTGCTGTGTGTTCAGCATGAGAGAGAGAGACAAGGAAGCATTTTCGTTAAGTGAATACTCTGCCAGACCACAGCAGAGGGAGCCACCATCATGGCAAGCATCATCCTCAACAGTAGAACCCGAGCATCTCAGCTCAGGTGTTTTTATTCTTTCAGAACTCCTCAGGTATTCTACTGATAGCACACGAAGATCATTAGCAATTAAACAACCCCCACATAAATCCAATCCTGCAAACATGCCCTAGACAGCCCCTCACACAACAGTGCATAAAATAATTATTTTATATATAACTAAACTTATTATATATATAACTAAAATTAAAAATAAACTTCTGCAGCATACATGGGCACAGGAGAAGACTTTCTGAACAGAACATCAGTAGTGCTGGCACTAAGATCAATGCCTAATAAATGGGACCTCATGAAACAGAAAAGCTTCTGTTAGGCAAAGGACAAAGTAACAGCTTACAGAATGGGAAAAGTTTTTCACCAACTCCACTTCTGATACAGGGCTAATATCTAAAATATAAAGAGCTCATGAAACTAGACATAACAAAACAATCCAATTTAAAAATGGGATACAGATCTAAACAAAGAATTTTCAAAAGAATGTTAAATGGCTAAGACACACTTAAAGAAATGTTTAACAACCTTAGCCACCCAGGAAATGAAAATCAAAACTACTCTGAGATTCCATCTTACATCTGTCAGAATGGCTAAAATCAGTAACACAAAGGACAGTTCCTGCTGGCAAGGAAGTAGAGCAAAAACTCCTTCATTGCTAGTGGTAACGCAAACTTGTACAAGCATTATAGAAAGCAATATGGTGATCCTTCAGGAAATTGGAAATGAAGCTACCTCAAGATCCAATTATACCACTCCTGGTATATACCATTTCATCCTACCAGAAGGATGCTTGCTCAACTATATTCATAGCTGCTTTATTCATAATAACCAGAAACTGGAAACAAACTAGATGCTCCTCAACTGAGAATAGATAGAGAAACTGTGGTACATTTACACAATGGAGTATTACTAGCTATTAAAAAAAAATGACTTCATGAGTTTTGAAGGCAAATGCATGGAACTGAGTGAGGTAACAGAGTCCCAGAAAGACGAACATGGTATGTACTCACTTATATGTGGATATTAACTGTTAGGCAAGAGATAAAGGTGCTGTAATTCATAGACACAGAGAGACTATGCAACAAGGAGGGCCCTAGAAGGACACAGGGATCTCCCTGGTAAAGAGGAAATAGGAAAAAACAGTACTGTTGGGCTGGGGGAGAATAGAAATGGTTAGAGAAGGAACCAGGCAGGGGAAGAGGGATGGAGGGAGAGAATATATGGAGAGATGACAGAAATTGGAAGACATTTAGGGGGAATCTTGAGATCTAGCATAGTGGACACTCACTGGGATCCACAGTGAAGACCCTAGTGAGGACCTCTAGCAATGGGGAATGGGGAGCCTGAACAGGCCATCTCCTATAACTGGGATAGGCCCCTAGCAGAGGGACTGGAACACCAACCCAACCAAAAAACCTTCAACCTATAACCTGTCTCTCTACAGGATCTATTGGGACAATGGAAGAGTAGAATCCCGTGCCCAAGGAGGGAACCCATGCCTGCTACTTTAGGGCAGGCCAGGAACTAGAGACTGGATAGCCATAGATGATTTTTAATGATATCCTGCTCTGCTCATAGGTGCCTCACCCAACCTTCAGAAAGGCTTCTTCTGGCAGTTAATGAGAACAGATGCAGAGGCCCAGGGCCAAACAGCAGCCAGAGCTCAGGGAACCCCACAGGAGAGGATGAGGAGGGATTGCAGGGACCAGAAGGGTCAAGGACATCAAGAGAACAAGTCCCAGGAGTCAACTGATCAGCATTCTTGGGGGCCTACAGAACTTGAAGTGGCAGATATAAAACCTGCAGGGTTCCCTAGATATGTCTTGTGGTTGTCTGGCTTGGTGTTCTTGAGGAGATCCCACAGCTTAGTGGGGGGAGTGGGGGATGGGGTGGGGCCTCTGACCCTTTTGCCTGCCCTTGGGATCCTTTCCTCCTGCTGGGTTGTCTAGTTAACCCTTAAGGTAGGGATTAGTGCCAGGCCCTGTCCCATCTTGTTGTGCCCTGCTTGAGCAATAACCCTGGGAGGACAGCTCTTTTAGGGGGAAGAGGCAGGGGAGGGGTGGATGGGTGGTGGTCAGGGCAGACTTGGGGAAGAGGGGAGATGGGAGAGCTGGCAGGGGTGGAAGGAGGGGTGTCAGGATGTATTATAGAATAATTGAATATAGAATATAGAAAAAACTAATTCGTGAAGTAGGTTTATGTGAGTTCATTAACTGTCAACATTCAATCAAGACCCAGAAGTCCATTTCACAGGCGCAAAGGGTACAACGTGTATCACAGGACAGTTAAGTTTTCTGCCTCTTGTGGAAAATGTTGAGGGGCAACTTCCTTTTACTAAAAAGTGCGAAATTATGGAGGAACCGGTAGCTGCTATTTTTCTCACAGAACGTTTCCCTCTTTTTTCCTTTTCAAAAACTGACCCAAACACTACATTTAAGGTTGAGTGACTTCGGGCTTTGTGCAGTCCTATCCACTGGGTTCAACAACGCACACAGGCGAGTGGAGGGGAAGGGGGGGGGGGCATCCGTCCGTCCTCCCTGAGCCATGGTTCCGGCGCCATCCCCACTGCTTATGAAGGAGACCGCGGGAGTTACCAGGCCCAACCGCTCCTCCAAAACCTGCGCTCTTCCTCAGTAAGCTACAGCCCGGACCTCAAGCGTACTTCGAACCTCCCTCAGTTTCAGCCGTCGCGGGGCACGTTAGGAAGCTGAGGGCGGAGGTCCCTGACACACGCCTCTCAGGCCTCTCAACCGCCGCCACGGCGCTGCTTCCGCCGCTCAGGGGCTCGCGCCGGCCACAGCCGCACGGGGACTCCGGCAAACTGCGCTGCGCAGCCGCACTGGAGCTAGGGCTGCTGGGGGCGGGGGCAGAGGGGGCGGCTGGGGGGGGCGGAGGGGGGCGGCTGGCGGAGGGGGGCGGCTGGCGGAGGGGGGCGGCTGGCGGAGGGGGGCGGCTGGGGGGGCGGAGGGGGGCGGGGGCAGAGGGGGGCGGGGACAGAGGGGGGCGGCTGGGGGGGGCGGAGGGGGCTGACCGGAAGCGCGCGGAGGGGCGCAGTTCCTGGAGGAGTCCTGGGGGTCAGAGAGGGTCTAACCTTCTTTAATAATGCTTTGTATCGTGCGGTGAGGTCTCCGCCCTCGTTTCTTACTGCGGCAGTTACTACATGAAGATTGGTCAGTGTCTGTTTGCAAATAACTAAGTTTTGCTTTCATCGAGTTTCCTCTGCTGTCGGTTCTGGTTTCTTTGGCTAGTGTATGCTCTACGTTTTCTACTTGTATTCTTAGGCGTACAGTTTGATTTTTGATTTGAAAATATTCCTTCGTTTTAGAAGACTTCATTTATAGCCCTTTTTCTCAGCTGGGCTTGTGCTTCTTAATATGTTGTAATCATATTTCATCTTCTGAAGACATTTTGCAGTTTTTTGGACTCATAATTAATAATATTTAACTTTCAGATACTTGTGAATTTTCCAGTATTTCACCTGTGGTTGATTTCTAGTTTTATTAAACATCTTGGGTAGATAAGGCACTCTGTAAGATTTCAGTGTTTTTAAATTGAGGTTTGTTTTGTTTTTTTCTTTTTAGAACTGGGGACCAAACCCAGGTACTTGCTACACAAGTGCTCTGCCATTGAACCAAATCACCAAGCCAACCCTATCGTGGCTTATTTTTAAGACTTAAGACTCAGTGGATTCTAGAGAAAGCTCTCTATACACTTGAGAAGAATGTATATTCTGTTGTTTGTTGGAATGCTTTTCATATGTATGTCTAAGTTCCCATTGGAGTGTTGTGCTTTCCATACCTATTTCCTCATGATGGTTACCCTGAAGGTGTTTTTATTGCTCAATCTATATCCTATGCGTGTGTGTTGTTGTAAGGCCAAAACACAAGCATAGCTTTACCCACTCAGTAAACAGGACAGCAATGAATATTGCTTTAGAAATTAATCATTCCTCTCTGCTGATTTCCATTAAGGTTTGCATACCTAAGTAGCCAAAGGAAAAGCTACAAAAGCGTTCATGGTCCTAGAGCTTCATAAAAATCAAATCCTTCCTTATATACAAAGAGAAGAAAGTGTCTTCTGTATACAGTTTAAACCATTTTTAAATTGCATTTTATTTATTTGGGTTAGGGCATGGCACATGAACATAGACGCCAGAGGACAATTAGCTTAGGACAATTAGGAATCACTTCTCTCCTCCTACCATATGAGTCCTGAGGATCAAACTCAGGGTATCAAGCTTGATAGCATGTGCCTTTACCCACTGAGCTGTCTCACTGGCCCTGGGTATTATAATTGAAAATTTTCAACTAAGAACTGAAAACTGAAAAAAACCACCCTAACACACAGCAACTTTGTAGACTATATTGCAGATCTAACAAGAACCGTCTTACTTGTCTGCTCATGAGTTGCACAGAGATGCTAAGAAGTCACATGTTCTCCTAGAGGATTCAGACTTCCCAAACAAGCTCAGGAGAAACTCTTTGTCTCACTCTGTGTATACTTTGCTCTCATAGTCTTTATTACAGGGGGAGTAAGAATAGAAAGAAAAACACATTATTTTTAAGGAGACCCTCTTTTTTTTTTTTTTCTTGTCCAGTGCTTCAATTTCTTTTTTTATCATTGAAGTGAAAGACCATTATTTGGAATTTTGAAAATATCAGTATCAAACTTTGATATTGATTTTACTTAGACACATTAGGGAATAAGTGAGATATGTGTGCATGTGTGTGGCATGAAATATATGTGCATATATTTGTGTGCATATTTGTGGCAAATTTGATTTGTTCCAGGTTTATGCTCTTCTTATCCATAGTCAGCTGCTAAAATGAATGCATTTCTATTTGGGCAATTCTGATGGCATCATCAGTGATAGATGTTTATATTCAAGTACTTATAATATTGAAGAATGGGTCCTTGCAAAGATGCATGCTGCTCTTTCATTTTCCTAGGAGAGAAAAATGGCTCTGAAAATGTTTTTAGCTTTGGACATATTTGGAAACAGGGCACATAGCTATATCTTCAGTGAAGAGGACATTCTTTTTCTTTCAGGGAAATATTTATTACACAAATATATTTACATGAAGATATACAAGCACAGGATGTCCTTCTATCCTGTTGTTTACCCAGTTATAGTCCAAAAAAATATCAGCATCACTAGGTGTAACTGAATCTCAAGGCACCTTTGCCCCATAATCGTTTCCTGTATTATCAGAGTTAGCAAAAGCCAGGAACACTTGGTCCAGGGTGATCTGACTGATGGAGTAGTCTTCTAGATTGAATTGCTCCTTTGCTTTCTCCAAAATTCCAAACATCTTAAACAACAACAAAAGCATGTAATTGCCATTGCAGTCTCTCTTCACCTCCCAGAAGAGCCTCTCTCCCTACTTTCCCCAGTTCCTGTCAAGTACATTAGGTTAGAGAACAAGACACACAGAAGGTCAAAATCAGAAAGCATAAAGAACTGGTAATTGAGAAATGAAGGAGGTAGGTCTCTGTCTCCATTCTTTTGGTGGACTTGAACTAATAATGGGATTTAAGGGTGGTAATCAAATACATTTAAACTCTAAGGCATTTGAAGAGGAACATGAATATTTGACTGCCTCCACAGTATCAAGCACAATCCACCTGAATCTCAGGTACCCTCATTGTTAGTGCTCCCCTAGCATGCACGGAAAGAAAGGCACAGTTTCTGATCACCTTTCCCCAGCTGTTGTCCTTTCTAGGAATGTAGTAATTAAGGATTCCTTGATTCTCTTGCTTCAAGTCACTACCTAAAACAGGAAAATAGGACAGGTGAGTAATCTTACAGATTTTTTTTTAATTGATAAAATAGTGTTGTATCTGGTTAATGTATCACACAAAGGCGAATAGTTAGGGATAACACAGAAGAGATATGGCTCCCAAACCTACTCTTTTTGGTATACAATCGTAGTAAATATTTCCAAAAACTGATTCAATAGTCTTATCACAGGGAATTGACAGCAATTATTGAAACTTTTAAGCTCAGTAAATCGTTAACTCCTGTGCCCAGTGTAAAAAGTTTGAGCTTTTAAAATGCTGATATATTTATTCCTAAACATAGTGCTAAGTAAGGATGGAGAATATTCTCCAACTGGTTATGTGTGTGTGAAGGCACAGTTTTGAGAGAGGCGGAAGAAGGGCAAGTGTGTGGTGATGAGAATGCCCCTCTCCCCGTAGACTCGGCTGTTTGAATGCTTGGTCCCCAGTTACTGCTCCGGTGCCAGGTGTGCCTACCTGCTGCCATGTTCCCACCATGATGGCCGTGGACGCTAATGCTTTACAACTGTAAGCTCCTATTACATTCTTTCTTTTCTAAGTTGTCTTGCTCATGGGATTTTGTCACAGCAACAGACAAGTAATTCAGACGGCATGGTTGCCTCGCTCTCCTGATTATACTATGTCCTTCCATGTGCGAGGAGAAATCATGTACAGAAATCCCCAGTCAGGTACTGTGGTCTTGTTTATTTTACAGGTAAAACTCTACAAACACAATTAGTGGAGAGAGATGTGTTTGTACTTAACCTATGAAAAATTTTAAATCATCACAACTCTAAACTGGATTAACAATGTTTTAAAGAAAATTACATGTATGAAATATGTGTGGATTTTGTTAATATCAACCTTAATGCATGCATTATTGTGGTGATCATGTAGAGCTCTTTTATTGTGTTATATTTCAAATATAAAGCATAATGAAATTATTTTAAACATGCACTGATAAAAAACACCCCATCTAGGTCAATTAATATTTACCCATTCACTGTCATGTGCAATGTCTCAGCTTCTACACCTCATAAAAATAAGCAATATCTCTGTCAATACTGAAGGCATTACCATTTTTCAGTTCATCTACTTACTTAAATTAATATAATAATTGACGTGGTAATGAAGTATGTATGCATGCAGAAGGGCTAAATTGAGTTAAGAATACAGTATCTCTTGGGGCTGGAGTGATGGCTCAGTGGTTAGAAGCAATTGGTCTTACAGCGGACCCAGGTTCAGTTCCCAGCACCCACATGACATCTCACAACCATCCATAACTTCAGTTCCAAGGATCTGACACCCTCTTCTGACCACTGTGAGCACCAGGTACATGCCTGGTATGCAGTCATACATGTAAATACCTATCATTTTACATTTATAACAGATTATTAAGAGTATAATATATTAACTATAGTCATCACACTGTATAATTTATCTCCTTTTGTGGTGGTTTGAATAAGAATGCCCCCTCATAAGCTCATATATTTGAATGTTTAGTCATCAGGGAGTGGCAATATTTGAAAAGGATTAAGAGGTGTGACGTTTTTGGAGGAAGTGTGTCACAGTGTCGGGGGTTAGCTTTGAGGTTTCAAAAACCCTCTCTAGGCCCAGTGTCTCTCTCTCTCAGCCTATGGATCAGAATGTGGCTCTCAGCTACTTCTCCAGCACCATGCTTGCCTACTACCATGCTCCTCACCATGATGATAATGGACTAAGCTTCTGAAACCTGTAAGCAAGCTTCAATTAAATGCTTTCTTTCATAAGAGTTGACCTTAGTCATGGTATCTCTTCACAGCAATAGAACGGTGACTAAGACACCTTTGTATCCTTTGTCCAAAATCTCCCCAACCTCACCCCACCATAGCACCTAGTAACTACCAATAAACTCTACTTCCATGAAACTTCCTTAGATTCAACATTTAAGCAAGATCATACGGTATTTGTCTTTTTATGTATGGCTTATTTCATTTAATACAGTGTCATCTGGATTCATTCATGTTGCCACAAATGATAGTTTCCTTCTTTTTCTACATTAGCTTCCCTTCTGTGTCTGTGTGTGTTCCCATGTTTGTATCATATTTTCTTTATCTTCCATTCCTCAACAGGTGCTGAAATCATTTTCTTTTGCTATTGTGAGTAATGATGCAGTAAACATGGAAGGGAATTTATCATTATGACATATTCTTTTCACTTGTTTTGGATATATAAACAGCAGTAGGTAGGTTGCTAGGTCTTAGGAGAGTGCTATTTTTTAATTTTTTAGGGAATTTCTATTTTTTTTTAATACTGGCTATACTAATTTATAGCCCGCCAACTTGCTACCTCTTCATGAAGAAAAAAAAGAAGCTTTTGAATTCTATCTTAGTCACTGTTCTATTGTTGTGAAGAGACACCATGACCAAGGCAACTCTTAGATAAAAAAGCATTTAATTTGGCCTCACAGTTCCAGAGGGTAGTAGAGTCCATGACCATTATGGTGAGAGGCAGGTAGACATAGTGCTGGAGCAGTAGCTGAGAGCCTTACATCCTGATCTATAGAAAGGTAGAGAGAGAGAGAGAGAGAGAGAGAGAGAGAGAGGGGGGGGGGAAAGAGAGAGAGAAGAGAAGAGAAGAGGAGAGAGAGAGAGAAGAGAGAAGAGAGAAAGAGAGAGAGAGCACTAGCGCACTAACTGGGAATGATATGGGTTTTTTTGAAACTTCAATGCCTACCCCCAGTGACACACCTCGTCTAACAAGGGCATATCTTCTGATCCATTCCAAACAGTTCAACCAACTGGGAACGAATTATTCAAATATATGAGCCTCTGGGGCTGTTCTTATCCAACCACCACAGATATCTTCATACTATAGAACTTGATATTAGCTGTGGGCTTGGCATATATTATCTAAGTGTTGAGGGGAGTTCTTGCTGTACCCAATCTGTTGAAAAAATTTAGAATCACAAAATGTTGAATTTTGTCTAATGGTTTTTATGTTTTCATTAAGATGAGCTTATGCATTTGTCATTCACTCTGATAATGTGGTACCACATTTACAGATTTGCATATGTTGAGTGATCTTTCAGCCTATTTAGCGATGGTGAGTGATCACTTTCATGTGCTCTTGAACGAAGTTTGCTAGTATTTTGCAGAGGATTTCTTCACCATCCTTGTTAGAGACACTGGCCTGCAATTTTTCTTGTAGCGCCCATGTCTAGTTTTGGCATCAAATTTGAAAGTATCCCCTTTCCTGAAACTTGTTGGAAAGAATCTAAGGGACCGCTCTCTGTTTTAAAAATAGTAGTGAAATGAGAAGGATCTGAACTTAGCTTCTCACTTTTCACAACAAGCATATTGTACACTGAGCCATCTCAGTTCAGAGACAGGAGATCAGCCAGTCCAAGTCCAGTTAGAGGTCACCTCAAAACATAGGGTGGACAGCAATAGAGGAAGATACCCGACCTCAACTTTTGACCTCCACATATTCATGCACAGGTGGTATACATCTCCACACATATTCAAGCAAACGTGTATATAACACATATGTACCACATATAGGAACACACACAACATGTTTGGTTAGTGAGATTGTAAGCACATTCTTTATAGACACATACATCTATATGCCTCATGAGGAAATCATAACTGTTGAGGTCAAGGCTAAAGTGATTATTTTGTTTTTCTCACATTTGTTCTCATGTCTGCTCTACCACTGATTGTTAAAATATATTTTCAAATTTCAGTATAAGTAATAGTATTTTCTGTTGCCCAAAAGATGAAATTGCAACTCAGCAGCCTGACAGACACCAGGAACTCCTGTAAGAGTTTGCTAAAAATTGTTATAATCAGAGCTTTATGGTTAGGAGAGAGGGCCAAGAAAGAGAAAATAGTTGCTACAGCTTGCAATGTACTATGAGGGAAGAGAGCTGTTTATTGAGTTCACTCACAAGCAGAAGAATTTTTGTCAGGAAGAGATACGCCTGCCAAAATCATATACTGGCACAAAGAGCCAAAAGCCAGAATAATATGGTTAATGCGGAGAATATCCTTTCAAAGCTTTGCATGGATAATATGTGAAAACAAATGAGAATTGTGCTGAAGTATGACTTTAGAGGTATAATTTATATGGGCAGAACAAATATGAAGAGGACTGAGAAGGTGATGTCAGAGTTTGGTGACAGTGTCTGCTTTCTGTGAAACTTCTTAACGTAACCTGGCAACAGAGGTTTGTAGTAATAAAGGACGTAAGGAAGATCTCAGAATGGCTGTAAAGGTTTAAAACATAAACCTTATGGGTGGTGATAATAAAACATGAAATTTAATACATCTCTAATACCATTGGAACAACTTAATTTACCTGGAAATTTCAGTGTGATGCAAATTTTAAAATTCTCTAATGTTTCCTCAGACTTGACCTTGGCCTTCAGAATATAAAAATTGCCAAACTTGTTCTTGAGGTGCTGAGGGCTACTGAGGCATGTGAGCTTCCCTTTCACCATGATGGCTACCCTTATACAGAGGGCTTCACATTCTTCCATGCTTGCAAAACAAGGAAGCAGAGCAACATGAAACAAAGATGTTCTTTGAAAGACATTGTGCATTCGACCATTGCCAGGATCTTGTTTGCAACCACAAATTGCATTTTATAATCATCAAGTTCACACACACACACACACACACACACACACACACACACACACACACACACGTGTGTAGTGCCCATGAAGGCCAGAAGAGGGCCCTGGATTCTTTAGGACTAGAATTACAGTTGGCTATGAACTGCCATGTAGATGCTGGAAATTGAACGTAGGTCCTCTTAAAGAACAGTTTAATTGCTCTTAACTGCTGAGCCATCTCTCCAGGCCTCACACCCAGTTTTTTTTTTTTTCAATCTGTGTTCTGGGGATTCAGCTCAGGTCCTCATACTTGCATCGCAAGCACGTTATTGATTGAGCTATCTCCCCAAGGTTAAATAACAGAACACCGAATCCTCAAATGTAACATATATCTATCTTCCTGTTCTTTCTACCTATTCTTCATTTGTTAAAAACAAACTGAAGATTCTTGGCTATTTCACTTATTTGAATTAAGATGACTCTTAATTCCTGAAAATAAACTCATTACTCAATCAAATATTCTGTTAAATATTTCTGGCCCCAAATAATTGGCCATATAGCTACTGTAATTCTTGCCATCTCTTAGTCAAACCTTCTTAGAGCCACACCAGTGAGATGTTATAATGATGGCCTTTCCATTTTCACGGGTCTTTATCACTATATCCCAGAGAAGGTGCCTAGCTCTTGGATCCATGCCAGTTGATGGTTCATCCAGGAAGACAACTGAAGTCTTTCCCATTGTGGCAATAGCAGTGCTCAACCTATGTTTGTTTCCTCCACTTCAGACCAAAGAATGGGGAGAAATGGAAGAAGATGAGGGTATACCTATCAGTTACTTCCAGGAAAGACTTAACACAGGACTGAACATTCCAACAAACTCCAAATGTAAACATCTTCATCTTCATATAGATTTAATATGGCTTTAACATCGCAGCAGGTCCAAGTATGTCTGTGCATGTACATATATAATGTAGAAGGGGAACCTTTCACATGTGTGATTTTGGCTTCATTTGTTTATTTGTTGTTATTTGGGTACATAATGCTCACCTAATTTGAAGGTATACATTTCTCTTTGTTGCAAAACAGAATCATAGGAACAGTAGGAAGATGGAAACACTCCCTATTCAGGTTTCAGAAGCCATATAGAAATAAAATAGAAGCAGGATATGATATTTCATGCATGAAAAGGGAGGATATAGAACCATATTGGCATCTGAAACTCAATAGCGTAAGATCCAACTTAGTATTAACTCAACTTGACACAGCCTAGAGTCACTGGAAAAAGGAGTCGCAATTGAGTAATTAATTTCCATAGTGGGTTGGTTTGAGGACATGTCTGTGAAGGGTTGTATTAATTATTAATTGATACAAGATACACCTCATCTAGGCAGGTGGTCTTGACCTAGATAAGAACACCCACTAAGCATGAGCCTGTGAGCAAGCCAGGTAGCAAGCAGCATCCTCCAGAACTTCTGGCTGCACACTATTGGCTGAGTGAATTCCCCAGCTGGAGGTAATGCTGCATGGAACAGTGAGCAGTACTACCCAAATCCCTGCCCCAACTCCCTTCAGTGATGGACTGTAACCCAGAAGTGTAAGCCAAATGAATCCCTTTCTCCCCTAAGTTGCTTTGGTCAGAGTGTATTAACAAAGCCACAGAATGAAACTAGGACATATGGTAACACAACCAGGTAATTATGTGATAGGGAAGCTTTGGGCACTTGTGTCAGACACCAGGACAAAGGACACTTAGCCATTAGAGCATCAATCAACGGTAGTTAAGAAATCATGGCATAATGACTCATCTGTAGGTGCTGATGAGGTTGTTGGCATGAGGCTCCAGGTCCAAGGAGGTCAAGTGCTTGTTCACATAGGGCTGAATCTGATGCTCAGAGACTCCCCATATTCTTGCATACATGATCATTATCTCCCGACCAGTCATGTATTCCAGCAAAGCATCAAATTGAGGGCAATAGCCAATTTTTGACCTCACCTAATTATAAGAATTGCCTTAAGTGAAAACTCAAGCTATCTAGCGCCCCATGAATATTCATAGACAAGGCAGGAAGCCTGTAGACCTTGCTTCTAAGAGTCCTACTAAGAAATTTTTTTCTTTTCTGAGGGGCTACAAAATTATGGCTGGTGAGTCTATTGTAGTCTAATGGGATGACTGGTTCTCATATTCAGCTTGAATGATGTCATGGGGATAAGGAAGTTAGAAACAAAATTCCAGATTCCAGTTTGTGGGATTCTTACAATGATATGTCTTCCTCTTAATCAGGGATGGTAAGGAGTATGGCAGGTTGGATGCTTTCTTTACTGTTCGACCTGCACATCCCTGTGAATGCCTGTCCCTCAGTAAGGCTGAACCAAAATCAAAGATAGCTATCATCTTTGCAAATAGGAGCCCCAAATGATGGTTTAGAGCTTTAGTTAAATTCTTTTCCTGGATGCCCACAGCCTAGTTGACCAGAGAATGAGGCTATAAATTTAAATTAATAATTAATTTACATTGATCCTAGATTATTCATGCTCATAGAGTTGGCATGATGCAAGTCCCTTCCTCTCTGGCTAAAATAGCTCCTAGGGATAGCATATTTTCTGCACATTACTTTATTTTTTCTCTATCCCTCTCTTTAAGATCCATATACAAAAGATATAATAAAAACCATTAGTAGTACAAGTAAAACTAGAAAATGATCGCCTATGTATAGGAAACGATTCAGACATGGTCAGAAACACCCGTGATCACCTCAGCTTCTGTCTCAGGCTGATCCTAAGCCTATGCTTAGATGGATAGAAAGCAACTAAACTCTCAGAAACAGTGAACAACAGCAAACCAAGAATGGGGAAGACTATTATTACTAGAGTTACCACATTGTCAGTCCAATTTTTAGCAAAAATGACAAGCATGCAATCAAACAGAAAATGCACTGGGAGTGGCAATCAGAAACTCTGCCAGCCTGAAAGAAGTTATGATGGCAAATCTGCTCCACAAAGACTTTGGAATAGCCATCTTAGATGCTAAAATAACTACAAGGATTTGTGAAGAAAGTCAATAAAATTATACTTAACTATGAATAGAGAGATGGAAACCCCAAAGGGACATAGAATAGACATGTGCTGCTCTAAGGGCAGGATGTGGGTGCCCCAAAGTTGTGGAAGTTAAAGAACACCTCATTGGTTGATGAATGGATTGTAAAAGAACCCATTAAGGATTTTAGAAATTATTTAGAGATGAGTGAAAATGAAAACCCAACATTTACATTCTAATAGTCCCAGGGTGGGCAGTTCCTGCTGCTTTCTATCTCCTTAAGAGGTCCGATCAGTGCTGTTGACTTCTGGGATTGGAAACTTTGTCGGTCTTTTCTGCTTGAAGTTCTCACCTCTTCCCAAAGCTACCTGTCTTCTCCAGCTCCTGCAGCTGATGACCAACATAGGGTACAAAGGCCAGTGGTCTTGCTTTGATTGGCAACCACTCTGAAAGGCCATCCGGTTTTAGAGCTCTCAGTGACCTGTATCAAGGTCCTAGTTGCAGCTAAACTGCATGCAAGTTATCTTCTGCTCAGTTTCATTTCCCTACACTCTTCCAGCCCCTGTGGGATGTATGTCTGCTACACTGTGGTGAGAACTTGCCTTTCACTCCTACAGTTTCAAAAACACAAAAGACACCCTAGTCATAGGTTATACTCTAATTGCATCACCCTCTCCTTGAAAATGTATTTTCCTGATGGGTGGTAGTTGGCACACGCCTTTAATCCTAGCATTGGGGAGGCAGAGGCAGGTTGATTTCTATGAGGTCAGGGCCAGCTTGGTCCACAGAGCTAGTTCCAGGACATACGGCCACACAAAGAAATCATGTCTTGAAAAACCAAAATCAAACCAAAACAACAACAACAACAACAAAAAACTTCTCTGGAATCCACAGCACCAACATCTGCACCTGTACCAGTCACTATTGCCACTGTATTGTCCCACACCATCTGCCTTCTGCCTGCATCCTTAGATTCGTCATGCTGTTTACACCTAGCCTGGTGTAGCTTACCTTTAGGATGCTCTTGGTGATGCTAATGCCATCAATGAACACATCCCCAGACGTAGGAGTCTTTTCTCCAGTCAAAATTTGGAATGTAGTTGTTTTACCTGCTCCATTGAATCCAAGTAATCCAAAGCACTCCCTCTCTTGGACAGCAAGGGAGACATTTTTCACAGCCATAATTAGTGGATACTTAAAGTATATCTTAAAAAACATAAAACAAGGGTTTAGTAAAGGGTATTTGTAGGTTATGTACAATAAATATTGTGGGCAAAGTGGTCACTCCTTCAGATAGTATCAGAAGAACTTAACAGAAGAGTTTGCAAAGATTCTGAAGAACCACAGTGAGACTGCAACAGACACCCACAGAGCGCTTGCAGATGGGGCTGGAGGCAAATATGGCAGAGAGCCATGGAACTGCCTTACCTTTGTGAGCTCCTTAATAAGCATTGGGGGATTCAGAAACTTTTCAGGCTGGTGCAGAATTTTTCTTCTCTCATCTTCTACATCTGCATCTTTGGATTCCCCAGATAATTCCTTGGAAAGTATATCCTGTATTTTTTCAAGAATCATGTATGTGGATATCTTTTAGAAATATGTTTTAAATGTATTACATTTAAACTTTGAAGAATTTCCAAGGGACTTTCTGAATATTATTTCAGTGCTCACATCCAACAGTAGTGAGTAGTACACCACAGAAAAATGGAGGGGAGCAGAAAAGGTAGTCATAAAGCAGAAAACATGAATTAGTATGCTACAATGCATAATTCCAAATTTTAAAAGATTTGTACAAATGAGTGGGTTTCTTCATGCATTTCTGTTCTTCGTGCCTTCTCTTTGGCTTTTTCCCTTCTGTTTGTTTTGTCCTATTCTGATTTGTTTGCTTTTTATTATTATATTTTATTATTATCCCTTAGATGAGTGTTTTCTAATGAGAGACAGAAAGAGGGTGGATCAGGAAGGGAGAGGAGTTGTGGAGGAACTGAGAATAGAGGGAGGGGAAACCATAATCAGGATGTATTGTGTGAGAACAATAAAAATCTTTTTTCAATTAAAAAAAGCACAAAGAGAAATTATTTTACCACCTGGACCTAAGTATGGAATTCATCTGAAGAGACTGGGGGAACTTTGAAAAACAGTAATGCTGGAGGTGGAAAGATGGCTCAGCAGTTGAGAGCACTTACTGCTCTTGCAGTGGACCAGGTTCAGTTCCTAAGACCTACATGGCAACTCACAGTCACCTCTATCTCTAGTTCCAGGAGATCAAACGCCTCTGCTGGCCTTTACAGGTTCTCGCACACATGTGTGATCCATATGTTCACCCAGGCACACACATATACATAAGTAAAAATAAATCTTTGGTCAAGATGTAATGAGGCATGCTTTTAATCCCAATACTCAGGAGGCAGAGGCAAGCTGATTTCTGGGAATTCAAGGTCTGGTCAACATAGTAAGTTCCAGTCTAGCTGGGGCTACATAGTGAGGCCCTATCTTAAAAAGAAAATGCAGTAATGCATTTTAAAACTGTAGTTATAAATAAACTTTGAAGAATTAAAAGGGAATTAGCTGGACATGGTGGGTGAATGCTGGTAATCTCAGCACCTGGGAGATAGAAGCAGGTGAATGTGATTCCAGGCTAGCCTGTGCTTTTTGTGGTTAGTTATGTACAAAGTTCTTTCAGGATGAACCCTCTATCACAACCATCATCTTGTAAAACAAAAAATGGAAGCTGTTAGAGTAGTACCAAAAAGAACTAGATTCATGTCAAGTCTCACTCTGAACTGCTGGTGTTTTCACTTGCTCTACTCCACCTGCCTTTTAGATAAGGCTTCTGCTCCCCTGCCAGTAAGCCACGTGTCTGGAGCTGTGTGTGGCTTGGCTTATCTCTTCCAAGGATACCCATCGTTTCCCTGGTGTTTTTTAGCTGTGCTGTCATTACCTCCATGAATTACCTCAAACTCTGCCTCTTTCTGTCTTTGGAATACAGTCTGCTCTTTCTTATACTCATTTTCCTTAACCAAGTCATGTGAATACACCTTCTAGTCTGCCTTCTTACCTGGAAGCCTATATTATTACTTTGCGTTTTTGAGACAGTGTCTAAGTTATGTAGGCTGGCCTTGAACACTCTCCGTAGCCCATGAGTACCTGGAACTTGTGATCCTTCTGTGTCAGCTTCCTGAGTAGCTGGGACTATAGACCTGTAGCACCATACATGGTTTGATGTATATGTTGTTAAATGCTCACATTAGAATCAGTGAGAGATTTAAGAGCCATGGCTTAAGCTTGCTAAAAGGAAACCAGGAGATTAATAAAGAAGAAGTAAAAACCAGGAGTTAGCAGAACAAAGGAACTTATAAAAATAAAAATCAAATCCTGAATATAGGAGAAAATTGTCAGTGTAGATAAAAACCATAAAGATCTAAACTTTAGCCCTCAATGATCATCAAAATGAATGCAGTTTTTCGTAGTTAGTACCTCAGCAGGACTTTAAGGAAGGACATTCCTGCAGACACTGATATTTTTCTCTAGTCATCTAGATAGTAAAATACAGACACCTACTTTCCATGTCTAATTTCAATGATATTAGAGTTTTCTTGGCTTGTTCCTTGCTTAAGCACTTACCTTCTTGTACTTCTTGCAGGCACCAAAGTAAATGTGTTGATGGATAAGCATTCTTAATTTCCATAAAATATTCTCCCAAAGAAAAATGAAGAGAAGGAAAATGAAGCCTGTGATGCTCATAGCAATTAAGCACTTTCCAATCATATGATCTTTCAAAGAATAAATGTTCTTCTCAATATCTGAGGATGGGGGTGGGAGGAAAAAGGGGGGTATCACACTTAATCAAATTGTGTAACACTGATGTGAACAACTAATAAAACACCAAGTAAGAAACAGGATAAAATTAAATATTAGGTTAAACTGAGACATAGTGTTCAGAGCTTGAGAAGTGATTATCCTCCTATGAAAATGTAATTTGAGAGAAAACCTTTGAAGAATGACCCTCATTAACATAGCGCATAGTAACACAGTAAGACTATAAACATTAACATAGGGACTGATTATCTAACCAGAAGCTCAGACAGCGAGTCCCAGTGAGTCATCTGTCTTCACCTTGCCAGCACTGAGATTCCAAGCACATGCCACCAGGCTTGGTTTTTTATGTAGGTTTTGGGAATTGAACTCAGGTCCTCAAGCTTGTATGGCAGACACTTTAATGGCTGAACTATCCCCACAGCCTAATAATTGAAATTTATACTTATAAAAGTAATTGCAAAGAGGACAAAGAGAGTTTCCTGTGTCCTGCCCCCAGTCTCCCTTATTAGTCACCAGGTACGGTAGTGTGATCCATATTATCATGAGTGGACAGAAATGAATACCTTATTGCTAAAGTACCAGACTCATTTACATTTCTCAGCTTTCAATGTAATGTCCCTTTTCTGTTCCATGTTCCAATCCCAAATACATTACACTTAGCAGTCACTCCCGTGTTTTCTTGGCTGTGATTATATTCATATTCATGATTATAGTGGTGTTGCTATCTTTGGAGAGAAAGCTGATGGAGGAAAGCACCCTTTCATCATATTAAAAAAAAAACGGTGTGCATATTATCAATGTGAATCAGTTCCACTGCTATTGACTTGAGTACCTGTTTGATGTTGTGCTATTAGTTTTCTCTGCTGTAAACCTCTTCCTTCTCCCACTTTTCCATATGGAGCATTGTGAATATCAAATGTATATAAATGCATTTGAATATAACCCCAACTCACAAGCCTCCTCTGTCGGTGTTCTGAGGTAGCCAGAGTTACAGTCCTGTCTCAAAAATGATTTGTGTATTAAGACTGTTCCTTTGGAAGATAAGCAGGTTCACCACACCGTCCCTGCTCTGGACATCTGATCTCCTGGAGACTTAGAGATTTAGAGATCCCCAATATACTTACTTTCTTTGCTACAATTCAGGTATTTGGGGGCATTCTTTTGCTGGGCACACTGTATTTTCCTCTGGTAAATAACAGTATAGTCACCGATGCACTTCCCAAGGTTGTACGTGGGAAAGATCAGCAGTGCATTGCGCAGGAAGACTTTGGTGGAGTTAGACATGGTGGTTGATATTTCTAAAAGGGTGATAAGAACAGATTATGTAAGAGAAAATGAACCATCTCCAGGATAAGAAATCCTCTAGTAATGAACAAACCAAGCATCGGGAATGGAAACCCAGACGAATATCTCAGAATGACAGTTCATTACTCGCTAATAGGTTTTTGGCATACTTTACAGCTGGAGTTTGTGCTGTTAATTACAGAATTTTGATAAGTATTTTTTGTGGGGGGCGAAGTACAGGTATCTGTGGCTTTTGTTTCTTCTGTGAAAAGAATTTAAACTAAGTACTTGAATGCTTACAGTACATTTACTAACTTTTCTGAAATCTGGTTTAGTAAATGCATTTTTGGAAGTACAAGTTATGTTTGTTTGGCCCCAGCTTGTCATGTGTATGAGAATATTTTCAGTGGTACAGCAACTGTGTATACACTGTTTGTTGTTTCCTAATCTACTTGCCAGTATATCAATTTCTGGAGTCCTTTTAACAACAGATGGCCCTGTGTGTGTGTGTGTGTGTGTGTGTGTGTGTGTGTGTGTGTGTGTGTGTGTGTCTTTGCACAGTATGCTGACTTTCTATTCAGTTAATTTTTCCATCTTTTTATCCATAATTCTTCTTGCTTTGAATGGTATCCCCGTTGAAGTTGTATAGCTGTTAAATTTCAACCTCCACAACATTAATAATTAGAGCTATAAAGTTCTTCCAAGTAGCCGACTGGCTGCAGAGCATGTCCCTCTTCAGCTCCCTAAGTAGTTCTTAATTCCCTTTACTGTTACTTAGCTCATGTTTAAATTCTCAAGTGTGTGTTCCATTCCCTGTTACCTTTTGCTGCCTACTTGTAATGCAATAGCATGGCGGTGAAGGCATTTTCCCTTTTGCATTAGCCTGGACAGTGCATCGGCGACTCGATTTTCAGACATCATGAAACAATGTGCTCGGTTGGGATTCTATAGACACCTGTGTCCATTTAACTCACACCCAGGGAAGGGTTTGCTCAGTAGGTATCATTTGTCAACTTCTACCCACTGTCTTGTCCATCAGTTATAGGAAAGGTGTATAAAGATATTTTATGATTCTGTATTTTTGCAGATACATGGAATAGTTCTAGTAATTCTGAGTATGTGTTCTTGATTATATTGTAAGTAAATAGAATTTTAGGGTTCTTGTAACTTGGTGCTGAAATGACTCTGTTGGCATGTCATAATCCTTTGTGTCTCCAATAACTCTAACATGAAAAATACATTTTATCATATCAACAAATTGATGCAGGTTTTAGTTTTGTATGCACACATCTTTTGTGACTACTGTACTTTCTGTATCAGTTTCTTAAACTATGCTTCCTGTGAACAGCATGAAGCTAGAGAGAGCAGCATAACGTCCACTATGATAACCTTGTCATTTATTTAACAATCTTGTTTTGTCATTAGTTTTATTATTGGTAATGTTCTGTGCTGATGACTTCCATATTACTTTTCTGTTTACTATTTTCTATTCCTTTCTCTGCCCCTCCCCCTTCCTCCTTCTGTCCTGGACACATATTGTGCTTTGCAAGTTATACTTTAAAGTGATCCTCTAGCAGAGACTCTGGACAGTGGAACACAAACACATCCCTTTCTGGTTCACTCTAGGACGTGGCTGCAGCCGCAGCATTCCTTCAAACTTGAGATCCTGCACCTGCTGGAACCAGGTTAAAAAAAAAAAACTTTCTGACTGTGAACTGTAGTAGTTTGCTGCTGTGGCAGCTCAACAAGAGAGATGGGAGGCATTTTCATAAACTCAAACCCTGCCAGAACACAGCAGGGGGAACCACCATCATGACCAGCGCCATACTGGACAGTGGAACCCTGAGCATCTGAGCTCAGGTGTTTTATTAATTAGGGACTCCTTAGGTGTTCTACTGATACCACATGCAGATCATAAGCAATCAATATCCCCCACAGAAATCCAACACCTGCAAGCAATAAAGAACATCAAGACCTAGGCAGCCAACAGTGCACAAAACATTTTATACATAACTAAACTTTCACAACAGTGAACAAGTCTGGAAATTCTAAAATTTCAAACACTAATTCTTTGTTTTCTATAATTTCTTTCTGAACTTTATTTGGCAATATATTAGAACCTCCCTACCCTCCAGTGATTTTAAAATTTCATGTTTTCATTATTTCTATGTCATGAGGTATTTTAAGTATATCTCTTTTGTGTTAATCTTTAACCTACTACTTCTCAGTTTAACTATGGACAATATTTTAAAACTTTAATCTGCAAAAGGTGCTTTAGCTTTATTTTCAATCGACATGTAATAATCATATATATTTATGGAATAATATATGATGTTATGATAGATGTGCATACTGTGGAATGATCAAATAAGAATAGTTAGCATACCCATCACATCAAATATTTCCATTTGTGGTGAGATTATTTAAAATAATCTCTTTTAGATATTTAAGAATAGATGTGCAATATAACCCTGGAATGGATTCTTCTTGCCTAACCATACTGTGAGTTAAATTCTTTACATTTAAAGGTTTTATTTGTAAACACTTTCCAATTTGTTTAGAGTGTTTTAGGATTTGATTACACTCCTGAGACTCTGTTACTGTGTACATTTTTGATGTATGCATTATATATCTAGGTTTGAAATATATTCAGGTTAGGTTCTGATATTTCAGCATCTTCTTTGGAGGATGGAAAGATAGCTCAGCTTCTAAGGGATCTGGCTAATCTTCCAGAGGACCTGAGTTCAGTTCCCAGTACCCACAGAGTGACTTACAACCACCTGTATCTCCAGTCCCAGGGGATTTGATGCCCTTTTTTGGTCTCCAGGGACGGTTGTATGCACATGGTATACACACAGACAAGCAGGCACACACACACAAAAATAAAAACAATTTTTAAAATCTTATTTTACATGGAATTTAAATATGAGATTAACAGGAAATCAGGGAATTTGCATATGTTTTTATTACTCACCTAGGACCACAGTCAGCTGAAATTATTTAAAACACACTATCAATTTTTTTTACCTTTTTTTCTTCACATAGTTACTTTTAGAACAAAATTATGTGAGTACTGACAAATTCTTAATGGAAATATTTATTTCTGTAGCTATCCAGGTTAAATAGTACTGGCTGTTCTGAAATTGGGTGTAAAAGGTGTGAGGCTTAACAAAAAAGCCAAAAGTAGACAGTGAAGAAAAAAAATCCACAGCATTTTCAACAAATAGTGCTAGGAAAAATGGATATTTATTTGCTGAAAAATAGAACTAGATCTGTATTTTACCCTGCACCAAAATCTATTCCAAAGGATCGAAGATCTCAATGTAATACCCTAAACTCTGAAATTACTGCAGAATCACTGAGTCTCAGCTATAGGAAGTGGGTGAGGGGCCCTACCGAGGACCTGAAGCTCAGATTGGGCCTCAGCTTTTTATTACAAGGGTTCCGGCTAGAGCATGATAACTAGACAGTCATAGAAACTCAATAAAGGTTAATGAGATACATGTAACACAGATGAATACAAAACAGTAGAACTTAACTGTCTGTTGATGCCAATTTTGGGGGCCCATTGCTGCTATTGATTTATTTATTGCCATCTCTGGGGAAGAGGACATTTTGTGAAGCCCTCACACTTACGGCCTTGTATAACGATATCTATCAAGATACTGAAAATGCCAGAGAAATAATTGAATGCGATAAGAATGATGTAGGCAGAGGCACTTTTAGAAAACAGGAAGCTCATCAGGTATGTGAGGGGAATGGCAGACCATCCATACAATGTGAGGATCAGCATCGTTTCCAGGATGTGGTAGTCTGTGACATAAATACCAATTCCACAGTATTTAAATACAACCTGAAACAGAGTGTACAGAGACAAAGGTGAAGCCAGGGTCACACACACACACACACACACACACACACACACTCTCTCTCTCTCTCTCTCTCTCTCTCTCTCTCTCTCTCTCTCTCGTGTCCTAAGCCACAACACTCAAAAAAAATACAAAGGCTTTAATTTTCTTTAGAAGTCTCCATTAATTAAGGCAGTTCTGCCTCTTTGAAATAAATAGAATCTACAGCCTATGAGCATGAGTTCAAGACAGGTGTATCTCTTCTTTACTAGAAGACATTCCAGCAAGCACAATCACAGCCCTGGTCTTTTCTTATTTTGTTTTTATCTTTAGAGGAGTTTTTCTAAAGATTAATACACAGAGCCAGTAGACTTTCACACTAATGACAGCTATCAGCTTTCCCAGAAAGTAGACAATTCCTCCAAATGTTTTTCTCATGTTTCATCAGGTGCCTCTCATTGATCTCCATTGCCTTTACATTAGGCTTCATGGATCTAGCCTACTTCTCACATTCATTCTAGGACCTCCTTCTTAGATACATATAATTCATATAGAAAAAAACTCAATAAAGAAGTGTAAGTTGAGAGAGACCTAAATTAGAATCTCTTTGACTGAATCTCCTCCAGGGTCCTGGAAACCACCATTCCACACTCCAATTCTCTGAATTTGGCTGTTTGGTATACCTCAGAGAGTAGATTCACACAGTATTTGGCTTTGAGTGGTTGCTGATTTTTATATAAATATCCTCTGACTTCTTCAGTAGCAGCAAATGCAAGGAGCAACTTCTTTCTAAGGCTAATGATGCTACATTGCATGCAGATACCATTGTCTAACATCTACTGGAGGCCATTATGGTCTCTTCCACATTTCGACTGTTGTGATTAGTATATAGTGGAAGTATGGATAGTGATACATATTTGAGAGTCTGGTTCCATCTCTCATATCTGGGACTGGGGACGTTTAGTTATATGGTAGTACCACTGAATACTTTTGAGAACCCTGCCATGTTGTTCCTGGCAACAGCCATCTTTCTGATTACACAGGAACAGGTGTCAAGGTTTCCAATTTTTCCAAAACTTATTAGTATTTTTTTTTGGTAATAGCCATCTTAATAAGTATTTGAAAAAAAGATTTAAAGTAAATTGATCAAAAGATGGCAATAGTCTAGTCCAGAACACTAGAGGACAAAATTGAACATGGCTGGGTAGTATGAGACATTATAGTAAAATGTTTTCTACTTTGAAGAGTTTTAGAACTCAGCAGAAGCTGAAGAGAAAATACTGGGAAATCAGTCCAGGACATACACTTGTACTATGACAAAGAAAGTTTACTTTATTATAATAAAGCATTTTAAGTCATTTTCTTAGTCTACCATAAACCTTTTGGATCATTTATTTATTTGGACAGGGGCTCATGGACCCCAAGCTAGCCTTGAACTCCGAACTTTCGTGCCTCCACCTCCCAAGTGCTGAGATCTCAGGAGGGTACCACCATTTCCAATGCTGAAATGTGGTTTATAAGATAACAAGCAAGGATTTTTTTTTATTGGCATGGTTAGGTTTATTAAAAGCAGAAGGATTTTCCTTGTGGAACCAAAGGAAAATAAATGCTCATGAATATTGTCTATCACTCACCAGTAGTAAGCAACAAGAAATGAAGATGATGATGAAGTCAAATACCAAAGCAGAAAGCCAGTACACAAGGACAGAGATCCCGCTCAGAAACTGCAAGTGCTCTGCCTTGCTGGTTCTCTCAGTCACCGGCAGGAGGCAAAAGCCACTGATCAAAAGAGCCATGCCCAGATTGATTTTTAAGGCAACCACCTCTCCATCTGCATTCCTACAGAAGGAGAAAAAAGAAGATACGTCAGAAGACACAGACATCCATCAATGGCTATTTTTTATCACAGGAATATAATTGGATAGGATGGGGAAAATGCATTCCAAGTGCAAAAATAAAAACAAAGCGACAACAAAAACATACCATAGACTTCCTTTATCCTGGGGGCCTGGCTGAGGTTTATTGGAAACTGTTATGGAAGCATCAGCACCGGAAAGTGACATGAAAAGAATGTTGTCTAACACTGCCAGGGACAGAGATGGTGAATGGTATGCTTCGCTGTTGAACAGAACAGTAAGCACTGTTTTATTTGCAGCCACCTTGATGGAAACTGCAATAATACATGAACAAATGCATTCTCCATTTCCCGGCAAGTGTTTGAGTAGGTCACCTAGGGGGAAGACACGGTACTGCTCAGTGGATCCAACACACAGATCATGCCGATGTACGCCATTCAAGAACAAGTGATCAAGTTTCTCACCACTTTAAATATTGTCAAGATAATTGTTTCAAACATTTTCGCCTTAGGACTTTATTCCATCATTAAATTCCAGAACGTCTCGTTGTATAACCCACACTACAACTTTGCTGAGAAAACGTAGTCTGATAGACTCCTTCAACTCACCTACCTGACTTTAACAGATTGGTTAGAAGTTCCACTCACATCATAGAGTTCACCAAATTCTCCTCTGATAAAATGGAAAAACTAGGTGAAAGATTTTTAAAATCACCTTTTGAGGATACTGCAGACTTAGAAACCAACAACTGTTTTTTTGTTTTGTTTTGTTTTTTTGTGGTCAAGACTCTAAGAAGAATAGAGGGGAGCCCAATATTTTATTTTCTTCTAAGTGGTGAGAAAGCCGTGTAAGTCCCCAGAATCTCAGTGCAGTCCAAGAACACCATGCGCTCACTGTACAGCAGTGAGGAGACAGATGGAGCTTGTTATAAAGTTGTCCAGCCTCCAAATCAGGGCTCTACACAGCCCTGCGGCGGGTTGGATGATGCCTACCCACATGGGTTTCAGCTTGTAAATCATTTCCCCATGTTTACTGATCGAAACACTGGTCTATTCTGGAAATGCCCTTACAGGCACACTTGGAAACATGTTTTACTAGCTCTAGGCATGTCCTTTAACCCAATCAAACTGACATCAAATTAACCACGAGCTGTGTGTAGATTCACTTTTGATAGCACTTTATTATCTTTTTTATTTTCAAATCACTTGTCTTCTATCCTCCAATCTACTTCTTAATTTTTATGAGTTAGAATTACCTTAACAGCAAAGAAATACAAATGCAATGTACAAAGAATTATGCACCTTGAGAAGTGGACTCTATCTCGAGAATATAAGGCTGGCTCCATGTGTCAAAATAAATGCTGTACATGATTCCAGTAAGGTAACCGAAATTATATAAGCGGAAAAAATTTAGAGTACAAAAGAACTGGGCCATTTACATATTCCCATTGGAAATGTAAAACTGTAGATTACTCTGAAAAGAAGCTAGTTTCTCACAGAATTACACATGCAATTACCAAATAAGAAAGAAATGAAGATGCGCATTCACATAAAATAGAAGCTTTACTTGGCTGTGCTTATGGGAAAACATTAGATGTCTTCCAATGAGTGAATGGTTAAATACACTGTGGAATGTTCATGAGATAGAAGAGTAGTTAGCAATTAAAGAGCCAAACGTTGGATGCACACCGTCACCAGAAAATAACACTAAGTGAAATGTCCATTCCAAAGTGTTACACACTGTGTAATTACATCTTTTTATTGTTCTTGAAGTGATTGATCTATAGAAACAGAATAGAGACTAGTAGTTTCCAGGAATAAGGACAGGAATAGGCAGGTCGTTAGCATGCTACTAAGGGCAACAGGAGGAAAAAGCATGGTGGAAATGTTCTATATGTTAACTGTATTTCAATAGCCTGATTCCATTCTTATATTGTACCATCAGTACTCAAGGCCTCTGAACATTTTGTAAAGCTACGTAAGCCACAAAATAAAAATATAAGAAAAACAAACTGCTACATGGTACTTATTCTGACTCCCCTCCACATATAAAGAGAATGGAATCTATGCAGTTCACTTAAGACCTATCTTTTGTAGATATCCTCTTTCCTCTAACCAGATTATTCTTGCTCCCTTACCTATGCTGCCACTGCAACACTGCAGCTGACTTGACTGGAGCCCTTTTTCAATGTTTTCCCCATGTCTCCTATGAGAAGATTATGTTAAACTGTATGTCTGTTATGTGGCAGGAACCAGGCTAGGAGCAGGAGATACACAGGAGGCTCTCACCTTCCCCATAATCTCGGCTGAGAGGCAGATCAATAATGCACAGCTGTAATTCGGTGTGATGAAGCCAACAAATGAGCATGCTTCTAAGTGAATAAGGGGGAGGCAGTTTTATTCTGTTTGAGAAGGCAGACTTTGCTTCATGAGTTGCTGTGGTGCTAGAATGCCCTTCCTAGCGCACATTTCACTTAATTTATGGTGCTGCTTAAAAAGTTTACAGTGCTGCATTGCTCCCAGAATTGACGGGTGATGGAAGTCTCAGTGCAAGGCATGGGTTACTTAAAGGGTTAACTACAAATTAATAGTCAGTGAGGTCCCAGAGGTCTCTGAAACGACATAGGCTACTGTCATTGCCTTTGGTTACCCACTGTAATGTCACAATAGGACCCTATCACTAAAGATGCTGCACATTTGGCTCCAGGACAGAGAAAAAAATAACCCCAAATAGACCAGGAAACCTCCTCTCCACTGGCTAATCTTCATAGTTCTAGAAGATGCTGTACGGACTGCTGGTAAAAAAAAAAAAAAAAAAAAAAAAAAAAAAAGGTATCCATGGTCTAACCCAGCACTGGACTGCATGCTATAATACCAACATATAAGACAAGATATAACCACTGGTACAATAGTGGCATGATTGGTCTGGAGGAACTCATCACTTAATGATTGGATTTGAGATCTGCTCCATAGGAGAAAACTTCATGAGTGGTACTAAATTGCTGGCCAAAAGCCCATGGACAGTGAGTTCATAGGCCCTAGGATAAAACCTGTCATTATTTTGCTAAATAGTCATACTGTCAAATTGATGTCTAAATATTTGTTTATACCAATAGACCTGAGCTCACTCTACCTTCACCAGAGAAGCTTCTTTTTGCAGTGGGCACCAGTCAATGGAGAGATACATAACATAGTTGTGCTGAGAATAAGAACTCCAAGCTAAGGCATAAATGGAATGTCTATTCCAACCCTCTTACCATGACTCAAGGAACATAAATGAGTGACTGTAAATGCCGGAGGATGTGGAAGAGTGATACGAAATGCTGTCTTTTGGACGTGACAAGGCTAGTGCCCCCATAAACTCACAGCAGCGGTGGGTGTCTGCACAAGATCTTCACAAGCTCAAGCCAGTCAGAATTCCAGCATAGCTGGGGTAGATCATCTCTGGACCTCACCCTTTACTAAGAAGCTATAGGCAGTTGGTAGTTTCTAGGGGACATAAAAATTACTTTTTGAGCGTGTGGTCTCATGCTCATGGAGCAAGCTTCCCAGGCTCTAGTGTATGGCCCCTCCCATGCACATAAGGGAAGCACTAATTGGTTTAGTGGGTTTCAGAGGGAAGTACCGATGTGACAGGGACGTATTGGGAGGACACGGGAGAAGTTGGGGGAGGGATAGGTGGTATATATTTTTATATTTTGCTGTACATATTTATGAACTTCTCAAGGATTAAGAAAGTTTACAGTGTTGCTAAAGCATGGTTCGTTTCAGAAGAAAAGAGAAGATGCAAAATTACCTAGAAATTTATTTCTCCACTGGAAAACATTTTTCTATTGTCTATGGCAAAGAGCAAGCAAGATCTAAAGGATTTAATGCCAATTCTTTAAACAGCAAATTTTTATAAAGGTGTGCAGTTTGAAATAGAAAGACAATTTAAAAAATTAATAAAATGTAGTTATGAATGGTTCTGTGACTAAGATAATTAGAACAAAATTTAAAAATTTATGCATAAGTTTCTTAAAACAAAGTTGGGTTGAAAAAGCCTAAAGATATGTCTCTATACTTGACCAAGTTTCAGCAAAAGAACAGAAAATAATATTTAGTTGAAGGCAGACAACAATGCTGGATTTATATGATTCTATTGTGTTTCTACCCTTATTCTAGATAAAGAATCACACAGTTATTTTTTGATGTTTTAATGTACAAAACATCCTACAATCTGCATAATCCTTTTGTATGTCAAGATATTGCTTTCCCTTGTCGCTTTTCTGTGTGGTTTTGGTAACAACTGCTTCTCCTCACCCCCCACTCATCTGTGTGTGTGTGTGTGTGTGTGTGTGTGTGTGTGTGTGTGTGTGTGTGAGGGGGGGGGTGGAGTTTGAATCTAGGGTCTCATGTATACCATGCAAATTCTATTCCACTGAACTAAATCCTCAGCCTTGTTTGAATCTCACTTTGTAGCCCAGGATGGCCTTTAATTTGTGATTCTTCTTCCTCAGCCTCCCAGGTAGCTAGGATTAGAAGACTGCACAAGGTCCAGCTCATCTATCATTGTGGAGAAAAAAAAGAATGAGAACAATTTATTGTATTTACCCAATCTATTATCTGTAGATTGTTCCACTGAGGTTATATTTTTAAGGAACAATTAATTCCCAGACATACTTCCATCCTTCACAACAAAACCTGAAAGAGATAGAGAAAAACAAAACAAAACAGGATTGCTTATCCTGTGACTATGTGTTAACCAAAGGAACAGTGTCCATCAGGCAGTGAAGAAAATATTATCCCACCTAGGAAGAAATGATTACATCTGAAAGAGAGCATAATTTATGTTCAGAGAGGTAGTGTTATACTGAGTGGTTTGTAGACATGAAGCAGATCAGTTATATCAAAGTTTCTGTCGGATTTAGGGAAAAATACTTAACTACTTTAAATGTCAGTAAAACTTGTTTGTAAAAGAAGTAAAAATATATACTGGATATGGTGATTGCTCAGATTAAATGACACAGAGATCAAGTATTCAGCACAGCAAATGCAAACTTTATTGCTTTCTTTGAAAATGTGTTCTTAGAAGCTTGCCCCCAAAGCCTTCAGGATTCTTCTTTTAGATATTATCACTACAAAGAAACTGAAGTTTGGGACTAGAGGCCACAATTCCATGCTGTATTTCATGTGCTACATTGTGGCCCAAATATAAAACTATGTCCAATTTCATAAAACTTACATCTCTTTTTATTTTTTGGGTTTAACTAGAAAAGAACAGCAAATGTTCACAGCCAAAGTGCAATCAATAGCAATTAACTTCGGAGACCAGTAGCTTTGATAAGGACATTGCTGTTGCTTAATGTACATCAGAATGGAGCAAGTTACCATTTAACAGTTAAGACCTTTCTTTGGTAGTGACCCAGGGGAGTCATTGAAGAGACACCTTTTTGTTTCTTTCTAAGCTAGCTTTACTTGGTACTTCCTTAAGTTTGTGGTTGCCTGGTTTTAACATATTCTCAAGGTGTGTGAAGAGGCTTGTTGTCGAATTAGATGTCCCAGAAATAGAAAAGGGCACAATGGTTTGACCATATTCACCCAAATTCATTTGCCTCATTTTCTCCTCTTCGTACCTAAAGTCATGAAACTTGAGGAGAAAGAGCAGAAACGACAAGTCCCAGTATCTGCACCAAAAGCAGCTTCCAGTTTCGCCAACTGTACATCAGCCTCTTTGTGAACATGGCACGGAATTGCTGACAGTAGAGGGAACACTAAGCAGAGAAGAGAGAAACGCCACACCACCACAGCCATTAGATTTCAATACATCTTCTCAATGAAATTCATTGATGTCAGGGTTTTGAAATTCTGTGGTGTAAAAGCTTTATGGCATAGATACCCACAGTTTAAGTACATACAGCTTAGGTAAGTAAATAAATTCTTGGAGGAGACCCCAAACCTCTGATGTGGCACCCGATAATATGGTCAACCATCTGTTCATATAAGGCAAGGGACAGGGATGGCAAACCATGCCTTTTGTAAACAGCTCTTTACTAGAATGCAGCTGAGCACATTTGCTCTTGTACCATCATGGCTGTTCTTTGTGCAATGATAGTTGAATGGTGGTGGCAGACTATGTGGTCCATAGAGCCCTAACATTTGTCATATCTTGACACTGAGCTGCCAGACTCCTGATACAGCGTATTGCATAAAGGGTTTAAGTTTAATGTTGTATATAATACAAAAAAATGGCATATGATGATTTTTTTCCGACTCCCGGTAACCACTATGACCAGGGGATGCTTACTAGATACAACAGACAGTTACAAGAGCAAAGAAAGAAATGCTTGGCTCCTCAAACAGGCTTTCCACAATGAGGGATGAGGACCTTACTCAGTTGGAAAGTCTCACAGGCCGCGGCTACTCCTCTTGAAAGATGTTGAATGCACTCTGAGTTGATAATTTGGAAAACCAGGCTCCCTAATACTCTTAATGCCAACTTGAAGGAGCAGGTAAGTTCTGGGATTTCAACTTGTAAAAAAAAAATGAAATAAAAATAAGGAAACAAAAGAACTGCAGAATAATGGTAATGACAGCAAACAGCTGGCTCCTTTTCTTAGATTCCGTTCTCTGTAGGTACTGATGAGGCTGGGGTCACAGCTGCTCCAACCACACCAAGTTGGTTCTGCAGTGGCTGAGAGCTCTATGTTCTTTTGGTTCATGTATTAATACAAAGCAAAACTCTTGCATCCTCACCAAATAAATGCCTGTTTCTTAGCAAAGGTTCTTACCCCAGTATTAAACACAATGGCTGGGTCTTCACTCTGGGTGGGAAAGCCTGCCCTCATGCTACTTGGAACATCCCTATTTTTGTTCTCCTTGCTTCCCACTGAAGGAGACTGAGTAGCTTGTCTATTTGGTTTTGAATCTTCCATGTGAGTGACTCTGTATTAAAAAAAAAAAAAAAGTTGTCACTTCAAACTTATCCCACTGTCCCTTGCTTGAAGAATGTGAGTTGAGATCCCTGACTCAGAAGACCCTAGGGTTACTCAGTGTTCAGTGGCAGCATGGTAAGTTCCCAAGCACCTTCCCAACTCTAACCCTTGTCACATTAAAATTTCTAGTAAGAAATTTCAAAGTTTGGCAAGTTTACAAAGTGTCTTTCTCTCCAAGGATTTCCTATTTCTGACATACTCTTCCTAACCTAAGGAAGACTTCTTCCATGGTAGTGATAGAGGCACCATAGCTAGAAATGCCAAGTTGTACTTGACTCTCTTCCAGAGCAGTAAAGAGAGCTTCAAACCTACAAGTAGGAGAAGAAGAAAGGCTGAGAAGAAGATAATTTTCATACTTACTTCTTTTTGTTCGAAGTGATCTACTCTCCCCAGCATTTCAATTCTTATAATCCCATGCTTCTTTCTGTTAATTCAGAAAGGTGAGGCAAACAGAAAAGGCAAGACAACAGACTGCTATAGTAGATTGTTTCCCACAATACTTTATTCTTTGATACATATAATTTTGATTTACTAATGAAACTATTAAGAGACCCTATGAGGAGATTGACAGTTGATGGCTGATAGACAAAGAAGAGTCACAATTCATCAGAAGCATAGCCACTATAAGGTTGCCCATGTCCTGGTGGTTGGCTCTACACCCAGGCACGTATGGACAGCATTAACAGGACTAAGATGTGAAGTTGGGAGAGAAATGCATGGGAAGGGCCGGGGAGAGTTGAAGTAGTCAGGGTGGAAGTGCATTTGGTGAAGATCTTTTTCAATTGAGATACTTGTAAAATTGGAGGTAACAGGCAGAAGACGACGTTGCGTCTTATAACTTATCATGTAACCATAAAACTACCAAAACAAACTAGAGGAAATTATTCAGGACATTCATCTAGGCAAGATTTTTTTTTAAAGATGAGACCTTAAAAATATGAGCAACAAAAGTAATTAGATTGAACAAAACTGAACTCAAAAGGAGACAACAGATATAAAACCTATAAAATAAAAACTTCAGGAAAGCATCAGAAGACTTCTCAAACTCACTAGATTACTTGAATCTGTCCCTTTACTGTGTAATGTTGCCTCTCATTAGAATACATTATGCGTGTCTTCGGGTGTAGCTTGCAAGGGTTCCACAAATTTTGTCCTCCTCTTACTGTGGCCCACTGTTATTTCTGTGTGTCTCTAACTCCCGTTTCAAATGTTCTAAGTATGTGACAATACCAAGGTGCAGTAGCATCTCTGCAGTTGTGTTTTAAAGTTTAATTCATTTTAACAAGCTTCAACATTGCTTTACAGAATATGGCAACAGAGTTTTAAAACTCAGGATTCTCTTCCTGATGAAATGCTCAGTGACCTGGATCCCTTTGTTCTCCTCCATGCTACTTTTTCAGGCAAACAGATGTTAGAACACTGTCTGGTAGATGGTAAGTGCTCAAGCGCTTCAGTCATCAGAAGTGTAGGGGGCACGGAAACCACTGAGGATTTAACCATCATGTCATTATTTTCATATTATATTCTGAAGAAACTGGACTCACAGGTATTTATTTTTATTGAAATTTTTTCTCATTTCTTAGTTTAAAACTCTCCCAGACAAAACTTCTTCAAGTTCCCACCCCATCGGAGTTTCTCCTGTTCACATGATTCATCATCGCTGCCTTCTAAGTTGTGTCTACATGTGCTTCTGATCTCTTCTGAGATGGCATCTGTGTCCATATGAGTCAAGACAGGGGAGGAGAGTGGCGAGCACTAATGAGTGTTTTATCTAGGCATCTCCTTGGGAGATTCTGCAGCTCCAGAGGACTCTTTACTGCCACACACAGCTAAGGTGTGAATATCAACTCTGGCTTCCACCTTCAGTAACTGATTCAACTCTAGGCAGTGTTAGAGAGACACACCTAGAGTTTTATTTCAGGATCTGTGTTACATTTCATTATTTTACTCTGGTTTATCACTGGGGCTTTGTTGTGGTCCATTGGTGGATGTCACACTGGTGGATAACACTGGTGTCACGCACTGGTGGATCACACACTAATGAGTCACATGCCGGTAGATCACACACTGGTGGATCACACACTGGTAGATCACACACTAGTGTATGTCACACTGGTAGATCACACACTGGTGGATCACACAGGAACTGCCTATTCCTGGTAGATTTTTGTCATCCTTACTCTAAGAACCATCATTTAAGCCATCCTGGTTATTTCTCATTATATATTTTGAGCCGGTGTTTCATTTTATGAATCATAAAATAAAAAATCATAAAATCATCAAATCATAACCCTCTGTTTATAATGTCTCATTCTGGGATTGTAGGCATGTATCACCTTGCCTGATTTGTAAGGCTATTGTTATTGGTAGTGGTGGTGTGTGTATGGTCCGGGATTGAATTTAGAGCCTTGGACTTGCTAGGAAAGCACTTCACAACTACTCTCATTATCTTAGTACTTTTCTTCACTTCATGTACTAGTAGTCACATTAACTCGAGGGACAAAAAAAGCACCCAATAATACCAATTAACCCAAGGACACTATAACAAGCAGGTGGCACCTGCCTCTTTTCACTGCAAGTGGCAGCTATGACAGTTTTATCCCCTTAAATAAATTCAATTTGCTAAGCTGAAAAAAAAAAACAGGAAAAACAGTGATTTCTGACTACTTAAAAATCAATCAGTTAACATTCTATAGATCCATGCCCATGAGTGTGTTCTTTGGGTAGAATAAAAGATAACTCATTTCCAACATTAGTCTTCAGAGTGGCTGTTGATGCATAGTAATGGATCAGTTTTGAGATTTCATCAGTGTCACAATGAGGTTCCTTCACCATAACTATGTGATATCCAACACCTGAGGAAGCACATTCAGAAGACCAGATTGAATGGTTTTGTATTTCTCATATTCCCATGAGACCATATCTGGCTTTCTATTGTTTGGGTAAGCTAGAGGATGATAAAGAATGTCACAAGTTATTTGACTACAACTCTAAGAAAACATAGCATTATGTAATATAATCACAATTGATGATGTAATTATAAATACTTCTCTTAAGTGACTAATAATGATCTGGATTATAGAACTAGAGAGAGTATAGAACTATAGAGCAGAGATAACATTAAAAGCCACCTGTTCTCTCTTTCTACTGATGCTGAAACTGGAGGAAAAAGATTAATATTCATTAAATAGGTGTTTCCCAGGTCCATGTTATATGCCAGAAACTACATAAATTAAATAGAAAAGATCTGAGAAATCCTTGCAAAATATTCTATCTTTACATTCTGTCATTGTCTCTTCTCTCCGCCCTGCACCTCCTCCTCTTTCTCCTCTCACTCTTCCACCTCCTCATTCTCCTCTTGTTTGTCCTTATTCTTCTCCTTTTTAACTGGTCTTCCTAAAGCTAGGTGTAACAGCATTCTGATACCTAAGACTTGGACAACAGAACTAAGGGAAATATCTCTGGAATATCTGAGCCCATGATCTGACAAGGGTCCTTTGAGAAAGGAAGGGAGGGTGGGAAGGAAGAAGGGAGGAAGGGAAGGGGGAGGGAGGGAGGAGAGAGAGAGTGCAAGAGAGCAAGTAAGTAGCAGGGCACTAAAGAAATTCACAGAGTAGGGTTGTGGAAATTAAAGAAGTTGTGCCAGAGGCAGAGGGCTGGTGACTGGACTGCAGCCTAAAGGGAACATTGTTTTCCTATATGTAGATCTCAAGCTCTCTTAACATTAACATTCTGTTTCCTTCCCAAAACATTTGAAAGCAGTGATGAGCAGAATCCAAACAAAGCTGTACCACATTACAGGATATATAGATTCTATGGACTTTATCATTCATAAGTATGCCCTGACAGAGATAAGGGTATATGCTTCTTTGAGATAAATACTACATACTTTAGTTTCTACTGTCATTTTGTTCACAAAAATTGTAAACTATGCCAATAAATAAGCAAGCATATATAACAGACATAATAGTATGTATTATAGAAAATTAGAAGCAGAGATTGGCCTAGATGCAAAGGCTGTGGGATAACCATGAGAAACAGATTAACTAATCTCCTAAAATAGAAAAACAAGGTGCTGAGTCAATCATAAATTTTGCAGACTAACGAAAACTATAAAAGGAAGCCGATGGGCACAGCAGAAAAGTACAAAGAAGTCGCTTAACCATCTCAGCAGCAGAGTAAACAGAGGAAAGGAAGGAAAGGAAATGGCCCTGAAAAATGATCACTAAAAATGATCCAAACGGGAATGCAAAAAGTGAAGTGTAGGAAAGCAGAGAATACCACAAGAGGAAAATCATAGCCATCATAAAATTGAAAGTAACTGGAAAATTTAAAATGTCCTTGTAAAATTACATCCTGAAAATTCAAAGTTCTGCCAAATAAAAGTTACATATTCATTGAAAACACTCATAATAAATGAGGGTGACTTTAGCTCATGGCCCTGACGATGTCCAACAGGACTTCCACCATCAACGTTTGAAAAAAATGGACAAACGTGAATGCACAGCTTCAGCTGGTAGACAAGAGGCAGCTGAGGGCGTTCTTTCTGTGAGAGAGACAAGAGACAATGTGCAATCACTCCACTTTTGCTTGGAGTTGATTTTTTTTTTTTTTTTTTTTTTTTGCATGGAGGTTCAGCAAAGGCGAATCCCTTCAGCTACCAATGCCACAGCTGAATTGAGAAGTTGGAAATCAAAGTGAGGGAAGACTAAGTCAGACTACAGCTATGAGTTGTGAAGATGATTTGAGTGCAGAACTCTGCAGCAAAATAACACTGAAACCAGAGCTAGGGAGATGACTCCATGGGCACTTTCTGTGAAAGTGTGAATTTGCATCCCTAGCACCAACATAAACATTCTTCCTGGCATGTGTGCCTGTGACCCCAATGTTGGAAGGCAAAGACAGGCAGATCCTGGGAGATCATTGTATGCTTCTGGTTCAACGAGAGATCCTGTTTCAGGGGAATAAGGCAGAGAATAATAAAGGAAGACACTCAATGTCTTCCTCTGGTCTCTACATATGAGCATATGAGTGTGTGTACATGCACACACACATACACACACACACACACACACACACACACACACACACCCCACATACACACAAATAGAAGTTAAAGCAAATAATCACAGATACCTCATAAGGAAGTCTCTTTTAGTCTTTGCTGAATGACAGGCTATGTAAACAGCAAGAGAAACTCTATGTGATTGGATTTACCTTTTTTGTTCACTTAGCATCTCACAAAAGGCTAGGAATTACACAGCTAAAACAAAGTGGAGCATCCATGATGATTGGTTAGGAAATTAAATGAAGACTCCAGGGAGCTCATGCTTTGGCAATAGAACTGAAGTATACTTAGTGAAAAGCAGGTCTCAACGATGCACAAAATGTTCCAACTGGGTGTTGGGAAAGAGCATGATAGTCTTGAAAGACTTCTCCCAAACAAAAGAGTACACATTCACCAACATAGCACATAAGCTATAGCAACAAGACAAAAGGGTCTGGATATTCTAAGAAGCATGAGATAATGCCTAGCCATGGGTAAAACCAATAGAAATGGACTCAGAAACTAAGGTATGCCGGGTAAGCAAATTCTGAGAATTCAGAAGCATTTGTCATAAGTAGAGAAAAATATCACAGTTCTTCCCTTTGAAATAAGAATAGCTTGACAAAAAACAGAAGTAGAGGACACCATGTCAATCACAGCAGAATTCACATTCTTCCGTGATCACAGGATTATCTCCAGAATAGAACACAGAACTACAAATCCAGAATAGACTTTAAAAGATAGGCAAAATATCTTCTCAGACAAAAATAGGATGAAATTGTAAATCAGTAACAAAAGAAGGCTGGGTAGTTCAGAATTATGTGGGAATTAGGTAGCATATGCTTAAAGAGCCAGCGGGGTACATGAAAAATTGTCAGGGAAATTAGAAAGTTAGCTACCCCCTCTTATCCATATTTCTATATCTCTGTATCTAGCCATTATCTAACTGGTGGACAATTGCACTGGATTATATTTAGCTAGAAAGCATGTGAGAGGAATGAGTGTCAATACAATAACCACAGAAGTGGGAAATAATTTTGAAGAGAATAAAAACACTATTCAAAAGACTCATAGCTGAATGTTAGTTAAACACAACATAGGAAATCACTCAATTTTGGACTATATATACAAAGCCAACGGGGATTATGTTAAATGAATATTATTAGGGCAACATCATCTAAGAATAGTCAAAGTAAATGGACCATATAGCCTTTTCAGGAAGACTGAAGAGCCGCAGCACTGCAAGGTTCCCTGGACCATGATAGCAATTCGATCACCCAGCATATCAGCTTCATCCATGTAGTGAGTGGTCAGCAGGATGGTACGGTCCTGTTTATAGGCTTGAAGAAGATCCCAGGTGACCCTCCTTGAGGCGGGGTCCATGCCGGATGTTGGCTCATCAAGTATCACCATCTAAAGACAGAACAATTCTGTGACCACATAAATATACACTGGTCCCATGGGTGTCCCACAAGTCCTGGGCTTGCTCTTGCTTTGATTTTTAAGCCAAATGTCTGAGTAAAGATAGTTAAGTTTAGCTAAAACTAGGATTTCTGTATTAAAGCCAAACTCATGGTCATTTTATACCAATGAGGTTGACAATGTGGATTCCACCTGAGGGAACTACTTTCAGAGTGTTAAATCTGTGTCTTCTTTCAGATTTGTGTCAGCTGGGTTTGTAAACCGGGTGTAATACAGAGTTATCCGCCACCAGCTTGTCCCCTTTACCTTGGAGCCCCCTATCAGCGCTATAATGATGGCGAGTTTGCGCTTCATGCTTCCACTCAGTGACCTCGAAAATGCATCACGCTTTTCCAGCAGGTTAAAAGCTGACAGCATGTTGTCAGTTTCCTCAAGACACACCTTTTGAGGTTTCCCTTTCACCTAGAAGAAGGAGTATGCATGGTACTTTCAATTTTCGTCTTATAAGTTTCTTTTATAAATCATTTTCTGAGCCAAGAGGTGGTGGTGCACACCTTTAATCCCAGCACTCGAGAGGCAGAGGCAGGTGGATCTCTGTGAGTTCAAGGCTACCCTGATCTATAGAGTGAGTTCCAGAACAACAGAGAAATCCTGTCTCAAAAAATAAAACAAAACAAAAAATCATTTTCTGTTTTTGAGAATTTCTTATGTGTATATAACATATTTCGAACATATCAATCTCCCCTTTCTCTTCCGATTGGATTCCTCTCAGCACTCCCTACCATGTCTCCCTCCAAACTTCACATTGACTTTCATAACCCACTGAGTCCAGCCAGTGCTGTCTGTGGATGGGCCTGGGGCCATTCACTGGAGCCTGAGTCACCAACCAGCTATGCTAGCAGCCTTCACCTGCCAAAGCCCCTCCTCTAGAGGTGGGTCTCTGTTGAGTCCCTCCACAATTTATGCTGGAGTGTTGACTGGCTCGATCTTGCACAGGTCTTGTGCAGGCAATGACAGATGTTATGGGTACATGAGTACAGGTGTCCTGAAGGTAATGTTTCACTCCAGTCCTCACACCAGCTCCTTCCTTACATCAGCTCCGCAGTGGTTTATCCCCCTTTCGACTCCTTAAGTTTAGAGGAAAATTCATCTAAAATCATTTCCTGAACTTTATAAGAATAAGGACATTGGTAGTTGGTAATCTACCTGAACAGAATGAGGATAAGAAACGAGATACCCTTGGCTCACCCTACAGTAGAAATAAAGGTGTTCTGATACTGTCAGATAATCAAACAACAGGTTCTGCTGAGGGCACAAGCCCAAGGAATTCCTGATTTGAGCCAAATGCTGTGAGATGTCAAACCCACAAACATAGGCCTCTCCGCTGGTAGGGAGATAGAGACCTAGAACCAGGCAGAAGATGAAACAAAGACAGCTTTTGTGAGGAAACATGCTATATACATACATATATATATACACACACACATACACATACACATACACATACACATACACATACACATACATATACATATACATATACATATACATATACATATACATATGAAGTAATCTAAACCCAGATATTATACTGAGTGAGGTAGTCCAAACCCAGAAGGACAAATGTGAACATATAACCTCTAGCAACAATAGACACCAACACAATAGAAAGGGTTGGGAAGTATAAGTGCCAGAATGTGGAAGAGCAGGACACCGGTACCATGACACCGGTACCATGAAGACTGGGAAAGGCGGAAGGGATTTAAATATTGGGGGCAGGGACAGGAAGTGGAAAAAAATAAACAAGGGTATTTGAAAAAAATAGTGAATCATATTTTGTGTCTATCTAAAACTATATATGCACATGCACCATTTTATTTTAAATGGAGTTATGCCACTTGGGGTAATAATGCTCTTGAGCCACAAGACTATATAACAAAGAACCACAGACTATGTAACAAAAACCCCAGACTATGTAACAAAAACCCCAGGACCGGTATGAGAAGCCTCCAGCATTGCTGTCAAGGGCGTCTAAGAGATCCCTGAAACACCTCACTCCATTGCTATTGCTCTGGAATGCCTTATGGATTTTGAAGCAAATAATCCACATTTAATTTAATGTAACTATTGATACAGTTGGGCTTCTAGCTGCCATCTTTTGTTTTCTGTGCTGCTTAGTCTTCCGTGTCCTTTGTCACCTTTTTCTGCATTGGGTAAACATTTCTATCTTAAATTTTTTATTCCTTTCCTTCTTCCCTCACTATTGGCTGCCTGCTTGCTTCGTTGAGATAGGGTCTCATGTAGCCCTGAATGCCTTGAACTTGCTATGTAGCAGGGATGACATCGAACTACTTTTCTACCTGCCTCTCACTCTTGAGAACTGGGATCACAGGCATGCACCCTCACTCTTGACTGCCAATTTTTAAAACTTATTTTTGTAGTTATTTCAAATTTATACTAATTTAATTCCAGAGAACTGAGTGGTTATGACTTCTGCAGAACTCTACCCCCACTTCTTTCTGCAACTACTGATTAAACATGGCATCAGTACGTGTTACTGACCATGATGAAGTGGTATATTTGTGTTTATTAAGGAAATGTTTTCATAAACATATTAATAGAGGTTGTCATATTTCCCTTTTTCTTTAACACTTTGTCATGGTTTCAATAGGAATGGCCCCCATAGGCTCATAGATTTGAATGCTTGGTCACCAGGGAGTGGCATTATTAGGAGGTGTGGCCTTATTGGAATAGGTATGGCCTTGTTGGAGGAATTGTAATTGTAGTGAGCTTTGAGGTTTCAAATGCTCAAGCCAGGTCCAGTGTCTCTCGCTCTTCCTGCTGCCTGCTGTTCCAGATGTAGAATTCTTGACTCATTCTCCAGCATCATATCTGCCTGTATGCTGCCATACTTCCTGCTGTGACAATAATGGACTAAATCTCTGAACTGTAAGCCAGCCCAATTAAATGTCTTCCTTTATAAGAGTTATCATGGTCATGGTGTCTCTTCAGAGCAATAAAAACCCTAACTAAGACAATACTGCTCTTCATTTTTTCCTGTGGATTTGCATTATTATCTTGGTAATACAAAATGATAGCATCTTTTTGACAACTATATTATTAGTGCTAACAGTGGAGGTGGAGTGTATGCACTTGCATTTCTACCTGGGATTACTTAAATTCTGAAGAACCTCTTAGCATTTCTGGTAAGGTCTTCTAGACATGAATTCTAGAAGGTTCTGTTTATCTGGGAATATCATTCTTTCATGTTTACTTCTGAAAAATAGGCCTCAAATTCTTGGTTGTCAGTTGTTTCTTTTACCAGTTTAAATATGTTGCCTCACTTGTATCTAGCTTGCATTCTGTCTGATAAGAAGTCACCTCTTAGTTTCACAGGGTATCTGTTGCATGGGATGAGTGACACTCTCGGCGCCTTCAAGATCTTCTCTGCCTTTGCTTTTAAGAACTTACCGTGATGTGTTTGGTATGAACGTCAACTTATCTTATTGAAGATTTGTTGATTTCTTGAATAAGTCACTTGATATTTTCAGCACATTTGGCAAATTTTAAACTTTTATTTTCTAGAATATTTTTCTCTTTCTCCTTGTCTTACCCATTGGCACTGATAATGCACATACATTCAATTCATGCACAGGTGCCTGTATTTCTCTGATGCTGTTAATTTCCCTTTAGTGTTTCTCTTACTCACATGGTGTCTATCAATGTTTCTGTAAATTCATTGATTCTTTCTTCTGCCAGTTTATACCATCTGTTCATTTTCAATAATGAATTTTTTAGTTCGGTTTCTTCGCTTCTATAAGTCACACTTGGTTCCTCCTCCACCACTTCCTCTTTCCTGCTCCTCCCCCCTGCTCTTCCTTTTCCTCTTTCCTCTCCTATTCCTCCCCCTCTGCTGCTGCTCCTTGTCCTCCTCGTCCTCTTCATCCTCCTTGTCCTCCTCCTCCTCCTGCTCCTCCTCCTCTCTTCCTCTCTTTTATCCTGTTCCTCCTCCTGGGACTGGGAAATGGCTCAGTTAGTAAGTGCTTGCCTGCTTGCCTGCTTCTGTATAAGCATAAAGCCCGGAGTTTGGATTCCCAGCACTCACATAAAACCCAGGTACAGGGGTGTGACCTATAACCCCAGCACTGATGGGGGTGTGTGTGAAGGGTAGAATAGGAGTAGAGGCTGAGGCATGGACAATGTCATTCCTGACATTTCTGGGGCTTTCAGAACAGCTGTAATAGCTGAAACAGTGAGCTCTGGTTTTAGTGAGAAATTTTGTCTTGAAATTTATAAATAAAGTGGAGAAGTGATTCAGGATGTTGAGATCTGGCCGCTACATGCAAACAGGCACAGCTGCAGTAACTTTAACTGCTCATTGCCCTTAATCCTCATCAGGTGTTGTCTTTTGTTTGCATAGAATTTCTGACTTAGCTGGAGGATTTCAGTAAGCAATGTGGAGTTTTGGGTGTTACTCTGTGAAGTGGCCATTTGCACGTGGAGGAGGACTACTTTGGAATGACAGTGCTTTTCACATGGCTTTTTTTTTGGGGGGGCTGTCTCTTTCTCTTTTTTCTCAAGTAAGCTTCCCTGCTTCATTGGGGATTATGCCTGGTAGTTAGACTCAGTAAGTTATGGATTGATTAGTTATGTGGCGATCTGTTGTTTTCACAATAACCTGGGACATGCTCTGTTTAGCAGTCTGATCCGGGGGAGTTTTCAGAGCAAGTCTTTGAGGTTTGTCCTGACCTTAGCCGGACTCCCACCAGCATGCTTGATTTTCAGCTGCCCTCTAAAAACCATCGAGCCCATTGTTTGCTCTCCGTGTTGCTCTCAATTTCTAGATACTTCAAATGGTTTGGTCTTTCGCTATGTTTCTAGCTGTGTCTGTTTCACTGGGCACTCAGTATAGGGTGGGCCTAGCAGGCCAAAAGTTGAAGATTGTTTCTATTTAAGTGTTTGATAGATGCAAAAGGAAAATGTTTATATACATTTTTTTTTTAGATTTTTTTTTTGGTATGTACCAGTGATTTTGCTGTGTCTGGAGTAGAATCATTTTCTTCCTGCCTGAGCATCTCACACTTCTTAGTTCTCTCTGCTCCTTTGTCTGGGCCGCTTAGGATATGATGTATCAGTTAATGGGTGCTTGTAAAGAATGTGTGCGTGGCTGTCAGGCTGCAGCTCTCTGTCACTGTGATTGGAGCCTGGCGACTGATTCCTCAGCGTCCTCACAGCTGCTGCCCGCTGGCTTCATCAACAGCTGCAAGAACAGTGCTGAAGTCTCTCGATGGAAATGTGCCTGCTGCTTTTTAAAATCTCCCAGTTTTTGCTTTGAGGATTGGTGCTCTGTTCTTAGACACACACACACTAAGAAATGTACTATCTTCTTCATGTATTGATCTTTTACTCATTTTGTAATGCCTTCCCCCAAAATGGTAACTTTTAAAATTGTATATAATTTATAAACTTAAACCACATCACGCAAGTCTCATTGCTTTATCCCCAGTTTCTGGGCAAGGACACCTTCTGGATAGAGCAGAACATCTACCTGAGAGGATGGACAGAGTGGTGGACTTTCCTGCCCCATTATGTCCTAGAAGAACAGTGATCTGTCCTTCATATAAGTTCAAAGACAAGTCCTCAATGGCTGTCTTGGTGGTGTTATTCTCTTGGAATACCTGTCAGGGAATGCCCATAAATGTTACCCAGCCTTCGTAACCAATTTGGAAGAACAAGTGTGCACAACAACTCTTTATAGAAGAAATAAGACTACACATTAATCTTACGGGGAATTCGGGTGTAATAAGGAGAAGCAGCAAAGAGGAAAATTTTGAAGATACAACATGAGTTATAGAATTTCACAGTAGGTGTACAATCTTTCCCTGAACAATCTCATTCATTCCTGCTTTGTTTTAGTTACCACTTTGAAGCTGGCAATGATACAATCTTCTTCTTCAGTCAGTCTTTATTTTGGAAACAGAGGAAATGGTTCAGATGGCAAAAGCACTTGCTGTGCAAGGATAAGAATCTGAGTTCAAATTCCCAGAACCCACATAAAAACTAGACACACCCATAATCCCAACGCTCCAATAGGGATCTGGAAGGCAGAAACAGGAGCATTCTTGGAACATAGTAGGCCATTTTATCTGGCATTTATAGTCAAAAAACAACAGAGACCCTATCTCAAAGATGACGGGGCTAGGACTGACACTCACAGTTGTCTTCTGACCTCTACATGTGAGTTGTGGCATGTGACTATATTCACATGTAAGCATGTATACACACGCATATCACAAATACCTGTGTGCCTACACACATGAGAGAGAGAGAGAGAGAGAGAGAAAGAGAGAGAAGAAAGAGAAAAAGGACAACTGCAAACTACCATGGATGCTTATCTAAAATACCTTTCATGTAGATGAGCAGTGCTTCTGTTCAGGCTGCAAAAAGCTAGAAAAGGAGTCACTTCTAGTAACAAGTAGTTGCTAAAATAATTTCCCAAACCATAATTTTCCCTTAAATTCATCAGCAGGGTGGAATAGCCTGAAGTCTGAGCAACAACAGAGACCCCAGGGCAGATGGTGCAAATGTGAAGTAAATGTGGACGCCATGCAAACTTTTAAGGAGATTTGGGTATTCTTTAAAACGATAATTGACTTGTTAACAATTTGAGAAACATAGACTGTAACTCGACAGCTTGGGAATCAAGCCCTTGCATGCAGAATTAAGACAGGCATTCCTCCCAATACGTCCCTTTGATGATGAATAGAGGCGGCACTCTGTGCAACAGAAACCAGAATGCTGTTTCAGGTTTCACCAAATGGTGTGGGGTCTTTCTCCCACATATTCTCCCTAGACATAAGCTCCAGGCTTGGAAAAGTGTTTTAAGTTGTGTCCAAACTAAAGCTCCAGATTTCCCAAAGTCTTAGTTAAAAGCTGACCCATCAGCTCACCAACCAACTGAACTCTGGATTGTCCTGTAGCCTCTCCGATGTGCATGAGTTGGTCTACTAATACCATTTCTTTCAGCCGCTGAATCTCAGTCTCGCATCTAACCAATGAGAATGTCTTTCCAGTACCAATGCCAAGCTGTAGATGGCATTTAGAGCTGAGCCAGAGGACAGAGCTGAGCCAGAGGACAGAGCTGAGCCATCATGCCCTCCTTCAAGCAGCCACTGATATAAGATATCCTGGAGAAATGTAACTAATCTGGGCTGAGGTGGTTGTTTCAGTGGAGCTGACTGTTGGGTCAGGCAGCCAGCGTCCACATGGCCAGGTTTCTAGAGCAGCTTCCTTAAACAATTTGATATATTGTCCTCCCATTCCATTTTCAATTGCTGTATCAATATCAGTTTTTATCTTCCAGTAGCATTAACATGTATTATAATTGCCTTATTTGTTTATTTGTTAGGATGCTTTCACTCACACTAGAATGAAAATCCCTTCAGTGTGTGGACTTTACTTTACTTTCTCACTGCTGGGTCCCCAAGGGCAAGAGTGAGTGAATGAATGAATGAATGAATGAATGAAATATAAGACCCTTAGTTCTTCTGAATACTGTCGTAATCCTGGAAATGCAAGTGTAGGAGAAGTATGGGGAAGGGTGAAGTGCTCTATGCATGCATTAGAGGAAATCCTTAGGGGAAAAGGTGGAAACAGAAATATAGAAAATATATAGAAAAATGTGGGAAACGGAGGTGAATACAGCTGAAGAAATGGCCATAGCCTGTGTGTCCCTCAAGTAAGCTGCCCCTAGCTTTGACTGTATTACAGGCTACTAATATTCACAGGATACAAGCAAAATGAGACTTCTTGTAAGATAATGAAGCTAGGAAAGGTCTACAAGAGAATAAACACTCTCTGCCCCAGTGAGGTAGATTTCCAAAGGTGGCCCTAAGTATCTTCAAGCTGTAGGGTTGGGGGCTCATATCTCAAGCTTATACAGACCCTTGAGAGGGAAGGGAATACCAGAAAACATATGAATCACCTGAGCTGCATGCCTACAGAAGAACCCAAAGGGTCACCTCCAGCCTCCCCCAACAGCTGCCAGGGCAAAGGAGATCAGAAGGAGATGAATGGAAAACATTAGCAAACAGAAGTTACCATTCACTACTCAAGTCATGAAGCTCCACTACATGCTACACTTTAAAATGGCAGTACTTCTAGACTATGTGGTACAGGCATAGGGAATCTGATCACATTCTAGCAGAAGGATCAACTATTTATTAAGAACTCTACAAATACCCTTTGTATCTTTCTCCAGAGACATATATGCAACGTCTATGTCCACTTATTAGCATAAATATAAAAATTATTGCACTTTTGGGTATTTTTTGTATTGAAAGTTTAAAGTGAATACAAGCTAAATTCCAGCTTCATTAGGAAAGAATCGTGAAAGAATACCTTGCGCAGGTTTTTGATCTGGATGCCTGCTGTCAAATCCATTGGCTCAACTTCAAAGTATTCACTTTGAATTGTCTCACAAAAGTGGGTGGCTTCCGGTTCTTTTTGAGGTGGTTCTCCAAACCAGTAAGAGTGCTAAGAAGGGAATAAAAATGACATAACTATGGTGGCCTAGAAAAAGAAGACGTTAGAAATACTTTACCTGATAGCATTTATACTGAGATGGCCTGCATAAAATTCTTGAAATCAGATTTGGGAACAAACTGGCTATAATTTGAATGCCAAGGGCTCAGAAACATACTATTATATTAAAATCTTCAAAAAAAGGGAATGCATACCCAGACTCCCCATGTCCTCCTGCAGAGTCTAGCTTGGTAAGTAGCCCTACAAGCAGATTCTCATTCTTCCTCAACTTTCTACGAATAACAGGCACCAGGACTCACCATCATGAAAAAGTTCCACGGCTTAGGCACACCGTACTCTCCTGGAAAGACAGCTTCTATATACCAGGCCACAAGGGCGTATAAGAAAGCATCAAATAAAAGCATTCCTAGCACATAGGCAAATAAAAAGCTGTCCAAATCTGTTGATGAGAAGATGTTACTCCATTTCATTCCAGTTTCTGAGACAAAGTGTAAGACATTCAATTAGGTGCCAAAGGATTAAAACAGTTCTTTATCTGTATCATAACTGAGTAGCTGGTGGTGCTTTCTAGAGGTTTGCATGTGAGTCCATTATCTTCTTATAGTGTTAGAATTGAGGACCCCCAGGGACATCTGAGTAAATAATCATGAAAGTGTCTCTCATTATACCCAGACAGAGAAACAGCTGGAAATGGACGGAGTAAAAATGGACTACACAAAATTCAGGAAAATAGAATTTAATAAAAACAAGCAGACCTAGGATAATGGTTCCTCTTCTCCCCACTATGCGTACTAAACTCTCACTGCAAAGTATAATTTTGGAGAAAACATGATCACTGAAGTGTAGGGATGGATGCCCACTCCAGTGGAAACAGGAGGGGGCCCTTCCGTACCCACAGTAAATTTTTGGAGAGATTGTAAAGTCACTCATATACTAATATGTTGGTATAAAGTAGCAGAAAGTTTTGGAGGGCAGTTTAACAATAAAAATTAAATTAAATTAATAAAAATTAAACTCTGAGTAACCAGTAAGATATCAGATGTGTATTTACTAGAACACAAGAGAGTTTATAAGGTCACTACTCACTCTTTGTTTCTGCATCGATTAGGAATTTAAACCCCAGCTTCATTGCAACATTGAAGCTTAGGCACCAAGTCAGCTTCTGCCTGGATGTCATGCGTTCATAGTTGCGAAGCATTGTAGTAGATGGGAAGTAGGTGAGGAAAAAAAGAAAAGTTCCTACACCCACTGCAAAGTTGGCTGCAAATGTAAAGGGAATTATGGTCAATTGAAGCCATTTTGAAAAACAACATTTAGGTTTGGGGGTTTTGGTGTACAGTAAGATAGGCATTACAGGAAATGAAAATGTCTGTTTCGTTTACCGCTGTTTCTCCATGTTGGAGAAACACAGCCAGTGCCTAGAATACAGTGTGCATGCAGAGATTTCTGAAAATAAAGAAAAGGCTGCAATCAAACACGTAAGGAGCTCATTTTTGTTGAATTGTTTGTTCTATATGCAATGATTATGAACATGATAACAGTTACTAGAAATTTACAGTTTAATTATTACCACTCAACATAAGAAATTATATATATTCATTCACCCATTTATTTATATATATTTTATATAAATTATATATTATATTATATATATAAAATAAATGGATGAATGAATATATTTATATATAGATATATATGGTAAATGGATGAATGGCAGACGTGAATCCTTCCTGACCAATAATGACTTTACATGTGTAAATGGATTAAATGCGATGGCATGGGTTAGAGTCTGAAGGGCAAAGGTGGCAGACTGTTGGAAGTCTAAAGATACAAATTTATGTGAATCTAGAAAAAAATATTCATACCAATACCCAGAGAGAGTAAAGTAGCTACACTGTCAGACAAAATGATAGACTTTAAGAAACAAAGAAGCATATTATCAATTTTTTTTTTTAAGATAGGGCTTGATATGTAACCCTGACTGGCTTGGAACTCAATATATAGACCAAGTGGACTCTGACTTTTAATACTCTTCCTGCCTCAGCCTTCCAAGTGCTGGGATTATAGGCATGTGCTACCATACCTTCCAAACACGGCCGACTTTTCCAGAAGAGAAAATGCACCTGACTCATATTAGCAGCACACTCTAAACTTCATTAGTAACTGATGAAATGCAAATTTATTATTTTTCTTTCCTAGTGCTAACAGCTGAACCTGAGGAATTACACATGCCAGCAGAGGGCTCTGTTCCCTAACAGTAGTTAAAATGCAGATTTAAATTGCTTTTACATAACACATCATATCCTTAATCCGGCACGTCTGGTAATGGTACAGAAAAATTTATAACCTTCCAGTGGGACAGTAATTTCACAAAAATCCCTTGGCGTATGAACCACCAAAGGAGGAGGAAGGAAGTTTTATTTGTCTTCGCTGCTAGAGTCCTTGCTAAGCACGAAGTGTGTAAGCCACAGACAGGATCTGTGATGAATGAATGGATGGATGGATGAGTGAATATCCATCGATTCTACTTTCAGTTCTCATCTTCCAATCCTTCAAAAATCTTTCAAAACCTACCTACCGCCTCGTAAGGGCATCTGTCATTGCAGCATTGTGATCTGTGGCCTTTTCATGTGTTTGCTGTGATTTACTGACTTTCATTGCTCTCTGCACATCCTTTTCTGGTGGCCAGTGTCACATGTCATCCCGAATGTACTGTGGGATGCAGACTAAATATTACATCTGCATATATCTGAGTGGTTCCAGTTGAGGCCAGTATCTGAATATGTGGATTTCTATCAGTTAGATTGCCTTCCTTGTATAGGTAGGTACCATCTTACACTGAGAACCTAGAAGGACAAAGAGCATGGAGGAAAAGGGAATTCTCTCCTTTTCTTCCAGGCTGCCTTCTTGGCCAGAACACTAATCCCATCCTGCCTTGGGACTAGACTGACACCATAAGCTCCTCTCACTCTTAGGCATTAGGACACATGCTGGAATTAATCACTGACTTTCCTGGCTCCCCTGGTCACAGATTTCAGATGATGGGACTTTTTGATTTCCATAACCAAACAAATCAGTTCATCATAATAGCCTTGTATCTTCCATTGTTTCTGCGCCTTTGGAGAACACTATAAAATAATTTTTGTGCATATAGTATCCACACTCCAAAGGTCAATGCCAGCTCTATGGGTAGGCGCTGCATTTCAAATACATGATGGACTAACAGCAGGCATTTAAGTACAAGGAACAATTCTACTGTTTCCTTATTTCTTTCAGATCCTAGCAGACACTGCTTCCTCCAATTCTCTATATATCTTCATTTCAACAAACCCTTGTGGAAGGGCTAGACATACCCTATAAGAGGTAGTTCAAGGTTAGAAAGAACACCCAAATATGATCCTTCACAAATGCTGTGCTTATTTTCATAACTCACTTCGTTCCTTTTTGCTTATTTTTTTTTTTCAAAAAACAAGGTCTTATACAGTCCAGGCTGGCTTCAAACTTGCTATATTGTTAAGGATGACCATAAACTCCTCCAGCTTCTGCCTCACAGTACTGGCATAACAGGTGTGAGCTATCTCTCTTCATTCACTCCGTTTCGAGTAATTACAATGGCACAGGACATTTTGGGCACAGAGCACAGAGGCTACAGGTATGTGTGGTGGTAGGTAACACTTCAAAAGAACTTTCAAGTGCAGTCTTGGTTTTGTTTCTGAGGTTCTTTCCCAGGAGGAATCATGTACTCACCTCTATTAAACATTGTGCTAGTCATAAAACTGAAGAATATTGAGGAGACAGCCTAAAATGACAAAAAGATGAAGACAAGGAATGGGTCATTGTATTGGAAGATTGGTGCAGGTTCCATCTAGCAAAATAATTAGAAATCCAGTTTAGTCATGTGAGAAGTGTTATCAGGACAAGACAGAAAAAAGAGCAAAGAAAGAAATACCCTTAAATATTTTATTATTCCTGGTCAACACTAGTGATTCAGTGAAATGAAGAATTACTTTATTTTTGAGACAGGTTCTTATAGAGCCCAGACTGGCCTGGAACTCACTGCGTAGCTGCTGCTGACCTGCCTCCACCTGCTGGGGTTCTAGGCACACACCAATACTCTCTGTTTATGCAGCACTGACTTCAAACCCAGCGCTTTGCTTATGTTAGGCAAGTACCTTAACAGCTACATCTCCAGCACTAAACAGCTCATTTCTTACCGAAGGCCCACCCACCCAGGTCTGAACTCTAGTCTGCTAAGAAAATAAGCGGCCTCTGAGGAGTCACCAAAGGCTGTTTTCCTTTCCCAGCAATCAGGGAGGTGTTAGGCTGCTTCTATACTTCTGTTTTCCCTCTTAAAATTTAGCCACAACAGACTGGAATAAAAAGACTCTTGCCTTGACAAATAAAACCACACATATAAATACGATGTTAATAAAATACAAACTGAAGTACATGAAGAAGTAGGCAGCCCAGAGCATCCAGTTGCTCGGTCCTATCATGAGCTGATATTCTTGTGGGATAATTAACATAAATTAAATATCATGAACTCTCTCTCTCTCTCTCTCTCTCTCTCTCTCTCTCTCTCTCTCTCACACACACACACACACACACACACACACACACACACACACACACACACACACACACACACACACAAAAAATCAACCACATAGTGCCTTAGAGTTCTCAAAATGCACTGACAGATATTATCTAATTTCATATACATTTTTTGAGACAGGGTTTCTCTGTTGTAACTCTGGCTACCCTGGAACTCACTCTGTCGACCAGACTGGCCTCGAACTCACAGACATCCACCTGCCCCTGCTTCCCAAGTGCTGGGATTAAAGGTGTGCACCACCACCACCTGGCTAATTTCATATTTATAGCCCAAATCTCCAAGTTACAGAGGATAAAATTAAGGCTCAGGATCTCATGTAATTTAATTGAAATTGTTCCGGTAGTGACTTGAGTCTTGTGGTTTTTATAAGCTCAGAGATCGTTTTTCTAACAATTTCCCGATATTGTTAATACATGGAGTATATGTAAGCAAAACTACTAACCCCTTAAATATATCCTTTTTATAATTATACTTCCAGAAAAAGATGCAATATTTAAATTCAATTGTAAAAATTAAAAGTGCTAAAATTAAGGTGAAAAGAGGAAGAAAATATCCACAGCTTTAGCAATAATTTTTATAAACAATGTATATCTTCAGAAGTAGTTGTTTATAGAAATAAGAGGTATTTTGAGTTTTAATAAGACAATGTTAAAAGCATTTAACAAAGAATATGTTAGTATAGATTAATAAGAAAAGTCAATTGAGAGGTCTGATTTTCAGAGGCTACTTCAAATATTTTTATTGAATTTTATGAATATCTCAGTATTTAAATTCTATAGTTCTAGGCCCCCCCCCCAATTTCTATCTGCTTGGCATATACAAAATTCTCAATGAATATTTTTTGAATTACTGAATGAATGGCTGGAGAGATCTATGGAAACACGCATGCTATCCACAGTTCTTTATAGTGGTTACAGGTTAGCTATTACCCGTAGGAGACAAAACCAAGGTAAAATGTGCCATTGAGTTTTCTAGAAATCAGTGCTAGAAGCAGATTTCCTTAATAAATTTCTATTCATTTATTTATTTATGTGTCTATGTGCATGTGTGTGTGTGTGTGTGTGTGTGTGTGTGCATGTGTGTGTGCAGGTATGCATGTGACATAGTGCACATGGAAATCAGAGGACAATTCTTGGGAGTTGGTTTTCTACTGCTACCTTGTGGGATCCAGGGTTGGAACTCAGGTCATCAGGCCTCTACCTGCAAATCATCTTGCAGGTCCTTACTCAACAAACTTTAATAAGCAATTAAACTGAAAAAGTACATTTAATAGAAAAAATGCAAGACTTGTACGTAGAAAATGCAAAACATGGTTGAATGAGATGACAGGAAGTGTGAATAAATGCAAGATGTCCACTTCATGCACCAGAAAGCTTAATATAACTAATATGATAAGATCCCTTAAATTAGTCTACAAAATAAACACAATACCTTTTCAAAAAACCTTTGCGCATTGTAACATCGAACCCCAGAACTTACATAAAGCCCAGCATGGCAGCATGTTTGTAATTTTAGCACTCTTATGACAGATGAGAAGTGAAGACAGGAGTCTCCTCAGAGGCTCATGGGCCAGCCTGGAGTACACAGCCATGAGCAACAAAGAGACCCTGTCTCAAGAAAGGTAGAATCTGAAGACCGACACCCCAAGTTATCCTCTGACATGCGTGGTAGAGCATATAGGCACTGCGCTCACACACATAAAACATATACACAGGTATACATCATATGTACATATATAAAAGAAACTTAGAAATTTACAAATACTAATAAAATTCATGTGGACATATGAAATTCAAAAGACCCAGGATAGTCAAAACAATCTTAAGGAAACCATAAAAAAATTGGAAGGCTTAACAATACCCAGTTTCCATACACACTGCAGTGAGCTTGCCCTGCATAGAGCACTAGGGAGTTCTGAGTGTACCTTACAGTCTTAGATGCATACCATTCAGCTCAATGAGCCACACATTTGCTAATGGGTTAGAATGTTTTTCCAGGTTCCCCTGTAATTTATTCTTTGATCTATACATTGTTTATAAGTTTGTTGTTTAATTGTCAAGTAACTGAGGTTGTCCTAGGTAGTATATTGTCAGTGAATTCTAATCTTCTCTTTACTCTTCTCAGAGAGAAACACACTTTGTATTATTCAGGCCTTTTATGCTCCCTGAGACTTGTTCTGTGAGTGTTTCATAGTCTTAGTTTAGTATTCAGATATTTGTGTTTTCCTACTTATGTGACTCTTATTCACTATATAGCCTAATTCTCTTGGGATTATTTCAGGCTTCTGGTATACCTGCTTACTTACAAACAGTGCAATATTCCAGAACCATTGGATGTAGTGTCCTATAAGCATCATTTAAGGTATTTGAGATCTTTGTTGAAGCTCACCTCATATCTAACAATAAAATTGAGTTGACAAGTTGAAAAGACAAAAAGATATCATATGGAATAGCCACCAAAAGCAGAGGTGAAGTGGCATCAATAACATCAAACAAAATATATTTTAAATTCAAAACTATTATAGAAAGCAAGGTCATTGTGTGTTATTTAAAAAGGCCATTTTCCCATGAAGATATTACAGTGAAAGACATGTGTGAATCAAACAACAATGGTACCAAAATACATGAAGAAAAACCAATAGAATTTAATGGAGAAGTAGTGCTGTAATGATGGCTGGAGACTTCAATGTAATATTTTCAGTAATGGAAAACTGGACACACAGAGGCTAGTGAAAATGGAGGATTTTAGCAACACTGTGCCCAACTGAAGTCAACTGACAGAACATGAAATCGAACAAAGTGAATTCTCATCTGTTTCTGAACCGTCTCTAGAATAAATGTTAGACCATAAAGCAAGTCCTAACACATCCTATTTTTTATGTCTCTTTAGTCTTTTTTAATTTACTTTGCCTGTTATAATTTTAGATTTTATTCCATTTTTGAGCCTGAAATTATGTGAAGTATCTTTTCTTATCATAAAGGGATGAAACCAGAAATCAATAACAGAAAAATTGGAAAATTCATAAGAAGGTAGAAATTAACAATGCAATCTTCAACAACCAAAGAAATAACTAGGAAAGGTAGAGAATAAAATCACAACACATCAACACTTGGGGTGTTCAGTGAAGACAAGGCTGAGAGAGAACTATGCAGCTAGAGAGCCCTAAGTTAAAAAAACAGAGCAGTGTACTGAGAATAGCCTAACCTTACACTTAATGAGCTTGCAAAAGAAGGACAAACTAAATACAGAGCTAGTAGAGGGAGAAATGAATCAAGATTAAAATGAGATAAATAAAACAGGGAAGATGCAAATGACAGAGGAAAATCAATGACATCAAAATGAACCAAAATGACAGGCATTACCCAGACTGACAAGGAAAACTTGAGAGAATACATTACTTAAAACCAGAAAAGAGAATGGGGACATTGTTTTTGATTTTATAAAAATGAGTCACAAGAGAATACCATGAACCGCTGTATGGCAAACAGAAATTTGAATAATGGAGATAAAATGGAGAGACGCATAAGAGCACAACACCTATTAAGACCAGACAACAAAATAACAGAAAAATTGTACAGACCTCTGACTGGTTAGAAGATCAAGTCAGTATTAAAAAATACCCAATAAATCACTAACCCTGGGTTGGATGGAGTTAGTGGTTTGAGGGCCGATGATATTTAAATTTTATCTGGAATATTCCTTAAAGTAGTCTTCCTTAAGTTGAAACTAAGAGTCATGCTCAAATTTTGAATAAAGACAAAATTATGTAGAATTACCACAAATGCATGTGCTGAGTGGCTGCAACAGAACTACTAGCTTTGAACACGAAGACAGTTCACCTTCCACATACGTTTGTCCCACATTTTCAAATTCTTTAATGTAAATGCTGACTTACAAGAAAAATAGTTACCTTCAATTGGTTTTCCTTTTCCCACACAATGGACCCAACTAAAGTAAGATGATTCATAGTGAAGCTACATGCCATTATTAGAGGGATGAAAGTGTTAGCGAATGTATAGAAGTAATCGTCATGATATTCAGGGTATGGAAATCCCTGAATGCAAAGGCTAATGTCTTTAAAGAGCGCTGTTGCAGCAGCACCGCCATGGTGTAGCATGATGGCCTTGTCTAAGGCGTGTTGCACAGCCAGGAACCCTTCACTGATGTATCCTGAACGAGAGAATAAAGGTTACTAAGTATAATGACTAACACAACTGAGCTGAACAAAGAAAAGCAGCAATTCATGGACAGCCAAGTACTGTATAGGAATATTCTGGCAATGAGGGTTATATGAAATTCTGCGACAAAGCGATACAGTCACCTTGGCACATGTGAGCTCACTGTGATGTTCCCATGACGAAATGGGAGATGGCTAGCAATGTTCCTTTGAGACCTTGTGCCCTTGTTAGGTGACACATGACTGCATGCCAATGGGAAAGAGCAAAATTAATCTTAACCAGGCTCTTCTCTTGGTCTAAGATCCTGAGAAGACCCACAGTTCTCCACATAAACACAGAATGAGTCTCGCTGCTATGGATAAAGATGGCGTATCTCTTTCCTTCTTAAGTGTTATGATTTTATTTTTTCTTTCTGGCAGAGGTAAGAACTTAAGAGTAACTGGGTGTGCAGAACTGGTGAGAGCAAACATCTTTGTTTTGTTCCTGACAGTAGGAGGAAAATGCACAATGTTGAATTAGTAAGCTATGCATTTTCCATAGGTGTGCTTTATTGGGTACAGAAACATACTTTTATTGGAACTTTGGGTTTGGGAGTTTTTAAAAATGCGCTCTTATGCTGGAAAAAAAACGTATGATAGAAAACTACAAAAGTAGTACAGAGTTCTTATATGCCATGCATCCTCAGTGGGAGGCTGGGTCGCCTCACTCCGTCATGCATGAAGAGAAATTACTCTGCGAGGCTGAAATTTCATGAGAGGGAGGGGCTAGATCTTTTAAAGTCCCCAAAGGCTCTTAGTAGGGCAACAAGGCAAAGACTCATAAAAACCTGCATCATGCTTTCTTGACCTCATATCCTATATTATCACAGCACATTTCTCAAAACTAAGCACTTAACATCAGTGCGATACTGTTTATAATATATAAACTCAATTTTCATTTCACCGCTGTCTTTCACCATTGTTCCATTTCTGTTTCGGTTATGGAAACTTGTTTTTTTTTTCTTTTTTACCCTTTTATTAAAAATAGATTTTTCATCTCATATAATGTATCCTGATTACTGTTTCCCCACTCTCTACTCCTCCTAGTTACTCCCCATCCCCCTCCTTATCCAAATCTATCCCCTTTATGACTCTCATTAGGAAACAAACAGGATTCTAAGGGATAATAATAAAATATAATATAATAAGATAAAACAAAAACTAACACATCAGAATAGAGAAAACAAATAGAAGGAAAAGAGCCCAAGAGAAGGCGTAAGAACCAGAGACCCTATTCATTCATACATACAGGAATCCCATGAAAACACTAAACTGGAAGCCATAATATATATGTAATGTAATGTAATGTAAAACAAGAAAAAAGTGTGTATATGTATATATGTGTGTACACATGTATATACACACACACACATATACATATATAATGAAAACAAAAATAAACAATAAGATTAAACCAAACAAATAAAAAGCCCTGACACAATGTTATGAGACAAAGAATCTCCAAAGACGCCATTCAATTTGTTTTCTATTGGCCGTCTCCTGCTGGGCATGCAGCCTGCCCTTAAGAGTGGTTTGTATCCCCAGAGAGACTCCCTTGTAGGAAACTAAATTTTCATTTGCAAGTGATTGTCAATTGGAGCTAGCTTCTGGGTTAGAGACAGGGGCATGTGTCGATGTCTCCTTCCCTAGGACTCATCCGGTGCAGACTCCTGAAGGCCCTGAGCATGCTGCCTCCATCTCTGTGACTACATATGTGCATAGATCTTGTTGATTTAGAGAGCCTTGTTTTCTTGGTGTCTCCCATCTCCCTTGGCTTTTACACTCTTTACACCTCCTTCTTCATGGGGTTCCATGAACCCTGAGGTGAGGGATTTGATAGAGACCTCCTTTAGGATTGAGTGTTCTAAGACCTCTCATTCTCTACATAATGTCTGGCTGAGGGTCTCTGTATTTGTTCCCATATGCTGTAGGAAGAAACATCCCCGATGATGGCAGAGCAAGGCACTGATCTATGATTGTAGCAAAATGTTATTAGCAGTCTTTTTTTTTCCTTCAAGACAGGGTTTCTCTGTTGTAACTATGGCTGTCCTGAAACTTGGTAGACGAAGATGACCTTGAACTTACAGAGATCTATCTGCCTGCCTCTGCCTCCCAAGTGCTGGGATTAAAGGTGTGCACCACGACCACCCAAGCAACAGCAGTCATTTTTATCAATATGCATTGATATATCTATGTCTATGTCTGTCTGTCTATCTATCTATCTATCTATCTATCTATCTATCTATCTATCTATCTATTTGGCTTTACCATATGTCCCTGGGATATCTAGTCTCAAATTCATGGTAACCCAGTGTTGAGTGTGGGTGTGGGTTCCATATCATGGAATGGGCCTTAAGTCAAATCAGATATTTGTTGGTGTTTGCCATATGCTTTGTGACATCACTGCACTAGTATACCGTGCAAGAAGATCAAAGGGTTTATAGTTGGGTTGGTGTTTCTCCTTTGGTAGTATGCAGATTACCCTCCTATACCAAAGGTGTTAGCATATAGGGGTGATGGTTCTATGTAGATGCTAGCTCAATTTCTCCATGTTCAATGAATTGGGTTGGATGTTGTCTTTAGCTATGAGGCTTGCCATAAATTCGTGTAGAGAAACCTATATAGTCTTGGCAACAGCCTGGGTAGTTTAAGAGGGTCCCATGGGACTCCTATGAATGACATCTCTAATAGATGTAACACAATCCCGGTCCTGGAAGCTTCATTCGGTGACAAGAAGTGTCCAGCTGGGACTCTGTCTTCTCCATCATTTGGCAACTTCATTTAGATTGCCTTCATATACCTATATATTTTAGGGAGCTTCTACTGTATTAGGTTTCCATACTGCACTCAAATGACCCTTGTTTTTAGGTGTTTCTTCCTGTATTCCCTCCCTCATTTCCCTTTTGCTTCCCTTTACTCCACCTGATCCTCCTGTTCCAGTCCCACCCCTACTCACCCATAACTATCTGTTCTATTTCCCTAGGGAGATCTATCTCTACTCCCAGTCTCTTTAACTACCCTCTGTGGTTCTATGGATTGTAGCTTGGTTATCATTGATTGAATAGCTTATACCCACGTATAAGTAAAAACATATCATGTTTGTCTTTCTGGGTCTGGGTTACCTCACTCAGGAAGATTTTTCTTCTAGTTTCATACATTTACATTTGAATTTCATGATTTCATTATTTCTAACAGAGCAATATTCCATGTGTAGAGGTACCTATCTTTTTTATCCATTTATCTGTTGGGTGACATTTGGGTTGTTTCCAGCTTCTGGCTATTATGAATAGAGCAGCAATAAACATTGTTGAGCAAGAGTCTCTGTGGTAGGATGAAGCATCCTTTGGGTATATTCTCAAGAGAGGGAGAGCTGGATCCTGAGATAGATCAATTTCTGTCTACGTAAGGAACTTCCATATTGATTTCCATAGAATAGATATGGAGAGAGCGGACAGCCTTGTCTTATTCCTGATTTTAATGGAATTGCTTTGAGTTTCTCTCCATTTAAGTTGATGTTGGCTATGGGCTTGCTGTAAATTGCCTTTATTATGTTGAGGTATGTCCCTGGTATCCCCAATCTCTCTAGAACTTTCATCACGGAGGGGTGTTGGATTTTGTCAAAGGCCTTTTCTGCATCTAATGAGATTATCATGCGGTTTTTGTCTTTCAGTCTATTTATATGGTTTATATTACACTTATCAATTTATGCATGTTGAACCATCCCTTCATCTCTGGGACAAAGCCTACTTGAACATGGTAGAAGATGATTTTTTTTAACGTGTTCTTGGATTCAGCTTCCGAGCATTTTATTGAGAACTCTTGCATCTATGTTCATAAGGGAAACTGGTCTGTAATTCTCTTTCTTTATTGGGTGTTTATATGATTTTGGTATCAGGTAAGTATGGCCTTATAGAATGAATTTGGCAATGTTACCTCTATTTTTATTTTGGAATAATTTGAGGAGTATTGGTGTTAACTCTTCTCTGAAAGTCCAGTAGAATTCTGTGCTAAAACCATCTGGCCCTGGGGGCCGGTTTGTTTGTTTGTTTGTTTTTTTGGTTTGTTTGTTTTGTTGTTGTTATTTTTGTGTTTTGGGTTTTTTTGGTTGAGAGACTTTTAATGACTGCTTCTAGTTTACTGGGTGTTATAGGTCTGTTTTAATTACTTATCTGATCTTGATTTAACTTTGGTAAGCGGTACCTATTGGAAAAATTACCCATTTCTTTTAGATTTTTCAATTTGATGGAGTACAAGTTTTTTAAAGTATGTCCTAATAATTCCCTGGATTTCCTTGGTGTGTGTTGTTATGCCCCTTGTCATTGCTGATTTTGTTAATTTGGATATTCTCTCTCCACCTTTTAGTTAATTTGGATAAGGGTTTGTCGATCTCATTGATTTTTCTCAAAGAACCAACTCTTTGTTTCATTTATTCTGTATATTGTTCTCTTTGTTTCTATCTTATTGATTTCAGTTCTGAGTTTGACCATTTCTTGCCTCATACATCTTTTGGGTGTGATTTCTTCTTTCTGTTCTAAAGCTTTCTGGTGTGCTGTTAACTTGCTAGTATGAGATCTCTCCATTTTTTTCAAATATTGCTATGAACTTGCCTCTTAGAACTATTTTAATTGTGTCCATAAGTTTGGGTATGTTGTGTATTCGATTTCATTCAATTCTAGAAAGTCTTCAATTTCTTTCTTAAATTCTGTCTTGGCACATTTTTCATTCAGTAGAGATTTGTCCAGTTTCCATGAGTTTATAAATTTTCTGTTGTTATTGATATCCGGCTTTAATCTGTGGTGGGATGTAGGAAATAATTTCAACTTTATTGTAATTGTTGTGTCTTGCTTTATGTATGAGTATGTGATCAATTTTGGAGAAAGTTCCATTAAGTGCAGAGGAAAAAAGTATATTCTTTTGTGTTTGGATGAAATGTTCTGTAACTATCTGTTAGGTCCATTTGGTTTATAATGTCTGTTATCTCAATAATTTCTCTGTTTAGTTTTTGTCTAGATGACTTGCTTATTGGTGAGAGTGGGGTATTAAAGACTCCCAGAATCAGTGTGAGGGTCACTATGTGATTTAAGCTGTAGTAGTGTTTCATTTACAAATGAATCGGTGTCCTTGTATTTGGAGCATAGATGATAAGAACTGAAATGTCATCTTGGTAGATTTTTTTTCTTTGATGAGTATTTAGTATCTCTTCTGATTAGTCTTGGTTTGAAGTCTATTTTCTTAGATATTAAAACAGCTATAACAACTTCTATGTCTGTCTGTCTATCTATCTATCTACCATCTATCTATCTAAAACAATAACAATCAAAGGAAAAAAACTGTCAGTTTGAGAGTGGGGCAATAAGAGGGGTCAGAGGGAACTTCCCTGGAAGGAGTTGGGGGATGGGGAAGGGAAGAGGGAAGTGATGTAATTCTGTTTTAATTTAAAATGTATTCAAATAAATAAATTAATTAAATAAACCTCTTTTACCACAGGACTGAAGAAATACGAATCAGTCCTCTTACAACGCAACAAGATATTGAGATAAGTAGGTTAAAGGTCTGCTCACCAGGACTGCCTCCGTCTGCATCATATTGGTTTCTGGGTCCCACAAGATGCACAGGTGGAAAGAGATAATTTGTAAACCAGCCACGCCCTTGAAAAAATGCCCCAGAAATGATGTTCCTCTTAATATTACTAAAACGCAGGTGGTATTTTACCTAGGAGGAGCAATAAGAAAGAAATGATAAATATAAAACAAAAAAGAAAAACCTGGCAGGAATCAGAAACAAAAGGATTTTTAGTGTGTATCGGGAATATGCCATTCTGAGGGTATATTGATGAATATCTGAGTAGAGTCTGGACTCCAGAAAGTGACACCAAACCTGTCACGTGGCATGTCACATGAGAGAAATTCTGATTGTCAACAGCGGTTGGATGCTTGCTGTGAGTTTGCAGTAAGCAAGCACAGCAGGAGCTCATGAATACAATGAACGTGTTTTCCCTGGACACACACCTGACCTGCATATGAAATGAGGCATTCCACAGGGAATATTAATTTCTACTCCCTTTATGTCAGCCAGCTGTTCTAAAAGGAAAACCTTCTCCTGCCCAAAAAGTGACTGAGGAGGGCAGGTAAGGAACGTACTAAGATGCAAATGTGAAAAGTTACATAATTACTCAAAGATCACTAATTTGGAGGACTGAGTAAACTTCAAGATACATTGTGTTAGGCTTTAAAACTCTGAGATAAAAAGCAAGCAAGCAAACAGTCGCAAGAGTCAGACCAGAGAAATTGGTTAGGTTAGCAGTGACAGGCAGGTGCGTTGGAATGCCTGATTAGCCATGTAGTACAAACATCTAGTCCAAACATTTGAGGGATTACTCCACATTCAAAGATAGTGGCTGCTCCTTGGGGAGCTCACGTCTTAATTGAAGAGATGTATTTAATTTCACCTTAATTTCAAGTTTGGTGATAGAGATGTGTTTAGGATATTTATTGAAGGTGGAAGAGGAAAGAGGTTGTGTGGTCAGGAGACAATATGGAGGCCAAGCAGACTTGTGAAGGGCAAGTATAAGGTAGGCGGCTAGCAGGCAACTGAGATGATGAAATGAAGGCAGAAGAAGGGAGGTTTAAAACTGCACTAAAAATATTTTTATACACTGATGAGCCCACATCTGCTCTCAAGGGCCAACACCTTGAGGGTAGGTGATGTATGGAATCACCAAAATGACAAAATGGAATGAAGAGAAACCAACAACCCTACCTGTAGGCTTCACTTCACCTCCCATTGACAGCTGCTTGTACCTGTTTGTACCTCAAACACAGAATGGCTCCATACATATCTACAGTCTATACTTTGTTTATTTCCCTCAATACCAGGGACATTAAATTCAAAGCATTGTCTTTGTCTTTTCTTCCTGGGTGCAGTTTTCAGAATTATCCTCCATATTTGTAGATGCCCTGCTCCTGATTCAATGTGGCTTGGTGAATGCATGTGTTCTCAGCTAGGATTTAGTTCCTTGAGGGCAGGTTCTGTCCTAGGCTATGTATTAAGTTCTTGAAACTCCATTTAGATATTCACTTACCACTATGTATCTATCTGTGACCTGCACCCAACGGCAAAGGGACATTCTTGAAGTTTGTGAAGATGCACTCACTTTATCTTAGCAAGTGTTTTGACTTAGGAAACGTGTGCTTACTTAAGCAGCATCAGTGTGGTATACACAGGAACCACAAGGGACACAGCAGTGGAAGTGATATCCTTAGCTGTCTGCATTTCCTAAGATCCCAGTTTGTGAAGAAGCCCTGGTAGGTAATGAATACAATTCTGTCCTTATCAGCACAGCATAGACACTGGGATTAGTTAGGTTTGGACCCAAGTCCATGCCATGATCAAGGCAGCGTGATGTGGGGCAAGTTATTCTCTTCATTATTAAATGCAACAATGACATGCATGTCTGGCTCACTAACTCTCCAGAAATTGGAAGTATAGCTATGAGGTATCTCTTTAAAAATATTTATTTTATTTAAAACTATGTATACTTGTGTGTTTCTGTGTGTGGGCGGATAATATGCAGATGGGTGTGTAGATCACCTAAAGCTGGAGTTACAGATAGTTATGGTTGCGAGCTGCTGGATGTGGGTGTCAAGTACTGAATTCGGGTCCTCTGGAAGAGCTATATAGGATGTGCTCTTAACTATGGAGCCACCACTCCAGCCCCCAGCTGTGAGGCTTCTGTGTAAAACTTTCTCACCTTCGTTGGCAGGAGATCATTGCTGTTTCTGAAGTTGTGGTCAAACACAATCGCAGCCAGGACGCTTTTATAGTTGACAGTTGAGCCAATGTAATCTTCAAAGTCATGTTCTGAAGAAAATCCTGCAACTGTAGAGAGAGGAAGTGTCTACAGAAGAAGAACGTATGACAGCACTTCCTGTAAGATGGAAGTAAGACAGGAAGCCACGAGTACTCGCTGAAAGAAGTTGAGGAATAATGTGCCCCAGTGTTCTGAAACTAGGGAAAAGGGTGTTAGGCCATGATTCTGTAATATTTAATATCTGAATTAAATGTGCAGAAATTGGGGAATGAAGCCACTTCATGATTTTAATGTTTGAGGCAAGTATATTTTAATAATTGAGATTTTTCAATTTAACCTGATTGATCTTAGAAACGGTGTAATTTGCATTTTCCTAAGTAAAGAAAAAAAACAGTTATTTGATATACAGTACTTTTGTATACCCTAAAGCAGTGGTTCTCAACCATCCTAATGCTGCAACCACTTAATACAGTTTCTCATTTTGTGGTGACCCCCAACCTACTTTTGTTGCTACTTTATAAATATAATATTCTACTGTCATGAATTGTAATGCAAATATCTGATATGCAGAAGGTCTTAGGCGACCCTCATTCAACCTTGGAAGGGGTCAGGATCCACAAGTGGTAAACCGGTGTCCTAAAGATCTCCCTAGAATCAAAAGGGGTTGATGTAAACAGAAGGTCAAAGACTTAACTGCTGCCATGGTGAAGATGAAGTTCCACGCAGTTTTATTCCTTAGGCTGAAATGGCCTTGTTGATGTAATTCTTCCTCCAGCAAATCCCTGATTCCCAAAGACACACAAGAGAATCTCCATTGTCATCACTACTGATGGTGCCACCAGCCTCACCAGAGGTGCTCTCTCCGGATTCAAAACCCCACTCTCCTCTACACTTGCCGCCTGTGCTTCCAGGTGTCACTGTTCCTGCATCTCACCTGAACTGTCATGAAGTCAGCTCCCTCAGCTAATTTGCTCCATTTATTTTTCAAACAAATCCACATACAACAAATAATAATCCATTCTAAAGAATTCTCTGTCATTTCAGCCTGTCTTTTCTATCTAGAAAATATTGGGAAACTCGGTTGGGCTTACCCTTTGAAAGACCTGCATTTAAGTGACTATGGTGGTTGAGTATTGCTTTATATTGTTGTAAAAATGAATCATGCCTGTGCGGGTCAGAAAACAAAGTTCCAAACTTTGAAATTTGGAAGGCTGGCCCTTCTTTCTAAGGATATGCTATAATGTTTTGCACAGAAGATAATTGCCCAGTCAAAAAGATAATATTTTTTGCTAAAATAACTTGAATAATATGCATTTATGAAAAATCTTAACTAACCTTTCATACGGACATTTAAGCTGTTTTTCACATTTTCAACAATATTCTGTACAACAATGCTTTTGGAAGTCACGTAAGCCAGTTCCCAAGGATGAAGCAGAGTGCTGAAAGTTTGGATGAAGGAAGGCACATCACTGACCAGTTGAGCAGGGTAACTGAGAGATTCAACCCTCTTTTACGTGTTGCCAAAAGCACATTACTGAATACAAGCATCAGGACTATTTCAGTAATTAAAGCCCCAAGCCTCCGCCTCTAAAAGAATTAAAGAACAACATTATGTTAGTTTTCCCAAGAGGTCATTGACTTGATAAATGGTGATTTTTATATATTATGTTAATAAGATACCTAATTCAGATTGCATAGGTAACCAATAATCATAGCTTTATTCTATGACAGACAAAATTTCATAAACTGACATTTTTCTTTCTCTTATGTAACATTCTGTGTTACATAATAATGTAATAATTACACATTATTATAATAATAATAATTACACATTAATAATGTGTATTACTTTACTCTGTGTAGATAGATAGCCCCAGCCCTGGAACTGAGAAAAGGAAAACAGTATAAATTAAAAAGCAGCAATTGCAATGTGTGAATTACTGTTGGCTGAGCTGCTACAACAATACCACGCAGAATTCAACTTACCTTTAAAGTAAAGTTCTTCCACACAAGAAGCCAAAGTTTTTTGGACTCCAGTGAAGCCATTCTTCTGAACTGAGTGGAAGGTCAACGCTGAAGGAAGGAAAGATGTTTTTTAAAGGAAGAAAATTAAGATTACCCAAATCTTCAGATATGTGTGCTTCATTTGGATCACCCATAGAGGTCAGGAAATTAGGGAGTGGGGGTTCAACAGACAGGAGAGAGAACTCAGTGGTATAAAGATTTAAAGGGGAATAATAGACTAGGGAGGATTGAATTTGGGCAGGGGATGGGAGGTAATATGGAGAGGGATAAATAACTCCAAAGACCTTTAGGAAAGTCATATGGAAACCTACATACTACTGTACAAACACACAGGCATGCACACACGCACGAAATTAAAATGGAATTACCCTGTAATGGACTAAACAATGCCACTACTAGACACCACAAGCTAACAAAAATCCTAATGCCAAGATTTGTTTACCTCTTTTGGAGTTGCTGGCCAGTGAGGTCCTAGAGACTTCCTCCTAAACATAAAAGGCTATTGCCAATGCTATTGGTTCCCCTCCAGGACATGGCTCTAAGGCCCTATTGCTGAAGACACTGCACACTAGAGTCAGCAGGAAAGAAAAATCAAGTTTGTTCTCATCTGAAAGCTTCATCCCTAACTGCCTAGTTTTTCATGGTGCCAGGAGGTGCTGTTGGTGTTACGAGATAAGAAAAGTTATCATAGTGTTTATGATAACATGCACAAGAACTGGGAAACCTCAAGCTAGATCAAATCCCAACATGGAGAAGGGAGGTGAGCGTGAAGTCCCACCCCTATCCACCTAGCTATTGGTATATGTTCTAAGAGAGGGAGAATCAACTTTTTTTTTTTTTTTTTTTAGAACATGGGCCCTGGTACATCATCCATGTTCCAGTGGAAGACCACACACACAAGAAGGTACGGGTAGCACAAACTGCAAAATGAATTTTTAAATAATTAAAAGAGGGTAAAGTTGGGTGAGAAGGGGAGGGTGGATATGGGAGGAGTTGGTGGAAGAGGTATATATGATCTGAACACATTGCACAAAATTCCCAAAGAACTAATAAAAAGTTTTAAAAACGTATGTATATATATTATCTAGCAGCATGTGAATTTTAGACAAGTAAACTACTTAAAATGTATTCATTTAATTTTCTAATATGGCTTTAAAATAACAACAAGCATTTGAGATATGTGGGCAGTTACTTGTGTTCAGCATCTGTGGATCTATAACATGTCACGCATAGAGCAAAGATTAATTGATTTGTTATTCAAAATTTCAGGTATGAGAGTAAGTACACCAATAACAGTGTTAAGGGGAATGACTCATAGTGGAGTAACATTTATGTTTATGTCCCTACCAAACTCATATGTTAAATCCTAACAGCCAAGGTGGTGCTATTTCGAAATGGGGACTCTGAGTGGTGATATAAATGGGATTGGTGCCCATATATGAAGCCCCAGAGGCAGCTTTTCATCCCATCCCTTCTGTCATGTGAGTACACGAAGATATGAGAGCCATCTGTGAGTCAGGAAAGGGACTTCACAAGACATTGAATCTTCTGGCACTTTAATTCCAGACATTCCAGCTTCCAAAAAGAATTACCAAAAATTCCTTCAGTTTATAAGCCATATAGCCTATGAGTTTTCCTATAGCAGCCAAAATGAACTACGAGGAGATTAATTCTTAAATTTAATAAATATTATATCTATTATATGCTTATACTAGGTACACATGAATGAATAATTGGGAAAAAATAAAATCCATTCCTCATGGTGCAGATGGTAAAAAAGGTGTTGATGTTAGAAACAGATCTCAGATTAACAGGAGTAAGAGATAGTTTATTTTGGAGCCATTATGAGTGACCCTGACCCAGGGAACACAGATTTAGGTTACCCCAAAGTCTAAGTTTCAGTGTGGAAGCAGTTTCATAGGGTTTTTTTAGTTTTACAGAACAATGAAAGTCATAAATCAAGGTAACTTTGATTTATTGTGGTTACATTAGTGGGTACATCAGAGATTCAGGTACAATGAGATTGGGGGGGGTTATTTTATAGGCCCAAGATGTAATCTAAGGACATTCTTAGCTCTTAGTTTGGTGGAAGTTAGTGTTCTGCTAAGTTAATAGCTTCTAAGAGGTTTTTATTTATTATAATGAGGTGTTAGTTTAGATACAGAGCGGTGTAAGGAATGGCTAAAACAGACCAAGATAAAGTAATTAGCTTCTGAAGCTACAGAATTCCAGTTTTTCCACATAATGAAATTCCAGTCCGTCCATCAGCCTCTGCAGACACAAACTCCTTCCCGGAGGCTTTATTTCTGTTTTTGTGGTTCACAGCCAGATACAGCTTCTTTTCAGGAATTTTTGTTCACACTGGTAATAATTAATGCTCCCCCATCTGAAATAAGGCTGTCTAGGTACAAATTCCTACCACTGACAATATGATCTGTACAACCGATCGAAATTTTGGGAGAGGGGAACTGTAAGAGCTGGAGTTCAAGACCATAAAGGAGAATCAATAGATTAAAGGTTCATTTAATCATAAATAAAGTGAGGATGAATCTGAGGAAGACAGATAATTTCAGGGACTGTAATCCAGATTCAGGCACAGCAATTAAATTTTAAGGACCCTGTCAGCATGCACATGTGTACACACACACACACACACACACACACACACACACATTCTCTGGAAAAATGATGCTTGAGTAAACTATATAACATTTGGAATATAACAACGAAATAATATAACCATTATATTGATAGAAAAATCTCTACTACTATCTTTAAATAATTATTTATTATTATTATTATTATTATCATTATTATTGTGTGTAAACATCACATAGCCATAAATAAAAATAAAGGTTAAAAATAAAATAAAATCCATACCACCGAAGCAAATGGAAACCAAAAGAGGACAGAAGTAGCTGTACTTGTTAAAATAAACACAAAGTGTGGCGTGGTGACACAGGCTTGTAACTTTTAACTACTCAGGAGTCTGAAACAGGAGCTCATGGAGGCCGAGTCTGTACCCTGTATCTTTTCTGACCATGGTGTTATAAGACATTGATATAATAGGAAGTACTGTTAGAAAATTCACGGATACATGGAAATCAGACAGTGTGCTTTTAGGAACAAATGCATCAGTGAACATTTTAAAAAGAGGAATTATCACTGTCTTGAGACAAATGAAAATGGAGACAATACACAAACTTATAAGATGCAGCAAAAATTACTCTACAAGGAAAGCTTACAGGATTAAATTTTATATTCCAGACTCCCAGATAAATTACTTGATAGCATATCAGGAAACTAGAATAACAGGAATAAAACTGTGCACAAGGGTGACAAATCCCACACAGTCCAAACGTCTGATTATTCTGTGTGTTTTGGGTGAAGGTCTTTCTTTCTTTCTTTCTTTCTTTCTTTCTTTCTTTCTTTCTTTCTTTCTTTCTTTCTTTCTTTCTTTCTTTCTTTCTTTCTTTCTTCCTTCCTTCCTTCCTTCCTTCCTTCCTTCCTTCCTTCCTTCCTTTCTTTCTTTCTTTCTTTCTTTCTTTCTTTCTTTCTTTCTTTCTTTCTTTCTCTTTCTCTCTGTCTCCTTCCTTCCTTCCTTTCTTTTTTTTTTTTTTTTTTTTTTTCTTTTCTTTCTTTCTTCCTCTTAGGATCTCACTATGTAAATCTGGCTGCTCTACAACTCTGGGGGCACTGGTGGAGCGTTCTGTCCGTTTGCCTTTAATCTCCTGTAACCATACACCTTGAGCTGTGGTTCTGGTAGTAACCCCATTCCTTACATAGGAAATAACAGGAGTTACCAGGGTCTACCAAAATCAGAGTTGTTTCTCAGTAAGCTACAGCCCAGCCCTCAAATGCACTTCAAACCTTCACCCACAGTTTCAGTTTTTATGAGAAAAGGGTGGGAAGTTGCTGGGGGCTCCTCCTGTATATATTCTCTCTCTCTCTCTCTCTCTCTCTCTCTCTCTCTCTCTCTCTCTCTCCTCTCTCTCTCTCTCTCCTCCCCCTCTCTCCTCTCTCTCTCTCTCTCTCTCTCTCTCGTGTGTGTGTGTGTGTGTGTGTGTGTGTGTCTGTGTGTATCTGTCTCTCTGTCTCTGTGAGTGAGAGAGGTGTGAGAAAGACAGAGACACAAGAAAGAGATAAAGAGAGAAGAGAAAGAGAGAAAGGCACACAGGGAGGGAGGGAGGTTTGAGCCCCTGTAGCATTTGAAAGCAGTTTCAGAGCAGGGAACATGGACAAGAGGGAAAGCCTGGGGGACCCCAGTACTCACAGCGAGGGCTCCAATTCAGCAGCCTTTTAACCCCCAGCGCCTCTGTCACTGAAGAGCCCCAGGTGGCTGGGTTAGGAGACTCTTCCCAAGGGCAGTAGCCAACAAACCTGCAGGGCAGCGCTCTCCTCCCAGGGTTGTGGCCTGGGCGTCGTGCAAATCAATTAAAAGCACAGACATGGGTGGACTCAGAGGCACGTGGCAAGTGTGGTGAACGGTTGAGGAGAGTCACGTGCAGGGGAGGAGTTGGAGGCACGTGCTGGGGGAGGAGCAGGGGTGGGCTGGGAGTAAGAGGAGCCTGCAGGAGCTGGAGTCCAGAGCATATGCCCCACTATACATTTCTCCTGCTGCCCAAATGCATCAATACAGGGAAAACAGCACTGAGGGGTGTGGGGAGCAGGGGTGGGGGGAGCTGGAGGCATGCATTGTAGCTGGATGAGGAGTTAGGAGAGCTGGCAAGCCCAGCCTGGTACCCAAGTTTGTTCCAAATTCTTCTCAACACCAGTTGCTCTCCCACCCAGCATTCATCATCCTTTGAACTCCAGCTGTGTAGGGTGTCAGCCACTCCCCTCTTCCCCTTCCTTCTGTTCATCTCTAGGCCTCTCTGTGTCTCCCCCTCTTCCACCCAAAGACAGATCGCTGCTCTTCTCACTCCTTTCCAAGTCTGCGCTAACTGCCCCTCACCAGTGTGCAAGAGCTGCCCAGCCCTATGCCCTGCGCGCTTAGACTCCGCACCGGCTTCATCTAGATTCCACTGGCCTGTCAATCACGCAACCAACTCCCTATATGCCCCTGCTGTGCAGGTTCGGCAATGTTCAGTCTTCTTGGCCCTACCCCACCCCGATCCCCTTCTCCAATGTAGCTTCACGAAGAGCCACAGGTTCTGAGTTCTGACAAGTTCTCAATCCCAGATGTGTAAGACAGGAATTTAGTATTGATTCTTGGCACCAAAGTGGCCATGAGTCTTTGGAATTAATGTGATGTTACCCTTTCGTCAGGAGAGGGCGCTGAAGTAACACGGAAGAAGCTTCTTTCCAGGTTACCTTCTGCTTGGGGTTGTTCTGGCTTTAGCCTGGCAGCTGCCAGTAGCAGCATGGACCTCATTCCCTTGCACTCACGGTCCAGGAGGGCCAGAGTGGCAACTGTCTGCTTCTCAGTCCAAGCCTGCCAACAACCCAGATCCAACAGCTGCTTCCACCTGCGCAGCTTAGGCAGCGCGTGCGCTCAGGGCTCAGGGTGTTGCAGCTTGAACAATCTCTGCCAACAACTGTGGTCCTGAATGCAGGACCTTCCCCATACTGGGGAGTGGAAACCACCATTCTATGTTTGTTTCTTGGATGTTTTCAGTCAGTGGCGATAGTGTTCCTTACTCCTTAGACGATGTCCAAGGAAACACTAAAACCCTTGACACGCACGCTACCAACAATAGGGCATTACAGCATGGGGGTAAATCTGATAGAAAAATTCGAAGAGAAACAGATCTAGTAGCATGGGAAGAGAGATTCGAACACTCATCAGTCAGGGACAGATCCAGAAAACAGAAAAGAAGTAAGCTTTATCAATTGATCTATTATGACCTTTTTGGTCATAGATTTAAGTTTTTTTATATTTTTAAGTTCATTTAAATATCACCAGTCTCATCATGGTTATTAACTCCTTAAACTTTCCTTGTGTAAATTGCGCGGCGACATCTTGTCTCCTGAGGAGAAAAGTGACTAGCAATTGGTCACAAACATTTGAGCACTTGCCAGTCTCCCAGTGACAAAAAGCAAGTAGCAAAACTTACCTTCCTACGACCTGAAATGATTCGATGATTGCAGTCACGGAGATGGACAGCAGAAGTTCTGACACGTGTTTCCTGTTTGGAGGAAAACCAAGGAAAGCTGTACTACTGCTTAAGCAGTAAAACATAAATTGGCTTCTGGATGTCATTTCTTCTTGTTCTTCTTGTTCTTGTTCTTCTTGTTCTTGTTCTTCTCCTCCTCCTCCTCCTCCCCCTCCCCCCTCCCCTCCCCCTCCCCCTCCTCCTTCTCTTCCTCCTCCTTTTTTTTTTTTTTTTGCCAATGGCCCACTGGTATACAGGTTCTTTACTTCTTATCTAAAGAATTAAAAAACAAGGACTCGCACAGATTTTGGGGGTGGGGGGACAAAGAAAAAGGAAGAAAAAAAAGAAAAGAAGTTCATTTGAAATTTGCATTACTGGGCATGCAACCCAAAACTAGTTCAGGCCAGATTAGCATTTTCACTTTTCCTACAAGGATACTTGAGAATATTCTTGGATAGTAACCATCTAAATTTGGTTTTTACCAGGGGCAGAGAAATTCACAGACTTGTTTACAGAGAACTCAATGCAGGTGGCTGTGAGAGTGGGTTGTGAGGTTCCTAAGTGCATTGTGTACAGAGCATGTGTGTGCACAGTACATGTGAGCAAAGAGAGAGCTGTCGAGTGTACTATTACAAGAGGGAGCATATGCATAACCAAATCAAATGGGGTCTCGGTCTCCTAGGCTTGCCTGCTTCCATTTTGTTGTTCACAATACCAATTGAGGATGCAAAAGTCTTGAACGAGACATCCCCAGGCTGTTTGCTGGACAATTCCATCTTGTCCATCCTACTCTTCTGCTTCTCTGACTGTAAGTCCTGGAGAAAGGGTTAGCTGCCCACTTCTCATGACGCTCATGGTGCACTCTCCCTGCCTAGGTAAGAGTTCATCTTAGCTTTTGATCTTAGAGTTGGACCAGAGTAGGAAAGAAGACACTTTGGTTTTTTTTAGCTGTTGTTTCATTTTTGAGACAAAGTCTCATGTAGCCCACACAGATCTCATAGTTGCTCTGTAGTCAAGGCTGGCTGACCTTAAACTCCTGACCTCCCCCCCCCCCCCCCCCCCCCCCCCCGCTTCAACCTCCTTAATGATGGAATTACAGGTATATGTGGCTCAAACAAACTTTTATTTTTAAGTTTCATTTCTGTTCTTGGACTTGACATGTTCTCGGTGCAAAGACTCTTGATTTGGCTTGGGGAAATTACTATTCAACTGACCCTTTAATCTTTGGCATTAGCTGCGTTTACGTGAATATGTGTATATCCTGGGAAAGATAATTTGCCCTGAGCCTTATCTTCATCCTATGCACAACCAGCTGCTAAAACACAGTGCTACTGTTCTTCATGATGCTCGTCTATTACACTATCCTTTCTGAATGTTTTTGTTCTCAGATTACTCCAGAATAAGACCTTGTCTCCACCCTGGTAAATGCTGTTCTTTCATGCTTCTAGGAGGGAAAATGGGTAATTTCACCAACAACTTTAGATCTGTACATGCTAGATACACAAGCGACTCATCTAAGTCTATAATGAAGGTCTGTCTTGTCTTCAGGAGTTTATCTTTTGCATTCATACATGATGCATTACTAACAGAGAATGAGAATTCAAGGGATATGAGGTTGCTTGAGTTAATTCCCTTTCTCTGAAGCTTTTTTACTTTCAGGAAGATGGTAAAAGTCTTGTCAGATTCTACCCTGTGTCTCTTTGCATTAATCCATTTTCTATTAAAAATGCTATAGGTATCTTCATGTTTCAGGGAACTCTGATGCTCACTGATTCTTTTGCATAGAGACAGCCTATTCCCTTGAATGACTGGAACTTTAGCTTTTTCACTCATAACTGAACTCTGCCTCCTGGTTCTCTTGCCTAGCTTGTAACTGCTTGTAACTGTTTGTAATTGCTTGTAACTGCTTGTAACTGAAAGCTAGTCCTCTGACTCCAACTACTACTGAGACATATTCTTAACTTGGAGCTTCTTTTTAAAAAAAAAAAAAACAAAAAAAAAAAACCATCCTATCTCTAAAAGTTTAGAAAAAAAAGAGAAAAGTAGACGTCTTTAAAGCTCCTTCTGGCTGTCTTTATATAAATCTGGAGAACTAGACTAACTTCTAAAGTCTTCTATCCCATTAACTGTTCTCTAACATGCTTTCACATCAACTGTCCCTTCTCCCAGCCTGGTGCCTGCCTTCCTTCGCCTGATGGGAAGCCTGATGGCTGCCCTCCCATCCACTGTCCCTCGCTACTAACTGTCACTGCTAACTGCCACTGCCTTTTTTATAGGGCTGCTAACCATAAGGAAGGCTTATGTAACCACAAGCCATGTAACCATAAGGAAGGCTGCACAGTACAAAAGACTTCTTGGCAAAGTTTGCAAAGTGGATAAATTTTTTCCTACAAGGAAATCTTTATTATGTAAATATATTTACACAAAGTTATATATACATACATACACATGCCCATCTCCAAACCCAAGTGCAGTTGAACAAAGACATCATAATCACTGGATATCACTGAATCTCAAGGCACCGCTTTTGCGTAGCCACTTTCTATGTTATCTGGGTTGGCAAAGGCCAAGAACACTTGCTCCAGGGTGATCTGACTGATGGAATAGTCTTCTAAGCTGTATTGCTCCTTCGATTTCTCCAGGATTTCAAACACCTTCAAGAGCAACAGAAAACATGCAGTCACCAAGAAAAAGTTCCCTCCAGCCCCAACCCAAATTAGCCACTCTTTCCTTCCCCCAAAGTCCATTGGGTTCACCTTAGAGGACAGAAGGCTAAGAAGGGTGAGAAGGGAAAGCTGGAGAAATAGGTAATTAAGAAACTAAGATCAGACAGTTCTCTGTCCCACTTCTCTTAACTGACATAGACTAATAACAGGATTTAGGGGCAGAAATCAAAGGCAGTTATATTCTAAAGGTATTTGAAAAGTAACACAATGTGCTACTGCCTCCACAATGCCAGGCATGATTCTACTGCCTGGACCCGCAGGACCCCCACTGTTAGTGCTCTCCAGTTGTTAGTGCATAGAAGTGCATGGTTTTGGCCATCACCTTTCCCCAGCTGTTGCCCCTGCTTGGAATGTAGTAATTAAGGAGTCCTTGATTCTCTTGCTTCAACTCACTACCTAAGACAGGAAAATAGAACAGGTGAGTAATCTTCCAGATTTCTTTTAAAATTGTCAAAATAATGTTATATCTGCACAATATTATATACAGTAGAGAGACTAATGGGTCTATACATAAGTGGATAGGACCAAGTGTTGAAAAACATGAGCCTTATGGGGGACGTTCTCATTCAAGCCACCACATACTGGATAGTCAATGTTCTTAGAAGATTTATTACTGATGTAATTGTATCATTACGTAGAGTACATGACAGTTATTGAGTATACATTTTTCAACTCATGTGTCTAATGCTTGATATTGGTCCTCCTAAGACTAACATTACGAGACTTTCCTACTAAACTGGTGCTAAGAATGTGGTCTGGGGCAACTTGCTTCTTGCTGTGCATCCTGCTACGGCGGCTTTTGAGGAGAGCTTGGAAGAGACTGCCTCAATATCCTTGTGATTATGCAACCTCCCTGCCATGTGAAATATTTAATATTTTGATTTTGCCCCTGTTTTTATCCTGATCCGTGGTGGACAAATCCTCTAGCACACTGATCTATATCTGCCTCTGGCTGGGTAAAGTTTCTGATCCTTCTGCTATTGAGCATTATGTTTCTATGGTTCATTCACGTTGTTACATAAAGTTTTAATTCATTCATTCTCCTCTCTACACAGTAATCTAGTATATTAATATCCCATGCTTTATTTTTATTGGACTGAGAACTGTTTCTTGTGTCAGAATGTTGTGAATGTAATTCCTTTTTTTTTTTTTTTCCAAAACCTAGCTCTTAGCACAGGTGATTCAAAATTTATAGTCTGTTTCTAGAAGTGGAATTTCTGGGCCATTGCTCTTAACAGTACTTTTTTTTTACACAAAACTTCAGCTTCAGTTTGGAGAGAAGTACAAAGAATGTTACTCCCACCATTCACAATGAGACTCTTTCTTGACCTTATTTGTTCTGGGATTGGGCAAATGCTGGACAGATGACTGATTCAGCATCTGCAGAGACAAGTGCCTACAGGGAAATGACAAGAGCATTTGCTTACACAGAAACAACTGCAAACGGGTTAAAAGTCCAAACACTTACATAAAAAATTAATGAACTCCCAAGTGTTGGGCTAGCGTGAGAGAGAACATGAGGCCATTGTTCTGCTTTTATATTGTTTGCATTTTCCATTTTAAATATCACATGTATATTACTTAAACATTTATCAACTATATGCTATTTGATCAGACAAATTAGCTCTCTGTTTTGTTTCTGTGTTGATGGAGGATCTATTTAGTCCAAGTTGGTCTTGAACTTTTAATTGTCCCACTCAGCCTCCCCAGTACTGGGATTAAATTACAAATGTGTACCACCAAAGCCAGCTTAATACTCACCATTAGTTCTTATGCAGAGGCTTCACCAAGAATATTTTTAACTGATCTGAAGTTTTTCAGTTGCATATTCTTCAGAAAGGACTTATGAGAACATTAACTTATGTTAATGGGGTGTGTGTGTGTGTGTGTGTGTGATTCTGAATTTTTAAGATCATTTTAGGAGTAAAAATTTTGTTTGAAAACTCCTTCACTGAGTTTCTTACATTTATTACATGTTGTCAGAGGCTGGTGAGATGGTTCAGTTGGTAAAGTGTTTGCGGCATAAGCATAAGGACCGGGGCTTTAGCCCCAGAACCCACATGAAAGACCTGGGTATGGTGGCATGCACTTCTAACCCTTGTGCTGGGAAAGTAGAGACAGGTGGATCTCTGGGACTCAATGGTCAGCTAGCTTAGCCTACTTGGTGAGGTGTAGATTAGTGAAAGACTATGATTCAACAACAATGAACACCATAGCTGGGAAGATGGCTCAGTCAGGCAAGTGTGTGATGCACAAGTATGAGGACCTGAGTTCAGATCCATGGAACCCACAGAAAAGCTGGGAGGGTGGCATACATTGTAATCCCAGTGCTAGCACACAGAGGCAGGTTATCCCCAGAGCCAGTCTTGCCAAATCAGGGAGCTTCAGATTCAATGAGGGACAACTGAGTAAGATACCCACATTGACCTCTGTTCTCCACAAACATAAGCATACATGTACTTACATGTATATGTGCACATATCCACAGGAACACAAATATACCCTACACATATATGCGTGTATATGTAGATAAGATGTGTGGCTCCTGAGGAATGATATCTGAGGTTTGCTTCTGTCTTCCTCATGCTTACGCACATGTCAACACACACACACACACACACACACACACACACACACACACACACACACACACACACAGAGAGAGAGAGAGAGAGAGAGAGAGAGAGAGAGAGAGAGAGAAGTGTTTGTTCCAAATTCTACAAACCCTGATTTTCTTCTGCTTCTACCTGACTTGGCTTTTGGTCTACAGAGCCAATTGTGCCCTCTCCTATATTATTAAAGGGCAATGGATCCGTTAGAATATGTCTTGGCTCTGGTGATGGGGGATGAGCTTTTCCAAGTATCTGCTTAAGACCTCTCATGTAGAGTTTGTCTTCTTTGGCTTCAGGAAGATGACTGACAGGTTCAATATTCCTTCTCTTCTGCCAACTTCACCCTCCTTTGTGATTGGCTTCCCCTGGACTGACACTGCCTTCTTTACTTTCTCACAAATGCATATGGACATTTGTTTTTCCTCTTGTTCTCTTCTACAATCTTCATTTCCTTTATCCATTGAGTTGTTCGTTTTTAGTAGCAAACTGATGAAAATTTTACCGAGAAAATCCTCTCCAATGTCACTGATTGTCCTGTAGATCCTTCTATCTTCCAGTTTTTCTTCCATATCTGTCCCATTTGTGTCTTGTTAGGCTCACACTGAGAGATAATGCTTTTCTATTTTATAGTGATATAAGTGTGTCCATCGTGCTAGGGTTTCTACTTTTCCCTAGCAGTGTTTTTCTGTGGAGATCAATCACATTCTTTTCAGTTGTGCTTACGGGAGATAAATTGCTGCTGGGAAAGGCATGGCTATGCAGATGGCTGCTTGACACAGACCCAGCCTCTTGTGCACCACCTCTCTATACAGAAGACACCTGGCAATGGCTGCTCTACAAATGGGCCTGCTGTTCTTTATATGCTGAACTTTTCTTTTTCTCTCTAAAGCTTCCTTTGTTCCTATAAATGGGACTAGGAGAGCCTATCCTCTTGGTGGCTCCTTGATAAGGAAGAAGAAGGCCGAATCTAATGACCCTGAGGTGGAAGCCTTTGTGAGTGTCCTAAAGAATGTTGCCCCTGATCAGCCTCACTAAATGCAAGTCAACTAAGGACAAGATAAAATTGTGCATGAACTGTTCCTTAAAGAACTTTTTGGAACTATATGATGTGACCAAGTTCAGGGAGAGTAATTATACTACTGAGCCTATGTTTCCTGAACCAGGTAAGGTTTACAGAGAGGCCCAGAAAAATAAAAAGAAAAAAGAAAAATGGATAGCCAAGGAAAAGAGGAATAGATGCTGTTAATGCTAAAGAAATATATGACTGAAATTTGGATAGATATAGGGAAGAAGTAGAAGAACTAGAGAAAGCTTTAAATCTATAAATATAAAATTTCTGTCTCGTACCTTTAATTTTAGTGGTAATGCTTTTCAGAGATAAGATCTATATTGCAGAAATGAAACTATCCTATTTGTGACTTTTTTACAAAGCAAATACATGGTCATTTAAATTTCCTCAAGATTATTTAAAATTTATATGCTAAAATTGTCTTCTTTCTTGAGGCAACTTTCAGAAGTGCCTATTCCAAATTCCCTTTGGCTAGTAATGTTTATTTCTTCTTTTTAAGGGTTGATATTTATGCATGCATTCCACAACTGTCCCCTTCTTTGTTGTCATATATAGTAGCTATTTGTTCAAGAACAATATGGGGAAGGACTTGGCAATGGCATCTTACACTTAGGACCGTTCTCAAACCCATATTCCCATAAGATGTGTGTGTCTACAACCTTAGTGGAGGCTAGTATTTGGTGTTCCTCCTTCGAGTTCAGCAAACGAATAGAACAGCTCACAGTAAGTGAGCTTCTTGGGCCACAAGGCACCACAGCAAATAATACTTTGATAAAATGAGTATTCAAATATGTTTGCAAATGAAGGCATAAGCGTGTGTTTAACTTTAGGGACACACACACCTGCATTTTCATACCACATCATTATCACCATGTCCAGTGGTTTTCCCATACACCCATTCTCCACATCTGCTTTACTATTTTTCATCTACTTGGTGATCCCAATTTCTCTTATGTGATCAATCATGTTATTTTCCATTGCTTAGATTATACAATTCCAAATCCTTAGCTTAACTCACAAGAGGAATTTCTGTTACTTTTTGCTCAGCGTAATAAGGTGGAAATGAAGATAAAATCCCACAAATGTTAAATTCCTTGCCAGGAGTGTGCTTTTACATTTGGGAGAGAGAGATGAGAAACTGAAAACAAACACAGTCAGTGCTGTCTGTGGCCTGTACGCTCCGGCAGCGGGCAGATGCTTCCTGGATTTAATGCTCGGAAAGAGAATTCTTTTTCTTTTTTTCTTTCTATCAGGTGAATACTTTGAGTTATAACACTTATGAAATAAATTTCTTATCATCATGGAATTATCAGATTTTTAAGACTAACCAATATCAGAGACAGAATTCTTGAAAGAAACCATACTCCTTTGCGTTTCAAAACTATGTCCTAGCTGTGACAGCAAAAAGCCAGAGTTACAATTTTTAATACAAAACAAAAAGCCTTAAGACTTTTTGATTATGTCATAGACTGAATTTTTATCTCTTTCCAAATACACATTTTGAAGCCCTATCTCCCCAGGAGACTTTGGAGACGTTACTGGGGTAACTGAGTTTACATGAGGTTATAAGTGTATCATTCCTAATCCACTGTGACTGGTGTCCTTTTAAGACAAACAAGAATAACAACAACACACACACACACACACACACACACACACATCACCACCACCACTCATCACCACCACCACCAAACACACACACACACACACACACACACAACTACCACCACCACCACCACTGACAACAACAACAACAAAAATAGAACACCAGGGACATGCGCACATAGAGAAAACAGCATATGAGAATAAAGTGGGAAAGATGCTTTCTGCAATGCAAGCTGAAGAGAAGAGGCCTCAGAAGAAACCAGGCCGGCTGGGACCTCAGTCTTGGACTTCTAACCTCCAAAGCTCCAAGAAAATAAATGTTTTAATCATCCATTCTGTGGTATTTTGCTATGGGAGTCAGTCCTCAGCAGGCTGATGCAGGCTGTTTAAAGATTGGAATTTTGCTTAAAAAATTAAAAATAAATAAAAAACTCTAAAACTTTAAATTCTATGACTTCAGGTAGTAAATCACATGCCAGTTCATATGGGTAACCGTCTGACTCCTTTGAACAAAACACTGACAAATACTTGCCTTTTTTCTTGAACACTTTGCTTAAACAGACACAAGCATTCCACCAAAGAACTCATTACTGAATGTCAGATATACCAAGAACTCATGGGAAACCACTATTAGAGACATAAAACATAGTTGGTGAGACAACACACATGACTGAACACATCACTGACAAACTTAGCCTGGCCTCACTTACCTGGGAAAACCTCGGCAATAAAAGTTTTGAAATCTGTTATCACATCGTCCTTAGTGTCAAATTTGAACTTGATGTTCATGGTGTAAATGTTGCCAAATTTGTTCTTGAGATGCTGAGGGCTACCCAGGCACACGAACTTTCCCTGCACCATGATGGCTAGCCTGGTACATAGAGCTTCACACTCTTCCATGCTAGAAACACAGGATGCCAGAATGATGTAAGGCAAAGTTACCTCCATTGGAGGATACTCATATACCCAATATTTTGTGATCCTCTCTGAAGAGAGACTTTTCATTTGCCTATCATCAAGGCCATAGGGAAAAGAAGTGTTTCCAAATTTAAAATAGTAGAGGACCAACCTTCAAATGGAACAGCTCATAAACTCTCCTCCCTTATATATTCAAGCACTCCTTAGGGTTCCATCGATAAGAAGCTCACATACTCAGGAAGCCTTTCCACACACTGTTTCTGGCCCCAGGTGTTCCACTCTCATAGTCACAGAGTTCTTCCCAACCTGCACCTGTACCCCTCGGTCAGGCACACCTGTGAGAGGTTATGAAGATGACCTTGCCACTCTCTCGAGTCTTGATCACTGTGTTCCAGAGCATGCGCCGGGCTAGCGGGTCCATGCCAGTAGATGGCTCATCCAGGAAGACAACTGAAGACTTTCCCATTACGGCAATAGCCGTGCTCAGCCTACGTTTGCTTCCTCCACTTCAGAGTCAAGGAAGGAGAGAAAAAGTGGAAGCACATACAGCTTTACCTTACAGTAACTTAACAGGTAACACATCTAATTTTGCCAAATTTTGCCAAGATTTCAAAAGGACTGAGTACCTGGAAACAGTTGCTTAAAAAAATTAAAAAGTGCTAATCATATGTGACTGTACTAAGACATGAGACTCAGATCCAACTGTACACAGTAATTCATTTTCATTTGCAATCCAGAAAGATGACTTTTAACTAATTTATTTTTAGCCATACCATCAGTTAAATTTAGATTCTTACTCTTGCAGTTCCTTGGGATTCCCTGATAAATAAGCTACACAGTGGCCAGGACAATACAAAGAACTTCATCTTTGTCCTTTATGAGGAGACAAAGAACCACAGCAAAACAGGAAGAGAGACATCCATTTTTCTAGCTCATTTGAGCTAGGAGTCAAATTGAACTGGGTTTGTGAGTTTCTCTCTCTAAAGAAAAGGTGTAGTGCTCCTAAGGCCTGCTTCATTGCAGAAGGACGTTCGAGTACTTCAGCCATTGCCTGCCTGTTATGAAGCTCAGGTTAGACTGTTGGCAGTTCATTCTAAACAAGAAAGACATCAGAATACTGCTCCAATGGGAGCACCAGCATGTGATCTCACCTCAGAGTGTAAATAAACTTCTCCGCTTGTGGTTGTAGATACAGCATTTTCAACAGTTCATCCACATAGGGTGTAATCTTGTTCTCTGGAATGCCCCATACCCTGGCATACATGGTCAATATCTCCCGAGGGGTCATGTGATCCAGCAAGGCATCAAACTGTGGACAATAGCCAATTTTTGATCTTACCTAAAATAAGAGAATATTGACAGAGATAAAGCAATTATTTCACTGAGTATCACACACTAAATATTAAATATATATAAAACAAACCTCAAAGTTCTGATGCCCCACAGAGTTTCTAGCAAAGAATTTCGTATCTTCCAATGATCACAGAATCACTAAGCCCGGGGGTGTATTAGAATTCTAATGAATGAAGAACTTCATGCATGAAAGTGCATATGCCCAGGATAACTTTTATAAGATGACATTAAAGCAATATAAGTATTTGTAGAAGTATATTTTCCTGGAGGGGACTGGTCTATGTAACAGTTTTTCTTTTAAAAGGGGGTGTGGGTAGCTATCTTCTGCCGTTTGGGACTGGCCTATTCAAGGCTGCTGTTACTTTTTCACTGGTAACTTGACTTTGCCCCTTTGTTCCTGGCTGAAAGATTTCTACACAGTGTTTTAAACCTCAGTTAGCCAATGGGTTTGGAAGAAAAGGAAAGGAAATGAAACGAATCTGTCTAAACCTGGGGAAATGAACCAACTATAAGTTCCTTTTTTTCCAAAAGCGTTTTCCCTCCAGTTATCTTAGTCATTTCTGCCTTCTTTCCAATTCTCTAGAACTACCTGTCTTTATCTGAGCCTTATTTCTGCCTGTTTTCCTCTCATCAGCTTTTAGAGTTCTCTTTTCCTGACCTGCCCAGCTAACTCTGGTGCTCAATCTTCCCCTGTCTCTTCCCCAACTGCTGTTCCAACTCCCTCTGCCCCCTCTCTCTTATATCTCTCTCCAAACTGTTCCCAGAAGTCCAAGCAGAACGTAACCATAAGGTGGAGGGGCCTTATAGCACAGAAAGCTTCTTTGGCAAAGTGTTCCTTTACAGGTCTATCATTGTTCAACCTACAGTTTGTAAGCCTAAGAAGTAGCGTGAAGTATAGCCTTAACAAATAAATGAATGTTTTTGAAACTTGAGACTTTTTAAATTAATAAGTATTCATTCATTCTGTCCCAAGGGACACCAGGATATCATGAATGAAGTCTTCTATAGAGGCAAGAGGATAATTAGCACTGTCTAAGATTTTAGTAGTCCTGACTTGTTAGTTTTGATGGTAAATGGATGAGTAGAGTCCTTAATCTTTCTTTTATGTGTAATATGGCTTTTGCACATATTCTAAAATACAAGTAAGTATAGTTGGGGTCCTCGTTCTTATTTTAGACACATTTTAGTTGTAAACTAATACACCACACACTACAGAAAACAGATTACCCAAAGACAAAACATCTACCCTCTATGTAATTAAAAGTCAAGAGCAAAATGATTAACAGTTCAAATATTTATTTATTTTATTGGAAGACTAATAGTTTTAGACTCTCTGTAGGTTGGAACTATCAAACAAACTTTTCAGAGAACACTTCTGACTCATGGTTTAAGGGGATTGAATGCCATTTGTGAAATATTTTAAGCATTGTGAGCTACGGTGAAGAGGCTACTTTCAAATGCAGAAGAATAATAAAGGAGTTAAGTGATTCTTAGTCAACTCAAAAGCTATGGAAAAAATACATATTAATTTGTTTAAGTTTGTGGATCAATTCTTTGTGGGAAAACATTGAATAATGCTGTCTATGTATGACATGTTTTAATATCACTTTTAAAGCACTGGAAAGATAACTGTAATGAAACAAAATTAAAATCAAAAGTGAGCGTAATTTTAGAAAATCATGTCTTCATGAATGGATAAATGTAGTCCAGGTGTCATGGTTTAACACGGGCTAACAGCTGGTTGTGATGGTGCACGCAGTAGAATATACTGAGAAGGCAGAGGCAGGAGGCTCAAGAAGGGCTAAGAGTGAAGGAACATTGAAGATTAAACAAGGTAACCAACAGGTTCACGAATCTGTGTAAAGAGCACAAAACCTGTTTTCAGATCTAGGTTTATGAGGAAAGCAAGCAAGCAGGACTGGGTAGTGGTAGCACATCCTTTAATCCCAGAACTTGGGAGGCAAAGGCAGGCAGATCTCTGTGAATTCAGGACCAGCCTCATTTACATAGTGAGCTTTGGGCCAGCCAGGGCTACACAGTGAGAACTTATCTCAATACAAAACAAAACAATAAATAGTATTTATAAAAAAAAACATGTTGGAATCTTTTAAAATACAGAAGAACTGAAAAGATAACTAAGACGTCAAAAAACTTAAAAGATCAAGAATACTGAGAAATAATTATAATGTCAAAGCTCTTCTCCCTGAAGGCATTTAAAGATCCAAAGAAACAGAAATTTTAGAATTGATACATGTAAGAAAAAAGCTAAGATATTCAAAAAAATGAAGACACGAAATAGGAGACTCTTCTTGCATTAATCAGGGATTCCAAAATACATGGTTACAAAGGATGAATCTGCACTGCCTGACAGTATTTGGAGGCGTTGACAAAGACTACCTTGGGTTTAGTCACATCCTGACTCATTCTAGAGAAGGCTAAACAGAAGGAAACCAACCCAGCACAGCCTCTGGGCACTGAGCCAACTACACATGGTCTTTGCATTTGCTCTCACATTGTCGAACAAGTCCTAGGAAATCCTGAAACAAAAATTTAGTTTAGAATGTTCTGAAATTTAAAAAATATTTATCTTTCTAGGACACCAAATTTCTCTGTTTGGTTGAGGTCTTAAATTACTTCCAAACATTATGTTTTAAAGAAAATGTAGCAGAAATTCAAATATATATACATATATACACATATACATATATACATACATATATGTGAGTATGAATACATACAAGTTAACAGGCAATCACAAGAGGCATACAACCAAGGGGAGGACAATCAGAAAAAAAATTTATCTGATACTGAAATTACTATATCCAGGTGGCAAAACAGCTCTGTTGATCATTTGAAGAAAGTCAGAGACTGCCATAAATGTTTCCAACCATTCTATTTTCAAAAAATTCAAACAAAGAAAAACACCACTCCTACTGTTGGGAGTTCCACAAACACACCAATCTATTCATCATAACATATATATACAGGAGACCTAGTGCAGAACCTGGAGGCTCCCTGATTGCTGCCTCAGTCTCTGTGAGCCCATATGGGCCCTGCTTAGTTGATTCTGAGGGCTGTGTTCTCCTGATAGCCTTGACCCTTTGGTTCTTATAATCCTTTCTCCTTCTCATCTGTGGGGTTCCCCAAACTCTGCAGGGAGGGATCCTATGGAGATTTCCAATTTGGATTCTCCCTCCACCTAGTTTTAAGCTGTGGGACCCTGCATCTGCTCCCATTAGCTGCTGGCGGGAGCCTCTCTGGTGACTATTGAATTGGTTCCTGTTTCCTTCCTCCTTCAGGCTGTCCAAGAGGGTTTTCTCTGACAATCACACTTTGTTGAGTGAGAACTTGTTGAGTTCCAGGAGATGAAATTCATAGAAGTATGGGGAGTGCTGGCCAGATGACTGGCTCCGTTTGGAGTTTTGTTTGTTTGTTGAAGAGTTTAAGACTTATTCTGCCTGAGATTCCAGCAATTTATCATTAAGTGTTGTTTTCGCTCTCTCCCTTTGCCCGCTGGGTCCTGCTTCCCTTCCCAGCACATAGTTAGGCTAGGAGAGGCCGTCAGAGGAGCATATCTCTCATTTATTAAAGCAAGGGTGGTTATATTTATATGGTATAGGGAGGCGAGGATCTTTGGTACTCAGGGATGAGAGCCATTGGTTAAGACAAGGGTACTGGAGTAGCCTCACTTGCAGGTGGAGCTCAAGTCTAAGTGGCAAGGTCTTGTAAGGGGACCTTCTATATAAGGTGTGGTCCCGCAGGGAAAAGAGAAAGACTCCTTATCAGTAAATGGGCTGGGGTTCCAGCTACAGCACAGATAAGCACCAACCAAGCCACATTCCTTTGCTAATGACCGTCTGTGAAGCAGCTAATATTTAATATTTAGCTGGGTTCTGACCAGAGCTAAGAAAATAGGGGAGCAACCGAACTCCTACTGCTCTCAGGGTGAGAAAATTTGGGGTTCAAGGCATGCTTCAACTCACTCTTAGCTCTAGGACAGCCCCACAATTAAGGGTCCAGTTCTTCTTGCCCCAGTACTGGCTCCCTCCAGATTTTCTATTCTGAAGTTGTTTCTTTCACTCTGTGTGTGTGTCTGGGTGTCTATGTCCTTGCATGCATATGAGTATATGAGTATGGGAAATTCGCATGGCAGTCAGAGGACAGCTTCTACTTTATTTGAGGCTGCCACTTTTGATAGTCACCACTGTGCACATTCAGCTGGCTGGCATTCTCCTTTCTCTGACTTCTCACCATAAGCATGCCGGGATTACATATGCATGTCCTACTGCATCTGACCTTTATGTGGGTTCTGGGGATCTGAACTCAGATAGTCAGGTTTGCACAGCAAGCACTTGAACCACAGCCACCTTCCCAATCTTGCTCTTGAGTTTTGTGCCAGGTAAGTAGTGATTCACTGTTTCCATTTTCTCAGTGCCTTAATTTAGGGGGTAAGTTGGTTTCTAGTTTGTTTAGATTTTTTTTTAGACAAGGTCTCTCTGTGTAGACAAGGCTGGTCTAGAATTCACAGAGATCCACGTGTCTCAGCCTCCTGAGTGCTGGCATTAAAGGCAGGTGCCAACATGCCCATCCTGTTCAAATTTTTATTTGTTAGGGTTGGATGGGTAGCTTCAAGTTTCTTTTTAATTGCTAGGCTGGAGACCATGAGTCTGACGCTTTGTACACCAACGACATCATGTGGCGTGTTAGAGGGACTGCTGGGAGAAGTTACATTTACTCGGAAGACACTTGTAACTTAGATCTCATGGTGAAGCTGCTTTTCTTGCTACCTCATAGTTCCTTATATCTTATTTCTTTTTCCAGAGGCTTCTGACTGGATGCACAGAATCACTCCCGACACCTGTCACGACGCCCCTCTGAGATCTCCTACCACTTGCCTTCTGTACACACCCCGAAGTCATCAGGCTTCTCACCTTCAGGCCACATGCTAGCATACCTTCAGGATATTTTTGGTGATGCTATAGCCTTCAATGAAGACATCCCCAGAGGTAGCAATTTCTTCTCCAGTCAGAATCTCAAAGGTGGTGGTTTTTCCAGCTCCATTTAATCCAAGCAATCCAAAACACTCTTCCTTTTGAATGGTGACAGAGATATTTCTCACAGCCAGAATGGGTGGGATTTTAAAGTATATCTTAAAAAATAAAGGAAACACAAAAATAAATGGAAACCACGTGTTTGGATGGGTCAAACACGAATTCTAAACCTTTACAGATCATAGTATCTCAGAGAGTTTCACAAGAACTTTACTGGGAGAATAGCCTTAGATCCCAAAGTTCCACAGTGAGCCCACGGTGCTCAGCCTAGGGGTTGAAGCCATATGTTGGCCACTGAAAGGCATTACCTTTATGAGCTCTTTAATGAGCACAGTAGAATTCTGTGACTGCTGGGGATGCTTCAGGATAGCCTCTCTTTCATTTTGTACATCTACATCTTCGGATTCCCCAGATAATTCCTTGGACACTCTATCCTGTATTGTGAAGACATGAATGATGGTAGATGATGTAAACCGGATGAATTCATGAAGGCTGAATTGGAGGATTATTCCAGAGTGTGAAATAGAAGTCAGGAGATGTTCTGCATATGACCACAGCTCTCTTGAAAAACTTACTTCCCATTTCCGAAGCTTAGAAACAAGGCTTCCTGCCACAAGCAAGCGAAGTACTCTCAAAGAGGACATCACAAAAGCTACAGGCACAGCAAATACCATTGATTATAGTAAAAATTCTATTTGCTAATAATAAAGTATAGATGAATGATGTGTATTTCTCTCTCTCTCTCTCTCTCTCTCTCTCTGCCTTCCTCCCTTCCCCCACTCCCCCCCTTGTGGCTGGGGATCAAGATGGGAGGTCTTAGTTGTTCCTTTGCTCTACAATTATGGACTCTAACCCTCTGAAACTATAAGCCAAATTAAGTGCTTTCTTTTATTTAAAAAAAATTAAGTCTTCTCTCAGAGAAAGGAGAAATTTGGGGACAGTTCAGTGTATGAAATGGCTGAGGTGAATTGCATAAACAGAGGTTCATCAGGAGACTTACAGCAGGGAACAGAGAGGAATGGAAGGGCACTCCACACAGCGCAGGGTACAGGAGAGCTCTAAGAGCCTGCCCATGTATGTATTCCATGTATTTCATTTCAAGCGATATGTTTAGTTGTGCATTTACTGTGGCAACTCATCTCAGGGGTTTTTATTGAAACCTAAGCTATTGAAACCTAAGGTGTTCTACTGATACCATATGCGATCATGAGCAATCAAACATCTTTTGTATAAAGCCAACGCCTGCAGATAACACAAATGCCAAGGCCTAGGCAGCCCTTCCCCCAACAGTGCATAAAACAACCATTTTAAACATAACCAAAAATAAACTTCTGCAAAAGATATGCTTAAAATTTTTATTTCAAAACATGTTTGAATTACCAAAGAAGAGGGTTTACAGTGTAGCACTGCTCCAGTATAGCGTTTCCTAAGGGCATTAACTTTGGTACCCTAGTCAAAAGTAAGAAACTGACACTGATTTCATTGCCTTTGCTCTAGGTCAGTGCTATTTTTACTGTCAACTACTGAAGCCTGACACATATCCAGATAGACTCATAAATCACAACCTACCTCTTCATGGATTTCCACACACTCTGATAATAGCGACAACCTTCACTTCCTTGGCTTATAACACCACACCTATCCACTACCCATTAGTTCTGTTAGTGTTTTTACTCAGCTCAGACAGAGATGGAAAGGTTCCCTGGCATTCAGAAAGCCAGGGACCACACATCTCTCGCAGCTCTGAGACAGGGAAGGCTTCCCCACCTGAGCTGAGGGTTACAGAGTAACAGTTCCTCTCTGCTAGGCTCAACTCACCTCTGCTCCTTCAGCTCTGAGGAGAGAAGCTTCCCCAGTGTTGCAGTTCTGAAGGGATATATCCCCAGCTGTGCTGAGGTGTTCTTCTGTGCTTCTTTCTTCTCTTCTTTACTTCTCTTCTTGACTACCTCCACTTAGGAGGAAGGCAGCAGCAGAAGCTGCGCCACCTACTGAGCAGAGTGCAGAAGGTTGCTCTTTATTACAGTGTCCCTGAGGGGACTGAGCCTCCCAATGTAGTCTATGATTGGTGGGATTTTTTGCCCTTATTTGGCTAATCTGGAGAAAGTTGAGGGGCCTAGTTTAGGGCAATGTGTGTCAGTTGGGGCCACTTCTGCACTGCTCTGCCAGGTTGGGGGACCCTCACAGCGAGCTTGGTGTGGGGTCCCTAGTAGTCCCAGGGAAGAGCTTTCCTATGGTGGGGAAGGGCATCTCAAGTCCCAAAGCTCCCTGGCCTTGCAGAGCTAGACTCCTACAAAGGGGAAATGTGGTGGCTCCTCAGTGGTCCTTCGTGCCATTTGGAGCTCATGGTGGGCACAGGAAGTGGTGCCTGAGACCCCAGGGTACCCAGTACGGTAGTGAGGGAGCCAAGTAAGGGAGCCAAGTAGCAGCCTAAAGGCAGATGGCAGCAAGAGGGACCAGGCAGCTGGGAAAAGCCAGGTTTGTTCCCCAGCAGAAACACAGATGGCAGTGTGGTGCCATTTTGGGTTGGGAGCAGGCAGCCAGCAGCCCAGTCCTCACCTCTGTCTGCCTGCTGCCATAGCTGCCTGCAGGCTCCATTATGAAGCAGTCCATGGCTGGCTGAGGCTGCTTGACTGCTAGGCACCTGGAGGAGGAAGGGTCAGGAGGGTTGGGCTTGACAAGAAGGTGGGGCTGAGGCAGAGCTCCCTTCACAGGGAGGGGTCTGCAGGGGCCCCCCGTGGACTGCTGGAACCCAAGCCCTGGCTCAGTAGGTAGAGAGGGGCATGTGTGTGTGGCGGGGGCTGGGGGCCGGGGGGGTGTCAGAGCCCTCCACAGAGGTGGGAGCTCCGGGCTGGGGACTCCATATACTATGGACTCAGTAGACTACGGACTACAAATTTTACCTACTTTTGAACTTTGCATATGCTCTTTTGTGTCATATCACATAAGAGCAAGTTATAGGCTGTCCCTCCATTGCATTCCATTGTAAGACAGACATTTTTGTCCATTATAGGGCTCACAGTAATGAGACTGTTTCCCTGTTCTTTTATGAATAATATAGTATGAACATTTTGAGCCATATTATCAATCCCTTAGAGTTTAAAGAAACTCTGCTTCTACTGTCCTCAAACCCTTTGGTCTCTGCAATCCCTCTTCCATGGGGTTCACTGAGCTCTGCAATATGTTTGGCCCTGGGCCTCTGTATATGCTCCTATCAGCTGCTAGATGGGGCCTCTCTGATGAAGATTGGGCTAGGTACCTATCTATGAGCAGTGCATGACATCATTAGAAATGATCTCCAAGCTATCCAGTTTCTAGTTCCTGGCCTGACCTACAGTATCAGGCAGGGATTCCCTCCTTAGTCATGGAGTTCTGCCATTCCATTGTTCCACCAGATCCTGCCAGATGGATAGGTCATGGGTCTGAAGTTTCCTGGTTGGGATGGTGTCCCAGTCCCACCACTGAAAGCCTTGCCTGGCCATGGGAGATGGCCTGTTCAGGCTCCTTATCCCTGATTATTAGAGATCTTTGCTAGGGTCTCCTTCATAGATTTCAGTGAGTTTACACTAGGTCTGATTACTCCCTAATTGTTTCTGATTCTGGTTGTCTCTCTTTCTCCATTCTCTCCCTCCATCCCTCTCCACTTCCTGATCCCCTCTGCTCCCATTCCCACCCTCCCCCAGCCCACCTGCTCCATCTGTTCAATTTCCACGTTATCAGGGAGATCCCATTGTTCCCATTGGGCACTCCTTGTTACAAAGTCTCTCTGGGTCTGTGGATATTAGAACCTGTTTCCTTTGCTTAACAGTTAAGACCCTTTTGTTCCCACTGGATTCCATCCCTTGATGCAGGGAGTAGTGCCTGGCCTTATTCCATCTTGTTAAGCCATGCCATGTTTGAGAGGTAACCCTGGGAGGACTGTTCTTTTCTAGGGAGAAGCAGAAGGATGGACTAGGGGGCTGGGAGGTCTGGGGGGTAGATTTGATAGAGAGGATGGAGAACTGGGAGGAGTAGAGGGAGGAGGAGAAGAGGGGGTACAGATGTATTGTACAAGACAAAAATATATTAAAAACATGAAGAAAGAAATGCTGATCTGAGTAATGCCCTCCTTTTGTTCTGTCTCAAGATTTCCTTGGTCATCTGTGGTCATTTACTTTTTCCACATTTGCAAAATTTACAGTCTTCTGATCCACAGAGTCCCCAGAACTTGAACACACACACTTGGTTGGGGCATGAACTGAGATGATCTTATCCATTTCAATCAACCCAACAAGGAATGTGTCATCATCACGTTTCCTTGCATGAACATGGCGTGTTGTTACATTTCTGTAGCTCTCCTTTAGTCTTCCAAAATTGTTTGTAACTTTTTGTGTAAAGCTCTTTATATTATTTGTTTCTTCCTAGTTTTTTGTTTTTTGTTTTTGTTAAATTTCTGTGCTGTTTAAGTGGAATCCTTTTATACTTTACTTTTTGTGGATAGTATCTCACTATATAACTGAATCACTTACACTGATTTTTCACTTAGTAATGTTAATGCTAATACTTGTCCATAGATTTCCTTAAATCATATGCAATCCCACCATCTATAATGAATTTTACATCTCCTTTTCCAAACTTTATGTGTATATATATCTTGTTCCCACGGCTGGTACTTGTGTTATCTCTGATCTGGTTCTCACCTTGGGGCCCTTTCTCTGGAACATTTGTCAATTCTTCCTTTCACCTCTTCTCCAAGACCTGGGATCTGCTTGTTCCTCTTAGACATCTAAGGAAACTGAGTCCTGTCCAGCATTCATTGTTACACTAAGCAACAGTGGGTACTTGAGGGATATCTTTGAAATCTATTACAACCCCGGAACTGAGCATCAGGTTTTACTTCCAAAGAGCAGTATTTCTAGTGCTGGCCAGCTATTGGCTTGCTGATTTGGCTTCATCTTCTTCTAGTCTCGAGTCTACACCCAGCCATTAAGGTAATTCTTACTTGTTATGTTGATGGGTGTCTCTGCTGAATAGGAAACTCTCATCAGCTCTGGACACCAAGCTGCCTCTAGTGGTGTCATCATGGCTGAGGCTGATTTGCTGTCTGCTAGACCTGCAGAGCACAGCCTGGAAACTCCTACCTTCTATGCCTCAATCTCAATGTCATTTCTATGAGAGGCAGGTGGTAAAATCACCAGGGGAAAAGTTACATATGCAAATTTCCAAAGCATAACCTAAATTTACTATATCAGAAACACAGGCAGTACAGACCAGCAATTTATAGTTTAGCAAACCCTATGCATGAGTCTGATGCATGCTGCAGGATTAGAGTACCTGTTACACAGCCTTATTCTGGAAGGTCTGTTCTATGGGTTGGAGACCCAGAATCACCTGGGAGCTTTTACAATAGCCAGAGCCAAACTGGAACAAATGAGCAGGCTGGAGAGGCAAAGTAACCCCTCTGACATGGGGGATACTCAAAGGAAAAATTTCATTAACAATCAATGCATTAAAATTACTATAAAATCACAAAATTCACATTTTATGTAGACCCCTGATTCATGTAGATGTCAGTCAACATAGAGTGAGTTCCTTGATCCACTATTATAACTTGAGTATGAAATATCCTCCACGGGTTTGTCCCCACAGGGTGGCACTATTTGGAACCAAGAGGTAGGACTGAGTTGGAGGAAGTAGGTCCTTGGAAATATCTTGTCCCTGGCCCCCTTTTTTTGTCTCACTCTGTGCTTCCTTTCACCACAGGATAAAAATCTCCTCAGCCACATACTCCTGATGCCATGATGCTTTGCCCATGCATATGATGCCAAGCAACCATGAGCGAAGCATCCGAAGCCACAAGCAAATACATCTTTCCTCAAGTTGTTGCATCAGATGTTTTGGCCATAGTGATGATAAAGCCTATATATTCAGTAATGGAGTTAAACATGTGTATTCATGTGCTTTTCATTTTAAGAGTTATTGCTAACCTATGACTGGACAGCATGCAGAGTGAGAGATTTTGAAACACTTAGTCTTAAATGGGATGTCTTCATCAAACCCTCCCCGAGGTCTCAGAGAGTATAGTGTTTTGAATAAGAATGACCCCTATTGTCTCATATATTTGAGTGCTTGATGATCAAGGAGCGGCACTACTTGGGAGACTTTAGGCGGTGCAGCCTTGTTGGAGTAAGTATAGCCTTGTTGGGAGGAAGTGTGTCACTAGGGTGAGCTTTGAAAATTTTCAATAAAAAATAAAAATAAATTAAAAATGAATTGTTTCTAAGGTCTGTATTCTGCTACTTACCTTACTAAATATCCTGTAGATACCAAAGAAAACATAGCGATATATGAAGACTTTTAAATTCCATGAGATAGTCTCCAGAAGGATAATGAGGAAGAGGTACAGCACTCCTGTGGCAGCCATGGCAGTCACGTACTTTCCAATTGCGTGTTGGTTCATACTGTATGTAGGAAGTTCAGTTACTGATGAGAAGAACAATAAAAGGATGTTAACAGAATGAGATGTCACCAAGGCCCTTGAGTAGGAGATTCTCCTTCAGTCCTTATCAATCTAGGAAGCTTTTTGGGAAATCTGAATCCTTTCTCACATACCAGGGACCTTAGCAGAAAACCTGAATGTTGGACTACACATAAGGTCCAGGAAAAATAAAGTATGCCAGCATAAGCAGAGCCCCGAGAGCCATTTTACTGAAAGAGAAGTACACCTGCCTGCAGTAGCACATACCAGCCAACACAGTCTATCGGCTTAACTGCTCTCTCTGCTCCCAAAAGATGGGATGTGTTTACCTGGATGGATTTCAAAGAGAGCTAGTTTTCAAGTATATCATCACTCCACCTCCTTCCTGCGTGGCTTAAGTACCACCTTCAGTTCCTGCCTCAGGAGGGATCTACTAGAGTATGAGAAAAACAAACAACAAACAAACATCTCTTCATCCAGCCAGATCAGTGGCATCTTATGCTGATTATATTCTATATCAAGTGATCTTGCCAGATAAGGGAACAAGCCTTTGAAATTCAGATCCAGAAAGTAGCCAAGAGACCCAAAGAACCTGAAAGGAAGGCCTACCAGCTAAGGCTGGCTCCACCAGAGTTATAGGCTGCTATAAACTGTGAAAGCATGTCACTCTCACCACTTAACTGGTTCTTTAAAAAGTGGTGCCCTCAATAAATGTGCAAATACCAAAGACTGTACAAAACATTTACACAAGGATCACAAGACCCCAAACCAACACCTTCAATAATGAACTTAAAGATGAGGTTTGGTATGAGAGTGATGGTTCATGGTTAAGAGCACTTTCTGCTCTTGCCAAGAGAACCCTTGGTCAGGTCTCAGCACCAACATGGAAGCTCACAACCATCTGTAACTCAACAGATTTTAACAGCAAGTTTGATTGAGCTAAAACAAATAATTGGTGAACTCAAAGACAGAGCATTCAAAGCCTCCTAGTCAAAGGAAGAAATTTAAAAGGTAATAAAAAGAGGGATGATAGTCTACAGGACATTTACTGCTCGTCATCAAGAGATCAAACCTACCCGTAATAAAATAGGTAAGAAGGAAGAAAGGGGGCTCAGAACCATATCTAAAGAAGTTGTATGAAAATTTCCATGTCCTAGGGAAACATCCTAATTTCTGGAAGCACAGAGGTTGCTAATCAAGTACAGGAATTCACCAAAATTCCTGATGATCAAACTATCAAAACTTAAAGACAGAAAAAAGTATAAGCAGCAAAAAATAAATACATCACTGGGCTGGAGAGATGGCTTAGTGGTAAAGAGCACTGACTGCTCTTCTGGAGGGCCAGAGTTTGGTTTTCTGTATCCACATGGGGTAGTTCACCAATACTTGTGACTCCAGCTCTTTGGGATCTGATGCCCTCTTCTGGCCTCCACAGGCACCTGCACTCATGTATATAACTCATATACACATAATTAAAAATTAAACAAAATTTTAAAACATACATCACATATAAGAGTCTTGACAGCAAAACATGCAGACTTCTCACCATGTACTTGGCAAGCCAAGAGCATGTGGGATGATATATTTAAAGAACTGAAGGGAAAACAAACAAACAAGCAAACAAACAAAAACATGCCAACTGATAATACTGCAAGGTCTCCTTTAGAAAGAGGGAGACAGTCAAAACATTCCAAGAGGAGTAAAAGATGAATTCATGACCATCTGACCTGCCTTGTAAGAAATATTGAAGGAGAGTCTTCAGGTAGATACCAAAGAGATTCGATATGTCACAATAGTGCCAAAAAAAAAAATCTAAAGATGCAAAAGCCATAGGTAAAACTAAGCATCTATGTAAGACTTTAAAACCTACATTGCCATAATCCTGGGAGAATAAAACACTTATATCTAAGTAAGAGGATTGAAAAGCAAGTAAAAACATTCACCATAATAACAGACCAGTGAGTAGCTTCTATAAAAGAGCACAAACTGAGCCTTCAAAACTATAGAAAATATGGAGTGGGTGAGCGGGGGTGGAAAAATGCAGTTAAAATAAATTTTTTCTCCCTGTAATCAATATCAATAATCATGAGGAAGATGCAGCTTGAAACCACAGTAGTATCATCTCATTCCTTATGACCAAAGAGAATGATGATAACAAGGGACTATGGGGATGTGGAGGGGCAGAGAAGGTCACTGTTGGTTGGATGCGAATCATCATGGAAATGGGAAATGTATGAAAGATACTCAGGAAGTTAGATGTAAAGATGCCACATGGCTCAGTAGCAATGGTACTGTGTTTATATCTAAAGGAGATGGAATCAAAGAGACATTGAGTTTCTGTGCTTATTGCAACATTACTCACAGTGGCCAAGAAATGAAAAGCATGTCTATCACCCGAAGAACAGAAAGAAAGCATGGTACCTGTAACATAGATATGGGGATGCTAATCATTCATATAAAAGGATGAATTCCTGTCACACGTGACAACCTGGATGGAACCAGGGGATATTAAACAATATAAAATAGGCACCGGAAGATAAACATTGCATGTAGAATCTAATCTACAGGTTGACTCATAGAGGTTGAGGCCAGTGTTGTTAAAGGCAATTGATATTTTTCAAATAATTTGTCCCTTCAAATTTTGGTGGACAGATTTATTGGCGATATTCCCTTGGTGTTGACTTGGTGTCTATAGAATTTATAGTAATTACTACATTTTAAGGTTTCAAATGCTGACAACCTTTACCTTATCTATTTTAACTATTTTTATGAATTTTGTATTCTTTGAAGAGCTACATTTTTTCAATTGCTTTCTTTTATATATTTCTTTTTCATGTTTCTTTTTGTTTTGACATATTTTTCTCTTTCTAGTTTTTAGGTACAGAAACCACTTTTGTCTATATACACATGTTTACATACCAACATGTGAGTTACATATAAAAGTCCACTGAATATGTATGTGACTTGTTAATATAATAAATTATTTATGAGGAAGAAATCTGAAACATGTTTTAGTTGAGCCAGGCAGTGGTGGCGCACGCCTTTAACTCCAGCACTTGGGAGGCAGAGGCAGGCAGATCTCTGTGAGTTTGAGCCCACCCTGATCTACAGAGTGAGTTCCAGGACAGCCAGAGTTACAACAAAGAAACCCTATCTTGAAAAACAAAAGCAAAAGCAAAAAACAAAAAAGAGTTTTCCTATCTTTTGATTTTTACATTAATTTATGGTTCCTCTCTGATCTGTTTTCAGCCATTGTGTTTTTTTCTGTTAAGTGTGGTCTATTATTCCCAACCATTTGGAGACAGCCCAGGTATCTGTCCTTAAGTAAGCTAGTAATGTGGTCAATAACCATTTGAACACTTTCTAGAGATGTTATAAACTAAGTTAAAAGTCTAGGTTGATAACATATATCTGAAAATTTTTCCAAATAGTAACACACACACAGTAGCTTTTACATACATTGAAGAGAACTGTTCTATTGGTCTACACTGGTGAATAGTCTTTGCACACACGAAAAACATGCCTTCTGCTGCTATTGGATTTTTCTGCAGAAAACATGAACTTAGTGTAGCTGATGGCCAGGATCACTCAGATCCTATGTGTCTCGTCTGATTTACAGACTTCTTGTCCTATTAATTCTTTTCAAAGAAGAGTACTAAAGCTGCAGCCTTCACTGTGGACTTTCTTTTCCATTTGTTGCTCTCAAATTTGACTTTACGTTTCCTAAGCCCTCCAACGAATTTATGAACGACCCGACTCTTCTGCTACACACCTAACATGCTTTCCACTCACGCTTATTCTGTAAGTTGTTGTGTTTCTTGGGCAAGTAATTGGAAATGAGGCTGCAGAAGTGTGTGAGAGGTGGCACAGCCACCTCCTTAGAGATCTTTGGAGTTGGAGTAAATGTTTATCCCTGCCTTCTCACTGAAGTTGCATCCCCTCTTTCATCGTTGAAACAAACCTTGCCAACTTTTAATTACTCCTTCATAGACATTTAAGTGTCTATCATGTCTCCAGTCCCATATCAGACAAGAAGTAATTTAACATTAATTTTGCACCTTCTTTTCAAATACCAGTGTGTAGGAGGAGCAGGTTGACAGAGGGTAACTTCTTACTATGGAGGCTCTTCTTACCAGAGGAAATGCGTACACATTTTGAATCTTAGCTAAGACTGTTTTATGACATAGTGCAGGCTATGTTTTCTCAAAATTAGGACAGCAACACATAACTTGAGTTGTTGTACAGACACAGAGTAAAACTTAAAGGTATTCACATGTAAAGTAATTGTGATTGACTCTGATGCGTCTTGGAGAATCTGAGATACTTACTTTCTTTGCTGCACTCGCCCATGGTAGCAACATTTCCTGAAGAAAGGCATTTTGCCTTTATCTCTTGGATACCATAGTATTTTAAGATGCTCATCCCAAAGTTATAAATGGGTAATAACAGCAGTGAATTAAGTATGAAGTTCTTAGTACTGCTCCTAATGTCTGTGATTTAAAAGAACATTTGCATGCTTTATTTAAAATGAACTCTGCTGGGGAACATCTCAAGTTGACCAAGTTAAACTGAGAAAATTACAAGGAATAGTATTATTCTCACAAAATTACAATTTCTTGACATTAACTAGACTACCCTTGATATCCTAGAACACAATTTCCCCCCCTAATTATAGCTTTGGAAAATCCTTTATGAAAAGCTGATGTGCATAGAATCTGTTATCCGAGAGAATAACAGCGCTCCTTGCTCCTTGCACTTTTCTATGTGACCCAAGATGAAATAAAGTTATCGGTCACAGTGGTATATTCTTGTTGTCCTAGAACTCAGGAGCTGATGCAGGAGGATCAGGAGTTCAAGAGCAGCTTGAGCTACATAGTGAGAGTTCTAGGCCAACCCACACTATAACACTAGATTCTGTCTCAAAAATTACTTAACCAATTAAAGGAAACTTAACCTAATACTTGATGATGAGGGATGGATAAGAAGTGATTGATCGGTTGAAAGGGTATCTTTAAAGGAACAAATTTAAAGCTGGGGTTTCTCTAAAGAGTAACAGAGCATAACAGCTGGCAAGTGTGTGTGCGAGGACATAGGAAACACACTGAAGGGCTAATGCTCTGAATCACCATTTTGGACTTGAAGAACAAGTTCAGATTGCTGGGAATAAAAATAAATTGTTAATTCTGGTCAAAATATGCATTGGTTATACAAAAAGAATGGGTTTTGTTATGGCATTTTATTCTGATGCATTATATTAACCACGTGTAATCTATACCTTTATCGTTACATAGTTATAAGCACAGAGGTGGCCGCTACTCGAGAAGAGCAAAGGACAGAGGATGTAACTCAGTATTTTCAGTGGTGGATGTAATGACAAGCCTGTTATAAAGAAGGTCATAATTGCTGTTAGTATATACGGTCTTGAAGCCAAAAATAATTTGGGACACTGACTGCTCTCCTTGGGAGATGCCAAAATCTTACAGGATAATATTAAAGATCAGTCACTTGGCATTGGTCACAGAGCATTTAAATATTTTCTGTTGAAGAGTAAAGGACTCCTTGGAGGGGAAGGTGCTGAAAGCTGACATAATAGGTGTAGAGCCAGATGAAAACCAACAAAAATGCGATGTGAAGGCTGGGCATTTTTGTTGAAAATCAACAGACCCTATATTTGAGAGTTTTAATGTATGGGCTTTCTGATACATTCCTTGCATTATTTACACACCATCTATACATTTATCTTTACACTGGTACCATACCACTTTAAGTGCTGTACATTCATAATAAGTTTTGAAGTAAGCACCTATAAGAGGTCCACCTTTTTTCTTTTATTGGATTGTCTGGGTAATTCAGAGTCCGCTGAAATGCTACATGAGTCTGAAGCATGTTTTTTGTTTTGTTTTGTTTTATTTTTTTGTTTTTCTCATTTCTGTGAAAAATAATGCTGTCAGAATTTTCCTAGGGATTGTGCTGTGTGTGCCTGTCAGCCTGGGTAGGATTGTTGATTCCTGGGATCTGTGAACTTTCCTTTTGTAAATGGAAAGTAACGGTGCCTTTCCATTTACTCTGTTTTAAGTGCTGTTTTGCAAGTATTTTGTCTTCTTAGTTAGAATTTTTCTGAAATATTTTCTTTAGTTCCTATGATAAATAAAATTGTTTTAAGCTCCTTTTAGATTGTTCAGTGTAGATGTAGAAATAAACTGATGGTTCTGTGTTACTTGTTTAGACTGAAATTGTACTGAACTTTATTGTTATAGTACCTTTCTTATAGATTCTTTGTGATTTTCTCTTTATACAACCATATGCATTAATTATATTAATTATACAAAACAATGGGTTTCACCATGATATTTTATACATGTATAGAATGCCCTTTGGTCAGACACATAGTTCCTTCTCCCCACTTCCACTGATCCCCATTCTCTTCCGAAATGCTTTCCAATCTACTTCCATGTCTTCAAAACGCTATTAGTTTATTCTGTATATGATGTGAATTATACAATGTGTATGGATACTCTTAAATGCTCTAATTTCCCTGTTTGGGGGGGGCTGTTTGCTGTTGTCCCTGGTCTTAGGCAGCCTATTTTCTATCTTAGCTGCAATACCATCTTCTTTTCATCATTTACAGCCTTACTGAGCCATATACACTGTTTCTAAACCAGCTATACTGTGAGCAAGGTGAACGGGAGACAGATCTCTGAGCAACCCCTAGTCAGAGCAGAACATACCAACACACAAGTGCATGAAGAAAGCTGCTCTCTCTCGTCTATAATCAAAGGCCAGGGTTCCACACTGGCAACATGGACTCCTTCAAATCTTCAAGACTGCCACCAAGCTGGCAAGCGGGTCAAGCAAGACACATAGCCACGTCATTAATCTTTCCTATTGTCCTATATTACTTCTATATTGATTCAGTAATCATTTATTTCCAGTAAATGTTTGATACTTTCTATTGCTCAGCCAGAGTTGGTTTTCATCTTCCTGATGCTTCTGTGAGGAGGAGAGGGGCATTTGGCACTAGCTACACAGCTATTTTTCCAGTAAAGTTCTTAGAGAAATATTCCAAGTACTTTTATTACCTCCATTTTATGGTAGAGTTTTCAAAGCAGAAAACAGTGAGTATAGCTTCTAACAAATCGTCATGACTTTTTTCCCCTCATTTTTAATTTTGTACAGTGAATTTTATCATATTCACACCCACTTTTCCCATATCCATCTCCTCTTTCCTACCTACCAATTCTGTTTCTCTCTCTCTCTCTCTCTCTCTCTCTCTCTCTCTCTCTCTCTCTCTCTCTCACACACACACACACACACACACACACACACACACACACACACACATCTCTAATCCTTCAAGCACAGTTCATGCTGCACCTACATTCTTAGATGTATGGCCCCTCTACAGGGCACTAAGAGCTACTAGGGGGTCACATCCCTAAAGAAAACTGAGTCTCTCTCTCTCTCAGTAGCTATCAACTATGCAATTTTATCTGACTTGAGTTTGCCTAGCTCTTGTGCATGTTGTCTCAACTGCTGTGCAAATGCCCTGATATATCGAGAAAAAAATAGTTTCCTTGCGGTAATCCATGGCCTCTGGTTCTAACTATCTTTCTGCCCCCTCTTCTGCAATGAGAACTGAACCTTGGGGTGGGTGGGGGTGATACAAATATCCTATTTAGAATTGAGCATTATGAAGTCATTTTGATCAGTTCTTTTATTTCCATGTGAAACTTCTGAAAATCTCTAAAGATTCATAAGAGGAGACGTTCCTATACCTGCTTGGAGTTACTGCTGAATAAACTCTCATTTTAGGCAAACATGTAAGAAGCTTTGAGCATCTGTAAATTAAGTTTATGGTAACCAAGGAATGTTTTCTATTCTTGCTGCTTTTCCAATTATATGCACAATTCTCTTCTCTAAAGCTACTTTGGCAAATCTGTAAAAATGAGACCACTCTATTAAGAAGGAGCAATGATCTTCCTAACAAAAGAGAATAGAAACTATCTCAAATTCTTGAATTTCTTCTTGAACACCTGATTCCTAAATGCCAGGCTATTTTCCAGGACATGTAATGTGTAGTCTTGTTTATTCAGGGCTCTTAGGCATTCTAGAAGGTTTTTAAATCAATACAAACTATATGTTTGTGATAATTTGCTACAGCAGAAATAAGAAATAATACAGAGATTAATTGATAGAAATGTGCTTAATTTAGGGGTTGAGACTGGAGAATACTTTCTCCAATTCAGAGAACAGTTTCTTTCATCTGACTCTAGCAGATGAAAAGTTACATAATAAATGTTAAAGTAGTCTCAGATAGCCAAAGACTTTAGTGGGAGGAAGAAACCTGACCTTAGGGAGTTTGCTAGAAGCCTCTTCCTCCTGGCTTCTGCAATAAACATTGGTGAATAACTTAAAACATCAAGTTTATAGTGTGCTTTGGTGAAGGAATGGCAACAGTCTTCAGTCTCAAGTGTTCCTGTTTGTGATTGTTACCATGCCAGTCAATTCTCTTTGAATGCCATAATCAAAGAAGGAACCCCCCCCCCGCAAAAAAAACCCAAGTCTTAAAAGAGTGATTGGTTTAGTAATTTGTGGCTCAATGTGTTCTTCATCACACTCAACATAGTGTTACAATAGCACTTAATAAAATTTGCTAATATATTTTCCCCAGAAACCCAGAACAAAACAACTCTGTAGTGTTGATTTCCCTCAGAGTCATTGTTCTTTACTTACAAGAAGCTCCTGAAAGTAAGAAACTGTGTGAATCCCTTACCTGTTATGACATGTACTACAGCATCCACAATTATACTCATAAAGCCTAAACAGTGATTTAAGACAACGATTCTGATGTAGGCTTTGGTGCTATCATTGAACAAGAAGCTTAGCAGGTAGATGAAGGGGATGATAGACCAGCCGAACAACATGAGGATGAACATTGTGTCCAGGAAGTGGTAGTTTTTCAACAGTATATCCACATCATTGATTAGGAACACCAGCTGAGATGGGCACAGAAACACAAAGGAAACTTGATTGTCTACTTTTCATGTTGCTGAGTTTCATGTTTCTGACAACTTGAGGGACAGAAGCATTGTTTTGGCTCCTGGTTTCAGAGGATTTCAGTCAATCATGGCAGGGAAGACATGGTAACAAGAATGGCTCCATCTCTGCTAGTAGGAACTTTAGGTAGGGGCTTCTCATTTCTTGGCTGACAAGGAAGAGATGAGCTGCTGGGAATAAGGGCTAAGCTGATAACACTAAAAACTCATTAGGGGATGACCTAGTTCTGCTAACTAGACCTCACCTCCTAAAGGTTCTGTAGCGGTCTCCACTCCCAGTAACTACACTAACAAGTAAACAAATGCTCAAAATATGAGTCTTTGTGGGGCAGTTCATATTCTGACCACAGCACCACTCAGTACCTAATGCAAAGCCTGAAAATTTAGCGAACAAATAAAAAGATCTCTTTGAAGGAACTGACTCTTCAACCAAATCATTTTGTTAATAAGCAACTTCCTCTCTATCAGGCATGGCCACTGAACTCACCTTTGCTTTGCCTTGATTTAGAATGTTTTTGTTCCATTCTCCTTCTATGAAATCAAATTATGTTCTTTCTTTTACTCCCCGTTCTGAGTAATCCCACTCTTGATATCTTTGTTTTGTTTTTTTCTCAAATCAGTTCACTTTGTAGAAAAAACGTCCTTTATTTCATTTCCCCTTCTATTGGCTTCCTTTTGTAGAGGTGTAACACGAAAGGATCACAACTGTGCGTTGTGATGCTACGGTATCTACCATTCACCATTAGCAAAATAATGCTATACTGTTGATTAAGTTAATTGTGTTAGCTTAAACTTCCTTATCATTTTCAGGTTCTATAAGTCAATGTTCAGCTTGCTTCAAAATGAATTTAGAATTATTTCCATCAGTCTCTTGGAGATGTTGCTGCATAATCAATAACATTTGTTCCCTGAGCATCAGACAAATATAAATGAAGCAACTTAATCTTGGAGTTTTTTGTTTGTTTGTTTTGTTCTGTTTTTTTGCAAAAGTTGTAATTACAGATCCCACACATGGTATTCATTCCTTCACTCCTTAGAGTTGGTTGATTTTTTTGTTTTGATCATCAAATTTCAGAGTCAGTAAGACTATATTTTCTACTTGGGAGTTTTAGGTTTTAATATTTTTTTAAACATCTAAATTTCTATGACTGCGGAAGGTGATTCAAACAATCCATCCATAACTTTCCGGTCAACTAAAGCATAAATGAAATAATTTGAAATTTGAATCCTTAAAAAATTTTATGGAGTAGACATTATGAGGAATTATAAAATCTTGTAATTTTATAAATTTTCATAATTCCTCATAATTAATTAAATAAATAAATAAATAAATAAATAAATAAATAAATAAATAAATAAAATAGAGACTATTAGAGAAGATTTCCTAATGGTACTTGTTGGGAAAGGAAGAAAAGCACCCCTTACCAAGACTAAGGATCACAGTGGCTATAACACAAATTCCATTTGATGAAGGACAATAACCTACATGTCATTAGCAACAAGAATAATGGCATAAGACTCTCTGAAGAACAGAAAAATCATTATGATTCTGTAATAATTTCATTTTATCGTGTGATTTAAGAAGAATTAGAAGAAATGCCAAAAGATCAAATGGTCAAAAAAGTTAAAAGAAGAAAAAGTTAAAAATAGACACATATACCTGCCTCAAAGTGACACAATGATAAGCTTCAAAGTGATAAACTTTCCCATAATAAATTTAAAACATATGTATTTGATATAGCTATTGTAATCTGATTAAATAAAAAAGTGGGGAGTACAAGCTGGTTACTCTAGTTAATGATAATTTGTTATATATTTCAGAACTAGCTAGAAGAAAAGAGTTAGAATGAACTCAACACAAAGAACTGGTGAAGGGGGGAGGGGTGCGCTGACTGCACCTATCTGGCCATTGCACACTGTATTCACTTTTCAGAATAGCAAGCTCTATCCCCTGAGCAAGCATGATTATGACATATCAATAAATCCACATAAATAATAACAGAGACAGAGAGCATCTGCTGGCAGATGAACAGTTCCACAAGATGATTTGTATTTCAAGATACATCCAGAAATTTTATGTCCAAAGAGCACATATGTGAACCTGAGCAGGTGAGGAGAAGCAACATAAAACAAGTTTCACGAAATGGAAGGAGTCACCAGCAGAAACAATGCAAAGAATGCTCAATGGCAAAGGAAATATAAGTGTGAAAATGAGGGTGACGGAGTTGAAGGAAACACTGTGTATGTGGATAGAGTTAAGGGATGTGAGAAGAGGAGGCCTCAGATCCAAGTGAAGGCTGAGTAAGCATCTGGTGGTCATCTCTATTATCTAAAGTAAATATGCTAGATTAAAGTGCTTGATCACTGTAGAGCAGAACACTAAAGGGATCTGACTGGCATACTATGGTTCCAAGACCTTGGAACTATCAGAGTAAGTAGAATAGCAATAGCTCACACCAATAGTAGTCAATTATATGCATATTAATCTTTAGGATAAATATGAAAATAATGTTTAACACAGACTGAGTAAGGGACAGAATAAAATGAAAGGAACATAGAACAATATGATAATATCAACTCAACTATAGAAATACTTATTTACTCTAATTGTGAGGCTAAGCTTGTCAGCTTGAAAAGAAGCTAACGCCAAGATTATACTACTTATAAAAAGGTACTTTAAATATGAAGAATGAAGTCTGATTAGTCACGTCTGTGCAATTCTCAGGCCACAGTCTCGCCCTGGTCCTACATTCTGTGCACTAGCCTAGTCTGTACAGCCCACCTGAATATTCAGCCTTGTTCAGGTTGTACATTCCATACCCAATGTGTTGAGTTCCCTGAATCCTTCCCTACCCACACCCTTTCTAATATTCACACATAGCCCAGGTTATACATCTTTTGCAGATGCCCAGGCTGATCAGTCTTGTCATTCTCAACCCCAGGCTTGGCCATGGTCACAAATCTCCTGCTCTAGTATAGTCTGGTGGATCCCTGGAACCCCAGAGTGCTTGTACCATATGCCACCTCTATGCTTAGCCCATCCAGCCAATGAGCCTCTGGAATCTCACCCACCTATGCTATTCCCAGCCCACAGGCCTCTCCTTGACCATTTAGCCTGTATGTCAGACCTACTCAAGGTATCCTATAATCTCACAACCAGCCAAAGACGTCCATGTGCTCAGATCTCAATCCAAAAACATAAATGATAGGAAAGTCCAAAACTCCACCAAAATCCACTATTCCAATAGAAATGTTCTACAATGAGAATGATCTAGATGAACCCCAAGACACAGAACTTCAAAGACAATCATGAACTTCAAAGATTCAAGGAGTTTAAAGAGAAGAACAAACATCCAATAATCTTAAAGAGAATAGCAATAAATGCCTGAGCAATACCTAAGAAAACACAAACATATGGCTGAAAGAAATGATGAGTGCAATACAGTTTTGAAAACTAAATTCAATAAAGAGATACAAATATTGAAGAGAAACCAAGTTCAAATGAGGATGGAATTGAAAAAATCAATAACCTAACTAGAAACCTCAGAGAAAATCATTACAAGTAAAATAAACCAAATAGAAAGAAAAATGTCAGGAATAGAAGATAAAGAAGGGACCATATATGCTAAAAATATAAAAAATTAGATAAGACACACCAAATGAATACACAGGAACTGTAGGAAGCCATGAAAAGACTAAAGATTCAAGTTAGAGGTATAGATAAAGGGGAAGAATCCAAAGTCAATTACATAGTCCATTTTTTCAATTATTTTATAGAAGATTTCCCCAAATTAAGGAAAGACACACCTATGGGGACACAAGAAACAAATATAACACCAAATAGACAGGACACCAAATACCTGTGGCATATTATAATTCAAACATTATACAGAGAAATGGATGGGTTGTCTTTAACTTTGATTATGGCAACTCACTTACCCTTTAAAGGAGATATAAATGTGGCCATAGAGAGGGCACCAGACAGGAAAAGCAAGAGAAAGTAACAAATATAAACAGAACAAAATTTTTCTCCTGATCTTGCGTATTGAAGACTATGCATTCAACATCTATTTGTCATCTATTCTATAGTCCATGGTCGTCAAAGCAAAAGGTTTACACCTACATGAGTGTGTGTGTGTGTGTGTGTGTGTGTGTGTATGTGTATGTGTGTGTGTGTGTGTATACACATACATGTGTGTATGTATATATATACATACATATATGTGTGTATGTATATATATACATACATACATACATACACACACACAAAAACACAATTTTGAATGGTCCATGGCAATATTTTAAAAATTCTAGAGAAAAACTTCAAATGCTGAGTATGAGTACCTCTTGAACAACTCAGGATTACAATACATGGGCAAGTGGGGAATCACTGGGAAGAGGACAGTATTTGTAGTGTTTGTTAGTATGTCACTAGTCTGTTGTGACACACCCTTCCATATAGAAAGCATCTCTGAAAGCAATACATATTGGTGGCCAAGTATGTCAAAAGTTAGCTTTTCAGCAGAGAACATTTTAGTTAAGAGAAATATAAAGGAAATAATTTTTTTTAATCTGAGAAATGCCCCACAATAGAGTCTCTGACTTGATTGGTCAAACAATTTTTATCTTTTCTGGAGAGATTTATATTTTATATATAAATTTATATTTATATTTTAGTAAATGTCAGACATGTAGAAAATGTCTATGGCATATGAGAGGCAGCCCTCAAGGCAATACCTGCAACACTCACCAGCAGTAGGCTGCAGGCAACGAAATGGATGATGAGATCCCACACCAGAGCAGACAGCCAAAAAATAAGCATATAGATCCCACTCACAAATTGGATGTGCTTCGCTTTACTAGCTCTCTCAGTCACTGTCATAAGGCAAAAGCCACTGGTGAAAATACTCATCCCAAAAAGCAAGTTAAAGACTATATGGATTCCTGAGGTGCTTCTACAAAAGAACAAATAAAAGACATACAATGGTATGATGACAACACTAATTGTTAGCAATAGCATCTTATAAACATGGTGAGACAGTGAAGAAAGGCTCAATTTAAAGCATCCCAGTTTAACAAAAACATACATACGTTTCATTATACTGGTTCTCAGTGACAAGTTGAGGCTGAGGCTTGTTGGAGACAGTGATGGTGGCGTCAGGGCCAGAAAGAGACATAAAAATAATGTTATCTAATACTGATAAGGATAGTGCCGACGAATGGTATGCCTCATTGTTGAACCAAAAGATAAATGTCCTTCTGTCTTCGGTAACAAAAAGGGAAAGTGCGATGATGCAGGAATAAATGCATTCTTTATTTGTCACCAAGTAGTCCTGCACATCACCTGGAATGAGGAGACAACAGTGGTCATGAGGTCAGCTGCAATAAAGATCACTGACCACATGTTTTAAAGAGAAAGAACCCAATAGTTTCACTTGTCTGGTATATTCTCACTCTCAAGCATTTCACAACAGCCTCAATACATCTCGGCCATTCACCTCAAGAACTGTGTCACTTAGCCATATGAATTGCATGTCTTTTAGTTCAACTTCATAATTATTACATTATATATGTATATAGTCTGGTGATAGTAACACTCTCAAATTTCTTTCTCACATTCAAAACTTTCCATTTCTACATGAAAATGTTTATACAAACTCCTACGTCTAGCTTTTTAAAATTAACTCATAGAAAAGCAAATCCTTGCTCAGAGAATATGAAAGCTAAATAAAAACATAAAATAAGTCTACCTGAAGGAGCAGAGTTTCTTATAATGGTGAAGGTTTAAGAGGAAAAAAATTGGGGAATTAAGTTCAACAATCTATAGTACTCTTCTTGCCCCATCCTTGTAGAAAGATAAAGCAGAAAAGATCGGATGGTAAGAATTACAGAAAAAATTAAAAAGCTACAAATTTGTAAGAATGTCCAGAGATTCCATGAATACAAGATGTCACAAATTAAGAATTACAAGTCTTCCTAAACAGCCCCAAAATAAAAATCCAAGATCTAGAAAGAGAAGTTCCTACAAGTAAGTTTTGTATTTACATCAGGACTTATAAAACTATGACCTGAGGCTATTATCTATGGTCCCCAAACTGAAAATAACTTTTACATTATTAATTGATATAGAAAAGAGGAGAAGAAAAAGGAGGGAGAGGAGAAAGAGAAGGAGGTGGGGGAACCATTATCCAAATTATCCAAAAGAAAGAGAAGACAAAAATAAGAAACTTAGAAATAAAAAGGAGACATTTCAACAGATATGAATAAATTCAGAAAATCAGAACTTAGCTTTAAAATTCATGTTCCACTTAATTGGAAAGTTAAAAAAATAAAAATGAATAAATTTCCAGACAAATAAAACATGCCAAACTCAAATCAAGATGAAGTAAACAATTTAAACAGATTTATAATCAGCAATGAGATTAAAGTAGTAATTAAAACTCTCCCAAGGAAAAAAGGACCAGATCAATGCACTGAACAATTATAACGCATCATCAGAGAGCTACCACCAACACTCCTGAAATTATTCCATTAAATAGAAAAGGAAATTATGTTTGCAAACTTTTTTTTATGAATCCACTGGTACCTTGACACAAAACCAGATAAAATCACAACAAAAAGAAAAAAATTATACACCACAAACTCTGATGAACATAGATGCAAAAATTCTCAAAATACTGCCAACCTGGATTCAAGATTGCATTAGAAAGATCATCATGATCCAGTTAGCTTAGTCCTATACATAATCAAATTCATCACAAATTGATACAACTACAGAAATCATGCATGTGTCAACAGATGCAGAAAAGGCATTTTACAAAACCCAATGTTGTTTCATAAGTCATGGAAAGAGATGAAGGGAGCGTACCTGAATATAATGAGGGCTATATATGGCAACCAGTCCAACACAGTACTAAACAGAGAAGACCTCAAAGTATTCCCACTAAGGTCAGGAGCAAGACAAGGATGTCTACTTTCTCCATTCCTAGTCAATGCAGTGCTTAAATCTTAGTTAGAACAATGAGAGAAACAAATAGAAGAAGTGAAAATAGGAAAAGAAGTCAAAGTATCCCTATTTGAGAATGGAATGATTCTATATATTTGAGGCCCTGATGAGTCCGCCAAAAAAGTTATGAGCTAATAAGAACTTCAATGTAGTAAAATAAAAAATTAACAAACAAGAATCATTAGCTTTTCTATATGCCAATGACAAACAAACTTGAATAGATATAATAGAGTCAATCTCTTTCACCATAGTCACATAAATAAAATACATAGGAATAAACGTAACCAAGAAAATAAAAGACCCCTATAATGAAAACTCTAAGACACTGAAGAAATAAAGAAGACACTAGAAAATGCAAAGACCTCCCATATTCATGGATCAGAATAACAAATATTGTGAAAATGGACATTCTACTAAAGCAATCTACAGTTTCAGTGCAATCCCAATAAAAATCCCAGGGCCAATATTCACAGATATGAAAAAAATAGTCTTAAAATGTATATGGAATCACAAAAGACCAAGGAGAGCCAAAGCAATCCTGAACAAAAAGAATATTGTGGGAGGTATCACCACAACTGATTTCAAGTTATACTACAGAACCAGAGTAGGAAAAACAGCATAGTACTGGCACAAAAAATAAGATATGTTGTAGCAGTAAGCTATAGTGTTGTTCCACAAAGAAGACAAGGAGACACTGTCATAGATGCTCATGCCAGACCTCCACAGAGGGAACCACCTGTCACGGCAAGCATCATTCTGGAGAGTGGAATCCTGATCATCTGATTTCAGGCGGGTTTTTTGTTTGTTTGTTTTGTTTTGTTTTGTTTTGTTTTTGATACAGAAGCTCCTCAGGTGTTCTATTGATACAAAAACCCTACCACTCATCCAAAGGCCTATTTGCATAATGAAATAAGCCTGTAGCTTAGTCTCATCTCAAAATCCTTTAGCAGCTGAGCTATGCCACCTGTACAGTGGGGAGTTCAAGGCCCCAGAGGATCCCAGAACCCTTTATTGGCCGAGATATGTCATCTTTAAGGTGGGGGAACTCAAGGCTTAAGGGGCATGTTCTCTCCTTTTTTCCAGAGACAGTGGGAGATGGACTACAATAATTCCTCCACAGCAATTTTGCTCTTCTACAATGACTCTGCCAAGAGAACAGTGAGCAGGTGCAGATTATGAGAAAGCAACCATCTTAATCACAGTTTTACATAAAGCTAACACCTGCAGATAATACAAACTGCCAAGGCTTAGGGAGCCCTTCCCCCAACAATGTACAAAACAATTTTTGTAAACATAACTAGAAATAAACTTCTCCAACAATATATATACCAACAGAATGGAATAGAGGGCCCAGATAACAGTTCCCACAAATATAGCCACATGAGTTTTGACAATAAGCTAAAAGAAATATATGCTAGAGAAAAAGCAGCATCTTCAACAAATGGTACAGGAATCCTGGGTGTCAACATGCTGGAGAATGAGATCATATGCTTATCTTTCACTTTGCCCAAAACTCAACTCTAAATGAATTAAGGACCTCATGAGACCCAATCCTCCAAAATCTCTAGAGGATAAAGCAAGAGGTGCCTTGAACATAGAGTCAGAGGTAGAGAATTTCCACATCAGAATCTGGAAGCACAGGAGATAAGACCAATAATCATAAAGTAGGACTGCATGAAACTAAAAGGCGTAAGAAAACTGAAAGTGAGACCACCCATAGAGTGGAAGAAAACTTTTACCATCTGTATATCTGACAGAGGATCAGTGTCTTGGGTACTCACAGATGTCCCTAGTAGCTCTCCCCCTCTCCCTCCTCCCTCTCTGTCTGAGAGAGAGAGAGAGAGAGAGAGAGAGAGAGAGAGAGAGAGAGAAGAGGGAGAACAATAAATAGATATGAATGTAAAAGAGACTTGCAAGGAAGAGGATAGTAGACTGTGCAGTGTGGAGATGGAAGAGAATGGGTAAGGCATCAGAATGGTCAGTATGCCTTATTATTAAGGTATGAACTTGTCAAAGAACAAACTTGAAAAATGAATTTAAAATTTAAAAATAGTGACCAAAAACAACCATAGTGATCAAATTTCTTATGCTCAAGTCTTAATGCAAAACATAAGTAACATGAAAAACTAAGATAATTTATCTCCTCCAAAACTGCCAATATCAGAATAACTACTCCAAATGGGAAAGATCCAGATTAATTAACTAGATCAGCCCCAGACAATGAATTAAAAAATAATGTCTCTAAATATGTTCCAGGAAATAAAAGAGAACATGAATAAAGAGCTAACTAAAATAAAGGATGCCACCAGGCAGTGGTGGCACACACCTTTAATCCCAGCACTCAGGAGGCAGAGGCAGATGGATGTCTGTGAGTTTGAGGCCAGCCTGGTCTACAGAGTGAGTTCCAGGACAGCCAGTGTTACAGCAGAGAAACCCTGTTTGTTCAAAAAAAAAAAAAAAACAAAAAAGATAAAGATGCCAACAGAAGATATGAAATAGAATTGAAAATATCGAAGAAAAGTCAAAATAAAATTCTGGAAATAAAAAATTTAATAAATAGAATACAAAGCTAGTAAAACACCTTGACAACAGGGCAGAACACAGTAAGCACAGAATGTCAGAGAGTGAAGAAAGTGTAGAAAAACTGATACATTCAGTTCAAGATATTAATAAGCTTTAATACCAAATCTACAAATTGTAGGCACAGAAAAATGAGAATAACTTCATACCAAAGAAATAGAAAAGATTTGCAATACAACTGTAGCAGAAATTTTGCTAAATCAAGAGAAATGGCAATCTCTCCAATTATAAGAGTCACACAGAACACCAAATCCACAAGACCAGAAAAGAAACTCCATATGTTATAATTAAAATACCAAATATACAGAAAGTGTACTGAAAGGTGCAAGATAGAAATGCCAAGTCATAATGGAAGGCTGCTGCTTAACAGACCTTTAAAAGCAAGAAGGACTTGGAATGAGGTATTTCAAGATCTAAAGATCATAAATGTCAAAAGAAAACCATTCCATGATAAAAGCAGGCTAAATGAATTTATGACCACTAAGTTGACACTACATAGTTGACTCTTTGAACTGAAGAGAGTGATAAATATGTCCAAGAAACTACAGAGAAAAAGATAAAGGTAATTAGAGACACAGTTTAAAAAATGATAATTAGGAAAAGACAGAACATTCTATCCAAAGGAAGGACACTACCAAACTCTTTTTCACAAATCCAGCATTACCCTGATACCAAGACTAGACAAAGGTACAACAGTAACAAAAGAAGATTATAGACCAATCTCTCTGCATAGATGCAAAAATCCACAATGAAATTCTTGGGAACCAAATACATGAACACATCAAAAAATTCACCAATAATGGAGTTGTATTTATTCCAGAGATGTGGCATGGTTCAAAAGGGACATATAGATAAGTATAGTAGCTCATATAAATGAACTCAAAGACAAATATCACATGATCATCTTAATAGATGCAGAAAAAGGCTTATTGACAAAAATCCAACATCTCTTCATGATAAAAGTCCTGAAGAAGCTAGGAACTGGTGGAACATCTCTAAACATAACGAAGGCTACATACAACAGTGTCTTAGTTAGTGTTTCTATTACTGTGATAAAACACCATGACCAAAAGCAGGGGAGGAAATGGTTTATTTTAGCTTACAACTCTCAGGTCACACTCCTTTACTGAGGGAAATCAGAGAAGAAACTCATGGCAGGAACCTGGAGGCAGGAACTGAAGCAGAGAGCATTGAGGAAAACTACTTAGTGGATTGCAACTCATGGCTTTCTCAGCCTGCTTTCTTAGACAACTCAGTACCGTCTACCCAGAGGTGGTACCACTCACAGTGAGCCAGGCCTTCCCACATCAATCATAATCCCCAGAATTGCCCACAGGCTAATCTTATGGAGGAATTTTCTCCATTGATATTCCCTCTTCCCAGGTTATTCTAGTGTCAAGTGGAGAAAAAACTAACTAGGACAAACAGACATACTGCCAACATTATATGCACAAAAGCACAAAGTATTTTTGCTAAAATTAAGAACAAGACCAGGGTGTTCACGTTCTTCATTCTTGTTAAATATAGACCTGGAAGTCTCAGCTAGAGTGTAAGACAAACAAATAAAAGGAATACAGATAGGAAAAGAATAAGTCGAAGTGTCCTTATCTGCAGATAATAGGATTTTACAAAAGATGATAGTGACTTTGACAGAAAATAATTAAGCTGATAAATACTTAGAAAAGTGGCAAATTACAAAGTTAACACTGGAGAAAAAGAAGCAAAAGCCTTCCTAAATACCAATTACAAACACATCAAGAAAGAAAACTGGGAGACGATCCCTTCACAAGAGCCTATAAATTATCATGACATTAATTCAATTAATTTAAAGACATGTACCAGGAGAAGAAAAAAAACATTCAACATAGAAATTACAGAAACATCATTGGATGGAAACATCTCTGCCTTGATTAATCCCTGCTACTGTGATAAATACCCTGGGAAAAGTAACTTAATGGGGAATGGGTTTATTCTGGCTCACAGTTCAAGGGTAGTCCACCGTAGAGGGGAAGTTAAAGTAGAAGGTGGGTGTATTTCTCTTTCTATTTCTTGCCTAAATTTTCTAGGTAGGACTTAAACTTTCATATGACTAGAAGAAGAAAAACTTGCTATCTTTGTCATGTTCCTAATCTGAAGGAAGACATTCAGTCTTTTCTCATTATGGATGATGTTTATCTTTAACTCCAAGAATGAATTCCTTTTTGAGCATGGAGTATAATGCACCACTAAATTGTTTGCTACTATTTTGTTAGGAACTTTTGCACCAGCACTCATCAGGGATATCAGTCCATAGTTTTATTTCCTTATAGTATCTTTTCCTGGCTTGTGTAGTAAAGAAATTCGGGCATCATCAGATTAGTTTAGAATTATACTTTCCTATTTTTTTTGGAATATTTTGAGAAGGGTTAGTACTTAGCCATCTTTATTTTTAGTACAGACAGATGAAGACATCTGGTCTTGTGTTGCTTTATAATGGACAGATTTTTATTATAAGCTTAATTTTCTCATCAGTCACAGATCTATTGTGCCTTTATGTTTTTTATGGTTGAGTCTTGGTAGCATGTAAATTACTGCAATTTTGCTTATTTCATTTTGGGTATCTTCTTCTGTTTGCTATACAGGTAATCATAGACCCTCCTTGTAATCTTTATTTCTATAAAATGAGAAGTAATGCCCTTTCTTTAAGCTATTAAGCTTTTGAGCCTTCTTTTTTTCTTTTCAGCATATGCAAAAATGCCTGAAATTGGGTCTTTTCTAAGAAATGGCCTTTGATTTTGTTGACCTTTTTCTATTGTTTCTCTTTGCTCCATCTCTGTTTTTTCTTCCCTTTGACAGCAGATGCTTATTGTACATCTAGTTACTTAAAGTGTGAGGTTACAATTATTGATAGCTTTTCTCTCTGAATTAAAATTTTTTCTCTTAGCATCTTTTTTACTATATCTGATAAATTTTTATGTGTTATTATTTTTTTGGATCTTTTATTACCCTCACAAGTTCTTTGACCCAATAGTCCTTTAAGAGTATGTTATTCCGGGTTGGAGAGATTGCTCAGTGGTTAGGCACACTGGTTGCTCTTCCAGAGGACCCAAACTCAATTCCCAGCACCCATATGGCAGCTCACAACTGTCTGTAACACCAGTTCCAGGGGATCTGACACCCTCACACCAATTCACATAAAATAAAAATAAAATATTTTAAAAGCGTATTATTGAGTATGTTATTTGTAATGGAATATTTAAACTTATTCTCAAATATTATAAAGTTACTTGCACTTCTGTGCAGTAATATGAATTTTAAACAGCCACTGTATCTGACAGCTGGAGCTGCTGCCAGAAGGTCACCTTCCTTAGCTGTTAGAACCAGTTTTTCGGGTGTGGATGGCTGCAGCTTTCTTGGATGCAGAAAGAGTACTAGTTTGGAGCACCGACAATTGTCTATTCAAATACCCATGGATGGAACAATTGTTCAGATTTGACTTTGCCCACTGAGATCTTTGTGTTCAAAGCTCCTGACTGTATTAATACTAATATGGAAGAGCCCCCCCCATGCTCTCCTCCCCAAGCCTAAGCCCTGGTCAAGGAATACCTTCTCTGGGGTACTGATTTCATCCATCACTGCATCAGATTGGCAGCTGAAGTTGGGGATTGGTGCACTGTGGAAGTTCTATTCATTAAGAAGTTAAGACCTTTGTATTGGTGAGTGGTGCTATTCCTCAATAAATTACCTAGACGCCATATGCTCTGAGGCAGTCCATCAGAGGCAGGACCCTTTGTCCAGGGTGTCCAGGTTTGCATCTCAGTGAATCATCTTTGTTCTTTATTGAAACCCACCCAAGATCTACAGTTATCCCTACTATATGCATGAATTTTGTGACCTTTTACCATTATTGACTTTCTTTTATTCTATCAAGATTATAAAAGATATTTCATGTGGTTTCAATTTTTAAATTGTATTAAGAATTATTTTGGATCATATTATATATAATATATATCTTGAATAATGATCCTTGTGAACTTGACAAAATATAAATTATGTTGTATTTGCCTGGAAATTTTGTGTAGGTTTGTTAGGCTCCTTTGTTCTACAGTATTGGTTAAGTATACCATTTGTTGTTGAAATGATATCTGCTGATATACTCATTATTGAAAGTAAAGTTTTAAAATTTCCCACTATTATTGTGGTGTCATTTCTTTTCTCCTTTATTCTGTTTAATTTAAATATCTAGGAACTTAGATATTTTGATGAAAAATAACCGTTCTCTGCTTTTATGGATTGCATCTATGCAGGGATCTAACCTCTATAGTTAGAACAGAACAAGGCTTGAAGTCTTCTTTGAAGACCCCCCTTTTCAGTTTCCCAGGTATGTGTATATATATATATATATATATATATATATACACACACACACATATATACTTCTAAATGTCTTAATTTCTCTAAAAATGGCATTTTTGCTCCTCTTTATGGTAGGTGATCCTCCTCATCCTAGAGTACCTTCATCACCAATAGTAATAATGGCCTTGAAGGATGGTTCTTGTCTCTGACTGGCTAGTTTTGTAAATTTAATTATGAAATAATAATAATAATAATAAAAATAATAATTATGAAAGGAGAGAGAGGAGAAGGGAGGGGTGGAAGGTAGGAAGGGAGGGGAGAGAGGGCAAAGGGGAAGGGGGGAGGGAAAGAGAGGAACAAATAACTAAACTTTCCAGTTGAGACCTTCCTTTCAAATTAATGTAAGCAAGTCTTCATCTACTGTCACTCTTTTGTTGTTTGTAAGAGGCTTACCCTGTACTTGATGAAGTTTTTGTTTTTTAGCCTTTAGCATGATCTCAAGATTTTGGGTGAGATTCTTGGTCAAAAAGGGATCTCCAGAAATTGAGAAAGGCACAGTGGTCTCGCCGTACTGCTCCAAGTCCATCACTCTGTCAGGATTTCTCTGTGTTGAGAAGCTTATGCCTTGCATCAGAATATGCATGAGACCCAGTGGTATCAGCAGCTGCAACAGCAACAGTTTCCAGTTGCGCCAAGAGAACACGGCCCTTTTGATGAACATGGCTCGGAACTGCTGGGTATAAAGAGCCCACTACAAGAGGAGAGAAGGCAGCATTACAGTGATCACAGACCTTGATCAAAGGCATCAGCACAAATGTCTTCAGTTGTGTGATGAAGGAAGATGACTTTGTGGATAGAGGTGAAAAGCCTGGTGGCTTGAGTTTCATCTCCAGAACCTACATGGCAGAAGGAGAGAACCGACTCCACAAAGTCGTTCTCTGATACACACACGCACACGGCACATAATAAATAAATGTTGTAAAACAATTAAAATGAATCTATTTTTCCTTAAACTGTTTCACAAAAGAGTTAGAAAATTAAGTCAATCTCTTTACAACTGCTTCCCTATGTGGATGGGCTTGCTCTAAGAACTTCAAATCTCTACTGAGTTAAATTAATAAAATGAAATGTCTTCTGTTATTCCCTCCAAATATACTAGCATTATATTCTTAATAAAGATGCTCACCCCAGTATTAAATGAAGAATTGGAGTGTCCTCTTGGGTGATCTTGTTTCTCAAAATTTCTTGGTGCATTCATATTCTGGTTATCTTCACTTATGCTTTGGACCACTGTGGAAGCTGTTGATTGGACAGTCTCAGTATTCAACTCGAAGTCCTCCAGATTACTGACCCTATACACACACACACACACACACACAGAGAGAGACAGAGAGAGAGAGAGAGAGAGAGAGAGAGAGAGAGAGAGAGAGAGAGAGAAATATTCAGTTGTTTTATACACACACACACAATCCTGACCCTTCAAATTTTTTCATAAGTAGATACAACCATTTTTAAATGTGTGTTATATACTGTGCTATTAATGATGGAAAACATACTTTGGGAGTTGGGGTGGGGATACAGTGAATCTCAGTGGTCAAGCAATTGCCAAGCATGTTGGAGGCCTAGGGGTTTGATCCCCCAGTGTCCTAACATTTTTGGTGCTCAAGACTGAATGCAAGGCTTTGTGTGCACAAGAAAAGCACTTGACTGCCAACCTATAGCCCCAGCCCCAAGGCACAAAATAAACTGAATATCAACAAAGTTCCAAGACAATGTATTTCTTGTTTTTAGAGTAAAATGGTTATTAAATATCCTACATTTAAAAAAAATTATAGTGATAATTGCAGTTCTATTTTTATAGTATTTCTAAGCCTAATATATTTGTTTTTCTAAATGTTCTAGTCTAGATGAAATAAATATACAGATTAATTTACAAACTGAAGGAATACACAGTTAGTTTGTCCTCTTTGGTTCATGACTGTGAGGAGCGTGTGTGTATGTGTGTGTGTGTGTGTGTGTGTGTGTGTGTGTGTGTGTGTGTTAATATAAAGGAGAAATGCTACACAGAATAATGAAAATCACTGTATAAGATGTTAAGAGCTTCTGTGGCAAAGTGGTGCTTTAGAAACTGCCTTCGTGTGACCTGATGAACATGAGGAGTCTTGAGAGCAAAGATGATTCCAAAGACAGGGTGCTGAAAATCACAGAGAACAGAAAATGTCACCTGACTGGGGGGGGGGCACACACAGGTTTGTCTGTCTAACAACCCAAGGCCACTGCCAACCCCTTACATAGCCTGAGACAGAGTGAGAATTGCTTTCAAAGTGAAGTGTGACTGACTGTGGGAGCTTAGTTCTCACCTTCCTTGTATATTATTACTCACTTGAAGAAAACCTCTTCCATGGTAGTCACAGAGACACCAAAGCCAGCAATGCCCAGCTCTTCTTGTCTTTCTTCTAGGACCGTGAAAAGTTCTGCAAACCTATAAGATGAAGGGGTACTATCTGTATAAAGACACACACACACACACACATATGCACACACAGTTGTGTGAACACATACATGTGTATATATCTGTTCTCTGATTTCCCTCAGCAATGTAACAAGTGCAGTTTATGCATCACTGAAATGCTTGTGATGTTGGTAGATTCCATGTTTCCTGACAAATCATGAATATGGGACCTGGGAAGGAAGAAATACCAACAAGTTTCTACAACAAACTGCTTCCCGGCTTCCTGATAAAAATCACCATTAGACTTTTGTGTATATTGACTTTCTGCTTTCCCTGCTAAGTCAGCTAAGATTTAACTTACTACATGCCATGGCTCTGGTGAAACACTAAAGCAAAAAGGATAAATACTTATAAAAACTAACAAGAAGTGTAAGATATCCAAAGCAGGAAATGAAGAAAAAAATCACAGAAGTTAGAGACTGGGCTGAAACAAACCAGAGTAGTTTTGCGAGATCTTGGGCGTACACGGATAGTGGTGCAGGGACTATGAAGCTAGTTTTTCTGAAATGTCTTAGAACCTCATTCTTTAAAATCTGCTTACTCCAGGAAACCCTCTGCTCTCAAAACCCTCTGCTGGGCTCTTTTTGAGTACTGACAGGGCCACAGGACACAAAACCCATTGTGGAAACCTCTGTCAAAAGTTCAAAGTAGATTACAATCTCCTTTCTCCCAAGATCAGAAGCAAGGGCAAGTTTTATACACTATTCTAATGTGTTTCCCACAACAGTATCAAGTGTACCCATGCACACATTAACAAATGCGCAGTGTAGCTTTAAAGAACATACTAGAAAACCAAAAGTTAGAACTGACTCTTTTTGTGGGGAGATACAATGGACTTTAAAACACTTCAATTCATTCATCAAGATAATAAAATGATTTTAAAATAGAAATCAATGTTAAGAAAGGATGTGTGTATGTGTGCATGTGTGTGCGTGTGTGCACGCTTATACATATACATGTTAAACAACAAACTAAACAATGAAAAAACTCACAAATCACAAGTTTATTTAGATATTATAATTCTCTGGCTTTTGCATAGAAACAGCAAAACTATTCAAAACTTCTCATAGAAACATAAAGATTCCAAATAGTGAAAAGTACCTGAGCAAAGAACTCAGCTGGAGACCTCACATAACCCTAACCCTAACCCTAACACAAAACACTAACCCTAACCCTAACCCGAATCCTAACCTGAACCCAAACAGACCCTGAGCAATGCAACGGGAAAGGGAGACCAGGAAAAAACTCACATTACTGTTGACAGTAGATGTTCAACAGTGTTCCAAAAACACAGCAGAAAAGGTTTATGCAGTAAATGGTGCAGGGGAAGCAGTTTTTCACAGGCAGAAGAATTAAACTGAACCGTATTTTATATTGTATGTAAAATAATCAGCTTATGGTGCCAGCCAGGGCTACCTAGTAAGACCTTGTTTCAAGAAACAAAAATCATCCCCAAATGGGTTAAATATTAAACATGAAATCTGAAAACTGTAAAACAACCAGAAGAAAACAGAGTAAAGGCTCCATGACATTGATATGAACAAATATTTCTTCTTAGACAAAATTCTAAAAGCATAGCCAATAAAATCAATTATAATGAAAAAAGGATTTTACCAAGCTAAAAACTTTCTAAATAAATGCTAAACTAAAGAGACAACTCATATTTTGGGGTAAATATTTGCAAAGTATAGATTTTGTAGGGGCTAATATTTGAAGTAGATAGAACTCAATATCAAAGAAACAAATAATCCAATCAAGATGAGAAAATATATGAACAGAAGTTTTACAAACTTTCATCATAATTAAAAATGAAGGAGATGAAAATTAAAAACACAGCAAACATCACACCTGTTAGGGCAGCTACTATAAGAGAGACATTCTGGAGAAGTCGGGAAGTGACTCTGACTCTTATTTATCCTTGGAGGTGTTGTAAATTAGTACAGTTCCCCTCCTTAAAAAAAAAGTAAAATGGTGTAAGATCCAGCCACCCACTTCTAGCTGTAGAGCTAAATGAATTGAGATCAACACCCCTAAATTCCTTTGTTAGTTATAGCTCAACTTGCCATATCTGAGATACAGGAGTTACATGACAAAAAACAAACAAAACAAACAAACAGCAACAACAAAAAACCCATGACATTACATTGTGTAGGTATACAGTAGGGTACCATGTGGTACCCTTTAAAGATAAGGAAACAGAGGCATCTCTGTATCAAACCACATGTATCTAGAAGACATTATCCTTGGTGAATAAAACACAGTGACAGAGAGGCAATAAGCACATCATTTTATAGTTAAAGGGGATCTAAAACCTTGAACTCACAGAATAGTGGAGGTACCTGAGCCTTGTGGGGGTTGGGGATGAGGGTGTGGCTGTCAATCAAAGAGTACAAATTCCCAGTTAGATAGAAGCAGTAGGTTTACTGACCTCTAACACAGAATACTGGCTTTAAATCTGATGTACTTTTAAATTTTTTTTTCTGCGAAAATAAGTATATGAGGTAATATATTTATTAATTACTTAATCATTTTCTAATATGAACATCAAAACACCACAATGTACCTTATAATATATATTAAACTAAATATAATATACTAAATTAAATATATACACTAAACTAAAAATCAAGAGAAAACATTAAAAACACTTTTTTATAGGACAAAATAAACTCACTTGTGTCTGATCAACAAGAAGAAAGATTATATCAATATAGTGCCTGGCCTTATCATTAATTACTGCCAGCTTTCATTTAAGACATGAAAAGCTAGATGCTACCTTTTGTGGCATCCTTCTGTACAGATGGTGAAAGCAAATGGTATGACTAGTATGTCTCAAAAGGCAAGTGCCCAAGCCTGAGGAAATCTGGAAAGGTCACAGTGGTTTCTGTGGCCTAATGTCCACTGTTTAGCATTTCTGGATTCTTACCTGTGTGTGTACTCTTTCTGTAGGATAAATGACAATTCAGCTGCGACATTTGTCTTCACCTCAGCAGTTGGTATGTAATTCCTAACCAGCTGGGAGATTTTTTCAACGTCACAGTCAGGAGTCTTCACCATGACTAGGTGATACCCCACACCTGAAAAGATCCATTTAGAAGGCCAAATGAAGCCGCTCAGTATTCTCTGCTAAAGCATGCCTAATCTTCATGGTTCAGGTCTATCAACTGCGTATGATGAGGCACTTCCATGTTCTATAATATAAAGACGTGCATGTGTGCTATATCATAAAACAGCTGCACATGTGGTTAAGAGCTTAGCAGACACACTGTTAGTGCTTTGCTTGTTCTGAGTGATCCCCTATTCCCAGCTCTGATGCCCCTTGTGGAGTATAAGGTAGAAAACAAAAGAAATTAACTGGACTGGGCATTTCAAGAAGTGCCTGAACCTACAGATCCACAGAGTGAGGAGAGGGTGAGAGGGCTGGTCTCAGAAACATACTGGCCACTAGACCTGGAAGGCAAGGCAGCCCAGGACTGACAGCCTTTGTGACCCCTGGCCACCTCTGCTCAGGAATCTGCCAGCTACTGATAAGATGTTAGATAGATTTTTTAGGCTGTTAATCCACCATCTCTCTGATGATCAATCTCTAAGGAAAGCAAGGATCAAAAGATTTAAGTCCTGCTTCTGATCATTGACATCTGCAAATGGCAGGTGACAGTGGGCTCTGGTATTCGGGTTTCACCCGAATACAATGTGGTATGTATGGTGTGCTGTAAGTCACTTGCTTAGTGTATCCATTGTGTGTGTATGGTGAATGAGATTGAACCCATGGCCATGAGCATGTAATGCAAATGATCTTCCATAGGCTATAATCCCCAACTCTTAAGGAATGTATCATGACAGCTACCACATACAGCTATCAAGATGGTCTTTGATAGTATGCTCCTTTCCTACTGAAATGGCAAGCAGTAGCTGAGAGGACAAAGATAAACATTATTTGACGATTCAATTCAGACTTATTAAGGATCTATTATGAGCCAGGCATAATTTAGATCCAAAGGATGATTTGAGCTAGTCCAACAATCTAAAGATATCAGTGGCCTACATATCTTAGTAAAAAAAACATAGCTGAATTTAATCAGTTAGGAAAATGTACAGTGCATTACACAATATAAAAACAAAAGGAAGAAACATAATTGTTCATGGGTGGGCAATCCAAAATGATGTCAACGAAACTATTAAATTTGAGACAGGATCAGGAAAGGCTGACCAAGGAGGTGACAGTAGGAGATGTCTGAATGAATGAAGCAGGTGTTAGGGTGCATTCTGCATTTTGCAAGTACAGAAAATTATCCACAATTGAAAAAAAATCATTTAGAGTTCAGGAAAAATGTCTCTTACATAGCTGTCCCTGATTATAAGAACAAAAGGCAAATCTCAAATCCTAAGCATTAGTGAAACCAGGATATGCTGTAGCCCAGTCACTGGTTTTTATCAGGTTAAATAGCATTATGCCAAATTTTGTGACTAAGGAAACTTGCCAAGTGACATAGTCATTGGCTACTGTTGAGAACAGTAAATAGCTCTGTTTAGTCTGCCTACACAACGCTGAACAAGAAAAGTTCTGTTGAATTTTTCTTCAAAATTGACAGGCCATTCAGTTTTCCTCTCCTCTCACACTGGAATCTTTTAAAATCCCTTCTCTATGTACAGAGACTAGACAGTTGCTGAATCATCACATTGTAAATTTACATAATCATAAAACAAAATGCAATGTGCTTCTGACACCTAAAGAGTGGACTGAAGAAAGTGAGACTCAAGTGCTACCCTAACCGGGCAGATCCGGGTCCTAGTATACAAAGCGTGAATACATGCCAAGATTAATATGATTAAGGGATGAATAAGAATTAAGATATGAATAAGGCTGTATGCTGATAGAATTTTCCTCTAGGTTTATCTCAATATAATGACTGACTTTTAATAACTTTTTGCTGATTGCTTCATTCAAATATGCCTCTAGTCTGCCCAAAATTTTAAATTCAATCTGCCCAAATTATCTTTTGTGTGTGTGTGTGTGGTGCTGATGATTGAGCCCCAGGGCCTTGCCTTGTAGTTTTAACATTTAGATTCCTAAGCTGAATTGCTGCTGCACCCTCTGATAGGGCTTCTGGGTTCTGTAATGTGCTGGTGAACATCAGATTCAAGCTACTGCTACTGTTTGCACTTCCCTCACATTTTCAACATGGCTAACAAACTTAATTTCTCATTAATTAAAAAAAACTTTTTGATTCAGGCTAACCTTTATGTTGTTGAGCATGGGGGAGGGAGACAATTTTTATTTTCATACTTTTCTTTTATTATGTACTTATTCAATATCTTAAAAACCTACTTTTCTATTGCTCTTTTGTTGTATGTGTATGGTTTGTGCATGAATGTATATTTGCTCTTGTGTGTGCAAGCACATGTGTGCATGTGTGTATACATGTGCACATGTGTATGTATATATGCATGGATGGGAGGCAGAGGTTGACATCTTGTGAACTATCTGCCTCATACACTGAGGCAGGGTCTCTTATTTGAGCCTAGAGTTCAAAGACTTGGCTGGTCTAGCTAGTCAGCTTGCTCTGGGATTCCCAGTCTCAGCTTCCCTTGAGCTGGGATTACAGGTGTGCCACTATGTCCACCCAGTATTTAGGCATTTACATGGGACCCAAACTCAGTCCTGATACTTACATGGCACCTCACCTACTGAGCATGTTCCCAGCTCCTCATTGCTTTTTTAAGCTTCTTTTTAAACTGAAAACCCTGTCAATAATCAATATACTCAGGTACTAATTGTGTGTGCCCAGTTGACTCAATGTAGGAATGTTGATTTCTATTTACTGATCATAAGTGCAAAGGCACTTATAAAAACAGTATTTTTTTACCCTACTTCTGAAATTCAGAAAATTTGTTATTAAACCCACCTTCCTCTTTGGAGGAGGAAAAGAAAAGATGGCCCATCCCCCTGAAAGGTGATAAATCAACATTAAGTACAGAAAGGCAAGGGCTTTGGTGTCAGATGCACCCAGGCCCAAATCTCTTCCAATTACACGTTAGATTTCTTATTACCAAAATATGAGCCCAGATTCCTTACCCATAACAAGGAGGAATTCTACAGACAGTATTAAATAGTGTGTATGAAGAGTCAGATCTAACAACTCACCCGTGGGAGACACACAACCAATATGAGTTAAATGAATTCAAATAATTAAGTGAAGTCATCTTTAACTACATTCATTGATCTGTATCCTCCACGTTTGCATTTCTTACTGGTTTGGGACAGATAATTCCAAAAATCAATGATAGATGGTTTATATTAATTCACTTTTTATATTATTCTTTGTTTTTGCAGTACTAAGAGTTAAATATAGGGTCTATGCATACCAGACAAGCATTCTACTGCTGAACCACATCCCCAGCACTCTTTTGTTGTTGTTGTACATACTGTGTTGTAGTTCTAAGGCTCAAACATAGGGTCTTATGCATGACAAGCAAGTGCTCTATCACTGAGGTACATCTCCAACCCCCTTTTTACCTTTTCAATTTAACTTGTGTGTGTGTGTGTGTGTGTGTGTGTGTGTGTGTGTGTGTAGTGTGCCAGAAAGGCCAGAAAGGGATTCTCTTGTTTCTGTCTTCTCATCACTGCAGTTACAGGTGCATGTGACTGTACCCAGATCTTTACATGGTTGCTGGGGATTCTATCTTTATGCTTGCATGGCAGACACTTTACCCACCAAGCCATCTCTTCAGCCCCTGTTTATACTTTCAGAGACATTTCTCTAAGTTGCCCAACTTGCTTAGAATTCAGTCAGTCTTCAACTCACAATCCTCCTGCCTCATCCTCTTGAATTGCTGGAATTATAGTCCTGTACACTAGGCCTGGAAATAGTTTTCTTAGTAACCAGATTGTATACTTGCTAAAGTCAAGATTATTTTATCCTACTTTTCGTTTATGTCTTGCCCAATAAGTTCTGATTGACTAGCTGCTGCATTTGAGGAATAGTTTGTGAAAATAAGCTAGAAAGAGTTTAACTCAGCTGGATGGTGGTGGCGCACATCTTTAGTCCTAACACTTGGGAGACAAGAGCAAACAGATCTCTGTGAGTTTGAAGCCAGCCTGGTCTACAAAGCAAGTTCCAGGATAGCCAGGGCTATTCAGAGAAACCCTGCCTCGAAAACCATTTAAAATGTTCTGGTACCTGCACATTACCAAGGTGCCTGCACAATGCCCTGGTACCCCACAAGATGTCTAGATGCCCTACATGATGTCCATGTGCCTGCATGGTGTCTACATGCCTGTGTCTTGCCTGAGTGCCTACCCAATGCCTGGGTGCCTTGTGGGATGTTCAGGTGCCCGCATGATGTCCAGATGCCCTGTGTAATGTTCCTGCATGATGTCTGGATACCTGTGTGATAGCTTGGTGACTTCATGGTATTTAGGTGCCTGGGTTATGTCTGTCCAGGTGCCTGCATGATGACTGTGTGCTTACATAATGGCTGTGTGCCTGTGCAATGTTCAGGTACCCTGTGGGGTATCCAGGTGCCTGTATGAGGTCTGGGTGCCTGTGTAAAGTCCAGGTTCCTGTGTGGTGTCTGGGTACCTCCATGGTGTCTGGGTGCCTGGATGATATCAGGGCATCTGGGTGGTATCTGGGTACCTGTGTGTTCCTGGTGCCTGTGCAATGTTCAGGTGTCTTTCAAGTATTCTGGGTGCCCTGTATAATGTCAGGCTGCCTGCCTAGTATCCAGGTACCTTTGTGGTATCCAAGTACTTTTGTGATATCCGGGTACCTGCATAATGTCTAGGTGCCATCATGTTTGGACAGTGAAATCCAACTTCAGGCTGAACTTTGTCATGCTTTATCTCAGGCTAATATGGGCCATGTGGGTGCCTGTGACCTCCTGCCACCGAGAACTATGGTGATGCCTATGATCTATGTTCCTGCCACACAGACTGAACTCCATTTTATTTGTTTATTTCCTTGTTGTATTTTTTTCTATTTCTTGGAGGGCATGGGGGGAAGGGTGGACCTGGGAGGAATGGGAAGAGGGTCTGATTGAGATACATTATATGAAACTCTCAAATAATTAATAAAAATATTATGTGGGGAAAATAAAAATAAAAAAAATTTAAATTAAAAAGTAATTTAACTCATGCACTGGGGATTTGATACATGTTTCCTCATGTTTAAATGAGGAAACAAAGTCAAATATCAGTGTAGTCATTGACTTTCTTTCCTATATGTTTCCATCAATTTACATATTAAATCTGTGTCCCTATGACAAATTACCAGTTACTATCAGCCATATGGAAGAAATAAATATGACGTTCATGTGCATTGGGTCAATAAAGAGCATTTTCCAAGTCAGAATGTGCTTAGTGGGCCAGAGTGGGAAACATTGAGTGGATAGGCTGTCTAAATTATAACCAGAAAAGCTGACCAAAATACTTTAGACCTAGTGCAATAGAACATAGGAAGGTGTGTATAGAAAAAGCAAAAAAGAATGAAAATGATGTTAGAATACTATCTTTTGAGCTAAGGTCTCACTATGCAGTGCTTCTAGCTCATCGTTTCTATATCTCAGCCCACCAACCACTACAGTTACAGGAATGTACCACCATGCCTAGCTAAAAGAGTATTATTATGGCACCAATCCAAAGAATCAAAGAAAGAGACCATATAATTTCTTTAGGAAAAGCGAAGAGCCACAGCACTTCAAGGTCCCCATGACCAGGATAGCAATTCGGTCACCCAGCACGTCAGCTTCATCCATGTGGTGTGTGGTCAGTAGGATGGTACGGTTTTCTTTATATTTCTGAAGTAGGTCCCAGGTGGCTCTCCTTGAGACTGGATCCATGCCAGATGTTGGCTCATCAAGTATCACTACCTACAGACAGAAATATGTAATCAAGGCCATGTTTGCTCCTTGTTGTGCTGCATGTGGGATAACTTACTGTACATAGGAGACATATTTAAGATATATATATATTAAAGTATATATATATATATATATATACTTTAGCCCACCCTAGGATGAAGGACTGCTCAATCATCAGCCGCTCCATCTATAACCACATTATATCAGGTACATTAATAATGGGGAGTTCTTCTCCTTACCATTTGGGAGAGTTCAATTTGTGACTGCTTTTGGGTTTGAATCCGGAGGGGTAAAAATCCCATTTTGTTTTTGTTTTATTTTATTTTTAGTTCTTATTGTGTGTGTGCATGTCTGTGTGGATGTCAGAGACTGATGTCCAGTGTTTTCCTCAATCACTCTACACCTTATTTTTTGAGAAAGGGTGTTACACTGAACTCAGAATTCATAGACGAGCTGGATTGACTGGATAGCAAGCTCTGGAGATTTGCCTGTCTCCACACCATCCTTGGTTCGAGGTTACAGACACCCTCAGCAATGTTTAGTGCTTTTACCTGGGTGCTGAGATCTGAAGGCAGGTCTCCATGTGCTCAGCAGGTACTTTACCATGGAACCATCTCACCAGCCCCACAAGAACCCGCCTTAACTGTTACTTACCTTAGCATCCCCTATAAGAGCTATAATGATTGAGAGTTTGCGTTTCATTCCTCCACTAAGATTCTGTGACATTGTGTTTCTTTTCTCTAGCAGGCCAAAAGAAGTAAGAATCCTGTGAGTTTCTCTGGATCCTTTCTTTGGAGGTATCCCTTTTATCTAAAAAGAAGTGCCAAAGTTTATGCAGTGCTTTCAATCTTATACTTAGAAAATCCTTACATTAGGGCTTTAACAGAGCTTTCTGCGTATGCTCGCCCTTCTCGTTGCCTCAATCATGAACTTTTGATGAAGGTTAAGTCTGCAGCAGGTCCTTATTCACACTGCCTGGAGGATATGAAGAATGCAGAAAGGAAGTGCTCACCACACGGTAGAAATAAAGGTGCTCTGACACTGTCAGCATCGGGAACAACAGGTTATCCTGGGGACACAAGCCCAAGCTTTTCCTAATTTGAACCATGTCAGTTGAGATGTCATATCCACTAATATAGACCTTTCCTCTGGTAGGAAGATACAAACCTGGAATTAAGCAAAGACACGGCCGAGCTTAGCTTCAGCAAGGGCATGTGACAACACGCTGCTCACTAGAGCCTTACCTGCAGAGCCTATGGATCATGCAAAAGCAGTCATGTCTTCCACAAGATACCTAGTGTCGATGGCCATGATCTGATGATGACGGAGAAAGAAACGAATTTTCCTTTTTGTTTAATTTTATCTTTATTAAAAATATGGTTTTGGAGTTATAAAGTAATTACAGCATTTTCCCCCTTCCCTTTCCTCCTTCCAACCTCTCCCATGTACCTCCCTTTGCTCTCAAATTCGGAGCCTCTTTTTAATTGTTGATAAGTAGGTATATATGTTTTCCAAAATATATGAAGACAACCTCTTCAACCCATATAATGTTACTTGTATGTATGATTTCGGGTATTTTATAATCAACTAGGAGGTTCTTCCCTGGGGAAGACCCCCCCCACCTTTCTCTCCACATTCCTTAGTTGCTTGTAATACTTTGTCTATGGTAGGGCCCTGTGAGATTTCCCCTTCCATGTCAGGATGTCTACTAGTATCCTCCTTGTTTGGGTCTTGTTTAGGCAGCAACGTTGTTGAGATTTCATGAGTGTAGTTTCCCTAATATTTCCAGTAGACACAATTTTACAGCAGACTTTCTGTCCCCTGGCTCTTATAATCTTTCCACACTCTCTTCCTCGATGCTTCTTGAGTCTTAGGTGCAGGAACTGTGTTGTAGATGCATTAGTTGAGCTGGGCACCACATGCTTGTTTTCTGCATTTTAATTAGTTGTAATTTTCTAAAATGGCCTTCATTATTGCAATAAAAAGTTTCTGTGATGAGAGGAGAAGTCTACATGTATCTGTGGTTATAAAGATAAATATTTAGGATATAGTTAGGAATTATGATGGCTTATTAAGGCAGACAGACTCTCCTCCAAGATTCATGACCTCACTAGCCCTGGGCAGTTGACTAGGTTCCAGTACCAGGCATGATTTGCCTCTTGTTGAGCAGGCTGTAAGTCCACAATTAGAGAGCAGTTGGTTACTGCCAAGGTATGCATGCCACAACTGCACCCTTAGTGTTATCTTGCCATTCTGGTCATTGTTGTGGTTCATAGGCATCACAACTGGATAAGAGTGTTTTGCTTCACTGCTTCTCCCTTTGGAAGGTTGCATGGTGCCTTCTGGTACAACGAAAGCTAATTAGTCCTCAGGGAAGAGGCTTTCACAGCCCAGACCCTCTAGATCATGTGTTCAAAGTACATGATATCTTCAGGAATAGAGATTTACCTTAAAACCCTAGGAGAAAAACCCATGGCAACAGGAAAAACCTATACTGTTCTAGGAGTCTCTTAGATTTTCCCAGCCAGCAACTTAAAAAGAAGCTTCTCACATCCGATATTGGCATTTCTATTACATAGTCTATGACCCTTAAATTTTAAAAAATGAAAGACATGTTTTAAAATGGATCAGTAGGTATATGGAAAATACAGTAAAACATTAGAATGGTAGAATGTAGGCTATTCATATAGTGATATTTGTTTAAAATTTTTCAGTTTAGCTCTGTGCTTGAAATATTCTCAACAAATTAATATACATATATATTTGTAGTATGCATTCATAGTGAAAGTAATGAATGCTGAGCTAACTATAATGGTTCCCTGTGATGTGGAGAAAGTGAGAGCAATGTAGCAAGAAACCCAATTTAAAAAATGAACACAAACTTTAAAAAGAGGGGATCATTTAGAATGGTACACTCAAAAGAAAAGTAGATTTGAAGCATCTGAGATACAGAAATAAGTACTAATCTAGATGTGTGTTAGATGTTTCTTCTTTAAGAACAACTGTGTGTATGATGATGTTGGCCTCAAAAGTGTCAGTGAAAGCCCCACATCTCCATCCACAGCACCTGCCCCAGTGTTACCGGATACGCACCTGTGAGAATGGACAAGGTGGTGGTTTTTCCTGCCCCATTATGTCCTAGAAGAACAGTTATCTGTCCCTCATATAAATTCAAAGACAGGTTTTTTACTGCCATCAGGATATTATTGTTTACGGTGAATTGCTGTAAAAAGGAAAACAAGCACTAACTTGATTAACTGTTACCTGTAAACAAGGATTCATTGATTATTCAGAGTTGGAGGAAAATGTCATTAATCTCAAGGCTGGTGAAAAAAAAAACTAAAGATAGACTAAATTATGAAAACTAAACACTGCTTACACATAGTACATAAAGATTGTTTCAGGGTGGGGGCTATAGACTTCCCCTGAGCACTCTCATGTTGTTCCTTTCTGTTCCAATCTTGAGGCTGATGAAGCTTCAGGCAGCCCCAGTCAGTCTTTCTCTCATGTCTCAGAATGATCTGCTGAAAAAATCTCATTGTATTTCATCAGACTGTGGATGCCCCAGATCTCATTATACCTAAAAAGAACATTCTCTGCTATGCTTTTCTCTCCACAAGCCACACAACTATCCATCTAGCTATACATTCCAAAATTTGGGATTAACTGACCTCAGATGTCTCCCTTTTACTGAAAACTCATTACCCTCTGGTCAATGCTAATCAACTCATTCATTTATTTAACAAGAAATTTTCAGTACTTGTTGTATGGCATGCATTTTAGAACATGCCCTGATTGGAGTTATGGAAAAGGCACCTTCTCTCATGACAGAACAATTAGAACAGGAAAACAGGAAAATGCATATGCATATACATATATGAATGATTTAGCACTTTACTAAACATTAGCTGAAATATGCATCAATGGAACACATAGAGAACCTATATGAACTATGCTCATGTAAATATAGTTAAAGATATTTAACAAAGGAAGACAGGCAGTTTACCAGCTGGGGACATTGCAAGCTCACCTCATGTAAACTATGTATCTAACAATGGGCATTATGTTGCAAAAGGAATCACAAAGACTAATTAGACACACCTTCATCCACCTATGCCTGAAAGAAAACATGCTTTGGGTAAATGGTAAATTGCATAGTGCCTATTTATTACTGCAATGAACATCTAATGTGTTCTGAATTTAAGTCCCTTTGGCTGTCTATATTTCAACTTTTTTTTGTTCAAGAGCTGCTATTTTCCTTTGTTAAGTGGTGTCATTGATGAAATAAAAGTCCAAATGTGGAATAAATCCAATTTGTAAACTCATTTTAATAGCCATATTGGGCAGTTATTCACGCATTGTACAGTAAGCCTCTTTAAAGGGCATAATTTAGTGGGTTTCAGGACACTCACACTTTATAGCTATCTGTATGGCCTCACAACTTCTTCCTAACTTCTTTCTTCATCCTAACTTAAAAATGCAGATTTTCTCAACTGCTCTGTGACACAACTCTCTGCAGATTTTCCACTGCAGGCTTGAAGTCGATCTAGACCTTCAGCAATACCAGGCACCCATAATGCCATTCACGTTTTTCACCAAACACTGAGAAGTGAACTCTTGCTAAACACCTAGACATTAGCTCCTATCTTAAACCAAATTCCTTAAACCCCTATCTAAAAGAACTTCAACCTGACCTCTTTGTTATTGTCACAGACATACTTAAGTAAACATTCATATTCTCACTTTCTCTTTCTCTCCATCCCTCCCACCCTCCATCTCTCCCTGCCTAGCCTCCTCTTTACCTCCCTCCCATATTGTTAATATTTCAAGGTGCACCTTCCCTGTCATGTCCAGAAGATCTCACGGCAGGCTTTCTGTTCCTCGGGCTCTTACAATCTTTCTATCCCCTTTCCCACAAGGTTTCCTGAGCAGCATGTAAAAGTGTAAGGGTTGCATTGTAGTCATATCGATTGGGGCTGGTTACTCCATGGCTCCTGGGCTTTAAGCTGGGGAGGACTGTTTATTGCTTTTCTCTCTAGACAAGTTTCACAGCTGCTTCCGATACTATGAGAGCTAGCCCTGATGGAGGAGGCCTCTGAGGCCATTATAACTTAATTTCTCCAAGTCCTGTATCCAAAATATGTGGTATCTCCAGCAACAGGCTGTTATCTTGATAATTCGGGAGGTAAGCAAGGGCAATAAGAATTGTATTCTTGTCTTTGGCAGACATTTTGGGTTTTCTAATTATTCATTTTTTTACTCTTCTTAATTAATTCCCACTCTGGTGAGAAAGACACTCTGGTTTCAGTTTTGCTGAGGTGTGCATTATGGTGGCTTGCGACATCTTTTTATAAGCACTCCACATGTACTAGCTTTCGGTGTTGGTTTAACGCAATGCGCTTATTGGGTCATATAAATTAGTTATGGTCCTCAGTTGTTTATATCCTGACTAGTCTGTTTCTATGCTCATATTATTAGTATTCTCCTATTTTGTCCATTTAAGAAGTATTTTCCTACCAATACTAATATTTCTTACTAATACTAATACTAATCATTATTACAAAGTCTGTGCCTACTAGTTCATGTTCCTAATGAAGCTCTTCTACTGTACATGTTTACTGTTGGTTAATGGTCACTATTTCATGCTTCTTCACATATCTAACACTTTTTTAAATTTGTTCAATACATTTTGTATATGAAAAAAACATTCCTCTGTGGTAGCTGTTATCTTCCAGCAAGTCATCCCTTTACTAGATTAAATACACAGAAAAGAGGCTTCGCTTCTGCCTGATCTGGTATTCAGCAGAGTCAAGAGGGATTTTCATTTTGGTCAGTTCACCCCTAGTTCATTTCTGTTCAAGTCTGGTCCTCTTGTATTTTTGTTTGTTTTGTTTTGTTTGTTTTCTTAATGGATTATCTTGCAGGTCTAAATTTCTTCAGTCTAGAAATACCTGGGGAGAGCTTCTTGTGTCCTCGAAGGGTATGGAATTATCCCTCTAGTCTGCCTTATTTCCAAGCTCCAAATTTGACTTTGTTTTTGTAGTACCCCAAGTACAGAGAGTTCATGCTTCCTTTTAGAGCCATAGGTCTAGTTCTCAGTGTCCCGTGGGCATCCATATAGATCACGTGGGATGACATATGACTGGCCATCTGTCTGGACCCCTCAGACTTCCAATCTGTCATGCCAATCAACTATGATGCCTCTCCCCAAAAACTTTACATGCCTCTCATTACTTCAGTAGTGTTTTGATTTGTTTGTTTGTTTATTTGTGGTGGGTGAGGTGGGTGAGAAGACTCAATCCGTGGTTAGAATTAGCAAATGACTTCAAGCAAAAAAATACACAGAACTTGTAAGTTCATCTTAGAAGGTTGATCATTCTCGGGTATTGTAAACAGTCTAGCCCTTGTTGATTTTACAGCTGTCTGGCTAATATAATAATTTTATTGGACATATCCCTAGTACCAATCATCTTCTAGAAAACAATGAATTCTCTGAAACCAGTTGTTAAATTTCTTGAAAAATAAATCAATTCTACAGACCTTGGGTCTGCTGAGTACTCATGACACTCGGTATGCAAGTTTGAGGAGATACCCAGGAAGGAACAAACCACTGTAACCACAGCAGAGGTGCACGCTAGGGCAATTCTGAATGAATCACTAAAACAAATGAAACTGGAGAGACAACATAAAATGGCACTGCCCTATTAAGAAAATGGCTGATGTTAATAAATATACAAAGAAAACCAGTGAAAAGGCTGTTTGATGGCAGTGCTAATATGATCAAAGCAGAGTGGGGGGCAACTCATTGATGGGAAAGAAGCCATAGGACCAGTCCTCCATTGGCTCTTAACCTAGGTGAAGGGCAGAAATTATGAAAAGGATTCTATTTTCACAAATTATAAAAAATTATGGAATTAAACATTCAGATTAAGTTGGAATAGCTCCTTGGGAGGTAAGGGAATTTCAGCAGGTCTGAATTTCTGGAAAAAAAAATACACCCTGCCAGATCCAGAAAAGAATAAATGCCTATCAATACATCTTTGTCAGATACTTTGGCAGAAAGGAGTGCAAACAACCTAACCGTTACCTTATAAAACAAATGAGGTTGTAATTTTGACGTATCTAATAAAAATTCCATCTACCTCTTATAATGGAGTATTGTGGATGATACCTTTTAATCTACATAAAGGTAGATCCTATTCTGAGGGAAAGAGTAATAACACAGAGAGATATTGTTGTTTAGAGACAGATTTTCCCTTTGTAGCCCACACGAGCCTTAAACTCATGATTTCCCTGCCTCAGCTTCCCAAGGGCTGGGGTAACAGGTTTGTGTTACCATGCCCAGCCAATACACGGACTTTTGATATCTTGTATACACTTCAATTTTATGTTCCTAAAGAGCATTTAATTAGTGTATCTGTGGAGTTGTGGCCATGAAAAACATTTAATCTCCATAGTAGATTGACTCTCCATCCCATCAAAAACCAGAAAACCCTTGAATAAAATACCTTGTACAAATGTTGAATCTGGATGCCAGTCACTAAGCCAACAGGTTCAGGCTCAACAAAAGCACTTCGAGGCAAATCAGAGAGTTGGTTCTCTTCCATGTTTAAGTCTGGCTCTCCAAACCAGTAGGATTTCTAAAGTATCAACATCAACCAAAATAATTAATAATAAATAACCATGATATTACTGGGAAAGTGTGAGCTCTATGGATTTCAGTGCTCTCTGGCTTGTTGCACTCTAGCTTCAAAGGGAGTTGCAAGAGGTGACTTTAATCTATAATGTCTACAATATGAATTTCTAAAACTGAAATCACAGAACTCACATTCTGCTTAAAGCACAGCTTTGCAGGAAAAAAGTCAGTGGAGTCACCGCAGGAGGGCACAGTGAGAAGCACTGCCTCACTCTGGCCTTTCTAATGGTGCTGATCTGCACACTGTGGATAGGACAAAATCATTTGCATAAATATTTTAAGCTATTTTGTCCTTTTTACTTTTCTAACCAAAGGGTCATTTTCATCGCTGTTATAGAAGCAATGAAAGGCAGGTCTGTGGTGTCTCAGCACAAAGCCAACCAGGATAACACACTGTACTGTGTAGTTCCTGCCTTCTTTACCATTCACGTATTTATAGCGGAAAGTCTGCTCCACTTAATTATATATTTGACAAAGTTATTAAGCCTTGGTCCTTCAAAAAAAAAAAAAAGGCAGCATCACAACAGAGATGGAAAACACTTTGGTAAAATTCAGAGTATCTTCATTATAAAAATCTTCAAAAAATAAAAAAATGGTAAGAATGTACTCAGCACATTAAAGACTATCTATTATAAGCCCACAGCCAACATCACCCCAAGGGGGAAGGCTGAAAGCATTTCCTCTAACATCTGGAACAAGTTTGTTCATATTTACACCATCCTTATTTAATGCAGTAGTGGAAGTTTTAGCCAGGGCAATTAAATACGAGAAATAAATGAAAGGCACCCAAACAGTAAAGGAGAAAGTCAGATGATTTCAATTTGCTGGTAATAACTGATGAATTCAGTGAACTTCATCAGTCAACATACAGAAATGAATAGATTTTTTTATATCCTAAAAATACACCAGTTGAAACAGAAATCAAGAAAACAATCCCACTGACAATAACCATAGCTATAAATTCCTAAGGGTAAATTTAATCCATAAATAACTTCTATACTAAAAGTTACAAAATCCTGAAGAAATTAAATAGGATGATAAAAAGTTTGGTTTGCTGGTTATCAGCCTAGCTCCAGGTTCAATGAGAGACCCTGTCTCAAAGGAGTAAATCAAAAAGTGATAAAGACACTCAACCCACCCTCCACTCGACTACACACACACAGACACACACATACACACACACAATATCTGACCACAAAATTAACATATCTGGCCTTTCACTATATTGTCAAGTTATAGTAACTAACTATGGTGACCCTGGAATAACACATATGCAGATGAAAGGAGCATAATATAGAATCCAAATATAAGTTCACATATGTATAAGGAACCTGTGTTTTTAACCAAATACTATAAATGTATTGAATTTTAAAAGTCTCTTCAATAAATGTTGCTGAGAAAACTGGATATCCATGCACAGAAAGAGAATAGATGCCAATCTTTCAGCACATATGAGACTCAAACACCTAAACCTGCTGGAAGAAAGATGGGGCAATGCTTTCTAAAAAAGTAAGATCACAAAAGCACAATGGCAAAAGCAAAATCAGCCCAATGCAAGCAAGCTAGGAGCCATCTGCATATGGAGCAAAGCTACCTATGAAATGGGAGAACATATTTGTAAGCTGGTTGTCCAAAAGAAGTGTTTTCAGAATATATAGGCAACTGAAACTATTCAATAGTGAGAAAAACAAGTGTAATGCAATTTCAAAATGGTAAATTATATGGATAGGTATTTCTCAAAGGGCATACAAAGGGTCAATAAGTACAAGTTATTGATCAGCACTACAGGAGCTACAAATCAAAATCACAAGGATATATTATCACACTCATTGACATGACTATTAGCCATAAAGGCAAATACAACAAACACTGCTGAATGTGAAGAGAAAGAAGGACTTTTACACACTGCTGGAGAGGACCTAAATTAGTACAGCCATTATGGAAAACAGCACAGAAGTTCCTCAGAAGAACAAAAATAGGAACAGCAACCCCATGACTGGGCATTTACCCAATTGTATTCTCATGTTTACTACAACACCATTCTCAGCAGCTAACACATGGACTTGATGAATGGATGGATACAGAAAATGGGATATACTTGTGCAAGGAAATACGGTTTGATCATAAAGAAGACTGTGCCATTTGCTTCCCTGGCTATGCATACCTGGAAGAAACAATGTTAAGCAAAATAACCTATATACAGAAGACATACACCTCATGTTCCATACATGTGTGGAAGCTAAAAAAAATGCTGATTTTTTTAGAAATACAGAATAGTATATAGTCACTACAGACTAGGAAATGGAGAGGCAAAGGGAATAAATAAAATAAAATATATAGAGGAAATAACATAGAGTTCTGTAACATGGTAGGGTGACTATAATTTACTGTAATCTATTAATGTATCTTATAGGGGACAAAAAGAGAGGAATTCAAAGTTTTCCCAAAACAAAGAAATGATAAGTTTTTAAGGATATGCAAATGGTAACTAATCTGATTTGGTCATTATATATGTTTATTAAATTTTTATACAAGTTTCCATAAATACACATATCACTATGTCAAATAAAAATAATTTGAAATAGACATGGGCATAATTAATCCTCCCCTTACTGGGGTCTACAGACATCACCATGTATTCATTTAGATTGAATATCTTTGCAGAAATTCATTTCATTCCGTAAATACACATGGTGAAGCCAGATCATGATGGCTTTAGGATAGGAAGGTGAAACAGCGGCTTAAGTACAGTAAGGCTGTACTAACTGTGAAGCAGTTAGTGCTTCTGTGGTGGTTAATCTTTGTTGTCCATTTTATTGCCTTCAGATCTGCCTACGTACTCAGTAAAACACATTTTTGGGTATACCTGGGGCAAGGGGCATGTGTTCCTGAGAGGAAAACTAAGGGGATGGACCAAATTGACTGTGAGCAGCAACACCCAATAAGCTGGGCTCGATGAAATCAAAGTGAAGAGGGTGGATCCCATTCTGGCTCTGTTTCCTGATGTCTAGGAGATGAGCAGTTTTGTTCTCTCGCGCCTTTCCACAAACACATTCTCCTTCACCTTCGCTCAAAGCGACGTGGCTGTGGGACCGCGGATTGAACTCTTCCAAACCCTGAGCCAAAATGAACCTTTGTTCCTTTAAATCGTCCCTCTCAAGAATTTTTCACAGCAACAGGAAGTCTGACATCACAGTCCCTGTGCAGGAGCTGTTAGAGGTAATTCTGCCTACTCTTTGCAGAAGTGAGGACAGAAGCACTAGGTATTCTAAGTAACAGATGTGCAGGCACTTACCTGCAGGAAAAAGTTCCAAGGCTTGGGCACACCATACTTCCCTGGGAAGACAGCATCTACGTACCAGGCCACAAGGCCATACAGAAAAGCACTAAGTAAAAGCATTCCAATTATATGGGCCAAAGTTAAGTCATCATCAGCATTTATTTTTGTAGCGAAGTTATACCACTGTGCTCCATGCCCTGAAACAAAATGGGAGACAGTTATTTCAGATCCCAACAGTGGCTGAAGCAAACAGGTAGGAGGCATGTAGGTCCTTGTCCTCACAGATGAGCACTAGGAAAACCAGGAATGTTAAACACACAGGATGCCTCTTCAAAAAAAGAGATGTTTTCAGCCCAGAAGGCTGGGAACAGGTGTAGTTAATAGCCTGGTGTCCTGTGCTCTATCTGTATGGACTGGCTACTCCTTCAAACCCTTAACTTGAGTCCATCTATAGCATTATATTCCCCTCATGACCCTCATCATGAGCACTGTTTACCTTGAGCCTGCTTTCTCAGTTAATCTATAGAACCTAGTGTTATGAAAGATGTCACATGTACTTTACAAGAGTTTTGACGCATCGTATCTTAAGCATTGTTGTGCACACAGGATTGAGTTAATTAATACCAGGAAATTTTTTTCCCAAAATTTCTATGATTAAATACGCCTAAAATAAACTACCCAGGGTCAGATTCTTGAGGCTTGAACCAACACTAGCTACTGAGTCTTGTTGTACTGGATTTCCTTCTTGCCTCTTGAAGATCAGTATTCTGCAGGCCAAGGCCCCTGCCCCATACCTAGCTGCTTTGAGATTAAATAAGGGGGAAACTGCACTCCAATTCTGGAGACACATGGTGCCTATTTGTTATTTGATGATGCTCTTACATTTAATAGGTTGCCCAAGAGGAAAAGGAATTAAATAATTGCTACAGCCTAGACCAATCATGGTAGTATAAGCAAACCATAGACAAGATTCCAGCTTGCTGAAAAGCCAGAAGATTGTGGCCCATTGGCTCTTCTTCATCCTTTTCTGCTGTACAGCTGCAAAAAGTCTCTCATCAATAATAGAAAATAGAAAAACTCAAATTGATCCCTGGGCTGGCTTTGCTGACCGGCAAAGGGACATGTATAGTTCTCTTAGGCAAATCCTCATGATAAAAACCAATAATACATATAAATGTATAGATGTTCATCACTAAGAAAAAGATAAGGTTCTTCTGCTTTTCATGCTAACATGTAGGGGGTAGTAAGTTATACTGTGTTCAAACAAGTGAAAAGCTGCAAGATGAACACAGAAACATGAAAACAGGAGACAGAACACCTCTGAAAGTCCATGACTACTAACAGGTTCCAAAGATATCAAAGTGTGCGATATGCCAGATAAAGAATTCAACAGAATGATTTTAAAAGAGGCTAGCAGTTCCAGAAAAGCAGTTGAATGAATTAAGGAAGATAATTCCAGGATACAAATGAGAAATTTAGTTAAGATTCAGATTTTAAAAAAATCAATGATAAATCTTTGAAATTAGAAGCTCAGTAAATCAAGTGTAAAAGATTCAACAACAGAGAGATCAGTTAGAAGAAAGAGTATCAAACCTTGAAATACATTCTAGAAAAGAAAGAAACAAGGCCGAAAAACAGGATCTCTGGGACATAATCAAATAATCAAATATCTGTCAGATCAGCATACTCAAGGGGAAGAGGATACAGATTGAGGGTACAGAAGACATATTCAATGAAATAATACCCCCATGCCTCAAATGCTGGTAAAAATATGGACATTAAGGTCCAGGAAGCATGCGGAAAAGCAAAAACAAATTACCTCAGAATAACCTCTCTGAAATGTTTTATGGTTAATTTTTTTTAAATCCAGAACAAAGAAAGGACATTAAAACCTACAAGAGAGAAGCACCAAGTAACACATAGAGATAAACTCACTAGAGCAAAAAGTCAATTTCTTGGAGGAAACATGAGAAGGTAGGAGGAGACAGAATGATGGAATTAAATCAGAATGAGCAGGAATCCCACTCAGAGGTATGTACACAAAATGAAGTCAGTGTGACACCTGCATACCCGTGTTTGTTAAGGAACTATTCACAATATACAAAATATGAAATCAATTTAAGTGCCTGTCACAAGACAAAGGTATTATAGAAGTTTATTTTTAGTTATGTACAAAATAATTCTTTGTGCACTGTTGGGGAAGGGTTGCCTAGGCCTTGGCATTTTGTATTATCTGCAGGTATTGGATTTATATGGGAGATATTTGATTGGTCATGATCTGCATGTTCTATTAGTAGAACACCTGAGGAGTTCTGAATCATTAAAATCACCTGAGCTGAGATGCTCAGGGTTCCACTGTCCAGTACGGTGCTGGTCAGGATAGTGGTTCCCTCTGCTGAGGTCTGGTAGAGCTTGCACCTATGAATATGCCTCCTTGTCTTCTTGGCTGAGCTACGCAGTGGTGTACTACTACACAAAAGACAGAGCATGTGGTATACATACACAGTAGAATATTATTCAACAATAAAGAAGAAAGAAATCTCATTTGTAGTAAATTGGGTGGAACGAGAAGTCATCTTGTTAAGTAAAATAAGTCAGACACAAATGAAAAAGTATTCTATTTTGTGATATGTGTTAACAATAAAAAAAAAAGATGGCCTGAAAGTAAAAAAAAAAAGTTATTAGATACTAGGAACTATGCAACAGGAAGAACTGAAATAGGGTAGGAAATCGATGGCCATCAAGTCAGGACACATCAAAGTATAGAAATATCACAACCTTATCAATTTGCATAATTAATATATGTTAGGAATTAAAGCTAGAACAAGAAACAGAAACGTTGAACAGACCTGTAACCAGGTCATGTGGTGGTTTGAGAGAGAATGGCCCGGAGGCTCATGTGCTTGAATGCTTGGTCTCTACTTGGTGGAACTGATTGGGAAGGGTTGGGAGGTGTGGCCTTCAGGAGGAGATGTGTCACAGGGGTGAGCTTTGAGGCTTCAAAGGTCTCCCACCATCTTCAGTGTGCTCTCTGCCTTCTGCTTGCAGATTTAAGATGTAAGCGCTCAGCTGTTCCTACCACCACGCCTTTGCTCTGCCATCATGGACCCTACCCTCCAAAACTGTAAACTCAAATGCTTTCTTTTGTAAGTTGTTTTAGTCGGGATGTTTTATTACAGCAGTAGAGGCCTAACTAAGACAGGTTGAATCTGTGAAGCGTGAGAAAAACAACAAAACGTTCAACAAATAAACATCTAAGATTGTATGTCTTCATTGTGTATCTTACCAAATATTTAAAGAATTAGCACTAATCTTTCTTAGGTTCTATCAAAAAAGAAAACAAGTAAAGAAAGAATAGTTCCTATGTAAAATAAATCCTTAACATTAGCTTTTTACCAAAATAAGGCAAAAATATCACCAACCCCCCCAAAAAAAAACAAAAAACAAAACCCACAGAAACTTGTCCAGTTATAGGACTCAAGATCAAAACACAAAGCCAATCATACTGACAATAAACCAAGAGTTAAAACACAACACCACTTACTATCATTCTAAATAAACTAGCTACTTAAGTAGATTCTCTTATAATTACAAACCAACTCAAGTTTTTCTCATCTGGGTAAACTCATCTATGAAAACGCCTGTTGGAGGTGAAACACTGACACCTTTCAGTGTGAAAGGCTCCTGTTGTCTGGAGTGACAAAATTATCCCCTGCAAGAGACATATGTAAGACAGGACACAGCACACATATGGGTAGAAATATAAATGCTAATATGTTACTTGTAACATCACTTAAGACATTTTTACTTATCGTGTACATGTATGTATGTATACATAATATATCTACATATATAATTTGCACACATATTTTTATGATAAAGCCAATAGTGAAGGAACACTTACCTCAATGGTTCTTAACTTTCCTAACGCTGCGACCTAATACAGTTCATGTTGTGATGACCTCCAATCATAACATTATTTTGTTGCTACTTCATAACTGTAATTTTGCTACTGTTACGAATTTTAATGTAAATGTCTGATATGCAGATGATCTTGATCTTAGGAGACCCCTGTGAAAGGGTTGTTTGGATCCCAAAGAGATCACGACCCACAGGTTGAGAATTGCTGCTTTACCCACTGCTCTCCCCCAACTCTGTATGCCCTTGTCCCTTCCTTCTGAGACTCCGCAGGTGCTGTCACAAAGGAAAGAAGACTCACCTTTCATTTCCATCTTGCATATTAGGTCAGCCCCAAAAGCTAGTGCAGTGTTTGTAATGAGACTGAGAGCCAGTTTCCCACTGAGGCTCATCTGACTGTATGTTGAAATTATGATTAAATATGGAAAGAAAGTGAGAAAATGGAGGAAGCCTGCAGTGGTGCTGGCCAGAGAAGCTGGAAAGAAAGAAGGAAGAGATGGTCAATCCACACAAGCCACAGCAGCTGGAAACCACTACCTTCATTTCACCACAAAAGAGAACAAAACACTCTAAAGGAAGGGAACTCTTGCCCACCACCACATCTCTAACATCTGGCACAGTGCCTAGCGCACAGGAGATGCCCCATAAAGACTTTTACTTAAGTGAATAGTGTGAGAAGACATTTTCCTGGGATTTATCCAGTACCATCTGAAAACTCTGAGGGAACTTCCAAATGGGATTCACTTTCGGTCAATGCATGAATGTTTCATGGAAGGTGCCTTAGATTAACTCACTTTTATCAAAGAATGTGCTGATCATGAAGCCAAGTAACACTGAGGAGATACCAAAACACAAGAAATAGAAGGCGATGAATGTAGGGTCACTGTGTTGAAAGACTCTCTCGTGTGTAATCTGATGAAATAATTAGGAAGCTGGTTTAGTCCCACGTGACACGGTGAGGAAAAAGGCAGGGAAGTGAAGGAAAATACTGAGCACTGGCCCCTGTGAAATGAGTCACGGAGCTCAGAGATATGAAAGGCATTGCCTACAGAAGGGCCTTTCATTTAGGTCTCTTTCTCTCCTTCTGACAGTTGACACCTTTGAACATCCACAATGGAGTCAGTGAAAAACACATTTATTCTTTGACAAACTAACACACTCTGCCCACACCTCAACTTCTTCCTCTCTCTTAAAGCTGCGTCATGCCCCATGCAAATGGATACTTGCCTTGAGAAAAAAAATCCCACACAGCAAACAGATGATAATGAAATACATCAATAAGAAGGTAAGGAAATACGACATCCAGAGCATAGCGTTGCTGAGACCCACCATGAGCTGGTATTCCTGAAGGAGAATCAACACAAGCCAAGTGTCATGAAAAACACATTTCTAAATGCCTTTACACATCTTAACATGATCTTACTCCCAAAGGAACCTACATAGTTTAAATATCACCATCCCTATTTACAGACAAAGAAATAATGCTTCACAATAGTCAATGACCTAACTGAAGCTTTGTACCCAGTGAGTGATGTGATTTTAACACAGAACTCTGGGTCCAGAGGGGTTTTTGTTTGTTTGTTTGTGAAAGGACAAGACCAGGCTTCTAAGAACACCAAAATTATGTAGGCCCAAGTCAGGGACAATGTGACTCAGAACAGTTCCCAAAACTGGAGTAAGAGAAACAATTTCTGTAAGAAAAACAATTTCTAAGGCAAACAAGATATGGACTGCTGACTAATGGCCTTGGGCTAAGAGTCTTCCCCCCACCCACACTGACTAAGACCCTAAAGTTTACGTTTTCTAGTGCCCACGACCCTTGCTATATGCCAGCACCAATCAGTTTAAAGGTTAATGCATCACTATAGACTCATGCCTGATAAACTATTGCTGTGCTCTGCCTTTGAAAAACATATATAAATCATACTCAGAATGTGCTAATTTGTCACTCCCACCTGCCTCGCTTGAGCCATCTGTGGGAGCAGACCCCAACGCGTTGGAAATAAACCTCCTGCTTTTGCATCGATCTCGAGTCCTGGTGATTTCTCTGGGGTCTCCTTCCGTCTGCCCCTAACATTTGGTTGGTTGGTTGGTTGGTTGGTTAGTTGGCTTTCTTTTTCCTTTTTTATTTATTTTTTCTCCTAAGACCTTAGAAAGTTCTGGTTTTTATATAAGAAAAATCTTTAAAAACTAAAAATTAAGCAGTTAAGATTAAGCTGGATATGGTGGCACACACCTTTAACCCTAGCACTTGAGAGGAAGAGGCAAGTGGATCTCTGTATAAGTTCAAGGCCAGCCTGGTCTACAGAGTGGGTTCCAGGATAGTCAGGGTTACAACAGAGAAACCTTGTCTCAGAAAACAAATAGGCAAAAATAAGATTATTCTTCTTTTCATTATGCCCTGCTTCCAGGAATCAATAAACCAAATATATTTTAATTCCATTGTAGAGTTGAGCAGGGCTAGGCAAATTATGACCCTTACATTTTTATAATGTTTTATGGGCCCAAAGCCACGTTTATTTATTTCAACAGTGTCTAGAGCTGCTCTCATCCTACAGCATATCTACACTCACCTCTTCTGGATTTACAAATTAGAAATCCAGGGGGCTAGTGAGATGGCTCAGTTGTGAAGAACGCTGGCTACTTGGCTTAGTTAAGGTTTCTAGTATCGTGATAAAACACCACGACCAAAAGCAACTTAGGGGGAAAAATAGATTTATTTCTGCTTACAACTCACAGGCTACACTTCATCACTAAGGGAAATCAGTGAAGGAATTGGAGGAACTGAAACAGAAGCTATGGAGGAGCACTGCTTACTGGAAAATTCTTTAAAAGACATTATTCATGATAATTTTAAGAGGAATGTTTGAGAAACATAAAAGTGCTAACTTGAACTTTAGGACATGAGACACAAGGATTCAAAAGAAACAAAGAAGTCCTACAATTGTCTTTAGCTTTAGCTGAACTTGTGGCTAGAGTCACTCCAAAATCAATCGTGGTCACCCCATGGGAGACTCCTAAATGCCCTGATGCCCACACTCCTGATGCTCCAAACATCAAGGTCACAGTGAATCCTAATGATGATGCAAGAGAAAGCAATTTGCCACCTAGGTATAATTATCAATCTTAATTGTCAAATTGATTGGATTGAGAAGCAGGTGACTAGCAGAGTACACTCTGGGTGGGTTTGTGGAATGTGTCCAGAGACAATTCAATCAAGACATATTTTCTCAAATGAGTGAATTAATCACTTGACAGATTCATAATATGATGGCATTGCTGGGAAATGGTAGCAGGAGAAGTAAGGAGCTTGCCCAGGGAACGTATGTCTTCTCTCAGCCCCCTTAGCCGTATCCTCATGCACCCCTTTCCTGTTTGTCATTATGTGAGCTGCTCTTCTCCACCGCAGCCCCCACCATGAAGGAATGGCAAGAACCAAAGAGCAAAGACCGAGCTAAATCATCCTTTCCTTGTTTCTGTCACATTATGGAGAAAATTAACAATACACTAGGTTTGAGGGGCCAGGGATAGTTCTTTCAGGATTTCAGGCAATCACCTAAGCTCATCGGTATCTACAAATTATCAAGGCTCTGGATTTGGTCCATTCCTTCAGAGAAAAAACACAATTGGCTAAGTAGCAAGGCTGTGAAAGCACTCATTGTAAGGGCATGAAGTAAAAAGCAAGGTGCGCTGGGAGAGCCTACTGAGTGCTTGGCTAATTGCTAGTAATTGCCTCCCTAATCGGAGTCAGAACTGAAGCAGAGCCCAGCAGCTGCCTTAAGGTGAAGAGACAGAGCAAGCCCAGAGAAGGCAAAGCAGCTAGAGTTTCCAGGGCCAAATTTCAGAGAAGGCAGAGGTTGGCAGGATGTTCTAGAAACCTTCAGATGGTGCTCCCAGCATCTCCATCTTAGAACTTACAAGGGCATACCCCAGGGCCAGGACAGGCAGCAACACAGGCAGAGAAGGGGTTCCAGTTCCCAACAGCTAGGTTAAATCATAATCACAGTCAAACAAAGGTTAATTACAAGGATTGTATATGAGTGGTATATCCAATTTAGTGAGCCTAGACCTGGATTTTCAACCTAAATACTACTGAGAAAATCTTCTGTGTAGAACATTGTCCTATGTCTTTATGCATATCAAGGTTTCTCAACTTTGATATGGTTGACAGTTTTGCATTGCAGGAATCTACATAGGGTACTGAAGGATATTCAACAGCATCCCTGGCCTCTATCAATCAGGTGGAAGTAACACCTGTCTTAGTTGTGAAAATTCCCTCCAGACATTGCCAACTGACCACTGAGGCAAAATTGCCACAAACTGAGAACTAAAGCTTTAGAATTAATTCTACTATCATTCTATCTAACAAAAAACTATAAATAGGTGAGTGTGGTGGCATATGCCTATAATCCCAGAATTTAAGGAGCAGAATCAGGAGGATCATAAGTTTGAGGCCATTCCTGGACTATAGAGAATGCTTAAGACTAACCTGAGCACCATTTGAGATCCTCTCTTTAAAAAAAAAAATTGGGTCTATAGTTCAATAAAAGAGTGCCTCCCTGGCTTATGCAAGGCCCTGGGCTCCATCCCTAGCACTGAAAAGTAAGTAAAAAAAAATCTCAAAGGATAAACTGCTTCCAGGATACCTCAGTGTGTCTTAAAATAAACCATAAACATGGGAATGCAAGATTATCGAGTATCCAATAAAGTAAACATCACAATATCTGGTATTCAATTAAAAATCACTATGTGTCATAAGCAGTCTCCAAGGTGCCTTCTGGCATTCAGATTCTTTCCTGGTTGCTTTTCTTTGGTGTAAGCAGGTTGTACAACTTGTTTTAGTCAATGGGACATGGCAAAAGTGATGAAGTCTTGTGCTTGTTATTACATTATACCCCATAATGGCATGGCAGCTGCTGCACTTTGAAATTTTCGGTTGTTCTGGTTAACAGCAGGAAAGAAACTAAAAATCTCGGACTGGTGACTTTAAGGAGCTGAGTTCTGCCCACAGCCAAAAGAGCTAAGAGTGATTCTGTCCCCATTGTAGCCTCAGACAGGAGAACAAACTTGGCAGAAACCAAGGGAATCATGCCTGAATCCAACACAGAGAGAGTGCAGGATGTGTGTGTCTGTGTCATTTGTTAAGTTGTAGTGATCTTATATGGCAAAGGATAATCAGACCCATCATGATAAAATGTTTAAATTAGAAACAAGGAGATACAGGCATTATACTTGATTGCAAGTCTAATAAAGTATAACGGATGAGGAGCAACTTGTCATAGAGGCACACTAACAGCAGTGGCATCAAATAAAGTGAAGGAGGAAGTTTCAGAGCACAGGAGGTACCATTATCCAGTCTAACATAATTATTATCTTGTGTAACATTATTATCTGATATAACATAATTATTATTCAGCATAACATAATTATCTAGTATAGCGTAATTGCAGTCCCAAGAGTTCATCACAGTTCCCACATTTCATCTTTTGAAACAAATTGTGTAGATAATACCTACATGGAATGTGAATGACCATCAGATGCTATTGTACAATTTTACTTAAGTTCAAAAGTGAGCCAACATTAGCATGAGCTTTTACACATTAAAATATCAATAGCCTTTGGGAATAGAGACAGCATTTTGATTTGAAAGGGACAGGAGCACAAACTGGATGTGATCAGTTTTGTTCTGTTTGAAATAAAGCACAAAGCTGGGTGAGTACGGAAGAGGGTGTATATCCGAGAGGAGATGGGGAGGACTAAACATAACCAAAATACAATACATGAAATTCTCAAATAATTGATAGTTATTTTGTTTAAGACAATGTAGCCCTGAATGGCCTGATGATGGGGTCTCTGCAGGTGTCCAACAGAGAAGCAAACCACACAAAGAGATGAGAATGAAAACCCAGTTCAGATTGACTTTGTCAACCTGAATCAAGACTTCAGGGAGTCTGATACCAGTTAGTTTATTACCAACATATTTAAGTTGGTACAGTTTGGAAAAGACTTCCCTGGTGTAATACAATACCAGATGCACAAGGGAATGTAATTACATTGAAACTCAACTTAGGGTAAATGTCATTTCCTGTAAGAAGATGGGTTCTAGAGATAGACTACCTGTACTAGCTTGAGGGCCTAAGGAGAGGTCTGGTCTGGTCTTGCTTATACAGATAGTGTAGAGGACATTTGGACTATTAACCGCTGCCTCTGGTCCTGGTTGCGAGAGCTTGGGGAGCCCCTGGCTGTAAGGGTCATTTAGATTACCAGCCACCTCTGGTCCTGGTTGTAGGAGCTTGATATGGCCTGGCCCAAGAGATAACATATCAGGCTATTAGTCACTTCCAACTCTCAGCTTTCTGGATGGAAGAACAGGTTTTTCTTACATCTTTCCCATTAGAAAGACAATTCTGTGTGCCTACCATTCCTGGTTTCTCTGGAGATCTGTGGGCACAAGAACATTTATGCTATGCTCCCAACAGCTTGGAATTCACTATGTAGAACAGGATAGTTTCGAACTCAAGTAATTCCTGACTCTGTATCTCAAGTGCTGAGATTAAAGGTGTGCATTACCCATGGAATGGGTAGCAATGGAAATATTTTTAATTAAATAAAACAAAATGAATAGTAACTTAAACTATCCAGAATGAATTAGCTGGTTCAACTGATAGTTAAAAATAGATTTAAGAAAGATTATTTGCCAGTAATTTAAGAAGGAGAAAGGTTTTACAGTGAGAAAAAAACTAAGAAATTGTTCTAAGTGAGCTATTTTCACTGAGGGACAAGGGACTAATATGAAACAACATTAGCGAAAGGCAGAAGTTGGCAAAACCCAAGAGTCTGCTGACATAGCTAGATGGGTAAAAATTAACAAAAGCTTGAACAACTAGAAGATGGTATTACCATAAATGGAAAAGGCAGAGGAGCCATGAAGGGGTGGGAAGAAACAAACTTTACACTAGTTTCCACATATAATACCCAAGGGGCAAACAAAACAGAGAAATATCCAAGACTAATGTGTTCAGTATGCCCTGTGCACTAACATGCTGATCACTTTCATGGTTGAATATTATTGTCTCCATTTTAAAAATGAAACACAGATATTGTGAGACTTGCCCAAGCACTACAACAGCAAGTTATGCCACACTAATAAAACAGGTTTCAGGCATGGGTGATTTGGGGCATCACGATTTCATTCTTAGCCAAGGAAGAAGAGGATGATTGTGTTCCCTAATGACATCTGTCTTTATTAAACCCAAGTATTGCTGTCCCTTCAGGAATCAGTGGACTTACTCAACCTGGACATCATTTGACAAAGAGCTCCAAATGCCTTAAGAAGAATCTGAGGGGTGGGGAAATCCCTGAAGGAAGTGTGTGTAAATTTCAAATATCTGAAGTCAACCATTTACATGTCCATTCCCTCTGATGTCTACTTCCTTAATATAGCTCCGGTGTATCACTCTCTGTACCCAACACTAAGCCAACTTAGCCCAATCTTTCCTGCCATCATTGCCTCAAAATTATCTCCTTGTCTTTAGCCTTGCCTTAATGGCCAAGTTTTGTCAGCAGATAATGACCCATGGACCAATCCATCTTATAGGTCATTTCTGTATATTCTGAGACCAAAGAGTGGGTTTTTGCATTTTTAAACGACTAAAAGGAAACATAAAAGAATGTGTGATAGTGATGCACACAAACCCCAGTGAACTTACAGTCTTTTGCTTTCCATACAAGTCAGTCAGTCCTATACTCTTCTCTCCACAGTTGCTCTTTCTAGAGGCAACAGTGATAGGCATAATACTAGCCTGTTTTCAAACTCTGTCCTCTGGTACTGTCTCCTGTTGAATCATATTATTCTCCACTGCTCCGAACAAGCAGCACCATCTGTGTACCTCAAGAACAACTTTTTTCCTGGCTATTGTGGTTAGAGCAGCAGTGAACATGGATGAGCAGGTAGCTCTGTAGTTGGATAGAGTGCCCTTTGGGTTCATGCCCAAGAGTGGTGTAGTGAGATCGTGTGGTAGATCCAGTTTTTTAAGGAACTTACCACACTCCTACCAGCAGTGAATGTGTTCTCCTTTCCCCCAACCATGACAGCATTTGGTCTCATTTATTTTGTTTTGTTTTTTTAATCTTAGCCATTCTGAGTGGACTAAGATGAATTCTCAAAGTAGTTCTAATTGAATAGCTAAGGATATTGAACATTTTAAAAAACTGTCTTCAGCCATTTGTATTTCATCTTTTGGTAACTCTGTTTAGTTTCCTGCTCTGTTTTTTAAATCAGGCTGTCTTCTTGATGTTTACTTTTTTGAGTTCTTTATATATTCTAGACACTAACTCTCTGCCCAATGTCTAGCTGATAAATACCCACTTGGGTGAATAACATATTACATATTAACTTACATCTTAACTAAATTTTGAACAATGTGTAAGTAGAATCTATCTTCTCCTTTTTTAACTACCAGTTGTAAGATGGTCAGAGACTGTGCTAGATACTTTTAAAAAATATCTTATCTAACTACCAATAATAAGAACGAAAATAGCTATTACAGTCTTCAATTCACATCTAGGGAAACACAGGATAATTACAGAGTTAGATAAAGCCAAGCTTTAAAGATAAAATCCATTAGGGTCCTTGAAACTCTATTTTTTTTACAAGGGAGGTAATTAGTAAATAAATGTTAACTAAATGGACAGATGAGTGTTTTAACAGCTTTCTGACTTTGTAGCCACCTTGTTGATCATACAATCTTGATTTTCTTCATACTGAAAATCATCACAAAGACGATCACAGGATGTAGCAATTAAAGTATATTTTAAGTTATCTAATTCAAGACCTCTCCTGATTATTTCTTTGTTGTTTATTTCATTTGATAAACAATTGGGGGTTATTAATATTTGACTTCTTTCTATGGTGTTCTCTTAAGGTAGCTACTCAGTCAAATTAAGAATTCATTTTAAAAAAATTTTAAACTCATAAAATTGATCAATGGCATCATGTATACTCCATCCAGTCCACATTTGCATGCTGCTCCCACAAGATATCTATTTAGTAGTGACAGGTGTGCAGAAATCACCCAGCTATCCACATACATCTACTGGCCCAGAATGATCCAAATAAAATGAAATTACCTTTAATCTCTTTTCCTTTTCCAACATAATGGTCCCAACAATGACAAGTTGCATTTGAGTAAATGTAAATAAAATTGTCCAAGGAAACAAATGTATGAAAGTCCACAAGAAAGTGTCTTGAGTGAAAGCAGGGTATGGGAACCTCCATGCATAAACAGTAGCCTTGGCAAACATGTCTTCCGCTGCCTTGCCATTGTGATACACCATGATGGCCTTATCTAAGGAATGCTGCACAAAGAGAAATCCTTCTCTGATGTATCCTAGATGAGAAAGACAAGGACTGTCAAATTCGGGATATTTACAAACAGCCAGGGAGATGACAGTAACGATTCAGATAATTCAAAAACTTTTATCAAAACAATTTCATGAATACCTATTGTGATCTGAGACACAGATAATGAATACCATAAAATCTTACTGCTGTCTTCTCAAGATTAAAATATTGCCTGAAAATAATACTATAACCCTTATGTAGTATCTTTATCAGCCAAACTAAATGATAATTTAAAAATATTAAACAAATCTCTTGTTTCCATGTCTGCGTCCATACAAAATTCCTATGTTAAAACCTAATACTTGGCATATTTTTAAGAGGTAAGTCCTGCCAGTGGAATGCTTTTAAGGGGATGGAAGTGAGTGGCCTAGTCCATTTTGCCCCTTCTTCTTCTAGATGAAACAATCAGTCTCTCCTCCAGCAGATGGAGCAAAAAGCTACCACTTGGGAAACACATAGGGAGCCCTCACCAGAGATCTTGTCTGTTAATGCTGGGAGCTTAGACTTCCCAGCTTCCAAAACTGTGAGAAAAAACTTTCTATTCTTTTCTAATTACAAGCATGTGGCATTTCATTATACTGCCCTGGGACTGACTACAGTATTGCTACACACTGACATGCGACATAGGAAGGAAGCTCCAAACAAGTGGATAAACATATCCAAGAAAATATGAAACTTATATACTCAAAACTATAAAACATTGGGAGGCTAAATGCAATGCAAGTAAGTGAAAAAATGTCTCCTGTTTATAGGTTAGGAGCATTACTGTTTAAGGGCCAAAGAGACCTACAGACTCAGTGAAAATCTACAGAACCTCAAAGGACATAAGTAGCTAAAACAATCTACAGAAAGAAGACCAAAGCTGGAGTCTTAACTGCATGCACTGATTTTAAAACTTATTGTAAAGATGCTGTCACCAAAAAGAGTAGATCAAAGGATTACATGTAGAGGCACATAGAAGACAATAGTGCATCCATAGTTAGTAACTGTAGCATACATGTTTTAAAAAAATCATTGAAGGTAGACATCATGTTTGAAATCCACCTTTAAAATCCATGGAGCAAGACTGGACATGGTGGTGCACACCTTTATCCCAGCACTTGGGAAGCAGAGGTAGATGGGTCTCTGTGAGTTCCATGCCAGTTTGGTCTACACAGCAAGTTCTAAGCCAGAGACAAAACAAAACAAAACCTCATGTAGCAAATTCTGCTCTACTCTTCTCACCCAGTCTTTAAGCAGCAGCTGCTGTTTGGATATGGTCTGCTGCTTCACAGGGCTCATCCGCTGAAAACTGGGGACCTGGTGTGGTGATGTGGCAGCAGTGGAACCCACTACGTAGAAGCCTAGTGAGCTGATTGGGTCACCACTGACATCAGAACAGGTTAATGCTGGTTTCATGGAGTAGACAGGTCTGGTGGGAGTGAATTCGTTCCTGTGAGCCTCATTGTAAAGTGAGTCAGCCTGGCTCCTCACTGCTCTCTTGCCCCTTGAACAGGTGCATGTCCCTTCAGCACATAGACAGGGTGAAGAGCAGCACAGGAAGGAAGTGCCCCAGCCACTCTATTTAGACAACCCAGACGCCAGAGTCCTAAACCAGGTAGATGACACCTGGCTCAGATAGTCGCAGTGACACAGAACAGGTCAACACCAAAGTCCTTATAATTGGTTTAATAGACCTTTGGTGCTGACATGGAGTGAACAACTCATGTCCTGTCTTTGTCAGGTTAAAAATATGGCCCAAAGTGTTTAACACATGTAATAGAATATAAGCAAAAAGGGGATAAAAAAGTAACAACAGGCCAACTTGGCACACTGGAGTACCACTTACAAAAGCAATTTCAATTTTTTTATACCAATTAAAAATATTAACCATCTCCCCAGCCCAAATGGATACAATCTGAACAATGTGTTTATTTAGGATTCTTATTCTATCAGTTTTTACTGGTAATAGTAAATCACACATAGGTCTTTTGTTTTGGGGTTTTTTTTTTTTTTTGTCTCCTGTTGAAATATTTCCATGAAAAACATTTTCAGGACCTGATATGAAACACAAACTTCTTATTGGTGTTCCTTCAAGGTAATTTGTATTACTAAAAAATAATTTAAATTTATCATCATGACTTGATATATAGCCTTTCATCAAAATAAACATACAAGACATGTAAGTATATGAAATATATATATATATATATATATATATATATATATATATATATATATATATAATGAATATATATTCAATATAATGTTGAATTGAGAGGCAAAAGTTATCAATTAAAACTTTATAAACACACAGAAGAAAATGAATTCAAGAAATGAAGAAAAATAGTAACAGATTTCTGATGCATCAGATTTTATGTTTGTTCATAAAAATAAAACTAAGCTATAATGAAGGAATAAATCAACTTGCTCATTCAGAGAGAGAAATGAAGCCTAATGACTGTCCACACACAGTAAAAATAACAAGGTAAATGCACTGAAGGATCTGCTAACCAGGGTGCCCTCCATCATTTTCCTTAAAGTTCCGGGGTCCTAGAGAAGGCGTGGATGGGAAGAGAACCGATGTATTCCAGTCATATGGCTTTAACGAATTACTAGGATTATAGAGGTGACCAAAGCGCAATTTATATTTTACCTAGAATGAGAAGACGAAGACAAACATGTTAAACTAATAAGCCTTGAAAAGCAAAGATTAGCAGTGATCAGAAAGGTTTTATTTTTATTAAAAATTTTAGTTTGGGGGACAGAAGAGCAATTTGGGACTACAAATGATGAGAACAACAGCATGACTGTGACACGGGCAACTAATATGCCATAAAAGCTATAACCACAGCTGAAATTTAAAATGATTAAAGTTTATGGATCCTCCCTCTTCCTCTTCGTGACATTTGCTTTTGAGTTGTAAAGGTGCAATAAGGGTAAGTTGTAATAAGTTGTAATAAGTTGTAAAGGTGCAATTGTTACCACTACAACTGTACTTTTCTAATCCCACCTTTGTTCTGCCTATTGAATGAACATCAAAAAAAATCTACTAGGGAGCCCAGAAAGATGGCTCAGAGGTTAAGAGCTCATATTGCTCTTAAGAGGACCTGGGTTCAGTTCCCAGCACCTACATGGCAGCTCACAACCATCCATGAAACTCCAGTTTCATGGGGTCTGATGCCTTCTGACCTCTTTGGGCAACAGGTATACATGCTATGAACATACATACATGCAGGCAAAACATTCATACACATAAAGGGGATTAAATAAATATAAAAATACTTTTTAAAAAATCTACTAGAGGAGCTGTGGAGAGCTCAGCCAGTTAAACATTTGTTCCACAAGCATCTGAAACTGAGTTCATAGTCTCAGAACCCACATAAAAAGCTAGGCATGTGGAATGTGCCTGTGCAGGATCACAACACTGAGGATGCTGAGGCAGGAGGGTCCCCAGGGCTTGCAAGTCAGATAGTATGGCTGAATTAGAAAGTTCTGAGTTCAGTGAGAGATGCTGCCTCAAAAAAATGAGGTAGAGAAGCAATTGAGGAAGACATCTAATGTCAGCCTCTTGCCTCCATGTGCATGTGTGCATGCATGTACCTGCATACACATTAGTACATACACATAAACAGCAATATGCCCCCCCACACTCATACAAATCTACCAGAATGTCATCAGTAAGATGGCAGAAATGAAACAGGACATGAACAGATAAAAAAACAAGGCTCAAATTATGTTGCTTCCAAGGGTCACTTCACTTTTAAGAAAACACAGAAACAAAAAATAAAATAAAATAAAATAAAATAAAATAAAGGGATGGGAAAAAGACACTGTAGACAAGTGCATATCAGAAAGAGAATACTTAGATTAGATATACCTGAGTCATAAGTTATAAAAAAAAGGTGTAGACCATACACAGTGATATACACCTGTAGCCCCTGTACTTGAGAAATAGAGGCAGAAGGATAGAAGTTCAAGGTCATTCTCAGGTGAGGCCTGCCTCAAAAAAATTGTAAAAAGGGATAGACATTTGATAATTATAAATGGATTCATATGTCAAGAGAATATAATAATTGTAAATATTTATGCAGCCAACATTGAAGGATCATATGCACATGAGTACACTAAAGGATATAAAGAGAGTCATAAGCTGTATTGAAATTGTGATTGAGGGCTTCAATAACCCCACTTTCAACAACAGACTGATCATGCAGACATAAAATTACAAAGAAAGCACTAGAATTCAACAACATATTGAACAAGCAAGAAAACCAAATAGACACACAACACTTCATTCCATAGAAACAACTTATACTCCTCACTAGCAAGCACATGTGGCCACAAGACACATCTTAGTAAATCTGAAGATTAAAATCACTGTTTCTGATCGCTTTAGAATGGAAACTAGAAATCAATAGGAGGGAGACGTTTAGAACTTAAAGCTAAACAATCTATCCCTCAGTAACAATAATCAGTGAAGAAATTAAAGGGGAGGTTGGGAGAATGGATCAGTCACCAAAGTGCCTGCTATACAAGAATGAGGTATTACATACCCAGAATCCAAATAAAGCCAGATGTGGTCCCCACACATGTAATACCAAAGGCCCTCTAGTGATATGAAAGCAGATTCTCTTGTAAAAGTGTAAAAGGTTTTGTAAATGCAGCCAAAATGTAAATGGTATTTTTAAAAAGAATGTATTTAAAATGTATCTAAAATGTAACAGTTTTTCTTCTAAAAGAGGTTGTGGGTTGGCTGTTTTGTCCTTTGGATCTAGGCTCTCAAAAGCAGCTTTTCTCACTGGCAACTTGACTCCGCCCCTCTGTTCCCTGCTGTTAGATTTCTAACTTTTTAAAGCTCAGTTAGCTCATAGGGTTAGGGAGGAAATGAAAGGATAGGAAGGAAAGAGAAACCTTTACAGCTCTTTTTTGGCTGTCTTAATCTGCCTATGTCTGGGGAACTGAACTAACTCTATCTCATTCTGGTTCAGCTTCTCTCAGCACTGCAGTTACTGAGAAGTTCTAAATTGTAACTTCTAAAACCCCAGTTAGTTTACTTTATCTGTCTTATTTCTTCCTGCTTCTCCTATCATCTGCTCTTGTGCCCTCTCTTTCCCAATCCTGCAGCAACTCTGCTGAAACTCTTAGCTCTAATTCTTAACTTCCAACACCTAAATGCCTTCAACTGCCCCTTTTATACCTCCCTCCAAGCTGTTCCCAGAAGTCCAAGCAGCATGCAACCACACAGGGGAGGGACTTTTCCCTGGGAAAACTTCACTCTATAGGCCAGTTATCCTGGTGTGCTGTAAGTATAAGGGACCCTGTCTCAAATAAGGTCGAAGGCAAGGATCAGCACCAAAGTTGTCCTCTGACCTCCACACTTGAGTACTGGTACTCATACACACACATATACACACAAGCATGTACACATAGACACACACACATTTTTAAAACTCTCATAGCTAAAAACATAACCATAAGCTATGTAGATAAAACATTCTCACCTGAAGTGGCAAGCGTTCATTGCTGGTTTTGAATATGTGATCAAACACAATAGCAGCCAGCACATACTCAGACTTGTTTTTATACTTAATGTATTCCTCAAAAGATTCTTCTGAAGAAAAGCCTCGAACTGTAGAGACAAAAGTCCAAGTTGCCCACATAAATATGAAACATCTAATGCCCATTCTTCTTGGAACTGTGAAGCATAACCCTGTCACAACAGTGGGAATTCCAAACAGTTTCACTTAACCAGTGACACTCTATCTAATATATACCTGAAGTATGGAAAACAAATGAAAAATAAATATATAAAATGAAAATAAATTTCCAATGTATCATATATTAAGTCTATTTTTAAAAAGCCCTTCTTCCATAAGATAATGGAAAGACTGTTTGTGATTTTGGAGAAAGTAAAAGTTGCTTTTTTTTTTTTAATAGATTAGAAAAGGGCTGCAGCTGAAATTTAGTGGCAGAGCACTTGCCTAACATGCAATGCTAGGTTCAGTCTCCAGTTTGCACACATGCACACACACAGACACACACAGAGAGAGAGAGAGAGAGAGAGAGAGAGAGAGAGAGAGAAAAACCAATGACAGAAAGAGAAACAAGTATCAACAAAGTGGCCTTAACGACATTTAGAAATCACTGTTCTTCAAGATACTATTTAGTGGGAAGACAAGTCACAGACTGAGACTGCAAATAGACACATAATGCATATAACCAACAAATACATCTGTGAGTAATAGCTGTAAGTAAAAAAAAAAAAAAAAAAAAAGTCAACCCAACAGAAAATGGATAAAATATGTGAACAGGATTGCTATAGAAAACAAGTACTCAAATGTTCAAAAATCACATGGAAACTCAACCAAAGAAATAGGGGTTGTGGCTCAGCTATAGGGCGCTGGCCTAGCACAGGAAAAGCCCAAAGTATGACCTCCAGAAACAACAACAACCGAGAAGAGTTTAACCAAAGGAACACAAATCGAGGCCAAGAGGACCCCACTATATGCTCATCAAAAGAACTAGAATTTGTAAAATTATAGCAAAATTTTCTGCATTAAACATAAACAGAAACTTAGGCCCTTTGCCTAAATCTTTCAGTGATTGACCCTATCCCCTATAGCTGACTTTTAGTAGAATTCAGTGAACTGTCCCTCATGTATACCCTGGAGATACACATGGTAACTGTGAATATTGAGAAACTGCCACTGTTTCCCAAAGTAGTTCACTATTTGCATTCTCACCCATGTGGCGAGGTCCCAGTTGCTCCACACACTAATCAAACCCTGTCATTATCTTCTTTTATTCAGGTTCCAAATGGCATCACATGGCATCCTCATTACATTTCTCTGATAATGAACAGTGCTGAACCTCTTCCCATGTGCTCGTTTGTCATTTATACATGTTCCTCAGGCAAAGTATCTGCTCAGACCTTTTGTTGCTTTTTAAATTGGACATTTGTCTTTACATGATAAAGTTGTTAAGGCTGCTGTATAATTCTGCTACAAGCCCACTATCATATAAATAGTTTGCAAATGCTTTCTCTCATCCTTTAGGCTGTCCTTCATTTTTTTTTTTGATAGTGTCTTTTGGAACTACTTCTAATTTTGTGAGAGACAAAGTTTTTTAATGCATTTTCATAGTTTTCCCTTTTTTGTCATACTGAAGAAATCTTTGCCAAACCCAAGGTCATGGAGAAAATCCTCTGTTCTCTTCCAAAAGCTTTATAGTTTTGGCTCTCATCTTTAGATTTTTGGCCAACTTGAACTATTTTTATTTTTATATAAGATTCAAGTAAAAGATTCAACAAAATTCTATTGCATATGGAACATTCTGTTTCTAAATAGCACCACGCACACACACACACACACACACCCAGGAAACCATTGATTTTAGGGTTCACTAACAGAAAGAGAAACAGCTATAAAAGATCAAGAAAGTGGCCTTAATGACATTTAGAAATTTCTTTTTCCATTGTTTAGTTTTGAAATATATCAAAAAATCAATTTACCATGCCAGTACCTGTTTATTTCTAGAATCTCTCTTCTATATCATTGATATATCAATCTACTTTTGTATAAAATCCATATATTATATTAAAACTCTTCAATATTTCTTGATACTATTTTGGCTTACAGTGTGTCACATTTTCTATATGAATTTCAGAACTGGTTACTCAGTTTCCACAAAGAAGCTCAAAAACCTGTCAGGGAAAGTACCTGTTACTAGGTATACAGACAGAACCAGGCTTCATCCATCCAGTTCTCTTGGAAGGCTCTGTACTTCCCTGGTCCATACATGGTCCTCCCTGAAACCAAGTTGCAGGGCTGATTTGCGCTCCATAGCAAATACAGAGGTCAGCAAATACTGAGGTCAGCAGACCCCCTGGGCACCTTTTCCTCTGTGTGTCCCTTTGTGCTAACACGGCTGACCACAGTCTACTGCTGAAATAAACTATCTAAATCTTACATCAATTTTAGAGTCTGGTGTGACTATGAGGCAAATCTGTCTCAGGGACTCAGACAAATGTGTGAGACCTTCCTGAGTCTCAACAGCTGCGATGGGCCAAACAGAGTCTCTAGACTTTTTTAGTCTAGCAGTCAAACCTCCCAATGGTTGTAAGGGGACTCACATATGAATCCCTCTTTCTGTCTCTAAGCTGGTTCCTCATCCTTCCCATAGAGGTGGCATCTAATCACTACTGACAGGGCCTGTAACTCAGTGTCAGAGATGTTTCTGGTCTATAGCCAGAATTGAGGTCAGGAGGTCCATCACTAGGGATACAATAGACACCCTTCATCCCAAATCCCCAGTGGATAGTTCTGATTGCAACACCAATATCAGAGGAGGCTATAACTAAGTTCGTGAGAGTATGGGGAATTTCTAGTTCTGAAGGCAGAGACACAGTAGGTAAGTCTGTCACCTGGGCATTATCCCCTCAAGGTGGTTCTCCCTGGTCTTGAACTCACAAGTTCCTAATTGGATGGTACTTTTATCTACAGGTGGTTTCAAATATATTACTGTACTTAGATATAAACAGAGGAGTTCTAGTCCACTGACTTGCTATCACTACTCCATATATATTATAGCTTTAAAGGTATACACCAAGCTTGGTAGTGGTGGCACACACCTTTAATCTCAGCACTCAGGAGGCAGAAGCAGGCAGATCTCTGTGATTTCAAGGCCAGCCTTGTCTACAGAGTGAGTTCCAGGAGTTACAAAAGAGAAACCTTGCCTCAGAAAATAAAATAAAATGAAAGTGTACACCAAAATAAATCCATACAGTTACATAAGCCACATGACTGTGGGACTGTTTGGCAGCTAAGGTAAGGTAGAAGGTGTGCTTAGAACCCAAGACTCTTATTCTAAGAGCAGCAGGAGTTTGGCCCCTCCCTTCCTAAGCACTGACAGGACACAAGTTATGCTGCCTGCTTGTACTGCTCCTTCAAAGGTACTTGACCTGGCAGAATTGTTTATCTGGAGTTGTAACCAACTTCTTCCTACATAACCATGTAAGGTGGTCCCCAAAAAACACCTAGGATGCTACCCACAGTATGTAAATGGGACTATCTACTTGTGCTGTCCTAACCAATGAGCTTCCAGTGATGTCCCTAGAATGCAGGGACCATTCCTCTGGCTATATGCGTAAATAAAGTTGAGTTTAAGCCCTTTGCCATGAACTCCCGAGAATTCCGTACATTCTCACCGGCAACACTGGTTTGCCGTTCTCCAATCTGAGACTGCATGGGTCTGCAACAGACCCACGCTGCCTACCTCGTGGGACAGGGAAGCCACGGTGGGATGTTTTTATTTTGAACAACACATGATAAGATTGGAGGCATGATGACAAGTTCCTCACAGCATCAGAGAAATGTAATGTACAGAAAGGTGTTTGGTAAAAACAGGTCTCCTCTGCTCTGACTCAGCACCATTTTTCTTTTCAGACGTAATCATATATATCATTCTTAAGTAATATTTTTATAAAATCAGTGACATGAGTAAAACATGTGCACCAAGAAAAAGTACTGCTTTATCCCAATACTTGACACAAAATCAGGAACTCTGAAGACAGAATGCATAATCACAGGGCTCTTGAGATGACTTATTGGGTAAAGGCACTTGATGCCAAGCCTGGTAACAGCATTGGTGAAAGAATAAAACCAGTACCTGCAAAATGTCCTCTGACTTCCACACACACACACACACACATACACACACACGTGCATGTGTTCATGGGCACACATGTACACACATGCACAGGCATGCATGCACATACAAATAAAAATTTTTCATAGCATAATCATAAACAAAGAATAGTTATAATTATAGAACTGGAAATTAATTCAGTCATCTGATTTTAAATATTGTATTTCAAAAGTGATTATACCATGAAGACATTTGAACAAAAATCTATGGTGTTCTATTTGGAAGACTAATGCATGAATTATGAAGGTTACTGAATCATACTAAAACATTTCTAGAGAAGTATTTTAAGTATTTTAATTTCTAACCTTTAAAGTTTGAATTTAAATCCTTTTTCACCATCTCAGTAATATTTCTTGCTGCATCACTCTCAGAAGGCACATAAGCCAATTCATATTCAAACGTTTTATTAAGGAACCCGGGTAATGACAGGGGTATAGGATTAAAAAATATAGCACGAACAAATGTCTTCTTTGAAATTTTGCGTACAGTCAAAGTCCATGTAAAAAACAGAATTATCAAGAGGATCTCCACCACTAAGGTAAACACCTTTCGGGTCTGCAAAGAAACACAGGAGGACTGTTAGTGAATACATGAGCACATACATGTGTGTGCTCCTGTGTGTAGGTATGTACACACAACAGAGACCTATATTATTCTGATTCGTTCTCCAATGAGAACGTCTCCTCCAGCTGTCTTCCTCACTCTTGTCTATAGTTCACTCTATTCTACTGACTCTATTATTCTTGGGGCATTCTTCAGATTAAGCAGTGCTCGCCCCAGTCTTGGAACAGAAGTAAGAAAATGAACTATAATCAAATGTGGTCAAGGAGCTGTTAATTCTCCCTCTGGATGAACAGCCTTTCCATCTAGCTCCAGACACAAACACCACCACTTACCTTTAAAAGGAAATTTTTCCACAGGAGGACTGAAAATTGCTTCATCAGCAATGAATCCATTTTACCACAATGGGTGGGAGTTCAATGCTTAAGAAATAAAGATGCAACACAATTAAGGTCACCTGCCAAAATATTAAATGTAATCAAGAAGAAGGATTTATTGTTTCATTGTTCCACACCTCCACTTCATCAATACAAAGATAACTGGGGAAAAAAAACAATCTTGAAATAGGTACTTGACTGCTCTTCTATACCTTTATATTAATTTATTAAAACATTAGAGAATAGAGATGTGAATGTGAACAAACTGCAGGTCCATTTTCACTAATATATATATATATATATATATATATATATATATATATAATATATAATATAATATAATATAATATAATATAATATAATATAATATAATATAAAAGTAGACTATCAGTATTTGGGAAGCTTATGCACATTTCACAAACTATAATGTTAAACACCTTCTTGTCAAATGCCTACTAATTAAGTGTTCTGTACTAACTATCAGGTCATTTAACAAGTCATGTGCCTTTCCTCATAGCCATGGATAGTGTGGTGTAGTAACGATGAACATAGGATCTGAGTTCAGACCTCAAGTCTTCAACATGCTGCATGCATACAATTCTGAGAAGAATAATTAAGCCATGGCTACTTACCACCTGTAAGTCGGGAAATGGTTAATACTTAGGGGTCTTTTCTCCCCCTTGGGGTTAACTGTTACTATGGAAGGGATGCTGAGGACTATTCATCCATTTTTGTAATTGTGGTAAAACATACATAGCATAAAATTTGCTAGTATGAGTGTTTTTTCAGTGCTTGGTTCAGAGCTATCGATCCCATTGTTCTCCACTGAACACCATCATTCATAACATTTTCATCGACAAGAATTGAAGCTCTGACTCAGGAAACGATAGCTTGCTCTCTCCCCTCATACCCTGGCAGGTGTAACTCTAGGTAGTAAGTGGGATTGTGAAGTCCCCTGAGGCTGGTAAGAATGGTTGCACAGAAGGAACTTCACATACTTGCTATCATGTGGATGGACCTTGAAGACATTTTACACTAAATGAAATAGCCCAATCACAAAGAGCCAAATGCCAGAGAAGATACAAATACAAGAATCTGAGGAAATGTAAACAAAGAAGAATGCAGAGAAATGCACACATAGACATATAGCCCAATAGGTAGGAAACTAGACTGAACAAATATGATACCAATAGAAGTGCTGACATGAAAGGGGGTCATCTCACTGTGCCTCAACCCTAGACCAAGAAAGTTCACTGGCCTTAGCTCTAGACTACAGGCAACTAAGGAATGCTAGCGAGCAGGAGAAATAGTCTTCCCCAGGGAAGAGCCCTCAAGTTGGTTATCCAATACCATGTGGCAGTGGTCAGCTCTGAAATCATGTACATACAAGTAAAACTATTATACAAACTAAGTAGGTTGTCTTTATATATTTAGGAAAACATATATATATATATATATATGCCAAAGATTTAAGAGAGAGGAGGGCAGGGAACACAGATAGGATTAGAGGAGAAATGATGCAATTATACTTTTATTTCAAAAAATAATAATAAAGAAAAACTCTTAAGAAAAATGGAAGATAAAAGATCTTTAAGGAGCCAGGTGGTGGTGGCGCATTCCTTTAATCCCAGCACTCCAGAGGCAGAGGCAAGTGGATCTCTGTGAGTTCAAAGACAGCCTAGTCTACAGAGTGAGTTTCAGGACAGCCAGAGTTACAATGGAGAAACCCTATCTTTAAAAACAAAACAAAACAACAACAACATCTTTAAGGAAATAAAGATTCAGAAAGTAGCAAAGCAGAAATCAGGGAGGCCAGGAGAAGTAACAAATGTGAATGCATTTGTTTATTGTTTGTTTGAGATGAGGTCTTGCTATGCAGCCCAAGCTAGCCTAGATCTTATGATCTCTCTGCCTCAGATTCCCAAGTCCTGGTGCTACAGGTGTGTGCCATCTGGCTAACACTTCTTTTAACCACTAGGGGTGAAATTGTTAGCCCTGAAATGGATATCCTCCAAACAAATCCTTCAGAAATTAAGGTGTGAAATAAAGACATTCACAGATGAAAGCAAAACTAAGAGACAGCTAGTATGTCTGATCAGAAAGAGTTAATGGAGGATACTTTTCAAAGAAAAAAGGAATGATAGCTCCTAGGGCAACCTGGCTAATGAGACTAGCCATATCTGTGAGCTCTGGGTTTGACTGAGAGACCCTGCCTCAAAGAATAAGGTGAAAGAGCAATTGAGAAAGATTCACATCGGCTTCAGGCCTTCTCACACGTGCAGATATACACGTGCCCACACATGCACACACACCTACACAAATACATGCCACACATGTACAAACACCACACAAACATACATGCGAGAAGAAAATAAAGAAACTCGGCGAAAGTGGCGACCCTTTCACTTGACTGACCAAGATAAGGAGATGACTCAAATTATTGAAGTCTGGAAACAATGAGTATCAGATCCAAAGGAAATTTCATTTCCCCCAAATTTTGGTCATTAGACAAAAGCCAGCATTCCTCAGGAACTTGGGGAGCCAGTTCCCCTCTACCAAAAGGAGGCATCTCTCTTATCACCCACAGGGGAACAAATGGCAATCCACGGTGCCTATTAGCACATCAAGTCCAGGCTCCTTAAATATCACAAGTACCTGGCTCTTCCCACCTCCTTCCCTACCCTAAACTTCTCCAGCTCATGGGCTTCCTTCTACCCAGCTGTTCATTCTCCTATGCTCACTCTCTTGGTCTTCCTCTTTCTGCTCCCCAACACTCACTCTCTCTCTGATCTATGCTCTCTCTCTCTCTCTCTCTCTGTATTTCTCTCTCTCTCTCTCCCTATCTCTGTCTTTCTCTGCTCTGTTCCTGGCCAGGTCCAGTCTGCTGGCTATGTTCAGCCTACTACCTTCTCTCTCTGCTCTGGATTCTTCCAGATTCCTTCAACTGTTCTCTCCCCCATATCTACAATAAAAACCTTACCCTTAACTATACCATGAGTCACATTTTCAGTTTATGCAATGAGAAGACATTACCAACCTTTTAGAAATAAAAGAGATTGTAAGAAAATACTATGAAGTATTATAGCTCAACAGGTTTAAAACCTAGATAAAATTAATTTCCAGAAACACATGAATATACAAATTTAAAGAACAAGTGGAAGATCTAAATTAGACCTTTTATAACAGATCAAATCAACAATGTAAACAACCCCCGGCAAAGGAAAAGATAGGATAAGATAGTATCTAGAGCAGGAAAGCACTTATGCTGATTCTTGGTTGGTTTTCCAAGCAATAACAAAATTTCCAATGGAGTACCCTACAATTAATTCCAACTCTGGCACTAAGTATTCAGTACTAGCATAGGCTAGCACCCTTGGTTAAAATTCACTCACAAGAATGTCCACTCCAGATGCAGCTGCACATAAGGACCTTTGCCTGGGTACCTTCAAATGTCAGGGAATCTACAATCCTCCTTCTGGCTTCCTACTTCATGAGAGCAACTTACAGACTGAGGAATGTGTGCCCTTACAATTATAGTATACTACAGATGAACAGCACATGGGAGGGCATACAGAGCAAGGGGGTGAGGACACAGCCCTTCCATCCCTTCCCAGGTGTCTCCCTGCATAGCAGTCTGTTCACCAGAGGCTCTCTCAGATCATGAGGCTTTTGATCCAGGTTCATAATATAATTGTGATAGATGAAGTCAATAGCCCTCGGTGATTCAATCAACCTTCAGCCTCCTTCTCTCTTAGAAATGATAGCCCCAGTCCTCTGATCCTCACAGTCGATTCCTCTAGCAACTAGCTCCCATCTTGTGGTGACCTAGAGTCTGATGCCAACAGTCACTGTGTTAGGATAAACTCACAGAAAAGTCTAAAGCAACTAGTTACAAATAACAAGAGATACTCCTGTCATCAGGGGTTCAAAGGGTTTGGAGAACTCTGGGCCAGAAATCAGGAAAAGAAAATATAAACCCCACTATAAAAATACATACCACCTCCAACTCCATCAAACAGTGGAAGGTAGAACACTCTCTAACTCATCCCGTTTGTACCCAAAACCAGAGGAAGACACCATAAGCAAACTACAGAACAATATCACTTAAGAATATAAATGTAAAACCCTTAAGATTAATAGCTAACTGAATCCAGAAAAATATGTAAGATTTTTTTTAATCAAGTGACAGTTGGATTTATTTCAGGAATGCAGGGTAATGCAATATAAGAAGGTCCATCCATATAACACTGTAACAGGGCCCCAGGCCTTAGTAGGCCCTGAGACCTTATCACAACCGACTCCATGATGGAAGTGCCATTCAGGCAATAATACTAAGAATGTAGACAGCACCACCTGCCAAAACTAAAACAAAGGCCTAATCCATCAAAGTCCACACAGTTCTGAAAAAGTATCAAACATACTAACCTTGCTTTTTAGCTTCTGTAGTTCTACTTCTGGCTAACTGTTCTTGTTAACTGAAGTATGTCAACCCAGAACATGGTTTTTGTGCTTAAAAGCTCATCCTGAGAAGGGCTCAGGGCTACACTGGGATCCAAAACACCCAGTGTAGTTACCAATCAGCTGATAAATACTTTCTATTGACTTAAACCCATGTCTGAGCAGTGTTCTCTGGTGAATACCCCACAACAAACACAACTTATGGACACACTGAAGTAGAGAAAGGTAGAAAAGACCAGTGGTTAGATACTGGCTTGTTGATTTATTTACTGAAAGCTCTGCTTGTACTGCTTATTACTAGACATCATCTCACCTTCCTACCTAGATAGAACAACCTGGATAGGGACAAGGCAATTGAGAAGTTCCAGCTCCAAGGTGCTCATTGCCCTTAGCAACTTGACCACAAATGCTTACACCTGTCAACTGTAACATACACTTTTGAAAAGAAGAAAGTTAAATGAATGCCAGGTACGATTCTGAAAGTCCAGTTTGCTTGCCTGCTTGACCCATCTTTGGTTTTAGAGTATAAAAGAAATGCAAAATGGACTCAGAACTCAAGTCTTTCAGTTCTCCTTGCCTCGGTCCACCGCTGAATACATCTCTTCCAGTCTCTTCCACTCCATTGGTGATCATCTCAGTTGAAGCAGAAAAGGCATTGAACTCTTGACAAATGAGGAACAGAAGTGTAGTTCCTCAACATGACAGATAAATCATGTTCAATAGTGAACAACTGAACAGTAACCTAAACAAAGAAAAGAGCATCCTGTATTTGCAGACTGAAAACCCCACTGCTATTAAGATAGAAACACACCCAAAGTTGATCTTCAGCGCAAAATTCAACTGTCTTGAACAGTTCTAAAATTCATGTGGAATTCTAAGGTATATGAATAGACAAACAGTTTGGGGATGGAATCAAACTGGAATTTTTTTTCATACTTCCTGTATCAACACCTTCTGCAGAATGTCAAGCAGAACAGTATGAAACCGAGTGAAGCTCAGGCACAGAGCAGGGAAACCGCATGATGCTCTGTGGTTGATGGGCATCAAGCTTGCTCACTCACCAGGGAAAGAACACGATTTTCACCAGATGTGCTGGTGGTTGACCAACCAACCCGGTGCAAAGGAATGAAACTGGGTTGGAAGCTCACGCCATACACGGAAGGGTCAGTGACACAATGTGGTCGCAGAAACAACAAACTCATGTAATAAACAGAAGTCTCGAATCATTACCTAACAACGTACTCTGGGACATGAGGTCTAAAGAAGGTAAAGTTGAACTTCACAAAATTTAAAGGGAAGAGAAAAAGAATTCTCAAAGACACTATCCAGAGAAACAAAAGGGAAGCACCGAGTGGAAGGAACGTTGCCAAATCATACCCTGAACACACAGAGTAACAAAAGACAACCCAACTAAACAATGGGCATCAAGTCCTAGCTAGACATTTCTACAAAGAAATGCTACAGATAGTGACTGCATAAAAAGACCCTCACGCTACTACTCATAGAAAAATGAAAATTAAAAACCCAGTGGGATGCCACTTCACATGTAAGATGAAATGAAATAGAAAACAATGCATGCCAATAAAGTAGAAAACCAGAACTTTTGCCCACTGGTGGTGAACAGGGCAGGCCATATTGGAAAACAGATTGGCAGCTTGCTTCTCAAAAAACCAAATGTCCAATTTCCTATGATCCTCCAATTTTATCCCTAGAAAATAGAAATATGCCTATACCACCCCGACCCCAAAATGCATACAGGCCCAGTGAGATGGCTTAGCAGATGAAGGTGCTTGCTGCCAAGGTCCGTGACCTGAGTTTGAACCTGGAACCTACATGGTGAAAAGAGAGAACTGACTCCCACAAGTTGTCCTCGGACCTCCCCACATGTGCACACACGCACTAAATAAATAAATTTTAAATAAAACATATATGCAGATGTTCACGATGTCATCATAACCCCAAAGTCCATTCAGGTGATGAACACACAGTGTGGTAATTCTCCACCACGTAGGATCACTTACTGTATAAGGAATGATGTATGGTACCTGTTACAAAGGGCAGGGACCTTGAAAACAATACGCTAAGTGAGCCACATAGCATATGATTCCACTCACATGAAATGTCCAGACTCCACTAATTCAGACACAAAAGGAACAGCAGTTGCCACATGCAATGGAGAGCAACTGCTTAATAAGTGCAGCATTTAATCTGGGAGTGATGAAATGTTCGGGAATTAGCGCAGACATGAGTGTGGTAAAGGGCACTAAAAAATATGGTTAAACTTATGGTACGTGTTTCTGTCCCATTTTAAATAAATAGAACTGTAAGATTGATAAAGAATTATTGATAAAGAACTATAAAAAATTATTTCTGATTATAGATGAGTCACAGAAGTCAGGTGACTTGCCTCAAGTCAGAGTAAGTCTGAAGCTGATCCTGAGTCCCAAACCCTTCCCTCTAGCCCCTAAACTGTGAAAACTGGATGAATCAAAAAGGAGCCGTGATGGGTCGGATGGTGTGTGCAGGTAATCCCAGAACAAGGGAGGCCGAGGCTGGATTTGAGGACAGCTTGGGCTACATAGTGAGGACAGTCAGCCAGTTCTAAAGATCAGCAAGATTGTCTAATAGATGAACGAATGAATGAATAAACAAACAAACAAACAAACAAATAAATAAATAAGGCAGGGAAGAGGAGGCGGGAAGGAATGTCAGGAATAAAGCAGCCAATCTAAGAGGCTAAAAGGGGAAAGCAGTGCTGCACACATTGCACACATGCCTACCATAAAACTATTCCGAGGAATGCCTAAAGAGCTCTTCTGTTTGCTTTTTGAGACAGGGTCTCGTTATGTAGCCCTGTTTGCCCTCAGTCTTGCTATTCTCCTGCCTAGGCCTCCAGGACGCACATAGGCTCTGCACACTGCCGCTTGCTAAGGAGGTACCTGGCATACCTCTAGTGAGCAAACCCCAGCGGGGCCTTCCCCTCTACAAGCGTCCCTTCTCCGTCTCCTCGCAGCCCGACGTGCCTGTGTCCACAGCATGCCACGCCCCTCTTTTAGGCTGCCAACACACACACACGCTGAAATCCGTTCTGAAGCCCAGCCGGCGTGTGCGGAGAGCCCACTTGGACGTCTGGGGCATCTAGAGGCCGCGACGGAACCGCGACAGACACTCACCTCTCAGGCCCTGCAACAGCCACCGCCACGGCCACGAGGGGGCGCGCGTCGCCCGGGCACCGCTCCTCCTCTCAACGCTCCAGCAACCGCCTGGCGGCGCAGACCCGGTCGGACACGCGCCGGAAGGAGCCGCCCGGTGTCGCCCACGCATGCGCCCTGGAGCCTTTGCCCTGAGTCCGCAGGCGCGCGCTCCTGCAGACCCAGGCTCTTAGTAAAGCCGGCAAGAGAGTTGAGGCGACCGCAGACTCAAAAGTCCAGATAAATACTTTCATGCAATGTTTTCAACCTTTCTGAAATAAAAGTAAATAGTAAGGAGATGTCTCGGAGTCCAAAGCAAAGAAGAAACTGTTATTCTGACTTCTATTTTTTATTTATTTTTTTTAGTGTTTTGTGCCTTGTTCTTCTTTGGTTACTTTTTTATTTTATTTTATTGTTTTATTTTAATATTTCTCCTGAGTATTGACTGTTATTAACTGTACCCAATAAATTCTGTTGGGTCAACGTTGCTGCAGCCTGGGGACCACTCTGCAGTCTAGGGAGGGGCAAGGGACCCACCTCTTCCTAGGTCTGTAGGGGGTCAGCGGAGAATTTCCTCAGAGGAGGGCAGGGGAGAGAAGCAGCAGCTTCCCCTACATTACTACTAAGTCTATTAATAGCCTTTCTTTTAAGTCGTAACTACACTCAATGATAGTTTTATTATTTTAATAATAATAAAATTTAAAGCTGGTTCTGGTGGTGCATACTTGCTGTTGTAGCACTTGGGAAGTAGAGGCAGGAGCATCCGGAATTCGGCTAGCCTTGGCTACACGGAGGTTTTGAAGCCAGCCTGGCCAAGGTGAGACCCCCGTCTCAAAACAAAACAAGGGGCAGAAGAGATGGCTCTGCTGTTAAGAGCTCTCCCAGAGGAGCTGGATCCAGTTCATAGCACTCATTTATGGTGGCTTGCAACCGCCTGTAACCTCCAGTGCCAGGAGATCTGATGCCCTCTTCTGGCCTCCTTGGAAGTCTGCACACATGTGGTGCCTGTACTCAGACCCACCACCACCACCACCACTAACAACAATACAACAATAATAACCAAGTTTAACTGCTGCTGACTCTCTGCTGACCTTAGACAAATACCAGAGCCTAAAACAGTAAGGCTAACAACAGCACCTCCATACCTCAGCGACTGATGGTGTGGTCAAATGAGATAAACTGTTGTTGCTTATTTCGAGCCCTGTTTTCTTTGCTCCTTCCTGACACCTTGCCACTCTGGGTCAGAATAGTTTCTCTTTTCTTCGAATTCTAGAAAAGCACTTGTCTCCGCCACTGGCCAAGGACTAGGCATCGCTACTCCCAAAGGTGGTGGGTTAGCAGTCACTGCTGTGGCTAGTTTCCTTCCATTGTATCTATCTTGTCTGTTCTTCAAATGCAATATGAAATCCTTGGAAAAAACAAACAAACTACATTTTGACTCTTTGTATGACTGGGGTCATTACCCTTGTCTGATATTTCAAGGCGGAAGTTGTTTTGTTTAACCTGAGTCAACTGGGCTCTTAAAACAATGGCTAGGGACTAAGGGTGGTGTGGGAGGGACATTGGGAATAGAAGCAACTCCAAAAGAAGACGGAATTAAAAGTATGACATAACCCTCGGAGCCCTTTCACCAGAACACTAAGAGCGCCCAGTCATCTCTTCTGTCTGTCTCACATGCCCCAGTGGAACTGATGTGGAGGGGCGAAGGCGGAACCCCAAAGTCCTCTCCACATACACACTGTTTCCAGGGATGTGTCGACCGCTAATAACAGGAATGGAAAGAGTAGACTCAAGAATTATCACTCCCTGCCTGCCGCCTTGATTCCAATCTGGGGAGAAGTGTCTTGGAACCCTAAGAGATGGAGTGGGCGGCAGGGGCGGAGCCGGCCCGAGGGGCGGGGCGGCATGGCTCCACCCCCAGGGGGACCGCTGGGCGCTGCTGTGCAGGCGGTGCGCTCATTTAGGGCTCTGCTCTGGTAGGGTGGAGTGCGTTTCCGGGGTTCGAAGGCAAACCGCAAGATGAGGCGAGCGCCAGCGTTCCTGAGCGCGGCCGAGGTGCAGGACCACCTCCGCAGCTCCAGCCTCCTCCTCCCGCCTCTGGAGGCCGCTCTGGCCAACTTCTCCAGAGGCCCCGACGGAGGGGTCATGCAGCCGGTGCGCACCGTGGTGCCGGTGGCCAAGCACCGAGGGTAAGCGCAAGAGGGGACAAAAGGGAATGAGAGAAAGGGGAAAGAAAGACGGGGCGGAATACCGAGGGAAGCGGTGGTAGAAAGGAGGAGAGGTCTTGCTTGCACGATCTCTGCTAATGGCAGCTGCCGCTTGAGGGGTACTACCCACCCCGCCTGTGCCAAGAGGGCGCTTTACAGCCACCTGCTGTAATCAACTCGCTGTCCTTGGCGAGGGAGGTACTGAGGCTGTCGCTCTCTGCGAGTTGAAAACTGAGACTCAGAGAGATAAAGTGATTTTCTGAAACTTACACAGCCGAGAAGTGGCAGGGCTGTGGTGGCTTTCTGGTCCGGAGCCAGGCTGGTAGGGAAGGACGCAAGGGACGGAGAGATAAGGGCACCGGGAACAGCGTGCCAGCCAAGCGGTGATGGAGGAAGAAACATGAATGGGACTCCGCAGAACACTCAACATTGACTGCAAGGAGTTGAAACCTCTCTCCATCTCTCTCTCCATATCTCCCTCCTCTCTCTCTCTTTCCCTCTCCCTCTCCCTCTCCCCCCTCCCCCTTCTCTCCCTCTTTCAGCTTCCTGGGAGTCATGCCAGCCTACAGCGCAGCCGAGGATGCCCTCACCACCAAGTTAGTCACCTTCTACGAGGGCCACAGCAACACATCCACTGTCCCCTCCCACCAGGCTTCGGTGCTTCTCTTTGAGCCCAGCAATGGCTCCCTGCTGGCGGTGAGCAGCCTCTTCTCCCCTAGGATAGAGGGAGTCCCTTGGGTCTAGAATTAAGCCTAGAAGCTAGTTCTCCATGAGAAGTAATATGTGATGGCAAGTGACCAGATATGAGGTAGCCAAGGTGACCTAGGACCGCTCGAGCCCATAGCAGCTGCAAGCCTGTGGCTGTGGAAATAACAAGCCTGTTATGCGTGCTTATGTTCTTCTTACACACCAAATGCACAGCTTGAACTGAAGCAGTAGCTGAGGAAACATTTATTCGTTGAATTTCTCCCCACGTGGAGTCCATGCATCCCCCTAACCTGAAGGTGTCTTACCGACATCTGTTTTTAGCATCTAGCAAGGTGTGAAAAAAGCAGAAGCTCACATTTGTTGAGTGTGTGTGTGTGTGTGTGTGTGTGTGTGTGTGTGTGGTTTCCCCATATGCAGCTGGATTTAATGTTCTCAGTACCCTCTGCACTGTTGGATTATCTGCTGAATAAGGAAGAATATAGTACATGGAGATTAGTGCTCAAAGCCGCAAAGCTCCTTCGTGGAGGAATCAGACGCTAGTGCTAGTGTGACCCTAAGCCCCCGTTCGATGTAGTTTTTACAGAGTTGCCTGGGGCTGCCTACAGAGCTGCTTCTCTGAGTCTCTGTCCTAGGATGGCACCTTCCTTACCATCTCTCCTTCCTCCAAGGTCATGGATGGAAATGTCATAACTGCAAAGAGGACGGCAGCAGTGTCTGCGATTGCCACAAAGGTAAGACTAGCGGATACACTGTGCTTGAGGGACTAGCCGGTAGATGTCTCCATGTTGAGAGAGGGAGAATGCTGAACATATTTTGGTCTGTCTTTGTTCATAGCCCAAACTCCACATACCACCTATGAGTTATTAAGTGAGCCCAATAATTCACAAAATTATTGAATGTGTGCCACATAATTCCAAATACCTGCACAATTCCCAATCTTCCTGTCTCAATAAAATAAAGTGGAAAGTGATAGAGGGAGACACCAGATGTCAACTTCTGTCCTGTGTGCGCGTGCGTGTACACACACACACACACACACACACACACACACAATAACACAAAAGTTAAACATAGAGTATGGTTTGATTTTTTAAAATACTTAAATGGCTGCTTAGTGTATTATATACTAATAATATACTAATTAATAAATGTTACATTAAACTATTTCATGGTTGTTTATTAATTAGCAAATAATTGGTAGTTTGTTTAGAGTTTACTGAAAAAAAAAAACAACACCCTTCAAAACCCACATTGTATGACAGAAAGATGAAATGAAGCAAAATTAAAAATGCTGGCGTGGAGGTGACTTTTGTTTTGAAATGGGGTCTCGCTCTGTTGCCAGACTGGGCTTTGAATACTTGGACTCAAATGGTTTACCTGCCTCAGCCTCCCACACAGCTAGGTCTACACGTGTGTGCCACTATTTCCAACTAAAGAGATGACATTTCAGTGATTCAGAAATGACCTCCCTGACAGGGTGACATTTGGGAGAGGATTGAAACCACTGAGTGTGACGCTGGAGTACCACGCTGAGCAGAAGGTCGGGAAAGTGATGCTGACGTCTTCAGCAGTGTGGCGGCACCCCACAAGAAAGATGGGGGGATTATAGAGGGTACAGTTAAGGAAAGGAAGTCTAGAATGGGGTATTTAGTTAAGATGACATGCACACCTATAACCCCTGAACTTGAGGCCGAGGCAGCAGGATGGCCACGAGCTGTAAGGACAGTCTGGACTCTATCATGAGATATATCTCAAAAGTCAAAGTGGAGGAAAATGGAGTTCTGATTAGATTAGAAATGATTAGAATCTGGGTTTGTTTGTTTTTTGTTTTTTTCATTAGTTAAGGGGGAACAAGGGCTTGGGATGCTGGTTTTCCTAGGCATAGCAGAAGTATTGTCACCCAGGGGAGAGTTGGAATGGCAGACCAGGTATTTAGATTGTTTAGAACGTGGATGGCTCCTGAGGAACAACTCCTAATGTTGACTTCTGTCTTCCACAGGCACATGCACACATGTTCATGTACACACACACACACACACACACACACACACATACCCCATCAATAGGTGTCCATCCTAGAGGGTCCTTGTCCAGACCAAATGAGATCATGAGAGTTAAGTACTGGCACACAGACGGTGCTCAGTGGAGGCTCCTTCCTTCCTGCCTCTCTCTACAGAGGACAAATGGAAACGAAGTGACATCTCCATGATACCCACCAGCTCTTGAGGGTGGCCGAAGCCTTGCCACCACCTGATACACAGCCATTTTTGTTTTCCCTTGCTGACCTTTGCCACCCTGTTTCTCCCAGTTTTTGAAATCCCCAGACAGTGACGTGCTGTGCATCCTTGGGGCTGGGGTCCAGGCCTACAGTCATTATGAGATCTTCACTGAACAGTTCTCCTTCAAGGAGGTGAGTGAGGGTGGGGCTTGGGGAGATGGGACAGGGCCTATAGGTACCACCCAACACAGGTTAAACAGGTGGGCTGACTCCACTGTTGATGATTCCTTACCTTAGTGACTTCACCAGAAGCACTGTGGAGGTGAGAAATGGAAGACCTGACCCTCTTTTCAGATACACACCTGGGGATGCCGCCAGACACCCAGTGATGCTGTGATACTCCTTGGGTATCAGCTGCACTGCTGGCCCCTCCCTGTGCTTCACTTAAAAGATTCTGAGAGTCTTTAAGTATTTAGGGCTGTGGATCTAGAATCAAGGGTGAGGCCTGGTGAGCAGAGGACACAGCCTCTGCTTACTGCAATCAGCAGATCCTGCTCCCTTCTCCCAGCTGTGGACCTCGCTCCTACTGGAAAGGTTTAATGCTATTTTTATTAATTTTTATGTATGCCTATTAGAGGAGTAGAACCAATGTAAATTATGCATTTTTATGATAAAAATAATACTGCTGTCTTGAGAACCATAGACTGTGAAGAAGAAAATAAAAGACCAGAGGTTTGCTTGTTTCCCAAAACAGGAGGGTTGTTTCCAGGTTTCTCTAGTCCCCATCCTACAGCAGCCTTAATCCTGCTGGCTGTGCACAGTTGTGTATCCCATGTTTTCGTTGAAGGTTCCAATATCACTGTTCTGAATTATCTAAATGTTGTGTAATATTCACATAGTTTTCTATCAGAAAAGATGACAGCCAGACTGTGACTCATTACTGGGTTTACTGAGTTGTTCACTCTGCTTATGAGCTTAGATATAAAGTTTGCTTCTTCTCCTTCTTCTCCTTCTTTTTCTTCCTCTCCTTCTCCTCCTCCTCCTCCTCCTCCTCCTCCTCCTCTTCCTCCTCCTCCTTTTCACCATATTTCCTGATGACAGAGTCTTTGGGCATTATTTCTAGTTGAAGGCTGGAAGCCTCTGACCCAGACATTAAAACTGGTTAGTAACTCGCTCAGCTCTTGGTGCCGCCGGCAACTCCCTCCATCCCAGCTACTCCATTCACCTGCTTTATAATCCCCCCTTACACTTCATTGATCAAGCTTCTCCATGACCAAGCACTCTTTTCATGAATCGTGTGTCTACTGAAACTCTGACACAGGGCTTCAAACATAGAGTAAATTCCACATGGACTTTGCCCAGTTATTTCCATTTCACAAGCGTGAAAACTGAGGCTAAATGAGAGGAAATCATTGCAGGAATAGTACGAAATAAAGGAAGGGTTGGTGCCAAGCCTGCATGGCTCCAGAATCTTCTCTGTAATCATTAAGCCATCAACACTGTGTCCTGGCCTAAAACTGGAACGTGTCCACCTTCTTTAAAGGAGAGGCCAGCTTCATTTATCTGAGCAGATATCTGTTCGGGTTGATGCTGTGTTCTCCATCCAATGTCCATTCTTTAAAGACACCATTGCCACCATCTCAGAGCGGTGTGGGTTGCCGCGGCATAAGCAGGTGAAGGAACAGACCCATGTGCCTCTTGTTCCCCACTGTTAGGTGAGAATATGGAACCGCACCAGGGAAAATGCCGAAAAGTTTGCAAGCACCGTGCAGGGAGATGTTCGGGTTTGTTCTTCAGCACAGGAGGCTGTGACAGGTGCTGATGTCATCATCACAGTCACCATGGCGACAGAGCCCATTTTATTTGGTGAATGGGTGAAGCCAGGAGCTCACATCAATGGTAAGTAGAGAGGCTTTATACTATCAGACTGGGTCCAGACTTCATTTGTAAAGGTGCTTTTTCCATCATAGAGAATGCCCAAATGTTTTGGTTCTTCTTTGAATCAGAGTCTTGCTATATACCCTGGCTAGCTTTAAACATGCTATCCTCCTGCCTCAGCCTCCTGAGTTTATAGTTTATAGATTATAAGTGTCTATCCTCACTCCTGTCTGTACCTGCTTTTTAATGGTAACAGAAATGTTTGAGCCTATACTCAGGAAGTATAGGCAGGAATGGAGAGTTGGAGGCTACTCTGGGCTCCTTTTGGAGACCCTGTTTCAAAAAAAACAAAGGCAAGGGAAGGATGGAGGGCCTTGGAAAACTGTGTCTCAAATGTAAAAAGAAAATTAGATGTAAAACTTATGACTATTTTACTAATTAGTGTACTGTGGAATGGAACACTGCCACAAGTGGTCAGCTCCAACTTCATTTTGTCTTTTGTTTGTTTGTTTGGCTTGGTTTCTTTGAGACAGGGTTTCTCTATTGTAACTCTGGTTGTCCTAGAACTCACTCTATAGTCCAGGCAGACTTCAAATGCCCAGAGATCTGTTTGCCTTTGCCTCCTGAGTGCTGGGATTAAAGGTGTGTGCTACTACCACCCAGCTTACAACTTTATTCTTAAATGTGAAAATATTCAAATCCTAGTGGACAGTGTTCACTTTGATTTGTTTGATTGGATTTCTCTTTAGACACAGTCTGTCTGTGCAGACTTTGAACTTGTCATTTTCCTGCCTGTGCCTCCCAAGACTCTCATGACAGGCTCGCTCCACTACTCTTCCTGAATAGTTTGTTCTCAACACATAGAACTATAAACAACTTCCGAAAATAATTACAGTGCAGAAAGGATTTAATGTGACATATGGATGCTCTTTAATATGCATAATAGGAGGAGGGATGGGGATACTAAACAGAAGGACACTTGGGGCCTCTGAAGATCTTCAAATAACTTTAGAGATTATAGCAAGAGGTGGGCTATATAAAATATTTAACTATTGCAGGTGCTGTCCTGAATTGTGTGTGTACCCATATGTGTCTGTAGTGTGTGTGTGTGTGTGTGTGTGTGTGTGTGTGTGTGTGTTGATGTTAAATGCCTTCCACGGTTACTGTCCACCTTATTTTTGAGGCAAGTCTCTCACTGAACTCAACATTCACTGATTAGCTACCTTGGCTGGCTAGAGAACTCCAGGGATCACCTTTTGCTGACTGCTGCCCACCCACACCACATATATTACAGATATGCATAGCCATGCCCACATTCTTTACATGGGTGCTGAATAAATGGTTACACAACTAGTACCTTACTGTTTGATCTAGCTCTCCAACCATGTATATAGTATATATTATATATTATATTATATATAGTCACTTAAGCCTTACAGCACCCTTAGGAGATAGGAAACAGTAATGATCACGACCCCTCTTTTATAGGTGGGTAAATCAAGGCAAGGAGAGATTAAATGACAGTTAAGAGTCAGACTCTTGTGGGCAGAGTTGGGTTTGATCTGAGGAAATCTGCCCTCTGAGCCAGGCTCTTGGACAACCCTTAACATCCTCTTCCAATAAGAAGTCTGGCTTCTGGTTGCCAGGCAGACAGAGAAGCAGAGGGTTGAGGATGGTAGCAATGTTCCGACAAGAACATGTCTCATGTAACGACAAGGGCACAGTATCATCTCAGAAGGTCTGCACACACGGGCACACACTGCACACACGTTTGTAAATGTTTACTGAAGCTACACCACATGCCAGCCATCGTTCTGCTCAGGGATGCCACAGAAAATAGAGCAACCAAGGTCATGACTTCCCTGGTGGCTTCATTCTTAGGTGGTTTTTGTTTGTGAGGAGCCTGTGCAGCAAACAGGACACTGTAGGAGCCTGACAGGGGAAGCAGAAGGGGGAAACTGAGGGAGATCTTTTGATCCACCTACCTGAAAAGCTGCCCAGGAAGGTGTGTTGAGGCTGTGACCCAAATAATAAGGAAGAACAAGTCATGTCAAGAGTTGAAGGGAAGATAATCCAGGCAGACGGAAGATAACAAGCAAAGGCCCCTAGGTGGAGTGAAACCAACAATTTGAGGACTAGGCCAAAGTGAACTCAAGGTCTCAGTCTGCAGAGAACCGATGCCATGATACTGTTCCAGGAAGAAGTTAAGGGGTGGCTTAGTTGGCAGGTAAAAGGTGGATCGAGGAATGCTTCTTGGGAGCAAAAATGCCTAGAAGGACTTGAGAAATCCAGAGGGACAGTTCTTGATCAGATGTGTTCCCAGGGGCAGAACTGAAGCTGCAGCTTGACTCACTTGGTTTCTCTTTTGTTTTTTAAACTGAATACAACACACTGAGAATCTGCTAAAGGTTACGCTGGTCCTCTGTTTAAATGTTTCACAAGGATGATATCATATTTGCTGGGCTATGATCTCTTCTAGATTCAAGGGTCCTCTTCCAGGCTCTTGTGGTGGCGGGATTCAATCCCTTATGCTATAGGACAGAGACCTGTCTCTGAGGTTACTCGTAGTTCCTAAGGACCTAAGGACCTTTTACCATCCTCGCTATGTGGCCCCACCATCCCCAAAGCCTGCTAGTTACAACGAGTCCTTTACCTTCATTATCTACCTATCTATCTCTATCTCTTTCTAGAATGGAATGATGTAATATGGAGTCAAGATACATCTTTTTGTGTTCCCTTAACCTAGAGACAAAATTTCTTTATATATTCACAGAGGCCTCAGATGTGCTTAATTAAAGTGTGTCCCCATGATAACAGTGAAATACCAACAACAGATTTTAGTTGTTTATAGCCCTGCTAAAAGGAAGGCCTGACTCTAACCTCCCCCGCACAACTCACTTCCCTACTCCTATCCCTACATCCCATCAGTCCAATCAGCATGTATTCCAAGACCTTCACTATTTCTAGTCCCACTGACATAAGGCCAAATTCTGATCTGGGTCAGTCTGCTGACCTGCTGTTTGGTCCACTTGCATCTGCCTGAGTGGCCTCATGTAGCCCTTTGAGAATTCATCCTTCTCTAGGCAGTGGCTGTCTGTAGAAAGCAGGGGCGGGGGAGGGACAGCCCCAGAAACTGGAGGGTTTTTTTTCCCACCACCTTATGATTTATGTACAAGCTGCATTAGTGAGTACTTTTGTTCTATAGAATCTCCCCACCAACTGCCTTCAAGATGAGGATCGTTAACCCTGCTCTCTGGAAATCAGAGCTCAGAACAGCAGGAAAGAGAGTACTTGAGGAAATAGCACAGCAAGAAGGCACATAAATGCTGCCTTGTATTTGGGTAAAACCTTATAATATGTTCAAAGACTCACTAGCTACCCTGGGGCTGGCTCCAGCCAGCAGACTGCTTTGTTTGGACCATAGAGAAATCAAGAAATAAGGTATGCAACTAGATTTCCTGCTCCTCTTCATAAAGAGTGGGGGTGAGGGATGTCTGGAGAGTGGATATGCACTCACACAGCTGCTAGCTGGAATTGGATGGTGACCATCCCCTGGAGAAGTACACATTCTCTTCTGTGTGCCCAGGACTGCAACATTTCCAGTCCCTCTGTTGGCTTTGTTCCTGCCCATTTCTTCCCAGCTCTGTAGGCATTTGTTTGCAGCCTGTGCATTATTCTATGTCTTTGTAGCAGTAGACGTGGCTCACTGGATTCATTTCTCCCATCTGCAGAGGGACGAGGCCAATGGCAAGACCTAATAGCCAGTCTGTGTTTTATGGTGTGTTTAGTTTTTTTCCCCCCTTCTCCCTGCTCCTCCTCTTCATCCTCCTAATCTTCCTCTTCCTATTCTTTTTTAAAAATGTGTGTGTGTGTGTACGTGCATGCCACCACACATATGGAAGTCAGAGGACAAACTCGGCTCTCTGTTCTGGCTCCCACTTTGTCTGAGACAGCATCTCTTGTTGTTCACCTACATGTTCTCCAGGCTAACCGACCCAAGAAGTTCCAGGGACTCTCCTGTCTCTGCCTCCCATCTTACATAGGCCCACTGGGATTACAGATGTGCACTATGACATTCAGCTTTCTGCAGATGCTGGAAATTTCATTTTAGGCGGTCACATCTGCATGACATGTGCTTTACCTACTAGGTCATCTCTCCCTCTTCTTTTTGTCAAGGCAATCTCAAATCCAGGATTCCTTTTCAACTCCCTTCTGGCAGTATTAGGTTTGAGCTTAGGGGCTCGCCTATGCAGGGCAGGTGCTAAGCCACTGAGCTACAGTTACAACCCTCCCAATTGTCTTTTTATTATGGCTTCTTCATGGCCTTAACACAGGAGTCTTTGTCATGACAAGAGAAAAAGCAGTTTCAGGTGAGGAACGGGAGTGACTGAGGAGTGAGCCAGCCACAGATGGTGCAATGGGTCTCTGATGTGTGGTTTCTGCAATTAGCTGTCACTCCCAGCAAGAGGACACCCCTGAGTGAAAGCCCAGGGCTCTCTGTGACCCAGATTCATTGGTGACTGGGTGGCAAGCCTTCTGCTCTTCACCACTTCAGCGTATGAACTATGAATGGAATCAGACACTGAAGAGTATGTGAGGTTCATAAATAGCATATATGGAAAATACAACACAGATAGTATTTACCATATAAGTGAATGCTGGGCTGGAGACATGGCTCAGCAGTTAAGAGTATGTACTGCTCTTGCAGAGGACCGGAGCTCAGCTCCTTCCATCTACATTGGGTGGCTCACAACTGCCCATAATTCCAGTTCTAAGAAGCATCTGACACATCTCTGGCCTCCTCAAGCGCCTGCACTCACATGCACATAACCATACCAGATACACACACACACACACACACACACACACACACACACAATTTAAAATAATAAGAATAAATACTTTCAAAATATGAGCGCTGCTAAGTGACCTTAAAATTTTACAAGAATAACGTAGGGTGTGAGATAGATAAGAAGAGCTTGGGAGAATACTTAGTCCATAAAGTGCTTGCCATGTTAGCATCAGGGCCTGAGTTTAACCCCCAGACCTGGAGGTGTGCATTTGTCATCCCAGTGCTGGGAAGGTAAAGGCTGAGAAATCCCCAGGGGTTCATGCCAGCCAGCTTAGCCTGAGCAGCAAGCTTTGTGTCCCAGTGGGTGGCCCTGTCTCACAAAACAAGGTGGACAGCCATCTTGAGGGGCCACAAACTTAACCTCTGACCTTCAGATACACCTGCACATATATGCATATGCACCTGCATGCACACATACAAATAATTTTTAAAGGAAAAAAAATGGTAGGTGTTATATTTTAACAAGTGACTGGAAAGAGCTGGGTCCAGGAGACAAGAAGATATTCTGGTCTAAATATCTCTACTGGTCCCCTGCTCAACTCTTGCTACTAATATGCCCTAGGAATTTCCTGGGCTCAGGGTCTGTTTTGCTGTCTCGTAGCCGTTGGAGCCAGCAGACCTGACTGGCGAGAACTGGATGATGAGCTCATGAAGCAAGCGGTGCTGTATGTGGACTCCCGGGAGGCAGCCCTGAAGGAGTCAGGAGATGTTCTGTTGTCAGGGGTGAGCCTCTCATCAGCAGACCTCCCACACTGGCTGGCCTCAGCCTGGTTCCCGGGGTTTCACTGTCTTCCCCTCTGGACCCTGGTAACCTCACCTCCTGGTGACGAAGACATCCCTAAACATCTTGCAACACTTTTGAATCCCATTCCAGAAAAACACAGCCATATGGCAATGACATATGTCTTCTTGTCCTTCTGCCTGGAGGGAGAATTGATGTTTTATTTTCCAGTTTGCTGTGCTGTAAGGCAGTGGGATGGGGAGTCTGTTGCAGCCTGGAAACCTTTCTGATGTGGTGGCACAATAAGACTATGCACCCCCTGCTTGCTTATCCCAACTTATAATCAGGATATGGAAGCAAGAAGAGATTTCCAAAGTGCATGGTCAGCACACCAATGTCTTCACGAACAGGGATGTGGCAGCCAGCCACCCAGACACAATGATCTCTGTGTCCATGGCATCAGAAACACAGGTGCCGCCCCAAAAGGGTATCAGAGGGCAGCTGCTTTCTAACATCATTCAGTTCAGATGGTCTTTTAAAAACTCAGTCTTGTTCCTTCTGGTTCAGGAGCTGGCCCTGTGGGGATGGTGCCTTCAGCTCTAGGAATCATCCATTTGTTTTGCAGGCTGACATCTTTGCTGAGCTTGGAGAAGTGGTGTCAGGAGCGAAGCCTGCACACTGTGAGAAGACCACAGTGTTCAAGTCCTTGGGTAAGACCCATGAATTGCTCCCTAGGTACAAATACAACCAGAGCACAAGGCAGGTGGAAGGCAAATGAACGGGTCAGCAGGCTCTATGGGTTAATCATTGGGAAATCATTGTGGAGTCCATCACCACTTAGATCAATCATTTACATGTTTGGGTGGAGTAGTTAAGCCTATGAACTCTGGAGTTGGGCAGTCCTGGATTAGATTCCTTCTATATCATTCACGGGATGTGTGACCTTAGGCAAGTGCCCTGATATCTCAGAGCCACAGTTTTCTCACCACCTGTTACCTTGAATTGTTGTGACAGTTCAGTGAGAGATATAAGAAAAAAATTAACACAGAGCCAGTGTTGTACTTAGTCACCTAAGTTAAACATTAATGAATTCAAAAGTTGATATCCATCAGAGTAAGAGAGCAGAGAACAAAGCTCTTAATAGCTAAAGGGAAATGGCAGAGAATACCGACCTAAAAGATGTTGAGACAGGAAGTATAAAGCCTGGGACCCTTCATTTCCCCCTTCTCCTACCGCCCTCTTGATGCTTAATGACAGGCAATCATGGGGTGTTCCAAACTACATCAACTGGTATGGGTGGAAACTAAATGAAGGGTGGGCCCCCAGTGGATAGTCTGTGCCTTGGACTAACTTGCCCATTCTGCCATGTTTAGGGAAGCAGATGTATATGGGAACAAAGTAGTAATTAGCTATTACACTTAAAATTTTGTAAATTATAAATGGTTAGTAAATGGATACTAGCAGGGTCCCTCCAAAGTGCCTTCTGCCCCAAGACCTTCCATACTCCTTCATACTGAGCAGCAAAACTTTAATATTTGCCATAGTTTTAAGAGTACTCTGATTGGCTGGGTGTGGTGGCCCATCCCTTTAATCCCAGTACTAGGGAGGCAGAGGCTGGCAGATCTCTGTGAGTTCAAGGCTAGTCTGATCTATATAACAAGTCCCAGTACAGCCAGGACTATATAGGGACCCTATCTCAAAAAAAGCAAAAACAAACAAACAAAACAACAGCAACAATAAAAAGGAGTGTTCTGGTCAGTAGTGGGCCACTACAGTGAAACAGTAGTGGGATTGGAGGCAAAGAAATGGGGAGTGTATTCGAACAAAGCTCTTTGTGTGTGTGAGTGCTATCATCATAGGATAAAAAGTGCTCTGGCCACCCAGCATCTATATGATCAGTTAGTATCCAGGCCTCGACAGAGAGTTAAGCACCTTTTTTAAATTCCTTGTGCACTGGACGGATGAAGGCAGTAAACTTCATCTAGCACTGGTCCAATGACATCCTACTGATCAGTTGTGTCTGGAAGGTTAGCTAGCCTCATTTAAGAGACAAATACCACAGGATTCTGCTCTTTTAACAAGTTCTGTATTCTCACCTGGGATGATTGGTTTATTGACACACCCAGTCTCCTAACTGACACAGACTGAGCCTCTGTGTACATACTGGGCACAATAGTTAAGGTGCATGTCTTAAAATTACAGAGTGACTATGCCTTATCTGAAATACTTGTGCCCACTGGTGTTTCATATTGGATCTTTTTTTGTACTGAAGAGTATGCTTGTAGATTTGACTGTTGACTGGCTGAACTCTCCAGCCCAGTAGGAAAAATTAATTTCAAACTGAAAAACTTCTGTTTTTCAACACTATCTTAAAGAGATTCAGACTGTGAAACATTTCAGATTATAGATTTTTAGATTAGGAATATTTCATCTTTCCAAGGCAAATGGGTGGGGGGATGCTAAAGATATAGGATTTGTAATGGTCCAGAGTCAGCAAAATGTTGCCTGTAGGCCCAATCCTGCCAACTACCTGTAGTTGTATGAGCCATGAACTACAAATAGTATCTATGTTTTTAAGTGATTGGGGTGGGGCAAATAAAGAATAGCTCTCAAGACACATATAAGAATGGTGGGAAAGGGGTTGGAGAGATTGCTCAGCAGCTAAGAGTACTGGCTGCTCGTCTAGAAGACCCAGGTTCAATTCCCAGCACCTGGCAGCTCACAACTGTCTGTAACTCCAGTTCCTGAGAATCCAACACCCTCACACAAACATGTAGGCAAAACACCAATGCACATAAGATAAAAATAAATATATAAAAAATGCTGAATGGTGTGAAGCCATCTATTAAAGGAAGAACAAATGAAAGAGGAGGAAGAAGAGGAGGAGGAGGAAGAGAAGGAAGAGGAGGAGGAGGAAGAGAAGGAAGAGGAGGAGGAGGAAGAGAAGGAAAAGGAGGAGGAGGAGGAAAAGGAAGAGGAGGAGGAGGAGGAGGAAAAGGAAGAGGAGGAGGAGGAGGAAAAGGAAGAGGAGGAGGAGGAGGAGGAGGAGGAGGAGGGACTGGGAAGATGATTTAGCCAGGAAAATGCTTGCCACACAAGCAGGATAAGCTGAGTTCGGATCCTCCAGGACCCATGTAGAGAGCCATATGTGGATGGACCTGTGATTCTGGTGCTGTGGAGGTAGACACAGGAAGATCCCTGGGGCTCACTAGCCAGCTAGTCTAGCCAATCAGTGAGCTGAACCTCTACTGAAATGTTGCTGACCTCTGACCTAGACCTTGGAGGTTATAAAATGAGGGTCTTTCTTGCTTAGTATCATATTCCTTTCCTTGACCTTTGTATACCAAGTCTGAGTGCACCTCTGGGTAGCAGTTGCTATTATTGCTGTGTACATCAGCAAACAGCCAGGGCTGTTTTGAGCAAAGCTGTTCTGACAAAGGAAGTGAAGCAAATTTCTGTCCATTCCAGGGATGGCAGTGGAAGACCTGGTGGCAGCCAAACTAGTGTATGATTCCTGGTCATCTGAGAAGTGAAATGGAGGAGCTGTGCATTGAGCTGGACATTAAAGCTCAAAGGCTGTCTCATGATGTCTAGATCAAATGAGAGAGCCCAGTCCCCAGTGAACTGTAGTGATTACCATTCTTAAGTGCTGACATTTCTACTCATGATTGTAGTTGGATAGCTAAACCAGATAACTATTTCTTCTGTTACACAGGTAATGGCCACATTCCCTACTCTTGATCTCACTAGCTTTGTATGTCTCTGAAATAAAGCATTCCCAGTTCTTCAGTGTGTCCTTTGATAACTTCCTGTGGGATGGATATGAAAGAGTCAAATGCTCACTCAGTCCCTAGAGGAGGTAGAGCAATCTTTTCTCCACTTTAATTAAGTAGAACTTACCATAAATCTATAGTCTCTGTCTCCTGCTCTCTCTGTCTCTCTCTCTGTCTCTCTCTGCCCCTCTTCTCTCTCTCTCTCTCTCTCTCCCTCCCTCTCTCCCTCTCTGTATGGGTGTGTGTATGTGTGGTGTTCCAATGCTGGGGATCAAACCCAGAGCCTCACACATGTTAGGCAAACACTCTTCACTAAGCTACATCCCTAGTACAGCTCATGACTTTAAGGCTCACTGGGTTTTGGTGAGTTTGTACAACCAAGAACAGAATGGTCCCATTCCCTGAAGAAACCTGGTTCTCTACAGGGTCACTCCCCATCCCTTCTTCCCAGCCTCTAGTTTCTACTGCTACAGATTCACCTTTTCAATAAATTTCATATATGCAATCACATTATGTAGCTTTATGTGCCTATTTTAAATATTTAAATAAATACTGATAAGGAGATTCTTTGGCCATGGGTAGTAGAAACCACAACTTGCGGTTCACTTGAATCTAAGTAAATCAATGGTGAAAGGAATCCATTGGTTCTTTGTAACTAAGAAGCTGAGGGCCCCACAAAGAACATGTCTCCTGACCAGTAGATACAAATAAGTACCAGGAGTCCCACATTTAGGCTGTTCCTCCAGACCTGCCTGATGACCTCTCCTTATCATGTGATTTGGGGTTGGTTGTGGAGACAGTGCCTCAAGAAGTTTCTAGGGAACTAGAGGGGATCTACAATGATGATGTGTGACAGAGGCAGGCTCAGACACCAAAGCCTCTGAGTTCCTTCCTATTGGCAATTGCTTTTGTGCACATTACTGAGAACAAGTACAACTTTAGTTTTCCACAACAAAATACAGTGTTGTAAAGAATTATCCCCTAATATAACATATGTAGCAACCCAGATGCTTCTTGAATCCATTGACTGGTGAAGAATGAGTGAGTTCATCACATTTGAGTACTGTATCCTCCGTGGAGCCTCATGAAGTAACTCAGACGTGATGGGAAATCAGCTGGGCATGAATAACTGTTTCAATAGTATGCACAATGGTAAACTCTACCTGGTAGCAGTCTGGCTACAAAATTCCAACAAAACTTAGCTGTTGGTTGGAAGTGGTTTCAATTTGAGCTTACCTTTTAAAAACTGTCAGCATAAAAACTGTCAGCATAAAAAAAATTGCTGGCATAATTTTGGAAAGAAGAACTTTATCTATTCCTGGTGGGAATGTAAACTATGGAAACCAGTATGGCAGCCCTCCAAAAACTAAAAACAAAACTATCATGTGACCCAGATATCCCATTCAACATATCACACAGACCTGCACATCCATATTTACTGCTGCACTGTTCACAATAGCCAGGAAATGGGACCAGCCTAGGTGTCCATCAACAGATATATGGAAAAAGAACGTGTAGTGCATTACACAGTGGAATTTTATTCAACTACAGAACGTGAAATTAAGACCTTGTCAGGAATGAAAGAATGTTAAGCAGAATAAGCCTCACTCAGAAAGACTAATATCCCATGTTTTATTCTCATACGCAGAATCTAGATTTAAGTGTGTGTAAGTGAGAGAGAGGGGGGGCGGGATTAAAACAGAAGGGGGTCTGTGAGAAGAGAAAGTTTAAAGAGAGTGAACAGAGGATAATGGAATGTGTGTGTGTGTGACTATTATACACACTTACACATTAATATATATTGTACAGTGTAAAAATATGTATATATGTACATATATAATGTGTGACTATTGTGTAGTTATTTACTCTAAATTGCTATTACCTGTTGGAGAAAAGAGGGAGACGCAGAAGACTCAAGAAGCTACAGAGAACTTTCCAGGCTCAAGAAGCTTATAAAAGTTTTAAGATTCACAAGACCTCTCCCAAGGTTGTGAAAGCAGCAGAGAGCTGCTGGGAAGAGAAGGTTCTCTTTGGTGGAGCTGCCTACAACTTAGGCAGGGAGCTCCCGGGATGCACCTTTGTGACTCATCATTCTGGCTTAGAGTGGGCTTTTCGCTGATGCAGTTACCTTTGAGATGCCCATACTTCTGTTAAGCAACTCCAAAAGCTCTGTGATTTTGAGCTAGACTTCGGTGGAACCGTTTCTTTGGTTTGTCATTGGTGCCCTATCTGGGTGAACAGACATTTGTTCATAATTGAGAAATGTTTGTTTCATCACCTTTGCACCATGGTTACTTGGTCTCAGTGCTTTGGGCCTGTGGCACGGTGATCCATTAGAAGCATGTAGCAGAGGAAACCTGTTCACTTCAAGGTGACTAGAAAGCAAAGGGGGGCATCAGGAATCCCAATACTTCTTCATGGGCATGCTCCAATGGTCTAACTTCCTTCTGCTAAGACCTGTCTGGAGGAGGAGGACGTCCATCTCCTCCCAGTAGCTCCACAGGCAGATGACCAGGCCATTAGCATGCAGGTCTTTGGGCTACATCTAAGATCTGAAGTGTAACACCCACCCACCCAGACAGCAGCACTGTGGATACACACTATCAGTGAAGGCTTGCCTAGCAAGCATGGATGTAAAATTGACTTTTGCCATCTATAGCTTTTCTCTCCTTTTTTAAATCTCAGAAGGTACCCAACCCTTAGAAAATGTGTGAAAACACAGGCATCGTGTTTTTCTGAATCCTTCTTGCTCCCCCTTCACTGTCCCCTTGTTTACACACCACACTTGTCAGTCGGGGCTGCCGTCACAAAACACTGCAGACAGGGCGGCTCAAACAACAGAGATTTATTTCTCCAATCTCAGGAGGCTGAAAGTCCAAAACATTGTCAAGTTTGATTTCTCCGGGGGCCTCTGTGACTGGTTGACAGCTGCCTTCCTGCGGTTAGGTTTTCTCCATATGTGAGCACATCCTTGGTGTCACTTCCTCTTCCTGTAAGTCGCATGGAATTAAGAGCCCACACTTACAGCCTCATTTGACCTTAATCATCTCTTTAATGTATTATCTCCATAAACACTCGCTGAGGTGTTAGGGCTTCCACACACGAACTTTAGAAATTCAGTCCACAGCAGGCACCCCACATTTACTTTCTGCCACCCCCTACCAGCCACACTGTCCTGCTGCTCAGACAGGAATTCTATAAACCCATCCCCGCTGCTTGTAAACATCTGATAAAGGATTAGATGCATTTAGGTTGGGCTTCGAGCTTCAGACCATTGAGAGCCTTTGCTCTACACAGAAGGCAAAGTGATGGAGAGAAACATTTTCTTGTTTTGAGGTCTCTTAGATTTTCTTGCTGATAGTTTACTTGGATACAGAGTATACAGAGTCTGGGCCTTTGTTTTGGGGATCCTTTCTAAAACCCTAACACCTATAGTCAGGGGTCTGTCATTGGACAGAGATCAGGTACAGCATGCTTTCTGTGATGCTTCCAGGGGACCACAGCATGACCCCTGTGCTCAGGTCACCCTGTTAATCAATGCCCTCCATCAGAGGCTAGTGTCCACTAGCTGCCCAGGCTGTTGGAGCACCTGCTTCCTTTTGTCTATGGCATTAAGGACTTTCTTTCTGGGGCCCAGCTGCATATGGATATTCTGGAGGTCCTCATCCGAGCAAAGCAGCAGAGCTTCCAGATCAATCTGCTCTCTCGTGAAAATGGGAAGGAACTCCTCCAGGTGCTGAGACTGCAAGAACACTTCGAGTGGAGTGGCATCGGCCACATCTTCCTCCCATTCTACTTCTTCATCCCAAGGAAGATCCCCTGTGATGCTATTTGCCTCTCCCTCGTCGTCCTCCTCTTCATCTGCTTCTGCCGCTTCTTGTCTTTGGAACAACTCACTGGGCATTTTCAACCCTAACTCCCTCTTGCTGTCCGAGATGTCCTCAAGGTGGCCTCTGTTCCTCCTGAAAACAATGCTCCCTAGACCTGGACGTTTGAGAATAGACTCGTGTTGCACATCGCTGGCTTCCTCTGCTGAGAAACGAATCTTCTCTTTGAAATCCTCTGGAAATGAGTCTTCCTCCTCCTCTCTGAACACTTCCATCACGTGCCTCTGCCCGTTTCTGCCTTCTTTCCCCACCTGCTCAGCTGTATCTTTGTTCTTCTTAAACTTTATCTTGAAGGTGTCTTTAATGCCTTTAGACAGCGACCCAAATCCACCAGCAGAAGTGTTTGAAATGGACGACCTGGAGAAGGTGCCATGGGAAGAAGAAAGAGTCCCAGAATCCTCCTTGCTATAGGTACGCGCCATCTTGTTTTGGTGCTTCTCCTGAAGTCTTTCGCATTCTTTCATCTGCCTCCTGGCATTCTTCAGAGCCTGCTCCTTTAGTCTGGTGACCTTCTTGGGGTTCATAGAGTTCTGTATGGTGGCGGCCTTATCCAGGAGAGCAACACATTCTTCCTGCTCCCTGCTGGCAGCAGCATCCAGTGGAGACTTTAAGTCATTATCCAGGGCAAAGATGTTGGCACCAAAGTTGACTAGGAATGAGATGCAGTGGGTGTGGCCATTGGAGGCTGCATAATGCAGAGGAGTATTTCCCCAGATGTCACACTTGTCAGGGTCACCACTAGAAGAGAAAATGTAAATTATTTTTCACTGAGGTCTATATGAGAAGACCTTTATGAGGTCTATAAAGAAAAACAAAAACAACCAACAAAATCCATGTTTATCCTGCCTTGACGTTGACATATGATGGCTGCTGAGCCTAGCTCCGTCACAGCCAGATACTAGATGGCCAGAAATAGGAAGAGTCCCGCCCCCTGGAATGCTTTTCTTTTAGAAGCAGGAAAAGCTTCCTAAAAAACTTCCTAGCAGAGTCACTTTCATATCACATTAGCCAGAGTTGGGTCACATGATTAAAAGAAAGGAAATATAGTACCATGCCTAATTCCAATTGAGCTCAATGAGAAGTTTCCTTGAAGCCAAGAATAATATCATCCAATAGCACACTGGTAAATGGTTAACAGGGGGCTCATTCATGGAAAAAAAATCAAAGCCCTGATTTATAGCATGTACTATGGTATAAGTCTACCCACCATGAACATTTTCATGTTACCATATCACTTCACTGGATGCAGAAATTGGAGGCATATGCAATATTCTTTTGTAAATATTGCAAGTATGCAAAACATAGAATAGAATGCTGTTTAATTTCCACCATATCAATATAATTGACATGTGTAACTTCAGAGCACACACCAAAAAAAAGGTGAAATGACTATGAAGGGATGAATTTCAAGTGCTACGTTTTAATAAAATGTGTTCAATTGTAAATTTATATAATTTCAATAATTTCTGTGTTTAGTTGGCTTTCAGTTGTCCTGACAACTTAGCAGTACCGAGGACTTGGAGAAAGCTGATTCTAGCCAACACTTCAGCCCTACCATGAGTCAAATGTAGAAAACTAAACAAACAAAAATCAACTAGAAAAAAAGGAGCTTCTGTTTCCTGTGAGGCCTTAAGATACAAGTACAGACCCTACAGAAGGACAGGAGGAGGTGAATTGAAAAAGCTTTCACCACTGCTGGTGGGAAGGCTAAAACAGAAATAGAAAGGATCCACACCCTTGCAAAGCATGAGACTGTACCACACCACTTCTACTTGGAATAGTTTTTCGACCCAAACATACAGTCGGTAGCACCAACAGAGATCGCCTATGGTTTTATTGAAATACAAAATTTGGAGTACAACCCAGACTTACTGAATCAAAATCCTTAGCTTCACAAGATCTTCAGGTGATTCACAGGGTCCCTATGTTAATGTGGCACAACCAGAATCCTGTAATTTGATGACTCAGACTTTGGTCTCCTCCCTGGGAACCCCCGATTGCCTCACTTATGAACCAACCATCATCCCAGAAGACTTCTGGAGGGTGCAATTGTTTTGAACAATGGCAACAGGTAATACACTTTCATTTTTATTTTTGCAGTGCTGAAGGTAGAACCCAGGGCCTCACATGTGCCTGCAAGTATTCTACCATAGAGCTATGCACGCAGCCCAAAAGGCAGCATCCCTTGGATCAGGCCTGTCTTGATGTTTAACCGTCTGTGTCATAATAAAAATCTTCCATGAATATAACCCAACCTGTCCACTTAACCAGCCACAAGTCTTCTATCCTAACTGGTCACTGAGAATAATAATACTGCCTCTGATAGAGTTTTTGTGTGAATTTAAACACATATATAACATAGGACAGTGCTTGGTGAACTGTGCATATTCAATATACATTATCATAATTTTTCTTGTCTCCATACTCATATATTATCTTTTCTCATGGCCATTTGGTAAATTTCTACCACTACAATGCTCTTGTAGGGCCTATGTGTGGGTATATACACCGCAGTGTATATACGGAGGTCGGAATTGACTTGCAGGAGTCAATTCTCTCCTTTCACCATGTGGGACCCAGGGCTCAATCTAAGGTCATCAGGTTTAACAGCAAATGGCATTACCCATTGAGCCATCTCACCAGCCACTTATTTATTTCTTTGTTTCTGAGGCAGCATCTTACTGTATATCTTAGACTGGCTGGACCAATGTCGCCTAAGCTAGCCTCAAATTCACACTGATCCTCGTGCAGCAGCTTCCCAACTACCAGGATCACAGGTACAAACCACTACATCAGCCTTGTTCTTGCAGTTAAGTTCTTACCGTGCTATTTCGTTTATGAAGTAGTGATGTTTTATCTACCCAGTTAGTTAATTTTCCCCAAGAGGGCAAAGCCTGCATTTTTCCCCTCTGTCTATCATCTGTAGCAGAAATCTCAAAGTCGGCCCAAAGAAGACACACAAGAGATGTCAATAACTGGCAGAAGCCATGTTTGTTGTCTCAGCAAAGACTAAGACAAGCTCAAGCGACTAGAGCTGCGGCAGTGGGGCTGCCCTGGCCACGCCCTAACACAGCGCCGACAGTGTTAGCACATCCATTTTTCAATGGAGGCTGAACTCCAGAATTCCATTGAATTTTTTTTAAATGTTGGCTCAATTTTAAAAGAAAAACACAAAGAAATCCAAGAAAGGCCCATCTGTGGACCGGATCCAGCCACAGGCTGGCCGCCTGCTTCACACAGAGAACAGCGTGAGTAACAGACAAGGGTGGGTGATATCACAGGACATATTTGGGGAGCCCAGAGTCCACATCAGTGTGACCGGATAGCATGGGGTTATGGGTAAGGGATGAGAAATGGAAGGAAGGAAAACGAAACTGAATCTAAGGAAAGCAAGTGTTAAATAAAGCCATTTTTCAGCAGTCTCCGTTAAGAGGTCCAGTTAGCCTAATTTAATTATTTTGGATCAAAGGAGAACACTCCCCCACTGCCTTGGCACAGTCAAATCTTTGGGGAGCACAGCTCCTCATCCCCAAACATGTGGTTTCACTTTTATTTACTTAACTGAATACCATATTCAAAGGACCCCTTGAGTACCCTAGACATCAAAGTAGGGCTGGAAAACAGCCAAGATGGGACTGTAACATAAACAAAAACACACTGATTTAATTTGCCTGAATTATCCTTGGGTTGGATAATCTAGAGAAGAAAGTACTAGGCAGGGTGGATTGTGGAGGGGAGTAACAGTGTATTAAGAAGCTGGGTTAGATCCCTTCACTGAAGTATATGTACTTTAGGCAGAATGGAGTGAATTTTACCATCTCAGTGGGATGCAAAAGAAAAGAGGAAAACCTTAGATGGGGCAGAAGTGGAAGTGGAAGTCTTTAGAGAAAATTTCAATCCATGGAAAATCCAAGATTTCCCTAGGGCCATAAGGACAACTTTCCAGTTGATATAAAAAATTATTATTATCAAGCTTCATGAAGTCTATCTAAATCTATTCTACTCTCCCCTGCCTTTCTCTGTTTGTAAGGAGTCTTTCTATGAAACTAAGGCTGGCTTTCAACTTTTCAACTTTCAATTTTCAACTGGCAATCCTCCTGCCTCAGTCTCCTGACTTCCAGGATTACAGGTATGCTCCACTATGCGTGACCCACATTTCTCCCCATGTGTGTGTGTGCATGTGTGCATGATCCACCACATACACGTGGAGAGCAGAGAGGTTAACATGCCTTCCTCAACTGCTTCTCCATTTTTATTCTTTCTGAAATAAGATCACTAGAGCTCACCAATTGGTTAGGCTGAGCCGGCGAGCCTGAGATCCTCCTGTCCTGCCTCTCCAGTGCTGGGACAGCAAATCCTGTTGCTAAACCCAGTTTTCTGGCTCACATTTCTAATAGAACCACTGCATGTACCTGCAAAGCCATCCAGAAACTGGCCCCCTTTGTTGGATGGACTGACTCTAATGCCAATATGCTATGGATTCTCTGGGATAGATTCAGGCTACTGTTGATATTTTTCCCCAAAGAGAAACTCTCTGAAGCAATTTTAAAATAAGCCATATTTTGCCCTTGATTTTTAGTAAGCAGTAATTTTGAGCAATAATTTTTAAAGCGAGCTTGTTATTGTTGCTAAGTGGGTAATTTGCTTAAATTACAACACTCTAGGCATCTGTTCCACTCCAATTTCTTCTTTTGAAGCTGATTTTAAATATGTGTAAGGATCTCCTCAGAACAATAATTCCATCAAAAACGTTTTTCTATATAAGAAAGAATTATTTGGACTCATAATAATGAAGGAAATGCCAATTAAAACCACACACTGCTAGTGTTTGCCTATCGAACAGGAAATGGTTGAAAAATATCAGTTGTTTGGTTTTAGGGGAATCACAGGGAAGGGCCGTGCTGGGAGAAGCCTAATGTGGCTCAGATTGCTCAGCAGGATACACATCAAAAGACTAACAGCAGGGCAACCCCGGAACCCACCGAGGAACTTATCCCAAGAAAATGTGAGGCCTTGGACAAAGCTAGATGAGCAAGCTTGCTCCTTTCAACTCTCCTTACTACAGCCAACAAGACACAGTTAAACCTTCTTCACTGACAAAACAAAAATTGAGAAGGAATTAAGTGTCAGAAATCGGCAACTAATCAATTAAATTACAGAATCAATTTGCCGGCACCAGTGAGTGAATGAGGAAATGTATGTATTTGGACAATGGAATGCGAGTTTGCTTAAAGACTAAGGCAATCCTGCATTTGGAAACATGGATGAGCCTGGAGTTTATTTGTTATGTTCAATTAAATAAGCTTGCCACAAGAAAGACAAAATGCCTCATAATTTCACTTAAATGTGGACTCTAAACAATTAGGGGCCTACAGAAGTCTCTTGAGTAGAACAGCTGTTGGGGGTGGGGAGAGAAGTGGGGAGATGAAAGTCTAAGGATGCAAACGTTCACTAAGAGCAAAACGTTCAGTTTGCTCTATAACGTGGCGACAATACGGAAAACAGTACATTACATATTTGAAAGTTATTAAGAGGATATATATTTAAGTACTCTCAGCACCAAAATGATAATTATGCAAGATGCTTGATCCATTTCATTCTGAAATGTAGATGTATTTAAAATACCATACTGTATATCATAAATAGATGCAAGGCTTTGGAGACAGGTACTTGCTATGAAGTCCAGGCTAGCACAGGCTCAGCACTTAGGGTGCTGGAAATAGAGATATACACTATCATAATGCCTGGCTGTGCAATATTTATTTGTTAATTAAAAATAAATAAATAATGATAAAGCCACACAATAGAGTGTCATGGAAAACAGTGGTATGCATATCAATATTTAAGTGTGAATTGTTAATAATATACTGTTAGCTTATCATGTATGATTTGTATGGTTGCCTTTTTTTAAAGAAAAAAAATGCACTTGTGCATGTGAGCAAAAGAAAAATTTGGAAGATCTTATTTATTAGCCGGTATTTTGGAATGTCTTGGAATGACTTTGAAGTTAGAATTATACAGCAGAGGTCAACAGACTTAGATACATTTACATATATTATATATCCATGTATTCAAAAAGTATATATACTATGTATGCATATATTTATATTTGTATTTATACTTAAAGTAGCAATTGTTAAAATGTGAATTGCAAACATACTTGCAATATTATGACAAAGAGTTGATTTTATGACAAAAGTTGATATTAACTTTAGTTAAGCATTTTGAAGGCTGTGGAGATGGGTTAGTGGGTAAAGTGCTTGCTGTACAAGCATAAGGCCCTAAGTTCAGATCCCCAGAATTCACATGAAGCCAGATTCTTTTTTTTCTTTAAGAAATATCTATTTTATTCATATGAGTGCTCTATCTTCATGTGTACCTGCACACCAGAAGAGGGCATCTGATCCCGTTATAGATGGATATGAGCCAGCATGTGGTTGCTGGGAATTGAACTCAGGACCTCTGGAAGAACAGTCAGTGTTCTTAACCACTGAGTCATCTCTCCAGCCCCTTGAAGGGAGATTCTAATGCCAGCACTCTGGCAAGATGGGAGGCAGAGACAGGAAGCCCATGGGCCAGCTAGCCTGTAAGCGACCTGGCCTCAAACATGGTAGAAAGTGAGGACTGACACCCAAGGCTGCCCTCTGATCTCCACATATGCACTGTGGCATGCTGACATCATCACACACCCTCACATGCACACACACACACACACACACACACACACACACACACACAGAGAGAGAGAGAGAGAGAGAGAGAGTTCTGAAAATCAATGCTATAAATCAATGTTGAAGAGCCCATTAGGGCAGGGTTACAGATACAAAGTTGGAAATGCAATGGCTGCTCAACATTGGCTTTTCAACCTCCCCAGGAACCCTGCTTTTCACTTGTGAAAGGAATTCCTTACCAAGAAAGGGAATTTTCCTTTTTTGGTTTGTTTGTTTATCCCTTCATCTGTCTCTTCCACTATATGAGGACTCTACCTTTCTCCCCTCCAGAGGTGGCAGCAAGAAGGAGCTCAGGTCTCTCTCGAACTGAATTTCTTGCCACCCTGATCTTGGACTTCCTGGGTGCTCTTAGAGCTATGAGTTCTGTTCTCTAGAAATTACCTTGCCTGAAGTATTCTGTTACCATAGCACAAGTGGACTAAGATGGATGCCAACTGATTCAAAAACTTCACTTCTGAGAATTTACACTTAAAAAAAAAAAAAAAAAGCGTGGACAGAGATTTATGTAGAACAACCAACACAATACTGCAAATCAGAAACAAAAGAAACAAATTATATATCCAACAGGAGGATAACCAAGAAATAAATTTGCTGATTATAATACTAAGGTGTCTTTGTAAATTAAATTGAGGAAGCGTGTTAGATACTTCATTGCTGTAACAAAATAACTAAGACATTGATTCAAAAGAAGAGAGATTTATCTTAAGCTTTCAGAAGATTCAGTGTAGACTGTGGGCATACTCTTTCTGACATGTCTCCCAATTCAATGAGGTGTTAATATCTACAATCTGTCTAGTCTAAACATGGATGTTAACCCTCCTCTTCCCTTATTTGCCCACATCCAACCACTATCTAGTCTGCATCCAAACTGTCACTCAGTATCCCTGTGTCTACCCATACCCACTGTCACCTTGTTAGTTTGGTTCACCTTGAATGTGTCTGGACATTCTCTGTGACCACTGTACAATCACTGGAACAATATTTGAAAAACATAAATCTACCTGATGGCTCCTTTATAACTAGAAGCCATAGTTTCTTGGCCCTGGAGATGAGACACAAGCCCTTAACAGGGTTCTCAAGGCTCCTCATTGTCTGGTTTTATCACTTAGGCCTGCCCATCCCTGTACAAGTCATGTCCAGCCAAACTCAATGTCTTCTGTCCTTCAAGTGAATAATGCTTTGTCTTAGGGGAAAAACACTTCCTCTGGTCTTTGATCAGCTCCTTGTCTTTCTAATACCAGCCCAACTTCCTCTCTGAAACAGCCTTTGTAAAGTCAACCATAAATTTGCTTGTCTTTCCCTCTCAAATTTGACTGCCACACAGGAACTGATCAACATTTTGTTGATCAGTACCCTCTGGACAGCACCAAAATTGAAAGGAAAAAAGAATCCGAGGAGGAGGAAGAAGAAAGAGAAGGGGGAAGAAGGGAAAGAGGAGGAGGAGGAGGAGGAAGAGGAGGAAAGGAGGAGGTGGAGGAGGAGGAGAGGACTGTCACCTAACAGATGAATGGACTCCCTTGGCTCCCTTACTCCTCTCCTCTTCCTCTTCCTCTTCCACCATCTCACTCCCTCAGACTCATCTCTTGCTCTGTCTCTCCCCTTCTTCAGTCATAGCTGCCAACTCTGCCTGGCCCTCTGGTAATGGGCAGGACAAACAGAATAGAAGAGCCAGCAAAGACTTGAATAAAATTTTAAGAGGTGGGGTGTGTGTGCCTGTCTTAGCTCCCTCACCCCGTCTCCTCTCTCTGTCTCTGTCTCTGTCTCTCTCTCTCTCATGGGGGGGCAGAAAGAAAGCTAATAAAGTGAACATGGACTGAAGATCCCTTTTATAGCTTGTAAAGGCAGAAATTCCATTCAAGTCAAGAATCAGGGGTTCACACCAAAACTGAGTGCTCATAAAATATAAATTTTAGTGGCCCAATTGGAAAAGTAAAATAAGAACATGTCCTAACCAAGGAGGATGACTGAACAGAGCAGAATGATGACCTCTTTTTAAAGAGCCAACCATTTGAATTCCACAGAAATGGTTTTCAGTGCATAGAATTACAATGACCCACCCACCCTCTGGCTGAGTGACATCCAGGGGGCTGTTCTTACAGGGAATGAAGACATGCCTACTTAGTTTTGTCTCTTTCTTGAAAAGCCAACTACTTAGCCTAGAAAGAGGCAAAACATCTACACGGGCTCCCCCCCTCTTGCTGCTGCTGTGGAGCTCTCCCACCCATAGTGCCCTGACAGCAATCACTCACCCTCTGCTGCAGATTATTTCTAGGGCCTCAAGGTTGCCATGGTAGGCTGCCAGGAGAGTGGGTGTCATGCCATCTTCATCCGAGAGATTCAGATCCCGCTTGGTGGCCTCCTTCAGAAGTTCCAGGTAGCTGTCACTCGCTGCTTGGTGATATCGGGTAGACATTTTTCTTCACCAGAGCTTGGGCAGGTGTCTTTGTGGAGATAGTGCTGGCAGTGCAGCCTTCTAATAGGGTTGGTTAATCAGTGACAGGGACCATCACCCCAGGCCAAAGCTCATTCCAACTTCGCTCGTTGGAAGGCAGCCAGGAAGGCCTACCAGCCCTGGACTTGGACCTTTCCTTTCGGGACCAGCCATGACAGTGAACACTGAGGCCTGTCGTGTCTGTCATGAGTGTGATCAAGAACATTTAATCTTTACTGTGTCCATTAACAAGTGTCAGATATGATACTGGTCACCCAGGCACAGAATGTGGAGAGCAGTCTCAAAACCCTCAGAATTATTTAAGTCCATTGGTGTGGGAGGAGGGCTGTTTTAGTAGATTTTTAGAGATATAATCTGTACAACTTGAAATTTAGCCATCTCACTATAAATTGAATGGTTTGAGTAAATTAACAAAGGTAAAAGCTTTACCATAATGTGGAAGGAAGGCTGATTGACAGGCCAGAAAACAAACAGGTGGCTATGCAGGAATTTCCACAATAGAAGCCCGGTCTAGAAAATGTCACAACAAGGAAACAGAGTACCTTCTGGCTTTAGAATGAAGTAACTGAGGAAGGCCGATCTAAACTAACAAACCACAGGCTGCAGTGTATAAACCCATGGCCCCTGGGAATCAAATGTCAACCAATCAGGACTGCCCTTGCTTGAATGATGGTGATTGCTGTAGGTCACTCTAACAATAGAGGGCGTCTTTAACGTCTCCCACTCCCATATTCTAGTATTTTGTAAAGCTGATCTTTTTGTTGATGCTGCCACTGTCTGTCTATGGAGAACTTGCAGCGTATTTAACACATTCGTGTTTTGCTAGTCCTGCCAAACTTGTAAATCAAACACCCAATTGCCAATTGCCCTCTTATAACTCAGCTTTGCAATATTTTCTCCACATTAAAAACATCATGAGCCTATAATGCTGGAACCGGTACTGATTCACTCTCATACGCTAAATAAACAAACAAATGTAAAGACCAAACTTTTAAAAGATATCTCTTGTGTTTATTAGCAATAAATTCCTACTCCCAACCCTAGAAGACCATGAATCAATTTTCTCTATACAGAGTTGCATCTGTGAGCATTTCATATCAATGGAATCCTGCACTACATAGTTTTGGGGGCCTTTATTTAAAGGGAATATGCTTTAAAGTTCATGCTTTTTATTGCTGAATAATATTCTACTATACCAGCATATCGAATATCTTTTATCCATTTAATACTTGTACTTGTTGAACATTTAGGTTGCTTCCGTTTGGTAGGGGTAGAAAATGTGAAGAAAAGAAGAAGAAATTTTTCGCATACACATCTCTGTGTAAACATAGTTTTGTATTTTTTAGGTATATAGAAAGGCATGGAGCTTCTGGGTTTTATAGTATTTCTTTTAAGGAATTGCCAAACTGAACTTGTAGTGTTTTACAGAAAATTAAGAGAACTATGGTTGACTGACAGTGTTCATTTCAGAACAGCCAGCAGAGAGGATTTCATAAAGAAGTGATAAATGTCTTGGGTGATAGACACATGTTTTGATCATTGTATACAAGCATTAAAACTTCACACTACAAACAAAAAATGTACTATAGACTCACCATATTAGAAAGTATGTGTGTGTGTGTGTGTGTCTGTGTATTGAGGTAGAGATTTGGCTTAGCAGATAAAGTACTTGCCTCACAAACACAAGGATCTGAGTTTGAAACCCCAGAACTCACCTAAAAAGCCAGTCACAGAAGCACCTGTCTATTATCCCAGCTCTTACTTCAAGATGGTGGTAGAAACAGGAGGATCCCTGGAAACTTCCAGGCCAACTAGCCTGGAGCATGCAGAAGTGGATAGGAGGAGACTCTGCCTCAAACAAGAAGCAAGGACTGACACCTAAGGTTGTCCTTTGACACCACACATGTGCTAGAACACTTGCATACTCATGTGCACACACAAAAACATGCATGCACATAGTCTCTCTCACACACACAGAAGTCACTGGTTTATAAAGTGGCTGGACCATTTTGTACCATAGGAGGGTATTACACAGGAGGGTTCCAATTTCTCCAGATCCTTGTCAGCTCTCATTATAGCTCTTGTTTTTCTCATGAGTATCTTAGTGGGTGTGAAATGGCAATACTGTGGCTTTAATTTGCATCTTCCCATCTTTCAAGCACCTTTCAAGTGCTTTTCAGCCATTCTATATCTGGTATTCAAATCTTTTCCCCAAGTTTTCACTGGGTTGTCCTATTATCAATGGATTGCAAAAATCCTTTATAAATTCTATATAAAAGTCCTCAGTTAACTATCTGGAACAGAATAAAAGGGGAAACAGATCAAAATTTATAAGATGGGAGTTGAAGCAGAATTTTGGAGAATGTGTGTGGTTTTACAACACTTGAATTTGTCTGTAATCAACCTAAAATTGACTCAAATTCATCAGTTACAAGACTCAACCATATTTCATATTAATAGACAAAGCTAAGACATAAAATTGTCAAAAAGACTGAAAGGAAGAATTATATCAAGCAAATACTAGTAAAAAAAAAATTGTATAGTTAAACTCATGTCAAATAAACAAAGAAGCCAAAAATTTTGTACAGATGAGGGGTGATATTAATGTGGGAAAGAAAGTTAATTTAAAATAATAGTTTTGATCTTTTGTATTTATATATATATATATATATACACACACACACACACACACTGTGATGGTTTGAATGAGATTTTCCTCATGAGCCTCAGACATTGGTCCCCAGTGGTGGCTGTTTGGGCAGTGTTAGAAGATGTTGCCTTGTTGAGGATAGTATGTCACTGGGGCGGGGGAGGACAGGCACTCCTGAGGTTTCGAAAGACTCGCACCATTTACCATTTCGAGTTACCCTCCCATTTGTGGTTCAAGATGTGAACTCTCAGCTGTTGCTCTAGCCATCTGCCACCTCTACTCTGTCATCATGGACTCTAACCTTCTGGAACTATAAGACCAGAATAAACTCTTCTATAAATTGTCTTGGTGAAGGTGTTTTATCATAGAAATAAAAAAAATAACTAAACAGTCAATAACAAAGATTGTGGAGTTGGCACAGCAAGTAGAAGCTCTTGCTGCTAAGCCCGAAGACCTGAGTTTATTCCTGGGACTCACATGAGGGAAAGAACCAACTCCTGAAAGTTGTCCTCTGACCATCACACACAGCATGGAACATGCACATCCATACACAAATAAACAAAGAAACAAGTGTACTATGTACCTAATAACACAGCCTCCAAATAGGAAGGGGAATTAGGCAGAATTTAAAAAGAAAAAAATATAACCATAGTGAAATTTCTAATATGGCAATAAATATTAATGATGATATAAAAGATTTTAATGTAATTACCAAGTTTTATCCAATAATTACATATAGGATCTTGTACCCAATAAAATACCTGGATCTTTATATACACACACACACACACACACACAGGGGGTGGTGATATTTATAAAATAAAAATTGATCAAGCAAAATGTTTTATAAATACATGTTGTCCGAAGACACAAGTAGGCATATATATATAGACATATATAGTCCCTTGTTTTAAAAACATACCATTTATCATTTCCCTCTCTTTCACACACTGTATTTTCCCACACTGTTAAAAAAAAATGACTTCACTAAACTGATGTGAAGATGGTCTGTATTTGAAGGCAGCAATTGTGTATTCTGCTTAAATCTTTTATTGCAAGAGAATCTGTTTGCCTGCTCTGCAAGAGTGCACAGCTTCCATCCACAGGCTCTTACAGCAATAACTGCTCCAACAGTCACTAGAGTGTGTCCATTTTCCCATTTCTTTGTAAACAGCAGTGGAAACTGTACAAGCGACCTAAAGGGCAGCATTATTCATCTATAAGAAACATATTTTATTTTAAGAGGGGAGGGAGAGAGGAAGACGGAGGGGGTTTCAAATCAGTTTCAAAGATAACTGATTTAGAGAAAAGGGAAAAAGAAAGGTCAGATTGTTCTTCAATTCCATTTCACATGAACCTCTCTAATTCAGACACAATCGCATTCGTTAGTGCACTGTATCATAGAAAAAATATAACTAGAGAAAAGTCTTCTTAAAAATGAGTTATTTATAATACAGTCTTAAGCATCAATCTTCCAAGAGTTGGCTGTCAGAAGGTAATGCTAATAATGAAGAAGGAAATGAAGAGGATACAGATGAGAATGAAGGCAGAATGAAGAAGACAAAGCGAGGGCTGGTGAGATGGCTCAATGGGTAAAGGAGCTTGCTGCCAGTCTGATGACCTGGGTTCAATCCCTAGGACCCGCATGGTGGAAGGACAGAACTGACTCCCTCAAGTCATCCTCTGACCTCCACAAATACACCACGACATGTGCATGCACACACATACACGATACGTATTACTAAAGGAAGAAGAGGAGGATAAAGAAGAAGATGCAGAGGAGGAGGGAGAGGAGGAAGAGATGGAGAGGAGGAAGGAGGCATGAGAGGAGGAGGAAGTAATCACAGAAAAGGAAAATGGAAATGGAAGGTGAAGAGGTGAGAGGTAGGAGAGATGCTTGGCTTTCATCCTTACAACTTGAAACAAACTTACCTGTGAATGCTAAAACATCTGCACTCATGTTTTAAATGACCAAGATCATGGTACCCTCTGATACTTCCTTGGGCAAACTTCCTTGTGAGATTGGGTGGGGAATAGAGAGAAGCGGAAACAAATCTGTCTGAATCTGAAGCTCTTCCTCTTTCTCTCCCCTTGAGGTGAGACTGAGAAGGGAGGTTGGGCTCAGAGCTGGAAGACCTATGACTTTAAGTAGTAGCCATCCAGTCTCCATTTCCTTGTGAATGAAACTGGGATGTCGCTAATAATCCTATCCCCAGCAAACACTTTTACAGTAGTAAAGACAGAATGAGAACAACATACAAAATATAAAGTATGGTTTTACACATTATAAGCAGACACAGAGAGAACTATACTTTAGCAATTGGTATATTTTTTTATTCCCCAAAGAAAATAAAATCAGATAGAAAATTTTGTAGAAAAATTAAGTGAGCAAAAATTGATTAAAACAAAACAAAACAAAACAAAGAGAGACTTGCCAGGAGGTGGTGGAGCAAGCCTTTAATCCCAGCACTTGGTATGCAGAGGCAATGGATCTCCATGAGTTCAAGGCCAGCCTGGTCTACAGAGTGAGTTCCAGGACAGCCAGAGTTACCACAGGGAAACCTTGTCATGAAAAAAAAAAACAAAACAAAACAAAAAAAAAAACAGACTTACATATCATGCAGACACTAATTCCTTGGGAGGCTTTGCAACAGTGAGCAGCTGTGGATTCTGGGCACATTTGACTCTTTGTTTTGTGGAAATGCAGCATCTTTCCTGCCCCAACAGTGCACCTTAAGGCTCTGAGAATGTTGGAAAAGAGTATTTCCTACACACACAGTAGAGAGACTTGAGGATCAGACATGAGTGGCAGTGACCTCCGTTGGTCACAGCCCTCTTCTGCTTTCCTGTTGGAGCCACACCCTGTCCACACACCACTTTACACTGTAAAACCTCAGGGAACTGTCCTGCCAGCCAGTGTCCTTGTCCCCTTGCTGTCTCTGCCCTTTGTCTCCTTAACCTTCTAGGAAGGTGGCCTGCTATCCAGCATCGCTGAGTTATTTTACTTGAAAGATTTTCTACCCAGACACCATTTCATTTTGCCGACAACCAGAAGAAACAGAATTAATAGACACCCTGCCAGGCAACAAAACCTGAAAGTACAGCACCCGCCTCCCCACCCCACCCGGAGCAACCATTGGCCACTGTCAACTGTCATTGTGTTTATGCTTTAGCTGCCTTGCCCAGTGCACCAGCAGCTGCACGGCAGTGGCGGTGGGTTGTTCGGATCGGGTGTTCCACGAGGAGCCAGCATGCAAATGAAGAATTTACCTAGCCTTCTGTCTATGAAACACAGTCCTGGTGTTCCTGTGCACCGGGGCAGAGAGAAAGCAAAGACGAGTGGTATTTGGTACTTCCAATCTATTTCCAAGACAAAGCAATGCTGGCAAAGGCTGACTCAAACATCTTCATTGTTTTTGAAAACGTTTTTGTGGCTAGTTGGGAAAGAAATTAAATGGGCTGTGTGGCCCAGAAACACATATTTCCAATAACAAGTTTGGCCTCTGTATCTAAGAGATCTGGTTTCCAAGGCAGACTGAGTTTGTTCTTTGAGGCTATTCACAACTAATTACTATTCACCACTAATTACTATTCATGACTAATTAGAGAAGAAACAGGCTTTGGTGGGAAGCACATCCCTGTGAACTCAAGAGAAAGGAAGATTGTAGGAGCACACAGATTTTAATAAGATTACCCCACCTAATGAGGATCTTATGAATTGGTGGAAACAAAAACAGTAACAGAAAGTAAAGGTGATTAGAAGGGGTAACAGCAGTGCTTTCTTATATGGAAGACCTTCAAGCAAGGGCAGAAGGCATCGCCAGTGCAGCTGCTTTGTACACGAACTTAGCTTCTGAGAAACCTTAAGAAAAAGACACAGCTGATGTCTTGCCCAGAAAATGGATGGTTTTCTCTTTAGGACAGTAATAAAACTGTTTGGACTATTTGGTGTGGGATTTTCTGATTCAAAGGAGATTTCAGCATCTCTCCTTCTGATTTAAACACATACATCCCATGCCGTGAAGGTCATTGGTGATGTTTTTCATAGAAACATTGCCTTTAAAAACACAGACACAAGCAATCAAGGGGAAACATTGTCCGCGTTTTTGTTTTTTCTTCTCCAAATAAAAACACTGACGGAAAATATTTAGGTGGGTAAGTTGCCTATTGAAATTGTAATGTCCCTGAAGTATTGATTGGGCTTAATGTAGTCACATAAGTTTCAAGCTACTGAAAGCCCTATCTTTCTGCCAGAAAAAATAGAGACAGAATTGTTATTGTACCATCTGGTTTACATGAGGACTCTTTTGGCATTTCTTAAGAGCACATTTTATAAATGCCAAATCCCAGACGGCATACACTGTAACCGTGGGGAGTTTTATAAAGGCTCTGGAAAACAAATTCTTTAAAATTTGAATACTGAGTAGTCTAAGCAGGGCTATGAATTTAAATTCTAATGAATGAGTAGGCTTTGCTAGCAGGGCACATTCTCCACCTCCCCAGCCCCCTCCCACCCCTGCATGCCCCCCCTTTTCCTTATTTGTTACTCCCTCTGTGACCTGGAGATTTCAAGCAACAGAATCCTTCCATCAGTGAGGCACCTGTATAAACCAATGAATGACCTGAGTCCTCACTCAGAACTCAAACTCTAAACTTCAGGAACAATAGTTATAAACGAAAGAAAGGAAGGAAGGAAGGAAAGAAGAAGGAAGGAAGGAAGGAAGGAGGGAGGGAGGGAGGGAGGGAGGAAGGGAGAAAGAAAGAAAGAGAAGGAGGAAAGAAGGAAGGAGAAGAGAAGAGAAGAGAAGAGAAGAGAAGAGAAGAGAAGAGAAGAGAAGAGAAGAGAAGAGAAGAGAAGAGAAGAGAAGAGAAGAAGAAAGAACACAACTTTGTATTAACTGCCAAATTCATTCAAGGTGGCAGCATTTACCACAGTGGAAGTATTCCACACCCTTTAGCAGACCACCAAATACTATCCAAACCATTGAACTCTCTCAAAGCTGATAACTGGACTGGGGAAGGCAGGCAAGCTTAGTGTGAGACTGTGCTGAAGCCAAGCCAGTCTGGAGCAGTGGTAGAGAATGCAGGCTCTGAAGTCAGAGTTGATAGCCATTGGGCCCCACATTGGATTTTACCACACGCTTGAACAAATTACGTCTCTTGAAGCCTCAGTTTCCTTCTCAATAGCAAGAACAACTTTCTAGTTGTTGTTCACAAGTTTATTTCAAGTAATTACTGAATTTGTTTTTGCTAAAATACTGAGCACTATGTAGGGTATGTAGTATTGTCCATCGAAAATAAATTAATAACAGAACTACTCTCTCCATTAAACCAATCACAATCCATAGCATTTGCTACAGCATTTTTTTTCTCTCTGCGTTTTTCTTAATAACCACTTATCAAGATATAAAATAAGTAAATATCTTGCAATCACAGGGTTAGATCCCCATTTGGGGTTTTGTATTAGTTTTCCTAGGTCTACTGTAACAACAGAAAATATTTTTCTCACAGTTCTGGAGGCTAAGATCAAGGTCAACAGAATTGATTTCTTCTGAAACAGAGAAGGAGGGCTGCTCTGTGCCCCTCCCCTTGGCTTAGAGAGTCTCCTTTATGTTCTATGTATATACCTTGGTCCAAATGCCCTTGTCTCACAAGGACATCAGTCATTCATAGGATTGGGGCTCACTGTAAGACTTCATTTTAATGTAGTCACCCCTGTAAAGACTGCATCTCCAAACACAGTAGCATCCAAGATATTGGAGATGATGACTTCATCATGAACTTGGCAAGGAGAGGCGCGTTCAGCTGGTACTGGCTTTCTGTGAACCAGCTACCAAACTGAGGGTTTCATCTCAAGGAGCCTGTAGCTCCTATTCGAATTCCTACCTTGACCATCTGTGCATCAGCACCAGCACAAGACTTACGTGCTACAGGCCTTCAGAAAATGTTCTCCCTTCTAGATTCACAAGCTCGGGCAGTTTCTGAGAGCTGCTTATACCTCCCCAGCACCCGTGTAAGATTTTAGTGATTCCAGCATGGCTCACAAAACTTAACAGAGTCCAGAGAGAGAGAGGGAGAGAGAGAGAAAGAGAGAGAGACTTGGGGGGGGGGCAAGAAAGGGTCTTAAGGGAACTCAGCTGTTACTTGAATATCATAAGAAACCCTTGTGTGTGTGAGGAAAAGATGTTTTAAAGAGGATACAATTTGAGAATCAGCTTCTTTAAACAGAGAGGTGAAAGAAAGAAGCCTAGGATGGAGAAACCACGTTTCCCCAAGTGTCTGCAGGCTCCACACCAGCAAAGGGCTCGCAAGCAGCCCCGCAGTTGGGCTTGAGCACAGAGGTCAAGGTCGAGCTGTTCTGGGAGAAGCAGGATAAGGGGCTCATTCTTGGGATTTACATAATTGCAGAAGTTGCCACTGAGACTGCTTTCCCTGCACCTGGCATTAGACCTGACTGACGCTCACCACCGGGAAGCGGAAATATGAAGCAGTGACGAGAATGGGGAGCCCCAAACCCAAAACCAGAACTGAGAGAACAGAGCAGAGCCCTGCCTGTGCCTCACCCGCAGCTGTGATCATGCTGGTGTCTGTTGGATAAGTCTCTGCCTCATGTGACCAAGCAATGTGCACCTGACTCGAGTTCAGTGAAGCTGGAAGGATCTGGAAGGGGCTGCAGCTGCTAACTGGATACCTAGTGGCACGGCCACAGCAAGCGTCATGTCCACAGTGTTGGAAATCAGATGCCCTTGGCTGATGGTATAAATATGCCCGTGGGTGTGTTTGGTTTGATGGGCACAGGATTTTAAAGGTATTACATAATACCTTTAAATACACTAATACATTAATCCTTAAATTGAAGAAATTGAACAGACTCTGAGTGTTCGGCTTTAAGATGAAAAGCTGAAGGTCAGAGCAATGACCTCTGCCTGAGCTGAGCTTTAACACCTGGGCTCCCAGTCCCTTTCAGCTTCCCCTGTCCTGGGCTGCACTCCTGCTCTGGTGGGGAAGCTACTTTTCATCATATGGAAGCTGTCTCCTTACATCCAACCCACCTCATACACGGATTCTGGCTGGCATCAGGAAGCACAGTCAGATGTCTTTTTTAAAAGTTATTTTATTTAGGGGCTGGGAAGATAGTTCAGTGATTAAGAGCATGGGACGCTCTTCTAGGGGACCTGTGTTTAATTCCCAGAACCCACATGGCAGCTCACAACTGTAGATGTTTCCAGTCCCAGGGGACCTAACACCCTCCTCTGGCTTCTAAGAGTATCAGGCAAGCACAAGATAGATAGACACAAATAAAAAATTAAAGCATTTTATTATTTTATTTATTACTACTGTGTCTGTGGTGAGTGTATGTGCACACTGGAGTCAGAGGAAAACCTGCAGTAGTCCGTTCTCTCCTTCCACAAGGACTGAACTCGGTAAGCAGGTTCTCCTGGCTGGCACTTTTCCCCACTGCGCCATCTTGCCACAACATAATGAGTTGCTTTTGTTTTTCTGGTGGTGCTGAGGATTGAAACAAGGGCCTGGTGAATACTAGACCTGTGTTCTGCCATGTGGTACCTTCCAGCACCACATGACTTTTGTGGCAGGTGTTTAGGGGTGCACACGTGTGTGCATATGAGGCAACCTTGAGTGTCCTTCCTCAGGAGCCACCTCTTTTTTTTTTTGAGACAGGATCTTTCAGTGAGAGACTAGGCAAGGCTGGCAGATCACCGAGCCCTAGGCTCCACCTGTCCCCGCCTCTCCAGCACTGGGGTTAAAGCACGCACTACAGAACTGGTTTTTGCTTGGTTCTGAAAACTGAACTCAGGTCCTTGTGTCTGCAAGGCAATCACAGAGCCATCTCCCCAGCTGTCTCAAATGACTTTTGATATATTATTTATTTTTTATTTTATCTACATTGGTGTTTTGCCTGCATGTATGTTTGCTGTGAAGATGTCAGATCCCCCAGAACAGGAGTTACAGACAGTTTGAGCTGCTCATGTGGGTGCTGGGAATCAAACCCGGGTCCTCAGAGAGCAGCCAGTGCTCTTAACCACTGAGCCATCTCTCTAGCCCCTCAACTGACTTTTGAATGTTGCCCCCTCAATACCTCTAGCACCAATCATATCCTATCGGCGTGCATTTCCCTAGGCGCCAGTCCATCAGCAAATATATGTATATTATGCATTTTCATGAAGACGCTTGTAGTTACCATCAGCTGCATTCCTGCCCAACTCCTGGCATTATAATGTTTGTCCTCCGATGGACAAGATGATGTCAATGCACTCACAGGACTGGGAGTCTTGCACATTACACAACTGCAGGTGAGTCACTGTATAAGGTGCTTGAAGATTTTTAAATCTTTGGGGACAGAGGTAAGCAGGAGGTCCCAGAACTAATCCCTCACAGATGCCCAGGGACAACTGTATTTTATAGTCTGTAAACAAAAAGAAGTATGCTGCATTGCCAAGAAAACCTTTCCTCCACTACTGTGTTAACCATCGCCCTAACTACTAGCAAGTGTAGTCTATGGTGATGTTTATTATGTAAATGATTTTAGTTAACCTTTGTTTTAAATGAGCTTTTTTAAAAGTGTGTGTGTGTGTGTGTGTGTGTGTGTGTGTGTGTACATGCGAGCTTACACCCCCATAAGCATGGCAAGGCACAAGTGTGGAGGCCAGAGGACAATTTGCAGGAACCCATTCTCTTTATCATATCCAGGGATTGAACTCAGCTCTTCAGGCTTGGCTGCAAGCACCTTTATACACCAAGCCATCTCACAGGCCTTATAAATGAGCTTTGTGAAGAACTACTGGGCCTTCTCTGACATCTACTTATCAAAGCTACCCTAGCTTTCATTTAGAGGGTGACTAACCTTTGTCCTGCTGGTTGTTTCTGAATCCACTATGGTCAGATGGTTAATTCAACTTATACTTACTAAAGGTCCCACGTGGACCCTGAATTAACTGTTGGGGAAGCTTCTGTAGGGTGTGAAAGAACATTCTCACTGACATTGGCTTATTTTCCAAGTTAAATTCATATTTGATATTTGAAAGCTATTTTAATCTATATTAGCATAACTCTGTATTTTTAATTTATCTTATGCAGCTAAATTTTAATGAATGCAATCTTGTACTTTTAAAACTACATGAACTGTAAGAAAAGCACCCCTCATGTGGAGAAAGAAAGAGGGGGAGGGGAAGAGAGAGGAAGAGAGGAAGAAGAGGGAGGGGGGTGAGAGAGAGGGAGGGAGGGAGCAATGAGGGATGGAGGGAGAGAGAGAGAGAAACTGGAACTCAAAATGAATGAGAAGGAACAGGGACATATGGAGACCAGGCTTCTCCCTGGAGCTCTTTCTTCTGCTAAGATGGGTAAATGACCTTGGGCAAATCATTGAACCTCTTTAGACTCTACCTGCATTTTATGATAGGCAGCTAGACTTGTTTGGAATCCTCACACCAAGCTCTTGGGCATTATATCACCGTCTGTGGCATTCTGACCCATGAGGCTTTGCTTCTCTAGCTCACCCAGAGAGAAATCAGATTTTAAAGTGATGGCAGCAACAATGGCAAAAGATTCAATCAAAGCAGCAGGGAAGAGAAAAACCATGAGGTGTCCGCCCATTCTTCTGCAGGCCTCTTCCTGGTCCCAGGGGACACTACATATATTCAGATCCTGAAGAGGGCCAGGTGTGGTGGCTGCACATCTGTGAAGATCACTCGAGGGCTGAGGAAAGAGGATAGAGAGTTCAAGGGTAGCCTTAGCTACACAGTGACCTCCTGGCCAGCCTGATCTATGCAGCAGGACTCTGTCTCAAAACCACAGCAACACAGTACCATCACCGAAACCTAGAAAATCAAGATGGCAAAGCAAATCAGAGCTGACCGCATGCAAATGCCCATCACAGCCATGTGAGCAGCCTAACCAAACTCCTGCACTGCCCCCTCCCCCGGTGACACGGTTCACTCTGGTAGACCCTTCGAGACTTTTATGCAAGAACACTGGTATGTACCCACACACAGACTCATAAAGGGAGAGACACAGTATCCCATTTCCCTTTTATAAAGCAAACCAGAGAAGCATGCTAAGTATACACCTCTGAAACTCCACATCATCTTCCACGGCTCCCATGAATTCACAGGACCACTCTTAGTAGCTGAAGAGGCTGCCTCCTTCAGGCTGTCTTCAATGAATAATTTAATGATTGTGGAAAGTGTGACAAAAGATTAAATACTTAAGAGTTAGAAACTATTGCTTTTATGGACTACAGCAAGGAGGGCATTGGCTTGGATATGGAAGCAACAAAGCTAAAGACATCCCCACACGCATAGGACCGACTTAAACCCCCTCAAGAAGATAAATGCCTTGTGATTAAAAAGAGAGGGAGGGCTTCGTGATATTCAGATGGGACCCGAGACATTCAGAGAAGACTCTGTGACCACAAAGAAGAAATTTTAAAGGCTCATTGGCAACGGCATGGAAAATTTCATACTTGAAAGAGATCTCACTGCTTTGTGGACTATCAAGAATCTGTAGTTCTGTAAAAGCTTTAGTTTTTCCTACCTACAGGAGTGTGTCTCACTATGATGTAGCCATCCCCTCCCCGCTCCCAAAGCTGGCTGCACTGAACACATGTGCTTCCTGTATACTGATGCAAGGCTTTCCCCTAGCAAAATCCTAGATACTGACCCCCAGCCCCAGAGCCTCTGTTCAGTGACTGACCCAGGTGGGTGCAGCACCAGTCTGGATCAGGTGAGGCAGATGAAGTTACTCTCCAGTGCACTCGCCGAGCTTCACAGTGAGCCCTTTCTTGGGTTCTCTGTACAGCCCCTTCATCTCCCAGAAGCTCCCAGGTCTGGTCTCTTTCTAAGGCAAAACCCTCACACTCTGGAGAAGAAGTGCAGTCTTTGGGAGGAGAGCAAGGCCTGGGACAATGAGGCCAGCATATTGACCCTTGACCTCCCTGGATAGCCTCTCCACAGACCTGTGTCCCAGGTGCAGGCTCCTTTTCCTAAGGCTGTCTCATCACAGTCTTAGCCTTCATGGGACCTGGTCACCTTCACATTTGTGGGAAAGATGCCGATTTGGGGAAAACACACTCGGATTGAGTTGCTATTGCTATCACACTTCTGCTCTTGAACAAAACCCTTCCCAGTCTCTGCCTGCCTAACCCCGATTGTTCCCATTTTGCTCCGCCTCTCCTTCCTCCAGCAGTACAGAATTTACTCAGTTCGTTCCCACTCAGAGTTTAACCGCTGCAACTACTCGTTCCCATGCTTACCTCCCTCCGGGTATTTCCCTAATTATAAACAGTACCTGTGGCACTTGTTGAGCTAAGCCACCTGGCCTCCACCCACCAGGATCTAATCTGGTGGCTGTTGGGCAGGCCCCAGGAAAGATGTTAATGAGAAGCCTGTGTGGTTCTTTTGATCAAGTACAGTAGGCAACATGATTATAACAGACTGATACTTCAGATGGGTGAAAGAAGAGCCACACCAGGAAGGAGAGGCATACACCAGTAACTGCAAATGTCACCATATGCTTACCCAGAGTTTGCCCACCATATTCACCTGTTGGAGAACGCAAGCTTAAACATATTTAGAGGCCTCAAAGAGCACTGAGAGACACCAAAAAGACCCAACAACCAGGTTTCTGGAAATTAATGTCCTCACTGACATTAAATTATCAAAACTTGGGCAGGCTGGTCAGTCTTGGTTTCCTGACTTGTAAATGCCTGAGTGCTACATGATAGTCTGCTCTTATTTAAATGACTATACCCATTGACCTACAGGCTATACTTTTAGGAGTTATGCTAAAGGCTAGCCAGGCAAATGTATAAAAATATCCATCACGCTAAACAATATGGTAGCACCCACTGGTAATCACACCATGTGGGAGGTGGAGGCAGGAAGCTCTCTAATTCTAAACTAGCCTGGAATACGTAGCAAAACCCTGTCTCGAAAAATATATATTCATCGTCTTGTTTAAAATGATGAAAACTTGGAAACCGCTTAACATCTATCAGTAAGGAACAGTTAAAAATACTGGTTTATCTAAACACTGACTATATAGCCCTGAAAAAATACGGGTTGAGTGATATGGGAGTGAGCATTACGTGACACGACTGCGGAAGCGTCTGGGTTACGTGTGCTCTGCCACGCAGCCCTGAAAGTGACTGCACGTGGTGCGGGCGTGTTGTAAGTGCACCAGGGGCTACAAAATGGCGTTCAAACTTCATCTCTGCGCCTTGACTTTGTTTAAGTTGCAGTTGAGAAATGAGGCATTCTGGGAGTGAGGGTGGGGGGTGTAACGGCCTTATTTGCTTAAATTTATCCTTTCTTAGCTCCCTTTGCCCCCGTGCGGCACCTTTAGCGAAGCTTTAGGGGTGTGAGCACGCACCCTTCCTTAATGAACCTCCCCATCCTTCCCTTCACTGGAACTGTAAATATCTTGCTCAAAAGATATGGATCCCCATGCTCCCCACAAAATCCTGGGGTGGACCACTAACTTATTCATCTGGGGCCAATTTCAGGCAACTCTGGTTTTACTTCTGCCCCTCAAACGCTGCTGGCAGAACATGGAAGCAAGTGTAAGGGAGGGCAGGTGGCACTTTCTTCCCAAATCCCTCCCTCTCGGCTGGGCTGGGAGATCCAGGTGCCCCCAATGGTTAAAGGGTGGGATCACATTCTCTCTGAGGTTATAACAGCCCAGAGCTGCCAGCCCAGCCTTGCCTGGGTGCTCTGGTGGTGTTGTCCAACATGGTGTGGAGAAAGAGAAAAGAGTCTGTTAGCCCTCCATGCTGCAGGAGGTGAGACTTTCTGGGGCTGAGGGTAGGGAAATGCAATGGCTTTATTTGCTTAAGTTCACTTTTTCTTAACTCTCTCTCTCTCTCTCTCCCCTATCTAGCGTCTACAGGTTGCTTTCTCTCTTATTCGCCCTTGTGACTTCAGTAAACTCTTCCTCAGGGAGTCTTCCCCAGGGAGTAACTTCTTCCTTCCCAGGTATGTCTCTTGGGCAAGAGAACCCTCTTACCAAAGAAAACAGGCTGTGGGTAGAATACCTCTCCACCCCTTTCTCCCTGCTTTTTCCCTCTTTCTATCTCCCCATCCCTCCCAACAGGGACTTGCTGAGCCCAGTCTGGCTTCAATCTCTCAATCGGCCTGCCTCCATTTCCCTAATGCTGGTTTTTCAGGTGTGTGTCCCCATGGTTAGCTTCACTCCTGTCTTTAATCATTAAGGAATTTCTCCTGCTTACCTGTGAGCTCGCTATGTCAGCTAAATGCAAGAGTTCAAAGGCGCTTCTGTGCTACTTCCCAACCCCTCACTGCCTCGCCTTTTCGGGTATTCCTAGCACAAGCCACAGGCTGAGCCCCCATATGTAGGAGCAACAGTATCCATCTACACCTCAAGCTTAAGGCATCAGACACAACCAGAACTCCTCTTGTGAGAAAGTACCCTCAAGACGCTCCCTGAGCCAGAGGCTGCAGAAAGGCCGGTAGTGGGCAGAGTTTTGTCTTATTGTGTGTGGGGGGGCTTCCCTGAGGCTACTCAGGATTTTCTTCTTAAAGCTTTAATTTAGAAGACTGGTAGAGCAAGTTTCTGCTCTTGAGACCTACCATCCCCAAGGCCTGCAGCTCCTTGTTAAGGTTTCTGAACCTGGGATCTTAACACTAACCTGGGGTTCTCCTCGGAGCACTGGGTGTTCAATGGGAGCATCCTTAATGCTCTGGTATCCTGTGCTGTGTTTGTGAGTTGTAGTCCGTGAGCTCCTGGAGGGTAAGTGTCCTCCGCATCCTCAACTGGCAGTGTACTTCATGACTGTTGAGGAAGGTGGTATCTCATACTTACCCGTGGGAATAGTGTCTCCTGTCACTCAAAAGGCTTCCAAACACCTCACCTGTTCTTCAGGCACTGTCTTCTGTGGTGAGAATGAAGTGAGAGTTGAGTTTCCAAGAAGTTTCAACATGGAAAAATGGCGTCCTTCTAGAGTCGGTAGGTAATGTGTATTATTTCATCTTAATTCCAATTCATAGAAAGCAGGGTCACCTCTATTTGGGCACACATTGTCCAACTCTTGGAGCAACTGACATTTGTCTTCCCTGGTTCCATGGGGGGGGGTCTCTGACATGCCCAATGCCACCCAGAGGCGAACAGCTGTCTTTCCTGGGTACCATGTCTTATTTGGGAGGGATCCCTTGGGAAAGTCCTGGCTGTAAGTCATAGCACCCAAAGCTTGCATCATGTCACCAAGTTGGGTCAAAGGAACTGAGGTGCTTTAGATGTGGATGAGAAGTCCTGGCTCGGAACCGCCAGTTGACTCTGCTGCTAGAATGCGTTTCTTGGCTGTCTCTGTCTTCTGTAGATGCCTTTGGTGAAGAAATTTCAGACTGCACTTATGCCCTGGACTCAGAAAATCGCATCCTAAAGTTCCCTTATGAGAACTGTACCAGTAGAGTGGTAAGTAACTGCTTTTGAGGAATTTGGGAAGTAGGAATCTAATCATTCCGTATTCTACTTGGTGGCTAAGGATCAAGACTTTGGAATAGTAGTTCTCAACTAGGTTAGCTTGTTACATTTTGTTGCTAACACACCCAAAGGACACTTTGATCATTCTGGGAATGGGATGGACTCTACTACTGGCATCGATGTGGGTTCAAGTCAAGGATATTGTTAAATAGCCTATAATGCCCAGGGGAGGTGAAAAAGTCTGAAATATCAGCGTTGAAGAAGCCCAGTGCTTGAGCTATTAGCCCCAGGTTTGACTTCAAGCAAGTAAGCTACCTAACCTCGCTAAGCCACTACTTGATTATTGAAAAATGGGAAAGATGCCGCCATCTCCATAGGGTATAAACAATAATGACACTATAGAGGTGAAGGCAGGGCACACGACTTGGATAAAGCAAATGTGTGGGCATGGAGCTATTTTAATCTAGCCCCTGTATGAGATGGAAGGCTATTCTTGGTGCTATCAGAGACCTAGCTTAAGAACAGGTGTTAAAAAGCAAACAGTTGCTAAGCAATTAGAGTCTCTCTATTGCCAAGCAACAGGATTGCCCAATCAGGGTCATTAGTGTAATAAAAACCTCCCACACGGCAGACGTTCTCAAGTTTCCGTGTGCAAAGAATCACCTGGAATATTTGGGTGTGTTCATAGATTTCAGTTGGCGTGGGTATGGGGCGAGTCCTAGGAAATCAAACGTTTAACTGGCCATATCAGACTCTGATGCTGGACCCTACAGTGTAAGCTTTGTGCACATGCATAGACTGTGCTTTCTGAGCAGTCATCTGGCCCCCTAAGACCCTCTGAGGTCCAGAAAAGTAAACACACCTTTTGTGAAAACCTGTACTGATGAAAACTCCTGTTGATTTATTCTTTAAAAGTGTCACACATGTATACGATGCGTTTATGATATCCACCCCTCACTCACCCTTTCCGACTTTTCCCAGGACTCCCATCACATACCCCTCCCAACTTGATGTCCCTTTTCTATGAATATAGGTCTTCCCAACATCAAGAAGCTTAGAGGTGCATTCCCCTGGGCCCAGTGTCTGCTAACTGCCATCTGTGAATGGCCAAACCTAGTCTCATAGTTTTTATGTAATGACTTTTGAATTAGGAATTTAAAGTTAAAATGATACCTTCTATGATCTTTACTAACATTTAACAGAAAACTTAGGTAACAAGTGTCTTGCCTTAGACTAAGTTCTCTGTGGTCTGAGGTAACAAAGATGGCTCTACCCAGCCCAAGAGCTTCTGCTTAGTTGCTGAGTGGGAATATTTGATTAACCTGTGTAGATGTCCTGGCATATTACTATGGTTGGGTATACTTGACTAACCTGTGTAGAATGTCCTGGAATATTACCATGGTTGGGTATATTTGAATAACCTGTGTAGATGTCTGGGCCTATAACCAATTCCCAACATTGGACAACAGAACATATAGAAATGTAACAGAAAACCAAACCTCTATCTCTAATGTTTGATCTCTATTCTCAACCTGTGAGTCTTACAAGGATATCTCAAAGAGCTAGAGATAGTTCCCTGGCAAGGGAATGAAGTGCCTTCAGGAACTTGTATTGTTGAACTTAAATGCGTTGCCACTCTAATGGTCAGGTGGATGGTCTTCTAGAACTGCCTTTTCCCACGGAGGAACCAACTTCCTCATTCATATTATGTCTGTACACAGATTGGTGGGTACCAGGTGACCATCAGAGGCCCGCACAACAGCACTGATGCAAGATCTAAAGATGGCACGAATCATTTCTTCTGTCCAGCTGTGCAAACAGAAATCTATGAGCGCTCTGAAGCCGCAGTCTGCACGAAGGACTTCGTATCTGTGAGTGAAGTGCGCTGTCTCTCAGGAGGCTCAAGCAGGGGAAATAGAATAGTGCTGTGGCCATAGCCGGGCTTAGCAGCTGGAGAGGCGTGCATCTCACGTTTGCTGTGCTGCTGTGTGGTCATGATGCGCTTTTCTCAGCAACACTGATGCTTTGTTTCACTGGCTAAAGTGAAAAAACAACATTCACCTGACAGGGTAGCTCTAAGAACTGAATACAAGTTCTAGGCCAGCCTGGTCTACAGAGCGAATACCAGGACAGCCAAGGCTACACGGAGATACCCTGCCTTGAGGGGAAAAAAAAAACAAAAAAACCCAAAAACCAAAACTAATTACACACAGTACTGAGCACACCATGCCTAGAAATAGAAAAGGTTCAAATATCTTTAGTCACACTGATAATCATAGGATTGACTGATAACCCATCCCAGGCCCTGTTCCCAAATTAAAATGTAATAAACAGGCAAAACAGCCCTTTTTCTTTTGTGTTTATATACAATAGGCTCTTGTTGACAATGAATCACTCAGTAATTCCTGTATTTTTATCATAGAAACAACGGCTTGTGCTGTATTTAGCTCCATGGATAAAGCTGTGTGTTTACGTATCTAGTGCTTTAAGCTGTAACTGGATCTAGTCTAGTTTTTCCAATGTCTTTTATTGGAAACCCAAAGGAGTGAAATCTCAGAGCAGGATTAGAAGTCATGTCTACCCCCGTGCTTTTCCTACTGCATGGCAGCAGCCAGACTTCTTGGAAGAATGGCATTAATTTATGTCAATTAATCTGGGAATTTTCTGCACTAACAGCAGGTGGCAGAACTTTAGAAACTTTCTCCTAAATCTTTTTTTTTTCTTTTCAGTTTTCCTTCTTACACGTTTTCTCTAGATTTGCTGATGATAATCAGGTAAGAATACAGGTTGTTCTTCAAATGTGTGTGTGTGTGCGCGTGTATGCGCATGCACACGCGCTACATGTGAGGGGGGAATCCCACAAAGGCTAGGATTCCTGAAACTAAAGATGCTTGTGAATCTTGTAATGTGGGTTCTAAGAACTGAGTTTTGATCCTCTGGAAGAGCAGAAAGTATTTGAGTTACCTCTCCAACCCCAAGAATGGGATTCTTCACTTATAAACCATATTATTACTTAAATTCATGTCAAACTTCATAGTCACTTTAATCTGGTAAAACATTAGTGCTTACCTAATCATGAGAATCTAGTCTTTTAAACAATGCTTATTTTTTTGCTTTGTACGTGTGCGTGTGCGAGTGAGTGGATGCGCTGCTGGTGTGCAAGTGTAGGTCAGAGGACCACTTGGGATTATTGTTGTCTTTTGACTTTTGTAGAAGAATGAATCTGAGATGGGATGGACAGTTAAGCTTGGCAATGGTACAAGAGCCCACACTCTGCCCCTGAAGGATGCCTTAAGACAAGGATTTAATCTTCTGATTGACAGCCAGAAAATGACGCTTCATGTGCCAAACAATGCTACTGGAATCGCTCACTATGTGGTAGGTGTGAAAACCCTTCTATATCACCATCAAGGAACTGGCCGATGTTCTTAAGCCTAAGCATGATCTCAACCATGCCCTCAAGTAAATGGGCTATATTGCCAATTAAACAAGTATAGTTAGCTGGGCATATTGGCATGCACTTGTAATTCTAGCACCTGGGAAGCTGAAGCAGGAGGCTTGTGAGTTTGAGGCCAGCCTAGACTTCCGTAGTGAGAATCTGTCACAAACAAACTTAAGTTCTAATAGCAAGCACATCATTGAATGACAGAAATGCAATGGTGAAGAAGAGACATAGGCCTTGCCGTACTCTTTCTACAGGCTTACACTCAAAAATGTAATGTAGAACAAGAGTGTTTCTGTAGTGCAAGGATATTCTTGGGAGTCTTGGGGACTAAGGTGTTCGGTTTGGGTGACATTCTCCTTTACTTGTTTTCCAGACCATCTGTGTGACACTAAATTGATGTGTTGTGATCATGTTCTGCAATGTTTAGGCCAGTGATGGACCATGTGACGACAGTAGTCCTGTAAAACTATAGTGAGGTTGAATGTTTCATTGCCTAGTTATGATAGTTGTGGTAACATTATAGTGTGATGCCCTGCCCATGTTTATAGTGCTTTGTGGACCTGAACTGCCCACTGTTATAAAAGCTTCACACAATCACATATTAGGTAGAGAATGACAAAACTAGAGTTTTTTGTGACTATGCTCTACTGTGCACAGACAAATGTCTAATGGTACATCTCTTAGGATATATCCTACTGCTAAGTCATGCATGACTTGGGACAGATCCTGGCAAGTGCTCAAACATTGGCTATTTTAATAAAGACAGTTTCATTTCACCTAGAGCATCTTAGGATTGGTGGGCTCTGTAAGCATTTGTCCAACACTACATGATAGTCATAGAATATGGCCAGTTCTTGCTCCTGACTCCCTAGAAATGGTCAGATGGGTCACACTCACAGATAGCTCTGGTTTTCCAGGTATCAAAGAAGACAAGGTTAGGACCAGAGCACCTTGACAGTGATTGGACAAAATACCCACATTTCTTTTGTTCCACAGTAATGCCCAATGCTTGAGCATGTGATGATTCTTATTGGTGAGAGACTCAAAACTAACCTCTTCAAAATCCTGCCCTTCCCCCCAGCAAGGAAGCAGTCATATCTACATTGTGCAGCTGAAGTTCTCATTCTCTTCTCCTTCGCAGAAGATGATCTTCTCATCACAAGCTATCTGTGCACCAGGTGAGACCCGAGAGACCCAACTTCAGCAGCAGTGAACATTGTTCTTGGGGCATATCTAAAGCTGATCATGGGCATTCTGTTAATCATTCCCGGCAGATCTTTCTGTGGCTTGTAACACTACACACATGACTCTCGCCATACCAGAATTTCCTGGAAAGCTAAAGTATGTGGGCTTTGGAGAAAGGAACATCCCTGAGAGCCAATGGCATGCCAGTGGGATAGACAAAGAAGAATCAACTGGCTTGATATTGCATTTCAGAAAAACTCTTCTGAAAACAAAAGTATGTTTTTTTAACATCCCCCTGAATACCGTAGGAGCCCTCTGAAGTACTCTCATGGGTAATCTGATACAACTCATGACTTGTCCATTAAGCCTACTGGCTAATGTGATATACTTAGATGATGCCAGGCCTCCCTTGGTCACTTTATATAAATGAGTTTTTAGGCAACGTTCTCACCAGTACCATCTTTAACTTCTGCATGAGAATACTTTCCTAAGTTTTCTCAGTTCACTTGACAAGTACAAACTACCTGTCAGACATCTAATGATGAACTTTTGCCACACTGTTAGATTAACAGGGCAACTTGGTCCAAGCACAAGGGTCTCCTAGTGTCCACAGGCCAGTCCTGATGGATGCAGTTGCCAGGGTTGAAGAGAGTGACACTTAAAGTCAGGGTGTTTCATAACATCTGTGGAGTCAGTCCTTTGAGTCCTTCTTGAGCTTGGCAGGGGACTCCATTATTTCTTACAGTTAATTCAGGCTTTAGTGACTAATAGTACAGAGAGAACGAAGTGCTAGGTACTTTAGGGTATGAGTTTCAGGCAACAAACTTCCTGCCTAGAGAAGCATCCTGATCTGAGGAAGTGACAGCTCTTTTGTTCTGGGCTTAGAAGGAAACTAGATCAGTCTGAAGTATGCCCTGCAAGTAAGTGTTCAGGGCTCAGGGGCCTCCTGCTTCCTGAGATGGCTAATTGACAGTCTCTCATTTCAGCCCTCTGAAAAATGTCCACCCTATCAATTCTACGGCTCTTCACTCAATCTGACCTTTGACCTCCGACCAGACTTGGTATCCATGGTAATTAATCCCGAGTGTCACTGTGAGTCACCAGTCTCTATAGGTAAAAATGTTTTTTAATCAAAATTACTTGGTTTTTTTTTTTTGTTTGTTTGGTTTTTCTTCTGGCTCCTTTTAATGCATGTGTGAAAATATAACAGAAGTCAAGATTCTGAGTCATGCTTGTGGCTCAAATAGACTGAAGATGAGTCATGTCAGAAACAGCAGTCTGGGCGCTAGGATAGGGGTCCAGTGTGCTACCATTCTCAAACATTCGTGCTGGGCGATCAATGTGGGACTGCTGAATTTAATCTCAGTATCCTGAGTTAGCTATCAGAGCCCCCATCCAGGGACAAAGACTTCAACTTCTAGTTAGTTTGAAAGAGTTTTCCTGAGACTCTACAAACTCAAAGCCTTCTCTAGTTCAGTCGTGGCTCCTCTTTCTCCCTCACCCATACCAGGTCAGGCCAATAATAAAAAGCTACCTTCTCAGACTCTCCTCAAATTGCCTGGGATTTGTGAGTCCAGGCTGAGTATCACTTATCAAAGTGATCAGAACCCTTAGTTTTAGATTTCAGAGTTCAGTTGGATTTTTTTTTTTTATACTTGTATAGCTTACCAGTTGGGCTTCCATGAATAAATAAATAAATAAATAAATAGACATAATGAAACCTAGCACTATAAAAGCCACCACAGGTTGAATCCTTAGACACCTTATCCTTTATCAGGGTTTCCTTTGGTGGCTTCATCACCTCTGTGATCCTTCCATGTCTCCTGATGTATATGTTGATGACACTGATCACAGTAACTTAATGTTTCTCTTATAACTCACACTGTTTTATCAGTGTCTGCTCAAAGACTTGAGACAACCCACACTTGCTGGGTTGATCCTAGCACTTCAAGGCGGGCAGGTAATATCACAGGGTGGGCTTACTCTAAACCTTTACTGCTGTCCAGTTTCAGATGAACTGTGTACACAGGATGGGTTTATGGACTTCAAGGTCTACAGCCACCAAACGAAACCTTCTCTGAACCTGGGAACCCTCGTGGTGGGAAATTCCTCCTGCAAGCCAATCTCTGAGGCTCAGTCTCAGGGGCTCGTACGGTTTCACATACCTCTGAATGGATGTGGAACGCGGCAGAAAGTGAGTAGAAGTCAATGGTAAGAAGTTATGACCTTTGAAGTAAGCACTTTGTCAACCAACTTTCTCTAACATTTAAGTTTGAAGGTGATAGAGTCATCTACGAGAATGAAGTCCATGCTCTCTGGGAGAATCTACCAACAAGCACCATATTCAGAGATAGTGAGTTCAGGTACGATACAATTCCTACTTGGGTTTTCTAAAGCTTTAGCTTAAATTACAGGGATTTCGCTAACATAATTCTTATCTCCCTACCCACAATCTTCCAGAATGACAGTGAGGTGTCATTACATCAGAGACAGTATGCTACTAAATGCCAATATCAAAAGCCTTCCTTCTCCAGTGGCCTCTGTAAAGCCGGGTCCGCTGATGTTGGTCCTACAGACCTACCCAGGTGAGGTGCTGCAAACTACTGATCAAAACACTTGGAGAATTTTCCCCTAAAATGCATGATCTAGTGCTCCCAGCCTAATGCATGTTGCAGCCAGCCTGTGCCTCAATCCTGAAGAGTTTTCCATTCATTACAGACAAATCTTACCAAAGACCTTATGGGAAGGATGAGTACCCTCTAGTGAGATACCTCCGCCAGCCAATCTACATGGAAGCGACTGTCTTAAACAGGAATGATCCCAATATCAAGCTGGTCTTAGATGATTGCTGGGCAACATCTTCCATGGACCCAGCCTCTGTCCCCCAGTGGCCTATCATTGTGGATGGGTATGTACTCCCCATACCACAAAGTTGCTCAGATCAAACATCAGAATTAACTAGTGATTAAAAATAATCCTGAGACTTAAAGGAGACTTTGGTCGAGAATTCCCTGAATTAATCCTTGTCTCATAAGCCATCACTCTAATCACCGGGTCTAACTGGTCTAATCGGGGGGCTCATTCAGCTTTCCTGTTACCCTGAAGTCTTAAGGCATGGGCTCCTCTCAAAGGTCTGGTTCTATTGCATCTTTATCAGGAGAGTGGGGATTCTAGCGTCCACTTACTGAACACCTCCCATATGCCAGGCTGTCATTCATTCCATCACATCACCTGAGGAACACAAGCCACTTTCATGAGGGAATCCAGGCTTACCAAGTGTTGCTTAGGTGAGGAACAGGAACAGGAAGTGGTTGAGCTGGGATTAGAACTCCCATTTGACTCTAACCAAATGTGACAGTGCTTTTGGCTATAGGTGTTTGTCCTCTCAGGTCTGCCTGAAGTGTCCCCTCCAGAGTTCCTTACCTACAAAGAGCTACACGTTTAGCTTTCTTGGCTCTGTGGGAATGTCACAAGGCTCCAAACCTCCAGCTAGACTTCTGCCTCAAGAGTACATACAGTACATACAGCCCCTCTCCTTTACCTTTAAAGATTTGCCCAAGTATCCCTTCTGAGGCCAGCCCCAATCCCCTTAATCTCTCTATGTAAGCTTCACACCTTTGTTCTTTCCAACCTTAATGCCATCATTTCCTGCTAGTATGTAAAAACAGAATGTTGCAAACACTACCTAGGACATAACAGAAACTCATGTTAGTGGAATAAGTAAGCTGGTATCTTCAGTAACAAACACAATAGGAGTGTGGTCACAACTCGAATCTGTATTTGCATTATATAGTTCAATACAGGTGTTATCTATATAACTTAGGACTTCATGACTATTGATGGCTAGGTCCAGCCAGAATGGTGTAAGTAAAAGAGGCACTGGTAGGATGCAGACATAGCTGCAGCATAGAGGTGTCACATGTGATTCACCTTGTGCAGATGTGCAAGTGCTAGTTCCTATGACTGACATCCATCCTGGTACCTGCTTTCCTAGCTGTGAATATGAACTGGACAACTTCCGCACTACTTTCCACCCCAGTGGCTCTTCTGTGGCCCATCCTGCTCACTACCAGAGGTTTGACGTGAAGACCTTTGCCTTCGTGTCAGAGGCACAGGGGCTCTCTCTCCTGGTATGTGATCAAGAAGTCACCCAGGGAAGGCTGACAGTGAGTGCATCAGTACCAACCGATTCTCTTCCTCTTTCAGGTATACTTCCACTGCAGTGCCTTGATCTGCAACCAAGGCTCGCTGGACTCCCCTCTGTGCTCTGTGACTTGCCCCCCTGCACCACTGAGGAGCAGACGAGGTAAAAATTCAATCCTTGTTCTTGTTGCTCAAAGCAAGCCTCAATTTTCTAGAATTAAGTACATTTTAGGACAGTAATAACTTGCTCTCTACCTGGTCCCAAGGAACATCTTCACCCAGGCTCCTTTACTGGTGTTTTGAACCAGAGATGAAAGGTTCTCATTTAGTCCAATGAATCCATCCTGTGAATCTACCAATAACAGATGGAATTCATGTCCCAAGATGTTCCATGGGGTATCTTCTGGGGACTCCATTAATGCTTCTGGTACACTACTCTTGAGGTCAAACACAATCTTAATTATGTCTGCCTCCACAGAGGCTACGAAAGAAGACACAGTGACAGTTAGCCTTCCAGGACCTGTTCTCTTGTTGCCAGATGATTCTTCATTTAAAGGTACAGATTTAATTTAAAGCCCGGGGTACTTACAGAATGTGAGTTTTTGCTTTTCTGCCAAAATGTAATGTGTAGTATTACATAATACTTACAATAAACCTAAATAAGACCAAAGTAAAGTAGTTCCCTTCCCAGAGAGTCCTGAACCTTTTGTATGCTCTCCTGTAAATCTCATCAGCAGGATCTGTACAGTCCTGACTGATAGATTTGCTTTAATGTATTAGTCTCTGATAAACCATGTAGGATACGTGGGACTCTTTCCCATGATCTTGTTCATGACCTAGTGTTACTTCTCAACAATTCTAATCTCATGCTAGATGTCAGAATGGCTTCTTAATGCCACACTAGATCTTTAAGAGGATTGTTGTCTACCATACCAAGAAATTCAGTGCATATTGCTAGCAGATTGGTAGGTTGACAAGCACAGGCATCCCTTTAACTTCTGCCAAGCTGAAATCCACAGGAGGACCTCAACTCCAGGCCTAGAATGTGAAATTAAGCTATCCTAAATCTCTAGCCAATCTTCCTGTGACATCACACCCCCGGAGTGTGCTAACCATAAGGACATTAGTCAGACTGAGACTCTGGGGCTCTTTCCAGGTATGAGTCCCTCTGACTTGAAACTGGAGAGAGCAAATGCCAATGACAGGGAGAAGAGGGGGTGTGGAGCAGGGGAGCATGAGGGTGGCAATAGAATGAGTGGCTGAGGCTATGTCCTACTGTGAACTTACAAACTTAAGTGATTGAGGCTGAGCTTTTGTGGAAGGCCTCGGCTGTGACCCTATGACTCGAATACCTGCTTCCTTTGTAGATGTTGTGAACCCTGAGAGGCCGGAGATTGCCAAGGACACTGCTTCTAAGACAATGGCTGTTGTGGCTGCGTTAGTGGGTTCAGTGGTGATTGTAGGCTTGGTCTACCACCTGTATAAGAAAAGAACTGTGAGGTTAGATCCCTGATTGGCCTTGCAAATAAAGGGGCTGCAGTAAAGCTCTTGTCTCATGTGTTCATGTGTGAACATGTGTGTGCGTGCACAACTTTGAGTCAGCCTCAGGCACCATCCACTTTTTTTTTCCTTTTGGGAGGAGGAAGACAAGTGGTCTCGTTGGCCTGGAACTTGCCAAGTAGGCTAAATTGGCTGGCCAGCGAGCCATAGGGATGTGGCTGTCTGAGTCCCCAGCACCTGTAATAATAGTGTGTGCCACTGCGACTGGTCTTTAAAAACAAAACAAGACACTTGGAGCTCAAACTCGGGTCCCATGATTGCAAGACAGGTACTTTCCTAGTTGAGATGTCTCTCCATCTTTACAGTCCTTTGCCTTCTGTTTCGAGACTGGAAAATTCTTAAGAATTGTTCCCTTCAGTCACTACGCTCTAGCTTAGATCTGAGGCCTGCACACAATACCTTGGGCAGGCCTTTATCAATGTGGACAGGAACAGGTAAATTTACAACTTGTTTCCTGTTTGCGACTTTGGGACTCCCTTAATCTTATACCCGGCACATGTCATTTATATTCCTAGGGCTTTGTTACAATCCATCTGAAGTATACACACCCGAGTCTTCTGTTTCAGCCCCTCAGAGGCACAGGTTTTGGAGTGGTGAGCGGTGCTGTAAAAAGCCTCTTGTGTCTAACTTTGTCAAAATATAACAAACATGGGGTACTTAAGCAAAGAGGCCTTGCAGAGTGTTTCCACCTCCCAGTTGCAGAAGGTCAGTCCAAGGCTGTGTGGTACCATGGTGCAGCGTGGTAGGATATGAGTGATCACAGCTGGAGCCAGGAAGAAGACATCCCTTACATCCCCTTGAGAGGCACATCCTCTACGGCCTAATGACCTCTTAAATGGCCATACCACCTCTCAATGCCGCCATTCTGGAGGCCAAAAATTTAACATATCATTGGGGAAATACTCAAAATACAATACCATCCTTAATCATCGGCCAAAAATTTTCCTTTAATGAAAGATTGTTCACTGTAAAGTATTTCCTGACTCAAGTAACTTCCTCAGATAAATCTTCTGAGATTTAAAATGCTAGAGCTGTGTCTCTGTAGCCGCAGTTTAGAGAGGAATCTCTGGGGGAAGGGAAAGGAAGGCTGTGAGGTCCTCCTGAGTGCAGTGTCCCCGGTATCCAGACTCTACACTGAGCCCACCTGTGGCTCTACCTGTGCTCAGTGGCTCCCTTCCTGAGGGCACCTTAGTTTTCCCTAGACTGCTTGGAAGTCATCCACATGACCAATCTTTACCTTATGCTAGAGCTCAGACACCTTTCACCTATCTGATGTAAAAATTCATTTGTGTCATTGACTAGAAAACACTTTTTTCAAAATATTTAATCTTCCTATGGGGGTGAGGTTCAAATAGAAATCCAAATTTTTGGCAGGGGAAGGAGGGTTTATTTGGCTTATTTCCTAACACAGTCTATCATTGAGGGAAGCCAGGACAAGAGTCGAAGCAGAGACGCTGGAGGAGCCCCACTTACTGAATTGCTCCCCGTGGTTTGCTCAGTCTGCCTCCTTACAGTACCCAGGACCACCTGTCCCGGAGTGGCATTGCCTGGAGTGGGCTGGGTCCTCCCACAGCAGTCATCAGTCAAGATAAGGCCCCAACAGACTTGCCCACAGGCCAGTCTCACAGAGGCAATCTCTCAAGTAAAGTTCCCTCTACCCAAATAATTCTTACTTGTATCAAGTTGACAAACTAACCAGCTTAACGAGTAACACAGAATCCACTATAATTGTTCCTCACTAGGAAATACAATTTTAACTCCTTGACTATTGATTATGCTGTTGAGATTTTTTTAAAACCTAGCCTGGAGGTCAAAGTGTATACATCTGTTATCTTGTAATACATAGTATGTCTCAGACTTTATGTGGAATTTTTCTTTCAACATACCCTGTTAGACTTTGCATAGCTGTGACAGCATTCTTGGAGAAAAAAAAGATACATCTATCTTGGCTCAGTTTCCAAAGTTAAAGTTGGTGGTTGGGCAGGATGTAACTGTTCCCAGAAGTCCAAGTGGCATCGGATCATAAGGAAGGCTGCACAGGACACTTCAAAATGTCCTGCTGCACCAGGATGTCATGGCAGTAGGGGCATGCATCAGAGGAAGACCTGGCCTCTGAGGACAGTGAACGGACCCCAGACCAAGTGTAGCCTTCGAAGGCATGCTCCTTGCAGCCCTACTGTGCTCAGCAAGGTCTCACATCCTAAAGTTTTCACAACCTACAAAAACATTGCTACCAGGCAGGGACCAGCTGTTCACAGGAGCCTGTGAACACTTCAGACCACAGTACAGCCTTTTCAAACCATTTTTGTTAAGAGTTTTACAGGGTAAAAGTCCTAGCATGAGGAGTGAGTGTGCTTAAACTGTGTGAAAGGTCTGGTGTGTTCAGAATGACGGGGGCTGGAGGCTCAAGTCATCAAAGCCACTCTTTGGATCTGGCTTTATAAGGGTATAAGGAATTACTGTAATGATGAAGCAAGAACTGATCTGAGACTCAAACTTTTCTGTGTGGAACTTATCTCCATGCTGCTGCACATTTGAACCAGAAATAAAACTTTTATTTGCTGTGTCCTTTAAATGACATTTATAATGAACACTTGTTCATTTAATAGCAGCCTGCACTACAAAAGCAAAAATAAGTTGGTTGCTTAAATGGCTCTGGCACCTCATGTCCACATGCTGATCCTAAGACCAGATCAGTATGCATCAGTATTGGTAGCATTCCATGGAGACATGGACATGTGGTTAGATGAGACAGGTGAGCCAATCACAAGGGTCCTTACAAAGCAGACACAGGAGATCTGGACTCTGAGAAGATGTGACACTGGTAGCTGAAATCTAAGTGGTGCAAGGTCACAAGCCAAGGAGCCCCAGGCAGCTTCTTATAGAGGAACAGGTGAGGAAACAGTCACACACACCTCTATTGTCCCATTTTGGACTTCTGACCTCCTGACTTGTAACTACAATACTCAATGTTTTATGGTACTAAGTTTGTGCTCAGTTGTTGAAGCAGCTAAGGGAAACCAATCCACCCTCTAATGACTCATGACCCACAAATGGGAACGCCACATCCCTGAAAATGCTCATGTCCTCCATGAGTTACTCCAGCCCCATAATCACTCAAGATGTCACAGTCCCTTTAAGCTCTCTCTAGGCCCTCAGCAGCAAATTGGCCCATATATGTAGGGATCAAGATCTCCTGGGCATCTAGACTTCCCCGCAGCACAATTCACTTCTCAAGTGTTTGCCACAAGCACAGAACTTGGAGGGTAGAATGTGGAACTTGTCTGGAGCAGCTGCTGGGATGAACACTTGTTGCCATGGTAGCCTGGAATAAGTACAACGATCAGTTGATTCAAGTCGGGTTTTCAACTTTTGAAAGTACACATCCTACAGTATGTGGGGGAGGCAGCCTATTCAGAGAGGAACTGTGTGGGCAAGGAATCAAGCTCAAACCCCAAGAGACTGTTCCCTTCATCCACGCTGCGTTTGTGACCTTCCTTATTGGGTAGCGATGGGGTATAACTGTGATACAGGTGTCAGGAGTACTATAAATGGCTCTATGTGTGGCTCTGATGGTGAAGGGTGTAGGGGTTGGGAGTGGGATTGTGCGCTGTGGAAAGAGACTTCTAACTCGCTTTTCTTCCCTGACCTGTGGCTAATGTAGTTCACTGGGGTACACAGAATTTCAGAATATAAAGATTTGGGTTTTAGATCTATATTCTGCTAGCTGTGTGGCCTTGAGCAGACACAACAATCTCTGTGCCTGTTTCCACAGCCCCAAACCACTTCAACGTCCTAATCTTGTGTCAGGGAAGCAGGGAACAGTGCAACAAAATAATCAATGCATGGATACATAGTTGCCTGGTTAACCCTGACACATCTAAACACCAGGATACTGACAGTACTAAAAAACTCAAAATGAAACTTCAGAGATAATGCAATGAACCTATAGGATGAATCAGGCCATGTGCTACACCAGAGGTCCTTAGATGCATATTTTAGAAAGTGCATATGTCCTGACCTCACCCACTAAATGAATCTTGAAGGAATAGGTCTGAGCATGGTTAAACAACATGGGAGGATGAACGAAGGCCCCAGTGATATCTGTGCGCTAATCCCTGGACCTGTGAATGTTCCCTACACGGCGGGAAGGACTTTGCTGTCATGATAAACTCAAGAAGACTGAGATGGGGAAATTATCTGGATTATTGAAGTAGGACAGGAATATAACCACATGTATCTCTGTAAGAGGGAAGTCTGGCTGTGGGAAAATACAAGCTGAGGGGAGCAGGGATTGGAGTGGGGCGATTTGAAGATGGAGGAAGAGGAAACTGTAAGGTCTTGGGTTCAAAGGAGGAACGTGGAGTCAGCTTGTCCTTTGAGGTAAGAGATTTACTGAAAGAGCCATTAGGACCATAAACATCCAGGCAGTGTAATGAACTAAAGAGAGTTCAGACCCATAAGACAAATCGGGGAGGCCTCTTACAGGTTCAGAGCATGGGGAGGTAAATGTGTAGTAAATGAGTAGCTCATAGACCTGCCTGCACTCAGGTTTCTCTGATTGTGGGATAGCAGGCAGAGGGGGAATGATCTCCTTTTGACTGCAAGGTCACAGCACTGGGCTGCTCATTTCCTGGGGTCTAGTTACCTGAGGGAGCTTTCCAGGAAGTAAGGATTAGAGTTACAGCTAGTTCCAAAACCAATAAGATGGCAGTTGTTTCTTTCCCAGCAGCTGTGATAGGGGTGGGGGTGGGGTTCCTGCTGCAGGTGAGCACAGCCTGAGTAGTCTTCAGCAGCTGTGATTGCGGGGAGGGGGTTCTGCTACAGGTAAGCAAGACCTGAGTAGCTCCCAGCAGCTGAGATGGGGGACAGGGTGCTGCAGATGAACAGGGCCTGAGAAGCCCCCTAACCCAAAACCCAACACTACCCAGAGACCAGAAGTAGACACTGAGCTGAAAGGGGCAACGGAATAGATTCTCTTCTAGGCCCTGAAGAAGGAACAGACCTGAGTCTGACCTTTAGGTCTATCACACACCATTTAAAGAGCCTCACTTTGTGATTAAACATAAGCAAACACAGGAGCCCTGAGGCAGATAGTGTGGGATTTAATCAAAACAGATTCTGCCTTTTCCTTTTTCCTCCCTGCCAGACTTGCCTGCTAAGAGAACCTTGCCTTTCTCCTGGCACAGCATAGCATCCCTCAGGGAACGTTTCCGACTAGCTTAAGATAACCAAGATAAAGCCTTGCTTCCCCCTGCATGTGGTTTAGAGGTAGAAGAGGTCTAGGGTTTCACATCATGAGATTTAAGGGGAACGTGGTGGGGGGGGGGGGTGTCTCTGTCTTTCCTCCCTGTTTTATACAGCTAGCCATTTTTTTTTTAATGTCTGCTTTTGAATGTGATTATGGGACACTGTGATTCCTGGAACTGTAGCAGCTTTCTTCTGCCCAAGAGGAAACAGACCTAGGGAAACTCTGGGAATGAGGGAGCAGAAACTCAAGAGAGCTCAGATCCTTAATGAGTTCCTTGTGTGGCCTGAGGTAACCCAAGAAGCACTCGACTCTGGATTTCCTGTTTAGTGGCAGATTAAGGCATCTTAATTTTTAAAGGAAGCATAGTGCTGTTTGCAAGTAAAAGCATTCACAGTGAATCAGGCTTAAAGAATGCCTCGACTCAGAAAGACATAGTCATTCCTTTTGCTTTTCTTGTCTCTTTCTTTCAGAGGCTGGCCAGAACCTAAGTGTGCATTTTTCTGGTACTTTAGGGCTCCTCACTCTTTTCTAAAGCCCCCTCCCTGCCAAGTGATGCTTGTCCACCATGTGGCTGACCTCCATTCTGGCTTAACTTAAGCGCCATGGCTCCCCAGCCCCCAGCCCCTTCTCTCCATTCTCCTCCAGGCCGCTGCTGAGAGTTACGACTTGCCCACCTTGCTGTTTTTCTTTAAACTCTAATAAAACTGTCCTTGGGCTGAAACAAAGAACTTTTCTTTTTACAAGGAAGCATATGTAACACTGAGTCATTGTGCTTTTCCTGATTAATTAGCAAACTTGTATAGAGGACCAGATCCAGCTGTGTTTCTCTTTTTTTACTGTTGACACTTCTGCAGGGAAGTAGTTTGATGGGAAATACTACGTGGTTGTCCCTTCTAGAAGAAGCTAAAGGAAACTCAGTAAGTTCCTGATGACCCAAGGCCCCTTCCCAAGGCTGTACAAGTCATAACAATTGCCAGGGAAAAGAGACACTCTAGTGGAGATGACAGTCTGGGCAGGGAGCTCCAGGGACACAGTTTTTGTGAATCGTTCCTCACACTGGGGTGGGCTTTTCAATGATGATGTTGCCTTTGAGTCGCCCATGATCCTGTAAATAATCCTCACCCTTGCTCCTGTAAGTAACCCTGATAAGCTCATGGGCTCACCAAGAGTGAATATTTTAATCATTATTCTTGATCTGTCTTGTGAGGGACTAGGAGTTAGATAAGCAGGGCCACAGACAGATAATAAAGAGGGCAAACTGTTGGCTTCTTCCTTACCCTCCAGATCTGAAGAAAAGCCCTGAGACAAAGGCCTAGAAGGCTTTTTCTCTGGCCAGTAGCCCCAACCCCTTCCCCCACCCCCTGACACCCACACACCCACATACCAACACACACCAGCAGACCAGTCTGATAAGTTCAAGGCATGGTTTGCCAAAGTTGTGAGCATATCAGCTGCCCTTTATTTGTTTAAACTGACCAACCATAAATTAAGGAAAGCTGACCTCCCCATTCCATCTAACCAAAGACCGTTAAAGCCCTCAACCCTCCAGGAGAGGCAAGACTTTCACTGCCAAGTCTCTCCTCTGCTTTGCAAAGGGTCTTCTTCTCTGTGTGTGCCTTGCTCTCTGTGTGTGTGTTTCCTTGTGTTTAATAAAATTCTTTTTTCCGTGGTTGCTTCTGCCTGCAATGTCAGAAATTTCTCCTGTGTGTTCAAGATTTTTCCTGCCTTTTAATTCTTTAATTGGCAAAAAAAAAAAAAAAAGAACCCAATCCAGACCCCTAGGAGGTAACCATTGTGTCTTATTGGGAGGAATAGACGTTTGCTCATATCTCCCCAGGAAGAGTCACACAACACCCGTATATAGCATGCCATATTAGTACAAAACCTAGACACAACCTCCCTATACTATTTTAACACCCAATAAATATAAGTGCTATGTAAAGGCTTGTTGCTTTGACTGAGTAATAATGATGAAAAGCCTGTGTATGTTCGTGTTCAGCACAGACAATTTTTTTCAAATATTTTTCATTCCTGGTTGTTGAATCCAAGGACAAAGAACCCACAGATACCAATGACCAACTACGAAAAGGCATGTGGTTAGGAATAGACAGTATTTAAGTTTCTTATTTCTTGCCCACATTTAGAAGTCATCTTCCCTGAATGCAGGAGACAGGGAACATGCCATGAAGTCAATGCAGGATACAGGAGACCTGGGTTCAAGACTGGCTATTAAAGACTTACAGCATGGCCATGGGTAAGCTGCTGTCCTCTCTGGTTTGCCACTGACAATAGGGATTTTGGAGAAGATGCCTATTACCTGGCTGCTCAGAGTGTATTTGGTGGAAAACCTTATCCGGAAGCTGGAGGCAGTGGTCAAGTCCTGCCCTCCAAGCTCAAAGAAGCAGGTGTCTGATACATCTGCTTTCTGGGTTAGTGAGTGACTACTCCTGCTGGCTTCAGTTAGCCTGGATGTGAGCTCCCTCTACTGGCGCAAAAACAAACATTTTTGGGAGAACTTCATTCCATGATGATGATGGTGTATTTACATTTCCAGATGTGGCTGGGAGCTCCAGCACTCCAAAGTCACCGGGATTTCTGTTCCTTATGGCTTCAGTAAAAGTCACAAGGAGATGGTGTTTGACACAATACTATTATAGGCAGTACTCTTAATGGAAGACGAACACTGCAGTATGAAGCCAGTGACCCTGGAGCCACTCGGCACAGCAACAAAAGGCTGGATACTCTGCTGCCTGGGAGCCTCACACACCAGGAACAGGGCCAACCCCAGAAAGCCTCAAAGGCAGGGAGAGGAACGCATACTGGACAACATACTGGTTTTTACAGGGTTGAGTGTTTCAAACAGGCAAACTGGGTTTAGAGTCCCATTTCCAAAATTGGCCTTAGACAGTTTGAACTCTCAATCTTTGTACTTTCTCACCTGTAAAAAAAATTGAACTGGAGTTTGGATTGGCTGGAAGCATGTAGACTGATGGCACCACACAGCGTGTGGCAAGTGCTCAAAAGTAAACAAGACAAAATGTATTACCGCACAAAGCTACTCTTTTCACGGTGTGGGCACCAATTACCTTTACAATAAGCTATCTTCCATCCTTAGCAGCCTTCTACAACTTGGGTGAGAATTTTTTACATGTTCCTGTTGTGGTTTGATTTAAATGAATCAGGGGCCAGGTGTTTTAATTTGACCCAGCTAGGGTTTTGCACAGTATTTCTTGTCGTTTGATTGGTGAAGGCATGAGGCTAAATTAACCTAGCCTTGATTTAGATGTCATTCTTCCTGGCTGAATTCAGTGGGTCATTTAGTCTCTGAACCTTGGCTTCCACTCTGTGATCTAGATGCTGATGCTTAAGAACCAATAAGCAGGTAGGGGAAACTAATTGCTCTAACCATAAAGAGAAGGGTCTAGCACTTCTAAGTGCCATGGGAAAGCACCTTGCACTTGGCTGAGTTTGAAGCAAGAATGCTTATGTGATCAGAAGTACGTTTTGAAATGTTTCTGCCTAGTAGCTAAAAAGCCTTCCCACAAAGGTTGTGTAAAGCTCTCAGCACTACAAATACTCCCAAATCTTGTGTGCCGGGCTGAGACCCTCTCTAAGCCAGCTGTCTACTTGACGCATCCTCTTGGTGTCAGATGGCATGGGTGGCCTCATAGGAGGAATTTGGGATGTGGATTTTCCCACACAGGAAATAGCATCACTGGCCACCCACTGGTTGAGGCTAAATATCTAAGTGTCAACCTTGTGTTTTCCTTTTCTTCTCCTCCTACACCACCCCACCAACAAATGCCTCTAGATGTCCACACAAGGAAGGTCTTCATTCCCTCCGGCCTAGCATAAGTCAAAGCCACAACCATCCTGGGTCCCAGCCTCTGCAGACTTCCTAAGTGGCCTGCATGCCCTCAACCCTACTGTGAGCCACAAACCCTAAATCTGATCAGGGCATAGGTTATATAGTTATAGTACAAGGCACTGAGAGGCTAGAGCAGAAGGGAGCAAGATTTTGAGATCAGCCTTGACTACGTAAGAGTTCTAAAGTCTATTATAGCAGTAACCTCTCAGGAAGAAGGGAGGGAGAGAGAGAGGAGTAAGTGAGGAAGGCAGGAGGAAGAAGGAAGGAAAGGGGGATAGGAAAAGGCAGAGGAGAGAAGAGAGAGGAAGGAGACAGGCAAATAGAAGGAAAAATGCAGAGCCTGACAGTGGCACTTTTCCATGTTAAGAACCTATACTGCTTCCCTTTGTGCTCTGGTATAAACTGTAGCAGTTAGCTACTGTATTGGTCTGCAGAGAAGACAAGAAGACACTTTCATTGATGTGAACCCTGCCAGACGTTAGCAGAGGGAACCACTTGCCATGGCCAGCACCATACTGGACAGTGGAACCATGATCATCTGATCTCAGGGGTTTTTATTGATGGAGAAGCTCCTCAGGTGTTCCACTGATACAAAAACTCTGTCCCCTCATCCAAAGGCCTAATTGCATAATGAAGGAAACATGTAGTTTAGTCTCATCCCACAATCCTTTAGCAGCGGAGCTATGTCACCTTTGTGGTAGGGGAACTCAAGGCCTAAGGGAAGCGCTTCATCCTTGTTTCTGGAGACTGTGGGATGGGGACTACAAGAATTCCTCCACAGAAACTTTGCTTTTCCACAATGGCTCTGCCAGAGAGCAGTGAGCAGGTGCAGGTCATGAGAAAGCAAACATCTGAATCACAGATTTACATAAAGTCAACACTTGCAGATAATACAAACCGCTGAGGCTTAGGAAGCCCTTCCCTCAACAATGTACAAAACAATTATCAGCATAACTAGAAATAAACTGCTTCAGTGATAAACCTCTGTCCCTTCTCCCATGAGTCTACTTATCAACCACCCTAAATTCCTTCCAGTCTCCAAGACTTTGGGTCACTGTGCCCTCCTCCAGGAACACCTTCCACAACCACAACCTGTCCTTCTTTTGGTCACAGAGAAGCCCTTTATCTCTGTGGCTGCAGTGGCCCTCATACATTTATCACCTTTAGCCTTTCTTCTATGCACTCATCACAGTTTAAGATGTGACAGGCTTTAGGGAAGCCCATGATCCATCTGCAATTCCCAAGCCCTTGTGTGACTCCTTCTCCTTAGACATTCCCAAGACTCACTTCTAAACAAGATGTATGTGATTGCACACACGTGGTTATGTTACTCAAAAATGTAATGCCCATCTTGCTAAGACTCCTTTCTTTGGTAGCTTTGAAGACAGAGACTGCCAATTTCGAGGAGAGGGATACAAAGCAAGGGACCCTGGGGCCTCAGCTCTGGAGCCATCAAGGAACTGATGTGACCGATGACCTTGTGAGCTTGGATGTAGATCCTCCAGTCACACCTCAGTGGGGAACTCAACCCAACCCTGTTAATATTGATATGTTCTTTTACGCCAGTAATCGCTGCAGATTGTTAATCAGTAATAAATAAATTAAATATCACAAATACAACTGCTAATTGACCCCCCCTTAGACAGTAAATCTTGGGAACAAGTCCAGGGACTGTGTTCCCCAGGACTTAAGTCCCGGGAGGGCCCTAGCTGGCTTGGATGGCAAGATATACAATTCAGACCCTCCCATGAAGTAAAGAGATGCTCAGTAAACAGTAAGTGTTACTATTAATACCTCATAATGTTGATTCTTGTTCTCTAATGGATGAATCCACAGTTAGGGTCAAGAACAGCTGGGTATCATAGGCTGCAGAAAAGTTGACTTTGTCAGCATTTATCTCTCCCAGCAAACTTCCTTTTCTTGTGGTACCTTCTATGGGAGGATCCTTCCTTCTCTCCGACCCCACCCAACTGTGGGGCCAAAGCAGCTGTCTGATCTAGCCCCTTCTCCTTGCATGTACACTCTGGCCCCTGTGATTGGTTCAAGGTTGGTCACATGACCCAAGCCTGTCCAATCAGAATCAAGCCTGGAATTTGCAGGTGTTGCGAGTAGAGAGCTGCTTTCTAGTCAAGCAGAGTGCAACAAATAGCTGTGGAGGTCTCTGCTTGGGGCAGACTTGCTGAAAATGCGGCTCACAGTCAGTAAAGCTGTGTGAGATCACATAAGCTCCAGATCTTCGCAATGCAGGAAGATCGAGGCCAACCTGGACTACTAGTGAGGCCCTGTCTCAAAAACAATAGCAAGGATCTCCCCACTGGGTCTTGGCTGAATGAAAAAATTACTTCTCCACCTTCACCCTTCTGAAAACAGCTTTGAATCAGGTGTTGTCTCTAGCAACTAAATAAGCTCTGTGTTGTGGTTTGAATGTGAGATAGCCCCCCTAGGCTCATGTGTTTTCTCCTGGTACCTGCCAGGGGAAAGGTCCCGAGAGTATCACCTGCGGTCAATTTCCTGTCCTCTCGTGCTTCCTGACCACATGTGCAATGTGGCTAGCTGCTGTGCCATTCCCACCATGATGGGCTACAGCCCCGTGAACAGTAGGCTAGATGAACCTTTCTACTCCCAAATAGCTACTTGTTGGGCATTTGATCACAGCAATGAGAAAAATAGCTAATGCACCATGGTTCCCAGGGCCAGCCATGGAATTAAAAGAGAAGTTGCTGGACTTTTTATGTATTCCCCAAGGTCCACTCAGTAAAGGCTTGGTAGCCAGCCCATAGTTCTAATAGAAGGAACCTTTAGAGAATGGGCCTAATGGGAAGCAGTTAGGTGGCGAACTTCCCTTTTAAGGGGTGATTGGGACCCCAGACTCTCTTTTCTGCTCCCTAGCCACCATGAGGTGGGCAGGCCTCCCTGTAATGCGCCTCTGCCATGATGTACTGGGCCACCACAGGCCCAGGTAAGCAGGACTAAGGGACCATGTACTAAAACCTCTAAACCTACCAGCCATATTTTTGCCTTTAAAAAGGCACCTCTGGTACTTTGTCATGATAGCAGAAATCTGATTAATGCTTGTCAGACATATGGAATGGGAAGGAGAAAAAGCAGAGCGAGAACCAAATAAATGTTTAATAAAATACCACTGTAAAGGAAGTGGAAATCACACAGAAGGCTTTCTTCTGCCTTGTAGTCTTCAGTATGTGTTTGGTTTCATTGGTTTGTTAAGAAATGGCTTGACAGGACAAGCTCTTTTAAATAATATAAACATATCAAGTGCAAATATGTCAAAGGTCAAGGCACTCAACAGTGACAGAGGGCTGGGCCTTGAGACTTTTTCTAAAGGACCTCTGGCTGCAAGGTTAAGACTGCTTTTAAAGTTTTAAAAGGCCACAATTCCAAAATGTTGCTGCTCTTTCTGATAATAAATGAATAAGTCAGAAGAGCTAGCTCTCTTTGGATTATTTTTTTAACCTCTTATTTCAAATAACTGAAAAAAAAAATCCTTGTCTTCGTCCAAAAAAAAAAAAAAAAAAAAGAAAAGAAATCAAACTTTAAAAACAATCTACAATCTACCTTACCCCTGGTTGGGGCCTTGGACTCAGCCTGAAGCTCTAAGGATCAAGCTTCCCAGTTCTAGAAGCCCAGGACTCTGCTAAGGTCAAGTGGGGAGGTGACCTGGCCACTGCAGAGTTTGGACACAGTGAACAGAGAAGCCAGGACATGCATTCAGTCCTCTCTCTGAGCCATTATCCCAAGTGATGAGGGGAAGAGCTCTCCCAGGATGCTTAGGGAACAATCTCTGGTTCCATGTAGCCCGTCATTCCTGGTAGAGCCCCTCGAAGTCTGCAGACTTCATAGCCAGCTGACAGTCAGCGCTGGCATTCTGCTGTGTCTGTGGCCTGTTGGGTGAGAAGACGAAACGGTCAGCTCAGGAACAGCACCGAGAATGTGCCCCAGCCGCACGTGCGGCGTTCTTGACTGTGTATCTCCAGCTGTTTCCTGCAGCCATGGCACATTTGGGAAATTAAAGGCATCGGAGGCTAACACGAGTAGGTGAGAAATGGGGGTGAGGGGTTGAGAGGGTGAGGTGAGGGGGTGAAGGGATGGGGGTTTAGGGGTGAGGGTGTTGGGGGATGAGGGTGGGGTTATAGCGCCCTTTCTCTCCTATGAGGCGTATTGTACTTCCCCTGATTGCGTAGGCATGATCAAGTAAGAAAGGCTGGGCAAACAGCAGCTGCTTTACCAGCAGCGGAAAGAGAAGGAGTTAGGCACCTGTTCAACATGGCACGACCGAAACTACAGCAGAGTGGGGATTCTGGCTCATCTTCTGCTCCCAGTTAGCTTTCCGACACCTTCAACAGAAAGAATATAGAAGGGACAAGAAGACAGATCAGTCTGTCTTTTTCAGTCCTTGTGGCTGCAGGGTTCAGAGAGCAGTGAGTAGGGAATCGATTGGTACTACCTTAAATGCATCTAATCTTCGAGTTTTAGGTGGCCTTGGCATTAGTCACCCTTTAAATGTGTCACACCACATGCTGGAGTTTGGCTGACAACACACATCCCCAGTTTTGTTCTGTGTGAGCTCCTGCCACAGAAGGTAAGAAAGCTGACCCCTCTCTCCAAGCTAAGTTGACAGCTGGCAAAGTTCTGGCTAACGATGTGCCTTTGGAGAGAATGAGGAAGAGATCTAAGGAAAGACTTCACTTGATAAAAGGGGGTGGGTTCCGTGTGAACTCGCCTGCATGCTAGTGCACTCTCTCACAGGTGACCCTTTCCCCCACCCTGAGCATACGTTTATAGCTGGACTGTAGCAGTTATTGTATGGCCACGAGGAGGCGAACCAGGGGCTAAGGATGGCAATGAGAAAAGGCAGGAGGTTTTTGGTATGTTGGTGATGCTACACAGTGGTTGTACCAGCCCTAGGCTGGCTCCATTTCTTGGTTATGCAATACAAACAAACCCTGTCTGAGTTAATATCTACCTGGGATTATTTTGTTTTTAATTACTTATCACCAAAAGCTTTTATACCTGGAAAAACAAACAAACAAACAAACAAAAAACAAACAAACCAAAACCAAGACACCTTTCCTCTTCTTTACTCTTGGTAAGCAAAGATGTGAAGAAGCGCTGGGTAGTATGACAGGCTCTATAATCCCAGCTGCTTGGGAGTCTAAGGCAGGAGATTGTAGGTTCAAGGCCAGCCTGATCAATAATAATAACTTTATAGGCCTAGAGAGTGCTTGCCTCAGATGCCTGGATCCTAAATTCAGTCTGTAGGACTTGAAGTGGGGTGTGAGGAAGCCAGGCACACACTGGCTGTTTGGGAGACCCAGTGTGATGTGGAGTAAATGATTTGAGTGGCTCTACAAAGACACAAGCTGCCCTGCCCTCCCCCACCCCAAGCCTACAGGCCTTAGGAAGTCTCTCCCAGCTCCTTTGATGTTAAGATTATCCACAGAGGAATACCACAATGTGTTGCTTAGAAACTGTCCTGTGTATTTTTCTAAGTAAGGCCACTTAGAATTTGTTTCCCTTTTCTTAAAAAAATAAATAGTTGTGTCATCTTTCATATTTCAGGGTCAAACCCAGTATAAGGCAGGAGATGAATTGCCAGCAGCTCTTTCTTCTCCAGTGCCTTGGGTCAGTCAGTGAGAGACTATCTTCATCTTGAGGGTTAAAAGATTTTCCTAGTACAGGAGTTCTCCAGGGGCAGCTAATGTATCACAAAAGCACCTTCTGTGTTCACAGGGGAACAGTGGAGTTTTCACAGAACTTGTACAAGATCTACATGATTCAGTGAGCTGACTCTTTCTTCATGCCTAAGGCATGGAGTTACACAATCATGCATGGTACAGATCTACTCAGAGTACAAGACAGACAGGCAAATGTCTATTATTAAAAGAGTGAAAAAATGTTGTATTTTCACTAAACTTGAAGAAAGTATCAGTGTGGGGTTCAGGTGTACAACCAGAGAATGTCCGCATCCTCTAGAGAAGGGTTTCCCCCTTTCCCAGCCACGCGTGAGGCTTAGGCCTCTTCAAAGCCTTCCTCTAGACCACATGTCCCAGTGATAAGAGACTCAGGGTACAGAGGCTAGCCTAGTTACTTACATCAGAGCATATAGTTAAAGAGATCTATGCTAGCCAGGGGTGGTACTATGCACCTGTAGTTCCAGCCCTTGGGGTAGGGGTTGGGGACTGAGGCAGGAGGATTGAGAGACTGAGACTAGCCTAAACTATATCATGAGTTCCAGGCCAGCTGTGGCCACATAGCTGGAGAGGGGAGGAGAGAGAAAGCTATTGATAGAATGTAAGACAATGTAACTGGCTAAATTGATTTTCTCTGTAGATACTGCCATTTTTCACTAATATATATCTATATATCATTAATATAGATGTATATTATTTTTCCTTGTAAGTGAACAGACAGTTTTGTAGTTGCTGTTACAATTTGCAGTGAGACTGTTATCAAAGCACGGGATCCACTCCTTGGATGCTTAAGTAGCCTTTGAGAAGGTGAAGTGAGCGCTGAGAACAAGTCCAGAATCTGTCCTAGTGGGAATGGAGGGCCAGGTGTCTCAGCTGGGAAGGGAGTGGGGGACCAGGTTGAGGCTCTCCACTGAGGAACACCATTCTGATTTTTCTTTCTTTTCTTTTTAAATGCATGAATGTGTTTATGTACGTGCATGTATGTATGGATGCACATGTTCACATGAATCATCCTCAAGAACACAGTCTGCCTTCTTTGAGACAGGGTCTCTTATTGGCCTGGAACTCTCTAATTAGGTCAGGCTGGCTGGCCAGAAGCCACAGCAAGTCAGCTATCTCCGTCTCCCTAGTATGGAGATTACAAGTGTGTATCCATGTATGGCATTTTTATGTGGGTTCTGGGATTCCAGACTCAGATCCTCGCACTTGCAGCCTCCGCCTGAGAGTCTCCCCAGCCCCTCATTATGCTACTTTCTGCGGGATAATTTTTAAGCACGTAGCCTAATTAAAGCAGAGTTCAAGGACAGGGAGGGGGTTTGGCTCCAAAGCATTGCCCTCAATAAGCCAAATAGGGCACTGTGTGTCCTTTAAAACTGATAGTGATCAAAGAAACTTATGAGGGGCTGGCTATGATTACAGGAATTATCAATTAAGAAATCTTGTGAGAACAACCCCTGAGCAATTTAAGATCACAGATACATCAACGTATGTATAATAACAGGATAACCCTTTTTGCGGGGGGAGGAAGAATACTGGAGATCAAATCCAGAACGTTGACCATGCTAAAGAAGCAATAAAGGAATCTTTTGTTAAGACGTTCAAGGACTATTCCGTAAGAAGACCGAATGCCAGGGTCCTAGTGGTTTTTGAGAACATAGACTGGCAAATCAATCATGGCCACAGGGGCTAAATTTGGCAAGCCATCTGTTTTTGTAATGTCTGAATAAAGTTTTGCTGGAACACAACCAAGCCTATTCATTTGCCTATTATCTGCTCTTACATTACAGCAGCAGAAGTGAGAGACTGGCCATGATTATAAATGGCCTAAAATACTATCTGTCTCTTCCCAGAGATTGTTGGCCTATCTCTGTTTTATAGCCACTTTGTGTATTTGGCTGAGGGTCTTGCCAGACTTAACTGACCTAGATTCAAGTTCCTTCTCTGCTATTTCCAGCTTTCGCACTTGGCTTTTATTTTCCTTATCACAGAGTGGGGCTCACCCCAAGAGGTACACGAGATGAGGCTGGAAAGTTCTCAGAAGAGACTCCAGCACTAAGCAGATATTCAACAGGCCTTAGCCACAATCATCAAATTAGTGAACGCTTAAGTGAAGTACAAGGGAGACTCAGTACGTGGGAACTTAAGAATCTAAAATCTATACACAGTGCAGAGATCAAGTCCTTCTCGAGGAACAGGAGGTGGCACATTATGAAAGAGTGTCTCCCAAGAACTTCAACACTGCTGAGTTTCCCTCTAGCCTCTAAAAAGATCATTGTTTCTCTAGTTAAGACCCAGGAGCCATACTCTGAGGGGGAGAAGGGGGAACACAACTCTAGATAGTAAACCTCAATGTGCTGAGAAGCTACAGTGCGACGAGCAGAGGAGACCACGGTAGACCGTGGACTGCAGCTTCCCAACTCCTGTATCACCTTCGAGGTAGGCATGGCAACTGTGAGCCTCTTTGCGTATTTTCTCCTGTTGTTTACCTTCCTCCCAACCCTTCTAAACTCCACCCCAATTTAGCCTTGGATATTAAGTATTCATCTTTTTAGAAGAATTACTGCCTCACGAAGCTTCTACAGCAATGAGATGAGCTCTGTGGGTGAAGGACAAGGGTAGCAGTGTTTGTATGTATGTATGAAACTCTCTGTGAACGAGTAGCTGGCTCACATGTCTGTGAGCACCTGTGAGGAACACCTGTCTCTTATAATTTGGCTTCTAGACACTAAGTGGGATTAGAGAGTTATCTGTGTGAATCCCCCAGATGGCCAAGAATATCTTGTTCTGTTGATATGTATTTACCTGGAAGAAAACCAGTAGCTCATGAGGCAGGAGACCACCACGTAGGACACCATGGCTATCCCCGACATGGCAAACGATAGGAGGCCCAAGCCACAGAGGACACAGAGCAGCGAGAGGCCACATATGGAGATGACCAGTCCTAGGAGGGGAGCATGGTTAGGAGCTGCCTTTATTTGAAACGGGCTGAAAATGGGAAGACACCATCCCCTCCATCCCGAGCCAGTTTATTTAAAATAATGGCAACTAACTCAGATTTTTGAAGTCAGGAGATTTCCCATAAAAATTCACATTTCTGACATCATATAAAATGGCAGTAAGTTCAACACCTAAATAGGCCTCAGCTTATGGACTCAACTGGCTGGGCCTCTGGTTGCCTCCATTCCTTGCTGTTCACAAACTGTATTACACTTGAGTCTCTTTGCCCATTTTGTTGCCTGTCCAATTTGAGGCTCAGAAAGTCATGCCCCAAATCACAGTGGGTACTTATGGAACACAAGAGCCCGTGTTTTAACTACTCTGACAAGCTGCCTTGGACTGGAGAGAAGAACCTTCGATAAGAATGGCAGATGTTCAATAAATACTGTATACACTATTGAGTTATTTCCCAATAACCTTGGGCAGGGTACCTTCCAGTAATATGGCTCCCATAAGAGCACCCAGGGAGGTGAGCACCACGATGAGCAGGAAGAAGCCAACAGGGATGGCTGACATGGTGACAAACATCAGCACGGTGAGAGCCAGGAAAGGATGCCTGTCCAGGTACCGACCCACCGGGGACTTCATAAAGGCAATCACCTGCAGGCAAAGGAAGAGAGCCAGGGTTGAGTGCTGTGGCTGAGTCTCAAATTGAGCTGATCTGCCCCAGATGTGGGAAGTACAGACAGAGTCAGAGGTCTCTGGCAAGTGAGAGGCAACTGGGCATCAGTACAAGACATCTCCCAAGACATGAGGTACTTGGCAGCAAGGAGGCTGTGGGAAAAGTGGCAAGTGTTAGGTTCCCACACAATGTCAGGTCCTGCGAGAGGAGGAAAGGTCACCTCATAGCTCTCTTGCCTAACACACACCCTCTCAGACACCCTCTATGTGTGCAATGTACATGCAATGCACCTACTGCTCTGCAGCCAAGGTTCTCATGGCTAAGGTCACCAAAGACAGAGGGATTAAGTCCTAGCATCACTCAAGGGCAGTGGTTCTCAACCTTCCTAATGCCCTTTAATACAGTCCCTCATGTTGTGGTGGTCTCTGGCCATTTTTGTTGCTACTTCATAACTGTGATTTTGCTACTATTATGAATCATAATGTTAATATCTGATATGCAGATGGTCTTAGGTGACCCCTGTGAAAAGGTCACTCGTCAACCCCCAAAGGGATCACTGCCCATAGGTTGAAAACTGCTGTACTAAAGAAACATTGCAATAAAATTACTCCTAATGACTTTCTGTTGTAGTCATAGATCAGTGCCTCATTCAGCCATCATCAGAGACACATCCTCTTACAGTAGATGGGAATAATAAAGACCCACAACTGGACAATGTACAGAGAGTGAGAGGTTTTGGAATACTCAGTCCTAAATGGGGTGTCTTCATCAAACCCCTCCCTGCAGGGTCCAGGGAGCTATGTGGAAGAGGAGGCTGAAAGATTGTTAGAGCCGGAGGGGATGGATGACTCCAAGGAAACAGGACTGACGACATATGAACTCACAGACTGTGGCAGCATGTACGGCGCCTGCCCGTCTCAAGCTAGACAGCATCTCAGCTCCGAGAGGGGCAAGTGAATCTGAGCTCCCATCCCTAACCAAGAAGCCATCCACTTGCAAAGGAAAAATGAGTTCTCTCCAATGGAGTCTCACTAGGCATATTAACCACGCTTATGGGCAGGCCTCATGCCCAGCGGTCAGGGCCAATGTGTAATGAACCCAATGGTATTTTTGTAGACATTTTGTCTCATAGTACTTTGTTTGAACATTTTTTTTTGCCTTAATGGCGTTTTGCTTGTATATTATGGTTTCCAATTTTTTTGTTTTGATGGATTTGTGTGTGTTGGTATGCGCATGTTTCTTGTGTTGTCTTTTAAACTATTATTACGGTTTATTTTATGTTTGTTTACATGTTTGTTTTAAAGAGAGAAAGAAAGGGCATGGAGTCAAAAGACTGCCAGAGAGCACAGTGGTTGGGGAAGACAGGCATCCGAGGAAGGGAGCTAGTGTCCAGAGTGTCAGGCCAATGAGGCACCAGCACAGTAGCCACGTATGGCCAGTGAGCAGCCACACGTGGCCAGTGTGACAGATGGCTGGCCTTTTCACTGATCCTAGATTTAGTCTAGTGGGGTAAAAACACTTAAAGGTTGTTTCATGATGGGAACCTGGGTTTTTGTTTTTTTTTTTTTTTAACTACATTTTGTGAATGCTGAAGAGAGAGAAACTATTTCCTGTGAAAAATTTGGCACCTGAATTGAGATGTGCTCTTGTGTTTGAGGAAAACAACAACAACAAAAAAAAAAAATCTAGGATTTCAGCCTCTCCCAGATCAGGCTGTGGGTGCCTGCTGGCATGTGATCCAGGAATGGCATACAGATGTCCACGGAGGTGGGTTCTAAAATGTTCCTCATGTCAGGGAAGGTCCAGTACGAGAAGAAAATCATCTGTCACAGATAATTCACATCAGGAGATGCCAACCCTGGTCACCCACTCACTTGTGATCTGTCTTCCTCTTTCCTGAAAACTGTTCCCTCCCACAGCTTGAGGACACCCCATAAGCCACGTGTGTATCAAATAAAATCGATGACTCCAGTCCAATGGCCACCTCCACGGCCACAGGTGAATGTACCAACCAAACTCGTTTCTAATGAGTCAGAAATCAAGGACTCCCAGATCTTCAACAGGTACTAAAGGAGATGTAAGGAGAAGAGGGTACCAGCCAGGACAACAATGTCTGCCCACATGCATGGAAAGGCCGAGGTGGGCTACAGAGTCTGGGAATGAAGCAAACACACAAGGAGCTAATGTGAGAAGCTACACAGCCTGAGGGAGAGGGGGTGTAGAGCTACTTCTGGCCCCAGTCACCAGCCTGACCCTGGTTCTAGTCCTGAGACAGGCCTCCTTCACTACTTCTGTGGTTCACAGGGAAGTCTTAAAGTCTCCTAAAGTCATGGAAGGTCCTAACTGCTGGCTTAAACTATTTTGAGTAGGTGCCTGTCTCTTGCATTCTATAGGTAAGACAATTAAGAACTGACAACACACTCCAGACAGGTTGGAGCAATTTCACATCCATTCTGTCTGGAGGTCTATCTAGTCTCATCTGAAGTTCAAAGAGCTCATTAAACTATGAGGAAAGGGCACAAATTACATGGAGGGGAAAAGACTATCTACATTTCCCAGAGACAGTGAGTGGCTGTATAAATTATGATATGTCAATCTGATGTCCTTTGCTGATGTTCTAGTGGTAAATGTAAATTATTCTGAAGACCCACCATACCAAGCAAAAATAAAAATACACTATTACATTTGCTGTGGTTACACTCTATGTAAACATTACACACTGAACAGTGGGTATGTTACTGATGGCTTTTGTTACCATTTGGATATAAAATGGCTTCTGCAGACTCACATCCTTAAGCCTGAGACCCCAGATGCTGGTGTTATTTTTGGTGGTTGTGAAAACTATAGGAGATAAAGCCCTAGCTAGAGGGAAGGGGGTCACTGGGGGCATGTCCCTGAGGCTATATTTTACCCTATGTATTCCTGAAGAAATCTCTCTCTGTTTCTCTCTCTGTGTCTCTCCGTTTCTGTCTCTGTCTCTGTCTCTGTCTCTCTCTCTCTGTGGTTTCTATCCCCCTCCCCCTTCCTGGCTTCCATGATATAAGCTACTCTGTTCTATCCTGTCCTCTGCACCAAGATGCTTCAAAACCATGAGCCAAAAATAAATCCTTCTTCCCTTTAAGTTGTGTCTCAGACATTTGTCAAAGCAACAGAAAATCTGACAGACACACATTTATAGGTCCTTTGCTTCCCTTCTTCCTCCAAAATAACTTTACATTAATATAACTTGGGGCCTGGGGAGATGCTGCTGTGGTTAAGAACATGTACTGCTTTTGAAAAGAACTTGAGTTCAGTTCTCAGAATCTACATAGGGCATCTCACAAGTGCCTAGAACTCCAGTTCCAGGGATCCAGTGCCCTCTTCTGGCCTCTCCAGGCACTGCACACATGTGGTACACATACCTGTACTCAGGCACATACCATTCAGCACACACGCATACACATTAAATGAATATTTTTAAAAAAGACAATTAACATAACTTAATACACAAAAATTTGTAAGATAAATATTACATCTCAAGACTACCTGAGAACACCAGGCCATAGAGAACTGACAATTTCCCCACCTTCTGGGAGTAGGCTAGCCTGGTTTTAATCTAGTCCAAACCCACTTCAGTACATACAGCTGAATTGTTGAAACAAAAGGATGAAGTAATGCTAAGAAGAAAGTTCATTTGCTTTGAAATGCCTACTTCAGAAAGTAGGTGTAAATATTAACTAAGACATGCTAAATGCCTACCTACCACAGGGTTGGGATTTAGTGAGGCCTCAATCAGTGTTAGTACAGTCAGTCCTTATCATCTGTGAATCCCATGTCTCAGGATTTTTCTACTCATTTAAATGTATCTGTAACCTAAAATCAGTCCTTTGAGTGTCTTTGATGTCAAGATTGAGTCAGCTGATAAGAACATTCCCAGCTTGTTATGGATTGAACCTGAATTTCAACTAGACCCCACCCCTTAAGATTCTACAACCTCTCACACCATGTCCTTGGTCAAGTCTCTAACACGTGGCCCTTTCTGGGACACTGAAGAGCCAAACTATGACATTGTGGCCTATTTAATGCCACAAAGTTCAGTTTTGACTTTTGGTTGGCAATCCCACCATATAAAATGTAGACCACAACTTCCACCACGACCAGTATCTTTTTGTTACTGTTCCTACATATGAGGATGTGCCTTATGAAGAAAATGTGTGTGTTTGAGACATGTGCCTACTGCTGGCCCTGAGCTCAGTGCCAACAGTCAACAGTGTACATTATAGACAGTAATGCGTCTTTCCAGAAGTACACATAAAGTAAGGACATAACTGATCTGTTCACACACTCATTGTGACTAGAAGCTTGAGGACCTAGGTTCCTTATTTCCTGGAGAATTAATGGATTGTTTGGTATTTGCTAATCCAGTGTTTTTGATTACTTTACAGAACACAACTCCCATAAGTCATTAGAATGAACTGTAATTGTGCAAAGGTCACAAGGACATTTTTACTGAGCTAACTCAGTAAAGAGTCGTAAGCCAAAGAACTAAAAAGCTGCTTGTCCAATTTAAAAATAGCCTGGTAAATCAGCAATATGCCAAACGCATTCTGAAGCAAGTACAAAGAAGACCTCTGTGAAGCATACGGCTTTGGATGGTAAAGTATCTGTTTTATAGAAGCTGGTGCAACTGTGCCGTCCAACAGAAAAAAAAAAAAGCATAGAACAATTACCATTGCTTTAAACACATACATACTTTTACATGCACACGGCATAGAAGTCTAGAAACATATACAACAAAATGGTAATAGTATTTGCAAGCTAGTATTTTTTAAATCTTTTGTGTATATGTATACACAGTGTAAGTGCATATGTGTGTGGTATGCACATGTTATGCACACATGCATGAAACATGAGCTTTCATGTACCAGTGCATACATGCAATGGTACCCATGTGGAGGTCTGAGGACAACCTCAGGTGTTGGCCCTTGCCTTCCACCTGGTTGAAACAGGGTCTCCTTGGGTTTTTGTTGTTGTTGCTGCTGTTTTACCTGAATAAGACAGGATAGCTGGCCCACAGGCTCCCCAGGACCCCCACATCTCTACCTCCCATTCTGCCGTAGACACACTGGGATTATAGAGGTGTGCTCATCCTTATGTAGATGCCAGGAATTCAAGCTTATGTCCTCACAATCACCAGGCAGGACCTTCGCCTGCTGAACCATCTCCCCGACCCTAGCATTCTGTTTAAATGCTGAAAGGCACACAGAAGAAAACTACAACGGTACATATGTAAAGAGATGAAAGAATATCTCAAATCACACTGCTCTGAGTGGGGACCAGGCAGCAAAAACATGGCTAATTTGCATCACAATAGTCATGTGTATAAAATACAATCTAGACTTCGGAGTTAATACAAAAGGAATGTAAAATATTTTCTTTTCCATTAACTTTTATAATGTCCACATACTGAAATGATACTATTTTTGATATATTAATTAAGATATATTCTTAAAATTAACCCATTGCTTCTTTGTACTTGAGGGCTAGGTACCAGAAAATTTTAGTACACATTTTAGTAACATTTCTCTTGGATGATAGATTCTAAAGAAATACTAAACTCAGGTCTTAAAGTAAGTATTAGCTGGCCCCTTTTCTTAGGGGAACAGATGAGCCAACTCTTCAGAGAGTAGTGTTTGCTATGTAGACTAAGAGTGGTCTCTTTAGGTGGAGCTGAAGATTGACAATTGCCACGAGGGGTGACCATCCAACCAAATTTTGCATTATGTGGATGTAACTGGAAGTGTTCTGTGAGTCTCTGTGACTTCCAGGAATCTTCCTTAAGCTGGAGGTGGGTTAAAAACAGTATTTATTCTAAGTCTCCTGCCATCCTACTACCTTGAATGTCAATATGATGGCTGGTGCTCTAGCAGCCACAAAGAGCGAGATACAAAGGTCACAACTCAGACATAGCAAGGCATTGTGAAAAGATTCCCAACTTACTTGTAAATTCCTATTTGGGGAAGAAACAACTTCCTGTCTTGTTCTGATCACTGTTAATTTGGAGTTTCCCATTATATGTAGCATTGGAAACTGACCTTTGAGTTATTCTGGAAGGATTCCAACAGGAAACACAGCTTCCTTTGCAGCTCCTGTAAGTCCCTGGAGACACTTGGGGGCTCTTCTTTAGCCATCTTGAAATTGCCTTCAGTCTCTTTCTAGACTAAATCCTCTACCAGCAAGTTCATTAATATAGCATGTAGCCCAGTCTTTCATGTCGCTTCATCTCTTGCTATCACTGCAGGAGACAAAAAGTTTCTTGAATCATTAGGAATCTCCAAGGAGCCTGTACCATCTCCTACACCCTGATGGCAGGCATGCAGATGAACATATTATTATCAAAATTGTAAGCTATATACACTTTGATCCAGCAATTTATTTTTCATGCACCTAAATGAGTAGATACATGAAAATATACCCAAAGGATGTATATTCTATTCCTGTTTATAATATATAATGACCAGCAAGATAGCAGGAAGAAGCTAAATCCAAGAGTGAAAAATTCCTTAAACTTGTCATTAAACGGGTTGTAAACACTTCTCTGTTATACACACACGGTATAGAAAAATATCTAGAAAGACATGACCTTTGAGAGCTTATTTCTTTTAGCTGGAATATTGAAAAGAATAAATGACAAACAAAATGTAATGTACTATTCAAATCTACCACCCCCTTCCCTCTATTCTCCTATATTCCTCCAGTCTTTCTTTTCTTCTACAACAGGGTGCGTTCTCTCCTTTATTTGGCTCCCAAGTACCTTGTATAATGCCATCCTTTATTTATGTGTAGTGAGGTCCTCACTCACAAGACTTGTCCTCAAAGCCTTGGCATGATTATTTCCTGTCACTTGACAGCCTGAAATTTGCAGGACTGTCTCCATTTCACATACTTTATGCATTTCATGAAGGCAATGTGTCAAATTCGATATACTTTTAACCCTGGATAAGTTTTCAAATTAAAAAATATATGTATTATTTTATGTTTCCCATGTTTTTAATGTTTCCCATTATTTTATGTTTCTGGCTGGCTGGACAGAACGGGATCTCCTGCATATCTATCTCCTTGCAGCTAATCTCCTGATTTTAACATATGTGTGCTCAATAGATTCTATCACAGTGCCAAAAATCGCTGAGAAACCCTCACATGGATTTACCATATTGAATATCCTACCTGCCTATTACGTGTTACAGTGAGGAAACATACCTCACCAGCATCTACACTACAGTCTAGTATGCACACTTCCAACACACCAGCTGAAGATTTCTCTTGGCCAGGGAAGAACCAACTCCTTCCTACATCTTTAAGCAGCAGCTGGCGTTAATGTTGAATTTAGGATAGTCCTAGCCTTCAGTTCACCTAATCTCATCTCTATAACAGGCTAAAACAAGCCCAACTGCCCCCTTACTAGACTTCTTTGGCCTAGGAAACATGCAAGGGCCAACCGGACCGGTCCGGGGTGTCTGGTGACGGCAAGCATGAGAAGAATGCAGAGGCCCTCAGCCAGCACACGCATCTACCTAGCCACCAATTCCCTCTACTCCTTCTAGGGTCCTCTGCAGATCCTGAGCAGCATCAGCAGAAGGTTGGAAGGTGCCATGGCTAACAGCCTAGGGTCGCTCCTCCTACTCCGCGCTTAGGGGGCCTAGCTAATTTTCACAGAGTACAGGCCCCGCCCCTTCCAAGGCTCCAAATAAAGCCTTGGCTCCCGAATCGCGCGAGCAAACGGCCACCGTGAACGTTCCAGCTGCTGGTTGGGTAGACTCTCCAGCTGGGGGCAGGGTCTTTGGGGCGCCTGGAAACCTATCCCGGTCCCCCTTTACAATGCCGGTTGAGCCTTTCGATCTAAGACAGGGGATCCTGGGAGAAGGAAATCAGTGTGATGCAGATGGGGATCTGATCCCCGGACCACGGGGCACGAAAGAGACAGGAGGAACTCAGGAAGTTGGGCACCCTGTCACCGATCATCTGGGGCGAACCCACTTTAACACCTGCAGCTCCCTCTTGCTGTGGCGCAAGCACCCCTTTTGACCAATCCCAGGGAGAAGGTTTGGATGCCTAGGCAAGACTCCCGTCTTTTGCAGGTTTTCCAAGAGGAGGCAGGGCCTCTCGCGTGGGTTGTCATTGGTGGCTTTTTTTTTTTTTTAACCAAATCTAGCTGCCGGTGCACGCGCGAAGATGGCTGGGAACAGTGGAAGGGATCTCCTAGCCTATAGGGCGAGGGCTACGAGAGAAGGAAGCTAGAGCACTCTCCCGCAGCCGCCCCTAAACTCCACTACTTCCCGTGCCAAGTTTAAAAGGTTCAGCCAGCCAGGGTCCCCTAGACTCCACACGCCATAGCTTCGCTCTCTCACCTGGTGCTGCCTGCGGGGATACCCCGTTCTGCAGCCGCGGAGCGCGCGAAGCGAAGTAGGAAGAAGAGGAAGGACAAAAGCCTGATTAGAGACCGGTGCTGGACCTGCCTCCTCCCAACCGGCGAGCGCTCTTCCTCTGCCGGATCAGAGGCCCCGCCCTGCTGCCCCGCCCCGCAAAGGCCCCGCCCCTCGCTGCTTCCTTGGCGGACGGCGCAAGTCCTCCGCCTAGGCCCAGGTCTGGCTTCGCCTTCCCAGCCGGACGAGTCCAGTAGCCCAACACCTAATGGTGCGCTGCCAGCTTTGTAGGCGCTCTCGCTTCTTCTCACACACTCTAGGAACAATCCCTACAAACTTCTAGGATGACTCATGAGGAGAGGAGGGCTTGGAGACAGTCCCTTCCTACAGCGGTTTGGAGTGAAAGCTCTGGGGCCACGACTCAGGTGGACTGGAGGCCAAAGATGAGTTTTTAGAGGAACTTAGGGTTTCCCCTTCTCCATACAGAACCACTTCTGGATTCGCCCCGGGCGTTCAAGTCGCACAAGTGATGAGGTACTTCCTAGACTGGAAGGTTCTAGCCATTACGCAAGTGCAGATGTTGGCAGCCAGTGAATCTTAGAGATGGATTATCGCCATTTTGCAGATTAAAAACAAAAACATACGGAGAGCTAAAGGGATCAAGTTTGTAAATACACTCAAAGCCTGTTCTGAAGGATCCATGTTAGAGAAACCGGGTCCCAAATCCAGGCCTGAGGAGCGCAGTCACTCAATGTCCTGCTATTGGTATTTGAGATGGCGTGAGTCTGTTTCTGAGATGTTCTGTGCGCACCATGGGAGTACTTAACAGCATTCCTGGGCTCTACCCACTAAATAAATACAAGTATGGCCTCAAGCCCTCCCAGCTGTGATGAACAAAAACGTTGGGTCAAGGGGGGGGCAGGGTGTGTGTGTGTGTGTGTGCAATCATCTGGTGTTCAGAACCACTGCCTTCGAGTTTACAGTGGAAAAAAAAAAAACAAAAACCAAAAACGGCTGGGGTTCTATCTAGCGTCTCCAGCTCAAGGCCTAAGTCTGGCTGAGATGGTTTAATGTTGATGAAGTTACCGCTCTGAGCTCTGTCTTTTCATCCACTAAATGGGAAGAGGGCCAGGCCCAGGTACTGAGCCGCTAGTAAACAAGACTCCGGCTCTTTCCATCCAGAGATCTGAAGTGACCCACCTCTCTTGTGTACCCTGTGTCTATAGCATCCTGGGTAAAAAGAGAAACTACAGGGTGACAGTGAGGACAACAGAAAATATGCCTCCAGGAAGTTGAGCACCTATCGGTCACTCGGTAAGGGTTCACAAATATTATATGGGGAGAGGAAAGGAGACTGGAAGATGGCTCAGTGGTTAAGAGCCCTGGTTGCTCTCCCAGAGGACCCAGGTTCTATACCTAGTACACACATAGCCAGTCATAATCATCTGTGACTCCAGTTCCAGGGGATCTGATGCCCTCTTCTGGCCTCAGTGGGCACTACATGCATATGGTGAAAGTCATGCAGACAAAACATCAAAAGCACATCAAACAAACAATCTAAAAAATTATTCCACAGAGTTGAGGAATAGTAATGGAGTGTTTGCCTGGCATGCCCCGGAGCTGTGCGTCCAATCCCTATCAGGGGGGAAATTGATGTTACTTCAGCTACCTTATGTTTCAAGAAATAACTAGGCACCTGGTAGATATAGCTTGAAGCGGTGATGATGATGATGGTGGTGGTGGTGGTGGTGGTGGCGGCAGCCACAGCGGTGGTGGGCTGAGGTGGTGGTAGGCCTCTACCCACTCTCTTCTCCCTCAGGGGGTTTGCTCCAGGGGTCTTTGCCTCACTGTTTGGTGCCCCTCTCCAGCCCCAATTGCCATTGCACTGCCATCTGTGTTTCTGCCTTGGAGCAAACCTGACTTTTCCCAGCAGTCTGGGCCCTCCAGCTGCCAGCTGCCTTTTGGGCTGCTGCTTGGCTCCCTCACCACCCTGCTGGGAACACCCCCAGGGCTATGGCCATCACCCTCTATGCTCACCATATGCCCCAAATGGTGCAGAGGACCAATGGGGAGCCAGCACATTTCCCCTTTATAAGAGTCTGGCTTTGTGAAGCCAGGGAGCTCTGAGGCTCCCTCCATTCATAGGAAAGCATCCCTCCAGACTACCAGGGAACCCACTCCCAACCAGCTGTGGGGTTCCCAAGCCTGGCAGAGCAGCATAGAAGCAGCCCCAACTAACACACTTGGACCTAATCTGGGCCCCTCTATCCTCTCCAGACTAGCCAAATAAGGGCAAAAAAATCCCACCAATCATAGGCCACCCTGGGAGGCTCCATCTCTCTCTCCCCCACTATAAAAAGAGCAGCCTTCTGCACTCTGCTCGGTAGGGGGCGCAGCTTTGGCTGCTGGCTTCCTCCCAAGTGGAGGCAGCCACAGAGAGAAGCACAGAAGAACACCTCAGCTCAGCTTTCCCTTCAGAGCTGCAACACTGAGAAAACTTCTCCCCTCAGAGCACAGTGGAGCCGAGAGTTGTTACACTGCAACATTCCAGCTCAACTGGGGACACCTTCCACACCTCAGAGCTGAAAGAGCTGTGTGGCTCCTGGCTTCCCAAATGTCAGGATACTGTCATTGGGGACACCTTCCCCACCTCAGAGTTGTGTGGTCCCTGGACTCCCGATTGCCAGGCACCTTCCTGTCAGAGCTGTGTGGTTCCTAGACTCCCTAATGCCAAGCCACTTTTCCATCTCTGTCCGAGCTGAATAAAGACACTAATGGCGGTGGTGGTGGTGGTGGCTGTAGAGGAGGAGGAGGAGGAGGAGGAGAGGAGGAGGAGGAGGAGGAGGAGGAGGAGGAGGAGGAGGAGGAGGAGGAAGAAGAAGTTGTTTAAGGGCTCTCACTCCAACTCCACTATAGTAGAAAGGGGGAGCTAGTAAAGCACACAGGAGACCATGGTAGACAAGTGTGCGTCCCTGAAGTTTTTAATTTCAGGCACTATTGTCTGGCTGCATGCACTTTCTGTAGATGCAGTATGGCATTCCCCACCCAGGAAAAAAAAAAAAAAAAAGATTTGTTTCCCTTAGATCATCAGGCTCTGGTAGATGTTTTGGAAAACTGAGGTTAGTCTGGGATTTCAGCTTAAGGGTGCCATCTAGGAGCATCTCTTTAAATCCTGTAACTCTGAACTGCAGCATCTTCTTTATGGTCAGTAGGTTTTGTTTCTTCTGAAGTGTTGCGGCCTCCTCCTCCTTCCTATCCCCCCCCCCACCCTCTTTTCTCTCTTTCGAGACAGGGTCTTACTTTCAGCCCAGCATGGCTGTCATCATTCCTCAGTCTACATGTACGTTTTTAACTAAAGCCTTGGACAGTTTTCACAACCACAGTGATATAGGCAGGTTGGTTGGGGCATCAACTCTAGACCTTGTGCATGCTAGGCAAGTGTCCTTCTACACTTGAGCCACAGCCCATACCCTCTATATATTTTCTGGGAAGAAATATTTGCATAAGAGATGAGGAAGGTCAGGTTGTTTTGAAGTGTAGAGAACCGAACCTTGAACATAAAATGAGGGGGGAAAAAATCAAAGTGCTTGATGCTCTTTAAAGGGGCTGAAAAACATAGGTGCCCTGGGCAGTTGCATTGTGGAAAGAGCAATTAAAAAAAGTGCCATGCTGTATCCACTCTGTTTAGGACAAGCCAAGGTTGGAAAGCTATAAATCTCTCTTTTGGTTTCCTCATGCATGAAATGAGGGCATCTCAGAGTTAAGGGAGAAACTGGATGAAGAAACAGATCGTACAATAGCATCCTGAAAGATCTATTTTGGCTAAGTCTAATTTGGCTTTAAGAGAATTTTGAAAGCAGCCATGTGGTAAGTGCTTTAAATGATGGGCAGAAGTGAATCTTGGGTACTTGTGTATGAGAGTACTTGGGTACTGATATGTGCTTGCGTGCCTGTGACTGTAATATTGGCTCTAGCCACAACATTCATAAAAAGCCAACTAACTTGCTCTGGACAGAGAAAGTTCTCAAGATGCAAGACTACAGTGGGAAAACTGGGAAAAGGGTGGGATGTAGTTCAGTCGGTTGAGTGTTTGCCTAGCGTGCACTGGGGCTGATCTTCAGTACTGCATAGTCTAGGCATGCTGGTCCACACCTGTAACCCGGACACTAAGAAGGCGAAAGGAAAGGATCAGAAGTTCAAGGTTATCTTCAGACCCTGTCACAAAATGTGTGTGTGTGCGTGGGTGTAAAAATCCTAGGCAAATTAGGATGCATTTACAGTATGCAAGCTGTTTTAGATGAATTATCTTATTAAACCCTCAAACAAACCTGATGGAGTGGGTACTTAAAATATCACCAGAAACTGGCATGGGACTTGTACATGGAAGTTGACACATTCACTTAAGAGATAAAAGGGTGTACTCAAGCTGCATGTTACTTAATGGGAAGTGCAGGATCTTAGCTAGGCCAGTCCAGCTTTAGACCTCAAGGACTCAGCCAACAGCCTGTGTGCCTTTAGACCTCTCCATCTTATTGTCACAGTCCCAGATCTTTGCTGACCACCTTCTGAATCTTCCTTCTGTCACTAACACTTCCTGCTGCTCAGCTCAGCCTCTTACAAAGGGAGCCAGCAGGTCAAGCCCAGTCTTGTGCTTAAGCAAAGAAGAGCCTCTCCTCTTAGCAACAGACTCTAAAGCCTAGTTACCCACCACGGGGCCTGGCTGCCAGCTCTGTTACTGTTAAAACTACTCGGGGAAGAGGAAGAAGAGCCTAGGCTCCCTCCGTGGGATGTTATTTGGGATAGTAAGTCCTCCTTCTCCTCTGTATTATTACGTAACTGTGTTTCAACTTCGTTCTCTACGGAGACTTCAGTGTGTTCGAGGAAGTTCCAAGAAACCTACTGAAAGCAAAAGAAGAACAAATACTTCAAGGAGTGGAGACTAGAGGACTTCCTGCAGAACTCCATGCTACCTCTCCATTCCGTGTCTGTCCTTTCTCTCCCTTTCTGCCAGGGACCTCCCCCTGGAGTTCTATAAAGTCTGTGACATCAGAGAGACAGCTCTGTGTCAGAGCTTCCAGAGTGTCTGAGAGTTCTGCTGCTGGCGTCATCCCCATTGTGCTAGAAGGAATCGTGGATTTCAGGGCGGCTGGATGGGAGAGACTGATCCCTGGAGGAACTGAGAACTCCTTATTCTTTCTTTAGTAGATACAATTAGAAAAGACATCATGAGCCAAACCAATTGCTCATCGAACAAGGTGGGTGTGAAGTTTAAGGCGTGTTTTTCTGTGCTTGTGTCTTCATAGAGGGGGTTGAGAGTGTGTGGGAGGAGGGGCATTTCACACGTAGAGATTGCCATGTTAGATTCCTTTGACCTAGAAAGTGTGTTAATCACATTTTAAATTTTTACTCAGAAATTTTATACGTAGAGCCTGTTGTTCCTTTTCCTTCCCTTTCTATGTCATTAGACCACATACTCCAGCTTTGACTGCATCAGAGTATCCGGGGGCATATTCTGACATAGTCTTGAGGCCTGGGAGATCTCAGGGTACAAGAGTGCACAAGCATGAGGATTTGAACTCGTGTCCCAGCACCTAAGTTGAAATATGGGCGTGGGCCTGGAAAGATGGCTCAGTGGTTAAGAGCTCTGGCTACGCTTCCAGAGGACCCAGGTTCAATCCCCAGCACCCATATGGCAGCTCACAACTGTAATTTTAGTTCCAGTGGTTCTGACACCTTCACACAAATAAAATAAAATAAAGTAAAATGACAAATAAATAAAATAATAATAATAACAATAAATACAGGTGTAGAAGATGCCGTTGTAATCCCAGCACTGGGTCAGGAGTGAGAGTTGGAGGCAGGGGAATCACTGGGGCTTGCTGGCCACCAGCTCAGTTCCAGGTTCTGTGATAAACCCTGTCTCAGGGGAATAAGATGGAAAATGATAGAGCAGGACACTTGACCCTGCTCTGGCCTCTGCCCGTATGGGCATGCACACTGGCATATGCATCACTAATTAAAAAATAATTTTTAATAAAAAAAAAAACAGTCTCGAGCCTAGCAGTGGTGGTATATGACCTTTAATCCCAATACTTGGGAGGCAGAGGCAGGCAACTCTCTGTGAGTTTGAGGCCAGCCTGGTCTACAGAGTGAGTTCCAGGAAAAAACAAAAACAGTCTCAGATAGGCTTGCCTACCTTACCATTTGGGAGGCTGAGGCAGGAGGATTGTGCATTCCAGAGCAGTCTGGACCATGTGGTCTCAAAACAGCAATAACAGCATTAACAGGAATCATAGTCGTGGCCCCCACCCTCAAAGACTCTGATCCAGATTTGGAGTGTCATGGTGGGGAGCCAAGAGCTTTATTTTTAACTCCAGTTGGAATGCTTCTGGTGTAGCAGATCCATGCACACTATCATGTGCAAGCAGGAATAAACTGCCTGTACCGGGTGTGGTAGTTTATGCCAGTAATCTCAGCACTTGGGAAGCCGAGCAGCTGAGACCAGCCCGAGGTGCATAGTAGATCCCACCTTAAAAACAGACAAACAAACTGCCCCAAAGTAATATGTCGTCCCAACCCAGGTGCCAGGATCTTGGATGAAAAGGCCAAGAAGCCAAGACCTACTGGGTTGTCACTTAAGTGGAGCATTTAAAACAGAAATTTATAAAATTAGATCTGTTACATATCTGAGCTCATGCTCTGAAATGAAAACTCCCCAAAATTTACCAAAGAAGACACTTAGACATTCATACTGTTTCTCATAGCTAGGGAGCTGTTATGTGACTGTCTCCTCCCTCAGAGAATTCTCCAAGAGAACTCTTAGCCAGAAACAGTCAAGAAAACTCTCTCTACTATGTTGTGAAATTGATTCTTACATATGCTGTCTCGCTCATGTTCCCGTGTTACTGTCCCATAGGCTTCTCTATGGGTGTCTAAGTCTGTGCCCACACCTAGCTTAAAGATGAATGTGTTTCCATAGAGGTCCTGTGTTCTCCAAAGTACTCGATGTTTGCTTTTTCCATTAGGCCAAGAATGGCTTCTCTGTCTGCTTGTGGGGTGTCTCCGTTCTCTATCCTGAGCTTCCTAAGTCACCTGTCTTTGTGTCTATCACTAAGCTGGCCCTTTCTCAGTATGGGAAGATATAAGCATAATTCAGTGTGCCTTACACCTCAAAGAATCCATAGGTTCAGGCAACCAAGAAGTCCAATTAGGTGCAGGGTTCCCACTGACATCATGGAGATGCTTTCTCCTGCTGGTGACTCTGTTGCTTCTATTTTGCTTCATACTAAGGCACACTTTCCCCATGTGAAGTGGAGGTGACTGTTGGGAGCTCTTAGTATAAGGGCCTCTGAGTTAACAGCACTAATGAAACAGGGCATGGCTTTCTCTGTAGCTCTGGCAAAAGTATGAGAAATACATTGCTCAGATGCTTGGATCACATGCCATCCTATAGCCAATCACGACAGAGAGCTGGAGCCATCTGATTGGTCTCATGCCTAGGATCAGGTACATTGTGCAACATGGATTGAAACTGGAGTAGACCAGGTTTTCCCACCAGGACTGTATTCTACTTCTTCTAGTGGGAGGATTAACTTCCCAGGTGCTGATGGCTCTGAAATCAGTGAGCAAAAACACAATTACCAATTCCCCTCCCAGATAATGTTAACAGCACCCCCCCCAGCCCCACAAGGTCAGAGCCTTTTGTTTTAATTGCCATTGCTGCTCTTCTTGTAACTTACTCAAGATGTTCCTGTTTAGTGCTGTTTGCTTGTTGCTCTTTTAATGACAATTTTTATTTAAAACAGATTTTAAAATCTAGGTCAAAGGAAAGATGTCCAGTGACCATAAGTTCTTCTTGCTTGCAAAGACACAATGCAGACTGCCCTGTCCTATTCATCAATACATGTCTTCCAGCTGGGACCTTGAAAGAAATAATGAATGCCTTCATATCCCTAAAAGCACCCTTGCCAGACTCTTCTTTGGTCTTGTACCTGCTTTGGATAATGAGGTTCATTTCCAGTGGATTTGGGGATTTTTCCTGTTTTGTTCCCCTTGTTGATGCAAATCTGGCATGGGTTTCAGTTGTAATAGAGGAAATTCTTAGAGATAACTGGTTAGATCCCAGATCATCCAGATTGAGGCCAAAAACAAAGAGGCAGCCAGTGATTTAGATCAGCATAGTAAAGCTAACTATGATGGTTCATACCTGGAGCCGCAACACTTGCAACTTTGAGACGAGAGGATCTTAAGTTTGAGGCCAGACTGGGTTATAAGACCCTGTCTCAAAAAATCTCATTCAACAATAAAAAATAAGTCAGTATATTAAGATGAAAAGGTCACTGGTTCTCAAGAGCATCAGGTGTGAGGTAGGGACCAAGCTTCTCTACCCCAGATAAGTATCTATTGGCCAACCATTGGTAACAGTATTTGGGAAGCACTGAATTAGGCTGTGAGATCGGTGAACCCATTCCAAGCTTTCAAAGATCTAAGCTTAAAGTGCATCTGTGATCATGGCTTTTCCTGTTCTGATTTAATTTCTGGTCCCATGACCTTCCTAGAGTAATTAGCTATGTAAGAGGTTCTTGACATTCCTGACATTTCTGGGGAAAAGGGCAATGCGCATTTAAAAGCTACTGCCCTAGAAGCCGAGTCTGCCTCTCTTGTGCCTCAAATGTGTTAAATACCATTCTGGGTCTTGGTGGGATCAACTAAAATGGGGCTTTAGAAAAAGGTCTTTTAAGGTTGCGCATGCCTACATACAATCACTTGGAATTTGGGTAGATGATACATTCTCTCCCAATCCCTGAAGCGTGGCTTTGTTCCCGTTTCCCACAGATTGACAAAAAAGACTCCATACACCACATGAGCCACTCCCAAATGCGGCCAGAGATACCTCCTCTGCCTGCATCCGCAAACGAGGCACCATCGGAACTCTATGAGGTTAGTACCCGTGACCACTGGCTCTCCTTCTGAAAGAGGTGATCTGAAGATTGTCCCTCACCTGTCTAGGCATTCATCAGGTTCTAGTGAATGCCAGCAGTGTTGGCGGTGGGATTAATAGCTTTCCTCATTTTGTCACCAGAAGAGACTACAGCAGTATGAGATAAAGAGGTTTGTGTTTGAACGAAGGTGTGTTTGCATCTGGTCTTGCCATTTACCCACTGTTAGAAACTCTATTTCAGCATCTTCACTTGTAAAATGAGAGTAGCTATATGCCCTTCACCAACATGTCCGTAAAGTACAAAAGCTTATTGTCACCTAGCTCTTTAGTGTTGAATGCTAGCTATTTTCCTTGGCTTCAGAAATCTCCCACTGGGCAGAGAAATATCCATGCACCAAGTCTTTCCCCAGACTGTGTGGAGGGTAGAAACACAGCACATAGCGTGTGAAATTCAATCCCAGTGGGAGCAGAGCCCAGGCTCACAGAGATGTCTCTGACCGTGTCTCCTTTACATTATTCCCCTCGCAGACCGTCATGTCACACAGCTTTTATCCCCCCTTGATGCAACGCACATCCTGGACCCTGGCTGTGCCCTTCAAAGAACAGCACCACCACCGGGGACCCAGTGACTCCATTGGTAACAACTATTCCTTGACAGCCCGGGACATGAAGCTGAAAGACCTGCTGAAGGTCTACCAACCTGTCACCATCAGCGTCCCTAGGAACAGGACCAGTCAAGGGGCGTCAACAGGTACTTGTGACAACATGCCATATTTTGTGCAGAATGGGACTTTGAAGTAAAACTTCTACTTCTGGGTTTTCATTCTGGCTCTGCCCTTTGCCAAACCTAACTTCAAATAACTTCATATAGCCTCACTTTCTCTGCCTCTGAAGTGGGAATTACTATAAAGCCTAGAGTTTGTGCGTCATTTGCAAACACCAGCACTGTTTAGAGTACTCACACTACGGACGGCTACATCCATGATTGCTCCAAAGTGTCATGACTTAAAGCAAATCCTACTCATCATCTCTCTGTTTCTATAGGCCAGATCTCTGTGTTTGGTTTAATACAAGCTCAAGAGCCCTCACAATCATGCAGTTAAGGTGGCAACCAACACCACAGTCATCTAGACGCACAGGAAAGGATTCTCTCCCAGGCTTGTGCATGTTCTTGAGACCTTGTTGACTGCTGTCTTGTTGCCATCGCGGTCAACGGCTTGCCACATGGCCTCTAGCTTACAACATGGCTTCTGGCTTCTGCTGGAGGCAGTGAGAGAGGAAGCAAGGCAGAGTCAGCACATCAGAAACCATAGGAAAAAAAATTTTTAAATTAGCTTTAGAACTGGTGTCTCATCATTTTTACCATAGTCTGTTAAAAATGAATTACCAGGTCCAGCTCACATCAGAGTCACAGGGAGTGAGAATCGTGGGAAGGATGCATTTTGGAAGCTGCTTACCACAGTGTCTTACAGATATTTGCTTAGTTCATCTCACCAAATATACATATATTTGTTTACAGAACCCTTTTGTAACCCTTTCTGTTAGATACACTTTAGAGCCACTTAATCTGTTCTCATATTTTACATTTTCCCCTCTGTGATATCAGTTAATTCTTCAGCTAATATCTTCCAACTCACTAATTTTCAACTCTGCTCAATATTGAGAACATCTTGTCTAAAAGTGCTGTGTGTGTGTGTGTTTTGTTGTTAGGTCTATGAGGCAGTGAGGGCCTATACTGTTTTTGTTGCTGTGATAAAACACCCCGAACAAAAGAACTTAGAGAAGGAAAAGGCTGGTTTGGTTTATAACTCCAGATTACAATCCATTATGTTTGGGAAGTCAAGGCAGTGACTCAGAGCACCACATTTACAGAACAAAGAGATAAACCTTGCCTGCTACACACTCAGCTAACTTTCTGTTTCCTGCAGGTCAGGACCCAGCCCATTAAATGGCGCTACCCACCTTCAGGGTTGGTCCTACCACTTACCTAACAGTCAGGATAATCCCCCCTACACAAGTCCACAGGCCAACCTGATCTAGATAATTCCTCATTAAGACTGTCCTCCCAGGTGATTCTAGGTAGTGTCAAGTATCTTTCCATTTTCAGATTTCTAATAGGTTCCCAATTTCTTGTTTTGTTCTTTATGATCCCAGCCCTGTGAACATCCTTTGGAGGGTTCCTTGAAGCGGTCGTTATAGGTGTTGCTTGTTGATTGAAAACACCTGTCTCCGGGACCTGTTATCTTTTCACGTTCCCGCTTAGAGCACATAGAGTAAACAGACGCTCAGTGTACGAGATCACGCCTAGAAACAGGTTTGATGTTCTAATTGCCAATACCATCGTTCTTGTTCGAGTTTCCATAACAAGGTACATAGTCTAGGTAGCTTATGAACAACAGAAATACTATTTTTTATTAAATTTTTTTTCATACAATATATTTCGATCATATTCTTTGCCTTTCCTTCAACTCCTCCCAGATTCTTCCTATCTCCCTACCAATCCAATTCTTTGTTTCCTCCCTCCCCTCTCTCTCTCTTTCTGTATATATATTTGTTTTATTGGATATATACATATCCAATAAGACAAAAATAACAAAACGAAAAGCACATGGACACAGAAAGAAAGAGAAAGAAAGAAAAAGAAAGAAAGAAAACATGGAGTCTGTTTTGTGTTGGCCAGCTACTCTTATGTATGGAGCCTGCCTTGGAGTTGGTTTGTATACCCAGTAACACTTCATTGTAGAAACCTGATTTTCCCTTTCCCAGCAAATATCGATTGCAAATAGCTTCTTGGTTAGTGTGGGATGCCGTGTTTACTTCTCTTTCTTGGTCCTGTTTTTTTTTTTTTTTTCTGGTTTGAACCTGTGCAGGTCTTGTTGGTGTTGCCACAGTCCCGGTGAATTCATATGTGCATCAGTCCTGTGGTGTTTGGAAGATGCCGCTTCCTTGGAGTCATCCGTTACTTCTGTATCTTAGAATCTTTCATATTCTTCTTTCACCTAGATCCATTATCCTTGATGATAAGGGTCTGATTAAAACCATCCGCTTAGGACTGAGCGTTCCAAAGTCCTCATTCTCTGTCCATTGCCCAGTTGTGAGTCTCTCTAGCTGTGTTAATCATCATCTACTGCAAGAAGAAGCTGAGGGTTGAGAATGGTCCTCATCAATAGGCATAGCCATTAGGAGTCAATTCACTGCTATGTTTCTTTAGTATAACAATAGCAGCTTTTCTCCTAGTTCATGACCTAGCTAGTCTCAGGTTCTTGGCCACTTTGGCAGTGTCAGGTATGAGTTCCATCTCAGGAAGTGGGCCCTTAATCCAGTTTTTAAAAAGTGGTTGGTTACTCTTAAGACTTGTGCCACTATTACACTACTATATCTTGCAGGCAGGCTGCTGTTGTAGGTCACAAGGTTTGCAGATGGATGATATTATTTTCTCTTTCAATAGCATGAAGAGTAACTTTTAGCACCATGAACACTAGCCAGTAGGGGTTAAGCTTCTAGTTGGGCACCAGCCTTATTTCTCCAGGTGTGATGACATTATTAAGTGGTGTTCTCAGCAATGGGGGCTTTATCTTCAGGTTGTGAAGAATAAGCAGTAGCCTTGACAATAGCCTGTGATATTTGGAGGTTAATAACTCAGCAAGATGTAACCCATTCCTGGCACCAGAGGCTTTAGTTGGTGCAGAAGATGTCTAGTTGAGGTATTGTCTCCCCATTATATTGTGACTCCATTTAAATTTCTTTCATAGATATTTTAGGAAGCTTCTACCATAATAGGTTTCCATATGGCTTTTCAAAAGTCTTCTAGTATTAGTTGTCCCCCCCCCCATATTCCTTCTTTACCCTGCCTCACAATCCCCTCCCCATTTAATCCTATTCTAGTTTCCTCTTTATAGCATTATCTTCCATTTTTCTTTCCTTGGGAGATCCTACCCCCTCCTTCCTGTGCCTTACTAGCTACCTAACCTCTGTGGTTATTTGAATTGAATTAAGTATAACATATACATGTAAAAGAAAGCATGCAATATTCTTCTGTTTGGATCTGGGTTACCTCACTCAGGATCAGTGTTTCTAGCTCCATCCAGAAACTTCTGTATTCTCACACTATCCCTTTATGTTGGAAGAATGAAAGAATCTTTTTGGGAAGTTCTCTTTTTATAAGGGCATCTACTCCCAGTTGTCGCAAAGTGTTAATTTAGCGAGAGTACACCTTTAACATTTCCAGGTATGTTTAATTTCCTCAGGCTAACACCTTTAGCAAGTAATAGTCTCTAGATAAAATTTACATAAGTTGTTTTCGTATCAAATATTGAATTTATCTGTAGTTAACTTCTGTTTGTTGCAAGCGATTTTGATTTATTTCTTTGCAGCTACTCATTATAGATAATACTTGTTTTAAAATTTGTGAATTTCATGCATATTTCCTTTAAAAAATAAATCTACTGAGTATAAAAGCCCTGGTCTACTTTATGACAAACATTAAACAATAATCCAGCTGATGCTTAGAAAGTAGAACATGCAGGGTTGGGCTGTGAATTGTGGAAGGAATTAGTAGCAGTTGTCAAATGTAAAGACGGATGGAAGGCACTCTCATCCCCATTTTAGAACTGGGGAAGCTGAAGCCAGGAGTGATTAAGTGGCTTCTTTAGAGCCACACAGGTAACCAGAGCCCACGTTTTCTAGCTCACCCTGCCCCACCACGCCCACTGCCCTCAATGTTCTCCCAGACCAGCCCCAAGGGCCACGTCCCTGCAAACAGAGCATGACTCAAGGCTGCCTGATATCTTTCTCTCTCCACTCTCACAGCATCCAAACCCTCATCAGAGCCCAGCAAGAAGAGAATGAAGTTCTGCAGCAAAATGAAGGAGGATGCTACTGGGTAAGGTGTCCCTGTGGCTGCTATAGAAAGGAGGAGACTGGACTGAACCAAAGCTCCGTCTGGCCTCATTAAAGTCATATTTAATTGGGATTAAATTCTTCTTGGATTCAAAGCATAGTCAGACACTCAGTAGCTCATTTTCCCCCACCAATCTTTCAAGGCTCTATATAAAAGTAAGTTAATGAACCGAGTAAAGCCAGTGTTACAGCATGGGAGGTGTTACCTATCTGGATCATCAGAGGTTCATACATTCGATGGTACTAGATGACACAGAGAGAGGGGCTCCCCTTGCAATGCTCAGATTGGACGAGTAGATCTGACAAAACGCTGTGCCTCTGTGGGACCCCGTAAGAGCTGAACTGTATCAACTTTTCAGGTTGCCAATGGCCTGCAAAAACTCAGTTCTCTTTCCCGCCGAGAATGGCATGGACACATCTTTGATCCACCCAGGAAGCAGAGCATTGAGTCCGGAACAACAGATGGACATAATGTTGCAACAGGAGATGGAAACAGAAAGTAAAGAGAAGAAACCATCTGAGTTAGACATGGAGGTACTTTCTTATTGCCCTCCCCCAGGCTCGATAAATTATCTTGGCATCTGAGTGGTTCAAAGTAGCAAATGGCAGGGTTGCCTGGGGAATGTAAAAGAATACTGAAGTCCAGGCTCCACCGTGGACCCCTGATGAGCACTTGTGTGTGTGTATGCAGTTTGTTTTCTCTATTTGGGAGGACCGGATATGTGGAGGTACAGATCTTAGAAACTGCTACTCTACTTTTGAATCTCTAACATATAGTTTGTCACACGGCAGCCCACGAGAGGTGGCAACATTTTTGCAAAAGCAAGAAAGGGCACTCAATTAAATCTGAATTTCAGGTGAACAATGAAAAAGATTTTTTTTGTCTGAGCAAACCAAATTCGTTCTAGGATTCTTTTTTTTTTTTTCCTGGCAGCCCTACCAATCATAAGTAAAATGTAGCCTATGGGTGCATTTTGAAAATGAGAGAACTCTCTAATGGGGTAGATCTCCAAGTCCTCTTAGGAAAAATAAAATTCTCAGAGATGAGCAGTTGCCTTCTCCTTTGGTGAGAAGAACATGCCCATGACCTTGTCACCTGCAATGTGACCCAATGAAGTGACCCACCCCAAAGCATGCTGGCAAGTGGCAAAAAGTGGAGGTGGCTGCTGTGTGAACAAGGCCCTCGGCTGCCTGGCGGCTGCTTAACTGATAAGTGGAACAGGTAAGCGCTGCCCCTCCATCATAACCTTTTTCTTGCTTCATTTATGGAAGAGATATTACTACTACTTGACCAACGGCATCCGAAAAGATATGATTGCCCCTGAGGACAAGGAGGTGATGGGACGAATTTACAATCTGATTCCTAAGGCGCTGCTGGCAACTCCATCCCTGCAGTCGCTGCAGGCCGAGCTTCGGTCTGAGAAGGAAAATGATTATTACTGTAGCCTCATGAAAAGCATCGGTAAGGCTGGGCTTAAGTGGGCAAGGAACTCTATACAGAGGGCACTGCCTCGCCTCTGTTGCTGTGATGAGACAACTGGGAAAATTGGTTTGAAGGAGGCATTGTTCATTTTGTGTCGTGGTTTCGGAGGTTTGGGGACATGTTCGGCTGCCTCTTTCGCTTTTAGGTTGTGATGGAGCAGAATATCACGGCAGGGTACGCGGTGCCATCTGAGAAAGAGCACGCATGTGCTGCCAGGCCTCTTCCTTCTGCCTTTGTTCTACCCATGCTTCCATCCTATTAGGACTCCATCTGCGTCCAAGGCGGGTCTTCCTTTCTCAGTTACTGGCTCGTATGCCAGTCACCTCTGGAAATACCCTCACAGACTCACCTAGGAGCACCCTGATTTCACTGAATCACCACCCTGATTTCTACTGAACTCACCCCAAAATACCATGTAACCTTTCATTCAAATGTCTCCTCATCTGAGCCACCGTCGCTAATGTTAACCTTTGAACTAACCATTTTTTTGCATAGGCATGCTCGTGGCCTGGAGGTCTTGTTAAAAACAGATTCTGGTTTAAGTAGATGTGCATCTGTGGTAAAAACCCAAGATTCAGCATGACTGACAAGCTTCGGGAGACTCAGATGTGACAGACATAGACATTACACTGTGGGTACCCAAACTTCAAAATGTAGCTCAAGCCCCACCCTTTCTCCCAAGTGGTCTTCTCTGCTCCCCTCAGTCCTCGCTCATCCTCTACACCCTGTTCAGCTCAGCCTGTTTACAAGTCCTGTTGTGCCTTTGTTTCTCTGCTCTTGTCCTCTCATTTCTGTAGCTTTGGGCTTTTTTTCAGACCCTTAGTTTTCAGATAGTGATAGATATATTGCTGCTTGCTCCCCTCTGCCCTAAGCCCAGTGTCTCGTACATACAGAAGATCACACTGGAAAGCATTTAATAACAGGTGATATGAGAGAGAAAGGGGAAGACAGATGAAAATCCTGTTATTTTTCTACCTTATTATCCTCCTTTACCAAAAATGTCTAGCTATTTCTGTTTTCCTAACTTTCTAATGAGGTCAGTGTAACGGCTCTTTGTTGTCACTTAGAACCCTTTCTAAGAATAAGCATGTGCAGTCTTTTGCTTCTAGCTCCAGATGGCTTCTCTAGCCATACACCTTCTGCATCACCACTTGCACCTTAGGTGTTTGCCACAGCATAGCTAAAAGCTCCTTGAGCAGACTGTCTGACACTTAACCTCCATACAGGACATCCCCCTATACCAATGTTCTTCCTCTAATAGACTCAGATTCATTCTTCATAGTGCAGCGTAATTGAGACCCTACAAAGATTTCACCAATTTTTAAACCTAAAAAAAAAAATTAATGTCTAAATATCCACTTATAAGTTTCTGGTGCTGCTTACTGTATTGATTTATATGTTTATGTAATTATCTTGGCGAGAGAGGTCAATTAATCACTAATGGAGGACCAGGAAATCCTAATGCACTGGCACAAGAAAAGCAGGACTCACCCCAGAATCCAAATACTCTACACTGTGAAGTCACACTCCTTCCAGTGGAGAATCTTCCGAAAAAAGACAATATATACCGACAATCTGTGCTCCCCAGTTAAGTCACACCCAATGGATTATACTGACCTGGCCAATGAGGGGGCATTTTGGGTATAAATGGACAGGACTCATTTCCATTCTAAGTGTATGATGTTAGGAGCACAGGATGTTTAAAGACCCTGCCTAATAGGGTGTCCTGTCCATTCTAGTCGATTACATCCTCATGGACCCGATGGAGAAGAAAAGGCTGTTCATCGAGAACATCCCTCAGTTGTTTCCTCGCAGAGTGATCCGGGCCCCTGTGCCCTGGCACAGCATCTACAAGAGCGCCAAGAAATGGAACGAGGAGCATTTGCACACAGTGAACCCCATGATGTACAACCTCAAAGAACTGTGGTTTGCAGAGTAAGAAATGGCCCCTGGCCTTCTGGTTCCCTTTCTTCATTGTTCAGCACGCAAGGAAACCTCTTCAGGATGGCACAGTGAGAGTAGCCCTTGCTCTGCAGCAGAGAGGGCCCAATAATGATCCAAGACAGAGTGTGTGAGTTGTGAATGAGAGCCCAGCAACAGGCATACGGAGCCCTCCTTTGCTTGCTCAAGATGCATTTCCCTTTCTCTAAGCCCTGGAGCATGGTGGGTTAAGAGTGTACACTTTGAGTCATTCAGTTTGTGTCCAAATCTTTGTGTCCAAAGCTCTGCTTTGTAGGTAGCTGGGTGTGCTACTTCTCATCACTGGGCCTTGCTTTCTGGCCTCCAAGTCTGAAATAATAAGGGTTCCCTACTTCATAGGGATGTTAAGAGGAATAAGTAAGTATTTAGAATAGTACATAATAAAACTTAAGGACCCAAGGGGAATTAATTCATCATTACCTGCATTTTGGCACTTGTCACCCTAAATCACAATTCTATGCTTGCTATGCTTATCTGTCTCTTCTTTTGGGGATGTATGAAAGTTTGGGTCTTTTTTATGGAATTCATTTGTCAAGCTATGGTCTCTTAGTTGTATTTATCAACAACTATATTCACTCCAGGAATTATAGGAATCTGGATGACATGGAGGAAGACCTTTGTTTCTTTCAAAACTTGAGATACACAGTTGTCTCTTGTTATACTCAGAGATGGTTTCTAGGACCCTACATACTATAGTCCATGAACTCTCAAGCCCTTTATATAAAATACTCTCTATTTCATACAGTCTCATACTTTCCCACATAATCAAACCATTTCTAGACCTACACACTGTCCAGTACAATGGAAGTACTGTGTGAGTAGATGTTATAAGGGATTGCTTAGGAAATAATTTCTAGAGTAAAATCTGTACCCGTTCAATACAAAAGAAAGGTTTTTTTTCCATAATATTTTCTACATGCTGTTGGTTGAATCCATGCACGCAGAAGCCATAGATATGGACGACCAACTCTAAAACTCACTGTATTAGTTACTTTTCTGTTGCTGTGATAGATGTCATGGCCAAAAGCAACTTAGGGAAGAAAGATTTATTTTGGCTGTGGTTCCAGGAGGATAGAGTTTATTGTGGTAGAGAAGACATGACAATAGTTAAAAAAGCACAGTAGCAGGCGCAGGGAGCTACCTGACCACATTTCATCCACACAAAGGGAACAGAGAGAAGAGGAAGTGAGGGAGGCTAGAAACCCTCAGAGCCTGTTCACCGTGATTATCACGAGTAGGGATTCTACTGTTGTAACAAAGCACCATGATTCAAAAAGCAACTTGGGGAAGAAAGGGTTTATTTGGCTTACACTTCCCCATCACTGCTCATCATTGGTGGAAGTCAGGACAGGACCTCAAGCAGGGCAGGGACCTGGAGGCAAGAGCTGATGCAGAGGTCATGGAGGGGTGCTGCTTACCATCTTGCTCTCCATGGCTTGCTCAGCCTGCTCTCTTACAGAATCCAGGACCACCGACCCATGAATGACACCACCCACAATGGGCGGGGCCTCCTCCATCAATCACTATGGAAATGCCCTACATCTGGATCTTATGGAGGCATTTTCTCAACTGAGTTTCCTTCCTCTCAGATGACTTTAGCTTGTGTCAAATTGACATAAAACTATCCAGCACAGTGATGTACTTCCTCCAGCAACACTCCACCTCCTCAGTATTCCACATCATTCCAAACAGTGTCACCAGCTGAAGACCAAGTACATGAGCCTACAGAGGACATTCTCACTCAAACCGCCACACTCACCCCTTTAAAGTGCACGTACAGAGTTCTCAGCTTCTTCATAGATGTGCCACCCTCACTGCTGATTCAAGGATATTTTGTTACTCACACCTAATCCACCCCTTCACCCCCTGGCAACCACTAATCTTTGCCTCCATAGATCTGCAAATTCTGGATGTGTAATATATACTGAATCATATAACATACGGCCTTTTGTGTCTGGCTTTTGAATTAAATACAATGTTCTCAACCTTCATTCACAGAGAAGCAAGTATCAGTAACGACATGTCTTTTTATGACTAAATAATATTCCATAGTTTGGTTATGCCATATTTTGTTTATCTATCCTATTAGTTATTCTGGGGGAGAGGAGAATATGAGATTTTTTTTTTAAATGGGCTCCTCAAGAAAGGATACGAATTAGAAGGGAAAGTTCACTGAAAGATCAGACTAGTGAATCATCTCAGAGCATTAGAAAAATCAGGGTCACGAAGTCAGCAACGAGACAGATTTGTCAAGGAAATTACATGGCGGTTTTCCTGCGTGGCTCAAACTATTCAACTTTAAAAGTTCTAAAAGGAGAAAAATAAGCTAAGATGTCTTTGTGACTGGTAAAGTTTGAGGATTTGGAGGTTTTAATGAGATTGGTCTGAGGGAAAAGTAGAGAATCTGGCTCCAGCTATGAGAGACGTTTGTTAGTATTCAGTTACATATGGGTGAGGTGGAGACACAAGCCATCCCAGTGCTGGATGTCTGTGTGGCGAGGGAGACCTCGGGTTCCACCCTCCCCTAGAAGTGTTCTGTGTTCAGTTGCATACAAAGAAGACTAAATTCTCTGCCTCCACCCAAAAGGAACATAGGGGTTAGCTTTTTAGAAGAAAGGGCATCTGATGGCTCATTAACACAGGTGATGACATCAGGAGGCAAGCCCTGGGATGAGCTGAGGGAACTGGGCAAAGGTCTGTTTTGAGAAGTAACAGTGATGAATTAAAGGACCAACTTACAGAGGAGTGGGTGCTGGACAGAGGAATGGTGGACCTTGTGTTCTCTGGTGCTTGCTGGAAGGCCACCTACCCTACTTGGTGAGTTCCAGGCCAATGGAAGAAAGACCCTGTCTTAAAAAATGAGATGTGACTCAAGGAAATATACTCAAGGTTGCCCTCTGGCTTACACACACACACACACACACACACACACACACACACACACACACACAGGGGGGTAAATGGGGGGAGACAGAGAGACAGAGGAGAGAGAGAAAGTAGAGAGAAGAGAGAGAGAGAGAGAGAGAGAGAGAGAGGATGGAGAGGAGAGAGTTCCAAAGAGCTCCATCAAAGCCAGCCTGGAGTTTTGGGCTTAAATGCCCACTGTGTTGTAGCAGAGAAGAGTCAGAAGCGGCCTGTGAACATGCGTGTTCTGTGTCTTCTCACATGTTGCTCAACTCCAGGGCACACCATTCACGCAGAACAAAATGTGAATAGTGTGCCCTCTGTCATTGCTCCATTAGGCAACAACAGACAGCTGTGGTCTTGGTTGACCAATACCAGTGTTTTATTTTGGAGGGGTGGGCTTTTATAACTTTTTGCTCTCTGCCCTCACTGTCCTCTCAAGCCCCTGAAATCGCCCAGCAGCACTAATTCTAGGAGGTGCTATTCTAGCTCAGGAGTTCAAAAAATGAGAACACGTGTCCTTTGAACTTGCTAATTTTTCACTATGCCGTTTCTCCCTCCCCTGTGGCAGATTTAAAGACCTCAGGTTTGTTCGGATAGCAGACTTACTGGCTGGAAAACTGCCCCTGCTGCCTAATGAGTACCAGGAGGTGATACAGAAGCACTGCCAGGATGCGCGTCAGATTCTTCTCAGCAAGTCAGTATCCGCTGCAGAACTGGGCTGCAGCCTAGCATTGCAAAGCTTGAAAACTCCTCAAAATGAGAGCTGATTTCCCTCTGGGCATGACATGAAGTTTGCTGACTTCCCACAATACCTTCTTGTCCTGTCCCTGGCACATGCCTATCCTCTGGCAACCTCATATCCTACTGCTCTCCCTGCCCCTCATTCCCACACTCCCTCTGTCTTTTCAGAACCATGCTTTGTTAAGATACCACTCTCATTTGTTTCTTCTTTGAGGTCCTTTCAGTCTGTGCTATGAGACAATGTACTCCAGAACCAAAGAAATTAGCACATGTCAGATTTTACTAACCAGACTGTCTTTTGCTGTAACAAATACCAGAGAAAATCAACTTAGGAAGAGAAAGAAGATTTCAGCTCTCACTTTCAGAGGTTTCTGTCCTTTGCAATGGGGTGGGTCTGTTACAACCCAGCGGTTCACGGCACAGTGGACAGGAAGAGGAGAGGGAGAATGTGCAGCAGGCTCCTCCCTTCTCATTCTTTCCCTGAGCCTCTGCCTGGGGCATGGCCCTGGCTACCTTTGTTCTTCAGTTCTTTCCATTACTTAATTGCCTCTGGAAGCAGCCGGCACCCAGAAGCCTGCTTTAGTTATCTCCTGGGCTCAGAGAGCTCAGAAAGCCACTTACTTGGGTGTTCTTCTGTCCCTGTAGGTGGATCCCCACCTGTGCCCAGCTTTTTGTCTCGCAGAAGGAACACTGGGTCCACTTTGCTCCCAAGAGTGACTACGACTCCTCTCGAAACATTGAGGAATATTTCGCTTCTGTTGCCTCCTTCATGTCACTCCAGCTGAGAGAGTTGGTCATTAAGTCCCTCCAGGACCTTGTTTCCTTCTTCATGATACACAAGGTATGTAGGGGAATCCATGCCCAGCCCTCTTGAGGGAGGACAGGCTTGTTAGAGCTCATTTACGCCCTCAGCAGGGAGCCAGGCCAGAAAAGGTGGAGTTCTGAATTGAACACACATCTGTGACTATTACTTTATCTTTTTTTCATTCGCACAGCAAACTTTCGTCAGATCGTAACCCACTACTAAATTGATGAAAAAATCTCTAGAAGCAAATTTCCAGAGAAGTTTCTTTTAAAAAATTGAAGAATGATTACACAAGATGGAATCTGTACCTCTTTCAGTGTGGAGAAAGGCTACTTGCTTTCCTCTCCTCTGATAACAAAGATGGAGTTGAGGCCGTTTACTATCAACCTTTGCCTTAACGTTTAGGAGCAGTTGTCTGCATTTGTCGCCGATAGCAGTTTGTTGCTTGGTCTTTGGGAGGGAACCTCCAAGAATGAAAAGCTTATGTGGGCCTAGTTTACAGCTTTGCAAAACTGCTTCACTAAAGTAGAAAGTAGAAAGCATGAAGCCCTGGTTTTCAAAGCATTACAATGCTCCCCTAGATTTAAACCACCCAAGGATCAAGAAAAAATGGTTGAAATTTTATGCTGTGCACATGTTTCACCTTTAAAAGAATAGTGAATATTTTAAAATTCCCTGATTATAAAAAAGGTAAAAAATCTAAGCGTCTTCCCAAATAAAGGAAAAGTGGTTCGTGCCTCAGTGCTCAGCAAGTAGAGGCGTAAGAGGCAGACCCCTGTTCATTGCTCACAAACGTACCCGCTGATGCTGCTGAATTTGGACTGCAGTGATTCCCCAGGAGGACCACGCTGTAGCAGTCGTGGTGTGCATCTGCTTTGCTAGGCAGAAAGGGAAAACCCCTTTCACTTCATCCCACGTGTGGGGTGAAATCTCCCACTCGAGAATTCCACACAAAGAAAGAAGTAACATATTTGTTTGAAGAAAGCAGAAATCTGCGACTGTTTGATACACCGCCAGTCTTCCCTTAGACAATCTGAAGAGCTGTGAAGCCTACCACTCAGACACATCTTTACAGCTGCCCTGTGGGAACCGCCCTGAACACTGCTGTTTATAAAAGGGATCTTGGGTTACTTGGTTTCACAGGGGCTTAGGGATAGCTCCTTGCCAATATTTCTATTGTAGGGAAGTTGACATTTTGACTGAAATGTACCATGTACTCAAGGACATTGTCATTTGAAGTATAGAGATAACTTCCCATTCTTTCTGATTCAGTCAATATGTTTTTATTAAACACCTGCTAGGTATTAATGTCTGCCTTAGGTATTTTGAAGGAAAGAGATGAATCAGACATAAATCCTGCCCTCAAGTTTAGAATAGAATAGGTAAGGGGAGAGTACAAATTCTTCTAAAGGAAAGATAAAAATAACATGGAAGAAGTAGAAATATGGAAATTCAGAAGTGAAGGATTTCTAGCTTCCTAGAGGAGGGAATTTTTGAACTAATTTGAAGGACAGGAAGGATTTAGAAATTAGGGTGTAGGGGGCACTGATTAAAATAACCTGTCCCATGGAAAGGCCTTGGGAACTAGTGAAAGCATGAGCTCTGGACAGGATAGACTCAGTTTTAAGCATTAGCAGTACTTGGGTGCTCACGTGCTTCCTCGGTACGCAGGCGCCCTTACTGGCACAGCACCCTGTGGTCTCTAGAAGCAGAGTTGTGTGAAGTCTGATGTATCTTCTATCTCCTAAAGGATGGAAATGATTTTAAGGAGCCCTACCAAGAGATGGAGTTCTTTATACCTCAGCTAATCATGATTAAACTTGAAGTGGATGAACCCATTATTGTCTTCAACCCAACTTTTGATGACTGCTGGGAATTAGTAAAGAATTCCTTCGTGGACGTTATTAAAAATTCTGATGGGATCCCCAAGGTACAGTATTTGCCTAATCACTCATTTATGGTTTTGTTGTTGTTGTTGTTCCTGACTGAACAAATGATCAAGTGGATGGTTGCACAGTCAAGACCCACATGATATTCAGTCGGGCAGTTTCACGTTAGGATGCATGGAGGCTGCATCCTGAGGATCCTTGTCCTCAGGAAGATTATCTAGGCCATAAAGATGTGTCTGCACAGCCTAGGATTGTGCTTCTAACACCACTAACTTGAAGTGTGAGCAGATCTTTCTCAGGTGAAGCTGACTTCACCACAGGAAAGAACCACGGGATGAGTCAGTATGAAGCAGATTTAAAATTTATTATAAGGAGATTTTAACACAGATTTTCAGCACAGGGGCTAATAGAAGGCGGTACTGGGGAAAGGGTAACACACTGGAGCACAGGCATGGCCTTCTCTAGAAAGTCCTCCCTCCGTGCCTTAGTCGCAGCTGTTTACAGGACTAGGGAGGCTTCTGGCATTACGTTGTTCAGAAGGCTTCTAAGGGCTTCCCTACTCCTTATCTCCTTTTTCCTCTTTATGTTTTCAATAAACAAGATTACAAGGTGGCTCCAGAGGAGTCTTGGAAATGATTACAGTTGGGTAAGGTGAAACTATGGGTCACAGGGGTCGTAGAAAGGGTTAGCGTGTCTTTTGCTGGGAAGGGGGTTCTTGGGAAGTTTTTAGAAACATGACAGTTTTCATTGGGAGAGGAGAAAAGTCTTAATGTACACTCAGACCTCAAGCATGAATCACTGGTGTTTTAGCACTTTTATTTGAAATTCCTACCGGTACAAAAAATACAGCTCTGTGGGCCGCCCTCCCAGCGATGTTAAACTAGCTGGAATTTGTAACCCTTCTTTGTTGAAACCTTTCATCCAGGCTTTGAATGAGGGATGTCTTTCTTATGTCCCCCTAATATTCTGCCTCCATATGCTGCCTCAGAAGGAACAGATAATTCCCAAGGCATCCAATGTGGGTTAATAATTCATTAAGATGAACTGGCATGAATTTGCCAAAGACTGTTGCAAAAGTGAATCTCATTTTGAGGTTCCACGGGTTTAGTTGCCACGGTAAGGTTCTAGGGAGAGGAAAAAAGAAAATAAACTTCCCTTCCTGGCTCACGCTCTTCACACTTTCCTTCCCACTAATCAAATTAGACGCTTAATAGTAAACCTTGTCTACTAGGCAGGATGTCCACATGACCTAACACTTTTCCAATTCCCTTTGGGTAGTTGGTGCGACAAGAGGGCCCATGTCTAGTTCCATCTAGTTCCACATAGAGATTGGACCTATGGGGTCTCGTTTTTCTGTCTGTCTGTCACTTGTTCCCTCGTTCCCTCCCTCTCTGGCACTCTTGCTCTCTCATGTGCATGCGCTCTTGCTCTGGCTCCCTGGTTCTCTCACCCTCCCCCGCCCCCCAACTCTTCTCTTTGTAATTCTATACTCAGAGAGTTCTAAGAGATCATAATGGAAGCTGAGGTTTGAGGATGAGGAAATAGCTTGATCAGTAATGTGTTTGCCACACAAGCATAGGACTTAAATAGCAGCCCTGTAAGAGCCGGGTGTGGTGCCATGTACCTGCAGTCCTGGCGCTGGATGAGTGGAGACAGGACTGAAGCTTGCTGGCCAGCTAGTCTGGCAGAATTAGTGAGATCTAGATTCAGTGAGAGACCCTGCCTCAAAACGTAAGGTGGAGAGCAATAGAGGAATGCACTTTGTTTCATCCAGTGGCCTCTACACACAGAGAAATGAAATGGAGTTGGATGAAATGGGAAGAGAAACATTGAAAAATTTGCGTGATGAATACACATATATGGGCACACCACACACACATACAGAGAGAGAGAGAGAGAGAGAGAGAGAGAGAGAGCTTATGTTTATAGAGAAATCTGTGACACAAAGGCTCCAATTTTGCTAGCAATTCTTGTGCTTGGAGTTGTGATGTCAGCCAAGCTTAGTTAACATGAAAAGGAGTGTGTAGAAGATGAAGGAAGTGGGCACGTCTCCTACACGCAATACCCCTAGGAAGAAAATGGAAGAGAAGACTGTAGTGTGAAGGGGAAGTGTGGGCCTGGGGACACATAAAGTACATACGCTTTGAGTCTGTTTTTCTGCTGCTAATTAGCAGTGTTTACAAGCAGCTGGGGCCGGAGAGTCAGATGCTGGACACCGGCACTGCACACAGCCCAGCAAGAACTGTGTGGATTGTAAAGCAGAGATGGCGTACTCACAGTTCACGGTTTGTACCAGGTTGGAAAGCCAGCCCTGCGTACACCCAAATAGTGTTACTAGACTATAGGAAGAAACCACAGGTGCTGAGTTCTCATCTAGTGATGACTGCAGCCCTACCTTCCTCCCCAGAACCTCAGGCTTTTGTCTCTGAATTGAGTTGTGAAATTTTAAATTATTCCCTCCAATGTAAGACTAGCAGCAGATGAATAGTCTCGAACATCTTGCCTCATCACAGATCACAATAAGTTGAAAAGGCTTCGAGGTGAAATTCAGCCACAAATGTGGTGTGTGTCTGTGTGTGTGTGTGTGTGTTGCATGCATTCGTTCATGTGGGGTGTGCACATGTCTGCGTAAGTACACATGCATATGTGTGCATGCATGTCTGTGGAGGAAAGAGGTCAATGTCAGGTGTTTTCTTAATCTCCTCTATGTTCTACTTTGGGACAGAGTCTCTCACTGAATCTTGAGCTAGGCTGCTCAGCCAATGAGCTCTACCTGTTTGCCTCCCCAGTACTGGAATCACAGCTGCATCACTGTGCTCAGCTTATACATGGGTACTGGAAATCCAAACTCAGATCCTTGTGCTTGTATAGCAAGCACTTTGCCCACTGAACCATCTCCCCAGACCCCAGCAATAATTTAAAAAATAAATAGCATTAGAGCTTCAAAAAAGGAAGCATGTCAATGAGAAAGAGTTTCCGATAGAAACCAACGTAAATATATGGCTGATTGGTCTCAGCAGTACAAGCCAGGAGGACAAGGCTAATGCAATCCAGACTGAAGTAAAGGAGGTGAAAGAGATGTGGAAATCAGACGAAGTTAGTTAAAATGGGAGGGGAAATGTAATACATTGAATTTCAATGGGTTTTTAGCCATGACTCCACATTGCTTTTGTTTATCTATTTTTTATTCTTTGAGAATTCTGTATACATAGACAATGAAATATATCATACCCACCCCCATTTCCCATTCCAACTCCCTCTGTATCTCTCCTGCATTTCATAATGAGGAGAATGTATATGTGGCTATGGAAAGTGACCACTGGAGCCAGCCTTTCCCTTGATGCCGGAATCCACTCACTCAGCATCGCAGAGAATGTCAGAGCCAGAGAAACACGTGGGAGAAAGCCCTGGGTATGGTGAGCACAGAGTGCAGAACCAGAGAGCCAGGAGGGTAAACAGACGCTCACAGTTCCCTTGATGGAACAGGGTCATTCTTGTTTCCTCTCACAGTGTCCACAGGGCAGAGGAGAACCTCCACATCCAACTCCACAAGTAGTATTTCCTTCTCTTCTGACTAGAGACTTCTTCCCAACACAGGCTACGCAATCCTGCTCGACATGGGATCTATTGAAAGACCTGGGGATATTGGCTGTGTTTCCCCAGGTCCTTTCACCCAGGTCCCGGGACAATGGTAGTCTTGTCTCTTGATTTCAGGCTTTGTCTGTAAACACAGCCATAGCAAAGAAGTCTCCTCTCCACAAGGTAAAGCCTTTGGGTCACAGAAGGAGGACAAAGATCAATTGCCCTCATTTTTACTCTTTCTAAACTGCTGCCTCTCATCAAAGACAGATGTGTAATTCATAAGGCATAGAACCTTGGAGAGCAGCCTGAAGATCTTTGCTGAGACTAGTAGCTAAACATTTTCAAAGTAAAGAAGGCCCTGTGATACAGTAGGGAGTCCCCAGGAGGGACTCTACAGCCTGCAGGAGCCATACACATGAAAATACTCTTGGGGACACACACACACACACACACACACACACACACAAACACACATACAACTAAACAAAGCTGGGGAAGGGAGTGGGCAGAGATCATGCTTTCCTGAAACTCACCGGTCAGCTAGCTTACCTGATGGATGAGCACCAAGTTCAGTGAGAAACCAGACTCAAAAGATAATCCTGTCTCAGGCTGTGTAGTGGAACATGCCTCTATTCCCAGAGCAGAAGCAGGTGGAGTTCTGTGAGTTCCAGGCCAGCAAGGGCTACAGAACAAAAACAGCAGGATGGTTCCACTAGCCAAGAGGAAATAAAAGTACAAGTGGAGTCCCTGGAAATGAGTGCACTGAAAGAGTCTGTGTTTTGATGTTTTCTGTCTTGCTTCTGTGGGTGTCTTACAACATCCAAGAGTGACCTCTGCTCTTTAGGTGGAATCTATCCTATTCCCAGAGTTGAAAGGCTATAACCTGATCCTTGGAACTGTTGATCCTGAAGAAAGCCTTGTTTCTGATTTTGTGAATCAGACTTTTGAGGTATTTAAGAAAAATCAAATTGGACCTCACAAGTAAGTTAGTTTATTTCTAGCTTTTTAACCTAGGTGGGCTTTTAGAGTTAGTTCTTAGCTGTCATCAAGCAATCCCTGTCCCCACACACCCTAACCGCATATGCAACAACTGTGGCCAGAACTTACCGGTGTATGACTTTATCCCCATTTTACAGACAGGAAAGTGTAATTTTCCCATTGCTGGGTTGTAATAAATAGGAAGGCCAGGATTTAAATTCAGATGCAGATCCTGCTCTGTTCTCTGAAAGCCACAGGACCAGATATATTTGGACATTTCTGGAATTTAGGAAAGTATATCCTACAGGATCTGGGGCTACAAACTCATATTTTGGCTCTGCAACCTGTGAATGTATTTCAGGTATTTTTTGTTTACTTTTGAGTCAGATTCTCCCTGTTTTGAGACAGGCTCAGCCTGACCCCCAAATCATGGCCATCCTGCCTCAGCCTCTTGAGTAACAGGATTGCAGGTGTACACACAGAGGGAAACCTGTGAATGGTCTCAACAGTCTCCCACCAGTGTAGGAAACAGTTCATGTTGAAATTTCAGCATGGAATGTTTCCCTCTGAAAGCATCTTCAGTTTGGAAGTCACATTATGAGTGACTTCTACCTAGAGATCTAAGCTACTGATCATTCAGTTTGCCTCCAAATGCATTTGATGTAAATACGTTTATTTACTTCACATGTTCAGTGGGAAGAATTCCGCGTTGAAGGGGCTAAGACTGTCAGGTGTATGGTGGGTTGTGTAGCAAAATCCTCGGCTGTATTCATGATGCATCAGGAGGAACCACCCCACTCCCCACTGTGGCAACTAAAAGTGTTTCCAGATATGACCACAACCCTGTGGGGCAAAATCAGTTCAGTTGAGAACATCGCTTAACCTGTGTAGAAATCAGTCTCGTGTTTGGATGCCTGCCTCAGCGCATTTTATTTGGAGGCTTCTATTTGAAACGGGTTGTCCCTGTTCACGTCTCATACACGCACGTCTGCTTCTCTCTGCACTCAGAGTGCCTGTGGGGCGCCTGTCTCTTGGAAGTAGCCCTCGAGGCTCTACCAAGCCCCTCTGCTTACTTTCTCAGCACCACGTTTATGTAAATGCAAACTTATTGTATGTCAAACCATTCTAGATGCATCCTCCAACTGGGTGAAAATTGCCCAACCATTCCTACATGATCTGACAGCAGATGAACTTAATTTCATATGCCACAGGTTGCACAATTCCAGATTTTCATCTTAAAATTAGGCATAGAGTTTGGGGCTTAGAAGGAAGGCCGCATGCTGATTGTTCATTTCACGTTTACCGTAAGTCAGCGTGGCATTCTATATATTTCACGATAGTTACACTTTATGATAATCTTACAAAATTGGTTTACTATAGCTACTTAAAAAAAAAAAAAAAACACAACGCTGATTTTTTTTAAACCTAAGTTTGTGCAGCAAGGAAGTCACAAAATTGGGATTAGAAGCCCAAACCCTGGATTTCCAGTTATATTTGCACTGTATCTTCCTTTCTTGGTTTGGTTCATGTTTTAACTGCTATAATCTGTTTTAATTGCCCCCTGCCCATCCAATTCAGTGACCTGTGTTTGTGTGCTTTGTTTTATGTTCTTCAACATGAAAGATACTTAAATGTCTACAAAAAGTATGATGATTTGCTGGATAACAAAGCCGAGCAAGGCATCACCACGTTCCTGAAGGAAAACCATGAGATTGAAGACTTTGTGACCGTAAGAGATGCCACCTAGAGTTTCCCATCTTTCACATGTGCTACAGTCAATCCACTGAGGAACAGACACATTGCCATGCACACCAAGCTCAGTACAAAGGAGATGGGGCCTCAGGACAATGGGTAGAGCTTAAATACCAACTTAACTCGGATGTGCTTCTTCCTACAGAGTATCAATAGCATAAAAAAGAGAAGAAATGAAATTGCATCCATGCACATCACCGTGCCTTTGGCCATGTTCTGTCTTGATGCCATATCCTTAAATCGTGACCTCTGTGAGCGAGCCCAAAATCTTAAGGATCGTCTAATTCAGTATCAAGTAGATGTAAACTGGGAAACCAATTCCAGGTATAAAAATTCTGGGGGGTAAATTGGGCTGTGGAGATGGCTCAGTGATTAAGCTCTTGACACACAAGAGTGAGGACTGGAGTTTGGATTCCTCAGAACCCACAGAAATGCCAGATGGTTTTGGTAGCCTACCTGTAATTTCAGCGGGGAAGGCAGAAGCTGGGGGTCCTCCGAGCAAACTGTCTATCCAAATTAGCTATTTTGGCAAGTTCTGGGTTTGATTGAGAGACCCTGCCTCAATGAATAAAGTTTAAGAGCAATGGGGATGATTCTCAGATTATGTTTGTGCACATAATCCAGATGTGCACATGACAGTGATGGTGGTGGTGGTGGAGGTGATGGTGGTGGTGGTGGTGGTGGTGGTGATGGTGGTGGTGGTGGAGGTAGTGGTGGTGGTGGTGGTGGTGGTGGAGGTGGTAGTGTGGTGATGGTGATGGTGGAGGTGGTGGTGGTGGTGGTGGTGGTGGAGGTGATACTGATGGTGGTGATGGTGGTGGTGGTGGTGGTGGTGGTGGAGGTGGTGGTGTGGTGGTGGTAGTGGAGGTGGTGGTGGTGATGGTGGTGGTGGAGGTGGTGGTGTGGTGGTGGTGGTGATACTGATGGTGGTAATGGTGGTGGTGGTGGTGGTGGTGGTGGTGGTTGATGGGGGCAGGGGTGGTCATGACCATTTCTTTCTCCACAGTATTTGTAATCAGTACAATACCATCGCTGAAAGAGTCAGTGAGATCCCTGCCAACACCGCAGAACTAGTGGCCATCATTGAGTACTTAAAGAAATCCAGTGACGTCACTGTGTTCAAACTCAGGAGGCAACTTAGAGATGCAAGTGAGCGGCTTGAGTTCCTGATGGATTACGCAGACTTGCCTCGTGAGTCTGCACCGTGTGTACATACGCATGCTGTGCTTCTGTATAAAGTAGTAAAATGTGCTATGCTGTACTTTAGGGATAAAAACAGGAGAAAGTAGATCCATTACAATCACACTATTCGGTATTGGAAAAGCTGCTTTCCGGTGCACCATGTATTAGAAGCACTAATTCATTCTCTTATACACAGGAATTTGAATCATAAATCTTGTTAGACAAAAAGAATGCACATCTGGAGTTTTGATCTCTGATTCTTAGTGCCCTATACTAGCATCTAACATCTATTGTTAGTGAACAATTATTTACAAATACAGAATTCTTTTGATAAGTGTGTGGGTTTCACTGTTTATAGTCTTACCTTTGAGGGGTAAGAACATGTTTCTGAATACTGTAGAAAGGAAAAATGTTCAGAGTCCTTAAAGGTTTCTTGGGTCAGGTTGGAGTTTTGAAGTACAGAGTAGATCCAATCATTTCCCAGCTGGAAACACTTGTGAGCTACCTGGTTCATACTGTTATGTTGGGGAGACTGGGAATGTGAAGTGATTCCCTAAGCAGTCAGCCATATATTCAGAAGCTGCGCCCTTGACTACATGGAGACATGCTAGATTCTCAGTGGGTCTCCACCTCCTAAAGCCTCAAGGACATCTTCACGGACCAGAGCTGTAATAGACAGGGTGTGTAGCGCTGAAACTATTACTGCCATTATTGCAGATGAGATAAGGTGGTGTGAGGTATAGAAGAGAAACTCCACCCCATGCTTCTGACTCCTCTCAGAAACTAATAAGGCAGGGCAGTTAGAGCGTAAGTTCTGGGGTTGGCTGGCCATGGAACTGGGATTTACCCTCTAGTGGTGTAACCTTGACCACATGGCTTCACTACTCTGTTTCCCATTTGTCAAAATAAGAATGATAAAGCCATCTGCGTACTAGCCTGGTTTCTAGTGAGTGCCCAGTGAACACCAGCTTTCATTCATCTATACAAACCCATTCATTTACTGCCACCCCCTCCCATATACCTACTAATATGGTCTAGTAAGTGTCCAGTAAATGCTCACTCTCATTCATCCATACAAATCCTCTCACTCACGACCACCCCACAGAAGTGGGACTTCTGTTGATCTCTTACCTGCTGAACTGATTCCCCATGTCCTCAACAACACCTTGCAGCAGACTCTATGTTTTGCAGATGAGGATATCAAACTGAACAGCACCCTGTTCCTCTGGCCTGACCAGATAGAAGATATCTTTGAAAACAGTCGAAATCTGCTCCTTAACAAGAGGGATCAGGCAGAGCTGGACCTAATTAAAAGGTACAGGGAGAGTCTGGGGTTACTTTGGGAACAAGGCCAGGCTTTCTAAACATCCATCCACTCTATAGATCCCTGGCTCTGTCTAGAGCCCTCCACGGCAGTGTGTGAGCAACAGTTGAAGTCATTGGTAGAGAAGGAAATTCCTTTGTTTCCCACAGAGAACTGTTCTCTCTAAGCAGCTTCGCTGTAATAAGCCTCTCCTCTCTGGTGTGAATAGTGGGGATTTGGTTGTGCAGAGGGAAAAAGGCAAAAACAGTGGCTTGTAATAACAGCCTCCATGGTAATGTCAGCAGAAGTATCAGCTTTACACTGGAGACCAGGTGCTGTGAGCGATCAGGACAGGGAGGATAAAGGCATGGGTAGGGGGTTAAGTCACTGTCTGTTCTGCAGCTGCTCCTGTTCAGTGCTAATGTGGCTGTAAGCCGTGTGTTCCTTCACCACGTGTCATAGGTACTCATGATGGACTTTTTCTGTGTGCTGTGCTCTACTCTAGACATGAATGTGTATTTGTCTATGAAATTAACACTTCAACCCAGTGACAGAGAAATACAGAAAACTGAGAATAGGCTTATTTTTCTACCTAAAGCTTTGTCCCTACCTAAACTAGATACTGTCTTCCAAAGCCTAAAGCTTAGCCTGCTGGGTGGACTGACTTGTTCTTAAGTGCATCAATTGTGTTACAGTGCTGATTAGGTTTTCAGAAAAATCAAGCGGCAAATACAAGGTATTTCAATATACCTTCCCCCTGCCCACACACACACATATACGGCCTCTCCCAGGCCTGAACCAGGCTACGCAGAAAGCAAAGCCAGTTTTTGGTAGGTGAAGAAATCCAAGTCGTTTTGCCATCTCTGAGCTTCGCCTCTGTCGTCCGGAAAGCAGGACACATCAGAGTCTCCCTCATCATGCCGAAGGATGAAATGAGATGTTCTGATTGTACCCAGGTGATAGTGTGGGCAAGCCAAAGCTGCAAGCTTCCTCCTCCTCTGACAATGACCTCTTTCAAATCCCCGTGGCTGTGCTGTTAGAAGATTACTGTAATAGCCAGGTGGCAGTGGCACAGGCCTTTTACCCCAGCCCTCGGGAGGCAGAAGCAGACAGAAGCAGACTGTAACTCTCTGAGTTAGAGGCCCACCTCGTCCGTATAGTGAGTCCCAGGACAGTCAGAGCTGCATAGAGAGACCCTGTCAAAAAGAAGAACTGTTCTTGTAAGTGTGAGCGTGATGGAAGGTAGTGAGCGCAGAGAGGCCCCTGGGGAAGCAGCTATCACCTGCAGTGTGGGAGGAGGGCGGGAGTTTCCCTTCCCTGGGCAAGGACTCTGAGTTGGACCCATCAACCAGTGCCTGAGCTCTAGTGGAGGCTCCGGGGCAGCCCTGGCTCGGGTCTCCCTTTGGTAGATGCTGACTGTCCACTGTCCCACACCAGATGTGAGTGAGGAAGGCTGAGCAATGGCCATGTGCTGGTCCATCTCCTGTGAAACCGTCTTATTTCCTCTCCAGGGTAGCTAACCTCATTTTCCCAGTTCCTATCAGTTCTGGAGTTCGGTGTTAAGCTTCTCCATTAAGTTTCCCACTCCTGCTGCTGTCCATTCTCCTCCCACAGTGTCTGAGAGGTCTGCAGCCCCTGGTTCCGTTGTCTGTTGGATCCTGGCTGGGCTCTGGCAGTGATGAGTCCTGCAGGAGGCTAGAGCACCACTGAAGGGCTATCTCTCCTCCCTTGCCCTGTTTGGCCCTGGGCACCAGTATCAGCATCCCTTTGGGTGGCAATGCTTCTCCCCCTTTGTTCCAGTTCTCATTGTCTCCTCAGCCATAGGGGCCACAATGCCTTCCCTGCAGTGCCTGTAGCTACTTACCTAACTAGTTTTGTTAGTGTCAGTTGATTTTGCACTATGACCACGACATCTGGCAGAAATACCACAAGGGAAGAAAGATTTATTTCGGTGTGTGGTTTCATAGGATTTAGTCAATTGTGGTGGGCAAATCGTGTCAGAACCACTTGGTTCACTCAGTGGCCCAAGTGTGTGATGGAAGCTGTACAAGTCACGATGATCAGGGAAGCAGAGGAACAAAGCAGGGGCTGGATTTTTAGAGACTTGGTGATGTAAAGGGACATGCTGCAGCCATTGTGGTATAGATAAGAGCACAGTAAGCTTTATCCCATCCTCAACCCCCATCTTGCAAAACTCTGTAGTAGGTTTCGTGATCTGTACAATTAACAGACAACACAGGAGAGTGAGCTGCTCTCTCTCCCATGGATCGTAGTGGAAGATCCTCTACCATCTTGGGAAAAGAGGGGAAGAAGGATCAGGGGATGGGCTTGTACAAAGCCTTAAGGATTCAGACACAGCACTGTGCTTTCCAAGTGGCAGGTGCTCGGGGTTTTGAAGAGCATATGAATGAAATTTGTTCACCATTAGGATACTTTAAATGCCTTCCAGAGTCTAAAATAACAGCGTATCACTAAGCAAAAACATACAAAGGCTGAGAAGAGGAATCAGACAGAAAGAAACACAGGCAGGATGCCTCTCCAGCAGCTCAGACACTCAGGCAAAGGCAGGGTGGCAAACAACATCTGCTCTTCTTCCCTTTTGTGGTCCCGTTGCAATTCCACTTCTCAGAATCCCTGACCTTGTGTGAATGACAGGGGGCAGGAGGGAAGATGGAAGACAGGGTGGGAACATGTAGAAGCTCCACGAAGAAAGCGAGCAAGAAGACAGGGTGGGAACATGTTGAAGCTCCATGAAGAAAGCGAGCAAGAACCCGATGCGCGATTGTACATCAGGGGAGACGAGAAGGAGCTGATTAGGTGAAGATGTGGAGAGGGAGGGAGCTGCTGGGAACAACCTAGATGGCATGGAGGGTGGCTCCCTGGTGGCGTGAGTCGGACCAAAGAAGATGGCTGTTCAGCAGAGGCCATAAAGTCAGAGAGCTGGATGCTTAAGGTCACAGTGATGAGTGTGCATTCTGCTTTATAACCACAGTAGAACGTTACTAAAAACTTTTAACCTGGGACCTGAAAGGGTCTAATGTGTTTCCTTTCTATGTTCCACTTACTTCAACGAGAAACTGAATAATGAATGGCTGCATCATTGCCTTTCATTATGTCTCTCCAGTTTCTTTTATTCTGTGAGTCTCCTGGCCCACTTCAACTATCTTTTCCCCCCTTTATTTATTTATTTTTTTTAAGAAACTGGGTGGTTTGGCAACAGCTCTAGAGTTTTCTGATTGTACCTCTAGTATGTCTTTTACCGTGTTCTTCCACCCTCTGTTGTTTCATATAAAGTCTTAAAAATGATTTAATCTTGTTATGAATACAGTTTCTGTTTTTATGAATACCAGGGGAAATACAAAGAAAAATGGACTGACAAGAGAGGTGTCAGTGAGTAAGAGCGCTTGCCAAAACAGTGACATGGGTTCAATCTCCAGAACACATGGGGGAAGGAGAGAACCAACTCCTCAAAATTGTCCTCTGATGCCCACATGCACCTGCAATCCCCTGTGACACACACACACACACACACACACACACACACACACACACACACACTTTTTTTAATGAAGTGGCTGAAGAGGTTTCTCAGCGGTTAAAATGCTTGCTGACATTTGGATCCCCAGAAGTCATATAAAATGCCAGGTGGATGTAGGTGGCAGCCACTTTAATTTCTGCCTCATGGATCTCCAGAGTGAGCTGGCTATATTGTCAAGCTCCAGATTTGATTGAGAAACCTATCTTCGGTGAATAAGATGAAAGACAAATCATGGATGAGCCCTTACATCAATCTTGACCTATACATGCATGAGCACACGCATGAATGCGTACATGCACATGTGTGCCAACATACATGAATACCATACACAGAAGAAAATGGAAAATACAAATAATACAAAGGAAAAGGAAATGTTAATCCGAGTAAAAGACAATAGTGGGAACCAACTTGGTTGCTAGGTTTGTCATAAAACCTATGTGACCCCACAGAGACCCTTTGATTGCATCTCAACCAGAAACTGAAGCTGATCTGCAAATATGGGCTCTGGAACAAACTTGAGGTCTGGGGGCTCAAAGTTACCTTGGCTAAGACTCCCAGAAGCTGCTGACACTGGACTAATAGGACCCACGGTGTCTTCTGGAAGACAGTGTCCTATTGCGGTGGCTCATTAGTACTGGTATGCTGGGTGAGGAAAGATAAAACTGGATTCCAAACTGGTCTTGAAGTTTGAAGATTTCTTGGAGAGGCAGCTTTAGACCTAGGTATTTAAGCTGGGCCTGGCCAAGTCTATCCACTCTGCCCAGGCGTTCACCCACCAACACCATATCAGGGTCCACAGTAAGTGGTGAACATCCCATCCTGCAGTGTCTGTCTGGACCCCCAGAAACACCATGACGTCTCCCTCTGCTCTCCTTATGATACTGGACTCCCTCCACCCCAGACCATGTGAAGAGGAAGAATGTCAAGAAGAGAGGACCAAGGTGTCATGGAAGCCATGATGATGAGGAAGAGGATAAAACCATACCTTCCTGCACAGGAGGACTGTCTAGCTTTCTAGTTGGCTAATAACACTTGGGGGGCGGGGTGTAGTGAGTCAGATCATTGGTTCAAAAAATGGTTATCTAGATAGGTAAAAGAAAATTAAAGCAGACATCAATTCTTATATATAAATTACATGACCTAGTGCATAATTCAAATAGAAGAATAACCTGAATATGAAGATAATAGAACAAGCTGTAATCTTGACTCACCAACAGCCCCCCCCTCCAGATGACAACATGAAAACACCGTTCCTACCTCACAGGGGATAAGAGAAGTTTGTTCTGGAATAAGTGCTCATGGCTCAGGAACACAGATTTAGGTTACCCCAGACTGTATACCAGGTTGTAACAATCTGATGAAATTTTTACAGTAGCAGAATAAGGAAAGTTATAAATCAAGACATTTTTCAGATACTTGGTGCAAACATCAGGTAGTCGAGTTACAGCAAAAGGAGAGAAATCTGTGCTGTCAGCCCAGATGCTGACAACATTCGTAGCATTTGATTGGTGAAAGCTGGTAGTCTGCTAAGGTAATGCATTCCAAATGTTTAGTCACAAGGACATTAGGTCAGACACAGAGGTGAGCAAGAGAGCTAAAGATAGACTAAGAGAAATTATAATTAGACTTTGGACCTGCAATATCTCGACGCCTCCACTATCACTATAATTTCAGTCAGTTAATCCGTTTTGCAGAGGAGGTTCAGTGAGAGGTGGGCCTCTTTGAGTCACTTCCGTTCATAATAGCACATCAAAACTTTTACACCACAATATTAAAATATCTATTCTTAAATGTCTATAAACATTCATTTAAAACTAGCCATGTTTTAGAACTGAAAAAATTATAAGGAGCAGACATTGTATAATTGCATATATTAGATATCTATTGTGACATAGCACGACATAGCACGACATAGCATCTTCAAGCAATGAGGATTCATCCCACAGTGTCTGAGGGTCAGGACTCCTAAGACCCACTCAGCTGTATGTATCTCTGGCTGTTTGTCTGCGATACCAGGTCTCCTGCGAAGCTGGATTCAGAATGCTAGCCCAGGTTGCGGGCTGCCTGAGGGTTCTACTGACTGACAATCCAATTCAGGGCTTGCTCTCATGGTTAGTGACAGGGTTGAGCACCTCATAGGCCCTTGGATCTGCCCTTAACACATGAATCTCTCTACAGGGGAGCTGCCTTCATAGTTATCTACAGAGTTTGACTCATAGAATGAGCAAAAGAAATAGAAATTGGCCTTTCTGTGAATTTTCTTGAAGGAGACAACCCATCCCCTTTGCCATATTTTGTTTATAAGAAGTGAATTACCACATCTAGCCCAAACTCAAGGGAGCCAATTATACAGGGTATGAACCAGGAGGTAGGGATCATATCAGAAGCTGCCTCCCACATGGCACAATTAGAGATGAAATCCAAACTAAATTACTTGAAAAGTAACTCTCGTAAAGTACTCTTAAGAGGAAAAAAAAGACCATTTAAAATTGTCATAATAGAATTAAGAATCGAAGATAAGAGAAAAATTTATGGGATGTCACTAATGCTTTTCTGGTGACAAACTCTCTTGTTCATTCAATGAATATTGATTGTTGACTGTATGCCAGATGCTCTGCAACTGCTGGGAACACATGAAATTAATGAGGAAAATGTATAGATTTACATTTTAGTCAATGAGAGCAAATATTTATATAGTGATTGTGATAAACCAAGCTCATTCTGAACAATGTTATATTACCTTTGCTATTAAGCTCATTATGTATGTGTGTGTGTGTGTGTGTGTGTGTGTGTGTGTATATATATATATATATATATATATAGAGAGAGAGAGAGAGAGAGAGAGAGAGAGAGAGAGGGAGAGAGAGAGAGAGAGGGAGAATTTAAGTAATGTGGCCAAAGACCACATAGCTATTACATATCAAAGTAGACATTTGAGCCAAACACTCCTGGCTCTAGATCCTGTCCATTAAACAGTAGATTCCCTGCCCAAATTGAGTAAAGGAAGAAACAAATGTAGAGCAGACTTGTTGATCATATGGATGAAGTAGACAGATCTGAGAAGATCTCTCCAATCCAACCAGAGTGGAGAACACGGGGCAACCTGTTTACTATCCTCTGTTTTGCTTTCCCAAAGGCATTTGCTACTATCAGAAATATATTTATGGATTTATCCATTCATCTATCTGGGGATTCACCCATCCATCTACATGCTCACCCATGCTTATTGTCTAGATCCCCTCCCAACTACAATGCATGTTCCAAGAGGGTATAGAAATTAACAGCATACTTCACAGATACTTTTCTCATGCCTAGTTCTGGGATGTATCAGGCACTCAATAATAAATATTTAATGGTGGAATGAATAAACAATGCATAAGACACATCTGAGTATGTATTTATCTGGACAGGAAAAATTTCTAGGCATGATCAGTCACCAATAGACTCTTAGCAGCTAATCTCTAGTAGATGGGTTGTAAGAGCTTTAACTTGTTTTTATTTTTCCTCCTCCTCCTCCTCCTTCTCTTTCTCCTTCATCTTTCTCCTTCCTCCTGCTCCTCTTTCTTCTTCTTCTTCATTTGCTTTTAGATAAATGCAGTTATGTGGGTATCAGAAAAAGAAATCCTTCCCAGGCTAATAACTTTGAAAGAGCAGAAACTGGGAGATTGCAATGTGACTTGGCTGCCTCTTTTTTCAGGTGCTCAGAATTTGAGTCAAGACTCGAAGGTTATAGCAAAGAGCTAGAGACTTTCAGGAAGCGTGAAGTGATGACTACAGAGGAAATGAAGAACAATGTGGAAAAGCTTAACGAACTCTCTAAGAACCTAGATCTCTCACTGACAGAATTTGAGGTTTGGAAGGTTTTGTGAGGGAGGTTTAGGACTCAAAGGTCTGGTCATTCTGGTTTTTAGTTTATAAACATGACAGCTGTCAGGTGCACAGCATTGATAGCTTGGCCCATTCTTTCATAAGTATGTTCAACTACCTTTTCCCACGTGTTGTCTCCATTTCAACAGGTGTTTGTAAGTCAGTAAGTACCCAAAGAAGGTACAGCGAGGTAACTGCTTATGCCTGTCGTGTCTCCATTATGTGCTGAATAATAAACAAAAGGCTTCTTGTAGCCGTCTCAGTGCCTGGAGCAAACCTTTAGAGTTTGTTACCCTGTGGATCCCCACTTAAAGTGGGAGAAAAAAAAGATGGAGCCACTAAACTACTTTCTCCAAAGGTCAATTAAGCTTTTTGTTTTTCATTTGTTGTTTTGTTTTAAACATTGAAGTTCTTACCTTTGAGGCGAGTTAATGTAAGAGGACTGGTAAACAGTCATATGAACAAGTAAATTTCACATAGAAATTATGAAAATGGAGACAATTCTACAGTATGTTGGGAACAAAGATAACAGAACAAGCATCCAATTATTAGCTTCCAGCAGCTAGATCCCAGGTACCATGGCCATCTGAGGCAGCAGAAGGACCTTCACCCTCACTAATTCTGCCATTGAATGAGCATTTCCCTCCTCCACTTGGCTTTCTCAGTGCTGAGGAATTTGTCATGGAGGTTTCCAGGGTTCAAGAGAACCACCCACCCAGCAGACAGCCTCCTCTTTTCCTCACAGTTGATCAACAAAGAAGAAGAACTGTTGGAGAAGGAGAAGAGTTCCTTCCCTCTTTTGCAAACCCTGATGATCAACAAAGTGCCTTATGAGCAGCTGTGGACAACAGCCTATGAGTTCAGCAACAAGTCGGAGGAGTGGATGAATGGTATGCCAAGTTCTAATTCTGCAGGGACAGCGGGGACGGAGGTGGGGAAGTGGATCCACCCAGCCAGCTCTGAAATCACATTTGCTCTTTGGATTCTGACACTCTGGATTAAGACAGCCCCAGTTGGCCAGGTGGCGGTGGCACACACCTTTAATCCCAGCACTCAGGAGTCAGAGGCAGGCAGATCTCTGTGAGTTTGAGGCTAGCCTGGTTTATAAAGTGAGTTCCAGGACAGCCAGAGTTAAAACAGAGAAATCCTGTCTGGAAAAAATAACCAGGGGAGATAAGGAACCAAAAAGCAAGATCCTTTCCAGATCTAAATCAGAATAGCACCCAGACCCTTTGTCATGGTGTCATGGTGATGCTTCCAAGAGACTGAGACAGCTCCTCTGTGGTGCTGCTTTAAGAAGGCTGGGGTGCTATGAGCATCTGAAAACTATCATTCTCTTTGAAGTCTGCGGAGGCCTTGTGTGGGTAAATCAACAGAGCTTACTAGACACACAGAAGCAAGGAGGATGAAGGAAGAACCCTGGGTGGCTTTCAGATGGTTCTAGCAGTTTGGGAGGCCTTGTCTTATTGAACAGAGAAGTAACAAATTTGCTGTGAGAAAGGTCTTTTGACTTGAATACCCTGCCACCGTCCACATGGGAATATTACTCATTGCTGAGTATATCATTGTGGGTTTTAGGGGATGGGTTTGGAGAAGGCGATCTCTATCGGGAAATGGTAGATTTTAATCTGTGCAGCGTGGTAAACAGATAACATCGCAAACCTTGACGGTCATTTCTGGGGCTGCAGTCCTGCAGGCGCAGCTGGGTGAGCGTCTTCCCTGTAGTCCTCTGGGGGGAAACGATGATCGTTTTCCTTTTGAAAACACTTTTATTCGTTCTTTGACCATTTCGTGTATGTATGCAGTGCGTTTTGATCAGAACCACTCCTAAGTCTCCTCTATTGCTGTTTTCTTAAGACGAATTCCTAAGTATAAAATGTCTAAGATCCAAAATGCATGTTGTGAAAATTAATAAGATTTTTTAAAATGACTTTTTGCGGGAGAAAACTGACTTTTGTTGTTGCTGTCTCCCCAAAAAAGTGATGTTCTAATTCACTGTTCTAGCGGTTTGTGAGAGTACCCATTTCTCACACTCTTCACAAACATAAAGAAGACAGCTCTGAAAACTGGTTTTGCTGATTGGATGTTTAAAATATTGTATTTCATCTTTTTTTTTAAAGAAGCATTTTTCCCATGATTGCCACTGAGGTTGAGTGTGCACTGAGCGTGCACAGAGAAGTCAAGTTCCTTTCCCTGGGAAAGCTCTCCTGGGTGGGCTAGAAGCCCTCCTCTGTCCATCTTAGCCTGAATCACGGCTTGGATGGTTGGGAGGGAGCAGTGAGTCTGTGTCTTGGTTTAATTTATTCACCCGCTGATATTGATTCAGCCAATCTGCCAGGCAGAGGCCACTCTCAGCCTGGAAATGGTTTCTGTTCCAACTATACTGCCAGTACCTACTCTTTCTTTTAAGATTTGCTCTTTAGTGATTTGACAGAAGCACTGAGTTACTGAGGTGTGCTGAGTGGAGCTTCATTTGGTCTAGGTATCCCTGGGAAGTTGGGATGTGTGTGTGGGGAGGTATTTATGAGTCAGTTAGCTATATCATAATTCAGGAAGTGATGCTAATCTAGAACGTTCCAACATGAAGTAGAAACAGTACCATGGGAAGATTTGGGCTGGATGTGAAACTCAAATGCTAGAAACTCCCTACCAAAAAAAGAGGGAAAGAAACTAATGTTTTGAAGTACTTTAAAAACTGAACTGTCATTCATTTAAAATTTGTGAGTATGCCTGTTCATGTGTGCATGAGAGAGAGGGGAGGAGCCTCTCACTGAGCCTGGAACTCCCCATCTTGACTAGACTGGCTGGCCAGAGAGCTCCCACAATCCTCCTGTCTCCCCACTCGGTGCTGAGGTTACAAGCACACATTACACCCAGCTTGTTCGTTTGTTTTAACATGGTGCTGGGGATCCAAAATCAGGCCCTCACTTTGCCCATTGAGCCTGTATTCTTTGTATTTCTTTCTTTGCTTGTTTAATAATAAACTTATATTAAAATTCTTAGAAAATTCTCTGTTATTTCACAGCACTTTAAAAATCCTTTTAGTACTACTAAGATGACATTTAAAACTAATGGGAAGGCCTAACGCCCCAGTGTGCCCCATTCTACGACCCATTCTACGCCAGGCACGAAGGCTACCATTTTGTTTACACTGTCTCTCGTTGATTCCACAGAACACCCTTCCAGGACTCTTATCACTTTGCATGGCAGGTGATGGTGTGGAAGCTTGGACAAAGCTTTCCTGGCTCAGGAGAGCCTTCAGATCCAGGCCCAACCCCAGAGCTCATCTCATCACGACTGATACCGTTCTCGGGTCTAGGGAATTAACACGTGACAAGCACCTCCATCATAGTCTGAACTTCTTTTTGTTCCAGGCCCCCTCTTTTCACTGAATGCTGAGAACATTGCAGAGGAGATAGGGAATATGTGGAGGACGACGTACAAGTTGACCAAGACCTTGATCGATATGCCTGCACCCAGACGTTTAGCAGAGAACGTCAAGTTGAAAATCGAAAAGTTCAAGCAGCACATACCCATCCTCAACATCGCCTGCAACCCTGGGATGAAGGATCGGCACTGGCAGCAGGTTCTTGTCACTCCCCTCCTCCGCCGTGTGATCCAGACTGTCCCATCCTGAGGACCCTGGGAAGGCAGGAAAAGAGAATCTACTTGAGGCCAAGAAGGTTGAAATGGGCATACTGGCCTTCAGGAAGGGAATGATGGGTGAACCGTGGGATGAACTTCCTGTCTCATGGCCGGTTGACCCTTTTCCTTGGGTCCCCACTGCTGGTGGGTGAACATTCTAGACAGTGGTTACAATCATGATGGAAAAGCTTTGATTCGTTCCTCCATACACAAAAAAAGAAAATCCCTTCTTTCCCTAGGACCTTACAAATGATTCCAGATTATTCTTGTGCAGGCCACCTTTAACGTAGTCTCCTGGTCAAACAGGCTAGGTTTAGGATGAGTTTGGCACACTGGTTGCATTGACGCATTCCCAGAATCACAGCATTTGATAAAATGAGACAGGCTACATAGTAAGTTCAGACTAGCCTGGGTTACAGAGTGAGGCCCTGTCTCAAACAGACAAAGAAGTAAGTTGCACTCTTCTTTCGAGTCTTTAAGTATAAGTTGGAATAATAAATATTCTTTCTAAAAAACAGGATTTTTATAAGCGGTGAAGTGTGGGGGTGACAAGTGCAGTGTGAACACTGAGCACTAAAAGGAAGGCTTACTGTGTTCCTAAAGTGATCGTCACATCCAAGTGGCCTTGGCATGTGCTCTACCAGGGAGTCGAGTGGCCATGTGGCTGGCTTGACATGGGCAGATTCCTCTCTCAGAACTTTGCATGAGACTGAGGTCATGGTTCCTGGAAAGAGCCAATATCTCAATGCACATCACTTTGAGTGGACCCCGCAAGTCTGCGGCTGGAAGCATGTTGATCTCTACAGAAAGACAGGAGTCTTGATACATGAATGGTTCAGGGTCTGTCTGCAGGCAGGAGCTGTCTTCCATTTCACAGTAAAGCAGGAGACTCAGGACCCCAGCAAGGGTTGAGGTGCTGTGCAGGAAGGCAGGTGGGAGCTCACCACATGGGCCTCTACCCTAGGAAAATTCACAAAGGGCATCTGGCCTTACTGATACTCATGGGGCTTCTATTCCTATGGATGTAGACGACCTAGACCTTTGACTTATGTGGAGAGCTAAGAATGTTGGGTGGACAGATTCTTATAGTGTCAGATTTCTCCCTGAGATGGCACCATTCAAAGTACCTTCATCAATGCCTAAAGAACACTCCTTAGGGCCAAGGGTATAACTCAGTTGTAAGTTTTAGCCCCAGCAACTCAAAAATATCAAATATAATTTTTTAAAAGCACCCCAGGAGTCTCTGTTCCTTCACTCTGGTGAGCTCTCTGTCATCTTACCGTTCTCACGTGTAAGCACTAAAAATCCCCACCACCCTTAGGCATTCTTAATTCATAGGCCAGTTATTGGGGAATATCCCTTAAACTAATACTTGAGTAGTGATCTCAGCTCCCAGACACCATGCTGAACACCTTATTTGAATTCATCTTTAACAACTCTTTGGAAAAGGGACTGTTATTATCTTCAGTTCACAGGTAGAAAAATTGAGAGTTGGAAAGATCAAGTAGGTTTTCACATAGCTAGTTAGTGGAGCAGGAGGGAGTTGGAATTCAAGTCTGTTTGGCTTAAGTAAAACTATAAGAGGGCTAGAAACACCTGAGGGGGGAGGAAGAAAACAGCAGTAAGAGCAGTGAATTGCAACTAATAGTGGAACATAGCCCCAGGGCTGGAGGAGTGAGTCTCTAAAATGGATGCCCAATAGGCTGAGCAGGTAAGAAAGGACATAGGTCACTAGGTGCATTAGGGGCTTGTCCCTGCTCAGGACCCCTCACCACAAACCCCCTGTGGCAGCCCCAGGACTGGGGAAGCTACCATCTGGCCTAATGTCTCACTCGGGAGACCCATTTACATAGATTCTGGCTCTGGAAAAGGTTCCAAATGCTAAGCCACCTGTATCTTTCAAGGCCTGAGGACAGATCTTCTGTGGTCCTGGGAAAGCTGTGCCATGGTTTCTGACCATTTGAACTTATGTAGGAAAAACCAGCATGTTATGTTTGGGTCATAAGCTTCACAGATACCACAAGGTATTGCTATTTTGGTTTAAAACAAGATGGGACAAGGAAACACATCATCTTAATGCAGCAGTTCTCAACCTGTGGTTCGGTTCCCTTTGAGGGTCGAACAACCCTTTCACAGGGGTCACCTAAGACCATCTGCATATCAGATATTTACTTCATGATTCGTAACAGTAGCAAAATTACGGTTATAAAATAGCAGAGAAAATAATTTTCAATAGTTTGGGGGACATTATGAGGAACTGTATTAAAGGGTTGCAGCATTAGGAAGGTTGAGAATCACACCAGTCTGGTGCCACGAGACTGAAATAAATGCGTAAAGCTCTTGAAGCTGGGCTGTTTGTGGCAAGCCCCTGTAAATGTTTGCTATTTCTACTCTATTACCGCACGGATCCTCCAGAGGTCCCCAGAACCCAGATTGGCAGTTCTCTGATTTCATCCGGCTTTTTCTCCATAATACTTACTGGTGCCTACTAAATGTCAGGAGCCTAGGACACTGGGCAAGACAAACTGTGACGTGGCCCCCACATTCCTTTCTGCTTTGTTATTTTCTAATCCTCTGGCAGCCGAATAGACACAAAGTTCAGAATAGATTAGGATTTCACAGAGACCCTCATTCCTGCTTCGGTCCTCATCTATTCTTTAGCATGGGGTGCAGGGTGGATGGGGGGTTGCTGGTACTACCCAGATCTTCCAGAAGCTTCGATCAGACCTTCCTTAGGCATGTTCTGAGGAGGTAAGCCTGAGGGAGTGTCTCACTAGGATGGAGATCCCGACAAGTAGCCCCACTGGAGTCGACAGGGGAGGAAGGCTTTTCTTTATTCTGTTGTGCTTTGAACAGTATTGAGGATTAGACCTAGGTACATGCTGCACCATTAGTTGCTGTTTACTTTAATTCTGAGATGGGGCCTCTCTAAGATGCTCAAGCTGGCCTTGAACTCACTCTGTAGCCTAGACAAGGCTAGAGATTATGATTCTCCTTTCCTGGACTCCTAAGCAGTCTGGATTACATGCCTAGTGTAGGGAGCTTTTTTGAAGGGGATCTGTGCTATTCCTCAGCACACAGCACTGGAGAGCATGTCTGACAGAATCATCTGAGCTGCTCTCCAACCCCCTTGGCTCAGAAAACACTTATTGCAGCTTCCATCAAAGACTGAGCTTTCCGTAAGCCCCTTGAAGTACAACTGAGGCCCCATTCCAGTCATTGGGGTGCACGTGAATTGATGGAGAGACAAACTCTGGAGAAACCAGATACTGTGTGGCTCTGCACCAGCCTCCTGAACCCGTAAACCCACAATGTCAGACTCAACGGCCACCAGCTCCATGTGGCCATTTAACTAAACATGAGCTTGTTAAGACTGAGCACAAAAATTCAGTTCATGACTCACATTAGCCACAGTCTTGGTGCCCACTGGCATCCCGGGGCTGGTGGCTACAGTACTGGACACAGTAGATGACGAACTTTTCCATCCTTAGCGAGGTTTTATTGGTCAATGCTGCCTTACACATCCACTTCTTGTTTCCCTCCTTTGCAGATCAGTGAGATTATTGGCTATGAGATAAAGCCTACAGAGACAACATGCCTCGCGAATATGCTGGAACTTGGATTCAGCAAATTTGTTGACAAGTAAGGATCATCCTTCCTACTTTTCAGGGCTCACTGTAATCTCCTTGTTCGAGGTGAATTGACTATTAATGATCCCAACTTCAGCAGACTTAGCACTGGTGGCGATCTCTTTTCCTGATATAGAGTTGGAACTTGGAATGAGTCAGGGATTTTATTTCAAAGGGAAACTGAAAACAAATGTTTTGTGAACCTGAGATTCCTCCCAGCTCTTAGAACTTGGAACAAAACCGCTTAGCCTTCATGGGCTTCAGTTTTCTCTTCATAAAACAAACCTCAACTTAAGTCTGTTAGATAATTTGGGTGGGACCTAGTGGGGTGCTCATGGTGCTCAGGGTGTGATACCCAGGGCTGCTGCATCTCCATCATGGGAAATCTAGTTTAAAAAGCATGTTCTCAGGTCCCACCCAACCTGCTGATCAAATTGTGGGGGGGGGGGGTCTGCCCTCAGGATTTTTGTTTGTTTGTTTTTTGAGATAGGGTTTCTCTGTTGTAAATCTGGTTCTCCTGAATCTTACTCTGTAGACTAGGCTGGCCTTGAACTCACAGAGATCCACCTGCCTCTGCCCCCCAAGTGCTGGAATTAAATGTCTGTGCCACTACCGCCTGGCTGCCCTCTGGATTTTTAAAAATTCTCTCGGCTAGTACTGTCCAAGTCAGGAGCCAAGCCAAATGCCACTACTGAGCCCCTTGTGCGTAACTAGTCTAGGTCCAATGTACTGGAACTTGCAAATACAGGCTGAAAGTTGATCAAGAAAAAGAATACAAGGGGCTGACAATTTTGGCTTATTTTGTTTAGTTTTGAGAGAGTCTCAGTTTGTAGCTATGAATGGTCTTGAACTTGCTACATATACCAGGCTGACCTTAAACTCATAAAGATCTACCTGACTCTACATTCCAAGTGCTGGGATTAGAACCACACCCAGCTATCTGGCAATTTTTAATATCCATTATCCAAAATTATAATATTTTGAATGGAGTAAGTCATTACCAATGATTTCACCTGTTGCTTGCTTTTCTTCTAATGTGGCTAACAAACTTTAAAACTGCATGTGTGGCACATATTACATTCTAACAGGCAGTGAGGATGGCGTTGGGAAGTCTTGCTATTGGTACCTGGTAGGTAAGAAGCCAAGGATGGTGAACATCCTCCCACAAACAAAACACCCAGCCTGTGGTGTTCTGTAATAGTAGCTCTAACAAATTAGCATAGGCTGATAGTGAGGCTCAGGAAGCAGTACCCCAAAGCATGGTGATTTGCCATGCCAAGGACTCTGAATGAACAGATATCAGAAGGTTCCAGAAGAAGATTCAGAAATTAAGGGTCTCTCCAAACTCCTCCTGCTCTCCAGATTCCTCTCCTAAAACAAGTTGTAGAAATTCTAATTCTTCTTCCTCAAGGCACATTCCTCTACTATCCTGCATGGGAGGTGGCAATAAAGAAATTTCATGGCCTGTCTAAAAGCAGCTCATAATACTCTCCTTCCAGAAAGTTCCTGTCCCATATCCAGGATGAAGGGATCAGTTCTACACACAGAGTAGGCACAGGAACTCTGAGCATTCGGGCCCTGAAAGCTTTCCCTTTCCTAGTCTGTTCCCATTGGCTCAAGTTCCCTTTGTCCAATTGCATCTCTATATAGCCATTCATTTTTCAAGGAATCTAAGCATAAAACTGGGTTTTCTCTGGGAATCTGAGTCTTTGTCTCAGAAGGTCCCATGCCATGTAGCTTCGGTTAAATACATTCGTTATTCCTTTCTTTCATTAAGCTGTCATGTTATGGGGTGTTAGATGTGACCCTTCTTGTAGGTGAGGCTGTGTGGCTTAAGCAACAGAAATTTATTTTCCATGATTTTGGAGTCTTGAAGACCAAGATCATGGGCTACTCTCCTCTAAGGCCTCTCTCATGCCATATAATTAGCCATCTTTTCCTCGTGTCTTCACATGGTCTTCCATTTCTGTGACTGCTGTAACCTCCTCTTACAAAGACACCAGTCATGCTGGAATAAGCTCAGCCCTCATCGCCTCATTTTAATATAATTACCTCATTAAACATTCTTCAAATATAGTCACATTTCAAGTGTCTGGGGATTAGAACTTTAACGTGAATTTTAGGGAAACATACTCAACTGGTAGCACCCCAAAAGACAACAGAATTCAGAACAGAAAACACATTGGGAGTAGTTGGCAACCTTAGAGAAAACATTTTGGTGAAATTAAAGCTTTTGGAATTCTCTTAAGACTGAGCTGAAATTCCTTCTCGGGTGTTTCCCCTGCCATCTCCTATTGATGTTGCTGTTGCTGTGTTCTCTCCTCAGGCTGGAGCCCATTGGTGCAGCTGCCAGCAAGGAATATTCTCTGGAGAAGAATTTGGAGAAGATGAAGTCAGACTGGGTCAACATGACGTTCAGTTTCGTGAAATACAGGGACACCGTGAGTCAGTCTAATGGGAATGCCCTGAAAACAGTACCATGTGTTATGTAGTAGATGCTGACATGATCCACTCAACATTGCAACAGATTTCACGGAAGAATAACCCTCTGCATCTGGACTGCCTCTGCCTGCCTGTCTTCCTGTACCCATCATCCTTCCTCTCACATCCCACTGGGACTCTGAATCTTGAAAGGTCTTTTGATCAGTTCAAAGGAATGGAGAAAGTCTCCCGAATTAGCAGATCTCAAGAAGAATACAGGCTTGCCTCTCTCCCTCTCTCTCTCCCTCTCTCTCTCTCTCTCTCTCTCTCTCTCTCACACACACACACACACACACACACACACACACACACCAACTCAGGTCCTTCAGAAGCATATCTGAGGTTCACAACACTTCCTAAATGCTAATATATACAGGAATTCCTTCTCTTTAAACTGATGTGTAGAGACTAGAATGGGGCTTGAAGTTCTCCAGGTCTAGCAAAGTTCCCCAGACACTTAACACCAGTTAGAATTGCAAGGGTGTGGATTTTCTTCTTTCTGTTGGTACTTATAGATATCCTGTGAGTTTGTAAATCAATGTGGAGATACATTTGCTTACATGCACACAGGGTCTATTTGCTCTTGTGATGGAGCATAGGGTAGATATGGGGGCTGCTGCTCAGAAAATTGTGGAGAGCACAGGTAGATATTCACATACTGCTACCCACGGGCTCTTAGCACAGCATCTCGAATGCTAGCTGTACAACACAATCATTTGAGATGCTGAAAAAGAAAATCACAATTGATTTTTTTTCCTGCTCTTTCACCTTCTGAGTGCCTGAGCATCCTCACTTGCCCTCCTAGTTTACTTTTCCATAGTGCTAGAGACTGAACTTGTGGCCTTGTTCATGTTAGGAAAATACTCTACCACCTATCCATGCCTCTGGTGCACCATTTTTTGAACATTCAATGTAGAACCAAAACCCTGGAGAGGTCTGGGCACTTCTCTCTGAGTGACATATCATGCTCCTGTGACTTCTTTCTCCCTTTGATTTTGATGATCACAATGCCTTGGTTTCACCCTTGGATAAGAACCATCCATGAGCCAATCAGAGGCAGGAGAACTAGAGGCAAATGAGTTCACTACTGGGTCTCTCCCAATAAGGCCAGGTCCCCATGGGTTCCATGAGCTTGGAGAATGCATGTTCTGATTGGAGCAGATTCTGCTCTACAGGTTGCTGGGCTGCAATCAAGATTTCAGCTAGGGGCCTATGAGCAGGTCCATTATTCCTGATCCGTCTTCAAAGTGTGTGACTGAAGTAGCTATCAACATGAAGCAATAGCAAAAAAGGAAAGATGACAGTCTATGAATAGCTAGATATGCTTTCCTGTGTAGACACGCTGAGAAAAGAGAATCTGTCCCAGGCCAGATTTCATCCATATCTACATCCTCCACATCTGTATCTACATCTGTGTCTCCAGGCTTGCAGGAAGTGAAATCAGAGCAAGAAAGAATGGATCTGCTGTAGGTGACAGACTCTTTGCAGTTTATCTGCCACAGTGGCTCTGAGGGGAAAGTGCCATCCATAGGGGCTGACTCTGAAGATACAATACCCTTACATGATAGCAAAATAGAACTTACCAAATACGTAAGATAGAGTTTCTAAGCTGGAGTTACATGTCTATGGACTTTTGTCATGGGATCACTATACAAAGCCAAACAAAAAGCTTTCTTTATGAAGGGATTAAGTGTAAATATCTCTATACTGTGAGGCCTTCTGAAACCTTCTGTAATCAGCATGAATAATGGGATGGAAATGGCAAGCGGGTTTCATGATTTTGACCTTGACTAGGCGGGCATCTTTGTTTGCAGGACACAAGCATCTTGTGTGCAGTTGATGACATTCAACTGCTACTGGATGATCATGTGATAAAGACCCAGACTATGTGTGGCTCTGCATTCATCAAGCCAATAGAAGCAGAGTGTCGGGTAAGAAAATAGCTGTTGCATATCTTGTTATGGCCCATTAAGTCTCAGTTTCTCAGGGTGGGGTGGGGTCAAGTTCAATGGAAAAATAAACTTCCCCTTTTATGGATGGAAAAAATGAAAGGAAGAATAAACACAAGACTGAGATAATAAGTTAAGTAAAGTAAGCTTTATGACCTGGGGAGCCGTTGGCGCAGACGGTCGAAGGAGTGGATGAGACTTGAAAACGCCAAACAAAAATAGATTTGTCAAGTATTTTATAGCCTATAGTAATCTAGAATGTGAACTACATAGTCATAAGAGTTTAGTCTCCCTTGCACATTGTCTGCAGAAGTGAGGTAGGCCAGGGTGGGGAGTATATTTTAGGGAGGGAGTGAACAGGGGAAGAAGAAGCAGTGGCTTAGTCCTCTCAGGTCCAGGCCTCTGGGCCCATATTCCACTTCTGCTTTTATCGTTTGTTGTGTAACCTTGGACAAGCTATTTGAACTACTGTGTTTAGAGTCTGCATCTGTAAACATGAGGTTTGTTAATATCTTCATTTTACTTTTAGTGTGTGTGTGAGTGTGAGTGTGTGTGAGTGTGTGTGTGTGAGTGTGAGTGTGCGTGAGTGTGTGAGTGTGTGTGAGTGTGTGTGTGTGTGTGTGTGAGTGTGTGTGTGTGTGTGTGTGTGTGTGTGTGACATATGGATCCAGTCTTGAACATCAACCATCTTATTGTTGTTTTTGGTTTTGAGACAAGAGCTTCTCACTGGTCTGGAGTTTGCCAGGTAGGCTGAGCTGAGTGGCCAGTCAACCACAACAAATATCTATCTGTCTCTGCCTTTCAGCACTGGGATTACAAGCATACACTGCCACACCCTGTTTTGGTTTTGGTTTCAACCTGAGTTCTGGTATGGCGGCAAGAACTTTATTAATTTAGCTATCTCTCCAACCCACATAGAGTTGCTAATATATCAGAAGGTTGAATTAAATTGCTTTCATATAGATAAGACTCCCTGGCCATCACTTATCAATGAATAAGCTTTGTTATTGTTTTATAACTACAATGTGAGCTCCACGAGATGAAGACTCTTTATTTCATTATATCCACATTCCCTGGAACAGTGACTGCATGGGATATATTTCAATAAATATTTGTTAAACAAGTGAATGAATGAATGAATCCATCCACATGCTCACTCATTGCTATGTGCTGCAGAATAGCATGTCACTGATTCAGATGTGGAATGCTAAATTCACAGAAATGGGAAGAGAAGCTCCTGCGGGTGCAGGAGAATTTGGATGCCTGGTTAAAATGCCAAGTCACATGGCTGTACCTGGAACCCATCTTCAGCTCAGAGGACATCATAGCCCAGATGCCAGAAGAGGGCAAGAAATTTGGCACTGTGGATAGCTACTGGAAATTACTCATGAATCAGGCGGTGAGTTTGATCTCCTGCATCTCACCAGCAGGAGATATTATCGTGGTGCATTGTGTCTATGCCCCTTGAAACTACAAATTTAATTGGATTTTTTTTTAATTTGACATTTAATATCATTGTTATAATTTATAAAAACTTCGAATGTGGAAGTATGGGATATGGAAAGGAGAAAGTTTTTGAAATCTTACCTCTCTGGAGATAACTCTTAGAAGTTTACATTATTTGCCTAGCCTGTCTAATGGGAAGACTGTTATAAAGCAATGCAATAACATTTTTGTAGGCTGGGAATACTTTTAGATTTTAAATAATGGTGCATATTGCTACTCAGCTATTTAATGATATTTCTTGGTACCTGTGATGACTCTGATATGACCTTAGGAGTCAGAAAATATTTGAGAAGAGCATGATTTCCACTTTCTTAGAGCTCACTGTTCTAAGGAGCACAGACTTGAACAAACACAAGCTGTGATATATGCAAACAGTGTATAGATTATAAGGTGCAATGAAGTTACCTGGGAGTGTTAAGGAGATCTCCACAGCAGGTGACATAGACTTAGAACCAAGTCTTGAAGGATGAGTTTCATCTCATGTGTAAGGTGTTTCTTCTGAGAGGACATATCTTTTCCCTTTTTGAAAAAAAAAAAAACTCAAGTGATGATCAGAGAATTTATCTCAAAGTGGTATATCTGATTAACTTACTTGTGTCTGGAGTCTAGGGGTGAGGTATTGAGGGGGAGATTGGTCCAGCTAGTGGATCAGGTTTTATGCTAGTTAACTTTCTTTGGTGCATGTAATAGAAAGTCACTAAGTGTAGGTCAAGCAAAGCTATCAGGTGACTCATAAAATCCTCATAAAATAAAAGACAGAAGTCTGCTCATCAGGCCTCCCAAAGAATCAATAGAGAGCCAAGAACACCACCCCCACCCCGACGCCAGAGCTCACAGGCACTCTTTTTATATCTCTTGCCTATCCTCCTCTTCCATGCCTTCCCAGTGTTCTCCCTGAAGACTAGTCTGCTCTGTGGAATAGTAGCATGGCAGGAGATGATCTTCACGTGACCCCAAAGCTCTTGGATCGAGGGTTCAGCACAGGCCAGAACAGAATGCCGTGTTCTGTTTTTTAGACCTCCAAAATGTTCAGATGAAATTGATTTGGTTAGTTTGTGGTGCCCAATCTCTACCCAGTCAACCATGTTTGATGGAATGTAGTTATACTCTATGAGCAATCATCCCTGTGGGACCAGGAGAACATCAGGAAGTGGTTAGTTTATGTGGGAAGCATCACTAGTTGAGGGGTTGGTCATGAATTCATTACCATGACCAATCTCAAAACTGAGTACCCATAATAATTCTCACGTGTGTGTGTTTATGTGTGTGTCTGTGTGTGTCCGTGTCCATGTGTGTCCGTGTCCATGTGTGTCCGTGTGTGTGTGTGTGTGGTGTCCATCCCAGATCAAAGATACCAAGGTTATGGCAGCAGCTGACCAGCCAAGAATGACTGAGAAGCTTCACGAAGCCAACCTTCTGTTAGAAGACATCCAACGGGGGCTGAATAACTACCTGGAGAAGAAGAGGCTCTTTTTCCCCAGGTATCCAGAGCTGTTCTGTCATTGTACCTACCCTCTGAGACTGCCTCGAGGTAGAACTTCATTTTTCATGTTAGATTTGAATTTGGCAAATCCATTCCATTCATGCCTCCCCGCTTTCCAAGAGATGGCATCCAGGAGTTAACATGCTTCCATGGCCAGCATCTAGAGCAGCGGATCTCAATCTGTAGGTTGCAACCCCTTTGGGGACCGAACGATCCTTTCACGGGGATCGCCTAAGACCATCTGCATATCAGATATTTACATTACAATTCATAACAATAGCTAAATTACAAGTTATGAAGTAGCAACAAAAATGATTTTATGGTTGGGGGTCACCACACACAAGGAACTGTATTAAAGGGTTGCAGCTTTAGGAAGGTTGAGGACCACTGAGCTAGATTAATGTTAAACGGACTCCATGAGGGGTGCATCTTCACATAGGCCAGCCAATATCATTATTTCTATCCATTAAAGGGGCATAGTATTCATGGTTAAGACCTGGTATTTAGAGCCAAAGAGATCTCTGTTGAGATCTCTCTTGAGATCCTAGCTTTTCTATTTATTGACTTGAAAATGTTCAGCGAATCTGTCTGAGCCTCAGGTTCCCCAATATGAACTTGAATAGGATACCCTAATGGCTTCTAATTCATAGGGCTTCTGTATAAATCAGTGAGCTACATGTAAAACAGGTGTTTGAGAAACGTCAGCTAAGACACTGAGCATTAAGATTTATAGTTCCTGGTACAGTAATTTTATAGATATTTGACTTATTTTTCCCCAAAAGTTAACATTCTACATAAAAGTCGATGTGGTTTTAGAGGGATCTCACTCCTGAACATCTATAACCACGTCAAGTTCACTGTAGCTGGTCACTTCATGCCATTCAACTCAATTAGGAAGTTAGTTTTCATGCTTATAATCCCAGTAGTTGGGAGGTAGAGGCAGGACCACCAAAGTCCAAGGACAATCTTAGCCACAAAGTTGGAGGCCAACTAAGGCTAATTGAGACTCTGACTCAAAAGACAACAACAAAAACTTATAATGTGGTTTTATACGATGTCAGAATTAGTTTTCTACTCTTTGCCAAGAAAAAAAAAGAAGATAGATTTTTATAGTTATAATGGTGATGGTTTTGTTTGTTTTGTGCAAGAAATTCTTTTGGTATCTGTTCATCACAGTGTTCTCTAATAGAGCTTTTCTCAATGACTCAAAAATTCTATATTTGTTTTGTCTTATAAAGTAGCCATTAGCCACATGTGGCCATTGAACATTATTTTAAATTTTATTTTTATTTTATTTTTATGGGTGTTTTGCCTGCATGTATGCCTGTACACCATTTGCATGCCTGGTGCCCAAGGAGGTCAGAAGAGGGTGTCAGATTCCCTAGTACAGTTGTGAGCTTCCATGTGGGTGCTGGAAATTGAATCCAGGTACCTTGGAAGAGAAGCCAGTGCTCTTAACTACTGAGTCATCTCTCCAGACCACCATTGAAAAATTTAAAGTGTATCAGAAAGTGAAATTTTAACTTATTTAATGCTAATTTTTTAATGTAAATAGCTACTTGTGGCAATGGCTTCTGCTTTGGACAATACAAACAAAGCACTAGTAGGAAGGAACTTTAACTTGGAAGCACAGCATTAGGAAGAGATTAAATTCTGGAAATCTCCTGAGGTTTGGGCTTTAATAAATACTTGTAAGATTTTTCTTTGTTTATGTGTGTATTGTGCCATGTATGGGAATGTACACATGAATGTAGGAGTCCACAGAGGCCTGAAGAAAGCCCTAGATTCCCTAGAAGTAGACTTACAAGCAGTTGTGAGCAGCCAGGTCCTCTGCAAGAGCTGAGTACACTCTTAACCACTGAGCCGTCTCTCCAGCCCCAGGGCTTTAGTTTAGTCTTTTGCTGCCATTCCTGGTAAGAACACTGATAGCCAACACTAATGCAGCATTATACCTTGTGTCAGGACACCATACTGTTTTATACTTAGCTAATCCTGCAACAGTAGGCACATTATTATTATCTTGACTTCATAAGCGAGAAAGCAATGATATCCCCCCAGGAGAAACAAAACTGATAGCTACAATTCAAACCCAGGGAGTCTGGATGTGATATTCAAATATTTAATCTCTGTGAGCTACATTTCTACCTAGATTAAACACACATACACACTCACACAAATATCTTAAAATTTTATGCAATCTTTGTAAAATAAAATCAAGCAATCTTACTAAATAGTTTGAATTGACTATGATAGTCACATAAATTAATTTTACCTTAAAAGGACAGAGTGCTAAATGATTTTACATTATTATTCTATTTGGGCCTTACACATAATAGAGGTAACATAAATTAATAGAGATCACCCATTTGAATGTTACCTAGGAATGGTAGAAACTGACAATCTTATTAGGTACTGATTATTCAGTCAGCCAAAAAGTAGTTATTGAACTCTTCCTACTTTCTCAATACTGCAGCTAGTATATCAGTTTGTTTCGCTATATTACAAACACTCCAAAATCAGAAGCGTAAAACAAGTCATTCATTTAGCTCACAATTATATGGCATATTATATGGTATATTATTATATGGTATATTATATGGTATATTATTATATGGTATATGAGTATATGGTATATTATATGGTATATTATTATATGGTATATTATATGGTATATTATTATATGGTATATTATATGGTATGCTACATTGGTTGAGCCTAACTGAATGGTGGTTCTGTCTGGAGCTCATTCAGTGTGACTACAGTCAACTGTAGTTGTCTTAAACATTTGCCTGGCAGTTGGATTCTTGTTGCTGGGGTACTAGGAAGGTTAGCCTAGGTCTGTTCACAGGGTCACAAGGGTCCTAAGAGCAGCAAGAATGTCAATGGCAAGGTCTCCTAGTGCCTAAAGCTTGGAACGTGCACATCTGTGTTCACTAGACCCTGCTAGCCAAAGCAAGACACAGAAACAGCCTAGGACCGAGATGTCAAAATCAATTGTTCTTAGTCTGTGCCGGATCTAGGGTCTTCACTAAACACTGTGGGCAACTTGTAACCCATCATAGTAAGTAAAACCATAATCCCATGGCTCCTTCTTTATAGAATTTCAGTCTTGGGTTCAAAAAGAGATTCATACTTTGAACATTCTCTGAAGGTTGGGTTTTGAGTCTTAAGAGCCCAAGCAAAGCAGGAAGCCGCTACTATCCCCACTTGTATGTAGGTCCATTACAAGCACTCTGTCCTTCTACTGTAACTGGGTTACACAAGGGCATTTTCATGCAAGTATATAATGTATTTCACAGATGTTTTTATTTCTATCTTTAACATTTTCTGGTTTATCTTGAGAGAAGGAAGACCAATCTCTCTCCTCTTATCCAGAGGTTCTTGACCCTGACTGCATGTCATCTGAGATTTAAAACATTGCAGATTCCCCCAAACCTTACTAGACATCAGACATATGGGACTTTCTGGGTGTTGGAACCTTGGCATTGAAGTTCTTAGGAGCTCCCCAGAGGTTCCTGAAATACAAGCAGTGCTGAGAAATTCCAGACCCCGTAGTGCTGAGCTCATAATGCCTGCACCCATCCTTTCTCTTGCTCAGAGTCAAAATAATCTTCACATTTTGTGTGTACCAGGTGAGCAATGGAGGAAAGGAGCCAGGCCTAGGGAAGATCTTGATGCTCAGCCCACAATCACCTGATGGGAACCACCTGCAAGGAACAGCCCCTTATTGGAAATGGGAGTCCTTAGAAGAGTTGCCAGTGACCATATTCTCTTTACTCTGAAATAGGTTCTTTTTCCTGTCCAATGATGAACTTCTAGAGATCTTGTCAGAGACAAAGGACCCACTCCGAGTGCAGCCACACTTGAAGAAGTGCTTCGAAGGAATTGCCAAGCTGGAGTTCACAGACAAACTGGAAATCCTGGGCATGATCAGCTCAGAGAAAGAAACTGTTCCATTCATAGAGACAATCTACCCAGCTAAAGCCAAAGTAATCACCTGTGTGTTTTTTGGGGGAGGGTGATTTTCTCCATAGCAGAGCAAACTGGAGAGATAGGGCTCCCTAGGTTAAGCTTCTGGGCTCTAGTTTGGAGGTGTGGGACATTTGGGTTCCATAACTTAATAACTAAGTCATTTTGAAAGTTATTCCATCTTTGTGAGCCTCAGTTTACCCATCTCTCAGATGGGGACTGTAACAGAGGCCATGGGATAAATAAAACTTGTGAAAAGATCTAAAGTTGGTTCAGCAGTAGGAATCACATTCCAGGTGACCTGGTGACACTTTCAGAGCCCAGGTAAACAACAACCCAGTCAGACAAAATAGAATATATAAGAAACCTCACATCACCAAACCTAGCTTTTCATATATATGTCCCTTGCGGGCAGGGAAGGGGAATCCCACTCATTCAGCCCAGACTGACCTTGAACTTGATATTCTCTTGCTTCAACTGAGTGATGACACTAGCCATATGTCCTTTGATAATGAATGAATTTAAGTGACTTCCAGTCCCATGGAACAGAGCAGCTCCCTGAGAGGGTGTACTACTGCTCTTGCAGAGGACTCAAGTTCAGTTCCTAGCATCCCTGTTGGTTGGCTCACGACTGTCTGTGGTAACTCCAGATGCCATGCCTCTGGTCTCCTCAGGCACTTGAATTATGTGCACATACCGGTGCACAGACACATGGACTCACATGACTTTTTAAAAATGCAATATAAATCGAAAAGGGGATGCTTACTTTAAATTGAAATAGGGGTTTCATTTGCTTCCTGAGAAGCTGTTGGCTTGAGGAAATGACATGAGGGAAATGCGTGTTAAATAGTTCCTAGAGGAGACACATTGGACAACTGTAAATAAGCATAAAGCAGCCAGCAAAAGAATATTAGCTTAGGAGGCTGCAGTACCTTATCCTGACCCAGCCCTTTCCACAGAGAGATCTTAGGTCCAGATCTCAAGCCCAGCGTTGATTGACAGTTGCTGCCTCCCGCTGCTTGTATTTCCATACAGGGCATGGTGGAGAAGTGGCTGCTGCGTGTGGAGAAGGTGATGCTGGCCAGCATGCGGGATGTTATTGGAAATGGGATTGAAGCTTACGTCAAGGTAACCAGGAATTAGGATGTATGTGCCAAGGGTATAGAGACTGTAAAAAAAAAAAAAAAAAAAAGCTTTGGGGAGTGGGTTGGATGGGTTTTTTTAACTGGACCTTTGTCTACTATTGAAATCCACCTCTCTAAGCCTCCGGGTCCTTTTACCTGTGTATCCTTGGGCAGTGAACATATTTCTGGTAACATTTGCTGGTAGACGCAGGTGATGGAAAAGAAGGGTTAGCTGGAGCCCTCTGATGATGGGGTAGGCTGGGGATGAGGACTTAGCTCCCCTTGCAGGAAGTCATTCGCTTGGGTCACCTGGCAGCGGCATTCTGAGGCCCCATAGCCTTTACGGAAATGAGCGTGATACGAAGCCTAAGAGAGAATAACCTACTGTGACAAGTCTTTAACAGCCACCCCCCAGCAAGGCTCATGTTGGTAGCATCTGAGTTTTGTCCCCTCTTTAAGTGTATGTCTTACTTTCAGGCCTTAACCCCCATTCTGAGACCCCTTCTATCAAACAAACATGTTCAACTAATGCCTTTACACAAAAGTTCTCAGGAGCAACCTTGCTGTCGAACATGGCAGATTTTGAATTATCAATAAATTCCATTTTCTATGATAAATTCTGAACTATAGAAAAAGAGCTACCAGTATGGAGTCAGCTAGTAAGAGTCCATACTTCTATCAGAGGCCAAGTGTGGCTGGGCAGTGGTGGCACATGCCTTTAACTCCAGCACGCTGGAGGCAGACAGGCAGATCTCAGTGAGTTCCAGGGCAGCCCAAAAACCAAAACAAACAAAGAAGTCAAGTGAATGCCTCCACCTCTGTGGACCACACGCTGGCTGCATCATTTAGCTCTACCCTTATAGCAATGCAAAAACAGCACAGACAATATATAAATGATGGGCATGGATGTGCTCTGATGAAACTATTTACAGCGTCAAGCAGATTTGATCCACAAGGTCTCATGGAGCCTGGGCTGGCCTCAAACTCACTATGCACCCAAGGGCATCTTTGAACTTCTTCTGATCCTCTTGCCTCCAACTCCTAAATGCTGGCATAACAGGCTTGTACAACCATTCCTGGTTTATGTAGTGCTGGGCTGCATCCTGATCTAGAGTCTAAGAAACAAAAGTTAGGGGAAGATGATTTGGCTAAGAAAACCATGACACAACACTATACATATGTGTGTATATATATATATATATATATATATATATATATATATATATATGTATGTATAAAATCACTCTTAAAGCAATGAAATCATGCAGAGTTAGATTGTCTTGTTCTTCTGCACAAACATGAGGGACAAAGACATAAATCAGCAATCCCAAGCCTGGCGTGGTGGCACACACCTTTAATCCCAGCCCACTGGAGGCAGAGGCAGCAGATTTCTGTAGTTTGAGGCCAACTCTACACTGCGAGTCCTAGGACAGCCAAAGGTACATAGTGAGACTCTGTCTCAAAAAAAAAAGAAATATATATCAATAATCTCAGAGATGTCAAACCTCATCACATGTAAGGGTGGGGAAGATTTTGGTTTTGCTGTTTGGGTGAGCAATGGGGTGGAAGGTTTGGGGGTAGTTGTAGAAAGTCATTTAAACCATACATGAAGAACTGATTCTACAGTCGACCCTGCTGCTCTTTCCCAGGTCCCTCGTAAGAAGTGGGTCTTGCAGTGGCCTGGCCAGGTAGTTATCTGTGTCTCCTCCATCTTTTGGACCAAGGAGGTATCTACAGCTCTGTTAGAAGACACCCTACCAGTAAGTGAAGCAACCCTTAAAGCTTGCAGAGGAGAGACAACATGAACTAGGACATGGTAGCCATTTGAGTCATTTAGAACAGTGCATCACAAAAGCCAGAGTTGCTATGGAGCCAGTGATGTGGCAAATTTGGATTTGAAGATCCCCTAGGAGCCTACGGTGCTAGACTTCTCATGGTTTTTCCCACATGGAAATTCTGAGCTGCAGGATGCTAAGTCTTACCAGTTCTTGCTTGTAGGGCTAACCTGACAGACTTTCCAACAATTCTTCATGGGCTGGGAGACCACTGTTTGCCTCTCTCTTTCTGCTACTGCCCCCTTCCCTCCACCACCAGCCCCCCAAAACTCCACCTCCAGCCCTCCCTTCTGCTTCCTCTGTGAGTCAGGTGTGCTTCCATGCCTGCATATCCTCAGACCCAAACATGCATTTCCAGTTGATGCCAATGCTTCTGAGTACAGAGCTGGATTGATACGATGTCTAATCCCAACACATTTATTTGCTGATTCTGTCACCATGAGTGACTTACTAGCCCTAGTGTCAGTCATATTCTCTGTAAAATGCAAAGAATTGTTGCATTGCTTTCCGGTGTGGTTAATGAGATGCTGGTGAGTCAGCCAGTGCTTAGACGTTAGGCTGCGAGCCCGACAGGGAAGAGACTGAGTCTGTTCTGTTCACAGTTACATTTCCAAGGGTTAATGCAATGATGAGCACATAGCAGGTGACCAATAAATATATGCTGAATGAGTGAATAGCAACTCCACTCCTAATCGTAGATAATTTCCCAGATTACCTAACTAGACCCCTGATATTTGCCTATAGAATCTTGGCTATGGGCCAAAACATATTTTAATTTACTATGACTTGCTTAGTTATCTAAATTAAAATATCTATACCTACCCAAAGTTAAAATTTATGGAAATCAATGTGACTAATGCCTAATCCATGAATTGCAAGCTTCATTTATGACATCATTCCAAATTTGAGAAACAGAAAATGTCTGACTTTTGTAACTGCGTGTCTATGCCCCAGTTTGTTTGTTTTTTAACCTGTAAAGAGGAGATAAAGGGGAAGTTTCTCAACACACACACACACACACACACACACACACACGCACACGTCCTGAATAGTCTTTTAGAGTAGAGGAATCAGGGGCTGTCACAAAATAATCATCTATCCACCTACCCACTTATGCACCCATTCATCCATCTATTTATCCACTTCTCCATTCATTCATCTGTCTTTCTATCATCCATCCATCCATTCATTCACCTCCCCTCCCATTCCTTCCATCCTTCCATCCATCCATCCATCCATCCATCCATCCATCCATCCATCCATTCATCCATCCATTTGTCTATTCATCCCTTCACTCTCTGTCTCCCTCCATCTCTCCATCTATCCACCCATCTATCTATTCATCACTCCTTCTATCCATCCACTCATCCATACCTCTACCCACATACCTGTTCATTATTCCAAATGTCCACCCCTCAGTTCGTCCATCCGTCTACCCATGTACCCATTCATTATTCATTTAATAAATCTTGGTTTGGCATCTGCTTTGTATTGAGACTGCTGCTAGGCAAAAGCAACTAACAGTAAATAAAATAATCATACTGTCACTGCTTTCATGGATTTATGATCAGTCTAGTAAAGGGGATAAAAAGGCACTGGTTTAGAACTGTGACCAAGAAGAAACAGGGATACAAGAGGTGTAGGAAGAAAGAGGAAATCTGAAAGAGAGGCTAGGATTGGGGATGATTTCCCATAAAATCATTGTCTAAGAGAGACCTAAGCTATGAGTGACAACTGGCCAAATAGAAAATAGAAGGAAGATCGTTCCAGAGAGAGGGACTGGAATGCAGAAAACTCTGATGATGAAAAGCACAATAGACTGGTGTCGCTCAGTAGGGGAGTGTTTGCCTGGCACGCACGAGGGCCTGGTTCCATCTCCAGCCCTGAAAAGAGGAAGGAAAGGCATGGTGCATTGCAGCAACCTTTTAAATGTTTGTTCTAACATTTGCAATATCATTTCACACAAAAGCAGTAGAAATCTAAGTTTTGACAGGTTTATCTGAATAGAAAATCTGTACACATCATCACTTACAGCAACATGATAAATTAACTGATTAGTTTTGTCATCTTTTCCAAACCCTTCTACTACCTCAACTCTCAGAGTATTATAGATTGCAATCCTATCGTGTGCCGTGTACAAGATCCAAATTTAAACTATATAATTTACATAAAACCCATTAATATAACAAATTCAGTTTAACATCTTTGTTCAGGGCACTGTATGAAGGAACATAGTTATTTGGCATATTGATAAAAGGCCAGAAAATAAGTTGCTACAACACCATTGGCATTGTCTAAGCCAGAGAATACTTTGTCTCTTATCTGTAAAGAGAGCTGACTCTGCTTGAATCCGTAACTAACCCATCTAACAAGCAGCAAGGTAGTCTCAGATTCTTGGTGTGCACCTGCTCTGCTGTCTGGCTTGGAGGACAGCAGCTGTGGGAGAGGATGGGAATTTCAGGGCAAATGTGGGGGCATCCCCATCACCAAGGGCTTTTTTTCAGATAGCAGCTCACAGACAATGAGAAGGCACTGGAAACTTCTTTATTTCTGCACACTGGGCACATTATTGCTAACACCAGCACCACTGTTTACCAAATGCATTATTCAATCAGACATTGTGTCCGAGCTTCTCAAACTCTATACTTCGGTCCTCAGCAGAGCTTTCTGGCTTAGCTGTAACTGCACAGACTTCACACACCTGCAGGCTGACCTCACTGGCTCAGAAGCATGGTGCTAGAAAAGTGGAAATGGTAGAATCTTAACTCAGGTGGTCTCCCCTTTTTTATCTTCTTTAAAATCCATTTTTACTTTTCAGCCTCTTCATTTTGAAATATCAGACATATATATAATGTCACAAAAACAATACAAAGGATTTTCATATACCCTTTATCTAGATCCCTCAGATGTGAATGTGAGGATGACGAAAGTACACTGGTCCAAATCAGGACATCAACACTGCTCTATAACTGTCTAGAGACCTTCTAACTCTGCCAGCTGAGCCAGTTGCCCTATTAAATGTCTATCCTTTTTTTCTAGCTCAGGATGCTCTCTGGGGTTACACACGAATTTTGGGTTTTCCTCCTTCTCTTCATCTTATTTTAAGTGAAGTGCTGTCTCCCTGTGTAGCTCAGGCTGTTCCCCTCCTGCCTCAGTCATGCCAGTGCCATGATTCAGGAGTAAAGACAGGCATGTCGTGTGTGTGTATGTGTGTGTGTGTGTGTGTGTGTGTGTGTGTGTCCTTTGATCTGAGAAAGCTTCTTTTTCTTTTTTGCTAATTCAGATTTACCATATAATTCATGGATGGTAAAATTTGCCCATTTGGGCACATAGTTCTGTGTTTTGACAAGTGCATGCAATCACGTGAGCACAGTCAGTCTAGAAGTGTCACAGCTCCTCATTGCCCAAGATGCCACCACTCCTCACAGTCAGCTTTTCTTTACTCCAAGCATCTGACTTTCACTAAAGATTTTTTACCTAAAGATTTGCCTTTCCCACAATGGTATAAAAATAAAATGGAATAGTGTGACCTCTGAATTAGTACCCTCATCTTGAGGTTAACATACGGGCTGAGGGAAAGGGCCGTTTGAAGGATGGCATCTAGGTCTGGCTTGGGCCACTGGATGGCAGGCAATGTCGGTCCTCGAGATGGGCATTGCTGGGGGAGAGTCCACTTTGACTGAGTGTTTCTTCCTGTGCCCTGGCCAGGACTTTCTGAAAAAGAGCAATGACCAGATCGCAGAGATCGTTGAGCTGGTGCGAGGGAAGCTGAGCAGTGGGGCGAGGCTCACTCTCGGGGCCTTAACTGTCATCGATGTCCATGGTAAGCATGCAGGCTCTGGCATTGCTCAGTCCAGGAATGGCAGTTGGCTGCGCATGTGTCTTGATTCCCCTGAATAGGATGGCTCGGGGCTTCCCAGTCTGTCTGAGTATAAGGAGGGCACTGAGGAGAACTCACTGCCAAGGCCTCTCCATAACCACCACTCTCTCAGCAGGACTCTCATATCTGAGAGACACCAGCTTAGTGAATGATTTCCTCAGGTTAAGCACAGCTAATGATGCTGAGTATTCACCAGGTGCTGAGCTTTGTGCTAAGTGTTTACACTTTCTCATTTTCACAAACATTTCCCAGATTAAGAACCCATTGTTAGAGAGGGAAATAAGTTGCTGGGAGACACCACATTTCACCAAGGAAACTGGTGCTGGACGAAGCTGGTTGCCTGGGAACACAGTCATTCTTGCTCATGTAGGAGCTAACTAGTGTGTCACAGCATCTATTCCCTGAGGACTGATGCTCATTTCAGTCTGATTGCAGGCAGAGAGTTGATTGTAAAATCAGGGAGAGGAAGAGGAATCTATGCCTCAGGTAGCCACATACTCAACCTGGTGGGGATGCTGCTGCTGTCATGATTCTGATTTAGTGTCTCCTTGAATGGCTAGGTTCACATGCATGCACTTGTGCACACACTGCATAGTGAAGAGACAACTCCGAGTTGGCCCCACATACGGACCTGTGAGACTCCAGTATACTAGCTCACAGATCCACAGCCCTCCTCTCATAGGTACCCAAAAGCCAGTTAATGATTACCATAAGCCTGTACCCACTCTCCGACTTCAGGAATCATCACTGTCAGTTACCTTCAAGATCATATAAGAGGAAGAGCAAAGCCTAGAAATGTATTAGCCAGCTGGTTCCCGAGGCTGGAAGGAAGGAATTCATGGGATACTTTTCCATTGCTGTCTTGGATCAAGATGATGCCATTGTCCTAGGGTATCCTAGAAGTCAGGAATGGGGCCCAATATGTCCTATTAGAGATGTGTGAGCATTCAGGGTGACTATATTGTGAAGCTTCTGGGTTAGTCCCACCCCCATACCCATGATTTTCAGAATAGTAACATGAAGTAATATTTATATACTATTTTTATATGCTGAACATTTCTCTCCAGTGCTGGCCCTCTCTCGCTCCCAGTGTGTCTATACACACCTTTACACTTAGTCCCCGTAACCTTTCCAGGTGATGTAAGATACTATCCCTATCTAGCAGAGTGTTTAACCAAGAAACAGAGAAGTTGAGTAGCTTTCCCGAAATCACAAAGTTAATTCACAGGGGAACTAGAATTTGAACCCAGACGTATTGGTTACTTTCCTCTCTGCTGCAACAAAATACCTGGCCAAAGAAACCAAAGAATTGGTTCACAGTTTGAGGGTTCAGACCACCATAGTGAGGAGAGTATAGTGGCATGCGTGGGGCGGCTGGTTACACTACACAGCCAAGAAGCAGAGAGCAGCAAACACTGGTGCGCAGCTAGTGTTCATCTTTTCTCATGCAGTCCAGCACAGACACACACCCCTGTGTCTGGGGAATGGTACCACTCATGTTTAGTGTGGGTCTTTCCATTTCAGTTAACCGAACCTAGACAATCCTTTCTGGCATGCCCAGAAGTATGTCTCTTTGGTGATTCTAGGCTCAGTCAAGTTGGTGGTGGGTATTAACCACTGTTCCAGGCAACTTGATTTCAGAGTGTGCACATGCAGTACCTCTACTCTACTCCCTAAGAGAAGACAGCATAGCTTCTTTGCCCCTTGGAAAAGTCACACCCAGCTTGCGAGAGCTGCTACTGCCTGCAGGCTAGAACTAGGCCAGGAAAGTGGTAGAACCTGAAATACTGTGGAGACTAGGCACCTTGATATACCTTCTTCTGCCTGAGGGGTCTGTGGGGATGGGGAATTCTGACGGCTCCATGAGTGAACGTGTGTTTTTTCTTCATGGTGTCCCGTTAGCTCGTGATGTGGTGGCCAAGCTAGCGCATGATAAGATTGACAGACTAAATGATTTCCAGTGGATTTCACAGCTGCGATACTATTGGGAGGACAAGAACGTTCATGTGCAGATGATAACCACAGAAGCCTTGTACGGCTACGAGTACCTGGGAAACTCTCCCCGGTTGGTGATCACTCCTCTCACAGACCGCTGCTACAGGTAAATGCTGGAGCCCTAAGCTGAAAGGGTGAGAATTTGAGAGGGTCATGGTGCCTTGGGTTCCTTATCCTCTATGTTTCAATCTCACATTTCAGAAGGTTGCCCTTTGGTGTTAACACTAACCTCAAATGGTATGGAACTGGCTGGGAATGGGATTCCAGTGGGCATCTCAGTATGAACTGATATATTGGAACCAGTTAACAGAACCTTGGTGTATGAGTGAGATAGTCACATGATGCTTAAGTAGAAAGCTCAGCAATAGCAAAACTCAAGATGGTGCTGGAGCTAGACCAGGAAGGTCAAGACATAAACAAGGAGGGCGAGAGATGTGGCTTTGAAAGAAAACATTTGACTAGCAAGCAGGCAAGGCCCTGGGAATTCCATTCTATTCTCAGAATGGCAAATTAATAAATAAAACCAACAAGACCCAGGCAGAGCATCTCCAGGTTTCTCTTCAGTTAGCACAGTGCTTGGCCACTTTCCTTACAATCCCTAACACTAGGTCCCTGCGTTTTGTTAACTTTCCAATGTTTTTATGCTCAGATTTTCTTTGCTTTTACATTTCTCCTTTTAGTACATATTTTAGACTGCAAAAATACTTCAAGGTATTATTATTTCAAATTTTTCAATCATGCATTTTCTTTTTATTAGCACATATTAACTATCTATGGTTAACTATATTGACTATCTATACAATAGGTTTTGTTACATTTCCATGCAAGAAGGTAATGTATTTATGAGAGCACTCTGTCCTTTCTCTCTACCAACTCCACTGATTCCTGCCTTCTTCTTAAGTAGTCCCTTTTCTACTTTAATGTCTCCCCCCCTAAATCTAAATTCCACACATGAGAGAAAACATGATGCTTGTTGTTTTCTGAATCTGGCTTATTTTGTTTAACATGATAATCTCCAGCTCCATTCATTTTCCTACAAATGACAAATTACTTATGGCTGAATAAAATTCTATTTTATTATATACATACATACATACTGTACTTTCTTTATCTAATCATCTGTTGATGGACACCTAGGCTGATTTCTGGCTTTTTTCCCTAAAGAGTATCACAGTAAACATGGATATGAAAATGTCTCTGAGGAACATTGGCTTCAGTTCCTTCCGGGACACACCCCACCATGCTACAGTTCAATCATACATATATACTACTTTCAGCTTTTTGAGGAATCTCTATACTAATTTCCAGAATGGCTGCACTGATTTACCAATTCCTACCAATAGTATGTGAGTGTTAAATTCCCCCATCCTCCCACACTTGTCCCAGTCAGTATCCATTGTTACTTGGTTTCTTGATGACAGCCCTTCCGACTTGAGTAAATCCAGTGTAGTTTTTATTTGAACTTCCTTGCTGACTAAAGGCATGGACCCTTTTTTATTTTTTTATTTTTGATATTTATATCTCTTTTGAGAATGGTCCATTCAATCCACTTGCCCGTTTTATTATCCATCCCTTGGTTTCTGTGTTTTGTGATTTTTAACTCATCATTCACTTTTTCTGCTCATCATCCAGCAATTGCCTTTTGGAAATACATTCTATTGCATAGCCTTAAGATCTTCAGTATGATATTACAAATGACACACATGGTAGAATGATTATGATAGCAGAACAAATATCCATCATCTGACATTACCATTCATACTCCCCTGTGGTGGGAACACAGCTAAATATAATCTACTCCTTCATCAAAAATCCTGACTAGCATACACTAGTATTAGCTACAGTCATGAAGAACAGTCATGTCTCGAATGTCCCTGTGCACCATGCATGACATCAGCCAATCCTAAATCTAATTAGGGCTGTGGACACAAGTTCAGAAAATGACAATGTAACACTGAAGTTACAAAGACTTATCCCAAGGACTTTTGGACCAGATTCAATCATTCATTTCTCACATCTGCCTTGCACCTGCCAGGTGCTGTATCTTTTCACTGAAGATAGGAATGAAATTAAAATGTGGTTCCTAAACTCGGGTCAAATCCAGTGGGACATATGCATTTGTTGTCTCCATTCCATCAGTGTTGGTGAGCTTTGGAATGTAGGATTGGAGTATTTTTCATTTCTATTTCATTTCATTTCTGTTCACTTAGGTTCACCTAAGTATCCCATTATTCATTCATTTTTTGAGATAACTCTGTATAGACACTCTCTGCCATGCATTGAGCACTGTGCTAGACTCTGAGATTATAAACAAAACTGATCTTTTACAATGATGATGCACTGGCCACATAATTAAAGGGATACCCAACTATTTGCAGAATTCAAAACAAACAAAACCCAGTATTTTGCATCTCTGGATTTACACACTGAGTTGGTTTTCCCCCTCCCCCATTAGGACTCTAATGGGAGCTTTGAAGCTGAACCTTGGAGGAGCTCCAGAGGGCCCAGCTGGGACAGGCAAGACAGAGACCACCAAAGATCTGGCTAAAGCATTGGCCAAGCAGGTATGGAAGTGCCACCCATCTCTACATCTCTTCCTACCGCCAAATCCTGGACCGCAAGAGCCAGAAGTTCAAGATGATTTAGCCTAATCGGCAAAGTGGGACCCCAGTTCATTTGGTAGAATAAAGGAGGAGCCCTGATCCTGGCTTATGGTTTTGATTACTCAGCTATGAGGAAACTCATCCTGAATTCTCCCTCTTTCTAGTGTGTTGTCTTCAACTGCTCTGATGGTTTGGATTACAAAGCCATGGGGAAGTTCTTCAAGGGGCTGGCCCAAGCTGGAGCATGGGCCTGTTTTGATGAATTCAACAGGATTGAGGTAACTCTCTTCTAGGGGACGTAACAGAGGGGTTGGGCATATATGGGCCTTTTTCTGAGCTATCAACTCTTAAAAGTAGAGTCTATGTCTTCTCTATGGCACTTGAATGGAGTAGGTTCTTAATATGCTAAACATAAACAGCCACAAGGAAACAAGATGTGTATTTTAAATACATCCAACCTCCCTTATCATAGTCTTCCAGGCACTAACTCATTCAGAAGTTAATTGGGCAGCTAGTGTAGATCAGTAACTAGATAAGTTCATGGGGCAAAGATAAGAAAGAAATAATCTTGCCTTTTAGAAGGTTGCAACCCAATAAAAGGAATAAAAATTAAACACAACAAACAAAATATGATAGAAATCTACAGTAGTGGTTTAAAAAAAGACACATCACAAAAGAGTCGGTAATTGATTCTATTTAGGTAGAGAGTAGAAATCAGAAATATAAACATGAGATTTGAACCAGTGGACACTGAATACCTCTTAGGTGCCAAGCACCATGCAAAGATAAAGCACTGTGGAAATTTCTAATCCCCACACACCATACCACATAAACACAGGAACACACACAAATACATATAGTTTTCCTTTTCTTTACCAAAGTCCCAAATCATGTTCCTCATTTTGAGCATCAAGGTCTAGTTCCCACATGGCTGGGGTCCTTCCTTACTGATTGAGCGGGCACACTAGCAGAGCATGTTTCAGCTGGGCATTCTCATCACAGGTGGAAGTACTGTCAGTGGTAGCCCAACAGATTCTCAGCATCCAACAAGCCATTATCCGGAAACTAAAGATGTTCATCTTTGAAGGCACTGAGATCTCGCTGAACCCAACTTGTGCTGTTTTCATCACCATGAACCCTGGCTATGCTGGTAGGGCTGAGCTGCCAGATAACCTCAAGGTAAATGTTGGCACTGATTTATACAGCATAGATGTGTTTATAGTGTGGAAGCTTCTAGAAGTAGACCCCCAAAGATGTCATAGACAGCCTAATGGTAGAAATAAGTAATATTTCTCAGCTATGAGAAGGATGAAAGAATAGTGAGATAGCGATGGTGCTGCTTGGCCCCAGAACATCTTCCCAATAAAGTCTCACACTGAGGAGGAAAAAATGCATAAATATGAATGGTAAGTGAATAGCAGAGAAGCTACAGTAAGGGTGGGTGTTTCAATTATCCATGGAGGTCAGAGGTGATATTGAAGAAGTAAGATAGGCATGGTCGAGACTGGCAAATGCTAAGGCAAGATCCACTTCTCATCTCCAGCCTACTATTGCCAAGAAGGAGTTACATTTCATTGTGTTTTTTTCAGGGGAGGATAGACATTTAGCACTGCTAGATAAAGCCAACTAAGTTTTACATCCTGGCTTATGGCAAAAAGACAATTACTGGGGTTCAAACAAAAATCATCTACTTATGAGAGAACATCAATTTCAATGTAGAGAGCTCTGGCAAACCTAGAATGAACCATATCGATCAAACCCCTTTATTACTAAACTGGTAAAGCCTAAGTCATTTCCTTTCTAAAGCATGCTATTCTTACCCACTAGAGCAAAAGTAAGAGTATGTGTGCTTAGTGCCTATTGATGATCTGCCTATTGATGAGCTGTAATATCCACAGGTCCTTCTGCTAGTGTAAGAAGGAATGTCCTTCAGAAAGGGATATAAGGATACACACACACACACACACACACACACACACACACACACACATGTCCAAAGAATATAAGACAGCTAGGTCTTCTATGGAAAGAATGTCTGCCACCCATTTGCTTGAAAAGAGTGACCAGAGAGACGTCTGGGCATGCTTCTTTGTGGATTACTCCACCCTTTAGATGGAAGTGATAAGAGAGATATGGCCACACCCTGACCACCAACTTTAGTACATGTTGCTCCACCTGATAGAAATACATTATAATCAATATCCAGCAAATCTTATTCAGATAGACCAGTTTTCTCTCAGAGTAGAAAATAGACAAGAAGACCAACCAAGTGCTCCTCCCCTATAGGTTGATGTCATTAGCTTACTGTTGCTGTGATAAAGCATTGACCAAAGCAACCTGAGGGAGGAAAGACTTATTTTGCTTACACCTCCAAGTCATAGTCTATCTTTGAGGGAAGCTGGGGCAGGAACTGAAGCAGAAACCATTGGAGGAACACTACTTACTGGCTTCCCTGGCTTACTCAGCATCCTTTCACAGTGACCTGGGCCTTTCCACATCAATCAGAAATTTCAAAAAATAAATTCCCCCATAGACATGCCCATGGGCCAATCTGATAGAGGCAATTCGTAAATTGAGATCCCATCTACCAAGGTCTGTCTAGGTCAGTTGGAATAGGTTAGTAAGTGTCAAAGTAGAATTTGGACCTCCATTTCTCTTTTTTATACCCAGTTGTTATAACCACTCTTTACACTCATCCCAGCCAATAGCCATGTTAGACCTACACAAGAAACTCTCATGAGACAGACATTATAGGAAGTAGGAAGCAATGGTGTGAAGAAACATGGACTAGTCCTGCTTCTCCAGATAACCAACTGTAAGAGTCAGGCAAACCCCTTCTCAAAGTTCTAAGATAATAATAGAGTAGCTATGTTCATTGATTCCTATGGGCCATATTTTTTGTGTGTGAACATTTCACTGATACTATATAACTTCTCAGATACATCTACAAAATTAAAACTATTAGTTCAGTTTATTAGTTCAGTTTAACAAGAAAATACTGAAGTTTTGGTTTATATAACTTACCTAAAGTGGTTTGTATCAGAACAAGAATGAAATCAGATCTTGCCTGATTTCAGAATGCTCCTTTTGCATGTTGGTCTTCCATTCCTAAATGGTATCTGATATCCTACTGAATGCTGGAAAGTTGAATGACACTATAAGATGTCCTCATTTGACACAGAGTGAAGTACAGTTGAAAACCAGCATCTAGAACCTTTCAGATAGAGACTGAGAGATCCAATATAATAGCATGTAACTTGGTCAAAGTCAGTGCAGAAGTTGTCTACATTAACTTGTCTTCTGGCCCTCCTTCCATTGATTGTCATTGAGTTGACTGGATGATCAAATGACTTTTCTTTGTCTCTGTAGATTTGCCTCCCTAAGTATTCATCTTGTGTGTTCTGGGTCCAATTGGTTCTTTCTCTTCTAGGCCTTATTCCGAACAGTGGCTATGATGGTGCCAGATTATGCTCTCATTGGAGAAATCTCCCTCTATTCTATGGGCTTCCTGGACTCCAGGAGGTATGTTACATTTGTTTTCCATTAGGTTCTAGACGGCCTTAAAGAGCAACTTTTTTTCTGTGGTAGATTTGAGGTAGATCATTGGGAGGAAAGAATTAAAGACTCAAGAAACTTTATTCTAGATGATTTGAGAACATATGGCCCTAGATTTGATTCCAAACCCATTCCTAACTGAGAAAATTTCCAGATGCCCACGAAAGGGGCTCTTCTCTGCTTGTACACATCCAAACACTGTTAAAAACTGTAGCCACTGGTATCCTTCCTGCCTCTCATACTAACACATCTACCCGAAAATTACTAAATGGCTTAAAACAAGACTATAAACCATGAAATGATTCCAAAGCTGCAGGAAAAATTTGGTATTATTTAATTAGTTTAACAATTTAAATTGTTAGCAGTATAAAATTTATTGGTTCCAATTAATGAAGTTATTTCTGACTCCAGCATCTCCCAGTTTTCCCTGAGACACACAATGATCAGTGTCTTTATGTGTGCATGTATGTAAGCAGAACAGCACACGCCGAATATTGATGAATCATCATTGTAAAATGTCTTATATTGACCCAGCCCAACATTTACATTTGTTTTTAAACCTTGTCTTTTCTGTAATCAACAGATTTTTTTCATTGCTATAATAAATGTCTCTTCAGGAGAATAGGTATTCCAGAATTTTTCACAGAATATACCACCCTTCCTTGGCAAGTGGCTTCCTCTGAGCTGTAGGTTTATTTTTCCCTATGGTAGATCTGGATCACATTGGTCTGACTATTCAGTTTGCCATCTACCTAATGCTAAGCCCTGTACTAAAGTGTGAACAATGTGAAGTCTTTGTTTTGAAAAATGAATCCATTTTCTAAAGGGAATCATTGCAAGGGCAATGTGCCTAAGTTTATTAGTTAGGGTAAACCGGATACCCAAATCCAGTGGCACAGCATGACAGATGTTTGCTTTACACTCACCCAAAATCCCAAATGGATACTTCTGGTCGGAAGCATTGCTTCTCATTGGGCAAGTAGGAACTTTGGATACTTACAGCACAGCTACAACTCAAAGCATGGGATGTCTTATGGAGGAGGTTTTTAGGGCCAGCCTGGACTTGACATATGTCACTTGTTCACCCAACACTAGCTAGAACACATTAGTATGGGCTCCTCTAACTGTATAGCAGCCTAAGAGATATGGTTCTCAGCTGTGTGTCCAGAAATACTCAAAAGTAGACATGGATGCACATGAGGGTATGTGCATGGTGTGATGTGTATATTACACTTTTGAATTGGCTTTCTTGAATTGAAAAAAAACCAGATAATAAACAAAATTATGTCACAGAAGAGGGAAAGGAAAAATTCTCCCCAGTAAACCTTACTCTCGCTCTTCAGAGATTGACACAGCTAATAGTTTGATGCATTCTTTCAAATGCACATGTACACATGTATTCATACACACATAGAAAGCATATAATGTGACTTCATTTAGAGTGTGTGTTGGATGTATGTGCTTGCTTGCTTGCTTCCATCCTATCTTTGAAAGAGAGTTGTGTTCCCTTAGTTCGTCACAGTGATTCTGGTAAAGACTTGTTCACTAATTCTTCACTAATTCAGTGGGCAGGCCTAGTGTCTAAAGGTGCTGTCACGAGGACCTGAGGACATGTCTTTCCCCTTGTTTAGTCTTGCCCAGAAGATTGTTGCCACCTACCGCCTGTGCTCGGAGCAGCTCTCATCTCAGCATCACTATGACTACGGCATGCGGGCTGTCAAGTCTGTGCTCACAGCTGCAGGCAATCTGAAGCTTAAGTACCCCGAGGAGAATGAGAGCGTTTTGCTGCTCCGGGCCTTGCTGGATGTCAACCTGGCCAAGTTCTTGGCTCAAGATGTCCCCCTGTTTCAGGTACGCTGTCTTGGGGCCTTGGCCAAGGACCCAGACTCAACTTTAGAGAATAAAATATTTTCTTCAGCATCTTCCATTTCTTGACACCCTTTCTTATCTCAGCCATCTTACTTTTGAGAGTGTGTGTGTCAGTGCACATAGAGACCAGAGATTAATCTCAGGTACCATCCTCTATTGCTCTCCATCTTTCTCAGTAACTACCAGGAGAAGCTGAACCAGATGGGGTGGAGTTCTGTAACAGTTATAAAAGGCTTCAAGGCTTAGACACAGCAATTAGGAATGGCTGCAGCCTTTAAGAGCCAGACCCAAACAGCAGAAAACAGCAATCCTCCCTTTTTAAAAGACCATCACACCCTTTGCCTAGCCCTGTGTTAATAGTAGTAAAAACGCAAAAACCCCTATTTAGTTCCAAATTTTAATACAAACTTTTCACTATTTGCTTTAATCTGGGCCACAGTTTTATCTAATGGAATTAGTTTCCTTTATAACTAACTTAAGGCCTCTCTTTCTAATCAGGCTGTGAGCACCTCAAGACAGGAATTGTCTGTCCTGTTGGTCTGTGGCACGGCCAGAAAACAGCACCATGGCCCTGTTAAATCTTCTCTGTCTTCTGTCATCATTCAGGAGGGAAATTGTGGTTCACAGACTTGGCATTTGTGAACAAAAACCAAAAAACAAGCTTTGCAAATTTTCTAACATTTCTTATGTTTGTAGAAAGGGTGTACTAACCTATCGGATATTCCTCCATCTCCCTTTCCTTTGAATTCTTTGTTCCACAGGGAATTATTTCAGATCTGTTTCCTGGAGTTGTTCTTCCAAAGCCAGACTACGAGATTTTCCTGGAAGCGCTGAACAACAACGTCAGAAAGATGAAGCTGCAGCCAGTGCCTTGGTTTATTGGGAAGATTATCCAGGTCGGTTCCTTGTACCCACGTCGGAATGTACCTATTGTCTGCTGGAGTCAGGAACTAGAAAGACCTAGGGCAGATGTGAGCCGGACTGACAGCAACCATACAGGCCTGAGTTGCATGGGGGCTAAAAGATCACTTAACAATCTATCCTGCTATCAGCTTTTTGTGTTTCTACAAGATAAAGTTCACAATCCAGCACTTTACCAAGGCACATGATGGGGTACATGTAATCCCCGGGAGGCCAGTCTGAACTACGACAGTGAGACTAAGTCTCAAAACAATAACAGCATCAAAGCAGAGTAAAATAAATGCCAGCACTTTCCCTATGGCCATCTTCCTTGGGAGAAAGCCCACCTAGCATGGAGTTTTTCGTTTCTCTGGACTTATACTTCCAACTCAGACTGCATCAGTCCTCAAAACGGGATTTACTCACCTAACCTGGGAAGCACAGGAATGCTTTGGGCTCAGGTGTAGTGAGATCCAGGTTTCTGGGTAACTTCACTGAAAATGTAGCCCTCCTCACCAGCCCAGTGCCGCTCCCTGTAAACTGCATTTTTCAGTTATTATCTCCCCGCTTCACCCCATCAGTCTCAGAATGTATTTTGTCGCAGAAGGAGAAAGAGTATCCGTCTCACGTGGCTCCATCAGAAGTCTCAAAGTTGGGGCTAGGGAGATGATTCCGTGGGTAAAGTGCTGCTGCACAAGCATAAAGACCCCTGTTCTCTTCCCCAGCACCCACATAAAAACCAGATCTGGCAGCTCTCCCCTGTAACATCTCCGGTGAGGGGAGCCAGAGATGGGTGGACCCAGAAACTCACTAGTAGCTGTCTATCTGAATAAGGGAGCTTCAGTTTCCAGAAGACCCAAAAAATAAAGTGGAGTGCAATAGAAGACACTCCATTTCTGTCTCTGGCCTCCACATACTTGTCCACACACCTGTACAAGTACATACACCACACACACACACACACACACACACACACACATACACACACACACACACACACACACACATCAAAGTCACAAAGTTTGGATGGCTCTGATGATGTCACATGGCCAACTAAAGTACAGACATGAAACCTAGACAACCAAATAAGATGAAATCAGCCCCACCCCAGCACATCAGCTAGGATTGTACTATCAGCAGGCCACAGAATGGGTGTCAGACATAGAAATCACAAACTCTCTACAGCTCTGATCTTGCAGAGCCTCTATAAAGCTTTGTGCTAATTTCAGTGTTCCTTTTTGGATCAGTCTCTATGTAAAGATTTATAATAATAAATTCTACAAACTACGGTCCAAATGCACTTCCTTTGCAGAGTCACAGAGATCACAAACACCATCCAGTCTAGACCTTGCAAGAGCACTGAGGTCCAGAGAGGAACTGGATTTGGGATTAGTATAGACCCAAGTTCAAGTCTTACTACTGTAAGATTCTTCTGTGGGATCTGAGGTAAATTATTTTACTTCTCTGGGCCTCAGTTTCTTCATCTGTAAAATGGAAGGAGAAAAAGCTTCCCAATAGAGTGATTTTGAGAGAGCATGCATGCTAAGCACTAGACTGTGCATGGTATTTGTCATCATCAGCTTAATCAGCATTGTCATTTTTCAAAGTTGTGATGTGAATTGCAGCAAAGGCCAAGGTAGGACCAGGTCTCCAGGCTCTGACATCAAACTGATTTGTGGCAAGCATAATCTTTCTTCTGAGTATATCACCAGGTGTGTTCATTTTTATGTATTCCATTTAACCAAATTTATTTTTTATTTCACAGGTGGCTCATGCCTATTTAACTAGGCATGAGCTTTCGTTTATGATATTTTATTATGAAATATTTTTAAACTTGAAACACTGGAAAGAATTATAAATAAAATACCCCCCTATCCACCTAGATTTTACAATGAACATTTTATATTGGCTTTATTCCTTTCTAGTCCATTGTCATCCATGCATCTACTCAAGCATGTATCCGCTCATCTATACATCCACCCAGCTGTCATCACCCAGCCAGATGCCCACTCGTCCATCCTCCTGTTCCTGCATCCACTCAACCGGCCACCACCTATCCAACCATATAGCCACTCCTTCACCACATCAGTCTGTCAATCTTGCTTCTTAACGTGCTTCACATAATTTGCAGACATACAGGTGAACTTTTATACAGCTCAGTGCTGATTTTCTAAAACGAGGTATCTAGGATCACCTGTCAACATCTGCATAGTCGTTTTCAGGATATGTCAGAGGAGAAGGCAAGATGCTACCGAGTCATTGATGCCTGTTGTCTGTTTACACCTCTATGCACTCTAAATGTCTCTCAAACCTACTTGAGCATTCTTCCTCAGCTTTCTTGTGGTTGCAGGATTTGTTTTGCTCTTTCTCTGCCCTCAGCACCTGGGTTGGTGCCTGGCATACAGAAGATGCTCAATACATATTTTCTGGCAGATATTTCTCTCTTCCTCCACCACCCCCGTTACCACTGCCTTCATTGATTCTCCTCATTGCTCACCTCCAAGATGAAAGCAATGAGAACTTGATCTCTAAGATAAAAATCTTCATCATGGGTCTCTTATCTCTCAGGGGCTCATGGGCTAAAGGGGAAACTTTCCACAAAAATAAAAATGGCCAGAGTATCTCTGTTTCAAATGTTATGAGCTATGTCACAGACTGGAAGGAATGATCAGGAAAAGTAAAAAACAGGCTCCTGTGGAAACAGCTGCTGACACTTGAATTACTCGTCTGTTGCCGTGCTCAAGCAGCTGACGGAAGAAAGTGTTTATTTGGGCTTAAGAATTCCAGAGAGCTGAGTGTCCATCATGGCGGGAAGTTGTGGCAGCAGGAAAAGGAAGCATGAATCTCTAAACTCTCAAAGCTGTCCTTAGTGACACACTTCCTCAGCAAGGCCATGCTTAAAACCTCCCCAGTCAGCACCACCCACTGGGGACCAAGCGTTAAAATGCCAGAGTCTGAAGTATACATTTTTCATTCCAATCACCATAGTACTCGAGGGTAGGGGCTGAGATCACAGGGAATATCCTTGATATAGTGGAGCCTGGCTCAGAAAATACATTTTCATCAACCGAGAACTCCAATCAGGGCAGAACAGCACTGAGACCTCCTGAATGGAAATTTCCAATAGAAAATGCAGGTATTTAAACGGTCCCCATTTCCTCTCCTCTTTAAATGTCAGACCTAATAAATGATTGATATGGGTGTATATATAAATATGTTTACAAGAAATAAAAATATTGTGAACCATAGTTGCCCTACTGTACTATAAAACACTACAACTAATTCTTCCAACCTAATTTTGGGGGTGTTGGTAAAATCTAATCTCTTATCCCCTTATTCTTTACTCTCCTTCCTGACTCTAGTGACCACCATCTACTTTTTGATTCTAGTGAGTTCATAAAAATATGAACTCAATGTCTGGGGAGATAGGAATGTGATTGCCCTTATTTGATCAACGTACATTGTGTAAATGTATCAATTGATTACAGTGTACCCCAAAATATGTATAAATGCTTCATGTAACTTACAACTTTGATTTTTATTTCCTTATTATGTGTGTGGGGGCACACCAGAGTTGACGTCAGAAGATGACTCAGAAGTTGCTTCTCTCCTCCCACCAGGGGTTGGTTGCATTCAGTGGGATCACCTGAGCAGTCATGTGATAATCAGCACATAGACAGGTGAAGAACAAGTAGTACCTCCTATTGTCTAGGGAATCCAAGGCACTAAGATATTTAAACAATAGACCACCAAAGGGGCTGCAGCACGTAAGAGTTAGATGTGACCCTGAGGATCTGCTGTGTGCTCCCCATTGACCTCTCACTTGTAGAACAGGACAGTGTGCCAGGATTAACTCCCTGTGTGACTCTTCTTCCCAGATCTATGAGATGATGCTGGTAAGACACGGCTACATGATTGTTGGAGATCCTATGGGCGGCAAGACATCGGCTTATAAAGTTCTGGCTGCAGCACTGGGTGAACTACATGCAGGTAAAGTTTGCACCCCTGGCTTCCAAGGAGATCAGGACATCCTGTACAGTTGTCTGGCTCCGTGGAGACAGTGCCAGGCTACACACTTTGCAACCTGTGTGGTGATGTATGAGCTAGAAGCAGAACATGGCACACACATGTCTGCAAGTGGGAAACAAAAGCTGGGACATAGCTATTCTAACATGGGATGTGCACGTGGCACAGAAGTGCAAGGGACACTGTTAGATGCTCACAGCGCCTTCCCCAGTGGTTCCCCAGGGAGAGCGGCACTACTGCTGTTGTCTTAAACAAAATCAGTTAAAAACCAGCAAGCAAGCAAAGATGTTGCCATGCTTTCTTTCCTTGTGTTCTTTCCACACAAGTTTCCTCTCCCCAACCCTTCGCTTCTCTTTCCTCCTTCCTTGTCTCCCCTTCCCCACTCCCTTCTACAGTAGAGTAGAAGAGTTTATAATTGAAATCAAAACTCAAAATTGGGGAAATAACTTAATCTCCTCTCTTTCCCCAGCTTTTAATGGGTTGTTTTGAGAATTAGATTATGTAGGCAAATACATGATGCCAACTCAACAAATGGAAGCTGTGCTTTACCACCAAATAAACAGTGTGGGTTTCTTTTCTTCCATTTGTTTGTTCCTGTATAATATGCAAACAAGTAGTTTTGAAAAAACATGCCTATGTTTCACATGAGTTCGTACAAGAACTTGGATTACAATTATTTCCTTTGGGACTGAAGAAATGGCTCAATGGCTAAGAGTGATTGCTGCTCTTCCTGAGGACCTAGGTTCAATTCCCAGCACACACATGGAGGCTCACAACTGTCTGTAACTCCACCTCCAGGAGATCTGACACCCCTTATCTCCAAAGATACCTGTTCTCATGCACACATACACATCTACATAAAATTAAAAATAGTAAAGGTAAATCTTTAAAAATGTTTTCTTGCCAGGCATCGTGACACATGCCATTAATCCCATCACTCTGGAAGCAGAAGTAGGCAGAACTCTGTGAATTCAAGGCCAACCTGATTTACATATCAAGCTTCAGGACAGCCAGATCTACAAAACAGAGAGACCCTGTCTCAATTTTTTTTCTTTTCCTTATTATTTATTTGGAGGTTTTAAATTTTTATTTAATTTTTTAAGACAAGATCTCACTATTGTAGCCCAGGTTGGTCTCAAAACTCATGATCTTCCAGGCTTAGTCTCCCAAGTGCTGAGATTACGGGAATGTACCCCCACCTAGGTATAACTGTTTTCTAATAAACTTTAATGATAAATTGTTACTTGGGTTTTTGAGAATTGCTTTGGGAATTACTCTGTCTTAATAACTAACTTGGGTATTCCAAATTTAAGTACAGTGATAGTTTTGGCATTTGAATGAATCTAAAGAGGAACTGGAGAGATGTCTCAGAGGTTGAGAGTATATGTTGCTTTCCCAAAGGACCTGAGCTGGGCTCCTAACACCCATGTCTGGCTGCTCTCAACTCTCCTGTAACCCAGGCTCTATGGGGTATGATGCCCTCTTCTGGCTTCCATGGACACCTGCACACATGTGACATACACACATGTGCATGCACAAACACACAGACAGCACAATAAATGGAAGGAAGGATGGATTGATAGATAGATTAAAATCTTTTAAAAAGATAAAAGAAACTAAAGAGAAAGAAGCCTACATCATTGTCTTGGGTCCTTTTGTGACCTGTGTACTCTGACTTCTTACTTGAAAGATTACATACAATGAGTTCTCAACCTAATGCCACTGAATCACATGCTCCACAGGGGTGATGAAGGAATGTCTTATGTAATACCTTTTTGCCACAGCAAAACTAAGTAAATAAAATACTTTTAAAATTTAAAAAAATCATATAAAATGACATTTTCTGTCATTAAATAAACATGCTATGCCATCTGCCAGCCTGAATATTCTGCTGGGGTAATGATGACAGTGTTTGTTTTCAGGGACAAATGTCAGATGTGAGCAGTTGAGAAAGACTGCAGGGCTTAACATGTCCTTTGGATGGAGAAGCACAGTGAGGGTTCCCCAGAACCATTTCACTGTCGGGGGTTTCATCATCCCAGGCCAGAGCCAAGGGTGGCTATGACACCAGGGGCATAAGGAGAGTTGGTGGGATGCTGGTTCTTTACTTTAATGTCTGAGTTCTTCTCAGCCAAGTCAGGTTTCTTTAGTCACGACTCTGACATTTGCCCAGTTTGAACTAAGACTCAGAAAAAGTATGATTACAGACTAATGGTTCTGACAACCCACAGTGTAAGGCCTAATCTATTCAGATATCCCAATCTTTATAAGGACTGAGCATCGTTTTATAGACTCTTCTTAGACTGCGCATTCACCAAGCTGGTGGTCTTTTGTCCTAATGTCTGGTCTCACCTTTGTAATGGGTTGGATTTTCTCACACAGCCAACCAAATGGAGGAGTTTGCTGTGGAGTTCAAGATCATCAACCCCAAGGCCATCACAATGGGGCAGCTGTATGGCTGCTTCGATGCAGTGAGCCACGAGTGGACGGATGGCGTCCTAGCCAATGCCTTCCGGGAACAAGCGTCTTCCATAACTGATGACCGTAAATGGATCATATTTGATGGGCCTGTGGATGCTGTTTGGATTGAAAATATGAACACTGTCCTGGATGACAATAAAAAGGTAGCTACAAAGCCCATTCATGGGTGGAGTAGAAACTCTTTCATGAGCAATGCAAAAAGTCATGGATTTGTAACCCTAGCATAAAGGTCCTCCCCTACAAAAATAACAGTTGTCAGTTCATTATGCCTCTGTTTTTACTGTCAGTAATCTTTGAGATTAAAAGTATAAATAGAAACGCTTGAGGATGTAGCTCAAAGAGCTTACCTCTCAGAGCCTGGGTTCTGTCCCTAACACCACAAAAAAACAAAAGTAGAACAGCCAGCCATGGACATTTGAAACAAGTCAGGCTGCAGTCACAGATGTGACTCTGGTGGTGAGGTAGAATCCTACCATAGCTGTGACCTCTCTGGGAACGTACTCGGTGGCACGGGTCAAGGAACACACAGAATGTTTTAACCACAGATTGGATGACCCACAGGGATGTCTGGCATTTGTTCTTCTCCCCTGAGTGACTAGGGATCTGGAGTTTTGTTTTGTGTTTTCAATGTTTCACTTGAGTTGGCTAGTGGCAAGTTATCCTAGAGTGGATGTGCTGACGTTCACCCGTTGGTCTTCACTGCATGCTACTGGGATGCGCCTACCAAACACGAAGGCCTCCAGTGGGCTCTCATTCCGCCCTAAAAGGGATTTTTGGAGTAATTATTGTCATTCCAGTCCTGGGCTAGTCCATGAAGAAGGTTCAAAAATTGCAATTTGTCAGAGACTTGAGCAAACAAAACAGGCTGAAGGTGTGTAGCAAAGATAAGCAGCTAAATTCTACATTAAGTTGGGCTTAGTGGCCCTGACCCATGATCCAGCTACTCAGGAGGCTGAGACAGAAGGATTACAGTTCAAGGTCTGCCTGGACCAACAAGTGAGTTCAAAGCCAGCATGGGCAACATAGTGAGATCTATGTAAATCTAAGTAAAATGTGAAATAATAACCATAACAATTCTGTGTTAAACACAAATAAAGAAACAAAGACACTTCATACGCACTATAACAACTCAATTTTACCTCAGGCTGCAATTCAGAGAGAGGGCCTATCCTCCTTGATGAAAATTACAAGTCATTTAACCAGTCAGCACTCACCAACCCTTCTGTCTGCGTTTCTCCAGAATACTCCATCTGTCTATATTATCTTATCACCTTCCTCCTTGTGACAGAATGCAAACCCCAGGAAGACAGGAAGCATTTGTCTGCTTTATTCGATGCACTTACCGGCACATGGCAGGTGCTTAACACATGTATGTAGGATCGGTTGAGTCAATTTTTTTCCCACTGCGACTTTTCATTTGCAGATGGAATCTAAGCCTGCCCACCCCCTTGCACTCTCAGCCATGTGTAATGAGTGGAGAATCTGACTCTGTGCACCCTTCCTTTGTGTTTTCAGCTGTGTTTAATGAGTGGCGAGATCATACAGATGAGCCCCAAGATGAGTCTGATCTTCGAGCCCGCAGACCTGGAGCAGGCTTCCCCTGCCACTGTGAGCAGGTGAGCTGGTGCTCTGGCACCCAGGTGGAAGGGGGACCCACTCAACCTAAGCAGGAGGGAGAGTTCTAAAAGTCCACAGATGTGATCAACCGTGTTATGTGTTGCTCATTTAGACTGTTATATAATCGGCCCTAAGCACACACTGATAGTAGGAATCTAATACCAAGCCAGAATTTTGAGAAGAGTTTGAAGTTGAACTTTGATTTACCCAAACCCAGCAAAATCTTCCCATCAACTCCCCTTCCCTATCCTCCCCTTCCTTCCTCCTTTTCTCTTTCCCTTCCTTCTCCTATCTTTCCTGTCCCTGCATAAGATACCAAAGCTAGGCTTCCAGAATGCTGGGCAAGCACAGTACCCTTGCTATCTTTCAAGGTAGGGAAACTGAGAGAGCAACCATTGCCATGGATAAAGCTCCTGTGAAGGGCTAAGAAGCTGGACATTACATTGATGTTGATTCATACAATTCCTACAATCACCCTCTGGTGACTATTAACCCCCACCCTTCATATATGGGGAAACTTTACACAAGAGGCACAGCTACTAGTAACACACTTTGCTTGTCTTTCTTGGAATCTCATAGTTCCTTGAGCAGGACTGTGCATACATGTTTGTGTATGCATGTGGATGTACCCACATGTGAGGCTGCAGAGAGCACCGCAGGCAGGTGGAATAGCCCGGCCTTGTTCACTAGGCAGCAGGTGTCCCCTGGGTATATGTCCCAAAGAAGCTTTCATAGATGAGCAATAGGAGACCTGTCATAAACATTCACTGCAGCACAACCCCTAGCATCCCAAAAGTCCATCAAGAGAAGTGAATTTATAAGGCGCAATCTGAAATTACAATCTTTACATATATGTCACAAAATAAATGAGGGGCATTAATATGCAGCTGCACAAAAATCTTAATAAATGGATTAAAGGTTCAATCTTAGAAATACTAAATATAAAAGTAAACTGCAGACCAATGATATATTTCAGCAAGTATAAAGTTTGCTACCCAAGCCTGTTGATCCTGAGACCCATATAAAGGTGGAGGGAGAGAACTGACTCCACAGGGTTGCCCTCTGACCTCCATACACCCAGTGGCATGTGTGTCCTCACACACATCATATATACACACATTAAAATACATAAAATAAATTTTAAAGGAAATACAAAATATTGTCTATAATATAGTACCCCGGTTAAATGGTTAAAGATCAATTAAAAAACTCTGTGTGTGTGTGTGTGTGTGTGTGTGTGTGTGTGTGTGTAGGAAGAGGAGGAGGAGGGGGGTGGGAAAGAGAGGAAAAGGAACGAGGAAGAGGAAAGGAGAAAATAGTGTAGAAAGGAAGGGCCGGACTGGAGCGTGGGTCAGTGGTTGAGAGCATTTGCTCCTCTTCCAGATGGCCTGAGTTCAGTGCCCTTTACCCATGTCAGGAGGCTCATAATTGCCTATTTCCAGGAGACACAAAACACTCTCCTGCCCTCTTTTAGGATTCTACAACCATGTGGGATACCCCCACACAGACATACAAACATACACATGAATAAAAATAAAAGTAATTCTTTAAACAACGGGGGAGGGGAGTAGAGATTGTTTGGGGTTACAGTCTACTAGGGTTTTGGTCCTCGTGGCTAGGAAGGAATTGTGGAGCAGTTTGTACCACAGTGGTAGAAACCTGTGTCTGGGGCTGTTTACATCATGGGAATAGGAAGGCAAGAACCAGGGGTGGGGCTACAACCTTCAAAGGCCCTCCCCTAGTGACCCTCAGATAGCACCACCAGCTAAGGAACAGCGTTCAAAATATGGTGCTATGGAAGCATTCAGATTTAAACTGTATGTGTGTGTGTGTGTGTGTGTGTGTGTGTGTGTGTGTGTGTGTGTATAAACACATATGTGTGCTTTACGAGCATATGGAATGCTGTATGATTAAGAGGGGAAGAAATCAGAATTTGTGGCACTATTCTCTCCATGGGAAGGGTGGTTAACCTGGGGAAATAAGATGAGAGAGGTCATAGGGCTGGATGAAGGTTATTGTCAAAGCCCAATAAAGCCTAGAACACTGCATGGCCGTTTGATGCAAATGAATGTTAGCCAGTGTTAGGAATGAACAAGCATACACCAAACCCAATCGTCTGTGCTTCCAGGTGTGGGATGATCTACATGGAGGCCGAACAGCTAGGCTGGAAGCCCTTGAAGGACTCGTACATGGACACTTTGCCTTCCTGTCTCACCAAGGAGCACAGGGAACTGGTGAGACTCTGGGACATTCCCTTTTACCACGCCCGTCCCACCCTCAATTCCCTATTCATCCGGTGGACTCTATAGGCACACCTTCACTACCAACTTCATTATTGTGTTCCCAGGCTGCCTGCCATTTTGGACTGCTTTCTTCATGTGGTGGGGATGAAATGGTACAGTCTATTTCTTCTTCCTGTCCCACTTTCTTTCCAGAACCAAAGAATGTTTTTGATGGTGACTTTCCTGTCTCCTTTTCTTTACCATCTCACTAGCAGAAATACCTGTAGCTACAGTTCTAGAGACAACACCCTAGAAAAGCCATGTCCCTCTGTGCTGCTACAAGCCTGTGTCCCGCCCTCCAAACCTTCCACTGGGAGGGAGCTGGAGACATTTAGAAATGTTCTCCTCGTGGGTATAAGTGATGGGGTCACCTTTCCCTTCCTCCCATTCTGAAAGAAGTGGGAGAACTGGGAAGATGGCTTGGTTGGTAAAATTCTAGCTGTGAAACTTGGGGACCTGAGTTCAACCCCTCGCACCCATGTTTAAAAAAGTGGCTGATGCTGTGACATAGAACTATTACTCCAGAAGGGGCATTTCTGGGGCTTGACACTTGGCCAATCTAGCCAAGCTGGTGAGTTCCATGTTCAGAGAGAGACTCTGTCTCAAAAAAGAAAGTGAAATATGACTTAGGAAGACACCCAACATGAACCGCTGGCCTCCACATGCCCAAACACATATGTAACCATACCACACACATAGAAATAGACAAATCAATATAAAATAAGTAGGACAGTTCAGGCTTTGTAGGCAGCTGAGCACGCTTCAAATCAGCGAAGCTGGAAGGGAGAGACTGTATCTCTGGTGCCTCTTGTCCTTCCTTTCTGGGAAGTCTCCCGTGAAGGAAGCCAAGAAGCACTGGATTCCATCTCACTATGGAAATACTCTGGAGGATTATGTAGGACACATATAATATGTATGTCCACATGCACACATACATACCCAGGGACCCACGCACACACACAACCTCGTATCTGTCAAGTCTTTTGGGGTCTCTGCCATGTCTGCAGACCCCTATCAGAGCCTGTGGTCTGCTGTAGTCTAGCCTTGCCTGCCTCTGTATCCTGTCAACTCCCTCTTCAACCCTGTATCAAGAACATTGTTGGGCCATCCCATCCTGTTTCCATTCCTAGAAAACCCAGCTTTCACGACCTCAAAATACCTGTGTCTTTTATTCTTCATATAGGCATCTTGCCTCAATTCAGACCTTTGTCATACAGGTCTCAATGTATAAGTCTCCTTTCTGGGCTTGTAGTTTAGTGACAAAGTGTTTGCTTACCACATAAGATCTGAGTTTAATTCCCATTGTCAATGGAGTGCAGGATATGCTAAAAGTTTCCAAGAAGACTTCCCTTGACCTATTTTAAGCCCTTTCTGTTATTCACCACTTAACACTTTTGTTTCCTGCTGACACTTTCCATGACCTGTAATATATTTAGTTCTTCACTTACTGCCTGTCTCTCCTCCTAGTTCAGTCTATCATCTCTATTATTCATTCCTGACACTATTTACCACAATGCAATCAGTAGATGCTCAATGAATATTTGTTCATTGAAAGAATAGATGCTTTTCCATGACAGGGTTATGTCTCAGCAAACTCACTGCACATTATAAATACCATAAACTTGGGCTGGAGAGATGGTTCAGTGGTTAAGAGCACTGGCTTTTCTTCCAGGGGTCCTGAGTTTAATTCCTAGCAACCACATGGTAGCTCAAAACCCTCTACAATGGGATCAGATGCCCTCTTCTGGCATGCAGGTGAACATGCAGATAGAGCACTACTAAAAGTAAATAAAATAAAATCTTAAAAAAATACATCATAAACTTAAATTTAGTCTATCTAAGGTACCAAATGTCATGGCTTAGCATCACAGTACACTATAAAGCATAAGCTGCTTGCCCTGGTGGTCATGTGACAGTCTAGGAGCCATCACTCACTGCTGCGGTCCAGCATCCTGAGAGAGCAGCACACATGGCTATCCCAAGAAAAGATCAACATTCCGTGTTTGAAGTATGTAAACTGTGAAACAGCACTCAAAAGTAGCCAGCAATTGCAGCAGCATTTCCATTCTCCGAGTGGGTCAAGCTCTTGGTCTCCACAGTCTCACACAGCTTTCTCCTCTCAGGTCGAGGACATGTTCACGTGGCTCATCCAGCCCTGCCTGGACTTTAATCGCAACTTCGGAAAATTTGTGGTGCAAACGTCTCCCATCCACCTTGCCTTCTCGATGATGCGGCTGTACTCCTCTCTGCTCGGTAAGTGTCCCCATGGGCCTCAGTCGACACAGGGACTGGGTGTGTCTAGAATCAGGTTTCTGGTCTCATCTTTCTTTTCTCCTCTTGAATGACAGAGAGACCAGATATTTACCAAGAACAGGAGTGCTTTGAATTGTAGACAGTGGTGTTTATGGAAAGAACCATTTGTTTTTGTTTCATATTGACTTGTTGTTGCTACGCAGTTTACCCCTTCCTTCCTCCTACCACCTAAAGTTCCTCATTCACACAGAGGAGACAATTCTTTTTTGTTTTTGTTTTTGATTTTGATTTAGGTTTTACAAGACAGGGTTTCTCTGTTGTAACTCTGGCTGTCCTGGAACTCACTCTGTTGACCAGGCTGGCCTCGAACTCACTGCCTCTGCCTCCCAAGTGCTGGCATTAAAGGCATGTGCCGCCGCCACCCAATTTGAGGAGACAATTCATGAGCCTCTTCTCCACACAGGGGTTTAGATGACACATTCAAATGTATCTCTGAAAAGACTACTTAGAAAAATAAACAAGGTATTTTCATTTGTTAAGAAAAATTATAGAGGCTGGGGGGACAGCTTGGTCAGTACAAGTGCTTACCACAAAAGTATGAAGACCTGACTTTGATCCCCAGAAACTACGTAAGGTCAGGTGTGGTGGTGCACACTTGTAATCCCAAATCTGGGAAGGTTTAGACAGTTGGATCCTTGGGTCTCACTGGCCAGCCAGATGATCAAAATCAGCAATTTCTAGGCCAATGAGAGGACATACCTCAAAAAATGAGATGGCTGTGCTCTCATCAAACAAGGATCTGATCCCATCAGCTGCAGGAGGAAGCCTCTCTGGTGACCATTGGACTTGGCACCGACCTATGAGTATGGGAGAATATCGTTAAGAATTATTTCACTGATTTTTATTGTTGATGTTGTTGTTGTATTGGTCAGTCATGCTTGGTTGTACCCTGGGAGGCCTGCCCTTTTCTGAAGGGAAGAGGAAGAGTGGATCTGGGGAAGAGGGGAGGTGGAAGGGGGGCGGTTACTGGGAAGAAAGGAGGGAGGGGAAACTGTGGTTGGAATACATTTTATGAGAGAGGTATAAATAAATTTTAAAAAATAGAAACAAAATTAAACAACAAGAAAAGGTGACTGGACCTGAGGGACAGCATCCAAGGTTGGCCTCTGACCTCTATGTGCAAGCACGCACATGCGTGTCCCCACGCACATGTGCACTCACACACAAAGAATGTGTACACATACATACATGAACACAAACAAAGAAAACTTGATGACTGATATATGTAAATTTACAACACACAAATACATTAAAGGAGAACTAAAAAAATTTACTTTCAAAACCAGGAGACAATGGTTCTGTGATACATGTGCCTTTGAGGTATAATCACACATCTCCATAGCTGCTTTCACATAAATCAGATTTCACCGACATCTACCACGAATGACTAAAGACATGGGCATTTGGAAAACTCTTGCTTCTTTTTCAAGATAGCAGATAACTCAAACTCAAATGAATGTTCTATACAACTTCTGGCACCTGAACATACTTTCTCAGCTTATTTTCCCAAAAGCATTGTTAAGTATAAATTAAAAATGTGAGTCAGGCAGTGGTGGTGTGTGCCTTTAATCCCAGCACTTGGGAGGCAAGTGCACTTGGATCTCTGAGTTTGAGGCCAGCCCTGGCTCCAGAGTGAGTTCTGGGATGGCCAGAACTAGGCAGAGAAACCTATTTGGGGAAAAGAATTTAAAATGTAACATAGTTACTATGGAGTGGGGACTTTCTAAATACTGCTTGATTTTCATAAGTTAAACTCTGGATGCTCAGAACATGGCTCAGTAGATAAAGTGCTTGCTGTGTGAGTGCGAAGACCTGAATTCAAAACCCAGAACCCACATAAGGCCAAGCATGTAGCACATGTCTGTAATTCCAGTGCTCTTGCACTAGATGGAAGACAGAGTCAGGAGAATCCATGGATGCTTGTAGCCAGCTAGACTGGCATACACATCTGGGGAGCAACAGGAGACTCTGTATCAAGGTGGAAGATAAGGACTGAGGTTGCCCCCTGACTTCCACATGTACCCTATAGTGCATATACACCTACACTCACACACATGGACATGTGTCACATACACACATCACACACAGATTGTTTTTAACTTAAATTCAGGACTCTCCTTAAAAGCGCACCAGTTGTATTCAATGTCATATATTTGCATTTCCTTTGCAAATGCCATATATTTCCCCAAGCTCTGTCGACTGTCCTTAAATAGTTTCTCCTAAGTGAAGAAATGGACTCATTGTCTCTGAAACACTCAACTACTAAAAATGAAAGACTTGGCTTGAGTGTGAATGTAGCTCACTCCAAAACTGTAACTCTCTGTTCTACCGATGTTAAAGTGCAAAGACACGGCAGCTGAGGGGCTCCAGGCCTGAAGATAAGAAACTGTGAATGCCTCTTTATTTTGAGATAGTTTTATATAAACAGAAGACTTCTAAGAAGAGCACAGAGAGTATCTAGACTCTTTTCCTAGCTTCACCAGCTTCCTCCATGTTAACATGACCAGGTATCATTACCAGAATAATAAGCAAAGGCCTTGGTACTGCTGGATAAATTGGTGCCACTGTGTATTTAATTGTTATATCCCCACAATCTGCTTCAATCTGTGACATTTTCTGTCTTTTCTTGTCCTTGACAAACTTGCCTCTTGATATTGGCCAATTATTTTCTCATAAATTGAGGTTATGTATTTTGAGCTAAGGACATGGAAGAGATGATGTACATACATACATTCTATCAGAGCTGACTTTGAACTCTGTGATCATCTCTGATCAGAGCTGACTTTGTGATCATCCTGCCTGACCCTCCTGGGTGCTGGAATTATAGACATACAGCCCCCACCCTGCACACCCAAAGCAGTCTTAGAAAAGAACGAAGCCAGAGAACTTACTTGTCCTGACTTTAACACTCATTGTAAAGCTATTGTCACCCAATATTGTAGAATCATAAAAACTAACATACAGCCAGCAGAGAAATATACAGCTCAGAAACAGATCCTATAAATGGCCAAATTTTGACTTATATGTGTTAAGACTATCCTTGGGAAAGGACAATGCTTTCAACAAATAGTACCAGGTAAACTAGTCACTGCAAAATAATGAAGTTGATGGGGCTGAAGAGATGGATTAGTGGTGAAGAGTGCTTGTTCTTGTGGAGGACCCAAGTTCAGTCCCAGCACTTAGGTCAAGTGGCTTGCAACTGCCTTGTAGCTCTAGCTCCAGGGAATCTAATGCCCTCTTCTCGCCTTTGTGGTCACTGCCCTCATGTGTACATAGCCATACGCACACACATGCATACACATAATTTTAAAATAAATCTTTAAAAAAAAAAAGAATGGAGCCATATATGGTGGTGCATGCCTTTAATCTCCACTCTCAGGTGGCAGAGGCTGACAGATCTCTGTGAGTCTGAGGGCTGCCCAACCTCCATAGTGAGTTTCAGGTCCAGGCTATGTAGAGAGACCCTGCAAAAGACGATGAAGAAGGAGGAACAGGAGGAGAAGGAGGAGGAACAGGAGGAGAAGGAGGAGAAAGAGGAGAAGAGGAAGAAGGAAGAAAGAAGAAAAGTTGGATCATTACCAAATATAAATAAAAATCAACTCAAGATGGATGAAAGACCTAAAGGCAAAGCAAAGACTATTATGGCAACGAAAACAAGGCAAAAGCTCTTAACTTTTAATTTGGCAATGAATCGTTGGGTGTGGCATCAAAGACATGGGCCAAACATAAAAAGAATACACAATTGTGTTTCATTAAACTTTAAAATCTGTCTGCATCAAAAGATATTACCAACAATAAAAGGTCAACTCATAGGCAACAAAAAATATTTGAAAATTACATGCCTGATCAAGAATTAATATCAGGCACCAGGCATAATGCTACATACAGTCTTTAATCCCAGTACTTGGAGGCAGAGGCAGAGTGATTTCTGTGAGTTTGAGGCTGGCCTGGTGTACATGTGAGCTCTAGACCAACCAGGGCTATATGATAACACTTTGACTCAATTATTTTTAATCATAAAAAATTACTATCAGGGGCTGGAGGGATGGCTCAGTCAATAAACTACTTGCCACACAAACATGAAAAACTGAGTTCAGTCCTCAGAAAGGATGTGAAAAGGCGGGCACAAGCTTGTAATCCCAACACTGGAGAGGCAGAGACATTAGATATGCAGGGCTCACTGACTGGCCAGCCCAGTCTCATCATGAGCCCCAGAGAGCCCCAGACCAAAGAGAGACCTTGTCTCAAAACACAAGGTGGGTAGCAGAAGGTCAATCATGGTTGACCTACGGTCATGTATGTGCACATATGTGCACAAACATCTGCACATATATGTGCATCCACAGCCACAGGGATATATACACACATACATGCACACAAAAAATTAACATAGAGGATGTAGAAAGAAACACTACTAAAAACCACTAACATTCAGCATAAAAACACACACAATGCAAATGTGGGTAAAGGACTTGAATATCCATTTCCCCAAGAAGCTCATACGGTCAGGAATTGCACGAAAAGGCTTGTCATCACTAATCACTAGGGACATGCAAATCTAAGCCACAATGATTTTGATAGATATCTCTTTACACCTATCAAGACCACTGCAAATAAAAATGAATAAATAAATGAATGAATGAATGGAAAAATTAATAGATAGATAGATAGATAGATAGATAGATAGATAGATAGATAAATGATCGATAGGTGACAGATGGATGACAAGTGTCTGAAAGAATGTAGAAATTGGGACCCTTGCGGACTTATGGACTGTTCCTGGAATTTAAAGTGCTGCAGATTGTATGTAAAAATATTTTAGCAGTTTCTTGGGAAAAGAGCCATAGACCTCTCACATGTGATCAATACCCTGGCTTCTGTATATATATTCAAATAGATCAGCTATTTATATGTCCACACTCATTTGGGTTGCTTCTCAGCCCAAATGTCTATCAACAGATGAATGGGTGAACAAAATGGTATAATCACACAATGAAACGTAATTTATTATTTGTAATTATTTAGCTTTTAAAAAAGAAATATTGTTGCTCTTGCAGAGGACCTTGCTTCAGTTCCCAGCATACACATGGCAGCTCACAAAATCTGTAACATCAGTTCACAGGATCCAATGCCTTCTTCTGACTTCTGAGGGCACAGACGTATGTGTGTGTGTGTGTATATATACATGTATACACACACACACACACACATAGCACAAACATACATGCAGAGAAAACATTCATGCACATAAAATAAAATAGATAAACATGAACACATATGAACACATACACAGGCATACACACCCACATGAGTGTGTAGTCTCTATGTGTGTGTCAAAACATGTATATGATAAAGGATCTGGTATATATGATAAAGGATGGACACCAGCCAGTATCAGCCTCCTTCCAAGGTCTTTCAGGGGCAGAACCAGCCAATTTGTGTCCTGTATGCAGAGGGTTCTTCTTGACCTAAGCTTCCCTTGTTTCCACATTCAGATGAAATCAGGAGCTCAGAGGAAGAGGAAAGTGAATTATTTGAGAATCTGTCAAGTCAGCAGATCTTCCTCTGGCTTCAAGGGCTGTTCCTCTTCTCCTTGGTGTGGACCGTGGCGGGCACCATCAACGCTGAGAGCAGAAAGAAATTTGATGTGTTTTTCCGCAACCTGATCACGGGCATGGATGATCATAACCCGAGGCCCAAAAGTGTGAAACTGACCAAAAACAACATCTTTCCAGAAAGAGGTACTTATGTCCTATTATATGAGTTTAAATCGTGAGCCGCAAACACAACTGAATGTGGGGCCACATAAGCCCTTATCAAAAGCTAATGGAATGAGGGGGATTGCTTCTTCAGAACTGACTCACGTAAGAGATAAGTGTTCCTACAGTAAGGTTTTACATGGCACTTAATTGTTTTTAAAATATAAAACAACAATGTTGGATTATTTGGGGGTGTTTGGGAATGCTACTTTTTTAAGCTATAATTTCATCACCCAATAAGAAGAAGAAATATTTTCATTTTTATTTTTCTTACTGCTTTCTAGTCTTTCTCTGTGCATTCACATGTTACATGTTTGGTGACTGTGTCATTAATACCACTCTTAACTTTGTCATTATGGTGTAATGTAATGTATGTTTTCAATTCTGCTACATTATCTTCAAAATAACAACAAATACCCTTTGGTGCGCAGTACTTGCTAAAAGAGTGATGATTATGTAACATTGACTCTGTTTGGGATTAAGAAGATGACTCAGTGGGTATAGTGTTTCTTGTGCTAGTGTGAAGTCCTGGTTTCAGATTCCCAGTACCTCTGTAAAAGCCAGAGAGTGACACATGCCTGTAACCCCAGTACCGAGGGGGACAGAGACAGGAAGATCCAGTCTAGAAAGACAGCAAGTTCCAGGTTCAGTGAGAGACTCTGTCTCAAACAATAATGTGGAGAGAGACCAAGCAAGACACCTGACATTCACCTCTGGCCTCCACATGCACACACACACACACACACACACACACACACACACACACACACACACACACACACACACACACACACATACACACATACACACACCTCTGAGAAAAAAATGCATATGTACACTAACTTCCTGAGATTTTTATTGACATTTTGACCTAATGATTTTGAGTCTTCCTTTATTATACATGACTTTGACTTTTCCATTTATTTAGATTTTGTTTTCTTTGATCAGAACTTGGTCATTTCCCCCATATAGATCTTATACATTTTTAGACTTATACCTAAGTATTTCTCTTTTTGATGACAGTATGAACAGTATTATTTTTTTATCTTCTATGCATTCATGCTGGTGGACAGGAAAGCATCTGATTTTGTACCTGAAAACCTTGACATAATTACTAACAAGTTCCAGGGCTTTCCTTTGGGGTCTCTTCACTGTCACCCTTTATCATGTCAAATGGCTTCATCTCTTCCTCTCTAATTTAACTCCGTAGATCATTCCATTATCTAGAATTTCTAGTATGACTTTGAACAGGAGTGATGAAAGGGGATCTTAGCATCTTAGAAAGAAAAAAGCTGCCACCTAGGAAGAAGATAGCTCACCCTCACCCTTAAGTATGATGTATGATGGTACCTGTGCTTATTTTGAGAACATTTCATCTATTCCTGATTTGCTGAGATGTTATATCATGAGTGGGTGTCTCAGTTATTTTTCTACTGCTGTGGTGAAACACCATGACCAAAAGCAACTTGGGAAGGAGAGGCTTTATTTGGTTTACATATCCTGAATCACAGTCCACCAAGGGAAGCTCAGGGAGGAACTCAAGCAGGGCAGGATCCCTGGAGGCAGGAACTGTTGCAGAGACCATGGAGAGGTGCTGCTTACTGGCTTGCCTCTCATGGCCTGCTCAGCCTGCTTTCTTATACAATCCAGGACCACCAGCCAGGGGGTGGCACCAACCACAGTGAGCTGGGCCCTCCCCTATAGATCACTAATTAAGAAAACTCCCTACAGCTGGATCTTGGGGGAAATTTTCCCAAGTGGAGCTCTCTTTTCTCTTGTGTCAAATTGACATAAAACTAGCCAGCACAATTGACCCCTTGTCAACTTGACACACAAACCCATCGCTGTTAAGCCATAACCTTTCCTTTCTTGTTCATCCCCAAGATCACACATTAATATCAGCATTACAATATGAAACATTTTACAAACTTAAAATTTTCCACAATCTTACAAATTCAAACATTTGAAAATGTCAGTCTCTTTAAACATCCAGTTTCTTTTAAAATACGAAGTTTTGGTAAAACTTCAAAATCTCTTTAGAAGTTCGAAGTCTCTCAACTGTGGGCCCCAGTAAAATAAAAAATAAGTTAAATACGTTCTTATTTCAAGAGGGAAGAAACAGAGCACAGTCACAGTCTGAACAAAGCCAAAACCAAACTCCAGCAATGTAACTCGATGCCCGCGTCTAGGATTCACTCATGACCTCCCGGCTCCTCCAAATGGTTTGGGTCACTTTTCTGCCTCTGCCCTCTACAGCACACACAGCTTGTCTGCTAGGCTTGGGCCAGCTCCTCTCCACTGCTGCTGCTGTTCTTGAATGTCTTCCCATAGTACCGGCATCTCCAAAATGCTGGGGTCTTTTACTACAATAGGGCTGCATTTTCACCAATAGCCTCTTCCAGGCTTTCTTCACGATGCCAAACCTCAGGTGCTCTCCAGGGACCCCTTCATGTCAAAATGAACACCACCTGGGAGACTCTTACATATTACCAAGGTTGGCTGCCAGCACAAGCTACTATGTAGGCAACCTCTAGGACACAGCTCCTGTGTGTTGACCCTGAGCAAACACTTCCCAGACTTCATCTCAGTGATTCTGGTCTCTTTTCAATCATGGCTAATTTCTCAGCTCCCGCCAACCAGCATGGACTGTCCCAGAAAAGCAAAGGTTTCGCTTCAGAGGTGCTGGTCTTGTGTTAATCACAGCTGATTCTTCAGCCCCAGATGAACAGACACCACGTATTCTTTATTCAAAACAGCAATGGTCCTGTTGAGAGTTACTTTGAAATGCCATACGGAGATGTGGCATCATTTCTGAAATCTTTGGTAGAGTTCTGCAGTGAACCCACCCTAGTCTGATGATTCTGTTGTTTGTTTTTGTTTTTGGAGGTATTAACTCAGAATCTAATTTCTTTAATGAATAAGGGTATATACAAATTATTTTTCTTTGTTAATTTTGATAGAGTATCTCTCAATGAATTCAGTCTATCTTAGTTAAAGTATCAAATTTATGAGGTACCCTTGCTTATGCATTCCTTCATTATCCTTTAGTCTCCATGGAATTTGTAACAATGACTTCCCTTTCATTCCTGATATTAATAATCTGTCTTTTTTCTTCATTCTTGGTACCATTGGCCAAACAGTGCATCAATTTTACTAAACTTCTCAAACATTAACCACTTTGGGTTTTGTTGCTTTTACTCAAGTAATTTCCTATCGCCAACTTTATTGTCTTCTGCTATACTTTTATTGTTTATTTTGGATTAAATTTACCCTAATTTTTCTAGTTTCCAAAAATGTGCCTATGTTGTTGATTTTTAGTTATTCTCTCTTTCTGACACATGCAATCATTGCTAAAGCCTCCTCTGTGAATTACTTTCACCACATCCCACAAGTATTGAAATGTGTTTGAATTGGCATTTAGGTCACACTATTTTTAAGTTTCTCTGGATGCTCCTTTCCTCATATATATGTGGTGTGTGTGCTTATGTGTACACATGTTTGCATCTCTGTTGGTACATGTGTGCATGTGTACATGGAGACCCACAGTTGATGCTGGTTGTCTTCTTCAACCCCTCTCAACCTTATTCATTGAGGCAAAGTCTCTCACTTGAACCCAAAGCTTGCCAAATAGCTAATCTGGCTAGCCAGCTTACTGTGGGGAATCCCATCTCCACCTTCAGAACTGAAATTATAGGCAAGCCACCATACCCAGTCTGGCATTACATGGGTACTGGGAATCTGAATTCTGGTCTTCACCATTGCTGGTTGTGCAGCAAATGCTTTAACCTCTGAGCTCTGAGTCATCTCCTCAGTCCTCGATATGCTCTTGATTAGTGTGTCAGTTTCATTAATATTGAAGGACTTCAAGATTTTGTAGCTATCTTTCTCTTAGTGGTTTCTATTCTAATTCTATTGTGTTCCAGAAGTAAATACTGTATGATATCTATTATTTTAAATGTGTTAATATGTTTTCTAGCCAAAAATGTGGCCTGTCTGGGTGAACACCCCATGTGACTTTGAGAAGGATGCATTGTCTGCTCTTTTCAGATGAAGTGATCTCTAGGTGTCGTTTGCGTTCAGTTGTTTTATGAGGATTGTGTTATTTTAACTATGCTCTGACTCATTTTCTGACTATTCATGACCGAAAGAAGGTATCAAATTGTTCCAATTATAATATTGGATTTGCCTATTTCTTCTTGACACTCTATCCATTCTCCTTGTGTATTTTTGCCATTCAAGTCACATTTGAAATGCGGCAACAGAATGTAATTTAAATGTCTTCTCTTTTTAGTTAGACGTGAGGCTGAGGTTTGTATATAGTGGTAGCTTCCTTTTCATGTGCTGTTTATTTAATGTCCTGTTGTATGCTGTGCTTTGTTTATGTCTGGACATAGGTCTCCTTTTATTCTGCCTGGAATCTGATGCCTCTGTTGAGTCAGCAAGAGTAATTTTTATTCTCTGGCTTCTGTGTCTATTATATCATGTTTCCTTGTTTTGTTTTGTTTTGTTTTTGTCCTCTTGAGGTAAGTTTTTATTTTAATATCAGTCATTTCAATAATTTTGATCAAGCTTTTGCATCTTTTGCTGCCATTTTTAAAAATGTAACAGTTTAAAAATGCAGACCCCAAAATGAGACTGTCATGGCTAGAGTTCTGGCTCCCACACTTAATAGTTGGCTGGCTAGAAGCAAATTCCTCAGCCCCTCTCAGTTTCCACAGCTCTAAAATATGTAGAAGAATAATAGAGCATGCCTGTGGTGTCCCTGGAAGGATTAAATGAGCAAATACATATGAAAATACTTAAGATAGATTCTAACAATGAAAGTGTTAGCCAAGTGTTATCAATTGCTGTCTACCATTACTACCCTGCCATTGCTCCTGGTAGACCAGACGTCTCACTTTGGATCCCATATTTCCATTCCATCTCAGCCTGTTCTCTCCTTGTGATTTTCTGTTCCTATTCCATTTTTTTAATGATGCCTTTTTGCACCTTGCTGAGGATGCTGAACCATTTCCTGAAGTCAGCCATCACCCACTGAACACATTTCAGACAGCCACTCTTCAGCTGGCCTCCATGCTGCGTTCTTTACGCTGTGTTTCATATATTGTTTTCTCTTTTCCTCAGCCCTCGAGGCCAGTCTGTTTATTCCGTGTCTGAAGACAGGGTTCCTGAGTCGCCTTTAACCCCACTCCGGGCTCACTCTGCAATGCTATCTTTCTTTCCACTTTGCAGCAAGAAGGCCACTGACATGAAAAGTGTCCGATATTTCTCCAGGCAACTCGCTCCATAATGTCCACGAGCACTCTGGTGTCCTCATCTCTTCTCTCTTTGTCTGATCAACTGACGTAGCACACAAGAAACCAGAATTGCCAGCACACACTGTCAGCTGGCTTCTTCACATGATTACTTGGTCATAACAACTTAGTAGTCTTGATTTAGAAAGGGCTTTGGTGGGCTGGGGAGATGGCTCAGTGCTTCAAGTGTTTACCACTCAAGCAAGAAGACTGAAGCTCAGATCCCCAGAACCCACATAAGAGGCCCAGTGGATGTGGCAGTTCATCTATAATTCCAGCCTCAGAAGGTGGAAACAGGGGATCTCCAGAGCAAGCTTACTAGCAAGACAAGCCACATTGGAAAGCTTTGGGTTTTATTGAGAGAACGTTCCTCAAGACCAATAAGAAGGGTGATGAAGTATGATTTCCAACAGCAGCTTTGGGCCACATGCACACATGCAAACACACACACACACACACACACACACACACACACACAGACACACATAAAGAAATAAGCAAGAAAAAGCTGTTGGCAAGACTAAAATGACCCACCTCAAGTCACCAATGGGAACAAATATTTAGAAAATCTAACTTTACTCTTGTACCCATGATAAATACCTACTCTCTTCCTGGTAGTTTTCAAACTTATCATTACCTTTAGTTATGATAAGAGTAAATAATATTTATATCTTTTAAATGACTCCAAAGTACTGCATGCTCTAGATTAAGGAACAGTTGAGTGGCCAGGATCCAAAGACAACATATGATCAGCTAATGGCATCTGTTAGAAGCAGCCGTCTCTCTTTGTTTAATCTGTGCATAAGGGCTCTGCAACTCTTTGCCTCGGAAGGCACCTCTGTGAATCTAAAGTGCCATTGGTTATGACTCTCTCCATCTCCTTCCTCACTGTGCTCTGTGACCCTCTTGACCTCTCAGCCATGAGAAAACCAGCTAAGCGAAGGGAAAAGAAGAGGATGAGTCACCATCCTCCCAGAATAGTGGCTGATGAGCAGGTGAACAGCTGCCTAGTTTTCAGTGCATTTTTTGAGCATCCACTGGGAAGAGACCAGACTTCCTCTCCTCTCTTCCTGCAATCACTTGATGGGTTTCTGTGCTAGATGGTTTTCCACTGCTGATACTACAGATCCCTGAGATTGTCAACTTAAAAGGAGGCTCACAGCTCCAGAGGTCTCAGCCCATTCAGCTGGCCAGTTGCTTTGGGGCCTAAGATGAGGAAGGACATCACAACAGCAGCACATGGCAGAGAAAGCTGTCTGCCTCATGGTGACTGGGAAGCCAGGAGGAGGAATAAATGGAGCTGATATCAGTAGGAACATGTCTCCAATCACCTGACTAGATCCTGCCTCTTAAAGATCCCAGCCATTTCTAATGGGGCCTTCAGCAGAGACCTTCAATACATGGGCCTTTGGGAGATGTTATCCAAACTGTTTCATTTTCTCAATCCGCTTTCTACTTAGAAGAGATTCTGCCAGCATTCTTTCAATGTCTGCTTACAGTGACATCATTTCTTTTATCCTCCTGTGTCTTCCTAAATAGTGGCAGAATAAGAAGCTTCTAACCAGTCCTCACTTAACCCAAAAAGGGTATACCTTTCAGGGCTGAGCATGCTTTTTTATGTAAAAATCTATTTTGTAATAATTTATATATTATGAAATTCACCCACTTAATTAAACAGATCGATGTCTTTTAGTAAACTTACCCAGTGCAGCCATCACCGTAATCCTGTTGTAGGCTGTTTTCGTCACCTTTGTAAGATCCTTCATGACTGTTTGCAATTAATCTCTGTTCTCCTCACTCACAGGAAGCTAATACCCTACTCTTCAAGGATTTAGTAGTTCAAGTCTGTGTGATTACGTAACATATAGCCTCTGGATTTGGACTCCTTTCCTTATAATCTCCTGAAGACTCTTCAAATGCCTTTTGTACCCTTTTCGCAAGCATCCAAGACTAAATTTCTATGTGTGAACTTTCAGGAGAGTCATCTCTGACCCCATGGGATGCTGTTTTCTTGGTTTTTCTTGATCTAGGAACCATGAGGGTGAACAGATATTACAAACAGATGCTAAGGCACCTACACTGAGGAGTGTTCTTTAGGGAAAGCAAGCAGACCTTTCTGGGATTCTGTCAAGGCTGAGTTCCCATTATCTGCATTATCTGTCAGTCAGGGACTTATCTGTCCAGATAATGTTGCATTCCCCTCTGTTCAACTCTTCATTGTAAAAGTCACTTGTCAGTTGGAAAGTTTGCTTTATAAGTAGAGGAAGAAGACAGGGGAGTGAAGTGTTCAGAAGTAAGATAGAACATTCACTGTCTTCAATTTCTGATCTGTTCTCCTTCCTCCCCCGGAGCCTGGACCAAAGTTTGAACAACAGACACAAATGCAAAGAAGACAAAAGTGATTCTAATGAGAAGCAAAGAGGCCTGGAACTTAGTGTTGGCAGCCGCCTTCCCGTGTGCCCAGGGATCCTCCAAACGCTTGCTAGACAGAGCTCAGTCATTCTCCAGAGTGAGTTTCTAGACTTGGCATAAACTCAGACCTTCTTCACAGATTTGCAAAATGGTAGTGCTGGCCAAAGTAAATACCTTGTAGGTCTGTTCTTAGTTAAATCTTTTCTCTTCCTGAATCAAGCAGAAAACTAGCCTAACATCACAAGGGAAGGAGAAAAAAATGTTACAGATACATGCTTTTAGTATCTCTTTTCTTAAAATAAAAATAATTCAAAGAAGGCATCTTTTGTTCATGCCACCCTGTTTTAGGTAGTTTTCAAAATGTGCTTTTCCTGCAGATATGGTTCTTTTTATCATCCTTTTACATAATGTCCATAATGCTATATGTCCATTTTTAAATTCTTTTTTTTTTTTTTTGGCCATATTGGGGAAAAACCCCAGGGCTTTGGATATGCTAGGCAAGTGGTCTACCACTGAGCTACAGCCTCAACCCTTGTTTTGTTTCTTGTTGGTTTGTTTTTGTTTTGTTTTGTTTGAGATAAGTTCTTACTATGTAACCCAAGCTTACCAAGAATTTTCTATCCTCCTACCTCTATCTATGTCCTGCCCAAGGTATCAGGTGAGCCACCACACCTGGCTCTCATCTGTGCTTGTTTCATTTAAAAAATTGTTTTCTGTATTAATAGATAAGTTTTAGGAATACCACTGTAATGACTGAGAAACGTCCTATCCCTCTCCTAAGGCTCACTGTTTGCTGGTTTCCTAACGTAGGCTTTCTCGGTTGTTCCTTGCCATCACAGGTGGTATTGCAGACTCATATATATGGACCACTTTAGCTGTAAATTATTTCCTCCTGATAAATACCAGAAATGGTATTTCTTAGAGAACATTTTTTTTAGCTCTGTGAGCATAGTGCCAGATTGCTTCCTAAAAATGTCATACTTCTAGGTAAAGCTGGAGGTGAAGTCAAATGGCAGAAGCTTCCTTCCATAATGAGATCAACAACAAAAACAGTCTTTAAAATACTGAAACAATAACTCAGGTCAGAGTAGTGACTTAATTCTGTGAACACTGGAAAGCAGTGGTCAGAGAAAGTGAGTAGGGGAGAGAGAGAAAGAGAGAAAGACTCTGGTATGGTACATCTCTCAGCCCACCACCTCAGTAATCTAACAACGTAATGGTATTGTAAGGAGGAACATGGGAAGGTTGTCAAAAAATCTTGAGAGTTTTCACTGGCCATTATCAATATGGAAGTAGACTGTGATGGCACCAGTGATCACCTGAAAGAAGGTGGAGAGAATCCCTCAAACAGGGAGATCCTGTCACACTGCTGGAGGCTCAGTGAAATCAGTACAATGGCCATTGCTCACACATTCCGCAGCCCTGCAGGCACGGGAGTGAGGTGACTCACAGGAGTGGGGTGCACCCCAGCTAGGATGAAAAAGTGAGTTTATGGCTCAGAAAATGTGGGTAAGTTTCAGAAAATATGTGCAGAGCTCAGATTCTTTAGGAATGGCAATCATTTCCCTTAACCTAGCCCTTAACCCTTGCAGCCATAGTCACATGATGGTCCTTGAATTATACCCAAGAAAGGGACCGAATGAACTGGCCCCAGGGAAGAATTTACTTGCTTATATTATAGCAGGGAGATAAGGTATTTGTGGGAGAATGAGGAAGGGAATGAGGGATATGTGGGGGAGAAGAAAGAGGGGAGGAGGGGAGAAGGAAAAAGGAGAGGGCTGAGAGGGAAAGGATATAGAAGAATTTCTGATGAGTAGAATGGGACACTGGTAAAAAGAAGCGCAGACTAACTTAATGGAATTGAGATCAATATACACCTTCATACTGATGATGAATTAATTTTTGACAATGCTGCCAAGATAATTAAATATGGAAAATAATCTTTTCAGCAAATGGTGCTAGCACAACTGATTATACACATGTAAAAAAGAATGAATTTCACTTTTATTTTATTCCATATCAAAACTTAAACTTACTCCATATCAAAACTTATCAAAATGCACCAAAGACCTAAATGAAAGAGACAAAGCTATAAAAATTTTAGAAGACTTGACAAGTGATTTGGATGTCTTAAAAATAGTATGTAGGTAGCTGTTTGCTGCTGTGGTGGCTCAGCAAGAGAGACTTGGAGGCATTTTTCATATGTGCAAGCTCTGCTAGACCTCAACAGAAGGAACCACCATCATGGCAAGAGCTGTCTTGGACAGTGGAACCTCAAGCGTCTCAGCTCAGGTGTTTTTATTCTTTCAGAACCCCATAGGTGTTCTACTGATACAACGTGCAGATCATAAGCAATTAAACAACCCCCACAGAAATCCAGCACCTGCAGACCATCTATATCTATACACAAAACGCCAAGGCCTATGCATCCTTTTTCCAACAGTGGACAAAAAGAATTATTTTAAACACAACTAAAAATAAACTTCCACAGCAATAGTAGCCAAAGTCCTGGCCAATTTTAGACTTCTCAGGACAAATGCCACAGGCTTTACTAAATCTAACCAGAATGCTGCTAGACTGTGGGTAAGAACTCTGAATCAAATTATATGCTGCTCAGCAATGGAGAAGCCTGTTCATGGCTAGTGTGTGCAGGAGAATGCAGACTCCTGTTTAAAGTGAATGCACACTGGACATTGGAAATGACAGCTCAGGGATGGGCCAGCATTCACAACTAGGGCCCCTGAAGGACCTACCAGAGTTATGACCAGTATTTATGACTCAGGCTGTGAAAGGCTGTCCAGAGGTGTGACAGGCATCTAAGATCCTGGAAAGAAACTGAAAAATCCAGGCTGGAACCAGCCAGTAGACAATGTTCTACTCTTAGCGAAGTATGAAGAAAAATACTTTAACTCTACTACAACTTAGTCCCTCTTGAACATTGCATACTTCTAAGTAGATGTAGGTTTGGGCAAAAGCTGTTTATTCTTTCACCTAATTGAATCACAGGTTCCAGCCTGGAGCCCTGGAACATTTTAGCCTCCATACAATCTACTCTTAGGCCTAGAACTGTAAGGCTTTAGCCTCCTTAAAATTTAAAACATTTAAGCCTCCGAGACTTACTGCTGATTAGCTCCTTCTGAACTCTGACTCTTTTGGTTCAACCCATTTGCTGTTTTGGATTGACTCCTGCAACTTCTCTGACTGAACTGCTCTTCTTGGCTTCAAACTGATTCACTCTTTCCATCTGATCCTGACTTCTTCTGCAGAGCTGCCTCTGTGTCTGTGTCTCTCCTATCCTGCCTGCTTCTGTAAGTCACTACTCCACACTGCCTCAGTCAGCCTCTCTGCCTTATTCTCAGAAGACTGCTTCATTGTCTCTATGTCTTGTCCCCCATCTGCCTGCTTCAGACTGCATGCCTCATACTGCCTGCTGTAACTGACTACTCCTGTGTAACTGACTTATTCTGAGCTGAGAGCCTGCTCAGAGTTGGGCATGTCCTCATTCTGACTCACTCTGCTGACTCTTCTTCTGATTAGTCACTTTGCCTGTCCTTCACTCTGACTCATCTCAGAAATCACTTCCAGTCTAATACTGACTCCAGAGTTCTGCTTCTTGTCTCCCAACTGCTGGGATTAAAGGCATGCATCACCACTGCCTTTCTAAATACTGGGATTAAAGGTGTGTACCAACATTCTTAACATTCTTTCTACAATCTATCCAGACCGACTACACAGGCCTCTGTGAATATAGACCCTGGAATATAGACCCTTCCTAGCTTTCACAAAGCCCTATTCCTCTTCACTTTCACTGAATGAATAAGGGTGAATTTTAAAAAAATCTAACAGAGATAGATAGATAGATAGATAGATAGATAGATAGATAGATAGCTACATAAAAGAGACAAAGTGCCTCCTCCAGATTTTACTAAGCCTATAATAATGATCTCCAATTAGCATGAATTGAATGAGACCCAAGTCAAAGGATTTAAAAGAATGATTATGTTTAAAGAAATCAGGGAGGGCACAAATAAAATCCTGAATGAAGAAGGAAGTCAATGCGGGATATAAAAGTAGAAATCAATAAAGAGATAGAAATAAGGGAAAGAAAATAAAACTGATACAATGGAAGTCCAAAGTCCAATAATTTTACCAAAATAAATAAATAAAGACTGTGTGGAAAGCTCTACCAAGAGTTTCAGGGTAAGAATAGAAGATGAGGCTTGAAGACAAGGTAGATGAATTGTAACATCTGATGACAAAGCTAAGTTAAAAAGAAAATACTAACAGAACATATGAGATCCATGGGCTACTACCAGAAGACCATATCTATGAAACATGGTCAAAGAAAAATTTCATGCTAAAGGCTTTGAAAATATTTTCAAATAAACCCATGATAGAAAATTTACCAAATCTAGAGAAGAGGCACCATCCAGATAGTTGAGCCAGAAAGTAACTTCCTCACCACAGGAGAGTCAAACCACAAAATATATAAAATAAAGTGCATTGAAATCTACAAAGGAAAATACCAAGTTACCCATAAAGGCAAGAAAGCCTGTCAGAATAGCAGATTTTTCAATGGAAGTTCTAAAGCTTGAAACAAAATATTTCAATACCCATACCACTCACTATACCCAGCAACAACGTCATAATCAAAGGAGGAAGCAAAGCTTTCGACACTAAAACAGGTTAAAGGAATTCTAAGCCAACTCTACAGAAGAAGGAAACATTCAGATTGAAGAGGAAAATAAGCACTTCCATGAGACTATGACAAAGAATAAAGCTCATTAGAACAGTATTGTTACGCAAATGAGAACACCAAACGTTACAAAACCAACAAAATTACATCTTTCAGTAATAATTCTTACTATTGATTATATCCATTATCCAATCAAAAGACACAGTGTAACAGGTTGGATTCAAAAAAACAGGATCCGTAGTTTGTTGCCACCAAGAAATATATCTCAAAAAAGCATATGTAACTTTTTGATGAAAGGGTGGGAAAAAAGTATTCCAAGCAAAGGTAACTGGGAAACAAGCAATTGTTGCTGTTCTAAAGATATGACATCTACTTTAAATAAAAATTATAAAAGATATAGATGGTCACTTCATATGGTTAAGGAAACAGTCCAAGGGAATGTTACAACTCTAAACATGTATGCACCAAAGTTCTGGTGCACCCAATTAAAAAAATTATACTAATCTATATAAAATCACAGATTAACCACAACACAATAATAGTAGGTAACTTTAATATCCAGCCTCAAAAATAGACAAGTCAACCTAACAAAAAATAAACAGATATCTAAGTTAAGTCACATCATGAGTCTTCTTATGCATCTTCTCAGCACCCCATGAAGCATTCTATAATAGATCATAAAACAGGACACGAGCAATAGTTAACAAATATAAAACACTGAAATAATTTCTTGTACTTTATCTGTCCTCGATGGAATAAAATTAGAAATTAAGACCAAGAGAAACTAAAGAACACAAACAAACTCATGGAGATTGAACAAAAGTCTACCAAATGACTGAGTTGTTGCAGAAATCAGTGAGTAGCAAATCCTAGAACTGAATGTAAATAAAAACACAATGTAGCAAAACTTTTAAGATAAAATAAAAGCAAAGGTTAGAGCTACAAGTGTTTACATTTAAAAGAAATCTCTTGCTGAATGTGGGACTGAATGTGGGACTTAGGTGGCAGAAGCAAGTGGATCTCTGTGAATTCAAGGCCAATCTGTTCTACATATCAAGTCTCAGGCCAGCCAGGGTTGCGTAGTAAGACTCTAGAGAGAGCAGGGTGAGAGACAGTGGTGGGGTTTTGTGACTAAGTGCTTCACAGTACACCTCAGAACCTTGAAAATGCAAGGATAAAATAAACCTCAAACCATTAGATGGAAAAATAATAATATGATTTTGGCAGAAATTAATGAAATGGGGATGGAAAACAATAAAAAGGATCAGTGAAATGAAGGGGTACAAATCACAAAAGAAGGTAAAGGATCCTTATTTGTAAACATTATGACTCTATACATAAGAGAGCCTGAGGATTCCACCAGAAAACCGTTAAATCTGATGGACACTTTTAAAGAATACAAAATTAAAAAGTATCTGCTGCCGGACCTGGTGGTGCACACCTTTAATCTCAGCACTTGGAGGCAGATCCAGGCAGTGAATTTGAAGCCAACTGGTCTACTTAGTGAGTTTTAGACCAGCCATGACTATATTGTAAGACTGTGTGTGTGTGTGTGTTTTAAATAGCCTTCTTATGTACCAGTAAGAAACATGGCCAAGAAAGAAATCAGGAGAACAATCTCATTCGTAATTGCCTTCAAAAATACTTTTATAATGAAAACTTTAAAACACTTAAGATAGGAATTGAGAAGTGACTAGAAAATGGAAAGATCTCTCATGTTCATGAATTGAAATAAATAATATTGTGAATTTGGCTATGCTACCAAAAGCAATCCACAAATTCAGTGTAATATTCATCAAAGTTCCAATACCATTCTTTACAGAAACAGAAAAAAAAACTTAAAATTCATATGGAAGTAGAAATTATCTCAGATAGCCAAACAATCCTGAGCAAACAGTTATATTGAAGGTACCACTATATCTGATTTCATTTATACTACAGAGCCAAAATAACAAAAACAGCATGGTTGGAGCAACTGACATGTAGAACAATACAATAAAGAAGCCCCAGATATAAATCTGTGAAGCTACCATGAGATGCTTTTGACAAGACACCAAAAGTACACATTAGAGAAAAAAGCCTCTCTAACAAATGGTGCTTTGAAAACTGATAGCCACATGTAGAATTAAGCTACAGCCCTATGCCTTGCCCTGTCCAAAAATCAAATCCAAATGAATCAAGACATAAGATCAGATACGAAACTCTAAATCCGTTGGAGGGAAAGTGGATAAAATATTTCAAGATATAGACAAGCAAGAACTTTCTGAATAGGACTTTATAATATCCGTGTGTGTGTGTGTGTGTGTGTGTGTGTGTGTGTGTGTGTGTGTGTAAAGGGCCCATAAATATATGCCAGGATGTTAAACATTATTGGTCCCCAGAGAAATGCTCATTGAAACCATAGCGAGGTACTTCACAATAGCTTGGATTAGCATATTTTTTAAAAAATTTAACTCTTGCCAGGCTGTGGTGGTACACACCTTAAATCCCAGCACTCGGGAGGCAGAGGCAGGCGGAGCTCTGTGAGTTTGAGGCCAGCCTGGTCTACAGAGTGAATTTTAGGACAGCCAGAGTTACATCAGAGAAACCCTGTCTCAAAAAAACAAACTGATAAAATAAATAAATAAAAATTAAAAATGAACTCCTTTATGAGAAAAAAAAAAACAAACTAAGAAATTATTCCAAACAAAGAACTCTTACATGTTCTGGGTCTTAAGGGGCCTGAATGACTTAAGCATCATTTAGTTGTAAGAATATTGTAAGGAATTAAAGAATTGTAGTTGACGAACAAACTAGGACATGACCAGCCTTGACCACGTAAGCTATGTTATCACCATTAACCAAAAATACGAGAAGAGGGGCCATGGAAGTAAAGTGAGATGGAACCTTCATAAAGGAATCGATGAAATTTAATCACATGTATTTGTAGATGAAGTGATGGAAGCAAAGGAGGGTAGGAGGAAGGGAGGGAGAGATAGGAGCAAGGGAGGGAGGGAGGGAGAGAAAAAGGGGGAGGGAGGGAGGGAGCAAAGGAGAGAGGGAGGGAGAGAAGAAGGGAACAAGGGAGGGAGGGAGGGGAAGGACAGGAAATGCAGTTGGTGAAAGGAAGTAGATGAGGCAAGAGTTGCTAAATAAGAGTTGATAATCATTGAAACTAGAAAGTGGTACCTGATGGCTTTTTATATTATCTTTATCTTTGAATATTTAAATTTTATTTTTACAATAATAATACAATAATGAAAACCACAGTAATGAATATTGGATTACATGACTTTTTAATGACTTTAACTCCTTACAGGTTTTAATTTTTTTGAATTAAGAAATGCCTTTGGGGACTAAAGAGGTGGCTCTGTTTGTAAAGTGATCGCCTTACAAGTATAATGATGTGACTTTAATCCCCCACATTAAAAAGCTGAGTGTGGTAGCCGGCATTTGTAATCTTAGCGATGTCCAGATGGGAGGCAGAAGACAGGCAGAGACCCTGGAGCTCACTGGCCAGCTAGCTTAGACTACTTGGTGAAGTTCCAGACCAAGGGAGACCCTGTCTCAAGTGCAGTATAGAAGACACATGAAAACCCATACCCAGGTCCTGTGACTCCACATGCTGTGCTCACAAGGATGTGCATGCATGGGAGGGTGCACACACACACACACACATACACACGTGTGCGCGCACATACACATTCACTTTGTGGAAATAGTATCCTTATAATAAATAATGAGTATCTGAAATTCAAGATACCCTTCTACTTCAAAGTCTCCTGCTACAATTAAGAAAAATTAAACATCTTTTGTTAGAGACAGTATCTTACCATGGATCCCAGGCTGACCTCAAATTTGCAACCCTTTTGTCTTAGTTTTCTGAACACTGGGATTACAGGATTCCCCACAACACATAATTAAATTTAATATCATTGTTTAAAATCTGTATTTGCCATATGATCTCATTCTTATAAAGTACTTTCTCATCAATTTGTCATTACTTCTCTAATATGTTAGTGTACCTGGAGAAAGGGCAGGAGGAACCATCATCAAAAAGTTCATTTCTACATGTGTAATTACTGTGTGACACTATTCCTGGTAAGACATGAACAGGCATCTACTTGTTCCATATGGGCAGCCAATGATAGACCAAAGTGTTAGGTAGGTTTGCTTTGATATGTTAAATAGGTATCTCATCCAGCAGTTTGTGAGACTGAACCTTAACAGTAAGGGTAGCATCAAAGCCCAAATTGGTGAAGCAATGAGTTTCATTGTGGTTGCATACAGGAATATGGGTGAGGGGTTACTTACAAGAGCAGAAATGCGTCAAAGACCACTGCTTCACAACGCCCACCACAGCATGCGTGGCAGCTCACAAAAGCTGGAAATCTGTAGCTCATTGCACAACTGCAGGCAGCTCCATAGGTTGGAGAGTGTCCTTTCCAGGAAGCTCATTTGCTCTAAGAGTGTCTCTCAGCAGTCCTTACTGCTCATATATGCTTGAGAAGGGAGGAACGTAGGTACCAGATTGCTGGCTTCAGGGACTTCCTGAAGCCTTTGAGTTATTTACTTCCTGAACTGAAGGAGCTTTCATGCAGGATGAAACATTTCACTTTCTTGGACCATCCTGTCTCTTAATGACCTTTCCTGTAAGAAGGAGGTTTTATCTAGGAGGAAATTGCTACACACCAAGGATTTAGAATAATTTGTTACTTTTCTTTTGTTACTTTAAAAAAAACTGTTGCTTTTATTATTAAGAATAGTTTGGCTTGAGGGGCTAAGGAGATGGCTTAAAGGTCAAGAAGGTACCTGCCACCCAAGCATGAGGACCTGAGTTTGAATCCCCAGAATCCACATAAAATGCCAAGACAATGGTACCTGCCCGTAACCCCAGTGCTGATGGGGACACAAAGACAGATCCCTGAAACTCATTGGCCAGCCAGTCAGAATCAGTGAGTTTCAGGTTCCGTGAGAGATCCTGTCTCAAAGAAATAAAGGTGGAGAGCTATCAAGGGAGACACATGGCATCACTTCTGACACCTCCCCTCCAGCCCCACACACACTCATATGTAAATACATACCTGCTGATTCACTTGCACATACCCTCACTAACAAGTGCATATGCTACACATACACATACAGAAAGAGAGGGGAGGGAAAAGAGAGAAGAATGATTAAACAGAGTGAATAATCCCAGCACAAGGAAGGTAAGAGGCTCACAAGTATACAGCCAGGGAGCTGTCCAGATGGCTGCCGAGGCTGACAACCTGAGTTTGACCCCAGGGACCCACATGGTGGGAAGAGAGAACTAACTTACATAAATTGTCCTCCAACCTCCACACACATGCCCCACCCCACACAAATGCTTGATACTTAAAAAAAAAAAAAGCTGTAAGCTAGGTTTGTCTATATAGTGGGTTCAACTTCAACACAATTGAAGATGCTACAGAGCAGGTCCCTGTCTCAGAGGATAAAGACAAGAATTCACATAATATTCACTTATCGTTTTATATGGATAATAATGACACTGATCTTTTAAAATTATTTTTTCAGTTTGTAGCTACCAGTGACAAGTATCAGCACGGTTTCGCCAGGACTGATAGCTATTCGCTTAGATGCCTAGAGCTGGAGCAGTCACATTCCTCAAATACGAAACTTAACCTTGGTAAGCTAATGCCATGTTCTGTTTCTTTGGGTACAGGAAGCATCTATGATTTTTACTTCGTCAAACAAGCTGGTGGACACTGGAATGCATGGACAGACTATATTACCAAAGAGGAGGAGACTATCCCTGCAAGTGCAAAGGTAAAGGAAATGCTGTGGTTTCCACAGTCTCCGGGTGCCCTTCCAGGTGGAAGATCCAGCAGCTCCCTATGAGCATTTCCAGGAAATGCTTTGAGAAGATCAAACCTTCAGAAGCATAGAGTATAATATCAGAGAGACCTAGATCCCTTATGCAGGCTTCAAGCTCTCTGCATCAGTTTACTCAACCGTAAGTTAGAAGAAAAAAATAAAGAATGATCACCAAGATTGTGGCACACAGTAGGAGCTAGATAGGTGTTTGTTACTATTCTGATTATGTCATCATCCATAGTATCATAACTACTTCTTGGTCATCTAAGCGCCCCCCCCAATAAAAACCACTTTATATCCTCAGAGAAAATTTCCTCCAGCAGAACCCTTAGAAAAACAGGTTCTAGTCAATGGATTTTCTTGGTGGTGGCTAATTCACATATATTTCAGCCTTACAGAGAATATGCAAAATGAGCACTCTTGTGTCTTTGCTAGTATAACCTGGTGGACATTATTTACTCTCCTGAGGTGACTGTGCACATCTTCTGCGTGGAGCCATAGTTGGCACATGGACATGTGAGGATATTTGTCAATCGGGCACCAGGCAGGACCATAGCTGCACTCTTGAGGATGGATGTTTTAGGCAGGAGTGACTCTGTGCTGCCCTCAGGACACATACCCTTGGAATCTGGTACTGTAAAGAAACCCCAGCACTGAGATCCTCAACTTTTTAACTGTCCTTATACAGCTCTGTTGCCTGAATTCCAGGGATTTGAAATCTTATTAAATTCATATGAACAAGAGCCCAGTGTAGAAGCATTTTCAACTCCAATGGGTATTTTCCCCTTGTCAAACAATTGTTTGAGTAGCTGAAAATAACACTGAGTGAAATCCAGCTGGCTTCAGGTTCTTGATCTCGGCTGTAAAATGGACGTCTTGAACCTGGTTTGTATTCAGCATCAGTTATCAGGCCAGGTGGCTTCCTGCAGAATCCTGGCCTGCTTGTAGCCTATTTTATCATCTGCCTCAAAGGGTTACCAGGAAGACTTCAGGATGATACAGGCATGACATCCTTGACTGCATCCTGTTACTAAACATGATCATTCTCTTCTCTGCTTCAGTGACCATCCCATCTGCTTCTTTTCATTTAGCCAAATTATTTCTCAGAAGAAGCCAAGCTTTTTTTGCAAAGGCTTCCAAACTGCATAGATTCAGTGGCACCCAAGTCAAGGTCAAGTTTAGATTTTGGAAGCAACATTTACAAACCACAGTGTGAATGGTGCTCCTCAGTGCCATACAACACAGCAAAGTTCGTGATTCCTTTTCAAACTAGGCATGATACAAGGAGACCTCTACACATAGTATACATCTTCCCATCCCTGCCCTGTCTCACCAAGGGATAGGTTGTGGCCAAATGATCAATAATAGGGTTCAGGCTCAGAGAATTCAAACTTAGGTAAGATATTTTACCCAAAGTAATAAGAATTCCAGATGCCAGGAGTGAGGTCTCCAAATCCATGTAGGGTCTGAGGCCCAGGAAAAATACGTTCAATGGCCATATTGAAGAAGGGATTAGGTAAGTGTGGGTCTCGGAACCCAGAATCTCAATGTTAGAGAAACTGAATCAGGAACAACAAAAGGTCCGGGCTCACATTGCTTTGGCTTTGTGTCACTGTGACAGAATGAATTAACTTGAAAGAAGAAATGCTTACTTTGGTACGTGATTTTGTATTATGCTCATTTGGCCCTGTCATTGGGGGCTGGGGTTGAGGTATAACATTCATGCAGAAGGGCTCAGCAGAGGAAACCTACTCAACTCATGGCGCATAGGAAACAGAGAGAAAAGAAGAAGACAGGGACAAGATATAGCCCTGAAAAATGTGCTCTGAAGACCCCCTCCCCCTCTTCAGTGGGTCTTATTTCTTAAGTATCTACCAACTTCCAATAAACCAATGAGTCATGAACCCATCAAGGGATTAATCTATTGATGGGGTCAGAGCCCTCAGGAACCAATTACATCACAAAAAACCATCTCTGAACATTTCTACAATGGAGATCAAACCTTGAACATGTAAGTCTTTTGAAGATATTCCAGGCCTAAACCACAACACACTTAAACCTTCTGAGTCAGAATGGGTGGCATATAGAGGGTGGATCTTACCTGAAGGCAGACTAATGGGTTGAAAGCAAGTTTCAGATATAGCAGTTAGGTGCTGATCCTTATTATTATTGGTTTTTATGCCAGTTTCATATTCAGAATGTAAACTTTGGAATCACACAAGCTCAAGTTCAAATCCCTGCCTTTACCCTTACTTCCTGTGCCTCATGGGAAAATTGAAGAAGACTTCTGTGCCTCTGATTCTCCATCTATAAAACAGGGACAATAACCCTCCCTATGTGCTCGGTCTCATCTGATCTCTGACAACTGTATGTTAAGTGCCATCATTGCCCCCATTTCCAAATTGAAACTGAGGATTCTGGAAAGGTTAAATGTTTGTTCTAGGTTGTAAATACAGTAAAGAATGGAGCTAGTTCAAACCCAGATCCCTTGAATCCCAAGACCCAGTCTTCCGGGTCCAGGGTCAAGATTCTCCCATATCTTTGTGAAACAGGTATCAGATCTCATCATCCCCACCATGGAGACGGCCCGGCAGTCCTACTTCCTAAAAGTCTACCTGGACCACGAGATCCCGATACTGTTTGTGGGTCCCACGGGCACTGGCAAATCAGCCATCACCAACAACTTTCTTCTCCATCTTCCAAAAAATATCTACTTGCCCAACTTCATCAATTTCTCTGCCAGAACGTCAGCCAACCAGACCCAGGATATCATCATGTCCAAGCTGGATCGTCGGCGGAAAGGCCTTTTTGGGCCTCCCATGGGGAAGAAGGCAGTGGTGTTTGTAGGTAAGCTGTTAGCACGGTTCTGGGTACACCAAGTTCTTGTATCCAGGCTGCACCAAGCCAGAGCTTCCCTGCTCTCTCCAGTGGACGGTTAGCATTCCTTCCATCACCCCTTGTCTTTTCCATCTCCTTCTGTCTTCCCTCCCTCCTTCGTTCTTTCCTTTTATCCCTTCCTTCCTTACCATCCCTCCTTCCCTTTCTGCTTTGTCTTTTCCTTCTTTGTAGTGAACAGTATTTCTAAGAGATTGTGGTGGTGGTGGCAGCTAAAATCTAACACTGCCACAAGTAACATTTGTGTCCATTTGCATCAGGTAAGAGCATTACCACTAAGTGACATCAGATAAGTGTGTTGTCTCTAAGTGAAGGAACCCAATAGTTGCTAAATAAATGTTCGTGAAATAAGAACATTCAAATTTGGGCCTCAGGCCCGCATGAGATTAATCATCATCATAATTGTACCAGGCTGGCTGCTGACTCAGGAGGTACTCATAATGTCCCCAACTGTCTTTGGTCACCTTCTGTCCTGTATTTTAAACTCATGTATTAATAATACACATTTCATGGTTATATTTATATCCTTACAGATGCATATCATCTCCTGTAAGGCAGGAATCTTATCTGTCTTGTTTCTATCTTCCTTTTTCCCCCTCCATCCAGGTCTTCCACCCTATTTTTATGATAGACCCAAACCAAGTTTAAGCCTTGCAGCTAGACCATGCTGGGCCTCCATATCACTTTTTAACTCTAGATATAGTTTGACTTAGACTCCCTGATCTGAGGGTCAGTTCCTTACCTCTAACACACAGATAATACTATGTCCTTTAATGCAATATTTGTTCCTAAAATGTTGACTGACACAAATTGATCATTCTATTGATATTTGTTGAAGAAAAATGAAGATAGCATTCACTGGATTCAGTGTCTTCTGTGTGCCAAGACTAAGCATTGTGCTCCAGGGAAAAATGTTCTTGCACTTAAGAGAACCTGTAACCCACTCCTGCCATTTTAAGTTTGCTCATGAAAGGCCTTAGTTCAAAGCCTTGCTCCCACCAGAGTTCATATATTACATGTTGATTTAATGCTCAGTCGAGAGGAAGAGTTCTTACTCAGTAGTACAGCATTTGCTTAGCATGTAGAGAGGCTCTGAGTCCAATCCCCATCACCACTGAAAATGAGATTTATATGTTAGCTGGCACACAGCATGTCTATAGTGTTTGAGATACACCTGGGCAATACAATGAGGCTCCATCTCAAGACAGAAAACATGACAAACAAAAGGAAACTTTTGGCAAGCCCATCACTATCATATGCTTAGCAATTAACAAAATGTCTATGGTACAGTAGAGACGATGTATTTTGGCTAAAAAGAATGGGAAAAAGTTAAATGCTCATTTGTTGATGTCATACTGTGTGTCCTATAGCCATAACGGGATGAGGCATCAATAAGATATTAAAGTCTAAACCCAAGAAAACCCTTCCCCATCTGGTCAGGATGTCCACCAACTGAGGCTGGAATGGGAGTAGGTACACTGAAAACAGACTTTCTCGGGGAGGGAAGTCACTGGCGACCCCTGTAAGACCAGAGGATCCCATGGACTCATAGTGTTGTGTGGCTGTGGCTTCCTTCTACAGATGACCTCAACATGCCGGCCAAAGAGATATATGGAGCCCAGCCCCCCATCGAACTGCTGAGACAGTGGATTGACCATGGCTACTGGTTTGACAAGAAAGACACGAATAGGCTGGACATTGTGGATGTTCTGCTTGTGACTGCCATGGGCCCCCCTGGTGGAGGAAGGAATGACATCACTGGTAGGCCTAGGAAGAGGGTTTACTCCTCTCTCCACTCCCCTGCAGAGCTGACATCAGGGATGAACTGGTTCCCGGCCTTAAGTCAGGAGAGACTGTGCAGCATGCCTTTGTGCACAGCTGGGAAGGTCTGGGTTAGCTCCAGACTTCGTGCTGGAAATCGTATGCAGTGAGATAGAAAGACGACAAGAGGTTATGAGGAGTCCTTGTCTATTTACCAGAAAAGGGGTGCCATATGAAGAGGGGAGCTACAAAGTTGTATTTGCCTTGGATCTGGACACAGCAAAGTCTAAGGAACCTTGAGTCCATAGGAAGATATATATTTATATGTTTAGCTTGTTCAAACAGGAATATGTTTCCAGAACACATATCAATGGGCAGTTTACAAGTTCAATCACAAATAGGATTCTTTGTCATAAAACATGTATTGGACAATTGCCAGAAATGTGTCTGCAGTCACTTGAGATCAAGGGCAGCACTGGCTCCAGTGGGAACACCCATGCTCCATGGGAGCTCTGGGGGGAGGTACCAGGTGGAGGGAGCTAAGTAGATTTGTGGGGAGTGAGGAGCCAGTGTTCTGCTCTGGACTGGGCCCCTCAGGAAGTTAGGGTGATCTGATGAGTCAGTGTCTTAATTTTTACCCAGAAGTCTGGAACGATGAAGCGGATCCAGTGTTGTCATCGGAAGCTGAGTCATTCACATTAGCTGTGAGGGGTAATGCTGGGTCAGTTTCACGGCTGGCAGAGCAATCTTGTTTCTACTGTAAATCTGTCACAGTCAGGGAATGATTACATTTGATGCTGATGTATTTTTAAAGATTTATTTTCATCATATCACATTCATTTTATCACATGAGTGTTTTGCTTGTCTGTGTGTACATGTGTGCACTGCATGTGTGTCTAGTGCCCGTGAGGCTAGAAGAGAGATCAGTTCCCCTAGAACTGAAGCAGTGGACAGTTGTCAGCATCCATCTGGGTTCTGAGAACCAAAACTGAGTCCTCCCCACAAGCAGCAAATACTCTTTAACCACTGAGCCATCTTGAGCCTCTAATGCTGATTTTTAGTGCAATTGCATTCACTAGGGAACCAATAGCCTAGCTTATAATTGCAAGTTATCAGGATTCAGAAGGAGAAACTGAAGCTCAAGACAGTGTATTGTGTAAGGGCACAGTGATTGAGAATATGGCAACAAACAGCCTGTGTTTGGCTAACACAGAGTAAGCATAAAGTTACTTTAAGCACTATTTTTTTCATCAAAATACTGAGTAATATTCTCAAATTCACATACTTACTGTGTCCCCAGATCAGCAAGACAGAAAATATTAGTTTACCTCCACATGGACGCATATACATATGTACATGTACCAGCATGCGCATGTGTACACACATGTATATACAAGTATATACATACACACACACACACACACACACACACACACACACACACACACACACAGGTTTAGAAAGAGATCAAAGAAGACACCCAAGATTAACCTCTGGTTTACATACAAATACATACATATACATACCTACATGTGAACACATGAGTACCAAAAACAAACACAACATACACAGTGCATACCAGACATACACACACACACACACACACACACACACACACACACACACATGCATGAATACAGTTTTATCATACATACACAGACATAGACACACACACATTTAGACACATGCATACCAAGCACACACAGACACACAAAAATCAATCTACTCTTAATTTTTAACAAGAAAAACATACATATATGCATTCTAAATTATTTTTAATTCTTATATGCATGGGCGTTTTGCCTATATACATGCTGTGTGCCATGTGCATACAATGCCCACGGAGTCCAGAAGAAGGCATTAGATGCCCTGAGTCTGGAGTTACAGATAGTTGTGAGCCCCTTTGTGGGTGCTATGAATCAAACCTAGGTCCTCTGGAAGAACAACCAGTGCTTTTAACCACTGAGTCATCCCTCAAGCCCCTATATGTGCATGTTTATATATATATATGCCCACATACATATAATTACAATGCATATGTGTAAGTAATACATATAAACTATATATTTTCCATAAATGTGTTGTAAAAAAATGGAAATATGAAAATATGAAAAACCAAAGAAGGAATTTTGGGGAAATGGCAGCAATAATGGTACTCCAAGTTTGGCTTCTTCCCAAATCCATATATAAATGCAGACAACTAGAGGACAAAATTTTCAAAGCTTATAAACTTATTAAACAATGGTTACAATGAGCCTAGTTTACAGGGCACCAATTCCCACAATGCTAGTGATTAGGAACAAACTCCAGACAGCTAGAGGACCTGGAAGTTGTTTGCGTGTGTGCAGGAAAAAGCAGAAGAAACCGATGGAACTCCACAGACGTGAGAAGGGTAGCTTGGTAAATGGTGGTTAACACAGGGGAGTCAGTGAAGGAGATGCTTTCTACAAACCAACTTTTTAATTACTTGACTATTCTACAGTAACCATGTATTTCCTGTAGTTTTTAAAAATAATGTTGTGGGGCCCAAGAGATGGTTCAGCAGTGAAGAGCACATAATGCTCTTGCCGAGGGCCTGGGCTCAATCCCCAGTACCCTCACGGGCAGTTCACAATTGCCTGTAACTGCAGCTCTAAGGGGAGCCAATACTCTCTTCTGAAGTCCTCAGGAACCTGCATCCATACATGCACATACACACATATAAGCATATAATTAAAAAACGAGAGACTGGAGCCGTTAAGAGCACTGGCTGCTCTTACAGAGGATCTGACTTTTAATTCTCAGCACATCATGACTTTTCACAACGATCTGTAACTCTAGTTCCTAGGTATTCTGTGCCCTCTGTCTCTGGGGCACCAAGTAACACACACGATGCACAGACTTCCATGTAGACAAAAACACCTGTGTACATAAAAGAAATAAAACAAAATTTAAAGTAAGTAAAATCTTAAAAATAAAAGCAAATCTTGTGTGCCGGGGGAGGCACTGCTAGCAACACTTATGCAAATCATGGAGACAGTCTGTATCTGCACCAAGCAAACAATATCCCCAGTCACTGGTGGCTGCAGAGCCCATTTCATGTAGCCAGTGAAACTGAAAAAGCCCATTCTTGCTGCTATAGTTAATATTAAGTATTAATAACTGCATGTTGCCAGAGGCTGACATACTGGACCAAAGGACTGTAGAACATGAGGGCAAAGGGAAGCTGACTCTTCTCTCTTCTTGGGTCATTAGGTCTGGGAAGTGTGTGTTCCAATTCAAGTGTTTCTGTGTTCCAGGACGATTCACTCGCCATCTGAATCTCCTTTCCATCAATGCCTTTGAAGATGAAATCCTAACCAAGATTTTCAGTTCTATCGCTGATTGGCACTTTGGGAAAGGGTTTGATGTCATTTTCTTAAGGTAAGAAGTTTCTGTGGCTTCCTGGTTATTGACCTTGGGGTCCTCACTTCTACTTGGCTCTGTGACTGGTCTGCCTCCTTCTTCCTCCCAAGGTATGGGAAGATGATGGTCCAGGCTACTCAGACGATTTACAGAGCTGCAGTGGAGAACTTCTTGCCAACTCCCTCCAAGTCACATTATGTCTTTAACCTTCGAGACTTCTCACGGGTGATCCAGGGAGTACTGCTGTGTCCCCACACCCACCTGCAGGTCAGCCACTACTGTTCCTGTCTTGAAAACCTGACAGTATTCCTGGTGTTTACTGATAGCAGTGATCCATAGGCTTTTACTGACCACAAACTCTATTCTCCCCAGTGTGCCTGGCGTAGTACTTTATATGCATTGTCTTATATGCTTACACCTCACCTCAACCCCAAGATTTAGAGACTTTTTGAGAGCCATCATCACAGACACCATCTTTCAAACATTCAAATTACTAATTCTGGCCTTTAGGATTTGGAAAAATTTATCCGGCTCTGGATCCACGAGGTTTATCGGGTCTTTTATGACCGTCTGATTGACAATGAGGACAGACAGACTTTCTTCAACCTGGTAAAGGAAACCACCTCCAATTGCTTCAAGCAGACCATGGAGAAGGTAAGCCTTACTCTAGAATCATTTGGCCTCAGAAATGAGACCTCATTAATCTCAGGCTCTAGAGTCCATTCCCAGTAAAGACTCGGCACTCTTCTGCTTGAATCATGGGGAATGGCACGTACATCAATCGGTCATTTGATTTGTTCATATTTTACTTAGTCCAATTTTGCTTCACTTCTGTCAGAACATATAAGTTTCAGTACACTCAAAATGGTGTATTAATATGTGATATTTATTTTAAATTAATTTAAGGAGCTGGAGAAATGGTTCAGTGATTAACAACAAGTATTGCTCTTGCAAAGGACCCAGGTTTGGTTCCCAGCACCCATATCAAGCAGCTCACCACTGCCTCTAACAAAAGCTCCAGAGGATTCCAATGCCCACCCCTTCCACAAACACTTGCACATATGTGCACATACCAACACATGGACACACAGGAAGACACATAACTAAAAATAAAACATAAATTTTAAAAACAAAACTAATTTTCTGGGCATGATGGCATATGCCTTTAATCCCAGCACTTCTGGAGGCAGAGGCAAGATGATCTCTAAGTTCAAGGCCAGCCTGGTCTATAGAGCGAGTTCCAGGACACCCAGGGCTACACAGAGAAGTACTATCTCAACATGCCCCCCCCCCCACAAAACAAAAACCAACCCTAATTTAATTCATTTGGATTTGTGGAGGAAAACATAAATTTTTATAATTTGACCAAGGCCTGGTAAAAGTTAGGTAAAAGACTGTCATTGTCAAGTAGCTCTGAACATTTTCTTTTTCCTATTTTGAGGATGATTTTAAACTGTATTATACATTTGCATCTTAATTTGCTTCGTTTATCAAGCAGCTGTTATTTCTTCAGGGGAAATATAGGAGAGTCTCATGCCGTATCTGGAGGCCAAAGACAGAAGAATTGACATGTCCTCATATCAGGAGGAGGAAACATCTAGATCATCATAAACAGGCAGAACAGAGAGCAGGGACACACATCTCTGTTTTGGTACAGGACCAACCACAGGATAATGACATCATCCTTCCATAGCCTCCTGAGGGACCTTTCAGGCTAACCACCAATATTTAGCAATTTAGGGAATGATAAATAGATTGGTCCTCCTTTCTTCTTTATCTTGCTCCTTCTTCTTTTGTTGTTGCTGGCTTGTTTTTTGTTTGTTTGTTTGTTTGTTTGTTTTTTAAAACAGAGTCTCGCCAGCCTGGACCCTCCTGACTCTGCCTCCCCGGGGTGTGTCACTATACTTGGCTCACATTTCTTTCTTTCTTTCTTTCTTTCTTTCTTTCTTTCTTTCTTTCTTTCTTTCTTTCTTTCTTTCTTTCTTTCTTTTTCTTCTTTCTTTCTTCCTTCCCTTCCTTCCTTCCTTTTCCTTCCTTCCTTCCTTCCTTCCTTCCTTCCATTCTTTCTTTCCTTCAACAAGTTACTTGCACTTTTCAAGTGTCCAGTGATTTTAAAGACGATATGGAACGCTTCACAAACTTCCATGCTGTCCTTGTGCAGGGGCCATGCGGATCTTCTCTGTGTTGTCACAGCTTTAGTATATATGCTGCAGAAGGAAGCACTCTTTTGTTATTGTTTTGTTTTGTTCCATTTTGCTGTTTGAGATAGAGTACCGCTGCGTAGCACTGGCTGGCCTGGAGTTCACTTTGTAGATCAGGCTGGCCCTGAGTTCACAGAAATCTGCTTTTTTTTAGTTTTTAATTATTATGTGTATATGAGGCCAAGCTTGGTGGCATACTTCTTTAATTCCAAGAGGATCTCTTTGAGTTCAAGGACAGCCTAATTCACGTAGTTAGTTCCAGGCCAGCCAGGGCTACCCATCAAGACCCTGCTTAAAAAGAAACAAACAAACAAGCAAAAATGGTAGTTAAGATTGGGGAGATTGTGTAGTGGTTCAAATCACTAACTAGTCTTCCAGAGTTTGGCTCCCAGCACCCACATCAGGCAACTCACAACTACCTGTACCTACAACTCCAAGGGACCAGACACACTCTTATGACCTCTGAAAGTACCCACAAGTATTTGGCATACACACACAAGTAAAAAAAACTAAAATATGCGTATATGTACATGTCTGAGGATGTATGTATGTGAGTGTGGTGCTCTCAGAGGCCAGAAGAGGGTGCTGACTCCCCTACAACTGATGTTACAGGCAGTTGTGAGCTGCCTAAGGTGAATGCTGGAAACTGAACTTGGGTCTTCTATAGAGCTGCACATGCTCTTAACCACACAGTCAGCTCTCTACCCCACTCACACCTTCTTTACTGTTCTTTTATCAAAACATCACATCCGCAATATCACGTTTAAGATTTTTCTACAGGTAAGCTATGGCATGCTCAGGAAGATGTGCTCACAAAAAACAGGCAGGTCTCCCTTTCCCTCCCTCCCTACTGCCCACAGCCAGCCCGGGTCACCAGCTAAGGACCCAGCTGACACTTTTATTTCCCACAGGTGCTAATCCACTTGTCACCCACTGGGAAGATCGTGGATGATAACATACGGAGCCTCTTCTTCGGGGATTATTTGAAACCAGAAAGTGACCAGAAAATCTATGATGAGATCATTGACCTGAAACAGCTCACAGGGGTTATGGAGTACTATCTGGAAGAGTTTAACAACATCAGCAAGGCCCCCATGTCTTTGGTCATGTTCAAGTTTGCCATCGAGCACATCTCCAGGATCTGCAGAGTTCTGAAGCAGAACAAAGGTCACCTGCTCCTGGTGGGCATTGGGGGCAGTGGGCGTCAGAGTGCCACCAAACTGTCCACATTCATGAACTCGTATGAGCTGTACCAGATAGAAATCACAAAGAATTACACAAACAATGACTGGAGAGAGGACCTGAAAAAGATCATGCTGCAGTCTGGAGTAGCCACCAGGAGCACTGTGTTCCTCTTCGCTGATAACCAGATCAAGGATGAGTCATTTGTTGAAGACATCAACATGCTCCTGAACACGAGTGATGTGCCCAATATCTTCCCACCCGACGAGAAGGCTGAACTTGTGGAAAAGATGCAGACAGCCGCCAGGACAGAAGGAGAGAAGATAGAAGTCACTCCCCTCTCTATGTACAACTTCTTCATTGAGAGAGTGAGAAAGAACCTTCACATCGTCCTTGGTGAGAAGCAGAGAAGTGTGTCTGTCTTTGGTCCTCTGGAGCCTTTAGGGTCTTCTCAGCATCCTGAACCCAGTCTCCTTTACTGACACCATGGCTGATCCCACGAAGGCACCATCCGACAGTCACCATCTAGACTTCCTTTGACATTTTTTCCTCAATCTTCTTCCCCCCCCAAAAAAAAGCTATGTTAAGCCTGTTCTGATCTCTTCAGTTCTCTAAATTCTTCGAAAAAGATCACAGCTTAACATATTACCTGGCAAAGAACACCAGTGTTCTCCATGAATGACATCGCCAAACTATCCATAAACCCAGGAGATGTGCTTAGCTGCTCTCTCCTATGCACCTTATCTCTGTCCCTTCTGTCTTCATGCTCGCAAGCCACTGTTGTCTCACTGAGATCTCACTTCTGCACTGTCCTTTCCTATCTTGTTCTAGTTGATTCTAGACTTTTATGATCCATTAATACAGAGTGGATTTTTTCTGTATTTCAGATATAATAATGTATGTGTGTACGTACATGTGCACACAAATTAAAATAATCACTTTCCATTAGGATAAGGATCAAAGTACAAAACTTTCTTGCCTGTGTCTTCTAAGGCCACTTATCAGACTACCTCCTGTATCCTCTACCCTCATCTCAAGCCAGACACCTCTCATGGCCCTCCAGCCACAGTGACCTCTCCACATTTCCACCTATGCATCATACTTCCTGAATCTAAATAAACTAACATACTGAGTCTATATAAAGTGAATTGGATTTGGGGTTCAAACCAAGAGTCTATGGCTGGATAGAGATAGGGTCAGAAAACAAGCCATGGTCAACATCTGTGGGTATCTAAATATGACTGCCTTATGTCAAAGTATAGATAGAACAGATGGGACAAAGGCTCCATTCCCACTAAAGGATCCAAAAGTACAATAGTGCATACAGGAGATTAGTTTTTTAAAAAAAAGAAAAGAGTACTTCTACCCTATACATTGCAACCCCATCATGAAAATATCCCATGATTCCTCTGTTTCCAAGGCTCTTATTGTGGTTATTCACAGCAACATCCCCACAGTACCAACAAGAGGCATGACTTGCCCCTTGGAAAGCTCTACCTGCCCTTTGCTTCTCCAAGCCTCAGTGGAAGGCAACTAACAAAGCCTGTGTTTTCATTAGCCATGAGTCCAATCGGGGATGCCTTCAGAACCCGCCTGAGGATGTTCCCTTCGCTTATCAACTGCTGCACAATTGACTGGTTCCAGTCCTGGCCAACAGATGCCTTAGAGTTGGTGGCCAACAAATTCCTGGAGGATGTGGAGCTTGATGACAAAATCCGGACAGAGTAAGTTTTAGCTTCATTCTGATACCCAAGCATTCCAAGCTGAAATTCTGATGCCCAGGTATTCCAAGCTGAAATTCCAGCTGACTCTGTTCATGTTGTTTTGAAGATTCCTCAACGTAAGGGTAGAAACGATCTTGGTTTTTAAAATCAAACAGCATTTTTGTTAGCTATTTAATACAGCAAATTTGCTGAAAAAGAAAAGAAACAAGAGCCTGAAAGATAGCTTAGAGGGAAAAGGTCCCTGACAACCTGAATTCACGGTGAAAGGGGAGAACTGACTCATGCAAAATGTCCTCTGATTTCTACATGCATGTTGTGGTAAGTGCAGACACACATATGTACATACAGATACACAGAAAATAAATAAAATGTACTCTGTACTCTGGAAGCTTCTCCAAACTGCCAAGGATTGGAAGGCCCTGCACAAGCCCTGGAAATTAATAAAAAGGTCAGAGGTCATCCCAGTAGAATATTCACCTCCCTTACTCTTCTCTCTTTGGCTCTGTTCACTGTTGAATTCTAGCAGGCCAGTCAGTGTATGCACCCTCTGATGCCCTGGTGTCCATTACTAAAATGTTGCTAGAGCTCCTCTATCGGAAGTTGGGTCCCAATTAAATACGTCATTTCCTTGGCAGGGTAGTCTCCATGTGCAAATACTTTCATGAGAGTGTAAGGAAGCTGTCGCTTGATTATTACAACACGCTTCTCAGACACAACTATGTGACTCCCACCTCCTACCTTGAATTGATCCTAACCTTCAAAACACTCCTGAATAGCAAGAGACAAGAGGTGGACACAATGAGGAACCGCTACTTGGCAGGCTTACAGAAGCTGGAATTCGCATCTTCCCAAGTAAGCACCTCCATAGAGCAGGAACACAGGGCCAGGAGATACTGGGTGTGCTGGGACACAGAGTGTAGGAGGGCATCAAATAAAGACGGGATACGACCTGCACTTGTTCAGCTCACCTCACTTAATTCATTTTAATCCCATCTTCAGGCCATCCTGTCTTTATTTAAGATTTCACTTTCTTGTTCATTGTGGGGTTTTTAATTTTGACATTATTTGGGTTTCTCAAAATATCACAGAAAGCTGAGCATGGTGGCATGTACCTTTAATCCTAGTACCCTGAACACAGGGAGGTGGATCTCTGTGAGTTCAAGGGCAGCTTGGTCTACATAGTGAGTTCCAGACCTTCAGGGCTACCTTGTCTCAACAAAAATGCAGTAAAGTAGCATTTATCCTGACTGCACTCCCTTCCAGTTAGAACCTCCACTGTAGCATCTTTATGAGGCCTTGGGCATGAGAAGGCGGGGCTTTGTAAGGTTAGGCCTGAATTCAAACTACAAAGGTCTGACCTGGCACTGTGACCCTTTACATGGATTCTGTGGAATCTAACTCAGGTTATCAAGTTGTATAGCAAGTGCTTTTACCTGCTGAGCCATCTTGCTAACCCAGACAGTAACTCTGATGTGTCTTGACATGGTAGGAAGGACAGATCTCTCATGTCTTCCTCTTACTAAGGACATTTATCTCATCATGAGGTTCCCACTCTCATGATCTTATCTAATCGTAATGACCTCCAAAAGTCTCATTGCCAAATATCATTATCTCTGAATTAGGCTTCAACATATACATTTGAGGGAGACAAGCATTCAGTCTGCAGCACTAAAAAAAGTAGCTTGCAAGTTTTTTCTAGCTTCCCCTGGTGGAGCCCACCAGTAATCTCAGGACTCCTAGGGACTGGGACTGGAGAACTGAGCTCAAGAGCCTGACTATACTATTAGTTGAAGGATATATGATACACACTAGCACAAGCACATGCCTAGTACTTTCAGCCAACCTTCCTTTCTGCACTTGCCCTGTGACGCAGAACTATGTCTGCATCTATCTGTTTAAGCATTGACACCACTGAGCCTGGATCTCTCCTATCCCTTCCTCCTTGCTAGGTGGCTGTCATGCAGGTGGAACTGACAGCCCTCCAGCCCCAGCTCATCCTCACCTCTGAGGAGACAGAAAACATGATGGTGAAAATTGAAGCAGAGACCAGAGAAGCAGATGCCAAGAAGCTCCTGGTGCAGGCGGACGAAAAGGAAGCCAATGCCTCTGCCGCCGTCTCCCAAGCGATCAAGGTATGGCTGGTGGAGAGGCACGGAGGGAGCTAACTCTGCTGAATGTATGTGGTTCTACCCACCTTACAGATGAGACAAAGAAGGCTCAGAAGGTGGGTGAGTTTTCCAAATCCCAGGTCAGGAATTAATGAAGAAGGCCTCAGGGCCAAAGGTTCTCCATCCCACTCTGAGTCAAAATCAAGACTCAGCATGATCTGATCGCATCTGTTAACGTTCCCCTCATCCACTCTGCCCCGGCAACTGCGGTTTCTGGCTGTCCTTTTCCCCAGGGCCTTTGCACTGGCTGTTCTCTTTGTCTTTAGATACTCTCATGCTGTCCTCTTCACCTCTGTCACATTTTTGTTCCGTTGTGCCCAACGTATATGTAGGTATGGAGCAAACGCCTTTTGGATGGCAGAATATTGAACCTAGAGAATATTTGAAGGTGCTTCTGATAATGAAGATCGAGTCCTGAGAAAGGATCAGCACACATTCAGACAGCAGAAGATAGCCTCATTAGCAGCGATGTGATGTTACATAGGTCTCAGAGCACTCTCGTTATATGACTCCATTTGAGGATCACAGCCACCTTATGAATGACAGGTGGCAGTATCTGAGAGTCGAGAGCATTGGAGTCAGTGGTAAAATGGCCTTGAAGATCTGTGGAGGTCACTAACAGGATTAGATGCCAAGGCTTGGGGTACTTGGGCTAAGGCATTTGTCCCTGTGCCTTAAGGAATTAGGGAATCCCTTAGGGAATTCCTTCAGCCATTTTCAAACACAAGCTTGAGCAATAGGCAGCCTGTCTCTGGTGTCTGTCCTGAATAGGTTATGGGTCATTTTCTTGAAAAGAACAGGCCTTCCAACTGGTGTTTCTCCAGTGAATCCTGAGACCTGACCTCTGGCAGATGTTTTTCATAGAGTCTGATCCCTCTCCATTCTCAGAAGTCACAATGAACATCAAGTCCTGGATTGTGAAAGTTGGTTCGCTCAAGGTCCTGGTGGCTTAGACAGAAGCCATGGAAGCCACAAGAGATAGCCACTTCCAGGTTCCAGGAACCAGATTCTCGTGGGTGATTTGTCATTCTATGGTAAAATGATTATACTAGACACTTCTTCTCACCTTTAACAAATATTTATTAAACATCTGTGTGCTGGTAAATTTTAATCAGGAAAAATAGGAATGAACAAGATAAACAAAATCCTTTCCTTTTTGGAGATTATATTATCCAATGCTCTATCATATTACCTTGAATCCTTCCGACATCCCCACAGTACACACAGAAGCATTCCCAATTGACATATGAGGAAATCATGACACAAGACATTTCCAAAGTTACATGGCCACCAAGTGACATGATCAGCATTCAAACCATAACTCTTTGACTCCCAAACCCTGCCATTTGACCATGAGTCCAGAAGTTGCAAACTGCTAGGTTAGGGACCACATGTATCCTGGGATGCACAGAATATTTTATTGATTAATTTTGAGACAGGGTCTCCATGTGTATCCCAGACTGACCTTAAGCTCATGATACTCCTGCTTCTGCCTACTGAGTGCTAGAATTACAAATGTGTGTGTGTGTGTGTGTGTGTGTGTGTGTGTGTGTGTGTGTGTGTGTCACAAGCACACTCAGTAATGTTTTAAGTCATAAATAGTTAACATTTCAAATGCAAGTAATTTCAAGTAAAGATTCTGAAATTTTTGCTTTTCCTTAGAAAATAAGTTAGGGCTCTAGCAGCATCAGCTCTGTCTTCTTGGGTAATACCCATCCATAGGAGTAAGAAGATGCTGTCCTTTTCTGCTTCTGCTCACAAGCCCCATCTAGTTCAGTTCCTACCTTCATCTTAACTGCCTGGTCCCTGGATGTGTATGACTTTACAACTCTTTCATGATTCTGTACTGTAACCAGGCAACCAGAGCTCAGTGCTATCTCTGCCCACTTCTTAGCCTGAATCAACAACTTGAAGGTACTAAGGGGGGAAAAAAAAACACAAAACAACGTGTGAACTGGAGAGATTTCTCAGTGGTTAAAAGCACTAGCTGCTCTTGCACAGGACCTGGGTTAGGTCCCCAGAACCCACATGGTGGCCTACCACTATCTGTAACTCCAGTTCCAGGGGGGTCTGGTACCCTCTTCTGACCTCCACAGGAACCAGGCATGGATGTGGTGCACATACATACATGCAGGCAAAATACTCATCCAAATAAATAAGTCAATAAGTAACCATAAGGTAAATACTATGTAAAGTGTGCAGCCTATGCCAGAGGTCCATGTTAGCTGTTCTCTGAAACAGCTGTTCTTTGCCCTTTGCCCAGTGTGGTAATCTAGTTTCTTGCCAAGTATAAGAGCCACCTGGAAGGGAATTCCCTAGCCCGGATTCTGCTCTGGAATGCCAGGGGAAACAGCAAACCTGCTAGGTCAGGAGAGAGATGAGCAATGGCATGGGGTTCAAGAGGAGCTGACAGGGACTTCTCACCACGCCCTGGGCAATAAACTGCCACCTTGGGTTTCAGTGGGAAGGGCGAGGTCTGATACTGTGCCACCAGAGTCCGGTTCCTGCAAGTCCTGCAGGTGAGTCAGGTGGGAGAAACCGCCCAGGAAGGAGAAGACAGAAACCCAGGCTTGCTCCACAGTCTCCCTGGGGCTTTGCTGTGGACAGAATTCTCTTCCTGAAGTTCCCAGGGATATGTCCCTTCTCCACATGAGGACTGCTAAGTTTCTCCAGTCTTCTGTAACCTCTAAAAATGCCATGGTGTGGGAGAGTGTAGAGCACTAAACCTAACACACAGCAGAGGCCCCACGAAAACAAGAAGAATTGGTACAGGGAAGACCTGGAGACTTTAATGAGACACTCTAATCACAAGTACAGCAGTTTCTTGAACTGTCAGATTGTTGCCAGGCATGGTACAAGCCTGTCACCCAGCCTTTGGGAGGCAGAAGCAGGCTAGCCTGGACTGCTGCACATACCCGAAATCACTTCTTCCCCTCAGTGAGGATAATCTTCCAAAATTACTGCAACAAGGATTCCAATTTATCAAAATACACAGGCTCCACATCTGACAACCTTGATGTCCCCTGCATGGCTGACACTCAAGGGCCACTTTTAGTTAGAAGGTTTTAATCGCACAAACACGTCATAACAATACATATGAAATATTTTTTAAGAATTGCATTTAGATACCTTTTCAAGCCTCCGCTCTACTTTGGAATTTCCTCCTCATCCCTGTCCACATGTGTTGTATGACACACAGCATAATTATGATTTTCACGGTACTTTGTTTGAAGTTATCATTTAGACATTGCAGTGCGGAGGTGGGGTGGGTTGTGCGATGTATATATGTATATGTTTGTGTGTATATGTGGTATATATGCTTGTTTCTGTGGTATGTGCACATTTGTGTGTGTGTGTGTGTGTACTTGTTTTTGTGGGTGTGTGCACATCTGTGTATGGGTGTGTGTGGAGGCCAAAGGTTGACATCAGATGTCTTTCCTCCAGTTTTGGGGACAAGATCTCTCACTGAACCTGGGATTCCCTGATTTAGCTAGGCCAACTGGCAGTGAGCTTTACCCCGCTATGCCCAGCTTTGTGTGTGGATGTTGGGGCACGAACTTAGTTCCACCTGCTTTCACAGTAGGCAACTGAGCTGCTGTCCCAGCCCCTCATAGAGGCATATCAGTGACCATGGAGAGGAGGTATGTCACACATCAAGAGATCGATTTTCTGTTGGGCGTGTAAGTCTATTCTCTCCTGTTCTTTGATTTCAATGTTTCCATAATGTCAAGTGACATTTTTTCGATGAAGTCACTTATGAAGTTAAGAATGCAGGTGGCCAGACCCCACCTGGAGCGAATGAATCAGAATCTCTACGTGGGGATGCTCTCAGTGATACTTGGTGACTGATACACAACCACCATTGTGAATCTCCATTACAGATACTTCACAGTGAATGTGAGAGCCCCCTGACAAAACTGAGCTGTAAGCCAGGCTTTGTCCCTTAGGAAGAGGAGCAGAGGAGCCAGGCTCTGTGGGGGTGTGAGGTGTGGAGGGGCCACTAGCTGTAAATCAACTTTATTTTGTTTGCTTATCCACAATAAACTCATTTGTTACGAAGATTTCAACACATGATTCTTTAACTTAACCTGCCTGGAAATTGAGGCTCTCAGCCAGATTTAGTGTACCTTGTAATAAAAGTACTTAGGATACAGAGACAGGAGGTTCATGAGTTCAAGGCCAGCCTGGACTACACAGTACATTTAAAGACATTTCGGGAGACATAGAGAGACCATGCCACAAACAACTGAAACTCTCTTCTGAGTTCCACTTCAGTCATAGCTGTACTATCCCCCCTGGACTCCATGAACTAATAGAGAATTCACTAAATGAGCATTCAGGAGCCCAGCTCAGTGACTCTTTGGCTAACTCATTTTCATGTCTTGGGAATTGTTTTTCTTATTGGAATTTGAGTTGCTAACTAAACCTAAGGAGCTTCCCTAGTTCTGAAATACTATCATAGCAAGCTTTGTTTCTTAAAAAAAAAAAAAAAGTTGAGATATAATGTACATACTTTTAATGTTCTCTCGTTAAAGTTGTGCGATTCAGTATGCTTCTGTACATTCAGAGAGCCATGCAAACATTAACACTGTGTAATCCTAGAATGTTTTCATCACCTCCAAAAGAAACCTACTCCCTTTAGCAGTCATTCCTACTCTCCTCAATCCAGGTACTAACCAGCCTCTGGATTTGCCCATTCTCAACACTTCATAGAAATGGAGCCATGTAACAGATGGCCTTATGGCTAGCTTCTTTCACTTAGTATGATGTGTATATAGCCCACCCATGTTGTTGTAAGCATAGGTGCTTCATTTTATTTAATAGAGACGTGATGCTTCATTATATTGACTTTATGTTTAAATAAACAAATAGGGACTGGAGAGAGGACTCAACAGGCAATGGTACTTGCTGTCAAGCCTGACGACTGTATTCAATCTCTGGGATCCACACGGAGAAGTGATTCCTGCAAATTGTCCTCCAACATCCACATGAGCTCTGGGGTACACACACACACACACACACACACACACACACACACACACACAACTAAACAAATAAATAAAATGTAAAAGAAAAATATATCAAATAGTAAAAGCCACATAGGGTTGATGAATAGGTAAAATTTGGCAAACAATGACTAAAGCATGCACTGTCCCAATTTTCTGACTTCAACCCTATCTCCACCTCTGAGGCAGCTCTAATTGCCATCTTATTTTCCATTCTTAGCTTGCCTAACAGCCTACACTGTCCCCAAGCTTTACTCTATCCTTGGCTCCCCCATAGACTATCTGAGGATCTAGAACTCATCCATTCCTGACCTCTTACCCCTCCTACCTCATTTCTTCTCTTTCTTTACCCTATGCCTTGACCCCTTGTCTCTCAGCCCATCTTGGCCAGGGGATTGGAAGCCACCTCCTATCTCTGGGGAATTTGTTTAAAACTACTGATTAAGTTTTTTTTCAGAGACAAATTATAGGTTTAACATGAAAGTGATAGATGCAGATTAGGTTATGCTAACAAGGCAGTAGCCATCAACAAAGGAACCAAAGTGCCAGGGATAAAGCTCAGTGGCAGAGTGCTTATCTGAACTCAATCCCAGCACTATAAAAAAATAAAATAAAAATTAAACCAAATAACAAGATCAACAAACATTCTAGATATGTTCAGTTTGAATACCCAGGAAGGAGTCTTTAAAAAAAACAAAACAGCAACAAGAATAAAAACTTCTGAGGCTGAGCAGTAAAGCCTGGTGAAATAGCTTTCCTTGCAAGCTGATGGCAGAGTGAGAATCAGAGACAGGAAAATCCCCAGAAGTCCTGGGGCACATGATCTACAGGAGACCTTGCTCAAACAAGGCAGAAAATGTTCACTGATTTCCACATGCGTTCAGTGTTAACACCCACACACACACACACAACTTCCTGTTTTAGGAATTAGATCAGGGGTACCAAAATATAGTCCAGTAGAAAGAATTAATTCTAGTGTTATACAGCCTAGAAAGGTAGCCACAGTCTACAAAATTTTTATATATTTTACAATACCTAGAAGAGTTGAATATTTCACATCACATAAAAACATAACATTTTAAATTATTTGAAATAAATACTTAATGCGGGATTTGAACAATGCCTCGTTTTTCAATGTCACAAACAAAGTGAGTCTCAAATGTCCAGGACTTCCAGATTGCAGCCACGGGAGGTCAGGCAGTTGCATCCCATGACCAAACCTTCAAGAACAGAATTCCCAGGGGAGGCTCTTACCTTTAAGGGCCTCTGGGCACAGAGAACCTTCCTGCCTTGCTCTGTGTACCAGGCACCCATGACGCGTTCCTTTTGTCCCTGTTCTTCACAGAATGAATGTGAGGGAGACTTGGCTGAGGCCATGCCGGCACTCGAGGCCGCTCTCTCTGCCCTCGACACCCTGAACCCGGCTGACATCAGCCTGGTGAAGTCCATGCAGAACCCACCAGGCCCAGTGAAGCTGGTCATGGAGAGCATTTGCGTCATGAAGGGGCTGAGGCCGGAGAGGAAGCCAGACCCCAGCGGCTCCGGTAACTGCGCCCCCTCCCGGCCATCCTGTTCCAGGCCCCTGGGGTTTGGAATTTGGAAGCATCAGCATGTGCACATGTGTTCAAAGATCTCAGTGATGCTGTGTGTGTGTGTGTGTGTGTGTGTGTGTGTGTGTGTGTGTGTGGTGTATGTGAGATATGTGTGTGTGACAGTGTGTGTGTGTGGGTGTGTGGTGTGAGTGTGTCTGTGTGTGGTGTACGTGAGAGTGTGTGTGTGTGACAGTGTGTGTGTATGTGGGTGTGTGGTGTGAGTATGTGAGTGTGTGTGTGGTGTATGTGAGAGTATGTGTGTGTGTGACTGTGTGTGTGTGTGTGTGTGTGTGGTGTATGTGAGATATGTGTGTGTGACTGTGTGTGTGTGTGTGTGTGTGGTGTATGTGAGTGTGTGTGTGTGTGACAGTGTGTGTGTATGTGGGTGTGTGGTGTGAGTATGTGAGTGTGTCTGTGTGTGGTGTATGTGAGAGTATGTGTGTGTGTGACTGTGTGTGTGTGTGTGTGTGTGTGGTGTATGTGAGATATGTGTGTGTGACAGTGTGTGTGTATGTGGGTGTGTGGTGTGAGTATGTGAGTGTGTGTGTGGTGTATGTGAAAGTATGTGTGTGTGTGACTGTGTGTGTGTGTGTGTGTGTGGTGTATGTGAGATATGTGTGTGTGACTGTGTGTGTGTGTGTGTCTGTGTGTGTGGTGTATGTGAGAGTGTGTGACAGTGTGTGTATGTGGGTGTGTGGTGTGAGTATGTGAGTGTGTCTGTGTGTGGTGTATGTGAGATATGTGTGTGTGTGACAGTGTGTGTGTGTGTGTGCGTGTGTGTGTGTGTGTGTGTGTGTATAGTCCAGAGTTTGACACTGGGTATCTTCAATCCATTGTTCACCTTATTTTTTGAGATAAGATCTCACTGAACCTGGAGTTTGCCTATTCAGCTAGACTGGCAGGTCAGGGAGCTCCAGGGACCCTCCTGTCTTTGTTGCTTCCCCATCTGTGTGTGGAACTGAACTTACTATGTTAAGGCCTCAGATTGCAGACCACTGCAAAAATGGAGGTTGGGTGGTGCAAATATCCATGTGATCACAAACATGCATGTAAAGTCAGAAACTGAGAGGATAAGAAAAAGAATACACACCAAAAAGAGGGAGGGAAGGGGAAGGAGAGATAGAGACCCAGACATCGTTTAGACATGGTCACTCGTGTATGCACATATGCACAAAAAAATTGATGAGTTGACAAACATGTGACCACAAGGGGAAGGAGCGAGGGGGAAAGATGACAGAGGCAGGAAAAAGAACAGGGGATGGAGGAGAGGAAGAGGGAGGGGAAAAGGAAGGGGGCAGGGAGAGGTACAGAAAGACAGGTGTCCCAGGGAAAAAAAGAAACAGAAAAATTGAGGCAAGAATACTGAGGGTGATTGAAAAGTGCAGATCAAAAAACAGAGCCATACATGTGACAGTGGAGACACAGGAGGAGAGAGAGTGGGGAGAAAGAAGGGAGACAGGGAAAGACACACACACACTCACACACTCACACTCTCACACTCTCACACACACAGACTCTCACACACACAGACTCACACACACATACATACTCACACACTCACATAAACACACAGACACTCACATACACACTCACATACACTCGCATACACACTCACACACTCATACACACACATACTCACACAGACACACTCACACACAGTGGATGGAGTGTGGAAAAACAGTAATTGGAAATGGAAAGTTAGAGACAGGAACAAAGGGTGCAGAGAATGAGAAATAGAGTAAAAGAAGAGCAAAGGGATGGAAGAAAGCAATTGAGAGGCAGACACGAGGGCCAGGCTCACAACAAGGATCCCAGCACTGCACTGGGGAGGGACTGGGAGTTTGAGGTCAACCTGAGCTACATAATGAGACTTTCTCAGATGAGAAAGGAGTTTCCAATATGGGACTTTATGTTACAACTAGGGTGTTAAAACTGCACAGGAACTTTCAAAACTGCCTGCCCTTTGAGTCATCCTGTCCTGGAGGAACCCTGCTAACTTGCATTCCTTCTCAAATGCTAGAAATCCCTAGCCCCTCCTTTGACAACTCGGGGGCCCTGCTTCCCTTTGCTTAGCACTCATCCTTGGCAGGCTGGCTTCAGGGCAACAGCTGCTTGAAGAAGATCAGAAACAGCAGATCACCAGTGGGCGCTGTGTGTGTGCTTGTGTGCACACAGTATGCAAATGCACTGGCCTTTGTATGAACATGTGGAGGCCAGGGGCTAACTGAAGGTATTTTCCTCTACTGTTCACCATCTAATTTGTTTTGAGACCAGGTCTCTCACTGAACCTGCAGCTTGCTGACTTGGCTGGACTGGCTGGTCATTGAACTCCCAGGTTCTTCCGGTCTCCATATTCTCAGCATTGGGATCACCAGCACATGTTGCCCAGATTCTACATGAGTGCTGGGATCCAAACTGGGGACTTTATGTTTATCCACTGAGCAGTCACCCCAGCATTAGAAGTGGACTTCAGAGAATAGAGCTACTGCTGGGGTACAGAGTGACACAGAGAGCTTAAAGGATGCTGAAAACCATATCCCACTTCTAAAGATATTTATTTCACTGGTCTGGGATACAACCTGAACCCAACTTTTTTTTAAGTTCCATGGATATTTTTAAGGTATAGGCAGAGTTGAACCTGCTGAGATAGAACATGTCCAGGTTATGAACACCAGTTCTAACTGTGAGTCTCTAGTCATCAGATCAGAAGCCCCCCTCAATTACACTATATATATATTATTAACCAAGCCCTTGGAACTTAGTGACTATAATGGGATGAAACAAAAGAGCACTTGAGCTAGCTTTGAGTACATTGTATTTAAATGAAGCTTATAATTTTCCAGAATGCAAACCAAGTCCAAGTCCTCCGCAGGAAGTACCTGGGCTGGTTGCTGTGCCTGTACTTAGGAATGGGTACATTATACTCCATATTCTGTCTCAAGTATGTCTCAAGCCTCAGCTTGGTATGTGTCATAAGCCAAAGAAGTTCTCAATTTTTCCCCAACATGTCAGACAATAGAGCATGGTCTTGGGATAGGATTGAAAATCACTTGATGAGTTAGTAGCTGGAAGAATGTTGGAGAGAATAGGGCCTGACTTTTTGTTTCTGGGCAGGTTATAGGTGGCCTCCTGTCCTGTTAAAAGTCAGCAAGCTCCTTTTTCAAGACCACTGACTCACTTTCTCACACTATCCATTACAGGAGAGCTGACTACGTTTCATCCAACCTGCATGCCAGACTCATAAATAAACATACTGTCTCAGGCATGGCTTCTGTGGTCCTCTCCAATGATGAAGGAATCAGATTCACTCAGCTCACATCCCAGCACTCAACAGACTGAAGCAGGAGGATCACAAATAAATTCAAGGCCAGCTTGGGCTTACATATTATTGTTAATAGATAGATAGATAGATAGATAGATAGATAGATAGATAGATAGATATAATCAGTCAGTCAATCAACAGGGCCTCAAGTCTGGTTTGGACCCAACTCATTGCCAATTATAGCATAGGCAAAGAACTCATGGTAAAGAACTGAAGGAAAGTTCTTCAAGACCCAAATCAAGGGAACAAAGTACAGATGAAGAAGATACGATTTTCTGGGTTTTCCTGACCAGCAGCTTGAAACCCCCCCACCCACCCTAATATCTATGTAACAGCTACTGTAGACTTGTACACCTCCACCAAAATATCTCAATAAATCTGTTTCCTATGCTGAACAGGTAAAATGATAGAAGATTACTGGGGAGTGTCAAGAAAGATCCTTGGAGATCTAAAGTTCTTGGAAAGTCTTAAGACATATGACAAAGACAACATCCCCGCAGTAATCATGAAGCGGATCCGGGAAAGGTTCATCGATCATCCCGATTTCCAGCCAGCCGTTATTAAAAACGTATCATCTGCTTGTGAGGGCCTGTGCAAGTGGGTGAGGGCCATGGAAGTATATGACCGAGTGGCCAAGGTGGTGGCTCCCAAACGGGAGCGACTGAGGGAGGCTGAGGGCAAGCTGGAAATACAGATGCAGAAGCTGAACCTGAAACGGGCAGAGCTGAAGCTGGTGGAAGACCGACTCCAGGCTCTGAACGATGAGTTTGAAGAGATGAACACCAAGAAAAAGGTTCTGGAGGAGAATATTGATGTCTGCTCCCAGAAGCTGGACAGAGCAGAGAAGCTGATCAGTGGCCTTGGTGGAGAGAAAGACAGATGGACAGAAGCAGCCCGGCTGCTGGGAATCCGATATGATAACCTCACAGGAGATGTGTTGTTGTCCTCTGGGACTGTGGCTTACTTGGGTGCCTTCACAGTAGATTATCGGGCCCAATGCCAAATGGAATGGTTGGATTCTTGTAAGGACAAGGTCATTCCAGGCTCTGCTGACTTCAGCCTCAGCCACACCTTAGGGGATCCCATCAAAATCCGTGCCTGGCAGATATCTGGGCTTCCTGTTGACTCCTTCTCTGTTGACAATGGCATCATTGTGTCCAATTCCAGACGTTGGCCCTTAATGATTGACCCTCAGGGCCAGGCCAATAAATGGGTAAAGAACATGGAGAAAACAAACAAGCTGTCTGTCGTCAAGTTCTCTGATACGAACTATGTGAGAATTCTGGAAACTGCCCTGCAGTTCGGCACCCCTGTCTTACTGGAAAACGTTGGAGAAGATCTGGATGCCTTTATTGAACCCATCTTGCTCAAGGCCACATTCAGACAGCAAGGAGTTGAGTACATGAGACTAGGTGAAAATATCATAGAATACTCAAGGGATTTTAAGTTCTACATAACCACTCGTCTGAGGAATCCACATTATCTCCCTGAAATTGCTGTGAAAGTCTGTCTCCTCAATTTTATGATCACACCCTTGGGTCTCCAAGATCAACTTCTTGGAATTGTGGCTGCCAAGGAGAAGCCAGAACTTGAAGAGAAAAAGAACAAGTTGATTTTAGAAAGTGCCCAGAATAAGAAGCAGCTAAAGGAAATTGAAGATAAGATTCTAGAAGTTCTATCCCTGTCCGAGGGCAACATCCTTGAAGATGAGACTGCCATCAAAGTTTTGTCCTCTTCCAAAGTGCTGTCTGAGGAAATCTCTGAGAAGCAGGAAATAGCCTCTGTGACAGAAACACAGATTGATGAGACCCGGATGGGCTACAAGCCTGTGGCTATTCACTCTGCCACCATCTTCTTCTGTATCTCCGACCTGGCCCATATCGAGCCTATGTACCAGTACTCTCTGACATGGTTCATCAACCTCTATGTGCAGTCCCTAGCCAACAGCACCAAGAGTGATGAGCTAGATCTGCGTATTGCGAACATCATCGAACATTTCACCCTGTGCATCTACAACAACGTGTGCCGCTCACTATTTGAGAAGGACAAGCTACTTTTCTCCCTCCTCCTGACCATTGGCCTCTTGAAGGAAAGAAAGGCAATCAACGATGAAGTTTGGTACTTTCTTCTAACTGGTGGTGTGGCCCTGGATAACCCCTACCCAAACCCAGCTCCTGAATGGTTATCAGATAAATCATGGGGGGAGGTCGTTCGAGCTTCCTCCTTACCAAAACTGAAAGGTCTGATGGAAGATGTGGTAAACAATATCAATGACTGGAAGTATATCTATGACTCAGCCTTCCCCCATGAGGAGATACTCCCTTTACCTTGGAAGTACCTTGAAATCCTGGAAAGGATGGTGATCCTGCGATGTTTTCGGCCTGACAAGATGGTCCCAGCCATTCAGGACTTCATTAGTGAAACCATGGGAAAGATATTCATTGAAGCTCCAACTTTTGATCTCCAGGGATCCTATAATGATTCTAGTTCTTGTGCACCACTGATCTTCATACTATCTCCAGGTGCAGACCCAATGGCAGGTAAGGGCAGAAAACTGTAAGCGAAATACTGAACATCCAGAATGTGGTAGTTGGGCAGGCAGTGGTGGTGCGCCCCTTTAATCCACACTCAGGAGGCAGAGACAGACAGATCTCTGTGAGTTTGAGGCCACCTGGTCTACAGAGTGAGTTCCAGGACAGCCAGAGTTACAACAGAGAAACCCTGTCTCAAAACAAACAAAAAATCAGAATGTGGTGGCTGACAGCAGGTTTCTCAAACCCAGCTGGACTTGAACTGAAAGACAACTAACTGTGGTTTTCTGCCCTTCTTTCCTTCCTTCCTCCCTATTTACTCTCCTTTCTTTTTGTCTTAATATTTACTCCAGGCTGGTCATGAACTAATATGATCCTCCTACCTCTGCCTCCCAAGTACTGAGATTATAGACATATGCCAACAGGCCTGCCTCTGTAGTAGTACATCTACTCAGGGTTGGGTGTCACCAGGGGAAACAGAGAGGCTTATTTCATACCTGCGAACTCTGCCAGATCTCAGCAGAGGGAAGCACCATACTGGTCAGCACCAGACTTCATAGTGGAAACCCAACCCAAGTGTATTTATTCTTTCAGAACTCCTCAGGTATTGTACTGATAGCACATGCAGATCATTAGCGATTAAACAACTCCCACAGAAATCCAATACCTGCAAACAATACAAAATGCCAAGGCCTATGCATTCCTTTTTCCAACAATGCACAAAAACAATTATTAAACACAACCAAAAATAAACTTCAACAACAACCTCAAACAAAGCATTTGATTTGATAAGACAAGTGATAACTTCCTTTCCCTCCTAAGGGAAGCAGCCACTCCTCAGCACCTGGGAATCATAATATCTAGGAATATCAACCCAGAACCACAAGATCATTTGATTTTTCAAAAGAAGTCAGAGATGAAAAAAAATAACCATTTTTAAAATGTTGGTAACTCTTTTAAATTTTCCTTAAAATACAGTAAGAGTAGGCTATGGAAATAGCTCAGTGGGAAAAGCACTTGCCAGGCACGCATGAGGAGCTGAACTGCAGGTAAAGCTGGACAGTGTATTGTGTGTCTGTAACCCAGAGAGATGGGAGGCAGAGATAGAATGCTCAGATCTGACAGGCCACCTAGATTAGAATAAACAGTGGCGAACAAGGAATCCTGTCTGAAGCAAGGCAAGAGGGTGAACCTCTGGTTGTCCTCTGACCTCTATGTACAGAGAGAAAGAGAGAGAGAGAGATTTATTTTTTGTTTTTTCAATACAAGGTTTCTCTGTGTAGCCCTAGCTATCCTGGAACTCAGGCTGGCCCCCAAACTGCCACCTTCTGTCTCCTGAGTGCTGGAACGAAAGGTGTATGCTACCATACCCAACCAGATATTTTTTTCTTAATGTGATAAGGGCCAAACCAGGGATTATTCAGCCTTCTAGCTCCAAGTTTATCATCTTTATCTTGAACTATTTTCTATATTGCATCTTTAATTTCAAAAACTTGAATAATAACACTGCATATAGTTTTTAAAAGTCAGCAGGGTAAAAATATTGTGGTTCAATCAGAGTAGGATTTTGCCTCTGCTAGGCATATTTCACAAGATGTGAAGACATTTTTCTAGTTGCAGCCAATATGTGGCATGCTGCTAGCATCTTCAAGAAAGAAGCAAGGATGCTGCTCACCATCCTACAGTGCATGGGCCATTCCTTACAACAGAAGGTGGCAGGGTCTTGCATGTCAATCATGCTGAGGTTCCTGAAGCCTGGTGTGGAGTTTAAGGGCCATCTTCCTGCTTGTCCTCCCCAAAGTAAACCCCTCTTAGCAGTTGGATATATTTTTGTAGTAGTAGTACACCTACTGTGGGGGCTCAGCAAGGACAACAAGATGGCATTTTTCATAGGTGCAAGCCTTGCCAGACCTCAGCAGAGGGAACCACTATCATGGTCAGCACCATACTGGACAGTGGAACTTTGAGTGTCTGAGCTCAGGTGTTTTTATTGATTCAGAACTCCTCAGGTGTTCCATTGATAGCACGTGCAGATCATGACCAATCAAACACCCTCTACATAAAGCCAACACCTGCAGGCAATACAAAATGCCAAGACCTACGCAGCCCCTCATCCAACAGTGCACAAAACAATTATTTTATACATAGCTAAAAAATAAATTTCCACAGCATATCTTTCGAGAAACAGTTTGTACACATGGACCTGTCAAGGCTGTTGACCAGAACTGAGCTGTTTTGTGTTCTGGCAGAAGATGTTCATACCTCCATTTTCTCTGTTAATAAATGAATGCAAGTGGCAAAATAGATGCTTTCCGTGATTGCTGGGGAGCTTAGCACACACCCTGAACCTGGAAGGAAGACAGAGGAGGGAGCTGAAGTGACTGGTTCCAGGTCCCTTTGTGGCCTGAACTTTCATGTCAAAGGACAGCACGCCCCTTTCATCACTTAAGTCTGTTTTTGTTTTGAACATATTTACTCCTCTCAGATCCTACCCACCCAACCGTGTGCCTTCCGTTTTTCTTTTTTTAATAAACTCACCCAAGTCCAACTTGTGCTGCCCATCTACTCCTGGATGTGCGACCTTCTATTCTTAAAGAAAACTGACTCTCTCTCCCCAAAGCTATCCATTGCCAGCAGCTCCTCAGTTATGGGTGAGATTTCATGCCCACCTCATCTCTCTGTGCTAAGATTTTTACCTGGCTTGAGCTTGTGCATCTTGTGTACGCCATCACAACTATTGTGAGCTCATGCATGCCACTGTCCTGCCATGTTTAGAAAGCACTTTTTCTTGTAGCCATCCGTCACCTCTGACTCTTACAATCTTTCTGGCACCTCTTCCAAAACGATCCCTAATCCTTGAAAGGAGGGAATGTGATGTAGTTGCTCCATTTAGGGCTGGGTATTCCATAGTCTCTTATTCCCTGTTCCTTGACTAGTGCTGAGTCTCTGTTTCAAATCACCATCTAATTCAAAAAGAAGCTTCTCCGATGAGAGTTTAGAGATGACTGATCTCTGGGTGTAATGATAAATCAGTAAGAGTCAATTTAGTACTATGTCTATTTAGCAGAATAATAGTAGTAGGTTCTTCCTTAGAATCTATGATCTGTTCTTGACATGATATTGATGTGTGAGGTATGGGTTTCATTTGTGGAGTGGGACTTGACTCGAATTTTTAAAAAGTGGTTGGGAAAAAAAAAAAAGCCCGGCAGCGGTAGTGCACACCTTTAATCTCAGCACTCGGGAGGCAGAGGTAGGTGGATCTCTGTAAGTTCAAGGCCAACCTGGTCTACAGAGTGAGTTCCAGAACAGCCAGAGTTACAACAGAGAAACCCTTCCTTGAAAAAGAACCAAAAGAAAAAGTGGTTGGTTACTCATAATGTTCATGCCACTACTGAACCAGTGGGCCTGTCTTGTCGGTTTAGTCTTTAGCTTGCAAGATTCACAGTTGGGTAAGATTATTATTACTAACCACTACTATCACCTCAGATATCACAAATAGCACCTTCCAGCACTATTAAAGCTAGCCAGTAGGGATGAAGCTTCCAGGTAAGTACTAGCTTGATTTTTTTCCAAGTTTTATTACTCAAGTATGTGGTGATTTGAGCAATCTGATCCTGTTGCCAAATTCTGGAGGGTAACCAATAGCATTGGCAGACTGCAATGTCTGGAAGTCTGTGGGACCTCACTGGCTAGCAACTCCAAAAGAGATAATCCATTTCTGGCACTGGGCTTTTTATTTGTTAGCCTGTGGTATCTAGTAGACTAACATGTAGATCCATTATGGGATGACTCCATTTTAACCCAAAAGTCCTTTATGTGTCAATTTTTGTAAAGAGAACTAGTAAAGCCAAGAAAAGAAAAGCAGAGAGACAGGGGCTAAAGATGATCTGATGATGACAGTGATGCTGAGTCTGGCAGGTGACGTTCTGCAAGCAGAGGGTGGGTTGGTAGCTGCTGCCTGGTTGTCTTCCCTTTCCCGATTAAAATTATTGAGAGTAGTCTGGAGCCATGGCTTGACTTCTCTGCTCTTGCAGAGAACATGAGTTTTACTTCCAGCACTCACATGGTAGCTCTCAGCCATCTGTACTCCAGTTCTGGGAGGTCTAATGCCATCTGATTTCTTTAGATATCAAGCACACTTGTAGTACACATACATACATGCAGGCAAAACACTCATACACATGTTTAAAAAGGAACTATTGGAGGGCCAGGCATAATCATATCCATGAACCAGGCATGACGATAAGAACCAGCTCCCTGAACTTCCACCTCTTCCCTTATAAAGTGTTCTATCATCCTTTCATTTCATGGAATGGCTCTCAATCTTGGTTGCCCTTGATTCACATGGAGAGCTTTAAGAAAAATGTTGGTGTTCTCTAGACTATTTAGGTTAAAGTACTTAGGGTGAAATCCAGGCATTCTGTTTTATAAAGCTTTTTGGGTGATTCTGTTGTGGGAATCATCGACTTTAGTGGCATCAGCATCCACTATTGCATTAGGAGCTGCAATATGGTGGTATTTTAATTATTTCCTTCCCTCCACATTCATTAGCTGAGACTCTTCTCTAGAGAATATTTTTCTCTCAACTCTTCGTTTGACTCTGAGCGTAGTTCAAACGAGGCAAGGAAAACAAATGCTCCATTCTTTCTCTCTTCTTTTACCAGCAGTCTGAATATTGCGTCAGTGCCCTACCAACCTCCTAAGTGAACTGTGAACGAGGAATGGCACGTGTGCGTGCCATGTTGAATATATAGAGTGTAACTCAGTATTTCAGATGTGGCGGCATTCAACTCCACCTCTATCATAGTTCTTTTTCTAAGTTCTGTTGTGTCTAATGCTCAAAATATTTAATCTGTGACTTATGGGAGTAACTTCATGCTTGCCTATTTTTTGCACAAGGCGAATAGATCTTGACATGCCTTGCCTTCTAGAATTCACATACATTCTAGACACATCTTGTACATTTTCTGTCCCAGACCTGGAAACACTTTTTTTTTTTTTTTAAGATGGAGTCTCTGTGGCCCAGACTGATGTCAAGCTCAGTGTACAGCCCAGATTGCAGGGTCATTCTGTCTCAGCCGGCCCAGTGCTGGGATTACTTGCATATACCTCCACACCTGGCTTGAGAAGGGATTCTTGAAGGAACCTCTCAGCAGGCAACCGTATGCAGACACCAACAGTCTGCGCCAGAGGTGCTCGAGGCACCAGAGAGAACCACTGCATAGGCACCTATACTACCCACTCATTTCTTTGCCTGTACCTAATGTGAGAAACAATGTCCTCTGCTTCAGAATATAAGTACTAAAGATACAGAGTAGCAAAATAAAAAGATTTATTTCTGGTTCAGGAGAAGCCAAGCATCAGCCTAGACAAAATGAAAAACAGTGGACATTTTTTATCCCTAATCACATTTCCCCTGACCCCTCAATTCCTCATGGGCTGAGGACGTCAGAGAGGCATGGGTTTCCCCACGCATCTGGCGTTGTTTCCACCCCAAATTCCAATCCTTCTGGGGCTCAAAAATCTGCCCTTCTCTTTCCTGATATGTCAGCTCAGTCATGTTGCAGACTGTAATTTTTCAACCCTAACATAAACTAAAATGCACCCAGGCAGGCAGGCACCAGCTGCTAGATAGAGAAGACAGGTGCCTGGGACCTTCTGCTTATCATACTGAAAATGGACTATAATGATCTACTTTTTCCACTGATCCACTCTGTCAATCAGAGCTTGGAGACCTTATCTCAAAATGACCATGCTTTCCACTAAAAGTTCTATTTGATTTTTGTTTGCTCATTTGTTTGGTTTGGTTTTTGTTTGTCTGTCTGAGACTGGCCTGGAACTCACTTGGTAGACCAAGCTGGCCTTTAACACATAGAGATTTGCCTGCCTCTGCCTCCCCAGAACTGGGATAAAAAGTGTACTCCACTATACCCAGCTTAATAGTTTCATTTGTTTTGCTCCAAATTTGTACATTATTTAAAATAGAATTCTGAATTTACTTATTTTTAGATTTATTTCTTCCATGATAATTTCCTAAAATGATTAGTTTGCTAAGGCTACAAAATACATAACTAAAGTACAATGAACTAACTGGTTGGTTAACAACAGAATTTATTTTCTCTCACAGTTATGGTGGCCTGAAATCTGAGATCAAGGTGTTTGGGGATGATTTCTTCTGAGGCCTCTTTCTCTGGATCATTGTTTTTCTTTAAAAATCTTTTTATTTAAAAATATGTAATTTATTTAAGATTTAGGGTGTTTATTTGCTTTGTTTTAAAATTTATGTGTGTGGGTGTTTTGCCTGCGTGTATGGCTATGTACCACATGTCTTCATTTTGGCACTTCCCAGTGCCCGTGCCCGAGGAGGCTAGAGGAGGGCACGGGATCACCTGGGCCTAGAGTTACGGATGTTTCTGAGCTGCCATGTGAGTGCTGGGAACTGAACCTGGATCCCCTAGAAGAGCAACCAGTGCTCTTAACTGCTGAATCATTCTCTCCAGGCCCCTGCTTATTTATTTTTAAGATAGGGTCTCTCTAGCACATGCTGCCTTAGAACTGTAGCCCAAGCTAGCCCCAAATTTGTGATACTTCTGCCTCAGCCTCCAGAGTGATAGGATTGCAGGCGTGCACAGCCATTCTCAGTTCTATCGATGGTCATCTTCTGTTTCCTCATCACCTTCCCTCTGTGCATCCGAGTCTCTCTCACCTCTAGTAGGGTGTCGATCAGTCATGTTGGATTAGGGTGGACTTTAAAGATGTTATTTTAATCTGGTTGCTCCCCTAAAGATCCACCTCCAATCACAGTTACACTGTGAGAAACTGAGTTTAACCCATCAATGTATGAGTTGAGGGAGCATCATTTGCCCACTTCAGAGACCATACATAATCCTTGGAGTATTCATTCTGATTGCTCTATGTACTGACTAACCCCTTATCACGATAAAGTAATAGACTTCCTAGTGTGGCTTATACTTTTATAGTGGCTTCTCCGTAACCAAATTTATGTTACATTGTGGAAACCTCTTATAAATTGAGGTTTTGGAATGTCCTCAAAACAGAACCGTTTTGCATATGGAAACACTGGTGCCCCAGGGATTTAATTTTATGTGAAATTTCTCAGTTAGGAACTCCCCAACTAGAGACTACTGTGAATTCAGTCCCTATCTCCATGTGAAATGGGCTTGGTGTTTTTATTTCTCACTGGAGATTTATTCACTTTTCTTATCTTAGTTCTAGTTCAATGACAAGCTCCCATGTTGTTTCCATGAGTTAGGAGCCAGAGTTTTGGCCTTCTTACTCTGAAACCACAGACCTTTGGGGATCTGAACTTTATACATGTCTCACTCAGCTCCAGGTTCCTGCCCCTTAAGAGTGACAAGCAAGAGCCAGGCATCATGAGGAATATTTGTAATCTTAGCATTTGGGAAGTTGAGCTAGCTTGGATTATATAGCAGGAAATGCTGAATAATGGTAATAAAATAATAATGATAATAATAGTCTATGTGTTTAGAGAAAATGCTAAATAGGAGTTAGTTATTGTTCAATTTGCAGGACCCCCCAGATATCTAAAGTTTTACCAAAAGAGACTCTGATTTAGCAGTTAACAGAGATCAATGAGTTTCTTTCTAAATCCAAAATATCAATGTCCCTCCTTCTGCATCACCACAACCTGGTCTTAGCTGCCTCTTCTTTCAAAAGCTTCTTTTCTTCCTGGTCTCAGGTCTGCTGAAGTTTGCAGATGACATTGGCATGGGAGGTACCAAAATACAGACCATCTCCCTTGGACAAGGACAAGGTCCTATTGCTGCCAAAATGATCAACAATGCCATCCAAAATGGGACTTGGGTGGTCCTGCAGAACTGCCACCTGGCTACAAGTTGGATGCCTGCACTGGAGAAGATCTGTGAGGAGGTGATTGTTCCGGAGCAGACCCACTCAGAGTTCAGGTGAGAAGCTGCCCCATCTAGGCAAGGTCCAGGGGCCCAGCTCAAGCTCTAGATAGTGGCCAACAGTACAAGGAGCAAGGGGCAGTTCTGTCCTTGAGAAACTCCCAAGCTAGCAGAGATAGCTCATAGGAGAATTGTATTGATGCTGTATGTTCTTTGCCTTTCTGTCGCAGTGATAAACATCATGACCAAAAACGACTTGGTCAGCAAAGTTTTATTTCAGCTTACACTTGCAGTTCATCATGGAGAGAAGTCAGGGCAGGACCTCAAGGCAGGAACCTAGAGGCAAGAACTAAAGCAGAGACTGTGAAGGAATGCGCTTGCTGGCTTGCTCTTTCTGGCTCGTGTTCAGTCAGCTTTTTCGTATGTCCCAGGCTCCCCTGGGTGTAACCCACAGTGGAATTGGGCTCTCTCACATCAGTCATCAATCAAGACAGTCTCTTATAGACATAGCCACAGGGCAATCTGGTTGAGGCAATACTTCCATTGAGGTTCACTCTTGCCAGATTTCTAGGTTGTGTCAGATTGCCAGTCAAAACTGAGTAGCCCACCATGTCATACCTGAACAAGAACCCATAGCACAGAAAAGGGAAAGGAATTCTGGGGCATGTCTGAGGGACTGATAATTGTCTGAGATTCTGTAACATGAATAGTTTTCTAAGAAGGGCATTCCAATCAGAAGGGACAACATTTCTGAAAGTGAAGAATAATGAGAAATTAGCCTGTGATTCTGAGGGATATGCTGTGGGAAGTTGTTAGAGAAAGTGATGTAGATGTATCCGTGAAGTTAGATTGTCAGAAAGGCTTTGATGTTTTGTTTGTTTGTTTTAGTAGGAAAAAACACCTGTTATTTACAGACCAATAGTCACTGGTGCTTATTTGTTTGTTTGTTTTGGTACAGAGCCTGAACAGGTAAAAACAGAGTGTGACTTCATATGTTAAAAACACTTTTGTTCAGGGATGTTCATCAACACAAGATGTTAAGGTCAGACAGGGGCTGTGCAAGTCCAGGGCATGGTCCAGAGATAGATGTGCCAGCCACCTTTCTTCCTTCTACCTTGTTCTGAATTCCCTCTTGCGGCTTTACTGTCTTCAAGGGGCCTGGAACCTGGGGACAGGAAAGTTCAAACCAAGGCAGGAAACAAAGGGGGATCCAAACTGTTTAAGAAGCCACAGCATATGCGCCTGTAAAGCTAACCTGCTACTCACTGGGAGGTTATAGGCCAGACCAAGCCAGATGTGTCCAGAAGGAAGGTGGCCACATAGTTGTGTCAGGTCTCCAGCAAAGGCCTGTTCAAGGCCTACAAGACAAGAACTCATGTCCACCCCTGTTCTTTGTGCAGCCCAAGTTTACGTACAGCTGCTTCTCCCAGGGGAGCACATGAAATGCCTGGGCTGTGGAGACTGCAAGGCAGAGGTCACTGGGCAGGCTGTGGGGGCATTGCTCTTAAAAATCACATGGTGGGCTTGGCAGGGTGGTGCATGTCTTTAATCCTAGCACTGGAGAGGAAAATTCAGGCAGATATTTGTGAGTTCAAGACCAGTCTGTTCTACACAGTGAGTTCTAGGACAGCCAGAGCTACTTTGTGAAATTCTGTCTCAAAACAAACAAACAAACAAACACCACATAATGTGGTCTTCACTAAAGTTTTCACCGACTCCTTGTTGAATAGAATGGCACAATATCATTACATCCATCTTGAAGGCCCAGGCCCTCTGTGGGGTTCAGCTAGGGTCCCTGTGTTTGAAATCACAGACCAGCAAGAGTTAAGGAGGGCAGATTTCTTTAGCAGAAATGCTGCCATTTGGGGGGAGGGGAGGCCCCAGTTACCAGAAAATTCCCTGCTTACTTTTGTTGAGGATGAGAAGTTCTGAGCAAGCTCCAGCCAGCTGGCTCCTCTCCTTCCAACAATAACTAAAGGGATAGGGGCAGTGAAAAGGTCACAGAGGAGCACCCACCCCCGCAACCCTCCCTCCAGGGGACCTTGCAGATGGTGAACAGGCTTTCACTTTGACTTCCAACCAGTTCTCCCTAGAATGCTTAACTTGGAACTCTTCAGGCCAGACAGAACCCTCAAGCTGTGGCTTAGAGGTCACTCATCCACTAGAGTCAACACCTGGCAGGTGGTTTCCGGAAGCCTCCAACAATCCCACAGGGTCTAGAATGGGGCCTTGAGGACCCCTGGTCAGGTGGGGACCCGCATGATCCTTGGAGGCTGAAAGAAGGTCAGAATGTGTCCCATCACCACTAAACTCCTAGACTATGTTGAAAGGACGGTGCAGGCTTATTTTCTGGGGGTGAATTGTAGTGCAGGCACCAGCATGCAGAGCCTTGCAGTCAACCTGGTTCAGTAGAGGAGACGGTCATACATTGGCGGAAATTCACCAAACCCCTTTGAGGAGTGTCACCAACAACTGCTGCAGAAGAATGGTCTTGGACAGCAAGAAAGGGAGAGCTGGCATGTGGCCAGTGACCACATGGAGGTCCCACGTGTTATGTGCAGCTTCAAATTCACTGGCACACAAACTCCTCCATGACCAGCAGCAGACAGACAAAGCCAGGTGTCCCAACAAGCTCATATACAGAGGGTTCCACCAGGCTGTAGCTGGGAAACCCAGGAAGACCTGTGCTCTGTGATGGGCTCAGCACAGAGGTGCACTGCTGTGGGTAGTGATGATTCAGATGGGCCTATCTATGGAGTCAAGCTTGGCAGAGCTGACACAGGCCTTGAGGCAGAAGTTCTACACTCAGTGTGAACTGTTTTCCATCATGTCTACAATGTCCATGGCCCTCTCTGCCCCTTTTGTGCATGTCCCTGCTGTCCAGTCACCTAGATGGCAAAGTGCTTCCTATCAGAGTGTGAGGCCCAACCTAGGACCATGGGAACTAGAGAACCTGAGTGCCCTTCTGAAGTTAACCACCACCACCTCCTGGCACAGACAGCTTAGTTCTGCACTGAGGTCCTGATAGCTCAGTGTGAGAGGCAGATGGACCAATTCCTCCAGCAATCACATTGGCCTGAGGCTGTGTCCTATGAGCCTCTATCACAGGCAACTGCCCAGAGCATGCTACCTGCACAGCATCAGGCAAGCCACTCCTACAGGGGTCACGCTCAATCACAAGGTAGGGCACAGCAAGACTGTTTTTAAAGTAATTATTGTCATTGGAAATACTAATTGTCCAGCACCATCACTTACTCCTCTAATCTGTATTTCTTGATTTCATGGAATTCTCACCAAATGGAAATAGTGGTTGTATTCATAGATGGAATAGTAGAACCAGGCAGGCTTTAAATTCACTTTCAACTCAGAATTTATCTTACTGCAGGAAATAAAATTGGCTTATGAGCTGAATCCAGCCAGTTGCATTTCTGATATGGCTTGCTTTCTAATTTTTAAATAGCTGAAAAAACCCTAAAAAGTAATATTTCATGACACATGAAAATTATATTAAAATCAAATTTCATTGACCATACAGAAAGTTTTCTTGAAAAACACTCATAGTTATTCGTACATTATCTATGTCTAGTTTATTTGAGCGGGCACTATGTATGACTACCAAGTCTAAAATAGGTATCCTTCTGTCATTTGTGATAATGGTTAATAATAGCAGCTATTATTTTTGCTGTTTACCAGTATAATGCATGGAATTGCTCTGAGCAGTTGGGTCCTTTGTATTTCCAGACTCTGGCTAACTAGCTATCCATCAGAGAAGTTTCCTGTCAGCATTCTCCAGAATGGGATCAAAATGACCAATGAGCCCCCTAAAGGACTCAGGGCCAACCTTTTGCGGTCCTACCTCAATGACCCGATCTCGGACTCTGTGTTTTTCCAAAGCTGCACAAAGCCAGTTATGTGGCAAAAACTGTTATTTGGACTCTGCTTCTTCCATGCCATTGTCCAAGAGAGGAGGAACTATGGAGCCCTAGGTGAGATGTGACAGTGTATCTGGGTGGCCTGGGGATGGACCACAGGTAAGAGCTACAGGTTTGCACTCAGATGGCATAGCCAGTCAGATAATTCACATGCTCCAGGAATGACTTAGGAAATATTTATGCTAAGTATTAATCGTTATTTGACTGGAATTAAAATGTCTTTTTTTTTCTCCTCTAAATCTGGCAACCTTATAACCAAGTCAATGCAAAGTAAATAAATAAAAAAATAAAAGTGCTACTTGGAGATAGGGAGCATGAGGGCCCGAGTTCCATCCAGCACCTACATCAACGGCCAGCATGATGTGGTGGCGTGCATTTTTGTAATCTCAGTGCTGGGAGGCGGACTCGATGATATGGGCTTGCTGGACAGCTGGCCTAGAGAGCTCCAACTCCTAGTACTCTGTCTCAAACATATTAGGTGAATGGCGTCTGAGAAATCATCTCCAAGACAGACCTCTGATAAGTCCCGCTTATCAAGTCTAACAGTAGCTGGATTGGGCGTGAGTCTGAATCCGAAACAGAAACACTATATCTTTGAGCTCGGTCAGGAACTGAAGCTGATCTTTATTTTAGGTTTCAGTCTTTATACCCTCTTCCTCAGAGGTCTACACGCAGTTACCAAGGTAATGATCACGAGTGACAAATCATACGTGCATGCAAGCACGAGGTTAATGACCTCAAGGGAAAAGGCATAGGAACATTCTTCCTCTGGAGAGTTGTCACCAAGGAACCTACAGCATTTGAGTTAATGCCTTTACATTATATATACATGCATAATGATGAAAGATATAGCTAGACCTGGGCACTTGCCTGTACTTTAAAAAAAACAAAACATAATGCAGCTGGGCAGTGGTGGCACACGCCTTTAATCCCAGCTCTTGGGAAGCAGAGGCAGGTGGATCTCTGTGAGTTCAAGGCCAGCCTGGACTACAGAGTGAATTCCAGGACAGCCAGAGTTACACAGAAAAAAACCTGTATGGAAAAACAAAAAAAAACTAAATTTAATTAATAATAATAATGCATTGATTTATCAGTGGAAACTAACTAATGAGTAACCAAATAACCTTGTTAGGAGACTATCAAACTGCTATCATCCTGTCTCCTTCATGCTGGATGGTCTGTCTCACCTGTGGGCTGCTTTTGATGTTGTTCAATAGCTTTGGAAGGACCCACTGTGGGAACTACAAGCAGTTCTCTCCTCATGGTGACTCTCTCTGGCTATTCTTCTTTTTTAAAAAAGAGTAATATTTAAAGTTAGTATGCACAGTAATGGGTTTCGTTATGGCATCTCCATACACATATGTCCTTTGCTCTTCTTCATTCCCTTCCCCCACTGCCCCATCCACTCTTCTGGTTCTCCCTGGTGATTCCTATTCTCCAACCCCAGAGAATGATTCCCATTCTCCAACCACAGGACCTGTGGCTGTCCAGTGAGGCTAGAAGAAGGGGATGGCCAAGGCCTACCTTTTATTTATCATCTCTTCCCACCCCTTCCTTCCCCTTCCTACCCTACTCTCCCTCATCCTCCTCCTACCTCTATCTTCCTCCTCCCTTCCCTACCCCCTGTCTTCCCACCCCATCTTCCTACTTCTCTCTTCCCCCTCCCTCCCCTATCCCCCATCTCTCCACCCCATCTTCCTACATCTATCTTCCCCCTCCCTCCCCTATTCCCCTCTCTCCCACCCCATCTTCTTACCTCTATCTTCCCCCTCCCACTCTTATTCCCCTCTCCTTCACATAACCCCTCCCATCCCTTGCCCACTCCTCCTACTCCTATCCTTCTCCTCACACCCAAACTCTAGAAATCTATGCAATGATTTGTCTCAGAATTAACTGCCCCATTGTGCTTTCTTCCAGCACATTGGTTTTACTAAGTTATATTTTTAATTTGAATATGAATGCTTAGGAGGGAATTAAATTTCTTTGCAAGGGACTGGAGAGAGGGTTCAGTGTTTGAGAATATTTGTCTCTTGCACAGGACCCAGATTTGATTCCTAGCATGCTCATAGTGGCTCACAACCATCTGTAACTCAAGTTCCAGGGCATCTGATGCCTCTAGAATTCTGTCTTCTGTGGGTACAAGGCATACACATGGTGCACAGACATGCATGCAGGCAATATACTCATAAACATGTGAAATAAAAATAAATAAATCTGGAAAAAAAATTCCCCTGTGAAATCATTAACCCTGGGAAGTTCAATGGCAATTTCTGTGAGACTGGCCACACATTTCTTCCATGATTGTAGGAAGAAGTCTCCAAACCAGCTTCACTCTGCTGCCCAGCCATAGCTACTGCTCTCCTCTATGCTTTACATGCTATTTTTGGAGCCTGGTGCTTTACCACAATTTTCTAGGCAGGCTGAATAAATCCTGTCTCATAGATCCCAGGATGTTAACTTCCTTAATAAATGGGAAACCCATAAGGAAGATGTTTTCTCAAGCAGAATGGCTGCCATGTTGGCAAGAAATCAAGGCAAATAGTTGGCTGGGTGCTGGATACTCACAGTTGAGTTGAAAGAGGCCCTTGATCCATAATGATGCTTATCTTACACACTCAGTCTCTGAGTGGAAATTAAGAGCTCTCAGCTCCAAAGCCTGTAGTTCTTCTCTGCCTCTTCCAGGTTGGAACATTCCTTATGAATTCAATGAATCTGACCTAAGGATTAGCATGCGGCAGATCCAGATGTTTCTCAATGAATACAAGGAGGTGCCCTTTGAAGCTCTGATCTACCTGACAGGTATTTATGGACTAATCTTCTTGCTTTCCAGCTCCTAACCTCCATTAGTTACTCCTTCTCATTCACTCAACAAATATTGATCTCTTGCTAATGTTCATTGTCATGTTGGATATAATAAAAAACAAAACCAGAATTAAGATATAGTCTCCTGTGGTCAGGTGGCTTACAGTCTGGGACAGTAGAAAAAATTGTAGAGGAATATTTAATCCTTTAATCTGGCAGTATGGCTGTTCTAGGGTAGAAAGAATGTTGGTACACACCTTTAATCCTGGTATTCAGAAAGCAGTGGTGGCACACACCTTTAATCCCAGTATTCAGAAGGCAGTGGTGGTACATGCCTCTAATCCCAGCACTTGGGAGACAGAAATCAGAGCTCAGAATGAGTCAGTGTCAGACAGGAAGTGATTTCTGAGATGAGTCAGAATGAAGGGCAGGAAAAGTGACAGACCAGAGGAAGAGTTAGTAGAGTGAGGACACACCCAGTTCTCATTATATAAAAGCAGGCTCTCAGCTCAAAGAGTACAGAGTTCAGAGAGGAAAAAACACAGAGACAATGAAGTGGTCTGACTTGAGGATAAGGCAGAGAAGCAGAGAGGCTGATTGGGGCAGTATGGTGCAGTGAAAGCTCAGAGAGGAACAAAACAGAAGCAAAGAGAGGAGTCTGAGGCAGAGACACAGAGGCAGTTTGGCAGAAGTCAATATCAGAAGGGAAGAGTGAGTCCATTTGAAACCAAGCAGAGCAGTTCAGAGAAGTTGTGGGAGTCAGCCAGAGTCTGCCAAAGTTAGAGGAGCTTGGTCAGAAACAGTAGGTCAGTTTGAGCCAGTCAGCTTGGAGCCAGAACAGTGAGTAAATTGAGTTGAACCAAAAGCATCAGCTGAATTCAGTACATCTCAGAATGGCTCAGTCAGCAGCAAGCCTTGGAGGCTTTAAATGTTCTAGATTGTACAGAGGCTGAGGCTGAAGCCTACCAGTTCTAGGATTAGATTGTTAAGGAAGCCAAAACACTCCAGGGCTCCAGAACTAGGACCGGTGATTGAATTTACCAGAGAATAAAAATTCTTTGAACCCAAATCAACATCTATGGCTCAAAAAAAAAAGTAAATAATGACAATACAGTGTAAGTACACTAACAGAAACATTTATGGGGCTCAAGAGATAGCTTGGTCCATCAAGTGCTTGCTACACAAGCATGAAGACCTGAGTTCAATTCTGTGGGTTTTCACAACCCACAGAAAAAGCTGGGTTTTTTGGCATGTGCTTGTAATTCCAGTGCCAGAGGGGCAGAGGGAGACAGACAGCTGGAATTTGCTAGCCAGCAGTCTAGCCTAAACGGCAAATACCAGGCCAGTGGGAGACCTTGCCCCATAGAACAAGGTGGACAGTGCCTGAGCAGGCATGATACCTGAGGTTGTCCCCTGGTCTCCACACATATGTGCACATAAATACACATGTAAAAGAAAGAGGGGCTGAGGAGTCGGGTGCTCTTCCACAGCATGTAGAGGGCATGAGTGCTCACAGATAATACTAGAGAAACCAGGAGTCTCCTCTATGAAAGAAATGTGCACCTGTTTTCTATCCAGAAGGCTGGGAGTGGATATTAATAACCTGGTGACCTCTACTATCTGTAGAACCAGACTTTTACCCAAATCGCCAGAATGTTTATCCCAGAACTGTCCCTCCATGGACCTTTTCTTTCGCTTTGTTTCTCAGTCAATAGAACCCATCCTTAGGGGAGATGCCACATATACTTTTATAGCCTGGTGATATCTAAACTATCTCCATTAGAGACCACACCAGATCTGAGGCCCTTAAGCTCTAGAACCCATTTTCATGGGAGAGATCACATGTATTTTGTAAGAGAGTTTCCATGTACTTGTGCCTTAAACTTTGTTGTGCACATGGGATTGGGATAACTGTTATCAGGAAACTGCTTTCCAAAATTGTACTGGACTTAAATATGTCTAAAATAAACTGGCCTGATGTCAGACTCCAGAAGTTTGAACCAGCACCGGCTAACTGAGTAATGCTAAACCCATAAGGATTATTTCCCTGCTGGCTGTGGCACTTGCAGGGACCCACACACAGGACCTGGGTTTGATTCCCAGCATCCACATGGTAGCTAATACCTGTCTGTAACCCCAGTTCCAGGGATCCAGTGCCTTCTTCTGGCATCCTCAGGCACTGCACACACACAGTGCATAGACATACATGTATGCAGAGCATTCATGTACATAAAGCAAGAATTTTTAGAAATTTTAAGAAAGAGAAACATTTCTAAAACAGAAAGGCAACACCGTGGTTACATCTTGGAGTCAGGGAAGATGATCCTGGAAAACTTCTAGAAGTTTTAAGAATTTGTGTGGGGGCTCAGTAGGAGATTTACAAATGGAAGGAGGAAGCAGAGAGAGAGAGAGAGAGAGAGAGAGAGAAGAGAGAGGAGTATATCCAACATGGGATCTTGACGTGGGAGTGCCATAAACTGTTTGGATCAAAGCAATTTCCCAGTGATGTCCCCCGATTACCCAATATATACTACTCCACAATATGGAAGAATTCAGATGTATAAAATTTGCTTGCTGCCCTCAAAGGATACATAGTGTAATCCCAGGAACAGTAGAGAAAATGGAATGTGCTATATAATATAGCCAAAGATCCACATGTAGCTCACTAGAAAGACTGCAGCATCTTCAAGATCACACACAGATTCCCTCTTCAGATCCACACGTGAAGAGCTTCTCCAGATCCTCTCTCCAGGGACTAACACACCCTTTATGCTCATGCTCCAGATATAAAGGAGACCAAGAATTGGAATAGCGATACTGAACTCTGGGCATTTTTGTTCTACCTCCTTGGATATTTGGCAATATCTGGAGGTGATTTTGTTGTGTTTTGTTTTGTTTTGACAACAAAGAGGGAAATGTTACACCTAATAATTAGAAGCCAGGGATGCTGTTAAGCATTCTACAATGTAAATGTACATAGAACACCCCCCAACACAGAACTGTCCAATCCAATACGTTAATGATGCAAAGGTTGAAAACTCTTCATTGGAGTGGTTCAATAATACAGTGCTATCTTGACTTTAATTCAGTGCTCCTAAGACAAACAGGATCTTAGTTTGGTAAAAGAACTTCTTCAGAGAAGTGGGTCTTGCAGAAAAGGCTATTATCCCAAGGCTCCTTGCCCCATAGAATGAGTGCAGAATTATGATGGAGATGATCTTGGTAAAACACTGTAGGTCATAAATTAATCTGCCTTCACTGTGCCAGCCAGCTTGGGATACAGCCCCTTTCCAACTGTGCTTTTGCTAAGCAGCCTAGGCTAGCGAAACAGTCTCCAAATCTGAAGGGTAAAAGGTGTACTTCTTGCTCACTCCTATGCATCACATCAACAGCAATCTCTGCTCTTATACTTATCTATTGCGTACACAGTAAAATCTCTTGATACATATGCTGTGTGGTCATACTAGCATTTAAGGCATAAGAACTTGTCATTTGATTCTATCCAACTCCAAGGAGCCCAGAGGAAGGTAGCTTTCTTATGGACATGGATGGAAAAAAAGTAATCACCTGCCACCAGATATGTACGAGCATTGGAATTTGCCACACATATTAGCTGAAGACACAGGTTTCATCTACAGAGAGGGTATTAAGTGAGATGGGCTGAAGTTGTCCACCCTTAACTTGGTACCAAATGCTGTAGGAAAGACAATGCTAGAATTAGAAGGGGACTGAGCTACACTCTACCCCTTCTAGGAGCCTGTGTACTTAGTACAAAAAGAAAACAGTAGCTATAAAGAACTGGACCTGCCTTGATCAACATTAAACCAGATCCTGTAAGTGTATTCCAAGTAGGAAAATTCACTGATGGGACCTGGTGCCATAATTATGGGTATATCCAGCACTGAATATGGGGACAGAAGGATGCTTATAGAAATAGATGTATGTGCTGATTTATTTATTCATTCTCATGGGTTCATGGTAGAGGACAATTTATTCTTTGCTAATTCAATCCCCAGTCCAAGAGGGTTTCAGCCTCTGTACAATCTAATCTTAAGCCTAGACCTAGAAGACCTCACTCTGTACAATCTAATCTTCAAGATGCAAGCCCAAACCTAGAAAGCTTCGTCCTCCATCAATCTAATCTGCAACCCTAGAATGTTTAAGTCTCTGAGACTTACTACTGACTGACTCACTCTGACTAGCAGTCTTCTGAACTACCTCTTTTCACTCTGAGCTGTACTTTTGAACTCTGAAATCGTAAACCATATGCTTCTCTCTGCTTTCTCTCTGCTTATTCTGGACTGTCTCTGCTCTTCTCGGCTTCTGTCTGTGAGCTAACTGCACTTCAAACTGCCTGACTGAACTAACTCTCCACTTCTCTCTCTGAGCTCTGCTTCTTATCTGCTTCACTTCTGCTTCCAGCTTGCTTCTACCTTGCTGTTTCTATGAACTCTGCTTCTCCTCTGTGTGAGCCCTTCCTTCTGAATTGGAATTAAAGGTGTGTGCCACCCTTCCTTAGGGGTGTACTATGTTGCCTTTTACCTAGCATGAGCACAGACAGAGGACAGGATTAGCCTGACAAACATTCTTTATTCATTCCATCCAGATCACAAAGGTCTCAGAATGTGATCCCTTCATACAGCCCATTTGATGTGATCCCTTCCTAGCTATTACACAGGCCTTTCAATGTGATCCTTTGCTAGAGCAGTCATGATGCTGGATTAAAAGATTAAATGATCCTCTACAGACGCTATTCTTTTTATTTGTGGGAGTGTGGTGGGTTGTTTGTATTGAGACTGGATCCTGGATCTTGCTTTGTTGCACAGGCTGACATTGAACTTGTGATCTTCCTGACGTAGCCTCCAGTGTGAAAGACATGTGCCACCTTTCCTGGCTAAAAAAAAACTACTCTCTCATTTTAATACTGCATGTAGTTTAAAGGTTGATAAGAATCTCCTCATAGATGAAACTGTATGCAGTGTGTTCCCAACTGAACTTTACTGAAGGCCTGTTTCATTTCATAGCTACAGAAATCCAGATGGCCTGGCTCATAGTGAAGCTGTTCTTGTAGAGTTCACCTCCCTCAGTATCAGTATCTAGTCCCTTAACTATCTGTCTCAGATCTACCTCCTAGGCACTGAGGCTCCTCCAACTCAGGCTGCTTACTCTTCCCTCTAACTTGATTCTAATTTCCCTTTCCAAAAATGGTTGAACTTGGAAAGAAGCCCACCTTTCTGGGTGCCCTTGTATGTGTGTGTGTTTGCATACACATGTGTATAAACACACACACACACACACACACACACATGATCTCCCTAACTACCAGGTGACACCTATCTACTGCAGTGCTATGGAATCTGAACCAGCTAGAAAATGCATTACAACAAGGTTGGCAAGCTAGATTTACTGTCCCCTTCAAAAAATTACCTAAATCTTTTTTGCTTGTTTGTTTTTTGTTTTGTGTGTATTTTTTTTTTTGGTTTGTTTGTTTTGTTTGCTTCTTTTGAGACACAGTCTCTTTGGGTAGTCCTGGATGTCCTGGAAATCATTATGTAGACTAGGTTGGCCTACAGTTCACAGAAATCAGCCTGTCTCTGCCCTGCAACTGTTGGGATCAAAAGGCACGTTCCACCATACTTGGTGAATTACTTAATTCTTTTTTATAGAAATCTGAATACAGAAATCCAGGTCCCATAGAAGGCTGTTAATAATGAGAAAGTGGATTAGAGTTGAGGGAGTAATACCTCAAAGTAGTATGCATAAAAGATAACTTCATCTTTCTAAAATATATATTTGTAAGAGCCATCTCGTCTTATCCACAGCCTTATAAACTGGGTCCTGCAGTTATCACTGATTTCTGAAGAAGCTACTGTCAGGATGGAATTAGAACTCAAGACTATCTCATTCCAAAGTCTTCAGCTTAAGTCATATTTCACATATTTGTATTTAAATACTCTGTAAAAAAATGTCTGAGAAAGTCCTTAACATGAATAGTTATCTTTTCATTTTTTGATGATTTTCTGATGATTTGAAGAATTTTTGATGATTATATCATTATTTTTTCCAGATCAATTCTTTCCTAATTCCTAATATGGGGAACATGTATTACATTGATAACCACCATGATACACAAAAGGCCTTTCCAACTGACTCTGAATATGGTGTCGGCAACTCTGTGCCTTTGAACCACCTGGGGCTTCTTGGCTAGAAGAAACCACTGGTCAAAGCTAACGCCTGAATTCTTAACAACCGTCCTTGTGCTCATCTTTTTCTGTTGTCTGTTGTCTGTCATCCCCAGGGGAATGTAATTATGGAGGCAGAGTGACCGATGACAAAGACAGGCGTCTCCTGCTGTCTCTCCTGTCCACGTTCTACTGTAAGGAAATTGAAGCAGATCACTACTACATTGCTCCTGGAGAGATTTACTACATCCCTCCCCATGGCTCCTACCAGGTAAAGGATGCCCCATCTGTGCCCTCAGAGAGACTGAGAATTCTCTACTCCATACAGCTAGGGACTACGGTGTTTCCAAGGAAAGCTCAGGTATTCAGTTTTGGACTTCCTTACTGGAGTCTGTAATATTCTATGGAGCCTTCAAAAAAGATGTTGTCACTGTTTAATGAATTCTGGGTATTTTGGTCAGATAAGGTATTTCAAGATAAGGGTTCTATCTAGAGTAGTGGGAAAAGAAAGGGATGGTTAAGATGGAGGCTTGGGGGATTAGGAGATAGCTCAGTGGATAAAGTGCTTGACATGCAAATGTAAGGACCAGAGTTTGGATCACCCAGAATCCAAGTGTGTTAGTATACATCTATAATCCCAGAACACATGGCAAGATGGAAGCAGAGATGGGGAGGTCTGTGGAAGCCTATGGGCCAGCTAGCCTGATATACATCATGATGAACAAGAGACTCTGCCTCAAAGAAGGTGCAAGATGAGATCCAATACCCAAGGTTGTCATCTACCCTCTATATGTGCGTGTGTGTGGGCACACACACACACACACACACACACACACACACACACACACACGGGCTTAGTAGTGAAAAGGTTGGTAAAGAGCACTCAAACAAGGGTTCAAAAGATGACAACAGAGAAGCTGGGCATGGTGGCACAATCCACAATCCCAGTCCTCAGCAAGCTGAAGCAGGATTATAGATATGAGGCCAACCTGGGCTACATATTAAGACCCTCTCTTAAAAAATGGCTAAAGAGGAAGGACAGAACAACCAGATAAGGAAATAATAAGAAATATGAAAACAAGAATTGTAGAAGGATGCAAAATATCCCACTCTTCCTGCTTTGAGCCGCCTTCATTGTAAGCTTGTCTTCCCATTTACAGATAATAGAATTGGGTTTTTAGATGACTGGCTCCAGGTTACAATTAATTTACAATTGAACTAGGATTCAAACCCAGATCTATGTAACTCTAAAATTGACTATTTAAGAACAGAGAGAAGACCAAAGGTGGGAAGAAGGATGCTCAAGCCTACCTGCTCTGATTAATCTCTAGAAAACTGTACAAGGAGTAGCCTGGGGTTTATTCACCTAGACTGGATATAAGTGGGGGCAGTGCTACTGATAAAATGGGATTCCTTTTTGAGATGGGCTCAGCCAAGCCCCGAGTCACCTGTCTGACCACAGAGGCCCTACACTGATATTGACTAAAGATATCCTTTTCAGTCCTACATTGATTATCTCAGGACCCTCCCCATCACGGCACACCCTGAAGTATTTGGCCTCCATGAGAATGCTGACATCACCAAGGACAACCAAGAAACGAACCAACTCTTCCAAGGGGTGCTGTTGACCCTCCCGAGACAGTCGGGAGGAAGTGGAAAATCCCCTCAGGTAACCAGGCTTTCATCTAGCCAGCGTTCCAGACTGTGGGTGGTAACTGGGAGGCAGGAACATGGAGGCCTGGAATATATCCCTGGGGGAGGGAAGGTGCCTTGATCCTACTGCCAGGTCCTTAAATAGAGCAAAAAGGAAACAGTTTCTAAAATGCTAGTTATTTCTGTATAAAACTTCATGAATTTTCCTAAATCACATACCACCTATACTTTACTTTTATATTTTAAAACTAAATGTATTTTTGCTTAGAAATATTTATTTTAAAAATTGCAAGTCAAAACTGTGGAGACCTAATATAGTTTTCATTAAGTTGTGATTGGGGCAGAAGAAAGGAAGAAAAGGAGACAAAGTACTTTTTAGGTTCTTCTTGAGTGATACTGCTGAGGCCTTGCTGGCTTCTTGTTAAAGGGAGGGTCGATTCCCCCCACCCCCACCCCCAGGTTTAGAGAATTGTTAAATTAGCACCAATCTGTGACCTTCTGTTTGGAAAGAATGAAAGAGAAAGACAATCAAAACCTGAAAAGAGTTATTTTCTCACCATGCAATTCAACATTGTTTATTTTGTGCTCCAAAAACAACTATAGTTGTTCTGGGTACTTGCAGCAGTCTTCCTGCACACTTTGTGAAGTACCGCCGAGTCTCTCCTGCTCAGTGTATAAGTGACAAAGAATGGAACCTTGAGAGAAGTGACCTGCCAGCTTCACGTCCTTCATAAAAATCAACGGGAGAGCCAGACTCCTGTCTCTCTCTCTTTCACCCTGCCTTCCCCTTCTTCTGAGCTGCCACACTTGTCAGGTCTGAACCTTGCTGACTGGGTTCATTTAAGTGGTAACTGGTATGGTCACACCAGCCTGGTTGATGTGTCCTAATATAGGGGTTGGAAAGAAACTGTTTTCCGGTCAACCAGCCTCACAGGAGAGGGGAGCCGTCTGGCTCTGCCATATTCACAGTCTGTTCCTCTTTGGACCACTGGGTTTGCCCCCTTCCCTACTTGGCTAATCCCAGTGCCACAGGCTTGTCTTGCTCAATACTAAAGATTGACCTACTACCTCCTCAAGTGTCACTGGCATTGAGAAAGCTCCCAACTATGACAGCTGTGGGAGATTCTCTCTGGGGTGACCTTGAAGATAGGGCCAATGTTCTGTGCTGCCCTGAGGCTACCTGACTGGTCAAGGAATGAGCTGTCTGGCCACAGCTGCAAGGACAGGCAGGCTGCCTTTGCCCATCATTTTCATATTCTGGGCAGAGGAGTGATGTCCTCTACAAGGATGGTGGGTTGATAAGTGCCCTCCTTCCCTCCAGAGGCAGAATTGGCTTCTGTGAAAGGGTTCCCAGGAAGGGTTGATGCTTATATCAAATGTCCCTTTTAAATAAAGCCTGTCTGCTGATGTTGCTTCTCATTCCCACTCTCTCATCTGTACTTAAAGGAAGTGGTTGAGGAGCTGGCCAAGGATGTTCTGTCCAAGCTTCCCGAAGACTATAACCTGGAAGAAGTAATGAAGTTGTACCCTGTGGTCTATAAAGAGTCTATGAACACTGTCCTAAGGCAGGAGGTCATCAGATTCAACAGGTGGGCCTGATGATCTTGTTTGGATCTTAAAAGTTGGAGCCTGTGGGATAGTGGCTAAAAGGGAGACTTGATAAGATGTAGCTTTACAGAGAAAGTTGTCTGCCCTACCTAACGGGAGAGCTGTAAAATATAGTTACCCCAGGATGTGTTGGCCAAGTATTAAATCACTCCCACTCCTTCTCTCCTTAATTCCGATGACTCTATCATGTTCAAATCAATACCAAGCATAGATAATAGAAGTAGTCACTAGAGCTATTTTGAAGGAGTCTTTAATGTCAGATATGGCTCCAAACACCATTTATCATTCTCATTAGAACCATATGTAATTAGTGTGATAAGACATTATCAATTTCTACCATTACTTTACAGACAAGAAAATTCAGCAAGATGAGCTAAGTCCTCATTCATCCAGACACCAACTCTAATGCCTTCCCTTTTACATTACTCAGTTTCCCCTCAGACCACTGGGGCCCTACCTTGATGGCTACCAGGATCTCCACTGGTACCATAACAGGGGCAACAATAAAGCCCCATTTTAAGTAGGATTCTACCATTCTTTGCATTACCTGTTTCTGTCCATCCACCCAGTGGCAAGGAAAGACCAAAGTGGTTAGGTGACAGTTTAGCTTCTGATTCAGGGTCTGTGACTGTGTCTTCTGGGCCAAGTATTTCTTAGGTACTAAAGCCTGGAAACTAGCAGAGGTTATTTTTACAAGCATAGAATAGCACAGGACAATAGAAAGAACTGCAATAGAAATCTGGGAGTTTTGCCTCTTGATTCCTCAACATGTGCATCTGATCTGAATCCTGATTTCCTCCTGCTATGAAATTCTGCATTTGTTTATATTCTTGCCCATTGGGTTGAGATTCTACAAGCTCTTTCTGGCTGCAGGTTTTGTTTGTTTGTTTTGTTTTTGGCATACTCAGCTGAGGCTGAACAGGCCTCAGAGTAGAGAGATCAGGAAGAGACAGGTGGTCTTGCCCACTTACAGGCTGCCTTTCAGTTACCCTTTCTCAGGTAGATACCTCACAGTCTATAAAAAGAACAACTCTGGTAACGTGGATCAAAAGTCCACAGGTACTTTTTGATAAAAAACCTATTACTAAGAAAGTAATTAGAAATGTACACAAAAAGAGATATGAATGGATTTTTCTAGCAATGTTGTTTATAAATGACAACAACCTACAAATTAGTATTTCTTTCTTTCTTTTCCTTTTTGACAGGATCACTATGTAGCCCTGGTTGCTGGGGCTACATGCCGTTCATTATGTAGACTAGGTTGGCCTTCAGCTCACAGAAATCCTCTGCCTTTTGAGTGCTGGGTTTAAAGGTGTTCGCCACCATGCCCAACTTAAAAATATTTCAACAGTAGGAAAATAGTTGCATAGAACAGAATGCTGCATATTGAAAAAGGACAGTTTAGAGACTAGGGAGATAGCTCAGTGGGGAAATGCTTTTTCTATGCCAGCATTGGACCTGTGTTTGGATTCCTGGCACTCACATAATTCTGGGCCTGGTGATAAACACCTGGAATTCTAGGACAGGGAAGCAGAGGACCATTGTGCTCAATGACAGGGCTAGTCTAGGCAACCAGTGAGCTCCGGGTTCAGTGAAAGACCCTGGTACCCACAAAATACCGTGGAGTGTGATAGAGAAAGACACTTTTAAGTCAACCTCTGGCTTCTACACATGCATGTACACGCACATGAACATGTGCATGCATCACATACAGACAAAACAGCAACAGGGAAATTTAGAACTGGATTGTAATGTTATATGCTTACAATTCCAGCACTTGAGAGGCTGAGGCAGGACTTATTGAATTGGAAAGAATTTACTATGTGCTAAGAAAGAAAGTTTCCAAAAAGGTAATAACAACTTTATTAAAAACATGATTTGTGTTTCTAAAGAAAACAAGAAAGATACACATCAAAGTTATTTTTAGGTGGCAATGTTATGGGTGATTAAATTTTTCTCTTATCATTTACCTATGAAAGGGGAGAGTTATAAAAGGGATGAATTTGGTATACTTGGGCAGAAGGGACTCCTACAAAGCCAAGCTCAGTCTACTTCTTTATCCTTGCAGGCTGACTAAAGTGGTTCGCAGAAGCCTTATTGATATTGGTCGAGCCATCAAAGGGCAAGTCCTAATGTCCTCAGAGCTGGAGGAAGTCTTCAGTAGCATGCTTGTGGGTAAAGTGCCAGCCATGTGGGCAGCCAAGTCCTACCCATCGCTGAAGCCCCTGGGGGGCTACGTGGCTGACCTATTGGCCCGCCTGGCCTTCTTCCAGGTACCTGGGAGTCTGGGTAATTGGATACCTGGCATGCTCACTCAGGTGGAGAAGACATTCTGAGATAGCAGAATAGAAGTTGGGGAGGAAAAGTGGCAGCTGTGTAGCATCCTGGGTTGGGAATCTGGGAATGGTCTTTCCATACTTGGGTCTCAGAGAGGAAGAGACTTTTCAAAGTCCTTAGGGATATTAATCTATAGAAGTAGGATTAAAAAAAAAGTCACTATGGGGCATAACTGGCCAATGAATATACTTATTAAAGGCTGTCTAGTAATGTGAAATTTTTTGAACTGATATATAGACATAGGATTTTTACACATAGGGTTTGGGTTATAGCTTCATAGTAGAGCATTTGCTTAGCATTTGTGAGGTCTAAATTCAATCTGTAGCATGAGGAAAATAAAGAAAAACAAAAAAGCCCACACAGAAGAGGAGGAATAAATCTAGATGTTTGTCCAGCAAAATGTAGAAGATCTGAAATAATGTAGCATCTGTGCATGGCTACTCTTGCTGGGGATGGTAGCTGTTGCTCAGTTCAGAGGAGACATATATTGTCCTGCTATAGTCCTTCCCACTCCCTATCTTGTCCCAGCTTTACACCCATGTTTAATAGAAATATATTTTTGAACCTTCATTTTAAAAGTAGGAAAGTATAAGTTAAACCAAGAGAACTTTGCTTCAAGAAAAATGAAAAAGCAAAGAATATTTTTTTGTGAGGCTCATTTTCATACTCTTCTTAGTTAACATTTATTTTAATGGGCTGGAGAGATGGCTTAGCAGTTAAGAGCACCAGCTGTTCTTCCAGAGGATCCACATTCAATTCTTAGTACCTACATGGTGGCTCACAACTGTCTGTTACTCTAGTCCCAGATAATCTGACACTTTCTGGCCTGCACAGGTACCAGTCACCTATGTGGTAGTGCACAGATAATATACACACAGGTAAAAAACACCCCATATATGTATAATAAAATAAATTTTGTCAGGTGGTAGTGATACATGCTTTTAATCCCCAAATTTGAGAGACAGAGGCAGGTGGATCTCTGAGTTTGAGGCCAGCCTTGTCTACAGAATGAGTTCCAGGACTGCCCAGGGATACACAGAGAAACCCTGTCACAGAAAAAAAAAGATTTATGTATGTATGTATGTATGTATATATATTGCTGCGGTGTTTTACCAAGGAAGACAAGGAGGCATTATCAAAGATGCAAATCTGGCCAGAGCTCAGCAGAAGGAACTACCATCATGGCCAGTGCCATACTCACAGTGGAACCCAGAGCATCTGAGCTCAGGTGTTTTATTGATACAGAACTTCTCGGGTACAGATTATAAGCAATCAAACATCCCCCCACAGAAATCCAACACCTGCAAGCAATACAAAATGCAAGCCCTGTGCATCCTTTTTCCAACAGTGCACAAAAACAATTATTTTAAACACAACTAAAAATAAACTTCCACAACATATGCGTCTGTTATGCACCTGTATGTGCAGGTGCAGGAGCCAGAAGATGGAAATCAATCCCTGGAGATGATTGTGAGCTGCCTGGCATGGGTGTTAGGAATTAAACTCTGGTCCTCTGCAAGGGCATCAAGTGCCCTTAATCCCTGAGCCATCTTTCCAACTTTGATTTAACCTATTATCGATGTACTATAGATTCTCAATCTTGATTTCTATGGCTTTATAGGAATGGATCAACAAAGGGCCCCCTGTGGTCTTTTGGCTCTCTGGATTCTACTTTACACAATCTTTTTTGACGGGTGTTTCTCAGAATTATGCCAGGAAATACACCATCCCCATTGACCACATCGGATTTGAATTCGAGGTAGGGATCTCCTGGGTTGGGACAGCTCAGGGGATCAACCTATGAAAATGGTATTGCTTATTTCCTTCTATGTGCAAATATTTTGTTGTGTTGAACAAATCCTTCTGAAGTGGAACAAGTAAAGAATTTGACATAGCCTACAGTGGCTTCTGTAATACAGAAAGCCATTCTTGACACAATCACAACAGAAAAAGCAATTTTGTGCCAGTGAGATGGCTCAGCAGATAAAGGGGCTTGCATGAAGCCTGGTGAGCTGATCCCAGGAGCCCAGATGAGAACTGACTCTACACACTGCACACACACACAATAATAATAAATGCATATTTTTAAAAAATTAATCTTTCCAGAGGAAATTTCTGTCACCATCATGGCAAGAAAAACAAAAGCATTCTTTTGTCCTGTTCATTTTGCATCTTCACTTGGAGAAATGCACCTTTGGATAGTTCTTAGAAATGGAAAAATCACTCCATTAACAACAAAAATTTAGAATTAGGATGGTGTTAAATGGAGCTTGCAACCCTTTGGTTCACCATAACCTCAACCACTCCCTACTCTCCTACATTTTTTGCTTTACAGGGAAGAATCCAAGGTTATCTATCATCTTTCAATCTAAACCATGCTGCCCTGGAGCTCACCACACCAGCTGTCCTAGTGTCATTGCTGTTGCTGTGACAAAACACCCCTAGCAAAAGCAGCTAAGGGGAGAAGGGTTGGTTGGCTCACAAGTCCAAGTTTTATCCATCATTGTAGGAAGTCAAGGCAGGAACATAAGGCATCACAGCCATGGTTCAGAGCAGAGAGAAACACACGGGTCCTTGTCTGCTCACTGGTACTCAGTTCCTTCTCTGCTCTTATACAGTCCAGGGCCTAACCCAGGAAATAGTGCTGCATACTTTCAGTGGTCTTTCTACCTTAAGACAATACAGTACCTCAGAGACATGCCCACAGGCCAGCCCAATGTAGGCAACTCTCACTGAGGCGTGGTTGACATTTAGAACTAATCAGCACACCATCTCATCAGAGCTAGCCCTTGCATTTGCAGGCATTCTATGAGCTGTTTCTTAGTCAGGGCAAGTCTTTAAACCACAGAAACTGGCTTTTTAAAAAGTAAATAAAAAACGTATTTATTTCACCTCTCACCCCAGAACTGTTTCACCAGTCTGCCTCTGAATCAAAATCTAATCTCTAATTTCCTAGATTTAGGTCCCAAAAGGGAGAATCGACTCGGTAAGGCCAATAGGCTATAGTCAGTGTGACCTTCTGACTCCTACTTTATTGCATTCTCTATGCCTACCATATATAAGAGCAGCAAGACTTATCAGAGAAGCCCTGGTCCTAGGTATAGGCAGACATGCCAGCAAGGTGGTTCATATTAATACCACATGTAAGGAAACTAGCAGATTATGAAACTCACAGCTTTCCACTCTTTCAGGTAACCTCACAAGAAACGGCTATGGAGGCTAACCCAGAAGATGGGGCCTACATCAAAGGACTTTTCCTTGAGGGTGCCCGTTGGGACAGGAAAACGATGCAGATTGCGGAATCTTTCCCCAAAGTCCTCTTTGATCCATTGCCCATCATTTGGCTGAAACCCGGAGACAGTGCATTATTCCTGCATCAGGACATTTATGTGTGTCCAGTGTATAAAACAAGTGCTCGGAGAGGCACTCTCTCTACTACTGGCCACTCTACTAACTATGTCTTGTCAATTGAGCTTCCAACAGACATGTCCCAGAAGCACTGGATAAACCGAGGCGTGGCCTCACTGTGCCAGCTGGATAGCTAATGGCAGATGTCTCAAAACCAAGAGTAAATGACATTTCATTCTCCATTACAACATAGCCTTTCTTTCTTGAGTTATATAGTATGACGCTGATATAATTACATCAATGGAGCCAGACATTTCATGGCTGACCTGTAAAGTAGACTATTGTCATTTTATGGTTGCAGAAACCATGAAAAGGTAGGTAATACTCCCAAATCAGATAGCTACTAAATTGGAACACAGGCCGTGTGACTTTCCACCTAGACTTGTGGTCATTTGGCTTAAGCTTGCTTGGGGTTATTTTCCCTCTCTCTTTCCTTTGCATTTATTTATTTTATGTGTGTGTGTGTGTGCAGACACGCACGCGCACACACACACACACACACGCACGTTTGTGGGGGGTTGTGTCATGTATGTCTGTGCACATGTATGTTCTTAGTACACTTGGAGGCCAGAAAAGGGCATCAGATCCCCCAGAACTAGAGTTACAAATGATTGCGACCCACTATGTGGGTTCTGGGAACCGAACCTCGGTCTGTTAGAGCAACAATGCTCTTAACCACTGACCCATCCGTCCAGCCCCCAGGGTTATCTTCTTTACCTTGGGTTTTGCTGTAATTGTCACTGAACTTCAGTCACTTCTTTACCTGACTGACCAACTTGTGTAGCCACCAAAGTCCCATCAGAGGTTGAGAATAGCTTGAATTCTTTTTCTTCCTTTCTTCCTCCCTCCCTTCCTTCTTTTTTTAAGGCTCTTGGTGTATTTTATTTTATTTTTTTTGTGTGTATGTGTTTGAGTGTGGGTATGTGTATGTGATACAGGTGCCCAAGAAGGTCAGAAGAGGGTATTGGATCCCTGGAAATGGAGTTACAAATGGTTGTGAACCATGTAGGTACTAGGAACTGAACTCAGGTCCTTTTCAAGGGTGACAAGTTCTCTTAACTGCTGAGCCATCTCTCTAGCCCTCACTTAGTATGTTTTAATGCACATCTTACAACAACCTTAGGTGGTAAGGATTATCATCACTTCTATTTTACAGGTGCTAATTAGGTTCCAATCAGTCAGTGGTAGAAGTTCAAGTTGCTGCCTGGTACCAAGGACTAAGCTCATGGCCTAAAGCCCTCTAGGCAAGCACTCCACCGAGCTATGTCCCCAGCTTCTCTGTCACATGAATGGGCTACTTTAGCCTTTGGCTAACTTCCTTGCTCCCATGTGCTGGGAATGATTGTCCCCTGCATCTGGTGGCTCAGGGAGATGAAAGAGCCTGACTAAGAGTATCACACAGTTTTCACATTGCATAGCCAGGTGGTGGTTCTCTGGCTTTTGCATCCATGTGTTTCACTGCCACATGCTGCCTCCTAGCCAAGGACTTGGCTGTTCTGATGTAGACTCTTGGAAGAGATTGTAGTTCCAGCCACATGACTGTGTCCAAGGAATTTCCATCCCTTGTTTTTCCCCAGAAAATCCAGAGGGAGACAAAAACATCAAATTCCTGAGGTATTCTTCCCTGACTCTCTCATGTAGCTCTATGGCTCTAAGTGGTTTTACTCAAGGTATTCAGAGTGGCGCAGACAGGGATCGTTGAGAGTCTAAATGTGTATGGTCTGCTTTTCTGCCTCTTCACTAGAAGCAAATGCCTTCTAGTGATTTAGGACCTGTGACTTTTCCTGAATGTGGCTAGCATCAGAGAATGAAATAAAGGTATTCCAGAAAACTTTAGTTTCAGTTTCTTCACAGTACCAACTAAATTCTGAGATGAGCAAGCTATCCAAGTGCCCTGAAAGAGTAAGTGCATAATAGAGACAGTGAGGAAGTACTCTCCTACTCAAAGTAGGTTGCTAAAGGTATTTTTTTTTCAAGAAAGAAATACAACTTTTTCCAATATGAGATATATCAGAATGAATGGATAGCTAGGATGAGTGTATCATTCTAAGTAAGATGATCAGTCATGTGAGAAAGAAAGATGGTCAGGCTCTAACCCCATAACTCTTGGGCTGGTAGGTCAGTCATATTGCAGGCTGTAGATGAGTTGGCATGAGGGATCTGCTAAGAGAACAAATGAAATTTAATTATAACAACCTAATGCTAACTTCATTTATCACCAAAAAGCTGAGAGAGGTAAGGACTGTCTTATTCCTCAAGGGTCAAAGGACAGGATGTTTTAATATGACGGATTACATTTTTGAAATTTAAAACATTTCCTCTATTTTGAAAACAAAGATTACCCTGAATTTGAGGTCACTTTCAGTTGGGGCTGATATGGTAATGATGTTTCCTCCTGGGAAAGGGAATATGTTCTTTAGAAATTATGGTGAGTTAGAGGCTAGACTCCTGGTTAAGGTAGCCAGAGATCAACTCAGCGAGAAGCAGCAGACTCTGCTTAAAAATAGTTCAGCAGATGGCATTGGGCAAACCTGGTAGTCAGGGTTCTCTAGAGGACAGCACTGATAGAATGAATCTATTGCCTATCTATCTATCTATCTATCTATCTATCTATCTATCTATCTATATCTATCTATCTATTTATCTATCTATCTAACTTGAAAGGTGATTTATTAGAGTGATTTACAGGCTGTGGGACAGCTAGCCCAACAATGGCTGTCTCCCCCCAAAAAGTCTGAGAATCTAGTAGTTGTTCAGTCCACGGGGCTGGATGTCTTAGCTGGTCTTCAGTATACCCCAGATTCCCACAGAAGTAGGCTCTAATGCTAGTGAATAGAGAATGAGGGCACACAGGCAAAGAACAAAAGCGTCCTTCTTCCATGTCCTTTATATAGGATACCACCAGAAGGTATGGCCCAGATTAAAGGTGTATCTTCCTACTTCAAATGATTTAATTAAGAAAAATCCCTCACGGGTATCCAGATGCTGGGTTTTAGTTAATTTCAGATGTGGTCAGGCTGACACCAAGAAGGGCCATCATATTTGATTTCTAAGCTAGTCTTTGACCTTAAACTTTTTTTTTTTTTTTTTTTTTTAGCTGTTGAGCTGTTGAGAAATTATGTTCAGTTCTTGTTAGTGATAGAAAAGAGCTTCATTGAGGGAGGGGACATATGAAGGTCGTTTCTAGCTTTTGGAGATAGAATACAAAAATTTAATGGACTTGGAGAAAAAGTGGGGAAGATGATGTAAGAATAAGATATAAACTGGGACACGGCAGTGCACATCTGTAATCCCAGCATTTAAGACAGACAGGAGGACCCAAGTTCATTCAAGGCCAGCCTGGGCTACAGAGTGAACCCATATCAAATTCCATCCATCCATCCATCCATCCAAAGATGTTATATAGTTTGACAGCAAATTGATGTTTTATGTAATAGTATATACATCTCTGCAAAAGAAGCCAGACATATAAATTCACATTAAATCTTCATGTAGAAGATTCTCAAAGGTTGGGTTAGCAATTAAATGGTCTTCCATTGTGAAAAAGGCTAGTGTAAAGGGTAGTTCCTAATGGTCAACAGAGTAAGGCAAAATTGTACATAGTCAAAATCACTTTGTCTCCATGAACCACTTAGAAAGGGACCATGGAGATAGGCAAGTAGGGTCTACTAGGATCAGCACACTCAGCTTCCTCCAGTGTTCCACTGGAGGAAGCTGAGTTGCTTGAGTTCACACGGTCCATCTCCATGGGAGATACTTAAACATTAAACCATCCTCCATCAGGGCAATGCTTCTACATTGAGACCTTCTTGAAGACTAGGAACCAAAAAGATGGCAGATTCCTTTCTCCCAGTTCAAGCTAGACTGGGATATGTACTCACAGAAGAGTCAATATACCTGCTAACACATTGTCATTTCTTTCCTCACTATGGCCTATCACTGTATTGCTTCATTGATTGACAGAGTATAAAATTTGTTCTCTGTACTATTGCCAATCCCTGAAGTACTTTCCGTGAACATGAGAGGGTGCTGCTCCTCACATGAGGCACAACTCCTCTGCCTGAGGGTTACAGCTCATTTTGGAAGGAACACAAAGAAGCCTTTGATCAGTAGAAGTTTATCTTTATTAGTGAGTCCCATTCTCTGCTGATGAACTCCGACCTGACACCACACATGCTCTCCTTGTCCCATTTCTGTTTGGATATAACTTAGAAGCCAGTTTGGACCTTGTGCTTTTAGGTCAAAGTAGAATAAAATAAATGCAGTATAAAAGTCAAGGAAGCTGTTTAGCTCCTAAGCGCATCTTAAGTAATCGCAGATTTTAAGATAAGCATATACATTTAACTAAGGCATGTACTTCCACTTATCAACAGGGAGAAGAAGGGTATCATACCATATTTCCATTAAAAAGACCAAATGATCAGCTGGGTGTGGTGGCTCATGTCTGTAATCCCAGTATTTGAGATGCTGAAGCAGAAGGATCAACACAAGTTCAAGGCCAGACTGGTCTACAAAGAGAGTTCTAGGCCAGCAAGTGCTACATAAGAAAACCCTGTCTTACAACAAACTCCCCCCTCCCCCCGCAAGCAAACAAACAAGACCAATGATCGATCAATCCAAAGCTGCCCTTTATAAAGGGGTATATCTAGAAATTACAAGATTTGGGAGACCACAAAAAAGTCAATACAGAAACCATTTTTAAGCAAATGAGTAACTTGTGGGAAAACCTCTAGAAAGTATTTTGTGAGCAGCATAGTTTTGTAGCCATGTGAACTTGCAGCAACCACATCAGTTGATGTGTGCTGATTCATAGCCCCAGGGAAAGCTTTACTGCCTTCAGCCTTCCTCCACAGGCCTTAGTCTTGCTCCCAAAGATGACTTCAGTGAAGATGTAAGGTCCATGAGCTCTAGGCCCAAGGTCAACAGTTCAGGCAGCAGCAAGACCATGAAAAACCTGAGGGATGCTTGCAGCCACATGTCATAGGTGAGGATCAATTTTGGAGGTCTGAACAAAGTGTTTTTGTCTCTATTCAAGAAGTGTGTGTTGCCTGATTTACATTCTAAATCAAGTTAGCTCACCATTCTCAAAAGTAAACTGTCTTCTCTGTTAGGAAACTTCATCATGAGACTTCAGATACACTGGTTTAGAAAGTTTTCTCAGTTTCTCCTGGGTTTTAAGTCCCCGGCCTCGTAGTGGGGTAAGACCCATTGGAGGTAGATGAATCTGAATGAGAATAATGACATGAAAAATCATAATCATTAGGGCAGCTTATATGCATTGAGGATTTACTGTCTTCTAAGTGCTAAATTTACCACAGATACATTAATGCTTACATTTCTGGTTATATTGATCTAACCTTAGGATAATCTTTTAAGGAATTGTAAATTTTATAGATTAAAAAAAGAAAAGGAGGCCAGAGAAACTAAATACTAACTTGTTCAAGGTTATACATTAAGTGGTAGAACTGGATCTGAAGGCAGAACCTGGTTTAGAACTTGTACCCATCTATGCCATTATGCCAGGACACAGGAAAAGAACTACAGATCCATTAGGCCAAATGCCATCCAAAGAAGGAAGAAGAGAAAAGTTGCTTGTATACAAAGATGTTCAATGCACAATAGAAATTGGTACCAACTCAAATCCCTACAAGGTAGAAAGCTGCTAAGTTTATGAGTAAATCCAACTGACCCCCCCTTAAGAGTTATTTTTGGATATATGTGTGAGGGTATTTCCAGATAAGATCAATGCATGAATTGGTGGATTCAATAGACTGCCCTCCCCAATGTGGAAGGACGTTCTCCAACCCAGTAGGGCTTGATAAGAAAAAAGGCAAAGGATGAATTTACTTCTTTTGCTTCTTGCTCAATTGTCTGAATTGAGACATCTTCCCCTGTCTCCACCCTAGATTTCTACCATCAGCCCTCTTGGTTCTTAGACCTTTGGGTTCAGACTGAATTAATGCCACTGAATTTATCCTGGGTCTTCAACTTCATGACTGTGTGAGCCAATTCCTTACAAGAAACATCCTTTATATGCCCAGATCTGTTTGTCTGTCTGTCTCTGTCTGTCTATCTATCTATCTATCTATCTATCTATCTATCTATCTATCTATCATCTATCTATCTCTATTCATCCATCTCTTCCATCCATCTCTTTCATACTGGTTCTGTTTCTCTGAGGAACACCAACTTGTACAACGACGGCACATTCTTAAAATAGCAAACAATGCAAACATTTAGGATTGAGGTAGAGCTGTATTCAAAGATGCTCAGAAGAGATGAAATAAAATAAGTAGGTAATAAAAACAATATTCCAAGAATCCTATGTATGAAAGAATGTGTGTGCATGTGTGTGAAAAAATAATAATAAACAAATTAGATTAAACAAAGTATCACATCGTTTCTTTTCTAAGTCAGAGTTGAAAACTGGCAACTAAAAAATTACAGTGGTCTCTTCCATAAGGTAAGAACTTTTGACAATTTTCACTTTCTACTTTCTGTAATGTTTTAGTATTTGAACTTTATTAGTATTAAAAAGCTTGCTTTTTATACTAAGGAAAATAAAAGCATTTAAATAAAAATGGGTGAAGTCCCAAAGAAAAGCTTTATAAACATGAGCTGGTTTTCCCTTCCAGCTGGTGGGAAGATATACAAGAGACCACCAGGCGTTCAGGACATAGTTATTTATTGTGAAGGATTGGTGTCATACAAGGACAACTTACTTCCAACATGCTTCCTACAATTGCTCTAGGCTCCTCAGCAAGTATTAGCCCTCATGGTATACATTCTTAGAAATAACTTGGTTGACAAAGATAAGTGCCCAACACCTGTTTACCTGAGCCATACTTACTGGCCTTGGATAAGGAATCTGGTAATGCAGTCCAATCTCAATCCTGGCTGTACATTCATCAATACACTGTTTAATCAGGTTTGGGTCTGTGAGCTATTTAAAGGGAAAATAAATGAGGCATTTAGTATCTAATAGTATATAAAATACAGTACAGACTTTCTTAAACTTTTCAGTTCACTAGCCAGGAATCTCAATATTAATAAATGAAAGTCTCTCCTACTCTTATCTTCCAGTTAACATTCTTATGTGTCCCTTTAAAGTTAGTCTATAAATAAATATATAAACACAAATACAAAGAATTAGCCTTTTAAAAATAGTTCTCATTTTATTATTTTGTGTGTATGGCAGAGGCAGCATCCATGTGCCATGGAACACATACCATGGTGCTTGTATGGAGGTTGGATGACAACTTTGTGAGCTGTTTTTTTCTTTCTGCCTTTTTGTGGGTTCTAGGTATTGAACTCAGTTCGCTAGGCTTGAATACTAAACACCTTTACCCAAGGAGCCATCTCACTGGCCCTAGCTTTTTCTTATACAAATAAGTCTTACTCTATAAGTCGTGTGTTTCATTAACATAATTTGAAGCTCTTTTTGTATTCAGACATCAAAGATCACTCTTCCTGAAAACGATCAAACTGCAACATAAGGCTTTATTATAATTTAACCACTTTACTATTGATAAGCATTTCGATTATTTCTAGTCTTCTGCCATTATAAACAATTCTGCTACAGACCTTTATGCATTTTTTTTGACTCACATGCCAATGTGTATAAGAGATGAATTCTTAAGAATGAGAATTTTAAGGCAAAGAGGCTATATAGGTTCATGAATGTTTAATTCTCTCAATATTTCCAAGTTACTACCTAGAGTTTATACTAATTCACATTCCCATCAACAGTCTGCAAACTCACCCCCACCATCACCAAATGAGAAATCTACTTCACAGCTTCCCCACACTGACTCTCTAAAGCAGTGTCTCAACCTTCCTAATGCAGCGACCCTTTAATACAGTTCCTCATGCTGTGGTGACCCCTAACCATAAAATTATTTTTGTTGCTACTTCATAACTGTAATTTTGCTACTATTGCGAATCATAATGTAAATATTTGATATGCAGGATATATTAGGCAACCCCTGTGATGGGTCTTTCAACCCCAAGGGGGTCATGACCGACATGTTGAGAACCACTGCTCAAAAGGAACCTGGTTTTTCAGCAAGAGTAAGATACTGGAGAATGAATAATCTCATATTTTAAATTATAAATCCTCTTGTTCATTAGTAGGGGGCAGGAGGAGTGTTGAAATCCCAAATCAGTCAAATTGTGATAATGTACTTTCAAGAAAAAGAGTGAAATGTTTATTCTGTGGGGGAAAAATCCATAAATACAAAAACCTACAAAGCCAAATCAGGGAAAGGGAGAAACTTTCATTCAGAGGAGGTAAAAAAAAAAAAAAAATCAGCACATGGATCTTCTGTGAATTTGTAAGAGTGCTTCAAAGTAGTGTCAGAATTGCTTCTGCCTCAGATGGCTTCCTTGGTGAAGACGGGGCCCATGTGGCTTGCAAATTCCAAGAGAGTTCTTGTCCCCTGTGATTCATTGAGTTCCAGGAATAGCAGCACTGAGAACTCAGCTTCTTAGGGCAGAGGCTCAACTCTCTGATCTCTGTGACCTCAGAAGCTACTGCTCTGCTGTCCACACTGAGAATAGATTCTCATGTTGCCAGTGGCCTGCTGGGATTCAGAGCAATTAATAAGATACCTTTGGATTATGAAACTCTTAGTACAACTGGGGTTATCATAAACTGTTTATGTCTACAGGAGGATAGGGAGAAAGGAAAAGCCCTCTGACAAAGATGTGGCTAAGGGATCTGGGGCTTTAAGAACTCCAGTTATCATCTAAATAAGTTTGTGTTAGAGTTCTCCAAATTCAGTCATTCATAGACTGCTACATGATTTTGTGACATGCACACATCACCCTCTGTCTCATCCTTGCCCAAAAGGTAGAGGCTAAAAAATGATTCTGAAATAAATGAAAACCTCATTTTGAGTAGTCCTCAGACAAGTGCATCTGCACAGTCTTACTGAGTACATGCCACTGTGTCCCCAGCACCAGGCCAGACCCAAGGGGTCATGATCTCTGCCTTCAGCTATCAAAGATACTATATGGGCAGAACAACTCCTACATATAAAGATACAAAAAAAGGTACAGCGGAAGCCAGACAGGTGGCACATGCCTATAATCTCAGCACTCAGAGGTAGAGACAAGAGAATTCTGAGTTTAAAAACTGTCTCTGGATATGACAGGCCTGCTGCATTCATGAATTCACTATAGCTGTGTTTGCCTGTATAAGACCTACACTAGATCAAGCCAGTCAACATTCTAGCATAGATGGGAGAGGCACTCATAAGGCCCCACCTCTAGTTGAGGAGCTGTTGATAGCTGATGGCTACTGGGGTAGTGAGAGTCAGCTCTCTTTAAGGCCTGGCCCCTGGTATGTCAATCACACTCAGGTGAACAGCTCAATACCCATGAGTACATGGGCAGCACATATGGACTTGGTAGCTTACTAAAGAGAGAAAGAGAGAGGTAGGAGGGACAGGAAGATAGGGAGGGAGAGAAAGAGTGGGAAAGAGTGAGAGAGAAAGAGCATGAAATTGGGGTGGGGTGAATCTAGGAAAAGTTTAGGGGTGAATATTGTCAAAATATATTGTGTACATGTATGAACATTTTAAAGGTCAGATATGGTGACACACACCTTTAATCCCATCATTTAGAAGAGGCTGGTGGACCTCTGTGAGTCCCAGGACAGCCATGACTACACAGAGGCCCTATATATTAAAAAAACATTTAATAAAAATATATATTTACAAAACAAAATAATAGATACGGAAGCTTCAGGGATTCCCAGGAGCGAAGATGCTTTAGATCAGGAGGCTTTCTTTGGTGCTGATTTTAATTTTGCTTCTTTCCATCTAACTGAAATATTTCTGAGAGACTTTAATTTTTTATATACCAAATGTCCAGTGCTTGGCACATGATGGGATACCTGAATGAGTGGCAGCAGGTGAACAGAGATATAAGAAAAGGGGAGCAGCTGGGGGTCAGAGCTGAGAAGAGTGGGTAGTCAGAAACAAAGGCTAGGCCAGGTGGTATGGCCCATACTTCTAACCCCAGCACTTGGAAGGTAGAGGCAGGATCTCTGTGAGTTAGAGGCCAGCCTGGTCTACATAACAAGTTCCAGAACAGCCAGGGCTAAATAGACTCTTTGGTTAAAAACCAAAAAAAAAAAAAACCAAAAAAAAAAACAAACAAAAAAAACCCAATCAAACAAAAAAAAAAAACAAACAAACCAGAAATTAAGAAAAGAAGAAAGGAAACCAAGTCTAGGCATTTAAAAGTGGCCTAGCACAGAGTGCCCTTTAGCTGGCATGCAAGTGGTAGAAGACGGCGTAGTGAAAACACAGTCAGAAAGACATAGGATACGGGGAGAAAAGCAGTGAGTCTAAATTGTTTGGAAGACATCAAGGAGAAGTGGGCAGAGGAGCCAGGTACTGACAGTTACCTTCCATCCTTAGTACCAGGCATTCTTCCCCAGGGGATGCCAGCTGGGACTGGATGGTTTGCCAGGATGAATCAAAACTAGCTGCCTGGTACCTGGGTGTTCATTTCTGTTAAACTAGCTGGTAGAAGCCCTATTTTCTGTGGTGCCACTCTGTTGTGTTGGCCAAAGAGTTAGTAGCTAAGTTACGGAAGAAGCCCTGTGTCTTTTTCCACATTATAACATGGGTTTATAATCAGAAGGCTTTGATTGGTTTATTAATGGAGAAAAAGCACTTTACTGCATACCACCTTGGGGAGTGGCTGGCCATCAGTATGTGAGGAACAGCTCTCACTGGCATGACTTCTGCCACCTGGCTCACAGGGTCTTCTGAGGATGCTGAGCCATTTTCTGGCTGGACTGAGGCCTGGTTGATCCAAAAGAGGGAAACACAGGCTAGGCTTGACTTTCTAGTAGTTGGCTAAACCGGTAAGCTTAGCCAAGCTGCATGCTGGGCCCTTCCTGGCTCTGGGAGTTGGAAGGGTCTTCAGTTAAGGTAAGAAAGAAACAAACAAACACAAGATTCTCTGCTCCTTGCCATCTCCAGATGGGGCCTACTTACATTTTTGTTCTTCTGGAACAGTGTTCTGGCTTCATTTAGTATGTCCTGTTTCTCTCTGATGGTGTCTTCCATCTGCCCTGATGCTGCCTGCCATTTCCGTGCAAGCCTGAAAATGTTTCGGTAGAGGCCGAGGACTTCTTGTCGTGTTGCTGACGTCATCTTCAGACCCACCAGAATAGGAGGAAGAAAATTTACTTACAAATACAGTTTGATAGTAACTGTATAACCAGGCACATGGACAGTTTTTGAATCAAGATCCTGAATTAGTCTAGAAATAACTGCTTTTTCTCAACAGATCTATGGGTAGCATTACCAGAATGGTATAGTAGAAACATCAATGAGATATATCTTTTGCGCTCTCCTCCCACCCTCTTGATTTTTGACAGAGTCTTGCAAGCTAGTCCTGTTTTGCCTGGGATGCCGTATGTAGCGCAGACTGGCTTCAAACTCATGATATATCCTGCCTCAGCCTCCTGAGTCCTGGGATTATAGACCAGTACCTGGCAGTTGAGGGTTGTCTAACTTGCTGTTTGCTACGAGCCCACTTAAAATATGGCAAGACCAAATTCATTTATTATTTTTAAAACCAGACTGAGCAGAACACCTCAGAAATTATGGTTTTAGTTTCTGCTCTGGTAAATTTACACAATTAACTAGAATGCCTAAAAGGCACATTTTAGTTTGTTTTGTTGAGACAGGGTTTCATTATGTGGCCCTGGCTGGCCAAGGACTTGTTTTGTTTGCAGTGATGGAGTCTCATGAAAGTCAGACTGGCTTTAAACTCCTGATCTTCTTATCTTTATCAACCAAGTAAAGATAGTATTTGTTACTCAGCTCTGAGTAACAGTAGCCAGCAGTAGCCATCTACAAAAGAAGGCCTAGGGATGCCAGCTTTTTCTACTGTCTTTTAAGACTAGGTAACAGGACCAGGCATGATAGCACAGGCCTATAATCTCAGCTCTCAGAAAGCTGAGGTAGGAAGATCAGGGCTAGCTGACCTGAGTTCCAGGCTAGCTCAGAATACATATTTAAAAATAGTACAATATTTTACAATATTGTAAACATGACAACTTAAAAAGACAATTATCATTTTTGAAACTGTGGTTATCATATGTAAAAAATGATCAGTCTCAAGTCTCAGCTTCACCTGAAGGCTGTAAGTTTGCAATTTCTCTTAGTAAGAACTGTACAACTAAAGATCTTCCTGATGACTATAGATCTTCTGACACCTCTAGCTTTTTCTATGAAACACCAGTTTTAATTCCAGTGGGTGTGGCTAAATGACAACTGACCTAAGTATATTCCTTTAATCAGTGTCTTTTCTTGTTACTTTTATTTTATGAAATATTGCATAAATAAGAGGTCAGGGGAGAATATTATAGATATTATAGAATATTATTATACAATAAGCCCTGAAGAACAAGTTATAGAAACACTTGATGTTCCCTTCCAAAGCAATCCTCTTTTTTTTTTTTTTTTTCTGAGATAGGATCTCATTATTTAGCTCTGGCTGGTCTGGAACTCTCTATTTAGACTGTGCTGGCCTTGAATTCACAAAGAAGTGCCTCCCTCTGCTTTCAGGGTACTGAGATTAAAGACATATGCCACCATGTTGAGGGTACCACTTTTGTTGAGGTTACCACTACCTTGACTGCTATTTATCGTCATGAATCCTTTACATTTATTATACAGGACAGTTTGCAAGCTTACAACTTCATATAAGTTCTTCAAGTGTGCGTGTGTGTGTGTGTGTTTCCCATTGAATTTGTAAGACTCATCCTCATTGTCATACTGTGCTCTAGTTCTGACATTATTGCTGCAGGTCACTCCACTCTACCAAGAGATTCCAATGCACTTTTCTATTCTGTTTATGGGCATTTTTAAAAAACTTTGGCAAAACTTCAGCTTATTTATATTTCTATGTGTAAAATTTATGAGAAAATATCAAGAAAAAAAAGACTAATCCTTGGAGAGTTCTTAGTCATATTCAGAATAATGACTACTACACTGCCTTAGACTGGAGGTCAGGCTGGGAAGACAGATCTGGTGAGTAAGCAGCAGAGTCAGGTACTTGGACATGTCCACAAATACCAAGTTGTTTTTTTGTTTTTTGTTTTTCTTTTCCAAACAGGCTTATCAGGCTTGGGAAGGAGGCTGAAGGCTGCCATGTAGGAATATAATCCATTTCCAACTCCCTACCTGGAGCTGGAATGCTTTAGGATGTCCTTAGCTTATGAGAATCCCAGCAGCTATTAGAATGATGGGAGCAGGAGTAGGTGTGTGTAACTAGAAAATTGAAGTACCTTCAAGAAATCCAGCTTACAGAGAATTTTGTTTTTGAAGATGAATGCCCCTCTTATTTACTCCTGACCCTGGTGACTTCCCTTAAGGAATGAACCAATGCTTAAGCATTTGATGAAAAGCTTGAAAACACCACTTCCCTGATCTAAAGGTTTAAAGGATCAATTATACACAACACCACCCATGATGCTTCACAGAAAAAATGCTTAAAAGGAATTCATAAAAACCAAGTGAGAACATTGGGGGTAATAAAATCTCAGATGAGATGATGACATTTTTCCTGGTAAGGAAACAGGTTTCTGAGTTTCTGGCTCTCCCTAAAACTCCAATACGTGAGTCAGTTCCTGTGAAGGAGCAGTAGCATCAACTCATGATTGCTTCACTTCCCTGTCATTAACAGATTCCTCGACTTCCACATACTGGCAGAGGAAAGTGAAGGTCAAACATATTAAAACACCAGCAAATTTCTCAAAGCCTAACTTTAATTGGTTTTCTTTTACTAATAACTGTTAAGAACTGTGATCATAAGCTGTAACATGACACACAAGACCTGCAATTAGGTTACTCAATGTAATGAGTGCTAACAATCGACACTAAGAGTATTTTAAAAATACTTTAGTGTGTGTTTTGAAAACTAATCCAGAAAGGAAGATAGGCATGATTCTCCAACATCAGTTGACCCAGAGAACCCATGTCCCAAAGACTTCCAAAGAAAAAAGTCAAAAGCTGTCTTCACTACTGGGTACATGAAGACCAGATCTAGCCTACCACTTCTAAGTCTTGGAAGAGAAGTATAAAAAAAGAGAGAAAAACATATCTTTTGTTGCTTTCTTGCTGGGTTTCTTTCAGTTCTTCTTGACTTTGGGATACCTACCCATATTCCCTCTTCACAATTTTTTTTTTTTTTAAGACAAGTTCTCATTATACAGCTCTTGAAGAGAAATACCAAGAGGAAATATCATATAAAAAATCCTAAGTAGACCAGGCTGGCATCAGATTCACAGAGATCCACACACCTCTACTTTCCAAGTGTTGAGATTAAAGGTGTGTGCCACAACACCTGATCAGATCCTTTTCTTTCTTTTTTTTTTTTTTTAAACTTGACCAATCTCTCTATTCATCCTTCAGCTCCTCATGAAAACATGGATGTCTCAGAATATCTTACACATTCCCTAGTCTCTGCTTAGCCATACACACTGGGTTAGGAATCAACTGAATCTTGATTTGAGAGTTGTTCTTATCACTCAAGTCCTGGTTTGTTAATGTCTATTTTCATCCAATAGATTCTAATCTTTATGCGGACTGTTAGTACATCTATCTTATTTACTGCTGAATTCTCCACACCTAGAAAGATAACATACTAGGAACACAACAAATGTTTGCTGAAAAAAATGAAAATATCTCATGCTACAGAATGCTTGAGATTCTCAAACTAAATCTGCCATGCAAAAATTTTTTAAAATATTTTTTTGGAGAAGGGGGATTTTCTTTGGTCTTAGAAAGCAACTCATTCACAAAAGTTGCCATTTTATGAAGGTTTTCTTACCCAAGGATTTAATGGCTTGAAACCAACATTCTTCTCAGGGTTAATGCAAGACAGACAGCCTTTATCTTTATTTACAGTTGGTCAAGAGTTAATCTGATACAGTAGTGAAGTCTTCTGGGAGTTCTCCTTAGGCAACATAAGGAATATTTATTGTTTAGAAGTCAAAATTTCAATCTAAAATGGTCATGAAGTCTATTCTTAAAGAATTTCTTCAAAGTTCTATGACATTTTATTCTGGATTGACACTACTTGAAGTATTTGTTGTTTCATCTCTTTGACTTCCAAAGAAGAAAGAAAATATAGGTATGACTGGAAGGTGGCTTACTTTTTAAAAGTCAAACTATCAGTGTAAGCAGAGAACTAAGATGAAATTATTGAGTACCTATTTTATAGAAGTCTGGCACATTTTGCTGCTAGTATGTTTTGGCCTCTGGTCCTCAGTTGGGGAAGGCCCTAATACACATATCTCAAAATCTGATTGTGGAGGTGATTTTAGATATATAATATTTGTATTTATTAGTTATTACTTTAATGTATACTGGAATGACCCATCAAACCCATGATATAGATTTTTGTTTAATGTAGGGTTGGCTATGAATAAATGTATTCAGAAAATTTCTAACCAGGGCATGATGATCATACCTGCAATCCTGACATTCCGAAGGCTGAAATAAGAGGACTGCCACAAGTCGGGCCAGCCTGGGCTATAGATTGAGTACCAGGTAAGCCATGGTTATGTAGCAAGACCCTGTCTCACTGTCAAGCCTATGTTTGTCTTGGCCAACCCTTCCACTCAGAATGCCTCTGCTAGTCATCTCTCCCCACAAAAGAGATACCTGTTTACTACCAAATCTTCCCAGAGCAGTCTTTCTCTAAGATTTAGCACAAGTCACCTATTGCTCTGTTGAAGTTATTTTGCATCTTTTTCTTCTAGAATTTTCTGCCTAACTCCTAGAGAGCAGGAACTTTTGCGTTATTCATTATAGTAACAATAGCTGCATTTGCTTTGCATTTACCATGGACTTTACACTCTATAAGGCACTTTACATATATAACTCTATAACCATCATAGCAATTCTGTAGGCAGGTGCTACTTCTGTCCTCATTTTTACAAAGGAGGAACCTGATGTAAAGAAAAATTAAGAAGTGTGTCCAAAGTCACACAGCTAGAAATTGGGAGAGCCAATATTCAAATCCTACAATCTGGACTCCAAGTTGTAAGTAACTAAATAAGCTGCTTGATCTCAATAAATGTTGAATATCTGTTGCAAGCTTTAAAGAGCTTAGTCATTATAACAAAGGAAGCTAAATAATTCCATTAAAAGAAGCCACAGAATTTTATTATCTTCCTATACAAAGAGCTACGGAAGTGAATGTTTTGTACCTTGGTATGTTTTATAAAATCTCCACTAGCCCGTTACTTCTTCAAAAAGCATTTTATATACCAGTATCCTTAAAAGTGGGCTGTGTACTTGGTTGGAATGCTCTACTCTTCAGTTCTCTGTGGCAATCCCTCTGACTCCAAAGGGAGCTGATATCACAGAAGAGACAAGGCAAAAACTCATCACACTCTTATAGCCCCACAGGCCTTAGTCTCCTCTGCCAATGATCCCATCTATTGATCTACTAAGCATTTATTGGACATGCCTAACATGTCCAAGACCATGTGGGTCTGGGGATATCTTACATGCTAGTGGCAGAGGCATATGGTATACAAGAAAACCAAAGAATTTCACATAGTCATATGTGTTTTGAATGAAATATACAGAAATGGGAGATATTTTGGGCACCAGTACATTTGGCAGAAGCTCTGAATAAAGGAGACTAATAATGGGAAGTTAAGGGAAGAGTGGCACAGGGAAGTGGGCAGAGGTGCAAAGCTCTGAGGTTGAAGAGCAAAGTTAAGTGAAAGCAAGTGAGAACCTGTCAGAGAGGCCACAGGTCAACATAATCTAGTACTGATGGGAGAGTAGGCCTGGGAAGAAGTCTGCATTCAAAGAGAAAAGACAAGACACTGGCATTATGTGAAGCAAGTGGGAGCAACATGGTTGGCTTTTACACTGTTAAAAATATTCTGGAATCAAACTGTTTCATAACTACTTATGATTCCATGACTCTTATAGAGGATGAAATGTGAGATTCGCCTAATGTCACCTGACAGGAGAGTCAAGATGAAAAGCCTCAAAAGTTGATTATTTCCTTGTCTGACCACAAGGTTTTCTGTTTTAATTTTGGAGCCAGTAATGGGACTCATAATGGGCAGAGATCAATCAAGCACAAAGATAAAACAAAAATCCTGAAAACATGCATTCCCTTCGCTGGTGAAGGATTTAAATACAGTAAAAGGGTCTGGGAGGCTCCAGACATGCCTAGGCCTTTGGTATGTCCCAGTCTAGTTTTACAGGAGGGTTAGTGGAAAGATTTGCTAGCACTAGGAGCCTCATCAACTTCACTGCTTTTCTTACCTCTGGAGTCCTTTTCCTCCATCTTTGGAAAGCTCACTGTAGTATGGACATTTAAGAGTTCAAAAAAAATCTGTATATGTATGTGTGTATGCATCTGAGTGTATTATATGTGCACAATGTGAGGAGCCTGAGAAGGCTAGAAGAGGAACTGGATCCCCTGGAACTAGATTTAAAGGTGGTTGTGAGTCATCATGTGGGTGCTGGTCACCAAACCTGGGTCCTTGCAAGAGCAATAAATGCTTTTAATTCCTGAGCCAACCATCTCTCCAGTTCCCATTTAGGAGTTTAAAAGACAATTCTCTTTCCACAGCTGAAGGTTATAGAAGTATGAGTCTGGTCTCAAGAATGTCAGAATTCTAGCTGCTGGACTGAGGCTTTGCTGTCTCTTGAATAAAAACTGCTGCTGCACAAACAGAAGGAACAGAAAAGGGAAAGGATAATTAACCTGACTTTTGGCCATAGGAGATGAAGGGAAAAAAACAAAACAAAACAAAACAAAAAACCCTCCATTCTGTTCCTTTTAAGAAAGACCTGACTCTAGGATTTCGTTTTACCATCATCACAACTCACTATAGTCAAAATTTCCTTCTCAAGTATTCCATGATTTGGGGTGGGGACAGGGGAATGCTGTGAAATTCACCCAGACAAAATGCTGCCCTGCCTCTTTAGATATGGCATCCCTTCTTGCCTTGTGAAGCTTCAAATCATATAACCAAAACAGCCTTTCTTGGCCCACCTGCTGCTTTCTCTGCCTATCCCTTACCCAACTTGTGGGAATCAGTTCTCTCCTACCATGTACAACCTAGGGATGGAACTCAGGTTTGGAGGAAGGAGCATTCACACATTGAGCTATCTTGCTGGCTAATTTTCTGACTGGACCTTTCTTTTTTCATTGCTTGTTTACACATGGGGGAGGGGCAGTAAAGGCAAGAGGACCAGATCTGAATGTCATTCCTTATACTTTTAGGCCTGATATACAGCTGGGCATAGAAAACACTTGTTAGAGAAGTAAATTTATACACATAGAATGGTCATCACTAATATTCATTCTCATCCTGAAATATACACCATAGCATCCCAGTTAAGGTCCAAGAGTTTGGGCCAGTAAATGGTCAGCAGGTAAAAGCATTTGCTGTACAAGCCTGACAACCCAAGTTTAATCCCTGGAACTCATATCAAGGAGAAAGGAGAAAACGGACTCCACAAAGTTGTCTCCCAACATCCTTGCATGTGCTGTGGCATGCATTCTCTGCCCCCGCCCCCCATACTAATAAGTGACTTTTAACAAAAGATCCCAGGGCACTGAAAACAACCCAGTGCTGTTTGGGGGAAGGCATATGGTTTTAAAGACAGCACTTTAAATAATACACCGATGATGCACCCCTCACTTCTTTTAAGGCCAGTCATGCTTTGTCCACTAGCCCAAAAGGCCCTATTTCTGGGAAGCTTAGAATCAATGAAATAAAAAAGTAGTTCTTTTTGTTTGTTTTTTGAAAACTAATCATTTTGGAAACTAAGGTGCATTGCATCCAATGATGCAATTTATAAACCAACCCAGAAAAATATAATTTAAAACGCTTGTCATTTGGAGAGCTGAAATGCCTGTTTTGAGTCTCTATTATTTATCTCTGGCTGTCCTGGAACTTACTACGTAGACCATGCTGGCCTTGAACTCAGAGATCCTCATGCCACTGTCTGCCTCCCCAGTGCTGGGATTAAAGGCATGCACCACCATTTCCTGCCCTGACATGTTTTTGATAATGTCCAAATAATCACTTCACTAGGCTCAGTCTGTGCCTCAGTTTCTAGCATATAGAAGAGTCTCCTTTTTGGCAGCACTGGGGATTGGATGCAAGGACTTACACATGCATGGAACACACCGCAATACTATACTATATCCCTCAGTTGTCCTTTTACTTTTCATTTGGAGATAGGGTCTCAGCAAGTTGTCCAAACTGGCCTTGAACTTGCTCTATAACCCAAGAAGGGCCACGAACTTTTGATCTTCCAGAGCAGCTGGGATTATAGTTTGTACCACCAAGCTTTACCTTGTTTTACTCAGCCTGTGCCTCAGTTTTAAAAAATGTACTATGCGACCACAGAACATTTTTTGGAGTTGTAAGGATTATTCATGAGATTTTCCATTAAAATACTTAGCACTAGGAAGTAAAGGCACAAGTTACCTGAATAGGAGGAAATGAGAATAGAGGCCTTTTTTTAATTTTTTTTTTTAATCTATGTTAAGTTTTGTCTGCAGAGAATGGAAAAGTATGTAGCCTGTTGGTGAATTTGCTGCTTTGTGGTAGTAATGGATTTTCCTAAAGCTATTTCCCTCTGATCATTAATAATCCCTGTAGAGTAAAGGGCTATTGTTCTTCAGTATGAGTAAATAACCCTGCTGGAGACACTGCTTATCATCAGACCACAATGCATGCTTCTTACTGGAAATATAATGCAGGTGCCAACACTGAAGGCACAGATAAGCTTTCCTTCCTATGTCACTTCCTTTATCTCTTTCTAACTCTTTACCATTGATGCTCTTTTCTCCTAGAGCTATTATAGTCTCTGATTTTTGTCAGACACTGATTGGTACACTGACTGATTTTATTGTCACAACAATTGAACAATCTCCAAGTGAAACTGTGCCTTAAAGGTCCCTGGTCTCCTAGCTGAGAGAGAGAGAGGGGGGGGGGGGAGAAAGAAAGAGAAAGGGAGGGAGGAGGGTTGTTTCCAGTCCTCGAATTAGTTTTTGGTTATTAGAATCTGAAGAGGGAAACTACCACACAGTTATACAATTCACAGATATGCTCATTTGGTGTACTTCATACCACAATTCTCTGAAACAGCATTTTTATATAAAAAGAACAAGAATATACTGTATCAGAGACGACCCAGGGGAGAAGGTAGATGATACTTTTATCAAAAGGAAAATGAACTTAGGTTAGATCCAGAACAAAGGGAAATCCAAAATACTGATATTGGAAAGATTTTTAAAATAAGTATTCTAGCTGGGTGGTTGGTGGCAGAGACATTTAATCCCAGCACTCGAGAGGCAGAGGCATGTAGATCTCCAAGTTTTAGGCCAGCTTGGTCTACAGAACAATTCTAGGACAGTCTTTTTCTACAGAGAAAAACTCTTATCTTGAAAAATCTAAATAATCTATCCTAAGCAAAGCAATAAGAGGCAAACATACACTTTGAACATAGTCTTGCAGATAGTCCTAGGTCCTGATAGTCTCTTAAAATGAAAACGTCTTAAATGGAAAATGCAATCTACTATAGCTAATCCAAAGTTACAGCCTAGCAACAAAGTATACTGTGGAGTCTTGCCTCTATTCATTTATTTATGAGACACGTCTCACTATGTAGCTCTGGCTGTCCCAAATCTCACTAGGATAGTAAGAGTTTTATCCTGTAGACTAGGATAGAACAGAATGCAGAGAGCCCCTCCTGCCTCAGCCTCCTAAATGCTGGGATTAAAGGTATTCACCACTATTCCCAGTAAGTCTTGGTTCTTCAACTCATTGGCTGACTGGGAGCCTGCAGAGCCTGGCAGGTGCCGACCAACACTGTGACTATTTTCCAGCTCAGGAAAATACTAAAATTCAAGTACAGTCTCTAGTGAGTGTTATTTTCACATCACTGAAAAGTTAAAATTCTTTTTATATTGGGAGCCATCAGTGCATCATGACAGTACTGGGGCATACATCCAGATTATATTCATACATGAGACCAGCTCAAAATTTCATGAAAGATATTTCAACCAATCAACTTATAGCTAATTTACTATTTGAAACTGAATTCTAAGTGGAAATCAATTTACAGTACCTCAATCAAAATAAATGGGTATATTTTCCTCAACAGAATGTTGTTTATTGAGACAGGGTTTTATTCTAGAACCCTGACTGGCCTGGAACTCAATTGGTAGAGCAGCCTGGCCTAAAAATTGTGATTCTCTTGCCTTAGAGTTCTGAATGTTGTGATTATAGGCATGTGCCAGAATACTTAAAGAGACAAAGGATTAGCCAGTGGTGTTCAAAACAGTTACCTAAAGTCAGTGGTGTGAGAGATACATGGGAGGAACTGGGAACAAGCTAATGCTAGAGACTCAGAATTCTCCAACCAGCATCTTCAACCCTTCATAGCCAGTAGGTAAGTCAGAGAGCCAAAACACTAACTTAAATTCCTTCTTTGTGACTTTTTCTAAGTCACTGGATTAGAAAACTGCAAAAAGACTTTGGTGGATACTTGGTGTGGTGACACACACCTTTAATCCCAGCACTCAGGAGTCAGAGGCAGGCAGATCTCTGAGTTCAAGGTAGAAACCTTGTCCAAATAAATAAATAAATAAATAAATAAATAAGAAAGATTAAAAAAGCAAAAAATAAAAATAAAAGCTTTTGTGGCAACACTGGACACAGCTGGAGCTCACTATTTTAAAGACAGAGGACCATGTTTTAAGAATACTCTCCAAGGACTTTTTAGTTATCAAATGAGCAACTTTATTTGTAGAGGTCCAAGAGCTCCATACTAGACTGTCTTAGAGCAGAAATAATGACTAGAGTCTGGATTTACTTAAGGAATGATTGGCAACCAGTGTCCTTAAATTCTTCCAGTACTTTAACACTGAACAAAAGAACTTTCTATGCTAGAACTGTCTGTTCTATCCAATAGGGAAATCACGAGCCACATGAGCTACTGAACATCTGGACTATGTATCTAAGGAACTATTATTTAAATTTAGTCACGTGACTAGCTACATATGGAGAGCACTGTTCTCAGGTCAATTGCAAATCAAATGTCAGCTTGGGAGTGGGAGTGAGGAGAGATGCCTCCAGCAGATTTGGGGCATAAGCCACACACAAAGGATAAGCAACCCCAGCTTTGGCTGGCTGTTGCTGTGTAGGCATCTCTAGGAATCTTAGACTAGTGTTGTCAGACTGTCCAATTTCTCAAATGAAGCCAAAGATCTGGATTCTGATGTTCAATTTTTAAAAGCTGGCAAGCAGATTTTTTTTTTTTTTTTTAAAAAGAGAATTTAAATCATGTTTCAGGCTAAACAATATGCTTGCAGGCATTATCTGTGTTGCCAAACTTGCAACTTTTAATCTAGGCCAACCCTATCAGCTCGAAGGCCACGTTTGAAACTCAGGCCTTCAGATTCTTCTGACACCCTTTCCACTGAGATTCACTATAATGGTAATGGCATCTGCAGCAGCAGGGACAAAACTCCCTTTGTAGGAATCCCAAGGCTGAGCAGGTCCAGACTGTGCATACCTTTGATCCCAGCACTCCTGAGGCAGAGGCAGCTTAATCTCTAGAGCTCTAGGCCAGCCTGGTCTACAGTGAGTTAGTTCCAGGACAGCCAGGGCTATACAGAGAAACCCATCTCAAAAAACAAACACCGCCCCCCCCCCCCTAAAACAAAACAGAAAAACCCCTAGGTTGGTATCTTATAAAGTGTTCCTGCCCAGATACAACAAAACGTTGGATCCAAAGGGCAAGTCTCTATATTGGAAGTCAGGAAATACAGTCCTTTGGGAAGACAGACATAAACTAACATTTACCAAAGAAATCAGGTAATGCACACAGATTACTTGTCCAAGAGTCCAAAAGCACTGACAACTTGGAGAGCAGGATGAGATTGAGGCAGGACTTTAAAGGATGACTCTCACCAATTGTGAGGGTGGATCTTTCTGTTTAAGGATATTAAGGGGCCTTCTTATCTTTGAGCTGTTATTCTTGTTGAGCTTCCTGTTGTCTTCTACCTTTCTGGGTAGTCTATATATGTGAGGAGACCTAAGGAATTCGGGAACTTTCCTATTTACTTCCTATTCCTAGGTTTAGGAATAAATCCTACATTTATCTCCAACCATGACTTTTCTTCCAACTCCTCTACCTCACTTCTGGCCATCTTCATTCTGGCTGTAAAATGACTTCAAACATATGTTCAAGAGTTTAGGCTTTTCCTTTCGGAAGTGCTTTCTTTGGGGAGCCGTTGGTTCCACCCTCTCCCATATACTTCACATCCAATTCAGCAGTCAGTCAGGCATGCTCAAGCTCCCAAATATATTCTGAATAAATTCTCTTCATTTCCATAGTTTTTCAACACTGTTGTCACTGCTCCCAGGGCCTCAGCCACAGCCTCTTAACAGGTTTAACTACCTTCTCTATCCAGCAGCAATTAAAAAAAAATGTAAATCAGGTCTGGTCATTCACTAAGCTTCAGGAAGTAATACAAAGGCCCAACACTTGCTGTTTCTGCAACTCCAAAAACACCTTCAGTCTCTTCTGCCTTTTGTTTTCAACATTACCCCTTGGCACTTTCTCCACCTAGACAGTTCCTTCTCTCGTTCTCTCCCTGTTAAACCTTGGAGAGGCCTTCTCACCACTCCACCCAGCCTTTGGGGCAGCTGTTATCTTCTGCTTCTATCTTTACTTGTTAATGAAAAGTTCAGGAACAAGGCTTCCTTCTTTCTTTTCCCGTCTTGCTTATCTTGGTAATGAAACTAGACTTCATTGTCGCCTGAAGCCTGATTCCTACATCCGGGTTCGTTTGGATGCTCCTTCTCAAGGCAGGCCCCTCTCCAGCCCCCTCGAACTGTCCCTGTCTCCATTTAAATTCGAAATGTCTGAAGGGTCCCATGCCAGGCCTCGCCCACGTGCCACTTCCCTGAGGCAGGTCTCCCGAGGCCAGCAGCGATGACACCGAGCCGTCCTCGCGAGGCTGGGGTCACACAGGCGCGTCTCCTAGCAACCCCACACCCGCACCTCATCTCTGCCCGGGGGAAGCCAACCCCTTTCCCCAGTCCTCCGCGACTGGAGCCGGCGTCTCCATCCTTACACTCACTCTGCGTCAGTCCTGCCTTCCCCCACCCACAGGAGCGGGCTGGGAGGAGGCGGTGCCAGGAGCTCTGTCGAGCCTTGGCCACACGGAGCTCCATCCAGCAGGTCCGGTAGGCCAGGCCGGGCCAAACCACCGGGCGGACCGCTGTGGGAGCATGAGGCCCAGGTCAGAGGTCGTCTCAAACCTCCCCAAACTTCCAGCTCTAGCTCACTCCCCGCCGCACTCAACAACAGAGCCAACTCCCCCTCTCCTCCCGCTTTCTCTTCACCCTTTCGTTAACCCCTTCCCCCATTTCCAGTCAGAAAATGGCCCGGCCCAGCTCCTCCTAGCCCACCCTCCGCCGCTCCCCTCCTTGCCCTTACTTGGAGACGGCTTCGGACGTCCTCGCGTACGTCATGACGTCACCCTCCCAGCTCCCGTCCCCGCCCCTCTCCCATTCTCTCCCTCCTGGAGCCAGCGGCCGGCGGGGTTACCGGAAGTGATGATGCAGGAGGCGATGGAGGGGGCGGGGCTTTGGGGCGGCCGCCGCCGGTGGGCCGCAGATGAGGAGGAGGCGGCGGCCGCGGTGGCAGAAAAGGCGGCGGCGGCGGGGGTAGGGAACCTGGAAACGCAAGCGGGGATGGTAGGTGGTTTGGACCCGCCGGGCCGCCGTCGTTTCCAGAAAGGGTTTGACTGGAGGAACCTCTGGAGCAGCTGTGAGTTTGGAGGGGGGGGGAGTTGAGGGAAAGGGGGGAGCATTGAGAGATGAAGGGGCGGGGGTTCGGTTCCTTCGAGAAAGGGGGTGGTGGTGGAAGGGGAGGAGTGCAAATCAGCGCCTTGTCTGGACTGGTCCCTCTGGAAAAAGAGGCTGTGAGGGTAGCCTGTGGCGTGTCAAGCGCCAGGCTCAGAAAACTTACCTACTGTCCCTGCCTGTCCATCGCCAGCACCCCTCAATCCCGGGCCTGGGGACCTGGGGTCGGAGATGCTTGGGAGGGGCTGCAGACTCTAAGCTGAAAGTCCAGGGCTAAGAGCCGTGAGGTAGGAGCCTCAGTGGGAGGTGGTGGGTGAATCTGCAGCTCCCTCCTCCCTGATTTTCCTCCCCACCCCCATCCTTCCCTGTAATCGTTAACAGCCCTGGAATTAAGGGGCTCAAACCTGAAGGCCTTTCTGTGCACCTTTGCTACAAACGATAGCCATCTGTGCCTGAGGTAATGGGGCTGGAGGCTTTGCCTGTATCCTGTTTAGGAAGTGGGACGGGGTGACAAATGTATTGTTTTTTCCATCCCCACCTCTCATCCTCCCCCATACACACCCCTGTTTCTACTTTAATTCTCTCTGGTTGAGTGGCAGTTGTGGTCACCCTCTCCCCTTTATGGCACTTAGTACCTTGGTACCTCTTTTGAATTTTGTGTTCAGCGTCTATCCCAGCTCCTGACTGCAAGCTTTGTAGTACTTCAGTTATGGTCTGTGTCACATTGGGGAGTACCTCACAACGCCGCCTGGCTCCCGATTATAATGAGCATTTTCTTTTATGAACACTGGAATTCCAGAGCTCTTGCAAGGAATCATAAATGGCATCATAGCCCAGGAATCAAGGTCTCTTGCTCTAAATACTTTATGTGTGAGGAATTTACATGTTGTCAACTCTTTCCAAAAATGATTTGATGTTAGGCTAATTCTGGATTTCTGTGTTTCTCTCCACCCACACTTCATGATGCACTTGTGAGAACAGAAAACCCCATATTACTTTTTTTGTTTCTACAATTTGGACAATAGCTCTTTTATCTCTTTCTCGATTTGTGTGTCTGGCACACTTGTCTTCAGTGACAATCGACTTGTGCTGATTTTTATCTTATTTAGCTGATACTTTGTGTGTAGGTGGTCTTATAAGAGACAATGTGATGTGTAGTTATGCTCATAGAAGAATACAAATCCATAATGAGTATGGAAATGTTTGAAGAAAGAAAGAATAATTGGAAAGATCTCCTTCGTATTGTTTAAAAAACAAACAAACAAAAACCCACCACTGAGTGGCTCTTGACTTTCTTAGCCTGTCACAGGGATTTCAGAGTGAAGTGTTAATGATTCTAGTTTTGGTGTTGATACATTAAAAAAAAAAAAAAAAAAAAAAGAAAGAAAGAAATCCTCTTGTTGATTATGGAACTGTCTTCTAAGAAACTTTATGCTTTAGGAAATAGTACTAAATTTTAGGGGTCCTTTGACTAGAAAGTGCATACATTTTGCTCTGTAACTGAATTTGATATGCAGTATTACTAGGATTATCATAACAGATGTTCTTCTGATGCTGGGAAGAAAGTGCCATCCTATTTATCAGGACCTCCAGGCCTGTTAAAACAGAATACTTAATGCCTTGATTGTACAAGTAATGGTGTTTAGATGGTTTACAGAAATATAACAAAAGAATTACTGCTAGTCTTACTTTAATTCATTTGGAACCTAGTTTGCCAGTGAATGAAAGCTGAAAATTCGTCCAGCCAATAAAGACTGGTTATTAAGTATTAGCCAGTGTTTCAGGCACTGGGTGTACAAAGGTGAATATAAGCAAAAGGTTCACTCTCATGGAGTTTATCAGAGCAGGAGGTAGGACAGAGATAATAAATAAGCAAATCTGATTTTGATTAGATGCTGAAGAAAATTGTTGATGGGATAGAAAGTGTGACTGGGATACAGTCAAGGGAGACCTTCCTGAGGTAACACTTAAACAGAACTTTAAATGAAAAGGAGCCAGCCATGCAAAGATGAAGGGAGGACTCTTGGAGGTTTAGGGAACAGCTTGTGCAGAAACTCGCTGGAATGAACTTGGCAAGTTCTAGGGACTGAGGAGCAGGGTGTGGGGGTGGGGTATAAGTTTAGTGAGTAAAAGGTTGAATGAAACAGGGTCAGAGAAGTGGAGTTGGGGCTCATATTAGGTAGACAAAATATGAGTAAGGAAGAGGAAGAAATAGAAAAACTCCCTTTTGGTTAATTCTTTTGCCTTTCCTAAGGCCTTTATCATTATTTTTGCAGGTTCTGTTGGACTATTATTAAAAACAAAAGCAGCTCACCCAGCTGGGAGCAGTTGGAGGAGGTGCAGCAGTGGTCATTTGGACTATGTATTTAGAAATAAGCAGGATGTTCAATTGAAGGCACACCTGTCCCCATAAAATATTTTGCTGTATATGCTGCAATTTAAAATCATATAATAAGTACTGTAAATGTGTGCTAGTATTTACATCTTCCAACTTTGTGACCCTAAGGTTGAAGGATTGGGCATGTGTTAATAATATGTTCATCTACAAATGACCATCAAGATCTAAGTTTCAAATTGTTTTTTTGTGGGGAGGCAGCACTTGTGTTGCAATAGTTCCTCTCTTGCCTGGACCTCCTGGTGAATAATAATATTCCACTGAGAGAGGTAGGTTGGCGCTAAAAGTTCACTCTGTGGATTACATTAGATAAATACTTTTGTGGGGCCCATTCCCACTATGTCACCATCTTTGGGTTGGCATGTAACTCAGGGATGTTACCTACTTTTGCCTTCAGTTGGGGGCATTCATCTCCATTTCAACCTTATCTTGGACAGATTGTCCACTTGAGAGGCTTAAACAAAGGTATCTCCTTGATTTGGCCCTGTGAGCCGTATCACAGAGACTAAAATGGAAAGAGTATTCTTTTTTTCCCTTCTCAACCTCACAGAAGTGACTGGAATGAGTATTCTTTGAGTGATTCAGTCTTTTGAGTCAGGCAGCTGAGAAACATAAATGTTGCTTAGACTGTTTGTAGTGAACCCAGTCTTATAAATATTAAATAAAACCTTGTGTTTGGTAAAGACAAATCAGAAACGATGGACTTGTCACTTGGTTTAGTCTAGTACTCTAAAACTACCTGCAGGTGGCTCCTCAGAACTAACTGGGGTAGAGCTTTCTGTGTTGTCTGGGGTAATGAAAGTATGCAGCTTGTTATGCAAACAGCATGCTTTAGTTTGCAAGTAAATGACTAATGTGAGCAGTTAGGACTTGGAAAATGAGAGACTATAGTGAGCTGGTACATGCATATACATATATATGGCTAAGGCCCAGGTTAAAGAACTTGGCCTTGACTTTGTGTGATACTCCCAGGCGTACAATGCTCTATTTAGTGTTAAGTGCCCCACTATTTCTTTTCATTTCAATGATTTATTACAACTCAAATATGGAAATACCATTTAGGCTGACGTTTCATCAGCCAATTTGGAGTCTAACTTTTGAAAGGGGATAGGGATGGGTAGGAGGATGGGGGACTTGACCTGCATCGACCACCAATTGTGTTTGGGAAACTAATCTGTAAGTTTAAGTGAATCTGGAGTCTTGGAACTGAGTTGGCCTTTTGACCTAAGGTGCCGGTCAGTATGTTTCTTAAGGACTGGGACATTTTGGACACGTTCTAATGAAAGGTGAAAACCCTAAAAACCAGCTGGTGCCACTTGCTTTTGAAATTGTGGCTAAGTTGTTTTGCATTGCCTTAGATGGCTTGAAGTTAATCTGATTTCACCACTGTTTTGGATGTGTGTTCTGTAGTGAAGAGAGTTAATTGTACACTGGCTGCCAGTTGTTTTGAGGTGAAGAAGTAGTAACTCAGATCGAAACAATGGTAATTATGTGGTAACTCCCGTTTCCCTTACTCTTGATAACTTACAATTACTCTTTGTGTCTGTTTACAGATGTTCATACCAGTGTATCAGGATCAGTTCTTCCTAATGTTGGAACAGTGTTCTTAGTTCTCTCAATAACAGACCAGGTCGTTTGAGTTAGTAGTGTCCTTTAGTTCAAATCTAGTTTCACTACTTCTTGTATCTGTTTTTCTAGGCAATAGTAGATTCTATTTCTTTGGGGTGCCAAAAAGGAGATTTGAGTGGGAATAACACCAAAAAGTGATTCTTTGGAGCTATGCTGAAAGAAGGGAAATGCCCAGTGTTTAAGATATATGCAAATGAGACCTTATTTAAACACCATACATTGGAACATGTGGATGATGACATCTGCTTCCTTGAGAGTTTGGCCTTACCCAAATCTTTGAGTTGTGAATTCAGTTGCTGGGTTTGGGACTGAGATATATAGCACAGGAACCTAGATTGCACAGCAGTGTAAGTATGGTTTGGTAAGCATCATCTTGTTCCCTTTCTGTCTTGCCGTATATTGCAGAAGTATTCAACCTCAGGACCTGGTAACTGGAAATATTGCTGTCACTGAGATCTTTAGATCTAAAGCAGCTCTCCCTCATGACTGACAGATCTCTGATAGCACTCTGCAGGGAGTAGTACTCCCTTTTCAGGGAGTATTTAGCATCTTGTAGCCATTGTTGCCATTTCTGCCTGTCAGTCCAGGAGACTGTGTTGGAGAGATCTGCCCCCTTGTTTTAGTAGTCACAGCATTTACTATATTGAATGCAGTCAGTTCTACTTCATCTGGTCTGGGAAAAAGCAAGAAAAAGTCAGACCCCTGCAAAGCTTAGACTACCTGGTATAGCTGTGGCTGGCCTGGAACTCACAGAGGTCTACCTGCCTCTGCCTCCTGAGTACTGGGATTTAAAAAAAAAAAAAAAAAAGTGTGGGCCACCAGGCCATCACTATGCCCATTTTCTCCACTAAGCTAAGGGTGAGGAACCCTCCTGAGGCAGGAGTTTGCTTGTGATAGAAATGAGGGCATTTTGCTCCCTTTTTTCCCCCTTACCCCACTGCATCATTTTACAAAAGTTTCTATAAGACTGCTAAATCCATATGTGATTTCATGGTCTGATCTGAGGATGAAATAAGTTGAAAAGCAATTATTTTAGTGGAAAACAGAAATTGAGAAAATTAGAGCACAGGAAGAAGGATTCATTTACTCTGATTTTAGTTGGCTACACAGTTTCTTTTAGGTCTATACAGTCACTTGTTAGAACTTGAGTCTAATTAAATTCTTGGAACTTGGTCTTCTGTATTCCTTGGTTCTAAGCTCATTTTATTACCAACTTTTAATTCTTTCTTCAAAAATGCTTTATAATGTGGCACATATGAAGCAGTGACTCAGTAATGGAATGAGAGTACCAGAGTGTAGCAGAGGCTGTGGATGTTTATAGGGAAAGCTGGAGTTTCCTCCTGAGGGATTTCTGAAGGGACCAAATTACATTCAAGAAGGAGTGGAGACAACACAGTTCTTTCAGTTTTCTGAGGGTCTTCATGTGTAGCCCAGGCTGACCTCAAACTCAAAATTTCCTCTCATTCTTCTAAGTGAGTGTTGGGATTATATAATATCACAGTGCCTTGCTTCTAAGCTCCTAGATAACTAGTGGGCATTATTTAATTTTAGCTGTGCAAAATGCTGAATTGTATATAGTTGTTTTCCCAGTGACTTGCTGTAGAATCTGAACAGGAAAGCCCAAGGATCCCCATTGTCAGTGTAAATAGCCACAGTGGTTACACAAGCCATTTCTTGTGTTAAATGAATTTGGCTTCAGTTAAGCAATTGCTTTAGCCAGGCATAGCATCACATGCTCATAATCCCTATACTCAGGAAGCTTAAGGCAGAATTGCTACAAATTTGAGTCCAGCTTGGACTACATAGCCAGTACCAGGCCAGGCAGAGCTATAGAGCATGACTCTGTTTCAAACAAAACAAAAACATTTGCACCTGGCCTCATACCCCACACTTGTAGTTCTGTACTCTCAGTACTCAACTCAGGGTCAGGATTCAGGATCATCCTCAGCTACATAGAGCTTTTGAGGCCAGCCTGGGTTATGTGAAATCCTATCACAAAAACCCAATGCCCCTCCATCCCTTTCACATTTGCTTTATATCCACTGGGTACTGTTCAAATGAGAGGAGAAAGTCAGGATACCACCTTAGAGAAGATGCTGAGACCAACAGCATGGGTCCTAGGAAGCAGGATCAGGCTCATAATATTATTAAGCTCTTTAAGAAGATAGTTTTTCCTACCTATGGTGGTATTTTCAGAAGTGATGAGTTTAAATGTTCTATCCATTTACAAGAATATTTTCATGGTTCTTGTGTCTTTGTAAATCAATTTTTATTTGAAATAACTAGTCACTTATCTAGTTATTTACTCAAAATCAATGCCGAAAAGCTCATGCTCATGGGAAGATCTTGCTCTGGGTTTCCTAACCCTATGAAGAAGTCTAAAGGCTATTCCAGAGGCATCGAGTAGTCCAGTTGGAGTGAGTGGAGTAGCAAGCCTTTATGTGGCCAGAGTTGTAAGTGAGGCATTGTGGAACGAGTATACTGGAGAACAGACTTGTCCTCAGTGTTCCAGCTGGGAAAGAGTGGGGATGCTAATAATGACTCTGAGGTACCTAAGAAAAAAGTTCATAAATTGCCCAGCACCAGGGGACTAGCATTCACTAGGAGGGAGGAGGGGTCAAGGACCTGAGTGCCTATCTCCAGGGAACATCACTCACCAGCTGGGGATGGGGACCTGGGGACCGGATCCCCATGAAAATATGCATTTCTGCTGCAGAGAAGAGTGTAGGGATGAACTGGATGGTGTGACTGAACAAGTCTTCACAGTTGACTAGGTCTTCATGATGGGCTACTTATGGATGCTGGAATATTTTTTTCCATTATTTATTTATTTATTTATTTATTTATTTATCTATCTTTTGTCCTTTAGGACTTGATACCATTTTAAAAAGATTTTTGTTACCTAAGACCTGAATTTCACAAATCAGAAGCTGGTGAGATGAGAAATATAATGTGCTTGGGCAGAGTACATAATGAGGATGATACTAGGTTGTGGTTATTGTTATTTAACAACATTCCTCTGGGAGCAGCAATAGTTACTTGTGAACTCTTGAGATAATTCCTGACTGAATGTCTCTTGGGAACTACTACAAATGTGAAATAACAGCCAAAGCTATTGAAGAAAATCGTTTTAAACTGTGTTTCTACATCTGTTTTTTTTCTTTGTCAGGTCCAAATAGTTGTTTCTTCCCCCTGCCTTTTCATTTATGTATGTGTATCTGTGTAATCGTATGTAGTGTGTGTGTTGTCCATGGAGGTCAGAAGAGAGCATTCGATCCTCTAGAGCTAGAGTTACAGGCAGTTGTAAGTAGCACAGTGTGCGTGCTGGAACTGAACTCAAGTTCTCTTAACTTAACCACTGAGCCCCTTCTCCAGCCTTTTTTTTTCCCCCTAAAATTTTTTTATTCTATCTGGTACTGGTCGATCCTTCTGAAGGACCGGATATCCTAGTGTTGAAAATGGCAAACAGTACTCTTGAGCTGGTGACAGGCATAGATTCTGTGATGAGATTAAGCAGTAAAGTGTCTTCTGAGCACTGGTGAAGTTGGTTTTAATGTGTCTGTCTGTTTCTGAGATTAATAACATTGTTCCAACAGTTTTCTGGAAGCAACTGAGTGTCCAGCAACTCAGCTCTGATGCTGTCTGGAATTAGCACAGACCCCTCATACCAGTGACTCAGTCTTACAAAATTGTGCCACTTAGATGCTAGCTTGTGGGTATTCCCAAGTTATCTTAACTTCCTGTAGACTACAAATTCAGGAGTTCTCACAGCTACTTCCCTATCGTGTTTGACATTATGCTAGCACAATTCATAGAACTCAAGCAATGCATGATATTTAAGATTTCAGTTTGGTTATAAAGTATATAACAGCCACTGGCAGGAGGAGCAGTAGATACAGCCCTGTTGGCCTCCTGTAGCAGCCTGAGGGGTTCTTTTTTGGGAGTCTCTAGTCCAGTGGAACCAAATGCTTCAGAAAAGAGTTTCAGGACAAGTTTGTTTGAAGCAGAGCTAGATTATTAACAAAGACTTTAATACAGACTTAAGAATTGGCATCGAAGGAGGGAAGAATGTTTAGGGAAAAGACAGTGTACACCAAGTGTGGCCATGGTCTTCTCTAGAGTTTCCCTGAAATGTCAGCAACAGCTGTATATATGTTTTGGTGGTTTTGAAATTACAGTGTTCAAAGAGTTTAAAAATTAAACTAAAATGTTTGGATATGCATTCCTAGTCAAGCAGAGCAGTTAAGGGCACCTTGCTCTTCTGGAGGACCCAGATTCAGTTCCTAGCACTTACAACTGTTTGTAGCTCCATTTCCAGGTGATCTGATACCCTCTTTTGGTCTCTGTGGGCACTAGGCACATGGGCTCATACATGTATACAGGCAAAATACTTATACATTTAAAAGAAAAAAAATAAAACAACAATAACAAGACAGATAAAAAAGACCAGTCATGGCTGGGGAGTTGGCTCAGTGGCTAAGAGCATTTGTTGTCTTGCAGAGGACCAGGGTTCAATTCCCTGCACCCACATGGCAGCTCACAACTGTCACTTCAATTCCAGGGAATCCATGTCCTGACCTCCACAGGCACACATGTGGCATAGAGTACACGTGATAAAATAAATAAGAATTTTAAAAGGGCCAGAGACAAGACATATTTTTACTTTAATGTGGTTTCTAATCTAGTTTGTGAGATATTTATTATTACTATTTTGTGGGGTTTTTTTGAGACAAGATCTCTCTACATAGTCCTGGCTGTCCTGGAACTCATTATTATAGATCAAGTTGGCCTTAACCTCACAGATGCTCCTGCCTCTGCCTCCAGAGTGCTGGGGTTTGAGGTGAGTACCAACACGCCTGGCTTCTTTTCTTTTCTCCCCCCTCCCCCTTTTTCTTTTGTTTTTTTGAGACAGGGTTTCTCTCTTGTAACTATAGCTGTCCCTGGAACTCACTCTGTAAAACAGGCTGGCCTCAAACTCACAGAGATCCACTTGCCTCTGCCTCCCAAGTGCTGGGATTAAAGGTGTGTAATACCATTGCCTGGCTATTGTTGATCTTCAATCCAGGGACTTGGGGGGCTCTTTTTTCTTCCATATTTTTTCAAATTTCTTTGTCTTTGTTCTTTCTTAATTTGGGCTTATATACTGCTTCCCAACATATGTAAAACCTTGCTTTGGTTTATGTGTGTAGTTCTCTTGGGAGGCTGAGGCAGGAGAATGGCTTGAATCTAGGTGTTCTAAACCAGCCTCATTGATGCAGAGGGCAAGGGGTAAGTTGGAAGTGCAGGATCTATTGCTCTGGATGTGTGCCACCATTACTGGACTTATCACATCCTGTGCCCCAACAAGCCAATAAACTAATCAAATGACCAAAATTCATAGTGAAATGAGAGAGAGAGAGAGAGATAGGGAGAGAGAGAGGGAGAGATAGAGATATTGATTGATTCAGTGTAGCCACATTGGGGAGAGGTACAAAGCGACCCAGCAATCTCACTCCCCACCCCCCAATCAATTGGTCCTGAGGATAAATTTAATTAAATCAAAGGCTAGAGATGTGTATAACTAAGCAGTCTGGCCAATTTGTGGTCCCTTCCCCACCATTTCCACACTCCAGTCATATGAAGATGTTGTATATGTTCCCTAGGGCATGTTTTCTTTTGCCTGAAAGTTTCCCCTCTGACTACCTAGGGGAATTTTAATTTCTTATGGTCCACATAGGCCTGTCATACCACCATCCCAGCAAGTTTCTGTATTCACCAACTTGGAAATTCTCAGGCCTCATTGATTTATTTTGCTTTTTTGTTGGGGTGGTGGTGGTACTGGTGGAGGGGGAGGGAGGAAGAGGAGGAAGAGGAGGAAGAGGAGGAAGAAGGTGTTTCCTAGCTGGCCTGGTTAGAGACACTACTCTGGGCTTTGATTGAGAGTTAATTGAGATTTCATTATATAGGCATGGGGATTGGCTCTTGGTGGTTGAACTCTTGTCTCCCACTGCCTATCTCTGAGAAAATAGGGCCTAAAATCGAATTCCATGCTTAAGTTTTCCTTGACTAGTCCCTCCCTTGAAACCTCTGAGGCCCATCCTGAAATCACCCTATAAACTCGAGTGTAGTCCAAAGGATCTTTCCCTTCTGAATAACAAAAGGTATTTCAGGAAATTTCAAGGGTTTCAAAAACTGAAGTTCAGGCTGGCCAGCCTAAAATACATAGCAATTGTCCTGCCTCATCCTCCCTAGTGCTGGGATTACAGCTATGACCCACCATGCCTGGCTTTGTTCTCCAGTTTTATAGTCTGAATAATTCTGAAGTAAGGCTAGCTATCTTTTATTTTAGATGACAACAACATACATTATTGTTTGTGTCTTCTGATATTAAAATGTTGGAAACTGAATAGTTTGGGGTTGTAAAAAACAGATTCAGTTTAGTATGAAAGGCATTCTTAGAGTGTGCTGTAGTCCTGAACTTTACTAATGCTAGACCTCCTTGGTGTAAGAAATGTAAGGTTTGCCAGTATAGCCTTCATCTTACTTTCATTTTGTCTGTCTGTCTGTCTGTCTGTCTGTCTTTATCTATCTATCTATCTATCTATCTATCTATCTATCTATCTATCTATCTATCTATCTCTGAGACAAGGTCTCACTATGTAGCCCTGGCTGTCCTGGAACTTGCTATGTAGACTAGGCTGCCCTGAACTCAGAGATCCACCTGCCTCTGCTTCCCAAGTGCTAGGATTAAAGGCATGTGTCACAATGCCTGGTTCCATGTTACTTTTTAATAAGGCTTTAAAAAAAGGTTTGGGTTTACCTAATCATTAGTTAAAAGCACATATCTTGTAAGTCTGAACTTTACTTGCCACTTGAACTTGGGTGAGCCACATCTCTCTCAACCTCAGGTCTGTCATGTGTAGAGTGAAATTCGTCACAGTAAATAGTTGTGGGGATTGTTAGTGCATTTGAATGACATGATATAGTATACATCATAAAAAGCATCATCATCATCATCATCATTATTATTATTAGCTACATGATATGTGTTGCTAAGTTTACCTGGATTGCAGTTCCCAAGAAGGGGCTATATCATCTTACCTCCTTCTACAGAGTATATAAAACATTGTTAGGTGCACAGTCTATCACTTGAAAATAAAACCTGCCTTCTGGGTATCTGGGTAATAAATACATGAGTGACTGTAATGGAAACTTCCAGCTTGTTTCCAAAGCTGGCCTAAAAATTAGAGATGGAAAATCTTCCTCCTGAAATCCTATAGAGCCTGTGTGAGTCTACCAATGGGGACAAAAGGCTAAGATACAGTTGAGTCTAAAATTGGGAAGCTGATCCAGGAGACATTTTTATCTTTGGCCATATGCCTTGAGTTCAGTGAGTTGGACACGACTACTTTTTGGACGGAAACAGATTTGTTTCAGCCAATCCAGATTATCTGAGAAAATCAGCTGCTAAGTACCATGTTGTGCCTGTTTGTAGGGGAAAGTGAAAAGCCCAGACCTGTTTCAGGCTAACTTGCTGGTGAACTGAGGACCTGTTCTGTAAGTCTCCTGGAGAGTCTGTTCTAGGAGACCACCCGTGTACATAGTGTCCTGTGCTCTAGGCTGTACTCTGCCACTAGTTACTGTGTCTTGGTGCAGGTCATATCCCCTCTGTGTTTTTTCCCCTTTAACTAGGCTGCAAAGGATTTAGGATTAATTTACTGCTTTTTCAAAGTGTAGTTTGGTTATACTTATTTTGTTTTGGGTTGTTGTTTGTTTGTTTGTTTTTGAGATAGAGTTTCTTTGTCCTGGAACTCATTCTATAGACCAGGCTGGCCTGGAACTCACAGAGAATCTCCTGCCTCTGCCTCCCTAATGCTGGGAATAAAGGCATGTGTCACTACTGCCCAGGTGGTTACACATTTTTTAGTTAATTTTTTTTTTTTTAGATTCACTTACTTTGTGTGTTCAAGTCAGGGAGTACATGTATGAAGGTCAGAGGACAATTTGAGGAAGCTGGTTGTCTCTTTCCTCCATGGGAGTTACAGGGTTTTAATTCTGGTCATCAGGCTTGGTGGCAAGCACCCTCCCCTGTTGAGTCTTGTGCATGGTCCTGCTTATAATTCCATGTGTTGTTGAACTGAATAGTGTACTTTTTGTACTACTGATGATTGTCGGGAGTACATAATGAATGTTTTTCATGTATCACTTCTGCTTGTTAATGTATAATATGAAAATGTGACTAGCATATAACACCTTGTGACTATATTGATAATGGTTCTAAGAATTATCTAAAATGGGTCTTATGGGTCTTTTTTTTTTTTTTTTTTTTTTGATGGTCATGTGCTACGCCACAACCCCAATAAACTCACTAACTCTCAAATTTCTATGGAACATTAGAAGCCATATTTTGGCTGGCCTGGAACTCACTATGTAGATGGACCAGCCTGGCTTCAAATTCAGAAATCCACTGCCTCTGTCTCTCAAGTGCATGACTATGCCCAGAAGGTCAAATATTTAAAAAAAAAAAAATATTGGCAGCCAGGCAGTGGTGGTACACAGCCAGAGCAGAGAAGCCTGTCTTGGAAAAAAAAAAAAATCCAAAAAGTATTTATTTTTATTATATGTACATTGGTGTTTTGTCTGCATGTATGTCTGTATGAGGGTGTCGGATCCCCTGAAACAGGAGTTACAGACAATTGTGAGCTGCCATTTGGGTGCTGGGAATTGAACCTCTGAGCTGTCTCTCCAGATCCTATTTTTTTTTTTTTAAGCTTTTTAAAAAAATGCCAGGTGTTCAGATGGTAAATGGACATATAAAAGAATAAGGGTAAGATAGGAATGGCTGGCTTGCAACTTTGAAGACTGAGTGAGTGTAATGCAGAGCCACACCTTACTTCATGGTGTCTTTGTGGAATTGGCACTGTAGAGCAGGTCCAAGTTTGTGCAGATCTAAGGACTTGTCTAGCTCAAGCAGACTGACAGACTTAACAGAAATTCCCATAGATAGATTGTGGAGAATTTATAATAAAAACATTGCTCAAATTCCAATGATGCATTGTGTTGAATTTTAAGTATCACAGATGTTAGTAAGTGGTACCTTTATTTTTAAACAATGAAAAAGTGAATACTGTCATTTTCTCCTCACTTTTAGCAGTTCCCCACTGTCTGGATTGATTGTTAGTCATTTACTCTTTGATTTTGGGACTCCCTACAGTGTGAGCTTAGGACCTGAGGTGAGAAAAAGCCTGGCATGGATCCAGTACCCAGATTCAAGGTTTTGGAAGTCTAGGTCCTGCCTTATCTAAGATGTGACTTGTACATTACCTGTTAGTGGTGGCTGCTTTAAAGGACTGACTTGTGCCCTAAAATTAAGTTAATCTTGGAAACAGTGTTTAAAATCCTACTTTACTCATTCTCATAATCCCATACAGATCTGCAGAGGGAGGTAATAGTGATAGAAATGATAGCCTGTTGTGGGAGGTGTTATCCCCAGCCCTAGTAAAACTCCCAAATAGTAGAAGCTGAGAAAGCTACTCATACTGAGTGTGTGTTTTTTGGGTTTTGTTTGTTGTTTTAAAGCCTTAATTACCCATAATCCCTGTACTTTTTCCTTATGTTTTAACACTATTATTTTGCAAATGATCTTGTTCTTTTTAAAAAAATGTTTCTCTATCTTTCTATCTATCTACCTACCTACCTATTATCTGTGTGTGTGGTGCTGGGAGGGGTGTATTCATGTGCCAAGTAAGTATGTTAGAGTCTGGACAATTTGTGAGAGTCAATTGTCTCCTTCCACTGTATCAGTTCTCGGTACCAAACTCAGGCTTGGCAGCAGGTGCATGATCTAGTCTGCTTTCTGCTGCTGTGATAAAGCACTGACCAAAACCACCTTGGGGAAGAAAGAATTTATACACTTTGTGGTCTGACTTCTAGGTAATCCAAGGTAGGAACCCCTGGAGAAACGATGTTTGCTGGCTTGCTCTGCTACCTTTCTTATACAGACCAGGGCAACTTGCCCAGGAGTGCCACTACTTCCAGTGAGCTGGGCCTTCCCACATCAATTAACAATCAAGAAAATGCCACAGGTCAGTTTGATAGAGGCAGTTCCTCAATTGAGATTCCCTCTTCCAGGTATGTCAAGTTGACAAACAAGATTAACTATGCACTTAACAGCCAAGCTGTCACATAGGAACCCTACCACAGAGGGCTGTGTCGCCAGCCCTCTGCGTGCTTTCATAATGAGAAAATAAGATGTTTCCCAGCTGAGGTGAGATCTAGTGCTCTCTGTCTGCACTTTTTCATATAATTTTGATTTTGTCATTCATACTGTCTTGTTCCCTGAAAAGTTGTGACTTGTGTTATGATTGACTAGGAAGGGGAAAAGGCCTCTACTTCAGACTATAGCTTTTCGGGGGGATTAAAAAAAATGTCCATTTCTACTACGATCTACTCTAAGCAAGTGTCCTTTGAGCAGATTCTAATTTACTTGCAATCCAAATCAGGCAATGCGCCTTTCTTCTTGGATGTAAAAATCACGAGATCACTTTATTGAGGGTAGAGATTGAGTGTCTGAAATAGTCTGTATTCTCTGATGGGGAGCTAGTCATTATTTATAGGTGACAACTGGTGAGTCTGGAAAATCTGAAAGGGGATGGAAGGGAGTTGTAGTGGTTGCTCCTTGCTCTATAGCAAGCCTTTGCAAAGCTAGAGACAGTTGTTCATTTTCTTTTGTTCTTGGAAAATTGCCATTGGATCAACATCTTGGTTTCCAGCACCATTTACTACAGTCTTCTCAGTTCATCCAAAATCTTTTTATTCTAAGATAAAGCCTGGGGCTGCTGAGATGCTGAATGGGTAAAGGCACTTGCCAGCATGTGATGGAAGGAGAGGCCAATTTCAGAAGTTGTCCTCTTACCACCACAAGATGCACACGGGTGTGCACACCCGCACACAAACACACATAAATTAATTAAAGCAACCCTTTCCAAGATTTTGGAAACTTGAACTTCGTGGCAGTTTCAAATCAGACAGTAACATTAATTGGAGGTTTAACTGTGATTTTGAATTTTGCTAAGGAACTGGACTTGCTTAATTTATCAAAGCATTTGTTTTCTAAGTATCCAGGTCTCAGTCATTGCTTAACCCTGCAGAAACCGCTAATAAAGTTACGCAACAGGTGAAAACCTTTCCAGTTGTTTTTTTCCTCCTTTTTAAGGAAATGGTTTTTCCTCCCTGTAAGTAACTCATCCTAAGCCCCTCCTTTTCTGGTTTGCATACTTACTATTTGCATACAATTCTTGGCTTCACACAAGTTTAGAAGGTCCCTAGTATTTAGTACTTGTCAAATCTGCATAAATAGAAGAGCTTTTGATTGCCACAACAGCTTAACAGAATAAAACTCTAGCAGTGCTGAAGGTTTCCAAACAGATACAAGATAATTTTTCCTTAAGAAGAAACAGATTTTGTAGTTTTCCATTTAGAAATATATGAGCAAGGGACTGACTTTCCCAGATGGAATGTGTATCGTTCATAGGGGACTTCTGAAACTCAAAACCAATCTTGTAAGCTAGAAAATCTTGGCCTTCAAAATGTCATTGTATTCAAGGGAATTATATGTAGCCTGCTCTTTTCTGGTGGACAGGCCTTATAGGGGTTGGGTACTTGGTGTTTCAGGAAGAGAAAGGTGTTTATATGTTCCCAGGTATTCTTTCATACACATTCAAGTACAGTGGATCTTGTTCTCCAAGGACCTTATAGCATGGTAGAGACACCAGACACAGTATCAATTAGACAGTGTATAAAAATCGCCACTCCAAGACTCAATGATATCAGTGCAGGTGGCAGGAGTCCTGTGGGAAGAAAATCTGATCTAGGGCTGAAGCAATAAGACCAGAGAACCAGGAAGGGGAGGCTTTCCTAGCAACGCTAACAGTGAGGTAAAGCTATAGAGACAAGTAAGGCCCTGGCATCTTGGGGAATACTTTAATACATTAATATGCCCAGAGCATCTGAAGTGAAAAGGGAGGAGGATGACAGCAGCTGAATCAGACCCAGAGTTTTGTGTACCTTGGTGAGTCTGAGTGTGAGTCTGTAGGTAAAAAGGATCTATATAATTGGGGGAGAGGAATACCAGGTTGTACTCTGTGGTTTGCACATACAAGGTAAGGACTATACACCATTAAGCCACATCTACAGCCCTATTAAATGATTTTAAGTAGGTACATTGAATGTTTACACTGCATTTGCATGTGATCACTCCTGTGCAGTGGGAAATTGGAAGTAAGTAAAGCCCTTATGAGAGCACTGCACTCAAGATGGTGAGACCTGAACTAAGTCACTGTTGCATTACTGAGGAAGTGTGGCATAAACCAACAAAGTTTATTGTTTGTGTGTTCTAGAAGGGTCAGCGGGTGAAGAATAGTGTGCTCTGTACAGTCTACAGAGACCCAGGGGATGTAGATTCCACTGTCTCATACTGCACTATCTGTGCTGTCTTGGTTATTATCTTGGTTTGCCCCAGCGGGTGATAAGATGGCAGCCATGACATTTAGCAATCCATTGCCTAGACTTGAAGAATCACATCTACCTGGATCTCCTTGCATCATCAGTAACCTTGCCTACAGGTTATTGGCCTGAAGTAGACACATTTTCCTGTCTAAGTGAAAGGAAGCTTGAACAAACGGAATGTAAGGGACTTGTATAAGGTAGTTATCTGCTTCCCCGACCCCATCTTGAAAGTCTCTCTGTAGCATTGGAACTTGAAATCCTGCCCTTTTCTCCCAAGTACTAGGAGTAGAAGAATATGTCACCATCACTGGTGATTTGCTTTATTCCTGAGCTTGTTTCCTCATCTGTAAGATAGAGATACCAGAAACATCTCCCTTCATGGGTAGCTGTGAAGATGAAATGGTATGACAACGGAAAATGCTTAACATGTCTAACACACCAACTATGCCATAGGGAAACTTTAAGCCTGGTCTTGAGATTTTCCAAATTCTGTCATTTCTCCTTGGAGGGTCATAACCAGCAGTTGAAAACAAACTAGAAAAGGAAATAATGTCAATCAGAGCACATCAAAGAATCAAGAGTCAATCAGTATTGATTTAGGAAAGCATCCCTGTGCTACACATGTGTTTATATGTGTGCATGCAGAACCTATTTTTTAAAAAATTATGTGTATGAGTACTTGCCTGCACTTGTGCCCAAGATGCCAGAAGAAGATGTGGAAATGGAGTTACAGATGGTTGTGAGCCACCATGTGGATGCTGGGGATCGAACCTGGGTCCTCTAGAAGTGCATCAAGTGCTCTTAACCCCTGAGACATCTCTCCAGCCCCAGAATCCATTTCTTGCTGCAGTTTGCAGCAGAAAAGCTACTACGCTTTTCAACCTCCTCTTTAGAGGCTGAGGAACTTTGGTGCCCCAGACGAAATACCACTCTTGTTTGGAAAAGGCTTTTTTTTTTTTTTTTTTAAAAAAAAGACAGGGTATCACTGTGTAGCACTGTGTAGCTACCCTGTAACTCACTATGTATATATCATGCTGGTCTTGAGCACAGAGACCCACCTACTTCTCCTAGGGTTAAAAGCAGGTGCCACCATACCCAGCTTGTTATCCTTATTTTTGAGAATCAGTAAAACATGGGTTCTTCAGGCAGTTACTTAAAACTCATGCCTCAGTCTTCTCATCTGTGAAGTGATGAGAAAAATCCCCAAAGTACTAGTGTTAGTGTTACATCATTGTTTAGTTGTGTGTAAAATGCTTTTTATGAACAGTGCTTGGTAGGTACATAGTGAACCTTAGGGAGAGTACCTAGAGCAGTGGTTCTCAGCCTTCCTAATGCTGTGGCCCTTTAGTACAATTCCTCATGTTGTGGTGATCCCCAACCATAAAATTGTTTTTGTTGCTAATTCATAACTAATTTTGCTACTGTTGTATATTAAAATGTAAATATTTGATATGCAGGATTAGACAACCCCAGTGAAAAGGTCATTCGACCCTGCAAAGGGATCACAACTCACAAGTTGAGAATCCTTGACCTAGAGTAACATGAATACAGATTGTGTAGTGCAACAAATATGTAGTAGTTATTTTTTTCATTTTTTTCTGTAGTTGTTGTCCTTTAAGTTAGCTATGTGAAGTAATGGGTTTCATTATGGCATTTTCATCCATGTATGCCATTTTACACTTTGTTCTTATTTCTCTCCTTAACTCCCCTCTCTCCCTCACCCTTGCTGGTCCTTTATCTCCTTCCCAGTAGTCTTCCTTTTGTACTTTTGTGTCACACGTGTGAAGGATTTTTTGTTTGTTTGTTTGTTTGTTTTTTGAGACAGGTTTTCTCTGTGTAGCTCTGGCTGTCCTGGAGCTTGCCATGTAGATCAGCTGGCCTCAAACTCACAGAGATCTTCCTGTCTCTGCCTCCTAAGTGTTGGGCTGGTTATATGTGACTGTCATGAGCCATGAGTCTTTGGGTTCCATGGAACCATGAAAGTAAATCGTACGTAACACGTTCATCCCTGCATGTATAATAGACATGATAGTGCATCTGTTATAGTATGATGTGGTATCACACCCTTAAAAATTCAGTCAGAAAAACTAATTCAGGATAGGGGAGTGCGGGGGTCCTGGTGGTCCAGCTCTGGCCCCCGCGGAAAATGGGGGTTCTTTCTTCCACGAAGGATGGGTAAACCCCAAAGAAACACGAGACAGTCTTGGTGGCTGTTGAAACCGCAGGAGGCCTTTTATTAAATGAACTTGGCGCACGTGGCGGCTTGGGACGGGCGCGGCGGCTTGGGGGCGGCCGCCGCGCACAGGCAGGAGATGTGGGCCAGAGGCGAGAGGGCAAGAGCAAGAGAGAGAGAGCAAGAGAGCAAGAGAGAGAGCGACCCCCGTCCAGGACTTTTATAGGTTCCCTGGAGCCCTGGTCTTGGGCTATTTTGATTGGTTCCTCAGTCGGTCAGGTGTGGGAGGAGCCGCCTGCACCTGAGACGCAATGGTGCCTGGGTATTCTGGGGAAGAAAGAATCCCTGCTGAGTGGTGTGGACAAGCTGCTAATAACTACTAACTTAGGGGAATTTTCTGGGTATTAAATTTCTTAAATCTTTGCAATAAACCTGGGTTGTATTATTGCAATTTACTTCTGGATAGCATGGCTGTGTTCCATTCCAGCCCACAGTAGCCAGCTCAGGGATTGTTTTTGCTATTACTATTGGCTTATACAGATCTTATTATTGATGAGAGAACATATGCCACCGTACAGTGAAGACAAAAAAGGAGCAAGGCAGTTAGGGAATTCCAGTTCCCGGCAGTGAATTCGCTTCAGGAACCTTGTCAAGCTAAAGCATTTCATAGCCTGGGAAATCTGGGCCCCAACATATTTCCACCTTTTTTTTTTTTTTTTTTTTTTTAAGCTGTAGGGTGCGCACATCCATCATTAAAGCGTTCACGGTCTTCCGGAGCTGGACAATGATTGCTGGAAGAGAACAAGCCAACAATAGAAATAAGCACAGTGCAATAACTACATTAATTGCAAGGCTATGATATTTGGTAGATGATAAAAGATTTTGCACTGTCCCAGAGAATTCAGCAGCTACCTCATCCATAGAGGCAGAGCCTAGTCTGGAAGAGCTAATATCAGAGATTTTATAGTGTAATAGATCTAAATTTATAGATAGGTCCGAATTGTTCCATAATCCTTGGATATGATTTTGAATTTGAAGCCACTCATGTTCACTATCATTATAAGGCAGAGGAGTAACACAAATCCATTTAAATGAAGAGTGGCATTGCACTGACAATCTAACTTTAATATTATGTATCTGATTTCCCATAAAGAGTACAGCCTCTTCTAAAGCGTTAACTCTGTCTACTAATCCTTTATCTAGTTCCTCTTGATATACTAAGGCTAGAGACACGTTTTTTGAAAGCTGGTTGACATGATGGGCAGTATGTATTTCCTGTACTAAGGAAGCTGTGGATAAAGCGAAGCTTGTAATGGTGGCTATCAGGGCAGTGATACCCAAAATAAGGGCTGCAACAAAACGTTTACTTCGCTGTAGTTGTAGGGTGGCCTTATGTAAAGCTTCTACCCCAGGGTTAGAAAACCAGGCACCAGTTACATTGACAGGGATCATAATATATGGTGGTTGATTTAAAAGAACATATGCATCTATGGGGCGAGGGATGGGGCGGGGTCAGGGAGAGTCTTGTCCAGCAGCGTTGTCATGGCGGCGGGTGGGAGGGGTTGAGCACTTAGGCGAGCCGGGGTCTCTGAGCTCCTTTCGAGGTGATGTCTGTCACCGCTGCTGGTCTGATAAGACGATCTGGGATCCAGATTGGAGATTCAGCATCTGTAGGGAAAACACATGCAAAACCTCGGCCGCAAGTTAGCAGTACATCCGGGCCCCTCCACTTTGATGTCAATAGATCTTTCCACATAACTAGAGGGTTTGGGCTTTTTGACGGCCCCCAGTGTCGTTCCATAGCGCTGGAACCAGAGGAATCCTTGTTAAGATAATTAAGAACGAACAAGGCATGCTGTAGAAAATGATGAGGCGAATAGTGTTTGAATTCACCTTGTTGTAACTTGGTTAAAAGAGCCTTTAATTGTTGATTTACCCGCTCCACAATGCCTTGTCCTTGAGGGTTATACGGAATGCCTGTAGTATGTCTAATACCGAATTGATTACAAAAGGAAGCAAACGCTTTGCTCGTATATGCTGGCCCATTGTCAGTTTTTATATGTTTTGGCATGCCTAAATATGCAAAACAAAAGAAAAGATGCTGAACCACATCTTTAAGGGCCTCTCCAGCACGAGCAGTAGCCATAATAACATGAGAATAGGTATCTACACAGACATGGACAAAGGCAAGTTTTCCAAAGGCAGGGAAATGAGTGACATCCATCTGCCACAACATTCCTGGTTTTAATCCACGGGGATTTACTCCCATGGGTAGAGAAGACACATGCTGAGGACATGCTGAGCATTCTCTAACAATTTGTCGGGCTGCCTCTTTGGTAATATTAAATTGGTAGCGTAAGGAACAGGCATTTTGGTGATGAATTGCATGAGATTCACGAGCAGCATCTGTGGAAGAAAGTGTGGTTAGACAAACCAGCCGCGTGGCAAAATCAGCTAAGCTGTTTCCTTTGGTTAGAGGACCTGGAAGAGAAGTGTGAGCTCGAAGGTGTGTCACACAATAAGGAAGTGTTCTCCGTTGAACTGTACTCTGTAGTTCCAAAAGGAGATCATTAATCTGAGAATGATCTTTGTTGATTAATGCTGTTTCTATAACTGGAAAAAGTTTTGCAACATAATGAGAATCTGTATAAAGGTTAAAAGACAAATCTTTATACTGTTTAAAAGCCATTATAGCTGCATAAATTTCAACCTTTTGAGCAGAAGTATATGGTGTTTTATAAGAAAACACCTCAGATGGAGAGGCTACTGCTGCAGTGCCGTTGGAAGATCCGTCTGTAAAAAGAGTTATTGCTCCTTGTATAGGCTCTGCAGAAAATGTAACCGGAAAAATAATATCTTGTAACTTTAAGAATTGTAGTAGGGGATGTTTAGGTAAATGAAACTTGATTTAGCCTGTAAAGGATATTAAAGAAATCTGCCATTCTTCAGAACTGTTCAAGAGCCATTCAAACTGCTCATTAGTATAAGGCACAGTTATGGATTGAAAATCTCTTCCTCCCAATTCTTTTGAACGGCGGCGTGCCTTGGTAATAATTAAAGCCACCAAGGAAGTGTAGGCTGTTAAAACCCTTTTCTGAGTAGAGGCATGATGTACCCATTCTATAGGTCCATTTTGCCAAATCACACCTGTGGGAGTGAATTTAGTTGGCAATACAATCAATTCCCAAAGCTTAGTTAAATCCACACGCTGCAGTTGATGTGAATTAATCTTTTCTTGAACTAACTGAATTGCTTTTAGTGCCTCAGGAGTTACTGTCCTAGGAGAAGTAGGGTCTGAGGGCCCTTTCAGTATATCAAACAAAGGTTTTAGATCATAAGTGGTGAGCTGTAAAAAAGGCCTAACCCAGTTAATTTCTCCTAGAAATTTTTGAAAATCATTTAACGTTTTTAACTTATTTAAGCTTAATTTTATAGGCTGATGAGAAACAGTTGTTTCCCCTATTACTCTACCTAGATAATTGTAAGGAGGTTCCAATTGAATTTTTTCTGGGGCAATTTTCAAGCCAAAATTCTGCAATTGGATTGTCATCTCATTCAGTAAGTTAAGCAGTCTTTCTCGATTGGAGTCTGCTAACAATATATCATCCATATAATGCATGATTAATGAAGAGGAAAACTGCTTCCTCACTGTTTCTAAAGCCATATCTACAAATTTTTGACATAAGGTTGGGATAAAGTCAGAAACTTGTCCAGTACGCTTATGCGGTTGAATAATATCCCTGCATGTTGCATTTGCATTCTCATATGCTAGCTGTTTAATCAAGATATCTGTTACCTCAGGATTGTCGGTTGATCTGGATATGGCCTCTTGGAGACGAGCAACAAAATCTGCATAAGGCTCGTCTCCTCCCTGTCTGATATCACATAAGACAGTAATGTTTGCCTTTCCATTACTTAAACGCCTCCACGCAGCCACTGACAAGGTGGCAATTGCTCTTAATGTTTCTTGAGGCAGGTTTATTTGGTCTGTGGGATTAATCCACTCTCCTGTTCCCGTGAGGGATGCGAATAACTCACGAGCCTTTTTCTGACCAGCTGGCTGCTTTGAGGCTACTTCTGCCTTTACCAAGTCCTCATATTCTGTTTTCCACATTAAATATTGTCCTCCTGACAGACATGAACAGGTTATTTGCTGCCAATCGCTGGGAGTTAAATGATAACTGGATACATTTTCCACAAGAGTGAGAGTGTATGGTGTGGAGGGGCCATATCGCACCACTGACTCTTTGAGCTCTTTGAGAAGTTTGTATGGTACAGCTTCCCACTTGGGCTTCCCATATGAATCCTCAGAAACTACCACTGGGAAGCATGAAAAGGTCAGATCGCCTTTTCGAGCAGCTGTGCGTGCAGCCTTTGCAAGTTTGCTGGTGCTGATAGGCTTGGAAGCCTGTCTATCACGCGAATATGTGACTTCCTCTTCCTCTGAGGAGGAACTACTGTCGGAAGACTCAGTTTCTGAACTGGAAGAAGCTCTCTGAGTTAGTTTTAATCTAGATCTAACTGGAAGTGGCTGTAAATGTTCTTTTGTATTACTTGAATCCTTTTTTCTAGTTTTGTGTTTTCTCACCAGACTCCTAGAGGTCTTGGTGAAAGCCCGCCCCTCCCAGTCGCAGTCACTCCCCAGCGAGGGGGAGCGCTGCCTTGAGGGAGGGGTCGAAGGGGAGGGGCTTCTGTCCTCACTCCCACTGTCTCTGCGTCTGTACCGCTCACTTTTTAGGGGCTTGCAATAGGAGCAATCCTTTACCTCGGTCCCCCTGTCTCTATGCCTAGGCTTGCTTCTGTAGCCCTCGCTTCCACTGTCGCTTTTCCCAGATCTGCAGCGGTAGCTGCGTTTATGAAATGGGCTGGCGCTCTCGTCTTCTCGGAGCCGCCGATCCGATTCAGCTTTCCCGGAGGTGCGGGACCGCTCCGGTTCCTTTAGCCGACCTCTGGGCTCGACCTCTCGGCCTCTGGGCTCGACCTCTCGGCCTCTGGGCTCGACCTCTCGGCCTCTGGGCTCGACCTCTCGGCCTCTGGGCTCGACCTTTTTGCTTCTGGGCTCTGTTACCCGAAGGGAGTGACTCCGGTCTGGGTCCTGGGGCCGGCTCTTAAGCTTGGCTTCCCGCAGGATGCAGCCGCACTCGCCTTTTTGGGGCTGGCCTCTGAGCTCACCTTTCCCCTCCTCCTGGGGGAGTTCCTCTTCCCTTTGCGGGCTATCTGTACATCCGTGCCCACTTTCTCGCTCCCGCTCCTGCTCCCGCTCCCGCTCCGGAGCATCAATAAGAATTAAGGAGTCCTCGTCCATAACCTGTTTCAGTATTATCCAAATCATAGAAGCGTTTTCTGGCTTCTGTTCTGTAGGGTGTGTAGAAGCCCACTGTCTAAAATCAGCTCCCACCTTTTCCCAGTCTATGGGGTTGAGTGTACCATCTAAAGGTAGCCATGGACTCGTTTTAGAAATGAACATTATAAAGTCCTCCAATGACTTATGTTGCATGCCAATACCTCTCTTTTTTAGAAGGCTTTTGAGTACTTTAACGTACATTTTCATCCCAGTTGATTCAGTCTGTCCCATGTTTTATACCACTTTTTCCCAAGAACCGTTTTAATTAAGAAAGAAAAGAGTTGATTACCTTCGTAGAAGTCACGTTGGGCGCCACCTGCGGGGGTCCTGGTGGTCCAGCTCTGGCCCCCGCGGAAAATGGGGGTTCTTTCTTCCACGAAGGATGGGTAAACCCCAAAGAAACACGAGACAGTCTTGGTGGCTGTTGAAACCGCACGAGGCCTTTTTATTAAATGAACTTGGCGCACGCGGCGGCTTGGGACAGGCGCGGCGGCTTGGGGCGGCCGCCGCGCACAGGCAGGAGATGTGGGCAAGAGGCGAGAGGGCAAGAGCAAGAGAGAGCAAGAGAGCAAGAGAGCAAGAGAACAAGAGCGACCCCCGTCCAGGACTTTTATAGGTTCCCTGGAGCCCTGGTCTTGGGCTATTTTGATTGGTTCCTCAGTCGGTCAGGTGTGGGAGGAGCCGCCTGCACCTGAGACGCAATGGTGCCTGGGTATTCTGGGGAAGAAAGAATCCCTGCTGAGTGGTGTGGACAAGCTGCTAATAACTACTAACTTAGGGGAATTTTCTGGGTATTAAATTTCTTAAATCTTTGCAATAAACCTGGGTTGTATTATTGCAATTTACTTCTGGATAGCATGGCTGTGTTCCATTCCAGCCCACAGTAGCCAGCTCAGGGATTGTTTTTGCTATTACTATTGGCTTATACAGATCTTATTATTGATGAGAGAACATATGCCACCGTACAGTGAAGACAAAAAAGGAGCAAGGCAGTTAGGGAATTCCAGTTCCCGGCAGTGAATTCGCTTCAGGAACCTTGTCAAGCTAAAGCATTTCATAGCCTGGGAAATCTGGGCCCCAACAGGGGAGGAGTAATGAAGTATTTTCTTTTCTGGTTCTTAAACTTTTTAGTTTTGGCTTAGGAGGAAAAAAAAAAACGCCACTCCTTTTTTTTTTTTTTTTTTTTTTTCCCCAGGTTGTAAGGTTGTAAGGTTGAGTTTTCTTGCTGAATAGTTAATGTCACCAAGCTGATATACAGTGAGACCAGTCACTGTGCCTTTGCTCAGCTGTGGTGGATAATGAGTCTTCCAGTTGATAAGCCCATTGGCAATACTGAGTCAACTTGATGACTGGGAGTTAGTTCTGGCTGCCTCACAGAAATGGATTTGTTATATAATCTATGGTACTCACAATCCTTTTGGGAGGCCTTTCTTACCACAACAACCCACTGATCTTTGTCTTCCTGGGCCTTCTGTTCTCACCCAATTCTGCCAGAGTGACTCTCATATCTGGAGGGCTATGCAACTTGCTGTAAAAAGTAGGCATTTGGCTTTTGCTTTGACATAAGGTGTGTTGATGAAGAATGGGTGCTAAAACCCAGAGATACTGAAGTTGGTAATTGAAGTTTAGAAGATTAATTTAGAAGAACACCCCCCCTCCCCCATTACACTGACTTAATTACTGAAAAATGAGTCACAATCAGGGTTTTAAACATTTCTTCTTCCACTAGCCTCAAAGAAGGTTTATTAATGTTTTGTCATGTAAGTTGCTGCTGAGAATCATTTGTGTCAGCCCTCCACTGCCCAGATGAACACAGGAGGAGTGTCAGTTTGGTTTTCCATCACCCCACACAGTGGACTTCTTAATTCTGTCGTTGGTGGATGTGCATTGTTAAATAAGCCTTACTGTTTGCCGACTCAGTAAGGAGAGCTGTGGTGGTGTGATGCTGTCCCCAGCTACCAGGACTTAAACTTGTTAATACTTGGAATTTTCAATGTATTGTGTTAAAACAAACTTCTAATTCTGGCTATTTTTCTTTTCAACTTTAGGACTAAAATTGGAAGCTCTATTTTTATACAACATCTCCTAGAAAAGTCACCAGTGTTGCTATTCTCTTGCTACCCCAAATATCCTAACTGGGCCTGGGGGTGGGGAGAGCAAGAGCCGGCTGTTTCACATGGCTAAGCAGAATGTGTGGGCCTGCCTGCCAGCCAGCGGAGGTGGAATCTGCTCTTTGCTTCTTGGCAAGTATGTCTGGCTTTGGAAGCTTTGTTTAGGACTTTAGTTCTTGGCCTTTTCTTGCTGCCATATGTAGCATAGCTCATTGTCTCTAGGGGATCCAAAGAGGCAGAGCTGTATTGTCCTGACCTCTTACCATCTTTGACAAGGTACATGCTTTAGTCAAATAAGTCAGAAGCCACTCACTCTGACATCAAAGGTTCTATTTATTTATTCATCTATCTATTTATCATTATTTTTTTGAGAGGCACCTGGAACTCACTTTAAAGACCAGGCTGGCTACCCTTTGAACTCAGAGATCTGCCTGCCTCTGCCTCCTGAGTGCTGGGATTAAAGGAGTGCTCACCATGCCCATCATCTGTAAGTTTTTGTGAATAATACATTAGCAGCAAGTATCTGAAGAACTGTAAAACTGTCACAACTCTTTCATGTTTTAAGTAGTTGAATCACTATTAAAATAAGCATATTCCTATTCAAAACAAGGGTCTTGGCCCCAAACTCCTTTAAATAAGATGCTTTCTTATGAATTGAGGCAGGCCAGCCCCTGAAGGTTTCCACCAGGTCTTCCTAGACTTGTGTGACTGTGGCTTTAATTTACTTTTGGGCTTGCACCTTTGGTAAAAGAAGAGACAGGAGTGATTTCTGGGAATACTGTGACACCCTTCCCCCCTCCAGGGGAATGAGGTATGGATCAGAAAAGACAGGTGGAACTCCTTGTATGCAGCCTCTAGATTTCAAATCCAGATTCTGGATTTCACTATAAAAGGTGAAAATTAGCTAATGAAATGGAGAGAGAGAGAGAGCCATATTATTACTGCATCACGTATTTGTTTTACATTATTTGAGAAACTGATGAGGTGGGGAATAATTGGAACAATCAGACCACCTCACCCCTTTTTTAAGAGTGCTGTGGGGAGAGGAGTCTCAAAGAAACATGGCCTTAAGAACCAGTTCTTACCAGGTGATGATGATGCACACCTTTAATCCCAGCGCTGAGAGGCAGAGGCAGAGGCAGACAAATCTCTTGAATTCAAGACCAGTCTGGTCTACAGAGCTAGTTCCAGGACAGCCAGGGCTATGCAGAGAAACCCTCTCTCGGTGGTGGTGGTGGTGCTGTCGTCGTCTTGAGTTGAGTTCTGTATTCATGGGATTCAGTTCCCTTTGCTGATAACATCATTTCATCAGAATTGGTATAAAAAAACTATGATTTGTTGGGCATAATTGTGCTAGGGCAAGAGCTAAGCATGCCTGAATCATCATGAGTTAGTAAAGTAGCAGACTAGTGCCTTGTGCATCGTGAGCACTCACTATCTGTTTTAGTTACAGTTCTGTTGCTGTAAGTGGACACCATGATCAAGGCAACTTATAAAAGAAAGTATTTAATTGGGAGCTTTCTCTTAGTTTCAGAGGGTTAATCCATGGTCATGGCCAGAGAGCATAGTACCTGGCAGACAGGCATGGTGCTGGAGCAGTAGCTGAGAGCTCACATCTGATTGTAAATTACAGGCAGAGAGACAGACAGACAAACTGGGCCTGGTGTTGGTTTTTGAAACCTCAAAGCTCACCCTTAGTGACACACCTCCTCCAACAAGGCCACATTGCCTAATCCTTCCTAAATAATCTCACCAACTGGGGACCAAGCACTCAAATATATAAGCCTGTGGGGGCAAATCTTACTCAAACCACCACATGATCAGTGTTTCATCAGCAGACGTGTAACAAACACTTGCTGTGTGCCTAAGAACTAAGGTACACAGGATAAAATTTGTACTGTGTGGGGGATCAGACAAGTCAACAAATGAGACTCTCAGAGAATGAAGCCAGACATTGTGTTGCAGACCTGTAATCTTAGCTGTTGGGAACCTGAGACAGGAGGATGGTCAGCCTGGAGTCCAATTGTATCTATAAAAACAAACTGAAAAACCAAAGTAGCTGGGTGTGGTGTAGCATGCCTTTAATTCTAGCATTTGGGAGGCAGAGGCATGCAGATCTCTGAGTTTCAGGCCAGCCAAGGATATATCATGAGACTTTTCTCTCAAAAAGCAAAACAAAACAAAAATAAAAAACAAACAAAGCAAAACAAATGAAAATCCAAACCATCAAGACAAATCAAGAAAATCAAGACAAAGCATAAACAAAAATGTCCGAGATTAGAATACAATGACACATAGATTGGTTGAATCCATCTCAGTATTTGGACTGAGACACATTTGGTCTGAAACGATCTTTGGATTTTCCCCAGACTTCAGGCGAGAACACTGAGGTTCAAGTTGTCCAGTGGAGAGCTGACAAGGCCTAGATGTGTAGGCCCAGTTATTTTTCATACACAGCATGTCCTGTTTTTCCTAGAAGGCACAGGTAGGACTTTGGGAGTCATGGAAGGAGCTGTAATATTTGCACTACTGATTTTTGAGTGAAGAGATTGGATGTGGTTGAAGTACATGTAAAACTGATGACAGTTAAGAAAGTTGTATGCAAGTCATTGAACCCTCTGTTACTAGATGTAGAATGTGCGTGTGCTCTTATATACAGTTTATTCTAGGTTGTCAAAAGTATTGATGACTAGAAGAAAAAGCTTTTGGTTCTACTGCTTGTAACGGAGTTTTCTCATGTTGGATTTTCCTAAAATAGGCAAGAACTGAGTAGCCTCCATTGTTTTTTGTGTTTTTGTTTTTGTTAATGCTTGAGACAGGTTATTACTGTGTAGTCTAGGATAGCCCCGAATTCACAGAGACCCACATGCCTCTTTCTCCTGAGTGCTGGGAATAAAGCATGTACCACCCTACCACCATGACCAGCAAGAGGTACCTTGCTTTGCAAAGCCTGCAATACCATGTTACTTGTTGCTTTCCATCATATGTTGGACTCTATTTTGATTTAAGTATCTATCTCTGTACATGTTAATGTGTCCATGTGCCATATAAACATTTGTGAAAATAAATAACTATTAAGAAAATAAAGCAGGATAGTTTTAACCCGCATAGGGCATTACACACATACACACACACACACACACACACACACACACACACACGCCTAGTAAAGACAGTCAAACATGAGTGTTTCTTATCTCTGCCTTAGAAACCTGAATTCCTACATTAGCTCTTAGCACTTAAAGGGAAATTGTTTGAGTGATAGTAAATGAAACCAAGAATTCTGGTCATGTCTAGTTTTTCAGTTTCATAGGATGTGGTTTAGATCAAATACCTTTCAGCTGGAAGAAGGTTATTCATGTCGTTATTATACAAAGACTTCCAGGAGAGTTTGCTTTACATCCTATCACGTGATGCTTGATTGTTAGGAGGAGGGTCCTCCTTGGCAACATGAAGGTGAGAGAAATGTTTCCACAGTAGAAGGCAGAAGTAAGTACTCTGTAACTGCATTTGAAGGAGGGCTAAGATAGTTCTTTTAGCTTGTTAGTCATACCAGCTTATATAAATAGTATCCTAATGGCTCACCTAGTTGTAATGGAATTTGACAGCTTTCATTGCAGGGATAATTGCTCCTGTTGTTCAGCTGAGGGTACCCATGACTTATTGGGTTGAAATTGTGACCCAGTAAGCTACTCTAGGAACATGAATCAGGAAGTCTAAGCATTGGGTCTTCCTTTCTTTGCTGCTTAAGTAGGAGATCTCAGAAGCATTAACTAACTGGCTTTGTAAGAACTCTCTCAGTTGTGACACAAGCTGACATGTGGCGAATGTAAAACGTAATTTATGACTGGCATATTCATGAAGGTTAGGTTTTGATCTCCATTCTTGATGCCATTGGATTCAGGTTGTAAATGATGTCTTCAAAACCCAGTTTCTAGTTTCTCAGTATTGCTTTCCACCTAAGAATCTCAATCTTGAGTTTTGTATGTATTAGATTTGCAACTCACTGGTAAAGAGGGTCTGTTTAATCTTCATTAGCTACCTTCTTCAATAGGCATTTTATTTTCCCTTGTGTAGTGTCCATTTTCAGAGCTAAAATTTTCTTTGGTTGGCTTCGTGCCTGTGTGCCCCAGATATAATAGTCATTGAAGCCAGGAGTATATAAAGAGTGATGGGCCTAAGTCACATCTTCCATTATGAATCCCACGTACACAGTCTTGTACCAGGAGTTGGGGAGAGAGGAGGGAGACTACTTGTGAAACTTGGGCAATAAACTGATAAAGAGGCTAGATGGTGGGGAAGCATACACAGCTCCATTACGTTCTGTAATGTCCTTTGATTCAGTCTATAACTCAAAAGCCCAGATGACAGGTCTGTGGGCTAAATGCAGCCCATCTGCTGCTTCCAAGGCTCCATAGCCCCATGTGCAGATGAGTCACTCTGGCTTTGGTTAGTCTGAGAGCCAGACTCTCAGCCCAGTGCTAAGAGGATGAGGACTCATTAGACTTTGAGATAGAGCCATCTTCCCTTTTTGGAGAGTGGAAGGGGTAAGGTTTGTGTAATACTTAAAAAAAATACATTGAGGATATTTAGAAAAAATTGAAAGATGATCATTTGATGAACCTCTCATTTCTCATCCCATTGTTTAACAACCCTATTAAGTCCTTGTGCTCACAGTAAAGCTGACACTTCTTTACTTGTTGCCTGGATATTTTTCATTAAATAAAATGGCTTCCATGCTTTTGGTAAAGTATTTTTTTTATTTAAGGAAATTGAATAGTATGAGTTGGCAAATACTACAGTATGTTGAATGTATGTATCCATTGCTAGAATATATTTTATATAAAATATGTTTGTATATTCTTTGATACATTAATTTATCTTCTTGGGATTTATTCTCAAGAAATAATTATTAATGTTCTAGTTTTTAAATTCATTTTCTATTATTGCCCCAGTATGTTTATAATAGTGAATTATGGGGAGCAAGTTAGCATCTGAGAGTAAGAGATTAAAACAACAAATCATGGTGCCTATTCATTGAAAAACAAAGCTGTTTACAACATTATAACACAGGGAATGTCAATCTCTGTTCCCTCTGGAGTACAATACCAGAATTTTGACAGATTGAATAGTAGGATATAAATAGCCTTATGGATTATATGTGAATTATCTGGAGCATTAATGGCAATAACAATATTTAAAATTTTTGTTGAGGGGTTAAGGTTGTGGCTTAGTCACTAAAGTGCTATACACACACACACACACACACACACACACACACACACACTGAAGAGATAAATATTTTTTTTAAACCACAACAAACAAACAAGGCATGGTGATGTGTGCTTCTAATCCTTGAGCTAGGGAGGAAATGACAGGCAGATCTAGGGGGTTCACTGACCAGCCTACTTGATGAGCTTGAGGCCAGTGAGAGAGACTGTCTGAAAAACAAAAAATGTATTGGAGAGATGGCTTAGTGGTTAAGAGTGTATATTGCTCTTGGAGAGGACCCAAGTTCTATTGTCACCACCCATGTCAGGCAGCTTACAACTGCCTGTAATTCCAGCTCTATGAGATTAGACACCCTCTCCATGGAAGTCTATATTCACGTGCACAAACCCTAACACAGACACACATGCATACATGTAATTAAAAAATAAAATAAAATCTCAAAACCCATCCAACCAACTAAACAAAAACAAGATAGACTGTGCCTGAGGAACTACATTTAAGGTTGCCCTTTGGCCACTACCTGCATGTGCACTTGAGTATACATATTCACCATATATTCACCAGCACATATGAGAGAGAAAGATGTTTATGAAAAGTATTGGGTGAGAAGGCTGCAAAATAGGATGTACAATATGGCTTATCTAATAATGCATTATATAACATGCATAGTATATGCATGCATGTATGCATGTGTGTCACCTGCATATGGTTACTAAGACACTGCAAGAATATCCTTTATGTTAGCTGGACTTCTGAGATCACACACACACACACACACACACACACACACACACACACACAGACTTGTCTATATTTCTGGACTTTCTAGATATGTATATAGTACTTTTGATTTGGCAATAGTCATGGACATTTCTGACGAGGTTACTGGTGTGGTTGAAAGGAAGAATTCTTTTAACTGTGTAGGTCTTTTTGTTCCTTTTTCTTCCTGCATGCTGTGCATTAGCAGTCAGCCTCCATCATGGGCCTCTAGGAAGAAGTTGGTAAGTGTGGTCTTAGTGGATTTACATTTTCTTCATAAAGAATGAGCAAGCACTGGGAAATTGATCAGTTATCATGTGATGAACTTGAGGCTTACTTAGAAACCATGTGACTCTAGAAACCACAGCTGTACTTTTGTGATCATCCAAGTATCCCTTTAAGGCATTTGCAGGCAGCCATTTATCATTTTTGTATCAGGTTCTTTCCTCATCTTTTGACTCATTTCACAATTTCCTTTTGTGTCTTTTACTAAATGTAAAAATCTAATCTCATCTCCAGTTAGCTACTTTTCAGCTCAACTCCTTAGAAGGCAACCAAAAAGTGGACAGTTCGTGTGGTAATTGGATGTTTGAGGACTAATTAGCTATGATCAACTAGCCTCCTGGGTAGCAGATATCCACATGCTGCCTGGAAGCTGGGAATTAATATCTAATCAGCAGTTCACCTTCAGCGAGGTCTACTAAGGTACCATTCCAAGGAAGGAAACAAACTGCATAGGTAGAGCCAGAGTGTAGCAGGCATGCCATTCTCATTATAGCACCAGGGAGTACAAACCCAAGACAGCCTTCTTCCTTTAAACAAGGAATGTCATTGGGAAAACAAAGGAGTGACTGTTAAAGTTTGGATGTGAAATGTCCCCTGCAGGCTCATGTGTGTGAACTTTTGGCACTGACTAGGGAGGTTGTGGAACCTTTGGGACTGTGGCCTTCTTGCCAGCAGAAGGTGGTCTCTTGGGGCAAGGCTTGAAGGTGGTATGTGCTCTGGATTCCAGTCTAACCTATCTGCTCCCTCATCTACCAAGATATGAGGAGCTGCCACCTCACACTCCTGCTGCAGTGATGGACCATATATCTACTGGAACAGACAAAATAAGTCTTTCGTTCCATTAAATTCCTTCGTTAGGCATTTGGTAACACCAACTAGAAAAGTAACTAATACAGTGGTCAACCTAGAAACCCACTGCTCCCTAGTCATGCCCCCTTTGTACATATGTGGGTAGTTAGACCTATTTTGAAATAGTTTTGATGTGGGGGGAGGTGACAAACAATTTCAGCTGAAATATGCAACTAAGTCCTGAAGTCTAGAGACCAAAATTCTTCATTTCGTGTTTGGAAAGTTTATATGCTATGTCTGTTGGCTTGCTTGTATTTGGCAAGTAGCCCTCAGACTAGCCAGACACACTGGCTTCAGTCCTTAGGCCTTAGATATAACTAAGTATCTATATAACTAAGTATTCAAGTAGTATCTAGTCAACTGCTTGAATAAGGGGGGGATGTATTCTGAGTGAGTTTGTCATTGTGTGGATGCCACTGAGTGTCCTTACACATAGGTCATTCACTTGATGTGGTATCTTGATGCAGTCAGGGGACATGGTACATTTGACATGTATGGGCTTGTTACCTGAGTCACACAGCATGCTTGTTTTATAGTAACCCATTTAACAGCGAAAAAGTAGCATTGTAAATATGTACTCCAGTAATGTAACTAAGTGTTGTGTACTGTACATAATTGTATGTGCTGTGCTGTACTTTTATACAGCTGGTAGTATAGGGTGCTTATCTGTGCCAGCATCATCATGAACAAGTGAACATTGTTTCTCCACAGCATTAGGGTGGCAGTGGTGGCAGTAAGAACTGCATTATGATCTCATGAGACCACTATTGTGACCATGGTTCATTACTGATGAAAACATCATTATATAGTACGTGATTGTATTTAAAGTGTGACTAAAAACCAGTGGCAAACTAATAAAAGCAAAGAAGTAACTTTGTGTCAAGCTGCATGGTATTAGTCATGTGACCCAAAATTATGTCCTAGAACTAGAACTCCTGCATATATTTCCTTTTAAAAATATTTTCTCTTTCCTTCTTTCATGCCTCTTTGCTTTTGCACTTCTGAGATTGATTGGTGTAGAAAGTTCTACCCAACCCTAACTAGAGCTGCAGTTTTAGCTTGCTAGTGTAGGGCATTATAGGACAAAGACACCTTTGAAAGCACGAACATAGAAACAGATAGGTTTTGTTTGTTTTGGCAGAGGAAGCGGCTTTCACCACTAAGTAGCTCTAGTAAGACCTAATCTCTAAAGGTGATCTTCCTTTAAGCCCCAAGTTCCAAGTGAGAGGAGCATTCCCCCTCAGTCTATCCTCATTATCTCTGCAAATTTCTAGGAGTCATTTACAACTGGCCAGTGCCCACTTTTTAATCTTTTATGAAAAGGTCACTCAGAACCTGTAGCTGCCAGGTGGGACTAGGAGTCTCTTGTGGTCTTGTCTAGAGACGCCCTAGAGCTTAGAGGATTGACTTCTGCCAGCTTAGTTGCCTCAGCCTCTGGCTCTGTAGAAAAATTGAAGATTTCATGTATCCCTGTTCTGGTCTTCAGTGTCTGGCATACTTGGTGAGAAGTAAAAACATGGACCCAGCAGACTCTACAAGTAATTTAGATGGAAGTTGGAAACATGAGTTTCATATTGCTATTATGTTGGAATACTAGTGTCTGTCGGTAGCTTCTTGTTGTATAATAGACTGACTCCAGATGGGAACAAAATGGAGACAGGCATTGAGTTCGTCCCTCTATCAAGGCAGATCTGTCATGCCTTGTTGACACTGCTTTTTGGTGTAGAATTCGCCTCCTGTATTTTAGCTCTTCATTTCACAAGGCTGTTCCTTGGAGTGATAGGTTCCGGCAGCCAACACAGAATTCCTCTGACCCAACTGGCTACAGCAAAGAACCGGCTTGCTCTGGGCTGCTTACCATGTGTCAGTGTCTTATTGTTCAAACTAAAATGATGAAGGAAAGGGAAGGCTGCAAGCTCCCTGGTGTCCATCACCCCATTGCTCACATTGGAGTCACCTGTTTTCTCCTTTGGGCTTCGCTCTGATAGTATGAGCAAAAAGAAAGGAAGGGAGCCATTCACTAATGTAAATTTCTTCAGAAGTTTCCAGATTAGAACTTCAATCTCTCATAAATGCCAAAAAGGTAAAGGTTGCCTCCAAAATATTATACTTTAGAAAAGACAAATCTAGACCCCTTGTTTTAATGTTAGAGTCATAGAAACTCAGAGAAGCCAAGTGATTTGTTGAAGGGATACATTGCTTTCAGGACTCCTGGATGAGAGTCCAAGGCATCCTTAGATTTAAGTGTTGATAAAGAACATTTTCTTCTTGGGGCATTATCATCTTCCTGGGATCTGGCATGTGCTGCCAGATCAAAGAAGAGGAAGCAAGGCCAACAATGGAGATCAGGATGGAGATCAGAGAACATGGAGTTAGACTGGTTACGTCAAACCAACTCCCTGAATTTTATTCACTTCTTTTATAAAATGAAAATGTTATCTAACTTACAGAGATGCAGTGAGTTAAATGAAACAGTTCACATCATTCTCAATAAATAACATGTAATGCTTTGTATAAATGTGGGTGGTGTGTGTGTGTGTGTGTGCGCGCGCGCGCATGTGTAAAGGTCAGAGGTCAGTGTTAGCTGTCATTCTCCATATTTTCTGAGATAAGTTCTGTCATTGAACCTGGAGCTTATTGACTCTCTTAGGCTGGCTGGCCTGAAAGCTTTACCCCCCAGCACTGGGGTTAGACATGGACTACCATGCCCAGCTCTCACGTGGGTGCCAGGGATCCAAACTGTCCTCATGTTTTTGTCACTGGCACTTTACTGATGGGCCAATCTTCTCAGCTCCTAGTAATGACTTTTAAAATATAGTTATTACTGTGTATTAGTTAATTACATGAGCCAACCATATTGGTCTTCTCTCCTTCTGTTTCCTGCTTATTGTCATTTAAGAACTAAACAAGGGCCACCTCTGAATCTTCTCAGTGAAGTCTGACAGATTGGTTTTACTTTGTAGTCCTATTGTATAGTAATTAAGAAGCTTTAGTTTCCTAATATATAAAAGCTATAGCAATTTATTTCTAGGCTTGTTATGAAAGTGCTGATGTAGCCCCAGTCAAACAATTGTTATCCTTCTGAGTCCCTCTCAAGTTTTCTTTGGAGTTCTCATATCTCCCCCTTTTTCCTGTCTCTGTTTGCCTCAGGTCTCAGTGTGGGTTGGTCCTCCTGTGGGTTGGCTCAACTACCGAAAGCAAGTTCCTTAAAGACAGGCTTGCTTGGTTGTTATCTCATGGAACTTTCAAAGCTAGAGCACCTCCAGGGACCCCAGGCCTCGGAGGGATTGCCCTTGAGGCCTAGCACTGTCTGCTTCAGGCCTCCGGCTAGGGCTGAGCTGGGTGGGCAGCCAAGCCTGTCCTCAGGAGCAGCGGCCAGGGCTGGTTCAGGGAAGAGGGATTCTGGATGTTGATGTGCAGTAAAGGGAGGGAAGGAGGCAGGAGCAGCTGGAGCTAAGATTGAAGGAGAAGAGCTGGGGACTGATCTTGATCCAGTGTTAGCTGAACAAAGGTCCTGTCTGGTAAATAGATTCCCAAAGGAGTATAAAGGCTTAGAATAGGTTCCCAAAGTTAGTGTATATATGAATGGTTCCACCTCCTTTGCTTTTCCCTCCCCCTGTTCTCCCACCTCTCTTTGTCCTTGGCTCTGTTTGGCCCATTTGTGCCACATAGCTAAAGCAGGAGAGCAGTCACTTGTGAGACACGCTTGACTTGCCATGGTAGAGCTGGGCTGGCTTCTGAAGAACACTTCCTGCGTTAAAGGAAGCTTGAGTCTGTCAGTGACTTCGTGATAGCAGTAATAATACTGATTACAGGGGTGGACACTTCACTGAATGCTGCTACGTACCAAATACATGGATTATCTCATTTCCTCTACTCAGCAGTCCTCTGAAGTACAGTGGAATGAACTGCTGACAGGTTTGGTTAATAGATGCCATCACTGTGATTCACTCAACCTCTCGATTACTGTACTGTTTTCTCCATTCCTAGATAGGCTCCTTGACCTCTGTATGCTGCCATTTAGTTTCCTGGAACTCAATAATCATTTCACAGAGCTACATTTCTATACAGCTTTTACAATGTAGTAGCAAATAGAAAGTGATATTCATTACTAATAATTATGTTGCTTTTGGAAACTTGGCACAAGTGTCTAGATTGTGTAGAGGCTGTCAGCAGGTGGCAATGGGAGGGAGGAGAGCCACCTGGGAAGGCACCTCCATTAACTGAGTGTAATTGCCTAGAAAGTTAGAGGTCTTCTCTTTGCAGACCTACAGAGGTGGTTGAAAGAGGAAAGGGAAAGTCTTCCTCAGGTTAGGAACAGGCATGACCAGCAATTTAAAGTATTCACCTGACACAACTTGATTTTATCGAGGATCAATCACAAGGAAATCCCTTCCTGTGGAGAGTCTGATTCTCCATGTGTTAGGGATTTGGAGCTTTTGAATATGGTCAGTGATGTGGTTTGAGACTGTTTTTGTTTTTTGAAATTGGGTCTCACTGTGTAGATCAGTCTGGACAGAAATCCAGAAATCCACCTGTGAGTTGCCAAGTACTAGGATTAAATAAATGCATGCATTACTATGCCTGGCCTATGTGAAGGACTGGGACAACTTTCAGAAGTCTTTTCTTCCTTTCTACCGTATAGGTCATGGGGATTGACCTCAGGTTGTTCTTACCCTGGTGGTAGGTACTTTTATTACTGAGCCAACTCTACAGCACCTGTGAAACTGTGTTGTTTGTTTTGTTTTTTTTAAAGACTTGAGGTAATGGCTATGGGGTAGGGCTAGCTGTATGTGCCAAGTACTCTTATCTACTTTTCTTGACTGACTATGTGCAATAAATAACTAACTATGTGGGCAGATTTGGGAATTCAGTTAGTCATGGAGCTGGGCTTTATTTTCATAGCTGGAGCTTTCACCACACTGATGTGGTGGAGCAGGTCTAGGGCAAGTGGACTAGTTCTAGCACATCCTCTCCCTCCTTGGGTCAGGAAGCTGAGCACAAGGGCATCATACTTTCGGGAATCATGGCAGCCGGGCTGGCCTGGTCCTGGGGAGGGTAGTGCTAAGGATGTAATTGATCTCTTGGTGCACACAGTGTGGTGTGCTTTCTGGTGGCCAGTGGTTAAGATCTGCTGTTCTGAGGTTGCCATAGTGTTGCTCCTGAACTCAGGGCCCATTCCTCAGTGTGCTGTCTCATGATGCTTTGCCAGATGTAGCCTCAGTTGTACAGGTCATGGTTTCTTGAACTAAACATTCCAGGTTCTGTTTGTTCTGTGATGCTAGATAAATTTAATGTGCAAAGAGCCTCAGTTTCCCTTTCAGTTTTCTTTTTAAATGGGTTTTTGGTGAGTAGGGCACATGAGCTAATGTTCTTAAAGTGCTTAGTTAGCATAGAGCTTGGCCCTGTATCAAATGCTCAATAATTGATGGCTGCTGCTGTTAGCCAACAGCCAGTGAGACCTTCAACTCTGAAAGATTGAAAGCTCTTGCCAGCCTCTTGAACACAGGGCTCCTTGCTGTAACTGGGCTTGGAGAAGACCAGGGAAAGGGGAAATCAAAGAGCAACCCAGGAGCAGTACCTACCACCAGACAAGAAAATACTGGCTTCTAACTTGAGACCACTACTCCATTCTACTAGAAAGGGGACCTTTCAAAGAAAGAGACCATGATGGAAGAAAGCCGGCCTTCTGTCACTGGGTATTGATCATCTGTCGACATTGATTTTCCCCTCTTTTTTCTCATCTGCTAAGCATGTTAAAAGCCTTCAGGTTCCAACTGGTTCCACTGCATCAGGTCATCAAAAGATGCTTTTACATGGAGGCCCAGCAGAGTAAATGGTATTTAGGCCTCTATGGGAGCCCCATCTGTTCTGTCCTTACCTGCAGGCCTTGGCACCAGGCTTTGGAGGGAGCTGCTGTACTGAAGCATCTGTCCAATGGGGGTGGGGTGAGTGGCCTGGGTAGGTGGGTCAGATGGAGGGCAGGAAATCCTCTTATCTCATTCCATACTTGGCCTCCTGCAGCAGGAGCCGAGCAGCAAACACTGGTGAGTCAGCCATCCTGGGAATTAGAGTTGCCAGTCTGTGAGCATGTGGGGTTTGTGTAAGTTTGGGCCTTTTGTTTCTTTCAGCAATCCAGTCTTTAGAAACACAAATCTGGAAACCAGACCCTCCACATGCTACAGTCCTTCTTGTTTGGAGATAATTCTGCTGGAACAGTTGCTTCTCTTGTATGATGGTCTTCCAAGAATTAACCCCTTGCCTTTTGAAATTTGAATAGGTTTCACTTACGGCTTACTACATGCTCAAAGTATGAACAGCCTGTGAGAAACTATGCCTGGGTCTGTCACTTTTCACAGCCAAAGCACTTTTAAGGGTTTCTTTGTGTATTTTGAAGCAAATTGAAACTGCAGTTCTTTTAAGGGCATGTGTAGACATGTCTTTTGTCTCTGGAGGTGGAGAATAGGATACACCCTGATCAGAGTCTGCCTTAACTACAGAAATGACTGTGGTTCCTTTTAGATGTCTGCACTCAACTTTCAGAGAGAATTCCTCTGGAAGGTAACTCCCAGTTTATCCAGACACTGTTTGGTGGAAGCTGTTTTATTTGTTTACTTTTTTCACTTTTTGTTTATTCAGCCTTTCTTAACTGCCCTTTACCCCATTACCATACTCCTAAGAGGTCTGAATTTGTACCATGAAGGGCCAGGAAGGCACCTTAGAAGTGGGAGCCCCATGTCTGACTGACACTGCTTTCCTTGTTACACTTCTGGCTCCTGGTCTGTATATTAACAGTGTAGTGTCCGTGGCTGCCATTGTTGTAGCTCTGGGCAGTTTTTTGCAAGTACTAAATTGTAAATGGATTTTCTATTATAGCAAACTAGTTGACAATTAGGAACATGCCCCGAGAAGACAATATTAGAGAAATTGCTTCTGCTTTTGTTTTGTTACAAATTTTGTTTTTGTTATACATTTCTAGCAGCTCATATAAAAACTTAGTTATAACAAATATTATGCACAGTGAAGAGTTTGCTCAGTGTCAGTGTAATCTTTTGATGGGCAGTTACATGTCTTAGAGATTGTATTGGGTGTGGAGGCACACCTAGGTTGGGAAAGTACCTGGAGTACAGGCTCTGTAGGTGGGTGGGGCAAGGTAGCTAGGGCAGTACACCTGTGTGAATCCAAAGAGCTCAGATACATTTCACTTTGCTGTTTGACTAGGCCCTTGCATGTAGTTTTGACATTGTAACTCTTTACCTCACCATCGGACCATTATAAGATTACAGGTGGTTTCAATATAGCCTCTTTTCCCTTATCTACCAGACTCCAGCTTGGCCAAACCAGTGTATTTATTGGGCTTACTTACAGAGCACAGGTGAGGAGTTACTTTCAGAAACACAGGTGACCCTAAAATAGCACCTTATTGCTGAGGACTTTGTGAAAGCTTCATCATGAAGTCCTCTCAGTTTATTTTCTACTTCATATGTTCTCTAGCATCAGAGGGAGGGCAGGCAGGAGGAATGGCTGTTGTGAGGTGAGGCTCCTTTGATTCTCCCTGTTTCCTACTAAGCAATGTCACCAGCTCCATCCATTACCATTATCATAGACTTAGTTACCTCTGTATTGTTCTGCTCAATTAGTTGCCATGGCTACCAGGCCAACCTAATTTATTCTCCAAGGTGAGTTATGCTGGGAGAAAAAGACCTACTGTAAAAATTTGTTAAAATCTGAACCTGTAGGTATTAGGTATAGAACCACATGATGAACTTCTGGCTTAACTCAGGTCCAGATAACTTTCTTATGTGAAAGCACAAGTTAACAAGACATACTTCTTCTGGAACATTCTGCCAGATGTAGTCTTTGATGCATTCTGCAAACGTATCAGCCTCATGTAACCTCTGCTAACTTAAGAGTCTAGGAATTTCCTGTGCTGGTTCTCCATATGTCCCTTAGTCACCATTTCCAAGGGGCTTATAGGGGAGGTAATGGTGAGCTGAGGGATCTCTCCCTCTCTTGGCTCATGGTTAGCTCAGAGAAATAGAGTGGTCACTGGTGGACAGTTCTGGAGTGTAGTGTCTATACCCCACTCTTCTGCCTAGAGGTAACTACTTTGTAATTTCCTTCCAGGTTGGCTGGTTCCTCTAACTGATGGCATGTTGAAGTACATGGGCCAGCAGCAGCGAGGGCATCTGATCCAGAGAGGGCCACTCTAGAGGCCAGGCCATCACCACCATGGGCCAGTGTGTCACCAAGTGCAAGAATCCTTCATCAACCTTGGGCAGCAAGAATGGAGACCGGGACCCCAGCAGCAAGTCACACAGCAGGAGGGGGGCTGGCCACCGTGAGGAACAGGTGCCACCTTGTGGCAAACCAGCTGGGGATATCCTTGTCAATGGGACCAAGAAGGCAGAGGCTGCCACTGAGGCCTGCCAGCTGCCTACATCTTCTGGAGATGCTGGGAGAGAGTCCAAGACCAATGCTGAAGAGTCTTCCTTGCAGAGGTTGGAAGAACTGTTCAAGCGCTACAAGGACGAGCGGGAAGATGCAATTTTGGAGGAGGGCATGGAGCGCTTTTGCAATGACCTATGTGTTGATCCTACAGAATTTCGAGTGCTGCTTTTGGCCTGGAAGTTCCAGGCTGCTACCATGTGCAAATTCACCAGGTCAGTCACAGATGTTTCCTAGGACATAATTGGGTCAGCTTCACATGTTTAGGGCAAGTGGTCCCTCTGACCTTTTCTGGCCATTTTCTCAAAAGCTTAAGTGTTTGTGAGTTGTAGTTCTGATCCAGAGAACTCTCTAGACTTTCCTGAGGAATTGATTTTTTTACTATGTGCCTGGTACTAGCAGAGCTACTGAGTAGAACTCTCGGTAGGTAGGACTCAAGGATTTTTGTCTCCATAAATCTTCCTTGTCTGATACATGCTATCCAGCTTTTTCCTCACAGAATAAGGTACTGACTGATAGGTCACATTTGAAGCACATCATAGACTAGGAGACAGCCCGAGTTCTGAGTTCTGGGACCCTCTGCCTGAAGTTAAATAAGGACTAAACAATGTGAACCCTGTTGCTAAGCTGCTGCTCAGAACTTGTCTCTCACTCCTTTATGTCAGATCACTCATTTGATATTTATCTATAGTCTGCCAGGCATTTAAGTGTCTGTAGAGTGAGTTCCTCTGGGAAATAGAATTGAGTGCCTCTACTACTCTCCTTCTAGTTTCCAACCTGTTGCTTTCAGCCAGACCTGTGTGCAGCGAGGACAATGGCCCCAGTTATCAAGCAGTAGTTGCACAAATTGTCAGTAAGGTATCCATATTGGGCTTGTGTATAAGGATGTGGCAGGGTCATGGCATGCCATGAAGAGTTTGAAGAGTGTGGTGTCAGAACTTTCTTCCTCCCTCCCCCACCCTCTCTCTTTTTCTCTCTTTTTCTTTCCCTCCCTCCCTCTGTCTTTCCTTTCTTTTCTTCCTCCCCCCCCCCTCTCTTTCTTTCACAGGGTTTTATTTTATAGTCCTAGTGGCCTGGAACTGAATATATAAACAGGTGGCCTCAAACTCCCAGATCGACCTTCCCACATTTATTTATTTATTTATTTATTTATTTATTTATTTATTTATTTATTTATTTATTTATTTTTAAGACAGGGTTTCATTATATATCCCTAGCATGCTGCCTCTTGAGTGCTGGGATTGAAGGCATGAGCCAACATACCTGGCCTGGCAGAACAGACTTCAAACCTAGTTAATTCATATGGTCTGCTCAGTAGATCAGGTGCCTCACCACTTCAGCAGCAGCAGAGCACCTGAGATGATCAGTATATAAAACCCTGTTGTAAACTGCAAAGTGCTGTATACATGTTAAAAAGTACATATGCAGCTAGGTGTGGTGGTACATGTCTGTAACCCCAGTCCTCAGGAGGCTGAAGCACAAGAGTAGAGAATTCAAGACTAGTTGGGGTTAAATGGTGAGACCCATATCTCATAAAATAACAGAAACAAAAATACAGTTACATTTTTTTTAACTACATATTTTTTTTCTTTGTGTGTGTGTGCACGTGTGCTATGCTTTGAGTATGAAGGGGCCACAGAATAATTTGAGGGAGTTGTTTTTCTCTACCATGTGGGCTCTTGGGACCAAAGTCAGTCTTGGTGGCAAGTACGTGTATCTGCTGAGCCATCTTGCCAGGACCCCAAAGCCACCCCTCCCTCTATTTTATGTATGAGAGTGTCTTGCCTGCACTGTATGTCTCTGTATTCTGTGCATGCCTGGTACCCTCAGAGGCTTGAAAAGTGTTTCAGATCCCCGAAACTGGAGTTACAGGTGGTTGTGAGCTGCTATGTGGGTGGGGGGGAATTGAACTGGGCTCCTCTGGAAGAGCAGTCAGTGCTCTTAACCCACTGAACCATGTCTCCAGCCCTGCTTTCTGTCGTCTGTCTCATCTGGAACACTGTGTAGACCAGGCTGGCCTAGAACTCATAGAGATCCTCCTGGCTCTGCTTCCTGGGGGCTTGGGAGTTAGATGATGTTACTGTGCTGTGCTGCCTCATCATACACGGCATCATTTGTATTTATTAATCATGCCTTTTCCTACCTGTCGCAGGAAGGAGTTTTTTGATGGCTGTAAAGCAATAAGTGCAGACAGCATTGATGGGATCTGTGCACGGTTCCCTAGCCTCTTAACAGAAGCCAAACAAGAAGATAAATTCAAGGATCTCTACCGGTTTACATTTCAGTTTGGCCTGGACTCTGAAGAAGGGCAGCGGTCACTGCATCGGGAAATAGCCATTGCCCTGTGGAAACTAGTATTTACCCAGAACAATCCTCCTGTGTTGGACCAATGGCTAAATTTCCTAACAGAGAACCCCTCGGGAATCAAGGGCATCTCCCGGGATACTTGGAACATGTTTCTTAACTTCACTCAGGTGATTGGCCCTGACCTCAGCAACTACAGTGAAGATGAGGCCTGGCCGAGTCTCTTTGATACCTTTGTGGAGTGGGAAATGGAGCGAAGGAAAAGAGAAGCAGAAGGGAGAGGTGCACTCAGCTCAGGGCCCGAGGGCTTGTGTCCGGAGGAGCAGACTTAGTCGCTCTGTTCCAGGAGCAGCACTGAGGATCTATCTGCCTGCTGCCCTGCAGCCAAGTGAGGAATTGGACCTTTCTGGAAATTACTGAAGATCCGGATATTTTCTACTTTACACCTTTCTCTGCCTTGTATTTGAAAGGGCTCTAAAATGCTGTATCATGTTTTAGGCACTTTCTTCATTTTTTTGGTTATTTTGGTTATTTCTTTTTTTGGGTGGGAAATCCCCCAAAATATTTGAACCTGGCTACATGTTGTGTACCTTTTTTGGAAGCCTTCAGATAGAATAAGCCTGCCATTTCTTGCACAAATTTATTAGATTTGTTTTGTTCTTGTGGGGGAGGGTGTAGGCCCTGGGTTGGGAAGTTGGGACTGTTAGGTTGAATTAACATTACAAAATGATACAGTGCCAGATCTCAGTTTTGCATATTATTTTTCAGGGCAGGTCTGTACTGTGTGTAGTGCTGTTTACATGGTTGAATTTAGGTTGTAATAATTATTTTAAAAGATTTACACAGTTATAAATAGCAGTGTTAACTGTTAGCCACATTGCATTAATTTCCAGACAGTTTGGAGCTCTTGGAGGGCCAAGGCCAGTCAAGAGCATTTGCAGTCTGACACCCCCCATCCCTCTAAGCTAATTTATCCAAAGCCCTTCTCTCCCTCACTTCTTGCTCATTCCTTCTTTGACCTATTACATTTCATGTTTAATTTATCCATCATCATGCTGTACCTGTCAGTCAAGTGAGCAGTTTTGTTTTGTTAGAACACATTGTACTGAAAACCACTTAAGCATTGAATGCAGAGAAAGCAGTGCTACCTCAGTTTTGCTGGAAGTAGACTTCTTTGATAGTTTTCTTTGATGATGTTTTTGTATTTTCATGTCATAAGTGGAAATACTTATTTTTTTTTTTTTTTTTCCTTTTCATTTGCCTGGGAGCCAAAGTTTCCGTTCCGGGTGGTAAGAAAAGTGTGCCTGCCAACCAGCTGACCTGAAAGAAAGCTGTGGCATGGAGCTCTGCTTCAAACTGTTTTTCTTTAGTTTTTGTTGAGTATCATCAGCTTACTTGTCTGGCAAGTGCAGAAGCCTGAGGCTGGCCTGAACTCTGCCAAACAAATCATCCAAGTGTATTGAATCATTTAATGTGTGCCCTCTCCCTTTTTGCTGCACCCACGTTGTCACTTAACCCCCAGGAGTTATTTATTATCCTTTTATTAATGTCAAGCTCATTTGGGGTAATGTGATGACTGTTTAGGTTTACATGACCCTCCTCTCCTTCCCCTACCCCCAGATATGTATATATACATATATAAGATATGTATATATTTTACCTTTATAAAATATATATATATACACATATATGTATCTATATTCCTTTGTCTGCTAAAACTGGCCATAAAAGAGGGAGCTGCCTTCGATATGTAGTTTAGGATGATGCTAGGGAGCATCATAAATGGAGGCTGTTGTATATGAATTTGGACATTTCGACTAAAGAGAACATGAATGAATTTGCTTGCAGGAAGGAGGCACCAGTTCTCTGGACTCCACACACTCACTCTGCAAGGCCAGCTTTGGTCAAGCTGCCACCGGGGCCTGAGGAGCTGACTCTATCCTACCTGGGTCCACTAGAGGACCCTCTTGATAATTTTCCATTAAAAAATATCCTCAAAAAATTGTACTGGAAGTGGATGGCAGGAGCTTGTACAGTTCAGCTTCCAACACTTCGGAATAGATTAAAAAGGGAATCTTTCAATAAATAAAAATAACAAAAATATTTATACTCCTGATACAATGAAAAAGTGTCTATTAAATATTTGAAATTTTCTCCCTTGATTAGTCCACCCCAAATCCTGGTATGTGTTTCTCAGCCTGGGTAAGAATTGCATGCTTTGGGTTCTTTACAGCTCTGGGCTCCTATCTTTATAAAGATGATTATATAAAGAGACGGCAGTCATCTTTCCTAAAATTGGTATTGACACAGGGAACATTTTTGTAAGCCTGACAATTGTCCTTTCTTGAGAACAGATGAGAAACCTGAAAATCAGCCACAGACTTAAGATAGTACCGGAAGGGAAGAAGCTGTTGGGGCCAGATGTGCCCCTTCTAGCCAGAATAAGACAAAGTCCTTGAGTAAGTATCCAGGGGCACAGCAGTTTCTGTGGGCACAGATGCATTGTGGCATTTGGGTAAGACCTAATCCAGCTAGCTCTTCCTAATTCTGGATTAGGTACAAGTCCACCGAGGGAAGAGGTGGAGTGTTCTAGTTAGGTAAGACTTTCCATTCCAGATAAGAAAGGGTGTATGAAAAGGAAATGCCAAGAGAGGGAGGCCACCAAGGGCCATGGACTCAAGGAACTAGATTCCTTTCCCACTGGGTAGATTTTAACTGATTGCTCAGTTTCTACACCCTCAACCCTCCCCACCCCCACCCCCACCATTTGTGATTGTATTTTTAATGAACTGTTGTTGAGAAAGGAAGAGTTAGGGAGGGACTTTGAGTTCTCTGTGCCATAGTAGTCCCCCACCGCAACCCCTCCAAGAAGCTCACAGAGAGGTGTAAGGTTTGTAGTTAACACTTCTGGGGGGAAAAAGCCACTGTTTCACTCAACCTCAGGTAGGCTTGCTGCTTATTAGGTGGATGAGCAGTGGCTGGAGGCCAAATCTTTGCCCCTCAGGTAAGCCAGCTTTGTGACACTGAGGTGATGTGCGATATGTGGGTGCCATTTTTGAAATTCTGCAACATCTAAGCATTACTACACAGACTGAATCTGTTGGAAAATTGCTTACTTTTGTCAAGTGACTTTTTGAGTTCCCATGGTGTTTATTTAGTAATTTATTAGCAAGCTGGTATGAGATAAAAAGTTGCTTTGTTGAATTCTTTCCCCTAGCCTTGCCAGACTTGAATGTATCATTTTTAATGACACTTTGCTATACTTCTGGGGTTTGCTTCAGCAGCTCGCTCTCTTCACTGGCAGATGTGCCAACGTGTGTTGGGTCTAGAAGTCTGTATCTACCCATCTTATAAAGAAAAGCTCTCTAGAGCTGGCTGAAAATCCCAATTTCAGCCGAAGAGCTAAAAGGGAAAGGTAATAGAAAATGTACAAAGCAGTATTGCTCATATTAGAAGGACACAAAGAATTAAGCTGCACTCAGTATTAGCTTGAAACAGTACTGTCTCCTAGGGCCTGGTCTTTAGGCCAGAACAGGTTATGGGACCCCATATATTATGTACTTGGACTGAACATTGGTGGGAAGTTGCTAAGATAAAGACTTGTCCAAAAACTAACAAAGCAAAATATCTGTATTTTGGACTGTATGGTTTGCTGAATTTCAAGTGGATCTTCAGTGCCGCAGGTAGACCCAGTTATACAGTTACATAAGGGACAGAAAGTTACTATTAAATTGTGTTTTCCCCCTTTCTTTAGACTTCTTATTCTCCTGCGTATATTAGGATAGCTAGTGATGACCTGAACATTTTGGTAACTGACAAAGGTCTTACTTGGAAGACTCAAGCAGTATTTAGCTTAAATGGTTGGAAGGACAAAATTATCAAAATATGTCCATTAGGGCTTATTTAAGGACATGTGGCATTGATCCTCCCTTCTGGGTCATGTAGAGGGGAGGTTCCTACCATTTCCCCTTCAGAGTTATTCCTATGGTAAGCTGTAATTGCAGCCATACCCAGTTTGACCTTGCCAGGACTACATGCTGAGGATGCCCACCAGCCCCTGCCCACCTCCCTACACACCCCTTAAAGACTGATGCTTGAGCACTGAGCACAGATGGTTTGACTAGCTGAGTAATGAAGTTCTGATTTGGGTTTTGGGGCATCCTGTTCTCTTTCTCCTGAAAACCCAGCCTGCTCTCCTAGATACTTACTCCCATCACAGATCTTGAGCATTGCCAAAAGAAGCCATTCAGCAGCTGGTGTTTTCCTCTCAGCACAAATTCATTTGCTATGGGAGAAGTATCTTTCCTCTGGTCCCCAGTCCTCAAAATATGATTAACTGTTCTTCCCTGCTGCACTGAGTATGGCTGTAGGTTCCAGGAGGGAGACTGAAGCAATAGGTGAACAGGACTTGGTTGAATTGGTCTTGCATATATCCTGTCTTAAGCCACTGAGGTGATGAGTCCACTGCTCATGTGACCCTCCACCTTTGTGGATCCCTCTTGGTTTGTGACCAGCATATGTTTCTTGAGGTTGTACAAACTTGACAAAAGTTAATACTTTTGTATTCTCTGCACTGTTGCACTCTTCAAATAGCCCCTTGAATATTAACTTGATATACACATTCTTGTCTTTGATGTCTACAGTATTTTTTTTTCTTTTTCTTTTTTTTTTTAAATTTGAAGGTTATCTGCTGTTGGATTCAATAAATTTGTTTACCTGACTATTGATATTTCTGCAGAAAACAAAAAAAACAGTGAATTTATTCTGTGGCAAAGTTTATCCACTCATTGGGAACCTTTTCCAACGTGATGCTCTGTTATATTAACAGCTTGGGAAATGATCCATATAGGATAGGGGCCAACTCCAAACACATCTCCATGCACCTTCAGTGTTTATACGCCCACTTCTGAAATCGACTTTCTTACCTTAATTCCCATGAGAAGTGAAAAGTCAGTCTTGAGCCCTGTGTTAAATACATGGTCCCTAGGTCTAATCAAGCTTGCAGTGATAAATTTTACCTTTTATTCATCTGCATAATGAAGACATCTCCATCGGTCTTAGGATTTAAGAAAAAGTCTCCAAAACATAATACCTCATAGTGCTCAACCATAAGCATGCTCAAGGTTCTCTAGAAAGATGTTAGGCACATTATGGAGAGGGGCAGAGTTTAGTGTGTGGCATGACATTTGATCTTTCATCACTCATTGCTCCCCAAAAGGGCTCAACTTTCTTTTATACCAAATTGGGACAGGGAACATTTGACAATCACTCTGAGGCAGCTGTCTAATTCTTAAATTCTAGACTTAAAAGACTTAGTTCCTTCCCTGTATTTTCTGTTGAAGAACGGTACCAACCATCTTGTTCATTTCTTTGGTATCTCCTAAAATCTAGTAAGTGCAGTGGTAGAGATGAGATAAGCCTATCCATCTGGAAAGGCCTTAGTAAGCTTGACTACGTTCCCTAGAAACATGTAGTTTTATCCCTGCGCCACACCTCCCATTGGCTCCTGGGCTTGTTCTTCTGTGCTTTGTCTCTTCTGTTAAGCACAGACAGGGCCTTAGAGACTTGATAGTAATAGAGTGGAATGGCAGGCAGCCAAGGTGGGTGCTTGTACCAAGCCTAGAGTTTTTCTGGATGTTAACAGAGTGCCATGTAGATTATAAGCACATAAAATACCATTTTCAACTAAATGATTGGCACATAATTTTTATACGGTTACCAGATGAGCTTAATTGCATGTGGAGTGGACTTCTTCCAAGTAAGTATGCTAAAAAAAGTAGTCCAAGGGATAGAGAAGAGTCATGTCAACTCTGGCCTCCTATCAAATCCCAAAACAGATGGTTGCCTTGGCTCTGGAAGTCATCCCTCTAGTCCTGACTTTTGACCCAAATTATAAAAGAAGCAAAGGTAGATAATGGGTAAATTTATATGTGAGAGAAAGCTACTATATGCAAATGTGTCAAGAAGAATAGAGGTTAAATCATTAGAGATATGTAGGACTTGCCAGTGGGTAGTTCCATTGATCACTGGACCATTCAGGACTTTAAAAGATTTCCATGCCTTAAAAAGCAAACTAGAAGCACTTTAAAGACTAATAAAGGGACACCATATTTACTCCATAAGAAGCTCTTGAAAAGTCAACTTGTAAAAGTAGTTGGTTTCCCAGCAGATTAGACAACAGATATATACAACCCATTGAAGAAAATCTGACCAAAAAGCTTCTGAAAGCATGGGATGTCAATCTAAATGGAACTCAAGAAAATAGTAATTAAACATATGAAAATTGTTCTTTAATATATCACATTGGCAAATATTTGAGATGAATTATGCTAACAGTAAAATCTATAGTTAAAAGAACTTTTAAGTATTAATACAGTAACTTTTCCTTGAAAAACACCTGCCAAATATATATGTGCAAGAACATAATCTGCAGCTTCAGAATCAACAAAGTTGTGTTTTAAAAATTAGAGTTATATTAATATATTATGCAGCTATTTAAAACTGAATAATGACAGAAAAATCTAAGCTTGTAAAATACTAGCAGTCATTAATTCTAGACGTGACCTTAATTTTTCAAACTTACACTGACTTTCCTACTTATAAGAGGTCATTTTCAGAGGGTCAAGGAGATAAAAACAAATGTGGCTTAGTGTTCTGAACAACCCAATATAGGCACAGAAGTTCAAAACCCAAGTCAAGAGTTCTGTAAAAACCTCTTGAGTTGCCTCTTCCCGAAGAGTGCTCCTCGGGCAGCTGCCTTGGCAGCTCAGCATTGGCTGCTGGATGGGTGTGGGAGGAACAATGCACAAACGCACTTATGAATGGAATGTGTGTTTTGCAAGAGGCCAAGTTGGCAGCCTTGGTTTCCAAAAGGTGGGAGCATCAGCTGGAAGAACACAGTGTGCAGAAGTCTCAGAGGCCTGGGGCCCAGGGGGAAAACCCTCCTCCATCCTGAAGGAAACAGCCTTGCAGAGCTTGGGGACTTAGAGGAGTAGTACCCCAGGTTCAGAGAGCTTTACTAGCTTCTAGCAACATTTGCAAAGACCCCTAATGCTTGCCACTTATTGAGCACTTAGGCTGGTCTTTTGCTTATTTAATCTTAACAACGATGTAGTACTGATTCCCCCAGTTTAAACAAGGCCTCATAGGAAAACAGTTCACAGTCTATTATTATTCTTGACATTTTCCACAAACTAGATCTTTGAATTCTCATAATTCTTAAAAGTAGGTATTTCCTCATCTTACATAGTTGTGGAAATGGACTAAGAATGAACCAAATACCCAGCAACAGAGCTGAAGTTCTAACCCAGGCTTGTCTATGTCCACAAGAGAGGTACTGTCTTTCAGGACAGGAGCCTTGAGAGGTAGATAACAGTTGAGCCCCACAGCTTTAGAGCTTAGCTCAAGTTGGCATAATAGGTTTCCTTCTGACTCCAAGCAGCAATGTCTGATCTCAAAACTCTGGTACTTGGTTCCTTTTAGGGCCTATTCTTATAGAGGCTACATTTGAAATACCACCCTATGTGTCTAAATTTTTTTTTCTTTTTGGAAACAGGGTCTCACTATGTAGCCTTGGGTGGCCTGGCTTTCAAAGTCAGATCCACCTACCTCTGCCTCCAGAGTGTATGCTCTATCAAGCCTTCCTGATTTTTTTTTTTTTAATAGAGCCTCACACATCAAAGCATTTTGTAAAACATGATTTGCCAGTCCTACTAATCAGAATCACTGTTAACATCTTGGCACATAGCATTCCAGGCTTGGTTCCAATCCTATGCATAGTTTTGTACATTGCCCCTACACAATGGCAATCAAAACTCTTAATACTGTTGTATAGCCTTATGAACACACAACAACAAAACAAAAAATGAATTCAACCTCTTTTATCTCCATGCTAATTCTGAGAACCATTTTCAGTAGTAAATGCCTTTGATCCTGGAAGGCAGAGACAGGCAGATCTCTGAGTTTGAGGTCAGCAGTCTACGTAGTGTTCCAGGACAGGCAAGGCTAGATAGTGATCAAAAAGCTAAATAATAATTTTATTAGCTACTGGCATCTCTATGCCTGAACTAATACTATTTAACTGGCGCAACTTAATAATTTAGAAAGCTGGGACTCAAAAGGGTGCATGTGCACAGCACACTCATTCCTTTGTAATAACCCTGTGGCATCTAGTTCATATATTTTTTTGAACAAGCATCTTAATACTCTCAGTTCTTCAGATGGAACTATAGGATCTGAGTGTCCGAAGCAAGATTTTTGGTGTGACTAACAGATTAGTTCACTTTCTCTGAAGCAGTATCTACTAGATTAGAAAAAAAAATAAAATCTATCCTACACAGTGTTACCACTTAGAGTTACCTTAAAACTTAGCACTGTTTTTCTGAGTTTGAAGTTTCCCATTTCCAAGTGGTCCCTGGTGTGATGGAGACACCTGCTGGTGAAGACTGATGCTGCAGCTGTATCCAAAGGAGGGATTCCCAAACATGGGATTGAAGTGTGTTTTGACTACAAAACAGATGTTTAGATGAGCCCCCCCCCCCCAACTTTATAACAGATGGCCAAGGAGTCAACAGTTTAGCCAGTTACAGAAATTTGACAAACTGGTTGTATTTTCTTCTCTTGCTCTTCTCAGTGTATGCCATTTAATGGCAGTGCTACAGGAATAATCAGTACCTGTGTAAATGAACTCGAGACAAAACAGTAATTTTTTTCCCTCACCCTGTCTTAAGAGGAGGAAATGTTTTGAGTTTTACACATTTATTGAAATTTTGCACATGACAATATACTTTAGCTGGTATCTTTACAAAAGCTATCTGCTAGATGGAGAGGCTCACTATCCTCTTGCAGGGGCTGCAGCCTAGTCACATTCTCTGTGTGTGAAATGACATTTGGCGAATGTGGGGAGACTCACGCTCCCAGACCTGGGGTGTCACTTTCCTCTTCCTCTTTTATTTTCATCAGTCCTAGGCCAGGGTGTGATCTGAAAGTGCTGCAAGAAATAAAGAACAAAGACATGTTTTTATCTATAGGGCTAAACAAGTGGCTGTATGCTCCTAGGATAGAGGAGATAAGTTTTTAAGTAGGTGTGTGCCATACACCAAGACCCAGGTTTATGGAAAGCTGCCTGCTGGAGGGGGCTCAGTGAAGAAGCTGGATTCAGTTCCTACCTCTGCTCCTTAAGAGATGACACATTTCAAATTAAATCTCTCTTTTTTTAAAACTATAAAATTCTAAAATGTTTAAGTTACTGTGTTACCAAGGCTTAAAGAAGTATAGATAATTACCAACATTAGACAGTTCTTACAAATCAAGTATGGACAGTTTGAAACACCTCTCTTTAATTTTTTAAAGGCAGCTCAGTGATACAAGTATTCATTCCATTTTCCAAGCAAAGAAACAGGCTCAGACATAACTTGTTTAGGTCATACAGTGGCAAGTAACAACCAGGTTTCAGTAATGAAAATCTGTCCTCAGACTTCTTAGAAACTGAGGTTAGTTTTTTCATTTTAAAGTTTTGCTAGTACCATCTGTAAACTATAACTTACTTAACAATGCATGTCATTGGAACAGTGCTTACAACTGGAGAGTCATCTGATATCTGTTAGTTCACTGCCACCTTTATGAATATTCATGGAACTGTGTCAAGAGTAATAAAGGAGCTCTGGTGCAAGGCAGGCAGAAGATGAGCAAAAACAAACTATTCACCTGCTGTCTAGCAAGTACTAACCATCATTATGTTGTACTTACTAGTTGTGTGACCTTGGTAAATTGCTTAACAGGTATTATTGTAATGTTTGTAGTTAATAAGGATTCTAATAATTCTGACCCAAAATCTATGTAGCACAGTACTTGATGATTAAGGGTTTGACAGGTTCCCATGTACTAACCCGGCCTAGTGAGTCTATTACATCCTTGTCTGCCTGCACCACACCAATCCCCTGTAGCCTGGATAAAACATCCTGTCCACTGGCCCAATCTCTTGAGTCCTTAGGTCTCTTACCTGCCTCTGCCATCCCTAACCTCATTGCCTAGCCATCTTGTGTCCTGGCCAAGTCTAGTGAGTATCCTGAACCATCACCTGCTTGCCATTTCCTAATCCTCAGACCCACCTTTAGTCACACAGCTTATACTTTGGCTTAGCCTGGTGAGTAAACACTCTGTTTCATCCAATTAGCCCAGCGTGCACAACAGCCATCCATCCCATGCACATTTCTTGCTTCCCATTGAATTGGAATCACCCCTGTTCGATCCAAAATCAGCATTGAATATCTTAAGGATTGACTACTAACTCTTGATACCTGATCTGAAATCAATCAAGACTGAGCAACAACAAAACCAAATCAGAACTTCTAATCAATGGAGGAGGCCTATAATCAGACATACAACCAACAAAACAAGTCTATATGACCAAGTCACATTACAAAAACACAAATATGAAAGGTGAAGGCATTATGTCCCCCTCAAAACCCACCAGCCCTATAGAAATGATGTCAAATAAAAACAATCTAGATGAATCCCAGGATACAAAAAAAAAAATCATAAACATCATCAAAGAATTCAGAGTGTTTAAAGAAGACAACAATAAACAATTCAATGAACTTAAAGCGGATAGGAATAAATCCAAGAAAATATGTGGCTGAATGAAATGGCAAGACGATTCAAGATCTAAAAACTGAATTCAGTAAAGAGGTAGAAATAATAAAATTGAAAAACTCAGTAACCCAATTAGAAAACTCAGGGGAAAGCCTTACTAGTAGAATGATCAAGAAGACTTGAAGATAAAGTAGAGGAATTAGGGATGGAGAGATAGCTTGGCCATCTTGGCCAAGAACAGAAGTCACTGTTCTTGAAAAGGACTCAAGTTCAGTTTTCAGTCCACAGTACCCATGTCAGGCAGCTTACAACTGTCTGTAACTCCAGCTCTGGGGGATCTGATGCCCTCTTCTGGCCTCTAATGCACTCACATTTATGTGGTGCACACATATCATTAAAAGTTTAAAAAAAAAAAATCGCTGATTTACTGCAAATCCCTCACAAGAGAATTTTGTTTTGAGACATGTTTTTACAATGCACCCTAACAAATGAAACTTTACTAGTTTCTGTACCATTAGGATGTCCTAATTCAACATCGAGATCATAAACCCTTATTAGGACTGGCTTTAAACTCATGCTTCAATCATGCTTCAATCTCCCAAGTACTGGGATTATAGGTGTGCACTATCTTCCCAGCTTAGACCTATGATGGGTAAGTAGCATGGCCACTTGTTAAAAATGTATAATAGGAGCTAGAACCAGACACACACAGCCTGTTTCAGTATTTGTGAGGCTTAAAATTAGAATTGAGAGCTAGGTGGTGGTGGCGCAAGCCTTTAATCCTCCCAGCACTTGGGAGGCAGAGGCAGGCAGATCTCAGTGAGTTTGAGGCCAGCCTGGTCTATAGAGTGAGTTCTAGGACAGCCAGAGTTACAACAGAGAAACCCTGTTGTTTGTTTGTTTAAATAGAATTGAGGCATAGAATTGCTGTCCCTCAAAAGCAGAGATGGCAATGGGGGAAAGAACAGGGAAGTTGGGAACATACTTCTGATATGTGAGGCGGGCAAGCCTAGTCACAGCTAAGACTGGGCCCTGTGTTAGGACATCTTGCCCTTCTGTTGTCACATTAGGTTGCTACTTCCTACCTCATGTTAGAGGACCGAAGCCTCTGATTTTAAGGAGGGATGAGCTGTATCAGAAGGACCAATAAGTTTACGCATACAGGTAAAATAGGAATGTAATGTCTACCTCTTAGAACTGTGATTAACTCATTGAAGTCCTCATTATGTGCCTCATTTTGTACCACATCATTCAACTAAAGGTCTTTCCTTGAGAACAGCTGAATTTCAGGGGTCAGAATAATGAGGACAACACATCAAGTCCTTACTTCTTGGTTCCTGGCAGCAGGATGACGCAGACGGTGCCTAGGCTCAGGCTGTGGTAGAGCTTTTCAATCCTCCGTCTCCAGCACCAGGCTACTGTCTTTGAGTGGTTCGCCTTCAGAGTCTAGTGCCAAAGTCATGTGTCAATATTTAGCCACTTGTTCACCTTTAGAAGAAATACAGCACTTCCTCAGGTTCTAAAGCCACGAGAAGGTCTGGAAAAAAAGCCTTGTCTGAAACTGCAGCTCACACTGTACAGACAAGTGGCTTAGGACCTCTGTGGCAGAGGGCAGCTGTTGATTCTTTTAAGTGGGTCTTCCAAAAGGGCCCTAAGCTAGGGAGCTATATCACTGATAAGGTTCCCAACATGGCCTTTGCCATTAATGGCTTCTGTAACCTTGGATGAGTTACTGACCAGCCCTAGCCTTTACCTCTCATCTGCTAAGTATGAGACTAGAAGGTTTCCCAAGCTTAAAGCAGCCTTCTATCTCCACTCTTACATACATGCCTCTTTATACACACATTGCTTTTACATGAGTCAATATCTGCCTTAATCTTGCCTAATCTCAGATCTGATGTGGTTGTACAGTTTAATATAAGTCCTAAACTACAGAAGTGGAAACAACCATAAAAGTCTACTTATGACAGGTACTTTGGGAAGCCCTGAACTAGATCACTGAAGACTTATCCAGCTTTCCAGTGTCCCACCCTGGCTCCTCAAAGTTCCTTAGAGAACCATCATGAAGAATAAAAATGGGATTTAGTAGTTGTCAAAGGGGCAAAAGTATGTGAGATCTAAGAGAAGAACAAATATGGGCAGGGCTGGAGAGTGACATAAGATGGAGGCCGGGGCAGGAAAACAACAAAAAGCCTATATAGTCAGTGAGCAAGTCTTTTCTGACTGTGCTCCAGAGATAGAAGGACAGGGTTCAGAACCAGAAACCCAGAGCAGCTACTGACCCCAGGACACATTCACTTACGTGGAAGACATGCTTCTCTAAGAGAGGAGGTACAATCTGAAGCCCCATAGGCATTGCTGGTTTGGGATCTATGTCCTTGAGCCAGGCCTGGAGGTGTCTAAGGGTTAGGGCATGTCTGCCTTGTCTGCCTTTCAGCTTCCAGTCCTTGCCTTTGAGAATTTCAAGGGCTGCCTGGGCACTGTCAACTCTGAAAGCAAGAAAAATCCCAACATTTGTTATTGAGGACCAAGAAAGCAGATCAACAGATAAGTTAAGGCATGACCAAGGCATGGGGCTAGGAATAGAATTAGGAGCTCTGTCCTGGTCTATCCAGGAGAGCTTGTTTCTCTGATCTCATGTTATCACTATCTCCAGTCTCCTTCAAGGCTACATTTAATGGAATGGACGTACTCAAGAAATAGGTTTTTTTTAGCTTTCTGATTTTAACATCTTTAGGCAGGATCACAACTTCCAGGCTGGAGAAGAGGTTGGACTGCTCCAACAGGTGTCCTTTAAAAGTTTCGCTTACTCCAGCTACACACACACACACACACACCTTGGTTCTCAGAATCTTGCTCTAGCTTGCTCACTAGGGTGTCATACTCAATGGTGAGTTCTGTTACAGGTCTGTGCACCTGACCAAGGAAAGATGGTATTAGTGGTATTTTAACTAACCCTTAGACATACTGTACATCAATAAGTTAATTTTACAGCTTCCTAATCTGTAAGGAGGCCAATAAGTGCTTCCCAGAACTGATTGTGAATTTAATTGATAAATATATAAATATAAACACATTTTTTACATAAATCTATTTTCCAGTACACTGCCTGCTGCCTCCATTGAAATTTTGTTTACTTGTACACAAAAGCACACTTCACAGTACCACAATCTCATCCCCTTGAAAGCCAAAGGAATGGGCAGACTCAGAAGAACTACTCAAGGGGCTGGAGAGAGGGCTCAGCAGTTGAGAGCACTGACTGCTCTTCCAGAGGTCTTGAGTTCAATTCCCAGCAACCACATGGTGGCTCACAACCATACAATCATCTATAATGGGATCAGATGCCCTCTTCTGGCATTCTGCATGTACATGCAGATAGAGCATTCATATAAATAAATAAATAAAATAAATAAACAAACAAACAAACAAACAAACCACTCAGAGTGAAGACCCTAATCTAGCCCAGACTGATTTTTATAAAAGTGAAAGTTACTGAGCCTTGGCTGAAGGCATTTTTACACTTTTCTATGCCTGAGCATCTGTAGGATGTCCCTACATATGGGCTGTGTAAACCTCACCAAGATGAAAGAAGCTGCTTTCAGCTTTGGCCCCCTTACCCTGCCGTAGGAACCATCTACCAGAATGCCATTCATGGTCTCTATAGCCAGCTAAGCAGCTTCCAGAATTTTGTACTGTATGCAGAAGTAAGGCTGCAGAAAGACCAAGGTTTTTACCATTGTAACTTTCAAACTCAAACTGCTAGGGGGCTGGGTACAATGGGTGCCTTTTAATGTGCTGGGCCAGACAGGCAGTGACTGCAGATGTCACTCAACTTTAGGTAAAATCACCAAAGTCCAAGGATTGCTGTACAGTAACTTTTTAGACAGTTCACAGAAGTTCAAGTGGCTTGTAACCAACGATAAGAAAGGCTGCACAGTACACTTCTTGGCAAAGTCCCACTACATAGTGGTGAATTTGTTAGTTTTCCCTGTACTACCCATCACAATAGGCTTTGGCAGGTGGCTTTACTATTTTGTAAGCTTATTGGTGTGGGTGCTGGGAGTAGGTCCTCTAGAAGAGCAGTACATGCTCTTAACTGCTGAGTCATCCCTCCAGCCCCCCCCCCCCATTCTTTTTTTAAAGGATATTTTATCATTTAAAGGCAAGGTCACAATCAGAACGTACAAAGGCTACATTCAACCATTAGAGATTTCACTGTTTTTTGTTTGTTTTTGTTTTTTTGAGACAAGGTCTTTCTATGTAACCCTAGCTGTCCTGGAACTCTCTACAGAGACTAGGCTGGCCTTGAACTCACAGAGATCCTCCTGCCTCTGCCTCCTGGAGTTCTGAGATTAAAGATGTATTCTACCACACCTGGCTTCAGCCTACATATACTAGAATGGATTTAATCAAGCAGATGAAAGTATCAGTGGTCTTAAAAAAAAGGTCATTTACAGAAGTTCAAAAAATAATAAAGAAAAGTTGATGTGAGCTTAAAGGGTTTAAGTGGTACTATCAAGAAACTTATGATACACTATTAAACAAATGCAATCCATGTATTATCTAAATGCTTATGTCCACCCAAAAGCTGCAAACTTATCAACAATCAAGCTATCTCCATCAATGGGTGATGAACAATATAGCATTATTCAGATTTTAAAAGCAGAAATCATTTAAAACATTGAAAAGACACGGAGGAAATATGCACATTACTAAATAAAATAAATTAATCTGAAAGGCGTCCTAATAAATGATTCCAATGATGTAATATTCTAGAAAAGGCAAAACTATTGAGCCAATGAAAAGATCAATGGTTTCTAGGGGAGAGGGAAAATAAATTAGCAAAGCACATTTATCCTAAGATTTTTAGGGTCATAAAACTATTCTATATTACAGTGGTACATATATGTCATCAAACGTTGGTCAAAATCTATAGCACATACAACATCAAGAGTGAGCCTTAATGTAAATTATGGACTTTGGGGTGACTAGGATGTGTCTGTGTGCATTCATTGATGGCAACAAAGTATAGTGTAGACTATTGATTGTGGCAGAGGTACATGTACAGAGGCAGAGGGAAAATGGAAAAATGCATTTTCCATGCAATTTTGCCATGAACTAAGTTTCCTAAAAATTAAAGTCCATTAAAAAATAATGAAGGCTGGGATATGACTAAGTTGGTAAATCATTTTCCTTGCAAGTATAAAAACCCAAATTCAATACCAAGAACCCACATAAAATACTAGTGGAAGTGGCATATGCCTGCAATCCCAGTGACGGTGAAATGGGAGGCACAGACAGATAGAAACTTGGAAGCTCACCATCCAACTAGTCTATCCTTGGCAAAGTTCTTAGCCAATGAAAGAGACTGTCTCAAATAAAAAGTAGAAAGCACTGAAGGGATGACACCTGAAGTTGTCCTCTGACTTCAACATGCATGTACACACACACACATGTACCTGCAACCATGTACACACATGTAAATGATGCTCACACAGCCCTTAAGGTCTATGTCAGGTGGCAGGTGGGAGGTGATCAGAAAGGACTAGGGGGAATAATTCTCAGGACATCAGAAAAGAAAGAATAATAATCCTTGAGAGGAAGCAAATGCAATGAACCTTGTAATCTCTCTAGCTTGCTGTCTAGATAGTATTTCCAGGCAACAGAGAAATGGCGAGATCTGCTGGCTAGAATATCACTGAATAAAGAGCTACACACAAAACTCCGGAGACCAGTTGTAGTTGTACACTGCTATGATGGCTCAGCAAGAAGATGAGGAGGCATTTTCATTGGTGCAAACTCTGCCAGACCTCAGCAGGGGGAACCACCGTCCTGGCCAGAGCCATGATCAATTGACAGTGGAACCCCAAGCATCTAAGCTCAGGTGGTTTTATTGATTCAGAACTCCTTAGGTGTTCTACTGATATCTAGTACAGATCATAAGCAACTAAACAACCCCCACATAAATCTAACACCTGAAAACAATACAGAATGCCAAGACCTGGCTAGCCCCTCACCCAACAGTACATAAAACAATTTCAAACATAACTAAAAATAAACTTCACCAACAACCAGCAAAGAGATTTAATCCTCAAATATTTGTGGTTAAAGCCTAATATCTCCGTATACAAGAAACAGAAGCTCTAAGTGGTGTGCAAGGCCGAGCCACAGGCCTGCTGGGCTCGGGAAGCAGACACTGACAGTGGGCAGCCCTGCTTCTATGAAGAAATAGACTTAACAGTGCTCCATACAAGATTTGAGACAGAAGCCAGACTTGCTCATTTTCACCAGGGTTACTGGTGCAAAATTCTCAGCATTTCCATGAGCTGCACAAAGGGTTACATCTTTCTCTGTTGTGAATACATACTACAAAAATACAATCGGTCACTTACCTCTTTATTTGAAGAACACTTAATAGTTTGACAATTTCTAGAAGAAAGTTCATATATATCCCAGGTCAAGAAATGGAGCTTCTCACCCATTGAGTATAGGCATTCTAAAACACTATAAAGAAATAAAAGAGATTAAAATAAGACCAGTTATTTTTTAGGTTATGACTTGCTAGTTTTTGTGCTGTCTAATAGAGTAGTCACTAGCAACATTTAGCTATTTCAAATTTAATTAAAATTAAATGAAAAGCTCAGTTAATCAGCTGTATTAGTCATAATATGATTAGTGGTTACTACACTATCCAGCATATTTTCATCACTGTAGAAAATCAAATAAGATAGTGTTACCCTTTCTAGGGGAAAATAAACAAGAAATATACCTAAAGCTTTCTATCAAGATTTAAGCCACAGACTAAGGATCTGACACACTCAGTATAGTGTGAAATCAAACCTTTTCAGAGAGTGTATGTGCGTGTTTCTCCAGCCTGGGCAATGCATTAAAGACTACAAGCTGAGTTTTCTAACTTAAAAATACCAACAAGTCTAACATTCTTTTCTTGTTTTATTTTTATTTTTTCCCTCCCAAGACAGGGTCTTCTCAGCATAGTGTTTAGACCAGGCTGTCTTTGAACTCACAGAGATCTGCCTGCCTCTGCCTCCTGAGTGCCGGGATTAAAGGCTCTTCTAATAATACTTAATTCAATTATTTGTGCTTTTTTAATGAAAATATCATTTTAGACATTGATCATATTCAGAAGACTAGAGAGTACATCCTTCATTTTCCTTTGTTCTTATTTAAAATGGAAAACATCACCTTTTATTTGGGCACTCAGTAGCTCCTTCCTTGTTTCCTGACTCTTGACCAGCTGCTTTCAGATCTTCATGACTAGCTAGTGCCGCGAGATTGACTTCTGCAATCTATAAGAAAATGAAGTGGTAAAAAAAAAAAAAAAAAAAAAAAAATCTTAACTTTTGTACAGCATTGAGGTGGAAAAAAAAAAGCTCACTAAAGTGATATTCTCTGCTTCTTTAGAACTGTAGTCATGCCATTGCCTTAGGCACAAGCTGGCTTCAGTAGTATCAGATGGCTATGGCTGCTTAGCCAAGAACAGCAATCTATCACCAGCTACTAATGTTACATGAGTACGGGTTAAAACAGCCAAGTGCCAGGCAGTAGTGGCACATGTCTTTAATTCCAGAGGCAGAGGCAGAGGCAGGTGGATCTCTGTGAGTTTGAGGTCAGCCTGGTCTACAGAGTGAATTCCAGGACAGCCAGAGTTACAACAGAGACATGCTGTCTCAAAAACCAAACCAACCAACCAACCAACCAAACAAACAAACAAACAAACAAAAAACCAGCCAAGTAAGGTGGAGTGAAAAGTGATAGCAATTTTGGTTCATCATCATTCCTTACTCAGTCCCTTAAAATGTATATCTCTGAAAACATAACTTTTGGAAATGAAAAACAATGACTTTTACAGCAAGCATCAAAAGAGTCAGTACTTTTAACATTCTGTAACTGTCAAAAACCTAGTTGATGTTTTTTCTTTTTCAAAAAATAAGGGTCTACTTGGGAAGTGTGATATAATCTTTAAAAAATAACTTACTTTGGGGTTCAACAGATAGCTCAGTGGTTAAGAGCACTTCCTGCTCTTTCAGAGAACCTAGGTTCAGTTCCTAGCACCCACATGGTAACTCACAACCAGTTGTAACTCCAGTTCCAGGGGATCCCATTCTTCTTCTGGCCTACATGGACACCAGGCATGTAAATGGTGCAAAGACAATCCATGGAGGCAAAAACTCTCAAAATAAATAAATCTAAATGACAAAACAAAACAAAGAAACCTAGCAACCTATTTAGAGTCTCCTTGTGTCCCACCATTCCCAGTGGAGTCACTGCTGAGCTGCTCTATGAGAACATGTGTACTACTAGTAAAGTTTGCTAAAAAATCGTAACAATTCTTAAAGAGTCAAGGAGGGTGATTCAGTCATGTGTCCCAACAGGAGCTGGCACACTGGGAGGCAGAGGCAGTTTCATCATGACCAGGGCAGGCCATGGATCACTGGCTCCAGAATGAACTTATCCTGATTCAATTAGCTGTAGAAGCAAGTGATCAGAATACCAGACAGCAGGTTAGAGTTGGCAAAGGCTGAAACCAGTTTTCCTGAACCCACCAGCATAGGTCAGTGCCTCAGCAGCTCAAGAGGGGGAAGAGGCCTAAAAATCAAGAACTCTACAAGACTTATCATTCCCCTACCACTGCTATTGCCCCATAGATCATGAGACCCCTCAAGATCTTAGGAAGAGTGAAGAGAAGAACTTGGAACACAGTGAAGCATCTGGATCAGCTCAACAGACCCCAAGCTGCACAGACTGTAGGAAAAGCAGCAGTAGTGCAGTGAGTGAATCTGAAGCAACCTTAGACAGAGAAGTGAAGAACTATATCAACCAGGGGAATTCTGTGACAGACCCCATACATTATCCTCCAGACAACTGAGACTCCTAGCAGACCACTGGACATTGGAAGGATTATATAGGTATTAGACCATCATTCACAACCCTAAAGAACACACAGAAGTATTACTAGCTTTGCAACTCAACTTATGAAGCACTGCCCGAAGACAGAACCAGCACCTATAATTCAATCATCCAAAGAAAGACCCAGAGGGAGAACAGGACCTCTGAACACAGAAGAACTATCAGAGGTGGTATCTTGAGAGCCAAGAAATGTGAAAGACTCAAAACAGAACCCCAGTCGTCAGGGTTTTTATGTTCTATATCTCCAACTCTCTTCCCCATGTTGATTCTGCCCTTACTTAATATTCAGTATCAATTTGGCATGACAGCAGGGTCCTGTGTAGTTTTCTCTTCCCCCCCCTTCTTTTCTATTTCCCTTTTCATTTTTTTTTCTCCTAAAGAGCATAGTTGGTCTGCAGGGTCTGTCTGGCCCAGCCTCCAGAGAGATATGGCTGTACTGTTATTTGAGTACATATCTTTACCTTTCTCTTTTCCATTTACCTTTAACCAAAATTCTGTTCCCCCACATTTTTGTCCCTACAGGTCCTTTAAGCCCAGCACTTGGAAGGAAAAGGTAGTACGATCACTATAAATTAAGTCAGCTTGTATATATGTATATATGTGTGTATACGTACACACACACACACAGAGTAAGTTACAAGCCAGCCATGTGTACAGTAAGACACTGCCTCAAGAAACCAACAACATCAACAACAAAAATAATTTTAAAAGTCTTTCAGATCGGGTGGTGGTACATGCCTTCAATTCTAGTGCTCAGGAGGCAGAGGCAGCCAGATTGGTGCAAGGCCAGCTTGGTCTACAGAGTGAGCTCCAGGACAACCAGAGTTACAATGGAGAAACCCTGTCTCAAAACAAAACAAAAACAAACAATAACAACAAAAGGAAAGTAAAAAGTCTTTCAGAAACTGTATTTTTCAGATGTATACCCACTGAACTGCTGCTCAAACAATGGTATGTGCGCCTACTCAAAGAGAGCACAATAATTACCATAAACAGCATCAGTTCAATGATCATCACCACCAGTGTGGAGCTCAGTATATTCAATGCACTGTGTTAGGAACTTTATATACAGTTATCTTCCCTAATACTATCAGATTTAGAAACAAGTTGTTCAGAGCAACTGTCAGTTGATATAACTAGATACTGTATAGCCTACACTTAAGAATAGATAAGCCCAACTTCAAAGGCCATATATACTTAATTTAGTCAGTATATTATGTTACTGATATTGTTCTTAATTCTAACCTCAACCACATTGCTAATTTTATAAAGAAAGGTAATGGCAGAATTAATAATCTATGACTGTCTGATGCAGTCTCACAATATTAAGAAAGCTAAAGGTACTGATCAAAGACACTAACCTTCTTTGGCCCATACTTAAGAAAATACTGAGACAATTCAAGAGTGGTTCTAGCATCTTTTATGGCATCATGATCAAGCTTGTCTGGACAGTGTCTATCCTTCCTAGAATGTGAAGATGAAATACATGTATCTGGGAATATTTTTAATGATTATTTCTTTCAATTACAGTATGTAAAATTTTACCATGGTAATAATCAGATTTGTATCATAATGATCAATATTCGTTTTCTCTGCTCAAGTGCCAGGCCTCAAGAGAGGTGCTGGATATCCTGAAAAACCAGGAGTGGCTTTGACCATGGGAGGTACACCATATGAATCAAAGATTAGCCAACGAAGTCTCTAGACTACTTCCTAGCCATTCTTAGATGTATCAAGTTAAAAGTTTTCTTCAGAACTTTTTTATTCATATGCAAGTTACTATACATTTAAGTATATTCTTGGTTGTTTATAAAAAGCTTAAATATTCATATAAAAATTGCGTATATGAAATATACCTACTAAATCTCTAATCTATTATGTCAATATTTATATAGAGAACCTACTCTGAAGCTCTATTTTATTCTAAGTAATATCTTAGGGTTTCCCACATTAACATAGATCTATCACATTCCTTTGAACAACAGTAATACAAATAACTATAATTTAATCAGTCCTCTACAGTTTTTCTTCTTTCCATTTTGAACCATGTTATAATGAACATGCACTTATGTGCTTCAAAACTATAAGATACATTCAATATAAGTTTGCTATATTTTGACATTCTATGAGCCGGGCAGTTGTGGCACATGCCTTTAATTGGAGCACTCAGGAGGCAGAGGCAGGTGGATCTTTGTGAGTTTTAGGCCACCCTGGTCTACAGAGTGAGTTCCAGGACAGCCAGGACTGTCTTGAAAAACCAAAAACCAAAGCCAAAACCAAAAAAAAAAAAAAAAACAAAAAAACAAAAAAAAAAAAAAAACCAACAAAAAAACCTGAAGAAATTCCATGATATTGGGGGGGCTGAACATAGGGCCTTTTATATGATAGCCAAATGTTGTATATGTTCTATTACTACTTCCTTTACAATTTTTAAAATTATATTTATTTATTTATATGTATGGGTGTATGCAATGTGTGTATGTTTGTTTGGGAGATAGAAGGAGGACAATTTATGGGAGTCTATCCCAGAGATAGAACACAGGTCATAAGGCTTGTAGCAAATGCCTTTACTCTCTGAGTCATCTTGCCATCCAAACACTATTTGTTTTTAAACTTTTTATTTTTAGACAGGGTTTCACTAAGTTGCTCAAGCTGGCCTTGAACTCACTCCATTGACCTGAGAATTCTTAAATTTGAGAATCTCCTGCACCAGCTCTTCAAAATAGCTGGGAATAAATGACTACCCTGTGAGGTCCAACTGTATTTCCTTAATTTCTTCATTTCATAAGAACTGGAGGGAGTACTATCTATAAATTAAGAGAGACAACAGACACTGAATTGGGTAATATATATTAACTTATGTGCAGTTTGTCAGGACAATATTATAACATATATAAATCTACCCCAAAATAACTTTGGCTAAGAAATCTTGGCTTAAATCTTCTGCCCCGCTTTCTGATATAAAGCAATGAGGTATCAATAACATATGGATGTATCATCTAAAGAGGAAAGAGAATAAGTAAATAGCATCTTATGCTAAAGGAATAAATAGAGACCAGGGCTGGAAGTAAAGAGCCCAAGTCTTTACATCTTAAATAAATGGAACATGATTTTGTAATAGAGAATAAAGTCTTAAAGCAGATACACACTTTTAATGCTCTGAGAACCAAGTCTAGGGAATGAGCCAGCATCAGGAGGAAGCAGTTCTCTTAACAGCTTCTGTATATCTTTGAGTTTGGTTGTCACTAGGTTAAGAATCTTCTTTGTGATTCCCGAAAAACTTTTAATAAAGAGGGAGAAATAGACTAAAGTATCATCTTTTCTCCAAGAAAACTCTTTGAAAATTTATACTTAATATACACTTATTATAAAAAAAAGCTGAAGATCCAAATAAACAGAGGAAGTTAAAAATTAATCATAAACTGCTAGAGGAAAATATAGGCAGCCCTCTACATGATATAGGTATAGGAAAGGGCTACTTGAATAGGTCTCCATTTGCCCAAGAATTCAGGCCAACAGCTGATAAACAGGACTTCATAAAACTAAAAAGCTTCTGCACACCCAAAGAAAAAATCAACTGGGTGAAGAGGGAGCTCATAGAATCTGAGAGAATCTTTGCCAGCTATGTATATCTGGCAAAAGTTTAATATCCGGAATATACAAAGAACTAATAAAACAAAGAGTAAGAAAAAGAAATGACTCATTCAAAATACAGGCCTGGGACCTGAATTTAGAGTTCTCAAAAGAAGAAAAAAAAATGATTAAGAAACATCTCAAAAATGTTCATCTTACTTAGCAATTAGGGAAATACAAATCAAAATAACTTTGAGACTTCATCTCATCCTAGTCAAAATAACAGAGTAACAATGACAACAAATGCTGGAGATGTGGGAATAACTGTAGCCCCCCACCTGCTCTCTCCCTCAGTGGGTGTGCCCCAGGGGTTCTTGCCTCACTGCCTGATGCCCACCCTCTGCCCCCAACTGCTTGGCTCCCTTGCTACCCTGCTGGAAATTGGAAGCCACTACTCCCTTTGCCCACCATGAGCCCCAAAAGATGCCAAGGACCACTGGGGAGCTGGCACAGTTCCCTTTTGTGGGAGTCTGGCTCTGCAACATTGGGGAGCTCTGAGGCTTAAGACACCCCTCACCATAGAAAAGTTCCCCCCTGGGACTACCAGGGATCCCACTCCTATCCAGTTGCAGGGTCCCCCAATCTGGCAGAGCAGAGCAGAAGCAGCCCCAACTAACACACTTGGCCACAAGCTGGGTCCCTCAACCCTCTCCAGATTAGCCAAATAAAGGTAAAAAATCCCACCAATCACAGGCCACCCTGGAAGGCTCCTTGCCTCTACACCAACAATATCTAAAGAGCAGCCTTCTGCTCAGTAGGGGACAAAGCTTCAGCTGCTGCCTTCCTCCCAAGTGAAGGCAGCCATGAAGAGAAGAAGTGGCGAAACAGTGATGAGAAGCAAAGAAACAATTAAGAACAGCTCAGCCAGAGAACCTCCACTCAGCTGGGGTATAGAGCAAAGCTTTACCAGGGAAAATGCCCTCCCCCGTATGGTTGCATGCTGCTTGGACTTCTAGGAACATCTTGGAGAAGGGATAAAAGGGGCAGTTGAAGGCAGCTGACAGTTGGAAGTTAAGAATTAGAGCTAAGAATTACAGCAGAGTTGCTACAGGATGGGGAAAGACAGTACAAAAGCTGATGATAGCAGAAGCAAGCAGAAATAAAGCTGATAGTGAAACAGAAATAAGGCTCAGATAAATTGAACTAACTGGGGATTTAGAAAAGTTACAATTTAGATCTCAGTAACTGCCGTGCTGGGAGAATCTGAACCAGAGTGGGACAGAGTTAGTTCAGTTCCCCAGTCATAGGCAGGTTAAGAGCAGCCCGAAAAGGGCTGTAAAGGTTTCTTTTTCCTTCCTATACTTTCATTTCTTCCCTAACCCTATGAGCTAGCTGAGGTTTTAAAGGTTACAAGTTAGAAATCTAGCAGCCAGGAATCTAGAGGGGCTGAGTCAAGTTGCCAGTGAGAGAAAAACTGTTACATTCTAGATACATTTTAAATACGTTCTTTAAAAAAAAATAGCCTTTACATTTTGGTGGCATTTACAAAACCTTAAAAAAAAAAAAACAACACTAGGGGTATTTCTCTTGATGGGGGGAAGCTTCTCTCCTATGAACAGAACTGAGTAGAGTGGAACAGAGTTGCTACATTGTAGCACTCCAGCTCAACTGGGAGAGCCCTCCCCACCACAGAGCTGTGGGAGCTGTGTGGTTCCTGGCTTCCTAAATGTCAGGCTACCCTTCCATTGGGAACACCTTCCCCACCTCAGAGTTGTGTGGTGCCTGGGCTTCCAACTGTCAGGGCACCATTCCATTTGTCTGAGCTCAAATAAAAACACTAGCAAAAGGGAACCCTCATTCACTGTTATAAGATTGCAAACTCCTGCAGCCACTATGGAAATCAGTGTGGAGAATTGTAAAGGAAGGCTTTTCCAAGAAGCTTTTTGTGCTGTGCAGCTTTCCTTATGGTTAGATGCTGCTTGGACTTCTGGGAACAGCTTGGGGGAAGGCAATTAAGAGAGAGAGTGTGTCCATTGGAAAGGACAGTTGGGGTAGTGACAGGGGAAGAGTGAGCACCAGGTTGGGTGGTGATAGGAAAGCAGGAAGAAATAAGGCTCAGATAAAGTGGAAATAACTGGGGTTTTAAAAAAAGTTATATGTTAGGCTCTTTCTTAGTAATTGTCAAAAGCTGAACCAAAGGAGGGTGGAGTTCTGTTAGGAGTCCACTTAGGAGTGAAAAAGCAACAGTTACCAAAGGCTTCAAAGTTTAGATACAGCATTGAGAAAGGGCTGCAGCCTTTTAAGACAACAGTTACACTCTTTACCTTTTAGCCCTCAAACAAAGAAGCCTCTAAGAGCCCAGACCCAAATGTCAGAAAAGTTATATATCCTTTTTAAAAGAAAACCCTTTTACATTTTGGCACCCATATGAGGGGCTTAAAAATAAAATAAATGGATGGGAAATTTGATATCAGATGTAGACGGAAAAGCAGAGGAGGAAGGGATGGATTTTTGTGTTCAAGAAACCAACAAAGTATTTATAACGGCTGTTACCACTGGAATATATACCACCTTGATTTCAGTTGTGTTGTGCTTTTTTCTTTTTTCTCTTTTCTTATATTTTGTTTAAAAAAGAAACAAACAACAATACGGGAGTGGCTAGGCAAATAGACGCACTGGGGAGGAAGACTAGAAAAAGCTAAGACAGGAAAAACAGAGCAAAGGGGAGAACAAAAGTTCTAAATTTTTTCTTTCTCTTCAAGAAAGGAACTGGGAACCCAAACTTGGGAGGAACTATAAAGGGTGGAAAAAAGAAAAACTAGGAAAATGAGAGTATAAACTGAAGAAGTGAGAACACAAACTTGAGAGGAAATGTCAAGGGAGGAGAAAAACTAGGGAAATGAGAGTACAAATTGAGGAACTTGGAACACAACTGGGCTGCTTCCCAGTGACAGAGAGAAGGATTTTCCCCAGAGTAGATATAAGGGAGGAGATTGTACAGGATGATGGTCCTGTTAGGAAAATAAGGGAAGAGTCTGTACAGTCAAATGACCAGAAAAGGCAAGTGAGGATCACAAAATCACCTTCAGCATTTCCAGTAGTGGTCCAGCATATTCCAGCTGATAAGGATAATCCCCAAGGTTATAATGAAACAAAATGGCATCCATTAGAAATGAGTTCAATTAAATTAATTCTTCAATTAAAGAAATTGAAGGAAGCTGTGGTGTTGTATGGCATGCACTTGCCCTAAATAAAGCAGGTCCTGAATAACTGGGCACTGTAATACTGGATAGTCCCATTTGATTGGAAAGGGTTAATATCGGCTATACTAGAGGCAGGTCCTTAGCTTCAATAGTTAATTTGGTAGAGGGAAGAAGCAACAAATATGGAATAAATATTTAGCAGAATAGGGCTAAAGGAATAAAGACAGACCAAAATCAGCTCCTTGGTGAGGGTCAGTATGCTGAATTACAAGAACATATTATGTTTGATGACTTGACCATAGAACAATGTCATTTGCAGCTTTATGAGCTTGGGAAAAAGTAGAGGAACCAGGAAAAAAGTCTAACTTGTTTACAAAAATTATACAAGGCTAAAGCAGAGCCTTTACTGATTTCTTTCAAAGGTTAACTGCAGCAGTTAATAGAGTCATCTCAGATCCTGAAGCAAGACAGGTGCTGATTAAGACAATGGCATTTGAAAATGCAAACATAGAGTGTAAGAAAATTCTAAGGCCATTAAAAACAAACTCTGAACCACTGGATCAGTGGATCTGAGCTACTGTAGACATTGGTTCTAATACTTACATGGCTTCTATAATAAGACAAGCTATAGTCTTATGCCCTATGTTTTAACTGTGGAAGACTTGGGCATTTGCAAAGAGATTGTGACCAAGCTGCTTTTAAAGGCAATATTTTCTGTAAATATCAGTCAGAAAAAAGGGAGATTTCCAGGGGTGTGCAGGCGTGTGGAAAGGGTCAACACTGGGCAAATGAGTGTAGATCCAAGAAAGATATACAAGAGAATTCCTTGTAGTCAGGAAATGCCACAGGGAGACTAGCTCAGACAGAAAAAATGAGCCCCAAACAAAGAAGCCTTTAAGAGCCCAGACCCAAATGTCAGAAAACAGTTATATATCCTTTTTTAAAGGAAAAACCTTTTACAGAGAATTCTCAAAAGACTTAAAATAGATCCACCATCGACCAGCTATACCACTCCTTGGAATATGCTCAAACGACTTGGCATCCTACTCCATAGATACTTGCTCAGCTATGTTCATTGCTGCTGAATTCACAACAGCTAGAAAATGGAAACACCTAAATGTCCTACTACTGACAAATGGATAATGAAAATGTGGTACACATACACTGCAGAATACTAATCAGCTGTAAAGAAAAGTAAAATCATGAACACTGCAGATAAATGGATGGAACTAGACAAAAAAAAAAAAAAAAAAAAAAAAAAAAAAGGAAGAAATCTTTACAGCCCTTTCCAGCTGTCTTAATGTCTAAACCTGGAGAACTGGACTAACTTCTAAAATCCCATTTACTGTCCCATACTCTGTTTCCCATCATTGTCTTCTGTCACTAACTCCTCTGTTCTTGCCTAAACTGACAATTCCAACTGACAACACTCTTAAATAAGGCCTTTAAGCTGTTCCCATAAGTCCAAGTGAGATGTAATCATAAGGAAGGCTGCACAGTACAAAAGACTTGTTGGCAAAGTGTCCTACTACAATCCAGGAAAACTGAAATAACAAATATACTGGGAACTTGTGTTACCTGAATTATAAAGACTAAACAAGGAGCAACCTTTCTGGTACGTTTTTCTCCATTCATTTCATTAATTCATCAATTCATTCATTCATTGTTACATTCTGAATGAATACTGTAGGCTGCTGTTTCAGGGGCCTGAGGCTTGGGTTAGTGGTTTTATTCAGTTCAGACAGAAATGAAAAGTGGCCTGGCATTCGAAGCCCAGGAACCACACAGCTCTGACAGGAAGGTGCCCTGGCAGTCGGGAGCCCAGGGACCACACAACTCTGAAGTGGGGAAGGTGTCCTCAATAGGAAGGTATCCTGACATTCAGGAAGCCAGGAACTACACAGCTCTGAGGTGGAAAAGTGTCCCCAAGGGAAGTGTTTACATCTCTGAGAGGAAGGTGTCCTTGGCAGTCAGGAGCTCAGGGACCACAAAGTTCTGAGGTAGGGAAGATGTCCCCAATGGGAAGGGTATCCTGACATTCAGAAAGCCAGGAACCACACAGCTCTGAGGTGGGGAAAGTGTCCCCAAGGGAAGTGTTTACAGCTCTGAGAGGAAGGTACTCTGACAGTCGGGAGCTCAGAGACCACACAGTTCTGCAGTGGGGAGGTGTCCCCAATGGGAAGGGTATCCTGACATTCAGGAAGCCATTCAGGAACCACACAGCTCTCACAGCTCTGAGGTGGGGAAAATGTCTTCAATAGGAAGATTTCCTGACATTCAGGAAGTCAGGAACCACACAGAGCTCTCACAGCTCTGAGGCAGGAAAGGCTGCCCCAGATGAGCTGGAGTGTTGTAATATAACACCTCTACTCTGCTTTGCTGAGGGGAGAAACTTCCCCAACTGTTGCAGCTCTGAAGGGATATATCTCCAGCTGAGCTGAGGTGTTCTGGCTGAGCTGAGGTGTTCTTCATGGCTACCTCAACTTGGGAGGAAGGCAGCAGATGATTCCCCAACCACTGAGCAGAATGCAGAAAGCTGTTCATTATATAGTGTCTTTGATGGGGCAGAGCCTCCCAGGGTGGTCTGTGACTGGTGGGATTTTTTGCCCTTATTTGGCTAGTCTGGAAAGAGTTGAAGGGCCTGCTTTCAGCCATGTTTGTTAGTTGGGACCACTTCTGTGCTGCTCTGCTAGGTTGGGGATCCCACAGTCAGCTGGCAATGGGGTCCCTGGTAGTCCTAGGGGGGAGTTTTAGTGGGTGGGGTGTCTCAAGCCCCAGAGCTCCATGGCCTTGCAGAGCCTGACTCCCAAAAAAGGGAAATGTGCTGGCTACCCAGTGGTCTTCTGCACCATTTGGGGCTCATGATGGGCACAGGGGTCCCCAGAAGAGTAGAGAGAGAGCCAAGCAGCATCCCTGAGAGGCAGCTGGCAGCAGGAGGGGCCCAGGATGCTGGGAAAAGTCAGGTTTGTCCCCTGCAGAAACACACTTGGCAGTGTGGTGCCATTCTGGGCCAGGAGCAGGCAGACAGCAGCCCAGTCCTCACCTTGGTCTGCCTGCTGCCATGGCTGCCTGCAGGGTCCACTATGAAGTAGCCCATGGCTGGCTAAAGCTGCTTGACTGCTGGACATCTAGAGGAGGCAGGGACATGAGAACTGAGTCTGACAAGGGGGCGAAGCTGAGGCAGAACTCCCTTTATAAGGAGGAGGAGTGCAGGGCTGGTGGCCATCCCACCCTCAGTAAGTAGAGAGGAGCCTTTGGGAGGCAGTGTCCTCCACAGAGGAAGGAGGCCTGGGCTAGGGGGTCCATAGAATAAGGACTCCACAGACTGTGGACTCCACACTCTGCAGAGCTCCTACATCTTGGACTTCCTGGTTGTTACCAAGCAAAATCTCTTTCATCTTATGAGAAAGAATTAAACCCAGAGTTATTGGACACTTCACACTAAGCCAACAAGGCATACACAGCTCAGAGATGCAAAATATTTTAATCATTAAAGATTTTTACATTCATACAGTTGCTGAAGCAGCTGAAGTAGTATGTAGACTTTATCTGACAAGAATTAAAGAAGAGTGAAATCTTTGGACCAGATTTTGCCTCACAGTACCCAGAAATTTCTAATTGATTGAAATTAAAGTAAGTATTAAAATGTATCCTCCCTGAAGATATACAGTTAATAGTTGCTAGAGGAGGGAGAGACATTTGCTTTAGTGGTGTAGCCAATTGGTAAGATGCCCATGTTCTTGAGAGCAACCCTAATGTAACTCATTGGGACACACACACACACACATACACACACACACACCACAAAGACAAGAGAATAGAAGAGAGGTTAGCTGGGAAGAGGAAGGAGGAAGGATAAACAGGAGTAAGTAGGAGAATAATAGAGGGTAAAGGATTAAAATATATTATATATGTGAATGAGGGTAAAGGATTAAAATATATTATATATGTGAATGAAACTATCATATGAAAATCTAGTCTAGACCATAAAAGAAAGGCATCCCCAATAAGAGAGACATTATATTTGCTACTCAGACTTATCTGTACTATTAGTGGCAGAAATAACAAAATATTACTAACATTTTTATGTGTATGGGTTTTGTTTGTTTGTTTGTCTGCATGTATATATATGTACCACACGCAAGCCTTGTGGAGGCCAAAAGAAAGGGCACTAAAGTTACAGACAATTGTGAGACACCATGTAGATGTTGGTCCTCTGGAAGAGAAGATAGTGTTCTTAATAACTAAGCCATCTCTCCAGTACCAAATTCTAACATTTTAAAAGTATTCCATGTTAGAAACCATAGTAAACTCCTTTCATACATTCATTGATTTATTCATGTGTATGTGTACGCAATTGAGCATGCCTGTTGCCTGTGGAGGTCAGAGGAGGGCATTGGATACTCTGAAGTTACAGATGGTTATGAACCACCATGTGTGCCGGGAACCAAACCCAGATCCTCTTTAAAAGAAGTAAGTGCTCTTACTCACTGAGCCATCTCTCCATCTCTCCAGTCCCTATTAACTGATTTCATCCTATGGCAGCCCTGTGATATATGAACTGAACTTTAACTTCATTTCACAGATGGTTTGTTCTCTTACTTTAAAAGGAAATTTTTACATACAAAGTAAGTAAAGAAGTCCATGAACTCTGTAAATGAAAAAAGAGTCCAATTTAAAGTTGGACAAAGGTTCCCAATAGATAATTTGCCAAAGATATATAGAAAGATTCTCAAAATCATCAGCTGTCATGGAAAATCAAATCATACTCACACGACAGCACTTCACAGCATCAATATGAAAAGACAGAAAATAACAAGTATTGGTAAGGATGTGTGGAAATCAGAACACTCATTCATTACTAATAAGAATGTACAATGGCACAGCAGCTGTTTTGGCAATTAGTCTTCTACTTTATCTTAAGCATACAGCTACCATACAGCCCAACAATTACACAACTAGGTACACATCCACGCAAAATTTTTGTACCTAAATGTTCATAGCAGCACTATTCATAAAATCAAAAAGTGGAAACAATCCAAATGTCTTCCACATGATGAATGAATGCATTTATAGCATGTCTAGGCATGGGTTATCATTAGGCACTGGAGAGAAATGAAGTACCAATACAGAGTACAGCACAGATAAACATTGGAAACATGGTATGAAAGAAACCAGTTTTCTTTTTTAAAAAAAAAGCATATATTACACTACTCCATTTATATAAAAATACCCAGAATCTACATTTTATACATATACATATATATATATATATACATATATATATATATATATATATATATAATGTAGGTTAATGACTTCCTAAGATTCTAGGTGTGTGGTCATTTGAATGAGACTGGCTCCCACAAGCTCATATTTGAATGCTTAGTCTTCAATTGCTGGAACTGTTTATGAAGAATTAGGGGTGTGGCCTTGTTGGAGGAAGTGTGTCATAGGGAGCATGTCTTATGGTTCCAAAAGTCCATGCTATTCCCAGTGTCTCTGTCTCCCCCTCCTCTACTTCATATGTCTGTCCGTCGTCATCCTCCCCTGTCCCCCATCACTCATTCCATCCCATGCTGTCATCCTTCACCCTACCCTCTACCCCCACCCTCCACTTCATAGCTATTGTCTCAACATGTAAGCTCTCAGCTACTGGTCCACCATTATGCCTGCCTGCCTGCCTGTCTGCTGCCATGCTCATTACCATGACAGTTATGCACTAACCCTCTGGAACTATAAGGCCCCAAATTAAATGATTTCTTTTATAAGCTGCCTCTGTCATGGTGTCTCATCACAGCAAGAGAAAAGTAACTAAGGCAAGGGGAGATAGAGGAAAATTACAGTACTGAGTTTTCTTTTCAGGTAATGAAATTATTGGTGGTTATGATCGCATAAACTTGTGAACATACTTAAAAATACTGAATTATACACTTCATAAATGATTGAACAGTGTAGTATGCTAATTTTATATGCATGTATATGTATTTTTTGCAGTACTAGGGAATCAACTGAGGGCCTTGTACATGCTAGGCAAACCAGAGTCACAGTCACAGTTGTGTTACTTATGCCTTAGTAAGACATGAGAGAGAGAAAAAGAGAGAAAAGGCGAGTGCATGTGTGTATTATACGTGCATATGTATCTGTGTATACTTGTGCACAGAGGTCAAAGGGCAACATCAAATAGCTTCTTAGTCATTCAGCACCTATTTTCCAATACATTCTCTCACTAAACCCAAAACTTACTGATTTGGCTATGCTGGTTGCCCAGAGAGTTCCAGAAATCTGCCTGTATACACCTTGTCAGTGCTAGAATAAACACATGCTGTTGCACCTGGATTTTTGTATGGATGCTAGGGATCCAAACTCAGGTTCCCATGCTTGCATGGCAAAGAAACACTCTACCACTACCAACTAAGCCATATCCTTAGGTCCAGTAAGATTAAAAAAATTAATTATACTTATTTTGTGTGTGTGTGTGTGTGTGGCTTGATTCTTTCTTTCTACTATGTGGGTCTTGGGGACCCCACAGGCAGGCAGCAAGTATCTTTACCTCCAAAGATGATCACATACTTGGAAACAAAGCAAGTCTCAACAGATATAAGAAAACTGAAATAATCCACTGCATCCTATCTGACTACCATGGATACAAACTCATGGAAACTGAACAACTCACTTACTGAATAAAAAAAATGGGTAAAGACAGAAATTAAGAAGAAAATTTAAATCTTTGTGGAATTAAAAAGTGAATACATAACATAGTCAAACCTATGGGACACAATGAAGGCAGCAGTTCTAAGAGGCAAGTTCATAAAAAAGCTTGGAGAGATTTCCTATTAGCAACTTAGCAGCACACCTGAAAGCTCTAGAACAAAAGGAAATAATGCCCAAAAGAAGTAAAAGATAAGATAGCAAATATTAATCAAAATCAGGGCTACAATCGACAAAATAAAAACAATACAAATAGCCAGGCGTGGTGGCACAAGTCTTTAAGCCCAGACATGGTGACCCATGGAATCGAACTGAAGACTCAAGACATAAGTCAACATATCTGTAAACACCTGATTTTTGACAACAAGCCAAAATTACACACTGGAAAAAAAGACAACATCTTCAACAAATGGTGCTGGTTAAATTGGATGGCAAGGCAAATAGATCCATATTTATCACTCTGCACAAAACAACTCCAAATGAATCAAGGACCTCCACATAAGTCCAGATACCCTGAATCTGATAAGAGAACCTGGGGAACAGTCTTGACACAGGAAAGTACTTTCTGAACAGGACATCAATAGCATAGGCTTTAAGACAAATAATAAATGGAACCTTATAAAACTGAAAAGTTTCTGTACAGAAAAGCCATCAACTTTGGGCAAAGCAACAAGCTACAGAATGGGGAAAGATCTTTACCAATTATACATCTGACAGGATTAATATCTAAAAAATATAAAGAACTAAACAAACAAACAAACAAAAACTGGATGTCAAGAAAACAAATAGCCCAATTAAAAATGGGTTTTAAAATATAAAACTAAACAGAGAGTTCTCAAAAGATGAAACACAAATGGCTGAGAAACATTTATGTGTTCAACATACTTAGTCATCAGGGAAATGCAAATCAAACTACTTTGAGATTTCATCTTATACCAGTCAGACTGGCCAAGATCAGTAAAACAAATGACAGCTCATGCTAGCAAGGATGTGGGGTGAGGGAATACTCATCCATTGCTGGTGGGGATGTAAATTTATATAGCCACTATGGAAATCAGTGTGGCAGTTCCTCAGGACGCTGAAAATAGCTCTACTTCAAGATTCAACTCTACCACTCTTGGGCATATACCTAAAGGACTCTTCATTGTCCTACAGAGGTATCTGCTCATCCATCTCATCCACGTTCACTGCAGCTCTATTCATAATAGCCAGAAATTGGAAACAGCCTAGATGTCCATCAGCTATTGAATGAATAATGATAACGTGGTAAATTCACACAATTTAATATTATTTAGCTATTAAAATGGAAATTATGAAATATGCAGGTAAATGGATAGAAATAGAAAAAAAATCATGAATGAGGTAACCCAGACCACAAAAGACAAATATTGTGTATTTTCTCCCATATGTGGATGTTAGCTTTTAAGCATTCAGTAAGTATGTTACAATCTGTATAACCACAGAGGTTAGGTATAGAGTAAGAGACTGGCTGGGGAGGAGGATCTCCCAAGGAAGGAAAAATAGGACATGTAGTTATGGAGAGATATGGAATATTGGAGCAGGAGGATTAAGCAGGGAGGAAGATAGAAGAGAGAGGTACAGAAGGGAATATGGGGAGGGACAACTAACACTAAGTGTTATAGGTAATTAATCTGTCAAGAGTTTAATAAAAAAAATAAAAAAGACATTTTCATAGATACAAGCCTCCAACCCTCAGCAGAGGGAACAGAGTCATGGCTCCTGCTGACACCCACTGCCTTGTCCTCCAGGGAGTTTTATTATAATCAAAGTTCCTCCTTCAGGATCCAAAGGTCTATTTGCAAGATGAAAGAAACCTCATAGTTTAACTGTCTTACAACCCTTCAGCAGCTAAACTATGTCACCTTCATGGTGGGGAAGCTCAAAGCCCAATGGGAGCCATTCACTCCCATAGTTGCCTAAGGCTGGGGTGAGTGCTGGGAGACTTGCTCAACAACAACTTTAGAGTGCAGCTTCAATCATTCTCCTCATGACCTTTGGACAAGTAGAAGCAGCAGCCATTTAACAGAAAGCAGCAACCATTTACATCTACAAAGCAGACCATTTCAGATATAGAAATCACACATCCTGCCAGCACTTTAGGCTGCAAGCACTATGATTATCTTTAAAGGTATAGGGGCACACACACATAGTAATCAGTAAATACAATATTTGGAGATATATTCAAATATTCCCCAACAAATAAAGGCCATTTGAGGAGTCATATGGAAACCTACTACTGTAAAAGCTTCTTAAAATGTATGTATATGAAAGAAATCTAGATGGAGTCAACCAAATAACTGAGAAGATAATGCCACAACTAGACATCTTTTGCCAAGAAATGAAATCTCCACTGTTAGGAACAAGTTCCATCTCATTGAGTTATTGGTCAAAGGGGCCCATGGAAAACCTGTAGAGTAAAGCTTTGCCAAAGAAAGGTCCCTCCCCCTTGTGGTTGCATGCCACTTGGACTTCTGGGAACAGCTTGGAGGGAGGTATATAAGAGAGAGAGTGACAGTTGGAACAAGAGTTTCAGTAGGACAGAGAAAGAGAGAGCACAAAAGCTGATGATAAGGAAAGCAGGCAGAAATAAGGCTCAGATAAAGTGGACTAACTGGGGTTTTAGAAAAGTTACAATTTAGATGTTTCTCAGTAATTGCCATGCTGGGAGAAGCTGAACCAGAGTTGGTTAGAGTTAGTTCAGTTTCCCAGGCTTAGACAGCTTAAGACAGCTAGAAAAGGGCTGTAAAAGTTTCTATTTCTGTTCCTTTTCTTCCTAACTCTATGAGCTAACTGAGGTTTAAAAATGTTACAAGTTAGAAATCTTTCAGCCGGGAACAAAGGGGCAGAGTCAAGTTGCCAGTGAGAAAGAGTAACAGTTAGCAGCCTTTGAGAGCCTAGACTCAAACAGCAAAAAACAGCCACACCCATACCCCTCTTTAAAAGAAAAACTGTAACCTTTTATAGAAACCCCCAAACAACTCAGGCTGTTGCCAATGCTATTGCTCTCTACAAACTAATGGTAAGGCCCCATTGATGAAGAAAAACGCTTATATATCTCATTAAATATGGAGAAGCCCAGTTAGTGCCTAACTAGAGCCTTCACCTTTACTAACTGGTGCTCATGGTACTGGAAGGCACTCTTCACGCTACCAAAGGAGAAAAGTAACCACCAATCCAGCTACAAACTCTGTAATCTACAAAAGTGTCTTCACTTCATGATACCCTGGTGCAAGAGTGGCACAAACATTGTGAGAATAACCAACCACTCTCTGCTTGGATAGGCCACGTGCTAGAAGAAAACCAAATACTACTATTCTGCTAAAGGAAAAGAGCAATAAAATAACTTCTGCTATGCCTATATATCAATGCCTCACTTAGCCATCATCAGAGAAACTTCCTCTTGTAGTAGATGGGAACTCACACCGAGACCCACAACTGGACAATGCACAGAGAGTGAGAGACTCTGTAACACTGTCCTAAATGGAATGTCTTCATCAAACTCCTCCCCTTAGAGTTTAGGGAGCCATGAAGAAAAAGAGGTGGAAAGACTGTTAGAACTAAAGGGGATGGATGACATCAAGTAAACAGTGCCGTTCAGATACAACATAACTGACACACAGAGACTGTGGCAGCATGCACACGGACCTGCATAGGTTCAAACCAGGTGGGATCCCCCGGGTCTCAGAGCTGAGAGAGGGAGGTGGATAAGGGCTCTCATCCCTAACCAAGAAGCTATTCTCAAATAGGCAAACAAAAGTGAAACTAAAAAAAAAAAGTGAACAACAACGACAACAAAAATTCTCAAGAGACATCTACTTGCAAAGGAAAAATTAGCTCTCTCCAATGGAATCTCACTAACCACACTTATGGGTAGGCCCCATGCACAGCAGTAGATGGCTAACCCAAACTCAATGTATTTTGTACTTCTTGTCTCTTAGTGCTTTGTTTGGGCTTTATTTCTTTTTTTTTGCTTGTATATTTTAGTTTCCAATTTTGTGGTTTTTTTGGAGTGTGTATGTGTGTGTTTCTTGGGTTTTTATTATTTATTATTATTATTGTTATTATTGCTTTGATTTGTTTGCCGATTGTTTTCTAAAGACAGAGAAAGAAAGGACGTTCATGAAAAGGTGTTGAGGATCTCATAGGAACTGGGGGAGGGGAAACCATGATCAGAAAATATATTGTATAGAAAAAATATTTTTCAATACAAAAATAAAAATAAAATAAAAATAATGAGGAGGGTTTAATGTAATGAAGAAGTTTATTGGTTTTTTTATATACAAGTCTGTGTCATGCCTGTATATATTCATGTTTCCATGTCTGTGGGAGTATGTGCCTGGAGTCCAGAGTTTGACATTTGTTGTTCTCTTTGAGTGCCTTCTATCTTATACACTGAAACTAGGTTTCTCATTTGAACTGAGCTTACCAATTTGGCTAATCTGACTAGTCTGCTTGCTTCAGAGATCTCTTTATGTGGTTACAACGATAGGGCTTTTTATAAAAGGTAAAGGAAATGTACTTCAGGACTGACATGGTCAAAGATACTTCAAGAAAGGAAACAAGTAGCCTTCTTGACAAGGCAGAATTAAAAGAGTTGGAATATTAAACCTAAGTTACAGTACCTGCTCATTTCATACAGTCCATTTTATCTTCATTTACACATATCTGCCATCTACTTAAGCAACATCAGCCTGTTCTTTAACCAGGTGAGAGTCGTGAATAGGTTAAGTGTGTGGATCTCGCTTATGTGGGACTGCATCCTGAAATGAAACAACAGTAATTATGCTGATAACACTTGTGTCTAGATTTTTACTACTAAAATGTAGAGAACCAACTACTTTGAAAACTTCTTCTGTCTGATGCTAGTAAAAGGGACTGGAGGCCCTTAGCTTCCAGATGGCTTTCTAGTCACCATATAACCTTCAAACACTACTCTTTCTGATTAAGAAGAACATCTGGTCCTTTTAGCCCCAAAAGCCAACATATCACAGTAGAAGAGAGCACTCCAAGTTAGACAGGAATGCAAAGAACTTGGCTTGCCAGTGACAATTTAGTAAAAAAAGAAACAAAGATCTACAAGTCAAATTGAGAGTGGAGATAAAATAAATGATACACCATTTGTATGCCAGGGTCAAGAGTCTGAACTTTGGTTCATTATTCAATACACAATGGAAACAATAAAAACTCCAGAGTAGGGAAACAACAAAATATAAAGAGCATCTTAGGAAACAACCTCAAATACCTATGAAAATAGAGCAGAGAGAAACTAGAAAAGGCAGTAATACTGGCAAACATAACTAAAGTCTATATGATGAGAGGGCCAAAAGGATACAGGAAGATACAGAATTTATGTTAAACATAAAGTAATTCAATCAAGAAAATATTTGAGTGTTTATTGGCATTATTATTATTGTACAATGTATGCATTATTCTAGTCAGTGTACACAAGCAACAATATTTGGTATGGAATTTTAGTTCAAGTTGGGAAGATGGACAATAAATGAATAAATATTAAATATATTAAGTAGGGATAAGAACTATGGATAAAAGGAGAGGAGGCGGAGGGACAAGGAAATGGCCATTGTTATGTTTATATATAAGGAATGGTCTCTCTGATAAAGTGGTATTTGAGTAGAGATTTATAGGTGTAAAGGGAATGATCCATGAAGATTGGAGACAGCAACAAATTAAAGGACCTCTAAGATCCACGACTGGCATCTAAAGAGAAAAAAAAAGTGTATTAACATGGAAATTGAAGATGGAAGCCTATTATTTATGGATGAGATAAGATGTTTTTAGTTATGATATAACTGAGAAGAAAGTAGACTAAACAGGAAACAATGTCCAAAAGGCATCTCCTGCAATAAAAGACTGTAATCTGGGACATCAAACCTAGACATGAAAACACAGGAATCATACATAAAAAACCAACAGGTAAACTTAAAAACCAGTGAAGACTCTGAAGAAAAGGCTAAAGGAAGATGAGAGTGCTGTGGATTATGCCGTGGATACTTGGGTATACTAAGGATGGAAACATGAAATAAAATATTTAACAGAATGGGGCTATAATCATAACCCGCCCCCCCTCTGGATCCTTAATACCTATAGAATAAAATCATTACTCAAAGCCTGCAAGACAGAGTCATAGTGGAACCCCTGGCTTCTTTCACCACTGCTTTCTCTTCCCCTCAGCATCCACAATAAGCTGTATCTTTCAGCCTTGTCGACTCAAGATCTTTGTTTTAACCTCAAATCTTAAAATGATACTCAGAGATATTTAAAAGACAGTGCATGCCAAATCAAATACAGTTGCAGATATGAGATAGCATCTATTGCAATGAAAATGTTGGAAAATTAAAGATACCACCAAGACAAAGAAAACTAGAAAACACAGTTCTAAAGGAGATAGTAGGAAACAGCCCAATTAGTCCTACCTTTTTATATCTTCTCAGGGCAATTATACAGTTGCTTAACTATTATTTCTGAACATAAAGAAGTATCATTGGACAATATTTACCTTTACTATATCTGAGTTTTGATAATTCCTATTTACTACCCATATTCTTTCTTTAAAAAAAATGTTAAAGGACATACCAGGTCTGAAAAACGTCGCTGTCATGGGTATGTATCTTTAAGCTCTAACAGCTGTACCTGTAGTTCACAGCTATAGTACTAAAACTAGGATCAACTAAATTTCCCATCTATTCTTCAGTGTGAATAATACCCATGTATCCTACATTAGTCAAAGGTAAGATATTTCTTCCCACCTATATCCTAGTAGATATAAAGATTTAGTGACTGTTGAGAGAAACTGTTCATAGTAATTATGAGTTTCATGTTAGTGATATCTATATATCCTTAGTTACCCAACTTAACCAGTTTCTGCATGTTCCTGGTGTCTAAACTCTCTGGGTACTTGCCCACTTTAATAATCTTTCTGAAAGAAAGAAGGGAAGGAAGGAAGGAAGGAAGGAAGGAAGGAAGGAAGGAAGGAAGGAAGGAAGGAAGAAAGGAAGGGAAAGGAAGGAAGGAAAGAAGGGGGAGGGAGGAAAAGAGAAAGAAGACATCTTTTTGTTTTAGTCAGAATTGAGGACTTTGTTGTTAGTGTTGCTTACAAGAGTAACCATTACCACATCCATAACATCTTTTTTACAATCAAACAAGAATTAAAGTCATACCTTCAACAGTCGTAGGAAAACCTCTAGCTGATTTTTTTCTTTTGTAGCCCAATGATATCAAATAGAAAATTAGATATTAGGGGAGACAAATGTAAAGTGTTTTTAAAAAGGATGTATAACTGTTTTCTGCCATTTTGGTTTGGGCTCTTAACGGCTGCAGCCACTCCTAAACGCTGTATCTAAGTTATTTGTAACTGTTACTTTTTTGCTCATAACTGGACTCCTAACAGAACTCCACCTGCCTCAGGTTCAGTTTCTGAGAAAGATCTAACTTGTAAAAGATCTAACCTTTTTCTAAAACCTCAGTTAGCTCAAAGGAGGTGGGGAGGGAAGAAGGAAGGGGAGGGGGAAGAAGGAAGGGAATCTTTACAGCCCCTTTTGGCTTCTGCCTTCTTTCTTATTCTCTAGAACTATTTGTCTTTATCTGAGCCTTGCTTCTGCCTGATTAGCTCTACTATCATCAGCTTCTGGAGCTCACTTTTTCCTGACACCACCCAACCAACTCTGGTGCTAACTTTTAACCTGTCTCTATCCCGAATGACTTTTCCAACTGTCACATCTTTTAAATACCTCCCCCTGCCCAGCTGTTCCCAGAAGTCCAAGCAATATGTAATAATAAGGAAGGCTGTACAGTACAAAAAAGCCTCCTGGCAAAGCATCTCACTATAGGCAAGCTGACTTTCTGAAAAATATATTAATACATCTTTTCAAAAATCCTTGAAAGCAGACAAAATACTCTTAAAGGTCCAGACTTTCATTGTTGGTCCAGACCTTCATAAAAGTCTAGGCTTTAACTGTTTGTACTATAAAATGAGAACTGTTTCCTTAACCTGGAAGAAAGTAAGGAAGTAAAAGAAACCACATTTACTATAAAATCACCATCTGGAAGTTTTTCCTCTTAGTCTACATTATAAAAAGGTCAACAGTAAAGAAATTTACAACTTAAATGTTTTCAGGGACTTCTATTTATTTCACCAGACAGCATACCATGTAGTCAGAACAGATGATATAGCACGGCAAATAGGTTGAAAGCTCTAGCTTTCTGGGCTCATCTGGGCTAAAATTCCAATTTCACAAATTTACTAGCTGTTAACTTTGGTGAGTTACTAACTTTCTTAAAAATAAAATAAAATCCCTCTTATAGGACAACTATGGTCATTAAAGTTGATAATCATTGCATGATTAATACAGGGCTGGGCATATAAAAAGTACTCAATAAAATGGAAGCCAAAAAGGGAATCAAGACCAAGGTATGTTAGGGCTCATGGACTCAAATGCATTCAGCAATATATGGACAAACAGGCCAAGAGGTAATAGTGCAGGCTATGAGACAAGAGCACATGCCTCTTTTCCAGATGGCAGGTGCTACTGAGCTTCAGATAATAGTCTAATGGCACCCAATTAAAATTTTTTTTCCTTAGGTTGTTTTTCTTTTTGTTTGTTTGTTTTTAAACAGGGTCTTGTTATATATAGCCCACACTAGATTCAAATTTAAACAGTGTTTTGCTGGATAGCCCATGCTAGATTCAAATCCTTCTTCCGTAGCCTTTCAAGTATTACAATTACAGTTATGCACCACCATGCCCAGCATTATGATTAACTTTAAGAGAGATACAAAATAGGTTTTATGGGAAAATTGCAATTTATAAAAATTCCATATTACAAATAAAATAGAACTACCCTAGAAGCTATATACTATAATTGGAGAGTAACCGTTTTGCATAGATTACCGAAGAAAACCATAGACAAATCTAATCTAAAAAGAGTTCTTAGTACTTTTGCTGCTATATCCTTCCTGTTGTTTAACTAGATTGTGGAGAAACATTCTCACACTGATGCCCTAGCCTCAGGATTGGCAGCTCTAACTTAGCCCCTATACAAAATTTTCTTATCTTACATGTCTGAATGTTGTTTGGAGAAATCCAAATAGAACTGGTAGAAGTGTAGCTGACTCATTCCCTTTAGAATAAAAATCAGCACATTGTTCAGATGGCTTTGGTGTAAAAGCTGGTACCAGCTATTAAGAAAAAAAAAATCAAACCAACATAGTTAAGATGATACTCTCAGACAGTTATAGGAACATAGAAGACAAGTATGAAAAAGAGTGGTTGACAACTAATGAAACTTTTCACCAACCACTGACCCTCTGGAACTGGAAGACAGTCCTTATTTCAAAGAATTCAGATAAAAATCTTTGTGATAAATATTTGTTATATTCAAATAAAATCACATGTCAAGTGAAATGCAATACATTTATTAATGAATACATTGTCCTATTAACATTCATTTAAAACTTTAATTAAACTTATTTTGTGTGTGTGTCAGTGTGGAAATTAGAGGACAACTTAAGGCAGTTGGTTCTCTCCTTCCATTTGAACATTTATTTTAAATTAGAACTCTTAGGTCATCTTACAAAGGTTTATCTCCAGCATATTCTGTTATCCTCCCTAAGCCAGCACCATCAAATGAGGGCTGGCTTCAGTGGCTTTAGACTAATGGCTATATTTCTTTTTTACGGACCCATGTCTGAGCGTGATCAGATGGTCTGCCTCTCAATGCCCAAAGGTCCTCTTTATTTATAAGGCATGACTTTTCCCTTCCCTTCTCCCTTCCCCCTCTCCCTGCCCCTCTCCCTTCCCCTCTCCCTTCTGTATTTCTTTTTCTTTCTTTTTCTTTTTTAGTTTTATGAGACAGAGTCTCTCTACATAGCCCTGGCTGTCCTGAAATTCTCTATGTAGTCTAAGCTGGCCTCAAGCTCACAGAGAGAGCTATCAGCCTTCTAAGTGCTGAGATTAAAGGCATGTGCCACAAATCTGCCACCAGATGGCAGTATTTCTTGACAAAGAAGATGGTTCTGAGAAATCTAGACAATTTTAACAACTGCCTCAGGGAAATGTGTGCATTTTTAAATCTCTTGATGGGTACTGTCCTGGATAGTTTTCTGTCAACTTGACATGAGCTGGAGTATTCTGAAAGGAGGGAATCTCAATTGAGAAAATGCCTCCATAAGATGCTCCGTAAGCATTTTCTTAGTGATTGAGGGGAAGGGTCCAGCCCATTGTGGGTTGTGTTATCCCTGAGCTGGTGGCATAAATGGTATTTACAATGTATCTGTTTTTCTTTTAAAAAAAAAGGGGGGGGGTGAATGTGGCTGGTTTTTTGCCATTTGAATCCAGGCTCTCAAAGTCTGCTGTTACTCTTTCTCAACCGCAACTTGACTCTGCTTGACTCTGCTCCTCTGTTCCTGGCTGATAAGATTTCTAATTTGTAACATTTTTAAACCTCAGCTCATGGTAAGGGAAGGCAAGGGAAGGGAAGGGAGGGGAAGGGAAGGAAAGGCAAGGGAGAGGGGAAGGGAGAGGGGAAGGGAGAAGGGAAAGGAGAGGGGAAGGGAGAGGGAAGGGAGAGGGAAGGGAGAGGGGAAGGGAGAAGGGAAGGGAGAGGGGAAGGGAGAAGGGAAAGGAGAGGGGAAGGGAAGGGAGAAGTGAAAGGAGAGGGGAAGGGAGAAGTGAAAGGAGAGGGAAAGGGAGAGGGAAGGGAGAGGGGAAGGGTGAGGGGAAGGGTGAGGGGAAGGGAGAAGGGAAGGGAGAGGGGTAAGGGAGAAGGGAAGGGAGAGGGGTAAGGGAGAAGGGAAGGGAGAGGGGGAAGGGAGGGGGGAAGGGAGAGGGGGAAGGGAGAGGGGGAAGGGAGAGGGTCAGGGAGAGGGGGAAGGGAGAAGGGAAGGGAGAAGGGAAGGGAAAAGTCATGCCTTATAAAATAAAGAGGCCCTTTGGGCATTGAGAGGCACACCATCTGATCACCCTCAGACATGGGTCCGTCTTCTTCAGTCTCCCCAACTTCATACCTCCTCTTTGGGACCTGAACCCGGCTGGAGCTGAACTCCGGAATATAAGAAAGCAGGCTGAGCAAACCATGATGAACAAGCCAATAAGGAGTGTTCCTCTATAGCATCTCCATCAGCTCCTGCCCCCAGGTTCCTGCCGCATTTGAATTCCTGTCCTGACTTCCTTCAGAGATGAACTATGATATCAAAGTATAAGCCAACTAAGCCCTTTCCTCCCCAAGTTGCTTTGGTCATGGTTTTTTAACATAGTAATAGGAACCCTAACTAAGACAGGCATAAAAAATATAATTTGCATAAGTCATTAATATCACTAACAGCATTCAGACGTCTAGTGTCCACATAGTGATTCACAACCAGCTAAAACTCCAGTTCTAGGGGATCCAATGCCCTCTTCTGGCCCCAACAGGCATCAGGCATGTGCATAAGTGCATAGACATGCATTCAGGCAAAACATCAATAGACTTAAAATGATTTTGAAAATAATAATGAAAAGAATAAATAGTCAGGTCTGGTAGTATAGGACTATAATCTCAGTTACTGAGGAAGCAGGAGGATCACAAGTTCAAGACCTGTCTGGGCTACAGAGCAAACTGAAGATCAAGCTTGGCAACCTAGTGAAACAGCCTAAAAACAGGGCATGCATGTGTGCGCACCTGCATATGTACGTGCATGTATGTCTAAATAGTCTGGGTGTTCTTTCTATGTACTTGTCTATGATGCTCAAGGTTCTAGATTCAATACCTAGCACCAAAAAATAAATTAACAGATGATAGCTCAATGGACAAAACAGATTACCTGAGAATTCATACTGATAAATTGAATGAAAAAGAATCCTCTACAAAATTATAAAGAGAGTTTTAGACAGCTTGGAAGACACTGTCTTACTATCTTAACGAAGGTTACTCTCACCAACAATGGGGATAATCAAAAAAATCATGTACAAACTCCAAGAAAACACAGTATCACTTCTGTGATATTCCTGCAAAGATGTGTAACCTCAATTCGGTTAAAAAAAAAAAACTAGTTTGAGGGATATTCTAGAAAATAAATGACCCAAAATTCTTCAAAAGAAAATAGTCATGAATGTCAAAAGACTATTAAGAGTTGTATAAAGACGTTAAAAAGTAAATATGATTCTAGACTGGATCATATGCTAAAAAGATTAAGTCAAACAAGTAGAGAATCTTGGATAGACTCTGAAAATTAGATGGCAGCAATACATTCATGTTATTATCTTTATTTTGATGGTTGTGTTGTGATTGTGTAGGGCACTGAAGGCAACAAACACAAACACCAAAAAAAAAAAAAAAGTGAAAAAAAAAACAGTATTGCACTGGGGTAGTTTTTTGCATTGCTTTGCAACTTTTCTATAAAGACAAACTTTTTTAAAGTTTTAAGTTGAATCCTCAATTCCTCACATCTTTTTTTATTGCTAATCTGATAAGTCATAAATACTTCATTTTAATAAAAATGTGTAGCACTAATTCCTTTCTAAAATATTATGCAACTTATATCTCTATGTTCTGGCTCCTTATTAGAATATAAGCAGTACTTAGGCAATGATTTTAATTTATTCATTGATATACCTCAAGTGCCTAGGTCACTGCCGAAGGCCCCCGGCAGACAATGAAAATAACTTGACAAATTGGCCTATATTTGTTTAGCTCTTACTAATTATGGAATGGCAACCAGCTTTAGCTTTGCTCAGTAGAAATGAAAATTGTATGAAAACAGAGAATTCTGTTTATGTGTACAAGTATATTCCTGAAACATTTCCCGTTACACAGATCTTAATAGTTGTTAAATGAATATTTTGGTTCCAGACCAAAGTCAGCTTTAAACTATCGAGAGGTCTGGGATAGGTGGTATCCGTGTCATCCCCATTTTACAGATCAGAGAGCAGGGCTCAGTGAGGTCAGTGGTTTAGCCCTGATCCTTTTGCAGGGACCCTTCAGGTGGCTGGGGCAAGTGACTGGGGGCCACAAACCACTTCAGGCTGTCTGCTGGGGCTCTCCTTTGCTCACCTTGGCTTGACCTGCGTGTCTTCGGGATCCCTCGGAGGTCTCTGCCCAGCTCTGTAGCCAAGGCTGAGTTCGGGGCCTCCTTCCTCTTCCTGGGGGTCGTCTCCGTGCCTAGCTCCATCAGGCCATAGGGAAAGTTCAGCAGGAGGTGAGGACCCCACAGAGAGCAGGAAACCGTACCCGGCCTCTCTCGGGCGGGGCGCTGGAGAGGCGTGACGATTTATAACTTTCCTTCAAAGCCGCTCAATCCAGATCACCGCGCTTTGCCCTCGCAGAAGACAGCGAGAGCCTACCGAATTTTTCCCTTAGCGCCGACTAGGCGTCCTCTTTGCGGAGTCCGAAGCCGGCTCCCTTGAGGCGCTTCGTGGGTGGAGCGAGGCGGCTCCGCCTCCTCAAGCCTCTGTCCACGCCCACAGGCCCGGGACCGCCCCGGGCAACGCCCCCACGGATCGCTGACAGCTGCCACCGCCGCTGGAAATGCCCGGGCTCCTCAGCCGCGCGGCGTTTAAACGGGCCGGAAGTGAGGGACGCTGACTTCCGGCCGTTGGACTTGGAGGGACAGAGAGTCGGGAATGGCGACCAAGCGGCTTGCGCGGTACGCTAGGGGTTTTCCCGCAGGGTTGGCGGCGGTCTTTCGCAGCCGTAGTGTCTGGGTTTGAAAAGGACGAACCTCGGTCTCGGGCCCCGCGCCGCCATCCGCGCCAGGTTGGAGGAGCCCGGGAAACCTCGGGTTCTCTCCGCGTGGCGTGCTGAATCGAGTCTGCTCGTGCTTGGCCTGGGCAACGCCTGGAATGTGACAGTGCCATGCAGATCGTTCTCAGGCAGGTGCCGCTGCACCCATCGCTTCCAAGTGACCTACCTGGTTCAGTTTTATTTTAAGAATTTCCGCGGACTTTAGCTTTTTGGACACGCTGTGCACATTGAGATTTGTCGACACAGCGTGACGATGGCAAGTGTAGTGGAGCACGCCTGTAATACCAGCGAAGCAAGTTCGAGGCCAGCCTGGTCTATGTGGAAATGTTCGGGCAGGCCCAGGCTACAAAGCTAGGACTGTCTCAAAACAATAACAAAACCAAACCGCAAACGAACAAAAACCTGTATGATGTATTAGTGAATAGCATGGGTTTCAGTTTTGGAGAGTCCTATCAAAAAGTTAACATTATAGACATCTCTAACAGATCACCTAGTTTGCTCATGCATAAAATATGGGTTACAGACGTTATCTACCTCCTAGAATTGTTTAAAAGAGGTTACCACCCTAGTTTAATATTTGTTAATGAAGTAACCAATAAATGTTAGCATTTAATCCCAAATCCCTTCACTGACCTCAATCTTATGTTTTTCAAGGTGTCTACCCAGTTAAAGCTGTACTCATCAGATTGTTGTCTCATCCGCATTTGGGACCATGGTTAACCCCTCTCCCTTCTTTGGACTCCAGTATATTGCCATTGGGGAGTTTTTGGACTCCAGTGTAATTGTCATTATCATAGATTACCTTCCAGTGGTACTCTGGTTATCTTACTTCCTCCCCTAGATTTTTAGAGCTTAGGAACAGGCACCATCTCCTAGAAAACTTAGCAAGGGCTTGGAAAAATAGAACATAGCTAAAGGTTTTTAGTACATTTTTACAGTCATTTGAGTTCCTCGGTACTACTATAGAATGAGAACAGGTAAAATTAGTGTTTGCAAATAGTTACTTGAACCCCGTGTAGGTAAAATGGGACACTAAACTCAAGAGAGGATGGCAGTTAGCACAAGAAATCTAGTCCTAGTTTCCTTCAGTCAGTACACAGCTGTTGATACAGACAGGGTCTTGCTATGTACTCCAAGCCATTCTTTGTTTCTTTTGATTTTTCAAGACAGGGTTTCTCTGTTGTATATCTGGCTGTCCTGGAACTCACTCTGTAGAACCAGGCTGGCCTTGAACTCAGATATCCACCTGCCTCTGCTTCCCCAGTGCTGGGATTAAAGTTGTGGGTCACCCAGCTCCAAGCTATTAAACTCAGTTTTGCCTTGGCCTGCTGAGTGCTGAGCTCAAAGGTATGTGCCCCTACATTCAACCTCATTTATAGTACACTAATGAGGATTTTGCTGTTTGTTCAGTTCTATTAGTTTGATATTTTATTCTAAGTGGAGTATGAATGAGTTTATTGATCTTACTGGGTTTTACATTTTTAGGCAGCTTGGATTAATTAGGAGAAAATCAGTTGCACCAGCAAGTGGGAATCCAGGAAGAAGCAGATTCAGTAAGTCCCATGTTTAGTTTACATTTTGAAGCCTTACACTTGGAGCATTGACAAGGCTTAAGAACACTCTGGTCTTTTTCAGAACAGCTGTATGACTACTTAATTGTTGTTGATTTTGAGTCTACGTGCTGGAATGATGGAAAGCACCACAGTAGCCCTGAAATAAGTAAGTTTGGACTGCCAGTGGCCAAAGCTAGTGCTTAATGTTCTTCATAAAGTTTGTAGATATGAACCAGCCAAAAAATTGGGTGTTGTAAGCTGGTACTTTAATATAAAAACTGCTTTGCCTAAAAAAAAAAGAATAAAATACCAAATACCTGAATGTGATCATGCAAAGTAGTTAGTTGTTTTAAGATTATATTTAAAACTTGAATTGGCTAGGAACTGGAAAAAAATGGCTTTGCAATAATAGAGCACATTTTAACTCTCATACAATCTTCGTATTTAATTATGAAACCAAATAATCACATAACTTTGATGGTTTGATTCATTTCTTGGCACAGCTTTATTATAACTTTCTCACTGTTTTGGTTATTCTAATAATCTTTTATTGGACTTGACTGTTTAATAATGCTGTTATAAAAGCAGTGCATGTTTAGGATTTATATATTCAGGGGGGTTGTGGAGGTACATACTCTTAATCCCAGCACTTAGGAAGCAGAAACAGATGGGTCTCTGTGAGTTTGAAACCATATTGGTCTATTTAGATTCCCAGGCCAGCCAGAACTACATAGTGAGACCCTGTCTCAAAACAAACAAACAAATAAGTAAATAAATAAATAAAATATATTTTCAAGTATTAATTCATGATTTCTTTCATTTAGTTGAATTTCCAGCAGTTTTGTTGAGTACAGCAACTGGAGAGATTGAATCTGAGTTTCATGCTTATGTTCAACCTCAAGAACATCCAATTCTTTCTGAATTTTGCACAGAACTAACAGGCATAAAGCAGGTATGATGCAAATTTTAGAAGTGCAGAAATCAGTTTCCAAGAGGAAAATAAAAGCTATATACCACTTGAAATTAAATTTATATACTGTTAAAAGAAATAATGTCCCCTCCAAAAGTCCACTGGAATCTTGAGAAAGTTAGAATAATGCTATAAACATTAAGGTCAAGGTTACAGCTTAGTGTGAGGGCCTACCTCGCATGTGTGCAGTCTAGGGTTTGAGTTCCAGACAGAGTGATATAACTCGCTGTCTTTTATTTCTGTGAAACTGGACTTAAAGAAAATATTTCTGTAAAACTTTAGAGTTACCAGCCTAGTTTTTTTTTGTTTGTTTGTTTTTTGTTTTGTTTTGTTTTTTAACATTGGTGTATTCAAGTCACTGCAGTATTTCTTAACTGTTTGTCTTAATATCTTTTTACTAGATAAACTCTTTTGTCAGTCAGAAGCCCCCCTACACACACACAGTGTAGAGTTATAATAAATGCTCAGTAGCTCAGAAATTCATTTGTTGAATTGAGATTTTGTGGCTCTTTAATCAGGTTCAAGTTGATGAAGGAGTCCCTCTGAAGATTTGCTTATCTCAGTTCTGTAAATGGATTCATAAGATTCAGCAACAGAAGAAAATCATTTTTGCTACTGGAAATTCAGAGCCTTCTACTTCAGAAGTAAAATTATGTACTTTTGTTACTTGGTCAGGTAAAAACATGAGTTTTGCCTATAAATTGTAATGGGTAGCATTGAGGCGGAGGAAGTGGTTCAGCAGATAAAGTGCTTGCTATGCATAATCATGAGGACCAGAGTTGGGATCCATAGAACCCATATAAAAGCCACATGGGTATAGTGGTCTGTCTGTAATCCAAGTATACTGGGTGGAGACGAGGAATCCCAAGATCAAGCTGACAGAACTAGCTAAAACAGCAAGGCCTAGGCTCAGTGATGAACCATGCCTCAGTGGATGAGGTGGAAAAGAGTTGACTCATGATGTCAATCTTGGACCTCCTCATATATGTACAACATGGGCACATATATATCATAATATATATATTAATATATATATAGCCCACCCACTAAAAAAAGAGTAACGGTACCACTATATAATCCTTTATTTCTAGTTTTATTCTTGTTAACCTAGAATTATGCTTATTGACCTCATTGACCGGGGAAAGAAAATTAAGGGCCACACAGATACTAACCAAAAAAAGGGAATTCATTCATACTGTTCAAATCATGGTTCTCCAGGCCAATAAGAAACCCTGTTTCAAAATAAGATGGGAAGCACTTGAGTAATAATACCTGAGGCTGTCCTCTGACCTGCACACCACCTACTTTCATCAGCACACTGCATACCCACACACATGCACCTGCACACATACAGAAGATATTATTTTGAAACAGTTATTAATGTAATTTCTTAATGGTAAGTTATATAAGGTGTAAAATAATATAAAACATATGAGTATAATTTGTTAGCATAACAATTAAATCTTACCGCTCTGCTATATCTCGTTTTGTATATTTTATTTGTAAGTAGAAAAGCACTGATATCACTGACTTTTATTGTACTTTATGCAGACTGGGACTTGGGGGTTTGCCTGGAGTATGAGTGTAGGAGAAAACAGCTGCTAAAACCCGTGTTCTTAAATTCTTGGATTGATCTCAGAGCAACTTACAAGGTAAGGAAGGACCAAAGACGGGAGCATGTTTATTTTGTTCTTGTTGAAAAGAGGTTTCATTTCATGTTGCTGGTGTGAATTTCTACAAATAAGATATTTTTCTTTTGGAATGTTCACATAAATATGTATCTTAAAATATTTAAGATAGCACAGCTACAATAAATTCCAAATCTGATAGAACTAAAAGTCATGAGAAATAACTTCATAGCCTCTATAATAGTCATTGTATTTTAAGAAATATACCTTTTTTTTTTTTTTTTTTAAATCTCATTAGCTTTTTTATAAAAGAAACCCCAAAGGACTAAGTGGTGCCTTGCAGGAAGTGGGAATAGAATTTTCAGGACGAGAACATTCTGGTTTGTATAAACTGATACTATTTCATTTTGTAAGTCATTTGACTTTTGTAAAAATCTTTCATATTAGTTTCATTGAGGGAGTAATGCCATTATTAATACCTTTCAGCCCCCCAAAAAAATGTTCCTGATCTATTAACTCAAATTATTTCTGATTTTTGAATTACCAGTTTCTTGAATTTAGTAAAGACCACCATCTAGTGTTCTAGTTGGCTTAAAAATAAGCAAACAAACAAATAAATAAAATGATTATCGTGTCAATAGACACACAAGTGCCCATATAATATGATGGACTAGTGATAAAAATTGAACATAACTTCTTTTTCACAAATGGTGGTCTGTATAGAATGCTGGTCACATTATTGGAAGCTGTCTAACAAATTTTCACCTCCTATGTAAGTATAAGCCATCTTATCTTTCATTGGTAATGCTGTCACAACTTTTCGCAGACCAATTTATGGTGATTAAAATCAGTAGGTAGTCATAAAACTAACAATATGCCACAATTTCTGTTTAAATGTGATTTGTCTCCTGTTATTTCTTTACACTACATTCAGCATTCAGTGATACTTTATTTTCTCAGGCCTAGATGATTCTCGGAACACTGCTCTTCTTGCTTGGAAAATGATCAGGGACGGTTGCCTAATGAAAATTACCAGGTCCTTGAACAAGGTTAGTGGTGGTTTGCCTATTTATTCTGTCATTTTGAGTTCTTAAGGTAGCAGTCATAGATTCATAAAAATGTTGGTTTCTTATGTGCAATCATTTATAAACCAGTGGCATTTTTCCTTTTTTGTCATATATAATGTCTACTGAAGAAATTATAAGTCTAGTTTCTAAAGCATTGGATATGTCTGTGGAATCATAGGTTCTCACTAAGAAGAATCCCAAAATTTTGGCCAGAAATTTTGGTACAGATCAAGTTGAAGAAACATCTGCCTACAGCAGCATCCAGGGTCCCAATGTATATCAGAATGAGCCCAAAAGTACAGTAAATACTCATGAAAATGTTCAAGTGAGTTCAGTTTATGTGAATTCTTCTATAAAAGACCAATTACAAATAAAGAGCAATATGAAAGCAGATCTCAACAATATCAAAAGTTGCTTTCCTCTTTTCACTACTAAGTCTTTGACATCTGTGGAACAATTGTGTTCTCCCACCTTGAATCCACCTCTCTATATGGAGAAGCAAAGAAAAAGTGAGCAGCTTGTCTTGAATGACAAATTGAAGTCCTCGGCATTTAACTCCAACTTGGTACTTGTATCTACAACCATTCCATCTGTTAATCTTGCTTCTGATGTAGAAGTGGGTTGTACTCTTGACTGTTTACCTATGTTGGCTGATTGGGAAGATGTAGTTTTACTGCCAACATCTCAGGCTGAGCAAAATACAGATTGTATGCCTCCTAATAGTGAACCAAATGTAGATACTTTATTTGATTCTGGAGAAAGACCAATGGTTTTAAAAGAATTAGAAATCATTAGTTCTGAAAACTTTGAAGACCTCAAGGAAACTCCTCAAAACTTTGAGACATCTAAGTCTGTTGTGTATAAGAGTCCTCACAGTACAGTCTATAATGTGAAAAGAACCAAACACCCAGGTTCAGATGCTTCTGCTTTTAAATTACCTGAATACAAACCATTTACCTTCAACAATGCTAATGCCAATGCGTCGCATCCTTCAGTTTTGAGGAAACAACCTCCTCTTTTAGGTGGTACAAAAAGGAATTCATCTAGTCCCCCAGCTTTCCCACAAGCAAAAAAGCAGACCTTCACTATTCATGAAGAAAAGCCTACATCATCTGCTTGCTCCCCAGGATCATCTTCCAGGAAAGTTCCTCCCTCCATATTAACACCCACAGCTAATCTACAACAGCCTTGGAAGAGTGGGAAGATGACACCTCCCCTATGCAAGTGTGGCAGAAGATCTAAGCGGCTTATTGTGTCTAATAATGGGCCAAACCACGGGAAAGCCTTCTACTGCTGCCCTGTTGGGAAATATCAAGAAGACAGAAAATGCTGTGGTTATTTTAAATGGGAACAAACACTTCAAAGGGAAAAAGCCAACAGCAAAGCTCTATCTCATTCCTCGGGAGAACTCACTTTTACCTCTCCAGAAATAAACCATATTCATAACAGAAATTTAAGTTTTCCTATTAAAAAGTCTTTACAACTCAGACCTTCAATGAGAAATTGATGAACTCTCTTCTAAACTGGCTTTTGCTTCAGTATAAGCTTAATATGACTTTTATGCAGGAAATATGGCAGTGTCACGTTCAAATTACTCGGTTCAGCACATCTGAGCACTGCAGCTATGCTGAGCAGTTCACACAAACAGAAGGGAAATCGACTGCTTGACTTGACTCTCACCCGTAGCTGTCTGTCAGCCGCCCCCTGTCTGCTCATGTAGGCATCCTCATTCCTTAAATTCCCAAGCATGAGCATTTGGATAATGTTGTGTGCCTATGTTTCATATTTAACATTTGCTGAACTTACCAAACTATCACAGAAAGAACCACAAGGAAAAAATATTTTTATAAATCATATTTATTAGGTTAAATTAAGTAGTCATAGAACATGACAGCCATCTTGTATATTTTGAATTTGAAGCAAATTTCAAACTATTTTTAAATTACTTGAATAAAAATATGACTAATAAAATCCTTACTCAGCTTTTAGGTAAATATTCTAAGAGTTATGATAATTTTCTAAAAACAAGTTTTGTTTTATTTTTTTTAAAACTTGAAGACTTGTTCTGATTTGTATATTAACATATTAGAATTGTTCAGTTAAATTTTGAAAATGAGTGGGGCAGAGATTTGGTTTAAAACCTCCTAAAAAGATTTTTAAATGCCCCAGCAACTGATGACATTCCTTTATGTTGCCATACAGGAACATTGGCATGAACGCAGAAGGATTCACTATTTATTTTCAGAATTCAGCCTCTGACGTCGTAACTACAAAATACTTTAAATCCATTTTAGAAGCAATCTGCCTTCATAATCTGGTTCCTGCAGACTTGTAGGATGATTAGTGGAATGAGTTTAAATTGTTTTCCATTCTTTTTTCCTTAGGTCATTTCTTTTAACCTTCCCACTGATAGTCTTTGGCAGCTCTTCGATAAATTCTATCTGTTGGAATTAAGGGGAGGGAGGAAGTTAGTCTAGCACTTTTTAAATTTAGCTCATGTCAATCATGTAATAGTTCTGTTTTGAATTCTAGGTGAAAAGTGATTGAAGTTTTTCTTTACATTTGGTATTATGAACTAATTGATCGAATTATGTTAGGGACTTCAGTTTAACTTCAAAATTTTTGATTGTCTATTGTCATTAGTTCTGTTGGGAACCTTTTGTATATCATATTTAAAGAGAAAAGGCATTTAAAAGAAAAAAAAAAAACCAGCTGAAAATTTTCCAAAGCACTGAACAAATACTGGTTGTAACGTGTATTCCTACCTTCCTGGGATATTTGTAAGGCGCTGTAGTCTTTTTCACATGCTCCTGAATCTCCTTTTTCAGTTGTTCTTGATCATGTGACTTATAATCAGGATTCAGAACAATAAAAGCTTTTACTACCTAAAGTAAATATATAAAACATCAGATTAGTTATGTGTTCAATGCCTTGGTATGTCTTGTCTGCTTTCTCTAGATGGGAATCTGCCTAGTGGAATGAACTGTTTGGGGAGAGCATGGTGGAGTTTAGTCCCCACTGTGTGCTCATGCTCCTGAGCCACTCAGGGGTCTGTGTCTCAGTCTGTTCTAAGTATCAGAGAGCTGGTGGGGCCTGCTGTGCTCAGGATCACCCTTGAACTCCTGCTCTGACTACATTTTGAAATGTGTGTTCTGATCTGAGTGATTACCTCTGTCCTTGGCTCCCTCTTAGAAACATGGCAGTGCGCTAAGTTCAACCTCTTGTGTAACAACAATCTAGCTTCTAAAGTCCTACTCTCAGCCCAGCCCTTACAAACCATAGTCACTCTGGATTTGAAATGCTCTTATTGAAGGGAACAGCTCACTCAGACACAGACTGTGGTTTTTAGGTTTTGATTTTGGTTTGGGGTTTTTTTGTTTTTTGTTTTTTATTGTTGTTGTTGTTGGTTTTTGGTTTTTTTTTTTTTTTGAGTCTTGTTATGTATATTAGGCTGGTCTTGAACTTACAGTTGTTCTCCTGTCTCAGCTTCCCAAGTACTGGGATTACACTACTACACTTGCCTTACTTTTTTTCTCCCCAGTAAGGATTAGAACCTAGAGACTTGTGCATATTTTACCTCTGACACTGAGCTATGTACCCAGCCGTCTCCATGCATTTTTTATACAAGTCTGTAATGATTCTTTTAGCCATTTGCTAGTGTCTGACCCATTTACATGACTGAGAAGCCAGAGTAGAAATGATGATGGATGTTGCTATGCCCACAAATCTTGTTCCCTAAAGTTTGTCCTTCCCAGAACTGTTTGGAGAGATCTACCTAGAATTTTAGGACCTTTAATGGAGAAGGAAGAAGTTGGTGTGGGATCATGTATAATTATTTTATTCTTCACTGGGCACTGCCAGCACTGCCACTCACTGCTTCCCCTAGATAAGTGGTTCTCAATCTTCCTAATGCTGCGACCCTTTAATACAATTCCTCATGGTGACACCCAACCATAAAATTATTTTCATTGCCAATTCATAATTGTAATTTTGCTACCATTATGAACCATAATGTAAATATCTGCTATTTACAGAGGTCTTAAGCAACCTCTTGAAACCCCCAAATGAGTCCCAACCCACAGGGTGAGAGCCGCTGCCCTAGATGCATAACTCTAGCTGAGACAATCAATATTTAGCACCAAATCCAGATTCCCAATATGGGTAGTATCCAGAGACAGACCCTTATAACTCTTATGATTAAGTACCCTGTACTTGGGAAATGGAAATCTTATTCATTTTCTGCACTCCTTAATTTGAGAGGAAACCTTAATCAAAAATTAGTTGAAACAGTCCTTAGAAAAGCCTTTTGATGACTTGTATCTAAATTTTTTTCACATTAAAAATTGTTTACCAGAGGACAGTTTTCTTTCTCTCTTCTTTCTCTCTCTCTCTTCCTTCCTTCCTTTCTTTTTCTTAACAATTTATGACGAATTACTTTTTTTGTCTTTATCAAAAGTTCTTGAATATTCCCAGTTAACCTGTTTCCTCATCAGGAAGTTATACAGCTGTGTGTGTATTTGTTGTGGGCAGAACTTTATCCTATTTATTTTTTGTTATTTTTATATATGAACATTTTTATTAATTGAAAAAAATTGTCCTGGCTATAAGTAGATGGTACAAAGAGAAATTATTTTAAAAATTTTACAGGCATTGGTTCACATGTTAACTTTTATAGCCTTGATAACATGTGTTTTATCTTCCTATAAGTTTTTGTAAGCCATTACAGAAAATACTAACTTAACAAAAAAAAAAAATTGTAACATTATGCTTAAGAATATGAACACTGAGCTCAGGGCAGTGGTGGTGCATGCCTCAAATCTCAACACTCAGGCGGTCATGGGAGGGTCTTTGAGTTTGAGGCCAGGCTCATCTCTGTTCATGGAAAGCCAGGGATACACAGAAAAACTCTGTCTGAAACCAAAGACTGAAAAATAACTGAAGTCAGACAACCTGGTAGACTCAAGGGAGTTTGTTGTGTGATTTTGCTTGGTAAAGTAAGATCATCTGTCTATGCCTCAGTTTCTTTCTCTATTAAAGAAGGGAGGATTTGAAAAGCTAGATAGAAGGCTTAGAATACCTGGAACATAGGAAGCCATCAGAAATCATAGATCTCAGGTACAGGAGCAAAAGTACAAAGACTTAGGGTGCTTGCATTTTTATTTGCTTTTGCTTTGTTATTTTTAAACCCCAAACCCATCCTGTTGGGCCAGCAAGATGGCTCCAGGAGTAAAGGTACTTGCTTCCAAGTCTGACATCTGAGTTTGATCCCTGGGACTTATATGGTAGAAAAGTTGTCCTCTGCCCTCTACAAGAGTGCCATGACACAAGTATACACACACACACACACACACACACACACACACACACGGGGAGGGAGAGGGAAAGGGAAATGTAATTTTGAAAATGTTTTAAATTAATTATATGAGCTAAGTTTCTCTGAAATTTTATATAAAATCTTAAATTTTACTGAGAAGTGTCTTGCTAGGCTAGTCCATGTAGCAGCCACTGGCAATGTGTGGCTATTTACATGTCTTTAATCAATCTAGTTATGTTGCATGTGACTAATAGCCCTTCATGTTTATTTACTAGAGGACACCAGTGAAGAACATTTCCATCACTGTGTACATCCAAGTCCAACAGTGACCTATGGCCTTTGTCAGATCCTTAGAGCTATGCAAGCTAAGGAATTTAAGGGCTTGGCCATCTCAGCAAAACTTCTTTATTTTATTCCTTACTTTCTTCTTTCCATTTGTTTTTTAATGGTTTACTTATTGCTTTATGTAATGTATGCAGGTATTTTGTCTGCATGTATGTGCTCTGTGTGCCAGCCTGGTGCCCGTGGTGGCCAGGAAAGGGCACCAGGTACCGTAGAATTGGAGATACAGAGCATTCTGAGTGGATACTGGGAACTGAACCTAGGTCCTCTGAAAGAACAGCAAGAACTTTTAACCTCTGAGGTATCTACCTGCCTGCCTACCTCCATTCCTTCCACTGTTCCTTACTTCTTTCCATATTCAAATGTTTTTAAAATAGCGTTTAAAATCTTAAACATTATTTTCAGAACTAACAAAACTCATCTAGTCCCTTTATCCCTACTGGAGATCTTGTCTTTTAAAGAATTATCCTGCCATGCAGAGTAGCGCACACTTAGGATTCCACACTTGATTGTTGTCATGTTGTTATGTCATGACATAAATGTCATGTCATTTAGGTGTCATACTAAAACATGTCATGTTTTAGGAGCCTGTAATTTAAAACTCCCTAGGCTTTCACTTTGTTTAGTGACATTAGTATTTCTTAGTTCAGATTATATTTTTATTACATGAAAATACCTATTTTACACAAATTAATCTTAAGGTGTATTTTGCTCTTATGGCAGATCTGAACATTAGCACCTTTCTTGTAAAGATCCAAAGTCAGGGACTGGGAGCAGGGGTGTGCCAGGTAGTAAAGCATTTACCTCCCATAGGCAAGGCTAATCCCAGCACTTTTGAAGCAGAGGCAGAAGGATCCTTCCTGGACAACATAGCATGACCTTTTTTCAAGCAAGTAAGTAGATACACAGGAAGCATACATTTTACAGTTTTTGAAAATGTAATTAGGGGCTAGAGAGGTGGCTCAGCAGTGGAGAGCACTGGCTGCTCTTCCAGAGGACCTGGGTTCAGTTCCCAGCACCAAATGGCAGCTTGCAACTGTCTCTAACTTTAGTTCCAGACAATCTGACACCCTCATATAGACATACATGCAGGCAAAACACCAATGCACATAAAATAAAAATAATTCATTAAAAAATGTAGTTAAACATCAACCATTTGTTGAGGGTAGGGGGCTGGGAATCAAACAGGCCTTGCACATGCTAGGCAAGCTCTCCACCACTGAGTTATATCTCCTTCCCTGAAAATTAAAATTTCAAAGCAAAGCAGACTGAAATTCCTTAAAAATATTATAATATGAAAGATCAACTGAGAAAATATCAGGCGGCAGTTAAGGAAATGCTCATTTAAAATCTTATTTGTGTGTAGAAAATTCACCTGAGAATCAGTTAAAGATTGTCAAAAGCTGTTTGACTTAACTGTGTTAGGAATTCTTAAAACAGGCGACAGTAAACTGCACAGTGAGCTGCAGGACTTTCAGGAATGTTGTAGACAAATAAAAATCACCGGTCTTGAGGATATTGTCTTTTTAAGTTTCCATTTGACCTGACTGGTCAATTCTTCTGGAACTTGCTACCAATCAAAGATCGGGTTAGCTCTTTCCTGGAGAAGGACACAAACTGGCTAGAACAGCCATGCCACAGAAAGTAAAGGCTGCCTGTGGCATGCAGCACATTGCTGTTTTGTGCATGGATGCCTTGAGGTACTCATCTCTGTCAGCAGAAGGGTCAAGCTTTCCCCTCAATTTTGGCTAATGTCAATACTACACCAAGACCCTAGAACTATAGAGGAACTGTAACCCACCTACAAATCTTGGTCACATCATATTCTGTGATACCTGGTTACTGCCGGTCTAACCCTGGTCCCAAAGGCTCCATAACAATCCTTTCTGAAATAAGCATTTGTTTAGTAGACAGTGAAGAGACACTGTAAAAGCCATCTGTCTGCTCCCTCCTCTCATCTACCTCAAATACTCCCTTTCATGGTAAAATGGGGCTCCAAAGCAGCTAACATAAGACACTGCTCAAGAGCTAAAACAATATGAGGTCATCCATGAAGACAACTGCTTATCCTCTAGCATCAAAGATCTTTTAGGAAAAAAAATCTTGAAAGAAAAGCCATCCTTGTTTTAGGGCAACATTAATAAGTAAAGTAATTCATTTTCAATGAAATGCTGCTTTAAAGATGTGTTTCAGGGCTGTGAAGATGGCTCAGTGAGTAAAGTGCATGCTGCTTAAGCTTAAGAGCCTAGATGCGCACCCCCAACCCCATGCATAAAAAGCCAGGCATAGCAAAGCAGCCTGTCACCCCAGCACTGGGGGAGGAGACAGGTGGAGCAAGGGCTTGCTGGCCTACCAACCAGCCTAGCCAAAACAGTGAGCTCCAATTTTAGGAAGAGATCTTGTCTCGAAAAAATAGAGTGAAGAAGTGACTAAGGAAGATATCTCAGTATCCACATGTGCCGACACAGGGGAAACACCCTCCCCACACACACACCACAAATAAATGAAGTATGTGTTTAGATGATCAACAAAATTGAAAGTTGAGATGAATCAGTTCTTTTACCTCTCCTCTGATGGGGTCTGGGCTGCTGACAACAGCTGATTCTGCAATGGAAGGGTGCTCTATCAGGGCACTTTCCACCTCAAATGGTCCAATTCGGTAACTAGGAAAACATATGACAGGAACTCAAGGGTGAGTTATAGAATCACCCCAGAATGCTTGATAAGCAGACATGCACACATGAAAAGGAAAGTTACCCAGAGGATAATATGATATCATCTGATCTTGCAACAAACCAGAAATAGCCATCCTCATCCATATATCCTCTGTCCCCAGTGATGTAGAAATTCCCTCGTAGAGTTGAAGCTGTTTTTGAAGGATTATCCTGCAAAACAAATAGCATTTTATTAATATTACTATTAATAATAAATGTGACTTTTTGTCCAGTCATTTTTAGATGTTTAAAGAAAAGGAAAGCTTGGCTTCTTTGAGCAGCCTCAGAGTGAAAAGGAGCCAGAGTGATGTAAGAAAGAATTGCCAGTATAGAGGTAGCTAACATAAAAGAAAGAAATTGTAACTCCTGGAGAATGTTTTATATAGATCATAAAATGAAGGTTGCAGCATCCCAAAGCTCTGGAGAGTAGACAAAATCAAGCCTTTCTCTAAATACCTAACACTGGCTGGAAAAACAGAGAAAGGTTAAAATAAAGCACGATGCTTTATTCAGATTAGATGTGTTCTCTGGTTTGGCTTGTTTTATACAAGAAGAGACCAGTTCCATCACTGGCATAAGAAGATACACACACACACACACACACACAAAAATGGTACACACACAGAAAAAGTTCACTGGCAGGTATGATCTAGACCTCTTAGTACATTTAAATAAATAAACAAATCTAATTTTTATGTCATGATTAGAAATAAAGCTCCTAACGAAATGAATTTACTTAATCCGATGGCCTCATTCCTGGTTTCTCTAGTTCCTCTAAAGTAGGGAAAGAACTAATCAGATATCAGGAAAATGCGTGGGTGCTGTTTGCTAGTTGAAAAGGATCTATGCATGTTAAGAAAACATAGATAAGAGCTCCTTTTTATGGTTCCCTTCCAAGGAGAGGGCACCAATATGTTATTTGGCAAGAACATTATTTCTTTTATTGCCTGTTTGTGGGATTTATTATTCAGGGCAATGAATCTCTCACAGAAGGACAAAGTTCCTAGGTTTGAGTTGTAACATTAGGAACAGATGCCAAATCCGTTGTTTGTTTTGGTCATAGGATCTCGGGTGTTCTAAGGCGGTCTCAGATTTGCTTTGTAGTAACTGAGGATGATTTTGAATTTGTGACCTTCCTGTTTCTATATCTCAAATGCTGGATTAAACTTTTGAAGAGTAAATAGAAAACAGATTTTTATTTTATTTTATTTGGTTTGTCGAGACAGGATCTCTGTTGTAACTCTGGCTGTCCTGGAACTCACTCTGTAGACCAGGCTGACCACGAACTCACAGAAATGAAGACTCTGCCTCCCAAGTACTGCATTAAAGGCATGCGCCACCACTGCCCGAATAGAAAGCAGATTTTTAAAATAAAGCTCTTACTATGTAATGAGTAAAAAGGCCAAATGGCCGATTGGGAAGAACTTGAACAGCGATATCCCCTTCTTGTCCAGGAGGAAGAATAGTGCCGTTTTCATCTAAAATCTGGAATAAAACAGGACAGTATATTTAAAGGAATTTTAATTTAATGCCACATCTGAAATTTTACCTTTGAATCTTTTTGGCTAGAATAGACTTTAAAACACTTTAAGTACACTTTAAATTCTTAAATGTATTATCTACCTAAGTTATTATTGCATAAAATATTATAAAATGCAAATTACCAAAATGTGAAAGAATAGTAACATTTCTACCAACCAGCAATAATCATGTTTCAGTAATGTCCTTTGGAACAACTATAGACAGGAAAAAACAGGATCACTTAGGAAATTTTGCAGCCTGCTTTTGTCATTTAGCATTATGTGTTTGTTAAGCATGGATTCCAGGGTCCCATGTCACACTATTAAGTCAGATGTACCAGGAAGAGAAACAAGAATGAATATTTCAAACAAGTAGCCTTGTGATTTGTATGATCTAATGAACTTGATTGATCGTAATCTACAACTAAACTTCACCTGAGTATAGGTCTGAGCTCTGTCCTTGGAGAATTGATCTGTTTTTGCCTTTTTGCCGCTGTTGCTTTTTTAAAATATAAATATTAGTGTAAATCGTTTTTCTACACTCAGTTTTAAAGCTGGATTGACCTGAGAAAACATTAACCCTATGCAGAGTGTGCAGATTCAGCGATAAAATGCCTTTCCCACCCAGGCATCAGATGGTAATAAGAGCTGTAGTGTAAAAATAAATAAATAAATAAATAAATAAATAAATAAATAAATAAATAAATAAATAAATAAATAAATAAATAAATAAAATAAAGCCTGAAAACATTTGGGCACAGAGAGAAGTGTATCCTGCAGCCACCATGAACTTGTGCCACCTCGGGCCTGGTTGATCCCCTAGCAGGTACTATCCTTCCTCACTGCTGTGGCTAATGTGGATACAGATTGAGATTGTGTTCCCACTCTAGGGGCTCTAGCTCCATGGTCTTGGGTGAGTTCTTTAACTGCTCTGTATTCCCACCTGCAAAATGGTACTATTATTAATATATCTTTAGGGTTCTTCTGGAAATTAAGTGGTTCAATTCTTGTAAACGCCCAAAATTCATGGCACAATATAGGTGTTTGCAAAAATAATAAGAGAACATTAGGCCAGCATTTCTCAGCTAGTTCACTTTTTGTATACAGTTTAAATAGCATGGGATTATCACGTCTACAAAAAGAGTGTGGGTGGTTGTACTGAGGAAGCATTTTCCTGGAAAGGGCCATACAGACCTTCACATCAAAAGCAGGAGAAGGCTTTCCCATTGAGCCAGGCTTAATTTTCATCCCCTTGAAATTTCCACAGATTAGCACCTAGTGATGAGGAGAAGAAAGTAAGGTAACATTATAATTAACATAAAATATTACTTCATCTATCATGCATTCATTCAACAAAGAATTTAGCTGTGAACCAGGCTCAACGTAAAGCCTACGAAACAAAACTTCCGCTCTCATGGAATATAGGGATTGACAGACTACCACTATATGCAGTAAGGATGCAAGATATTAAATTATATGAGTGTATTAACACTTGTACTTAGATTAACACAATGTTATGCTGGTTGTGTTTAAATGAGTTGTCAATTTTTGTTGTTGCTTAATTTAATTTTGGAATTTTAGTGTTGATCAGTTAATAATTCTCAGGGTTATAAATAAGACACACACAGTGAAAAAATTTCAACTTTTCCTGTTCTCTGCTGGTCTTAACACCCCTTCTACTACAAAGTAACCACTTTTGTTCTTACTTTATTTTCTCTAGAACTCTTTGTTGGTGCTAAGGATTGAACTCAGGTCCACATATGATAAGAAAGTGCTCTTCCACCAAGCTACAACCTCCTACAGCTTTTTATTTGCATGAGTTCTTTAAATAACCTATTTTATTATTTTGTCTTATTACTTATGTATTTGCTTGTTTACATAGCCCAGGTTGGTCTTAAACTCACTATGTAGCTGAAAATGACCTTGAACTTGATCCTCCTCCCTCTACCTTTAGAGTGCTGGGGTTACAGGAATGCCTTAGAGTCTGCTTTTTAAGAGTTTCCCAGCAGACCCAATACTTCAGGGGATCAGGAGCTCACTCTCAGTTTCCCATTTTGTGAATCTTTAAAAAGCTCCCTGTCTCATAGCCAGTAGTTTTCTCATTAAAAACATTGTGACATTCTTATCCTTACCAGTTAATCATTTTTCTCAAAAATGTTATAGGAATTTTTTGCAATTAATTTTTCTCAAGCTTTATTTTTTAAAAAAGAGTGTTTCCTAACCACACCTTCCCTTATCCCTCCAGCAATTATAAGGATGCATTATAAACTGTTCTTGTTTTTGTTTATCTGACTAGAGTCCAGCCCTGTCTTCAGTGGGGCAGGTACCGTTTCTGTCTGTCCATATCCTTCATAGATGTCTAGGCCTGTCTTCCTTCTCCACTGCTCCATCACTTCGGGGTTGATCGGTTCCCCAGCACTCACACAGTGCTTCAGACTTTTGAACTTATAGCTTCTCCAGAAATAGGGGGCGAGTTAGGTTGAAAAGGAAAAAAATGGTAAAAAATGGGAATTAGGACTATTGTTCATACAAAATAAGCAGATTACTCTTATAAAGTAACACCCCAATGCCAAAAATATGGCTGTAATGTAAAGTAACACCTGATGCCATAAAGATCCTTCTAATATAAAATAACACCGGGTGCCATAAGCAGGTTGCTGTAATGCCAGGTTTGTGTTTTCTTTTTCTGAGGGAGATCACTTGTTACAAATAAATGCCATGCCATCTTTAGGGAAGTACCCCCATAACCACACAGCATACACACACACACACACACACACACACACACACACACACACACACACACACAGAGAGAGAGAGAGAGAGAGAGAGAGAGAGAAAGAGAGAGAGAAAGAGGGTCTTATCATATAGCCCTGGAACTTGCTGTGTATACCAGGCTGGCTTTGAACTCAGATCTGTCTGCCTCTATCTCCCAAGTGCTGGGATTAATTGTACCAGCTCTATAATATTTTAAATCATCAATTAAAAACTAGCTCACAACTGTGAATTGAAGTTCTCTGAAGCTGCCACATCTGTATGGAAGATCTCACAGGCCAAGTGACAGTACTTCACGATTGTGGTAAGATGGAATGTTGTAGGTAGAGGGCCAAACTTATCCTTGACACTCATAATCGTGATTGATTACCAACTGGTGTATCTATTCTTATCCTCATTTTATTAGGTAAAACTTTTGGAATAATTGTTAAACTTAGAAGACCACTGGTTTCTATAAACTCTAAAACTAAGACTATTATAACATCAGAAACCTACAGAAGAGATCCCCTTCCAGCTCCCCTCTAAGCTGCCTACCTGATGCCATCACCAATGTATTGGGCAAATGCATTGTTTATGCCTTCTTTTTGTTCTGTGATTATGAAAGTTCATGTAATCGCCTCCACAGTGGAAACTGCCATTCAGGGTCATCTGATCCATGTCCTTGGGCCATGGGCAATTACATTTGGTTCAGAATAAACTATGCCTTACTCTTTTTGGAGCAAAAGCTGTGCTTTTCATCAACACATGAGACCAGAAGTGCTGAGCTATCAGCACAGTAACTATCTTCTTTTCAAAGCAGCAGTCAAGCCTCTCAGATGGAATCACAGTAGATTTAAAGTGTTCATTCTCACTTCTGTTCTCTGGGAGAATTTGCAAAAGGAGCAACCTCTCTACTATCTCAGCTCAGGTTATAGCTATCACTTCAAAGATTAAATACCCTCCTCCCTAAATACCCCCTCCCTAGTTATAACCACTGCATTCAGAGCGCTAGACATGGTCTAATCTTTCCTTTCCTCACCATGTTAATGAAAGCCTACTCTGGACACAGCAACCATCTGTAAAATGTCAACAAGAAAGCAATGGAGGAAAAGAAACAGAACTCTAAATCCTGTATTGACTAGTCAGATCTGTGGTTTTGGATAGACAGGTCTTTCCCTTTTTAACTTCCTTTTCCTCCTTTCTCCCTCGACTAAGTGTCCATTTAACATGTCTCACCTGGTCATATCGTTCTGAACAAGCATCCTGTAGGCAGTTGGTGCCGAACAGAAGACAGTGATGGGGAACTTGGAGAGGGTCTGCAGTTTAGAAAGAGCACACTCTGTCTCAACTGAAGTGTTTCAATCTATTGGAGGCACAGCACAATGTAAAATTGTTTATTTTAATGTAAATGTACTCAGATCTTTTCCTGTCTCTGTGGACTTTGCAGACGTAGATGTCTTAAAACTTTGATCTCTGCATTTACTTTAGCTGCCAATCCTGTCAGTGATATCACTGATGCTAACACATTTCTAAATGTGAACCTCCTCTATTCTGCCTTACTTGCAAGATGGAAGTTGACTCAAAACGGGGCAAATAGTGTGTAAACACACATGCTCCTTGGATCCATGGAGAAAAAACACTACTCCATGCAGACTTTGCCCAGCCTGTGTCTGAAGTATTCCACATCACATCCGAGGGTATCAAATCCAGCCAGTACCTGAAATACAAATAGCCCTGTTGTATAAGTTTGCTGAACTGGTAGGAATTGCATGCACATTCATGTATGTAGAAATTTAAATACAGAAATTTAAAAAAATGTCTCCTTTTTTGGAAAGCAAATTTAAAAGGCCAGTCCATAATTACTCTTTTTTGCAGTTTTTATACTTCAGCCACAGTGGAAGTACCTTCCATTGACAGATAATCCTAAACCAAAACTGCTGTGGGTGTGTCCAATCATCTTAGGAGGGCCAGTTGTCCCGCTGGTGAAGTAAATAGCCATCATCTCATCGTGCTTTGTGTTCATGCAAGTGTGGCTGTCACTGGCATATCTGCAAAGGACAATCCACAGTGTTGCTACACATGACTCTGACCTCTGAGGAGGATTTGAAAACCCATCTGCCTGGGGCTCTTCAGCATATGGATCAGTGACTTGGATTCAGTCCCAAGGTAGAAGCTACCTCTGTCTCTATTCTTTTTCATTACTCTGCTAGAGAAAGCCCACACTCAAAACTGACTATTGAGAGTGTGCAGGAGCAGGATCGCCTCCTATAGATTGCCTCAGTCCTAAGGATCCATCTAAAGCCTAAAGTGTTGTTATTTGAGAGCTTCATAGGGAATGCATAGAAAAGTAGCTTCTTCCTCTACTCAATTCTACATCCTTTCACGAGAGAACTCCCCTTATACACTATTCGCCATCTCAGGCGCTGCTTTTTTGATCCCAACCTACAAAGCACATCTCAGACCCCTTCTTACCTCAAAGTTTGGCACTATTAGTTATGTAATAATCACTGATTAGTCTCATTAATTATTGCTTTCATTTGCATTTGCCTCACCACTTCTGAGCTGAATACCCTTTTCATTATTGCCTTTCTTTGTAGGGCACTATCCTAAAATTAAGGCTACTCACTTCATCATCTCCTTGAGGTTCCCCCACCCTTCCCTGGAGTGCTGAGACACAATTAGTTTGGAGTGGAGATTTTCACATTTAGCAGCCACAGTATCCACTGCTGGGGCTAAAACATCATCAGTAATAATGCACTTGGCTTTTGACGTCTGTAGTCTGTAAAGGATATCCTTCTGAGTCAGCTGGGTGGTTCCTGGAATTAAAACTGTCCCTGAAGGAATAGAAAAGGAATAACATTTAAATCAAGATTAATCTCTATTATGGTAGTTAGGATAGTGTAGCTAGTACATTCACACTCTATGTGTCTCAGAATGCATAAGTAAATTAACTTGGGAAGATAATCTATTTGTCTTCCATTGTTCTGATTTTGCCTTTCCAGAGCTCTCCAAGTCTAGGACCCTTTTGCCCTAACACGAGAGAGCAATAAATGCTGAGTGATTGTCTTGTGTTAGAGGATCACCCATAATATTGAGCTTGAAGGAGTTTTGATTGAAAAATAATATTCAGCACTGGTTATGTGCTTTAGTGCCAGGCATTATTCTATTTTGCATATTTTAACTCATTCAGTCCCCATCCAAGCATCTCCAGTGTAAACAGCTATTCGTAGCTTGCCTCATAGGCTCTGAATAACAAATGAAATTTTAGAGATTGAAATCTGTAGCTGGACTCCAGAGCTGGACATGTAACCACTCTTACAATGTACTGATTGCTTTATTTTCCTGAGCTGCGTATCTTTTCTGTGATTCTACTCTTTCCTATGGTAAATTACAATGTAAGGTGTAGTGTGTTGGTGTCCTGGAGCCAGACACCCATAAACTTCAGCCTCCAAAATGCCCCTCACCTCTGTGAGTTTAATGGTGGAAAGATTACCGGAATTGTGAGGAAGTAACTGGAACCTTCCAAGATGCACCTAAGTGCATCTCCAAGATGCCTCAGAGTACATCTGGTAAGCAGAGTTACTATATGCTGCCAATTTGCACACTACCCAAATCAGTGTTCCATGGTTAATTGATAAACCTGCTTGTTAAAGTGTGATCAGGAGATGTTACTAACCTGTTCGCAGACAGGCCACATTTGCAAGCCACCACTCTGGGATCTTGGGCAGAATCACCATTACTCTGTCTCCTCTTTGTAGGGAACAGGCTTCTGTGAGTATGTTGGCAAGTTTCCTGGATAAAGATCCAAGTTCTTCAAAACCCCATCTCACCTCTTCTCCGTTTCCATCTATCCACCAGAAGGCTGGATTGGAAAGTCTCTTTCCAGCCTGAGGAAAGCACAGAACTCATGGATTTAGAGGGTGTTATGTAGTTAAGTTATATTTCAGCTGACTTTAGGAACATGTTCTCTGTAGAAAACTCACAGGCCAGCTATTAGTAAGTACGTACATGGAGTAAGTGTAAATCGCTCAGAGGTTCTTATATCTCCATGCTGGGAGTCATGCATTTCTTTGGGACCAGAGGCATTCTTATTTATCATGATGATTTTTCCCCAAAAGATATAATTCTTACATTCCTTTACCCCCTCTGGGATGTATCTATACTTTATTTCTTGCCATTTTGACTCTTGGAGTCACTTTTTACTCCTTTTTATTTAAAGATGGAGAAAAAAAACAAAAAGGATATATTAACATAACCTAGGCCTTCTCAAGCAGCCATGATGGAACCATTGGCATTAAATGGTTCCAGATAAGTCCATGTTCTGGGGTTGTCCTGCACATTATGGAACTTCAGCAGTACCTGTCTAGCCTCAGATGCCAGTAGCAACTACTGCCTTCCACTGATCATACCTTCATGGCAGCAAAACTCTCTACAGACATTGGTAACTACCGGGGAGGGGGTGGCTATGATCGCTTGCAATTGAGACTGTAATCTGACCAAAACTTGCTCTGTACCTTTTCCACACTGCTCCATTGGTCCAGGACATCTTTTGCAAAATTGAAATACTCAGGAATCTCTATTTTGAAGTCCTGTTTAATAGATTCATAGTTGGAAAAGTTCTGAGGGGTCACTGTTTTGTAATTTCTATACAAGACTCTCATGGGACGAGGGATTGCCAGGTGCTGAAAACATTGAGCACGAAGTAACATCGCCATGGTGACAGAGAGCTAGCTAGCATCAGTGTTGTTGAATGTTTTCACACTTGGGATTCCCATGCAGACTAATTCAGCTAAAAGACAAGTAAAAATGACATGCATTTGGTTTCTTTTGGAAGGTAGTAAGACCCCAAAGAAGCTAAGTTTTATCATAATTATTCACCATCACCCTCTCAGCATCATTTTCTGGGCACCCCTGTGTGCCAAACACTGTGCTTTGATGCCTTGTGGACTATTTGTCATTAAATCCTCAGAGAAACCCTGCAAAGTAGGTACTGTTATTATCTATGTCTACAGATAGAGAAGATAACAAGAGCCATTGGCTGGTTTGAATCTAGAACTGTCTGGGTCCAGCACATAATCCTGACTACGCAACACCATTGCTTTCTACATGCATTTCTCAACTTTTTGTGACTGTATAGAGGCTTCTGACTAATTTCATATTAAAAGTCACATCAAATCACCACAGATTATCTACAGATGAGGAAACTGAAACTGAGAGTAGCCTAGTAGCAGCTGGGCCTGAAAGCACTGTCCATGTTTAGAGCCTGTCTGGTTTATAGGCTGCAGTTCCCATGCTCCCAATAGGAGCCCACACTACCATCGAGTTCAGGCTTGGAGATATAATAACAGGGCTTCAGTGGTGGAGGTCCTTCCCAGACACCCACTCTTCCTTGCTTCTGTGGGAAGTCATTTGATCACAATGTCACTTACTCGGCTAAGGCTATTAAAAATACGTTTTAATGCTCCAGGGATTGTGACTGAGTTTCTCCTTATGCTTCCCACAATTTTCCTACAATAAAACATATGCTACTCTCATAGTCATTAAACCATAATTTTTAACTAGGATTCTAGCTATGTGGCAGGGCAGCCTGACTATGTGGAATCATTTCTGTAATGATTAAGTATCCAGACAGGACAAAATACCAGATATCAGCTAAAGTTTATCTTACATGGACCTGGTGGTTGGGCATTGTGTTGATGCATTGGATGCATTTGAAACCCAGCCCCCCACCCTCACCCCCACTCTCTGCCTCAGATGTCTCACCTCTTTGTGTGAGAACCTGACAAGTCACTGATCTGAGTCTTCTGAGATCATCCAGCTTGGGCCTCCTTTAGTTTCACCTGCAAAGAAAATAAATCTCAGACAGAGGCGCAGCAGGCTTTTACTATTTGGATTCTCATTTGAATAGTTTTACTTTGAGTTAACAGGACTCCACCAGAGTAAGTGACTTGATGTTCTGTCTATGCAGTGAATCATTAGGAAAGCTTTTTATAAAAACTTTAATGCCTGGATCATTGGCCAGTTAAGTCAGCACTTCAGGCAGTGTGGGACTATGCTATTTTAATTTTTTTCCTCAGAATTGTAATGCATAACTCAAGTTGAGAGTCACTTATTTCAGAGCATGGGTCCTATGAACTACCATCACCACTTGGAAGTTTGTCAGAAATACAAATAAGGTCCCACTGAAGATCTGTTGAATTAGTGGATTTCAATCCTTTAACAAGATTCTCCAGGCAACAATGTTCTATGTTCAAGTGAGAGAAATGCTGGTCTTTAGGATGTTGGCTAAGGTCATCACCTATTGAGTCATACAATCATGGAATAGGCTCTATTGGCCACTTAGTAACTGTGACCCTGCTTTAATAATGAACCACCATGAATTTCAGTTTTACAATTGTTAGTAAAGAGACTTATAGAACCTCTCTCAGAGAGGTTTGTGTTTGCCAAAGACTAAAGTCAACAATGCAAAATGTCCCTCATGCCACCTCATCTACTGCTTTTCAATAGAATGAGGGTTGGTGAATGTAGGACTTTCTGGGCCATATTGTCTCTGTTGTGATACATAAATAAACATGGTAGAATTTTTCCAGACACCTTATTGATGAACACTGGGACTTGAATTTCATGCAATTTTCATGTGTTATAAAGTATTGTTCCACTTTTATCCCCCAAGTGTTTAAAAATGTGAAAACTACTGTTAGTTCACAAAGTTGTTAGAACGGGCAGCAGGCTAGGTAAGCTCATGGCTACAGTTGGCTGATGGCCCTAGATTATAAATTCTGTGATGATGGGGATTTGTCTGTCATACTGATGCTTCATACTGGGAATTTATAACCACATTTGACCTATATTATGCATTTCTGGTCCAGTTTTGTAATCCAACTGAAATTAAGGCCAATTAAAAAATAATTTTTTACCCTTTAACCCCAGAATTTGGGAGGCAGAGACAGGCAGATTTCTGTGAGTTAAAAGCCAGTCTGTTTTATATAGTGAGATCCTTTATTATAAAGGAAATATTTGTTGACTGAATAAATGGCTTTTTCAGGAGAGGGAACTTTTAACTTCAAGGTTATAGTTGACCTAAGAAATGCCTCTGTTGCTTTAACCAGAGTTATATGACTACCTGCATCATCCATGTGAGGCAATTTATATATAATACAAATACAATTTTAAAACCAGTTCATTGCTAATAGCTCCTCAGCTAAGGTTTGGAACTTTGTGCACACCTCCCTTCCCCATGCTGGGAATTTTGAGCTTGTGTAGGTCTTATATACACTGTCACACTGTGAGTTCATAGGTTTGTCTGCCCTGCAGTGTCTAGAAAGCAGGTTCCTTGTAGATCTGGGAGGAATGACTGGTGGTAGTAAAAATGATCAAAAGACATTGTACCAAACTCTCAAAGAACTAATAATTGAGGAAGTAAAATAGAAGAAAAATCAGTTTATTGGTTACAGTAGTTGTGTTTCAAGTGCTTCATGGGTATGTGTGACTCAAGTCACCACACAGACTTGAGCAGATGTAATGCCTTTCTGTTGTTGCAGAATATGCTGATGATCTGTCTTCCTAAGAGCTCAGAATTAAACTCACATAAAATTAAAAATCAAGCACAGAAAACATTAAAATACAGGAAAATTAGGAAATTTCCGAAGGTAAGATTTTCTTACCAGGTCCAGGGTTGAGAAACGTTCTCCCCAGAACTGTCTCTGACCTACCAGTTGTGGGAAAAAAGCAATGACAGAAATTCCAGGCTGAAGGAACATCCAGCTCTTTAGAACAGAAATCACTCTGGGGCTATTTCCCCAGGGTTAAATCCTCAAGGCTCAAATGTCATTCTGCTTGGCATCAGGGCCTGGTAGAAACCGCTACCAGGCCCTGTGTGTGTGCTGCCAAGTAACTACCTACAGGTTTGGCTGAACTCATCTTCTTAACAGAATTAGGATCAAGTTTCTTTCAACTTTGCCTTACCCCCTCAGTGCTGAGGACTGAAAGGTTCAACTAATGGAGGCTGTCAATACAAAGATTTTAGAAGCAAACTCACCTTGGTTTTTACTTTTTGATATAATGTCCTCAAGTGATTTAAAAGTCATAAAAGACACACGCTGAAAAATGTCCCTTCCCTGTTTTGAAGGTTCTGTATTTTTTCCCAGTCCCTCCTCCCAGAAGCCTCTGTGCTTCCTGGTATCTCAAATATGACTGCAGACTCTGATTCTCCACCAGTCGTATACAACAAGTACCCTAAAGCTCTCTGTTCCACCCTCCTAATCCACTTCAGTAATGTGGTTTTAGAGGCCTTTTACTTCCAGTACATAGAGCTCTTTATTCTGTTTAAAAAAAAAAAAGAAAAAAGAAAAAAAAGCTACATTGCATTGTATCAAACAGCTGCCCTATTATTTTGTTGATCTAATTCCCTATGGATGATCACTTGAGTTGTCATAATTTTTTCAATTTAAATTTTATTTCTTCAAGTGATCATCAATTCCATTTCTTCAAAAGGAATATCCCTATTCTTTCTACCAACACAAATATTATTTAAAATAGTTAAGAAGTGAAGCTTGAGAGATGGCTCAGTGGTTAAGAGCACTGGATGTTCTTCCAGAGGACTGGGGTTCAACTCCCAGCACCCACATGGCAGCTCACAACTTATCTGTAACTCCAGTTCCAGGGGATCTGACACCTTCATACAGATATACATGCAGGCAATATACCAATATGCATAAAAATAACAATAACATAGTATTTACTTAAAATTTAAATATTTAAGAAATATTTAAAAATAAAAATAAATGACAAAAATAAATAAAATTTTAAAATATTTAAAAAATATTTAAGAAGTATATTTTCTGATCCAGTTGAAACAATGGGCAAGAATTTGGTCTGGCTCAGACACATTTTTTGTATGTTAGTATGGTTCATTTATTTATTCAATAAATACTAACTGAATGTTTGAAATGTTGCAAATATAGTCAATATATTGGGGGAATGAAAACGATAAGGTCCTCCCTACTGTCATGGACTAGCACATGTAAATGAAACAGTAAACATGTTGTTACATGAAAAGGAAAAATGGGTATCTGGAGAACAGAAAGGCTCTTTTGGAAGATCTTTTCAGGGATGCACCATTTTTGCTGAGATCTGGCAAGTGGCTGCATTGTGCTAAGCATTTTGCATCGATTTATTATTCCACATTCCAGAGAAACAAACCACCCTCAAACATGCACATACCCAACTGACCAGTGTGTCCATTCATCCACCAGATACCTGAGATATCAAATGCTGAGGATACTTGCATGAACATGACAAGACCAGGCCTTCCCCCCACCCCTAGTTTACAGACTATTAAATAACTATGCAGATATTTACACTGGGGATAAATACAGTGTACACTCACCAAGAAGAGTTCATTACGATTTCTCCCCAGCATGACAAAACTCTCCTTTATTCAGAATCTTTCACACATATATTGGTGTAGCCACTGAGAAGTTGCTCATGTGTCAGTAAATAGCTACCCACCCATGCTCATGCGGGAACCCTCACTAAACTGAGTTAAAAAAAAAAAAAAGACATGAAAGTAGAAGGAGGATTATTGGGGGGAAGAAGGGGCTTAGCAGGAGGAGGGGGGAGATAAGAAAGAGTAATAGAGGGTGAATATGATCAAATACATTATATGTGTATGAAATTGTCAACAGATATATTTTCACAAAGAACTTATTTCAAACAGACACTTAAAAATTCACATTACAAAAACCAGAAAATTGACAAGTCAGTCGGAACATAAAATGTAAACTTTTTTTTAATCCAAAAGGAATATCAACACCCCTCATCAAACCCATAATTTCTTTCTTCCCAACAAGTCTCAGTCAGTCCCTGCCTTTTCAATGATCTTACCATCTTACAAAGTCCACTTTCCAGATTTGTAAAATCCTTTGCAGATGAAAGAAATGATCATTTCTGCATGGAAGTGTAGGTTTTACACCAAGCTACAGAAAATGCTGATAAGAAAAATTCTAAGAAAGGCACCACTGGCTGACCAGGTGGGCTTTTGAAAAGGTTTAAAATTTCATCTGAAACACAAGCTTTAGGTCCACATAAATGGCAGGGCAGAGGGATCTTGCATCTCCCCACGTCTCCAAAGCGCACACACACCTAATCAGCCCAAATAATAATGGCAGTTTGACAGATACATAGCCTAAAAGCAAAGTAAAGCTCCATGGTTCTCAACCTACTTCCCCACCCCAACACACAACTTTAGATGTCCCTTGTCCTGGAGAGAAAACTTTATTGCCATAGATTTCCACTCTATGCTTCTCAGATGTAGCTTCTTAGAGGAATTTTGCACACTTTTGGCTATGTGGGAGATGGACTTCCATCTGTCATAGCAGAGTGTGGACAAGCAGGAGAGTACAGACAAACATTTGGCCCCTACTCAATTTTTTTCCAAAACATTTTATCGTGTAAACACATGTACACGATATTAAACATTCGAGTCTCACCAACAAGCCTAAGCTGAAGACTCAGCTGCTCTGCCTGCAGCCTCCTGTGAGTGCTTACTCCCCCATCACCTCCCCAGCAGTGTTCACACAGCTGGGAAGTTCTGAGACAGACACCTTTGCCATCCATGGCTTCACAGAGCATTTTGGGATTTGCTGGTTTTATTTGCTGAACACATTATAAAACAACCTTGCACCTTGCAGGAAGTCTTACACAAGTGAAAAAAATGGAATACTCACTAAAGATACATCTTCCCACACAGCTGGAGTGATAGCAGACCTGCTTCATGAAGGAGAAACTTGGCTTCTCGCCTCTGCTTTATAGACTTGGTAGTAGATTAAAGTGAAAGGAATGCGACAATCAGGGAGAGCCACACTGGCCCGGGGTGCCTTTCCTTGATTGGTGGACACACTGGAGGGAGGAGCATGAATGCTTACATAACCCTGGCCTGGCCTTCTTAACAGGTTATGATTTGCATACAGAACAAGATTGTTCCTGGCTGGGAAAGCTATGTATGCACGGTAGGCAAAGTGTCCAAAGAGTTGTGAAAGGTAGTCTGAATCTGATGCCCACTTGTGTGGTCCCAGCCCTTCATATGTGGAGGCAGGAAGATCAAAGGTTCAGCTACAGTGTGAATCTGAGGAGGCCAACCTGAGCTATATGAGATCCTGCCTTTAAAAACAAGTCTTTGTCAGGATTAGTCCTGTGAGTGGGAAGAGGTCTCCGAAGGAGGAAGGAACAATTGAGAGAGACATAGAGGTGTTTTGAAATGAATAAACAACTTTAGGCTTGGGTAGGGTTGATAACAACTCTCGGGGACTAGGGAGAACTAAGAATCAACCCTGCCAGGTCACTTCTCTGCTTGAATCCTTCAGTGTTTCTCAGCTTGCCAGTTGTTCAGTGGACTACAAGAAGCTAGAGGGGCTTCTCTGACGCTGTGCTGTAGCCATAGCAGCCATCCTGCCTACTTCAGACACAGGGACGCCCTGTCCTTGAGACCTTCGCACTCCCACGGCCTGTAACACTTACCTCAGATAGCCCTGTGGCCAAATCCTCATCTGGTGAGGAATCCTATCAAAGATGCTTTCTTCACCACCTTTTCTAAGCTAGTGCACTCCATTTTTTTCCCTCTTTTTTAACTTTTTCTGTATCTTATCACTGACTTTAAAAATAAGAACTTTGTTTTATTTGCTGATGGATCAGCAGCTGGCCAAAGTTAGCCATTTAATAAATGTTTTATGTGAATAAATGAATCATTCAATTTAATGTGATAAAAATCCAACTCAAGTTTAGTTAAATTCATAAGCTTGGGCGTGGTGGCACACACTTTCAATCCCCAGCACTTGAGAGGCAGATACAGGTGGATCTCTGTGAGTTTGGGGCCAGCCTGATCTACATAGTGAGTTCTAGGACGCCAGGGCTTACATAGATAGACCCTATCTCAAAAACAAACAAACAAAAACAAAGAAGGAATTTATTGGGCCCCCTTTTAAATATTGATTTCTGGGAACTTACCATGTAACAGTCACACTACGTGCAAATAGTGAGTTTTATCTCTTCTGCTCTTTATGATTTTTATTTACTTTCTTGTCTTGTTTCACTGGCTCGCATCCTCACCAGAGTGGTAAAGTGGAGTCTTAAAGCAGGAAGTATTGAGGCTTCCACAGTGAGTTCCAGTGCTAGCTTCAGGCTTTGTTACAGATGGTCTTTGCAGATGATATCTAGGAAGTTCATCTCTTTTTCCACTTTTCAAAAAGCTTGTCATAGACAGCTGTTGAATTTGGCAACGTTTTTTGTATCAGTTAGCTAATAATTTTTCTTCTTTATCATGCTACATAAGGCAGTTCATATCAAGTGGGTTTTTTTTGGGGGGTGCACATGCATCATGAATGTAGCATGCATGTGGAAATCAGAGATCAACCTTCAATGTTGTTCCTCAGGAGCTGTCCACCTCGTTTTACAAGACAGAATATCTCACTAGCCAGGAACTTTCTGGTTCATTAGGCTGGCTGGTGGGAAACCCTGAGCTCTGCCTTGTCTCTGCCTCCCCAGTGCCAGGTTTACAAGGGCACACCATCATGCCTGGATTTTTATGTGGGTGATGGGAATTGAACTCAGGCACCCATACTTGCATGGCAAGCACTTTACCAACTGAGTCATCTTCTTAGCTCCCCTCCATTGAGCCAGCTTTGCTGCCCTGAAATAAGCTGTTTTTTATATTTGTAAATTCCATAGTCTGTCTTTCTCTAGAAGTAATTATTCATCTGCTCTTTCAGATCTTATCCAATACTTCTGCAGGTCCTTTAGGCTCTCCGTGTCACCTATCATATTTTTTCTGTTCTGTCTTCCAGTTCAACAGCTGTTTTCTTCCATTCTAGTGTTGCCCATTGTAAGATATAGAAAGTATCAAACTCTTCAACACAATTCTCCTGACACTAGATATATGGAGAGTTTCCCCACAAAGCAGTTTTCCAGCAAACACAAGGTAACTTTACTTATACTTCAAGTTAATTCTATAGCAGCTACCCAGAGATAGTGTCAGATTTAATGAGTTAAGAGATCCATTGCATAGGATTGACCCTTACTTCACACACCAACTTCAAGTCTCAGATTGTAACATGTATTTCTGGTTGACTAAAACTAAGGTTCCTACACCCCTCTTTGGACTGGTCAATTTCCTAGAATTGCTCATGGAACAAAAGGAAACCCTTTTCTCCAATCTGCCTATTTACTATTGAAAAAGATGTAAATCAACACCTAATTGGAAGAGATGCATGGGGAAAGTTCTCAGGGAAGGCACACAGTCTTCTCTGCTCTCTGATGTGCCATCCACTGGAAAGTCCCCCACACTCAGCTCTGTGAAATCCTCTTCCTGTGGAGGATTTGTTACATGCTATTATTGATTAAATCACTGGTCCATAATGATCAACTCAACCCTCAGCCCCACGGCCCTCCGAGAAGATGGAAATACAGTCCAGCTGGCTGTCCAATAGGCCCTATCAGCTACCTCCTTAGAAAACAAAAATGCACTTCTCATTTAAGAGAATATAAAAGATTCAGAGATGTGTGCCAAGGAAACAGGAATAAAGACAAAAAAAAAGTATTATCTGAAATATCACATTCATCCTCTAGACTTCATATTTCTTCAATCCAAGTGTTCTTCTAAGATTGCCATTTGATCCATTTTTCTTTCTTTGCTGAGACTTTGTATTTCTTTGTTATGGATTTGCTCCCACTGCCACAGCAGCTGCCTGGCCCTTCTCCTGTCCTGGGTACTGCTGCTACCAAGCTGCTTTTGCTGTACAGCTGCTGTAGTCCCCTTACCTTTCCCCATGTCTGAGCTTCCAGCCTATCTCAAAAAGCCATCTCTCATGAAGAGCCCCTCACGAGGACTACAGTGATCGCCCTTAACTCGAACTTATCCACTTCCGTATTAATCCACCTGATGCCAGCCCATGTATGTGCCTCGCTTCTCTCAATAGGTCCCCATTCCTCTTTAAAGTGCATTGCCTCTGTAAGCCAGAACCAGTCCCAAAGTCCTATTTGATCTCTGTCCTTTCAGCACCTTTCTAAGCTAAGCCGGTCTAAGAGATCTCCAGAAGGGTATGCTTTCCTTGGACTAAAGCTGAACTGACAGCTGCTATTAAAGAATTCCTTGATGTATGTGTGATAAACCCAGGAGGATTTGCAAAATAATTGAAATTTAGGGGTTGGAGAGATGGCTCAGCAATTAAGAGTGCTTCCTGCTTTTACAGAGGACCCAAGTCAGCTCTCATGTCTGACAGCTCACAACTGTCTGTAACTCCTGCTCCAGGAAATTGCACATTCTCTCTGGCCTTCATGGGCACTTGCATGTACATGCATACATGGACAGACACATAAATAAAAAGCAAACCTAAGTCATTTATTAAAAACATGTATGTTTGTGTTGGCCTGCGTGGGACAACATGCACATTAAGTATGGGTGCTCTCAGAAGAAGGTACTGGATCCCCTGGAGCATTTGTTGGGAACTACGATCCTCTTTAGCACCAGTATGCATTCTTTACCACTGAACTATCTTTCCAGCTCCCAAAGAAACTTAAAAACATTCTTTACGCTTTTTATTTTATGTGTGTGAGTATTTTGCCTGTATACATGTCTGTACACCATGTACGTGCCTGGTGCCTATGGAGGACATTAGATGGTGTCAGATCTCCTGGAGCTAGAACTATGTATGGATGTGAGCCACTTTGTTGGTGCTGGGGACTGAACCCAGGTCCTCATCAAGATCAACAAGTACTCTTAACTGCAGAGCCATCTCTCCAACATCAAAAAATAAATCTTAAGAAAATGATTTGAGTTAGGTAATCCTAAAGCCATGAGCCAACCCTTTCTAATCCTCACCAGCATTTTCATCTTAATGAGTAAAAGCAGAGCTAGTGGGGGTGCTGTCCAAAGTTAAATGGATGAATCAGATGGATGATTTCAACAAACCAACAGCCAAGGACAGAGCTTCGGCTCAGCATTACTCAACTCTGTGTCGGGCTGTTTGTTGAGACACTGAAAAATTATTAACTGAAGTACAATGTGCACAGAAACTCTGTGAACCTTTTGAGAAATTTGAGAAATCTTTTAAATAATACTCCACTATAGAAGGTGTAAGTTTCCAAGACCAGCTTTCCTTAATATACCTGTTTAGTGAAGAGATTGCCATGACTAAGTGGCATCAGTCCAACTGGGCCACCTTTCAAACCAACTTCCCTAAACTTTTTTAAAATTTTTTTTAAGGCAGCAGCAGTAGCAACAACAAAACCCAAGCCACTCAGTGAATGTAGAACTCCAGGCTCTTATCAGCCAGATGAGAGCTCCATAGCTTTCAATGTGCCCTACAAAATCAAAAGGTGCTTTGTTTTTATAACTGAAAAACTTAAGAACTTAAAAGAATTGCTATAAACTCATGAGGTAGCCAGAGCAAAGATGAAACCCTTCTGCCAGACCTCATCAAGGCAATCCCATTAGCTTCCTGTAGGAGTGCTCTGAGTGCTCTGAGGATTCCCTGGACATCTTTCCTTTTCTCCTCACTAACCCCTCAGGATAGATTAAAGCGATTTGAATGGTGAATAGACCTGGGCTCTGCGTAATGCTGGAGTCACAGCTCTTTCCTCAACTCACCACTTTAAATGGTCCCCATCCTCAGAGCACAGGAGTAGTTTGAATGGTGGGAGTTTCTAATCATGCTGTCACCATTTATACATCCTAGCCCGTACCCTTACAAGTGGAACCCCTTCTAAGCTCTCTTTTCTACTTGTCTTATCTGCACTAGTACCCCACCCCGACCCCATGTACTCTCTTTCTCTCTGTGGTGTGTGTGTGTGCATATTCTTGGGAGTTTACTTGCGTGTGTGCATACATGCCTGTGAGGTTAAGGTCACCCTGAGGTGTCCTTAGGAGCCATTCACCTTGCTTTTTTGAGAGCTGCTCTTTCACTAGCACATGAGGCTCTGTCTAGGCTGGCTGGCCAGCCAGCCCCAAGGACTTGCCTATCCCCACTTCTCCATATGCCACAACCCCCAGCTGTTTTAAATGGTGTTGAGGGATTGTACTCTGGTCCTTGTGCTTACATATCGAGTAATTTACCCACCAGGCTCTCTCCCCAGCCACTTAATACATCTTTTTAGCTAAAGTTTCTTTTAGGCTCATATGTACACATTTCCTCCTCCTAAAAAGGCAAATACTTTAAATACAGAGCAAAAGAGCAATTAAAGAGATGAAAACAACCAGAACATGCAGACTAGATTTTCTACACCCACTGACATTATCCACCTCTAAGATCACCAGTCCATTTCCTCCGACCCACCATCCCTACATACAGCACAGCATTCACATAGTAGACCGATGAAGTGCCTTCTTCAGCATCCATCTGTACTCAGCCAATGGCTTTTTGCTTTTACCATCAATACACATACGCTCCAGGGTTATACCCAAGCTCCTCTTACCCCAATCTGCAGATTTCATTGGGTGAATTTCATCTTCCTTTGAGGATATACACACAACATGTGGGTAATGTTATTATTCTTGCTTACCAAACAGACCACCTTTCTCAAAAAATAGCTTCCATCTATTGAGACTATTAGCACAGAAAAGACTTATGGTATCCCAAAATAAATTTGAGTTTTCAAGTCCCAAGCCAGATATTTTAAATACCTAATGCCTGCAACAAGGCTGTTAATCAACACAGGCAAAATTATAACATTTTCATCTTCCCAATCCAAAAACAAAGAAACAGCTCTATGGGCTTTCAGAACAGGCAGGATACTGCCAAAACTGCATACCTATTTTTTTAATGAAAATAAACCAGTGTATACCTTCTAAAAGTAGATCAACCGCTACCCTTAAGTGTACTCCAGAAGGATATTTTGTGTAACTCAGATTAAAGAAAGATGTTTTAGCATACCAGCATTAGGGCATGTTAACCATGAGCTGCCCACTGCTTATTTGTACACGGAGGGTAGAGATACTCTAGGCATATTGGCTTAAACCATGGATATCAAATAGACCCACTAGCTCCTATAGTCAGCTGCTAACGCTGTTTCTGGAAATCTGTTCTACCACCATTCAAGACAGTGTACTTGTTACGGTTTGGATCTTGAGTGCTTTCCAAGCACCACGTGTTAAAGGCTTGTCATTATCTTGTGGTGTACTGGTAGGCCATAGAACCACTAAGAGCTGAGAGAAGTTGGGCCTTATGGAAAAAGCCTATAATTCCAGCTACTTGGGAGGTGGAGGCAGGAGAATTTTAATTCAAGCCCCATCTGGGGCATAGAATGAATTAAGACAGGTCTAGGCAACTAAGTTAGACACTGTTTTGAAGTAAAAAATAGGAAAAGGATTGGGATATAGCTTAGTGGTCCAGCTTGGGCCTGGGTCTAATCCTTAGTACAAAACAAAGAGGTAAGGCTTAGTGGGATGAAGTTAGGTCACTGGACATGTGACCTTCTGGAGCTAATAGAAACCCAGGTCCTACCCGCAAACCCTCTCTCACTTTCTAGTCACTCTTCCTTGCCGTGGCCCTTGCCATGATGCACTTCTTCACCACAGTCCAACGGCAATGGGGCCAAATGGCATGGGACAGAGACCGCTAAACTTTGCCTTATTTTAAGATGCTTATCTCGGGCACCTTGGAACAGTAACAGACGATTACAACATAATCCTAATGGGCCCAATTGACTGCCTGTGACTGACTGAGCTTATGCCTAATTTTCTTTTAAATCCTGAATTAGGCTTTAGTTTTCTGATTTAGAGACCTAGGTGCTGGGCTTCCCATTTAAGTACTTTGAAACACTTTAATTTTCTGACTGCAAAAGATCCAGGTGGAGCCAACTCCTTGCCTACTGACAAGCCCCACTCCATTTTTATAGTCGGAGATAATCGTGTCACACCTTCCCTATTTCTTTAAGCCTTTATCTCTCCTCCTCTCCTCTTATTTGGATGAGGTTTGTAGGTAGAACTGAAAGAGAACATCTCCCAGGATCCACCAGTACACTCATCACCCTGCTCCTGCTCCCTGCATTCCTTCTACAGAGTTGTCCTTGGTCCTGGCCTGGGCCATCCTTTCCACTGTGCTCCTGACACCACCCTTCCTCTCCTGATCAAGAACAGCACTTCTCCAATTAGCTCTCTGGTTGTGCTGTCAGTGTCTTCTCTCTGTTGGAACAGGCATTGTAGTTAAAAAAAAAAAAAAAAAGTCGGGCACAAATACACAGCAAGGCATTTCATATTAACACAAACTCTTGTGGGTTAGCTGTCTCCTCCACTCCTGTTCTCTCCTTTTTATAGCAAAGTTTTTAAAGTTGCTATCTATATCTGTGGCTATTACATCTTTATCATCTGTCTTTATTGTGGCTATTACATCTTTATCATCTGTCTTTATGTCTATTCCCCACCTCTCTATCTCTACTTCATCATACTGAAAAATTTTAAACAAACAGCACAAGTAGAATAGCATTGCGAGCCACCATGTGTTCACCACTCAGCTCTATAAGTGTCATCACACAACTGGATTTACTTCTGTCTCAGCCACTATTTCTTCTTGCATCATTTTGAAACCAACCTACATATCATATCATTTAGCTAGTATTATCTTATGCATTACTAAAATATAATAACCACAATAATCTCTTGTATGATAAATCTTTTAATACTTCTTTTTGATTTTTCAAGACAGGGTTTCTCTGTGTAGCCTTGGGTGTCCTGGAACTCTGCAAACCAAGCTGTCCTCAAACTCAGAGATCTGCCTGCCTCTGCCTCCTGCATTAAAGGCTTTAGTTTTTAAATAGATTAAATTAAATTAAATTAAATTAAATTAAATTAAATTAAAGGGATTAAAGGCTTTAGTACCATTCTTTATATATCACACTTTCCCATAAAATGTGAAGTTTTTAAGTTTTTTTACTTGAGAGTCAAATTTTATTGATACATATTTTGTTTCTTTTTATCTATGAGTTCCATGTCCCTCTTCCATTTCTTTGTCATTTATTGTAGAAAACAGAACACTCTCTAGAGTTCCCAGATTATAGATGGTAACTCAAGGGTTGAACTTAACATTCTTTTCTGTTATTTGTAATTTCTGTAAACTAGCAGTGCAATCTAGAAGCTAGCCCAATTTTTGGAAAGAAAAATGCACAAATAGCATCATGTAACTCCTGCTGTAGCATACCTGGGAAAGCATACCGTCACAGTTCTCCTTTGTGGCTTTGAACCATTAACTGCTTAGCCTCATCCTTCTCTCATGAGGTCTGTCAGTTTTTCAGTACAGCTATCGACAGTTGTTACCTATGTTTACTATTCCATGGTGATCCCCCACAATAAAAAACAATCAGGTTTCTTTCTCCAGAAATCAACTGCAATGTAACCTTTCTCCAACATTACCCAAAGTGTTATTCTAGAGAGCAACCTATAGCAAATTAATCTTTGTCTAGGAAAGATTCTGCCTTAAGCTCTTAGAATCATTCTTATAACCATCCATCTTAAGAAAGACCCAAGTAATTAATATATATATATATATATATATATATATATATATATATATATAAAATGTATAATTAAGTATGTAGTAGTAAACCACTGTGGCAGCTCAGAAAGGAGAAGAAGGAGGCATATCCATAGATGTAAACCCTGCCAGACCTCAGCAGAAGGAACCACCACCATGGCCAGTGCTATACGAGACAGTGTAACCCCGAGCATCTGAGCTCAGGTGTTTTATTGATACAGCACTCCTCAGGTGCAGATTATAAGCAACGAACATCCTCCAAAGAAATCAAACACCTGCAAACAATACAAAAAGCCAAACCATATGCATCCCCTTTTCCAACAGTGCACAAAAGCAATTATTTAAACACAAGTAAAAATAAACTGCCAGAATATTTCCCCATTTCTATGTATAAAAAATTGCTTTACGTTTACAACACAATTTAACATTATACTAGCAAAACTATTTATGAGAGAAACTACCCAAGGACAGGTCCAAATGTAACCAAACATCTATCAAGCTTTCAAAAGGTCTTTGGATAGCAGAAAAATATTATCAATGTCCAATTATATGGAATTCACTCACGATATTCTGGGATCCTCCAAAAGGCTTGAGTCAGTTCTCTTGCTCTGCTCTATTCAGAACCGAGTTTGTCCTCCAGAGTCTGTCTGACTCACACCATTGCTGCTGCTGTTCTTGGTGGTCATCCCATGGTACTGGCGTATCAAAAACTACTGGGTTCTCTTGCTACAACTGGGGTGCACTTTCACCCTTAGTCTCTCCTGGGCTCTCTTCATGGTGCCAAGCCTCAACTTGTCTGCATGACCCCTTCATCTGGGCCTTCAACTACTACTGAGGCTGCACTTTCACCAGTGGCCTCTCCTGGGCTCTCTTTATGGTACCAATCCTTAACTTCTTTACATTACCCCTTAACCTAGGCCTTAAACTACTACTGAGGCTGCACTTTTACCAATTGGCCTCTCACAGTGCCAAGCATCAGCTGCTCTCCATGATCCCTTCATGCCTTCAAAACCAGCACCACCTGGGTAACACTTACAGTACCAAGTTCGGCTACCAGCACAAGATAAAACCTTGGCCAGTTCTGGAAGACAATTTCAGTGCTGATCCTGAGGAAACACTTTCTGGGTTTTAAGATAGAGTCTGTTTTTCTGGAAAAATAACTAGTCACTTTGTCTGCAAGAAGGGTTTCCTCCTGGTGTGGAGTTACTGCTTGTAGACAGATTTGCAGGGGAGGGAAAAAACTGGTCAGTTTAGCTAAGGGGTTTTTTTGTCTCTAAGCTGTGGCTTCCACAGCATGGGTTCCTGGGCTGGTGGGAATAATCTCCAATTGAAACATTCTGGCTGTTTGCCTTTCTTTTTCACCATCACTAAGGGGAAACATATACCCTTCTTCATAGGCCTCAAACACAACATCTTGAACTTCACACACATACAACATGTCTATCAGAAAACTTAGTTTGTGAAACAGTATCTACCAGAGTAGAGGGAGGGAGCATTGGCTCCATGATCAGGAAAAGCAGTAAGAACCTTGTTTTTTCCTGTTCCCAGCTGAATTCTTTATCTCTAAGGGTCTCCATTCTGTGGCTCTCATTTTGGAGCTTTCTTTCTCATTTATTAATTTCATAGCCTTTTCTCTTCGTAGAGGCTTATTTCCTTTCTCTATCCCCTCTTCCTTCAATTAATACCTTAATCTCTATACTCTATAGCTTCCCTGACTGTACTTTACTGGACTCTGTGAGGTCTGCAGTTTCTTTCTCTTCTTTGTCTCCACATTTGATGCAGCTAGTGTGATGTCGTGCGCTTCTCTACTTTTGCCTACCACACTGGGTGCCATTTGTAGTTGAACATTGCTGTGGTGGCTCATCCAAGAAGACACGGGGCATATTCATACATGGAAGCCCTTCCAGACCTCAGCAGAGGGATCCACTCTCATGGCCAGTGCTATTCAGTGAAACTCCTAGAATCTGAACTCAGGTGTTTTATTGATATAGAACTCTTCAGGTGCACATCATAAGCAATCAAACATCCCCCACAGAAAGCCAACACCTGCAGACAATACAAAAAGCCAAGCTGTATGCATCCCTTTTTCCAGCAGTGCACAAAAACAATTATTTTAAATACAAGTAAAAATAAACTTCCACGACAATTATATATCCCAGCAAATACCAGGCTTTTGAGAGATTCCCCTTACAAACTATGTTGTCCAATTTCTTTCTCTCATCATAAGATCATGACAACAACAGCAAGGTAAAAGGAGCCATTTTTCACCAGAAACCATCCTTCACACAGAATAGGAAAATTATCCTTTCTTGAATCTCTCTGTGTTAAGTATTTTTATATTCATATGATTTATTTCTCATAGAAGTTCTGCATACTAAATAGTACTGTTTGTTTTTAAAAAGGAAGAAAAAACACTAGTAAAGGACAAATGACCTTGAAAGAAGTCATATAATATGGAGTGATAGTACATGCTTGTAATTCCAGCACTGAGAGGCTGAGGCAGGAGGATTGTGAACTTGGGGTTAACACAAGCTACATAGTGAGGCCTGTCAGAGGGACAGAATGAAACACAGAGAGTTGAGAGCATAGCATGAAGGTCCTTGGGCCCACAGATCTCCAGAGAAACCAGAAATGTTAAGCACACAGGATTGTCTTTCCAATGGGAAATGTAAGAAAAATCTGTTATTCCATCCAGAAAGCTGAGAGGTGGAAGTGATTAGTAGCCTGGTGATCTATGTTATCTGTTAGCCCAGGCCATATCAAGCACCCACAACCAGGACCAGAGGTGGCTGGTAACTTAAATGATTCTTACAGCCAGAGACTCCCCAAGTTCCCACAACCAGGACCAGAAGGGGCTAATAGCCAAAATGACCTCTACACTGTCTGTATGATCAAGACTATCCCAGACTTCTCCTTAGGCTTTCAGGCTAGTACAGGTAGCCTATCTCTAGAACACATCTTCTTGGAAGAAATGGCATCTACCCTAAGTTGAGTTTCAATGTAGTTACATTTCCATGTGCACCTGGTGTTGTATTTTACCAGGAAACTCTTTTCCAAATTGTACCAGGCTTAAATATGTTCAGAATAAACTGGCTGGTATCAGACTCTCTGAAGTCTTGATCCAGGTTGATGAAGTCAATATGAACCCACTTTTCATTCTGATCTCTTTGAGAGGTTTGCTTCTCTGTTGGATACCTGCAGAGACCCCCCATCAGAGGAAGAATAGGGAGAGGAAGGAAGAGGGAGGGAAGGAGGGATATTAACAATTAACATTTAACAACTTATTATCAGGAACTCTAATCTTAATTATAGTAATTTAAACAAAATAACCTAAGAGATAAAATTATGCAAAGAAAAAAATACCCCCACACACTTAATGAAAAATATAGTTAACTGTGGAGTTCACCATCAGGATATGGTTTCTCCTTTAACATTGTGTTGCTTTGTACCTAGCAATTAATCTCAAAATGTGAGACTGAAATAATAGCATTCTCACATCTGATTGCTATAAGCAATATCTCGTCAAAGGTACAACACCCTCCCAGGGATTTCTAAAGTTCAAGTTGGTCTAGATGCATGAACTTGAAACAAATTCCAGACTTTGGCTTGTGTAGGATACTATGATGCAAACTCCAAAGGGATTGTTGTGGGGGCAGATATAGAGAGAAGATGAGAAGGTGTAGCCCTTTTTTTCAGAAGTGAAGATATTCTAAAGAAAGACATTTATGTCCCCCTCAAGTTTGTGTTCTCAGTTCCTCAGTTTGTACTCTTATTTCCCCAGTTTTTCTTTTTTTTCACCCTTGGCAGTTCCTTTTTTGAAGAGAAAGAAAAAAAAATGAGCCCTTTTGTTCTCTCTTTTGCCCTGTTTTTCCTGTCTTGGCTTTTTTCAGTACTGCGCCTCCCCCCCCCAAGCTTCTATTTGCCTAGCCACTTCCTTATTGTTTTTTGAAACAAAATATAAGAAAAAGAGGAAAAATTAAAAAAAAATAACACAACTGAAAACAAGGTGGTATATATTCCAATAATAACAGCCGATAAATACTTTGTTGGCTTCCTTAACACAAAAAATCCATCCCTCCTTCCTCTGCTTTTCCCTCTATGTTTGAAATCAAATTTCCCATTCTTTTATCTTTAACCTCTTGTATAGACACCGACATGTAAAGGGTTTTTCTTTTAAAGGGATGTGTATGTGGCTGTTTTCTGCCATTTGGGTTTGGGCTCTTAAAGGCTACAGCCATTCCAAAGAACTGTATCTCAGCTTTGAAGCTTTTGTAACTGTTGTTATTTTTTCATTGGTAACTGGACTCCTAACAGAACTTCACCCTCTCTGGTTCAACTTTTTCCAGCAAGGCAGTTACTGAGAAAGATCTAACTTGTTATAGTTTAAACCTCCTTTAGGTTCAAAGGAAGAAAAGGAAAGGAAAGTAATGAGAAACTCTTTATAGCCCCTTTTGGCTGTCCTGATCTGTTTCTGAGGCTTCCCAGCAACTGTCTTCCTTCTTTCTTATTATTCTCTAGAACCATCTTTTTTTATCTGAGCCTTGTTTCTGCCTTCTTTCCCTATCATCAGCTTTTGTGCTCACTCTTCCCATCTCTACCCTAACTGTTGTTTCCAACAGATACACTCTCTCTTGTATTTTTCCCTCCAAGCTGTTTCCAGAAGTCCAAGCAACATGTAATCATAAGGAAGGCTGTACAGCACAAAAGGCCTCCTGTCAAAGTGTTCGTTTACACCCAAATATGGACTTGAGGGGTTACTGGACTTCCTTATGTGATCATCTTTCCAATACAGCCATATTAAATGATTTCCCCCTGCTTTTCACTATTACTTGTTTCTTAATTGGTATAGTGAGGATAGGTGGCTGAGCCCAGCTAGAGCCCAGACTTTAACCACCCCTCCCCCCACAAAAAACCTCAAAATAAAACAAAAACATAAAATGAACTCTGGTACCAAAGGTGTGCTTTGTTGAAAGAAAAACAAGTAATTCATTTACTGATAATTAAATTTATTTTATGTGTGTGTGGATTTCTAGGCAATTCCTATCAGAATTCTCAAGAAAGTCACAAGAATAAAATCCTATATATCCTACTAGCCTTATGACAAAAGTTTATTTATTGTGTGTCTGTGTGCACATGTATGTATGTGAGCTCATGAATATTGAGCACAGGTGGGCTGTTAGAGGAAGGTGGCTGGGGTAACTTATCTCCTTTCACCATGTGGGGTCCTGGGATCCTCAGACTTGGGAGCAAGTATCTTTAACAGAATATTATTTTATCTTTTATATTATTACCTCCTAAATTATTTTTGTTGCCACTTCATATGTTGAATATTATGAATCATAATGTAATGCAAATGGTCTTAAACGACCGACCCCTGGGAAAGAGTTGTTCATCCACAAAGGGGTCACGACCCACAGGTTGAGAACTATTGGAAGAGCACATAGAGAAAATGATTACTACCAGCAGCTCTAGCATTAATATAGACACATTTTACAACTTAGTGTTTAATGTTGAGCTAAGGTCTGCCTTCACTGATACATCTGGCTTCCTCTCACAGCACCACCAGAGGAAATTGTACCGTATGTGCACATTTGAAAAGGGACAAAACCCAAGTAAGATGGTTTGGTAGACTATGGTAACTGAGAAACCTTGTCTTATTATAAGGACAATAACCGTCATATTCTGTTGATGGCCCGACTTTCGTACTTTTAGACACTGCCTAGCACGATAAACATTAACTTTTAAAAAGTCAATAAATATGAATGAGTGAACTAAAGGGTTCTTCGCGAGTCGCCTTTACATGCAGCGGGAGTCCAAACGCTAAGCTAACACGCTGGCTCCGCCCCGTCACTCTGTGCGAGGGGCGGGGCGGGCCGGAGCCGCCCGAAGGCGGTTTGCAGGGCCGCAACGGAAGACTGTCGCGCACCTGTGACGCAATCACCCCGCGTCTTTGCAGACGGAGACTCCGAGGAACGTGGATCGGAGGTAGCATGGCGGCCCCCACCCAGCAGTCCCCTCAGCCGGTCGGCGGAAAGCGCAAAGGCAAGGCCCAGTTCCTGCCGGCCAAGCGGGCCCGACGCTGTGATGCGGGCGGGCCGCGGCAGCTGGAGCCCGGGCTACAGGGCATCCTCATCACCTGCAACATGAACGAGCGCAAGTGCGTGGAGGAGGCCTACAGCCTGCTCAACGAGTACGGCGACGACATGTACGGGCCCGAAAAGGTACCGGCCTCGGGGAGAGCGAGCCGCCTGCGACCCTCTTCCGGGGAGCAGAGGCGGAAGCCACCTCGGTGCGCCTGAGGCTGCTTGCACGACCTCGCCTACCTTCCCGCCCCCTGGTGTGGCTGCGATTGCAGTCTCCTCCCCGGTGGGTGTGTGCATATGGGCTAGCTCTTTGGGCATTTCTTGACATCACTAGTAAGGGTGTCTCCTGCGGACCAGGTGGTAGTGTGCTGAAGAAATTTCGGAAGCGTACTTCTTGCGACGTGTGAAGTTGCTACAAGCTAAAAATATTTCCGAGGTAGTGGAGCTTTGTACACTGTTTTCCAAGTGTACATGAAAATACATTAAAAAAAAAACAAAAAACTTGTGAGCCCCAAATCTCATTCCTATTATAGCTTGGAAGCCGTGATATTATTGGCTTAGACTTGGAACACACCTGCACACCCTGGAGTGTGAAAGAAGATAATACGATGGGTGTCACTATTTGAGAGAGGAAGGGCCAGAATATGAATCTGTGCAATTCTTTGTTTGTTTTTACCTGATTGAAAACCCCCTTGGTAGCCACACATGTCCTGTCTGTGCTGGTGCCTTGTGCAAGTTCCCTTTTTGTTATGTTCCTTTTATTTTTGAGGCAAGACTTTGCTGTCTACCTCAGGCTGTCCTCAGCTTCCCGAGTGTAGAGATCGCAAGCATTGGCCACTGCACCAGGCTTAAGCAAGTTCCTAACCTCCTCCTGTGCCCTGTTTCTTGGTAGAACAGGACTAAGGGTTTTTAGTTCTACTATGCATTCGGTTCTAATCTTACCAAAAAGAAAGTATCTGTCAGCTACACTCGTATATAATGGTGGTGTTAAGGCCCACCCTGACATGCTTATCTGGTGAGCACACTGCCTGCCTGCTGGTGTCAAGATGTTTGACACCATTTTCTGATGACACATACTACACTGGGGGAAATCATTTCTTGATCTACATTTTGGAAGTAGTTTTATTTTAATCTAATAAAAACGTTTATTGTCAACATTGAGACCTCTGCCACTGGGGGTTTCACATAAATAGTTAATTATAGGGTTTGAACATGAGCTGTTGTATCATTTCTGCTTACTGGTTTTATGTAAACAGTTTACAGACAAGGACCAGCAGCCATCAGGAAGTGAGGGAGAAGACGATGATGTAGAGGCTGCCTTGAAGAAAGAAGTTGGTGACATTAAGGCTTCTACAGAGATGAGACTGAGAAGATTCCAGTCAGTGGAGAGTGGAGCAAATAATGTAGTCTTCATCAGGACACTTGGGATAGGTGTGTCTGACTAGCATCCCTAAAATCATGGATCTCATAGTATCTGGGCATCTCTATCTCAGCAGATACTGCCAAGACAATGGCTTCGTGGGTATGGCTGCTAATCCCTCCGTGGTAACTTGCCTACATTCCATCTGCAATATACCAGTGTCAAGATATTTCTGAAAATATCATTTCAGGTGACATGCCACACTTAGGGAATCTGTTTCTTACTTCCCATTTTGGAAATAGTATTCTTTTAGTCTATTAATAACATGGAGAGATGGAGGGTGATGAGCATAGCATTGGCTTAAGAGTGGATACCTGGCTGTGTTGTGTCTTCCTTTGCATGTTCTTAAGGTAGAATCAAAGGGTATATTCTGTCTCAAAAGAGCAGCTGATACTTAGTATCAGGCATAGTTGCCATTTAGGAATGGAGAACCTGATCCAATTAATTAAAGACCTGGAAATAGAATTCCTTTTAATTTCAAATGTGGTCACTGGTTGGAAAATACTAACACTGACATCTTAGGCAGATGTGTGTAGCTGGGAAGTAGCCTGGGAATCACTGTGTTGTGCTGTGCTTGTTGAGCTGGACTTGTGTACTCATTAGCTAGTGGACTGAGTATGTCTTTAAGTGATGTGCAGACTTTGTTTTTGTAAAAATGTGCTGTGTAATGTTACTCTAATTTGTATTGCAAGAAAGCAACAGTAAGATATTGTGGCTTATTTAAGTCAGGGCATCCCCAAAGCATTGAATCTGGAGACTGTATTAACATTTATTTTTAGCAAAAGCAGTAAAGATGATGAAAAGTTAAAACACTAGATATATGATAGGCACTAGAGAAATACTTATTGATAAATAGCCTTGTTTTTTCCTGTGTTGATTCTTTTTCTCTTAGAACCTGAGAAATTGGTGCATCATATTCTCCAGGATATGTACAAAACCAAGAAAAAGAAGACACGGGTTATTCTACGGATGTTGCCCATCTCAGGCACATGCAAAGCTTTCCTAGAAGATATGAAAAAATACGCAGAAACGTTTTTGGAACCCTGGTTTAAAGCCCCAAATAAAGGGACATTTCAGATTGTATACAAATCTCGAAATAACAGCCATATGAATAGAGAAGAAGTTATCAAAGAGTTGGCAGGTAAATTCTTTTAGTAGTTTTATGTAGAGGGGTTCTTGTTAATACTTATGCTTAAGAATTTCTTAAGTTTAAATAGTACATTTTTTTCAGCACATATATCAAAACTGATACTAGTATGTGAGGTAGATTGTCTAGTAAAATCCTTTGCAAATCAAAATTGAGTATTTGGAAAAGTACAGATTTATTGGTCATTAGATTCCCTGTGGATACAGTACCTGTGTGTGCTCAGGTGTAGTGTAGGATTTGCATACAACCTGCACACATTCTCTTGCATATTTTATATAGTCTTTGGGTCACTTAGAGTACTAAGTCTGATGGAACTTCTATGAAAATAGTTAAACTGTCTTGTTTAGGGATAATGGATAAAACAGTTTGTTCGTGTTAGGTTCAGAATTATTTTCTTCCCTAAGTATTTTGGTTCACACTTAATTGGGTTTGTGCACAAGAGTGCAGTGCCCACAGAAGCCAGAAGAGGCTCTCAAATCCTTTTGAGCTAGAGTTAGGGGGTGATTGTGTAGCCTCCCAGCAAGAGTGCTGGGAATGGATGGTCTTCTGCTAGAGCAGTGCATATGCATAACCGCTGAGTCATGTCTCCATGCCAACTGTTTTCTTATTAAACGTCTTGAGGCTTCATTTGTATTTATTCATTAAAAGCATTGGTGAAGCTGGGCACAAGTGCCCCTGATTCTACAGCTGGGAGGCAGAGGTGGCTGATCTCCATGAATTCCAGGCCATCTGGTCTACATAGTGAGTTTCAGGCCAGTAGGGCTATATAATGAGACCCTGTTTTGAAAGGAGAAAAAAAAAGTATTAATGGAATTTGATTGACGACTGCATAGAAGAATGAATTCTTATAAAGCTTATTTAACAAATCCCAGATCATAAGGAATGAAAGCCTGTTTGACTTCTTTGGGCTTAATGATATCCTTCCTTCTTTGCCCATTTTTCTATTTTTGTTACAGGAATAGTGGGCAGCCTCAATTCAGAAAATAAAGTGGATCTCACTAATCCGGAGTACACGGTGGTAGTAGAAATCATCAAAGCTGTGTGTTGCCTGAGTGTTGTGAAAGATTATGTGCTGTTCAGAAAATACAACCTCCAGGAGGTAGTTAAGAGTACAAAAGACTCACAGCCTCACCCAAAGCTGGGAAATGGCAAAGAAGCAAAACTGGAACCTGATGGCAAGTTGAATCAAAGTGAGCCCTCCGAAGGGAAAAATGACCATCAGGGGGCACCAGAGAACAGCGAGGAACAGACAAAGCCAAGGGCTGAAGTCCAGGTGGAGAGTGAGGGAGGAGCTAAACTTGAACTCGAAAGTCAAGTCTCAGAAGGACCCAAGTCAAATGAAAAGGAACTCTCATAGGTCATATGGGGGAGATGAGTCTTAGCTGGGGTCCTGCAACAAGCTTCTGGAGTTCCATGTAAAATTGTGACTATATTTTGACTTTTGTGTGCTGCTTAATGCTTGTCTCACAGTCCCTGTTGACAGTTTTGTTAGAGCCCTACAGGCATGTATGTCAAGATGTACAGACCCCTGTGCTATTTCCTAGGAGAGTGTGGTAGGAGGAAGGCATTGGCCTCTGCCTTCTGATTACTTTCTCTGGTTTCCTTTTAAGCACTGCCAGCTGATGTGGAACCAAACAATAGTTGATTGGGAAATCAGCAGAACATTCTCATTCTGAGGAAGTTACGGCTCAGCTGTCCCTGCCATTTATTGTACACGTAGCAGAAGTGGCACTGAGGATTAGATGGGAATTACTTTGTGATGGCTTTGTACTTCTTATGCTTTTCTTGTTATGTTTGTTTTAATGTTAAGAGCAAATACATTGGTCCATTGCTGCAATTTTTGTAGAGAAGGCAGGAGGTAGAAAAGAACCGTTCTATGTGTAGACCCATGGGTGTTTCTGATAAGGTTAGGGATGAGAAATTACTCTGCTAAGCCACTTCCACATATATGTACAAAAACAAGAAAAGAAAGCTACTGCACCAGGGTTTCACTGGACTGCTGTCTAAGCTGCCTGCCACTTTGTCGTCCTTTTAAGAGTTCCTCACAGGCAGAGATTGGAAAGAGTGGAATCGACCAATGAGCACTACAAAGCAAACTATCCAGGTGGGGACTGTTAAAGAATTGTAACATTAGGTTGGCAAACGAGTTTGTGTTTAAATCTTGAAACAAGTTAGGAAGTAGTATAAATGCTAAGATCCTGGTGCATGTAAGTGCCTGAAGAGTTAGTGACATGAGAGTATGTTTCTCCTCACATAGTTAGGGGCTTTCTTGGTCAGCTAGACCAAGAGGATCTGGAAGGAACAGGGAATAGGCAGCATCTTGCTAATGCAGATGGGGCTGGAGCATCCTCAGGTGTTTGGACATGTTAACTCAGGTCTGAGATGGAAACCATCTTGAAAGGGTATGTATTAGTATCACTTAGGGGGGAAGGGAAGAGAATAGTTTAGGACAAAGAGCCTGGGGATAAATTACCATTTGTTCAGACTCAAAGCTCTGGAGCTTGGCAAAGCTGCTACACTTCAGATTTGGTTTCTACTTTGCTTTTAATTGCCTTTTTATTTGTATTTGGTGAGACCTGAGTGTGACTAGTTATTTGCCCATTGTGCAATGCTATGTGGTCTTGGAATATAAATGCACTTACTAGTTTTGCTCTGTTTTCAGATTTGCCAACTTTATTCTCACTGACATTTCAGTGTGTTAATTTACAAGTTATCTCACAGTAGGAATTGAGAGGGTTTTTTTGTTTGTTTTGTGTGTGTGTGTGTGTGTGTGTGTGTGTGTGTGTGTTTTAAGCTATAGCAGTTAAAACAGAAAATAAAAAAGCAGAAAGCAAACCCCAGTGTTGTAGGTCAGTACACCTGTTCTGCTCTACAAAGGAGTTTAGCCTGGTACTGCACGACACGTTTCTCCAAAGCTGAACAGTTTTCAAATATTTTTACTTGCATTTTGTTCTTGGTACAGCTAAACATTCAGGTTGTTTTCAAAGTTCCTGATATTTTAAAAAAAATTAAAAAATGTGTCTGTAAAGTTTATCATTCTCTACTATGTCTGCCCCATATTAAATGTCTTTGTTTATCATAAAAATGCTTATATGTCTGATTATTGTAAAAAGTGTATGTTCATAGTCCTAAAAATTAAGGATACAAAACTTTATTCATAAATGATTAATACTCCAAAGAATACAAGTTTAAAATATTTTGCAGGTTTTACTTAAAGACAAGCACCAATCCCATGCTGAATTTCATTAAACTCACTAACCAGCCTTTGAGTCTTTATACTCCTGATTTGAACAGTATTTTAATCTGCCTGAGAGGGATGATTTCATAAAGACTGGTTATGTAGAAATAGTACTGTCTTGGATGTTTCTCTTAAGACAGTTCATCTTTATTTTGGTTTAATCAGGGCAAGATGAATAAAGCGCAGGTTTGTGGGATGCTGCCCTCTGGAGTCATTTGGCCCTTGCCATTTTACAAACTTCAAATCATTCTCTGTGTTGGTTTGATCATAACAGTATCCTCAAATATGTTTAGATTTTGCTCTTCTGTTTTTTTTTTTCCCCCTCCCTAGGTACAAAACACAATCTTATTTTTCAAACAGGAAAAAACAAATCTTAAAGCGTTTTAAGAGTATAGTCACTGAGTTACCAGGAAGCAAGTACTACAATCAACCGCATCACTACCTAGCCCGCCTCATCCTCATCCAGTTACACTCGGCCCCACTCCTGGTCTCTTAGCACGTTGCGTTTGATTTTCCCAGTGATAGTCTTCGGCAATTCTTGAACAAATTCCACCTAATTGACAGAAAAACACACCATGAGGCACTTGATTCCACTTTTCTCTTCCCAGCTGTCAGTGCAATAGGAGAAACTTTGGCTAAGGGTTTGTGTGTCCTGTCAAAAGTAATCTTTTCACCCTTTGGCTTTCCTCTGATTAGACCTAGGACTACCGATTTCTGCTATACCTGATTGATTCATAGAAAAGGCCTTTTTCTTAAAACAGTGGGCTTTTAAGAGCTGGGACCTTAAGAACTTGAGGAAAAACTTAGGGGAGATTTTTAGAGTATGTAGAGGTCTCACCTTACGTCCTCACTTGGCCATAGACTTCTATCTTTGATTCCTTCTTTCAAGATAATACTGTATCTTTAAATGTTTTCATGTCAATGAATTATCAACTTAGTTATTTTAATGGAGAAAATGTGAAGATGGTTGGATCAGATCACTGACACATTTTGGCCCAAACGATGCCAACGGAGATGAGAAGGTCTTGTAATCAATCAGTAGCAGCTGATAATACTCCAGTGCCAAGAGGTACTGTAGTCATCTTTGTCTTTATATGTATGTGTTCTTCTGTTCATCCTTTGAAGAAAGGTTTAGGAAGAGGTTGTGTGTGTGTGTGTGTGCACTTTTCCTGTCTATCCCAGAGCATCTTTGCTTGTGTGTGTGTGTGTGTGTGTGTGTGTGTGTGTGTGTGTGCACTCTTCCTGTCTATCCCAGAGCATCTTTGCTTTAAGAGAGTTTGATGCCCTTGATTCTCTCCTAATTACACCTGAAAACATTCTTAGTATTGAGGTATTGTTTCCATTTGTGTCTGTATTCATGTTTTCTTTACATGTGTATGAGCACACCTATGTGTGGCTATACACATGCACATGCGTGCAGGTGCCTGTGGAGGCTTGGTAATTGGGTCTGTCAGGGATCATCCTCAGGTCAGGATCATCTAGGCCAGATCTCTTAAACCCAGAGTTCTCAGGTATGACTAGTCTTATTAGCCAGCTTGCTCTGGTGTTCTACCTCTGCCTTCCAAGGCTAGAATTATAGGTAGTTGGGCTGGCATACCCACCCCACATTTACATGGGTTCTGAGAATTTGAATTCTAGTTCTCACACTTTAATTATAGCCCCTGCAGCATTGATTTGGAAAAGTTCTGTTTTTTTAAAAGATCATTTGTATAAATATAAAACACTAAAACAAAAACTTTCAGAGTAAAAAAGTTCAAAGCATATCTTCTAGGATACATAGCAAGTGTAAGGTCAAAATCAAACACAGTCAAAGGTAACTTGCACTTGCCTTTCTTGGGTATTTGTAAGGTGCTGTTGAATTTTTCACATGGTTCTGAAGCTCAGCAGTTAACTTCTCACGGTTGGAGGACTTGAAGGGTGCGGCTAAAACAACAAACGCTTTCACCACCTGCCGCAGAAAAGCCATTGGCTTGTAAGACACATCACATTGCTGAATACAGGCATTGCTTGTTAAATAGCAATGCAAAACCCAGAGACACTGAATGAACCTTGAAATATGAGGATCTCATTCCAGAGGAATGGACTGAATGCGGGGAGCACTGAGTTCTGTTTATATATCATGGATTTAAAGTTTCTGCTCAGTTGATCGTATAAGGCAATCCTTGATTTAGAGGTGAGCATCGATTTAGAAGTGGCATACGTTAAAGGCATGTTGAGAATATGTTCTGAAGGAGATCTGACAAAGTACAGAATCAGGAAGGATCTATCTGTAAGAGGTAGCTACCTCCTATTTTTCCCTTCTGTTTTGAATACTTAAAAACAGTTACTGAGGTTAATTAGTATATTGATTCTAATTGGCATTTGCTTCTGGAGTCGGTTGAAATCAGTTATATTGAGAAGCTGAGGATATGGTGGCAGAGGAATACTTTGGAGATTGGAATAGATCAAGAGTGGAGCGGGGAGGAGTACTCCTGTGGAAGGTCACTGGTATGTGAGAAGGAAGCACAGGAAAAGATGCAGGAAGGTACTGACAGCTGCACTGGTTCAACATTTTTCTGCTTGCTAAGTGTCCAGAAAGCTTCCAGGGGGAAAGGGAGATGTGTCTTCTGAATGAGCCCATGGGAATTTGGGGGGAATCTTCTGTTCTTTTTTCTGTAAGAAATATATTTTGAGTTGTAACAGTTGTGTGGGTGTTGAAATCTGATGCATTTGTTTATGCAATGTCTGTTCCCCATGGCATAGCAGTGCCCGAGTTGTCTAAACAATATCCCCATTCTTTCTGGCAGGGCTACCAGCACTTAGCTCCCTTGACCAGCCTCAACCAGCTCTAGCCAGTTGGCTTACACCAATTGCTGAACCACACTGGGTAGAGATGTGGAATTTACTTGAAACTGTTGTAAAAAGAGCTCACTCCTTCCTGGTAGGGTGGAGATGAGTTATACTTTGTTGTGTCTTGAGCTGATTGCCTTGTGAGGGGAGGAACTAGCATGACGGACCTCAGACAGACAAGGGAGACCGAGTTTCAATAACATCACAGAAATGCTTGGATGAAGCTTGAACCCATGAGTAGAAGGGAGTTTCTGTCATGGGCCACCCAAAGAATCCCAGACTTTTTGGGATAGAACTCATTTGTAGAGTCGATCACCTGGCATATGTGTTCCTTATGATGAGAATTAAATGAATACCCTTAAGTTTCCATAGACACATGGACAGAACTTGAAAATGAGATTGCTGCGTTAGTTCTGACATTCATTCTACCTCTCCTCGGATCGGATCTGGACTGCTGACAACAGCGGACTCAACTACTGCTGGGTGCTCTATCAGTGCACTCTCCACTTCAAATGGCCCAATCCGGTACCTGTAGCGGACAGGAAGCCTCATCACTTTCACCAGGAAGGAGATCTCCCACCCTGCCATGTCACCACTTTCTAAGAACAGCAAATGTACAAACCCAGAGGATATAATGACATCATCAGCTCTGCCAACAAACCAGAAATATCCATCATTGTCCATCACTCCCCTGTCTCCAGTGACATAAAAATTTCTTCTAATTGTGGCAGCAGTCTTTTCTGGATTGTCCTAACAATCAAAGATGGCATTTAGGGGTTAGTCTGATCAGAACAGACAAGAATGTGACACCCACTGAATTACTTACACACCATATTTCTAAAAGAAGTCAGGGTTTTTATAAAGAGTAGTTCCTAGCAGAGAACACAAAGGATCTAATAACTAAACCTCTCCTGTGAACCCCAGGGTTCTCATGCAACCTCTCCCTCATCTGATCTGCCTTCCCTCTCTGAGGACAGCCACTACAAGTGGTTTCTTACTTGTAGAATTTACCTCAACAGTACTCTCACAGAATGGTTGTTATTCTCCCCATTCTACAGCTGATGAACTAGACCTGTATTTGACACCTGCCCAAAACATAGCAGGACATAGTGGATATGAAATTTGGGCCCATTTCTTCATTCAGGCATGACTAGCACGATCTTGATGTTCATACCACATATTCAGAGAAGAAGCAGAAGGGCCGAGTGGACCCCAGCCTGAGGGCAATTTCCCCTTCTTTGCCAGAGGGTAGGACATTTCCATTTTCATCTATAATCTGGAATAAAAGAAATAATTTAAGTCTTTATACTTTTCTTATCATAAAATGGATAATATTGCATAGGGGAGAAGGTTAAAGGGTTATTTCTTTCCTGAACCAATCAGAAAATTTCTCAACCCACCTGGACATCGTAGGGCACTACTCCTTTTCCCATGGAGCCTGGTTTAATTTCTTGTCCTTTGAGATTGGCACAAATTATTCCCTATTAAGAGCACATGTCTTATGTAAGTATGAATTCATTTTCTGGAACTATAAACATTATGGCAATGAAACTTAAGATTTAACTTTGGGTGCTGGAGAGATGGCTAAGTCAATAAAGTGCCTGTCATCAAACACGAGGACCTGAGTTTTATTCTCAAGCACTCACATAAAGAGCCAAGTATGGTGGTATGAGCCTGTGAGCCCAGTACAATGTGGGGAAAATACCTTGAGTTCACAGACTAGCAAGTATAATCGAATTGGTGAGTGTTAGGTTTAATGAAAGAGCCTGTCCCAAAAAAAAAAAAAAAAAAAAAAGTGGAGAGGGCTGGAAAGATGTTTCGGTGTTTAACAATGTATACTGCTCTTCTGGAAGCCCCAAATTCAGTTCCCAAAATTCACGCCTAGCAGCTCAAAACTACCTGTAACTCTAGCTCCAGGGGATCCAATACCCTGTTCTGGCTTCTGCAGACACGGCATCCACAGGCAGGCACACACACGCACACACACACTCAGTTGATCTGTGCATCAGAGTCAATCAGTGCATTGTTAAAACACAAATGGTTGAGCCTCACCCCCAAGATTCTGATGCAATGATGTTGGGTAAGGTTTGAGGATTTGCATTCTACCATATTTCTCTGTAGCATCCATGCTGCTGGTTTTGGGACCATACTTCTCCCTTATTATTATTGTTGGACTTTTGATATACGATCTAGAGGCCTTATTATATTATAGTGGAGGCTAGCTTTGGACCCATGATGTAGCTGAGGCTAGTCTTGAATGTGTAGTCCTCTTGCCTCAGGTGTCTGTGTGCTGGAATTATAGGCATATCTTACCACACCTAGCTGAGGACCACTCAGCTGAAAATCATGTCTTCTAGGTTGTTTTGTTCACATTGAAATAATTCTTCCATAGGCTCTCAGGAGTGGGGTTGGGCCCTTCTCAGTGCAATGGAAAGACAAGTCACTCAGGTCCAAACCCCATCAATCCCTAACATCCCTGAGATATCTCCCAGGAGGGAGGAGGCAGGAAGGCCAATTACAGATCCCCTGTAGCCATACCTGACTGAGCAATTCACAAATTATTCTAAATATCTGCAGCAAAGTATTCTAAGAAATTCCATAAAGATTTGGAGCATGAGTGGGGCCCTTCAGGGACTCAGTGATCAATACTGGGGCTGAATATCTCCAACATACAGCCAGGTCTCCACATCTATAGATTCCATATCCTTGGAATCAACCAACCAAGGACTTGAAGTATGTGGTTTTAAAAATTACACTTGTGTTGACCATATATAAGCATTGCTCACCTGTTATTTCCCAGTTAGCACATCAGCTATTTAAATACTAGTTTTTAAGTAGCAATTTTGCATTATATTTGGTACTATCAGTAATCTAGAGATTTAAAATATAAAGGAAGATGTGTTTAAGTCTTGTGTAAATTCTGTCCCATTTTATATAAGAAACATGAACATTTGAGGATTTGGGTATTGTCTGGGGTCTTGGAACCAATCTCCCATGGCTACTGAGGAAACACTTCTAAACGTCAACTTTGTTCTTCAAATGTACCACTTCAGTCTGTCCGTAGCCCTCGTACAGCTCCAGCCCGGTCTGCACCTTCCACTGCTCTAGCACCTCTGGGTTGAGAGGCTCTCCTCCTGTCAAGCAGTGCCGCAGCCTCTTGAACTGATACCTGAAGAGACAGAGTTGCATGTGGTCTTCTGGGGAAAGTATTTCTTCACAAGTTCAGATGCTCAAGCAACACGAGAGCTAAGAGGAACGAGTCTTAGAAAACTCCACGACCTAAGTATTTTCTGAATGCCTCCTATATTGCTAGATATCTCCTAGTTGTATGAAGCACATGAGTGAGGAAAATCCCTGAAGGAACTTATATTTTGGCATGTAGAATGCTTAGAGGGGAAAATGTAGATAAAAATGCTAATAATAATGAGTATTATAATTACGAGATAAATGACACAACACAGATTAGGTGGTGGCAGTGTGACAGTTGCTCTAGGAATACCCTTAGATTCCTCACAGTCCCTATTTTACAGATGGGGAAACTGAGGCCTAGATAGGTTAAAGAAATCGCAAAAGCCTTCCCAGTATAGAGCACCAAGTAGGAAGCTCTGCACTATGAACCTGTCAGGCAATCGCCCAAGCATGTCACCCAAACTGAATCCTTGCCACAGTAGCACAGATGAAATTGATGGCACTTAGCAAGGTCGCCTCACAATGTAAAGTAGCAAAGCCCTGCCGCATTGACTTTGGATCTTGTGCTTTTAACTAGTGGCCTCATGGATCCAGACAGGAAAGCCTGGGACAGTCTGACTCTCCTACATAGTGGGCCCCAAACAAGCAGGAGGCTGTGTGGCCAAAATGTTACCCTATGTCCTCAAGTAACCACTAGATAGCCTTTGATTACACTTGAAATGCGAGGCATGATGTCGGCATGTTAACAGCCACAGGAGGTGACACTGACAAGAAAAGAGAAGATGCCTATCTGTGTCACCCTGCCTCTCACAGCACTTCCTCCCCTAGACATCCAGACCTCAGTGAGGAAGAAGAAGGCCAAGCCTACAGGACTCAAATTATCCTCTTTATTCTCTTCTTTCTCTACATGTGTCGTGTAACAGTTTTCCCCTGAGAATGGAACATTCCATCCTGTAGGGAAGCTCCTTAAACAGGAAGGTAACCAACTCACTTTGTGTGTGGGGGTAGGGTCTCTCCCTGGCCTCTAGCTCATTAATCAGACTATTCTGACTGGTCAGTTAGCCCTAGCTTGTCTTTGTCTCCCGAGTGGTAGATCACAATCACAATACAATTCCTAGATGTTCCCATGGCTCTGAGCCTCCAGCTCAGGTCCCTATGCTCTAATGACAAGCATGTGACTGACTGATCGAGCTACCTCCCCCGCACTTCCAGTCTTTCTTAAGCTGGCATATGATTTTGTCCCCATAAGATATTAATATCTTGGGACATTTTGATTTTCATGAGTGAAGGAAAGGGGGAGGCATGCTACTGGTATCTGCTCAGTATTATACAGTGCACAGTAGCCCCATAACACAATGTAATTGGTCCAAAATGTCAATAAGGTGATATTCAGACTCTTGGGCCACCTTATACGGTAAAGGAAACTCTGTAATGCTGGATGACAGCTTCTGCTTGTGGTTCAAATGGAGAGTTCTGCCTAGTACCTCTTAAGGTCCTTTTGTACGAGCATCCGGTACACAGTAGGAGCACTGCACAGGGTCGTGATGGGATAAGTGGTAAGCGTCTGGATGACAGAGAAAGACAGTCAGGAGTTAAGGTAAGCTAGAGGCCATGGCTAGAGATGACATCTAAAATCTTGCTTTTCCATTACTACCTGCTAATCACATGACAATAAGAGTAAATATTTACCAGACATGTTGGGGTGTCTAGTTAATAGAAAGAGAAATGTACACATCCTAGGAAAAGTCATATACTATCAAATCCAATAGGTGAATTGCTGAGTCTGAGAACATCCAAAGTATGAACTGGTTTACTAGGTTTCAGGACTTCATATGGTGAACTCTTACAACTTCTATCCACATTTACCTCAGTGTGTAGCATTGAACCTGGATACATGAGCTAACCTACCAGGACTGTTCAGCATTATTCCCGTGCAGGACAGTCTACTTTCAGAGAACACTGAGTAAGGGCAGAAAAAGGTACTTTTCAAAGGCTTAAAATTTGCCAGGCTTACTACACATCTAGTTCCTTATGTGGAATCTTTAAATCTAGTGAAATTCTCGAGCTTTAGAGGTGCCCTTACTCCACTGCATTACTCAGTGTGTTCACAGTTGGCATTAAACATAAGCACATAACATAAACCCTGGACAAAGGTTGACCAGATGTTTGCAGGCCAGCTAGACTGTCATGCATCCAGAGTAACTTAATTCATAAAGTAGCCTTTCTCTCTATGCACCTGCTTTGGAGGCTTTAATTATTTTTAGTAACGTATATATCTCAGAATAACACAACTCCCATGAAGGGTTTTACCTCTACATTATCTTTGTAAAATAAAAATGTTCTTATTTTGAAAAGGGAAGGTTTGAAACTGTGGAGTACACAGTTCCTTCTCAGGGCACTCACTGAACGATGCAGGGGACACCTTCCCATGTATACCTCGCTGTATTTCTCTTAAGGTCTTCTAGTGTAGCTAGTGTAACTTGTTTCACTAGTTAGCAAAAAAAAAACAGACTGAACATTTACTCACACACACAGGTGTGGTGCTCTGTTAATACTACAGATTAAGTAAAAATTAATTAATTTTTCTGCTGGAAAATAATTAGCTTTAATCATGTTTTCGTCAAGCTAAAGCTATCAAAGATTTTTATGACTATGTGACTTTGCTTTGTTTTTAATGAATTAAGATATTATATATATATCAAAGAATTGTTTTAACATAAATTTTTTATGATTTATTGCCAGTAATGTTGGATTTGTAATGCTGTTTTATATAAATATATCCCAGGGTTATATAAAAAAAAATGTCTTGGGTGAAAAAAGGTCAGAGTAGCACTGTTTTAGAAGTTCTGATTTATGGAATATATACATATATATTCCCTGATTTGTGGGAAATATATATATATATATATATATATATATATATATATATATATATATATATATACACACACACACACACACACACACACATATATGTGTGTGTGTGTGTGTGTGTGTGTGTGTGTATGATCAAATCAAGGTAATTAACTTGTGCCCTCAAATACAATCACTTCTATTTGTTGAGAATATCCAAACATCTACTTATTTTGAAATGTGTTGCAGACTAGAATTGGCTTGCTGTGCTGTCAGTTATCTTAATGTAGCCATCTCTAGTGGAAGGTATGCATACCTGGTTTGTAGGAGTATTGGGGTCTATGAATTACAGTGAGGAATTCGGGATCAGAGAGGAGATAGGAGGAGGGCAGGGTCTGCTGTGAGAGAAAGGAGCCTCCTGAGATCAGCTACTGTTCCTTTCCCATTAGATCAGAAACAGAATATTTGTTTACACTTGAGTCCTCTGTTATTGAAGACAGGGCTCCTAAGAAGCCACCTTTTATCCACACTATCGAGCCCTGAGTGATTTACAGCTACAGCCTTGATTTCCCACTGAGAGTGTGGTAGATGACTCCCCTTCACTCACAGGCATTTGGAAGTCAACTCCCTGAGACTTTGCTTTAAAAAAAAAAAAAGATTTCCAAAACCTTGGGAAGCCCAGAGTATTCTGAATCCATTATTTGTGGTTTTGTGGGATGAAGACTTACATCTAGAAAAGTATCAGTGTCAAACTGGGCCATCTGATGCACAAAAACACAAGCACCTCGAAGCCACGTAGAAAACACACTACCAATAGCAGCCTTGATCCAGCCAGTGTCTGACATGTTCCACATGATATCTGAGACTGTCAAGTTCAGCCAGTACCTACATACAGAAAAGCAACAGAACAGATCAAAAATAGATAAATAAATATTTTTTTTTAACAGGATAACAAACACTAGTGTTTTTGAGGAGTAGCCTTGCCATATATCACAATGGAAGCAAGCCTCAGGTCAAGTGCAGAGTTCTACTTCCCTTTCTTTTTAGAAGAACTTTTCTGAATTTTATGTCATCTGGAAGTAGAATGGGGGGGTGTATTTCTGGTGTGCATTTCTGGATTTGTTTATTGATATAACAAATATTTAGCAAGCAAATATTATGCAGAAGACTCTGTTATCACGAAGCACTCAAGATGGATCTCTGCTTTTATTTTAGGGAGACAGAGTTTAAACAAGCACACAATAATGTGAAATAAGTATGCAAATATTATACGAACAGCAAGTAAGGTGCTGTAAAGTGCTGTGACAAAATACTCTTGACAGGAAGGGAAAGGGTTTAATTTTGCTCACAGTTCCAGGGTAGAGTCCACCATGCTGGGGAAGTCCTGGCAGCAGGAACCCAAGGGAACTGATAACACGGTGTTCATAGTCAGGAAGCAGAGCCTAATAAATGCTTGTGCTCAGTTCACTTTCTATTTTTTTTTATACAGAATCCCAACCCAGGGAATGGTGCCACCCATGTTGGGCAGGTCTTACCACTTCAGTTAATCTAAGCAAGATAACAACCACTCAAGCATACCCAGAAGACAGCCCCTTTGGGTATTACAGATCTCATCAGGTTGATGATTCAGACTAATCATTGAATACCTTAACTTTAAGTATGAGGAACATTAAACAGAGCAATGTGACAGTTGTAGGTAGACTTCTGTTTTTAAAGACCCTTCTGAGTAGGTAAATTCACTTGGCAACAAAGAGAGGGAGGCAAACTTGCCATGAATCAAGCTCCAATCCTAAATTCTTGCTTGATCAGTTAATTAGATCCCATCATTTAACTAGGGTGGGGCAGGGAGTCTAGAGCTCTGTTTCATGGATGTATGTTAGAGATATCTTAATAGTCACTCAAGGAAGGGTGTCACATTGGCAGTGAGACCCTTGGCGGCCTGGAAGATTACATACAGATCAGAAGTGGGTGTGGTGGTACAATCCTGCAATAGCAACCTTTGTTGGGGGTGGGTGGAGCAGGAGGATTGTCATAAATTTGGGGTCAGTTTGGTCTACACAGTGAGTTTCAGTCCAGAGCCAGCTACAGTGTGAGACAGATGCAAAGAAAATGAGAACAAAACCATAGTTTTCTTTCCTACCTTCCACAAAGGGCATATCCAATGCCAAGGCTGCTCTGTGAGTGCTGAGCCATCTTGGGGGAGCCTGTGGTCCCACTGGTGAAATAAATGGCCATTGGATCTTGACTTCCTGTCTCCACACAGTTGTGTTCTTCAGAGGCCGATCTGCAGATGAACCCCAAGATAAAGGCTGAAGAGACATCTGTCAACTCTGTGTCGTTGTTCTGTTCTAGCTTCCCTCTTACCACAGGGGAGTTAAGAACTGAGCTCACTGCAAAGCTTTCCTGAGCAGAAATTCCCAGGAAATCTTAGAGGGATTCTAAAGATCAGGGCTGAGATTCAACAGTCTAAGTCCTTGTTTTTAAGCTCATTTCTCTGTAGGCCAAATAGACAGCCAAGGTGGCTTGCAACATCAATAACAAAAGCACATACACTTTATTTCAATGTCTTTTTAATTTATAAAAAATTTAAAAACAGCATTGAATCTTTGTAAATTGATATTGTTTCAAGATTTGTGGCTTAGAGGAAGACCTTTAGATACAAAAGCCAAATGCATTTAGACCAAATTTGAAAAAAAAATTGTTGTTCAGTATCTTCAATATCTCCGATGGAAACAGCTAGTAGTTAACCAAATAACTATCCCTTCCTTTTCCTAAACTAATAAAAATCTAGCTTTGTTCAAGTACAAGGTAGCCATATGCTTCAGGGGACACTGTCTCAGTTAGACATAATTAAGCTAAGCCAATCAGGTTCATTCCTTCCCTTTTCAGTGATTGGCTTAGAAATGGGCCTGGGAGGATTATAATCAATAGATATAAAGCCTATGGGAAACATTTGTTTGTTTAAAAATTAGTGATGAGGGCTGGGGTGATGACTCATGGGGACCAGAGTTCGGATCCCCAGCACCCATGTAAATGCCAGGCAGGTGTGGTGGCCCATCTGTAATTCCATTGCTTGGAAGGTAGAGACAGGCTCCCTACAGCAAGCTAGCTTCTCAGACTAGTGACATTAGTGGGCTCCAAGTTCAGCAAAAGGCCCTACCTCAGTGAGCAAGGTGGAGAGATTTTTGAAGAAGACACCTGACCACCAGTCTTAGGACTTTACAGGCAAACACATACATGTGGAGTCTCACATATATATGTGCACACACACGGGACCACACACACACACACACACACACACAGCGCTTCATAAGGAAAAAAAGAATAAAGAAAAAAGATGCCACTGTCTGTCTCTCATCTCATTTATCCTGCCTCACAGCCCATGAATACTGTGTATGCACAGAATGTATACAGTGTGCATGTCTGGAACTCCTCTAGTCATGCTGGCATTATACCAAAGATGGGATAATGAAAGACAGCTGAATTGGGGTCCATGCTGCTTTATCTAGCCATTTAGGCACCCCTTAGTACTGTTTGCATAGTTAGTACTTGGGTTACTAAGGTGGAAAGCATTGTTCACCTTAGGTGATAGCAATCTGTATAAGCCTGTTTGTGTAGACAGCTCTTCGATGCCTCCCGTCCCTGGACAAACACGCCATTCCCACACTGAAGGATGGGGCAGATGTCCTCTGTCCTTAAATCTAGATGAAGCTTATGACTTAATCTGGTACACACAGTGTGACAGGAATTCTGAGACTTCTTGGTCAGCCTGTAAAGGCTTCATAGTTGTTTTTCCTGTCCTTGAGCACAGGGGGACTCAGCTATAGATGAAGATGTTCAGATCACCTTATTTGACAGAGGGGGTCATGTGAGGAGAACTGAGATGCTCTGCTGGTAGTCAGAACCAATAGCTTATGAATAAACTTGTCTCTTATTCTGACCCCCACCAAGCTGATGTATAGCTTGTTGCTGGTGAACCATGTATGAATTTCTGACTCACTGTATAAGCAAATAAAATGTTAGTTTTGCTTTTACAACAGAAATTATTGGATAGGTTGTTAGTGATGAATAACTGATATATTTCAGAACTTTTGAGGCATATACATATTTGAGACAGGGTCTTACTATGTATCCCCTGACTGGACTGGAAGTCACTATGTAGATCAGTCTGGCCTTGAACTCAGAGGATATTTGCCTGCCTCTGCCTCCCGAGTGCTGGGATAAAAGGCATGCACCACCATGCCCTGCCTCACGTATTATAATTTTAATTTCTCTTTTTGAAAATTTTCAAGTAAAAGGTTTCATTTCAATGAATTGTATTTTATGTTATCCTTTGATTGTGAGACATTGTCTCACAGAGCCCAGGGGGCTGAGAACTGTGCAGTTGAAGATGTTAACAGTCCTCCCGCCTCCACTCCCCAAGTGCTGAGCTTGCTTACATGTGCCGCCACCTCCATGTCTAGGGGCACCGGGGAAGGTCAGGGCTTCCTGCAAGCCAGGAAAACGCTGTTATCTGAGTTACATCTTTGATCCTCAGATAATTTTAAGATGAACAAATGCTATTGAAACTTTAAAATAGAGACCATTTGGTAATACACATATTCAGCCCACAATGCCAAAAATAGTTCCACCAAATGTTGAGATATTTTTGATAATTTTCTTTCTTCAAAATGGAAAAAAGATCATTGAATTTTTTCTTTCAGTACAAATACTGGGAGAAGCTGGTGTTTAGGGCTCCAGAGAAGGGGATTACTTCATTTTACTTCATATTCTAGGTTGGAGGACATTTCTTATCTTTGAACATTTCTCAATTCAATAAGGAAAGTAACTAATACAAGGTTTTTATTTATGTGTTTACTCTTTTGCTGAAAGAAGAGACATTAGAATCTCTGAGAGGCAGGAGGACATTCAGGAGGTGATGCTGAAGTCTGTTTTTTTTTGTTTTGTTTTGTTTTGTTTTTTCTTGGCTCCCTGAGTTCTGAGTTCTGGATTTTCAGAGCTTTTTCCTGGTGACTTCCAGGATTTTTATCTTTATACCCAAGACTCACATAAAGACTCACATATTCTCCACCTGTTAGACACCTGGATCTTCTCAGATCTCAATATGTCTGGCTGTAAACTATCTTATTATATTTTTTAAATGTGTATTGGTGCTTTTCCTGAATGTTTGTCTGTGCACTGCCTCCATGCAGTACTCATGAAGGCCAGAAGTGGGCGTTGTATCCCTTGAAACTGGAGTTACAGGTGGTTGTGAGCTGCCATGTGGGTGCTGGGAATTGAACCTGGGTCCTCTGTAAGAGCAGTTAGTGCTCTTAACAGCTGAGCCATCACTCCAGCCCCTAAACCTAGCTGAATCTGTTCCCTTTCTTCCTCCCTCCCTCCCTCTCTTCCTTCCTTCCTTCCGTCCTTCCTTCCTTCCTTCCTCTGTCCCTCTCTCCCTCCTTCCCTTCCTTTTTTCTTTTTTCTTTTTTTAGATAGTGTCTTGCTGTGTAGCCTAAGCTGGCTTCTATGATCTCCATTTTCCTGCTTTGACATTCTGAATATACCCCATGCCTGCATTTAATTTCTATTTTTGTAGTTCTGGGGATAGAGCCCAAGGTCTTGTGCTTCTAGGCAAGCACTGTATCACTGAACTGCATCGCCAGCCCCATCTTCCTCCAAATGATGGTTCCCAGACTCCAAGTCTCCCAACAAAAAGCCAACAAGCCCCAACTCCTGCTTTCTTCATTCTCTCTGTGAATCAGCCTTCAACCACAATTGCAATTACTGTGCTATTTGTTCTAGGCATCACGCTGAGCATGTCATATTGCTTTATTCCATTTTTTTTCTGCAACCTAATACTATCATTATCCTGATTTCATAGATTAAGATGCAGACTTTCTGAAATGTCATTTAACTTACCTGAGGTTCACAACTTACAAAAAATATGAATGGGATATTCTTTTATTTTTATCAAACATCAGCTACTTGTTTAAGGATAATGACATCAATGATCATTTTTCTCGTTTTTAAAAACTTAGTTTTATCACGTTAGCTTATTTTATCCTCAAATATCACTAGATATTTGCAGTAAATTATTCCCATTTTACATATGAAGAAAACTGAGGTTAAGTGATCTGTTTGTTCATCTATGTCTTAAAATATTTCTTTAGCACCCAGCTATGTGTCGTTAGGTGTTGAAGATAAAGTTATCAACCAAACGTGCAAGCAAAGCCTTGGCTTTCTTAGAATGTATAGTTCAGGTGCAAAGGACCAGATGACAGACATGCTAGGTGCTGTGTGCAATAATGTTTTCAACTGCCCAAGATGCAGCTGCCCAAATCTGCTATCATTGCATGAAAGCAGCTACAGACAACATATAAACAAATAGGCACCTATGTGTGCCAATAAAACTTTATTTACAAAACCAAATGGGTGGGTCAGTTTGGCTTCTGAGTCTAATTTTCCAGTCATTACCTCAGAGGAGAAAAACTGCTTCTAAGAGAACAAGTGACTTTCCTGACCACTCAGAAAGGACCGGTGCTGTGAAGAAAGCAAGTGGTGACGCGAAGGGGAAAGACCCTTATGGCTTTCATCACATTAGTCAGGAACAGCATCACTTAGGATAAAAACATCTGAACTGAAACCTGACAAGAAGGGACAGCTATGGAAAGGACTAGGAAGAGCATTCCAGGCAGGAGTAGCAAACAGCAAGTGCAAAGGGCCTGAGCTATAGAGCATGTCCAAGGAATGAAGTAAGACTGGTGCCAGATGTGGTCCAGGAGCTGGACAAAGGCCAGTACATAGGACACACTCATCACAGGTCACAGAGGAAACTGGAAGTCTGTAAATCATTTTATGAAACATTTCTTTTGGAGGCTGGATAGAAGGCTCAGTGGTTAAGGGCATTTGTTGCTCTTGCAGATGACCAAGGTTCGATTTCCAGCACCCACAAGGGAGCTCACAACTATCTGTAACTCCTTTCCCAGAGGATCCAGAGGCACCACATGCATGTGATATATATATATATATACACACACACATACACATACACACACACACACACACACACACACACACACACACACACACACACACACACACATACACACACACACACACACATACAGGCAAGACGTGAATGCACTTAAAAATATTCTTTTTGGGAAGGAGCCTAGATCAACTCAGGATCCTGCTGAGACTGTGGACAAATAGATTCAGAGATGTAGCTTTGATTTGTGCTGTTGCTGGTACCTCCCACCCCAAATACTCACTGAAGTAACTCCTGAAAGCTGAGCCACCCATCAGAGTGGTGTGGAGACACCAGGAGTTTAGTCTTCAGGTTGGGACACTCTGACACAATGGAGTTCACTTCACGGGCTACTTCCTCACTGGCCACAATGCACTTGGCCTTGGATGCTTGCAGCCGGTAAAGGATGTCTTTTCTGGTCAGTTGGATCGTCCCTGGCATGAAGACAAGCCCTGGAACAGAAAGCAATTCCTGAGCTAAAAATTCTGTGGATTCTGGGGAAATGGGGGCCTTGCATCTGGGTCGGGGAAGAACTTCAGATCTCAGCCCTCAGCCCCCTTGGTTCCCTGGGACACTCACCAGACTCTGGCATGGGGAATCATTAGAGCTCTGGCTTTAGAGTCTGACAGGCCTTGTGTTTAGTCCTGGCCTTGCAACTTACTACTTTGTGACTTCGGTCTCTCTGGACTTCCCTTATTTACCTTTAACATAGGAATGATGACAGCGTCTGGTTCACAATGATGGACTAGTATAAGAACCATTTTAATGTCATGTTTAAATTGTGATTCTGTAATGATTATGAAATACTTAACCATCATATTCCATTTCATGACATATTTTCCATGAACGATAGCTCATTCAAGTTTTTCAACCAAGGTGAGTTTTATAAGATAATCCATTGGGAATGAGAGAAGAAAATAAAAAAGTGCCAAGACTCTAGAATTATTTTCATGATTTACTTCCCTTTTGCAAATATTTTATAATGCACATACTGCATCAGTGCAACACCACAGAGTGAAAATTATATGCAGATGGGAAAATGCCTACCCATTATTTTTTGATAGATTGCACAGCCCCAGATGCTTAGAGACTACTCTTTAAAAACTTTAAAAAATTATTTATCTATTATTTGTGTGCATGTGCATGTGTGCACGAGTGTGCATATACATCTCTCTCTCTCTCTGTGTCTCTCTGTCTGCCTGTCTGTCTGTCTGTGTGTGTGTATGAGAGAGAGATGCATAGAGGTCAAATGATACATATATAGACTTGGTTCTTTTCTTCCACTCTTTTGTTAGCTCTGGGGATTGAACTCATGTACCTAGCCTTGTTCAGTAAGCACCTTTACTAACTGTGTCATCTCAATAACTGGGCTAATTGTTCTAAGCAGCACTGGTAGGTCCATGCAGTCTTTGAAGATAGCTAGATAATGGCAGAGCCTGCAGATCTCTGATGCAGTGGTCTGGCACCACCAAGATTTTCCTAGATTACTATGGTGCCACATCATCCTTAACACTAGCCAGAGACAGATTTCACAGCTCCTATGAAGGACACACGGAGCACTAGATGTAAGGCAGAGAGAAGGTGGCTTGACTTTTTCAAGTGGATCCATGGAAAGACAGTGGCATGCAAGACATTACAGATAGCCACTGCCTTTCACTAAGCACGTATTACATCCCTGGTGTAGATGATAACTTGCCCATGGGTCACAAAGTCAGTAAGTGGCAAAGTCAGTCTCCAGTGACATTTCCATTATTCCCAATACCTGTGCTGTATAGCTATGTATTCCTTGCTGAGTTTTCTAAAATCAGCTGAATAGGAAATTGTAGAGTTGAATTCTTAGGAAAGAGGCTCTTTAAAATAATAATAATAATAATAATAATAAACAATAATATTATATATTCTATTATATTATTATAATATATTTTATTACATAGTATATTATTATATATTATAAATATATAATATTATATAATATTATAATATATTATATAATAATAATTATGATTATTGTTTTTATTACTTGTGTGTTGTGTGTAGGCTCTCATGCTATGGTGTGCGTGTGAGCAGAGAACAGCATTTGTGAAGTCAGTCCTCCCCTTCCACCTTTAGGTAGGCCCCAGGGACTAAACTCAGGTTTCTGCGCTTGCAGAGCAAGCACCTTTACCTGAATCCCAAGGGTATTTCACTGAATATATTTTAACAGATTCAGTTGTTATTCCCATAAGAAAACACCCCAGAGGAGCTCAGGATGATCAATCAATATAAAAATATAAACTAATTTCTCTTACAAATCATTTGCTCTTCATGACTCACAAGTATAGTTTCCTTGGTGGATTTGTGAATGTGTTCCATGGGGAGATTTCCACCGCAGAAGCTGAGGGGAAATTTCTTCTAATGAATTTCAGACAGTAAATATTTGCTGGAGGGCAAGTATCTTAGACTTTAAGGCATAGCATGCTTGCAACAAAATCAAAATAGCTTGCCATGTGGTGAATGCAAGCAATTTAAAAAAATCACATGAAAGATTTAACATTCTGGGGGAAAAGTAGGTCTGCAGCTGCTTTTCTTCATTTAACGAACTGTTTCTTCTTTTAGCACTAGCTTGTGTGTTTGTATTCACAGATTTCATAATTTAAATGAGTTCTATTGAATGATATTTAGTATATTTTATGGCAGACAAATCGTCCTTAATCTTCTTCCAACCATGGTTGATTTCTCATTTGTGTCTCCTCTTTCACATAGTACATGCAAACATTTTTATATTCCTACTTTCATCTATTTTATTGACAGTCAGAACATCTTAAATTCTATGAGAGTCTCCTGATTATATTATTATTATGTTTTCGTCATTATACACTGTCATTTAAGTGATACCCCATCAGGATCCAGACATTCAATCAGCAATCAACACCTCAACTAAACTTACCCCCTAGCTGGGTTATAAATTATTTAACTATTTCTATTTAAGTTGTTTCCATTTTTTGTATGGCTGTTAATAACATCGTGTAAACATCTTTTTGTTCTCTCTAGTCACCTCTCCGTTGACATTCTTATTTATTTTAATTGATGTCTGGAGATGCATTTGTTTAGACAAGAACTCAGAGAATTCTTTTGGAAAAGGACCTGGTGAGTATGTTAGACTCTGTGGACTGTAGGGTCGATCTTGATCTCAGTCAGCATGTTTGTTGCCGAGCAAAGGGAGCCAGTTATATTTCATCACAGTTCTATTTACCCAAATAGGTGAACCTGCAGTGTACGGCTTACTGACCCCTGTCTGAAAGGACAAGATTTTACGTGGGGTACATTATATTACTACTTCGGGAAAAATGTGCAATTGCATATATTAATTCTTTTGACTGGAGGTTTTTTCAACTTGGGTTCAGAGTCCTTTATATTCTTTATATAGTCTTAATATTCTTATAAATCCTTGTGTCCTCAAATACATACTATTCTTTGTATTTTCATGTTGCAGGGAATTCAGATATACATTTAGAAGAGAGAACACTGGGTTGTGGGATTCTTACAGCATACTCTGCACTGTAAAGAAGCACTGACACTCAAATTTGCTTTTACAGAGTGTCGTGTGTAACTCTGAAGAGTGCAACTCTCATTTTGTTTTGTTTTGTTTTATTTTATTTTATGTGTGCTTGTAACTTTCTGTTTTGACTAGACGTGACCAGCTCTTGAGCCCTCAAGATGAGTCTGCCTCTGCCCCACAGTGCTGGGGTTATAGGCACCTGACCCTCTGTGCCAAACTCTTATGTGGGAACACGGGTCCTCATGTTTGCACAGCAAGCACTTCACCCACTGAGCCGTCTTCCTAGATCCCTAACGTAACTTTCAAGAGGTGTGACTTTTGGCAAATGTCTTAAAATCACTGTGCCTTGATTTCCTCTCCTGCAAAATAGTTATCACAGTAACATCAATTTCTTGAGAGTATTATTGTTTATTATTATTATGTCACTGTTGTTCTTAATTTTAACTTCTCCTTTTCTACTTTCTATAAGGATAGCTTTAGTCAAAGCTGGCATTTCTGAAAATTCTTGAGTTTTGGTCTCTATGTTTCTACATGATCTACAAGTGTGACATTTGTGACACTGACCTGTTCGCATGCAAGCCACATTGATAAGCCACCACTCGGGGATGCGGGGCAGAATCACAGCCACCCGGTCTCCTCTCTGCAGGCCGCAGGGCTTGGTGAGCACATTGGCAGCCTTTCGGGACAAGGAACCCAGTTCTTGGAAGCTCCATTTCACCTCGTCTCCTTTGCCATTCACCCACCACAGGGCAGGATTGGCTGGCCTCTCTCCAGACTGGCCAGGGACACATGGGAAAGAGAAGAGGGTCTGCTGTGATTTGGAGATTTCACCCAAAGATGCACATGTTAAAAGACTCCTTATTCTGTGTCTCTACTGGAGATAAAGCCTAGTGAAAAGAAGTGAGGTCACTGGAGGCATGCTCTTTAAGACGATATTGAGGTACCCAAGCCCTTCCTCTCACTCACCCTATCCCCCAGCCACCCTGAGGTGTGCAGACTTCCTCATAGTGTACTTTCCCTGTGGTGCACTGGGCTGCCACAGAATTAATCGATAGGTTGAAATCTCTGAACACATGAATCAAAGTAAACCTTTCTTCCCTTTAAGTTGTGTACCTTGGGCATTTTGTCACAGTAATGGGAAGCTGACTAATACCAAAGGCAGGTAGGACACCTGCAATTACTCCTTCACACTTGCCCCTCAGTTTGCCTGGAGGAGAAAGTTTCCTCTCCAGTTGAATGTAGTCTTAGGGACACAACTCTTCAGGGGGTTTGCCTTTTTTCAACAGGGGATAAGCATGTTTCCAAGGTTGAGTCAATCTGATCCCATCTCCCTGGACTTTAAGTTTTCTGAGAGGAACCAAAAGATAGAAACTGATTGGAATGAAATGTGTGTATGGGCTCTCGGTACTTATGAGACCCCATGGGACCATTCAGGATCCTGGCCTCAAGGAGATAAAGAATTGATTCGTGACTCACATACATCTCCCAGGCAGTGGTGCTCACTCAGTGGTGTAAAAGAAGAAGAAGGCTAGTGAAAAGCAGGAGCAAGACACCCCCGCCCCGCCCCGCACTATTGGCATTTCTAGAACAGAACCAAGGATGTTTCTGGCTTTTAGCCAAGGATGAGCATAGCTCATTTTTGAGGCCAGGCTTGAAACGTCTTGCTCTGTTTCTATCCCTGTTCTATTAAGGGTCACAGTGCACACTCCTTTTCCAATTCTACCTCCTCCATGTTGGTCTCTCGTTCCTTAGCCCAGCCCAGCACACTTCTGCCTCTGTCCTTGGTGCTCACTGCTTCTGCCTGCACTTCTCTTCTCTGAGACATTCTCATGGATTCTTCTGTGGTTCTTTCAAGTGGTGCTCCAAGGCTACATTCTTAAGCCAAGACTAACTTTATTTTCCTGTTATTTCTGTTGTTGTTTAGACCCTTCTCAGACTTGCCTGAAATTCTCTATGTAGCTAAGGATGACCTTGCTCTTCTGTTCCCCTGCCTTCTTCCTCTGAGTGGTAGCACTAGATGTTCCCCTTTTGTGTCATTCTATGATCAAATCCAGGGCGTCACTGTGTGCTAGCAAACACACTGTCAACTGAGCTAAAGCCCCAGCCACCACCTCATGTCAAACTGCTAACCCCCATCCACAGGCTCCACATCCACATTCTTCTTTTCCTCTACAGTCACGCTCACTTTTTCATATAACAAAAGACATTCATAAGTGTTGTTTACTCTCTATCTCCCCTCCTCAACACCACAATAGACTGGGAGCTCCAGGGACAGGGAGTTTTGTCTACTTTGGTTACTGTTGTCTCAGTATGAGAACAGTGTGTAACAACAGTAGGCTTTCAATACATAATTAATGAATAAATCCAAGAAAAATTGATTTGTGGATCCTAGAGGTGTAATTTAGGGAGGATGTGGAAGACAGAGATAAGTGAGCAAAGGAGACCTGCTGTTGTATACCTTCTCCTTTTGAGACCACTGGTCCAGTACATCCGCAGCAAAGTTAAAATTCTTGGGTAATGGCTTCTCACAGCGATTTATGGCTTCGAAGTCAGCAAGCGTCAGATGTGCCCAGAGCCGGGGGTCTCTGTGAAAGTGCCGGCCAGCCGACTTGGCAAGCCAAATGAATCTAAATCTCTGATAGTGGAAGAGAACCTTCATGATTCCCGGAGGACTCTGTCTTCTAATACAAACTGGGAAATGCCTGTGGGGAAGATGAAGGGAGAGTGTCAGCTGGGCAGCAGGTTCCTGAAGAACACCCCTCCTCATATAGACCTGCCACCCTTAGCCGCTGATTGGTGTCCCTGCTACTGAATGCTTCTTAATTCTGCCTGTGACCAGCTTAGCTCTAAAAACCTGGGCAACTGCAAAACTGTCAGACTTTCAACTTCTGTCCGTGCCTCATCTCCAAGGAAACCGCAAAGGGAATATTTGCTGTCTAAATTGGCTTTCAAGGTCTCTCTCCATCACTTCAAACTCCTATTATATCTGCTAACTCCTCTGCTTGAGTTTCCTCTTCCAGTAAAATCACTTTTGAGAACATCCATTTCCACCATGAAGAGGCAGCCTCTAGTCCCTTCGATTCTGGCTAGCCTGCTCTCCTCTGCCCATCATTCCTCCATTACAATTCACTGAAAAGCCTCGTAGGAGCTATGGAATACATACTTTATGGCCATAAGACTTGGGGAAAACTATCTTCCCATATCTCAATGTTCTCATTGGTATGATGGGGGAAATATAATCCCTCACTCCTAGGGTTATTATGAAGATTCAATAAGGTAATTCAAGTAAAATGTGTAACCTATAGAGGAAAGACTTTTCAGTTGTTAACTACTAGTTTGTGTAGTGCCATGACACAGTTTCACGGAACACCTCTTAGCATGTGAATCAGGAGACCTGCGTTTTATTACCAAGACTTTCAGACTAGCTTAGGATATCAGTAAAATGGCCCACTTTTTCTGGACTTCCATTTGTATTTTTCCCTAATTCTATAGTTACTTCTTCTTTCGAACTTCCGTAACTTGCACCCTATATTATCCAGGTGACAGCAGTCTGCCATATGCTAAATCTCTATACACAAGCCCTGACTGTTTAACCTGGCTGCTGTGGATAGAAGCTGTGTAGCTGTGTGTTCTGTCCTTAGCACCCAACACAACTCAGAGCTGATAATAACAGCTGCTGTTCACGATGCTCTTGCTCGAGAGAGGCCAATGTTTTTACATCCCTTCTGTTACTGCCACTCGCAGGAAAAGCTTGCAAGGCTGGAGCTGCTGCGGTTTCTGCTTTTCGAAGACACAGAGGCTGATGCAGACTGAAGTAGCTTGCCCAAGATGCTCTTGCTCAAGGAGGCAGAGCCAAGCCCTCCTGTGATATGGGCCCTCAACCATGTGGACAGTGTCCTCTGTGTTCCCTTCTCGATAGGCATTCTTGTAGATGCCGACTGCCTCCGCCCTTCAGGCTTTTTGTTGTAGAAAGTTAATTTACATAGAGTGGAAAAATGAGCAGGCACAAAGGGAACCTGGGTCTGTAGAATGGCGACAACAAGCAACAGGACAGAGGGCTCAGGGTGCTGCTCCCTCTCCTTGTTGTGTTCATGAGTGATGTCTGGACTCCTTGGTGCAAAAGATGAAGTTTGCCACGGCCCTTGAAGAGCTATGCCCATTGGTACTGTTGGTATTAAACCCTCGTATGTCAAAGTAGAAAGAGGAATCATGTAGAAAATCACAATGGAACTCATTAACTTGTACAGTTAACACGTATTGCTAATTATCAATATAATTAAAAAGAGATGAGACAACGGCAAAAGAGAGATTGTGCCTTCCCTAGGCAATCTTCTGGAAAAGTAGCAAAGGTAATACAGGAAAGGAGAATTAGAGTGGGCCATGCTCACGATTTAGCATGCTGCCAAACTAAGCCATCTTTCGCTCTCCCAACACACATGCACACACATGTGCAAACACACGTACTTATACACACACGCACACACACACACACACACTTGCCTCCACATTTTTTTCCTCTGAATGACTTTCCTCAGTTACTTAGCCTCGTCACATCTTACTCCCATCTGTGCAACACTGTAGTGACAATGCCGTCTTTACTGGCTAGTCGCAGGGCTTCTGTGAGTTCCTGCCCACTGCCTGGAGCACGGCTAGGACTCAGTAAGTGCTACATAAGAACAGTCAGGCCTCATGCAGGCATGGTGGCTCATGACTGTGACTCTAGCACTTAGCTAAGGCAGGAGGATTTTCATGAGTTTGTGATCAGCTGGGATCGCTTGAGATTCTGTCTGAACAAAACCAAAACCGTAACAGAACAAAATTTGAACCTCAACACCATTTTTGCTGGAAGACTTTAGTAGAAGAAAAAAAAAAATCCCACAAAGACAAAAGCTAAAGGACTGGGGGCCGCGATCATCCATCCCTGGCTATTCTAATGCTGTACCCTGCATCTCTGGGACCGACTCCAGCTCCATTACCCAAAGCATCCTCATCTTCATGTCCATCATTTTACCTTTCTCAGTCCCAGTTTGATGATCTGGGAAGACTTTCAAGACATGGACACCCAGAACACTCTTGCTGTCTATGAATAGTACTGATCTAATGGGGAAAAAATCCCACCTTCATCTCTTCCTCCAAATTAAAAGATAATGCTTTTTCATGGAGTGTTCTTATTTCTCATACCATCAAGGACAAATTTTCCATATCTCAGCTAATCGTCAAATTAATATTCAGACAAATCTAAAATGACCTGTTGAAGATAGGTCTCAACTGACTCTACTTCCTGGTGCCTGCTGCGTTCTGAGCACAAATGGATCAGAGTGAATTACCACAAATGCACGAAGACCGAGTAGGTTTCTCATGGACTTCAGGATACCTTTTGCCGATAACATTTTTTCATTCCCATCTTTTTGGTCTGTGTTTGATTTTCGGGTTGACTTTTGTAAAAGATGGGCCTTTAAAATGAACACAGAACTCCGAGGAGTCGCCATTTTGCTTCAAACGGAGCCATTTCCTGACTTGAGATTCTGGGGGAGGGGAGTGTCTGTGATCCCAGGCTCAAATCTGAAGACTGCTGCATGTTTTAAGTTAAGACAACATTTTTGAAGAAAATTGAGTATACATAGGCTTTAAAATATCTCCAGAAAAGTCTCTGTGAAAGTGAGATTTGAGCTACATAATTTCTGAACATTTTGTGTTTTCCAAAGTTTACAACGAAAACTTAATTATTAGGGGAAATTATTGAGCAACAGTTGGCCACTCAGGAAAACTCCTTCTATGTCATATGCCACTAAATTCTGAATTTTATTTCACAAGTACAGACTTTGTCTTGCGCACTAGGGAATGAAGGCACTGAGAGGTGGCCATTCATTCATCCAGAGAGCAGAAATTCTAGCTGCATCGGCCGTTTCTGTGGCCCAAGCTTGGGAAGGCTCTCCCACAGTTTCACTGCATGGCTGACAACTTTTAATAAGTAGTACTATCAAAGACAGTTGTCTGGCCTGGGACCTGCAATGACCTATCAAGGTGACAGGGCTGCCTCCTTGCCGCTGCTGCACTAGAGTCCCCTCCACGTTTCCGAATGCTTCTACCTTACCAGCAAATGGTACTGCTGATCCGGAAAAGCTTCCCGCTTCTTCTCAAAGGCTCTGTATCTGCCACAAAGTTGCTTCCTTCCTGCTTTCTCCTCTGTTGATAGTGCCTATGCCATTGTGGCCCTGAGCCTCTGGTGTATACAGTTGGGAGGATCATAATCCTATGGGAGGAGGGTTTTTGTTTCTCTGGACAACCTGTGGTTAAAGGGACAGATGCCTATATGACACAGCTAGGAGAGAGAAAGCAAGTGCAGGGCACCCTCCTCCTTGGCTCAGTCCCAAACAAAGGCTAAACCTGCTCATTAGAGGATTATTCTTGTTCCCAGAGCTGATATTGAGATCTGTAACGCCCATCCCAGAGTGATATGATTACTAAACATCCCAGACCGTTGGCATAGCTGAATCTGACATGCAAACCTGCCAGTGTAATATAGCCTAAAGAATTTATCAGAACCCTCAACTGGTAGGATAGATTGTAAGAACTGTTCCAAACTCCTGGATTTTATGATCACCTACGGTGTGCTAGCCTCCATTAAATGTCCTGTTCTTGTCTCACATGTAAATCAACTTGAAGCAATGTCACTGACTGGTGTATGCATGATTTTCATGTTTCATATTTTCCAAATGGTGCATGTTTTCTATCACAAGTACACATTGCTAACTTTTTAATAAAAGTTATGAATCCTTTCATCCTTCCTTCCTTCCTTCCTTCCTTCCTTCCTTCCTTCCTTCCTTCCTTTCTTCCTTTCTTCCTTTCTTCCTTTCCTTTTTCTTTCAAGACAGGGTTTCTCTGTTGTAACTCTGGCTGTCCTGGAACTCTGCAGACCAGGCTGGCCTTGAATTCACAGAGATCTGCCTGCCTCTGCCTCCTGAGTGCTAGGATTAAAGGCTTGCACCACTACCACCTGGCTTAATAGGTGTTTTTTTGTTTGTTTGTGTGTTTGTTTTGCTTTGTTTTTTAGTGAATTATTTTTAGTGGGCATGAAATATATAATTAATAGTCATATCTGTGAAAAATATAATCTTCCTTCTCTACGATGGCGTTGTTACTTTCGCTCTCGAATCCCCATTTTGCTTCAGAATTGAGGATTTGCTGTAGCCACTGTCGGGGAGACTCCACCACATTAAACTTTAAAGTTTAAGCCGTCTTCTTTCTTTTTTGAAACCTTTTCTTTTTTCATCATTTCCTTGGAGATAGAATATATTTCACAGGGCTGATGCATTGTTCTGGAATCAGGGGACAGAATCTGATTAAAAACATCTGTGTTCCATAGCTATTGATATCTGTCTATGGGTGGCTTCTGTAGATATGTCTCATCCTTGTTGACCTTTGGTCCCTGCACCCTCCTTCTGTATTCATGGGGAGACTTCTGCATAACCTACTCCATGGTCACCGTGGTCAGTGGTCTTCTTCAGGGCAGCCCCATCCTCCAGTCCTCTCTAAGTTACTTCTGAACGCCACTTGGTACATCTTGAGATGGCTTGCTGAGTCATGGTGGCTGGCTAGGGGGTGTTGTAGATGCTTTTCTATGTCATAGTGCAATGACTGAATGTTGGGGTGTTTCTTCACCCTAAGAGTGAGGCGTAGAGCTTTATACTCCAAGCCCACTCTTTATTTGTCTTTGGGGGTGTCTGACTCTGGAATATCTAGGGACAGAGTCCTTTATTGGACAGTCTTCTTCAAATAACCTCTATATTCAGGTGATTGGACCATCCCCAAACCACCTTCTAATTAACTTTTATATTCTTTGGCACAGAATAAATGTTTGTGCATAGTTACACCATCTTCCCTCACCTTATACTCTGAGTTATTCAGAGTCCTGAGTTTTTTTATATTCACAGCTAAATTTCTGGATGGCCTTATACCTTGCATCACAAAGACACACGGTGTTTACAGAAAGCTGGGTGTTGAATTCTAAGTCTTATTTTCAGGATCATTTATGCTGTTCAAATTTCAGGAGGACATTTTGGAACTCTAGACAGCCTCAGCCAGGATCTTCAGCTATCAATCAACCCAGCATCGAACAGTTTTGTAAGGAAAACAAAGTCATGAATTGATGGTTCCAAATAGTTTGTGTAGTGATGTTCCAGAAGGAGGTGAAAGTTCTTACACCATGACTTAATGATTTGTTTCTGAAGGGTGGTGTGTGTGTGTGTGTGTGTGTGTGTGTGTGTGTGTGTGTGCGTGTGTAGAAAATAGTGAAGTGTGGAGTGTGGTTCGGCAGGCTGGAGGTTTTAGCACAGTCGGTGTCAAGTCAGGTTGACAGCACACCTTGCTCTCTGTCTCACCAGCCACCTCAGTCTAAACAAGAGAAAAATACCAGACAAACCAAAATTGAGAGATATTCTTCTAAATACAAAGCCAACTCTCCTTCAAAACAGAGATTGCAACTGGAGAGATGGTTTAGTGGTCAAAAGCACTGGCTGCTCTTCCAGAGAACCAGGGGTCAATTCCCAGAACCCATTGAGCAGTTCACAACTTCTGTAACTCCATTCCCAGAGGATCCAACATCCTCTTCTGGCCTTCATGTTCAGTGCATGCATGTGGTACACAGACTATAGTCAGACAAACATTTGTACACATAAAATTAAAATAAATAAAATCTCAACCCCCCCCCAAAAAAAAACCCCAAACATCAGAGATCATAAGACACAGAGAAAGTCACAGGTCAGAAGAAGCAAAGTCTTCAGAGCTGACAGATGTAGTGTAATCTCTTGGACAGTATCTTGGAGCAGGGCAGGGACATTCAGGAGAAACTAGGGAAACAGGAACTAAGTATAGTGTTTACTTAGTAAGGGTGCATTAACTTTGGCATCTTGGCCATGAGCAATGTATGATGGTAAAATAAGATGCTAACAAGGGATAAGGGAAAATAGAACTCTTCTGCTGTTTTTGCAACTTTCCTGTCAGTCTAAAATTATAATAAAAATGATGAGTAAAATTATATTTGTGGAAGTAGGATAAAAAGTGGATGTGTGTGTGCATGTGTGTGTGCACACATGTATGTGTGTGCATGCATGTGTGTATGGTTGCAGTACTTCTTCATGTGCAAGCCTGTGTGGGCCAGAGATTGAAGTCTGGTGTCTTCCTCTATCACTCTCCACTTTATTGTTTGAGAGAGAGTCTCTCACTGACCCTCGACTCAGTTTGGTTGGTTATCCGATGAACTCCAGACATCTGTCTGTTTTCACTCCCTCAGACTGGGGTGACAGGAGTATGCCACCGTGCCTGGCTTTTTATGTAGGTGGTAGGAATCCAAACTCAGGTTCTCATGCTCGCCAGATACTTTATCAACTAAGCCATCTCCCCAGTTCCAGGATCAAGTTTCTTTTAGTCCTGTACCTAAGCCATTAGAAATTCTGCAACATAACAACTTGATAAGCTCACATTTTATGGAGATTTAGGAACAGAGTGGTGGGTGGTGACAGCTACACAGTTTCAATGCTCTGCTGAGGCAGGGGGTTTATTCTCTTTAGAAACCCAAGGGAAGCCTGGCAAAGACTGTATCAACTACATAGTGATTATTTGCCAGTGGAGTGAATAGTCTGTGGACAATTACAGGATTTCAGGAATGCACTAGGAACTGAGGTGTCACAGATGACTAAGTCATGGTGTCTTCTCTGGAGAGTGTTATATTGTGACTGAAGAGAAATTTGTAAAGAAGTTAGTGGATGAATTGTTATAGGTGATGTGATAGCCAGGATCACAGGTTAATGGAAGAGTACTGTTACGGCAGTATGGAAGGACATATGGAGGACAGGAAGTAGTTTCCAAAGAAGAGGCACTTAGATAAGATCAGGTGCATTGAGGGTGGCATGGCCATAGACAAAGAAGGACACTTACTCTGGCAATGGCATGGAGGTTGCACAGTAAATGAAGAGTCCAGCGAGAGACGAGAGTTAGGAATTATTGCAAAGGTGAAGCGGAAAGGTTAGTTGACTACTGAGTTCCATTTCTATCCCACAAATGATATTTGCAATGAGGTAATAGTGAAGAATATACTATTTAAGGGGGCAGAGAGATGGCTCAGGGATTAAGGAGACTTGCTGTTCTGGTGCCCACTACCCACATGGCAGCTCCTCTAGTTCCTAGGGACTTGAACCCTCTTCTGTCCTCTGTAGGCAACAGGTATGCTCATTGCACACATATATAAATGCAGGCAAAACCTCAGCCACTTAAAAGAAAATAAATAAATCATACATGTGGATTAGTTAAATTTGTTTGATTATAAGAGATAGAAACCCAGTCTATACAACTTAGAGGAGAAAAGAGACTGGCTTATCAACTCAAGAATGTATTGGTTAGTTATGCCACAGGATGATCAAGATATGTGGGTAGATCTTAGGACATATGGGGCTAAAATATTGTCTGGAATCCTTTTTGGTCTCTCTTTTTTTTCCCCCATATAGCGTGATTGAATTTGCTTTTCCTGAGCATTGGTTTTGCTTACATAGCAGAATATATATATATATATATATATATATATATATATATATATATATATATATATATATATAACTTTTTTCTCTAGGATCTCTACTCCTAAAGAGGCTGGCTATTCAGTCTCTAATTTGGAAAACTCTGGAGAAGAGCTGTGAATGACATTAGTGGACTCACGGGATCAGTCAAGAGAATGAGGGATGAGGAGATGATCAGCAGAAGATAAGGATGGGGATTAAGACAGAGTACAGATGCTATCAGGGTGATTATATAACTGAAAACAGACTATTCCAAGAATTTGGTTGCTGGGCAGATAAACCTAGGTGTATGGCTCAGTCAGTAAAAGATGGATGTACAGCAAATTTAGGTCTGGGAGATGGGTATGTGAGACAGTGCCCTCTCTCTCTCAGGGTTATCTTGATAAAAGTACTAATTTTGGGGCAACTTGCTCCTAAATATTCAACTTCTAACGTATTTTCTCTTGTGGGTGCTTTCATACAGCCCTAGGATTGAGGCAGCTTGGCATCTTTTAGACTCTTTGACTGTGATTCATATCTTTGTGACTCTGGATTCAGTACTTGATTCTCCTTACAAAGGACAGATTGGAATCTGTTTCCTTGGCTGCACAGTTGTTGGGCAGACACTTCTGATGTCAACTAAGACGACAAGATAACAAGTCATCATTGGGTTGAGGCCAGCCCTCTAAGGTGGCATCTGAAAGAGCCAAGATTTCTCCCAGTGATGGTAAGCCACAGGGACCTCATTATGCAGCAAAGCCTAGGGCATGTACAAGACAGGAGCTTAGATCATTCTCTGGGCTTTAGGGAGTTTCCTCCTTTTCTGGCAAGGGTGGAACTCCAGTATCTAAAAGCCAGCTTAGCTTTCAAGAGAAGATGACAAGTTATGTTAGGATAGTAAATCTGCACTTAGGCCCTTAGGTGAATCATCTATCTCCCTGACCAGACACTGAGGACACTGAGTCACCCTGAGCTCTGCAGCATTTTCAAATCCTTAAATATTTGTTTCACTTAGAAACTATCTATGCAATGATAGCAGCTATAGTTTACATGGATATAATACCAGTCTTTAGCTTGGTTGGTGACCCTGCAATGTGTAATAATGATTAGTGATTTTTAAAAATTTATTGATGTTATGTGTATGAGTGTTGTGTCTGCATGTTTGTATGTGTACCCTGTATGTGCCTGGTGTCCAGGAAGTCAGAAGATGGCATTGGATCCCCTGAGACTGGAGTTACAGATGGTAGCTACCATATGACTGCTGGAAATTGAACCTAGGTCCTCTGCAAGAGCAAGAAATGCTTTTAAACACAGAGCCATCTCCCCCTCCCCTCCTCTCTTCCAAGACAGGGTTTCATTGTTGTACCTCTGGCTGTCCTGGAACTCACTCTGTAGACCAGGCTGGCCTCAAACTCAGAGATCTGCCTGCCTCTGCCTCCCAAGTTCTGGGATTAAAGGTGTGTGCCACCACCACCCAGCCCATCCCAGTTCTAAAATAAGCCCTTTCTCTAAGAAATACCTTTTCAGAGTAGTGGTGGGAGTCGAGGCAGGTCTCACTCTGTAGCCTCGGTTGCCTGGGGCACACCATCATTAGAGTGAGAAATGATGTTCGATAATCTGTTAATCAACCATCATTTGCTATAGTGCTTTTCTGAATAAGAATGTCTAGCTGGGCATGGCAGCTCATTTCTATGATCCTAGTGTTTGGGAGACAGGGGCAGAACTGTGAATTCAAAGCCAGCTATGTAATAAACCCCATCTACATAGTGAGACCTGGTTTCAAAAACCAAAAAGAAACAAACAAATGAGCAAATAAACAAAATGAACAAAAAGAACAACTAACCAAGTTTGGTCTTATAGTGTTAGGGACGTTTCTTTTTTTTCTTTTTGAGGCAGAGTCTCACTATGTAACCCTGGCTAGCTTGGAGTTAACTATGTAGACCAGGCTTGCCTCAAACTTACAGAGAGATCTGCCTTTGCCTCTGGAATGCTGGGATTTAAGGCATGTGATACCATACCCAGCTAGGAAAGTGATATTTTAGCCCATAGTGTAGACTGAGCCACAGAGAGGAACAGTGAGTCAAGTGGCCTCCTAGCTGCTGGCTGTCTGCACTATGTTGTCTGTATCTGTCTCTAGCTAGACTTACCTTACTTAGGATTCATTTGTGCCTCAAATATTTACAAATTGACATACTTTGAACTGAACTGTGTGCAGAGTCCCAGACATACACAGAAACAGATGTAACAGCTCATGGTGACTGGAATAACGGGGGAGAGCTGTGAAGTCCTGTCTTTGTTCCCCCTGGGACTAAATGATGACACATAATAATCAAGTATGAGTTGCATTTTTTTTTTTAATTTGGATACAGCGGTTAGGGTCAAGGTCTGTGATACTGCCAGCTCTGTCTGAGCCTTCTTGGCCTCAGTGACTCACGGACTGGGGAGAATGGTCCTAATCACTGTTCTTCTATCTTTAGAGGCATGCAAGGGAGGAAGGGACTCTGAGATGCTAGACTAATTCATCAAAACCCCAAGTCCTCTTCTTCTCCAGGCCTGTGGGCAGTATTCCAGGTACAACCAGGAGAAGAAAGAGCTGTTGTTCCCTATGAATGGAAATAAAAAACCAGCATTTAAGTATTTAAGGAAAATAAAAAGCTCTGCATTCCAGGACACCAGGTGCTATGGGTTGTATTACCACATTTATTGCTTTAGGCATTCCCCTAAATATTGCTGAAAGGGAGGCTATGGGCTTGCCACCTTTCTATTCAGCTGGATGCTCAACTCATGAGAAATGGATGGAGCCTCCGCTGGCACCGTAATTACACTCAGAACCATGCTGTCGTGTTTCCTCTCTCCGTGGAACACATGCTAGGAAGCAGGGACTTTTGTCTGTTCCGTTTATTATTCTATCTTTAACATATTGGATAATGCACAGCCAGAGTCCTCAAATAATATTTGTTAATTGAGTTAACATATTTGTCCTGCAGCAATGTTGAGCTGTGTAGGTTCTTGGGGGACCTTCCTCTTTCTCTTGCCTGGCTCACTATTGTAGTTAGGCTGCTGTGTGGTCTTACCAAGAGAGACAAGGAGGCATTTTCATAGACTCAAACCTTGCCAGACCTCAGCAGAGGGAACTACTGTTATGGCTAGTGTCCTACTTGACAGTAGAACCCCAAGCATCTCAGCTCAGGTGTTTTTACTGAGTCAGCACTCCTCAGGTGCAGATCATAAGCAATCAAACATCCCCCAAAGAAATCCAACACCTGCAGACAATACAAAATGCCAAGGCCTATGCATCCCTTTTTCCAACAGTGCACAAAAACAATTATTTCAAATACAACTAAATATAAGCTTCCACAACAGCTCACATAGGTGTCTATGGTAATAGCATATCAGTCAAAATAAATCATGCTATGATGCAAAATAAATAAGTCATTGGGTGCTTGTGATCTATAAATACAATTTGGTTTCCTGCTCTCACTGCTGTACAATTCAGGTCAGGTGACCTCGACTGTAAGGCAGTGAAAGTGGGACAATTATTATTGTTTGAAGGATTGAAGATAAATGTGGAGGAGAATAGTGTGTATGTGTGTGTGTTGTAGGCCAGAAATGACATACATCATTCTGAGGCAGAATAGACGAGCAGAAAAAACGATGGGGGCATCAGAAGGAGAAGGGGCCCTTTGATCCAGTGTCTGGCTGGAACTTCAGCTGAGAAGTAAGAATTTCAGCATAGTTAACAGCATTGCAGACATAGAGGTAGTATTCTGCTCATATGTAGATATTTTATATAAAAATAGCAGGGAGCCAGGCTTAGGTACTGAATGTCTATGAATGAGTGAGACTGCTTTCTTCTCTTAGACATTGTCTGGGAATCTCAAGACTGAATCACTGTGTTGATACCCTGCCATCCCACATCCCCGGGTTTCTAGACTTTTCCTTATCAGTTGTAATCCTGCAAAGCACTTCCCCAGAAGCATCCTGAGATCTCAGTGGTCTTATCCAGGTTCCCAGGTTTAAAGGTAACAGTTCTGGGGTCTAGCAAGATGGGTAAAGGCATTTGCCATCAAACCTGACAATCGGAGTTCAATCCCTGGCGCCATGATAGAAGGAGACAGCTGACTCACTCAAGTTGTCCTCTGACTCCACACTCACGCCTTAGCACACATGCTCCCCACCCAATAAATAAATAAATAACAGAAACGGCTTCAGACTCACCTAAATAGTGTATGTGGTGCACCCATGTTCCAGGAATATCTTACTTTCTTTCCAAGTGCCTTCTTTCCTTTAAATTTCATGATCAAAATACATATTAAAAATATCTTTTAGGGCCTGGGGAGATATCTCAGTCACAAAGTGTGACATGGTGACCTGAACAAATAAATAAGCTGGGTGTGGCGGTGTGTACTTAATCCCAGCACCGGGAGGGCAGAGTCAGTGGATCCTGTCAGCCTCCTAATCTACTTGGTGACTTTCAGGCTAGTTTAAAAAGCACAAGGATCTAAAGAATGACACAAAAGGTTGTCCTCTGACTGCCATAATGCACCCATGTACACACACACACACACACACACACACACACACACACACACACACACACAGAAAATGTCTTCTAATGCTACCAACTCTGTTTCATGCTGGTTCCTCATGAAATTCTTATCTTGTGCTGAATCCAAGGATACCGTTTAATGACGAAGAGAATACCTCAGGCTGCTGTGAGTGACAGCCTGGAGTCTCTAGCCCCGTTGTGCAGCTCACAGCTCCAGGTAACCACAGTTCATTAGCTAAAATACCATGTACAGCCTGAGAGCAAATTCCGCCACTTGGTGTGGGATAGATGGCTAGGTGATAACTATGAAAGGTATTTTACCAAAATATTCTAGGTTCATTCAATTTCTAGAAGTTTTTCATAATAGAATCTAAGAGTACCTTCCTAGAGAGGCAGTATTTTTTTTTTAAAATTTATACTGTGCAGCTCAGCGGTAGAGCACAACATTAAGACTTATTGGGTCCCAGTGAAAAAGATTCAAAACAAAGCCTAACACCTCAAACTGGTCAGTTGTAACCTCAGCAAACTTGGTCTTATGTGCAGCTCAGCAGCAACGATTTCAGGGTTTTTGGAGTCACAGAAACCTAAGTTCAAATTCCAGCTGTGCAGCTAAGAGGCTGTGCAGCAGACTGGAGCTGCAATGAGTGCTTGCCTAGGCTCTGACTTTTACCCCTAATACTTCAGGGGAACAAAGCTGTCTGGCCCAAGGGAAGACATGCATCTCTCCAGGGAAGGCATCATCTCTAAGTTGAGTCCACTGCGCTACAGGATGAAGTTGGAGGGAAGAGAAGAGGTGCCAGGCACATCCTTCAGATCCAGCATGTTTGCCAGTTTGGAAAACCGGAAGACTCATATTTTTATTAGTTGGAGTCTCTTAGGCCAAGTTTTCTTGGCAAGCAAAAGCTTTGTATTCTCAGGAGGTCTGGCAATTAAGGTTGCTCCAATCTCTCTGCAGGGGAATGTTCTTCTAAATGATTTCACTGTTAGGGATTCCGAGTCCACACGAGTTCGTTCTCCTGAGTCCTTACCACAGACTCTCTGCAAGTCTCAATCTAGGAGAGTATCAACCTAGGGTAGCTGAAGAATCCCCAGGTAGATTTCAATTACACTGGAGCCTGAGTCCTATCTCAGATCGATTCAGTCAGCGCTTCTGTGCCGGGGTGGTGTGTGGATGGTGGCGGAGAAACCGGTGATTCTGACCGACACCCAAGGCTTGTTCTTACTGGCTCTCACCTGCAGCTTCGTCAGCACCGCTCCTCTCTCAGATGTGCTCTTTCGGATGTAGAACTGGCAGCTGTCTTCTCCCCTTCTCTGGTGATCTCTTTACTAGCTTTTTTTCTTTGCTGTGAAGGGTTTCTTGGTTTGACAGAATCTCATTTGTCAATTTTTGTTTCCTGTAATTTTGGGGTCCTGACCAGAATATCATTGCCTATACTGATATCTTAAAATGGTTCCCCAATGTTTTTCTCTAGTAGTGTCAGTTTGAGGCCCTACACTAAAGTATGATCTATTTTGAGTTGAAAATTTTTTAATTATTTATTTTTTGAGATTGTAATATAATTACATCACTTTCCTTTCATTCCTGCAACCCCTTCCATATACTCCTTCTTGCTCTCTTTCAAATTCTTGGCCTCTTTTTTTCATTATTTGTGAGTGTGTATATATATATATATATATATATATATATATATATATATATATATATATGTATTATATGTGTATATACATACAGATACAATGTATGTATAACATATGTATGTGTATGCATATAACATATCTATATGTATATATAATACACATATACATGCACACATATTCCTAAATACATAAATACCACCAGCTTATTCTGCATGCTGTTACTTATATGTATGTTTTCAGGGCTGACCATTTGGTGTTGAATAACCAATTGGTGTGCTCTTCCCTGGGGAAGACTATTTCTCTCACTCACAGCATTTCTTAGTTACTTGTAGTTCTTTGTGTAGGGTGGAGGCCTTGTGGGCTTTCCACCATCCACATAAGGGTATCTATTGTTGTCCTTGTTCAGCTCATGACTAGGCAGTCATTCTTGTAAGATTTCTGACATTACTAGGAGACACAGTCTCACAGCAAACCCCCTGCTTCTCTGGCTCCTTACACTCTTTCTGTCTCCTCTTCCACAGTGACCCTTGAGCCTTGGATGTGGAAGCTGTATTGCAGATTTATCCTTGAGTTGATTTTTGACAAAATCTGGTTTCTGTTCCAGAGTCAGGAAAAGATGGTGTTTTGGGCTCCTTCTTTGTCCCCACAGATGCTTCTGGCATTTAATTATCTCTTTTATCCTCCACTCCTCCCATGCTGAACTGTTCCGATTTTAAGAGCTGACTTAGCACTCTGCTGAATCTCTTTTTATTTCTATTTCTTTATATTAAGTTTGAAACAGAAAAGTTGAATGGAGCCTTTTCTTCTAGTTATTCCTCAACACCCACCCCCACTCCATTAGCCTTCTGTCCCCAGAACTCTTTTGGGACTTCATTGGCTATAATCATAGAGATGGTCTTAGTGTCAAGCTGGATACTTTCTCAGCTACCTTCAAGTCAGCACTATTTGATGATATTGACCTGTTCTTGAACTCTTCCTTTCCTGTCAGCTTTCTCATGTCAGAATGACTGTCAGAGACAACTTACAGGGGAAAAGCATTTAGCTTGTGGTTTCAGAGGGTTTGGTTCTTGGTTGTATGGCACCATGATGGCAGTTGTGTGGTAGAGAATGTTCTCTATTTCATAGCAAACAGAAAGCAAAGACAAGGAAGAGACTAGCATCGGAATAATCCCAAATGCATGGCCCCAGTGACCTATTCCTTCTGTGATATACAGCTTCCTGAAGTTTTCACATCCTTTCCATACCCATTATCTGAAGACCAAGCACTCCATTTTGAGTCCATGCAGACATTTCACATTTGAACTGTGTAGTGTCCATCATTTCTATGCAGATTTCGTCTTACCTGAATGGCTTTTCCTCCTTCTTTTAAATGTTGCTGTTTCTTGGGGCTTTGACATCAGCTTGCTCTTTTGGCATAAAATGCTGTACGTGGCTGGCCTTAGTGATGTTCAGAACTTTGCTAGAGTCTATCTCTGACTTCCTTTTTGTGTCTTGGGTTTAAAGCCAGGACTCTATCTGTATCCTGGCTATCTTCACCCAGATAGCCAGTGAGCACCTTGAAGACTCATCAGAATGATTCTTGGACTTCTTTATTCTCCAGTTCTTAGAATGATCACTCAAATAGAGAAGGATTTTTAAAAGTATTTTTATTATTTTATTTTATTATTATTATTGAGATTAAAAATAATTACAACATTTCTCCTTTCCCTTTCCTCCCCACCAGAACCATCTCATATACCCCTCTCTGCAGGAGAAGGATTCTTGCTGCTGTCATTTATTGCTGTTTATTGCTCTTTAAAGCCTACAATGTTTTCAGGTGCGTGTTGTGATAAGTAACATTGGTTAAACAAATTAATAAGTTCTGCTTCCTTCACTAATATTTTGTGAATGGAGGTTCTCATTCATAGAAACAGGGTTTCATGGTACTTTTCTATTTTTAATACACAGACCACATTAGTGTCCTCTGTTGTCTATATTCATCCGTCTTTACAGTAAATTCCATCCTTTATATTCTCACTGACATTTTCAAGCCTTTATAATTTCCTTCATTTCTATCCTCATTTCCCTTATTTATTTGTGAGGATAATAATACGACCCATCTTAGAGAGGCTGTTGTAAGGTTTAGAGAGATTATACAGCCAATTAATGATGATGTTACATTTTCTTACTTGGTGAAAATGGTACCAGACACATTTTTTGGTTATCATTTCTGTAGGGGTTGCAGCATCTCTTTGTAGCAGTCCCCTCTGAATCAACACATTCCACCCTCATTAGGACTCGGGAAATCACAAAGCTTCCCAGATTTGCAAGGTCCCTCTCTCCCTAGGGACTGCTGAGGGGAGACTCTGTGGCCTGTGGAGTTGCCTGCAAGCCCTGCGGAGAGCTCCAGGGCTCCAGCTTTCATGAGTGTCACCCACCCTAGGGTGGACTTTGAGTGATGCAGCTGCCTATGATCCTGTTAGTAACCCTGTAAGGTCATGCTTCACCACGCTGGACTTTTGTCACTGTCTTGGGTGAGTAGGTTTTTGTTTCTGTCTCCCCAAGAATAATGTCACAACACACACCTCATAATGTCAGTTTCCATAGTGTATCATTCCTCTAAATCAGTGGCTCCCAACCTTCCTAATGCTACAAGCCTTTAACACAGGTCCTCATGCTGTGGTGACCCCTAACCATAAAATTATTTTCATTGTTACCTCATAACTGTATTTTTGCTACTGTTCTGAGTCATAATGTAAACATCTGATATGCAGATGGTCTTAGATGACCCCTGTGGAAGGGTTGGTCTATGACCACCAAAGGGGTAGACCCACAGGTTGAGAACTGCTACTCTAAATTCACCAATGAAAATTAACTTTTTTTCTTTGCCTTTCCTTGACTCCACCCTGGATATCACTGTAGGCTCATAGAATTGTAAAATTGGAGTGTATAATGAATATTCCCATGATTATTCTCTTTTGATTTATAACTGATCTTGGATTTGCCCATTGGGAACTCTTTCAAGTCAACTTCTCTGTTCTCTGGCCATTTTGCTGCCAGTCTTTGACCTCTCCTCAGTTTGACATAAGCAACCTTGGATTCACCTGGAATTTTTGGCAAGCCATCACTTGGCTACTTCAGTCAGGGAGCTCCTTACATGGGGAATGATACTTAGAAATGATGCTCTGGATAGACCCATTGCCATAGAAGTCACGGCTGCCAGCACCTTTAAATGCAGAACACAGAACTAGGAAATACATCTGTTTTTGAAAATTTTGAATTCACACAGATATTTGCCCATCAACATGTTTTGGTATTTTTTGTGCTTAGGGGCATTTCTTTAGCATTCCCTGTGAGCCACCCAGCCGTGTATTTTGCCCACTTTCTCCCAGTTTGTTCTTTTCCTCCTGTAAGAACTTATATAATCAGGCTATTAGCTTTCTGTTTGTTGTGTAAGTTGCAAACACTTCTCAACCAGCCTCTCATTCACAGTATCTGGCTTCAGTTCACCTGCCTGGGGACTCCTGAGAGGGACTTCTTGTTCAGCTAGGTGAAAACACGTCCATGTGGGGTGAAGTAAACAGATCTCCCGTTTTCAGGGGCCTGTGAGGGTGCTTTGTGAGTCTTTCCCCAAATGCACCATTTGGCAAATCTTCAAAGCTTATTTTGTATGTAAAATCTATATGACTAAAATGTTTCAGAGCTCAGAAGCACACAGCAGACAGAATCAAGTTACTCCTCTAGCAGGGAGACATCCTGAAACCCTAACAAATAAAGAGTTTTGCAGTGAAATACATAAATGACCTCACCAGTAAGGTTATATAAAGGCTATAGTTTCCTATCTGATCAGTTAAGGATTTCTGCCAAACAAAATGTAAAAAATACTTGGTTTTAAGATTTTGGAACCTTGGATAAGATGGTGGATTTCTATAATTCTTTATAAGAAAGCAAGAAAAAACAAACTAACATATGTATCTGACTTGCATTCTTCTTTTTCTTCTCTCTCTCTCTCTTCTCTCTCTCTCCTCTCTCTCTCCCCCCCCCCCTCAAAGGAAGAGGGGCAAGCGTGAGGATGGCGTGAGGATGGTGTGAGGATGACGTGAGTCTGTGGACGCTGAGCCCCTCTCACTCCTCCTCCCAACCCTCCCTGTAGGCAGGAAGAAATGAAGGAGTCCCACTGCTCACCCTTCAACCAATATCCTTTTTACATTTATTCTGAACTTATTTGGAGTTGGAGTTGCTCATTAGCCCCGTGAAAGACAGGGGGAAACCATAAATCATGCTAGCCTCTTTTTTATTTTTTTACCACTTGAAGCAATTTTGGTAGGTCATGTGTGCACAGAAGTGTCTACTTCTTCACTATTTTCCAAATTTGCATATGGGTTTCCGCAATCCTCTTTATTTCTTTTGGTTAATTTGGCTGTTTATCAAGTTTGTTTATCTTTTATTTTTTTAAAATTTACATCTTTAAATTTATTGTGTGTGTGTGTGTGCGCACACATGCTGCTGTGTGAATGTGGGCATGAGGGGACAACCATGAGGGGACTTCCCACCTTGTGGGAAGTCAGGTTTCAGGCTTGGTGGCAAGTACCTTTACCCACTAAGCCATCTGACGTGCTCCTGTGTATCTTTTCAAAGAACTGAGTCTTCATTTCATTGATCATTTGTTTGAGAGTGTACTTTTCATAACACTGAGATAAGATGATGTGGGTAAGGCCCCAGGGCTTGTTTAGTACAAAGCAGCCAGGAAACTAGCCCGTAGGAAAAGCCTTTCAAGCCAGAGCTTACTGGCTCTAATGCTGGTGTGTGTTTTCTAGGAATATACACGATCATATCTGGGACTAGACAGAGTTTCCTTTTCTTGGTGACCTTGTCAGCTTTCATCTCAGGAAGGACACTTTCAGCCCTCCACTGTTGAGGGTATTTCAGCAAATAAACAGCAATCTCTATGGTTGAAGCATCAATTGAATTAGAAACTGATGAAGGAGTTATAAACACAGTTTTCCTAAGTTTGGGAATGCCGTGGTGCCCTTTTAAATAGAAAAGCTAATGCAGTGTACCTCTTTCTGGCTTGGGAATTCCACTTTGGGTTGACAAGTTGTAGTTTTCTGATCATCCATTGATAACGCCTTAAATAGTTGTAGATAGTCCCCTCAGTAGTCACTACTAGCTTGGATTCCTGCTCCAGAAGTCCCCTATGCCCTCTAGCGACTCCTGGTGGATCTGCAGGGCTCTGGCCACATCTTGCTGCCCAGGCAGTAGTGCATAGTAATGGGACCTTGAGATTCCATCCTGAGGGTCACCAAAGCCTACAAATGCGTTGTATCAATTATATGCACGAACACGGGCCTGTACAGTGAGCACCTGTTAGGTGGCTTTTACTGTGACTTCAAGATACAGATGAAATCGAAAGAATGGGGTCACTTCGAAGATCATGATCCCTCCCAGCCATTCCAGTTTTATTTTTAATTAGCCCTGCCCCCATTGCCTAGCCCATCCTGAATCAACTAGATTTTCAAAAGCAATAGTTGTGAGAAGGGGAAGGCATGGCTCACAGCACCATTAGCATGAGACCCAGCTTGTCTCCAACCTCAAGGGAGAAGTCTATGTGACAAAGCATGGCAGCATCTCCGTGGCAAGGTCACCTTTGGTAAGGGTCGCCCTACTCGAGCCACTCAGTGGTCACCAAGCAAGTTCCTAGGTATGAGCAGGGACAAAGACAATCTTCCCTGCAGCCTGTGCTGTTGTAAGTGTGGAGTGAGGGGGGATGGTGGAGCGGAGGGAAAGGGAGAAGAGGAGGAAAGGGGAGAGAAGGAAATGATCATTTCTTCCAACCACAGGGCATGGCACTTGGGGATTCGGAGCTGCCCTGGGGGCTTCAGGATGGCTTAGTGAATAAGAGTCGTGCTCTGCCAGCATGTAGTCTGGAGCTCAGATCCCCCACATCCTCCTCATGTCTGTATTCTCAGTTCCAGGAATGGAGCCAGGTGGGTCCTGGGGGGGCTCACTGGCCAGCCAATCTAGCCAAAACTATAAGCCTCAGGTTCAGGGAAAAGACACCATTTAAAAAAAATAAGGTGGAGAGTGACTGAAGAGGATCGACAGCATTGACTTCTACCTTCCATGTGTGTGTGAGTGAACACACGTGTGCACATATACACACATGCATATGTGTACACGCACATGCACACACTGTGTTCCACAGAAAAGAACATAAAGTGAAGTAGGACAGAGATAGCAGAGAGGAGAGGGGCCAGATCTCACAGTCCTTTTGAGGTCCATGTAGCCCAAGACCACCCAGAAGGGCCCACCTTTCAAGGGTTCAATGTACCTCTCAATGGTGCCATGTTAAGGGCCAGTCTTTAACACATGGACTTCAGAGGCAATACCTATAATCAAGCCATAGCAACCCTCAAGACCACGAATTACGCCTGGCACACAGGAGTCAGTTAATGGCATTTGTTGAATAAATAATTATGAAGTTGCCAAAGGGATGATATTTCTAACGTTACATTGTCTCATGGAACCAAGTTTTCCTATTTGACTAAGAAATTGTTTTGTATTTTTTTTCTTTTGTTTTAAAACATGCTGATAAACTGGGGACTAGAGCACACGGATGCTTATGACTAAGTTGGGAGCCTCAAAGTCATCATTGGCTGCTGAGGAAATCTGCCTGGGACCAACCACCCAGGGCTCCTGGAGGTCACAGCATCCCCATCTTTGGTTGAGAACACCTAAGCCCTGTACTGTTAGAACAGAGGGAACTGGTTTATTGTGGTATTTTCGTGATCCTGTCATTCAATTCCAAACACAGGCTCCCTTCATGCTTCTCCTCGCCTTCCTGTTTTACACATAAGAATACTTTCTGAGTCTGCTTTGTGCCCAAAGCAAACAGGATTTATTTTTGCTTTTAAGCGTTCTGCAAAATTGCAAGGAAAATTTATTTAAAGGCAATGGTACAGATCAGAAGTATGCTATGGAGATGGATCACAGACCACGTGAGTGAGTGTGTGCTGTGTATGTTTAAGATTTCAGTGTCTCCTACAGTTGTTATACAGGTAGAAACATAATAGATGGATATTACACCATTTGTTTTACAATCTACACTTCACTGATTTTTTTTATCTGCTTTGAATATCCATTGTGGGGAATCATGTGAATGCACATGTTTGTATATTTGATTCTTCTTGCAGTTCAATCATCATTTGCTCTGTGTCTTTCACAGTAAGACAAACTCACTCCCATGGTGCCTGGGTACCCAGTGGTATGATGCACCATTGGCGAAGACAGGAGCTGGTGAAGAGAGAACATAAGCACCCAAGTTGCTAAGGCAACAAGAGAAGGTAAAAACAGCAGGAGGAAAGCAGAATGCTTATTTTCTGCCAGCTCCTAGTTCTCTTTGACTTGATGCTTGCACTTGCTGATCCACTGACTCCCATCAGATGTGTCCCTGGCCACTCTAGATTTGGTTTGACACTGAGACTTTCCCCAGCTCCCTACTCTTCCCAGGAGTCCAGCTGTCGTACTGCTGCCTCTCTCTTGTCCTTCCCTAACTGCAACCCTGTACCTATTTCCAATTCTATCCTTGACTCCAGCCACAATGCTCTTCCACTCAAGCCCCAGCTTCATTTCCTTCTGATGCTTTAAGGTATCTTGAGATAGCCCAGGACAGGGCACTGAGAAGGAGGCTGGTCCTCTGGCTACTGCTGCTGTGTCTGTCAATGTGAATAATCACTGGACACAACACATGGCCATTTCCCTTTGGTTCAGCTGTGTTACACTGGAGTTTCACACAATGAAGGGTTTCAGGGGGTCTTTTATTGGCACTGAGTCCTCCCTGAAGATGAGAGCTTACAAATTATGTCTTGAGTAGCCTGCCAGGGCTCTGGACACATTTTTTTTTTTCACTTCAAGATCTCCTTGTTTAATATACCTAGGGCAGCAGAGTTCAAACCTGAAAATGCTCACTTCAGAGCACCAGAAAAAGATGGATTTGTGATTATACTAAACCAAAAAATTGTACCCTTTAGTGGCCAAGATTGTATGGTAGGTGACTATATTTCAGGGAAAGTTAAAAATCCATATATTGTTCTTATTTAAAAGAAATCTCAGGGAGTATACTCACAATGGAAGCCCTGTGTGACACCCCTACCACCACCATTGCTGCAAGCTTTTGTTGTACCGAATGTGTCATTGTTTATTGTGTTATTATTCATGTTGGTGAAAGGATGGTAGTCCTGGAATCTGTAAATGATCCTCGATGCAAATTCTGGTCTGTTGGATATGATCATTTTCTTCTTTGCTTTCCAGCTTGGTGACCTTAGCAGCTGCAAGTCATCTCTCCTCTGCTATGAGTGCTGCCCCTGGGGGTTCTGCATCTGCTGGTTTCACAGGAGCCGGGAGAAGCTCCTTAAGTGAAAAGAAGTGGAGGTTTCTGTAGGAGCTGCATCTGGAATGATTTGATCAGGAAGTGAGTTTTTTTGTCCTTTCTCTTGTAAAATCTGTCTTGTGCAGTATTGATGTAGCCAAAGCAAAAAGACCTTAGTCATGTTAGGAATAAGCACAGGCTCATTTCTTACTGTGAGAGTATTCATGTTACTAGTGAAATGTCATACATACCTTCCAGTATATAGACACATAGGTGTATATATGTATGTATGTACATGCGTACATATGTATATATGTATACTATTGTTTGTAGAGAAGACAGAGGAAGAGAAGGGAAGAGAAAGAGAAAAAGAGAAAGAGAAAGGGAGTAGGAGAGAGGGGAGAGAAGAGAACATCTCATAGAGATGGTTATATTTGTTTTGACTGGCCTATACTAGATTACTGGCCAGGGGCTCTAGAAAGGCTCAGTGATCAGGATGAAGCATGAAGGCAGAATCATTCCACTTAAGCACCTTCAATCAAGTCAAATCTACTCTGCTTATCTAACATGAAGTGAAAATGCCATGATGAACCTTGTTGGAACATTGTTTTTTTTTCACCTTGTCTGGCTAAATACCTTTTCACCTCTAAGCAATTAGATATTCTCTCTACCTTGCTTGTTCAACCCTGTCAACTGTCAAAGCTTGGCTTTCAGAGTTATATTGGGTTTCATCCAGGTCTGACTACATAATCATTATCAATGTCTTGCCAGCTACCAAGTGAAACAGGAGTGCCCATAACGAAGGATGTTTTACCAGTTAGTGGACTTTGTTTTCATGCATATTTGACCTGTGTCTTTGACCCTTACAGCTGAGGTTACTGCTCCCTCTCAGATAATGGCTTGCTTCCAAGAGGCACACTCTGTACTCGCCCCAGTTTTGAGGGTCAAAGGGGAAAATGTTCCAGAATTCAAAGTTTGCTCTTTGGAAAGGTTTTGTTTGCTTGCTTTGTAAAAAACTAAGACTAGATATCTAGGTTAGTTGGAATTATATTTTAATTCGTTTTCTCCTATAATAGTCATAAATATTTTGTAAAATGATGATTGCATTTGCTGTGGTGACCATAAACTTTCAAACTTCGTGTTTATTTATATATTAAATTGCAATATTGTTATAGATTGGCTTAAGAACCATATTATGAAATATGAAAGTGCATTTTTATCATTGATTATTTGGAATCATTTTCCTATAGAACTTGAGTTCTCAATGTTTAATAATGTACAGGACTACTTTGTCACACAATTTGTTTGTCCTCCGGAAACATGATCTTAAGTGTCTTCTTTATAACTGAGAAGGTTGAATGGAAACCTCAATACTTCTAGAAATTTGTGCTAAGCAATATTCTGTACATAATTATTATTGGAAAGAGAAATATATTTGTTTTGGCCAGGGGCTCTAGATATTATAAAGCAGGGGCCCATTTCTCTTAGTCGTGTTCAGATGTGTAAACATATTTCTGTATACTATTTTCATATGTATCTTTCTCACACTTATGCATTTCCCTCAGTATTTCACATTGTTTGGGCATATTTTTGGATATTTCTCCAAGAATTTTAAGTAGGTTGCTCATGAAGATTCAACATAAGGCTTAGGTTTCCTGTCTACTGTAAGTTTATATTTGTTTTTTTGGTTTTTAAGAGATCTTTAAACTTGTGAATGAAATTTAGAATTTTCAAAAGGTGGAGCTGAGGATGCAGCTCAGTCGGTAGAGTCCTTACCTAGCATGCATAAGGTCCTGGGTTCAAATCCCAGCACCGCATGGACTAAGAATGCATACCTGCAATTCCATTACTTGGATGTATAGGCAGGAAGAGCAGAAGCTAAAGGTCATCTTCAGCTATATAATGACCAGCCTGGGCTACATGTGACACAGTCTAAACAAATAAATAAATAACAACAATAAAAACAAGACCTAATTTTTATTTTTTTTTTACACATATTTTTCAGGAAAAGCAAAAACGATCATTTGGGTTCCATATTTACATGCTGGTTAAGTGTGGTAAAGTTGTGCCTGGTAAACAACTTCACTTCAGAGTACCCATTGTTCATTTTACACTTATATGTACAGCAACGAATCACCACTAGCAGGAAGGGGGCCACATCTGTCAGTCACAACAGTTTCTTGTCTGTCTGTGCTCTCCCCATTGTCCATTCCCAAAGCTGATCTCCTGCTGCGTCCAGAGGAAACTCCATTCCCTGAATTCCACAGGCAGAAGGGACAATGGGCATCTATGGTGCCTATCAGCACACCAAAGCACACGCTGGCCTCCAGGCTCCCTCAGTGCCACAAATGCCTTTTACACTCTTTAGCCTCCTGGCTTTTCTCACCTCTTCCCTACCATAAACTCCCCCAGCTTACAGGCTCCCCCCCACCTCAGCTACTCATTCTCCTTGTAACCCTGCAATTTTCCATATGAGCTATTTGTCTCCCTCCCTCCCTCCCTCCTTTCCTCCTTCCCTCTCTGTCTCCCTATCTGTACTCTCTCTGTTCTCCCATACCCCCACCCCCACCCCTCTCTCAATCTCTCTGATCTGCTCCTGCTTCTCTCATGGCCAGGCCCACTCTACTGGCTATGTTCAGTCTTCTTCCTCTCTTTGCTCTGGGCTCTTCCAGATTCCTCTGGCTGTTCTCTCTCATATCTACAATGAAAACTTCCCTCCTAACCATACCATGGAGCAATCATGTCATCACACATCTCCGAATCTTATGAGGGTGGGTCTCTTATTATGAACCCCATGAGTCAGTATCATAATTTTGAGATGGAGCCATATAGTTTGTGTATCAACAGTCTGATCCTTCTTGTTGCAGATGGAGCCGCCTGTTTGAATAGCACACATTTTCTCTTCCACTGTATGAAGAGATGTGGGATTGGCTCCTCACTTCAACCCTTTACCTTCAAAACACCCTAACTAACACCAACACCCCTGCAAAAATTTCCCAGCAGATTTCTGCAATCTGAATTGACTTGGAAAAAACATCTAACTGAGGTGTGGCTGTATTTATTCAAACTTTAGGAAATTAATAACTACTTTTAGAATTCTTATTCAGGAGAAAGTTCACTGCATGAAGCATTTTGGCTACTTTTCACGATCACCAACGGCTTAGCGTGAAAATATTCAGGCTTACATCATCGACTCGTACAGGCTGTGTTCAATGACATTGTCCTCTGTTCCTTTGCTGTGATAAAATAGCCTGAGAAGAACAATTTTAGTGTTCATTGTTGTGGGGAAGACATAGCCATAGGCAAGAGAGGCTTAGTGTCAGGACCACAGGGTCAACTGCATCTGCATTCAGGAGATAGGGAATGAACAGGAAGCAAGGCTGGGATATAAAGTCTCAAGATCCGCATCTGGTGACCCACTTCCTTCAGCCAGCTTCCACCTCCTAAAAGTTCCACAACCTTCCCATGAACCTATTGGGGACATTTCACCACAGCAGATGTTTTTAACACATGACTGACACTTTCTTTCTCTTTCCTTCCTCCCCTCCACTCCCTCCCTCCCTTCTTCTGTTCTTCCGTCTATTCATGCATCAAACGTCTTATTTGGGGAACATCTCAAATTGAATTGCAAGTATATGTATAATTATAATGACTGTTATTATCTATAAATTCATTTTTACATGTCTCTTTTTCTACAAAAATCACACAGAGCAAAATTTACAAACCTTTAATATATATTATGATTGAACAATTCCTATTACCAGTGCAACTCAAGACCTTTCAGAATCCACCCTATTACAGTACCACAGAAAGCGGGTTTACCCCCTTCCTGGTCAACAGACTCTCATCAGGGTTGATCTTTCTCATTATGGCCTGTACTGCATGTGCTCTTTGAGTCTGCCTTGTTCTGCTCTTCATTGTGGTTATGTAGTCACGTTTCTGGGCAGAACAGTAGCCATTCTTTTCCACTTCTGACTCTAAGTATTGCCCATTGATCGCTTGATCCCTGATGAGTTTGCTGTCTTGAAAGTCATTTGTAATCAATGCGCTGAATTTGGGAGCACATATAGACAAGGCAAGAGAAACTAGGGAAGGGCGTTATCAGGATCACCAGGAACTTAGGGGAATTGTCTTCATTCTCTTTAGAGTCTTACAGAATTAACATTATGAAACTTAGAAAAAAAAAAACCCACACTATTCACACCTATTTATCCATCCCTTGGCTTTAAGGCAGTAGTTCTCAACCTGTGGGTCATGACCCTTTTGGGGGTCTGCATATCAGATATCAGATATCTGCATATCAGATATTTCCATTACAATTCATAACAGTAGCAAAAATACAGTTATGAAATAGCAACAAAAATAATTTTACGGTTAGGGGTCACCACAGCATGAGAAACTGTGTTAAAGGATCCTAGCATTGGGAAGATTGAGACCCACCGATTCAAGGACTAAGATTTGAGGATGTGATTATCTTGGAACAAGGTAATCTTCCTATGTATATCTTGAAAGTTTATTGATCTTTAAATGACAAAAGTCACTATCCTAGGAGAAAAATGTGACTTAGAGCAGCTGTTACACAGTGCTGGATCCAGGAGCAGGTAGGGTCATGGTGAGCTAGAAATTGCACTTCACTCAGGCACCTCACACACAGGCCAATGATACCCCAGCCATGCAAGAAGCAAGAGGCTGCAGCTTTCTCTCTTTGTTGGAGCACTATCATCCACTGGAGCTAGCTGAGGGGGTGGGATCCTCTCAGAAGCTGATGGAGACCTGTGAAGGATGACTCTTTCCTTGGTAGCTGATGTATTCTAAATATCTTAAGGTTTCTCATTATTTGAAATAACGCCTTCGCTAACGATCCACGTTTTCTATAACGTTTTCAACCTGGGCCTGATATTGCTGGCTTTCCCAAGAAACCTATTATTGCTGCCCAGTTGAAAACTTCTCTCCAAGCCATTTTCTTCTGAATAATTAATTCCTGCTTAAACATACTTTAGCACACTATAAATGTAAGCTTAAAATTACGTGGACTTTATTTTTTGATCCACTTGAAAGCACTGTTCCCTGGCCTAGTGTCATCTCCATTCTCATGGCATGGATGAAGATACAGGCTCAGGAGGAACAGCTGTATCTAGGCAGAAAAATGTCTCAGAGAGACTTATGTCTAAGGAATGGGGGAGACTTGCAAGGGAGAGGAATAAGAGAGACACTTTGCTCATAGCCCGGATTCTATGGCTGGGCATTGACCTGGATGGGAGGCTGAGCCAGCGTCCTTGCTTGTAGCCCAGCTCCTCTATTTGTCACTTGTGTGGTTAGCCATTACTAAAGTGATGACGATGATATCATCTAATAATCCCAACAGTGTTGTTGGGAATGGAGAGTGCTACTCTACTCCTATGTGCAGTCCTGGGGAGATACTTTTATCTTGGCTTATAAATCTTCTAACCCCAAAGCCACACCTCTCACTGTACTCCCACCCTGACCATGTGACCCTGCCCACCAGGTCATCCTAATTAGATACTCTCTAGCCTCTTGGGATCCAGCCATAGCCTTACAAAGGGGAAATAATACCTTGCAAAGGGGTCAATTCCCAGCACCATATTTAGAATCCAGAAGACACCATCTTCAGTAAGAGTTTAAAGGGACCAGTCACACAAGAGATTACGTCATATATGGGGCTGTGGAGATGTTCTCAGGTGAAGTGGGGCTGCTGTGTGTTCTGCTTGGCTCTGTGCTAGCTGAATTTGTATATTCCCCTGAGTGTGTGCAACTACCCAAGAATTAGGCAGATGTTGAAGAGATCTCTCAATAATGACTCCCCTCCGAGGTAGAGTAAAAGAAGAAAGTGTGTTATTTCCCACAACTTCCCCTGACCAAGGACGTTTCTGCTTCTGCCTTCCTTAGCCTCTAGTTATACCATATAGTCCCGTCTCAGACCTCAAGGACTCAAGTGACAGAGAATCCACAGAACTTAAGACCAGTGGAAAGGAAGGGCTTTGGGTCCCTAGAGTAGGTTACAGTGGGAAAAGAAGAGCTGGCTGTAGAGGAATCTTGGCTGAAGAGTCCTGGGCCCTGGCAGCAGGTGAGACTCCTGGGAGACTGTGCTCTTGTCCTTGGGGAGGGAAGCATGTGGTCCCTTGTGGCAGAAAGTCTGGTCTCTTGTGGCTCCAAGGTTCATGGGCAGGGGTAAAGGAGACCTACGTGATTCTTGAGTTCCTGGAGGCTGGGCCTCTCATACACTCATGGGAGATTTAAGTTGGGATAACAGTAGCAACAGCAGCAGCAGCATTGCTGGGGGGCAGGGGTCAAAGAGATAGTGGATTGTCAAAAGCAGGAGGGACAGAATAGTTTAGCAGGTAAGTGTTGCCACCACGCCAAAGTTGAGCTCAGTGGACTTCCTGTCTGGCCTGAGCTCTGAGGTCTGGGCATTCTCCTTTCTGTACCTCTGTGTCCTGGCTGTCTGTCGAATGTGTGTTCATGGCCCCACCAGAAGCCACTGCCAAAAGGGAGAGTCTGACCCTAGAGTATCTCAGATTGACAACTAGGGAAGGGTGTGGAGGGAAGGCATTCATCCACAGAATGAACGACCACACAGGGTGCTATTCCGTTTAGTATTTTATTGCCCCAAATCCCAGTTTGAGAGCTCACTGTGGCCATCTAAAGAATGAAGGACTTCCAGGAAGGGTAGCAACTGAATTTGGAAAAATAGAAATGTTAGGTCTTGGCTCTCTCTTCCAAACTTATCCTTCCCTCACTTTCATTTTCACCCCCAAACCCCACAACATCCAGGAATGTGCATCAGGTCACAGAGATGCTTCTGGGTTGACTGCGGATCACATCTGCCCAAACTCCTTTTTCCGAAGTTCCTTCCTTTTGATTTTGCCTGTGACGGTTTTGGGCAATTCTGCAACAAACTCAACCTGGTAGAGAAGAGAATCATCTGACTTAGGACCCTTGGGATTTCCTTCCTGTTCCCCACTCCCTGCTTCTCCCCACCTCCCTGTCCAGAATGAGATCTGTGCCTGTGTTGACCTCCAGGGGCTGCACTGAGCATTGCAGGTTTCTCTTGATCCCCAAGGAGGGTGTAGTCATGTGACTCGCTTTGACCCATGAACTGTCCTCTCCACACAGAAGAGTTTAGAGTCACTAGTATTAGCCACTGTCTTCTCTATCTCTTACAACACAAGACAGGTGCGTCTGTGACATCCCCATCCCAAGATGAAGGATGTGAGGCAGAGGCTGTAGAAGATGTGAACAAGAGACTTTCACTGCTATAAACCTCCACTGTTTGGGGTGTTTTGCTACATACAGTAATACGGAACTCTCTCTGATGGCAAGTAAGGTCTTCTGCCCCTGTAAGGAAACCTTGACTCACATAAAAAGCTGGTTTTGTTCTCACACTACTTTTGAGTTCCAGCACTCCCTTTACTGAGTACAACCTCAGGCAACTGGAGCCTTAGCTTTGTCTTTATAAAACATGCTTACATGCTCTTGGACTACAAACAGGCTCAAATAACAGTGCATTGTGGCTAGAGCCCGGCACATACAGTAAGGATTCTAGTGCGTGATACATGTTAGCCCTGCTGCTTTATACCTTGATGAACATGCAGATGGTGCAGGAAAGCACTACAACAGAATAAAACAAAGACTTTCTGCCATGGATGTCTGCACTCTCTCATTTCAAACCAGCAGGACAATATTAGGCATATTTTTCATAGCTTGCTTTTTTTCTTAATACACAGAGAAAGGCATTTTATGTCAAAAATAAAATAATCTGAAACTGGATATGATGGTACATACCTGTGACCCTGACACTCAGAAAGCTGAGGCAGGAGGACTGTGTGTTTGAAGCTAGCCTGGCTACATAATGAGTTCTAGACCAGTCTAGGTCACACAAAAAGACACTGACTCAAAAATAAAACAGAGACAAAAGCATAATGTAAAACAAAACAAAACAAAAAATTCTTTACCACCAGCTTAAATTACAGGACCATTTTCAATTTTGGGCCTAAAATCTCACTGTTACTAGACATTTTTGATGGCTGCACACAGCTCTTAAAACAAATATAACAAAATAAGCATCTCACAATATGTTGCATGTTCTAAGAATAAATATTTTGCTCCTCTTAGTTTCATGTATATGTGTTATTGGGGTTGAAAAATAGGGTTTATTTCTTACTGTAGATTACATTATAAAGTCTGGAAAGTATTGGTTTTGATTTCTTCTTAACTTTTACAGGATAATAAATAACATTAAAGATATTTTGGGGGTACTTCCCAGAGCTTTTTCTTCAGGTTAATGTGCATCAGAGCATTCCTCTATCTCCCACCCCACCCGACCCACCATGGCTGCCCTCTGAGAGGTGAGGCAGCCAGCAGGAGCCCAGGACTTCTAAAGTCTCCAGACTGGTCCATCCAGCCTGACTCACCTTCCTGGGGTACTTGTATGGTGCTGTCGTTGACTTCACCTGCTGCTGTAGCTCTTTGGTAAGCTGTTCCCGATCACTTGACAGGAACTCCGGAGTCAGGACAATAAACGCCTTCACCACCTGCAGAATGGGGGTGGAGGTTCAGATGCTTGCCAACTCACTCCATACAGAGCCTGCTAAATCAATGCACATTGAATGGACAAAACCCACTATAGGCTTGAGTTGATGTTTGAGACTAGGAGTTATGTGTAGAAAGGGTCTGGAAAAGGAGAGGGCCAGGTTCAAAATCAGAGTCCTCCTCATTTCCATTGTATGCCTTGGAAAAACACCTGGCCTTAATTTCCTTCTCTGTGAACTGGGGACAATAAAAATTCATACCTCACAGGGCTTTTGTAAGGATTCCATGAGAACACAGAGCACGTATGAAACATGTTAAATTTGTTATTACTACCATCACCATCATTAATATCAATATTTATGACTTTGTTTACTGTTTTGTGCCTGGAACTCAGTGGGCAATAAAATTATAACAATAAATTAAAATAGCGATATTATTTTTAACAATATTGTGATAATTTATTGCACACCATTAGTTATATTTTCATACCTTGCACAAGGTCCTGGTACACAGAGGTGTTCAATAGTTAGTAGACATTGAGCTACTGAATGCATGTTCTGGAGCTTGCATTTTCGCAAGTGTGTGTGTGTGTGTGGGGGGGGGACTGTTACTGTAACTTCTTTGCAATGATGGGTTGTAACCAGGAACTGTAAGCCAAAATAAATCCTTTCTCCCCTCGGGTGCTTTTTATCAGGATATTTTACCATAGCAACAAAAAGGAAGCTAAGATACCTACTGAGCATCTCCAAGACCCGGAGCTTGCGTTTTAAGTGCACTGCCCTGCTTTCTGTCATTTTATTTGCTGCAGGGCGTTGGAAAGTTATCTCAACTCTCCGCGCCTTTCTTTTCTTATTCATAACGAGAGTCTGAGACGAGTCCTTGGGGCACTGGGTTTTGATTTACTTATTAATTTTTTGCCACATCTCCAGCCTCAGACTATTGGGTTTCCTGAAGATGAAAGGATTTGGCATAGGGCTTTTAGACCCCGAGTCACAGTTCCTCTTGGTGACCACATCGTGTAAGTGCACACGCACACCAGCGGCGTGAGTTCAAAAATCTCCCCACCTCTTCTCCTGCTCTTGCAAATGACAACGGATTTAAGGACTTACGTGTCCTCCTTACCTCTCCTCGATTCAGGTCCGGGCTGCTCACCACAGCCGACTCCGCCACCGCAGGGTGCTCCGCCAAGGCGTTCTCTACCTCTGTAGGCCCGATGCGGTACCTGGAGAAGCAACAGTTCTGAGCAGATGCTAGGGCTGCAGAGCCAAGCCTTACAGCTTGCACTTTGAGGGTCATGTGGCCACTTGACACCGAGGGTGGAGGTCATAGACGGCCAGAGACTCCAAAATATGAAGACTGGGACATTTGGTAATAAAGACTACCTGGCTCGGGTGTTCCTGGGGAATGGCTCACTTTGTGCCTCTGGTGGGGGAGGTGCCAGGGTGATGGCTCCTCTGGCCCAAGCAGCTTCCCTCAGCACCAGAACTTCGAGATCCTCAAATCCTGTCCTAGCAAACGCTGTGTCCTTGTCCCTCACGTCAGCCTGCTATTTTGTCGTTTTGTCTTTCAGTCCCTCTCTCCTTCCTTTTCTTTCTTTTCGTGATGCTCAGGATTGAACTTAGACTCTCACACATAGAAGGCAAGTCTTTTTGTTGCTGAAGGATATCCTAAGCTCCCCTTTAAAATTTTGAAATAGATAGGGTTTTGTTAAGTTGCTCAGGCTGGCCTTGAAATTACTGTTGCCCAGGCAGGCCTTGGACTTGGGACTCTTCTGCCTTGACTTTCTGAGTACCTGGGGTTACAGGTCTGTGCCACTACAATCCTTGCTCCCTCTGTCTTTAACTTTGCAAAATCTTACCCTTTTGAGCTTAATTTTAATTAATTCTTTTGGCTGTAGGAGTGGAGACGTCCAGGTACCTGGGTATTAGAGTATCCTAGACATGACTCTGTTCAGAATTAGGTGAAGGGTTCCATCACCAAGGCATGGAAGGATGTCAGGCAGACAAGGTGCCATGAAGCATTTGAGAGTGCTGAGAGTCAGCCCAGGGCCAGCCACACCTACCCAGAAGCATTGATGATGTCATCATCCCTCCCCAAGAACCAGAGGTAGCCTTCTTCATCCATAGTTGCTTTGTCGCCACTGTTGTAAAAGTCCCCACACTCCATTTCAGCTGTCTTCTCTGGGTTATTCTGCAGAGAGAGAGCAGATGGCCTTTGTTGAAGGAAGTGAGCTTAAAGTCGATGAGCATGGGCTCCTGTCTGGGTTTGAAACCTGCACCTGGCATCAGGACAAGCCTACACACTGTGGGCTGCAGCTCCACCTGTGAGCACCATTCAGCTCATGTTAAAAAAAATTATATATATACATATATACATATCAATATATCATCTTTCTTTTACTCCACCAGAATAAAGATTCCCTTCTGGTGAGAACCCTGTTGGTTTTATTCAGCTATATGCTCAGCATATGCACAGCTGGGACAGCTGAGAAGAGTTAACAGCCAGGAGTGAATTCTCTCAGCCAAGTGCTACCTCATTTGATGCTCACAGGAATTCCTCGAGGCAGTCACTTCATAAAGAAAGGTTTCCTAGGACAACACAGAACAATGTAAAGTAAGGACAATAATGAGAATGGGAAACAATACCAAGAAATCCCGGGAAACAATACCAAGAAATTATCTAGTTTCCGCCAATGATGTCTTGCAAAATGAACGTTTTGCAAGATAGTTTCAATAGTCTAATCAGGATATGAACTTTGATCCATTCTTTGATCTCTCTCTGATTTATTTGTGTGTGTGTACGTGTGTGCATGTGTGTTATGCAATTTGCTCACAGGTGTGGATTCTTCATCCTACCATAGCAGTCAACCCACGGAACAGCGCTGTCTCCAAAGAGCCTTTACAAGGCTTTTGCAAACACACTCACCTCTCTCCGTTCCACCCTCTCCCCTCACCAGCACTAACCCATTGACAACAACTCATCTATAGTTTTTTTTTCTCATTGGCACATAATAATTGAAGATACGCGTGGGCTACAAGGTGATAACTCGACACACACGTATAACGGGGTAAAGATCCAATCTGGAAAAACAGCTGAATTAAAAAAAAATTCACCAGAAGGTTTAAATAGATATCAGAACAGACAGAAAGAACTAGGGAACTGAAAATACAGGAAAAAAAAATACTGAAAAAAAAAAGTCACAAGAGAACAAAAAAAGAAAGAAAGAAAGAAAGAAAATAGCAAAGTGAACAGAGCTCAGGGGACTCGTGGGGCATCCCAAAGCCACCAAAGATTCACTCAAGGGCCTCAGAGGAAGGGGAAGGGGTGGTGTGGTGTTCAAATACATAACCACAGGAAAAGCTTTCAGACTTGACAGAAGTCAAACAAGCTGTGTCACATGATCTTACTGACATGAATTATCTGAAATAGGCAAATACACAGAAAGGGAATTAGAGGCAAGCAGATGCTGGGGTGACTGGTAAGCCCAGAGTGCTACTGGATAATGAACACAGAGTTTCTGTTTAGGGTATAGATTCTCTGGCTACAGATGACAGCGAAGCTTTCACTCTGTCATGGATTCTTTTAATGTGACTGATGCACACATTTGAAAATGGAGGAATGAATTTTATATTCTATTTTATTTCAAAACAAACAAAAACCTGAGTCTCATGGTTGGAAGTGTCCTTACACTATGGCCTCTAGGGGGCGCTGCATATGTGACACTGTTACTAAGACTTAGTAACAGTCATAATCTTAATTCTCAGAAACAAAACTTTAAGAGGGAGAAAAGAAAAATTAACACACACACACACACACACACACACACACACACACCACACACACACACACATTACAGGCTATATATAATATATAATACTGATGTTTGGGAATCATGGATGTTCATGTATATGTGGTTCTCAAAGTATTGGAATTACTTGGGATTTATAAAAACACACACAGGGAACGCCCCCTAGTGGCTGTAGTATGAAGACAGTCATAACATCATGTAAAAAGTGTTTGGAGGGAGATGTAATCTTAGATTAGATTCAGAGTCTGGTTACCCACAGTTCGTCTTGGAGCCTAAGAATTTCCTCTTTGGGATCACTACTAACCAGGATGGTCAGGGTTTGTTTGAGCAGAAACAGGTTTTTCACAAGGTTTTCTTGTAGCCCAACTCAAGCTTTCTGCAGTTCCTTGATTTCTCGTTTAGAGTATGACTCCTGAAAGATGAGGATCCTAGACCTGTAGTTCATCCGGCATGAGTAAGGCACGAAACACTTTCAATCTGCAGTCATGTCCCTCTCTGGAGGGACATGACTTCAGAATCATCATGGGGTTCACAGGAGGGACATGATGATTTTAAAGTCAATCTTCTCTTTACCCCTTAATTTAGCTCTTAAATCCCAAGTGGGCTAGGACAGAAAGGGCTGTGGCAATGTATTGGCAGCTTATGGTGTAGTAAAAATGGGCTTCTTCAGGTTGGACCAAAGAAAAGATGATGTGAAGAAATATCAGGGTGAGGAGCGACCTGCATGCATTCTTGAAACTGGGTGGGGTAGGGTGCCGTTACCTCATACTCCAGGAAGAGGCCTAGAGGTCTAGTGGGCTTGATCCTGATGCCAATGAACCCTTCAGTGTTGGGTGGGAGGATGTTGCCCTTCTCATCGATAATCTGGAACAAGAAGCCCATGAACCCACAATGAGGGACTCGCCTAGCCCATGAACCCCACAATGAGAGACTCGCCTAACCTGTGAACCCCATGATGAGGGACTTGTCTAGTCCTCAGTGCCACTGCTTGGCTCACCACAAGACACTGATAGGACAAATAGGAAATACTCATGGAGAAACTGTCAGGAAATAGAACAAGACAGCCAAATTCTTTGACATCAGCAAATATGGAGCCCAAGACATGGTGCTCTTTGTTTGATGGGAATGTAAATATTATTGCTGTGTCTCCAAACTGGTGAACAGAGTCATCTGCAGGTATTATTCATGATTCGTTCCCTCCCTCCCATCACTTATGGTGCATCTCCCTGCCAGGTGAGCTACACCAGTTCCCACAGTGATGTACTTCTCACCCGAAGCTTCCACAGGAGATTGGGGGAAACAGGAGGCAGGGAGCAGCATGACTAGGGCAGGGGTATGGCTGATCCTACCACCCGCTGTCACATGTGACTCCATCCCCAGATGAGCTATAAAGTGCTCCCCATCAGCATCCCAAAACCAGACCTGAACATCGAAGGGTAACAAGGCCTTCCCCATGGAGCCTGGCTTGATCTTCATTCCCCGGAGGTTAGCACAGGTTATCCCCTGTTCAGAAAAGAAGATAGGGGTTGGCCAAATCAGGGTCACACACATGGCCTCTGATAGAGGCCATTTGTTGAAAATAGGATTTAGGTTCAAGGCATTGACTCAACTGTATTTACTGGACATTTATTATTCCCAGCAGGAATGTACTATAATGTACATTAGGTAGGATTGGTAGACTCTAGTCACTGAGGGAAAGATACAACAAAGCAGGTAAGCCTGAGGCTGTGGTACATAATGTGCACGTGGAATGCCTACCAGGCATGTTCCAGTTTGCCACGGGAAGGCTGTGAGTCTGTTGAACATACATATCCACCTGGTTATTAGATAGTGATGGGAGTCCTGCTCCAGCTCCTTAGGGATAGGTTGAGATGGTTTAGATTTTTAAGGCATTTTCTCTGTCAGTATCCCTCGGCCCCTTCTGTCTTCCCAGTGAATTCCATTCTTCCGAGTAGTTATTTGTCATTACCTATTTTGAGTGCTTTACAATAAGCACGCCTGTTTCCTCCTCTGCCAAAAGGAGACGTGGGCACACTTATTTCTCATTGTGCTTGGAAGTGTATGGGAACAACTCTCCCATCCCTTTTCTTGGCGTTTTGAGATAATGTCTCTCTGTTGTGCCTAGATGGGCTTGGAGCTCACTCTTGTAGCCTAAGCTGGCCTTCAACTTGTGATCCTCTGCTTAGCCTCTTAAGTGTCAGGCTATGGACTCACATAGCACAAATGACTCTATGGGGAATTTTTTTACACAGTGAGAGGTACATATCAAACTCTCATATACTGAGTGTTATATATAAACACTTAGTACTAACTAGTATTATTCAGATCCCAAGAAGAGTCTATGGAACATTCTTTTCCTGTGTTATTTTCTCCACACGGTACTTTTGTGCAGTTTAAGTTCACAAGCATCATAACCATTGTTTGGTTGTCTGTTTCTCTCACTGGACAGCACGAATCCCCAAAGTAGAGACTGTCCCAGTCATCTGTATATACCTAGCATCTGGCACAATGCCCACCTAAAATACATGATGATCATAGTAACTTCAGTGTGAACTATGGGCTTAGCATTGTGGCCAAAACTTAACGCCTGATGATTCATCAGCAGTGGCAGTATAATAATATCCAGTTTAGAAAGGGAATGCTAACACTCAGAAAGATAGGCCAATGGGCCTATGGTCTTGAGGTTTATGATAGACAGGCCTGAGATCCTGGGAGAAGAAGCTTTTGACATCTGCTGTGCCATCGCTCTCACTGTAAGTGAAGGAAGGAGGCATGGGTGAATGAAGAATGTGCTGTGCTTGGAGGAAGAGAACACCGTCCAAGCAAATGGGCTGTAGTCACCAGTGAGGCATGCTCTCACCCGTCCCTTCCCTTGTTTGTGTGTAAACTAAGAGACGTTCAACAATGGTTCAAGAGTCACAACACTTTTTCAGGTTGGAAGCAAATCAACTCACTGATTTTCTTATTTGTTTTGGTAAAAACAGCAGATAAGTATGTGAACAATATCTTACATATTCAATGTGTTATAGGGCCTGAAATAGCAGACATTCCTTTACTAGCTAGAGGGATATTGGGAAGTGGATGTACCCAGCCATCAGACATTAATGGCAAATGTGTTGGAAGTGATGACCTCTAATGAAGTCCTGGAGGTTTACAAGGTGCGTGATCCAGTAAGTGCCCTGACTATCTGGTAGCTCAGTGACATTCTGGGACCTCTCTCTCTCTGTCTCTCTCTCTCTTCTGTCTCTCTGTGTATGTATGCATGTGACATATACAGAAAGTCTTTGCTTCCTTATCTACCACTGCTACAATCTTATAATTTAACCCATGTTGTCCTCTTCAACACCCAGAGAAGAACTTTGAAAGCCAGCTCCCAATATTTCTTCATGAAGCTGCTCTAGGATGTGATGGTGGTATTGGCAGGATGTGCTTATGGTGCTCTCCACATCGTAGGAGAGATGATTCTATCGAACTACCCATGAGGGGGTGGGGGAGTGCTGCCCTAAGCTAACAATCCTAGGCACAGTGTGAAAGTGTCTTTTGAAGTTTTGCCCAACAGCTTTGAACTTGTTGGTCTCTCTGTGAGTTGATGAGCGGTACATCTTCTTTCTGCAAATATGGGATAAATTATCCTTGGAACCCCAAAGCCAGTCAGCCATCTTTTGTACACACAAAAGATCTCAGCACATACTAGGGTCATGAGCAGTCGACCGGCTGTGCCCCGTAGCTGATCCCATCCAAATGGTGCAGAAGGGGCCTGTTCACCTACCGTTTCTGACTGTCCATAGGCCTCATGAATGAGAATGCCTGTCCTTTGCTTCCACTGCTCAAACTCCTCAGGGAGCAGGCTCTCCCCACCAGTGATACAGTGCTCCAGGGTGGGAAACCTGAGACTTAGGGGAGGCAAATATGTCAGGCTTTATATATTCCTCTGGAAACAGAAAGCATTGAATGCTTCTAGCATTGTCATTCAGACCATTCAGCTGTCTGTCTTCTCACTTTTAAATCCACCTTCTGTTGTTTTTTTGCTGGCCTCTGCCAGGTGAATGCCATATTTTCTCTGCAATCCCTGTTAACTCTTTTGGCAGGTGGTGAGTGGGGTGTTGATGAAGATAATTGGGTCAAATCAATGATGTTCTGGTTAAGTTTGGCTGTTATTGTAACAAAAGGAAGACAAGAGATTTTCCCTAGAAGATCTATGTATCCAAAAGAGACAATTATAAACCATAAGTGGTGAGGGACAAGATCCCCAGGGACACTAGGGTGTAACAGAGCTGTCATCTGTGACAGATGTGCTGTACTAACCGAGGACCTTTTCTGTTTCTTGTGGGGGAGGTGTTACAAGTCAAGGTTGGAAATAGTTTGAGCAGGACATCGAGGCAGGTTGGGCTGACTGTAGAAAAATACAGCAAGGTAATAGAAAACAGAGTTGGAGAGAGATCAGAAGTCCAGAGAGGAGGGATTTCAGGAAAGAGCTTTAGGTGAGCACTTCCATTAGGTACATCATGAGATTCAGTCTCTCTCTCTCATTTCCCCTCATGAAATGCCCCTAGAGGATAAATGATCACACAAACTAATCATTGGATTCTCTGAAGAAAATGGGAGGGAAGTGAAGACTGTAGTTTGATTCAGCTGGCTCAGTACAGAGCCCAACCGTCTGCTGGGGTTAGAAAGATAGTGACATCAGAGGTTCTAGAATATATGTATCCACAGTCTTCAAAGGGCAGATTTCAAGTTAGCAAAAGATCAACCTCTAAACACAGGGAAGTGCAAAAGCAAAACTGTGGTAAATGACACTACACATCTATTGGATTGGCAAAAATTAACTGACAGAGGCAGACGGTGAAAATTATATAGAACAATGGGAATTTTTCTGTCTGGACAGAGCATAATTTGGTTTAATACTTTGGAAAATACCGAAGCGGGTCTGTAGCATGACCTAGGAAACTGTGCCCTAGAAAAACATCAGAATTTTTTAAATTTATTTATCTGCTCCTGGGTTTCAAGTACTTCAGTTAAGCGCAGCACTGGTCACCATTAGCCCTCAGGCAAAAGCTAACTACATCTCCGTTAATGATAGAAATGATAAAAGAAATTGTGGTACTTCTGTAAAACAAGACATTATACAGCAATGAAGACAAACTAACCATAAAAATATGCAACATGAATATATCACAGCCACATGATATTGGAAAAAGAAGCCAGATGACGCAGAATTAGTGTATAATTATATAAAACAAAAGTCCAAAAGCATAAAAAGCAAACCTACTTTCTCAGAAATATTTCCTAGTTGCCAAGCTATCAAGGAGGGTGGAGGACGGAACACCAAGAAAATGGACAGTGGTTTGGTTTAGGGGTCACAAGGAAGCACATGGAAGTCTCTGAGGCATTGACTAAGTTCTAGTTTCCTGACTCAGGTGAGTGATTGAACAGGCATTTTCAACAGTTCATTAATCTGTAAATTTTCATCATAGGCAATTTTGTATTTTTCTGTTATGTCACAAATAATAAACCCCACATAAATGAATAAATCTACAAAGGCTATAGGCTGGGTCTTGAATTAATTAATTAAAATGATAATTATTCACACACACACACACACACACACACACACACACACACACACACACACAAACCATCAAAGAACCAAGAGAGAAATAAACCATGGTGCAACAGGCACCTTAAGCTCCTACACAAACATTGCTGTTACCAGCCAGTGCTACATACTTGATGTTTTTCTGATGAAGAACCATTCGATATACTCCTGGTGCAGACATGAATTGAGTGATGGGGTATTTGAGTAGTGTCTGGAAATCAAGAGATATGGGATTTTATCTTTGTAGATAAGGTTAAAAATATCAGTCAATTATTAGCACTTGGGTTATGAACTCTCCTCCAGGAAAGCCTATTTACTTTTGAGCTAATTCCTTTAATTCTTGCACGCTAGGTGTGGATTTCATACATGACATGTGTCAGGTACTGTTGAGTGGGGAAATGCAAAAAGTTCAAATTAATGTCCCAGATATTATAAATGATAGATACCAGCAGAGGAGACAAAAAGGCATGCATGATAAGGTGGGAGTTGGCAGATGCCACAAGAGAGATGTGCAATTCTGTCAAGTGCACAGCAGAGGGAACTAAATCGATTGGATGCTCCAAGGAGCTTATGGAAGAGGCAGCACTTAGTAGGGCATTATGAAATGGACACAGTGTCTACAGAGAGGTGGGGAGGTTCATGAAGACAGAGGATTCACAGGGGAAAGTTTCAGGAGCTCAAGAGACATTTCAGAGAAGCAAAATAATGCCCGAGCTGAGGAGCAAGAAGTATATGTATGAAGACAGTTCAGAGCCACATGCCTTATGGTCTAAAGTATTAGATTTTCAACATTATTCATTAGAGGCAAGGCCATTGGAATTTCAGGTTGGGGCTGGAGGTACTCTGAAAGAGTGAGGAACAACAAAGAGAATGCGGGTCTTGGGGTTCACCTGCTCTGACTTTAAATGCTGTTGCTTAATTACCCTGCAACACTTTCTTCACCAGAAAAGTGAGCATATTCATGTCTTCTTACCTCTATAATGACTTTGGGGTCGAACTGAGGAAGACAGTGGATGAAGATTGCAGCCCCTGATGTCCATGGTTCGAGCAAGGTCCCCACAGTAGCCAGAATCCATCCTGGGTCTGACATGCACCACACGATGTCAGATGTCTTCAGCTTCAGCAATTGCCTGCTTACTCAAAAATACAGTGGCCTCAGCTGTGGCACTGTCAGCAAGGGCTGGGGAGCCATTTTCAGCCAAAGAATCACTCTCCCACTCATTTCTTGTGATTTGTGTGGGGGTTTAGGAGCGCAAAAGGTGTCCCACTGTGTCATACTTTCTGGACACAAGTCATTGAAACCAATTTCCTACTAATGACCCCTCAGACCTTTGCTAGAAAAACTGGGGCAGAGTCTTCTGCTGTCTTACTGGGTCTGATTCAGTCATTGATATAACACTTGGTGATTCTGGAAGCATCCATACAGCAGAAACGGTGGTGATATGGCATAATGAAAACCTTATCTAACCAGAAATGTTTGAAGCCTAACCCTGTACTGCTCTAGAGTCATGAGCCAATAAGCACCTATTCACTCTTGGTTTAAAGGGTTTGGTTTGGGCTTTCCTTCGTTGCTAATGAGGAGACAATTAGTCCAAGGATAACGATTGGACAATGAAGAGAAGGACTTCTTGCTTGTCTGCTTTCTCTTGCTCCTGTGTTGGCTAGTAAGTTAGAGAACAGCACTCAGACTGTTCTAATACTACCAGTTGGAAAGGAAGGGAATAAGAGGTAGAAACAATTGGATTAAAACTATGACATGATTCACCATGGCTTAGCTTCAGCCTCTACACTGTTCAAGGTCAGAGGTGGAGACCTGTTGTAGCTCAGTTCCAGGCATTCCATTAGTGAGAAACGCCAAGTCTGTTTAAGGAAGGGGTCTCTCAGCACAGGTGACACTTAGAGAACACTTAGACTTTCACCCACTGTCAGAGACACAGTGACTTGTTATTTGGGTGGCTTGCAGAATGCTCTCCTGTGAGAGTGCTCAACAGAACCCAAAGCTGACAGTCAGTGTCCCAGACTTTCACTCTCAGACCCTCAGAGAGTGAAACAAAGGACAGAAGCAGGGAACAAGATGGAGCCTTCCATTTGGAGTGCCAGCCCCCAATATGTACACAGGCACACATCCCTCACCTCAGAGCTGGGACTCAGCCTTACCATGAAGGGATAAAGGACCGGAAGGCAAGTCCCTGGCTGTGCTTTGCCATCTTGGGGAAACCTGTGGTCCCGCTGGTGAAGAAGATTGTCATGGGATCCTTCATCTTTGACTTAATACATGTGTGTTCTGGTGATACTGATCTGCAAAGACATTGGAGGAAAAGGAAAAGAAGAAAAGTCATGTTGTTGTTTTTTCCACCTTCTGATGAAGCAATGTGAATCACTGCAGGGAGAACCTGTAAATCTGCAAAGCTAGAAGAAAAACCGATATTCCCACTGGCGGGCACCAGACTGACTGTGTAGTGATTTGGACAAATGGGCTGGTGTGTCTTTAATTGAAAAAAATGGCAAAAAAATATATGGACTAAGAAATAACAGACCACTTAGCTAGCACTGTCTATCCTGCAGCACTATACTAAGTGAGTTGGAAATGGGAACGTATTTGATGCTCCCAGCAGCCCTGGGTGGTGAACAGGGGAAGCTGGGTCACCTAGGTCCCCTTGTTTTTGGAGACATCTTCCCAATGGATGCTTCTGAGTCTTCTCTGATCATAGAGGCAAGCTGTCTAGGTGTTTTTATTTTGTTTTGTTTTGTTTTCCTGAAAATAACCTTAACACCGAGTCTTGCTAAGTAAGACATGACACCACACCGACTCAGGGCAATCCAAGTGGTTCCCCAAACACTTTCTTGATTTTAAACTTTTTTCATTAAAGTCTCTGTTTTTATGAGCGTCTACTTCACTTTACCGTGGAAACAAAAGGCTTTAGAAATGGAAGTATTACTCCAAGGAAGCAAGCCTCGCAGGGTTTCTGCCCATGGTTCCTGCCCATGGTTCCTGCCCATGGTTCCTGCCCATGGTTCCTGCCCATGCTGTGAGCATGGTGGGATACATCTGAATGCTCATGGGGAGTTTTTCCTAGGTGTGTGTGATCTTTCTTCAGTTTTACGGTAAGTCTTCTTGTAGGGTGCCCCAGAGGTACCCAGGAGATGGAGTCTTTTCCCCTAAAGTTGCTATCCCACTGTTCCACTGCAATTAGAAATTCAGTTTCTTATTCTTGTTCTTGTTTGTTTTTGAGAAATGATCTCATTGTGTAACCCTGGCTCTCCTAGAACTTTCTATGTAGACCAGTCTGACTTTGAGCTTACAGAGGTCTACCTGCTCTTGCCTCCTGAGTGCTCAGATTAAAGTCATGCATTGCCACACCACGCTCAAGCTGTTTTGATGTTCCACATTTCACCTTAAAAATTCGCTTTCATTAAACTTCTTCATATATGCATTTTTATATATAAAAATGTTCCTTATCTACATGGAATATGCAGCGCACTGATCCCCTGACTTTACCATGCTCCTTTGCTGAGTTTCTGGCCTGAGTGTACTTTAATAACAAAACATGGAAGTCCAACTTCCTGATTTTACAAACAAGGCAAGCAAGAAGCCCAGAGACTCCCAGCAGATGGATGGTTTGGCTAGAAAGAGTGTTTCTAGCATTCAGTCTTGTAGGTCTCCTGTGCCAGCTACTTGTCTCTCAGTGCTCTGGAGTAGATGGTCTCCTCTCCTATTCCATATTCAGAAACCACATTTATCAGTGCAGAAACTCACTTAATTAGGGACCCAAAGTTGAGCCACCCTTCAAGGTTATGATCAGATACCACCAGCTTGGTTTTCAGAGCAGGACACTCAGAAGCCACAGAGTCCACTTCTGGGGCCAGGCTATCTGTGGTCACGATGGCCTTGGCTTGAGACATCTGTAGTCGGTAGAAAATGTCCTTGGCTTTCAGCTGGGTAGTCCCAGGCATGAAGACGATCCCTGGGGGGTGAGAAAGGAATGGCTTGTTTTCAGACCCACTGGCTTAGGCCTAGCGCATCTGCTGAGAATTCCCACATAGTAGTATTCAATGCAGTTAGAAAAGAACTATAGATGGAAAGCCAAACCATATAAAAGTCTATTGGGGAAAACAGATTCATAGCATTGTGCAGGAGAAATCAGGGGAATGCTGCCAGACTTAAGTGATGAAATATTTATCACTGGTCCTGGGAAAAGCACACACTCTGATGTGGTGCACTGAGGAAGACAATATCCACAATAGAGGCTGGAGCCGCAGAGCTTGGTCTGGACCAGGCTGGGCACACAGCACCTACCATCCCAGCACTGAGGCCCACGGGCCCCGTGTGAATCACAGACCTGCTCGGATGCAGCCCACGGTCACCAGCCACCACTCGGGCACACGAGGCAGAATCAAGGCCAGGCGATCTCCCTGCTTCAGGCCACAAGTCTTCTCAAAGACGCTGGCAGCACGACAGGTTAAGTCCCTCAGCTCTCTCTGAAGCTCCATTTTACCTCATCTCCTTGGCCGTTCACCCACCATAGGGCTGGACCTGGGTCTCTCTTGCCCTCCTAGTTAAGATTACACACAAAGCATCATCTCCTGCTGCCAAAAATAAGGATAATCCACGTCCACAGTCACATTCCAGTGTGAGCCTAGCACAGCGAGATTCCATCTTAAGGCATTAATGGATTACAGAGAAGTAGGGAACTGGATTGGGGACTACTCCCCAAGACACATGTGACCACGAATACTCTTCGTGCTTCCCACTGAAATGAGCAATTCCATTTCTCCATATGTCTGTCCTAGGTTCATATAGACAGTTTTCCCATCTGTGAGATGAGGACAAAAAATATTGCCTAAACAACAGGCAATATTTAGATAAATAAATCACATTAACAGTGTTTGGCAAAAGTAGTTGCTCAGTAAAATAGTATTGTAACAAAAGAAAAGAGGCTAAAGTAGTTGCTAAACATTTTAAAGTTAAGGTATTACTAGTGATTAGGGTATGAAGACAGAAGAGCAAGAGGCTGCAGGTCCTTGTTTCCTCACAGAAACATCAGACAATAGCAGATTAACCAAAGCAGCTTTGTGAGAACTCTAGAAAACAGTGAAGGGTCTGTAACAACTTAACAGCCAGGCCACTGTACATAATGTAGGAAATTTTGTGGTATTCTTTCTTGCCTTTCCTCCCCTGCCTCTGGTGTGGTGCAGCACGATCAAGGGGAAGCCATCGATTCCTGGCTCATGGAAAAAACTGGCACTTGTTTGCAGTGTCCTGGCCTATGCAGGAGTCAGTGGGCAAACTGCTTTCTCTCCTGGCTAATTTGAAGGTCACTGGGAAGAGCATCATAGTTTGACTCTCAGGTTGCTTATCTCTGTGCCAGAAGTAGGAGCTATGGTGTGTAAAGACCCGTGGGCACCTAGAGCCGAGTGGTGATGGAGGAAGAAATACAACAGAGCTGCCAAGGCCCTGAGAACAGCACGGGTGAATTCCCAAAAGGGAATCGGGGTTAGTCACACTGACCATGTAAATGTGAAAACCAGCACAGTGGAGAGGACACAAATAGGACTAGGGAAGGCAAATGTCAGAAAGGCTTGTGTTGACGTTAAGCTCCCACCTGGCCACATTAGTGATAGTCTTCCCATACATGAGCTAGTCTGCTTGACTGAAAGCAAAATGAGTTTTCCCCCCACATGTCCAACATCCAACCGTTGATCACAGGCATACAAAAGAACACAGATGCTGTCTATTCAAAGGGACAAAAGAGATCCCCAGAAACAGAAGCCCAAGCTGCATGGACTTTAGTTATTAGACAAAAATGTTCTTAACATCAGTGTTAAATTTGCTCAAACAACTAAAGAAAAACACAAAGATCAAAAGGAGATCAGGAACACTCTGAATGAATCAAATGACAACATCTATAAAGGGGTAACTTTCTAAAAGAGAGATAAATTCTAGATGAAAAATATACTAATTGAATAAGCAGGAGCTGGGGGAAGGGGTGTTTCACCAGGAGATGCAAACAGGCAGAAGAAGGAATGGCTAAAGATGAATGCAGGTCATTTGAAATTGTTGAGTATGAGGTTCAAGAATGAACAAACAAGCAAACAAACAAGCAAACAACAACAATAGCAGCAAATCTGCAGAGTTTCTAGACCCATCTGTATATTCTGGGAGTCTCAGCAGAAGACAGTCCCATTCAGTTTATCTGAAGAAACAATGGCCCTAAACTGCCGAATTTGAGGAAAGACCTGCATAATTGAAATCTAAAACAACCAAACAACTCCAGGAGAAGCCCAAAGAGTCACACACATATTGTAATTAAAAAGCAAAGCCAGAGGGGACCAGAGTGATCTTGAGTGCCTAAAGGAAAAGCAATACATTGTGTCTAAGGGACCCCAAGGAGACTTTCAGTCAAGTTCTCAGCAGAGGTCTTGCAAGACAGGGGGCTGAGACCATATATTTGAAGATGAGATGTTAAACATAACCCAAAACAAAATTCTACAATGAGGCCATATATTTGAAATGCAGAGAGAGAGAGAAAGAGAGAGAGAGAGAGAGAGAGAGAGAGAGGGCAGTCGGGGGGAGGAGACCAATTACTCAGCATTTTTCCAAATGAAGGGAGAAATTAAGATCTTCATGGATAATTCAAATGGGAGGAATTCACCATTACCAGACTTGCCTTACACAAAATATGGAGTCCCCAAATTGAAATGAAAGGAACTGGATAGTAACAAACACGAAAACACGTTTACGTACAAACACGGTGATACCTATGAAAATGATACCATTATTGCTGTACTTTTGGCTTGTAACTCCAGTATTGTTCTTTAAAATAACAATACAATTATTGTCGACTTATTTGTGTGTGTGTGCTTACATCTATGGGCGTGCACGCACGTGGACATCTGAGGACAGCTTTCAGGAGCTGATGTTCTCTTCTACCGTGTGGATCCTGGGGATAGCCCTCAACTTGTCAGCTTTGGCAGCAGCAAGTGCCTTTACCTGCTGAGCCACCTCGCTGGCCTCTACTTTTATTCTTTAGTCATATTTAAAAGGCAATGACAAACTCATGTTAAAGTGTGTACAATATACGAAGATGGGATTTGTGACAATGGGAACATAAAATTGGGGTTGAACGGGGGATATAGCTGTGGAGGAGTAGGGTTTTTTTTTTTTTTAAATGGGATTGAGGTTAAGTTGTTAAAAGTTAAAAATAGACTCTGCTTGCTATAAAATAGAATATACAATACTCACAGTAAGCACAAGGAAAGTATCTATAGAATACACACAAAAGGAAATGAAAAAAGCCTCAAGTGTCACCATAGAAACTAACGTAAGTGACAAAGGAAATGAATAAAAAATGCTACACAGAATGAAGAAAGTAGCTAAGCAAACGGCAAGGAAAATGACACACTGCCTATCTCATTTACCGTCTGGTCCTCATGTGAGTCTCTCGTCAAGTCTTAATTACATGAATGAACGAGTGAATGAAAGAAGTCGATGTGAATGTGATCTCTCGTGAATACATCTGGGGACTGCTTCAGGACGCAGTAGGAGCTGCATACACAACGTGCCCGAGGGTGTGATAGTAATGTAGTCTTAAATCCCAAGAACAGCCAGGCTTGTAACTTGGTAGCCTTAGTGAGGAACTGCATCCCACCCATGGACTCTGCTGTCCAGCTTACAGTTTCAGTTTGTTCTTTGTTTTCTAATGAATTACTTGCCAAAATCCCAGAAGATTTTACATGAGTACATTCTATTTCTATCATATATCTTACAAATTAAATGTGTTGAAAAGTGAGTGAAATAAACATTGGCAGTCTGGGCAGGGCTGTTGGCTGGACCACGAATCGGGTTCCAAGTGGTACTTGCTAGGAACTCACAAGAGGCGGTGCAGAAAGTAGAGGCTTTTGCAGGAGGGCCAACAGGAAGGGTCCTGATGCTCACTCATCCCACAAGTGTCTACTGAGGGACTATTATGTGCGAGGCACCAAATGTCTCTACAGGGCAGTGGTGAATGGGTCTGAGTTACCAATCATGAGTGAGGCAGTTGCAAACGTTGAAGCAGACATATCCAAGATACTTGAAATTGATATTAATGGGATGGGGGGCTTGTAAATGGGGAGGGGGTGGATATACAGATGAAATGATAATAGCTAACTACAATGCCATGAAATCCAGCCATTGTGGACTTTCCTACAGAAAGACTTACTTGGTTGTTAATCCCATAAGCCGGTGTCTGAACTCACTAACCAGAACGTTATGGAGAAAGCAGGAAACGAAATAATAGCACGGTCTCCTCATCACTACTTTCTTCTTTCCTAACCCATCTCACGCTCCCAGTGTTCTTACCTTAGACTTATGGTCTGGGCAATGAAGAAAGCCCATTTATCTCTGAAGCAGAGGTTCTTTGGCCTCTCTGATGGTGAGGCTAGGTTAAATTTTGGATTGTGGAATCAGTCAATCTGGATCCAAATCCTGTTCCCCCATTTGTTAGAAAGACAGGAGGTTTCATTAGGTTACCTAAACCCTCAGGCCCTCAGTTTCCTCATTTGGAAAATGAGAGTAGCAGAAGATCAAATGCAAAGTGGCTGACATGGAACAGAAGCATGTTCTTCATGACAGAGGGCTGGATTTTTCTTGAGCTTGTCATGACTGTTCTGAGAGAAGAAGATGGAGGAGAGGAAGCTGGCAAAGGAGGCATATTGGCCTAGGACGGTAACTTATGAGTGCATGCTCAGGGGGAGCTTAACATCTCGGGTGACTTGTTGCTGTGGAGAGGTGGGTGCTGGGTGAGTTTTCACACTGCAGAGCTTGTCAGCTAGTGCTGAGTGGCTCAAACCATCACACCTGTCTACCGCAGCTCCCAGCGACTCTGCTACTTTTCTATCCATCTGTGTCTTGGGTAAAGACAGACCAAGGGGGGTTTTCTGCAGAGACATGCGATGCCTCTGCAGGCCACAGAGACTGCTTCTCTGGAAAAAAATCCTAAAGCCACTCTCAAGAACGTAGTTGGCCACGAGGGTCCCAGGGAGACTTGCCTCCTCATACGATGGCGGGTGACTTGATTTGTGGTAGATGCTCCCGTGTATATTCTGAAAGTCTGTCCCCGCTCTAGGCATGACTTACAGTCCAGCCTGAGTGTGAAGAGCTGAACTTCTGTTAGCCTTTGCCACTAACTGGAGGTGGGACCTCAGATCACCATGAACTTGCCAATTAGAACTTTGCCCTAGATCATAGTTACGGAAGAATAGACATGCGTCAATACTTTTACCCATTGTACAAGTGAGTTTAAAGAAATAAATTTACCTCCATTTCACAGAACAAAAGCAAACCACTGAAGCTCAGAGAAGTGAGAAAATACTCAGGCTAGGAATCAAACCCCCAGATGTAAGCCTTTCCTGCTGCACAGCCGCCTCAAAGAAGCCCCAGGTCCCTCTCTATCTCTGGAGAATCTGTGCATCCCTCTGTGTCTCTTTCCCTGGTTAGAGCAGGATGAAGCCACTAGGCCACTCCTGTTCCCATAGCTCCATCAGCACATACTCTTACCTCCTCCATCTGAGCCCAGTGGTCCAGCACATGGCTTGCAAAGTTAAATTCTTCAGGTGAATCATGGTCATTCCATCTTTGATCTCCGACTCCTGACAAAGACCGGCTATGCACTGGGGGAGTGCTTTGGAAGAAGCTGTTGAAGAATTTGCCCCATGGGATCAGAAACTTCTTCAGCTTCTGCATATTGAGGTGATCCTCTGGTATGAGACACAGAAACTTTAAGTCACTTCCTGGCTTTGAGAAGAGATGGTTTACATGCCAATCACCCCACAGGAGCCTTCTCAATACAGTGTTGATGTGTGGTCCTGATCTACTGTTAGAATTTCCTCTTGCTTAAGATGGGGATTTCTCTACCTAGCTGAGGGACCACAGGGTGCAGAATGCCAGTGAATGACTGTGCTGCTGCATTAGATCAGGAAACATTCCTGGAGGACTTCTCTTTGCAACTCTCTGATTTGATCCTAGAATGATAGCCATGTGGCCATCTTTGTTGCAACTCTTGTCCTATGGGACAAGTTATCTTTACTCTGGAGACCTTTCCTTCTGTCAAGTCCAATCTTGTAGTTTCCATGGTAACTGTTATATCTTCATGCAAATCCCACCCCTCGGAGCTGATGACAAGTCAAAATCTGAACAGTCATCCTTGAGGTTTTTAAACACAAGCTGGAGTAATCATAATCCCTCTCAAAATTGTGTGTGTGTGTGTGTGTGTGTGTGTGTATTTGGTCCCAAAGAGTAGCTCAGACTGTTTCCCACTAGAACAACCATAAAGTGAAAAGCTGGTTATGATTTCTACTGTGTGAAGCAAATGAACTTGATATCCAGAGACACGAAGACGAGGCTAGTGAGAACCTGGCATGATCCAGGTCTGTGGCTCACTGTTGCCAAGGCCCCTCTGCCCCTCTGCCCCTCTGCCCTCTGCCCCTCTGCTTCTGCCCTCCTGCTATTACAAGCTCCCCCCACGTTTTCTGGGCTTCTGTATGGATTCTTACAGCTATATACCCGCCCTTAAATCAGATTGTGCTAGTATCTCAGCTTCTCCCTGCTGATGCTGTGTGACTCCAAGATTCTCCCTTGATCAGTGTTCTGGGCACAGCAGTTCCCAGCCCTCCAGAGGGGCTTCCCATGGAAGGGAGCTGCACTGACATGTCAGTGAGACCGTGAGTTAAAGGACAGCCTAGATGATAAAACCACTCCTAGGGTAGCCTACGTTACACAGCAAGATATTTTCTCCTTGTCAAAACAAACAAACACCTGAATCCTGTATTTGAGAAATCACATAAATGGAGGTTGAGTTAAATGTTAAAGACCGGATAGAGTAGTCTTAGTTGATGACACACAAGGTTGTTGGATGCTTGGGAACTGCAGTAGACTTTCGTTCCATCATGGAAGTGAGTGTATTGAAGGGGCAGATGCTGGGCACAGGCTCCAGTTAGCTAATTTTTCTACAATGGCTATATTTCTACATAAATGTCTGCATGACCTTGGGGTCCTCCTTAAATATTAACCATTTTACTCAAAGGCAGGGCAAACAACCACTTATTAAGTAGCTAAAAGGTCTAGGTACCTAGCTTAGTGAAAGAACACTTGTCTATGCATGTAGCTATGGGACCAGTCTTCAGCACTGCAAAAGAAATAGTCAAATAAATAAATAGTAGCTACTGACGTAAACAAAAGGGTGAGCTAGAATGAGCTATAGTAACACTACCGTGGGATGATTCTGTGCCTGAAGTGTATGTGGGAATATTAACCCCACAATTTTGCAATGTGACTGTAATTGGAAATAGATACTTTAAAAAAGCAATCTAGTTAAATATGAGGTCATAGGAGTATACCCGGATACATTATGGCTGGTCTTCTTTTTAAAAATTGATGCAGGCATTGGTGGCATATACCTTTAATAGGTGGATCTCTCTGTTTGAGGGGCAGCCAGAGATACACAGTGAGACAGTGTAAGAAAATAGATAAAAAGGAGATTAGCATTCAGACACAAGGTGGAGAAGAAAGCAATGTGAACATAGAGACAATCGTCTACAAGCCAGGAAACGGGGCATCAAAAAGCTTTGATCTTGTTCTTTCAATATTCAGAATTTTGGGAAAACAGATTTCTGTTAAGTCACTCAGTCTGTGCTAATTTTCCATGGCAACCTTCTTGGTCAAATAGAGAAGAAATAATGTTGACACTACCTTACAAATAGTTTGCAGCTCTGATTTAATGTTTGTCATGTGAGTTGGCAAACATAGGAGTACCTGGTCGAGGACAGCTGTTAGTAGCCCAGAGGGTACACAGGTTTAAATTCCAGCCCTCCATTCACCATCTATGTCACTCAGGGCAATTTACTTAGCCTCCCTCTCAAACACAGATGGACAGACAGCACCTACTGACCTAAGCAATGGTGGTGTTGGACAGCTGACATTCTGCAAGACTCAGTGCAGTTAAGTACTCTAGAAGTAGGAGCTATTGACGGCTAGCCCTCTCTCCAGGGAAATGGAGTAATTAAGTCTGATTCCCCATGAACTCACAGAGACCTGCCTGCCTCTGCCTCCCAAGTTCTGGGCTTAAAGGCGTGCGCCACCACTGCCTGGTGCTATTTTATATATGTAGATCAATCTCTATCTAGTCATCTTAGTGTTGATGAGTGCTAAGTCAACATAATGTTAGATCTTTCCTTGTCACTTTTCAAAAAACTGGGAGAAGAGGAAAATCTGTTGTGTCTATAGAAAGTCTGAATCATAGAACGATTTCTCTTTCATTTATGAAACACTTGTTATCAGGGTTCCACATGTGGCTTTAGATCCTATTGGACACTACTGGAGGACTTTACTTAAGGAATATACTCTGAAGACACTATGAAATTATTTTAAAGCCCAATGTTTTGAAATGTCTTAAAGTATATACTGAAAGAAATTTGGCTATGTGGAATTGAGGGGGGCTAGACTCAAGAGAAGTTCCTGTAATCAAATGCTGTGTTCAATACGCTTTTGGACACAAAGTGTTACTTAACAGACCAATACGTTTAATGTGTTATAGGAGAACCTGGAGTCACAGAGGTTTGACTTCTAGCTTTAAATTTACCACCTACCAATTCTGTGTTTTGGGGCACTTATTTTGAGGGTACAAAGTTGATATCTATCACCATACTCCCCATAATAATTCACTAATTATCCCAATCAGCTTGCCAGCATTGAGCCTGGAACACACTAAGAATTTAAAAATGTTGAGGTTGAGGTACTTTTTAACTACCAACAATCCTGAAGCACTCCCCACCCACCTCTGTGTGTGTGTGTGTGTGTGTGTGTGTGTGTGTGTGTGTGTGTGATTGCGTATACCCATACATGGAAGTCAGAGGGCAACTCTGAGTGCTTTCTTCAATACTGCTCCACTTTAGCTTTTTGAGACAAGGTCTCTCAATGAACCTGGCTGATTTAGTTAGCTAGAGTGGCTGGTTGGCAAACCCTTGGGATCCGTCTGTCTCTGACCCCCAGCACTGGGATTACAGGGATGACATAGTTTGCTTTCTATTGCTGTGATAAACACCGTGATGAAAAGCAGCTTGGAGAGGAGACGGTTTATTTGGCTTACATGTCCTGATCATGCTCAATCTCTGAAAGAAGTCAGAGAAGGAACTCAAACAGGTGCAGAGGCAGGAACCTCAGCAGGATTCTGCTTTCTGGCTTGCTCTTTGTCTTTCTCAGCTTGTTTTTAATAGCAGGCAAGGTGCTCAGGGATGACCCCACTCATAGTGACCTGGGTCCTCCAACATCAATCATTAATCATAAAAATGCCCCACAGACTATGACCCTAGCTTGTGCCAAGTTGACAAAAACAAACAAATGTAAGGCACATACCATGCAGTACCTTGGTTGGACTTTCGTATAGGTAGTGGAGATCAAATTCAAGTCCTCATGCTTGCTCAACAAGTGCTTTACCAGGTTAAAGGCATTCACTTTAAAGAGAACGACCTGTCTTCTGCACACTGACGCTTTCCTTTAGTGACTCCCCCTCTGTCTCTGTCTTCTCTACTCATTCCCAAGCACAGCAGCCCCTGTCTATGAGCCAGCCACCGTGCTGAACACAGCTTATGTACGTTTCCAGACATTCCTCTCACCAACATGCCCACCACGATATTGCAGTAAAGAAAGGAAATGTCAGAGCAGTTAAGTGATTTGACCAAGGCTACATAACTTGTAAGTGGCACTCCCAAAATTTAAAAAAGTACCCTCAAGTTTAAGGCTTTTGTGGAATATATAAACAGACACAGACACAGACACAAACACAGGCACAGACACACAGACACAGACACAGACACACAGACACATACACACACACACACACACACACACACACACACACACACACACACACACGGGGTAGGGGAGGGAGAGACTTTTGTCTTACCTGGTACTGTTCAGGACACAGGTGGGTTAGGTCTAGCTAGGAAAGGGGGCTTGCAGGCTCTGTTTTCTGTATGCAGTGCTTCCCAGGACTGGGAATACAGCTGTTGAACTTGGCCCTTGGTTGAGGAGAACACTAAGCAGATAACTTCAGGAACTGGATGATACTGCCTCGGGGGAGGAGACATTTAGTAAAGAGAGCAGAAAGCAGTGCAGGCTTCCAGCAGGGGCAGTCAGCTAGGAGAAAGGACTGTGTAGAACCTTTCCAGCTATCCTGGACTGAAGCAGGAAAGACAGGGAAAGAAAAGTGGAGTCTTCACAAGCTCTCTGCAGCTAACCTGCTCTCCTTTCCCAGTCTGCACCCTTCATTCTAGCTTCATAGATAAGAACCATGCTCCAGAGGCATAAAGTGTGAGCCTCAGCTCTGCCTACAACACCTGTCTCTTCCTGGCTGATCCCCTTGCTCCATTCCTCACTCTATTTGCAAAATAAAAATGATAAATTCTAAAGATTTTGTTTGCTTGTTAATGTTAGATGAGATAGTTCTTAAGAGGTACACACAATAATAGATTCTGTTGGCTATTTAATTTAGGATTCTAATTAAGAGAAACAATTCTGTGTATGGGCAGAAGACAAGGTCTTTGTAGTTCTAAAGGTTTGGACTTAAATCCTAGATCTGCCACTTGCAAGAAGCAGCCCTGGGCAAGTCATTACATCCTTGAATTGGGGCGCCATCTCATCAATAAATGATGTTGGGGGAGGTTATTGTAATGTTAGTTCTATGAGATGATTGAAAGGGTTATGTAACAAAGTCTGTAGAGAAACCTGACACAGGAATTTAGACCCAGGCTGGATATTGATGTTGTGTCGATTATTTAATGAAGATGATCATACATGGTGCTTGTTTTTATTGCTCTGATTTTGGGGTTATTGTTAGAGGAGGGTAGGACCTCCAGGGTTCTGAGATGGCTTTCCCTATACTCTTACCCTCCTAATCTCTGTTGAACCTGAAATACAAATGCCTTGGCTTAAAGTTACCATTAAAGGAGACAGAGCAGAGGGCAAGCCTGGCAGACCTTATGCTTTCTGGATGATTTCTGTATGGTGAAATTTTTTTTAGCATAGCGTAGGTTTTGCTTTGGAGGAGAGGGGTAGGTAGGAAGGCAGAGTAAGGTAACTGGCCACAGCAAGCTACACATGAAATACCCAAAGTACCAAAATGTAAAAATCACTGAACATGAAGTGGAAAGAGCAGCCACTCTGCAAAGTGAAGAAGAACAGGCAGTAGAACCCGAGAAATGCATTCTGGACCCAGCGGGTGTCTGCTGAGCTACACACTAACACATGGCCAAGAGGACAGGCCACTGGGCCTGGCAGTCTGAGTCTAGCTTTCATCAACTTGGTTTACTGAAGCCATTCTTCTCTTGAGGAACTGGGTATTGATTGGATGGAAAGAACTTTCATTGTCTTTCCATTCATTACCTGGTCAATCTTATCAACCAGATCTGGGAAAAAATTGTCTCTGAAACAATACAAAATCTACATGGATTCCTCATTGTTACTATGCAACTGTTTCTATTTCCTTGTCTGAAGATGAGAACAACAGAATTGACTTCATATGATTGTTCCTGGGATCAACTCAGGTAATCAAGCTTGCATGCAGGAATCCTCACCCTTGGAGCCTTCTTGATGGCTCTGCATGATGTTTTCTTTTCTTTTCTTTTCTTTTCTTTTCTTTTCTTTTCTTTTCTTTTCTTTTCTTTTCTTTTCTTTTCTTTTCCTTTCCTTTCCTTTCCTTTCTTTTCCTTTCCTTTTCCTTTTCTTTTCTCTCTCTTCTCCCCCCTCTTTCCCTCCTCCCCTTTGACTTTCCATCTTTCTTTTTATTTTTTGCAGTGTTAGAGACTGCACTCAAGGTCCTGCACATGGTGGGTGAGCACTCTACTACTACTGAGTTACATCCCCAGCCTGAGTATTTCTGAAGGTCCTCCTACCTCAAATAAATTGCAAACCCAGCTTCATTTAAACATATAATAAAACCTCATGACATGTATTTTTCTTTTCATTGACTGTCTTATCTCTGTATGCATGTATGCATGCGTGCATGTACTTAAAACACCATGACCAAGGCAACTTACAAAAGAAAGCTTTTAATTTGAGGTTCATGGTTCCAGAGGGTAGTAGATAGAGTCTATGACCATCATGGTGGAGATCACAACAACAGGTAGACAGGTATTGTGCTGGAGCAGTAGCTAAGAGCTTATATCTGATCCACAAGGAAAAGCCAGAGGGAGGAGGTGGGGGAGAAACTGAGTCTGGTGTGGACTCTTGAAACCTCCAAGCCCAATCACAATGACACACCTCTTCCAAGAAGGCCACATCTCCTAATCCTTCCCAACAGTTCTAGTTCTATCAGCTAGGGACCAAACATTTACATATAGGAGTCTGTGGGGGTCATCTCATTCAAATCACCACATTGGCCAAATAATATGGACCTAGATATTTTCTTTTTATATGAGTCAAGTCGCATTAAAAGACTAGGTGAAAGTAACTGTTATCATCAATCACCATTTTACTAATGTGAATAGTGAAACTAAGAATTCCAGCCAGGTGACCACGCTCAGCACAGAGAGGAAATGATAGAGCATTTGAACCTAGTTTTACCTGGGTATAAATTCTTAGTTGTTAGTCACTATGCTCACTATTACACATTCATCCTGGAAATAGCTCCAACTAAAGGAATACACAGCTCTTTACAAATCTCGTCTTGATTTCTATTGTCAACCTGTCTGGTTACAGCCAGCAACAAGGGTCTGAGGCAGAACAAAGCTCAGTCTGGAACCTGTGCACTGATTCAAATCCAAAATACCCTTTTACATTACCCTGGGAACCCTTAAGGCATCTAACTACAAAATAGTATTTGGGGAGTTACTTTTTAACTTAATTAAAATTCACACACAGACAATGCATGCAAAAGGGTGGAAGAGATTAATTAAATAATTCACAGCTAGAAGTAGAACTGTGGGAATGGAGTGTTTTCTGTGACATCAGCATTCTGGGGTCAGGTGTGATGGTGCATGCCTTCAATTTCAGCACTCGGGAAACAGAGGCAGGAAGAGCTCCATGAGTTAACGGCCAATATGGTCTACGTAGGTAGCTCTAGATCATCCAGGACTACATAGTAAGAACCTGTTTCAAAAACAAGCAAGCAAGCAAGCAAGCAAACAAGCAGGAAACCAAATTAACATTCTGACAGATACAATGATTGATTATCTACAATTTATTTTTTTAATATCAGAAGGTACTAATGGTATTTTTTAATACCAGAAAGCAGACAAACTAGAGTTTTCTTCATGTGGAAGGAAAAAAATGACATTAAATGAATATCTCATAGTATGTAGAAAACCCAGAAAGAAAGCAAAAGGGAGAACCCGAATTCTGGGCATAAGTTCACTGTATGTTTAAATCAGAGATGGGGGGGGGCAGGAAAGCTAAAACCTTCGCTATGAGTGATAAGGTTCAGCACAAAATCCAAGATTACTATAGCTGGGTGCGTAGTAGAATGTTTGATTCTACTACATGTGTAAGGTCATGGATCCCATCTGTTATACTATAGACACCATAAATACAACAGGTGCATAGACATCCAGACACTACAGATACATACGCACTATAGATATTTTAGATTGTTGGTCACAGGAATGGAAGAAACTGTTCAAATAATATAGGTCATTGCCATTGCCCTGGTTTGCCCCCCACCACAGAAATGAAAGTAAGACCCTATTGCTAAAGATGCCACCTATTTCAGATGTAAAACTTGGAGAAATTGAGCTGGAACTGACCTGAAAGACTCCTCCCTGAGGACTAGCTCTCATAATATCTGCGTCTGCTGAGGGAAGAGATCAACAGTCCTATCCAGCTGTAAAGCCTGCAAACCACACCAATGACCAGCATGGAAAGATGCTCCAAAGGATGTAATAGAGACACTTACATCTTGGGGCAACCAACAACTGTCTAACGGGATTTAAGGCATACTCAGTAGAAGTGAATTCATGCCTGGTACTATAATCTTAGCCAGCTACCTGATAAGGTCATATGCTTTAGAGAACCTACTTCTGTCACTTTCCTAAAGAAGCTTCACAGAGGCCCTGAGTTCCAGTCCTAGAACCCACATTGGCGGCTCACCACTACCTGTAAGTCAGCTCTGCGGAGCCAGTGGATCTAGCGCCCTCTGCTGGCCTCCGAATGCACCTGGAGGTGCACATTTGCAAAACTTTTTTTTTTTTTTTAATCTTTATACCAAAAGATAAGTAGTTCTTAGCCTTCATCAAAGAAGCTTCTATGTGAAGCAGATAGAGACCATTACAGAAATCCAAAACTGGTCAAAATGTAGAGAACAACTGACTGGTGTATCCAACCCCAGGTAATACATCTACAGCACAGTTCTTACACCTAAGGCTCAGGGAACATTGCTGGAGATGGGATAGGAAGAGTTTAAGAGCCAGAGAACCAAAACTCCTGCTTCGAGATGGAGTATTCAGGGAAATAGCACCCATGAATCACAAAGGTTGCCTAAACAAGACCTGCACAATGACAACACCAGCTGGCATGCTGACATGGGTGGGAGAAATCTTACAGGGTCCTATTTCTAGACAAAGAAATGCTGTTGAGCAGGAAGAATCAGAGATGAGCCCCCTGATAGGATATCCAATCCCAAGCAGCCATCTCTAAACATCTATACACACACACTACACACACACACACACACACACACACACACACACACAAACATCTGCCTGTGGGTAAACAGTAATTAAAGAGGAGAGGTCATGAATTTGAGAGGGAGTAGTGTGTATGGAAGGAGTCGCAGCGGGGAGAAGGAGGGGTGGAAATGATATAAATGAAAAAAAATTGACTTAAAAAAAGAAACACATGACCTATTCTCAGGAAAAACAAGGTATCAGTGAGTAAAACTGATGTTAATTCCAGATTTGGAATTAATAGGTAATTTTAATCCATGCTATAGAGCTACAGTAACTAAGCTTAGGGTCCGAAAGAAAGCACGCTACAAAGGAACCAAAAGAACTTTTGGCAGACAAAGGGAATTTTTAATTGGAAATCATTAAAAAAAAATCTTGTTACTTTAAGTAAAAAATTAATTGATTGGACTTTCTGACAGACTAAAGATGTCCAAAGAAAATCAGTGAACCTGAAATTAGGTCAGAAAAAGTCATCACTCACAATATTAGAGAGAACTTTAAAAATGTGAGTGGCACTTCCGTCGACCTTGGCATCCTTAGTAGAGTGCCAGAAAAGAAAAAAACCAAACCACAAAAGAGAGGAAACAGCGGCTAAAACTATTTTAAGATTTTTGTGAAAAAACATGAGTTTATGGACTCTTAGAATATCAGGGAGAATATAAAAAGAAAATCCCTTAGGTGTACAACCACATTGCTTTTTAATAGAAAGTAGAGGTGGGGCTGGAGAGACAGCCAGTGGGTATGAACCTTTGCAGACACCAGGTTCTGGTTCCTAGCTCAAATGGCCAGTGCCTCATACCGCCTGTAAGTCCAGCTCCAGGGACTCTGATGCCCTCTTCTGGCCTCTGAGGGCACTTCCAAAACACATGTGGAGAAAGGGAGGGTGGAAGGAGGGAGTGAGGGAGATAGGAAGAGAGAGAAGAAAAGACAGGGAGAGAGAAGACATAAAATAATTATTTTTGAAAATGGAGAAGAAGTTGTAAAAGTAGACAAAGGAACACAACACAAGGAGACAATTAGGTAGCCCTCCTTCATGTCCCCACAGTCATATGTAGACTAAGCGCTTCTGTGGAGGCCCTGAGGTTTAGGAGTTTGTGACACTCAGAAGCCCTATAAACTAGAAAGGTGGTTTTAGTGAACACATTTTGCCCCAGTGTCAGACTTCTGGACTGTGGTTCAGGTTCCAGACTTTGAAGTGGCCCCATCTTTGCATTGCCTTGGCTGAAGCCCCTGTGGCTTTGATCCTAATGTTAAAAGCGTTGCCAAGAGATCAGCAGTGAGCCACATACAGTAAGCACACTAGGAGACAGGGCTGCTTCAATTGGTCCCAGAAGCAGAACCTGAAATGAGAATCTATTTCAGCCGTAGCTCATCTCAGCTATAGTGTGACATAAGTCACTGTTGCATTATAGACCCAGAGGGAAGTGTGCTCATGTTTGTCCCTGGAGTGTAGGCAGGCTCATCAATCCTAGCACTTCAGAAGCTCCTGAAGAGGACCCAAAGCGTGTTTCTACTCTAAACATAGCTCTTCTCAAAACATAGCTAAGAGTTGCCTGGATGCAACTCTGGGCGCACATCTACCAACTTTGGTCACAGAGCAGACTTAGAGGATCCAAATCTCAAGCCCTAAGTTATGGGCTGAGAGCAATTCGTCAAATGAGGGCAAGCAGGGGACATACCCATCTTACTCCTCAGGGCAGGCTTGCCAACCCCAGGTCCTCAGAGAACCCTGGACTAGCCCTACATCTCAGCCCCTCCCTCCCTCAAATGCAAGCTGACAGCAGATTGGATTCTGGGATGTGTGTACCAGAGATGGGCTTAAAGACTGTGACTCTGTCTTAGACACTGAAACAATTCTTCAGCTTGGTTTCAGGCCCCCTTAGCCTCAGATTGTATTGGTACTGTCTGACGCAAGATCCAATCAGTGATCCAGCAGAAGTCCTGATTTGAGCTTAGAGGAAGTTAACTCATCTACAAACCATGTAAAATATCTGTTTGGTTCCCTAGAACAAACTCTAATCCCTTTGCTTTAGGTCCTGAGACAGCCCAGTTCAACCATGGACCATACAGAATCTGTGTCTGCTAGAGTCCTCGTCAGGCTCACTGAAAAGGGATGTCAGCAGGCAGTCATGGAACTAGTTCTAAGAGCATTTGCCTGTGATCCCAAAGGCAAGTCCCACCAGCTCACAGATCTAGGAGAAGACTTTGAATTTCTTAAAATCACTAAGGATTGGAAGAAGTATCTGTTCCTTCAAATGTACAGATCAGTGCAGAGAAGAATTGCATGACAAGGAATCAAGCAAACTGAATACCATTAAAGAGCAATAACAAAGCTGTAGCAACCTTCCACCAGGAATGTGGTGAGCCACCTGAAGGTGAATCAAAACACTCATCTTACAGAAGCTTGGTGAGATGGAAGAGAATACCCATAGGCAATGAAGCGAATTTAAGGGGAAAAGTAAATTAATTTATCATTAAATGAAATATAAACATTTTTTTCCAGAGACAATCTTATAGACAGAAATCATGAAGTATGAAATTATAATTTAATGGTTGTTGAAATTAATTTATGAGTTCAGAGTTAGAATTTACACAATTTGAAAAAATAAAGGCAACATCTACCAATCAGCTGTCATTATGCCGTGAATCTTACCATATCCATAATAAAATTATGGTCCATATTCTGATAAATGGAAGGTATAGCAAAAAAAGTATATGAGAGTAAGGAGAAAAGAATGTATGGGTGCTTTCCTGTCTCTCTTCAATAGAGTGTTGAAGTCCTATGCAAAACAACCAGGCAAGGGACTGCAGAGGCCCCCAAAGAAGAGACAAAGATGAAATGAACACTGAAGATGATAGGATTTCTATAGAAAACCATGCAGAATCACTCACCACACTTCTAGAACTGATACACTGATACATCTTCAGGGTACGAACTTCAACTACAAAAATCAGTGGCATTTGTATTCACTACCAACAAAATTATCAAAATGTAGGAATGTTTAAGATAAATGCAGGAAACATTTGAGACAAATGTAGGAAGCCAAGAAAATGACTCCATCCATAGGAGCTTAAGAGTAAAATAAAATACTTGGAAATCAATTTAACTACGGAGGTAGGAGAACCATGTATTTTACACAGTAAAACATTGATGGAAGATATAGAAGAGGACACAGATAAATAAAAATATATCCTAGGTTCACAGGCCCAAAAGTTATTATTGTTAAAAATTTCATAGTATATATAGTGATCTTCAGATTCAATAAAATACTTATCAAAATTCCAACCAACTCATGTGACCCTGATTAGTTTAAGCAAGTTTGAGCAAAAAGCAAAGCCAGAGAAGCTTTGTAATACCCAACCTCAAAATATATTGCAAAACTTTAGTGACCAAACACATGTGATCCTATAGATACACATATGAATGGGATGGAATGGAGATCTTAGAAATAAACCCACATGTTGCTGTTAGGTGATTTTAACCTAATTGTCACACCCAAGGAAAAAGAATAGATCTGAAGTGCCTCAACACACACACACACAGGGAGAGAGAGAGAGAGAGAGAGAGAGAGAGAGAGAGAGAGAGAGAGAGAGAGAGCACACAACTATGTAAAGTGATATATATGTACTAATTAGCTTGATTATGATAATCCATAATATATATCTGTTTCAAAATACTATGTTGTATATATCCTAAATATATACAATATGTCAATTTATCAGTTACATTTTAATAAAATGGAAAAGTTTCAAAGTAAAACCAAAACTAAATAAAAACTCAACTAAACCCAAACCCCTGAATGGCTCACAAATGTATGGTGGCCACTGTTGTAAATTCGGGGTTCTATATCACAGTTTACACTGTCTTCGGTTGCTCTCCCAGCCCTGGAATCCTGCTTTAAGTCTCCTATAACCAAATGACACAGCCCTTGGCTTAAACCACAGTATGTATTGTGTCACAGGTTTGAAGGTTAGGTACACCCAGACGGTATTGGCATTGGTGGTTCCTTCTGGAGGCTGTTAGGTTAGGATTAGCCCTGGGTACCTTTCTTTAGTTGATGGATGGCTGTCTTCATGCCCACATAGTGTTTCCTTGTATCTGTTCATTTCTGTATTTGGATTTCTCTTTGTGATTAAGACATTCATACTAGATAAAAGAAGCCCTTTTTCCTGTGGACCAGTGAAAACACATCAGGGAAAGGAGCCCATTTCTGTGCTTTCCAGTGACCCATCATAGCATCGCTCGCTTTCTCAGCATCCCCTCAAAGGGTAGGAATGGTGCTAGAATTTGTTCTGAGTGTCAGAAACAAGAAAACTGCCCAAATGCGTGAAACCATTTTGTTAAGATGGGAAACTAAAATCACTATCTTTTTTGTTTGTTTGTGTTTGTTTTGTTTTTCGAGACAGGATTTCCCTGTTGTTAACTCTGGCTGTCCAGGAACTCACTCTGTAAACCATGCTGGCCTCGAACTCCCAGAGATCCACCTGCCTCTGCCTCCTGAGTGCTGGGATTAAAGGCTTGCCCTACCACCGCCCAGCTAAAGTCAGTATCTTAAACATTCTACATCTCATCACTCGGAACAGAATAGGGGGCCGGTGTTTGTTAATTCTTCCTTAATCTTCTATTGTCTGTTCCTCCTGGCACTTCTAGCGGCTACAGCTTAAATCCCACGGGAAAAAAGGAACTTTATATAAAAATTTGATTTTATGATTAAAAACACCCCCCACTCCCACCCCAGTGTTCAGGTGTGTGCCACTATGTGCTTGTGGGCTCTCAGGACTTGGCTCTTCCTTTTCACCTGGTTCAGGCAGGATCTGTCTTGTTGACAACAAGCAGTGTACTCCAGGCTAGCTGGCTGGTGAGTTTCTGGGCTGTTCTTTGACTCTGTTTCTCATTTTGTAACAAGGTGTTGGTATTGCAGATGTGCACCACCCAAGCCAGCTTCTATGTGGGTTCTGGGGATCACCATCAGGGATAGCCAGTATGCGCTTTTACTGGCTGAATCATATCGCCAGCCTTATTTACTAAACAGTACTCTCTAGGCACAGGACAGTATCTAGAACTAATTAATCACCACGTATTGGATGCTGAATAAATGAGCGCCACCTGGTGGTCAGACTAGCTGTTAACCGATGCCCTTGAGCCTGGCGTCCCTTTCTTCTGGGTCAGCAGCATGGGTTCAGCCTGAGAGCCTTGCAATAGTGCTAAGATCGGCAACCTGGACACATGCCTGCCCTGGACAACTGAAATTTTTGTCTGATGCAGAAAGAAATACAGAACTTAGAGATCAGCAGGCCCCTACATAAAACTAGCCACGTAGACCAGAGCAGTGAGAGAAAGACTGATTTCTAGGAAATTCTGCCTTTATGCTATTTATTGACACTATTACTAGATTGGCACTGGAGAGGACCAGCACTAGCTTGTCAATGCAAGGGATTTCCTGGGATCCTGTTCCACCCAGGTTGCCAAGGAATGAAGAAAGAAGGGGTTGTCTTGAAGGCCAGAGGCATTACAGTAGGGAGCTCATGAGTAGCTTGTCCTACTAAGAAAGAAGAAGACCAGCTCTGTCTCTCATCAATTGAACCCCCAGATCCACCTCCCTGTTGATACTCTCAGAAAGATGCAGCACACGTTGGCATATTAGTTTTATGTTGGGAGAGCAGACTATGGTAATGGCTTAAAATATTACTCTGGCTCCTGGAACATTCTTCAGTATTATCTATTTGCAAAGGTAAATAAATAATAAAACAACCACACTGCTTTTCGAGTAGTGCACTGGCCTCTGGGAGTTCTTCCATAGTACAGATTCTAGGCAGCACACCCTCATATCGGCTCCACTGCTCTGCTTGCTGGAAGATCTGGACCTGTCAAGTCAACAGTGTGTTGATCTCTTCTTTGCCTAGCCTATAGCCCCAGAGGGTTCCAGTTGTCTGATTTTGGGATCTTCCTCTTTGTCAGTGCCCAGCTCTTGTATGGAGCTAGAAATTGGAAAGAGTTGGTAGGATTCGAACAAAGGACTGGATTTCAACCAAAGGATGGATCTTAGTTTCTGCAAAGCTTCCATCTCTCCTGCTCACAGCTCCCATGTCCAGGTTTCCCCTCCAGCTCCCTTTTACAGCAGACAGGCTCTTGTAGTGGGCTGAGCAAAGGAAGCCAAAATGAAGCGAGCAGTTATTTTCCCTACTGCACACAACCTATATTGGCCATACCTGGATGGATGAGGAAGCTTCCGCTCCCCTTTGCCTTGCCCCAGCACACATATGTCTCACACATTCGCTCCCTCCTGTTTGCTTACCTGAACCTGCACGGATCATCTTGTTTTTCCCAGATGAGGAACCCAAGAGTTGTGAGCTGTGTACTCTACGTGGTAAAAGAACTAGAAGCAAGACTCATTCCCTCAGCTCTGAGAGTGAGTGATTTTCCCAGGGGACCTAATGTACTTCCTTTTAGATCAGGTGATATCACATGCTCTGCCCAGATGGGAGCTTTTGGCTTCATCTTTCCCTGATCATTTGTCTTTAACTATTTTGATGACAGTATTTCTCAAACTCTGGTTCAATGGCTCATCTTTGTACTACTTCTTTGTGCAACTGTCTTTTTGTTTTTTTGTTTTTTGTTTTCTTTAATTTTCAGTGATGCAAATGGGAAGCAGGGCTTGGTGCATGATGGGGGGAATGGTCTAGCACTGACTATTTCCCAAAACCCCCAACTTTTTTTTTTAACAAGGAAGTGATACTAATTCAACATATAACTTTCTATCTCACCTAAAACTTAAAAATGAGTTTTAAGTGTCAGGAGCAAACAAAACTAAATACCATGAAAACACAAAGCATTAGCATCGGTGAATCCTGTTAGGTCATATTTGCTGCCAAGTATTTGAGACCTGTTTTGCTACAAGGGGGATCGTATTTTCACTAATTGTTGCCATGGTGCCATTGCAAACAAACAGGCAGCTTTCAGATCTCAGGAAGTTGCAGCTTATTTTATGCTCCATCTTTGGGTCTACAGGTTCTAGGGAGGGGGTAGCTCTAGGCCTACTTCTGCTTTGTCACTGCCTTGGGTCTGAAGACAGTGGGTCTCTAGTGTGTGTTCTCTCCATCAGTGTGGCAGTCACAGATCAAGTCAGACCAGGTTAACCGTGTCACAATTTGCTGGCACCATGCCTACATTTCTGTGAATTAGGTAAGTGGCAAGGACTTAATCTTCCCTAGCGGTGGAGGGGGCAGTGATAATTGTTGAGTAATAACAGAGTCTGTCATAGAAGATCAGGAAGCTTTGGCTTAGCAAAATGGAGCTTTCTAATTAAAGGAAAATATCTTTGGTCCAGCCATAACTCCTGTCCTAGTACTGGGCTTATAAGGATTCTAAACAGGCTTGTATAAGCAATTGATTGTGGTGGGTAGCTGGAGAGGTTGGGTAGAATACATGAGCGTTTGCCACATTGCCCAAGCCCCTCCCTCCTTCCCAGGCTAGAGCCTTGAATCTGTGACTTTTCTCTTCCTGTTCATATTTACAGAAAGCATAGGTGACACTGGCTGTTTCTGGCCTTCCATGGGTTGTGGACCAGCCAACAACTCTCAGTGCTCTGATTCATGTGCTCAGCTGAATGTTGGTGGACTGAGGGAGACAAGTGCCCAAATGTTCGTCCACCAAATGTAATGTTTCCATTCTCTCTGTGGCTGTTCTTGGCAGTGCTATGTGACTGGTTCAGGGTTGTTCTGCACTAATACTGCACTGGTGTTCTTGGGATCACCTTTCTCTTCATAACCCTTAAGTAATAGTGCCCTTCCAGAACCTTTCCTCAGCAACTTGCTGTTCCTCTCTTTCCACACACGCTCTTCGCCCACGTCCACAATCCCCTGGGCTGATAATTACCTAAAGTACATTCAAAGCCTTGACTTCTCTCTGAGCTCAAACTTAAGTATCTAACTAATAATTCACAGTTACATATTAATATTAAATATACCAGACATTAACCTAGCAGCTAATGTGGTTAACCCGCAAATCCACCCTTCTCAGTAAGTGCTGAAACCACAGACCCCAGTTTGCTTGGTGAAGATTCCAGAAGTCCTCCCTCAGTGCCCGCTTCCCTCTAACTCCATCTCCCTTATTTAGTCACTAATTCACCAAGCTGCACAAAGAAGAGGTTTCTCTAAGTCCTCCCAACTTCCCCTTTAACACACTTTCCACTCAGCAGCCAATCATTTAAAAATGCATAGTTGGCTGAGTTTTTGCTTTGCATCAACAACTTTAATGACATTACTCATTAGAACAAGTCTAGATTTCTCAACATGTGATACAATGGCCTCCTCTGTCACTGTACAAGTTGATCACGGTTCTTAGGCAACATAGTCTCTAATGAGATGATTCCCCTTCTCTAGGGATCTTACATATGAGTCCTCTCAACACGTGATGGAACCAAGTCTATGGATGTGATGCAGCAAGCAGCTAGGGTGCTGGCTGCCCTCAGAAGCCCTCAAGTTGAAAGCCTGAGCTACAGGATTGCACTCTTGAGAGGAGGCTGAACCCGGGTGGCCTAGTGGGAGACATGTCAATGGGGACATTCAGTAAGGGTATAAGATTCTGACCCCCTCCTCATTTTCTTTCTTCTCCCTGGCTTTTTGAGACGTTTTGCTGTTATGTATGCTTGCCATGGGGCCAAGGTGCTGCCTCATCACAGTTCTAACTCAATGAGCCCAGCCCACTATGGGCTGAAAGCTCTGAAACTGTGAGCTCAATCCAACCTTTTCTCTCTATAAGCTAATTAACTCAGAATCTTTGTTGTAGTAAAGGAATTGAACACACCTATCTACAGATCACAGTAGTAGACTGGGAGACTTCACACCATGAACACATACACATGCACACATTTCTGCTATACACCCAAAGCTCCTCTAGAGCCAAAGATAGAGCTTGTCAATCTTTACTTGCTGATGCCAGGCATTGCTGGGTTAATAAAGATTTTTTACTAATTTTTTTTTCGAGACAGAGTTTCTCTGTTGTAACTCTGGCTGTCCTAGAACTCACTCTGTAGACCAGGCTGGCCTTGAACCCACAGAGATCCACCTGCCTCTGCCTCCAGAGTGCTGGGATTAAAGGCATGTGCTACCACTAATTTTAAAAAGATTTATTTAATCAATTTTATGTGTATGAATGTTTTGCCTGCATATATGTCTGTGCATCACAAACATATTTAATACCTGAGGAGGTCAAAAGAAGCTACTGAATGAAGGAATTGGAGTTAGGATTGGTTGTGAGCTGTCACATGGATGCTGAGAACCAAACCCAAATCCTCTGCAAGAGAAATAAGTGCTCTTAATTGCTGAGGCATCTTTCTAGCCTTAGTACAAAGGTTTTAGTGATGTGATTTTTTTTCAGTATCTTGAGGAATTGTTAGGATGTTGATTGTGCTCCCCATGGTAGAGTTTACTGTCTCTTCTACCCAAAGAAAGAAGCCAAGTCCTTTGTGCATGGGAGAAATATGAGAACATATTATTATCTTGAGTGTCAGCGACACTCACATGTGGTGGTACAATTGTCTGCCCATTGGCTGTGTTGTCCCTTGCAGTAACATCAGGAGAGAGATATAGATTTTTGCTAAAATAACAATCTCTAAAGCCCATAAATTCAATAGTGGGGACCAGGCTCCTGGACCTACTTTCCCATGGACTCTGTGACTACTCTTAGTATTGTTTGCACTGTTGCTTTCACAGTTAGTTTGCAGGCCTCCAGTCTTATTTGCTAAATAGATCATTAATGGAAAAGCAAATTATAGCTTTGAGCTATATGTTGCTGTCAAGTGCAAACCTAAAAGGAGACTGAATGATGGCATACTTCAGAAAAACTGGGGAAAAAACAATCGCTTGACAAAAATGGGGATGTTCCTTATAGAAATTAGGCGAGGACATCATAACCAAGATACTGTACTCAGTCATAATAAGCCCTAATGAGGTAAGACCTTCCGCTGGCCTTTTTCATCTTCATCCGTGCTCTCTGACCTTCCTTCATGTCTACTACAGATCTCCGAGCTTGCAAATCCTTCCTTAGATGAAGATATCAGCACCTCATTGACATAAGGTGGCTGTGTATCATGTGAGGCTGTCTCTGATGAGTGGAGTGAGGCTCCCCCAAAACACAGAATTAAATTTTATTACCCCAGATCATGACTATTCTAGAGCAACTATGGTATTAACAGATCTTTAATGTGTCTTTGACTCACCTCCCATGAAGAGGCAGAATTTCTGTCCCTTCTAGAATCTGAGTCAACATTAGTGACTGGCTGCTTGTGCGGTCTTTGAAGGTAGGTCTCACAAAGTGATTTAATCTTGTGCAGGCATGCGCATGTGCATGTGCATGTGCATGTGGAGGCCAGAGGAGAGCCTCTAGCATTGTTCTTCAGGTGCTGGCCACCATTTTAAAGGGAGTCAGGGTATCTTACTGGCCATGAACTTGCTAAGGAGGCATTAAAGAATGTCCAAAGGCATGTGCAAGCTTTGAAAGAGCTGGACAATTTATTTCTAAGTAGGAAGCTAACCTTAGAGATTCTACATAGTCATCCTTTATTTGTTTTTTATCATTTTGTTTACTCTGTGTGTGTGTGTGTGTGTGTGTGTGTGTGTGTGAAAGAGAGAGAGAGAGAGAGAGAGGGAGGGAGAGGGAGAAAGAGAGAGAGCTTGTGGAGGACAGCATGCAGGAGTCAGTTCTCTCTTTTAACCATGTCGGTCTTGAGTCTTGAACTCAAGTCCTCAGACTTGGCGGCAGGCACTGTCACCTGCTGATTCATCACACAGGCACAGGCCCCTTTTTTCAGAGTTTTCTTCTAGTGCAAAATGTTGGGTACCCGAAACCATGTTTGTATTACCTGATGATCAGACTCCATGTGAACAACTTGGCATCAGCCAGATTTGTTCTTTTTAGAATTCTTTTTAGGAACCGCTGACAATGAAGCTGGAAGGTAACAGTGTCAGAGGGTAGGGAAGGAGGGAAGCTCATGTGATGACACCATCCTAAATTTTTACACTGAATGGGGTGGATGCAGATGCTCAGCTGTGGGGTAAGAGGACAGGGAAATGTGACCATCTGTTCCTATGGAGCTGGGTGGAGAGGCTGCCTGTGTCCTTGACCTTCCTGTTGCTGGGTATACCATTACGAGTCCTGGCTGACAGACCATGAAATGTTTCAGATCTTGAAACAGAACACCTTTCAAGTCTAATGTTTATAAACCTTGAAACCCAATGAGGCTTGATTAAAATAATAGTTATGGAAGACCCGGATGAAGATTCATTTTCAAATATCATTGGAATATTCTTAGGTTTTTATTCTTGATAATGTCATCTTTACAACAACCTTTCAGGATTTGCCAACCAGTATGTAACCCAAGTAAACAGAAAAAGCCCATGCTATCTAATATGTGGACAGAATGACATGTACAGATGTTGTAGATGAATTCTTTAAAACTTAACTTTTCTTTGGCGTAAACAACTGGGGTTTAATTAAACAACATAGTTTTGGGCTTTCACACTGAGAGAGAGAGGAGGGGTGAGAGAGAGAGAGAGAGAGAGAGAGAGGGAGGTCATCTTTTGGTTTTTTTTGGGGGGGGTAATAATTTCTCACACCCCCAGAGAATTCTGACTGATATGGACTGTAGAAGCCAAAGCAATCATGCTGATGGAGTAAGTAAAGATACACAAAGCATAGGTGCTACACAAACAGAACCAGTCTCTGTTACTTTCCTGCTGTGTGACTGGGCATTATCACTTAATCTCACCAAGTGTTACTTTCTTCCTCTGTAAAACTTAAAATAATGGCCCTCATCAGAGAGTGACTGTGAATTTTAAGTGGATTAGCACAGTGACTAACTCCAGGCTAATGATTGGTAAGTAGTGTTCTATTATGGTCACTGAGTGCTTTGTTGAGAACCGCTGCTTTCATTTCCCAATTGCCCAGAGAAGAAGGTTCATTCACCCATGATCTCTAGATTACTGGTGAAGCTCCCAAACTCCCCACCCCACTTCTCTTTTGGGTCCATAGATCTGCTGACCAGGTAGCCCTGGTAGCTGAGCCTGTGGCTTGCCATCAACAGCACCATCTGTCAGCCCTCTATGTGTTCACCAGTCCATAAGCTGCTGCAGACCCCCCTCCCCTCTGTCTTGCCCAAAGAGCACCCTCAGAGTTTTGAGTTTGAAATGATTTTAATACTGATTCTAGGAAGCGTAGATACAACAAAAGAGTGTGAGTCACAGGGAGTGGTACGTTCTGAGGTGCGGAAGTCAAGCCTGTGGATGCCACACAGGTGAAGCAAGGTAGCCCATGACATAGCGAGACAGTGCCTGGTGCATGACAAATGCTCTGTAAGCGGCGTTTCCTCCCTCTTTGGACATGCTGTCTCCAAAGATTGAAGGACTCAGGGGAGACTCTGTTGTCACAACCACACACTCCTCCTCTCCTAATTTTCTCTCCAGTTCTTTTTCTTCTTTTTACCCCTCTCTTCATTCTACCTTTCCCTTCTTCCTTCCTCCTCCCCTGACACTTTGATTTATAATTGCTTTCCCTTGCTGTTTTAGCCCTCTTCTGATTTTATTTTTTTTCTGCAAATCTCCCATTCCCTCTTTCTTTCTTCTTTTAGCATCCCACATGTCATGGTTCTGTGCCAATAACCAAGCAACAGCAAAACTCACATACATGCCTCTGCATGAATGATCTTATGTCTCCATGGGAACACTGAGAAGCCATGGGAGGAAAGAAATGGGGAAGACAGAACCCCAGTTGAGAGCCTTGGGAGTCTCACTGGGGCTGGGCTTGTCCTGATGTTTTCCATTCCTTGGCTCGGAGCTTTCCTCGTTCAATTTTCCCCGTGATGGTCTTGGGCAGGTCTGAGACAAATTCCACCTGTTGTGAAAAATTAGATCAACGTGGGTCATTGGTGACATTGGATTTTTCAGAGGAGCTGCTGTGAGCACTAGCTATTACGGCTAGAGGGTCCAGGTGAGTGAGGGTAGAAGGTGGGGATGTTCTAGGTTGGCTGTGCAATAAGAAGCCTCAGAAGGTATCTTGAAACAAGGGCAGGAGAAGATAGCTACCACATGGCAGAGAGATTCAGAGCATAGGCTTTTATACACAGTCTTGAAGAAAGGAGAAGCAGCAAAATGAAAATGACATGGCCCCAAGGCCGACACGTGAGCTTCTACATCAAACTCTGGATGCTCCAGTTCCTACTCTTGCCATCTTTAAAAGCCATCTTATAATAGAGACAAACCAGGTTCATTGCTGTTTATGATTAAACCTCTGTTTCTCAAGGATTGGATGATGCCCACCTGGTATCTGTAACCTGTAAAGCACCTGTAACCTTAACTACAAATGGGCCTGAATTGCCTGTTCCAGGAGTGGCAATCATGCCTTTGTTTTTAAGTGTTAATAACAATCTTGTAACCCTACCTTTCTTTCAAAAGGGTTGTTATGACTACCTGTTGTTTTGGCCACCTTGTTATGTTCTACTCCTGTAACCCCACCTATTTTGCCTGTCAAACCCTCAATTTGGAAACCCCCTACTCCTGAGCTATAAAAACATTTTTCCAATGTTTTCCAATGCTGACCTCTCTCCACTTTTAGCGGGAGGCAACCCATGTACATGAATTAAAAGACTTGCTTTATCTAATTGCTTGTTTTAATTAGTTGGCCATGGTGATTTGGATTGATGATTTGGGTCTTTCTCCTCTCATCTTTGGGATTAAGACTCCTTGTTTGATCTTACAAAATGTCCAGACTCAATTTAAAATCCCCATGTCTGATATGACTGGATGTCTCGCTTCTTTTTTAAAAATTAAAAAGAAATTACTTCTTTGTATTATGTACATATGGTGTGTTGCCTGCATGTATGTCTGTGTACCATGTGCATGCATTACCTGCAGAGGCCAGAAGAGGGCACTGAATTCTCCCGGAACTGGAGTTACAGATGGTTGTAAACTGGCATGTGGATTTTGAAAATCGAATTATGATCTGGAAGGGCAGCTAGTTTTCTCGGCAGCTGAGGCATCTCTCCAGCCTCCTTTAAAAAACACTCATTAAGATCCAGACACTCTTCTACATGACTAACGCTTAACAAACCTTAACTCATCCTCAACAACCTGTGAAGGTGTCAGGTCCCAAGCCCCCAAAATATCAATCTGGGCTCAGCTCAGGCTGGACTCTGACCCTGTAAACACTCAGCATTCCTCAGATATCTTGTAAAGTGGGTTTCTGTTTGCCACGAAAAGCCATTACTTTTTTATTGCTCCTACAGCACCTCCCACCGCCAATCTCTGGAGAAGACATCTAATTCTCTATTAACTCAAACAGGCCTCCAACAGATCAGAGCCCCACAGAAGTTCCCAGGCTGTTCCAGCTAACCTTCCCACCTCCAATCCTAGCATAACCCGTTATAAAGTAGCAGGACTCTCTACCACGTTTACTTTCTTCTCTGTATCCCATAACACTGGCAATTGCCAGTCTGCTCCTCTTCCTGTCTTTTCTCTCTGCTTCTCTCTCTGTCCCTGAGAGGTTGCCTTGGCAGATGCCCCCAGATACTTCTGGCTGTTCTGTCTCTTATCTACAATAAAAAACCTACCCCCTAATTCATGGATCAGTCATGAAAATGGTTTCTGTAAAGAAATACGGAAGGGATAATAATTATCCTCCATCCCTGTTTTACAGATGAGGAAACTCAATAGCAGGGAGGACAGTGGATAATTAGCAGAAGTGGATTTTGACCCACAGTGTGACTCCTGACATTGTGTTGTGCTGTCCCCTTTCAGTTTGAGGCTGAAAGTCTGGTTGTAGGTTCTGATGTTCAGCTGCTCTCCCTGAAGGAATGGAGGATGTAGCACCCTACATCCCTACGAAGGCCAATCCTTTTGTAGATTGCCTCAGCTAAGGATTGCTGTCTTGCCAGTGTCATGCCCTTTCCCATGGCAACCCGTATTCCTGCTTGTTCTACATGGGACCATGATGGCCCTTCAGGACAGTTCTGAGCTATGTTTTAAACTTCTCATGAGATTGTTCAGGTTCCTGCTGAGACCAAAACACAGTGTACTTTCACTCTGCTCATCCTTCCCTTCTTCCCTTCCCATACTTTCTTTTCCCAGAAGTGCATGTCAAACAACACTTTCTTAAAACCCTTGCATGTGATTGTCCCTTCCTGCAGTCTACTTTCAGGATGCCTACCTCTAACAATTAGCCCATATTAAGCCACTGTGCACCCAGGCTACCTAAGAACTTAATTGGCTCTAAGGCTAACATGGTTGCTCTTACTTTCCAACACAATATATATCTGTAATATCTATATCTGTATTTTCCATTCTCTGTGACAAATTCTCATTTTGAGCAAAATCCAACAACTGGGTCTGTTATAGATTAAATGTGAAGTGCCTCCTAAGAAAGTGTACATTTTGAAGGCCAATACAGTGTTCAGAGGAGGGACTTTGAAGGTGTGATTGGATCATTGGTTTCATCAATGGATTAATCCACTGGTGAGTTCAGAACCTGGTGGCATTGTTGGGAGGTGGTAGGCTCCTTGGAAATGGGTATTCTTTCAAGGGTTATCTTGTCCATAGTTCCTTCTTTTATTGTTCTGCTATGAGGTGAACTGATTTCCTCTACCATGCCCTTCCACCGTAATATTTCTACCTTGCCACACTAATGAGGCCAGCAGACCAGGGATCACAACTTCTGAAACCATGAGCCAAAAGTGACTACTGTAGAGAAATAGGCCTGTGTGAAAGCTAGGAAGGGTCTATATTCCAGGGATCTATGTGAAGGGATTGCATTTAGAGGCCCATGTGATCCAGATAGAATGTAGAAAGAATGTTAGATATGTTGGTACACACCTTTGATACCAGTGTTCAGAAAGTAGTGGTAGCACACACCTTTAATTCCAGTATTCAGAAGGTGGTCCACATCTTTAATCCCTAAGACAGAAACAGAATGTGGAAGCAGACACAGGAAGCAGAGCTCAGAAAGAATCAGTGTCATACAAGAAGTGACATCTGAGATGAGTCAGTGAAGGACAGGATAAGCAAGTAATCAGAAGAAGAGTTAGCAGAGTGAATCATAGTGAGGACACACTCAACTCTCATGATATAAAAGTGGGCTCTCAGTTCAGAGAAAGTCAGTTACAGCAGGCAGTATGAAGCAAGCAGTCTGAAGCAGGCAAATGGGAGACAAGACACAGAAACAATGAAGCAGTCTGACTAACAAGCAGAGAGTCTTACTGAGGCAGTATGGAATAATGAGAGCTCAAGTAGAGACACAGAGACACAGAGGCAGTATCAGATGGGAAGAGTGGGTTAGTTTGAAGCCAAACAGAGCATTTCAGTGTGAGGCATTCAGAGAATCAGTCAGAGTAAGCCAGAGTCAGAAGTTTGTAAGCCAGCTCAGAAGATCAGTTTGAATCAGTGGCTTGGAGGAAAATTTGTGCCAGAACAATAACTGAGTTGAGTTGAACCAGAAGAGTCAGTGCTCAGAAGGAGCTACTCAATTGGCAGTAAGTCTCTAGGTTTAAATGTTCTAGATTGTATGGAGGCTGAGGCTGAAGCCTTTCAGTTCTAGACTTTAGATTGTATAGAGGTCAAAATTCTACAGGGCTCCAGGACTAAGAACCATGGATTGAATTAAACAAAAGAATAAACCGCCTTTGCCCTGTATCAACATCTACATCTGCATACAGATTACTTCCTCCTTGAAGTGTTATTCAGGTACTTTGTTGTAGGGATGAGAAGCTGAGAAGCATAGGGGCTTCCTGCCATGGCAATGGAGTTGCCTTAGCCTCCAGAGCAAAAGCCACTGAGGGTTGTCTACAGTCTGTGCGTTCTTTCTTTTCTTGTAAGAGCATTCCCATTTTCCTAGGAGAACCACTCCTTCCTTATTTGTTCTACATTTTGGGTGTAGTGAAGAACTCTCATTCTTCTTCTATTTTCTACAGAGTGGTCACATGTCTCAGAATTGACCAATCAGGGTATACCACTGTCCTGGATGCATGGAGTGGTTTAATGATGGGCACCGAAATTAGTCAAGCAAGTAGTAACTCCAAGACCTTCACTGGGTCTTTGGGGGCCATGCATTCGTTTCCTTTACTACAGTTTGCTAAGAATGTATATTTGGAGTAGATGGCACATCAGAGGGAGGGAATTTCAACAAGTGAAACAATTCAGAAAGACAGTGAAGAAAAGAAATAGAGATCTCTGACCACTTCTTACTCAGCCCTGGGACCAAGAAGGTTGTGCCCACTCATGGACTTGTCAATTAGCGAGCAGCAAATTTTAAGTTATATTTCTGTCATTGTAACTGAAATCTGTATAATCCTGAATATTTTTCCAAAATCACACTGTATAGAGTGTGACCAGAGGTTAGAAATTACTAGAACTCCCATGAAAGCATTTGGCTTTTAATTCAGAGCAAGCCAAAGGCTGTGGCTATTTTTCATGTACCAAGATAGTTTTAGATTGTCTTTGGGGATTTGTTGGTCACTGAAGGGAGGTCTTGTCCTCAGGCTGAAGAAGAGAAATGTAATAGGCATTCTTCTGTAAGCACAAGGGACACAGAATGGTGAAGGCTTACCTTCCTGGGGTACTTGTAGGGTGCTGTTATGGACTTCACATGCTGCTGCAGCAAATTGGTGAGCTGGTCTGGGTCATGGTGCAGGAACTCAGGGGCTAGTACCACAAAGGCCTTCACCACCTACAGCAAGGATGAGAACCAAGTTGGGTCAGAGTACTTACTCACTTCTTGGGATAAAGCAAAATCAGTATCAAGACACACACCATGACCACCACCACCACCAATTGCCTACATTCATTCAAATATCTGGGTGAAAGGAAAGGAAGACATGGGAAGTGGGTAAGGACAGCCAACAAGTCCAACTTGTTCTCACATGACTTACTTTTTCAAGTGAGAAATGAGAATAAGAGGCCCCAGGCTCACATCATAACCCAGGGTCAGTAAAGATTGCTAGAGGGAAGTAGATGCAGAGAACAAAGAAAGGGGGAAAAAGACTATGGACTCTAACTTTAGTTTATTTAACCTCTTCAAATATCAGATTACCCATCTGTAGGAAGGGATAAACTTTTCATACTTAATTAATGGGAAGTAAAATAAAATCATACACATCTCAAAGCTCATCAGAAGGTCCTCCTTTGCCCTCCTAGCAGCTCCCATTATTTTACATACCAGGTGCCCCAAATCTGCCAGACATGTGACATCATCAAGCTTGTGCCATGCAGAAGTATGCTGGGACACTGATACACTCAACTACTTTAAACCCTCCCCACATGCACACTGAGCTCTGCACAGTCCTGTGACCCTGAGGTTAGAAGGCCCTCATCTTTAGTCACTCCATGGATCAAGAGCTGTATCTTCCAGACCAAGCCCCTCCTGTTTTACTCTTGTCAAGAAACAGGTCCTTACAGACGAAGACTATGTGCTAAGGTGCCAGCCAAGTCTTGCCCTAAGTAAATGTCCCTTTGAAAATGTATAGCACATTTAATGCTTATGACAATCCCTCATCTTACAAACAACTGAGGACAACCGAGGACAATACTGGTTAGCAGCTTGGTGAAGATCATATAGCTAATGAGCAGTACAGCCAATAATTGAAGCCAAGCTGCCCAGTCTAAGAGGCTGTGTTCTCAACACCTCACAACGCTGTCCCCATGTTTCACATTTGCTCTGTCACCTCTCCTCGGGTGGGGTCTGGGCTGCTGATCACAGCTGTCTCAACCACAGCAGGGTGCTGCATCAGCGCGTTCTCCACCTCTGATGGTCCAATCCGGTACCTGAAAAAGCACGTCCTTCAGAGGAGACTGGACATTTAACCTCTAGGACTGAGAACCAGGCAGAATGAAGACCCAGAACACCCTTCCTGCTCCAGAAACCATGCTCACCCACTGGAATTAATGATATCGTCTGTCCGCCCCATGAAGAGGAAATATCCTTCTGGGTCCTTGATTCCCCGGTCTCCCAGAAGCCAAAAGTCTCCTCGGATGTTGGCCTGTGTCTTCTTGGAGTCATCCTAGTGAGCATAGAAAGAGAGCTACTATGTCTGCAAAATGTAAATCCCCCGCCCCAGGACTGCTGTAAGAAGCTATATATTGTATGTTGAACCTGTCACGAATCTACCAACCTTGGATTCCCCAGCCAACCTGGGTTTTCTCCATTTACTCCAGTAATTCCACTGAGGGTTTCTCTCCTACTCCCCTGAATCTCATCTTATGACTAATTTTGATGTACTTGCTGATCCATTTATATTCTAAGGCATTTCCCCTCTGTATTCCATTTTCCCTTTCACAGACAGTCAAACTCCACAGCACCATTCAAGGTTACTGAGTCCATTTGGCATCCCTTACACCCTCCCACCCCTGGCTCTTTCATTTCATTATACTTGAAAAGTCTAGCAGTGGTTCTCAACTTTCCTAATGCTGCCACCTTTAAGTATAGCCCTCATGTTGTGGTGACCCCCAGCCATACAATTATTTTGTTGCTACTTCGTAACTGTAATTTTGCTATCGTTATGAATCATAGTGTGAATATCTGATATGCAGATGGTCTTGGGGACCCCCTGTGAAAGGGTTGTTCGATCTCCAAAGGGTTGCGACTCACAGGTTGAGAACCGCTGGTCTAGAAACTAGTCAGGAGGATTCCATAGCTTCACCCAGTGTATGTACTTTTGCCATGGCTGGGTCCCTCTATTTAGCTGAGCCACTAGCATATGAGTAGAAAGGAGGCTCGAGGGCTACCCTGTTGTCTGGTCATTTTTATATCTTACTTAGGTACCAGAGCATGGGGTTTAAGTTGTTGCCTAATTATGAGATTAGAATTCTTCACCTAGTTCCATCATTGTGAATGTCAAGGGAAGTTCAAGGGTCTTGTCTGAATCCAAAATGCTGTTCTAGGTTGTAGAACTGAGACCAGAAGCCAAATTTCTTGACCACTATAAGAATCAGATTTCTTATAGTCACCATGCAACTTCTGCTGGCATTATCACTATGGCCTTAAACAGACCTGCCAATGCCACTGCACCTGTTTCCTTGTATATTAGATGGGGACACTCATGTCCCAGCTTCCTCGCTAGCATGTTAGAACACATGGGGAAAGTGTACAGGTAGTGTTTAGAGAAGAGTGTGATGAAGCTGTGTCCTGGCTGCAGAGCCTCAGTTTCCCTTGAATGGTGAAGGTGATAATTTGGATCTGCCATGGTTATTTTATTCATAATAAATAAATTCATTATTAACTTGGACACAAGCTTTCACTACATATTCAGAAGGTGTGTGCTTCAGGTTGTCCCTTACCATTTCCCAACAGTTGGAGATTTAACTGAGCTTATAATCTCTGGATTCACCATCACAACCTGGTAAGAGAGCTGGCCCTACCCAGGTACTATCTGTGAGTGCCTTCCACGGGTCTGAACCCTGGATTCTCTCAATGCTATCGTGATTCTCTTCATGGAGGACTCAGCATGGCTCTAGAGCTCCATAATGCCATAGAGCCTGAGTCCATGCTCTGGGGGTGGGGTGGGGTGGAAATGCTGCTGCATATAGCTCAGAGGCAACAAGAATACTGGCATGATCTAGAAGGTTCTGTTGTTGCAAAGGCTCATGGGGAAGGTGAATTTTTAACTGATTTCTTAGTACCTGGCTAAGGATGACAAGGGTGAGTGGCCTTGGCTTACACATAATTAGGTTTCATTATGGTAAGGTATCCATGTTGGAACCATGGTAGCTCAATGAACCTCATCAATACCATTTGGGGGTGTTCATAACACCAGGTATCCCTCATCCTATGTGGTCCATCTCATCTTTACAGGGAGTAGGGGAGAGCATAGGTCCTCACCACATATCCAGAGAAGATGCCTATGGGCCGGATGGGCTTCACCCTGATGGCCATGTCTCCTTCCTTGCCAGAGGGCAGGACATTGCCTTGCTCATCTATGACCTGAAGGAAGAGGGAGATTGGATAGATGACCCACAGAAGAGGCAGTGGCATAAATGGTGATGTTACAGAGTTCGTCAAGTGGAGACCATTTTGCTCTTTGACCAGAAGTCAAGGGAAGCCATGAAGTTTCATCTCAGATTCCCGATCTGCCTGCCTGAGTTTGTGCCAGTGAAGCCTCTCAGTCTACTGAACCAGAGGAGCCTGGGCAGGTGCCTGCAGCTCTAAGAGCTCAGGAGAAATATGTGCTTCCCATTATCAGGGAGAGCCTCCTCACTTGTAGACTAAAGAGACTAAAAAAATCAAATGTTATTCTGCTACTTTGCCTGCTGACCTTCAGCTATGAGGCACTAAGCTTAGACGCTGGCTTCTGTAGAGCAGAAACACGCATGATGAATGGAGCAAGATACTAGACTGGAATGCCTTTCTGTATAGCTATCATAATGACATGACAGATCATCACATGTGATTCTGAATTAGGCACAAGTTGTCATGCTTCCAATAAACAGAGATCATGTAACCATAGATGCATAAACATAATTCTAGTTCTTAGAATTCAGCAAATCAATACAGAAAAAAAAAACTTTAGTTACAATACAGTCACTATAATACTAATGAAAACTGAGTGTCATCCATTGACAAACAACCCAGAGAGTGGTGACGCTGCATTGTCTACCAGTCATTGGAATCCAAGTTGCATTGTGTATCTACTGACCTAGAAGGAAGGGTATCCGAGATTGTTAAACAATAAGCAATAAGTTACAAAATGTTATGCCAGGTCATTTCTAATTTTTTCCAAAATCTATCTAATTATGTAACTATCCATCCAGTTTGCTAGATAAGCAAAGTGGCTCCTGTTTTCCTTTCATCCTTCCTCCTCTTTCCCCTCCCTCTCTTCCTCTCTCCTTTTCTCCCCCCTCCCCTCCTTTCTATTTTCTTCCTTTTCAAAAAATAAAAATAGAAATATTACATTCATTCACTTGTGTGTGTGTGCGTGTGTGTGTGTGTGCGTGTGTAGGTTGTATAGGTTGTAGTTTGTTCTCTCCTTCTACCATTTGAGTCTCAGAGAATCAAATTCTCAAACACCAAGACATCATACTGTGTGTGTGTGTGTGTGTGTGTGTGTGTGTATGTAGGTTGGAGTTTGTATCTCTTTCACTATGTGAGTCTCAGAGAATCGAACTCTTAAACACCCAGCCATTGCACTGGCTCTCCTCCTTTTAAAATATTATTTTAATACCAGTATTACTTTTTAAGTTTAAATCTGTTAGTCTTGATAATTTCATACACCAATATTGTTTTACACAATTCCTCATCTGTCCATCCTCACTCCCTCTCAAATTCATGACCTTTTCTTCTTTAACTGTTACATACATACAAAAATACATACATACATACACACACACATGATAAACACACACACACACACATATACACACACCATACTGAATCCATTTAGTGTTGCTCAAATATACTGGTGCTTAGGGTTGACTATTTGGGATTGGATAGCCTATTAGGGAGCTTGTCCCTGGAGAAAACTGATTCTCTCATTCTCAGTAGCCACCAATTGCTTTTACTTCTTCACTTATGTGTGGAGCCTTGTGAAATTGCCCCCATTCATGTTGGGTGTGGCCATTCTGCAGGTTCTGTCTCAGCAATTGTATTGTTGAGATTTCATGGGTGCAGCTTCTGCTATCACATGTAGAAGACACTACGTCACAGCATGCATCCCGATCCCTATCTTTTACAGTTTTTATGACCCCTCTTCCATGGTGTTCCCTGAGCCTCAGGTGTAGGGGCTTCATTACAGATGTACCAGTTGGGGTTGGTTACCACAGCCAGTTGCTCTCTGCATTTGGATAACTTGCAGATCTCTGTAGTGGTCTCTCTGCTGTAGAGAGAAATAGCCATGCAATCTGTGGTTATAAGGTTAAGTACATAGAATGCAGTTAGAAATTATATTCATTTAGGAAAATGGCAATAGTAAGTTTTCCTTGGGATCTATGACCTCTCCAGCCATAGGTTTATAGTACCAGATATGAATTTCTTCCTACTGAGCAGGTCATAAGTCCAACTCAATACCTGTTGGTTATCTCTAATATAAAACTGCCATTACTGCACCTTTGGGGACATCTTGCTGGGCTAGTGCTTGTTCTTAGACTTTATAACTGAGTTGGACTATTGATTGCTTTCCTCCCTGGTCAGCTTGCTTAGCACCTTCCAAAACCATGGGAGCTAGGCCTCAGGAAGGAGATTTTTCAGGTCAATTCCAGCTCAATTTCTTCAAGTCTTTTGCCCAAAGTATGTGATGCCTTCACCAACAGGGTCTTATCTTCAGGTCCTTGGAGGCAACCAAGGGCAATAGCAATAGATTATATTATTTGGGGAGCCTCTTGGCGCATCCCACAAAATAATACCTCCAAGAGAGGTTTCTTAAGCCTGGCATTAGGGTTTGGGGTTTTGTTAGTCTCTGGCTCTTGGGAAACATTATCAACCCATGTAGTATAACTTCATTTAAACTATATATGTAAACACACACACATACACAGACAGACACATACTATATGTATTTTTAAGTAAGCTTATAAAATAATGTGTTTCCCTTTGGCTTTTTCAAACGTCCTTATTGTTATTTCTCTCTCTTCTTACCCCCTCTCTGTGTATTACCTCTTCATTTTCCTTCCCAGTCTCCCCAGTTAAAGTCTCCCCATTTTTCTCTTCCCCCTTCATATCACCTATGCCTTACTCCCCCCTCCAACAGAGTTCCTTCTCCCCTGACTCTCCCCCTAGTCCTTTTCTACCTTCCTGGTTTCTGTGGTTATTCCATGTAATATACTCAAACCTAGAGATTTGGAGCTAGGATCTTCAAATAAGAGCAAACGAACAGCCATTGTCTTTCTGGGTCTGGGTTACCTTACTCAGTATAACATTTTCTATTCACTTGCCTACAAAGTTTATGATTTCATTTTTCCTTACAGTTGAGTAGCATTCCACAGTGTATGCGTACTGCATTTTCATTGTTCATTCATCAGTTGAAAGGCACTTAGGTTGCTGTCATTGCTTGGCTGTTGTGAACAGAGCAGTAATGAACGTGGCGGAGCAAGTATCTGTGGAGTAGGATGTCAAATCCTTTGGGCATATGCCAAGGGGTGGTATAGCTGGGACATACGGCTGGTCTACCTTTATCTTTCTGTGAATTCTCCACATTGACTTCCAGAGTGGATACACCATTTTTGCAACCCCACTAACAGTGAACGAGCGTTCCCTTTTATCTCGCCAGCATTGGCTGTTAATTCTTTCCTTAGTCTTGGCCATTCTGATTGGGATGAGATGACAGCTCGAACTAGTTTAGTTTCGCACTTTCCTACTTGCTAAGGATGATGAGTACCTTTGGTACCTAAGAAATCTTAGCCATTTTTATTCTTTCTTTTGAAAACTCTCTGTCCATAGTCCATTTTTGAATTGGATCATTTGCTTTTCTGATTATTTGGTCTTTGAATTCTCTGTGTATTCTGAGTATTATTCCTGGGTCAGGTGCCTAGCTGGCAAAGACCCTCTTCCACACTAAGAACGGTCTTTTCACTTGATTGTTTTGTTTGCTGTACAGAAGCCCTTTGCTTCCATGAGGTCCTGCTTGTCAGTTGTTGGCCTTCATTCCCGAGCAGGTGGCGCCTTATTCAGAAAGCCCTTCCCTGCGCCAGCCATGGGCCTCTGTCATCTTCTAGCGGTCTCAGCATTCTAGACTCCACCTTTTAGGTCTTCCATCCATTGATCTTTGTGCGGGGTGACATATACGGGTCTCATTGAATTCCTCTACTTGTGGACACCCAGGTTTCCCAGCACCACCTGCTGAAATTGCTGTCTTTCCTCCAGTATGTATTTTTGATGTCTTTGTCAAAGAGAAGATGGCTGCACTCACATGCACTTATGTTTGGGTCTCCTGATTTATTCCTTTAATCTATGTGTCTGTTTTTATGCTGGAACTGTGCTCTTTTATTATTATTATTATTATTATTATTATTATTATTATTATTTACTGTATTTACCTGGTTTTGTTTTGACTTTACGGGAAGCTGAAGGATATATATATATATATATATATATATATATATATATATACACACACACATATATATACATATACATATATATATATATAACTTAAAATTTTTTTCTTCTCTAGTATAATACATCCTGGACTCCCTCTTCCCTCCCTCCACTCCTCTCAGCTTCCCCCACCTCCCCTTCCCATCATATCTACCCACCTACCTTTCCCTCAGAAAAGTAGCAGTCCTCCCAGGGCTACAGCTCAAAGAGGGCATAATAAGATGGAACAAGGCCAGGCACTAACCCCTATGTCAAGGGTGGGCAAGGCAACCCAGCACTAGGAAAAGGGTCCCAAGAGAAGGAAAAATGGTTAGAGACTCCTCCCTCCTCCAGCTTGTAGGAGTTCTGCAAGAACACCAGGCCGGACAACCATAAGATATATTTAGGGGACCATGTTTGCCCTGCGTCTGTTTATATTTTCAAAAGTAATGTTCAAAAGTATTGGCTATAGTTCTTGTTCGAAAGACTGGTGGAATTCTGCTATGAATCTATCTAGATTTTTTTTTAAGTTGGAAAGTAGGGATTTGAGGCATTCATCTAGCTGGTCTAGCATACCTAATATTATTTCAATTCAACAAAAATGTGATAAACAAACACCTTACCACCAATTAGTGTTTTCCCTCCCTCCTTATCTCCCCAGCAAACCTGTACATCATAATGGGGAATGGCTGTTCCCAAGTAGCCTGGTTTGACTGTCATCGTCCTGGAAACTCTGCAGGTAAGTCCCTGTGAAGGCACAGACAGGACAGTAAGCCTCAGGAAGGACCACACAGTCAGGGAAGGAAGGCTTCAGTGAAGTCTCATCCCTACCCTCAGCTGTTCACATGACTGTCTCCCCTGCCCCCTCCCACCTCCTGCTTTCTCCCTTTTCCTGGAACTCCTAGTGGTTTCACTGAACTGTTTGTTCAGAAGACAATCTGGTTTCTCCCCAAGGAGGAGAAATGTGCAACTACTCTCCACAAAGCCAGCTAGATGAGAAGAATGAATTCTCTAGCACAGTAGGTGAATAAATCAGCAGTAACAGATCCTGCACCTCAAAGGTGGAGAACGAGCAATGTTCCCGTCACAGGGAAATGGTCAATGTTTGAATAAATGGATATGCAAAATACCCTGAGGGATCATGACGTGCAGTACACAGATATAGAAATACCACACTGTAGGGTGGGTATATCTTGGTGGTAGAACAATTGCCTAGTGTGTGCAAGGCTCTGGGCTTGGTTCTCAGCTTCAGAAAAAGAAGAAAAAGAAGAGGAAGAAGAGGGGAAAGGAGGAGGAATTTTATGTTCAATTCTCATGTGTCAAGTCCTTTTTGAAAATATGAAGTTACCCCTTTGCAGTCCGAGAAGCCTACAAGATCTTAAAGAACCTCTCATGGTTGGGACAGTTCGCTTGAATCCCGAAATGAACACCATCCTCAGAGAGGCTGTGACGCAGAGAAGCTCCCTCTGCACCTGTCCTCTGGATGGACAGCAGCCCTTGATAGGTGTGTACTCCAGGCACTGTGGTCCTCATCTGTGCTAGCAAGCTCTTCCCAACTGCTTCACATCACAGTACTGCCCTCAGCCTGCCAGGGGAACACTATGGCGGAGGGTGGGGGGGATCCATTACCCAGAGAAGGAAGACAGGTGAGAGGGCATAGAGGAGAGGAGAGGGGAGGGGAGGATAGAGGAGAGAAGAGCAGAGGAGAGGGGAGGGGAGGGGAGGGACAAGGAGAGGAGCACTGAGGGTCACAGGAGAAAGAGATACTCAGAAAAGGAGCAAGTGGAGTTGGGGGACAGACTCTCCAAGCTCTTCTGATAAGTGGCATGGAACATGCAGAAACTTGTTGGTGTGCTGCCCATCAACTCCGAGATGTATCGGCAGGGGGTGGGTGGGTAGGACTTCACTGGCTCGTCCCTGTTTCTCACTTCTGTCTGAGCAGCTGAGTTGCAGTGCCTGACATATCTGAGAGTTGTCCTTTTCCTGCTAACGTGTGACTCCATCACAGAGAACTTCCCCGATCATCTTGTCTGAATTAACAGTTGCCGTGTGCCGTGGTGGTGGTGTTTGAAGGTGGAACCTCTAAGGAGTGATTTAGGTCAGTGAGAGGAATCATCACCTTTCTGATCGGACTGAGTAGTGACTCTCTTAAGACAGTCACACAAGAGTAGGTTTCTACAAAGCAAGGATAACCCTTGAGCTAGTCTGTTTCCCCATCTCCTTTTCATTGTGAGTTGAAGCAGCATGGGATACCCCAAGGTATGAGCAGATGCTGACATCCAGTCGTAGATTTCCCAGCCTTTAAAACTATGAGCCAAAACACCTACAGTATTTCTTCATAAATCACCTAGAGTCGGTGTTATGTTATAGCAACATAGATTAGACTGAGCCTCTAGCTCTTGACTCCTCTTTACCTTTCTTCATAGCTCTTTTCATTATCCACCACGGTATCTATTTCTTGATTTTTATGTCTCCTCCCCCACTAGGATGCAACTTCCTGAAATCAAGGGCATTGCCATCTTATAGTAGATGCCAATAAGTATTTCTCAACTAAAAGAATGATGCACTACTGCACAATAACCAGTTCTCCAACAGAATTTGAAGTCTGGCAGGCACACTCAGTCATGGTTCCCTCGGGAGCAGATACCGTTTCTGTCTGGCCATAGAATTCTCGGATGTCCAGTCCTGTCTTGGCTTTCCAGTTCTCCTGGGTCTCTGGAAGAAGGCTCTCCCCTCCACTGAAGCAGCTATGCAGATGTGGGAACTTGTAACTAAAGAAGAGAGTTTATTTTCCCTCAGTCATTGGAACTGAGTCTACCCGGGCATGGTGTGGAGTTCTTCTGGGTGCTGTGATGATGGCCCTGGCTATATAGGCCAGGGATTCTCAGCTAAATAGGCATAAGGATGGGACTAGAGGCTCCTACCAGTTTCCCAAACAGCCCCCAAATACCCCTGTCACCTGGAGAGATCCTGTCGTAGCAACATCTTGTAAATAAGGGGGGCACCCACTATGCTGTTGATGGGATAGCTGGACAGCACCTGTGGGGAGAGAGCCTTCTGAGATGATGCATATTGGACCAGATGCCAAGCTCACTGAGACCCACATGACAATGACAGTCGTGCACACTTCTGGAGATACTGACTGAAACCCTAGCTTGTGCGTTGTGTTTGTTTCAGACTTAACAAGCCTCACGATTCTCACACATCCTCAAGACACAACAGAGGAATGAACGCCAATAGAAAAAGGCCCCAGATTCATTTTGACAACTTTTGTCGAAGCCTGGCTGGTTCTTCTCATTCAGTTTAAGACACATCCTTGAAACCCCACCACCCCAAAAGGTGTGCAAAGCCTCAGTCATCAAGCAGAAGAGACCAGATGCTGCTGCAAATGAGTTATGTGATCTTGGCTCAGTGCCCTAACCTTCTGGAACCCTGTTTGTTATAGGTTATTTCCATGAAAATAATTGTGAGAGATCATAGAGGTCAAAGTGGCTAAAGGCATCTTTCAACATTTCCTGGCACCAAATGCTAACTCCACCTGTGCTTTCTCATGCGGTTCCCATGACCCTGTACAGCATGCACCCAGATCCCCTTTATGGGCCTGAGCCCTGCAGGGTTAAGTGGTTTGTGAGCAATCGGAGGAGAAGTCAGTGTTTGCCACATGGTACACAATGCTGTTTCTCCTATTATGCTTGGTTTTGTGCAGAGCTGAATAGTGATCTAAGCAAAAGTTTAGAAAAATTAAGAACATGCAAGAATCACACACTACTTTCCTGTACGTGTAACTAGTGACCTTAACTAGTTTTGTATTATCTTTCTGCAATTAAAATGAAAGCACATTTATTGCTTGATACTAGATGGCAAAAACAAAACAAACAAACAAACAAAAAACCAGCTACAGCATGTAGACTTAATGACTGTATGGGAAAAGAAATCATATTTGCACTTTAGAGTTTTTCCCAGGAGGTCCTGGTGTTTGCAGGATGGCAGGATACCTGCAGGATGACTGGATACTTGGGTGATGCCTGGGTGTCTACATGATGTCCTGATGCCTGTGGGTTTGGGCAGTGAAGCCTAACTTCAGGTTGAATTTTGTGGTATTTAATCTCAGGCTAACATAGCCCAAGTGAAGGTCTATGATCAGAGCAGCCTGCTGCCTCCAAAATCCACGGTGACGCCCATGTCCCATGCTCCCACCACACAAGCTGGACTTAATTTTCTTTCTTTTCTTTTCTTTCTTTCCTTTTTTTTTTTTTTGAGGTAGGAGGGTGGACTAGGGAGGAATGGGAAGAGGGTGTTATCAAGAGACGTTATATGAAACTCAAGTTATTAATAAAAATATTATTTTTACAAAAAACAAAAAGAATTCCTCCCAGGTAAATTCTCCAAACTGCACATAAGCCAAACACTCATCTGCACTATGTTGGGAAAGAAACAACAACACAATCTTAGAATGGAAACTACAGAGCATTTAAAAAGAACAAACTTTGGAATACGTGCAAAAACACAGATTAGCCTCACAGAGAAATTTGCTGGAAGAAACCAGAAACCCCCCCCAAATAAAAGATGATACATTCTACAACTGCATTTACAAAAAATAATGGAGGAAGTGACATTTAAGCTAATAGAACTCAAAAAAATTATTAAATTAAGAGCCGAGGACATGATGATGGTGATGATGATGATGATGATGATGTGTGTGTGTGTACCCTCTGCAGCTATGGACACGTTTGAGGCATCCACTGGTGGTGGTGACATGTGTGTCTGATATGAACCATACATTCCACACGCTGGATGGATCCATAGGCTGGACCTCTAACCTTCACATGATTATTTGGAGATGATGATACCTAGTAATGAAAAGACTGCACCAAAAGCATATTATTTAGAGTCATAAGAAAAGGACGAGACTTTCTCAGCTCTTCTCCTCCCTCCTATCTCTCTCCATCTCTCTGTGTCCTTTTCCCTCTCTTCCTCCCTCCCCACCTCTGCCTTCCCTAAGGCTAGAGTAAGAATGTGACCACCTATAAGCCAGAATGAGGTTCCTAACTAAGCATGCAACCCTCTTGGCACCTAGACTGTCTTGCATTTCATCCTCTGGAAGCATGGGAGCCTCTGCTGTACGACATCCCAGTCTGGTATTCTGTGTAGTAGCCAAGCTCACCAAGGCAGGGTCTGACCCAAGTGAATTATTTTCAAACTGTACATTAGAATAATGGTATTATATACATTGTAACCACCAGCTTGTGTTACACTGCAAATAAAGAAGGAAATACGCACACACACACACACACACACACACACACACACACAGGCACACACACACACACCACATGCATGCATGTACATACACATGTGTGTGAGGGAAATAGTATCACCTCTGATCACTTTATCTGAGATTTGACAGCAAAAGAAGTGCTTCTTAGTTGGGAGATGAACCCCCTAGTCCCATCTCCTGAATGCACTCCATTCATTGATGTAGCTGTGCATCCCTCTCCCTAGACCATGAACCTTGTTAGATGGATACAAACTTCCATCTTGCTTCCTGATGCCCACTGCGCATCCATGTGACTGGAATTTAGGAAAAGCTTTACAAACCGAAACCAACTTCAATAACCTGTAATCCCAAGCTTACTCTGACCAATAAATGCAAATGGTCCCTTCTTACCTTTAGAACAGTCTGTGGATCAAACTTTGGCAAAAGATGGACAAATGTGCATGCTCCCAATGTCCAAGGTTCCAGAAACGAGGTTAAAATGTTCACTATCCAACCTGTATCTGAGATGGTCCATACTGTGTCAGAGACATCCAGGCCTGTCCAGGTGCTGAGAACACAGGTAGAACACGGGCACACAGTGCTGAGTGCACACTGACAGGGGAGGTGCTTGAGGGGCCGTTTGGGGGAAGGGTTAGTGTGGGCATACAGTGTGTGAGAATACGCCGGGTGTGTGGGGAGTAAGCAGGCAAAGAGAGGAAAAGTTGCTCCACTCACACGTTCTATATCCATGTGGCAGTGCTTTAGAAAGCACAACTCAGTTTTTCTTCTACAGGAAAACCTTGTTTTCTTTCTCTCTTCAGGGCAGAATAAGAGGTGTCAAACAAACACATGTTCAAGCAAAGATGTTGTAGGATAGACAGGAAAAGCTTCTTGCAGCTGGGAGTTCCCATAGTGCGCACACACACACACACACACACACACACACACATATATATATATATATACTGAAGATGATTGATCTCTTTAGGAAATTAAGCATATTGGGACTGATTTGGGATGGTGGTAGTGAAAAATAATATCTTAGTTTTACAAGTAGTTTATCATACATCCTTTAAAAATTGTACTTTATTTCAGCTCATCTATTAAATTATTCATTTTGTGTGTGATTTTGTGCTGTGTATGTGTGTGTTCGTGGAAGGAAGGCACACACACATGTGTATGTATGTATCTGTGTATTGAGGTCAGAGATGCACACCAGATGCTGTCTTCAGGTCCCATCTACCTTGATGTTTTTGAGACAAGGTCTCGTACTGTTTGCCTTGGAGTCTTCCAATTAGTTTAGCTTGCCAGCCTGTGAATCTCAGGAGTCCAGGAATTGCCACCTCCAGGATTTAGCATTACAAACGTGGGCCACCAGACTCTTTTAATGTGGATTCTGAGGACCACACTCAAGTCTTCTTGCTTGTGTGGCAAGGACTATATGAAGCTATACTCCTTACTCCTAGTTTAGACTAATTTGGTTTTCTTTATGGTGTACTCATAGGTAGGACATTTATGATTTTTAAAAGATTTTTTTAACATTAAAATATTTCCCATTATAACAATAAAATTAACATTGCAGGAAGGACCTATGGAAAAAAGAGCACAGTGCTCTTCAGTCATTTGTGCATGAAGACCTTGGCACCGCATCTTCTGATTGCACAGGTCATAATAACAGTAATGAAACAGTGACCCAGTGATGAAATCAGTGCTGGCTTGAGGCCTGTGTTCTGGAAACTCTGATAACTCAGTTCATCTCTTTCCTTTAATGATACTTTCCACACAAATGAATTTACAATGTCCTCCTGAAATCTGGGTGTTGTCAAAGCAAATTGCCAGAGTGCAAAAGAAAAGTCAGAGAGGAGTCTGGGAAAGAGTCCATCTGCACTTTATTGTTATTATTCATCTCAGTGTGGCTTGAAATAAGGAAGAGGTTTTGAGACCTTGGGTTGTCTGAAATAGAGATGTCATACTGCAAAGTCCCCAGTGTGTGAAGCTTTGCCCTTTTAGCTTCCCTTCCCAGTCGTCTTTCTAGAAGTCTCCAGGGCATATGAGACCTGACTTCAGACTAGCCTTCATGAATATATAAAGGGGAAAGGCTGAGCTTACCTAGCATCCATCTTGGCCTTGATGCCCAGGCTGGAATGGGAGTGTTCGGCCATCTTGGGAAGGCCACTGGTCCCACTAGTGAAGTAGATGGCAGCTGACTCATGGCTTCCAGTCTCCACACAGTGATGGGTGGTGGAAGCATTCCTACAAGGACCAGAAAGTCAAAGTTTCAGATCTAGCCTGGACACTGATGTCATCTTCCCTCAGCAGTCCTCTAGCTGATCTGTCTCTGAAGGGGAGCTCTGAAGTGGTAAAATTCATGGATTCCTGGGCGAGTCGGGCCCAGCAATATGTTAATTATGTAAGTTTATACAAGCTGCTTAACATCTATGAGACTCACTTTCCGTATCTGTGAAATGGGGTCAACAAAAACCTATCTCAGAGTGAGTGAGAAAGTTAACCCTGCAACAAAGAAAGCAAGAGCATGCTTAACAGGGACTTAGTGTTAATTTAGTTGTTGTTGGTGTCCAGAAAGATACCAGGTGCACAGAAGGTGAACAGTTAGTTTTCAAAGTGATTTTAGAAAGACTTAATTATTTTAATTTTATGTGTATTGGTATTTTGCCTGCATGTATGTATATTCACAATAAGCATGTTTCCTGCAGAGGCCAGAAGAGAGCATTGGACCCCCTGGAATTGGACTTATAGGCAGTTGTAAGCTTCCACGTAGGTACTGGGAATCAAACCCATGTCTTTTTGCCCCCACCTGTCCCCATGATTTCTTGATAACACTTTTATTCTCTGGAAGATTCAACAAATTCTTCAGACAACCTTTCTAGTGTCTTGAAACTGAGTCTCTCCAAGCTAGTATTTTAGTGTTTATTTTTATGAAAATTATTTTAACGATCATGACAGTAGAAAAGAAAAGAGAAAAAACCAAACAAACAAGCAAACAATGTATGCTCTCCCTAAATGCTTTTTAAGGCATGTGTCCCTAATGGAAGGATTTCAGAAGTGTGGCAAAAATTCCATTCATCCACCCAGTCTTGCTATGAAATTCTATAAGGACCACTATTCAGAAAAGCATAGTGTAGGGATGTAAAATGTGTGAAGAAGAGCCTGAAGTCAGTGCACACGGCATCTCTTAGATGTTGCCTCCTGTATAAATGTGAGGTTGAACTCACCTCATATTTGACCTATGCCTGTTGTGAATAGTTTCTGGATGCTTTTCAATCCCATTCAGATCAATATCATGTTGTTTCTAGCATGTACAAGTGGCTTACCTTAATCCCAGGGTGTGTGAGTGTGTGTGTGTGTGTGTGTGTGTGTGTGTGTGTGTGTTTATATGTGCCTGTGTTGTGTGTTTGTATATGTATGTATTTATATGTGCCTGTTTAGAGTGTGTGTGTATTTATATGTACCTGCGTAGTGTGTGTGTGTGTGTGTGTGTGTGTGTGTGTGTGTGTGTGTGTGTGGTGTATTTATAAGAGTATGTGCTGCTGCACATTCCCATATGTGCACATTCTAAGGCCAAATCGGGGTATCAAGTGTCTTGCTTTACCGCTATCTACAATATTGCTTTGAGATAGGGTCTCTCAATGAAGCAGAATCTTAGCTTTTAGGCTAGCCTGTGAGCTATTGGGACCCGACCATCTTTGCTTCCATCTGCTTGCTAGAGTTTCAGGCATGCACAGTCATATCTGGGTGTTGGGGGTGTGAACTCAAGTTCTCATCTCAAGCTTGTACAGCAAGTGCTCTTACACATTGAGTCATGCCCTCAGCCTGCCCCTCAGTGTTCCAGGCGTGTGTGTGTGTGTGTGTGTGTGCGTGCGCTACCATGGCTTGGGACTCTGGGCATACAAGTATAAGAGCCCAGAAGCGTGAGGTAGATAATATCCCCTACAGCTATCAACAAATGAAGAGGAAAGTATTTGTCAATTCTTAATTAGAAAATCCTGGGGGAGGGTGGTGGAGGTGGTGGTCATGCCTTTAAGCCCAGAATTGGGGAGACAGAAGCAGGCACAGCTCTGTGATTTGGATGTCAGTCAGTCAGGACTACACAGAGAAACCCTGTCTCCCCAACCTCCCACGCAAAATTCCTGGGGGGGGCATTCTATGTGCTTCTCAAAAGGTTTCTGCTTACACAGCCCCACCCACCTTTGGAATAAGTCCATTCTGAACACTTGCAATTGCTTTTCTCTCTTTACTGTCTTACACCCTCAGTACAACTATTTGATCGGACATCCACTTTGAGTGAAAACCCAGCTAAGGCAGGAGATACTCACTTCAGCAATGTCTTGAAGTTTAGCCATCCCTCCCGCTTTTTGTCGGACACCAGCAACTTGATTCTCAAGAAAGAGCAGTCAGGGGCCACAGCATCTACCTCCTGGGCCACTTCATCCCCAGCCACAATGGCCCTGGCCTTGGATACCTGCAGCCTGTAGAGTATGTCTGCGGATCTCATCTGGATGGTTCCAGGCATGAAGACAAGACCTGGAGAAGCCAAATGGTTTAAAGAGAGCTGGGAAAGGAATTGCCTTCTTCTCTGGAGGAGGGATGTGAACAGTCATGGAGGCCCACAGGGAAGGGCAGGTGGGATGTGAGGACCAGTGGGGAGTAAGGTTCTGGGGGGGATTCTTTGAGGAGAGGAGGCTACCCTCCTCTCTGCCCTCCATTCCTTCACAAAAGAGAGTGCCGAGCCTGTGTGGGCAGTTACTAACCAGTCCGCATGCAGCCCAGGGTCACCAGCCACCACTCTGGAACTTGGGGGAGCACCACTGCCACACGGTCCCCACGCTGAAGGCCACAGGGCCCCGAAAGGACGTTGGCTGCCTGCTGGCTGATTTCACTCAGCTCTCTGAAGTTCCACTTTAGTTCTTCTCCACCACCGCTCACCCACCACAGAGCAGGGCCCGGAGGTCTCTTGCCAGCCTGAAGAAAGAAAAGGCCCGGCAATCAGAAGACATGGGGACACAGCAGGTAGGACACAGGGACACAGCAAATAAGACAAATTGCAAGTCTAGGCATAGGCTTGTTGATCTGAGGTCATTCATTCCCCACACTATTAAAAGTGTTGAAATCTTCAAGGTTTTTTTTTTGTTGTTGTTTGTTTGTTTTTTGAGACAGAGATTCTCTGTTGTAACGCTGGCTGTTATGGAACTCACTCTGTAGACCAGGCTCGAACTCACAGAGATCCTCCTGCCTCTGCCTCCTGAGTGTTGGTATTAAAGGCGTGCGCCAACACTGCTCAACTTTAAAACAGAGACTTTTAATATGCATGTTTTAGAAATAACAGTTTAAAACACAGTAGATAGTGCTGCGAAAGTTATTTTTTGATCGCCATCTGGACTGGCTTGGGGATGCCTAAGGGGTGAGTAGAGTGTGCCTCTGAGATGTGTTTCCAGAGATGATTGGGTGGTGTGGACTCTGATATAATCAATGGACCGGTGGCTTGATGGATTCACAGTGTGGCACTGGGAGATGTTGAGAAGCAAGGGGTGGGTCCTAGGCGGAAGAGGACTTGTTGGGAGGTGTCCTTGGGGTTGGGGCCTTTTCACTGTCATGATTTCTTCTTTGTTTATTATTACTTTACATTTTGCTTGTTTGTTTACTTATTTCTTTCATGGATTCTGAATTGAGAACTGCAGTAGCAAGATCTATCCTCTGTATTCCAAGGAGAAATAACAAAAAGCAAACAAATAAAAAAACCAAAACAACCTCCCCCCCCAAAAAAAAAACCAAGAAATCAGCTGAGGAGACAGCCCAGTCAGTAAAGTGCCTGCCATGCAAACTTTAGGACCTGCGTTCCGCCCTCTAGAACACAAGTTAACAAAGAGCCAGTCATGGAGACACACTAGTCACTCATGGACCTGGGAGGCTGAGACAGGCAGATCCCTGAAGCTTGCTGTCCAGTCAGTCTAGTGTACTCGGTGAGCTCCTGGTCAGTGAGAAGACCCTGTCTCAAAAAGCAAAGTGCTGGAGCCGAGGAAGGACACCTGAGGTTGACTTCTGGCCTCCTCCTGTGCTCACACATATAGACATGTACACATGTGTGTGCATTAGAGCACGCAGGTGCACATATACACACAAAGACACAGATACTTTTTTATTGATAAACATCACCCTTGTCACACAGTTCCTTCCTCTAGATTGAAACACTCCCGTGTGGATGGGCAGGAAAGGCTCAGGGGCTCATGAAACTAACGAAACTGACAACAAAGCCCAAGCCTGCAAGATGCACAAGGCATGTGAATCCTCTAGGTTGTTATATAAGCAGTAAGCAGTTGCTGGAGCTGCAGTTGCCTGCCAGTTCACAAGGAGTACCAGTGACATGTGCTGAGGAGGGCTTCTCAGTGACACACATACCTTTGAGTCACCTATGCTCCTGTAACTCCTTACCCACACCCCTGTAACTAACCCTAATGGGTTCATTGTTTCACCAATCTTAACCTAGATCATATCCGTTCTTTAGTCTGTCCTCACACTGTTTGTCTGGGATGAACAGCGATAATCTTCCAGGAAAAGTCATACAACAACCGTGTACCTATGTTCCATTTTCAGCACAGAGCATGAGTATTTGCAATCTTCATATTAAGGTTATGTCTCAGTGCCAGAACCTCAGAACAGTATCATGGGCACAGCTCTCTTTGGGTATCCCCATTTAATGCCCCTGCTGATTAAGCCCAGCCTTTCTCCTGCCTTAGCCCAGATGAACCAGGACATCCTCTGGAAATGTACTTTCAGGAGAAGGCATTGGTGGGTTGGTAGCAAATGAAACTCAGAGACGGACAAGAAATGTGGCGATTTCTTGTCTTCACCCCTCCATGTTTTATGCTGAAGTCCTTTTATACCCTGCTGAGTGGACATCTTACTTGTATGCCTCAGTGGCAGAGACATGTGACCTAGCTTTCTGATGAGACTGGCTCAATCTTGAGTTGTTGTCGATCTCTCCCTACCATCCTTGTTAATCAGACTGTCCATCACTGTCACAAATACCTTCGTATTTCTCTTAGCTCCTGGGCTCAGAGGCTTCAGTCAACATTCCTTGGCTCCATTGGCGATGAACGTGTGGTGGAGTAGAGCTTTAAGCAGCAGGAGCGTGTGAGAAAGACTTTGTGGCAGACAAGAAGCAGAGAGAGAGGCAGAGACCATAGACTAAGCAAAGCCTCAGAGTTATGTCCCCAGTGACCTACTTCCTCTAGCCCACCTTTGAAAACCTCTATCAGCTCCCAAACTGTCATCAGCAGCTGGAGACCAAGTGTTTAAACTGAGCCTGTGGACGCTACATGCTCCGTCAGTCCATCACAAGTTCACCGGTCTCACCTGTGCCTCAGCCCTCTGCTCTTTATTTCATGCTGGGAGGTCACAACAGAGTGAGTGTCTGGGGGTTACTAGGTTCTCCACCATGTGCCATGTGCCTCTGCCCTTTTACAAAATATTTGTAGTAGCATACATTAACTGCACACAGGTATAGGTTTTATTATGACATTTGCACACATGTACACAATGCATTTCAGTCATAATCACCCTCCCATCATCCTCTCCTATCCCCTTCCACCTCTTCCCACTCCTCTTGATAGCCTTCTTTCTCCCAACTAGTTTCTCTTCTACCTTTACGTTGTGTGTGTGCTTGCGTGTACACGTGCTCGTGCTTCTGTGGGTGCCTGCATGTGTGTCTCGGTAAGTTTTATTGGGGTTACTTAGAGGAGCATGGGCACATAACTAGTGGCTACTCTACTGAACAAAATGTCTCTCCATACCCCATTAACCTTTCACTGTGTATAAATCCTCTGGGAGAGGAGGGTCCCCCTGAGCTCCTCCCCACACCATGAAATCTAGTACAGCAATCACCAGTCACCGTTGCTGTGAGTTCTAGAGTGCAACAGCCATCTTATGCCCAGAAATTACATTTCACAACCCCCCCCTCTTCCATTCATTCCGGCCCCTCTCCCATGATAACCCCTGAACTTTAGAGGTGATGGAAATGTCCTATTTATGGATGAACATTCTACAGTAATTTATTCTCAGCACACCAACCAGTGGTTGAGTCTCCGAAGTTACCACTGGCTACTGCAAGAAGATGCTTCTCTGACAGAACCCCATAGCTCTTCTGCCTTTCTCTCTCCCAAGTCACCCTATGCTGTTTCACGGAGGAAGACCATCCTGTTCACAGCACCTTATGATGTCTGAGACACGGCAGGCATCCTGTACATTTCTTTTTTCCTTTTTTTCTTTTTGGTTTTCTTGGGACAAGATTTCTCTGTTGTAACTCTGGCTATCCTGAAACTCACTCTGTAGACCAGGCTGGCCTTGAACTCAGCGATCTGCTTGCCTCTGCCTCCTGAGTGCTGGGATTAAAAGTGTGTACCACCACCACCCAGCAGCATCCTGTAAATTTCTACCAAATGAATTGATAAATGAATGAAGTCAGTCAACCAAACTGTGCATTCTCTCTCCTGTTACCTTCTCCATGCTGGCCCAGTGATCTATCACATCACTAGCGAAGTTGAACTTGGCAGGCACTTCCTGGTGGCCCCACGGAATGGACATTCGTTGCTTGATATTAATATGGAAACTACAGCTGGACATCTTGGTACCCCAGAGGGTGCAGAGTCTTGGAATTTTCCACAACCAATACATGGTCAGAGCTGTGAAGGAAGGAGGAGTTACAGGCTAGCTCTTCCCTACTAGGTTGTGATACTGTCAGCTTGTGGGAAGAGTTGTTTCTGTCCTCCAGGGTTGACTGGTTGTGTTTGTGAGTGAATTGAATTGACATCGAGTGCCTGGTTCAGTCTACTTCTGTGTGCTATTCTCCTAAGACTTCCCCCTCCCCCAGCTCCTGTAACAGTTCCGTGAATATCCAATCCCAGGTGCCGTACCATTTTAGCTTAAAGTATGAGCAGTAAATTGTTTTGTTGCTCCCATTCATCGGTTTTCTTCCTGTAGTGGGATTATATCACCCCTCTCATTGCTATGGGACTTCTCATGCTGTGTAGAGGGAAAGTTCATATCCTCCTCTTATTGACTTTGGCTTGCTCGTGAGATACGCTGTGGTTAATAGAATGAGTATGAGCTGGTCAGACTTATATTCCTGTCCCCCACATCACCCCCCGCCTGGTATTTGTGCGTGTATGTGTGTGTGTGTGTGTGTGTGTGTGTGTGTGTGTGTGTGTGTGCAGGTGAGCATGCCTGTGAGTACCTATGGAGGCCAGAGGAAGATACCAAATAACTTTTTCTATGTCTTATTTCCCTATCACGGGGTCTCTGATTGTACCTAGAACTTTCCATTTCTCCACTATACTTGCTGGTCAGAGAGCCCCCATGATCTTGTCTCTGCTCCCCAGCTCTGGGCTCACACAGTCGCACATAGATTTTGAACTCAGGTTCTCATGCTATTGCAGCAAGTGCTCTTACCCACTGTGCCATCTCCCTAGCATCATTTCTGGAGCTTTCCACGAGAACTTCATATTGCAGATGAGGACTAACCTTCCTGGGTTCCAGAATGACAACAGGAAGAATTCAGCTAAGTTCAACCTGGCCACTTCCAACCTCCAGTTATTTTCAACTAAGTTTTATAGGTACACTCTACCTAGATCTATGTTTAGAAGGAAACGTATATTTGAAAGCTATGGAATGCTTGGAATGCTTGTTAATGCACCAACTTCTGACTAGGAGTCAGTTTTGATTGGCATATCTTAAAAACTATGCATGAACAGTGTAGGATCCAACAAAAGTAATCACTTAAGGGATAATAGCTGTTGTAATTATTGTTTTCAGCTCCATTGACTCCAGGGAAAGATGTTCCAAGGCTATACACACTGGTCTTTGAATGCTCTTGGATGAGACTGCAGAATTTTAAGCCTAATGACCTTTGAGCCAGAAAATCCAGCCAGCAATCCATCCCCCTTGGCTGGATTCCCAACCCCCTTGGTCCAGGAAGTGGCCATGAGAGTGGTTTTCTGCTATACTTAGACATTTTCTCCTGCTTTTTCAAAGAAGAAGAGGTGGGAATTTCTTTGCCAGACCCTGGCCAGCAATACCTACTGCCTTCACGGTTGCCAGTCTTTTTGGTGGCTGACTCTTCCTTATCTTCTGGCCTCAAATCTTCAAATAAACATATACTCCTTTGCCATCAGCCAATTCTCAGCTTCCTCTGTCATGCCTCTCCCAGCTCTCCAGGCCTCCACTTTTGGTTGGCTGCAGGCCTCCTTCCCTCTATACAATGATGTCACCTTGTTAAGACCTCCCTTTGTGGCTTCTAGGAACTTTAAACTGTCTTCCTTTGGGAATTTTCACTCTCCTTGATAGCTGTTACTTTTCATGACTGGTGAGTGTCATCATGACACACGGCCCCACCCTTCTGTCTCTTGCATGAGCACTCACCTGCTAAGCCTCTTCTGGAACTTTCTGGAGGTGGCTTTGGCCTACTTCCCTTTTGGAAAGTAGTTCTTGAGTTCCTGCAGCCCTGGAGGATAGAAGAGCACTGAAAGCGGATGGCTCCCAGGTCAAATCCAGGCAGCCTTCAAGGGCTCAGCTAATCATTAATGGCGCATAACTAGGTTGATGTTACTCCTCCTGGTCAAGTTTATGTGCGGCACAGTATTTGACTCTGTAGTGGGGCGGTCAACTGGAGATAACCCAAGGGATCAAAATGAAGTTTATTCCCAGGGTTGGCAATGAGCCTTTGCTCCAAGCAGGAGACGAGAATAGAGTTTCGGAGGCTCGATGCACTGTCCTTCTGCCTTTAATCTCATTCACTTGGCTTCTTCCACTAAGGGTCTCTTCGCCTACTCTGTCTGTGACACTCACTCATCCAGTGTCATGGTGTGGATCTAGGCCTCTTGCCAAAGATCCCACAGGTCTATCTCTTGGTTGGATCTCTTTCGTGGGTGCTCATTCACTTGGATGTCTAACAGTTTTTAAAAGAAGATTCAGATAGTGCCAGGCTTTCTAGGTCCAAACCATCCTAGTGCATCTGCAGCCTTCGCCAGCCAACGGTCACCGTATTGTTCCCACCCTCCCATGAATCCTCATGCTTCCCACTTCTTCATGCCTAGATCTGGTGAATCTATTAGTTCTGCCTTCCATCTGTGACTGCAATCTATCTCACTCTCTTCAGTGTTCCAAACCACCATTTTCTAGGGTTACTATCGCCATGATGAAACACCATGACTAAAAGCAAATTGGGGAGGAAAGGGTTTATTTGGCTTAGACTTCTACATTGTTGTCCATCATTGAAGAAAGCCAGGAACTCAAACAGGGCAGGAACCTGAAGGCAGGAGTTGATGCAGAAGCCACAGAGGAATGCTACTTACTGGCTTGCTTCTTGTGGTTTGCTCAGTCTGCTTTCTTATAGATCCCAGAACCACCAGTCCATGGATGGTACCACCCACAATGGGCTGGGCCTTCTCCCTCTGATCACTAATTAAGAAAAAGCCCTACAGCAGGATCTTATGAAGGAATGTTCTCAATTGAGATTCCATCCTTGCAATTAACTCTGGTGTGTACCAAGTTGACATAGAATTAGCCAGCACACTCTCCATGGAAGCATTTTGTGTTTTCTTTCCCATTCTTCTTGCCTCTGCACTTGACCCTTGGACTCTGATCTCAGAACGAGCCTGACTTAACTCAGTCAGACTATGGAGTTTTCTGAATAAAATGCCACTTCCTTGCTGTTGTCTACAAGGTCATTACCTCAAAGATTTCCCAGAACTCTTCTCCCTGCTTCCCTAGTCTAGTCAATGGGCCTTTTTGTCATCTCCATGTCAGACCCACTCTGACCTCAGAAGCTGTGTGTATATTTTTCACTCTGCCTAAAATCCTCCTCTCTAACATATAGATGACCAGTTCACCTGCTAGCATCACATCTTTCCCAGAAGTCATCTGTGCTAGTTAGAGTTTCTCAACTTGACAGAGCAAGAACAATCTGGCAAGAGGAAGCTTAGTTGGAAAAAAAAATGTATCCATCAGATTGGCCCGTGGGCTAGTCCTTGGAGCATGTTTTTTGATTCATGATTGATGTGGGAGGGCCCAACCTACTGTAGGTGGTGCTACCACAGAGTAGGTGGTCCTGGGTTGTACAAATTATTTATAACACATTATATATACTCGTATATAAATATATAAATTCCTGAGCATTGAGGACCGAGCCAGTCAGCAACATTCTTCTATGGTCTCTGCTTCAGTTTCTGCCTCCAGGTTCCTTCTGTAAGTTCCTGCCCTGTCTTCCCTGCCTGATGGACTGTGGCCTGTAAGATGAAATGAACCCTCTCCTCCCTGGGTTTCTTTCGGTCATGGTTTTTATCACAGCAAGAGAAAGCAAATTAGAACGTCATGTTTTTGTTTTTGCTTTTGAGCCAACGTATTTTCTTAAACATTTACTTTTCCTTATTTTTTTATGATTTATGTATATATGGTATGTTTGTGTGCAGGTTCCCATGAATTCCAGAAGGAAGTGTCAGATCCCTGGAGCTGGAGTTATAGTTGGTTGGGAGCAGCCTGATACGAGTGCTAGAAACTGAATTCAGGTCCTCTGGAAGAGCAGTACATGTTCTCAACCACTGAGCCATGTCTCCAGCCCCTTAGGACATCATCTTTGTGAGTCTTTTCTGTCTACTTGCTCTAACATCATGGTTTTCACCTTCCCTGCTGTATTTCCTACCTCTGGCCGTATATATCTCCCTACACATCCTTTCTCATTGTTTGTTGTCCTTTTTATTTTTTTACACAGAAAGGGATTCTTATGTTTACGTTTCATGATTCATATTTCCCGAACTCCCAACAGTTTCAGGTACCTATCTGGAGATGCAACAAATGTGTGTTGACTACATTGTCCTTCATCCTCAAAATAATCCTGTGAAGCAGAGGTTGCTTCCCTAAAGTCTTATGTGCATATGTATGCACACACACACATTCTAACACCCTTACAGCCTTTTGACAGTCTACACATACATATGCTGAACTGTGATCATACTCACCCCCTTGCCCTCTCTCTGCCCCTGCCATACCTGCTGACTGGCTTCTTCTTCCCTACAAGCCACTCCTTTCACATCTTTTATGTGTGTATGTGTGTGGTGGGGGCTTAGTTCTGACCCACTCAGTTTAATTAGGATTCCTTGTATGAGCATGGGCAGGGCATTATATACTAGAGCAAGAGCAACTCGTCAATGCCTACACTACTGAAGGAAATGACATCCAGCTGGGATTGCTAGGTGACAGGCAGCTCTTGGCCCACGTTAAGTGGCCACACTGTCTTTGAAGCAGAAGGAAATAGGATTTCAGTAGGGGTCAAGAATGACCAAACAGGGGGAGAGAGGGGCATAGATGGAGGACTCAGAGAGATGCTCACATAGATTTTAGCTCTGTCTTTCATTTGCCGTGGGAGATGAAGATCAGTGTCTTCAAAACTCACCTTCCTCGTTTATCCTGCTTACCCTTCTGTCCTCTCCAGAGCCCCTTGGCAAGCTTTTAGTGGTCTGAAGTTCATTCTTGTGCCATCCTGTTTCCAGTGACCATGAGAAATTCAAAGTGGTCAAAAGTCCCTTGGCATGCTTTCCAGCCTTTGCAGACCACTGGTCATTCACACCTCATTTCCTCCTTCGGTTGGATGGGTCAACAGTAATATCTCCTAGTTTGTGTGATGATGTGGTGAAATGATTCTTATTGAACACAGTAAAGAAAATGCCTGGCAGCTCTGTGGCTGCTCTTTTTGACTCATTTACAAGGTCAGAAACACAAAGGTGGGGGCTGGGGATATGGCTCAGTGGGTAAAAATACTCATCATACACACTTGAGATGTGATGGTGAGCATGTGAAACCCCAGTCCTCCTAAGAGGGCGTGAGGCAGGAACGGGAGAATCTTCTGGAAGTTTGCAGGGCCAGCCAGCCTGGAAACACTGAACAGCAGCAGAAACAAGAGGGGCCCTGATCAACAAGGTATAAGAACTGATGCCCACAGGATGACCTCTGACCTCCATGCCCATCCTGGAGTGTGTGGTGCCAGCCCTGAAGGTGTCTATCTTCCTTTTTCTAGGCTTCTTGAACAGATGTTTCCGATTGCTTCAGAATCATGCAACCATTTGCTCTTGCTTGCTCTTCTGAAAAGTCTTCCATATTGACTTTAAGTCCCTGTTGCCATTGCTCTCCAGGGCCCCTCACCATCTGCCACAGTGAGGCTTCAGAACATCAAGAATGTGGAGCCAGCTGGACTGTCCTTTGTCTTTTTCCCTCAGTGCTGTTAGCCCATATGTAGGGTAGAAATCTAAGCCTGAGCTGCTGTTCTCCCATATGGCTCTATGCTGAGACTTTAATAAATAGTTGGGTTTGCTTGGAAAGGAGACAGATGCTTTCTGAAGGAATCTGGGAAGATTTACTTCCTGGTCAGTACTTAAATATCCCTGAGGTTTGCTGTGCCCACTGGGAATCCAGAGTGACAGGTGACCCTTCCTATTGCCTTTTCTCCTTTATGGAGTCAGTTGCCACATCTTAGGTACTTGTCAGAGACGTTAAAGCTGCTCACTTCTGCTGGACTTAGTCTTTCCTGGATGGGAGGCAGGTATAGGTTTCACCCTTGAGTCTAATTAGGGCTGCTTATACAAGCATGGGTGGGGAATTATTACTTGAGCAAAGTAACATAACACTAGCAATACCCATGAGGAATATGACTCCCCCTACCTCAGCAACCATTAACTGCCTTCAGTTCCTAGGGAGGGAGGTCTTGTGAACCTCTCCTCCATCCAGAAGGTATTGTCAATGTACTCAGTCTGATGAAGATAACCGCCACTGATGTGAGTTCACGGTGTGTCTGGAATATAGTGTTTCATACCAAACCTCTTCCATCCTCTAGTTTACATTTTTTTTCTCCTCATTTTTCAATGTTCCCTGAGCCTGGGAGGGCATGCATGAATCTATGGGTATAAAATTAAATATTTACAACACAACTTGATGCTATGTCCATTTAGCAAAACAACAATAGTGGGTTCTTCCCTGGGGTCTACACCCTCTCCTGCCATGGGGTTTTGACCAGGTTTACACTGACAAGCATGAATTCCTTCCTATGGAATGAGTCTCAAATCTAACCAAAAAATGGTTAGTTATCCTCCTACTAGTCATGCCACTATTTTCCCAGTGGACATGTCTTGCCTGGAAGATAAAATATTTGATGCAGGATGACTTTTCTTCCCTGAAGGCTGACTACCACCTCCCAGTACTATGAAAGCTAGCTAACAAGGAGGAAGCTTCCAGCTCAGTTTTAGCTTGATTTCTCTGTGATTTGCAACCACGATGTGCGATGTCTTTCGCAATGGGGCCTTATTATCTATCCTTGTAGGGAACTAAGAACAATGGCAACAATCTATATTATCTGAGGAACTCTAAGTCCTACCTGACCAACAGCTCATGGGGTAATAATCCATACCTGGTACAGGGATTTTCATTTAATAATTCATGACTTCTGGGACCACCCACGAAGGATGGGCTTGTGTTCTCTTCTGCACTAGCTCATTCCTCCTTGTTTCTGAGCAAACCATTGTCGTCATTCCCAGGTTCCCATCAAATTCCTACTTGTCAGCCTCCAAACTCACAACTCTACAGTAGAAACTTTCCTTAAAGCGCTGAGCATCTAAAGTTAGATTGACTATGTCTGAATCCAAATCCTCTGCTCCCGAGATGTATGCACATGGGGAAAGTGGTGTTATTCCCTCTGAACTTGAACATTCTTGTCTAGAAAGAGGGGTAAGCCAGCACACCTCTAGAAATGATGACATTGAAATTGATGGCACACATCAAATACCCAGCCACAAAAATGTTGAGAATAACACATGTGCATTTCCAGACTGCTGGGCATGCAGTCAGGGGTGGAACATATGTCTAGCATTTGTGAGACCTTAGGTTCCATCCTTAGGCATAACAAAAACAAACAGGCAAATCAACCAAAGCAGCCAAAGTCAGTTACTTCTGGAGAGGTGAGATACTTGAATTTGATTGAAGTTCAAGTATTTCCTCTTTTATATTCAATTATTCTAGTTCATGTTATTTACTTATCTAAAACATAATTATGGAGAGATTACAAAAACACATTAATCGCTGTAAACATCTGATAAATGGAAGCCAATATAGTTTGAAACAGGGGATTTGGAAAGGACATCTGGAATCAAGTTCAAACTCATATATATATATATATATATATATATATATATATATATATATATATATATATATACAGGATCTGGGGATTATCCCTGATGACCTCACTCATGGGGAAGTCCAGGGAATAGCAGTCAAAAATCCACATATATCCAGTAAAACGAAATTATTTGGTCCCCTAGAACATGGGACAAAGGGGCCTACAGAGGCATTTGATGTTATAATTCCAAAAGATAAGCCATGGAATCCTGTCCTCACAGGGCTATCTGTCCCTATCAATTAATCAGCAACTATTTATCAAAAAGACACAGATGTTATAAAAACACATCTCTTCTAGTTTGGAGGACGAAGAGATAATAACAAGTAAGGTGATTTAATTAATTTTAGATGCTGTTAAGCACAAGTCAGAAGTCAGATCCGGTCATATTTCCATTTAGAACTAAACAGTGATTTTATTTAAGCTAATTTTTAAAAATCTATTTTTCTTCTCTTGTATAAAACATCCAACCCCCTCTTCTCTCCTCCCGCTGCCTCTCCCAGGTCCCCATATCCCCTCTCCCTCAGATCTGCCCCTCTCAATTAATCAAAAGAGACAGAGAGGGATACTTCATACTCATCAGAGGAAAAATTCACCAAGACATTTCAATTCTTAACATCTATGCCCCCAGCACAAGGGCTCACACGTTTGTTAAAGAAACATCACTGAAGCTTAAAACACATATTGATCCACACACACTGATAGTAGGGGATCTCAATATCCCACTCTCACCAACTGACAGGTCATCCAGACAAAAACTAAACAGAGAAACGCTGGAGCTGACAGACATTAAAAACCAAATGGAACGAACAGGTATCTACAGAACATTTCACCCACACACAAAACAATATACACCTTTTTCTCACCACCCCATGGAACCTTCTCCAAAACTGACCACATCCTTGGCCACAGAGCAAGTCTCAAAAGATACAATAAAATTGAAATAATCCCGTGTCCTATCTGACCACCATGGATTAAAACATGATTTCAACAAACAGAATGCCTACAACTGAACAATTCCCTATTGAATGACTACTGGGTCAGGACAGAAATAAAGAAAGAAATTAAAGACTTTCTAGAATGCAATGAAATGAGTATACGATACACCCAAACTTATGGGACACAAGGAAAGTGATACTAAGAGGAAAATTCATAGCACAAATTGCCTACCAAAAAAAAAGAGTGGAGAGATCACATATTAGCAAATTAACAGCACATCTGAAAGCCCTAGGACAACGAGAAGTAGGCACACCCAAGAGGAGTAGACAGCTAGAAATAATCAAGCTGAGGGCTGAAATCAATAAAACAGAGACAAAGAGAACAGTACAAAAAATAATCTATGAAACAAATGACATAAACAGTGACCCTTGACACGACATAAACAGGCATCCGTGTTTTGTCATCACCGTAAAAGGAATGTTTGATGATCTACTCTTTCAGCTTCCTGCCTGTTCACACCCCTCCTCACTCTCTTCACACAAGCGACATTGTACCTGCAGTGCTTCTTGAAGGTACATCCTGCCCCAGCCTTTGCGCAAGTGACTCTCTCTTGTTACATTGCATTGCCCCAGATTCCTGCTTGAACAGCTTCCTCTAATCCTTCAAACCTTTGGTAAGTATTTCCTTCGTCACCCTCTCAGCCATCTCAGTGAAGCTTCCCTTGGCCACCTACCTACTTAAATTACAAGCCTCCTCCAGACTGGTTCTCCCTCCCTCCCTTCCTCTCTATTACCAGACTCTATGCTCCTTAATCCTAATCACTTTTAACATTATAGAAATTAATTTTAAACATTTTTTTTGCTTCTGTCCCTCTTCTCTAGGACTTAAGCTTTGTTACGACAGAGAGGTTTGCCTGCCTTGTGTATTGGGTTAGCTAAAGAACTTAGGATAGAATCTATCTCAGAGTATTCAGTGAATATCTGGGCATATAAATTAGCCCTGTGAGGAAAATAAAACATTTCGATATTATACTGAGTGACTGTCTAAAGTGTGTATCTGCAGAAATGACTTTATGCATGTGTATGAGTGTGCTTGTGTATGTTTGTGTGCACAACTGTTATGAATGTCTGAATGTCTGGTTCTATATATGAATGCACATATCTGTGTATGATGTGTGACTATCTGTGTGAATTTGTGTGTGTGTGTGTATGTGTGTGTGTGTGTGTGTCTGAGTGGGGGGAAGGTAAGGAAGAGGCAGTTCTCTTTATTTCCAACTTGAGAGGATTCGAATTGCCTAGGGAGCACACCTCTGGGTTGTATGCCTGTCAGAGTGATTCAGACAGGTTTACTAAGGAGGGAAAATTCTCTTCAACATGGATAACACCACACTATGATCTAGGACATGAACAAAAGACAAGACAGCATGAACATGAGCACTCATCCCTCTCTGCTCCCTGACTGTATACACACGTGACCAGCTGGCTCCTGCTCCTGCCATATGCTTTCCCCAGGATGATGATAAAATGTGCTCCCCAAACCATCAGCAAAAACAGATCACTCCTTCCTTAAGTTGCTTTCTCTTTTTTCCTTTTTCTCTTTCCCTTTCTTATGTCGAATTGCTCTCAGTAAGAGCACTAGGTTTGTGTTAGACTGTGGATGTGTGCATGGTGAGCTTGCAAGGTGATTTTTAGGCACATGGTCTCACATTGATTGCTATTTTGACATGCATTAAAAGAAAGATAACTGTTGTTTCTAGTTTTCTGGTCTCCCCGGCACGTTCCACCACAGCCCTATCCCGCCCGGAGCTGGCTGGGAAGCCACTCGGTTCCCCGCCCCGGCCAGGAGCGAGAAGATGCCCAAGCCCAGAGCCCCGGGGACATTTCTCACATGGGTTCCTAGGACCGCGTGGCGCCGCCTGATCCCGCTTGCTGAGAACGAACACGAGGCGGAGTCGGCATCTGGTGGACCCGAACTCATTTATTCCCAGCTTTTCCCCAAATAAATAACTTCTCCCCATAAGGGCGTGGCATCTCCCCTCCAGCGGGGAAGCCTTAATTAGCATGGCAAGGGGAGTGTTCCTAAGCAAGGGACCCGCCCCAATGCAGACAAACGTGTTCCTTTAGCTTCCTGTGAAGCGAGCAAGTTATATTATTCTGGCTAGGGACCTTCCCGGGCTGGGAGAGCAGGAGTCTGCCAGCGTCTCATCCTTTGTCAACCTTTTTTCCAGGGAGCAGGGGCACTTAGCCTTGACTTCTACTGCTTTCCAGCCCCCGGGTCCCACATCTCCTCCTTTGTTTTTATTTTAAAGGGGAAATATAATATCATTATTAGTCCCCGATTGGGAGATAATTCGACCTTGGATTATGGCCCAAGGATGGCAAAATTGGACATGTTTATCTACATTGAGGGGATGGTATAACTGAGGGTTTGTGGAAACCTATGGAGATTCTTGGGAATTTGGGTAGGTGTCTTATAATTCCCAGCCCAGAGTCACTTTATTCATCCGCCCCACCCCACAAGTTCTGTCCAGGTGTGGAACTGCAGAGCTGCAGCTCCATTGGTCTGCCGTTCGTCTCTGGACGGCGTTGTCCTCCACTGATCTCTGGATGGCGCTGTCTTCAGCTGGACTCCGTGGGTGGGGGGAGGGGCTGTCTATAGTCCTTGTTTCAGGATCTTGGCTTGGGCTGTATAAACCTGCGGATAATCTTTGGTTTGGAGGGATTTGAAATCCAGGAGAAGAAAATTGGTACTGGGACTGATAGGTCTTTGGTACCAGAGAAGAGCAAGCCTTGATTAGGCATAGATTTAAGAAAGAAGTTGAGATGCAAGGTATAGCATCAGAAGATTTTATATAGTTATTAGGGTTTTGAGAATTGAGTGAGACTCAGAGAGACAGGTGTCTCTGAGTGGAGATCTTAGGGGATCATCTTCTTGTGATTTCCTGTAAAGAAGTTTAAGTTTGTTAATTCTTGCTTCTGCAACTGGTCACATGAGCTTAGCTGGTATTTATAATTACCTGACTCCAGTACCCATTCTGTATTTCCTCAGCAAGAACCTCAGCAGGTCTTGGCTCTTTTCTTGGATGAATGACCTGTACTTTCATTCCTGTTGGGTCTATGCCCTTTGCTATACTTCCTGGATTAGGTTTTTGTGGTTTCCTATTAACGTTCCTTTACAGCTATCTCTCCACAAGCTGGAGAGAGAGACTGACTGTCCACAGAACCGGTCATCCTATCTACTTGACTATTGAACTCCTCCTCCTCAGCTGAAGTTACCTTTGAATGAACGTTTATATGGGACACAAGACTCTTCACATCTCTCAGCCATTTGGAGAGATCTATCCACATACTTCTTCCCCAGAAGACTTTCTTGCCAATTTTCCAATCATATTCTAAGTCCCTCACCATCCAGCCTATCCATTTTCTACAGCTTATGAATCAGTGAACAATCACACATTTGTCCATTTCTCCCTCCAAACAAAATGTAGACCATGTGTACTGCCCTAGCCATGCCCTAGTCTTCTCTTCCTCAATCAACCAATCATAAGGCACACTCCAAGAGGCTATAGGTGTATGCTTGTCAGCAGACAGCATTGTAACAAAAGTAGCAACCATAGCCATTTGGGCAACTTCTTCATGTAACTTTTTTTGTTTGTGTCTTCAGGACTTGCTCAGGCCCAACCACGTATATACAACTTACATTAGATACATTAGATAATTAAGACATTTTCTTAATTAGTGATCAATAAGAGAGGGCTCAGCCCACTGTGAGTGGGAACCATCCCTGGGCTGGTGGTCCTTGGTTCTATAAGAAAGCAGGCTGAGCAAAGCATGAGAAGCAAGTCGATAAGCATCACCTTTCCATGGCCTCTGCATCAGCTCCTGCCTCCGTCTTTCTGTACCTGGACTGTTATACGGAACTGTGAGTGAAATAAACCCATTTCTCTCCAAGTTACTTTGGTCATAGTGTTTCATCACAGCAATAGAAACCCTAGCTAAGTTAGTTGGAGTAACACATTCAAGCGAGGAATGCTCCTTCTCTGGAAACAAGTAGGCCCACTAAATGTTGTACTTCTTTCTTGGTGATGGGAAGGGTCAAGTGCAATAACTGATCCCTCATAGTAGAAGGAATATGTCCGCATGTCCCACACCATGGAACTCCTAAGGATTTCACTGAGGTAGAAGGCACTTGTAATTTGGTTCTTCCCCAGAGGGACTTACAGCCTTTTGTAAGAGTGACTGTACACAGGGGTTGGGGGGGATGCAATCAGACTTTCTGGGAATTCTGAAGAAAGGCTAAAATTAATCTTTTAGGTATTTTATTAAGGTCTTTCCATGAGGGAACATGGCTGTTCTTTCATTCAAGGGGTTCTTGGTCTGCAAACTGGCTCACATTTGGAAATTGGTTCATGAGCCTGAGAAGGCTAAAGGTTTCGTTTTTGACAAAATGCTAGTAGGCCTAAGTTTCATGTTCCTGACAACAGGCCTAAATTTTATGTTCCTGACAGCACAAGCTCTTCCCAGAAGGGCAAACTGAAAAACAATTCAACAATACTGAGAAAAACCATTAGTACAGGTGCCCAGCAACGCATTCCTGACTAGGAAATGCCCCACCCAACTCAGAATGCACCTCACACCAAGACCAATCAGTTTAAAGGTCAGCAACTGCTTATTTTCTGAACCAATGAAAATGCGCGACTCCTCTATAATTGACTTTGCCTCTAAAAATGCTATAAAACCCCTGTTCTCGGGGTCTCACTCCTTCTCTTGCTTCATAGAGTTGTGAGTGTTGACCCTAGCGCACTAGCAGTAAAGCCTCATGAATTTGCATCCATCTGAGTCCTGGTGGTTTCTCGAGGGTCTTCACTCAGTGGGCACTTCAAGCCAAGTTTCCTTTTGCAACAGTCCAATGGAGCCTTTCTTTCATTTGTTTTAGATTTTTCTGTTTATACAGATCAAACAGAACTGTGGTTGGCTACTTATTTATTTTATGCCTGGAAGCACCATGATTGATTAGTCAAAACCAAAGGTCCATGTGAGTCCTGCTACCATAAAATAAACTTTGCCTTGCTGATCATTACAGGTCAGGCCATTACGGACATTGATTTATCTGTGCGGCCCATCAAAATAACCACAATCACCTTACCTTCAGTGATTTAGTACTGCCACCTGCTCCCCCCTTGCCCCCAAACCCCGCTACTTCAGGACCCAATCAAACCCATTGCATTTAGTGCATTCAAATGAGCAGCAGTGTCTTCAACTCTGAAGTCTCGCATAAAAGAAAAGGTGACAACAAAACTCTTGAGATGTGCTGGTGCCTCTCTCGCTGCCATTTTGCACCTTACAGGATTAGTGAAGGGCGTGTCTTTGGGGGGCTCTTCCCCTCATGGAGGATTAGGTTTTATACAGGGTATCCACTCTCGCATTTCAATTTCCCTGAGCCTTAAAATCCCTTCAATGATACTAACGCGGGGGATACCAGCCATCTCTGACTCCTTTTCAGTAGGCATCTTTTGACAAATACTTTAGCCAAACATTCAAACTTTTGACACATTTTTTAAAAAACTGTGTGAGCTTATATATTAAACTTAGAATCTCCTCTCAATGGGCCCAAATCAATAAACTCAGCCCATTCCAGTTTTATGTTCTTCCCACCATTATCCCACACTCTTAAAATCCACTCCCATACATACTCTCCAGCCTTCTGCTTGAATGAATTAGCAAACTCATTAAGCTCTTTAGTAGTGTAGTGCGCCTCCTCGTGGATTACACTTTCTGCCTCTCCTCTAGGAGGCTGCTTAGCCTCAAGTCTGGTTATAGGTTTAAAGGCAGCTATTGGTGGGCCTGAGGGACATGAGTATTGTCTTGCTTGGTATTTCCTTCCGAGAAAGTCGCTTCTGTTTTAGCGGATAATGAAGGATTAATTTCCTTAGTCAAAGGCAGAAAAGCCAACATTTCACGGGTGTGGGGGTGGAAGTATCTCTTCTGCCAAGGGTGGAGAGACTACTTCCTCAGGTGAGTTCAAAGTTCTCAGTTTCAACAGAGTCCTCCCACACATCCGCAGCCCAAGTTACAGGATTCCGTCTGTTACCAATGCATGCCCTTACTTTAATCGCTGACAACCCTCTGAGGCTGGGGCATGAATTTTCACTGTGATTCAGCCAACCTTATAATGAGGTCTTCTACTTGATTTTCTGTAACTTGAGCTCTGTGGCTGCTGGAGGGAAGATTCTCTTTCAGGGAACACTTAGAAACCTTTAGACTGTTTAATATGTATCTGGGCTGGGTTTATTATCTCTGTACCTATGGATTAGTGCATCTCTCAAGCCTCAACAGAGAAGCTTCTTTTTGCAGGAGATGGTGACTGACACATACAGCTAACTGCTCAAGGTACAGAGAAAAAAAGACTATGAATTGTTTAGCTCCAAATGGGACACCTATACCGCGCTCCTTCCTCCCAGGGCTCAGGGATCATCATGAAAGAGGGGGTGGAAAGATTGCAAGAGCCAGAAGCTGTGGATGACAAGGAAGCTGTATTTTCCACACGCAGCAGGGCAGCTGTACATGTGGGCACACAGTAGTTGTGGCAGCATGCACAAGACCTGGGCCAGCTCACATAGGATGGGGAGGAAGGTGGGCATGAAGTTCTATCCTTAGCTGAGGAGCTACTGGAAATTAAAAGCTGCCGGAATAAGGGAAGTCAATTTTCTTTGAGGGCATGGCCACCCTGCAGGTTGATAACGCTCCAGTAGGTGTTCCCACACCCACGAGTATACTGACAGCAGAAATTAGTCTTGATAGGCTTAAAACAAGAGGACACAATGTTAGGTGGGTAGAGAGAGAGGGGTAGACCTCGGAGGAGCCTGGCGAGGGAAGAGAATATGATCAAAATGCATTGTATGAAATTCTTAGATAACACAATAAAAAATAAATCAATTAAGCCTATAGTGGTCCATTCTTATAACTCCAGTACTCACAAGGCTTATGTAGGAGCTTCAAGAGTTCAAAGCCAGGCCAGGCTACAGAGCAAGACAAATGAAAGAAATTTCTTTAATAAATGTGGTATTCTACCTTGCTTTAAGATTTTGTTTTCTATAGGGGTATCTACACTTTGAATGTATGCAAAGACCCAATGCCTAAGTTAAGCCACCCTGACTTATTCATGAGGGTGAAGCAATGGCCAATTGATGCTGAATTCTAGCTCTGGGAGATAACAGCTGTGTGGATTTCAACACACTGCTGGGCCTGTCAGTGCCATCGTCACCGTAGGATATTGTCAGTACCCGCCCATAGGGCAGGTGAACTGCATAGGTGTGGCTGGCTCTACCTGAGTGAATTGCTCCCAGCAGCACCCCTGCTCTCTTCCACTTCCTACAGGCCCACAAGGCTTTTTCACAGCCTGCATCTTTTGTCCAGAGAGTGAGCCTTCTCTATCTCTTTATCTATGTCCAGCTTTCCTCTATCAGCTCACTAGAGACTTCTCTCCCTGCACTCCTTTGCATGACTGTATGCATCATCTGCATGAGTGCATGAATGTTTTTGAACACGTGTGGGTAGATCTGCGTGAGTGGGGGTGTATACATGTATCCCCCGTGGTGCTATGTGCGCACACATTGGGAGGTGGGGTTGCATACGCATATGGAGGCCTGAGTTTGACGTCAGGAGCCATGCTCCATTGTTCTTCCACCGTATTCACTGAGGCAGGACCCACAGTCAAGCCCCAGAGCTTGCTGATATGTCTGGTCTCTCTAGTCAGCTTGCTCTGGGGGTCTCCTATCTCTGCCTCCACGGTCGTGGAGACCACGCTCACCAGGCAGTTACATTTTGAACTTCATTCCTCATGTTTGTACATCAAGGACTTTAACTGCTAGGCCATCTCCTCCATGATAAATAATATCAGCTTTTCCACTATACTAAGCTCCCTAAGAGCAGTGTTATGGGTTGAGTTTATTTGTTGAAACCCTCGTCCCTAGAACCTTGGAAACTTAGAAAGTGGATGTGGAAATAGGCTCTTAGTTGCTGTTTTGTTTCCTTACGCTCTTGCTTTTATGTTATTGGGGATTAAACCCAGTGCCTTACACATACTAGGCAAACACTGGTTTTATCTTCAACCCCTTATTTTTACTGACTTGGGTGGAGACAAGGTCTCAAGGCCACCCAGGCTGGCTTTGAATTTACTCTGTCGCCTGGGCAGCCCCCCACCCACCTCAAAGTCAAAGTCTTTAAATAAGTGATGAAGTTAAGGTAGGCCATGAGAATCCAAATACTCTCCAGTAAGTGACAGGTGACCTTAAAGGAAGAGGAGGCTGAGGTTCAGGTATGAATGAGTCTTTCATGTGTGAGGGATGAGCAATAGGGGTATAGGGCAAACACAACACTTGCAGAGCAAGGAGAGGCCTCAGGATGGAGGCAACTTACCAACACTTTGATGTTAAGAGTTGCTCGGCAACTGAGGAAACAGATCTTTGCTGTTGAAACCACCCCACCCTGGGACTTGGCATATTCACACAGATTGACTTTTTTCTCATGTTCACAGGCCCCAACACTGAGTAGGTGCTCAGTTAATACATATGAAGGAGTGAGGAGAAGCCCTGGGATTTGGGGAGAGGTCACAGGGGCTGCTTTGAGTTTCCAGCAGCTGCTCCCTTTTGTGGTTAGTCTCAGTCATCCAGAGCCATGCCTTCTAGATTCGGAGCCTAGAACATGGCTTCTTGCCACTGTGCCCTGGGGTATTTACTACTCTAGGTGAGCATTGCTCCGTGAAGGGAGAGCTAGACATGAGGTGGGGGTGGGTGGGGGTGGGAGGGGGCAGGCTGGGGTGGCATGTTTTAGAAGATTGTTTCTTTTGGGGGGCTGCATATATGTATAGTGTGGTGTATATACATGAGTTCATGGGGCGCATGTATATGGGGAGCCAGCAGTCAGTGTTACTGTCTTTCACTATTACTCCCCACCTTGCCTTTTTGAGATGGTCTCTCTCATTGAACCCACAGCTCGCTGACAGGCTAAGCTGTCTGACTAGCAAGCTCTGGGGGATCCTCCTGTTTCCCCCCCTCACCCCAAGGTTAAGGTTACGGATGGGATGTGTATAACCACAGGTGGCTTTCACATGGCTGCCAGAGATCTGAACCCAGGTGCTCATGCTCACACAGCCGGGGCTTCACGGCCTACACCGTTTCCCAGGTCTGGAAGAGAAGACCAACTATCCACAGTAATTCATTCATTGGAATAGCTGGTTCTATTTCTTAAGAAAACTTGGGAGATAGAGAGTGTCTTGAGGAAAAGGAACATGCTGTCTCCAATGTGTTTCTTTACGGTTGCTTCTCCAGTGGTAGTTTTTCCTTCCAACTTTTAAATTTAATATAGCTTTTTGTTTTTCATTTGTTTGTTTGTTTTTTTTGCCAATACACAAACTGTAAGTACTTGAATAGTTACAGTAATTAGTTGAGGTAGTGCTACTTGATTTAATTATTTCTCTATTGTTTTGGCAGATTTATTTTGTACGTGTGTTTTGAGTTTTAAACAATGCTTCACTGAATTATCTTTGTGTATCAAATATTTTCTGCATTTCAAATCTTTTCTTTTGTACTGAGTCCCAAAGATACAGCTTCTAAGTGGAAGGGTATAATAGCCAATGTTATCGCCCAGATGCTGTTACCAAATGGCTTCACCCAAAGGGTCAAGTTTTACATCCCCACTGGCATAATGAGACCATGGATGCCCTAAGGCTGCGGATCTGTCCCAGGAATGGCAGGATGCTCTTAGTAAAACTAACGGACAGGTGCTGAGGATGTCTGCAGAGAAGGAAGTTGACCCACTGGCATTTGCTGGACTGGGCAGAGGCTGTGAGCTCTGGACCAGGGATGCTCTTAAATTTCCCAGCATCATCCCATGATGTCCATTTGGAAGCTGGTCATCTTTGATGCCTATTCTTTGAAGGGATAGCGTTCCCAGGAGGTGCTGGCCAGCCCCTCCTCCTTCTCCTTTCAGAACCTTCATAGCATCGTGGCATCTTCCTTGGGTTGCACCTCATCTCCCCCACTCTTGGTTTCTCAATTTACTCCTTAGGATCTTTCCAGAAACCGTCTTTGGCAGCTCAGAAATGAAAGCCACCTAGTGACCAAACAAACAGAAACAGGCTTAGAGAGCATCATTTCCCAGAATAAATGTTGTCTTGAGTCATTGCCTTTTCTACTTCATTAGACAGCTCTCGGTGTTCAGGGTGTTCAGGGTTTTCCCTATGTGACAACAGTTAAGACTGCTAGAGCTTGGAGCACACCGGCCTTCGCCTCTCTCCAGAACCTTTGCTTCTCATCTACAGGTCAGTTCTTAGAGTAAGCGCATAAGTGCTTCCGGGCAGATTCGGTGAAGAAAGACAAACAAGGCTGAAGCAGCAGCCGGAGTCTCCACAGTACAGAGCCTGGCCCTACATCGGAGGCCAGGGAGCAGGCTCCCATCTGGCTCCCCAGATCCTGTCTTAGCACCCCAGGTGTTTACCTTCCTGGGGTACTTGTATGGAGCGGTCATTGACTTCACGTGATCCTGGAGTTCCCGGGTCAGTGCTTCTGGGTCATGGGAAGCATAGGCTGGAGAAAGGACTATAAAAGCCTTCACCACCTGCAGGAGGGAAGCCCAAAAGGGATCAAGCCTTCTGGAAGGATGCTTTTCTCCTCAAGCTAGCCTTCTGCATACCTGGCTACTTAGCCTACCGTGAGGGTTCTACTCATTCCTTGGGCACAGCCAATGAAATGGACGACACCATTTTCCCTATTGTCTGCCTGTTCTGAATGAACTACTGGCTTTCCTGGAATCATTTTGGAGCCTCATTTCCCAAACCACTCCCCATACACATAATGGCTTCATTAGGAGCCAGCACGGATTCCCTTAAGATGCAAACACACTGGAGGAAGTAGCTTCACAATGCCAATGACCATTTACTTCTGGGCAGGGCTGAGGGAAACAGAGCCCTGTTCAGGGGCTGCTGGGTCTTTGGAGAGGAATGCTGATAATGGGAGAAATAGTCTTCCCCAGGGAAGAGCACATCAATTGGTTGTCCAATACCAAATGGTTGGTCCTGAAAACATAATGCAAGTAATATTATACAGACCTGGTAGGTTATGTTTAGGAATATATGCATATACATACACATACACATATGCAACAACAAAGGAAAAAGAGGGAGAGAAAGACTCCATGGGAGGGTTTGGTGGGAGGAAAGGCAAGGGAGAAATGTAATTATATTATAATCTCAAAAACTAAAATAAAAAATAGTTTATGACAGCAATGGAGGAGCTTCAAAGGTCACTTGGTTCCAGGTCTACACCAACATTAAACTCTGTTAACTCCCTCTTGTTAAGAGGTAGTTTTCCTCGTACACTTCCCGAAGGTGTAAGCTCACTACCATTTTGTGTTCAGACAAACCTGGCTTTTAGGAAGAGCTGTCTCTTACCATGATTACTATTAAGCTTTTATTGAGCACCTATTATGTGCCAGACTGTGTTCCAAGTATTCTCTACAAAATAGCTTGAGGTCGTCTGCCTATCAAAGCTCTAGTTAATTCACAGTATTCAGAACCAGGCATTCCTTTCCAAATGTGCTTTCTCCAGAACATAAATGAGAGTCACATTTCCCTCTTCCTATATCAAACTCAAATTTTTGTGAGGAGTCACTTGGAAAAAGGCTCCAGGCCAAAGGTGGTGCTCTGGCCCCTATCCCCAATCAATCTGATCCAGCAGATCTGACTTGAAGTCTAGCTATCTGTGTTTTAAACAAGAACTTGAATGAGGCAGCTATGAATTATTTAGGGACAAGTCTTTGAGAGTTGCTCCTCTGGACCAGATGCTTCCTGGATACAGTTGATATCACTCCAACTTTTAGAGAGTAACTGCTTGCACTTTAGGATCATGCTGCAGCTCTGGCTCACGTATGAATCTGAAATGACTGTCACACATGGTTTGAGAGCTTGTTCCTAGCTCCTGGAACTATTTTGGGAAGTTCTGAAAACTTTTAGAGCTGGGACCTAGTTGATGGAGGTAGGTCTAGCAGTGGGTCTTTGAAGATTGTATGGGGTCTTTGGTTCCTGCGCTGTTGTCTACTTCCTGGCCTGCTACCACATAAGCAGCCTCTACCACTCACTCACTCCCCATCTCGAGTCAAACCGAGCACTTCATTACCCTGCCTCCCCTTTTCCGTCATGGAGGACTAAATCCTCCGAGCCGTGAGCCTAGGTAAGTCTTCTCTCCTTTGGGTATTTCTGTCAGGTATTGTAGGTACAGTGCTGCCTGGGAGCTGCAAAAGGAGTTTGCTTTTGTCCTGTGAAAGCCCAGTACGTTAGGCTCATCTTTCTACTATATCAAGACCATTTAGAAATATTATCATCTCTCAACTTGGCTATCCCTCCCAGCTACAGCCCTCCTCAGTCACGTCTGGTGAAAACATCTGAATATAGAAAAGGAGTTATTATTATTATTATTATTATTATTATTATTATTATTATTATTGGAGAAGATGGATATTAGCCTTCATCAGCCACTGAGATCTTCTGCCCAGTCAGAAGTCTCAGTTGGATCACTTGATATCCATGTAAAGCTAACCTTTGTATTTCCCCATCTTGCCTTTGTAGAGTGTATTTAGCCTTCTAGAGGAGGCTGATCAGAAGGAATGTGTGACTGAGGATGGGGTTTCAGCTTTGAGGCACTACGGTTGGAGCTGCGAAGCAAAGGAAGGACTTGGCAATCCTGCTTGTTCCTTTGGGTGCTAGTAAGTAGAAAACAGTGAGGTTGTGTTCCTGCCTGACTGCTTACCTCTCCCCGGATGGGGTCTGGGCTGCTGACCACAGCGCACTCTAGGACCGCTGGATGCTCAGCAAGGGCACTCTCCACCTCAACAGGCCCAATCCGGTAGCTGGAAGAGCAGAGTAAACTTTCCTAAATGGCTTCCTTTCCTCCATAGAAGCTCAAGGGGAGGAAAGAGCAAACTGACTGACCTTGCAGAGTTGATGACATCGTCACTTCTCCCCACGAACCAGAAGTAGCCGTCCTTGTCCATGTGGGCTTGGTCCCCAGTGATGTAAAAGTCTCCCTTCTCTGATGCGGCTGTCTTCTCAGGATTGTCCTAGAAGATGAGGGAAGGCCACGAAGGACCATTTGGGAACAAGCATTTAGGCCAGTCTCTGCCTAGGGAGCCCACACTGGGGGCCAGCGACCCTTCAACAGGTGGTCTATTGGTTCTCAAGGCTCTAGCTGTCCAGAATTCCCTACAGGGCAGGTGGCCGGAGTCCTGCAGATTTGTGACTTCTCTCGTTTAACTGGATGAGAGCTTCCAGGCAGTGTCTAGAGCAACTGGCCATGTGCATCCTTAAAACAGCTGAACTTAGGAGGGTAAACACAGGGCAACTGACTTAGAAAAATGGATTTACTGAGGGTAAAAATAGAAAGTAAAAGGCTGGCAGGAAACCCCCTTGATAAGAGGCAAGGATAGAGTAAAGAAAACGTCAAGCCATGTTTTTAAAAGTCATTTTATTTGTGTGTGTGTGTGTGTGTGTGTGTGTGTGTATGTCTGTGTGTGTGTGTGTGTGTGTACGTGTGTGTGTGTGTACGTGTGTGTGTACACGTGAGTGACACGGCACATGTGTGGAGGTCAGGGGACAGCTTCGGGCATCAGTCCTTTCCTTCTACCTTGTTTGAGATGGGTCTCTTGTTAGTTATTTGCACGGCATGTACCAGGCTAGCTTCACAGGATTCGCCTGTCTTCATTTGCTCTTAGGAGCTGGGATTTCCGACACTTGTGGCTACTGTGTCCAGCTTTAGTGGGTTCTGAGGAACCAAACTCAGGTCTTCATGTGCATGGCAAATACTACTCACAAAGCCATCTCTCCAGCCCAATTCCAAAAATTTTAAAGAAAAAGTATGTTACTATTTGTTAATAGAAGGGGGAAAAAATCACTTATGCATGCAAAAATATGATGACTGGAAAATAAATTGTCCTGAGTCTAAGATATACAGAAATGGATCTTTTTGTGATTTTATGTACAGCTTTTCATGTATACTTTTAATTTCCTATCTTAACTGCAGTGGTGACCACATAGGTGTTCACGTTTGCCCAAAGTCATTGGCCTGTACGCTTGCCATTGGTGCATTTGCAGGTGCATTTTTCCACAAGTAAATTTTATCTCCATTCAAAAATACATTCTGAGAAAATGCCAAGCTATTAATGAATGTCTAAAACTACATCTTAACAAGTCTATAAGGTAGAGGCGCAGAACTCTTGCTAGTCTACAGAATGTTAAAGGAGATGTAAATAAATGGAAAGACAGAAAGAATGAATAGGAGCTGGTGAGATGGATTGGTGGGTAAATGTGCTTGCCACCACGCCTGATGGTCTGAGTTCAGTCCACAAACCCACATGGCAGAAGGAGAGAATTGACTTCCCCAAGCTGTCCTTTGACTTCTACACATATGCCCTGGCATTCACACCCCCTGCCCCCACACTAAATTAATTAATGTAAGATAATTAGAGCCAGGTGGTGGTGGTGCAGGCCTTTGATCCCAGCACTTGGGAGGCAGAGGCAAGGGGATCTCTGTGAGTTTGAGGCCAGCCTGGTCTACAGAGTGAGTTCCAGGACATCCAGAGTTACAACAGAGAAACCCTGTCTCAAACAAAACAAAACAAAACAACACCAATAAAGATAATTAGAAAGAATGGGTGGAATGTCAGTTTTCTCCAGGTTGATTTATAGACAATGCAAAATCGAATTAAATCGCTAACAAATGTTTTCATGGATCTTGACAAGTTGATTCTAAAATGTATGTATTTCCCATTAGCTTAGTACATGCACAATATGGTATCTCTGTGACAAATGGCTCTCAATCCTTGATTGCACTTTTGAATCATCCAGGGGACTGACCCTCATCATTCCAAAATTTAGTTGATTTGGTTTAAGTTATCTGTAGGCATCAGTAATAGTTGAAGCTTTCTGGGTGCTTCTGATGCACATCCAGGTCTGAAAGTTTTATTGAAAAGTGTCTGAAGAGACTTGGGTCAAAGTGCATCTCGAGGAGAGATAATTACTGTCTTATTTTTGAACCTTGGACTGAAAACCCAGGACACAAATTCAGCAAGCAAAACAAAAACAAACATCCTGAAAACTTAGCTCTTTGGTAAGAAACTTCACTTCCCTGAGCCTACCTTTACCCATCCTTTTACATCATGATGAAGCAGTCATGCGTTTGCTCTCAACACTCTCTTGTTAAAGCCAATGACCTAGCACCCTAGCTATACGACACTGGATAAACCACTCTGTTCTTGTAGCTTCCCTATCAGCATCTGTGTTCCTGATCAATAACAATAGCGACCAACTCCGTGTGGTTACTGCAAGGCTTAAACTATAGATATTTACAAAACGTGCTTCTCGGGGTTTGGCATGCAGTGATCGCTGTGACTTCTCATTGTTGTCCCCCACATCTTACCAGATAGCAGTTGAAGAAACAGAAGGGCCTGGTGGGTTTGATACGGACAGCAATATTTCCCTCTTTTCCCGGAGGCAGGACATTGCCCTCCTCGTCTACAATCTGATAGAGAGATCATGGCACGGCATCTGTACATCATTTACACAGTCAGGGTACCCACCAGCACATGGACAGTTCCTTGGACCGTGGGCAGAGGCTGCCTACCTGTACATCATAAGGTGGGCTTGCTTTACCCATAGATCCAGACTTGATTGCCGAGCCTCTTGGGTTGCCACAGATGAGGACCTGGAGAGAAACCAGTGTCAGTGAGGAGACGCCTCACCCTCTCGTCTCCTGGTCCATGCTTGCTCTCACCTGCCACCTGATTCTTTCCTCTTCCTTCTGACATCTTTCTCCCCACCCAACCCCCACCTCATTCTCTTCCCTTCCTTTCCCTTAACTTTTTCTTTATCTCTTTTTTCCATAGCCAACAAACCTTTATGAGGTGATCTAATTAGTGTTCACAGATAAAGAACTAAATTGTATTATTAAGTTCATAAATTCACTCACTCTCATATCTTGCCAAGGTGGCTAATTTTACTAAATTACAAATTTTACTAAGTTTAAAAAATTTACAAATTTTACTAAAAATACATTGTAGGCTACTCTGGGGTGACAAACAACTTCTTGAGCAATTATGAGTATTAATCTTCGTTGTCAACTAGATTAGATTCAGAATCATCTAGAAGGCAGTGTGTCTCTGAGAAGGGAAGACCATTCTGAATGTGGATGTCATGATGGGCCCTCTTCTGTCATGAGAGCTCACTCTGAGGTCAAGGGTCCAAATGACCACGAACTGACCCTCTTAATTATGAGCCAAAGTAAGTCTCCCATCTCTGTTTCTGCCAGACATTTTGTCACAGCTACACAAAAGTGATTAAGGTATCAGAAAAGCTACCTTGCAGGCCATGGTGTATGTGAAATTACCCAAGACTGTCTTTAAACCGAGGTTGATGGAGTTTCATTGCCAGTTTCCCCTAGAGCCAGGGCAGTTTCTGGCAGGAGTCAGGGAGAGGTGAGTAACTACTCCAGGTCAGTGATCCTACAGGATGGGCGGGGGCACTGACTCACTGTTTCAGACTGCCCATAGCCTTCATGTAGCTCCAGGCCGGTCTGGCTCTTCCACTTGTCCCGCACATCAGGGTTGAGGGCCTCCCCGCCCGTCAAAGAGTGCCTCAGGCTTTGAAACTTGTACCTTTCTCAAGAAGGAAGACAAGGCCATCTATGTCATAAACATTTCTGTACCACCGTCTAGCATGGCTAGAGGTCCAGAGCCCCAAAGTCCTCAGAGGATAAACTTCCTTCTATTCCACAGTCAGCTCCGTGTGGTACGACCTCTCTCTGCAGCTATGATCCACAGAGGCAAATCATTAAAACAAATCAATCCTACCTGAATTTGGGATAAAACCAGATTCATATGGTAGGTTAGGAGATCACAGCGATTGTCCGGGTTAATTTTAACTATAAGCAAACTGATTGACAGTAAATCAACTGAAGCAATGATCTGATTGAAAGTAATAAATCAATAAAAGTTTCAGTAGATTAAAAAGAGCCTTCTAAGAATCCCACAATTCTGAAGACTGGGCCTAAAATTTCCAGAGATATTAAATAAATAGCAAACCTCCCTCTCAGTTCAAAAAATTATCCTAAGTATAAATACATTTTCAATCATTTTCTCCTCCCGGTTGGATTCCACTGATTCAATTGAATTACTTAGTATTGTCAAGCAGTGTCTAATTGGCCTTGAAGGGTCACCCAGAGGCTGCTTCCAGCCAAAATGACAATGGGGAGATATTCACAAGAAAGGAATGAATAGGATAGATTCTTATATTTAGAGGAACACACTCGAAATTATATAAGTTCTCCATCCTTTGGGTATTTCATGGCCAGGGAGTGTGATTAAGGAAGTCAGAGGCACGTGAGGGCAGTGTCTGGGAGAGGATAGAAAAGGGAGACATCATTTGGGAAAAGTAAGTCACTGAGGGTTGAGAGGATTCACCCAATACTCCAAAAACTAGCCCTGCTCTACCAGCAGATGATGCTTTGAATTTTCCCAGGAGATGAGCCACCCACAGAGGGTTATCACCTTCTTTCACTCAAAGGCAGATACCGTGAATGGCTGGCTTGGGTTAATCTGAAGATCGGAGATGGAGTATGTACTATGGTGAGCTTGTTAGTCAAAGCAAATGAAAAATCCTTGGCTACCAAACCCATTCTATAGATGGTCAGCGGCAACCCAATGATTTCTGTGGCAGAAATCACATTCACAATGCTAAGAAACTAGCCTGTGTGTGTTCATGGTGGTGATAAAGTTTACCTCAAATGTTGAAATTTCAGATTGCCTTAAAGCCATGTAGATCTCTCTGATGTATTCTGAGTGGCTGTAAAAGCCATCTTCATAGGCTGTGTCTAAGCTATGTGGGAATATGTGCATATGCTTGTGTGAACCACAGCAGATAGTGACAAAGAGAGACACATGAAGACTTAGAAAGACACAGGTGAAGCAAGAGAGTCACAGGAAGACAGAGATAGAGAGAAGGGGCAAGCAAGAGTTGGATTAGAAAGGTGAATGTACACGTAGCTCCTCATGTGAGGCCCCCATCCATGCCAAGCGGAGACTGTACCTTGTCAGATCTTCCTGTACAAGCAGCCGGAACAGGGTTGGGACACAGCAGAGTGTAGTTATTGGGAACCTGCAGAGGGTCTAAACAAAACAAGAGGTGGACAGTCTTCTTAGAGTCACTTAGATGTGATGGGACGGGTCTTCATAGTCTCACTGACAAAGCAGAGAAGTAGAAAACTAAACACGACCTCTGTCTGTCAATGTGACTTCCATGATCTCCGCCTGTTGAGATTTATACCCTTGTGGGGTCTCCTCCTACACTACACCAACATTGGCCTGTGGGACCAATAGCATCCTGTTGACCTGGTAAGAGTCACTTGAGATTAGATTATAGAAAGAGGACAGTTTCTGTCGCAGATGCTCTTGCCTCCCTCCCTCTTGAGTGACTCACTCTGGAGGAGACAAGGTGCCAGGTTATGAGTACATGCCAGCTGTACATCCAGCTTAGGATGAGGGCACACAGTGAGGGAATGATGCCTCTCACCAGTATTCAGTGAACAACTGATAAAAACTACAATCCAGAGTTTAAACCTTACCCAGCTTGACCATGTCCTGAGATCACTGCATTCCTAGACGATAGCTTTGGAAAAATTATTACCAGAGACCATGGGAAATGGCTCAATCCGTAAAGTGCTGGCAGTGTAAGCATAAAAGTCTGAGTTTGGTCCCAGAAACCTACCCATGAGGAAAAGAGTCAGGTGTGGAGGTACATGCTTGTAAGCTTAGCACTAGGGTGGCAGGGACAGGTAGATCCCAAGGCTCCCTGGCCAGCAGTCTAGCCCAATAAACAAGCTCTAGGCCAAAGAGACTGTGTCAAAAAACAAGGTGCAAGGCACCTGAGAAACAGCAGTTAAAGATGACCACTGGCCTCCACACATAAACATACACACATGCACACTCTTACACACATTCATTTTCCTGCATTTAGGTGAACATACAGAAACATAGATTATCCTTGGATATATATGTCATGCATGTACCTACTTCACTCATTTTTAAGGTATTTTTACACTGTGACACCATGAATCTCCAAAATTATTTCATCTTTCCAAACTGAGTCTGTGTACCCATTACATAATAAATTCCCATTAGCGTCTTCCCAGACTCATGGTAACTGCTATTCTACTCCATCTCCATGAACAAGACAACTCTGGGTACCTTCTATAGATGGAGACCTCTAATGTGTGTCCTGTGATGCCTGGCTTCTTTCACTTGGCATGAGGTCCTCCAGACTCATTCATATCGCAGAATATCAGAATTTGTTACCTTGTAAAGGCTAACATTCCTCTCCCTCTCCCTCTCTCTCTCTGTGCTATATTTTGTTTACATATTCAGTTCCTGGCAGATGCTTGGGTTGCTTTGCCTTTTAGTTGCTATGAAAAGTGGCGATGTTACTGTTAGTATGAGTAGACTTCAGTAAAGTCTTGACAGCAACCTTACAATGCTTATTTTTTTCCAAAACCACCCAGAAAAGCTGCTCCTAGATTCCTGACCATGGAAAACAGTGAGCTAATAAATGCCCTATTTAAACAGATAATTTTAATTTACAGTACAGCAATGGATCATGAATACAGAGCCATGTCTGAGAACAGTGAAGAGAGAAGCTACATACATGGCTAACACATCCTACATAAACAATGATGATGGGGAATTAATAACAACGAACGTATTAGGATCCTGGTATCTTTTCATTCTCATGTCAATTGTACGAACTGTGTGAACCCCCTTTCAGAGGCAGAAAATGAGAGTCAAAGAAGTCAGGAGAGTAGGATGAGAGTCCAAGTTTAACCAATGGTGAAGTTTATCCTTCTAGCCACATATAACCCACTTTATCTCAAAGAGACATGTATGGGGAGATCGGCTCATAGGTGTCTCAAGAAATGCCATTTAGAGTAGAGGACAGAACAAAGGTACTCGGTGTCTTCACTGTGGCTGTCGGTTCCATTTCCCCATGATAAGACCTCCGAGAGACAAGGCAGGAGGTACCAGGTCTATAGCTGGGTGAAAGACTCATGATAAGGTCTAGGGACACCAGCACATGCTCCAAGGAGTAGATTTGTTTTATTTTACCTAAAGTTTTGACAAATATCTTGTGCTTGGGTAAGAGCATAAGGAAGAGAAGAGGATGGTGGAGAGGCATGACATGCAGTTAAAGGCTTTGCTGAGGTTTGGAGAGAGAAAATGCTTTCGTGCCTAGGGATTTATTTTGAGCATGTGAAATGATTGAAGGTTGCAAGGTGGACAGGAACCAGATTATGGAAGGCTCTGAATGAATTTGTCCTCAAGTTCATACATTTTTCTCATGCCACCTTAAAGCATGTATTCTACTCATCTCTTTCACATCCGGGACACAAAACATGCTTCAGAGCTTGGCATGATGGCACACACTTGTAACATCAACCCTTGGGACTTAAATGCAGAAAACCTCTGGTTAAAGTTATTCTGGGTTATAAAGTGTGACTCTCTTTCAAAACAAGAGCTGGAGAAGTAGCTTAATGAAAGAGTTTTTGCCCAATGTGTGCAAAGCTCAGGCTCCCAGGACTGGTATTTTTTTCCTTACATTTAGGATAGTTTTGGCATCAACTCGGGGCAGCTCGTGCACAAAAATGCAAGCTCCATTGGCCCAGGCAGAAAAGAGAGTCCAAGATGCCTTCACCCATCCAGTGTCAGTTGTGTTCCAGAATATGTCAGATTCGGTCAAATCCATCCACTTCCTGCCAAAAATGAGAAAAAGTCCAAGCACCTCCCATTAATGCCTCTACCTATGGAATGGGTTACATTCCATATGTTCACATCATATTAGTTGGAGATCAGACCAGAGAAGGTACCACTTAAGCTTGTCAACTCTACACAAGATCCGTCCAATCAACTACTATCTCTTATATTTTTGGTTGTGAGTCTGGCCATTTAATGGCTGAGCCATCTCTCCAGCCCATCAATTACTAACAAACATTTATTTGGCACTTTCTCTGTATCTGTGTTCTATGCTAAGAAGACAGAATTAAAAGAAAAGACTGCACACTTCTGAAGAGGTCACCATTTAGTGAGAGCAATTTACAAAAGAAAAATTAATCTCAGTACATTGTGATAAGAGCACTTTTTCTATTTCACACCCATTTAAAATAGTCTGGAGTTAGCACTACAGATGTAGAAGTAAATAGTCTTATTTTGAGGGGCTTATAGTTTAGTAAGTGTTAAGTATCCAGGAAGCCTTTGGAGAGCCCATTTTAAGAGTTAAAATCAAAGTCTTATGTGATGACAGAATAAACACCTAACCCCGAGCAAGAAGACTCTGTAGCTTTGACTGAGTAGCTCTTAAAAGATGTTTTCTTGGGATCCAGAGTGGAAAGTGGAGATGGGAGTCTGAGAAATTCTTCTTTAGTGGGGATGGTATTAGAGTAGGCTTCAGTATTGTGTAGGAATCGCAGTAGTGAGGCAGAGGAGGAGCATCCAGTTTAAATTGTCAGAAAACTCCATTAGGTCTCTGTGTTTTAAACAATTCGTATTGTCTCTACTCTTATCCCTTCTACTTCTCAAGACAAGCCACTGTGCTTTGTCTCACTGCAGCGTCCCCATTTCTAGTTCTCTGCTTCATCCCTTGGTCCTTACTGTTTATTATCAACTTAACATCCCGAGGAACACTTTAAAAACTAAATTGGAGCATGTCATACCCCTGCTCAAAACATCCAATATTTCTTGAATAAACAAAAAAAAGCTTAGCACAGAATTGTCATAGGATTGAGCAATTCAACTTCCAAGGGACACCCGAAGAAGTAACAGTGGGGACAGTAGACAGAATATACAAGTCAGCCATGCATCTACCAGCAGTTGAATGGATTTAAAAATGTGACATATGCATACAAGGAAAACCCTTGAGTCATAAAAAAGCAAGGGAAATTTCCTGAATTTTTAATTTTTTTCCTGTATAGCTGAATAAAATTCCATTCTGAATATGGGCCACATTTTTATTACTCGTTCTTCTGTTGTTGAGCATCTAGGCTGCCACTTTCTTGCTATCATGAATATAAACATGGATGTGCAAAAATCCCTGTGGTAGGATATGGAGTTTGGGCATATGCCCAGGAGAGGTATGACTAGGTCATATGGCAAGAAAAATATAAAGTTAAGTGAAATGGCCCAATCCCAGAAAGACAAAACCTACATGTTTTCTCTCATGTGCTTCCCAGCCTGTAATGTACATGTGTATATATGTAAGTATATGTAAAGCCTAGAAGTGAAACCAAGAGGGTGTAAGAATAAGTGATGAGAAAGAATGGGGATGGGCAAAAGGACACATGGGACACGAGAGAGGGAAAGCGATGCCGCGTGACAGATGAGTGGGGGAGGTGGGGGAGGGGAATCCTCCGAAACACGCTGTGTTCGAAACTGTCATAGCAATACCTAGTACCTTGTATGCTAATTAAAAATAAAACACTGAATGTAAGAAAAATTTAATAGAAAAATGAATGAACTCTGGAGACACTATCCTAGATGAAAGGAGCCAAATTTCAAAACCATGTACTGATCACATGAGGTCCCTGAAGTAGTCAGAGTCATAGAGATAGAAAAGAAAGATTGAGGGTTCCAAGATGGGTAGGGGAAGAGGAGGATGGGGGATCACTAGGCAGTGAGTCTAGAGTCTCTGCTCGAGAAGATTAAAACTTAGTTCTGCAGACAGATGGCAGTGATGGCTGCACAATACGAGTGTAGATAATGATATTGGAAGTACACTTAAATGGTAAATGTTCCTACAAAAGAGGATCTTAAATGTTATATTTTCTCACCAATAAATGACAAATCTGGGCACATGGGTAATTTTAACCATGATTTAAAGATTGTATAATACATACATCTTTCAAACCATCACATAGTGTTTCACAACAAGGAGCAATTTTTATGTATCTGCAAAAGATATTTTAAGAAAAGTGGTAAAGGATGTGCATTGTGTATCTTGCTTTAATTGAACAGCACCTGAAAGTTCTCATCTTTCTCATAGTAAAGCCTCACGGCTCCACCTGACTCACCCTCTGGATTCTCTCTCCACTTCCACATCTTCCTCCTTCACTCCCTCACCCTTCCCTTCCCTCACCCACCTTGCTTTTGGACCTTCTAGACAAGCTGTCCCAGTACCTTCCGCTGGCCACAAAGCCCAATCCATAACTGCATTGGGTATGTTCCACCATCTTGGGGGCCCCCGTGGTTCCACTGGTGAAGAAGATGGCCATCGAATCTCGGCTCTTTGTTCTCACGCAGCTGTGCTCTGCAGATGCCTCTCTGGAAAATGCAAGAATACTAGTGATGCCGCTAATATAAAACAACCAAGCAGTACCAAAGGCAAAACAATGGCAGGACTGCCATTTCAGCACATTGTATTTGAGGTACTGTGTGGAGGGTTGTGCTATCTACAGACACCTTAATAGATACCATCTTTACAACCATTTTGTAGCCAAGGAAATGAAGGCTCAAAATGCCCAAATGACTCTTTTGAAACATCCATAGAGGTTGGGTAGACAGTTCAGTCAGTAAAGTTCAGGGGAAGGGGGCGGGGACATGAGTTTAGATCCTTGGCACCCATATAAAAGTTGCTTGCATCTGTAATTTCAGGCTCAGTGATGCAGAGAGAGGAAGATCCCTGAAGATTACTGGGCAGCCAGTCTACCTAGTTGCTGAGCTCCAGGTTCAGTGTGAGACCTTATCTCAAAAAAAAAGTGGTGGAGAGTGATAGAGGAAAATAGTTGATATTAATCTCTGGCCTGCACATACATGTACACATTCCTACATGAATAAGCACACACGGGTGCGCACGTGTTCACACACGCACGCGCACACACACACACACACACACACACACACACCATCCATTCTCTACATTCTTTGACTGTGACTGAGGACTTTGTGGTAGAACATATACATTCTCATATGTGTAATCTGTTCATTTATGAGTTGTTCCATCCATAATTCAATTCTCAGTGTAGAGATATTTTCCAAAATGTTTTGTCCAAAATTAGGAGTTCGAGTTTAGTTAATTCCCAAGTTCTATAATTTGAAGATTCAGCAACCTCATAGTTTGCAGTCCTGGCTGTGTCTTGAGATCTCTGAGTTAATATTTAAAAGAAATTCCATTACTTCTGCTTCACCTTGGACAAAACGAAACCAGAACCATGATTTTTTTTTTAAGTTCGGGAAATTTTAGTGACAACTGAAATTAAAAATGATATATCTAGGTTAACCTGACAACTCACCAAATGTCATGGGCTGACCTTTAGAAATGAGGACTCCCAGGGCCCTGTTTCAGATATGTCTGGCAAAGTGAGTCAGGCGCTGGATCACACAATTTGTATTTAAAATTCTCTGGTGTATCTGGTCATGGAGGGGGACGTTCCAGGCTCAAGATTCCAGCACTCAACGAACTGTTTTGGATTCTCCCTTCTTTGTTTTGTTGTTTTTTGATTTTTGTTTTGTGAGAGGCTCTGGCTGGGTAGCTCAGGCTGGCCTGAAACTCACAATTCTGCCTCAGCCTCCTGAGTACCGACAGCAGGTGTAAGCCACCAGCACAGGCATTCTGGTCTTTGATCAGGACCAAACCTCAAGGTCCCAGATAAATGTCTGCTGAATTTGACTCCACCCCCATTCTCACTCTATGCCTTTTTAGCATTTTAGGGGAGTCACTTCACTTTTCTAAGATTATTTTCTCACCTGTAGAAATAAAATTACACCTTGTGGGGCTCCTTTCAAAGATAAAGCAAGACTATTTCTTCCTTCCTACGCTGTTCTGAGCACCAGAGACAAGGTCGGCCACAGGATAGGCGTCATTAAATCCTTCCTGCACGGATTAATACAGGTGGATGCCTATTCAGCAGTGCCTGGCAGAGAGCAAACACCAATATAAGGCAACTATTTCATTACTGACGGATGCTCTGAACTAAATGTATCATGAAGTTTAGCTCATATGCTCTAGCTAATAATTCCAACAATCTTTGCCACCATTATAGAGGAAACGGGGCACAGGGACACATCTGGTAACTGACTGAGTGACCTTGAACGTTGAAGTGGCCACAGGATGATCTCTCTGGCCAATATCTCGATCTCCTCATCTTGCCAAAAAGAAAAATACCCAAGCCTATCTCATTGCTACTCTCCTGGAGAGTCCCAATTTACCGAAGGTGCTCCGGAAATTGATCCAGCCTGGACGCCCGGAGTCAGATACCAGGAGCTTGGTTTGGAGGGAGGGGCAGTCAGCACTGATGGTATCCACTTGTGGCGCTAGGGCATCACTGGTGATGATGGACTTAGCCTTGGATGCCTGCAGCCGGTACTTGAGATCCTTTGCTGTCAGCTGGGAGACACCTGGGATCATGACCACACCTTGGGTCACACAGAGAAGGGAGGATGTTAGGAGAGAAGGAACAACCTAATTTAGAGGCCAGAGAAATGAGTGGATGAAGAGGGGGGGAACAATAATGGTAATAATGAAATTCAAAAGACATATGGAGTATTTGCCTGTGGTTAAGAACTTTTCCAGGCATTGTTTGATTTAATTCCCACAATGCTCAGAAATACGTGAGCTTGTGATAAACACTCTGTACATTTGTAAAGAGTCTAGGTCTTTAAGCTTACTTGCCTTAACTAAATCAAATGGTTTGCCCAAGGGAGCATAGCTAATGTGGAATAAAGCTGGAATTGCAGAGCTAAGCTGTGGTAAACTTGCGTGTCCTGGCTAGTTTCATGTCAAGTTGACACAAGCTCATCATCTGAAAGGAGGGAATCTCAATTGAGAAAATGCCTCCATAAGATCTAGCTGTAGGGCATTTTCTTAGTTAGTTATTGATGTGGGAATACCCAAGCCATTGGGCCATCTCTGAGTTGGTGGTCTAGGGCTCTATAAGAACACAGGCCAAACAAGCTGTGATGAGCAAGCCAGTAGGCAGCACTCTTCCACGGCCTGTGCATCATCTCCTGTCTCCAGGTTCCAGCCCTGCTTGAGTTGCTGCCCTGACTTCCTTCAGTGATGGGTTCCAGTGTGTCAGTATAAGCCAAATAGGCCTTTCCTCCCCAAATTGCTTTTAGTCATGCTGTTTCATTAAAACAATAGTAACCCTGACTAAGACTAAGAGTCCATGATCTCGAAGATATTATATTGTACTGCCTTAGCAAGTCCTTAGTTCAGTGGTTTTCCATGCCTTTCAAATAACATTTTGCAATAAATCTTTGTGTTGTATGTGGATCACTTGCTGATAAAGGAGGTACAGCAGGTAGGAACTCCAGAACCCCAACACTGCTTCAACTAAAGTTATGCTGAGAGGTCCAGGTCCCAGCTACCTCCAAGGAGGACTAGGGGGCAAATTGGATATTTGAAAGCCCTCGATATCTCAGAATGCAGATTATTAGTATTCTTCTCCAAGTTGAACACCCTCATGTCACAGAGGAAAACATCTAGTGAGAACAAGAGGCAGAGGGAAGGGTCAATTCGGCACGATACGAGAGCCAAGCGCATGCTCTCACTGCCCTTTGCCTTGTCTCTCAAACTCTTGCACAATTTTAGTGCCCAGTGCAAACACTGGGAGTTGAATAGTGTTTTCCTTTTATGTGTGTGTGTGTGTGTACATGCGAGTGTGGGCACCATGTCTGCATGTGTGTGCGTGGAAAAGGTCAGAAGACAAGCTCAAGCCTCGCTCTCCACTCACCATCTACCTTGTTTTTGAGATAGGACCTTCCATTAGCCTGGAACTTGCCAAGTGGGCTAAGCTGGCTAGCGATTGGGCCACTGAACCTGTCTCTGCCTTTCCAAGGCTGAGATTATAAATATGAGCCATCACACTTGGCTTTTTTTTTCTTTTTAATATGGGTTCTGGGGATCAAACTCAGGTCTTTGTGCTTGCAAGGCAAGAATGTCGCCTACTGAGCTATCCCCCAGCCCTGATGCCTTCTTCATCCCACCTCTCTCTCGTCTCCTCCCATGGAAGCCATCTGTGTTAGGCTTTAGGGACTGTGTGCAAGTCTGAGGCCCAGGTAGATGACCGACATCCAGAACTATCAATAGAGAAAGTCAATCACTATATTCTGACAAGTGCATATGTGTAGAGCTTCATTGATACCAGCTCTGGTGTCTTCTACAGTGCTGGAGTAGAGGCTCCATCTCACATGATAATGTGAATTGTGGTTGGGAGTTAGTTTATTGAGTATTGGTAAAAATCTATAGAGTAGGCAAAAGTGAGATATTTGGTAGCAAAAATAAATAATATTCTAACCAAAGTTTTGATCATGAAAAAAATCTCTTAACACAGTGCCCAGCACATAGAAGGTGTTTAAGAAAATTATAGGAGCCGGGCAGTGGAGGCTCATGCCTTTAATCTCAGCACTCGGGAGGCAGAGACAGACCGATCTCTGTGAGTTCGAAGTTCTGGTCTAGAGAGTGAGTTTCAGGACAGCCAGAGTTACAACAGAGAACCCCTATCTAGAAAAACCAAAAAAAAGAAAGAAAACCGTAGGGACTCCTCCTTTCCTCTTTACTAAGCAGTTGACTTTTAATTATCACATCATTGTTTGACCTCTGCATGCAATCCGGTTTGTGGCTGTTGGGCAAAGGAAAGGGCATAGGATTCCCTTTGTTCTTCCAAATCTCATGGGAACTGCAAAGCTCCAGTAGGCAGTGTTAGCCCTACCCAGGAGCTGTGACCTTGTTCACTGACCTGTTCGCATACAAGCCACGCAGATCAGCCACCAATCTGGGAGTCGTGGAAGCACCAGGATCGTTCTGTCTCCAGGTCTCAGGCCGCACACACCCTCTAAGACATTGGCTGCCTTCCTGGACTGCTTCCCCAGCTCCTCAAAGGTCCACTTGACTTCTGCTCCTGAGCCATTTACCCACCAGAACGCAGGATTTGGGGGCCGGTGTCCTGCCTGGACACGGGATGCAGACAGGAAAATACATAGAAGCCATTGTTGAGTGTTTTTCTCATTATAAGAAAAACATATTTTTTGTGTTCACATAGTTCAAAAATCAAAATGACAGGCCGAGGGCATGACTCAGTTGATAGAGTGCTTGCTGAATATGCAAGAAGCCCTGGGTTCAGGCCCCATCACTGCAAAAACCAGCTGGGATGTAGCATGCCTGTAGCCCCAGGACTTGGGACAGCATCGAGAAGATCAGGAACCCAAGATAATCTTTGACTACATAGTGAGTTTAAGTCCAGCCTTGTCTACATGAGATCCTTCCTTACAAAACTAAAAGCTGACCGGGCAAACTTAAAACCAAAAGGCTTGCTCTCGCTGTGTACTTCAGAGGGTGGTGTGTTTTATTTGTTACTTACATGTTCTCCCAGTGTTGAGTTAGGCAAACAAAAACAGATTTTCCATACCAATTTTTTTTGTTTGTTTGCTTTGTTTTTTTGTTTTTTTGTTTGTTTTTCAAGACAAGGTTTCTCTGTTGTAACTCTGGCTGTCCTGGAACTCACTCTGTAGACCAGGCTGGCCTTGAACTCACAGTGATCTTCCTTCTTCTGCCTCCTGAGTGCTGGGATTAAAGGGGTACACCACCACTGTCCAGCTTCCATACCAATTTTTAATGTAAAAGATAAGATGATTTACAATGTTTTGTGTTCCTCGTTGTTTAACTATAAAACATGACTCTTGTCCCCTACAAATCACCACTTAAAAGTACACAACTCATTGGTTTTCAGTATACATTCCCACGGGGTCAGATAACTGTTTAAGCTTTTGTTGCTTTGATAAAACACCATGACCAATGGTAACTTAAGGAAGAGCTTATTTTGGCTAAAGTCCTAGAGAGCTAGATGTCCATGATGGTGGGTAAGGCATGGCTGCAGGAGTGGGAAGCTGGGAGATCAGGTAACTGCACAGAGAAAACGAGCTGGAACTGGATGAGGCCATGAGCCCAAAGGCCTACCCAGGGCCTTGTCAGATCTTTTTCAGGCACATGCAAGACCTTGGCAATGCTTGCAGCTTGAATCACACACTGTCTCTGAGATGGTCATCAGTGGGCCGGAGGTTTTCAAAACCCATATACAAATCTCAATCCCTAGCCTGTTTTTTTTTTCTTCTTCTTTACTTTTCTTTTCTTCTTCTTTTTAAAATTTATTTATTTATTTATTTATTTATTTATTTATTTATTTATTTATTTATTAGCTTTTTGATTACTCTACAAGCTTTTGGTTTATTTATCTTTCATTTGCCACATGGGCATCTACCACTTCATCTGCTTCATATAATCACAAACTATTTGCGTACAGTTGCTTTTGACAAATGGCTTCCTGGAAATAGACTTTCCTTATTGGTTAAGTTCCAGGTTGAGTCAAATCTAGACAGCCTTGAAAAAGTTAACACTAAGTTAATACCAAATGGTTGTCTAATATCAAGTGGTCAGTCCTGAAAACATGCACACAAGTAACTTTATGCAGACCGAGCAGGTGTATTTAGGAAAACATACATACATACATATACATATATGCATGTAGCAAAGTGAAAAAAAAAAAGAGGACATGAGTTTGAAAGAGATGAAGGGGGGATATATGGGAGGATTTGGAAGGAGGAGAGGGAGAGAATATGTAGCTATATTATAATTCTATATCTCAAAAATAAAAGAAAAAGACAGGGGTAAAAAAGTAACACTGAATAGTGATAATTCTTTGGAAACGAAGTTTTGAGAAAGCTCCAGCACCATTCTCCTCTTGAGGCTGCCAGGCTCCGCTGGGGATAAGGACTTGGTTTCCAGGGTTTCCATGTGACTAGAAAGTTGAGTCAGGACCAGGGAAGCTTAAAATGCCTCCAGGATCACTGTTCTGACTGAGGGTCATCCAGGTAGCTGTAATAAACACTCCAGCTGCCAAAGGTCTTTGCTTAATCCTGAAAACGTGGATTCTTATTTTTTTCCCTTCAGTTTTGTCCTTGTACTGTGGCTTTCACGAAGCTAAGAACTTTCGAAAGTCCCTGTCTCACCATTTTTTATGACTTAGAAGACTTATCATAAGAATGCCCCACAGGCCAGGTATTTTGGCAAATACCTTTAATCTTAACAGCTAGGAAGGTAAGAGAAGAATCGTGAGTTCAAGGCCGGGTTTGGCTATGTGGCAAAAAACCTTGTCCCAAAGAAAACAAAACAAATACCAAAATATGACTCCCAATTCAAAGCAAGTTGGGCCTAACATGTATAAGACTCTGGACTTCATTCCCAGCACCAGAAAAGCAAAGCAAAGAAAGAACAAAGGAGGGAAGGGAAAGAAGAAAGGAAAATTCCTCTAGAATGGCAAAAAAAGAACTTACTCTTTGCAGATAGTTACGGATGGAGTATATTGACTATGCTTCACATACACTTCTCATTTAAAGCTCACTACAGCTCGAGGGAGCAGAAGCCAGGATTCCTAGCTGACAGATGAGAAAAACAAAGTCCAGAAATCTCAGGGAGCTTGTCCAAGTTCACACTTACATAAGTGGACCGTGCAAGCCTGAGTAAAGGCTGCATTTGCGTCTCATTCATCCCCACTTTGTCTTTACCAATACACCACACTCAGGGACCTGAAGTATTCCTGTATCTAGTAATGGCAGAACGGACAAGGTTAAAAGCAACAAGGCAAGATAGGAATAGCAGATCACGCCTGTAGTCACAGCACTTGGGAGTCTGAGGCAGGAGGCTTGCTATGAGTTTAAGGCTAGCTTGGGTTACAAGTTGGCTATAGTTCCAGACCAGCCTGTGTTTCAGAGTGAGACTATCTCAAAAACAAAGAAACACGCTCAGGAGGCAGGCAGGCAGATCTCTGAGCTCAAGGCCAGCCTGGTCTACATAAAGAGTTGTGGGCCAGCCAGGGCTACGTAGGATCCCCCTCCCCTTTTGTTTTGCAGTCAAACAAAACAAACCCTAAAATTTCTTTGGAATCAAAATTTATGTTCTCTTTTTACCAATCAATCACCAGAATCAAATATAATAGAGAGAAATCCGCAACAGACAGATGTAGAAGGGAAAATGGAGAAGGAAGCCGACACCAATAAGACGTGAAATAAAATCAGGATTTTTGTTCACTTTTGTTCACTTCCAGGTGAAAAGCTTTGACCCTCGCTCCAGTTTCTCCTACTCAAAAGGGATGTGCATGAGAGCAAGGGACAGAGTATCATCACCACAGAGCCTCTTCAGATCATCAGATGGAAGAGGAGGCACAGCTGTCTTGTGTGATCTGGGCTCAGGAACTATGCAAGGTGTGCTTGCCACCTGGGTCTAATTTGATCCCCTCAGGCTTGAAATCCAACAGTTCGAATCTCAGGACTTGCTAAGTTCCCAGGTCCCAGTGTTGAAATGCACCTGCCTTACAGTCCTGAATCTCACAGCGGTGCCTGAGGGACTTCAGATGCCCACACGGGACACTCCAGGGCAGGGGTGGGGGCGGGGGCACTAGGGCTGGATAGGCCTCACCTTTTCCAGCTGGCTCCACACATCCAGCACGTCATGGGCAAAGTTGAAGTACTCAGGCACTGGCTGCCTCCCCAGGTTGATGGCTTCCCAGGTGGCCACAACTTCAGGGACAGGTGGGGGTGGTGGCTGCCTGTGAATCCAGCAGACTCCCCAGGAACTCCTCACAGCCTGGAGGACCAGGCCTCTCAGCCATAATCTCATGTCTTCTGTTGCCTCCTGCCTGTCACTGAAGAGGAGAGACCGTAGTCTTTGAGTTCTAGAATTTGGGTTGAGAAGGAGGCTGTGACCGGCTGTGAGAGTGACGTAGCCCATGCTGACTGTGGGATATATCATCGGCCTCCTTCTGCTGTGACATTGGGTGTGTCTCTTCTCTGACCTGGAAGTCCTCTCCTACCTCTCCCTGTGTGGGGGTCTGCATGCATCTGAGGTCACCCCCTTAAGAGACCACGTCTCAAAACAAGAATGGTCATTTTGCTATGGCATTAAAAAACTTTAACATGCGCTTTGTGTTTATATGTATGGATGTGAATGTGTTCAGGGACACATGTGTGCTCAGGTATGTGTGTTCATGTGTCTGTGGAACTCAGAGGAAAACCTTGGCTGTTGTTCCTTAGGCACTGTCCATTTTTTGTTTTTGTTTCTGGAGACAAGGTCCCCCATTAGCTTATAACTCACCAGTTAGGCTAGGCCAGCTGACCAGTGCACCCCAGGAATCCACAAGTCCCCAGCTCTCCCATGTAGGTTCTGGGGATCCACTTAGGTTCTCATACTTGCAGGGCAAGCGCTTTATTGACTGAACTATCTTCTCCCTACCCCCTTAACACACATTTTAAGTGTTTTAATCGATACATAATTACATAGATTTAAGGGGCACACTGTGACATTTCAGCTAATTTGTGCAATGTGTGATGGTCATGGTCAGTGTAATTAACATAGCTGTCACCTCAAACAGCCCCAACACTGCCCAGCAGAGACAAAATACCGAGCCACATATGCAAATCACAGTTCTCTAGCACTTAGATGCAGGGATGTTAAAAGAAACCCAGGGCATTAATTAGAATAATATATCTTACCTAACCAGGAGAGTGAATAACATTGTTACTTCAACAGGGAACCAAGACTGTAAACACAATGTATACTTCACACTAGCTGGGTTTAGACCAGCTGAGTGTCATGTGCCTGGAGCTGCCGGTGGGCACTGGCATGCACAGGGCACGGCTGTTTTAGGACCTTGGAGCTTGAGTGGTCCCCAGAGCTTGTGACAGATGTAGATCCTCAGCTCCCACCTGTGAGTGCCGCGGTGCATGTTCACAGGATCCCAGAGAGGTCTGTGACCTGGGACACTCCCAGTTTCAGTCCTTTGGGCCAAGTTCCTCTTAGCGATGACAGAACAGGGCAACAGTGAAATGGTGGTAATGTGATTCAACCATCAGAAAAGCCTGTTCCCACAAACACTGAAGACTGACTGTGCACAAAGCACACTGAAAAAAAATGCTTTATAAACATTACTTCCACACTGGTTAAGTACCCACTCTCCTGGAACTAACCATTCATGCTCCTGTAAGCAATCCTAATTAAACTCACTGCGTTTCAGAAATAATAATAATTTAAAAGAACAAAAATGTCAAAGAAAGAATAATTGAGAAGCGGAAAGGGGATCAGTGGGGGTGAAAGGGATGAAAGGTGGCAACAGGGATGAAATAACATATGCTTAATCAACAATGAAAATTATAAAAAAGCTTTCCACTAAGCCTTATAACAATTCGCTCACAAGTGATACTTTTTCCATTAGAGGAGACTTAGAGCAGAAAAGTGACTTCCAAGTCTCAGGTTCTAGAAAAGTCTCGGCTAAGCCTCCGTGGTAGCCACTAACCCTGGGTTTGGGGCCTCAGAAGTCTTGACATCACTCCTGTTTTCTGCCCCATGCCTTTTCTCTGACTCTTCCCGCCTTGGCAGCTGATGTCTAGAATCTCCAGGCCTTTACTTATACTTTCCTAAGATCACATCATACCATGCCTATCCCTGATTTAACCACTGGCAAGTGACATTTGCCAATGAAGGATTTCTTGTTCCCTTACCTTGTTTTAAAATCTGAGGCACAAGAATGACCTCTGTGTTCCACTTCGGCAGCAGAGTGGGCAGACCTGAACACTCTTTAGAAAGTCTTCCCAGAGGCTGGTGATTCCCAGAAGGCAAGGTTCTGACAGCCTCCTGGTGGCAGAGAGCTTTAGCTCCAAACACAGCCTGTAGAGAGCAGGGTTAGAAACCAGCAGGAAACAATCACCTTCAGCTTTCAAAGGGGCTGGACACTGGGAGGCAGTGAGAGTGGCTCCCTGCCAGGTTCTCCTAGGCACACAGTGCCTGCAAAATTAAACCTTGGCCTGGTCAGCCTCCTCAGAACTGATCAACAGTCTGAACCAGGAACGAGAACTTTACTCTGCTTGACAGAAGGGACATAAAACCAGACCTTGCCTGTTTTCCACGTGAAGCCCTCTCCTGCACCCCCTCCCGCCCCCGTAAATCCCACTGGTCAAAAATAATAAGACCATCACCACAATTGAGCCAAATTTGAAGCATGCTTTAATTAAATTAATTAAATACTGGCCAAGTAGATGGACTCTGACCAGGAACATTCTGAGGTTCCCCACTCCAGGGTTCCCAAGAAATGGCACTGAGTCACGTGGAACAGATGCTTAAAAAGGCAGAACCCATAAGGCCACATACTTCCCACCAGGTCCAATCAGCGGCAAGCATCTATCCTGACGTACTTCCTGTCTGGGTTATTGCTCACCTACAAGTGACTAAACACATCTAGGGCAGTTGGATTAACCAAATGAAATCTGGACAGTTCCTGCCCAGTATTTCAGGAGATTATCTGTCCTTGAGCATGTGAGATTACAGGATTATATCTTTCTGTATCTCACATGAACATCCTTGCCCAGCACTCCAGAGATTTATCTGTCCTTGTTCTATAGAGCATTTAGGCACAGCCATTAAAATTTAAAACATAACTTTTGCTCTTACACCCCACCACCACCACCACTGCTTAAAGATAGAACGGGAATGGGCACCTTGGGTAAGAGTGAGAGCAGGATTCTTTGAGTTAACGAAATGGCTCTACACTTGGATGGGGGCCACAGCAGGCAGCACAATTACATGAATGTACTGAAAAAAGAATTGGATCTTATCCAAATAAAGTTCTTGAAACTAGATAAAAAGCTTTCTATTGTTCCCTATTTCTGTAAGGGTCAGGGCCAAAGTTGTGACTCTGGTGTACATTGGGCTGCTTCCCTGAGAATAACAGCAGGAAAAAAAAAGTCCCTCCGAAGCCACTGCGATGCGGACAGTGTAGCCACCACAGATTGTGAAGCTCCTGCAGGTTAACCTGTGTCCCTGCCTCCACCCCACCCCATTGGTTCCAGCAAGGCACTGCATGCCTGTGTCTTCTTGCCCAACTGTTCCTTCTACATGGTTTTCTTACTAGTAGAGGTCTCACTTGGATTGCCACAGGGCCCCTCTGCCTCTGACCAGAACCGTCTCCTTCAGCAGTCCTTCCCCTTACCTCCTCTCACCACCATCCCTTGCTTGCTTTTCCTTTCTAAGACAGACCACTTTCTAACACTGTATATTTTTAGTTAACTCACTTTGTTCACCCCTTCACACGTGCGTGCTAGAACATGAACTCCATGGGGATGTTCTGCACCCCTATATCCCTGCCTTTAGAACAGCGTGCCATTTGAGAGAGCTCATAATTATTTGATGAGTTCCCGAGTAAATAAAAGCAAAGGTTCATCTTAACATCTTTTTCATTGCCAGATATTGTACTGGGACATTCCATGGGTAACAGGTACAAATTGATTTCTGACGTCATAGGTATGAAGAGGGGTGATTTTCTTTTGTTTCTAGAATAACCTGGTGAAGTCTAATCCCCAGAACAGGGGGATCTCTTAACAGCTTCCTTAGCACTAGAAGTGGATGAGGGGTTCTTATAGAGAAAATGCTCAACCTCATATAGGAGGTCTAACCCTCTTGGCGCTGTGCTCCCAGTCTCATTTCCCAGTTAGGTCAACCTGGCTCATTTCCACAGGGCAGCTTCTCTTTCTTGCTATTTAACTTGGCTACAGTTCTTTATTGGGCTCTAGGCACTAAACTCAGGCCTGAATTTGCCGCAGTTTCTAGAGATATGGTCTTCACACTCAGGTATATAGACAAATGAGCATTCTTCAGGCGACATATTCTCAATATCCCTATTTTTGTCAGTATTTGTGAAGAGCTACAGCAACAGGCTGAAAGGCTGAAAACTCTGGCCATAACAACGACATACTAATAGTACAAACACTCTATTTATTTAACCAATATTTACTGGGTCCCTCGTATATGCTAAGCAAAGGGCATGGCATGTGATTTAAGAGGTGAGTAATATCCAAGATGGAGGTAAAACTGTTTCCATTTTGTACAAAGTGATTGGGAAAAGGATAATGAGGAAAGTGACACTTCACTTGACTTGAAGAAGCCAAGAGAATAAATCTTGAGTATTCCTGGAAAAGTGCTGGGACTCAAACTCCAATCCATAGACACCCGGCTCCCTACAGTCAGCTTGTTTTCTAGCCCTACATAAACTCTGGTCCCTGGTGTCCATGGGTACATGCTTTCAGTGGGGCTGCTATGTCAGACCCCTCTTACTCAATAATGGCCCATTCTTCTCCTGCCCTTCAGCCCTGCCCTCTAGAACCCCAGAACTCAGAACATTGTTTCAGAGGCAGCTGTGGCCTCCATGTGCTCAAGCAGAAACTCCATTTCTGCCCCTGGATTTCTTGAGAACGCCCATTAGCATACAGATCCTGCTCTCATCACAAGGGGAAACTTCAGGCCTGTTCTTCAGGCCCCTACACCCCTCAAAAGAGCAACAGAGCTGACTGTCCCAGCTCTATGGGGCCCGGCAACTCTAGGAGTAATCCAGCTCCTTGCAGGTATGAGCTTGCCAAATTAGACCACCCTATTGACAGGCCCTGTCCTGATGACCTTCTTTCCATCGAGTGTATCACACATTTAAGATGGCCACACATTAGAGTCAATGCAATGACTTTATAGCCTCAGCATAATCTTACTCCAGACCTGTTAAATCAGAACCTGCTGGGTTTGGATTCAGCATTAGTATTTGTGAAAAACTCCTTCAGGAAATTTTACTGTGTAGTAGTAATTGAAAAGCCACTGAAATAGGCCATGGGGTTTATCGTGAGAACTAAATGAGGCCATCCATTCACTCACTATTCACTGCGTATCAAAACAGGTCCAGGCATGGCTCCAGGAGGTGGGCAAGCAGCTAGGAACAATGCTATGCATTTATATGTATCAACTTTAAGGATCCATATATGGCGGTGCGTTTTCTGAAATCTCAGCACTTGGTTGAAGCAGGAAGTCTCTAGTCAGCTTGGACTCTATAGTCAGTTCCAGACAAGTCTCAACTATTTAGGGTGACCATGTCTTTAAAGAGTTCCCCAAACAGTTTAAAGTTCCCCAACAAATAAAAAACAACTGAAATATGAAATAAACACTGGTGACTGGGAGGGCAGAGTGAGGCCAAGTGGTTTGGGAAGCCTCCCCACCTGAGAGCTGGTATCTGTGCTGCTGGTTGCCCCTGGTGTCCTTGGGTAAGTACTTCCAGCAAGGACTTCTCAGCAGGGATGCGAAGAGTCCCTAGAGGTTAGATAAACAAGTTGTAGGCAAAGGCAAAGTCCTAGGAGGGAGTGGGGGAGGAACCTAGGTCAGAGGGCATTAAGGACAAGGTCTAGAGACATTGTACCAGATAGATTAACACAAGCTGTAGATGATTCATGCTGGCAGATCATAGGAAACTTTGGAGAAGGAGAAGCAACTTGGTCTAGTTCATATTAAAAATGGAGATCTCAAACTGCTGAATATGTGTCAGGGGACTGAGGAATACAAAGGATAGAAGACCATTGAGCATCATGTGGTCTGGATAAGAGGCAGTGGTGGTTGGGATATGGGGGTCTTGGTGGAATCCCAAAGGACAAAATCCCACAAAAGGGTTACTTGGGAACATCCCTTCAGTGTGAGTTGTTCTTTTCAAGGAAGGTTCCCATTCCAATCACTTTTCCCTGGATTGGGAACCTGAGCTTGGAATTTTAGGACTGGGCACTGTCCAGGTGAGAGGGCCTCAGAAGGAACCACAGAGTATGCTGGTCACAGGAGCAGGCAGGCACAGAAAGAATGAGGCCCACACCCAGGTAATGGGCAAATGGGCTAGGTACAGGCAGAGGACAGCTGAGTGCACAGTGGCAGCACAGGTGCAGAGTTCGAGGGTCCCAGAGATGATGCAGATGGAAGTCTAGGCTTCAAGGGCCTCTCAATAGAAAAAGTAAGAGGGGTCAGGGGTTGATGGCTGTGAGGAGGAATTACTTCCTCTCCCTCCTGGAGAATGTAAACAGTTCATTTATTTGCTTGCTTTAGTTAGATGCTCCCTGAACAGAACTTTCTGCCATCACCCTGCTTGAACCGCGAAGCTGTCTCCTTACTCTGTCATTTTCCTACCTGCTTTTGTCCCTCATCTCTTTTCAGTGTCTCCTCTTTGTCTTATCTACTTGTCACCCAGCAGAACATGAATACTCTAGTCTGTTTCGTTTGCTTTTGTGTCTTCTGTACCCAGAAGGGAAGGCAGTCTGTGCATGGACCTCAAAAATATTTAGTTAACAAAGGAATGAGCGAATGAATTAATGAGAGAGCAAGGTTGGCATAGTGAAGGCTGATGGTGATTGTGGTTCTTTGAATAAGACCCCCCCCACACACACACACAATAAACTCATAGATTTGAATGCTTGGTCACCAGGGAGTGGCACTATTTGAAAGGATTAGGAGGTGTGGTCTTGTTGGAGGAGGAAGTGTGTCATGGTGGGAGGCATAAGCACTGAGATTATAGAGGCCCAAGCTAGACATACAGGCTCTCTCTCCTTGCTGCTCTTGGATCTGGACACAGAACTCTCAACTTCTCTAGCACCATGTCTGCCTGTGTACTGTCATGCTTGCTTCCATGACAATAATTGGCTAAACATCTGAAACTATAAACAGACCCCAATTAAATGAATTCCATTATAAGAGTTGTCATGATCATGGTGTCTCTCCACAGCGGCAGAACACTGAGAGTAAGACAGAAGGTGGTGCCAGGAGTAGGATATTGCTGACATGCTTGGCCATGGTGCTTGTTAGTGGAGTGTGGACTTTGGATTAGAAAAGCAGTTGAACTCTTCAAGTGGAGCTTAATGGGCCAGACTAGTAGGAGCAGGGAAGACAGTGGTTCTGGGGGTGATGTGGAATGTGGGGGTTCAGCTCAAGTTTCAGAGGGGAAGAATATTAGCAAGCAGTCTAGAGACCATTCTTGTGATATTTTAGTGAAGAACGTGGCTGCTCTCTGCCCTAGTCCAAAAAATCTGCCTCGGGCTCAACTTGAAGAGTTTTAGATTAATGGCATTGGCAGAGGAGATTTTAAGACAGTTAGTATTGATTATGTCACATGGTTATTAGTGGGCAATCTTATGCAGATTTATAATGAAAAAGAGCAAGCCAAGCAAGGAAAAAATAGAAAATGTACAGTTTGGAGAGAAAAGGAGTACCAGGAAGTGTAATGGAGCTAAGCCCAGTGCTCAAGGAGATAAAAAGTGTAAAGAAAATCCTGATGCTAAATGGAATAAAGAGAGTGGTGACCTCGGGGAAGGACTTACCCAGCTAAGTCTCCAACTCGTGAAAAGGAATTAAAGAAAAGCTTAAACAGTGAAGGAAACCACCAACAACAGAAAGCCGATGAAAATGTTTGAATGAGGAGGCCAAGTTCCAGTCCCAGAAAATAGAACTTGGCAGTTTTGACCATGTGATTCTAGCTTTAGAGTCAGAGATATAAAACAGGGTTGTGGAATCTTCCTTTAAGGCGAAGAAAAGCTCCTGAAGCCAGGTGTATTTCAGGGTGTCCCTGCATGGAGGCCCAGAGAGGCCATTGTGTGTAGCTGTAAAAGCGCAGCCTAGATTTCACTGGAAACCTCAAGATGTTGGAGATGCAGAGTCATGGGCAAAGTGCTGAGGAAACCTATGAATAGGAAGTGGAACCAGTTCAGGAGGAAGTATGTCACAGTCAACAAAGCCAAAAGGAGTAGGGGATCAGAAGAGGGTTTTGACAGCAGACATGGAGATGTAGAGTTAGAGGTTTGCCCAGCTGGTTTTCGGTCTTGTTTTGGTTCAATATTTTTCTCACTATGCTCTCTTTCCACCCTTTTGGAATGTAATGTATACTCTATTCCATTGTATGTTAGAAGTATATGATCTGCTTTATTGATTTTGATTTTACAGGAAGTTAGGAGATTGCCATGAGTCTCAGAAGAGACTTTGGACTTTTAAACAGTATTGAGACTGTTATAGACTATGGAGACTTCTGAAGTTGGACTGTATCCATTTTTGCATGATGATATGGCTACTCGCCTATGGGCCGGGGAGTAGAATGTGGTGTTTGAGTAAGAAAGGCCCCTATCGACTCACATATTTGAACACTTAGTCATCAAAGAGTGACAATATTTGAAAGGAGTAGGAGGTGTGGCCTTGTTGGAGGAAGTGTGTCTCTTGGGGTGGGCTTTGAGATTTTTGAAGCCCAAGCTAGGCCCAGGGATGCGTTCTTCCTGCTGTCTGTGGATCTGAATGTAGACTTCTCAACTTCTCTAGCACCATGTCTGCCTGCATGTTGCCATGCTTCCCGCCATGACAATAATGGATTAAACCTCTGAAATGTAAGCAATCCCAGTTAAATGCTTTCCTTTATAAGAGTTCCCGTGGTCATGGCATCTCTTCACAGCCCTAGAATGCTGATTATGCCTTAAACTTGCCTTACCAGCTGGTAGGGTCTGTTCTCCATGATGCAGACCTGGGGCTCTGGAAGCAGATACTTAGAGCACTTGCCTTCAGCAAGGCAGGAAGTATGGAATTACTCTGGAGATTGTCTCTCTGACCTTCACACATGCATGAGAGCTTGCACTCACTCACACAGTCGCACAAATATGCATGCACACCATATACACACAGACAAAAAATTCATGAGACTATTGGGAATAATTGAACACTGCCTAAATAGTCGATGATACAAAGATGTTATTATTTAGTTCATTAAATAAGGTACAGGTGCTGTGGCATCTGTACTCTTAAAAATTACTTATCATTTAGAAATTCATATTGAAATATTTATGACATGTAGAATGTCTGAGACATGAGCTTCACAGTAACTCAGTGGAGAGATTTTGAGAGTATAAATGTAATAATCTGTGGTGCTATGAACCTCAGGAATGGGCGTGCTGAGGATACATGGTGCCATTTTCCCTAGTTTGTATGTGTCCCAAATTCTCCAATTTTGGATAAGGACAGATATCTCTTTACGAGTTAAAAACAAGTAAAGAATCATCTGGGAACTTTTGAAGTACATAGATATTTGGGTCCTGTGCTGGCTAGTTTTATGTCAACTTGACACAAGCTAGAGTCACTGGAGAGAAGGGAGTCTCAATTTAGAAAATGCCTCAGTAAGATTGGGCTATAGGCAAGCCTGTAGGATAGTTTCTTAACTAATAATTGATATGAGAGGGTCCAGCCCATTATGGGTGGTGCCATTCCAGGCCCAGAGATCCTGGGTTCTATAACAAAGCAGACTGAGCAAGCCATGGAGAGCAAGCCAGAAGGCAGCACCCTCCATGGCCTCTGCATCAGCTCCTGCCTCCAGGTTCCTGCTTTTTTTGAGTTTCTGTCCTGACTTCCTTTGATGATGAACAGTGCTGTGAAAGTATAAGCCAATTAAATCTTTTCCCTTCCATCTTGATTTTGGTCATGGTGTTTTATTATTGCAAAAGTAGCCCTAAGACAGGTCCATACTGAGTAATTTTGAATTAATCTGAATCTGGCTGAGGTAGCATGTCATGTTTTTTTAAACTCTCCAGAGGATCCAAGGATAGGAAAAGAGAATTAAACACTCAACGACATGTGCAGTCTGATTGTGTTTATGTTTTAAAATGTACATATAGGAATTTTCAACGTTAGTGGGGATTCATTACAAATGAACAGCTTTCTCCCCAGTAAGATCATGGTATAGATCTTTATTTTTTACTTGACAGTTTGTGCTGTTGTTGCTATTTGCCTATTTGAGACAATATAGTACCATGTAGCCCAGGCTGGCCTGGAACTCACTATGTAGTGCAGGCTGACCTCCATCATGCCATACCCACCTGTGTCCTCACACCCAGATTGACATATTTTTGTGTTACTGTTTACAAGTGTGTGTTGTGGCTATGACTTTTAAAACATTTACTCTTGAAAACATTTTAAAGCCCTAATACACAGTATTGCGAGGTAGTTGACTGAACAGACGGGGAGGAGTGGAAGGCAGGATCAGTATCAGTAAAGGGAAGAGTGGGAGGCTACCAGCCAGAGGCTCACTTTGGGATTCTGGAGGGGGACTCATCTCTGCCTGGAAAACCAGTAGGCTCCATGGCCTGTGTTTGATACCCGACCTTGATGAATGAGAGCTGTTGTGGCTTCCAGTATGCATTCCGTGCCCAGGGGTTGAGGTTGGCCAGACAATGTTGTCTTTTGCTGTGGGGCTGAAGCCAAGCTGTGTACACTGCTTAGAGCAGGTTCAGAAGGTTTGAGAAGCGCTCTGTTTCCTCTGCTGCCCCCTGCAGGCCAGCCATGGAACTGCTCTGGACTCTGCTGCTGGTGTCTGCTTGCCTCTCTGAGGTCTTCGGCTCACCTGAGATGGACACGAACATCAATATTTCCCGGCCCGTGCACATCCTGGAGGATCATGACTTAATGGTGCTGACTCCTGCAGGCCTGACGCAGACACTAAATGAAACCCGCTTCTTAATGGTGATTTTCCGTGAGTATCTGACTCTGGCGATGAAGGGCGATGCCTGTCTCTTCCTGATTTTCGGTACTGCGGGGGTTCCATATACTCTCAAATACACAGAAAACGCAAAAGTACTGCAGGTGTTCACAGCTGGGGAAAGGTTTGTCCTAAAAAAAATACAAAGTTCTGCTCACTAATAGCTGTTTTATCACAGTGGAAGGTCAAGTTCATCTCTTTTTTGAACCCTCCACCACCGAGCTACACCCTTGGCTCCCAGTTTTACATTTTTTAATTACTCTGATAGTAACCTATATGACCACTTCAACGTGTCTGAGTACTTCCCTTCAACAGCAGAGATTTTTGTCATCTAAAAGAGGCACTCAATTAAATACATTAAGTTTCCACCATTGATTCTGTTCAATACACAATTGGATTAAAAATGAGTTTTTGAAAACTGGTAGGCCTTTTCAGGTGACCTTTGGGAAAAATCACCTTGAGGAAGAATTTATAAACATTTTCCAAAAAAGTTAAATGGTCTTTTTCTACAGTAGAGCTTTCAAGGGCCATCTCAGTGACTCTCAGATCCTTGGCCAGCCTTTCATCCTTCTGATGACTCCAGAACTAAAGGTGGTTGCTCGGCAGGACCTTTCTTCTCTGGTCTCAGATGCTTCAGTATTTTGAATTTGGTTCTGACCACCTGTTTCTTCTAACATCCTGTATGCACTGATGATACCACCGTACACTCAATGTCAAAGTCAGGAGCCTCAAGGTCATCCCCAAATATGCTGTAGTCTCCTATGGAGTCTCCACCTCCTCTGGGTTCTGCATCCAAAACTCTGTGATCCCCAGTTCTCTCCACACCCTCTGTCACTGTCTCTGCTTCCTTCTCACCATCCTGCACCTGACACCTGAAGTAGGTTCCTCCATGGATTCCGTGCTCCTTCCAATGTGTTCTCTGTAAAGGCTCAGATTGGTTTCTAGAATGCAGCTCTAGTTGTCAGAATGGAATGTTCTGGCTCAAGTCTCCATGCCTTCTGTCATGCATTTCACTCTGGAGCATCTTTCCTTCACCTTTGCACTTGGACTGTGAGACTTAAACTTCTTGTGAGAAGTGTTTTTCATTCCCATATAGACTGGGTAGGAATCCTTCCCAGTCTTCATAGCCTTCCCTCTGGTAGCATTTGTCACATCATACCAAAAGCACCTCTAAACTTGCTTGCTCTGGGGGATTTGGGAACAAACCTTACCCACGTCTTGATCCCTAGATCTGACACTGTGTTTGGAACATGGTAGGTCTCCTCACATGTCGAATGAATGAATGAATGATTAATGATATTTTCTTTGGATTCTCATTTTCTCTGTGACAATTAACTTGAATGAGTCAGAGAGAGAAGGAAAAGTGACTTTCTGTAGAAAATGACCAAGAAAAGATTTATTAGTTGTTGTCATTAGGGTCATTTACTATTTGTCCCTAAGGCAAAGGTGGCAAGAATCTGTCTTGGTGTTTCAGTAGATATTGATGGTGATCATAATGAAGACAGTAATTGGGATTGGGATAATAGTGGAGATGTTGATGATGGAGGTAATAATAGAGATGGTATAGTGATAGATATTATAATAATAATAATAATAATAATAATAATAATAATAATAATTGCGATAATTGTCCAGGTTAGCCTTGATTGCCAACTTGACACAGCCTAGAGTCATCTGAGAGGAGAAGCCTCAAGTGAGAAGCTGCTTAGGTCCTGTTGGTCTGTTGGCATGTCTGTGAGGTATTATTGTATTAATTACTAATTGATGTAGGAGGGCTCAAACTACTGTGGAATGTATCCCCATTCCTCAGGCAGGTGGTCCTTGGCAAGCTTGTAAATGGTGTTGCTCCATGGTTTATGATTTGTTTCCTGTTTGAATTTCTATTCTGATTTCCCTCAGTGATGGATCATGACCCGTAAGTATAAAGCACATACATTGTTTTTCTTTTCAAGTTGCTTTTGGTCAGAGTATTTTAGTATAGCAAAATAAAAGCAACTAATACAGAATAGAGGTGATTATAGAGATAGTGATGTTGATAAAGATGATGACGATGATGATGGAGATGGTGATGTGGATGATGGTAGTGGTGCTCTTGATGGAGATGCTGATGGTGATGATGAGAAGATGTTGATGATGATAGCTGTCATGGTTATAATTATGACAGTGATTATTTTAATGGACATTTATCAAGAACCTTCATTGCAAATACTGTAGTCAGTACCATGGTCCCTGTCTTACCCATGAAACAAGTCTCAAAAAGGTTAGATAATTTGCCTAGAGTCACACAACTATCTGAATTAAAAACCCAGTCTTCTACCCAAACTGCTGCTCAATCCATTCTACACCACCACATCGATCTTTAGAAGGTGTTAATTTACTCATGAGTATCTTTTGAATGCTTAGTATGCTGTAGATGTATTCTCAGCACTGAGGAATGAGTAGTGAGCTACATTGTCTTCCTGGAACTCACAAGCAGGAAAGGAGAGACAAATGCTAAGTAGATTCAGAAGCAAAGTATGTGGTGTGTCTTGTGACTGAAAGTACTATGGAGAAAAGGTAGGGGTACCATAAAAGTGTTAGAGGTCTATGACTGTGGTAACATGGTCTTCTTCACCTCCATTTCAGACACCCCAGAGCTCTGGAGTGTTTATGGAAACTCTTAATGCTCCACGATTTGGCAATAGTTCCAATGCTTCTCTTACCTGAACATATGCATCAGGCTGCTCTGATGATGGACATTAACCTGGCCTATACTAGCCCTAGACCAAGTATGATAAAGCTGGACCTGAAGTTGGGCTTCACTACCCAAGTTTTTGGCACCTGAGCATCCTGCAGGCACCTAAACATTGCCCAGGCACCCAGACACCAAGCAGGCACTCCAAAATCCTGCAAGCACCAGGCCATCTTGCAGGTCCCAGACATCCTGCAGGAAACCCAGACATCTCGTAGGCACCAGGACATTCTGCAGGTACCAGGACCTTCTGCAGGCATCTGGACATCTTGCATGCATGGCACTGGGCCAACCCATAGACACTTGGACATCACACAGGCACCAGGATGTTCCATAGGCACCATGGTATTCCACAGACGCCCAAACTTCCCGCAGGCATCAGGACTGCCATGGGTACTAAGGCTTCCCACTGGCACCAAGTCTTCCCACAGACAGCAGGTGTCTGCAGGAGACCTTGGTGCCTGTGGGAAGTTCTATTGTTTGTGGGATGCCTGGTGCCTGTGGGAAGTCTGGGTGCCTGCAGGATACCCTGGTGCCTATGAGAGGTTCTGGTGCCCATGGGAGGTGGTGATGCCCACAGGAGATCCTGGTGCCTATGGGATATCCAGGTACCTTCATGAGGCCCTGGTGCCTGTGGGAAGTCCTGGTGCCTGTGGGATGTCCAGGTGCATTCCAGAAATCTTAGATTGCTTAGTTCTGAGATACTTCACCAGAAAGCACAAATGAGCTACATCACTCACCCTTAATTTCTGACCAAAGAAAATTTTACACTATTTATAACAATAGTAATTAAAATACATGATGTCCTTATTATGTACCAGGCATGAATTTAAATGTTTTTACATGCATAGTGAAAACAAACAAAAAAAAAAAAACAGGTGTTCTGCAGCCAGTTTGAGTGCATCTTGGTGGCAACTCTTGCTGCCAGAGTCTTGGGCAAATATGTGGTTTCATCATCCATAAGACAATAATAATAATAATAATAATAATAATAATAGTAATAGTAACATTATAAAATTGTTGAGAGGGGCAACAGACTTAGTACTTGTAAAACCCTTAGAAAATGCTAAGCACCATGAAACTGACTGCTAAATTATTTTCATTTTGATTCTGATAATCTCCAAAACTGTTGCATTTTATGGCCCATTTGTTTCCCATCCTATCACATTTCTGAAACCCACTCTTTAGCTGTCAACACAGGAAAAGCCAGGGTCTCCCAAGACAGAGACCTGAAAGGTAGGAGGGAGAGGAACTCTGTAGATAATCTTCATACTGGTTCTTTCAGACAATCCATCCTCGAAGCAGTCCAGAAACCTAGCTGAGGAGCTGGGCCATGCAGCAGTGATCTTCGGCAAGGGCAAGAATGGTCTGGGCTTTGGCAAAGTGGACATCACTGTGGAGACAGCGCTTAAGCATGAGTTTAACATCAAGCAGGCCCCGGAGTTGAAGCTGTTTTTTGAGGGCAACAGGTCAGAGCCCATCAGCTGCAAAGGTAATGGTGACAGGTTTAGATTGATTTCATGCTCATGGGAAGTGCTTGGAGCTCAAGGCTGGACGTGGGAGGCTTTGATCCACGTGATCTCTCAGTGACAGGCACTTTCCAGTGTGGCTCCATGTCACTTTGACAGTGGAGCCACCTGCTCTTTCCTTGGTATGTAGAGGCGGGAGCTCACTGTAGACAGCATGCATGTCTGGAGAGTGGAAAATCGTTCCTATTTAAAATTCATGACTGGAATTCTCAAATGCAGGAGGGCTGGGAAATATGGCTCGGTTCTGTGCCTAGGAGGAAATGGGACTTTCCGAACATTTGCCTGCTCCCACCACAGCTTCTCAGCCAAGGGGGAACATGAGTTTTAGACTACCAGACCAGAGGTTCTTTCTAACTCCACTCTTCTACTTTAGAGGATTTTGACAGGGAAACACTTCTGGGCCAAAGGGGAGGTTGTGAGAGGACATAGCTCAGACAATAAGATGCATGCAAAGGAGCCGGGTTTGGACCCTGAACTCCTGTGAAAAAATGCCACGCTTGGTGGCGACTTCTTATAATCCCAGAGCTGGGGAGTGGAAATGGTCAGGTCACTGGGGCTAGCAAGACATCCAGGCTAGCCTATTTGGTAAGTTCTTGGCCAGTTAGAGGTCCCATTTGAACAACAAAAAAAAAAAGATGGTGTCTACAAACACCTATGGTTGATCTCTGAGCCTCTACATACATGTGTGGGTGCACACAGGCACGTGTGTGCACACACACACATACACATACACACACGTGTGATGATAGAACAAAACAGGTTCGAGGTGAGGTGCCTGTCTAGTACTTTCGCTCACACCATCATTGATTTATTTGCAGACACTTCTATTCAAGCACTCACCTCCTGATACATACATGGAGAGAGAGAGAGAGAGAGAGAGAGACGTGGCTGGCGCTAATTTTTAAGTGTAAATAGATATGGAATGTGTAAATGGATACAGAACACAGGTAAATACATGGACTGGCAGTGGATGGGTGGACTCACTGCTGGATGGAGGAATGGGACATGTTACAAAAAACGCTGCAACTTACAGGAGCTCAGTAGGGGGCGGTGAAATGGCTTCCTGAGTAAAGGCACTTGCTGCAGAGGCTGACCCTGAGTTCAGTCCCTGCAATCTGCATGGTAGAAGGGGACAACCTATGCCTGGAGCTGTTCTCTGACCTCCACCAGCAAGCTGTGGCACATTCCTTGAGAATTCATTCATAAATAAACGTAGCAAAAGAGCCTGCCCATCCTCTACAACGCCAATTGATCTGAAATCAGACACCGCCTTTTAGGGCTTTGATGTTTCTGGAACTGTCTTCTAAATGGTGAGCACAAGAAAAGCTCAGGAGCTACACGAGCCAAGCAACGGATCCAGTCCACCTCCGGAGATACAGCACAAGTAGGGTTTTTAGCTTCCAACAAACCCAATGGAATACTGCTACAGGAGCCAAAGGGTTTGAAAGAGACTCCGCGAGCAAAGTACATTTGCAGTTATCAGGATGCCCACAAGAGGGCATGAGAGGGACACCGGGCAGGCGGGCTGAGAAAGGAGCGGCAGAAGGAGAACTTGTGTAACAGTCAGGGCAGGGCTTCAGTGCCCAGCAGTCCAAAAGGAGGGTGTCTTGTGCAAATGAGAGGGGAAATGTGGCAAGAGAGGATTGGGGATCTGACTGCTAGGGATGTTGAGGAATGATCCTCAACAATAGGGACCCATCTAACCCAAGCAAGGGTCCTTGTGTTGGCTTCAGGGAGGAATGTGAAGAAAGAAACAGACCTGGGCTGCTTTGTGCAAGTCCACATCGGCTCATGGTCCGGCTCAGGTGCTGGCTTGCCCTTCCCGGTTGAAAGGCAACTGAGACCTGATTCCATCAGGAGGCGACAAGCTGATCTGATTGTGTGACAGCTTCCGCATTACATGTGAGGCTGGTGGAGAAGGTCCTCAAGGACTTTTGAGCCTTGGTGGTGGCAACCATGCCTGGGACCACCTCTGCCAAGCAGGAGGCTTCCCATCTTCTCTCCCAGGAAAGTCTTCCCTGACTGCATAGGGCATGCAGCCTGCTCCTCAGCTGTGTTCTCACAGGATCTGTGCTTTCTCATCCAGACCTTGCCTAGCAGAATGCTTTCTGCTTCTTAGTATCCTCTAAGAGCTCCACAAGGGCAAGGGCTGATCTCCCCTCCGTCTTCTGCAGCCAAATCCTCACCCCTGCCTCAGGAGTAGTCAGTCCTTGTCCAGCAGCAGTTCCCTCATCTAAAAATGGGTGATGTGAAAACCCGTCCACCTCAGGCTGCTGAGAGGACGAAGCAAGGCACCTGCTTGCAAGGCACGGGGCCTGACAGAGCTCTGGGGCAAGCACTGACTTCCACAAAAGCCCAGCATGGGAAGTACTTTTACAGACGGAGCTCTGGAAGGTGGACAACTTCTTTCCTGCACCCCAGCTGGGGCTGGCAAAATGGCTCAGCAGGTAGAGGTGCTTGCTGCCAAGCCTGGCAACCTGGGTTGGATCCCTGGAACCCACACACTGGACTCCAACAAGATGTCTTCTGACCTTCACACATGCTCCATGGCATCTGAACACTCACATAAATAAATAAATTGAAATACTGATTTTTGTTTAAAAGCTTGTAAGTGGTAAAGTCAGGGAAGATTTTTCTGGAAAGGGATGTGTAGTAAGTAGTTTAGCCTTATAGGCAGAAAATTTGTCACAGCTATGCACTATGTCATCATCTTATGTCATTGAACAGGCATGGTTGTATTCCAATAAAGTTTTATTTATAAAGTAGTGGGCCAGATTTGGTCCATGGCCTATAGTTTGCTGAGCTCTGCTCTACATTGTACTATATATTAAATACATAAGTCTGCTTATTCTTAACTATTAATTTCTTAAGCCTAGCCCAGTGCTTGGAACATGTTCTTAATAGTTGTTACATTTGAACAAAATGGAATTACAAGAGCCCACTGCAGGAAGGCAGTCACAAAAGACAACACTATTTTTGAGCTTACTTGTCTCCCTCTTCTTCAGTGTTACTCCACAAGCATAGAAAGAGAAAATGAGATGCCAAGATGGAGTCAGAGTTGGGATTCAGAGCTCCAGAATTAGGATGCATTCTGGCTGTGAGAACTTGAACAAGGCTGTAGACCTTAGCTTACATTTGCTCATTTTCTAGACAGAATGAATAATGCCTACTTGACAGGGCTCTTTGGAGTTCCAAGGAGACACTGCTCTGCACACCACCTGCAATGTGACTATTATGAAGCCCCACTCAGGACACAGGTGGGATTTAATCCTTGCTGGCTCAAAGCCCAGTCCTGCTCTCCTCTAATATCCAAGGACTGATGGTGGGAGACTTGGCTGTGTCTACTCAGAGGAAGGAGACTCAAATGGCCTCTGGGGCCTCTATTAGTGATGCATTCACAGCTTGAGCTTGGAAATATGCAGCCAGGCTCTGGCACAGTCAATCATTGACACAGCATTCACACCTGAGTTGTCACCGTGTCCTCTGGCACAGAGTCAGGAGCCAGGGGGAGGCACAGCGCCCAGCAAGGACAGTGCCCAAGCTGCAGGAACTTGGGAATAAGGTGTCAGTCAAGCTCAGAACTCCCTGAGCTCCATGGGGTCCAGAGGGGCAAACGGAAGCCGTATATCCCAGAAGAGGAGACCTGGGAACAACTTCTCTCAAACTGGCATTCCAGGTGGCCATTCCCTCCATTCCCACGTTCTACAGTGATTTCTTAAGCACCAAGTATGTGTCTGACTTTGAGGAGCTACTGGCAGCTCACAATGAACAAGTTTACTCCAAATTATAACAGTTTCAGAGAGTGATAGACTTACAAACAGAACAGAGGAAGTCATAAGACAGTGACCAGGGCATGGGAGGGGGTGGTAAGACAGAGATTGACCAGGGCAGTGAGGAGGAGGACAAGGAAAATGGAGGCCACAGCCATGGGTCTAATGATCTGAAGGTTGAATCATTTGGAAGCTCTCTTATGTGTGTGTGTGTGTGTGTGTGTGTGTGTGTGTGTGTGTGTGTTTGTTTTGTCTTGTTTGAGATGGAGTTACTGTGTAGTCCAGGCTGGCCTGGAACTCAGGCTCCTTCTGGTTCAGTCCTCAGTGTTAGGGTTATAGACATGCATCATCAACCCTTGCTTCAATCTTAAATGTATCTACTAAAGCTGAACACGGAGACTTCTGTGCCCAGAAATGCTGCTTGTGATGGAAATCAGTCATTTTGCTCCAGGTGAACACACCTAGGGTTCCAGTTATAGGAAGTTAGCAGCAAGTGAACAATGCATACTGTTAGAAGTTAAGAACATGGTTACCACTAGATGAGGGGTGGGAGGTTTCAGTGGAGCACTCAGCATTCACACTGTGTGAATTGTGCACGATTCTCTTCCTCCACATACTAAGACTCTGAAGGGCCTGCCAGGACCACACTCCATGCCTTTATCTGGGTAGCAGTTACATGCACATGTTTATTTTGTGAAAAGTCATCAAATGTACATTATCATTAACTTCTGCATGGAACATAGTTATGTACCCCTCCCCCCAGCCCCTGACGGATCTAATACTCTTAGGGATTATAAAGGTTAGTGCTGTCATCTTGACCGGTTCTAGAATCACCTGGCAGGTGGGTCTCTGGGCACACCCGTGGGGGCTTATCTTCACTGGGTTAATTGATGTGGAAAGACCCATGCTAACTATGGGCAGGATCCTTCCCTAGGCAGGTATTAGACTGTATGAAATGGAGGAAGTGAGCTAAGCATGGCATTCACTGTTCTCTGGTTTCAAGTTTGATGCCATGTGACCTGCTTCCGGCTCCTGTCTTGACTTCCCTGTCATGATGGACAGTGCTTTGAACTGTGAGCCCAAATAAGTACTTTTCTCCTTATGTTGCCTTTTGCCAGGGTATTTTATCACAGCAACTAAAACACACACACACACACACACACACACACACACACACACACACACACACACGGTACTGAGAGTCTTTTTCAGTTGCCTGCACAGTCCTGGGTGCACTGGTGAGTCCCTACGAGGCAACTTGTCCTGCTTCAGGACTTTTGCACAGGCTTTTTGCTCCATCCCAGAGGCTTTCCCTCTCCTCTCTGCCTTCTGCTTGTCTCCTGGACATCATTCAGATTTCAACTCCTACATCATTGTACCTTGGACACCCTTCCTGACCTTGGCTTCTAGGCCAGAGATTTTTGCTTCAGGCCCATAAAACTGCTTCAAACACTCCCTTTGGGTGTAATTGAACACTTGGTACAATTCATTGATTGTTGTCTTCTTCAACATACCAGGAGCTTCAAAAGCAATGGTGTGTGTGTGTGTGTGTGTGTGTGTGTGTGTGTGTGTGTTTTCCTACTCACAACAATATCCCCAAGATTAAGTAATATGCCTTAATACCATGAGGGGAACTCAATATACATTTGTCCAGTAAACGAATAGTTAAAGAAATTAGTCACAACTGAAGGTCTGGCTGCACTCCAAAACTATTCAAAACATATTTGCTTTATTTAAAACATTCTTTAAAATTGTCCCTCCCACCTTATACCAGACATTGACATAAACAAGAGCTCACCTCATTTTTTGTCTTGTGAATCTGATGTTCCTAGGAAAGACATATCTGCCTATACACAGCCCTATATTCATTCTGGTACACCAATATGTCTTTCCAGATTGGGGATATATATCCTCATTTTAGAGGCTAGGACTTCTGCACTTGGCTCCTCCCATGTGGTAGCTAAGAAATGGAAGATGGATTTGGAAAGCTTAGAGGGTATTTGGGTCTCAATGAGAGCATTAGACTCATAGATGCAGAAATGGGATATTCTCCAAAATTATAGAAATATGTGCTCTTTTAGCTTAAATTTTAAGAAAACCAATTCATTTTGTTTCACCTCAGAGAAGGTTGGGAATGCTTCCTCTCAGATTAGACTCCCAGGTGTGCTGGTGAGCTGGCCATTGGCTAACTGAAACTTGCCTTTTCTCATCTACAAAATGGGAAGAATAAGAGCATCTGTTCATCAGAGTTCGCTAGAGTTGCTGTATGAAGGCTTAACATAAGCACAATATTCAGTACAGGGTCTTGACCATGGCAGAGTGACATTTAACTGTGGTTAATATATTGGAGTTTGGGAGAAAAAAGAAAATGGAGATACTGCCTTTGGCCTGCAAAGGGTAGAATTTAAGACAAGATACTTTTTCTGCTCATTGAATTCAAGGAGGTCTAGTGGAATTCATTTGACTGTCTCTCTTCAGGCGTGGTTGAATCTACAGCTTTGGTTGTTTGGTTGAGAAGACAAATTAGCCAGAAAGCGTTTTTGTTCAACAACAGCGATGAAGTGGCAAATTTTGTGAAATCCAGGCCCTTGGCCATTGTTGGATTCTTCCAGGTACTGGGACGAAGAGGTGGGAGGTGATTCTTAGGTGATGAGGACGATATAAGGGAGGGTTTGGGGTAGGGAGGGCTATCTGACTTGGATAGGCTCCTTGCTCAATTTTCCCATCCACTGAGCTGGAGTACTGGGGGAGCTCCTGGGTTCAAATAAGGAAGGAAACATGAACATAGGAATGTTAGAAGTTAGTTAGAAGATGGGAACAAATGGAGGAAAGCATGAGGAGATTTACATCTGTATTTGGTTGCTTTCAACACTGTAACTGATCTTTGGCGGGGTCTATTTAGAATATCAGAGAAGAGGATGCCTTTTTTTTCTGGTTTGAGAACTATTTCAATTATGATTCTAACAGGTGTCTATTAGTCTGCTTAGGCTGAGTCAGTCTCTATCCATAAACTCTTTCCAAGTCTCCATATAAAGTAAGCTACCAACACTGTACACATGCACCCATTTGAGGGTGGATCGATCCTCATCCAGATCCAGTGGAGGGAGGGTGCTCGGGAAAGCCTGTACATAATTTATACGTGACTATGAAATGTTCTGTGATAGCTTTCTACTGGTTTTATTTTTTTATAGTTATAAATATCATCAGGTATGTTTGCTTGTAGAAAATTTTGTGTGCCTTAACTGAGTTACTTTAGGTGGACAGTGTTTTGTCTCTCAAAAGACATCAGACTTTGCAGTCATATTTACAAATGAGGAGCGTATATGGATATTTTCTTTCTGCTTCCTTGAAAGTATTTTTGACCTGAACATTCTTTCATGCCAAATGCTGAATCTCAAAGGCCAAAAATGCAGCTGTATCTCGATACCAGTTCACACTTGGTGTTATGGGCAGTCAAATCAATGGCTTCTTCTGAAAGTGATTCAGGAATTAATTTTAGAAATATTTTCAATTCCTGGGTTAGAACAGCCTTTATTTTTAATAATAGGAAAAAGTGAAGATACCCAGTTCTCTCCATTGACCTCTAAGGATTTGCCTGTGTGTGGTTCAGTCATAGTGAGAGGAATACTCTAGGTGGGAAACACCCCTGAGAGGGGACTTAGTCCACCCAGCAAAAACCCAGAACTTAGAAAAACAAAGGCACAGATGAACTTTTATTTCCACCTTCCCTTCAAATAAGCCAGGCACTGTTGCCTCCTCCAGAGAATTATGGAACATGCTTTTCCAAACAGGATTTAGAGGAAGAAGTGGCAGAATTATTTTATGACGTGATCAAGGACTTCCCAGAGCTAACGTTTGGAGCGATAGAAATCAAAAATGCCTTTGGGCGCTTCAACGTGATCCTTGACAGCGTCCTGGTGTTTAAAAAGGTAAGTTTTGGTCCTATTGATTGTGAGGAGCCTTTTACTTCACACTAGGTGATGGCATCTGGGGACAGAGCTGTGCACTAAGTGTCGCTAGACTAGCTAACTTGTGAGAAATCAGTTTCCTTGGTCCTCCTTCCCCAACCTTTCCAGCTTCTCTGCCTTTGCCAGTATCTGTCACTCATGAAGGCCCAATCCCATGAGCCTTATTTTTATGGTCCATGTTTTCCCATCCATCTCAGTCAACAATTAGCATATACCTATGACTTACAAATATCTGTCTCCATCTAGACTTCACTTAACTTCAGATTTTGATATGTAGAACCAGACAGCCCATCATGGTTAATGTCAAAGTCATAATCTCTGCAAGCTCTCTAAAAATTTTGGATTTTGCTCCTTCATTGAAGAGTTCCATCACCACCCCCCCCCCCCATTTAGTGGAGCAAGCCAGAAACCGCAAATGTCATCCTAATCTCATATTCCTTCATTCCTCCTTCATAACCAATTCTAATAATTTTCACATGCAAGATGTCCTTGTCCATATCTCTGTACCCATCCTAGATCGAGTGGCTGTCATCTCCAACAACCCATCAGAACTGTCTTCTCATTGATCTTCTCTGGTTTGCTGAATAATATTCTTTCCAACATTGAAATCTGATGATCATGTCCCTCCTCCTCTCAAAGTCCTTTAATGATTTCTGTAAGAGGGGGTGTGTGGTGTATGTGTGTGTGGTACATTCATGTGAGTGTGCATATGTGCACATGTGGAAGCTAGAGTAGGCTATTGAGTGTCTTCCTCTAGTGCCCTGAGACAGGATCTCTCACTGAACTGGAAGCTCACTGATCATTAGAAAGGTAAAGATGCAAATCCTTATGCAGTCTACAAGGTCTTCTGCAGCTTGAGCTCATTTAGATCCCAAGTCCGGGACCTAGACCTGAGCTTTCCACAAAGTAACTGGTTGTCTTTAATGATATAGATGATACAAGTATTTAGATGGAAAGTAATTAAATTAAAATTTTAGTTTCAGTGATAGTCAGATTTTTGTCCCTAAAACACCTTAGAAAAATAACTCAGGGAAGAGCTATTTCCGCTCATGGCTTCAGTCCCTAATGGCCCGGAAGACTGATGGAGCAGTGTAGCTGACTTCACAGCAGCCAGGAAGCAGAGAGGGATGTCTGTGCTGCCTGGATATTTCTTCTTTACCCCTTTGGACCCCTTGTCTATGGAATGGTGTGGTCCACATTCAGGGCAAGTCTTTTCTCTACTTAATCCTCCCTGGAACCACTCTACAGACACCCCCAGAAATGTCTTACTCATCTTCTAATCAACTTGACACCAGAAAGGCTGCCTGAGTTCCTCAGCCATACTAGGTATACTTGACATACCCTGGAGCCCCTTGGGGCCAGTTGGCTGCTCTGTAGAGCAGCATAGAAACTGGAGCATCTTTCCCCATTGCAGAGGATTCTGTGGGCTTTCTAGTCATTCCTTCCTGGCTCCCCACAAAAAGCCAAATCTGTACAATCGATGTTTTACTTACAGATGTGGCTGAGTGAGGTTAGTCACTTATCTGAAGCCACACTTGACATGTGGAGTGATACTCAGATCGACATGACTTTTAGAGGTGATGCTCAGCCTCAGATTTTCTCCTGGGTCCATAGAAGTCACTGAAAGGTTTTAAAGTGGAGAATAAAATAATCTAAGTCACAATTTTGAGTGGGACAACATGGAGTCCAGAAATAGATCCAAATACATACAGAACTCTAATATATGGCAACAATAATCATTGGGATTAGAGAAAATATTGATATTGAATGTAGGATGTTGAGAATAACCAGGTGTTATGTGTTATGTGTGGTCCTGTGCAGTCGAAGACATGTGGGAAAATACTTAGCTGTAGTCAGGCAGCACACCTTACATCAAATTAAATTCCATATGACCCCAGTTCAAAACTATAACACACAAAGTCATGGAAGCATAGGATGAAATAGGACAGTTTTTCTTTTTCTTTCTTTCTTCCTTTCTTTCTTTCTTTCTTTCTTTCTTTCTTTCTTTCTTTCTTTCTTTCTTTCTTTCTTTTTCTTCCTTGATTCCTTTCTCTCTTCCTTTCTTCTTTCTTTTTTTCTTTCTTTCTTTCTTCCTTCCTTCATTTCTTTCTCTCTTTCTTCATTTTTGTTTTAATTTTATTTTATGTAAGTGGGTATTTTGCCTGTATGCATGTCTGAGCACCTTGGAGGCCAAAAGAGTATGTTACATATCCTAGAAATGGAGTTACAGAAGGTTTTTGAGTCACCATATGGGTGCTGAGAATAGAACTCAGGTCCTTTAGGAGAACACCCATTTCTCTTAACCACTGAACCACTTCTTCAGCCCCAAGTTTGTTTCCTATGCTTAGAAATTGGGGAATCCTTTCACAAGGCATGAAGAAACCCTATTAAATTTCTGTTAAATATGTCCTGTCTTTATATCAAAAGTTCTGCAGAGTAAACCATCACACACAAAGTCAATTAGCAAACATGGAAAATATATTCCAGGTATTTTGTATTTATTAATGATAAAACATTTATTAAGTACTTGGATTCTGTATTATGCCTACAAGCAGAGAGGTATATTTAATTTACTAATTTTTATAGTGATTTTTATTTTTGAAATTATAATGACACAATTTACCCCTTTCCTTTCCTCCCTCCGACACCTCCCATGTACCATTGCTCTCTCCAAACTCATGGCCTCCTTTGATTTAGTTATTACATATACATAAATACACATAACTAAATACATAGATATAATCTTCTCCATCCATAAAATTTATAGAAGGTGTATTTTAAACAGCTAAGAATATGAACACTATAGTTAGACTTTGTAGTTTTAAATTCTGACTCTGGGGTTGGGGTATAGTACAGTACATGCTTAATACGTGTAAAGCTCAGTCCTAGCACTAACTACATAACTAATTCCTGGTTCCATCTCTTGCTAGCTTAGTAATCTTGAATAAGTTATTTCACTTCTCTGTGCCTTCATTTCCTCATGTGGAAACTGAGAGACATGTGTATACAAGAAAGAAAGAAAAAGAAGAAGAAGAAAGGAGAAAGAGTGGGAGCACAATGATACTGCATAGTTTGGGGTTACTGTAAGGACTAAGTAAACTAATGTGTATTCCATGCTTGGAACTGTGGGTGGCACAGCACAGGGTCGGGGTTTTTGGTATTATGGGACTGGTGCTATGAATGGTAAAGAGCTGGAACTTCATCCAGAGGACATCTTGGGGCTATAACACATTGAAGCAAGAAAATATTGACAAGAATCAGATTTGTGTTCTAACAACATCAGGCTGGTTGGTGTGTATGTGGTGGGGGCGGAGAGTTGGTGCTGGAAGGAAGCAAAGGGAGAGGTAAAGAGGTCAGTGGGGGAAACATTTCAAGAGTCTGGCTGAGAAGTTTGTACCAAGTTAGGACTGGTAGAGATGAAGAGGGTATGGAATACTCACAGACAGCAAATAATCATATTACTCCTGTGTTTATCTAGATCTTTCTGGGAAGTGGTTACATAGCAGGGTTAGATATGTCAGCTATTCATTAGGGAAAAAGCCTCAGGAGAAAAGCAAAGAGGTGAGAAACTTATAGAGCCATCAGACCCAATGAAGGTGTGGTCTTTTTGGACTTAGGAAGGCTGATAGAAGCAGCTTTAAAAAGAGGAAATTGATTGGAGGTGCCTCTGGGAAGTCCTGGATCTCCCTGCTCTGGGTTTGTCAGTATCCCTGATGCATTCAGCCATTGTTTGGCAGCAGTGTAGCATGATGTTCAGCCTTACTATAAGTGTGTTGGTGGATTTCAGAGCACAACAGCTGGGTTGTTGGTCAGTCACACTCCCTACCTCATACTCACGTTACAGAAGACTGACTTGCTCAGTGTTCTTATTTAGTAAGTACTTGGGTTATGTACTACACCTGTCAATATCCCTAGTGTTTTACTTTTATCCCAGGGGAAAATTGAGTCATTTTTACATTTGTTAGGTGTATAAATCATGAAACCTACTGCCCTCTAACATGCTTCTTCTTTGGCTCAAGGGAAAAATTGTGAAACGTCAAGAGCTTATTAATGACAGTACCAACAAAGATGCTCTCAATCACGTCATTAAACTACAGCTCGCAGATCTTGTGATTGAATTCAACACTGAGGTCAGTGGGCAAAGGGGTCCTGGGGAAGGACTACCCTCGTGTGAACTTTGACTGACATGTTTTCCTCGCAATTTCAGAATAAGGATCTGATTTATGAACTGAACATCTTGAATCACATGTTGCTCTTTATCTCCAAAAACTCAGAGGCATATAGCATCATAATCCGGGATTACAGACTGATTTCCAAGGAATTTCAGAACAAGGTTTGTAGATTAACCCATTGTTGTCGGAGGCTATTGATGGGCACACAGAGTAGCAGACTCTGAGGGTAGTTTTCTTTTCTACTCATTATAAATTAGTTCGGGAATGATTTGCACATAACTCACATGTATACTTCATGATCTGCATACAAATGTAATGTGTACTATTTTATTTTAGGTGACTCGATTCCATTCTTCCTTTGGGGGAGCCAAGTCTATGATCTTTTACTCATCTTAATAAATATGCTGAAAGAGTTCTTTTAACGTCTATGCTCTACATAGACTCTGACTTTAAAAACATTTAGAAAATTCATACTCAAAGCAATGAGCTAAGGTACACTTCCTGGTGCTTGTAATTGGCATCATTATCACCAGTGGGAAGAAATCATCTCCTATGTCTGTGTGCAATGTACTTACTGGCATCTGGGCTATGAAAGATTTTGTTTTCCATTTAAAATTATGCTGAAATTAAATGAAATGACGTTGAAATGCAAACATGGAGTAAAGACGCTGAAGTACAAACGCATTTAACTACATTATGTCCCAACATGCATACTAGTTTCCAGAAAGACACTTCCAATCACAGAAATACCCCTTGCAAATATTAATCTATTATACTGCTTTTCAACGTTACACTTACGGGTATTTTATGTGACTGGCTGTGACCTGATTGCTCTTTTGACTTCTCTCAAGCTACAGTAGTCAATGCTTAACGATATTTAATTAAAAATTATTAGTGTGTGTGTGTGTGTGTGTGTGTGTGTGTGTGTATACATGGGCAGATGTATGCCACAGTATGTACGCAGAGGTCATTGGACAGGTGTCAGTAGTCTGTTCTTCCCTTCTATGGTGTGGATTCTGGAAATTGAACTCCAATTATCAGGTTTGGGAGTAGGCATCTTTACCTGCTGAGCTACCTTGCTGGCCCTCAAATACATTTTCTCATTTTTTCTTAACCCTTTAATGTGGTTGGAATTTATTTTGGAGCAGATCAGGAGATGAAGTTCTAAATTCCTGCTGCCATAATCAGGAAGCTTCCCAAGTCTCATTACTGAGCTACAGATAGGCAGTTTGACCGATACTGTCCCATTAAACCTCACCCTATGACCACCTTACTGCCTGCTATACTCTAGCACCTGGGGTGCAGAAATAACTGGCACTTATTGGATGTGTTCAAGATGGTTTAACAGATAGTCTGTTCTGTTTCTCATAGTTTCCCTAGCATCTAGGAGACTGGAACATCGTCTTTTGTGGTCGAACCTTTGGATGGATGAATGACCTGAACGTGACAGCAGGTGTCTGCAGAAAACCTCCAACTCACCTTCTTGCATCCACTTTCGCTTCTTCTCTGCAACTAGAGTTATTTGCAAATCTCTGTCTGCCGCGATGCTCTCTGGCTTGGCATCACCTCTATTCTGATCCAATGACACCCAAGCTCCATACTGGATCCTCACCTTTAGTTTTCATAGCATCTGATTTCATTTCCCATGCTGCTCTCCATTATAGTGCTGATGCCTCTCTGGCCTTTCCTTTCTAGAACATTCTAATCTCTATGCTCTTTTTGCTACCAGAGTTTTCCTTTGCATTGAGTTTCTAGTTGCTTTGATCACCGTTCCCTGTTCTGTTTGCCATTCTTCATCCAGGTTCCAGCTCTGGCACCCCAACTTTACTGAGCCAGTGTCTTACTCACCTGCATGGTTACTCCACCCCATCGCTCTGTTACACTTTCTAATCCTCACCTTCCATTATCTGAATGTACTTCTTATCTGTCTCCTCCACCAGAATATACGCTCCATAGGGCATAGATTCTGTCTTCCCTGTACAGCACCATGTCCCCAGTGTCCACTGAATATGTACTTGGTACTCTATGAATATGTGAATAAATGGGTTATGGGTTTCCTTTGTAGAGTAATTTTGAATTGACATGTGCTATATCATTCACCAAACCAGGCCTTTGCACACATTCTTAAAACAATCCTTTCAGTCTGGTGGTGGTGGCACACGCCTTTAATCCCAGCACTTGGGAGGCAGATGCAGGCAGATCTATGTGAGTTCTAGGCCAGCCTGGTCTACAGAGTGAGTTCCAGGACAGCCAGAGTTGCAACAGAGAAACGCTGTCTTGAATAAAACCAAAACCAACACAAAACAAAAAACAAACAAAAAGCCCAATCTTTTAAAGCAAGCGTGATCAGAATCACCAAGTTACAGATGAGGAGAGGAATACAAGGCATGGGACAAGGATGAAAGCTCAGGACTTGCTCCCTTTCTAAAGCACAGCACAGAACCTAGGCTGGAGGAGGCTGCCTGTCTGTTCAAGGGTATGGGAGCTAGCCTGCCCAGAGGTGCTCTCTAGACCTTACTGTTTGAGTTTCATTATTTCCTAGCATCTCATTGCTTCCTCCCTTGATGAGGGATCTAGAGACCCAAGAGGTTTTGCTTGATTTGACAGATTCTTTTCATCCTTGTGAATGCCGATGAACCCAAAAACAAACACATCTTCAAGTATTTCCGGATCTCAAAAGTCAATGTCCCATCTGTTCAAATCCTGAATGTAAGCTCTGATGTCAGGTACAAGATGCCCACAGATGACATAAACTTCAAAAGCCTCAAGAAATTCTGCCACAGCTTCCTCAGCAAAACTGCCAAGGTAAGCTTGCTCTCAGGTAAGGCATGCTTAGAACCTCAGACTCGTTTCTTACAGTTTTGCTGGTTTCATTCCATCTGTAGAAAGAGACAGGACAAAGATCATTCCAAGGTTCAGCGTGACGTAGTCTCATTTCCCACCTTTAATCTGTGCAGCTTGTGTCTTCTTCTGAGGCTGGAGTTCCAGGACCAGTTCTTTAGTCATAATGCAAACTCCCTGTAAAAGTTAAGATATTCTAGAGAGCTGACTCATTCTCTGAAGGAGGCTTTAATTATTTCAGCAGCTTCTCAGAAGACCCACTTGACCTAGGGTTAGAGGAGGAGGAGATAGAGCACATAGCAGCCAGGATTTAGCCTCCAGAGACCTTGAGGTTGTGGGGGGTGGAGAGGCATAGCCCATGTTGCTGAAAGGGTAGGCTCAGGAAGTTAACCATGAGCCCTCCTGCTGAGCAATAGTGTTTGTTTTACAAACCAAACATCATTGAGAGGAAACTGGAGAATCCTTCAAACACACTTTGGATAGTGATGGGAGTACATGGGAAGTCTTCAGGTAACTCAACATCAGTGGAGACATGACCTCTGGCTGCTTCCATTCTCTTCTGTCTGTTTCTACAGGGACCCTGCCTCCTCTGCAGCCTTCTCAAAGGAAAGCTCTTTTCTGACTCACATGATTGTGAAGTCAAATAGAAAAGCCGGTGTCCTTCTGATAATTCCACACCACAGCTCCTGTCATCCAAAACCCAACATTCTTTGCCTTTCATGCTTTTGGTTTCACATCATTTATTTTCATTCAGTGCTCCTATGCTCTGACCATCTCTCTCTTTCTCTCTCTCTCTCTCTCTCCCTTCCTTTCTCTCTCTCTCTCTCTGAGGATGTGTGTTCCTCAGTGCAGACTGCCTCCAGGCTTTGCCGTCATTCCTAGACATTAATACCCAATATGCTCATTCCTGTTCTCCATGAACTGGTATGCCCACACCACCTCAGCCACCTGCTCTTATGCTCATAATCTAGACCTGGAAGTTCCTCCAAAGGCCTGATTGCAAGCTTCAACTCTCAGTTCACTTCTCTACTGACCACACTGCTAAAGAGCCTCACCCTTCCCATGGCCTTCGACATCTGGGTCCTGTTTCAGTCTCTCTGGTGCCATTCTCCATGAACTTGGATGCTATGACTTTTCACTATGATAACCTCCTCATCTTCTACCCTGAAGGTATAGAAGGCATATATACTTCCAGGCAAAAATCTAACTCCCGTCCAGACCACTGGCGTTCTATACTACTCCTATAGTAGCATCAGAGAAGAGCAACTTCATGAGACTAAGTGGACACACCAACCCCAGCATGTAAGAAATGCCCCAGCATCCTTACATAAACCACTCTAAGGTGTTTCTCTCTTTATCTTTATGTCACTTTCTCTTCCAGTCCCATCCTCAGCTTCACTCTCAGCTCAGCACTCTACCCATATATCACCAAGGAAAGAGAAGGCTCCATGCCAGAGGCTTCATTTTCCATTATCACGCCTATGACGTGCCCAAGACGCTCCCTAGCTTCTGTTTGTCTTCCGGTTAGATGCAAAGTGTTGGTTTTTTTTTTTCCACCCTTCAAAGGCCAATATGTTCTCTTGTACCCCTGGAACACAGACAAACATCCTCCACATGGCCAGTGATCTCTGTCTGATCTGCCTGTTCCTAATTCTTCACTGTTTGCATTGCTGCTCATCTCTAACATCTGGTCTCTCACCGCCTTTATGCTTCCAGTGAAAGAGCCTTTAAGTCACTTCCAGAGGCTACAAGGTGGAGGAGGCATAGCGTCACTGAAGAAAAGACCGGAGTTTGACAGAAGCCAGACAGCAAGGACTTCCTTAGCTTATGAAAGATTTGACATCCCACATGCAAGGAGAAAACAGACCTCCATGATAAAAATAGAGACTGAATAGTAGAAATTAAAGGTGTGGAGAGGATTTAGAGAAGCTGCAGGGGGAATCTCTGTGAGAAGGGTGGGTTATCTAGACTAAGGTAGTCACAAGGAAGATAGAAAGAAGAGTATAGGCTCAAGAGAGACACGGGAGTCAGTGATTGCATATAAAATTTTTTACTAAGATTTATAAAACTTTCTTTAAGCCAAAACAGCTGCTGCATTCATTCTGCCATTCATTTAAAGATTCTTTACTGAAGTCTTTCTATGTGCAGACATTTGGTGAGAGAATAAAAAGGCCCTTTATAGTATACCATCTAGTATGGCAGAAAAAACAGGAAAATAACTGAGAACATTCTGAACATAACACAAGGGAACAGTTCAAAGAACTTACAGTAGGAGGACCTCATATAATTTGGAAACAAAAAATCCCCTAAAGATCATCTTGAAGGATAAAGTTGAGTTGACTGGATAGGGGAAGGAGTGTAAACCTTGGAGAAGTCCTTCCAGACAGTTGGGAGACTATACCAGCCGGAGGTGGAAGAAGCTTAGGCTTTGGGGTCAATTGAGGATCAGTATGGCTGAAGAAGACAAGAGGGATATTAGGGATGAACTCAGGGGAAGCTGTCACGGAAACACCATGGTCTTGTCTCTCGCAGTAATTGGGGACAATATTAATTTCAAGCAGTCTAGCTGAGATGGTAACGACAGGAGTCCTACTGTCATCTAAAAATCCCAAGAGTCGTGTGTATGGATAAACTACAGCCCAGAGCTCCGACTCCCCCTCAGCACTCCGATCCCAGTCTGCTCTGGACAACACAGAGCTGGCACTGTGTTTGTGACTATCTCTGCTTTCCAAATCCTTTCAAGAGTTTGTCTTTCCAAGACAAGCCTTTCATTGTTTGTAATTGAGGGTGGGGAACCCCAGTTGCTTGCTCTTTTCTGGAGTGGAGAGTGTTAGATCTCTTGAATTTGCTTCCTAGAAACACAAATCCAGTGAAGAGATTCCAAAATATTGGGACCAAGGACCAGTTAAGAAGCTCGTGGGGAAGATCTTCAATGTGGTTGTCTTTGATAAGGAGAAGGATGTGTTTGTGATGTTCTGTAAGTATCTCCACAGAGACTATGAGACTTCACGGACCCAATATTACTTTTCAAGCATTGCCTCTGAATTCTTGGGCAGTACAGTCTCTAAACCCCAAAATTTACCATGCTCAGGATTATCTCCTGACTCTCAGAGATTAGATGAAGATGCCAGTAGTCACAAGCAACTTGGTGCCCCGAATTAATTCTTAGCATGAATGCTTTCCACACAAATTGATAATTTGTAACAGTAACACTGGTGGCTGACGTGGTCTTATTGGATACAGCAGTATGTTCAGGCTCATGGCTGAGTCACTGTATAACTGCATTATTTAATTCCCCTCCATATCCTCTTGAAAGCAGCTACTGTTGTGCCTTCTGTGTATGGATCACTCAACAGAATCTTAGCGAAGAAACATTCCCAGTATCACTCAGCTAGTAAGTGCTAGAAACAGGATTTGAACATTTCCAGTGTGGCTCCAGCACCCTCATTCATACAATCATCCAGAATTCACCTGCTTTGGGCCTTATGTGATTCATCTACTAGGTCCCTGTGAGGTAGGGGCACAAATGTTTCATAGCAAGGACTTTGTATAGTATGTGATATATCGCAAGCACTCCACAAATGATGACTGTGGATACTCCCATCAAAATTGTTTCCACTGTTTGCCTAAGGAAATATGGTCCTTTCCCATCATCCCTGGTTTACATGCCAGCGCCCCCCCCCCAAAACTAGAGCCTTCTGTACATGATTCATTGCAGAAGGGGACTCCAAAACTCCTTCAGACAGGCAAAGGTACCACTGAGTGTGGCATATGGTATGTTACAACAAAGCCACAAGGAAGGCACAGTGGCTGTCCCCATGACACAGGTCAGGGTCACTCAGTAAGCACTAAGACACAAAGTGCAGCTATCCCGGCACTGATTCTATGTTACACTCTTTCACAACCTTGGTGAAGCAGACATTTGTCCACCAACAGTGCTTTTGAGAGCTGTACAGCTGAGTCACAGCAATCTGCCCCCTTTCATCGTGTAGCTGGAGCAGCCTTTCTGTACTTACCCAACACACAGAGTTCTGAGAACACTCATTTGCTTCTGATAAAAGGCAAGACCAACCTCATTTTCTTAGAAGCAGGGCTGTTGGATTGCACCCCGGGGCTTCAGCCATTATAGTCTCCTGTGTTCCTACCCATGGCCCATCATGTTCCAGGGGTCTCTGGGTGCTGCAGGCATGAGGTCGGGTCACAGGAGGTACTTGACTGGTAAGTGGATAGATGAGCCTGCAAATGTGTAATGTCAGGGCCTCTGAGGCTTTTCCTCCCACACAGAGAAACTCAAAGAGTTCTGAGCTTCAGATTAGGGAGAACCAGTGAAGTCTGGCTTTCCCTGTTTTGAATCCCCACTCTGGTCTCTTTCCAAAAGGCCAGCTGTCTGGGCCACTAACAGCTCAAGGAACTTTCCACAAAAGGCCAGTGTCCCCTGCCAAGGGTAGTTGTCACAATTTTAGGGTACACCTGTTCAGCTTCTTGGGCATGTTCTCTTCCAAGGGACTGAAAGGTGTGTTATATTGTTATGTAATAATATACATTATGTAACATTATACTAATGCCATATTTGTAGTACAATCAAGCCCACGTAAACCAATCTTCAAATTCTATTCCCTTGACTTAATTTCTTGAATGACCTTGGGCAAGTAGCTTAACCTTCCGTGCTATAAACACACATATTCTCTCTTGGACATAACAACAGCATAAATATTTTCCTTAGTTTTCTCTTCAACTGGAGTGAAACACTATGTTTAAAGGAAAGATTTTTTTTCAGAAGAACATATTAACACATGGAAAGCAGTGTTCAGGGGTAATATGACTAGGCTGATTTTTATTCTGGTTTACTTAATAGTGCTCACATACGGAGATACAAAAGTAACCTATCATGCGAGTGAGAGTGTGGCTTGCTGAGTAGATGTGTGGTAAGAAGAACACAGTGGTGCTATGTGGCATCAGCTTTCAGAGTCCCGGACAGTGTGAGCTGAGCAAGACCCTTCTTTTCCAGATGCACCCTGGTCTGAGAAGTGCAAAGCACTATTACCACTGCTGGAAGAGTTGGGCATAAAGTATCAAAACCACTCTACAGTCATCATTGCCAAGATTGACATAACAGCAAACGACATTCAGCTGGAGAACCCAGAGCAGTACCCATTCTTCAGGCTTTTCCCCACCGACTCACAAGAGGTGAGGGACTCTTGGGACCATGTAATTGAAAATGTCATGTCATCGTCAGGAACTCGGCTTCTCTCCATCTTGGCCTCCTACTGAGCTAGCTTCATTCTCAGCTCCAATCCCGAGTATACTCTCATGTTCAAATTTAGAATATTTTCCAGCATATTCCACTCTTGTTGTAATTGCACACAACTTGAGTCTACTGCTTGTTGTTGACCAGTTACTGTGTCAAAGGGATGTGGATGTTTTGATTGGACAAAGTGATACAGTTTCCTGTAGTATTGTGGCTGAGCTCTCCACAAACTACAGAGAATAAAGTAAGGACCTCTCCACAGCAATATTGTGGTAGAATGCTAGCAGATAAAAGAATGTGTGGCAGATATCAACAAACCTCTTTATACCTGGGAATTCTACTTCTTTTCCAACTACTACCAGGGCTGGTAGAGCATACTCTCTATGGGACTTTGGCAGATGGGGAAGAGTATCAACCAAAGAGGCATGAGCCAAGGTTCCTGTTCCAGAGAAGAGAGTGGTTGAATGGGAGGAAAAGTCATAATGACATGGGTCAATCTATGTATGCCATGGGAGGGCAGGATCTGGAAGACATATATGACTAAAGTCTTCCTGCGGACTTGGGACTCTGGAGAATGGTGGAGATTTAAATTAGATTAGAGGAGGGGTCATGAACTATAGGATGTATAATGTGAGCTGTGAGGTGGGCAGGATGATCAGAGCACTGTGAGATGCCATTCCAGTGCAGAAGGTACAGGTAGAGAAGTTACAGAAAATGAGTTTAGATTGACAGGATGAAGCCAAGAGTCATCAATCTTAAGTTATATGGTAAAAACCAGTGGATAGTAAGTAGCTTTCTAACCCCCTTAAAAACCCACAAAGGAAAAGGAATGGTTATGAATCCATGCTGACTATGTGGTAGGTGTTTTATAAAATAACAATCATTTTTTGTATTATTGTTATAATGCTACTAATTCCAGCTACTCCTAAGAGCAAGTGCATGTGGTCCTTACCATAAGCCAAGCACTGCTTTAAGAACATTTTCTGTATTAGCTCACTTAATCCAACATCACTGTGGGGAAGGTGCTGGAATTAATGCCATATGAGGAAACTAAGCCATAGAAGTTCAGTAAGCAGACCACACTGGTTTGTAACGTAGCCAGGGTTTAGATCTACAAAGTGTGGCTTTGTCATACACATATAACCCATTCCTCCACATCCTCTGATAAGAGAGATTTTATCTATTTCAGAGTCATCTTAAGGGAGGCTCACAGAGGTTAAGGCATCTTTTTAGTTGGTTCAGATTGTTGGGAACTCGATCCTGAGTTTTTTTTGTAACACAAATTGAACAACTTACATGAAGAGGCTGCCATCTCAAGTCTGCTCTGTCTTTTCCTAGGCTGTCCTGTATAAAGGAGAACACACTGTGGAGGGTTTTTGTGACTTCCTGGAAAGCCACGTCAAGATTAGGGCTGAAGAGGAGCATGAGGTAAGGAGCCGACTACGGGCTGGGTTTTCCCTCTCACATGCGTTTACTGGGAAGCCAGTGGCCCAGATAAAAATTATGCCAAGAGTTCCATCCATGATTTCAGTCTCTCTGAGGATGGTTTTGAGGTCACAGGGACAACCTTCCACTTTGAGTGAACTCACTGGTTCTTTTAAGGGAAAGTGTGGCAAGGAAGTAGAAAATGGCAGTCATTATAAAGTAGACTCTGACGGGACATGCAGCCTCCCAGGCAGCTTCTGTCACTCCTGAGATGTCACATGTCATGGTGGGAGCCTGTCCTCTGGCATTGCTGCCTTGCTGGATAGGCCACTGTCTCCCTTTTCTCTTAACCATGGCATAGTGAGCCACCTTCTAGAAGGTGCCATCTGAATCAGGACTCTTTCTGTTGCTAATATCAAAGACACTTCTTATCTGCTTCAGCAGCAATGGGCACTTATCCCATTTCCCTAAGTAGGACATTGGCACAGATGGATCCAGAGCTCAAACCTGCTTTCTGTCTTTTCCCATCTGTTTTGTTTGACAGTTTTCTCAAGCAGTCACTTTCCCATAGACCAGAGATTCTCAACCTGTGGGTCGAGACAGTCATCTAAAACAACTTGCATATCAGATATTTACATTATGATTCAAAACAGTAGCAAAATTACAGTTATGAAGAAGCAACAAAATAATTTTTTGGTTGGGAGTCACCACACATGAGGAACTGTACTACAGGGTCACAGCATGAGGAAGGTTGAGAACCACTGTCCATAGATGGCTCCAAACATATCTCCTCCCCATTTGGAAAGAGCAGATCCATTTCTCAGTGTTGCAACATGTATGCTAGAGAGGCATCTCATTAACTAAGCCAAAGTCACATGTCCTGTCCTGGAGTTAGGGGCTGGGCAGCCATATCTGTTCTAGAACTGTGACTTCTGCCAAAGGGGTCAGAAGCATAGCTGGACATTTTGCCATCTCATTGTGCCTATGACGACACTGAAGCCAAAGATGATTTGTTCTAGGTGTATCCAGAAGGATTGCCTTACCACCTGTCACCCCAATGATCACACACACGTCTTTATTTCCCTTCTCCTCTCTTCTTCCCACATTTTCTTTAACAGCTATTGTCCATTGAGCAACATGAAGTGATAGAAGAGGAAGCTGAGCAGCAGGAGACCCTGCTTATACAGATGTTGCCTGAGCAGCAGTCGCTCAAGCTGAAGGACATGACCAAACAAGATAGACCAGCAAAGAAGTCACCTGTGACAGGGAGCATAAGCAAGCCAGAAGAGCCAGTGAGACTGAAGAAAGCAGCTGCGAAGGAGGAGGAGGCTCAGCCAAAGCAACCACTTCAACCACAGAGGAAACTGGAAGTCAAAGAAGAACTTTAACCTCTCAGAATTCAGGAGGGAAGGAGCTCAATTCCAGGTCCTGACATCATTTTATGAGCATATGTACTCTGATAATGCCATATATCACACGGTAGGGTGGGTGGGAACTAGACAATAAAGACCATGAATGTCTTTGATCTTGTTTGCTCATTTCCTCTTTCTCCTGGTTGGTGCTAACTGGAAGAGCCACTTGGCCTGGAATTAAGCCAAGGCTGCAAGGGGAGCCATGATGCCAATACTGAATGAGTGTTTGCAACTTCCGGAGCCTTCCTTCACCTACTTCTAGAACAGGGGGCCAGGCCGGTTTCATTGTCCACATTTGCAGACGGGGAAACAGAGCCACAAAGAGATGAGTAACCAGTCATAATCACACAGTTTGAAAACTATTGAGCTTTCTCTAATAACATCACACTAGAGCAACGGTTCTCAACCTGTGGGCCTCAATGCCTTTGAGGGCTGAATGACCCTTTCACAGGGTCATCTAAGACTATCTACATATCCAATATTTACATTATGATTCATAAAAGTAGCAACATTAAAGTTATGAAGTAGCAATGAAAGTGATTTTATGGTTCCTCACAACGTGAGGAACTGTATTAGAGGGTCATGCGTTAGGAAGGTTAAAAGCCACTGCTCTAGAGCTCATCTACTTAGCCACTGTGTATGCCATCAGTGGCTAAGTCTTGCAAATGAAGAGTATTGACAGGCTTATGCTGCAGTTTGGCACCATAAGAGATCCAGCCCCGAGCGTGTCTGTAGATTCCTACATTCCAGAAAGTGACCCTCCATCAGGTAATCATACCAGCATCATGGCCTGTGGTCTTTCCTCTTACTACTGTGAACTTGATGATCCACATGCTTTTACCTCTTGCTGTTTCCTTCCATGTGGCCAGTCTTGTTCTGTGTGGCCTGCCATGCTGAGCGTCACCCACCCATCTATAGGAAACAGAAGACTCCTAATTGAGCTTTCTCCTGATATTCTGCACATCCTCTCTCCCTTTCCCCCTCACACTCCATATTCTTACAACTGCTTCGATATTTTCAAACACTATAGCTCTCAGCGTTCACAGTATCCATCCTGTCTCTGCCCTGTAACTGGCACCTTCATGGCGTTTAGAATATTTCTAATCCTTTTACTCCTGTGCAGCCTCCTATGCATCACCCACATCTCTTGAGTATTCTTTCAACACAATGCATCCTCTCCATGGGGTTGTCCCCCCTACCCGAATGAATACTTACATCCTGATCTTCACACAGCTGTGCTTTTATCACTCAGATCTCAGTTCAAAGGTTGCCATTTATACACGTGAAAGCATTTTTCTATTTCATCACACAGTTGCACAATGCCTGCTTCCCACCCCCATCATGACCAGCCCCACGAATGCAGAGATACTGCTATCCTAGTGCCTGCTGTGTGTTCTGCACAGTACATAGCAGATGCTCAATAAATGTCAGTGGAGCAAATGGGCTCATCAGGTATCATCCTCTCTGAGAGATACCCGATTTCTTAGAAATCCCAAAAGAAAGAAGTGAGGACATTGTCCTCAGTTGAGTCTCTGCGTTAACACAGACTCAATGGCTTAAAACCACATGAACTTATTCTCAAGTAGTCTGAGAATCCAGAAATCAGATACCAGTGCCATGGGTTATGCTTGGTGGTGTACACACCTGGAACTCTACTGCTCAGGAGCCACTACTCAGCTCTTCATATTCACATGGTTATTCTGATTCGTTTCATCAGGGACTAATGAGACTTCTGAGAAAGAGTATTATTGTAGGGACTGTGCTCTCTAAAAACTATCTGGTACTCTGTACTTTTCACCCACCACACAAGGCAAAGGCTATTTGTGTTCTTTAGAGCCCCCCCCAGAAGCAGTTCCCACTCCCAACCCCCATACCTGACTTGTTCACATCCATGTGAAGCAGGGAACAGCCTGGGGCCCTGGAACTGAATGGAGCCAGATGCCTCCATGAGGGCGGGTTTTAGTATTCAGGACACGAAGCAAGGTTCACCTGCTTCTACCTCACAGCTATGTGGCTGCCTGTCAGAGGAGGGGTCTGTGGGGGCTGCTGAGACTGAATCACGTAGAACAGAGAGATGGCGAACAGGGCTGCGATGTGCGCATTCCACAGGTGCACCTGAGAGGAGAAGCAGCAGGGAGATGGGGCACAGACGCCCCTCTTTGGGGAAGGACTTCCTCGGCTCATTTTCTGCTCCTTCCCAATGTATTCACCTATCACTTGAACCCCTTCTGTTCATCTGATCAGTTTCCCCAAACCCTCCATCCCCTTAACTCCACCCTACCGAAAAAGATAGCATGGAATATGCTTTCCCCTTCAGGGAATAAAGTTGCCTGAAGTGGTAAATCTGAATGAAATCTGGGCTTCCGTTTGCAGCTATCACTAGGTAGCTGTGTAACCATGGGAAAGTTACTTAGGTTCTCTAAAATTCAATCTTCTCTACCATTTCACTGTTTGAGACAATCTTAGAGCACAGTCTAGACATCTCTCAACACCAAATGAAGCTTCCAGTACCAGGAATAGGTTACATCTAACCAAGTTGTTGGCCAAAGTAGTCCCCTGGGAATCCCCAAACAATCCAGGCTATTGCCAAGGTTACTGGTTGCTCTCCACAAACTGATCATAAGGCCCCATCGCTGAAGGCAACACCTACGCAAGTCGCTGAACATAGTGAAGTCGAGCTGGTGCCTACTAGAGCTGCACCCTCTGTGGACTAGTATTCAAGATCCTATAAGGGACACTGAACTCCACCAAAGGAGAAAGGCAAACACCAAGGCAACCACAAACCCTTTGATCTACAAGAGTGACCTGCCTGCAAGACACACTGGTGCAACAGTGACACAGACTAACGGGAGTAACCAACCGATCTCTGATTTGTGTTAAGGCCTCCCTCCATGAGAAAGGACCCATACCCAATAGTGCTTAGGTGGGCAGGAACCTGAGACTAGATAGCCAGGAACCTAGGAGAAAAACCACATATTGCTGTTCTACTAGAAGAACATAGCAATGAAGTAACTCCTAATGACATTGTCGTACTCATAGATCCATGCTTTGCTCAGCCATCATCAGAGAAGCTTCCTCCTGCAACAGATAGGAACAAGTACAGAGACCTACAGCCGGAAAACATACAAATAGTGAGGGAACACTCAGCCCTAAAAGAGATGTCGCCATCGAATCTCTCCCCTCAGGGTTCAGTAAACGCTGCAAAAGAGGAGGCAGAAAGAATGTAAGAATCAGAAGAGATGAAGGATACCTAAGGCCTTCTAAATGCAACAGAGTGGGAACATATACGAGCTCACAGAGACTGTGACAGCGTGTACAGGTGCACTGGTCTGCACCAAATGGGGTCCTAGATCTGAAAGGAGAAGCAGATGCACACACCCATCCCTAACCTAGAAGGAACTTCCAATTGATAACCACTTGCAAATGAGAACTTAATTTTCTCCAAGGGAGTCTCACTGTGTAAACAACTCTCAGGGGTAAGCCCCATACCTATCAATAGATGGCCAACACAAAATGAACTCAATGTCATCTCTAGAGGGTCTTCGTCTCAGAATGCTAAATCAAGGAGCTTCCCCCCATACCTTACAGGTCCTTTGCATATTTATTAAGATTTCCAGTCTGGGGTTTTTATGGAATTCCTGAGTGTGTCAATGTGTGTGTCTCTGTATTTAAATATGTTTCTTGTGTGTTTTTGTTTTTTGTTTTTTGACTCTTTTTCTTATTTGGTTGTTTTGTCATATTCTGATTTGTTTGTTCTTTATTTTATTATTATGCCTTAGATGCCTGTTTGTCTACTAAGGAAAGACAAACTGTGGATCTGGATGGGAGGGAAGGCGGGAGAAACTGGGATGAGTAGGGGCAGGGAAAACATAATCAGGATATATTTTACAAAAAAATCTGTTTTGAATAAAAGCAAAGAGGAAGCACAGTCTGACCCAAGAGAAGCACTAGGTAAGCAACAGTTATCACAATCATTCAAATCAAATGCCCTGCCTGTGTTGACAAGTGAAGGGATCCAAGTCTCCTTCAAAACCAAGTGTGTACTGAAATCACCCCAGGAGTAAGACTGCATTTGGTAACACAGATGTCTTTGGTGGTGTGATGGGTAATTCCAGTGGAGCTGGCACTTCAGAAAGCATAGCAGTGTTAATTGGAGAGAAGAGATACATGTTTTGAAAAAATTGGTTACAAAAATAGGATAAAAAATAGGTTGGTGAGTGTGGGATCAAAGGAATGTCTCCATGGGTTAGTCTACACAGAAGGAGGGAGGAATGATGGATGTTAGTCTGTATAGGAGGAGGGATGAATGGTGTAGGTTAGTCTGCATAGGAGGAGGGGATAAATGAAGGAGAGAAGAACAGTAGCTCTGCATGAACAGCCCCAGGGAGGCAGGAGATGGGGTATGGCTCTGGAGTGGCTGGTTGACATGGGAAAGGCTCCTTGTAGCAAGATGTTTGCTATCTCCAGAGATAAGCCGGCCCAGCAAGGTCTGTTCTCCCAGGACCAGCCAGGCACTGGAGATTAGAAAGCATCAAATCTAGAAACCAGAAATCACGGTGCCAGCACTTAAGAAGAGACACCTCAGCCCAAATTCTCCTTTCTCCTGCTTTAAGCTTTGCCAGACATCTCCACAAGCCATAGCATATTACTACCTTTTAATCCAGGAGGGATACCAGAGTAGAGCTTACATGGGGCCTGGTAAAAAAGTCACAGGACACCAATAACTAGAATTCCAAAGCGAAGTGGTAAAATTTTAAAATCCTGAAAAGTGAACAGAAAGATATTTCTCATTGATTTCAGCAGAGAGAATGGAAAGTTGGCCAAAATGAAAAAAAGGTTATACTCAGAACTATTCTGTACTAGAGACATGTTATAAATTATTATTATTATTTTGCTGTTTGTGACAGGGTCTCATGCAACCCAAGCTGGCCTTAAATTCACTATGTAGCTGACAATGACCTTGAACATCTGATCCTCTTGTCTCCACTCTCAAGTGCTAAGATTCCAGGTGTGTACCACCATGCCTAGTTTATGCTGCACTAAGAATTGGACCCCAAGGTTTTACACATGCTAAACAGACACCCCAACAACTGAGCTATATCCTCAGTCCCTGTAAACTAAGTTTAAATATATTACTGGGATTCTGTTTGGAAAGAGCTATCAATATTCTTAAAAGTACACACTGCTTTGACCTAAAATTTTCACTTCTAGGAAATTATGAAGGAGACAGAATAATAGATGTCCCAAGAGTCAATGTGGTTGTCATTGGTATGCTTCCTGCTCAGCCAAAGTGTACATGTATTGCCTTTTTCTCAACATAATGACATTCTACCAAGTTTTGGATAACCGCCTACATGGGACTAGGTCAGGAGGTGTGGCTTGTGGCTCAACTTCTAGTGACTTCTATCTCTGTGACTCCATATCAATAAAGCATCCGTCACAGAGTTTGCTTGAATGGAGCATCACCGTGCATTTCCACTTGCATCATGCCAACCACCAGCCGCTGCTCGTAGGGAAGGGCATCTGATTTCATGGGTAAAGAAAGCAGTCTCTTTGAAGAGAAGAGTTAAATCCTCTGATACTACTCATGGCAGACCCAGGCAAACTCCCCAGCCTGTTCAATGATAAGGCCATTTATTCCTCAGCCCAAGGAAGTCCACTGTTTAAACTTCAGCCTTCTTGTCTGACAGAGGTCAAGTTGAGGGATGTCCAGACAGTCTTGTGACCCAATAAGTTCCTCAGAGATTTTCTTGTCCTGTCTGGACTCTAGTGTGTGTGTGTGGGGGGGGGCAGTTGCTGATCTGGTGAGGTTGTTGTTCAGAACAGGCATGTGTTCCAGACTGCAAAGAAAGCATCTCCTTTGTCCTAACACAGACTGGCTTCAGACACTAGCTTCTGCCTGGCTCCTTGGGCTCTGGCCTACCTTGTCCTTGCCCAGGACCAAGAAAAAGCCCAGCACCTTGGCACTGCTCTGCAAGTTAATGCCTAACTGAGGAATGTTTTGCTGCCAAAAGGTGCAAAACAGAGACCTTGTATTTCCAGGCACAGGTATGACCCCTAATGTCAACCATTTTGTTTTCTAACTATTAGGGAAAAAATAACAATAACAGCCTCATGGCTTGGAAAAGGTGAACACTATGTCAGGAGGAGAGAAAAGTTCTACCCCCACAGAAACATTCTCAAGAAGCAGAAGTGGGGGATAACTGGAGGAGAGAGTGCCAGCCGAGGGCAGATGTGTATATATTGACCAGAGGCAGTTACTTGTGAATGGACCAGTCTCGTCCTCCTGGGTTCAGGTAAGGCTACCTGGAGCCATCATCTCCTCTGTCCGCTTCTCCCCTATCTAAACCTATTCTCCTTCATGGAAGTGGTAGAGGAAGCTGAGTGCCTGGACACTAAGGGTCAGTACCCCATGATTCGTTATTCCACTGATTATCAACGTTGTGATATGTGACGTGTTATTCTCTTTCTCTTTGAGGCAAAGCTTTTGAAATAGCCATGCTAGATATTTTTCCTTCACTCCGTAATATTCCTGAAAGCATATATTATGTGCTAGGCGCTGGGGCTATGGCCGTGGTCAACAGTGTTTGCTATGTGGTGGGTCTTCGCATTTGGTGTTTTAGCTAACCTTAGGAATGCCGCAGTGCTTTTCAAAGGATACCAGGGGCTCGTGAGATCATGTGCTTTCTAGTAGAATTTTTATTTCTTTACATAGAGCATGTCAGCAAGCAATGTACATTGTAAGGATAAGAGTTGTTTCATACAATGTTTATTTCATGTGTATATATGTTTTTCATATCATCTCTCAGACTCAGAGGTCTGGAAAGCATTTGATCTTTTAAAAATACTTATTTGTTATTTTTATTTATGTTGGGGTGTGTATGTGCCTGCATGAAAGTATGTGTGTGCAAGTGCACTCAGAGAGTGTCGGATCTCTTTTGCTGGAGTTGCAGGCAGTTGTGAGCTGCTGGTGTGGGTGCTGGGCACCTGACAAGAGCAGAGAGGAGCCTTGACTACTGGGTCATCTCAGCCCCCGGAACATTTGCTCTGACGCACAAATTCTTCGAGCACAGGAACTGCTTAGAACATAGGCCTGGCACTTCCTAGACACCAGTTTGTGGAAAAGGTGGCCCTCATTGCTTAGATGAGAAAATTAAAATGTATCAGCTGGTGTCACGGTGCTGAGGTGGATAACATGGGAACTGGGCTCAATTTCAGCTCAGCTCCCAAGTGCCACCCTAGTCTGCTGCTGTAGAACTTGGGGTAACACTTGTATCTGTCCAGAGTTATTTCACCTGTTGCAGTCACAAATGACCATGCTAAAAACAGTAAAATGTATTATAAAGTTAACCACCTCCAGGGTTCCCCTTATCTTGTGTCATTTCTTTACATGGATTGTGTGATGATGTAGATTGGGTTCATTATTCTCCTTGGTATCTAGCTCCTTGTTTGGCACACAGTAACCACTCAATAAATGTTTGTTGAATGAATAAGTGTGAGCAAATTGTGAGTTCAGGCAATCAAGAACTGCCTGTAAACATCCAAAGCTACCTCTACCAGGGTGGTGACTCCGGAACACCCCCCATCCTGCAACTCAGTTCTTCAAAATGTGCAGTACATGTTCAGTTCCTGGGTGGATGGGCCTGGGACGTGAGTAGAAGTAAGGCGGTGTCCACAGAGGCTTCATAAGCCCACCAAAGCTAGAGTTACAGCTCTGCAGTTTTCCTGGTCTGTATGAACAGTGCCTCCTGGACTTGTGCAGTGCACAACAAAAGCATTCCTTCTGTGGGATGGGAGGGGAGTGTGCCTTGCCCACCTCTGTTCTCAGGATTTCAGGCAGCAGAAACACAGGGAAGATCCCAAGCACCTCACTGGTTTATCCTTGACTTTGGGCAGGTGTTTCCAGGACCAGAAATAGAAGAAAGAGCAGGAAGGATGGGGCAGCTGCTCCCTTTGACCTGGATGCTGTTGGTAATGGCAGTAAGCCCTTGGTTCACTGTAGCTGGAGCCAGTGACTCATCAGAAGCAAGTAAGTGTGTGTGTGTGTGTGTGTGTGTGTGTGTGTGTGTGTGCTCTCTTTGCAGAAGCAATCTTAATTCCTCTTTTAGCACACTGGAACTGATCTTTATTCTAAGCCCATTTTGTGGATTGTCATACACACAGGACTCATGTAGAAGTTTTGTTAAGATGCAAACTCTGCTTTAGTAGGTCTAGCAAGGGGCTGAGACTCTGAATTAAAGACAGTTTGGGTGCTGCTGGTGTTGGGGCAAAGGGCTAGAACATCTCTGAATCCTTCCTGCACTTCACTGCAAAGTTACAAACATGCCCAGCTATATAGAAGATGTGAACACCCCCTGGTGGCTCACAGGCACCCCTCCTCTCAACTGTGAGGCCATTCCATGGGGCTAGCATTGCTTTCCATCTTGGAGTACTCTGGAGCCACACTAAATATAAATGTGGGGTCATGGATAAAGGCGCATGTTCCGTGGTTGTGCCATGTGCGTGTCCTGCTAGGCACCTTGCAATCTCAATGTTCTTGTCTGTAAAGATAAATAAAAAATGGCTGCCAAGGGGCCAATGGGGAGAGTTCAGTAAGCTCCAGAATGCAAGGTGCACAACCTTTTGCCAGACACACAATTAGTGATGTTAAACAACAGCTCTTTTCTTTTTAATGTGAAAAACAAAGTATGAGGGGCTGGAGACATGGTTCAGCAGTCAAGAGCACTGGCTGCTCTTCCAGAGGACCCTGGTTCAAATCCCAGCACCCATGCTTATAACTGTCTGTAACTCCAGTTCCAGGGAATCTGACACCCTCACACCAGTGCACATAAAATACAATTTTAAAAATTAAAAAAAAAAGCAAAGTATGAGTATCCTGTCAAATGAACTTGGGGAAGTCTTCAGATAGAAGAGACACTGGGCGGGGTCTTGATGAAGGCTATACAGGCAGGTTTGAGGACCTGGGCAGAAGGGACAAACTGTGAGAACTCTGGGAAAGGGTTTGGGTGACCGTACATCCTCCACAAGTATCAGGAAAGTTATATGTTATGCCCTTAGGCGTGGCAATGTGGACATTTTAAAAGAAGGCACAGTGGAAAGGGCGTGCTTAACTAGGGGCACAGCAGAATCTACTCAGAGAAGGCTAGGGAAGGGTGGGTTTTGAAAGTGTCAGCAAGGTAATGAGGCCTTTGAGAAGCAAGGAAGAATCTGTGTTGGTGCATCTGCCCAGCTGCTGGCTCTGAGGCTCGGCCCTTCTGTCCACAGGGCGGTGTTCCGATTGCCACAGCAACGCCACCTGCATGGTGGATGGGGTGGTCACGACGTGCTCCTGCCGGACGGGCTTCACTGGCAACGGCCTGGTGTGTGAGGACCTGGACGAGTGTGCCACCCCGGAGGCATACAACTGCTCTGCCAACAGCAGCTGTGTGAACACACAGGGCTCCTATGAGTGCGCCTGTCAGGATGGCTTCCGTCTGACGCCTGGGCTGGGCTGCACTGACGTGGACGAGTGCTCAGAGCTGGGTCTCAGCGGCTGTCATGCCCTGGCCACCTGTGTCAACATGGAGGGCAACTACTCGTGCGTGTGTCCCGAGGGCTATGGAGGGGATGGTAGGCACTGTGAGTGCTCCCCTGGCTCCTGTGGGCCAGGGCTGGACTGCTTGCCCCACGGCCCGAGTGGAGAGCTTGTGTGCAAGGACCCCTGCGATGTATATGAGGCCCTGGCGGAATACCAGCGCAGCACCGAGTACAGTGGGGGTTACTCCTGTGACTCAGAGCTGCGTGGCTGGTACCGGTTTATAGGCCAGGGAGGCGTGCGCATGGCTGAGACCTGTGTGCCGGTCATGCGATGCAACACGGCTGCACCCATGTGGCTCAATGGCTCGCACCCTTCGAGCAAAGAAGGCGTTGTGAACCGCACGGCCTGCGCGCACTGGAGCGGCAACTGTTGCCTGTGGTCCACCCAGGTCCAGGTGAAGGCCTGCCCAGGTGGCTACTACGTTTACAACCTGACGGAGCCTCCGGAGTGCAACCTGGCTTATTGCACAGGTGAGCCCTGCAATGCCCTCCATCCTTAGTCTGCAGTGGGCTTCAAGCACAAGCTGTTGACTGTCCTGTCTTGGTGATATTGCAGATCCTAGCTCCGTGGAGGGGACTTGCGAAGAGTGCAGGGCAGACGAAGATTGCGTATCGGATAACGGCAGATGGCGCTGCCAGTGTAAACAGAACTTCAACATTACTGGTGAGGCCTGGGGGTGAGGTGGGGAATATTGTTGAGAAAAGAGATCAGCGCTTAGGGGTGAGGCCAGTGCCCCAGAGGACACATATCCAATCAATGAGAAGGAAAGGTTGCTAATAGCCATTTGGGGCTCTTCCTTAGTTAGCTTCAAAGCTCCCACAGACTAGGTACCAGGAGACCTCTTCCTACCCAATACCTACTTACTGAGGACCCCACACCATAGTTACGCCAGGTAACTAGAAGCTACTGAGCCTATTTGCCACTCAGAGACTGGTGGCAGCAATTCTGTATCCAATGTGGAGTGTGGGACAAGGCACCTGTCCTCTCCCAGCCGGTTTCTTCATGGTGTCATTGAAGATGGCTAAGTCTTCCAGATTTCGGCCACCGTAGTGCCGATGGTCTGATCATGCTTATATCCAAGTACTATCTGTATGGTAAGTTTTATGATGAAAACATTCCTCTCCAAATTGATGAGATTGCTTCCTTGAGGTTAATTCCGGCTGTGGGAGGTAGTACCGCATTTGCAAGTAACACCTCACAAACTTAACTGTCAAAAGGAACACAATGGAAAGGAAGTTATTGCACTTCTGTAGCTGTGTAGTGTGCTCCAGTAAAACACTAGAAACTAAACATTAAAAACTAAAAAAAAAACTCAAAAACTTTGAACGTGTGTGTGTGCGTGTGTGTGCTCGTGTGTGTGCATGTGTGTGTGTGTGTGAGAGAGAGAGAGAGAGAGAGAGAGAGAGAGATATGTATGTGTGGGGAGAGGTTCAAGTGCCCTAGCACATGTGTGGAGACCAGAGGATAACTTGTGGGAATCGGTTCTGTTTTTCCACTATGTAAGTCCTGGGTATTGAACTTAGGCAATAAGGCTTGCCAACAGACACCTTTACCTGCTGAGTCATCTCACCAGCCCCCAAACACTTGAATAATAGGAAAAAAATCTAACTATTCCGTTGCCTGTTCCAAACTCTGAGCCTGGTCTTTGTCTAAGAGGGAAACTAGCCAATATTTAGGGTTAAAGCCACTGTCAGGAGGATTGGTGGTTGGGCCCACCTGCTGTTGTTCCTAATTCAAATTCAATTTTGTCTGTGAGCCTAGACTGTGATTTAACCAAGGCATCTTATGTGCCACCCTCCAGTGGCCAGCCCCACAAACACCCTTCATCCCCGGGACCATGTCCAACCTGAGAGGCACAGGCTCCTATTCCTGTTGTCCCTTGTCATTTCAGATGTCTCCCATCTGGAGCACAGGCTGGAATGTGGGGCCAATGACATCAAGATGTCCCTCAGCAAGTGCCAGCTGCGGAGTCTGGGCTTCATGAAGGTCTTCATGTACCTGAGAGACAGCCAATGCTCGGGCTTCATTGAGAGGGCTGACCGAGACTGGATGTCCGTGGTGACCCCAGCCCGGGAGGGCCCTTGTGGGACAATGTTGAGGGTAAGTCCTCGAAAGTGGTAACAGCAGGATTGGAGTGCTTGGTGCCTACTTAAGCCCCGAGTCCACCCCTTGTATGAAATTTGGTGAGTTGTTTAGCCTGACTGAATCACTTCAATGTGGAGGGATTATTACTTCTCTGCAAAAGCGTTGAGAGGATTAATCCATGTGTCTGATATGAGCTTGATCTATAAGGATGGCTTCCCATTTTACAGGTGGGAAAGTTAGGGCTAGGCTGGCAGTGATGGCATCCAGGCACTAAGGTCAACACTGGAGCCAGAAGCAAGTCTGTCTATGTCCAGGGATCCGAGAAGAGCCTCACCCCCAGAGGTTTTTGCAGAGATCAGCCCATAAGTGTTTGTGTGGCTAGTGCCAGGCTTCCTCCTGCCTTCTTCATCCCTGGGAAGAAAACAGAAAAGAACAAAAGAAGAGGCTGAAAGGAAGAAATTGCCATTTGCCAAGGACACCGTGAAATGAAAATTAGTGATAGCTTGCATATGATTTTCAGCCTTTGAAGAGAAAACCTGCAGTTTTGAAACTAGCCCAGGCTCGTAGATCCATTGCTCTGCAGGGACAGACTCAGTCCTCAGGGAGCCATAAGCCTCCACCCCTTCATCCAGGAAGCAGGGATTTGGCAGGCCTGCCACTTTAGGCCATGGGAAGCATTGGTGGAGTGGTGCAGAAGGAGAATGTAGCTCAGGGTCTAGAACACAACATCTGCTCATAAAGTCACTGCTTTTGGAACCCAGAGACTGAGAGGGCAGCTTGCAGGGCTCCACAGACAAACTTGTTGGCTGTAAAACCCTGCGCTGAGTCTCATGTCCCTTTCTCATACTCCCCTTCCCCCAATACAGAGGAATGAAACCCATGCCACCTACAACAACACCCTCTACCTGGCAAAGGAGATAATCATACGTGATGTCAACATCAGAATCAACTTTGAATGCTCCTACCCCTTGGACATGAAAGTCAGTCTGAAGACCTCTCTACAGCCCATGGTCAGGTGCGGCCATCGAGGGCATCCGGTACTCCTGAGACTCCACCCCACGATCCCTCAGCCCCTCAGCTATGAGATCTTCAGCTGGCTTGCCAAATGGGAGCTGGCTTTGGAATTTGGGATGCAGAATTACTTAGTGGGGACACCTAGTGAGGACTACTAGAAGCCATATTCTAAGCCAGGCTCTGCTATGTATTAACTGATAGCTTTGGGGAACCCGTAGCCACTGCCTAACTGTTGCCATCATCTCACCTGCCAAGGGGCTTTAACAATACCTTTATTAGGACATTGATGCTCTGCAAAGGTGAATCAAATACCAGTCTCTGTGTTTTCAGAAGGATTGGGTGGTCCTGCTTCTGGAGGGGATTCTGGGCAATCAGATCTCATATTTAGATCTCAGTTTCCATCCTTCTCTGCAGTGAAGATGTCTGATTACAGAGGCATTTACAAATCACACTTTCCAGAGGTGCCTTGTCTAGGTGGAAGGTAGCAGGAGGGGTGAACTGAAGCAGAGAAGCTCCATCCATTTTGGTGAAAATGGAGAATCCCATTGTTAAATAAAATGAGCATGATGAGTCTCAGGCCGCTGATGTCCATATTGGGAAAGATAACAGTTGCAATCACTAGTATTTATTGAGCATTTGCTGTATGCCAGATATTGCTTTATGCAAAACACTCGCCAGAGCCCTACAGTACCCCTAAATGATACAGACTCAGAGAAGAGTGCTGGGCTGATGTGTGTCTGACGTGTTTATTTTGAGCTATTGGATGGAGTACTATTTGGCTAGGTGTGCCCTGGGATACCGTGGCCATGTCCTAGGCCTGCCTTTCAAAGTGCCAGAGAGCAACAGGTACGTGAGCAAACCTCTCTGGCTCTTGAGGAAGTCTTAACCTATTCTCTATTATGAAGTGGACCTTTGTGCTGCTGGGTATTTCTCAGATATCTTATTTTGTGTGACACCAATCTCTCTGTGTCCTTTGAGAGATACAGTGAAATTCACATCAACCTATTTATAAGGCCCAGTCTGATGTAGGAACATCATGATAGATCCTCAGAACTCAAGTCCATATGGCTCCTGACAGCTCATCTCTTTTTACCTGTTGAAGGTTGAGACTCAAGAAGTCCAGGCAGGTCCCTCAAGAATTTGACTTATTTTGAAGGATGGTAGCAAGGGGGCACCGGCTGTACACTGGACATGTGACTTAAGATATGGTCTGTATGGATCTGTAGCATCAGCATCATCAGGAGCTTGTCAGAGATAGTCCCACTGCAGACCTTCTCAGTTAGATGCCCCCATGTGTTGGCTGCAATTTGCCTGGCAGTGGTGAGGGGTCCAGTCCTACTACTGAAGGAAGATGCCAGATAACTGCAAGAAACTGTCCAAGAATGCTGACCAGAAAGGGTAGCCATCTGTGAGTGTTCTCAACCTGGTCCTCTTACCAGTTCTTCTTCCTCTGTAGTGCCTTGAACATCAGCTTGGGTGGGACAGGCATGTTCACCGTGCGGATGGCACTGTTCCAGAGCGCTGCCTACATACAGCCCTACGAAGGCCCCTCTGTGATGCTATCTACTGAGTCTTTTCTGTACGTGGGCACCATACTTGATGGGGGTGACTTGTCCCGGTTTGTACTGCTAATGACCAACTGCTATGCCACACCCAGTAGCAACTCCACGGACCCTGTGAAATACTTCATTATCCAGGACAGGTAAAGGAATAGGTCCTATTTTGGGGTTCATGGATGGGGTTGAGGGAAATGTCTTTAGAAGTAATAGGGGGAAATATAACTTTACGTTTATGATCCTGTAGCTTAAATTTAGCATTCTGACCCTAACCTGAATTCAGGCAAAAGGCCACGGAAGGGTTGAGGACACAAGGAGTTGCCTGTACGATCCAGTAGTTTTTAGGGGCTATTTCCTTAGGATTCTCCATAGATCTTATTATGTAATACATTCTCAAATATATTTTTACAAGTGTAAAGCATATATCAAATATTTTAACATTTTAAGAGGCATGCTCCAATTTAACTGGCTTTCTCTGTAGCCTTTGAAGGATCTTATTTTATGCAATAAAACATGATATTTGAAGAGAGCTGCATACATTTAGTGGAGGACCAAGTGGGCATCCCTGACTCAGAACATCTGATGGAAAGGCAGGCCCAGAGTAGCTGGCAGCCAGGACCTGGCTGGGGAAAGTAGAGGGTGGGCGTAGTTAGCTAAGGAGCAGTTGGGGCTGGGTGGGCACAGGTGTACTGTCTCTTCCTCAAGAGAATGTGGAGAAATTGAACAGATGTTTTGAAACTTGGCTGTGTACCAGACTTTGTGGATACAGTGGTGAAGAAAAGAGAGGAAACCCTCCACCCTCACACAGCTTAAATTTGAAGGCAAGAAAGACAATTAAATAAAAGTGAAATATGCAGCCTGTTAGTGAGAAAAAGCATCTCGGACAAATGAAGCAAGGGAGGGAGAGGCTTTGCAGCCCATGGCACAGGCAGGCAGGGAGAGACCTCACCGGACTTTTCCCGAGGCCAGTCCTTAGAGGCAGCCTGACTACCTAGAAGATCAATGCTCAGTTGGAAGCTTACCTGATCTTCACCCTCTGTTTAGAATATCCCTTTGCAATAAAAGAGAAGCCTGTTCTAGAAAGTCTTGCTAGTAACAGTGTCCATCTAGCATTTGATAGCTCTCACGTCTATCTTGCTCTCATCTGCATGATCTCTCTTCTGTTTACATGACCAATGACACAGAGTGATTGCTATGTGTAGTCATGGTCTAAATGTCTGCAGAAATGTGTCTTAAGAAATAAGAAGAAGTAAACAGCAGCACAGATGTTGGGACACACAGGCAAACGTCTGCAAAAGTGATGTCTAAACAGGCTGAAAAGGCTGGACTTTGGACAATGTCGACACGATCTCGACAGGGCACTAAAGGGATCCTGGGCTTTGCCATTTCCTTGCTCTGAGACACAAATCATGCACTTGGGCGCTCATTTCCGCATATGCCACATGGAGATACCACATACTCCGCAGGGGTCCCTACACTTGTTTATCTTGAGTATAAAACTGTGGCGTCCATGTTGTGGAAAAAGCAGGAAGAAATGCGGCGTGCATCTGTGGCTTGGTGTGGGTGTGTAAGGAAGCTGGCCTGAGCGTGATGAGCCGTGGAGAAGTGTTACAGCATCACAAGGCAGGATGCAAGTTGAGGACACTGAGGGTCGCCGGAGGGACACTAGGACACCTTGCTTGGTTGAGAATTTGGAGCTGTCAAATGTTGAACATGGCTTTGCCTTTTGTAATGTGTTACTGCTGAACTTCAAGTCCTTTTTTCTTTTCTTTTTCTTTTTCCTTTTTCTCCAAGCAGAGTTTGGAATGCTAGGATTGGACTTGACTTAGTGTGCTATCTAGCAGAGAGTGACTGCCATCCTGGATGATCCTTTAAATTGACATTCTTTCTTCTAAATCATCTTTGAGCAACCAATGAAACGGGACAGGGGGACCCACTTTACCTGCCCAGAATCTCCGGCACGTGTGTGAGCTCCCGCGTGTTGGTGTGTTTCTCTCAGCAGCTATGTTTGAAGGCCATTGCATGCATGTAGATGGGTACACACGCTTCTGTTGGCTCAGAGGCTGACAGGACTCTCTGGTTTCTTCTATTAGAACAGGCACAGGTTTCTGCTATTAGAAGAGGCACATGTTCTATAGCATAAAGTAGGTAATGACTCTTGAAATACATTTCCTTGGCAATGAGAAATTTCTGACTTCTGGCTCTGCAGTTGAATACGTTTATTATTCTTCTTTATCCCCAGACACAGGTGATACTGTGTGTTATACTCTGTTTTAAGCACATTTAAAAAACAAACTTTATTCTCACAATTATCTTTTGACATGGGCTATAACTATTATTCCCATATGCTTATGGAGAAATTGAGGCACAGAAAGGTTTTAGGAGCTGCCCAAAGACACACAGCTAACAGATGGCAATGTGGTATTTAAAACCAGGAACTGGTCCAGAGTCTTGGCTTAACCAACCTCATCATATGTCTTAATGTCCTCCCTTCAGATGTCCAAACACAGAGGATACAACCATTCAGGTGATGGAGAATGGCGAGTCCCCTCAGGGCCGATTTTCTGTTCAGATGTTCCGGTTTGCGGGAAATTACGACCTTGTCTACCTGCACTGTGAGGTGTACCTCTGTGACGCTGTGAATGAAAAGTGCAAACCTGTGAGTCGTGCCCCCACCAAAACAGCCTGCTGGGATGCCCATCTCTGTCACCAAGACATTTGGCCACAGACATAAAGGAAGACAAGCATTTGTGGCATTTTTCTCTTTTAACACAAGGGCACAGGGCTGTAAGACAGAGTGGGCAGGGCCCATCAGGACACCTGCGTCACCTGGCATTGAGGAAAGGGTGGTGATGTCAGCGGGCTTGGCTGATAGATTGGCCTTATTTGCAAGCTGCAAGCTTATCTCCCAATAGCAGGAGCTGTAGCCTTCAGCACTGTGTGCAACTCAGGTGTTTGAACGTATTCAAGCTTCACAGAAACTCACTAAGGGAGGTACTAGCCCATTTTATCAACTAGAAAAGCTCAGAGAGCTTAAGTGACTCTCCCACAGTCACAGTCAGAGGTAGGGGCTGAGATGTGATCTGCTATCTCCTGTATGAGGCAGGAAGATGCTCTTCTGAGCTGGCTGCCCACTTCTCAGGCCAGGATCGCATTCAGCTTCCTCTCCACCCATGAGTGGTTTCTGTCACTCTTCCCCTGCAGACCTGCTCTGGTAGTAGATTGCGAAGTGGGAACTTCATAGATCAGACTCGTGTCCTGAACTTGGGCCCCATCACACGACAAGGTGAGAGATCTATCCTTCTGTTATGTTCCTGAATGGGGAGAGGTTCTGCCAGTGGGTGGCAGAGCCTGGCTTCTTAGGTCTTGCGTGGAGCTGAAGAGTGAGGAACAGTGGATTCTCTGGGGTAAGGTGGACTATCAGCCGCTGCCTTCATTTTTTTTTACCAGTTCTAGTGTATTAATTCATTCATTCACTCACTCACTCATTCATTCATTCATTGATCCAGTGCAGAGACAAATTTTGGTGCTTCTTGTAGTTTAGTGTCTTATGATAACCAGAATAGATCTTATGGGTCAGTGGGAGAAATGGCATCATTTAGATGTGCTGTTCACTTGTGTGCAGGAAGAAAGTATACACAGCTCTGAGATGTTCCGACAGAGGAACCAGACCATTCTGAGAGATGGGAGAAGACTAAGGAGAAGCAGGACTGTTAGGAAGACTGATGGAAGCTAGGTAGTGTTGGCTAGACCAGAGTGGGAGAGGCTAGCCCTGTGGAGCTTTGGAGATCTTAATGGGTTTTAAGTCTTCCTTCTGAAAGCAATGGGGTGGGGCTCCAGAGAGGTCCAGTGCAGGGGAGTGATGTGATCAGACTTGGGCTTTAGGAAGAGGTTGCTGACTGCAAGAAGAGCAGATGGAGAGAGCTTGTCTCAGCCTCCACGCAAGCCACACCACGCCTCACTTGTCATGGATCTTTCTGTTTCTCCCAAAGGTGTCCAGGCCTTAGTATCCAAGGCTGCTCCCAGCAACCTGAGTAAGTTTCAGTCCTTTCTGTTGTTACCGGGTCCATGACACTCCTCTGTGACTTTTATCTGGGGGTCTGAGTGGGCTGGAGGGCCTAAGCTTAGAGCCCAAACTGCCAAGTGGTGATTTGTCTCAGAAATGTCTGGGCTGTACGTATGCACACACTTGTGCTGGCTCACAGAAGTGTGCAGAAACACACCCATGATCCAGTAGTACAAGAGAATACAGTATCCAGGCATTATTTGCATACAGCTTTTATCTGTACACAGATATCACTCACATTTATATCTATGCACATGCTTGTACATCTCTGCATACACACAGATCACACACATTCCTATCTGGACACATATACACTCATGTGCACACACACACCACACATGTTCATATCTGCACACAGTTCACACACATATCTATACACAACACATGGACACTCATATACACACAGATCACCCACGTTTACATCTGCGCACACTGACTATATACACTCATATTTGAACACAGACCGTACACACTCATATCTTCACATGGATCATACAAATCTGCACACATAGCTCACATACTTATATTTGCACATATAGATGTCAAATGCTCGTATATGCACATGCTGATTACACACATTCACATCTGCACACAAAGATCACACATGTTCATGCCTTTATACACAGCTGCAGTTCAATGCATGCATGTCTGCTGCTCAGACATTCACATATATTTATTAAAAACCTGTTCCCCAAGGACATGCACACCTGCCCTTTCCTTGGCCCTTCCTGAAGCTGAGGCCCATCTCTAACACCTTCAGGAACTGCTCCACAGCTTACAAATATTTGTTGAGGGCCACTATTTGCCAAGAACCAAGCTTAATGCTGCATTGAGCACACCAGACAAACAAGAAACTCCTTTATGCTTCTTCAAGCCTTAGACCACAAAAGCCAGGAACTGGTGACATTTTGTGGCCTTTTTCTTATGCCCTCTACATTATCTGACAATCCAAATTCCACACTGCCATTGCCTTTCCTGGATTGTGGACTCTGGGTCTAAGAAGGGTGCAACACTGACCTTTTCTCTGTGCCACTGAGCTCAGAGCTGGAAAGTCACGGTGCTCCTATGACATAGGCTTTGTCATAGTCCTTTGACATAGTCCTCTGTGACTAGCCTCCAGGGTCTCTAGAATAGTTGAGTGTGTTAGGCACTGCACAAGAGTGCATGCCAAATACTTCAGGAGATACTACTGCTTTTTTTCAAACTAGTCCACACAGGATGGAGCTTTTATATACTTCCTACTCAAAATAGACTCCCTTTCCTAACTGCCTAGTCTAGAGAGGGTACCCTCCCTGCTTGGCTAGTCTGTAGGAAAGTGTCGTATGTTACTTTGCACAAAAGCAAACCAGCACCTGTCATGTCTCTATAATTGTTTACCTTTTAGGGCTCCTGAGCTTCTGGCTGCCTCTGTGTCTCTCAGCCACTTTGACCCTGATGTTTCAGTGATGGGCAACAGGAAACCTGGTGTGGTTCCCATCTCCTTCCCTGCTGGCCAGGAGGGGGGATGCAGGCTGGTTTCCAGCCACAGGAGAGGGAGCTCACACTGCCTCCAGCTTGCATTTACTCTTTTCTTTAATCCTCAGTATCAAAACCGAGTTGGTGTCTTTCAGTGCTGCTCTTTCTAAAAGGGACTTGTGATGTACCTGCACGTGAAGCCCTTGTCTCCTCAAGGAATGTGGAAAAATAATAAGTCTAAAGAATCAACCTTTGCAGTCGATTCATTCAAATCTTTTCTTAGCACACAGTCACTGTGGGCACTGTCTGTTGCACATGCTGGGAATAAAATAGACCCTTCCCCCATCTTCATGGACTTCACAGTTGCCCCAAGAAACTGGGCTCAATGAATGTTCTATATGACCTTAGTTGGACATATAATGTCTCTGATATTCACTTGTCCATCCATTCATGTATCCATTAATTCTTTCATTCAGCAAATAATTGCTGAGCTGCTACTGTGTGCCAGTCACTAAACTATGCTGGGGATACGGTACTGAACACAGACAGTGAGCAAGGTAGGCACAAGCCATGCCTTGGAGCTAGACTATTGGATTCCAAAGGAGTCTAGAAATGGCAAGTTTAACAGGCAACAGGTGGTGGCTGCTTCTCTGCAATGGGGCATCCACGATGCCCTCACAGGACATGTTTAGTTATCCAGAAATGGAGATAGACAACTTCACATGTTCTAGGCCTACACGGGGTGCTAAGAAACATGGACAGATGAGACAGAGCTAGCCCTTGCCTTCAGTAATCTCAGGTCTTAGAGAAGGGATGTAGAAGCAATGGCAGGATGTCTTGTGCCTCCTTAGGATTCCTGTTCACTGGTCGTATTCTTCACAATCCTAAAGTTGTAGCTCTTTTCTCAGGCCTCAGCAGTAGAGGAGTAGTCTCTCCATTGGTGGAGAGACTTTGAGAGCTTCATAGATGAACAGGAGACAGATATTTTCTATGCCCAGACACTCAGAGATCCCAGAGGTTACTAGACAAGAAGTCTCAAATGCTGATGGGAACTCTCTTCTATGACCCAGCTGCTTCTCTGGCTTCCCACCGGGACTTTCCAAGGGAGGTCAAGGCCTCTCGTCAGATCCCAGAGAAAGCAACACGTGTGAGCCTGCAGCAAGAGCTGCCAGGACAGTGTGTCTTATGCTACAAGCTCTTATCACACACAGACATACACAGACTGTGAAAGCCTCTTGCTGTTATATAAGAGCTCTGTAGGTGGTCCACAGGCTGGTCCAGTGCTATCCCATCCACAATTGGTCTGTGTTTCGCTTGCACGGATTGACTCCATATAAACTGGTCTGTGTTGTGACTCAGGAGCAGCGGAACTCGAAGGGAAGATTTGAGCCAAGGGAAATGAGCAGGGGCTAAAGACAAAGGCTGGGTGAGGGGCAGAGGAGAAACATCACAAGAAAGTCCTTGCCATTTTCTTGTCCTTTCCTTCCTTGCTGTCTGTCTGCTAGTTACACAGCTTAGTGTATCCCCTAGATATTTAGGGCACAAATTCAATGCCAGATGCTTTTATGGTAATGAAGAAACAGTAAATTATTAAAACAGAGGCATTTCTGTAAGAAGATACTTTGGAATAATAACCATGAATAGTGACAGGCAGTGAAAACCACCAGGAATCGGGGGGGAAGACAAGGACAACACAACAGTGTAGCCGGGGTGCTGTTTTACATAGGACGACAGGCCACGATCTCTCTGACCATGAACCACCCTGCTGGGGACAGCTGGAGAAGAATGTCATGGGTGCTGGAGGAGTAAGGGCAAAGGTTCTGGGGCAGAAACTTGTGTCTTTCTTCCAAGACTGACCAATACCTGGACATTAGAAGCATGACTCACAAGAGTATACATTCAGTTTATTTCCATTTGTTTATTAGACAAATGCTTTCCCAATGAAGATCAAAACCTTTGTCCACAAATCACATACAGAGTCAATGAGTAGAATAGTTATCAAGTGAAGGTGTTTAGAGTTGTTCCAGAGAGGCCTGGGGACACAACGAGGACCAGACAGGATGCAGAGTGAGGAAAGGCTTCCTGGCGGAGGTGGCAAATAGGAAAAGACTGAAGAGGAGCAATCTAGACAGGGGCAAGATTGTGCAAGCATTTGGGGATGAGAAAGAATTCAGAGAATCTGGCCTAGGCTGGAGCAGAACTGATACAGTGACTCGATAGTAGAATGGGAAGTGTGAACGGGGTCAGATCCCCGGGGTGGAGAGGGCTGGGAGAGGGGGTCACACAGGCTACAGGGAAAGCAACAGATACAAAGATAAGGATGAAAATAGAGAGAATGGCAACCAGCACTAAAATCGCTGTCTCACAACGTGGATCTGTGAAGTGGAAGCAAAGAAGAGGCGTTTGAAATGTGGAAAGATGATTGTGGATCCTCCTGGAATTGAAGCCTAAGGAGGAAGGGGACGAGTCAGGTGCTGAGCTCGGAAGACTGGTGGGCAGTGTTGCCCTTGATTAAGGTGGGTGATGGGTAAACATGGGGAGGGGAGGAGAGTCGGAGAGCTGATTAGTTCAGATGGGACCTCAAGTGTCTGCACCTAAGAGGAGAAGCCTGGCAGGGTCTGGGGACTGGATATGAAGCTCAAGAGAGTCATCCAGGCTGGGGCTCAGCCTGTGGATGAATTTGAAAGTCTGTGTTATAGTTTGAATCTGAAATGGTCTTCACGGGCTGCTCATCACAACATTTGTTTCCCAGCTGCTGGTGCGATTTGGGATGCTGTGAAGCTTCTAAGAGGTAGGTTCCAATGGGCAGAAATAGATCCCTGGGGGCAGACTATTCAAGGTTATGCCTGAGATCACTTCCTGTCTTGCTCTCTACTTCCTGTTCTTTTGTGATGTGAACAGTCTCTTTTACATGCTCCTACTGTCATGGACTAAATGCTATACTATGTTCTCTTCCATGTTCTGGATGGCTTTCTGTCAACTTTATACAAGCTAGAGTTATCTGGGAAGAGGAACTGCAATTGAAGAAAATGCATAATATCAACTGGGAGACGGAGAGTCCATTGTGTTTTAGAGTATAGTCCCTGGTAAGTCAACTACTCCTCATGGGAAGTCAACATATCCAAAAATATTTGGGCATTACAAATTGGCCCTGGAGGAGAAAAGAGACACAAAGTTGGGTGGGTAGGGGACAATGGGGTTAGATCTTAGAAGAGTTGGGGAAGGGACTGAATATGACTAAAGCACATTGCATGAAATTCTCAAGGAACTAAACACACACACACACACACACACACACACACACACACACACACACACACACACACACACGAAAAGCTCCAGAACTTTTGAAGCCTTTTCAAAAGTTCTGTATCTTCCAATGCCTTGGCTAGCCCACTTGTTCTAAGGGGAGACTAGACCTATGCTTATTTTGTCCAGAAGTCTTGGAAACCTCTTTCCATTCCACGATTCACCATTGCCAAATATTTCATTGGAAATTGGGTAAACTCCATGGGTTAAGAATGGGAAGCTCTGAGACCCCTTCCTACATTCCCTCATCTTCCCTGGCCCCAGCTAAATCAAGCAGAAGTGCTCTAATGCAATTAACTAAGGACAGGAGTTACATTGGACATCTACTGAACAAACAAGTCTATTCAGTTTCTGTCTGCTTTCCTTTGGGCATTTTTGCTTCCTTCTCATTAGCGTTTGTTCTGTGGGAATGAGCATGGCACTGACTTTGTGGGTTTATTGGAGGATTAGATGTGAGAGATAATGATTGCAAGGTATTGACTGTACCTTGTGTAGCCAGCCTTAAGTACATATCGCAATTGCTTACGGAGAATCATTCGTGTGAAATAGCACCTTCTGGTAGAGTTTCCATGAGGGTGGCGCAAAAGCCTTTCTTTCACTACCCTTTACAGTAAATGGCTTATCTTACCTACAGCCAATAAGCCCTAGTGCCTGGGAACTTAGTACCAGGCCTACCTCAGCACCAATCATGAAGAGCCACATGGGTGGGGAGTTTGAGTATAAAGGAAGCAGACAGCAGGTTATATTCCCACACTGGGTGGAGGAGGAAGACGGCTCTGGGTTCTTCCTTTAAGGTAAGTCCTGCTCCAAGTCCCAGTGAGCTTCCTCCTCACCTGCAGGTGAGTTTTACCCTCTTTATCTACTGGACTTGCTAGGGCCATTTGTGTCTGTAAACTTTCAGAACCCAGAAGTGACTCTGGACTTTAGCCATTGTCAAATGTTCCCCCAAATCACTCAGCTCACAGTCCTAGTCCTGCGGACTGTGGCTAGCTGATATGCAACATCCTCTTCCTTCAGGTGTCCACTTGCTCAGGAACTTTCCAAATACTGCTCTAGAACATTCTGTAGCACAGACTCACCTTTGACTTGCTTGTTATGGACTTGGTCTTGGAAAGCCCCTACTCCTATCCCACTCAATTTCTGCAACTCATGCCAGCAGTTTGGGTTCTGAGAACTTGGACCTGTTGCCTGACGTTGGCCACATAACGCCCATCATTGTACAGAGAAGCAGCTGGATAAATAGTGTTTGGATGAACATACTCTCAAACCCAAACTGCTTCCACCCACAAAATGGGAACCATAACGGTACCTTCCCATGGAATGGGTCAGAGACAAACTATGAAAGGGGCTTCAAGCAAATAGAGTCATATGTAGATGCTGAACTGATATGAGTTTCAACCTTAGCTCTGGGCACAAAGGTCTGTTGACCTGACCTGATGTGAGCCTTTCCTTTCCCATAGCTGCATGGAGAGTCTGCAGGCTGCAGAGTGACCTGCATGCCTCACTTTATGGAAAAGATGGTGGGCTGTGACCTGATGTGGCTGGCTGTGGCCTCTTGCATTCTGATGCTGGCATCTCCATCTACATCACAGCAAGGTGAGTGTCTGCCACTAGGGATCTCAGAATCTCAGCAAGACCTAGGGAGTAAGTAGAGGGAGGGAATGAAGAAGGGAATGAACAGAGCTAAGAAGCAGAGGGAGGGAGCAGGGAGAAGGAATAGAAAAGACTGCTTGTGTTAGAGCAAGGAGCAGGGAGGGAGTTGGAAGCAAAGACTCAGAGCTAGAGACCAAGGGAATCATAAGTCTCTCAGAGCCTGAAAGGGTATGGGAGTCAGTAACCTTAGCTTTTGCAGCCCCTTTCTGAGGGTTACCAGAGAGCACAGCCTGAAAGATAAGGGAGCTTACACTGTCACCTCATTTCTCCTTCTCTATCAAGTTGCTCATCTGTAAAAATGAAGGTGCTAGATTTAACAATATCTCTATCTTCCAAATATGTGTGCTGTGTGTGTGAGCGCGCGTTTTGCTGGCTCTTCTATCCTTCTTCCTCAGTCTCCAGAATGCTGGATAAAAATCACATATCATCACACTCAGCCCCTAAGATCAGCAAATGGGAACAACCCAGATTCTTGTAGAAAAAGTTCCCAGTTGAGGGGGTAAATATGAGCCCTGTGGTGAGAGGTTGGGAAGAGAACTGAGTTCTTACACCTGTGGGAAAGCACAGGGTGCTCGGGAAATGATCCAAGAATAACAAGGACCACAATTCTTCTCCTTAGAGCCAACAAACGCAGGAGCAAGGCTGGAAATGGCTTTTTCCTTTATATATATAATAAAGTCTCACTGGATTACAGGATTGTGAGCCCATTCTAGAGGTGGCTGACTGCATGTAGGTGGTGGGTGTGGTGGCATCATACAGCAACCATCTCATTTAATCTTTAAGGTTTTATCTTCCAAATGGAGCATATCTATCCAAAACAATCCTGGAAGTACCTGGAAGCTCTTCAAAAACTTTTAATGGTTGCATATTTGTTTTGTGACTATTAAATGATATAACAACAGAACCATCCCTATATTCCTATGTTATCCTAGATATTAGTTCTTTAGATGAAATTTACTTACTTTATTAATGTATTTATAATTGTGTGTGTGTGTGTGTGTGTGGGTATGTCTGCATATGTGTGTGTATGTGTGTGTGTGTGTGTGTGTCTGTATGTGTGTGTGTGCATGTGTGTGTGTGCTTGTGGAGTCCAGTGAAAAACCTCAGACACCATTTCCCTGATGCCACCCACTTTGCTTTTCAAGACAGGGTTTCTCACTTTTGCCATAGGCTAGGTTGGCTGATGCACTGATGAGCTCCCAAGGACCTGCCTATTCTCGCCTCCCAAGCACTGGGATTAGAATCTCATGCCACTGTGCACAGCTTCTTAAACTGTGCCCAGTTCTGTGATCAAACTCACATCTTCATGCTTACAAGGTGCTGTACTAACTGAGCTATCTTTTCAGCTCCCTACGCGAAACTAACTTTTAAAGAGAATCACTGAAAAAAAAAATCTCTGGAAGTCAATTACAGGAATAAGACCACAGGTATCCCAGATGTCAGGAAATGAGGTGTGGAAGGGAGCTTGGAAACCTTGAACTCTCAGGGGTGGGTTTGCTTTCAAGTCTCAGGAGAGCTTCATCACCTTTCGAGCTCACCAGCCGGAAGGTCAGAACTGCATTTAACACCCACCCCCTTCCAGCATCTGATCATCCTCTTCATCACGTCTCTGCCTCTTCATACATCATAGCTCACCCTCCCCGCGAAAAGAGAAAAATCAGCTATCAGAAATGGTCCTGTTTGATGAGTGATTTTCAGTGGAGGTGATTTTGGCTTTCAGGGATCATTGAGATGCCTCGAGTCTTCAGAAGCAGCTACTGGCATTGGATGGGTAGAGGCCAAGGGTGCTTTGGTTCTGTTTTGAAGACAGATGTGCAGTAATGAATGACCCAGCCAGTAATGTAGCAATAACACTAAGCTTGGGAAAGACTGGCATTATTGATCTTTGGATGCTGACCTGTGCTGCTACCAACTGATAGGGAATAATGCTGATTTTATAATAAGTTTTAAAAAAGCAACCAATGTTTTAAAATAACACTGTGAGTGTGTGCCTGCGTGTGTGTGTGTGTGTGTGTGTGTGTGTGTGTGTGTGTATGTTTGCACATACATGGGAAAATTCCAAGGACTATACAACAAATTTGTTATTACTCCTAGAGATGGGTCCAACTTAGGACAACTTTCATTTTAAGATATGTTTTGTCAAATCAAGCAACATGAAGATACGTATTTCTGCTTAACGTGCTTTACTAATGTATGAGGATTTTCTCAGGGATCTTGTATTACATTTATGAGAAAAACAAACATTGGTCAAGCAGGACACACACACAGTATCTTGCTCAGGGCCCACAGAGAAGCTTTTTGTAGCCCTGGTGGGGGGAGCAGTGGGTGTTGTGCAAGGTGGTGACTCAGATGTCCTTGCTGTGTGTAAAATACTGTAGAAAGTCCTCGCTCATCATTCTGCTCCCTGGGCGAGCAAGTGTGGTGTTAGTTACTGCAATGTATACCTACTGGTCTCTCTGGGATCCTTAGGACATTCAATGCAAAGTGGAAAGGGATTAAAATCCCTGAAGGCTCAATAAACCCATATGCTTTCTGTTCTTCCCAGGTTATGGAAGCCCCAGAGAAGACAGTTCCTTCGGGCAAGACTTGGACTGTGGAGACCCTGGCACACCAGAAGCTGGTATCTGCTTTGACCCATGTCAGAATTACATTGTCCTGGACGATCCCTCCAGAAGCACAGAGAACACGACGGAATCGATTGTGTGCGATGATCAACTGAGTGGCTGGTACCGCTTTGTAGGGGAAGGAGGTGTGAAAATGCCAGAGACCTGTGTGGATGTTTACCGGTGCTATACCTCTGCTCCCATGTGGCTGAATGGCATTCACCCCACCCTCAGAGACGGCATTGTCAGCCGCACAGCCTGTGCCCACTGGAGTCAAAATTGCTGCTTCTGGAGTTCTGAGGTCCAGGTGAAGGCCTGCTCAGAAGAATCAGGAAAATACTACGTATACAAGCTGCAGGGCACCCCTGAGTGCAGTCTGAGATACTGCACAGGTAAGCAGCAGCTGCAAGGCAGGGTGAACTTTAGTGCCCAGGACTCAGTGGAGCCAGCAGAGATGGTCAAGGGGAGATTGAGCAAAGCAGTCTCCACTGGCTCCTGTCAGAAGAGCACATGAAAATATAATTTGGGAACTGCCAGGCACAGGCCAGAATTCACATTCGAGTGTGAAATGGCCTGACTTACAAATGTATATTGTATAATCTTGGACTATTTAGACGGCTCAGTAGGTTAAAGTGCTTTCTGTGAAAGAATGGGGACATGAGTTCAATTGTCCAGCACCCATGTAAAAAGACAAAAGGGGCCAAGCATGCCTGTGATCCCGAGACTGTGGGCATCAAAGACAACAGGCTGAGGCTTACTAGCTGCCAGTCTAGACCCGGGTTCAATGAGAGACCCTTTCCAACGGGAATAAGGTGAAAAGTGACTGAACAGAACCCTTGATGTCTTCCTTTAGCCTCTATGCATGCATAAGTGCTTATACTCACACATGTGTATACAACACAGACACACACACACACACACACACACACACACACGAATAATATCAAGAACCCAGACTCATTCAAATTTTACTTTTGTCTAGGTGGTTTAATGCTCCTCTTAGAGCCTGTATTCTGATCCCAAACAAAAGGGCACAAATAACAGCTCACATTGCTCACAGTGCTATCACTCTGATTTAAACATACTGATGCAATGACTCTCCCTACCTAGTCCATGAAATAGAGTTCAGGTAGTCATTCAGATTAGGATCTGGAGCACATAAAGGTTAAATAGCTCTCCCTGTATCATAGAACTGGAATGTAGAGGAGCTGAGATTTGAACCAAGGCACTATAGCCCTGGCAACTATGAACTTGAAATTATTTTGCCCAGTCACATATTTCTACCGTGGGAAGTAGTTAGAATAGTGCTTGGCCTGGCAGCTTCAGAGATGTTACTCACTCTGTTGGATTTGGGGATCAGGATGTAGGTTGGAGGCTTGGCTCCTCTGTCAAGTGTCTCATCTGTTTGTAAAGCGTCTGAAGGAATGAGAGAGTTGGCTGGGGAGGACTCAGGCCCACCCTGCTCTCCATCCTGATCCTCTTCCTCTGTCCCTTCCTTCCAGATCCTTCCACTATACCGAAGTGTGAGGAGGGCCTATGTCGTCATGAGGAGGAGTGTGCGTACCAAGGTGGCAACTGGACCTGTGTCTGCAGGCAAGACCTCAATGTTTCTGGTGAGCAGGTCCTAGGGCTGAGTAGGCAGGGCAGGAGGAACAAGGCACAGAGGGTGAGGATAAGGCTGGGACCACAGTCAGGGACCATGACACTGACATTGGGGAAATCTTGAGATTTATCTGGGCCACTTGTTATGAAGCTAGTGGGTTTGCAAGGGTGAGAGAGGGCGAGGCCAGACCGCACTCCCAGGTTGGCTGCTGGATCAGTAGCAGCAAGTGGCTCTGGCATGGGCATCTGGCTTTGGTTGTAGTCTGGAATACAGGACCACTTTGCTTTCCCAAGAGCAGCTAAGCCAAGCCAGTACTCGAGTTGCTAGGAATCTTGGACCAAAGGCCTCCTTATCAGTCTTTGTGTGATGTCTGTTGGGGTCCCAGATCTCATCTAGTTTATCCAGCCGCTTGACAGGCATGGTGGATTTTCCGGAAAGCAGAGGATGTAGATGCCGCTCTTTGTTTCCAGTCCCCAGTCCACTCCATTGACCTCACTCTCGGCCTTCTAGATTCCCAGAGCTTGCAGCCTCAGCTGGACTGTGGAGCTGATGAGATCACGGTAAAGCTGGACAAATGTTTGCTTGGAGGTTTGGGTTTCGAGGAGGATATCATCGCCTACCTGAGAGACCGGAACTGCAACAAGACCATGCAAAATGAGCCCAACAACTGGGTATCTGTGACCAGCCCTGTTGTGGCTGGTCACTGTGGGAACATTGTGGAGGTGGGTAGTATTCACACTACTGCTGCTGAAGAGTTGGGTTTGGGCTAATGGGACCATCTTCCTGGCTGTGAAATCTTAGGCAAATGTCTTATCCTCTTTGGGCCTCCAGGGTTATGTGAGTTCACACATGTTGGTCCGTGTAAAGAGTTTAGACTGGGCTTAACAGTTGAGCTTCATAAAGTCACTCTGGTAACGGTGATCTTAAGTAAGAGTGGTGTGGAAAAAGCAAGCATGTCATTCCCTGATTCATTTCCTAGTGCTTATTCTGGGTTTCCCATAAAGTTCTAGCACTACAGAAGAAGAAGGCCCCTTACTCCCTGGAGGTCAGCCTTCAGGGTGGCTGCATAGTTGGGAACACTGACTGTGGAATCATGCAGATCTGAGTTCAAGACATGTGTGCATAAATCTGTATTAACACATGTGGTTTCATTTATTCCAAAGAACAATGGGACCCATGCCATCTACAGAAACACCCTCTCCTTGGCCACTGATTTCATCATCAGGGATTTCCTCATCAATGTCAACTTTCAATGTACCTATCCACTGGACATGAAAATCAGCCTCCAAACTGCGCTCCAGCCCATTGTAAGGTATGGTGTTGACCTTTGATCTTTGACCTGTAGCTCCAACATTGATCACACACACACAATTTATGATATCCACTCAGTGCTACAAAGCCCCTTTAGGAGCTTCCGCTCACTAACTTATTAATTTCTGTATTGTAGATAACAGCCCTCAGCATGCACAAGGCACTTGTGAATAGTAAAGCTTTTACTACGAAGCAATGCTATACCACAGATCAGTGCTTAAAGTATGTTTAAGAAACAAAAACTCCAGACAAGTTCATTCACCTTGAGGAAAAAGGCAGCAAACAACTAATCCTATCGATAATCATAATCGATAATCATTTTCTAATCAGACGCTACAGTGTAGGAGAAACATGAGGTGTTTCGGGTCAGTGGACATGGGTCCTAGACCTAATCTTTGTGGGGGTAGGGATGGTAAAGGAGCAGGAAGAATTTGCCACAGGCTTGAGGTTTAAGCTGAGTCTACCTGAAGCAATAGCACCTAGTCTCACCAGCGTAAGAATGAAACAATAGTTTGGGTGGGATTGGATCCAGGCAGGGCTTTTGTTTGTATTTTGTCTATCACTGCACCTCTGTGCCTGGAGTAAGGCTTATCGAACTACATTTTACATAGTCCTAGAATTGCCAAGGGATTTTCTAAGCTGTCCGTCAGAAATCTGGGGTTCTTGTCTCATCCCCTGATTGTCTCCTGGGCTCACAGAATGGCGGGATGACAGGATTAAAAGCGTCAAAGTTCAAAAGTTTTCAGGCTGTATTGTGTTAGAGCCCGTGCTCATAAAAATAAAAGATGAAAGCCATTTATCTTGTTCAAACTGGGTTCAACGGAGGATTGTGGGGTGCAGGGAAGAGACATAAGGCTAAAAATTGTCAGTCTATAAGAGCTGACCCCAAGCTCCATTGCCCAGGGGTTAAAATAGTGCTGTATACTGACCCTTGTTCCTCGAGTAAGAGCTTGATGTACCTGCCACAAAGGGGAAATGGGTGCAAATCCTGGAGACCATCTTGACTTCTTGTCATGTTCAGTGCTCAGATGCCAATAAGTGCTCTCTTACAATGGATTAACAACTAGTTCATTTTGAGATAAGAGATGCATCTTTCTTCCCATAACTTTATGTTAGCTCAGGGCTTGGTTTGTTTGGTGTTTTGTTTTGTTTTGCTTTTGTTTTTCCTCTGGTCAAAGCCTGATGTTTCCATTCTTGTGTTTTTTCTTGTCTCAGTTCCCTGAATATTGATGTGGATGGAGAGGGAGAATTCACTGTCAGGATGGCTCTTTTCCAAGACGAGAGTTACACACACCCTTATGAAGGGGACAAAGTGGTGCTTCCGGTGGAGTCTACACTCTATGTAGGTGCCATCTTGGAGAAAGGAGATGCTTCCAGGTTCAAACTATTGCTGAGGAACTGCTATGCCACCCCCTCAGAAGACAGGAATGACCCTTTGAAGTACTTCATCATCAGAGACAGGTATTCGGAGACTCTAGGATTGCTTTTTTTGGTCTTAACTAAGCTCTGGGTAAAATATTGTCCATTGCTGATAGAAGTATAAATCGGTTCACTTCATTTGGAAATAACTTGGCATTACATACTATAAGCATCCTATTTGAACTTGGAAAGTTATTCCTGATATTTTGGCATAAAGTATTAAAACAAATTTAATGAATAGGGTAACAAAATGACAATCATTTACCATTTTAGTATTCTTGATAACTTTTACATTAAGTTTACTGTTAAAATGCAGCTCAGTTAAGTAACAATGGGCCACTATATAGATGTTTATATTGATTAAACTGATATTATATTATAGGACAAGATATCATTAGATATCCTTTAATGATAAAAACAAAGGGAATGTCTACTTGGAGGTCACAGTTCAAATCATATTAATGGCACTTGATAATATCCATCTTTGAGCTCAGCTGTATGACAAGCACTGTGCTGAGAAAACACACACGGTGGTCCCACTAAGTGCTCATATTAATTCTATGAAATGGACGTGACTATCTTTGCTTTACAGTTGAGAGGTGCATGGGGAATTTGGAGAAATGGAATGTATAATCACATTGTATACATGAACGTAATTCTCAAGAACACAGAAAAAAATTTAAAAATGTGCAATGAAACCAAATAAATCAGAGAAGCACAACAAGACTGGTTACCCAGCCCTGGATCACTTACCTAGAAACGGGGACTGGAATCTTGTAATTCACCCCAGAAAGTATGCACCCAAAGTCTAAACCATACGAGCTTATTGAGGAAAGATGGACTAGAAAAATATCATGAAAGTATGTTGGAAGGAGCCTGGGGCAGAGTGATCTTTAATGGTCTTCAGTGCTGGGTTCGAAGTTACACCCCTGCCCTTTTCATTCCCCCAGCTGCCCAAATCAACGTGATTCCACCATCAATGTGGAGAAGAATGGGGTGTCCTCAGAAGGCCAATTCTCAGTACAGATGTTCATGTTTGCTGGAAATTACGACCTAGTTTTCCTGCATTGTGAGGTGTACCTGTGTGACTCCACTAAGGAACAGTGTGAACCAGTGAGTGTCTCTTTGGACTGCTGTCCAGTAGGCTCTCTGTGCACATTTATTGGGTTTACAAATGGAGGTGTGGATGGAAAGAAGGATGGATAAGAGCATAGACAGAAGGAAGGGAGGGAGGAAGAGAGGGAGAGCAGGGAGGGAGTGAAGAAGGGAGGGAAGAATGGAAGTTGGTTGGATGGATGGATGCTTGAAGAGGTGGGTGGATAGATGAGTGGGTGGATGGACATACGAAAGAGAAGAGGGTAAAGAAGAAAGATGGATAGATAGATTTCTAGCAGCCCCAAAGCCTATTTATGAGCAACTGTTCCTTCAATAGGTAGGCCAGCTTTCCTGGCCACAGCATCTATTTTGAATGATTATGATAATACAGGTTGAGCATCATTGATCCAAAAATTTCAAATCCAAAATATTTCAATGTCTTAAAGTTTTCGAAGGCCAAGATGAAACTCAAAAAGTTTCAGATTTTGGGATCTTTTGAGTTGCAGATTCTCAGATATAAGTGATTAACTTGTAAAGACTGTGAACATTCTAAAATCTGAGAGACTCCCAAATGCTGAATAAGTCTGTACCTCAGACTTTCAGATGATGGATGCATGTGATCCTGTAGTAAGGCCTTTTCAGTCTCCTCTCTAGGTCAAGCTCTGCACTAAATCCCCCACATATTTATCTAGCTGAACTTTCATAGTGATTATTCAATTGAGCCTCACCATGCAGATAAGGAAACTGAAGCTCTGAGAAGTCCCTAACTCGTAGGCCCGCACAGAGCTAGAATATCAAAATTGGGTTGTTTCCCATCTGAGTTGTGACCCTGGTGCCCATGCTCTCACCCCTAAAGGACACTATTTTGAATGGCTGATATTCCTTGGGTGTTTATGATGTATCTATATGTTACTGTTATCCTTTGTTTTAATCTTTAAAACCAGATGTACAGAGCTGCAGAGAGCACTCAGTGGGTAAAATGGTTGCTATGCAAGCACAGGACCTGATTTTGGATTCCCAGTTTCCATGTGAAAACTAGGATAGTGGTGTATGTCTACAATCCAAATCCTGGGAGGGAACAGACAAGGGGATTCTGGGATCTAACTGGGTCACCGGCCTAACCAAATTGGCAGGCCCTAGGTTCACTGAGTGACCTTGTGTCAAAAAGTAAGGTGAACAGCAATAGAGAAAGACACTTCACATCAACCCTTGGCCTCCCAGCATGCTCGCGTGTATAAATGAATGAATGACTGCATGGCTCGATAAAGACAACCAGAATATGAACTATTGGGTTATCGTGGACAGATGAAGACATTTGTCCCAATTACATAAGAGAGGATAGAGATGAGATTCAAACGCAGGTTTGTTAAGGTATGACTGTGAGTTCTCTAGGTTGAACTCACATGACTGTGAGTTCTCTAGCATCAGAAAGGCATATGGTGGGCTACCCCAGTACTCAGGTCCACAGATGTCCATATCCACGGAAGTCTCAACACAGGGATTAGGTATTTAAATTTTGATATAACTAGAGTTTCCGTCTCTACAGCTTTGCTCTACAAATCGACTCCGCAGTAGTGGACCAGCCATCAAATTGGCCCATGTTCTAGATTTAGGACCCATCACTAAAAGAGGTAAGTGGGTAGGTCCTGATATAAGAACAGCTAAACTAACTACAGTGCTTGGGATCACCAATGCCAGCCACCCTGGGTTTTTCGGGTCTCTTGGTCTACCCATCATTGAAGAGCGTGGCTTTCTATGAGGTGGAATTATCGTGGCAATTTTTGGTGGAGCCTATGTGCTAGAAACCAGGCACAACTGTTGCATTCATCAGTACACTTAATCCTCCCATGAATGTGTCCATTGAATTGATTCGAATCCAAGGCTCAGAGAGATTCATAGATTCACCAAGTATCAGTTGCTTATGCCTGGCAGGAGTTAGAAAGCACCCAGATGAATCTAACACCATTGCCTTTCCCTATAGCCTACCCAGGGGCCTGGAATCCAGTCCCATTGGGGTGAATGTGCTTTCCAAGAGTTAGTCCCCTGGAGATAGGGTAGAGAGGAAGCTGTACACTGCTCTATAACTCCTCATTCATCCTTTACAACGGTGCATTGTACTGTCATGGAGGCCTCAAGAACTCTCCTACCAAAAAAGAAAGAACTTCCTGCCTTGAAGAAACTAAGATGCTATAATGTTAGTCCTAGTCATACAATATTTTCACCTGCACACTGTGCTGAACAGCAGTCTAAGTGTCATCAGATTGGCTGCTCCTGGCAGCCTCGGGAGGTCAGCCCTCTTCCCACTTACACCCTGGGATGAGCAGACTGAACTGTCAAGTGAAGAAGGTTCTGCCTCAAGTGGTCCCGTCCCCTTATTGGACACTCAACTTAGAGCCTCGTGTGGTGTCACGCACGGGACAACTCAAAGAGGGAGGAGTTATGGGCACACATTGGAACACACACACACGGGTTTTGTTAGCTATTTGTCTAGACAGCCGAGGAAATCATTTCATGTGGTGGGGGTGGAGTTGTTTTGGCACGATTTCAGAGGGTTTGGTCCATGGTGCCTTGCCTCTGTGTTTCTGGGCCTCCAGTCCAATAGAATGTCACAGAAGAAGGGTGGGGTAGAACAAAGCTGTTCAATTCATTGCAACCAGGATGGAGAGGGGGAAGGAAGGAGAAGGGGGAAGAAGAGAGAGGGAGCCAGTCCCATGGAGCTTTCACCATCCTCCACTTTGACACATCAAGGCTCCCAGGATACAGAATAGTACTACACACATTCAGGGATGTCTTTTATTCCTTTAATTGATAGTCTCTGGAAAATTCCTCACAGATACACCCAGAAGCGTACGTTTTCATCTCCCAGGCACCTCTTGACCCTTTCTAATTGACAATGGGAAGTAACCATCATACTGGGGCTGGAATCCCAGCTCTGCTACAGTCTGAGAAACCAATTTAGCAAGTTCCTTGCCATCACTGTGCCTCTGTCTTCCACCAGCCAAATGGAGTCAAAGATTCTTTTTCTTTCTTTCTTTCTTTCTTTCTTTCTTTCTTTCTTTCTTTCTTTCTTTCTTTCTTTCTTTCTTTTCTTTCTTTTCTTCACAGAGCCATTAGGAAAATTAGGCAGAGGCTACACAGAGCGTGCTTAGATATGTGTCTACCAGATAACAGAGGCCTCCACAGTGAGGATTGCTGGTGTTCTGTGGGGGAGGGCTGTGATTGGGTCCAGGAGGATGGGGAGCAGCTATGGCTCCAGGACTGAGGTCATCAGACCATGACCAAGGAGACTCTCACCTTCTGTTCTCGCCCACAGGTGCTCAGACTTCTGACACCATAAACGGAGCTCCCAGCACTGCAGGTACATGGCCTCTGTATGCTTTCCTCATAGCACTGCCAAGTCTCTTTCCTTCCATCCTCCAACCCTCTGGACATCCATGAATCCCCTTCAGTGAGCCAGGCCCTGTGCTGGGGAGCATGACTAGTGAAATGAGCCTAACCCAAGAGTGGTTCTGTGATCTAGCTGAGGAGACAGCCGGTTAGCAGCAAGTGTTTACCAAGTGCCACTGTGTGCCAGGCATTGCTCTAGGGACTGAACGTGTGGTGCTGGTCAAGACAGGCCAGGTACCTGCCCTCATAGAGCTTATGTTCCAGGGTGAGAAATAGACAATAGAAAGCAAGTAATAGTAACGATAATAATTGAATTAGAAATTAAAAGGTGGGTGGTATGATAGGAAGCTATGGGCATAAGTAATAAAGTCTAAACTTAGAAGTTTGTTTCCCCAACACTTAAGTTACACCTGTGAGAAGAGTGACGCTATCGAGCGATCAAAGATCCTAGCTCCTTCCAGCTTGCTCTTTCAGGTATAGCCATCATTTTTATGGTCCAAGATGACGGCCAGGCATCAGGATGGAGGAACATAAAGGAAGTCAATGAGTGTTATGGAACATTCTGGCAGCTGGCACCTCACACTTCCATTTTATACTGCATTCTTTATTGTCTAGTTACATGACCATACCTGGTGCAAAGGAACCTGGGTAATGGGATCTCTGTTTTGGGTGGCCATGTGCCCAAACAATATCTGATGGATTAATGATCAAGTAGGAGGAGAGCATGGATCAGAATGGGTACGTAGCCAGAAGAACTGTCAGAGGAAATGGTATCTGACCAAGAGAGAAAACATCTCGAGATCAGGAAGTATCAGGGGAATGTAGCTCTATAGGCAGAAACAATAAATAAAGGATACGTGGGCATAAGCTGCTAAGTGACAAGCAGGTAGAGAAAGCAGGAGTGCATTGAGGCCTAACTAACCATACCAGTGAAGGTCGAGAGAGTTTCTCATGGCTCAGATATCCGAATGGGGTTATCTTAGCTAGAGTTATTATTGCTATGATAAAATACCATGATCAAAAATAAGTTGGAGAGGAAACCTTTTGTTTGGCTTACACTTCCATGTTGTTGTCCATAACTGAAGGAAGTCAGGACAGAAACTCAAGCAATGCAGAAACCTGGAGGCAGGAGCTGATGATGTGGAGCCCATGGAGGAGTGCTGCTCACTGGCTTGCTCCTCGTAGCTTGCTCAGCCTGCTTTCTTATAGAGCCCAGGACCAGCAGTCTAAGGATAGCACCACCCACGATAGGCTGGTCTCTCCCACATCAATCACTGAATAAGAAAATGCCTTACAGCTGGATCTTGTGGAGGCATTGTCTCAACTGAGGTTCCCTCCTTTCAGATAACACTAGTTTGTGTCAAAGTTGACATAAAACTAGTAGCACAGGGGTTTTGATGAATGACTTGGGATTTAAGACCAGAAACGTTGAAGAGTAAGTTTTGTAAAAGATGGAAAGCATATTTTTCTATGCCCTGAAAAACCAATATTAGTGAAGACAGACAGGAAAAATGGTCTTTCCATGTTCAAACTCCCAACTCTGTGGCAGTTTAAATATTCCCCACGTAAGTACAGTGCACTGGTAACGTCAGATGGTGTTCAGAAAAGTTAGGCTAATTGTGTGACGTGCACAGCGCACAGAGAAAAGTGCTTTAAAGTCAGTGACCCCAAGTCTCCTTCATTTCCATCACTCTTTCAGGTTAGCACAGTGGTCAGAACAGTGACTTCCCAGAGAGTGGAGAAGGGAAAGTGTGATTTTCAGAAACACGAATGAATGACAGAGAGTTTTTACAATGACACACAGAGAGTGATCAGTTAATCCTGAAGCATCAGAAGCAATTCTGAGCTATGGCAAACTATGAGAACCACAGATCTCTTTTGTGGTGGCTTGTTCCCTCTCATCAGATGCATCCCTTCCTCTAGAAGGCACCAATACCCACAGCCCACCAGAGAAGACAGACAGCTCAGCAGATGCTGTCTATCAGAGCTGTCAATCTTCTCTGGTAGGCTATGGATGTTGGCACCTTCTAGAGAAAGGAATGGATTCCATGAAAGGGAGCAAGCCACGACAAAAGGGCTCTGTGTTCTCATAGTTTGCCATAGCACAGAATCGCTTCTGATGCTTCAGGATTAACTGATCATTCCTTTGTGCATCATCATAAAAAACTCTGTCATACATTTGTGTTTTGGAAAATCATGCTTTCCTTTCTCTGCTCTCTAGGACATCATCAAGTGACTTTGAATTGTTAGGGGTGGGAGATTCTGAAATTTGGTAGTGGTGTCAAAAAGGGTCGACATGCTTATACAAGACAACTGTCATCCAATATTTCGCCACCATCCATCCTAGATATCTAAGCTTAATTTTCAAAACCAACACGTACACAATGCTTACCTTGTTCTAGGCACGTATTTTATATTTTATTTTATTTTAGCATTGGGGATTGAACCTAAGACCACACATTTGCCATGTAAGCAGGTCATCATCGAGTTATAGTTCCCAGTCCACAAATACTTCATTAAATGCTTGATATGAATTGATTAATTTAATCCTTATGAAATCTAATAAATCAATAGGTGCCATTAATAATTTTGTACATAAGGAAATTTGAGCACATAGAAGTGTAATGTCTTGTCTAGGTCTACCCAGGTAGTTGCAGAGCTGAGAGTCCAGGCTAAATAGCTGTTATAATGATTAACCCTAAGTCCTCTGTGCCTTTGTGCTACGGGATACAATTCTGATCTAGGAAGTCCTTAGAAACTCAGGCTACTCCTCCCCTCTGGTAATTCTTGGTAGCATCGTTGTGTTCTGTGAGTCATATCCCAGATATTTGGCAAATGAAACATGCTGGAGGCTTTTATGACTAGGCCTACGAATGGAATTTATAACTTCCATTCTTATTTCATTGACAAGATCTAGTCATATGGTGCCACCTATCTGCAAAGAGGGCTGAGAAAACTGTCTTTCTGTGTGCCCAGAAGAAAACGGAAAAAAGCAGTTGTCTCAACCAAATCTAGGGCTACACTGCCTTTCCTTTCTTCTACAAGTGGCAAGGGGGCCCAGCTGGCAGTTGAAACTAAGCTCCGAAGCTCAACATTTGACTCAGGTGTCTTGTGTTTCAGGGTTCCTGTTGGCCTGGCCCATGCTCTTCCTGCCTGTCTTCCTGGCATGGCTGTTCTGAGAGGCCAGCTGGATATCTGGCCTTGAAGCTTGTGTTCCTCCCTCTGGCAATGGCGCTTATCAATCCTCCAGTAGAGCCGGATCCCTCTGCAGATCATGTGAACAGCCATGGTTCAAGACTAGGCTGGGTTTGGAGAAAGAGAGTGTTGTTCTCTTTATGTTTCTCTTTTCCTCATGCTGAGACCTTGCCAGCTTGTCCGGTGCCAATTTCCTCACTCATTAGTGAGACTTGGAAAGCAAACACACTAAACACGCTAGGTGCCTCTTTGGTACTAGTAATTAGTGGAAGTGAAATGCATATTGATAACTCCTGGGAAGAGGTGTCCTGATAGTGGGTGGGAAGGGGCAATTCCCACGATTTCCTCTAAATGTCTCTTGTCTTGATAGCTGGTGAATTGAACACATTGACCCTTGCACTCATTCTCCTTGATGTGTTTCCATTCTGATCTAAATAGTTGCCATGGGAACATGTAATTGTTGGGAGGGGATTTGAGGATTCTCAAAAGGGAGACAGGTACTCCTCTATGACCTCCACCACTGCAATGGTATCTAGAATGACACACACCCTTACCCTTGAACCTGGATGCTGGAGGAACAGCTTTATTTTGATGCAGAGATTCTAGCCTTGGGGAACAGCACTTGCTGTTATCACTGTGGTGTGTTTGTTCTGGAGAACTAAGCAGGAGAAGCCAGGCAGAAAATGATGCATTGACCCTGCTGTGGGAATCTAGCAACAAAGTGTGGAAGATAGGTAATGTCTCTTCCTGAAGACTTTTAACGAATCATCACAAAAGCACTTTACAAAGACTTGAGCAATGAGGAATGCTTCCTTTCCTCACAGCTACACACAAGGCCTCACCGAGCTGGCCTCTGGAAGAACAACACAAGCCAGAGTCGGATCCTGTGTGCTAAGCGTGTCTGTCTGCTGAGAGTTCCCAGTACACTGCCTTGTTCAGACAGGATGTGGTTTCAAGACACAGAGACTTACTCCAACTAACTCAGTCAAAGGGGGAATGATTATAGGTGTATCAGATTCTAGCCTTGTTAATTGTGATTTCTAGTGATTATATTAAGTAATGTGATGATACTGAAGCAAGAAGGCCAGGGGCAAGGGTTGCACCCTAGTCACTTCTACCCTAGGAGTCAGATTGGAGAAGCCATGAGACACCACGGTTTGCCCATCTTTCCACCTGTCACTCTTCCTACACAGCCAGTCGCACCTGCTTGTCTATGTGTGTCTCCTGCATGTCAGCTGTACACTTTCTAGTTCGGGGAGCAGCAGTGACTCTCTAGCGTCTTGCTCCCACTGCCTTAGGACACTCTATAATTTGCTGTTGGGGCCAGGATGTGTCTCAGCTCCTCTCAACTGAGAGTGTGTAAATGAGGCCAACTAACGCTAAGCAGCCTGAGATTAGCCCCATGGGGGGGGGGGTCTCTAACAAGTGAGACTGTTTCTTTAACATCCCACAGGCCACTGTGCTAGCAGCTTCTGTTTCTCTGTGAGCTTTATGTCCGTGTCTGCTGCATTCCAAGGGAGGTGGTATGGTAGGAACTGGCCTACAGAAGAGGTCTGGACATCAGAAACTTCTCCCCTCTCTATGGCCCAGATTTCTCTGTCCAGTAGAACGAAAGGTTTTGGGCCGGAACAAGGTTCATAAATCTTTTAAATGGTATAACTCTTTTAAGTATGATTCTACGTGAACCTCAATAATAAGAGGTGAAAGCGAGCAGACTCTTGTGTTGGGTAGGAAACTTAGCTTTTCCCTCTGTGGTTCCCTTTTCCTCGGGCCCTCACAGCAAGCCCAAGACAACAAAAGAAGCTTTCTGGGAGATATGAACTTAAGGGTCTCAACCAAAATAAGTAGGCAGAGTTCCATCCAACTAGAGCCAAACTTGGATGTACAAATTTCTGCTGCCTATCTGCTTATTGATATCTATCTATATCTATCATCTATCTAGCCTCCATCTCATCTTCCTGTCAACTTATCTGTCCACCTATGTGTCATATAGCTAGCTAGGTACCCAGGTGTGCCTACTTTTTACTCTTTATACAAATGAGCATGCTATTTGAGCAATAGTCTCTGGCTAGCTATCCACTTTGATAATTTGGTAAACTTAAATGTACCAAGTAACTGCTAAATCTCAGGCCCAGGCTCTAGATAAGATCATACATAACACACAATCTTTTCACTCAGACAGGTTCTGTTAGAACATCCTCAAGAACACCGCACTCCATATAGTTTTTGGTTTTCAATGGTTTTTCAATTCTTGGTTTTCAATTCTGTGCACCTCAATGCTTCACTCAATGTCCACACTAACGAAGGTCTAATAGATATGCACGCTGAGGTCATTAAGGTCATGTGCCCAAGGACGTTTCTTCACATACAGAAAGCCACACTTAAACCCTCCAGATCAATCAGCCATGTACATATTTATTGTTAGCATGAATAACTTTGTAATGATCAGTATTTTTAACGTGCACCATGGACAGCCTACCCTCACGTTAAATATCCAGGGTAGGTACAGCTATTCCTTCCAGTTTAAGGATGAGTGAACTATCTTTGTGGTGGAGGGATTATAGATTTTAAATGCTGAGGTAGGCAGACTTTGGAGCACATGCTCTTAGCTAAATTCTGTGTTCTGCCTCTATTAATGCAGTACACACACAACATCGCAACTTCATATATCCCATATGTATAAATGTTCCATCATACATATATAGGAATGTACTGACAGAAATGTGTGTGTGTGTATTCATTGACATGTATGGACATATATACAAATTAGTAAACAGAAGCATGCATACTGGTGTTGATATTCAATGCTAATGTGTATATTGTCATATGCATGACTGTTTAAGTGCAGACACATGCATAGACCCTCACATATACCATACAAGGAGACTCACAGCTGATCCTCATGTATGATGTATATTTACACACACACACACACACACACACACACACACACACACACACCTCTACAAAACAAAGAATTGGAATTCTGAATTCAAGTGTCAAGGCAGACACAACTCCAGCCACGTGTCCTTTTCTAGTAACTTTCTTCTTCCTCTTCTACTTCAAGTACTGTCCAGTGAGGCACTGAATAAGAAAATGTCCACTCCAGGAACTCATCGGGAGCTTCTAGCATCTGGAAGCTCTGTAGAGGAAGGATAATGGGGATAATGAGAAGAAAACTGACTCACACTGAAAACACTGACTTAGTCCTGATGCAGTCTCTGAAGCAGGTGGTGGAAGATGTCAGGGTACAGGACACCTAGGCACCAGGCACAGGGCACAGGGCAGTCTTACTCTCCTGGGGCTCCAAGTCTCCTTAGCGAAACAGGGCACACAGATTACAGAGAGCGAAAGCTAAGCAAAACAAAACTGAGACGAACTTGTTCATCTTGAGATGGAGGAACGTTCTCTGTCCCAGTGAGCTCAGTCCTCTCATTTTGTAGATGGGAGCTAAGGTGCAGCAGAGAGGTGGTGCGTCTCCTCTTTATCACTTACCAAATGTGCGTGGCAAGGTGGGCGTAAAAGAGGCATAGACAGTGATACAACCGAATCGCTTGGTGTCCAGAAGATATGGGGTCAGGGCCTCTGAGCGTCAGTTGAGCTCAGCATACCCATTCTGTAGCTTCCCCTATCCCTCCCTCTCCCCAGCCTCTTCTGCCTGTGAAGAGCCGAGATCGGCCTTTTACTCTCCTTCCTCATCATGTTGGAGTTATCTTCTAAGACTGTACCCACTCACTCTGTGCAGCACTGTGGCCCTGTTCTCTTTCCTGCAACACTAATCGCTTCCTAATTGGTCTTTCTCCAGGTTCAGCCCTTCCTTGCATTCTCTGCAGTTCGCAAGCACTTAAAACAAATTTACTTATTTCAATCTCTCCACTAGGCTTTTGCCTCCTACGACATGAGTGGGAATAATTTTGCCTACTTGAAGCAAAAGGCTGGCCACCATCGGAGTCATTGCCAGGCTCTCTTGACTCGCCTCTTGTATTCACTCCCTTCACAAACCGTTTTCTAGCAACAGGCATTTTCCAGAGCAATTCTGTCGGGATCCATCTTGCTTTGCTAGTGCTGTTCTTACTCTCTTCCCCATGCTGGAAGTGCTGACTTCATGATTTGCCTTTGGGAGCCTTTCTCCTGTTGTGTGATTTGGAGCTGACACCTTGCTTTGCTTGTGACTCTCTCCTCTATAAAGGCTTATCATCACCCATGTCATCTGTCCCACACACTTCAGCGTCCATCCAGACTGTCACTTCCGCAAGGGCAGGGACTTTACATATCCGAACACATTTGGATGAGCAAATGTAGAAGCAGGCTACCTTCTTCCACTCTTCCTGGACCTCCTAAATAACCACGCTGCCCTCTTCCATACGGACAGCTTAATAGCTTGCTATTAGAAACACAGGGAACCCACTTAATTAGATAACTGTGGCAAAAGAGCCAATTTAGAAACCTGGGCTCTTGCAAAGACATTCATTCCTAGTCTACCGTATAAAGGGCGAATTTCTTTTTCCTTTGTCTCCCATCCACTTGGCTTTGGGAGAGGTTGGGTTGAAGTTTGAGAGTGCTCTTTAGAAAATTTACTTACTCTTTGACAATTTCATATATGTATATAATACATTCTGGTCATACTTATCTCTCTGTCCCCTTTAGCCCCCTTTAGCCCCCACCTACGCCTCTTCCTTTCAAGTCCCCATTCTATTCCATGCCCTTTAGTTTTGTTTCTGCTTTATGACCCACTGGGTTTAACCGGGGCACATGCACAGGCATGGGGACGAAGCTCTCCGCTGGAGCACAAGTAACTCACCGGTAGCTACAACACTGAAGACAATGAACATAGCTTCCCGAGGCAGGGCAAGCTTTATGAGCCCTCCGCATCAGGGAGCGATTCAGGGAAGAGCGCATGGAAAGAATGTAAGAACTAGATATGGAGGAAGGCTGTGCTCTTTTCTTTTGTAATTGAATCGAAGACTGTTTAGGGTTCACATCAAAATAATAGTTATTGGTAGAAGGCCAGTCAAGAGAAACACAAGGGTGGTTATTATTTATTTGCAAAATGGAGAGGAATAGAACTTAGGAGACTGGAAAACTTATGTTTGGTCTATACCTTAATGCATACAGCAGCCAATCAGCAATCAAATCTTAGGAAGTCATATAGTGATGCTCTTAGGTTTTACCTATCAGAAAATACACGTGGAGGCTTGGAATGTGGTTCAGTGGTAGCACACTTGTCTAGAATGTATGAGGCCATGTATCCAATTAAAAAAATGAAAATACTTTTTGGTGACCAAGTGACATACCAGATTTTTGGAGCTCCTGTCTGGAAGCAAAAGTAGCTTTGTCTTCATACACTATCTTGTAAGTTGGCTGTGTTGGCAAGGGGTAGATGGGCCTGATTGAAGACGGTTTATCCCAGTTTCTAAATTGGTTGTGGATTGATTGAGAAGAGCTAATTTTAAGGGACTGAACCCTTGTCCTCTGGTCTCCAGGCTGTCCATGCAAGTGCTCCCTTCCCCCATGTGAAAGGGAAGTAGCTTCATCTACAAGGTTGCCAGAGACAAAGGCTGCGATGCCACTTTGCAGTGCATCCTGTGGAGGATAATGGCAGTGTCATCACTATCAATCATCATCAGGATGACTGACAGCAGCTTCTCATAACCCTTTACTTGCCCTCTTTCTGCCTATATATGACCAAATCTAAGTCAGAAAAGAATCAAAGTCATCACACCACAGAGGGCTGTCTGCACACCTGGGTTTATGAGCCCATCGTTGAATATATTGAATATTCTTTGTGATCCCATCATTATATATACTGACTATCCTTTACAAGCCCATCATTGCATATATCTAATATCCTTTATGAGCCCACCATTGCGTACACTGAATGCCCTTTCTGAGCCCCTCATTGTATATATTGAATATCTTTTACGAGACCATCATTGCATACATTGAATACATGCTGTTGTAATTTCATTCCTGTTGCTGTGATAAAATACCCTGGCAAATGCATCTTTAAGAGAGAAAGTATTTATTGAACTACAGTTCCAGGTCACAGCCCATTATTATGAGAAAGTCCAAGCAGTAACTTGAAGGTACTGATCACATCACACTCATAGGCAAGCCCAGAAAGAAATGAATATATGCACACTTGTTAGTGTTCAACTCTCTATCACTCTCTACACTTACACAGTTCAGGACCCCCTACATAGGGACTAGTGGCGCCCAAAGTGGGCTAGGTTTTTCCACAGTAACTAGTATTATCGAGACAACCCTCCCACAGTCGTAACCACAGGCCAACCTCATCCAGGCAATCATTCACTGCAACTCTCTTCCTGGGTGATTGCAGATTTTGTTGACAATCAACACAAAACATCATATATGCTGATTAAACCACCTCTCTCCCCAAATTGAGTCAAAACCAGAAAGCTACAGATTCTACATTGGACCTAGTTATAAAAGACAAAAGGTGAGCTGATCGATGGCTCAGAAATGCCCTTCAAGAGCTGCTTGTGGAGCTTCACTTCCCAGAGGGGCTACATCTTACCTCTTACAAGACATGATGTTATCCAAAAAGGAAGTTGTGGGTGTGAGGAGGCAAAGCCTACACTCCACACTGAAACCCTAAGTAAGTAAGTAATTGTTGTTACCTTCCTTCCCCCGAAGTTCAGTTTTTCATTAGTAGATGGGTGCTTCTTACAAAAGTACTGTTTTTGATTATTACATTTTGAATTAAAAAAATTTCATTTGTCATTTTTAACATGTGCAATATAGTTTGTGAGTGCTTAGTATGTAAAAACAAGCCTGGCAAACATTTTATATTTATTGATTGAGTCTTTAGCTTAATCCTCACAATAGTGCTTTGACATGGGAGCTATTATTCCATTTTATATAGGAAGAAAGGGGGCACAGAGGAGCTTAAGAACATCCCAGTGTTATAGAAAAAACACACCACCATCTATTTGGTGCCTGTATGTGGACCAGTACACCAAAAGTCACACTTTGCAGCTGAGGCACAGGTTCAAGAGCATTATGTCATGTGGGCAAGGCTTCACAGTTGAGAGGTGAACAACTATAAAGACATAATTCAGCTGATCCTCCTTGGCACATTGTCTCCTTGCATGACCCTTCATGGTCTACAAAATCAAAACATTTCCTTAGAATTTTGCCAGGTTGTCTGTGTACACACACACATATTCAGATACATGCACATATTATGCATGCATGTATGCCCCTATGTATGTGCATGTGTGTGGTGACAGTCACTAGTTCTGGCAAGGCTGAAGAATATTAAAACCTCTCTTCCTGGGGCATCATTGAAATCCCTTCAATCTCAGCAGGAACTCAGAAGACTCACTGGACCTGGGAGGCCCAGAAGAACATCTCTGGTGATCTAATCCAACCTTTTCTCCTGTCTCCCAAGGAGACAGACACCCTGTGTGCAATGGGGCTGGAAGGAAGCATTCATACTCAGCCTGGCTTCAAACACAGCACTTGCCTTCCCTGGAATCCACTGTAAATGAAGATGATGATACCCCCTCAGCTGTGCTTGAAGATCTGACTCCATCATTGATAAGCTATGTATTTCAAAGCTCCCTGCCCCAGTACAACTCTCTTTAACTGGTCCAGGGCTGTCCCAAGACAAGTTCCCTTTGATAACCTTGGCTTCAGAACCCTCCAGTTGAGTCAGAACCTCAAAGAACATCTCTGTAGTCCTGAAAAGTCCAGGCAAGAAGGAGGTTTGAGGTCAGTGAAGGAACAAAGAGAGGACTTGGCCTTCCAAGACTCTTTCAGGCACTAATTGTGGAACCTTCTGAGATAGCTCATTGGTGAGTGGTTCCTCTCCATAGACACTAATGAGAACCCATCCACCCTGCCAAGCTCTCCTGTCCAGGAACTCTACCTGAGGGTCCTCAGGTAGAAGATAAGTACTTAGGAATTTATCTTCAAAAAAGCCTGTCTGTGTCATTCCTGCTTGTGGTAAAGCAGACGTGGCTGCAATGAATGAAGGGAAGTCACTGCAGCTCCCAAATATCTTCGCTCTAGTTTATTGACATATAACATACATCTCACGCCCACGTCTCTCTGCACAGCTTGATAGGTTTTAACAAAGTGAACACTCCCATGTCACTGGCATCCACTTTCTGAGCTAAGCCAAATGCAGAGACGCACATCTGTAATCGCAGCCCCGTGGATCATGAGAATCTCACAAGGATCTCAAGTCCACAGCCAGTCTGGGCTACTTAGCAAACCCCTGTCTCCCAGAAAGCAAAACAGAACTGCAGATGCTCTGCAGGAGCCACCCCTTCCTCCTCCCATCCTTACACCTCCCCAGGCTAGCCATTTTCTCCTACCATAGCTTTGTCTATTTTTGAAATTTCTACAAAAGGATTCACACAGCAGGGATCTTTGAGCCCAGCTTTCTATGTTGAAAGTTACCTTTGTAAGTTTGGTACTGTTTGTTGGGTTTAATTACACTTTGATCCTTTTAATTGCTGACATCTTTGTATTGGAAGAATAGAGCTTGCTTTACTGATGTTTATTGATCTGTTCTACTGTTGATGGCAATGCTTGTTGTCTTCAGTTTTCAGCTAAAGGGACTCATCAGACTCATTTATGTTGTGCTGTGTATTTTCAGCTTTAGATCTGCTGCCAAGCCTTTTCCCAAAATGTTTGCAAGACAAGATGACCAGAACATTCCAAAATTCATTAACACCCTGTAATAACTGCAGACTCCACACCCTTTGTTTCCTTGTGTCCACATGGACAAGCCTTCACTCTCCAGCCCCAGGTAGACACAAAACCTCTCTCAAGCAGGCCCTGGGATCTTTATACACACCACATTATATACAACAACTAGTCTGGGAATTCTTTATCTCTAAGCAAGTATTGCCTTACACTGCTTTGACGCAATGGTTGTAAGTCTCTCTCCCTAAACTCCTATGGCTCTGGGAAGTCATTTTTCCAAACTCTGACCTTGGGTTCTAAACTTCCCTACAGGAGGGGGCAACAGACAAGCTGATTTCCCTAGGCCCCTACACCAGAGAGCTTCTGAGATCTGGCTTGCCCCTGCTGTCTGCTGAATGGTCAATAGAGGGCACTGTGAGAACACATCCGCAGGAGGAGGACACCCTTGATACCAGTTCTACCATAGCGAATGCCAGAAGGGATTTGCAAAACCTATCTAGTTCCAAACCTTCATTTTACAGATGAGCAAACAGATACCCAGACAGGAGAAATGACTTGCCCAAGGTCATACGGCTACTGTGTGGCGAGTGCCAATGGCTCTTAGCTTGGCATTCTCCACTCTGAGGAGGAGTTGCCAAGCACTGAGTGAGACAGTTGTCCTGGAGCTGCAGCCTTGAGCCTCCATGGCCTCTGTTTCCAAGCCCCCACTGCCAAAGTGTTGGCCTTCCTCCTAATCCTGCAGGGAAAGATGCTAGAAGCTGAAGGTAGGACAGAACATATACACTGCCTCTCTGATTCCGTGATCTTTGAGAAATCATTTTATTTTTTATTTTTTGGTTATTGGGAACATTCTAGGTCCCAGTACTGTTGTGGGTAGAATGGTTTTGAGACTTGATTTCTTTTCTTTTGAGAATCTTCTTGTATTCAAATTCACAGGTCATTTCCTGACCACCACATCACCCATTTTACAGTTCTTCACAGCTTTATTATAGATTATACAATTTATTTCTAGAACCACTCTGGTTATTTGCTTATCTACCTATATGTGTCCTGCTTCGATGCCTGCCTTTCAAGTCAGCTCTAAATTTTATGAAATGAAGATCTGAATTAGACAGGCCTGAGTCCAAACCCCAACTCACTGTGGGTTTATCAGCACTATAGCCTCGAATCTTCTCAGAAGCCATCCTCCTTCTCTTTGTAAAGTGAGGATCCATGTTTATCCCTGACTCTTGATTGCTTTGTCTCTGGGTAATAAACTCAAGAGAAAATGGCCTCTTTCATCTGTTGGGAGAAGAGTCAAGATGCTCTGAAGAGAGCTTCAGATGGGATACTGTGATACCATCTATACTTAGCATGAGGAAGGTGTTGGGTTCAATTCCCAGTATCCTTCTGCCAAATAATCTAAAGTATTATAAAGGGATTCAAGGAGAATAAATTGTTTCTGAATCCGTGGGTGTTCTATAGTGGTTTGTTTTCATGCTTGGAAAAGTTAACCCTTTTCTCATGGACAGTCCTTGGAATCTGGATGAAAAATTACCAATGTGTCCCAAAGAGTCTTCAAACTCATACAGAGGGACCCTGGAGCACAAGCTCATGGGAGAGCTCCATCCATTCTGGATGTGTCTATGTATCTACTTCCTAGTGTCTTCTGGGGAGCTTTTCTGTCCTCAAGCTAACTTCCAAGGTTGTCACTTCCTATTGTCTTCCTCTCAAACATGGTTCCCCATGGCCCAGAAGTCCTCATCCTTGGCAGCCAGAGTGATGAATGCCTTGTTGGCTTTTCACTTCCCATCAGCACAAGGCAAACAGATACCCATGGAAAAGTCCTCCACGTCTCTTAAAATTCACTGCTATTTTGTTATGCACTGAACTGGGGTGATATCTATGAGTCGTCCTACCCTTGTAAGTTGTAAACTCTTACAGAGAGTGAACCATCTGATTCCCTCCAAGCATCTTGTATAGAATCTGGCACTTAAAGATACTACATAAATGCTTGCTGAAAGGATGAGTAGAATGATGGCCAAAAAGATGGGTAGGAAGATAGATGGAAAAACAGGTAGATGAACATGTAGATGTACAAGTAGGTAGATAAGGAGTGTGTGGTATTCTAGTTACTTTTCTGTTGCTATGATAAACACCATGACCATAATCAACTTGGGTAGGAAAGGGTTTATTTTACCTTACATCTCACAGACCATTGTTGAAGGAAGCTAAGGCAGGAACTGAAGGCAGGAGCTTGAAGCAGAAAATACAAAGGGATATGCCATATAACTGTCTGAAGATTCATATCTCAACCTGTCAGCTACGCCCCATCTCTGCTAATGGCTTCTCATCACTTTTAGAATAAAATCCAAGTTCCTCCCCAGAGCTTCTATGTTCCAGCTTACTCCATGCCAGCATCCTCCTTACTGATGGTCTTCAGGCATGTTAGCCACTTTTCATTTTCTAGAATGAGTCCAGCCCTGCTTTAGCACCTGTCTACATGTCCTGTCCTCTGTCTAGGGTGCGATTCCTCTGACTTCAAATCGTGGACTCCTTTCTCCTTTGTAGCTTGGTTTCAAAAGAAATAAATCCTTGGGAAAGCCTCTTCCCTCAGCCTCTCAATGATATCATCCTCGCTTTCCCTGCAGCCCTGCTGCATCTTATGCACACCCGTTATAGCACTTGTTTGAACGTTTGCAACGTAACCTGTTAGTGGGTATCTTCCCGGTTGATCTGTAAGCTTCAAGAGGGCAGGAGAGCAGGACCATGGCTGTCTTCATGCTCGTATTTTAGCATGCGGTTGGATGAATGGATGAATAAGCATGGGCATATTCCAACATCATCAAAGTGAGACAGAGCACCGCTGGAGTGCTGCATGGGCCACGGCTAGGCCTCTCTGCTTGTCACTGGGCATCACCGATGAATACCTGCAGGTGCAGAGTCTTCACGCCTGGTAATCTGGGAGTTGGTTATGATCTCTTTGATCAATACGTTCAATTCATTTTGTATTTAGAGAGAAAACATTTGAGAGTAGAAGGTGCCTAAGTGGAAGAGACAACTGATTACTTGATCAATCGCCATTCTCTTCTTTATCCTTAAAAGCGGAACCCATATTTTGTTATTGGTGGTATAGGTTCAGGTTTTAAAAATAAACTACCAGGGGCTGGAGAGATGATTCAGTGGTTAAGAGTACCTGATGCTCTTCCAGGGGACTCAGGCTCGGTTCCCAACATCTAGGTCTAGCAGCTCACAACTATCTGTAATTCTAGATTCAAGGAACCTGATGCCCATGGGTACCCCCAGGCATGAACATAGAAATGAAATATGTTAAATATTAAAATAAAGAAAAAATAACAACAAAATCTCATTTCCTTGTCCTTTTCAGGGAGGGATGAGTGTGTCACTAAGCTGTGACCAGAGTGGGATTGTTTAACACAACTTCCAGACTGTGTTCTTCAGAGATACTCGGACTTTGGGAGCAGAAACTTTGGACCCCCTCCCTTTGTGCTTCTGGAATGCCTGAGAACCAAAGCTGTGGAGGCTATGCTGTGCCCTCGAAGCAATGGTGATGACAGAAGCCAATAGTGGATGTTAGAGAGAGTAGGATGCCAAATTCAGAGTCTGGAATACTGGTGACATCTGAAACCTAACCTAACCTCTGCACCAATCACTTCACACCACCTAGCTCTACATCACTCACTTCTGCACCACCCAGCTCTGCACCACCCACCTCTCCACCACCCACCTCTCCACCACCCACCTCTGCACCACCACCTCTGCACCACCCAGCTCTGCACCACCCACCTCTCCACCACCCACCTCTCCACCACCCACCTCTGCACCACCACCTCTGCACCACCCACCTCTGCACCACCCACCTCTGCACCACCCACCTCTCCACCACCCACCTCTCCACCACCCATCTCTCCACCACCCACCTCTCCACCACCCACCTCTCCACCACCCACCTCTGTACTACCCAACTCTACATTTTATGCCACCCTCCAAAAAATCCCTATTTTCAACAAGCCAGTGTCATTTGGATTTTCTATTACATGTAGCCAACTTGATCCACATCTTCTGTAGTCACTAACAATTTGGTTGGCAGAGCTGGGTCTTGAAAACAAGTCCTCTGTGCTCAATGCCCCCTTTATGGGATGGTACATGTCACCTGTATCCTGACTATCCATCACAACCTTCTTCGCTCTTTCTACTTTCCCCCTTAATGACTTTCTCTCCACCTTGGTAGAAGATACCATGCATGCTTGCATGGATACATATATATGTATATACATGCATATATACATACACTGAGAGACAATATTCATATACAGAGAAACACACAGAAAGAACTACCTTGATTCAACCTCACAACTTCTTGCCAGGTGATCTGTAAGTCTGAACCTTGGCACTGACTTCATGGAGTTGTCATGGAGATTAAATAAGTTAGTGCTTCTAAAATACCTAACCCAGAGTGTTACACTGGATGTGTATTGGCATCAGCTAAGGACTTTATAAAACATACTGATGGCTGGACCACTACAGACCAATTGAGTAAAGATCTCCAGACATGCAATCTGGCACTCATATCAAAACAGATCAAAGAGAAATCTCTGCAGATCTTTCTAATGAGTAGCCAGGACAGCCTCTGACTTAAAGCCACAGCACGTGTGCACAAACACGCGCTCGCAGGCACACACACAAGCACATAAACACACTGGCTTGTCTAATGTCTCTCTTCCAGATTTATCCTTTGCCTTACATGACATACTTCTCCCAGCAGCTGTCTGTCTAAGACTCTGCAAGAGGCTTGATAGTTTCACGAAGTCCTTCCTCAGTTCTTTCTAATAGGACTGACCACTTTCTCTTCTGGGTCCGAGTGTCACTGAGCAGATAATATTACCTGCCTCTATGCGTATCTCCTATTGCCTACGTCACATGTCACTTGTGTCCTGCTCATCCAACACCGTCTTCTCTGATGTTTCTGATTCCCACTAAATGCCTTCCTCTTCACCTCAGAGGGAAGGAGGGAAGAGAAGGAGAAAGAAGAAGGGAAGAGAAGGAAGGGAAGAAAAAGAAGCAGGATAAGGAGGAGGAGGGAGAAGAAGACAGAGAGCTTTTCAACTTTATGATTTTCAAGAGCAAGGAATTGTGTACAAAACAGACACATGAAAATAATTTAACTATTGACTATCCAGAGAGGGTATAATATATATTGACCTACTATGTGCCAGACATACCATCACTGTCCTTAGACAAGAAACTATAGAGCTCACATCAGGAACTCCAGTAGTTCTCCCTCTGTGATCGAAGAATGCACAAGAAAGCCCAATTACCTCTAGCAAATCATTACCCTCTCTGAGTACTCTTTACTTGTCTATAATTGGAGATAACCATGTGATGACATCACAGGGCTGAATTATGCACATAAGACACCAGTTCCCAGCTTATGTGAGCTGCTTTTAGCATCTTATCTTGCCCTCACCATAACCTAGTAAACTGCGCACTATTCCTGTATTTTCCATTTTGACAGAAGAGTTAAAATGTCTTTTCTTGCAAGGTGATACAAAGCTAGTAAGTGGTAGCTCAGAGAGTAGATCCAGGCCCAGCAGACTTTAGGATCTGAGCCCCTCCCTCTCCAGTTTCTTTCAGGCAAAGTATCTCTGTGACTTTGTGCCATCTCCCAAGGAGACTTGGGCCTGGGAAACAAGGAATAAATGGACTTGCTGTAAGAAAGGGAAAGAGCCTTAAGTAGCCAGGCTCAGAGGGAGATCCCATCCACCCCCATCCCCTGAATCTCTGTGGGTGTCCTGAAGATGGCCAGTAGGCTGCTGTCACACAGACCTGAGGCCTCATGGCCTGGAAGAGTGGAAACCGGCAAAGCTGAGTGCAAGAAGTGAGCAATGGGCTTGTCAAGCAGGAGGAGAGGAATGAAGAGCAGGGGTGAGTGAGGAGAGCAGCAGTGACAGCACAGGACAACTGTCAGGAGCAGGAGGAAAGGTGTCTGGGATTGTAGGGGGCAGAAAGCTAGGGGGTAAAGAGGGCCCATTGGTGCCCAGATGATCTCTCCCCATGTGGAAGAGCTGTTGCTATGACAACATCAAGAGGCAGATCGATGCTTGGCTTTGGATGGAGCTCTCAGTCACTGCCAAAACTCCCTCCCCTCTTCTCTCCCTGAAGTGGGGGTGTGTGAGAGTGAGCATGAGGGAGGGGGAAACCACTATTCCCAGTGTGGGCCACTGTAGCCTCTGGCTAAGACACTACAAACCCTCTCCAGAGTCAGGAGGTCTAAGATAGGACCTTTCTCCCTCCTGGCCCTTTGGCTTGAGAGGGATGAGATGGAGAACAGTTTTCCAGACCCAGAGCTGGGGAACCTCCTGGCTGCTGTCACCAGGGTTGGAGGGCACAGGAGCCAAGAATCACCTCTCTTCTCTTAGTCAAGCAAAAAAGAGCTGCTAAGATCTGGCCAGTCAAGTCCTGAATTCTCTCCAGGAGTCCTCCACATGGAAATCTGCAGCAAGGAGACTTTCTCTGGCAGGAGAGGAACATTTTTGAACATAGCAAGGATGTCTTCCATCAGTCTCAGGAAACAGCATCACAGGGAGAATCCTGTGAGGTCCTCTGTGCCTCAACAACTAAGCCTCCATTAAATGGTCATTTCTTTGAGTTTGTAAAAAAAAAAAACAAAAGCACTGCAAGGCAGGACCATGTGTTGGCATCTTACCTAGGTGACAGGCAGGCAGGCTGGAGGTTCTGGAAAGGGAATGTGAGAGTGCTCCCTTCTTTAACTCTGGCATATTATTGGACTTCTGGTTTGTTTGTGTTTGCACCTTACTTTGATTTGGTTTGGTTTGGGTCTTACTTTTGTAATCCAGGTTGTCTTGGAACTTACCCTGGACTGGACAATTCATGGTAATCCTCCTGCCTCAGTCTCCTGAGTTCTGGGATTACAGGCATGAATCTTATGCCAAACTTAAGTTATGGGGCTTTTTAATTTTTTCCTCTACAAAGTAGGTCTTGGAAGAATATTAATACAGGGGTTTCTGTAGGCAGTCCATGAGTTAAAAATAAGAATATATTTAAAGGCAGATCTCATTATGTAAGTAATGAAAGTTATCACCAGTTACACCTGAATGAATTAGCCTTACCTGGGGAAGCTTTTTGTAAGCATGGAGAGATGGAAGGAAGACTTAAGTCCCATTGGGTACCAGGCATTGTCCTAGCATTCTCCAATTTGCATTCCTGGGAATCACATAGTCCTCATTTTCAGGTGAGGAAATTGAGTTTGGAGAGAAACCAAGTGTATTTATTGCCAAGGTCACACTGAAGGCTAGGAAAGGGCCTGGGATTTGAATGACCTCAGGTCTCCCTGGCTCCAGAATGTTCACTGAAAATACAGTTGCAGAGCACAGGTTCCTACTCATGGAGGGCTAGGCTTGGGAGCCATCTTGGCACAAAGATGTAAGTTTCATCAAGGAAGTCAGGGGAGGACAGGCTGGGGAGGCACTGAGACCGATTCTACTCATCTCCCCTGCAGGGGCGCCCTTAAGATGTTTTTCTCATTGAGCTCAAGTTCAAGGGGACACATGTATTCCAGATAATACATGTGAGCAGCTGGACACTGATCAGCTAAAGGAGGAAAGGAAAGGTGGATGAGAAAGACAACCTGATCCAGAAAAACAAGTCTCTCCATCCTCTCCATCCTCCGAGGCCCCATGGACTTTGAGCATTTGGAGGCCGGGGAAGGATGACTTGTTTTTCCTCCATCATTCTACCTTACTTTCTCAGGACAGGAACTCTCACTGAACTGGAAGAAAGCTTGTCATTTGGCCAGGCTGGATGGCCAGTGAGCTTCCTGTCTCTGCTTCTCCCTTAATTCACATACAACCATGCCAGCTTTTTAGATGGATGCTGGGGATTTGAACTCATGTCCTCATGTTTGTCCTTACACAGAAAATGTTCTTACCCACTGAGTCATCTCCTCAGCCCTGAATAGAGCTTTTTCAAAGTAATGAGGTTTGTTTTTACTTTGACACTGAATTAGAAGCAAACTTGAGATTGGCTCCAGACCCAGCCTCTTAACTGTTTAAACCCCAGGTATTGACACCATCCTCAAAAAATAAAATAAAAGTGTGCAGAAGGGACTTCCTCCTTGGATGGCTATAGGAGAAATGACATGATGTGTGAACAGGATATTACTAATGACAGCTCTGGTATTTGAAAGGCTCCATGGGGTTTCTACTAGGATCCTGTGTCTCTCAGGCACTCAAAGACACACCTCTGAGGCTGGGAAGAAAAGACTTCAAGGAGATGGTGGTAGTCATGGCATCCTGCAAGAACAGAGTGTTCCCTTTCCGTGGGTCAGATGACATTAGCCCTGTTTTACAGATGAGGGACACTGAGGCAGAAAACCAACTTGTCTGTCCAAGTTTACCTGTTCTCTAAGTTGCACCAAGTAATGGAACTAGAATGCAAGGGTGGGTGTCTCACTTTCTAGCTCTGGGGTTTCTTTCCTTAAACATTTCTATTAGTTTTTTTGAGAATTTTATACACGATATTTGTACATTTTCCCCCTCCTCTCCCATCTTCTCCCAGATCCATCCTCATTCTATATTTGCCCAACATTATGTCATTTTTTTCTAAACCCATAAAGTTCCATTAGTGCTGCCTAACATATTCCTAGGTATGTGGCCATCTACTGGAGCTTGTTAGGCCTACCAGAGTCTGAACTCTTCAAGAAAACAATCTCACCCTCTTCCTGAAGCTATTAATTACCACAGATCCTCAGTTAAGAGTAGGACCTCACGTCTACCCCCGACACACACTATGCTGAGATTTTGTCTAGCTTGGGCTAGTTCGGATCTTGTGCATGCGGTCAGCACCACTGTGCATTTATACGTGCTACTGCCCTGTTGTGACTAGGAAACAGTTTCCTTGCAGTCATCCACTGTCCCTGGCTCTTACAGTCTTTCTACCCTCTCTGCTGAAATGGTCACAGAGCCTTGAGAGGAGGGATATGTGATAGATTCTGACCCAGGGAGGGCAGCACCTGAGGACAGGGAGGACAGACATTCCTAGAGGCTGGTTCTACCTTTGTATCTTTAGGCAAGGGACTTAATCTCCCTGTGTCTGTTTCTTTACCTGTAAACTGAGGATTAGATATGACAATGTATCCAAGAGGCCCTTCCAATGTTAGGTATTTGAAATTCATTTTGGAAAACCAGGCTTTGGATTCTAGTCTTATTGCTGACTGGCCTTGCTGTGTGGTTGAGATGACTAATCTTAACTGTCAACTTGACACTTGTGAGAACAGCCTCTGAGAACGTCTGTGAGGGATTATTTTAATCATGTTAACTGATGTGAGAAGATCTGTTGACTGTGGGTGACATCATTCCCTAGGCAGGGGATCCTGAACAGGAGCTGAGCAGCAGAATGTACGTGTTTACTGGCCTCTTCTTCTGATCATGGACTTAAGGTGACCAGTTGCTTCAAGTTTTTGCTCCTTTGACTTCCTTGCTGTGATGGGCTGCAATCTGGAATTGTGAGCCAAAATAAACACTTTTCCCACTAAAGTTACTTTTGTCAGAATAGGACAAAACACAGTAACACAGTAACAGGAAATGACACGGAGTCATTAATCCTGGATAAGCCACAACCTCTCTGGGTTTTAGAGCATCAGAGTTACTAGGGAAACACATGAGCCTCTCATCTGGAGATTCTGGTTTGGTTGGTCAGAGCCCTGCACATCTGTTTTCTTTTCAGACCGCTAGTTACACTGGATATATATTCAGAGTCGAAATGACATGCGTGGTCCTCAGAGAAAGGTCCCTGAACCTGCAGTATCAGCAGCACCTGGGAATTTTCTAGAAATGATACATCTTGGGGTAACCAGCAATACAAAATTTCTGATTGAAAAAAGCAGTCTGTTTTGACAAGCCCTTCATATATGGTATGCATTCAAATTTTGGGAATCTTGGACCACAGACTTCAACCCTAAGTTCAATTCTTTTTAGGTCATAGACATCGGAGAAGCAAAATGAAGGAAGCATGTAAGTTCAGGAGGAGATGTGATGGGACAGAAAGACAAATGAGGTGGAGGAGAAGGAAAGAATCAGCCAAGGCCATGGTCTTCCTAGTGTGTTGGCATGGTGTGCTATGAAACCTGCTAAAAATATTAAAGGCTTGAGACTGGGAAGAAAACTCAGCCTGTAAACTACTTCCTGCATAAGCACAAGGAACTCAGTTTGATCCCCACAACCCACATAAAAAAGCCAGGTGTGATAGATGGCACACACTTGTAATCTCTGCACTGGGGAGGTGAAGACAAGCAGATCCTGGGGACTCATCGGCCAGCTCCAGCCTACTGAGGAAGCTCCAGGCCAGTGAGAGACCCTGTCTCAGCAGAGTGAAGGAGCAACTTCAAGACTGACCTCTGACGTGGGTACGTGTGTACATACACTGACCCCCACACACAAACAATTTCCAAGGATCCTTCCTGGGAGTGCAGGGGGCGGGGACCAGGAATAAGAACGACCCGTCTTCCTGGAAAGTCAATTCACCAGAAGATGTTTTAGGAGGATAAAAGTTAAATTACTGTGCCAACGAACACCAGGAAACATGACAGTTAGATTAAAGCCAACAGATGTATTGGCGCACAGACTGCCACCTGCTTGTACACTGCTGAGGCAGAAGAGAGACCTCGGAGGTGCTTTATGCTTGAATTTGGGAGATCTGGACTGCAGCCTTGGTCCTACATCCTTTCTCCTCCCCGGGTGGACTCTTCAGTGGAAAACACAGCCTTTAATGAGTAAATTAATGGACTGACTGATTCATCAATTGCTTGACGGATCAGACAAATGGCTGAGTTCATACCTTATGCCAAACCCATTATTGAGTCCAAAGAACTTCCTGAAACAAAAATGGTAAGTTTCCATCATGCCAGAGCTTACAGCTTAATGTGTGTGTGGCGGCAGTGGGGAGCGGGGTGGACAGGCTGGGGCACTAACCAAACTACCACACAGGTAGGTCTGTAGTTGCACACTGAGGTGTTCTGAACAAAACAGCAAAGGGGCATCTAAGAGCAGGTGACAGGGGACTAAGCCGACAGTCAGGTTAGAAAGAGCTTTTTTAGCAAAATGCCCTCTGAACTCTGATGTGAGAAGCTCGTGCCAGGTGTGTCCGGAGCAGCCTGCTTTGGTTTTGCTCACCCTGGCTTCTCGGCCTCGAAGTCCCTTTCTACTCAATCTGTTAACACTGACCCTTGTTAGGGGTACATACCTGGTCCAGCCTACTCCAAGAAATAGCAATCCCTGACCCCTTTGACCTCTTCATCCTCTGAACTGCCATGGTACACTCTTCCAACACCTACTTTAATGACCAACTCCTGATTTCTCTCATTTGGGTGCCATCTACATGTTTTCTGTACCCAAGAGAATAGCATCGCCAAATATGGTTTGATCATATTTTTATGATTGTATGTTGCTTGTACCCATCCACGGGACCCTTCAGGCGAGGGGGTAGAGTTGGCATGGAGCCAAGACACACAGGCTCTGGGAGTCAGGTGAGTGGCAAAAGGCAGACTCAGTTTATTATAGGGGGGAAGCCTATTATACCCTCCACCCGGACCAGTGTCACATTGGCTGCCAGACTGCAGCTGCTGCTCCCTAGGCGTGTCCAGGTAGGTCTGTCTCTTGGCATGTCCGGTCCGTCTCTGTGTATGTCCACCTTGGTCTCAGGCCTTGTTCTGTCCAGTAGCAGGTCCAGTTTTCTCCTACAATTGTATTTATAGATATTTATTTTATTTGGAGAGAGTCTTATGTAGTGCAGTTTAGTTTCCAATTTCCTGAACTGACATTGGCCTTGAATTTCTGATCATTCTGCCACTGCCTTCTGAGTGTTGAGATTGCAGGAGTGGACCTACACACCTGCCAAGAAGGAAATTTTTATTCAACATCATTAGAGGAAAACCATATGCAAATGATGTCATAAATATGCCTACAAAACAGGTAGCTTGTAAAGTAAATGCTTCTGCAAGGGGTGATGGACATGTCTTTAATCCTAGTACTTGGGAGACAGAGTCAAGTGGATCTCTGTGAGTTCAAGGCCAGCCTGGTCTACACAGCAAGTTTCAGGTCAGCCTTGGCTAAATAGTAAGAGCCTATCTCAATAAAAGGAGACTTCTCTCTTTGTTGTTAAGGAGACCAGTGAGTGATAGAGGGTATGAAATGCATGTCATAACTGAGATATCCTCCATGATATATGAGACTTGAGGGCATATGAAAGGGGGCTGTGCTGTCTCATTGGCTTCTCTCATTCCCTGTATAGCATATTAAATAATGTCATGATCCACCATGTTGCACTACATTTTTGTGTGGTTCTGGTTTGTGAAGGTTACATGTTGTTGTTGTTTTTGCTTTGGGGAGGATGCCATCTAACAAAACTGAAGAGTCTCTCTGGAGAGAGGTCTCTGCCATCCCCATGGCACTCACAGCAGCTGCTTACATGGCTTTTAAGGGGAAGGTTCATTAGCTCACCTTGCCTATGCCTCAGGAGTGCTGGAATCTGTTGAGTCTTTAATCTCTTCTGTGCTTCTCTGCTAAGTGCTCTACATGATTTTCTTCCTCACCTCCTCATTATGACACCTCTGGGGACAGAGGTATTCTTGTCCTTTCAATTCTACAGAAGAGACTGAGGGTCAAGTCAGGGAAGAATGTAGCCTTGTGGATACCTAGGTGGTTCTGCAAATGTTTGGAGAGCATTTGAAAGAGGGAGGAAGAGGACAGAAAGGAAAGAAAGGGGAGGGAAAGGAAAGGAAGGGAAAGGAAAGGAAGGGGAGGTTAGAAGAGGGGAGGGGAGAGAAGGGAAGGAAGGGGAAGGGGAGAAGAGGGAAGGGAAGCAAAAGGGGAGATGGAAGGGAAAGGGGAAAGGGGGAAGGAAGGGAAAAGGAAGAGGGCAAGGGGAGGGAAAGAGGGGAGGGGAGGGGAAGGAATGGGAAGGGAAAGGGGAGGGAAAGGGAAAGGGAGAAGGAAGCCAAGAGGATCAGTTTTAGGTCCCAAGTTACCTTGCTGAAGTATGACTAACACATCATAAAATATGTAAGCATACATTTCTGTAAGTGTTAGTAATTTTTATAGCTATACAACCTTGCCATGATTCAGTTTAAAAATTCTATCAAGTTCAACATTTCTCCCTGCTGACTTGGTGGGCATCCCTGCTCAAAGCACTTGTCCCAGTGACCTCTGATCAGCTTCCTGATCATACCTTTGTATTTAAATTTTTTAATTTAAAATGTGATCAAGTATTACATAGTCCCTCATATCTAGCTTTCACCACCACAATGTCTGTCATGTTATTTCTAGGCACATCCATGTCATTACATGCTTTAACAGCCACTGTTCCTTTTCTTTGATGGATAGTATTCCATTGTATGGGTATACCACAACTCATTTGTCCATTCACAAGTTAGTAGGTATTCTTATTGTCTCCAAATTGGAGCTATTAAGCATCTTTTCATATCTAGTTTGGTAAAAACATAGATTCTAGATCTTTGGAGCAGATATCTAGGAATGAAATTGCTAAGTCATGTGATAAGTATATAAATGTTTTACATCCTTATCTTTTGAGTGTCCCAAATGAGGTAAGAAAGTGCTACAAACTGGCATAGGAAAATGTGGATAAAACTCTGAGAGCAAGCTAGTTTCGCAAGTCCTAAGTACATGGCCAATTCAGTATGGCTGTGTTTGGAGTCTGTTTGTGGCTGTGTGATGTATTGTCTGTGGGAAGACAATATAATCTTCTGGCCTTCAAACTACCATCTGAGCCTAATTTTTCACCCAGTACCTCTGAAGAAGTTTTTCTTGAACAATGGTTTGAGTAAGGAATAGATGATGAAATTGACTGTGGCAAAATGATGTGAGAAGCAGGGACACATTCTTTACTGACTGAAGGGCACTGATCAAAGGTGAGAAGATGACAGGCAGTGAACTCATTCACAGGGTGGGAGAGGGCTTCCTGGCCCCTGCCAAGGGACTTCTCTCTGTGTCACCATCTCCAACCGCAGAGTCCTAAAACCTGAACCCTTGTACCCAACAGCTCAGATCCTGCCAAGTCCATCCTGAGAAATCCTGACTTTCAAATCTTATTGTCATAATGAAGCTATTGTAGTATACTTCATTATATATAATGAGGAATAATATAATATTATTATATTATCCATTACAATTGTTATAGTCCAATATGTTATATATTATATATGATAAGATATTATATTAATGAATTATATTATATAATATGTTACATTATTATGACATAACTATTACATGTTATATAATATGTTCACATTATATAAGTATAATAGAATACAATAGTATAATATGGAAGTATAATATAATATAACTTCATTACATATGATTATATGTAATTATACTGCTATATAACTTCATTATAATAATTTCATTATACATAATGAAGTTATATAGCAGTATAATCTAATCAAATAACTTCATAATGAAGTTCAGCACCTGTGTGACCCTGGGCATCATTTAAGGAAGGCATCCAGCTCACCTCCAATGCTCCACTCTGCTCTGATTGTGAAACCTTCACTATTTGAGGGGTTGACCTCTGGGTGGGGACCTCAGGAGCAGATTCTCTCACCCATTCACCATGACAAAATCAAGTATGCACTGCTGTCCTGTCCTTAGAAATTCTTTGTAGCATGAAATCGGTATCTATCCCAGGGTATAATTTTGCTTCAAAAGTCAGTCCCTAATGTTCCTGACTTAACATGCCCACTTTGAATAAAACAGATAAACAAACAAACAACTTAGAATGCATGCAGAGCTTCTCAGCAATTGGAGTAAATAAACAGTCCCTGTGATAGGCTCCTGCCTCTCTGCAGACAAAAAGAACACTGAGAAAATGGTCATCCAGTTGGCAGACATTTTAGAATGTGCTTGGTGTAATAAAGATTCTATCTGAGAAAATGGCAACTGAGGTGTGAAGGGCTGGGTGGCTTGCAACTTCTTGATGTGGAAATTGATTTGTGGGAGTTGGAAGCAGAGGGAAAAACAGGGGCCTTGTGGCTGGGGGACTGAGCTCTGAGGAAGGGACTGCCAAGGGGAGGCATGGGGTGAGGCTGTAGCTCTGAGAACCGCAGAGCTTCTGGTGGGACAGTGATGAGCAAGAAGAATGTGTGGAGCGTCTGTACATGACCTTGTTTGCCTTGTCTCTCTGAGTCAGCTGCACACTCCTAGGGCAAGACATACTTTTCTCATGGTTGTATTCACAGCACATTCTGCCATGTCCCGCACGGAGAGAGCACTCAGCTGGTGTTTATGGGATGTTGGGAAGAGCCTCAGCTCTTCCAGATCAAGATTCTGGTCCTCTTGGGCTTCTGCTGATCTGCTCTGGGACTTTAGCCAGGTTGTGCCATCAATGCCCGGCATCTGCCAGGCCAGCAACAGAAGGGAAAAGACACTATCAACATCAAATATTAAGTTAGCAATAGAATCAGCCTGGAAACCATTTTCTCTGCTAAATCCAGTACCCCTTTCCACTGGGGCTCTCAGAGGGCAGATCAATGAAGAATTTTGCTGTGTGGCTGACTGCACATCCTCCATCAGGCATGCATATTCATCTTCAAGGAGATGATCAATTCATTTCAAGACATCATTCTTCCAAAACAAAGCAGGAGCTGATAACCAGCATTCCAATGGTGGCTTGGAGACGAAGTGAATCTTTCAGGTAAAAGAGGAAAATCTTATATATAATTGAGGAAAACGACCCTCCAACAGCTCAATTTACTGGTGTTCACAGACCTGGCAAGAAAAGCATAGAGTGCAGATGTGAACACAACTCTTACCCAAGGCAAAGGATCCTGGGTGTGAGTACGGCTTTGCTTAGGAAGCAGTAGCTGGCTTGGAGGTCTTGTGTTCTGCCCCACACAGCGGCCTCTCACACTGAAAGCTGTATTTTGGGGTGACAGACTCAGTAGTTTTAAAGGCGCTCCACTGAGTTGTTATGAGAATAGAAACCAGAACGTAACTTTCCCATTGTTACTGGCGACTTGAGCCGGCTTACGATGACTGGACAGGACCAGTGCACCTTCTGTCTCCCCTACCTGCTTAGTATCATGTCTCTCTCAGCCTGATGCTCCATGGCCAAGCCTGAGTCCCACCCTTCCCTCCCCAGAAGCAGTTCTTGCAGTGCTGCACTGTGAAGTCCGGGCCACGCTGGTTACTACCACAGTGGAGACGACTTCCCATAGTCATGTTCAGGGTTTAGAATCTTCGTCTCATGCCCAGGACTGACTGCTGCCCAGTAGGTTCTGGGGTGAGAACACTCTTTTGCTTTAGAAGAAACTTCATCTGGGATTAAGGCGAAGCACCTGCCTCGTTCCTAGGCTCAGGTAGGCATGTCACCTAGCTTTCCTTCAGTTCTTCAGACATGTTATATTCCTGATACCTCAGGGCCTTTGCACCTGCCTCCTCTTTACCCAGAATGCTTTGGTGTGTTTGGCTGCTTAGAGAAGTGTGAGCGCCTCAATGCCTTTTCTACCTCTCTTCCTCTTTTCTTCTCTTGGAGGCCAGGGTCTGTAAGGAAAAACAAGGTCTCACCATATTCTCCACCTGTACTGACGAGCAGCATCCAGGGTCAATAAAGCATAGCTTCATAGCTACAATCATTTGCAGCAAACAGGGAAGGCAGTAGGCTGCCACATCAGATACAGCACAAAGAAGGCTGGCTTTTTCAGGTTTAAAAGTCCCAGAGAGTCTACCGTTCCCATCTCCCAGTCCTGTTCCCCTTCAAGACAATCAATGTCTTCTTTCTTGCTGGAACTGAACTTCACATTTAAATCCCCATTGCATTATAAAATATGTTTCTTGCATCCACACCAATTTACCAAATGTATTACTGGCTTTTGCATGTATCTTTTCTGTAAAGATCTATCTTAATGCAATATTGCCCCATCTCCATTAAGGCGCCTCTTTTAAAGATCGTCTCTGTGTAACGCTCTGTAAGTGCCTTCCGTTTCACCCCCATTATCAGATGGAAAACTCTGAAAATGCAGAATGGTGACAACTTCATAAGTACCTACCACGTGCACTGCAACTTACGTGATGGCAAACCATGTGGTTTAGGACACAAAATTGACTGCTAAATTAACCGTAGTTAAATGAATTTTAGTTTTCTAGCATTTAACCATGTGTCAGTGACAGAGGTGACATGGAGGCTCCACGATATCATAAAGCTCAGGTTCCTTCTATCTCATTGCTCTGCCATCTTGAGTCATTGTTCCTGTGCAAAATGCTGTAGTATGGCGTTGCAAGCCAGCTGTAAAAGGAGTGAAGATGAGGAATGCTACTTTCCTTTAAGGAAGTTACAGAAGATAGCACAGCTGTACACTTCCCAGGAGCCGGAACTTACTCATTGGACTGTGTCTAGCTGCAAGGGAGGCTGGGAAATGTAGTCCTTAGTCCAAGAGGCATGAACTCAGAAATCAGACATTTTACCAGTATAAGAGGAGGACATTTGAACACTAAACATGACATATGCTACCCCAATACAAGGTGATCCTAAATGAGACCAGATTCCAAGATAGATTCCAGATTCTAAGATTTGGACCTATGATAAGAAGAAGAAACAAGCTGAACATCAAAGTTTCAAAGTGAGACATAACTTCATCTAAACCAGGGGTCTCTACCTCAGTCATAAGTTAATACAAAAACAGCCCCAAATACTTGGATTGTCCTGTCTGCGTGGCAGGGAAGATGGTGCCCCATGGGTACAGATGTGGCTTCTCTGAAGCAAAGGGAGATTCTCCTAGAAGAACCTCCTGGAATGTGGTCAGTCCTGGGCAGGAGATAAAGGTTATAAAATTAAACCTGAAGTGAGATGGCAGGAAGTTGGCTCCATCCTGTTAATTAGTAAGCAGTTTGGCCCGAAGTTCCCAATGTGGCCATGCCGGGTCTACTTCCAGTAAGAGAAGGATGGGACTCAGGCCCAGCTATGGAAAGGCAGGCTGAGAGAGAAGTGAAACTGAACAATTAGGCAAAGCAGAAGATGATCTGGTTCTGTCTATTCATGGTGAGTTATTCTGCTCTGTGTCTTTTTAAACCAGCCTCAAGCCATCAGAATGAATTTGAAACCTACATTATAGTTGCTATTCTCATGTGGGAGATTAAGACAGAATTCACGGGTCACTCTTAGGATGCAGCGAGCATACTGCTTTGGACTTCCTTTAACCCTTAAATATGTTATATCCTCGGCTGTCCCTGGGCCTTTGCACACACCTTCTCTTTTCCTATAGCATCTCCCTCTACCACCTTTGTCTGCATTCGTCTCCTCTTCTTGAGATATCTTCTCGAGCTACAGTAACCCTGCAAGTCTCCCTAATGCTCGTTCCAGTAATTTATTCCTGACACACTTTTAAAACTCATCTAGTAGTCCTTTTTTTCCCATTGCTGTAACAAAATCTTTATAAAGAACAGAAATTATTTAGCTTACAGTTTGGGATCTGAATGCTCCAAGAGTATGTGCTACAGGCTCTGAGACTGACTGTCCTTATCTTTACCACTTCACAGTGGGGACGCATCTGAGCGGAAAGATGACATTAACAAGTAAAGAGCCAAAGGATCTAGGATCCTATGTTCTCTTTGGAGGGCATAACTCCTGTGAACTAAAGATCTCCCACCAGCCTCCAGCTCTTAAAGGTGCATCACCACACTGGGAACCAAGCTTCCAACCCATGATGCATTGGGGATGAACTACATCCAAAAGAGGATGGCTTATGACATTTACACTTGACAATTATGTACACTCTGTGGTATTATTTCATCTGTATCTGTGAACACTGTGAGGACAGGAGCCGAATAGTTGTGTGTGGGGGGGTGAGAAACCAACTTTTCTCACACCCAAGTTCCCAGCACCTGGGGTAGTTCCTGTTACAAAGCACATGGCCAGCTGGTGTTTGTTGAATGGATGAGTAACTATAACCCACATCTGAGGCTAAGTAACATGGTAGTTCATCAGTGGAGACAGCTATGGCCACCAGAGTTTGTAATTCATGAGTGACATTGGCAAAGAGGTAGGCACACTGCCAGTGACCGCAACTCGCACAAGAGGCTCCGCAATGCTGCAAAAAGGCACATTAAGAGAGAAGGGAGTTAGCCCAGGAGGTTCTCACATTGTCAAAGTCAGGACCACGCAACTTCTAGAAATGATGTCATCTAATTCTGTAAGTGCCCACCAGATAGATCCCTAAGCAACAGAAAACTGAGGTTCAGAAGTGTTTGGAGACCATCAAGGTCACACAGAAAGTTCATGCAATCAGTGTGTGAACTTAGGCCTGTAAGTCTAAGAACCACCTTTCTACACATCCAGTTTGCTCCCCGCCAAAAAAGGAAACAGTGAACAGACCACAAAGACTCTCAGGATGGATGCTTCTGGCTACCGGTTGACCCCACAAGGACGCTGTTTCTGTGTGAAAGTCTTGTCTGAGTTCTCCCAGCCCATTTCCTGAGACTCTGCGATTTAAATTTGATACTGGCCAGTTTTTATGAAGTTTGATTTCAGCTGTGCTCTCAGGTTCCCCTTCTTTGCAGACAGCTATTGGGGCTCCCCTGAGCCCATCTCCTAGTGTAGATGGAACTTCTACTTTCTCTATTTACTCATGTAGCAATAATGCTTTGTGGGCCTGTCTCTGAACACATCACAGTTTATTTATGCCTCACAGGGGAGGCATCTCAAATGGAGCACACTGAAATGGATTGCATAGCCACGAAGTTCAGACTGGAGTTATGTCTCTAAAACTTCTAAGATGAGCATTTGCATTGCCATTGGAGGAGGTATGAGAATGCAGCCGGACAGATGCGAGAAGGTATAAGACTAGAGATTTTCATTAGTGCAGTTGTTCAGAGTAGCAAAAACATGGAATCAATCAATATCCCATGAGGAAGTTTAGAAAAATACATAGAGGGATATCGATACAGCAGTATGTAAAGCTATCCTTTAAAATGAGCATTAGGGTGCTCGGGAGGTAACCCAGGCTGTAAAACATTTGCCACATCAGCATGGGGACCTGGGCTTGATCCCCAGAAGCCACATAAAAAAGGACAGGTGCTGAGTGTGTTCCTGGAGTCTCAGCACTGGGGAGGTGGAGCTAAGCAGATCCCTGGAGTTTGCTGGCCAGCCAACCTTGTCTAATTGGTGATTTCCAGACCAAGTGAGAGAAAGACCCTGTTTCAACAAAACAAAACAAAATACCTAAAATGGACAATAATGGAGGAATGACACTGATGCCCTCTGGTATTAACATGCACACACATAACGCGCATGCCCACCCGCATGCCCACACAAAGACTTTCACCGACAATGAAAAAATGTCCATAGTGAGAAAAACTAAATCCAGGAACAAATCCTGCAATGCAATTTTATTTCTGTTAAAATAAAGACTCGTTTATTCTGTTGACAGCAGGCATTGTTGTTAGTTTTCAACCACAGTTGCAATTTACCGTTTGCTACTTTTCAAGTGTTATGTGAAGAGCTGAGGGGCACCTAGTAAACAAAACAAATGCCACTTATTAGAGGATCATCATCACTCCAGGGATCACTCTCTCTTAGAGCTTTCTATCTCTCTAATAAAATACCTGAGATAATCAAGTTATAAAGAGGAAAGGTTTACTTTGGCTCACTGTTTCAGAGCTCTCAGACTGATATTGGGCAGACAATTGAGCCTCTGGTGGCCCTGCTGATGGCAGCAGCAGGGAGTGTATGGCAGAGCCTGTGCTCTCCTTCATGGCCATAGGAATGTGACCCCAGTGGCCTTCAGGCCTCCCACTAAGTCCCACCTCCATAGGATGAGCTGCCTCCCAAAAGGACCCAGACACTGGCCCATGGGACGGTGGAGACACTTTCCAAACTGTACCAGGCGATGGTCAATGAAGCCAATAGTTCCAGCTCCCTGAGTCTCAGTTTCCTCATCTATTAAAAATGACTGAAGTCACTAACAATATATTTATTGTATTCTTGAAATTGCTAGGCATGCAGAACACTTCAAGTATATTTTCACACAAAAAAGAATCAATAAAATCAATGAGGTACACGTAAAACAGTGTAGTCATTCTCCTGTGGGCGCATATATTAAAACAGTGTGGTATATGCATACGCATATATATATATATATATATATATATATATATATATATTTTATTATATTTATTTATTTATTCAGTGTGTGTGTATGCATGCATGTGTGAGTGGATTTCAAAACACAACTGCATGAGTCGACTTTCTCCTTCCACCATTTGGGTCATGGGGATTGACTCAAGTCATCAGCCTTGGCAGCAGCAGGTGCCTTTACCCATTGAGCTGTTTCGCTGGCCCCTATATAGAATAATTTAGATTTAAAATGTTTGTTTAAATAATTACTGTTCATATTTATTACATAAAGCCAGGTAGTTTATGTATGTATATATACATACATATTGTATAAACACAAGAGGCTAATAATAGCAATGAACAGAGATGTGGCCGGGTCAAACATATAAGGCTGAAGTCAGCATATGAGGGCTTGGTACATACATGTTCATCAGAATCTTGTTGCTACTCCAGCACACCAGGGAGGAATAGGGTGCTCCACGAGATCATGAGGCTGCTCAGGTCCTAGGTAAATACAGCTACTGGAGATCAATACAGACCAAGCTACAGTGATCACTTGTTCATTCACTTGGACCATGTGGCTAGTCATTCAGAGCCTATGAGTTCTTTCTGTGGCTTATAAAGCTCTATCTTTCCCAGTTCCCTCCTCTGCTTTTTCCCCATCCTGCCTTCTGGTAGTCCCCCCATATGCCAAGTATGCTCCTGACTTGGGCCTGAGTGCTTCTCTATAGCAGTTCTTCTGTCTGTCTAGTCTTCTTTCTGATCTCTCCCCAAAGAAGAGGCTAAACAGCCTAAGACTTCCTGAACCTTCTGTGTGTCTCTCCACTAACTGACTTACTCATGACCACTTTCCGACATAATCACAATCTTTCTTCTTTATGGTTGTCTGTCTGACTCCAGTGTTGGCTCCACAAGGACAGAGACCCAGTTTTTCTAGCCCCGAGTTGAACTTCACCTTTTAAAGCTATGCCCATCACAGGGTGGATATCTAATAAACTCTTATCAGAGTCAGACATAGGGTTCATGATTATAATCCCATCACTCTGGAGGCTGAAGCAGGAGGGCTACACAGTTAAAACTCTGAATCAACCCCAGGGACTGGGCGTGTAGCTCAATGATAGCGCTCTTGCCCAGCATGGCTCTGGACTCCACTCCAGCACTGACATAAAAGTAAATAAATAAATAACTGTGTGAATAAAGAAGTGGATGAATATGCCCTGCACCATGGTGAAATATGTCACAGTGAGACACACATCTTTTATACTGTTGCTTTGTGATATTTTTCTTCTCATTCCTCCACGGGGGAATTCTCCCGGGCCCCATCAATTCTCTGAAGTTATGTAACTAGCATTCAATTCAATACGCCAGACCCTTCCTCCAGGCTGCTCTTCTGCCACGGTGCTGAGTAATTATTTCCAGAATCTACAATGACTCCGAGTTTTGATTAAATGCTTTTCTGGCTTTTAAAATTCTGGGCCAGCCAATTAGACTTTGCCCTGCTGTGCCATCAGCCGGTGCAGTGAGTGACTGAGGCAAACCTTGTCCCCTTCGTATTTGCAGTGATTTCCTTGAGCGTTTTGATCCGGGCGAGAAGTATGACATTATTGATTTGCTCTGCTCCACTCACCAACGGTCTCATCTGCAAGAGCTGGGATCTTTATGGCTTCAACAATTTCCCGTAGTGCAGAGAACTCTTTTGTATTTTTGCTTGGCACTTTGCTGTTCTTTAAATTTTTTATGGACTCTGAGGTTAAATTTTGTCCCCCGCTTCCACATTCATCAGGATGTTGGCTTGGGCTCCAAGAAAGTACATGACCTTTCCGTACCTAGGCGTGTCCCACCCCACACTGATATTTCAGAGATAGAGGAAGAGATGTGTATGGAGAAGAAATGAGGGAGGGGGAATAGACAACTGGAGAGAGACAGAATATTCTAGAACTGCTTATGTTCTATATGTCTTACTGAAAAAGACACATTAAAAATATAGCTCAGAAAGCTTTCGTGACTTCCCTAAATTAACACAGCCCAAAGGGTGGGTAACTCTCTCCTGCCTCTGGGATAGTCATTGATGGTGTTAACCAAAATGCTTCCCTCTCCTCCTGGGTACAAAGTAGAATTGCTCTTCTCTTTTTCCATAGAGTCACATGACTTTCTGTGGCCAGAGAAATGTAAGTGGGAGTGGATCATGGCACTTCTAGGTGCTGCCTTTAAGAACTTCTTTAAGTTCTTAAAGAACTTTAGAACTTAAGAACTTAAAGAACTCTTCTGCCTTTAAGAACAGATCTGTCATGTCCTTCCCACCCTCTGATGGCAGAGGGTCCTTGTAACTGCAACTGTAACGAGGACAGTGACTTAAGGACATGTAACATGAGAGCAAAGTACATCTGTCGTTTTCAGTACCAAGCGGCAGAGGTAGCCAAGCCTGGTGTACACACCCGTGATCTCAACGATTGTGAGGTTGAGACAGGTGAATTGCAAGTTCAAAGCTACGTAGGAAGTCCCTCTATTAAACAAAGCAGAGCAAAATAAAACAACTTAACCATCACCACAACAAAAGATTGGGAGCTATTTGTCACCAAGCATAGCTCCTCTCATTCTAACCGATACAGACTCCAGTCCGGAGCTTGCAAAGATAATGTGGAAGTCTCAAGATCTTGGCTGGATAACCTGGAAGACTGGAGCAAGGGGGGAACCAGAAAATGCAGTTGTTCAACATCAGATTTTCCATCTACAGTTTTGTTTAGAACAGGTTATAAAACAGGTTAAGACTAATTTATTAGGAAAATAAAACATTTCAAACATGTTCCTTAGCATCTTTTCAGGCGTGGACCTTTGCATCTCCCCATCTAGCTCTCTGCTGTGACTTTACTCATCTCCCTTTCCCTCTGCTCACGTCTTCATTCCCTCACCCACTCTTTAAGCCAGTGTCTTCAAAGCTTACCGTAGACATGGAAGTGTCAAACTTTTCTGTTCCTTGTGCTTCTCGTTCGTTGCCTTGACGCCAGTCCTCAACTTTACTGTCAACATAGTGAACATTATTCATGTTGTGAGAGCCAATCAGAATCCTTTCTGATACCCCTTTCCTCCAAAACACATTTAGTCCCCTTTCTCTGTGCTTATCAGGCCAGGTGTCTTTGTCTATGGAGTGTCTGGTATTTCCACAGCTCGCACGTGTGACTCCTTCACTAGACCATGACTCTCCCGGAGCAGGAGTCATTCCTCAGTCCCTCAGCATATCAGAAACTTAAGTGGCCAGCTCACAGTCTGTGTCCAGTATGGGTGTGATGAAGGGGTGAGTGAGCAATGTCGGTTCAATCTTGTTATTTGTCCTACTTTGCATCCAGTATCCCAGAACCAAAGCTCTCCAAAGCTTATTAAAGTATTTCAAATAATTCCATGTCTAATCTAGAACTTTCAGTCAAAAGAGATTATATTATTTCACCTAAAATAAGAATATGTTATGCATAATCCGTGCACCCTTTTTTTCTAATTATAATTCTATTTTGGACCTCTTTCTAGTATTTTATGTGTTTAGATTGTATCATCGTTTGTTATTGTTACTTTTTTTGAGACAAGGTTACTCTTTATAGCCCAGGCTGACATAAAATTTTATGTATCCCAGGCTGGCCTCAGCTTCCTGGGTGCTGGGATCATAGGCATGAGCCACCATCCTACTTCATGTATTTTCAATGGCTGCGTAAACTTCTGGTGTATAAAAATATGAGATAATCCAGCAGTTCCCTATCACTGGACATGTAGGTTGTTCCTACATGCTTGTTACTTTAACACACAGCTTAAATACTTGGAGACTTCCTCTGCAGACAGATGGTCTTTTCATTTCTTTCCTATAACATTGGGTCAAAGCAGATGAGTCAGTCAAATGGTCAGATCCAGGGTTCGAGAGCCCTGTCTGACTGCGTATTTGGATAAGTGTTTAATGCAGAGTCTTACCTGGCTGGGCTGGGGCAGAGGGTGAGTTATTTAATATCTCGGTGTTTACCTAAACCAGGAGAAGGAAACCCCAGGGATATTCTGTTATGTCTGAAAAAAGGGGGCCATGAATACTGGTTTATTGAGGGGAGCAAATGTCAGTGAGCAGGAACTGCCTTCTTAGAAGCCTTAGAATGTGATTGTAGACAGTAGGAATGTCCTTCTGGTCACATCTCAAACATAATAAATTGTACACGCCATCACTAGCCCAGAGCTGGAACGTAACAAGATGCCAGCTGTCCAGCAATCTTTGCCATTCCTCCAACTACATCAGCACCATCGATCCGCCCAAGTACTCCAGGTCACCTGAGCTTTCTGATGGCCAGCTCCCTGTTCAGCTGCCTTCCTTCCCACACTTGTGTCTGAGCATAAACCCAGCTTTCTGTGTTGTGTTCCTCAACCACATTTGATATAATCCATATTTTCCACTTTAAATATTTATAGCAAACTTGGAGAGAAAACATTTTCCTTTCCAGTGGTCTTCTAATTTCATTTCACAGTGAAGGTCGGACAGCAGACGCTCTCTGCAGGGACAGTTCCCTTTCTCGTTTTCAGCAGCATCAAGGACAGAATCCTTTTACCTAACTTCATCCTCTGAGCCCCTCCCTGCCATCCTCCTAGCACTCTGTCTTATGGGGGAAACAGACCAACCAGAAACCACGCCCTAATAGAGGTACTGTATTGACTCTTCCATTGCATTGTTTTATAGATATATATATAAAAAAAAAACAAGTCTGCAACAACTTCAGAATATATGTCAAAGCGTTCTAAAGAAACAGAGGCTGCATTTAACTCACCATCCAGATAAGCATGTTTAACAGGTTGGTGTCTAACTTTTAGAACTTTCTTCCTAAAAGGGACAATATAACATATATGCTACACCAGGATTATATTTCATATACTCCTTTGAAACCCCCTTTTTTCTAACTGTGATGTCACTGGGCTTTTGGTCTACACGCCCCTCAGCTGTCCTTGCCCTTGTGGAGGACACAGTGTAGTACAGAGGAGATCAGGGCACACCCCAAGGGTGAGAACGGACACTAGCCACAAAGACCATTTTCTTTATCTACATTGCAGACGGCCTTTGTACGATTATAAATTGTAAGTTTCGGGAACTGATAGCTTTCATGGGGGGGAGGGGACACTTTCCTGTCCAGGTGTTTGACAGACTCATTTGGATTTGAATTGAGTCTTCCGGGCATAGGTGATTATACACTCTCGTACTTTATCATAGTCGCCTTAGAAAAGCTGTGATCCGGGAACCAGGTTTATAGAGCTATCAGTTCATGACCTTCAGGATATAAAGTCTCCTGCTAGGGTCAGAGACAGGACCCAAGTCTATTTTTTCTGACCAGTAATTGCAGTCTTGTTGTTCCAACTCTTGGATTTACAAGTTTCTGATTAGGAGGGCAGGTCCATGCCCAGTGCCCTCTGACCCTGCTGATGCCCATCAAGCTACCCAACAATAATGGAATTATGAGAGCTTTCTTATCTTCAAGAGTGTTTATGTGTATATTACTTGTATCATAATTTTTAATGGCCGTGTAAAATCCTGTCATAATAAGTACAGGAGATAGTTAGCCAATTCACTGTCACTAGGCATCTAGGCAATTTCTACTACTTATTATCTTAAAAAATAACTTTCAGGTTATTCAAGCTTAAATGTTTATTAAACATTCATTTTCTGTTTTGTGAACGTACATATTTAGGCATCTTGCCCATCATCTCCATTGGTGTACTTACAGGTGCTGACATTTTAAATGGTAAAGAACAGATTTTGCAAACACTGCTCAGAGCATCTTTGGTCTTGTAATATTTTCTTCTGCCCTGGGGATTTAAATTTTTATTTATTTATTTATTTATTTATTTATTTATTTATTTATTTATTTAGTCGGAGTTTCTCTATTGTAACCCTGGCTGTCCTGAAACTTACTCTGTAGACCAGGCTGGCTTTAAACTCACAGAGATCTTCCTGCCTCTGCCTCCTGAGTGCTGGGGTTAAAGGGGTGCTTCACCACTGCCCAGCAGCACCACTATCGCCTGGCTTAAAATTTCATGCAATAAAATCCATCTGTGTTTTCCCCTGGGTGGTTTCTGACTTCCATTCCCATCATTTATATAGTTTTACAAAGGTCCCTCTTGTTTCCTATTTATATATACATTCAAACAACGTGAAATTTGGTATAAATCGTGAGGTAAGGATCTCACTTTGATTTGTCACACAAAACCAGTTTATCTACCCAAGAATTTTAAGCAGATGATTCGCTTTTCTTGCTGAATTGAAATGCCACACTTAGACTTTCTAGGGTTGGCTTTTTACTGTTTGTTTTGTCTTTTTGGGTCCGAGTCTCTGGTAGACTAGTTTGGGCTCAGATGCTCTCCGTAGCCAAGGTTGGCTCTGTATTCCATTTTTTCCTGCCTCTGCTCCTCACATGATGGGACTGTAAGCATATACAGCCATGTGCAGTGTGTGCAGCATGCACAACGTGTGCAGCATGTGCAGCCGTGTGCAGCATGTGCAGCCATGTGCAGCATGTGCAGCTGTGTGCAGTATATGCAGCTGTGTGCAGCATGTGCAGCCGTGTGCAGCATGTGTAGCCGTGTGCAGCATGTGCAGCCGTGTGCAGCATGTGTAGCTGTGTGCAGTATGTGCAGCTGTGTGCAGCATGTGTAGCTGTGTGCAGTATATACAACTATGTGCAGCATGTGCAGCCGTGTGCAGCATGTGCAGCTGTGTGCAGCATGCCTACCTTTTATTACATCTTAGATGGATTTTTTTCTTCTGGTTCTTTCTTGTTGATTTCCTTTAAATATAAATTCTTATGAATGAAATTTAATATTTCACTAGGCAGGAAAAAAACCTGAAAATAGTTTAACAAAAGTTATATAACATTATTTAACTTTGGATAAATTGGTGGAAACCCAGCACTAAAAATGCAGTTCTTACCTGTTCATCTTTTATATCCTTCAATAAAGATTTATAGTTTGACACAGCATAGCACATACGTATTTTTAGTTAAGTTTATTCCTAGGTAACCTATGCAGTCATTATGATCAGAGTTTTATTATAATTTTACTTTATTGTTGGCTGCCACTGGTCCACAGCAAAGATGTTGCCAGTCTTGTGTGCTCACGGTGTTCTCAGCATTGTGCTTGAAGATGATTCGGCAGCCATAGTCAATGCCATTGCATCACTTCCTGGCCTTTTGGCTAAGATGGAGCTCAAAGTCACATCAGTATACTTCATAGCCATTTAGTTGTATCACAAATAGGAATAGAACCTCTGGATGGAGTTGGGTCAATGGAACGTCATGTGTGAGGCCGTGAGTTGGATCCCTGGCATTATAGAAAACAAAGAAACAAAATAAACAAAACAAAAACCCCCACAAGATCTTATGTATCCCAGGCTGACCTTGAACTTATTATGTAGCCTATTCTGACCTTAAACTTTGGATCCTCATGCCTTGACATCCTGTTGCTGAGATTTCAGGCATGTACTATCACTCCAGGTTTATGATTGGATTGAACCTAGGGCTTCTGGCATGCTGGACAAGCACTCTACCATTGAGTTCTATCTCTAGCCACTTCCTTCAAAACTACTTTATAACCCTGGGGGCGTACAGTGGTAGAACTCTTGCAAGGCCTGGGCTTGATCTCAGTACGGAAAAAGGGCATGAAATCAGCCATGCAGATTCATCTGGAAACACCACAGGTCTAAGAACTATGTGACTCAGAAAGCACAATAATGAGGTATTAATTTCATTTTGGGGTTTTGTTATTGCTTTCTTTGGTGTTCTTGTGTTTTATGATGTTTTGACATTTAAGACCTCGCTAACTAAACAGGAAGTGCACTTTCCAGACTACCTATTTCCCTGAGACCCAAACTCTACCAGCAGCTTTTCCCCCCAAGCCAACCCATTATACTCAAATGCCTCCTTTAGTAGGCTTGTACACCACAGGCCAATTTTCCTTGTCCCTATTACCATCACACCATAAACCAGACAAACCAGGAGGGCCCTACCATCAGTCTGCTGATGTTACTCAACCAGCCAATCCTAAGTCTGGATAATCACACTGCCTCATGTTTCTCCCTGTGGAGGTCTCAGTATGCTCTTGCCCAGGCTCTCCTCCTACTCTCCCATCTTCTGACCAATATGGTATGTTTGGGGGAGTATACGCTTCCTCAGATAGCCCTTAAATGTGAGGGAGCTGCTTCTGGTCTTGGGAGCTGTGAGCAAAAGTCTTTTCATGAGCTGTTATCTTTGCTGGCTTTACTGAACCTATCTAAAAACATAGCCTGCATTTAAAAACAACAGCTCTATAAACCATGCAGAGTAGACTGGTAGAGGAATCAGCTAGTCCTGGGCCTTGGTGCCAGGCAGTCTTGAGATTCAATTAAACTACCTGGCTTGCTGGCTCTGTGACTTTACACAAGCATCCTAACTCCTCTGATAATCTATAGCTCTGAGGTAGAGACTTGCTAAAGTTCATTCAGCTGGTGGGTAACTGAACAACTGGGACTCAAACCTGCATGAGTTCAAATACAAAGCCCGCAGTCTTAATGACGTAGACTACATTCTCTTTCATCTCATTGTCACCTCTAAAAGTCCTGCAGGGACCTACCATGCAGAATGCCTAATAGCATCATCCAAGTCCAACTTTAGAGTCTGAGATGTAGAGGGGAATAAAAAAACACAGGGCGTTCTCAACATTGCTGATGTTTCCCATCCTCATCCAGGGTCCATGCAGCTTTAGTACAAAGCCAAGACATGTGCTTCCTACCCAGTACACCATGGAACATGCCAGAAGCCATCCTAAACAAGCCAGTGAGTTACAAGAGTACAGTCATGAGAGGTGTGCCTTAGTCCAACATACACTAGGCAAGTGCTGTACCATTTGAATTCCATCTCCTGTCTTCCTCCTCCAAAACTCCTTCCTAGGCTCAGGAGTACACAATAGTAGAGTTCTTGCAAGGCCTAGATCTCCCCCCTGTAGCATCCCTAGTGCTGCAGCACGGGGACAATCAGTCTGTTGTTCCTGAGCAGAGCCAAGAACCTTCAGTCTCCTCTTCTTCTCTCGTGCAGTGCAAGGAAAGAGCTCCTGTGGTGTCTCCCTGTGTGCACCTGCCATGCACACGGAGTCTCCTTTCTGCATGCCTGAGATACAGCTGATAAGTGTATCTTATAAAAAACCTAAACAAAAAGTGAAATTTGAGAAAATGAATTCACAATCACGATCTCATATGAGCCTTAAGCAAGCCTGTGAGTGATGCTCATCACTGGTCAGAAGGCTGAGGTTCAGAAGAAAATCTGACTCAAGGCCATTTCTCTAAGAAACGGCACGGTTATTATCCGAAGCCATGACTGCCTGACTGTTTGTGAGGGGAAGCTGTTGAGGTAGGATCTCGTGTATTGAAGGCTAGCTCAAACTCACTATCATTGAGAATGACCTTGAATATTTTTTTTTAAACCTTACAGACCTTTCGCGTACATATTATGGCTTCCAATTTTATTTTTATGGGTTTTCTGTGTGTGCTGAGAAAGAAAATAGACATAAGCCCCCATCCCTAACCCCAGAAGCTATCTACAGTTGATAACCACTCACAAAGGAAAAACATAGTTTCCTTCAATGGAGTCTCAGTGGGTACACAAACCATACTTAAGGGCAGGCCCAGTGCCCAGCAGTAGGCAGCTAAAACAAGACAAACTCAGTGGCGTTTGGAGGTGAGAGTTGTCTCACAATGCTTTGTATGGACCTTGGAGTCAGTCCTTTTTTTTTTTTCTTTTAAATTATGTTTTATGTGCATTTTTTTTCCCCTTCATGGGTGTCAATGTACCACATGCATGCCTGGTGCTATCAATGCCAGAAGAGGGTGTTGGATACCCTGGGACTGGAATCACAGGCTGTGTAGTTGTGAACTATCATGTGGCTGCTTCAAACTGGGCCCTGGTCCTCTGAAAGAGCAGCCATTTCTCTTAACTGCTCAGCCATTTATCCGGCCCTGACGGTAGATTCTTGATCCTCCTGCCTCCACCTCCTCACTACTAGGATAATAGGCAAGCACCAACATGCCCAATGAAAGTGCACTTTTTTCTTGCTACTGGAGATTGAACCCAACACCTCACAGATGCCATCAGCTACTCTATCATTGAGGTATATCTCCATCCATCCCAGTGTCTGCTTGGCTTTTTTCCTTTGCTTCCATTTTGATATAGTTAGTGCCCATTCACATCCTGGCATTGACTGGTTCTGGCTGGCTACTTGTCAGCAGACTTCTTATTCCAACAAGTCATTAATAAATAGTCATAATACTGTAAGTGGCATATTATATGCACTTTCTTATTAACCAATACTATTGGTCAATTTCCTGCTTGTTCAAGATACCTGATGGTATATTCTATATTGTACTTGGTCTGGAAAGTCTGCCATGGCCCCGGAACAACGCACCTCAATACATAAGAATTAATGTTATATTTAAGAAAATGCCTAATAATGCCCAACACGATGAATTCTACAGATTAAGCACCACCCACCACATATCCCATAACATAGCTTAGAGGAACAGTTCACATTCACTTGCGGAGGAAGAACACACTTGTGCAGCTTGATGCATGTTGCTATAAAATCTGCAATTGAGTATTCCATGTTATTCAGACCAGCAGGTGTTCTCTGGAGCTAAGCCAGATCCTCTTACCAGAACAGCTGTGTTCCTTAGCCAGCACAAGCCACCTGTCTGTCCACTCAAATTAATTGTCCCGAGGAGGATCTGAGGTCCACAAAATCATTGTGAGTCCAGCTTGTCCCGAGTACCAATGCTAGGAGTAGTTCCTAGACTCACTGTTGCCCCTGCTATCTGGAGCACAAGCCTTCCTGGATGGCTGCAGTGGCAACACTAAGCAGTAAGCAGGAAAGAAAATCCCTCTGCTGAAATGCTATGCATTAATGTGAGGGAAACATCTGGCCCGGAAGTCAAGGACTCCAAAGCCTTTGGTTTATGTTTGACCTCAAGGAGCCCTTAGTCATTGGAGACACAGCCACAAAATCACATCAGAAAGGACATTGCTCTCAACTAAGGACACCAGGTCCAGAGCCTGTAGAGCATATGGTGGAGCAGATTAAGAGGCCAAGAGGGACTTCCTGTTCTAAGGTGCCAGTCTCATTTGTGCGGCTTAGCACCTAAGGCTGAAGTCATTTCCTCTCAGTCAACGGCTGAGGAACCCAGAGGCCAGAGCAGGGCCAGGCAAGAGGTCAAGAGAAGCGCTGAGTTACATCTTGTGACTTGGCTAGTTTGAAGCTTTCAGATAAACAATAATGAATGAGTTCCAACAGTTCCAGGGAGAATGGGACATCAACAGGCATATCACTCAGATGTGGTTTGGACTTGACCATGGGGATTTTCTGACAAAGACCACAAAAGCACCAGTGTCTTCAGTCCCAGAGTGCTGTGCGCAGTAGGCATCTCTGAGACTCATCCCACCTCCTTCTGAGTGTCCCGAATCTCCCCACCTTTGCCCAAAGGTGGCTATCCTTCTCCCCACCAGGCTGTGCTTTCTCCACACGGCCTCATTAAGTTCTTAACACCACCCCTGAACAGCAGCTTAGAGGAAGCAGTGTGGTACAGGGGTTCAGTGCACAGACCCGGTGCAAGGTCACACTGAGAATACTTTCCGTAAGATCTGTAAAATGAAGTAGGCTGAAAGGAGCCTCCCAAAGGAAGTAAGACTCCATCTCCAGAACCTTGCCTGGCTTTGTAACATTTTTGCAGGTGTGGTTAAGGATTTTAATATGAGGAGGATTTTTTCAGATTATCTGGGTGGAACCTGTGCTGCTTAGTGTTTGTGTCAACTTGACACAAACTACAGACACGCTGGAAGAGGGAACCTTAACTGAGGAATCGCCTTTATCAGGTTGGCCTGTGAGCACGTCTGTGGGGTGTTGTCTTCATTATTGATGTGGGAGGGCAGTCTGTGGGTGTTGCTACCTATGAGCAGGTGGTCCTGGGAACTATAAGAAAGACTAAACAAGCCATAAGGCCTAAGCTACTAAGCAGCATTCCCGAATGGCTTCTGCTTCACTTCCTGTCTTGAGGTTCTTGCCTTGGGCTCCTGCCCTGTTTTCCCTCAGTGATGGAGTGTGACCTGAGAAATAAACCCTTCCCTTCCCAAATTGCTTCTGCTGTGGTATTTTATCATAGCAATGGAAGAACCAACTACTACAAGTCCTAGGAGTTACCCTAAGGGTCCTTACAAGAGAAGCAGAGAGACATTCGAAAAGGATGCCAGGGTGTGATGACATGACCAAGGAAGCAGAGAGGTAGCCATCAGCTCAGAGCTGCTTGTGGCTAGTTACCAGAGACAACGTCCTGACTTCAGAGCCTTCAAGCCTAGGCTAGAAATTGAGACCATTTTCCTCCTGCTTTTAGTTCACCCAGTCAGCCAGGCGTAAGGCAGGACTCCTCCTTTTCAGATCCCTCACACTCTGCCATATGCTCTCTGGTTACAGAGAGTGGGCACATGGCAATGAAACAAATGGCTACTGCTCTCTAGTGTCAAGTTTTGAACCAAGTTCTCTAGAAAGCCTTTGTATTCCCAACTGTTGTTCTCATTTTACAGGTGGGGAATATGAGATTCTTACATTCTCAGAGAGTCAGTGCCCAAGCTCTAACAGACTAAATCCAGGTCCATCTTTCCCTCTAGCCTCAGATCCAGTCATTTCCCTCTCTGTGACAGCTTCCTATATGTCAGGTACCATGCTTTGCATTTCTGTGTGCTTGCTCTCTCCTTGAATCCTGTGGGACTCCCTGTCTTACAGGTGAGGAAACAGAGATTCTGATAGAGTAGGCTGCCCATGATCACTCAGAAGGCCACGGCTGTGCTAGAACATGAAACCCAATCTTTGACTCTGGAGACCCAGCTAACTCTCTATCTGGAATATCTTCCATTACAATTTAAACTCACATGCAGACATCTTGGCAGCTTATACTTGCCAAAGCCATTAAATTCACTCAGTGCCTCTCTGAAGAGGCATTCAAGAAGTCCAGATAGGCAGAAGACATAAACCATGTATGCATTAAACACCTCTAAACTCTGTAAATAGTAGCTGATCCCTTGAAATACAGTGTGTAGGTCATTCGTAGGAAACCCAGGAGGGGCTATGCAGTAAGGAACACCAATGCCTCCTCCACAGAGGTAGGCAGGGCAGGCTTGTGGCGATTCCCTTTGCTGGGTCATAGTGGCATTTCATCTAACTTTCTCTATAGGAAATGGTCTCTGTACTCTTCTCCCATTCCCCCTAAACCCAGTGTCAATAGGGAACCCCTCTGGGAACTGTCCACTACACTTGAGACTCGTTTCTCTTCTATACAGTGTTGGCTTTCTACTCTGAGACTGAGCTGTCTTATAGCCCTGTCTTTCCAACCTAAGGACATGCATCTGTCTCATTCCCCATTTTCAATCCCAGTAAAAGTGGAAGGAGTTACCTAGTAGGTCACTGAGTACTTCCTGGGCACCTATTTTCTCCTTGCAGTCTAACAATACCTTGTGAAGAAAGTTTTAACCATGATCATATATAACAGCTCCAGGTGGATGATACTGAAGATGCCGACGGCGACTGAGATGGTGCCCACTGGCACGGACCCTCATTCGTGGCAGACACTGTTAAAAGAGCTTCTCTTGTATAGACTTGTCAGTCTTCCCAATGCATCAGTACTACACTTAGAACTGGCATTAAGGGGTACTAAAACTCCCTTTACAGATGAGGAAATGGAGGCCCAAGGGAATTAAATATGGCTTCATATCTGCTCATTGGAAGAGGCAGTGTGTACATGCATGCATGTTTCTGTAACCTGTCATGCCCATCTGTTTACTTACTGTCGGTGGGTTCTTTCCTGCCCCAATAGTAAGGATGAGAGTGGAAGAAAAGCTGAGAAGATGTGACCTTCCCCAATCCTAACTACTCACTGTCTGATCTTTTACAGAAAACATTTGCCTACCCCTGCTCTAGCTCCAGAACTCATGATCTAAGAAATCCCAGTGTTTCCCCTTTCAAATATTATCTCAAAGCCCTGAGGGAGTAATATCAAGTCCCCAGTGCAGTCCCGGCATCAAACAGATCCGCATTCAATTCTTGCTCTGAGAAGCTGCCATGATGTGGAACACTGTCGTCTTTGTCTATAACCTTGTGCTGGGGTTGAGTACGGTTTCTGTCCCTATTTCTCACTGTGGCTAGTGGTTTGGCCATCAGGGTGATGCTGTTTGGAATCAGCAAATGAGTTGGTAGATCCTTTAGGGCTAGGGCCTAGTAGGGAATCATGGGATCATTAGACATACGCCTTTGGAAGGTCACTCTCTCAAGAGTCCTTAAGATTGCTTATATGGTGTACTGAGTAATAAACCCAAATGTCGGGCAGTGTTTTACCACTAAGTTACAGCCCTAGCCTGTTTTATTTTAAATTTTGAGATTACAGGTGTGCACCACAAATGGTTCCTCCTTGAATTGCTCTGAGAAGGCAATTCTCAGAGGGTCAAGCTGGGGCCAGATATTCTATAGTGGAAACAAAAGCTAACTACTGTACTTAAGATAACAAAATCTTTCCTGGAGGGTGTGTCTTTGGAAAGGAATCATAAAATGCCGTGAGTAAAATGTCAGGCAGACAGTAGATACAGAACAAGTGCTCAGAAATCATCAGTGGTACAGGTGAGGTGGCAACTCCCTTCACCTCCCCCTGCATCCCAGCCGAAGAAAGGCATCAGCTCCACTCTGCCATCCGCAGAGAACTAACACCTGTTATTCTATTGAAGTGCAAAGCAGTTCTCATCTAATTCACATTTGCAGGCCATCATCAATATGCTGTTTCAGTTCAGCAGATGCAGAGAGAATTTGCCAATCTCCAGCACAGCCAGCCACCTCCCTGGAGGGTAAGGTGGAGGAGGAGGAATTGGAATGGAGCCAGATACCAATACTTTCCTGGGTAACTGTAGGCCTTGAAGCCCTGTCTTCTGTCCTTAGTATTCAAGTGGCCCCTCCTATAAATTAGACAAGGGGACATTCTGGACACAGGAGTGGAATTCTTAGAACCCCACAAGCCGATGGCTTCTATAGAATCCTTTAGTCATGGGAGGTCCGTAGAGAACAAGAAGAACTGGAATCTGCCTGCAAGAGCCATCTCTGGCCCCTTTGTGGGATTCCTGGAGTGAGGGACAATGTATTATGCTACTTTCCCAGAATAGTTTCCTGTGAGCATGTTCAGAAGCCTAGCCACTGCCAATAGTGAGTGATGACATGTGTTGACTACAAACTGTTCAACACGCGCAGTACCCCAGTGAGTAAGATCTCTGCATGAGTTACTTCCCTTTTCTCTGTGACCAAATACCTGGCTGAAGCAACTTGGGGGAGGAGGAGTTTATTTTGGCTCACCATTTCAGACAGTCCATCTATCACTTGGGAGGAATGGTGGGACAGGCTAGCACGTGGCAGTGTGAGCTTGTGGCTGCTGTGTCTTGGCAGATCGGGAAGAAAGAAGTAAGAATGGAAGTGAGTGTGCTATAACATAGAAGAGCCATCCCCAGTCCTACCATGGCCAGCCATACTTCCTGACCTAAAAGTTCTACAACCACTTCAAACAGTGCATGAGTCTATGGGGGAGCAGTTCGGATTCAAACCATAACAGTTTCCATTTTACAAATAAAGACACTGAAACACAGAAAGCTGGAAGACACGAATCACTGGCCAGAGAGGAAGGGTGGTATAGCAGAGAAGCAGGCTGTGGAGCCGGATGGATTCAGGTTTGAGTCCATGTGAGCTAGGGAACAATTCCATCTCACTTAGTCTTGATTTCCACATCTATAACATGGACAGCCCAACCTGCAGTGTCTATTTTATTGTATTACTGTGAGAACTAAGTAGACTATGTTAAGCCTGATACACTACCAGAGTAACAATAGCAATTATTATGGTTTTCTGTGTAGATACTCATGTTTTTTTTACATGATTAATACCTCTTCCTCTTCTTGGTATTAAGTAGCACTTTTTTGTCCTTTAAGGAACCACGGCTTGCCATTTCCCTGATGGTTTGGGGACAGAAGTAATTATAAGCAGAAATTGACTTCTATCTGTCATCTACTCACCAGACAGGCGAGGCCCCTCAGAGCCACCATAATTGGTTCCGATTCAGGCACATAATTACACTGGGCCCGTAAGTTTCAGGACATGAAATTATTGATTGAAATACTGAAAGAAACGCTTTTCTACTATTGACATTTCAACTTGAAGCTTCTGTGGCCCGCCGGAATGAAGCAAGACAAAGGAAATCATAACCCAGAAAAAGGAGAGCAATTAGCTTTCTCTCTAAATCATGTCATTTGCAGCAGCCCCAAATCCAGAAAGATCTGAAGGAAGAGTGTGGCCCTCTCCATTACGTACAACCAACTTGTTCTCCTTTCCAGCTGATGTCAGTAAGCGCAGAGATGGGTTTATGTTTACAAGTCTTGATACCTTTATCCTTTATCTAGTGGGCATCACTAATGATGTAAGGCCAGAACACAGGTGTACCTTCTTAACCTTCCATCAAATCTCTATTGTCTTTTCTTCCTTCCTCCTCATTGCTGCATCGTCCAGGTCTCCTTTTCCAGGTTGAATCACTCCTCTTGTTCTTCCGATTCATCCTTTTTCTAGAGCTCTCAGAGAGTGTACCTTGGCTGTTTGTCTATGGTAGCAATCTCAAAAGACTAACGAAGCTGTCTTCAAGTCGGAAGAGTAGAAGTCAAATATTTATTGACTGCTTAGAGAAGACTAGGCCTTGAAAGAGTGCAAAGAAACTAGGGGATGAGCCACTAATAACAAAGATACCATCTCTTTCAGGAAGCCTTCCAGAACCTCCTGCACACTAAGGCCAGGTATTCATTTCTCTTTGGGCCTCTTCCCACCATAATATTCATTGCATTATGTTATAGTTTCCAGGTAATAGGTTCATATTTCCTCTCAGTCTATAAGATTCTTGCAACCAGGTTCTTTCTTATTTATCTGGGTATCCTAGTGCTATGATGGGTTAAGTGGTGGTTCCTCCCAAACATATGTTTATGTCCTAATCCCCAGAATCTGAAAATACTACCTTAGATGCAAACAAAGTATGATTAATTAAACATGCTGAGAAGAGTTTATATTGAATGATGGAGTGGAGCTGTAAGTATAGCCACACATGGGTGGATTAGGAGTAAGACACAGAGGAAGGAGGTCTGGCCGGAAGATGGGCAATGTGAGAGTCTCAAGTCACGAGATGTCAGCAGCAGAGAAAAGCAAATAATGAGTTCTTCTTGACAGGACCCAGAAGAAGAGCAACCTTTTGACACCTTGGTTTCAGACTTCTAGCTTCCAGAACTGTGAAAAATGGAATTTCCACTCTTTTAAGTCACCCAGTTTGTTACAGCAGCTACAAGAAGCTAAACAAATGCTAAAGCAAGTGCTGTGGGAGGCTCAGCAAGCTGTCCACTAGTCAACAAAGCCGTAGCTGTCATCCTGTTCCATCAAGTCAGATCGATTGGTAATGCCTACAGGGTGGGGCTGAAAGTATTAAAGTATTTGTCTACTCTTGGGGAAAAAGGACAATTAATTAGTGATGCCTGCCATGGGTTAGGAAATAAGATGATGTGAGCATGAACATCCTGTAATTCTACTTCCCATGACTATGTCCACTGTTGTGGTCTTCACATGAAAGGCTCCTCTGGACTCGTGTATTTGGACACTTCACCCCATTGGTGGTACTGTTTTAGGGGTTGTGGAACCTTTGGCACAGGGGCTTAGCTAGCAGAAGTGGGATGCTGGAGAGAGGCTAAAGGTGGTACATGCTTCCCCTCCAGTCCTAGCTCTGTTTCTCGACCTGCCAAGCTCTTGCCACTGTGATCAGAGCTGCCTCAGCTGCCATGACTCCCTCACAGTACTGGATCGTATCCCTAAAACTGTGAGCAAAATAAAACCTTCATACCTTAAGTTAATTCTATCAGGTATTTTGTCATGGCTTTGTAAGTGCTATGAAAAATCCCTTCCAAGGGAAATGCGAACCATGTTTGCCCCTTCTTTATAAGGTCCCAACCACAAAGCAAAGTTCAGTTACACCAAAGTTCATCCCAGAGAATCAGGTTCTGGGTGAAGCAGTTAATTAGACTTATGTACAAAGTATGCATGGGTGAGGAGTGAATGGCAGAAGTGTGGGTGACCCCAAAGTGGTTGCACTGGAAAGTCTTCACCCAGCATGGATGATGGCTTCACCATGGTTACATGGATGGAGCCCCTTTCTTTTAGCCTTCTCCATCCTGTGTACCCTAGCACCTTTGTGAGACACCATCACATACAAACGACTGTGAGGAGTAGCTAGACACTCAGACAGGGGACTGATGGTCCTCCTCTGCCCTCCTATAAGGGAATGTCATCAGTCTACAGGTTTGCTGGTGATGCTCTCACAGGCAAACATAGCTGATCTAATAAAGACAGTGGCTGTTTTTCTCAGAGGATAGTGCTCTATGACAGCCACTTAGCAATGTTCCCCTCACGGCTGGTGTCATTCCCAGAGACTAGGTTTGCTTTCTTCTGTACTGTGTCTCCCAGAACCTAACATGTATTAGGTGTTCAATAAACAGTACAATCCCTTAGGACTTTGGGGGTTTCAAGTGATTCAGTATATCACTTAGATATAGATATATATAGATATCACTTATATATAGGAATATCACTGTATTATTATCTAATATTAGTGAGTTAGGATTTAACTCACTGTGTCATTTAAATGTCATTTCAGCTACTGTACCAGAGACCCAGAGTGGTAAAAGCTAAACAAAATTGAAGGTCATTTTCCCCTGGCATGCAATGGTCATGATGAAAACATTCTTAGTTTGGCCGTTTTCTGAGCTTGTTCCTCTACCATTCCCTGCACACATTTCTCATATTAGTAATCTAGTGACATTACCTATTGTCTTAGAGTTTTATTGCTATGAAGAGACACCAACTCTTATAAAGGAAAACATTTAATTGGGGATGGCTTACAGTTCAGAGGTTTAGTCCATTATGGTCATGGCAGGAAGCATGGCAGCATGCAGGCAGACATGGTGCTGGAGAGGTAGCCGAGAGTTCTGTATCTGAACCAGCAGGCAACAGGAAGAGAGACCCACTGGGCCTGGCTTGAGCTTCTGAAACCTCAAAGCCCACCCCCAGTGACACATTTCCTCCAATAAGGCCAGACCTCCTAATAGCGCCACTCCCTATGAGCCTATGGAGTCCATTTTCATTCAAACTACCGCATTCTACTCCCTGGCCTCCATAGGCTTATAGCCATGTCATAATGCAGAAATGCATCCAACTGACTTCAAAAGCCCCCACAGTCTACCATAATCTCCACAATGTTTAAAAGTTCAAAGTCTCTGATATTCGTGCAATCTCTTAACTGTAAAATCACAATCAAAAAGCAGGTCACATTATTCCAACATACAATCGCACAGGAGATATACATTATCATTCCAAAAGGGAGGAAAGAGAGCATAGTGAAGAAATACTGGACCAAAGCAAGACCGAGAACCAGCTGGGAAGAGTCCAAACTCTGCATCTCCATCTGATGTCAAAGCACTCTTCAGATCTCCAATTCCTTTCAGCTTTATTCACTACAACACACTCCTCTCTTAGGCTGTTTCTACACTCCTGTTAGGAGCTCTCCTCAACAGATATCTCACGACTCTGGCATCTCCACCATGTTGTGGTCTCCAAGGCAATCCAGGCTTCACCATCACAGCCTCACACTATGGCCTCTCTAGGCCTCCCTGCAGGGACATCCCTGACATACATGCCTGGCCTCAGCAGCTTTCCTTAGTTGTGGAGGGAAATTCCATAACCCTTTTCTTGTATCCTTGATTCTAAAGCCCAAATCGTGTGGCCAAAGCTGCCAAGTTCTGCTGTTTGCTGGGGCTGGAACGTGGCCTTGTTCAACATTTTCATCAGCTTTCTGTTTTCAATGGTTTCCTTTGCTGCATATGCTTGGCTGTCCTGGGACTTGGACTGGCTGGCCTTGACTTTAGTAATCTAGCTGCCTCTGCCTTCTGAGTGCTGGGATTAAAGGTATGTACCACCATGCTCGGCCCTAAGCTTTTCTTTAATTCCTTGTTATAAGTTGGAAGCTTAGCCTGGTGGATTCTCCCACTGAGGTCACCATTCCCTTTATTCCAATTAGCATCAGATTTTTCCTTAATCTGTTTACACTTCCTGGTATGACTTTTCTCTACTAACTATACATTTTGTAATTTTCCTTGTTCAACTTGCTCCTTTTCAGTTTATAAAACCAGCCACTAATAACCACAAGACACAGTCAATACTAGGTTGCTTTGAAATCTCCTCTGCCAAAGTTGTTAATCTATAACTCTTCAGTTTAGCCTCAGGCAGATTTTTTTTGGACAAGGGCAGAAAGTAGCCACATTCTTCAGCAAAATATCACAAGAACCATCTCTAGGCCACATACTGAAATTATTCTCCCCTGAAACCTTTTGCCAGGTTCCCATAGTTCAAATCACCTTGAGAACCATTGTCTCCCAGGGCTAGGATGGCCCATTAAGCAATGCTTAAAATGTTCAATTGCGTTTCTAGTCTAACGTCCCAAAGTGTTTTATATTTCTCCAAACAAAAACATGATCTGACCTATCACAGCAATACCCAGTCCCTGGTACCAACTTCTGTCTAAGTTAGGATTTTATTACTGTGAAGAGACACCATGACCATGGCAACTCTTTTTTTTTAATATCTTATTTATTTATTTTTGTACATTGGTGTTTTGTCTGCATATATGTCTGTGTGAGAGTGTTGAATTCCCTGGAACATGAGTTAAAGACCGTTGTGGGCTGCCATGAGGGTACTGGGAATTGAATCTGGGTCCTCTGGAATTGTAGCTAGTGCTCTTAACTGCTAAGCCATCTCTCCAGTCCCTGCCTAAAGCAACTCTCATGAAGGAAAACATATAATTGGGGCTGGCTTACAGTTCAAAGGTTTAGTTCATTATTGATGCTTCATTGCAGGAAGCATGGTAGCACACAGGCAGACATGGTGCTGGAGAGGGAGCTGAGAGTTCTACATTTGGATCATGAGGTAGCAGGAAGAGAGAGGGAGCCACTGGGTCTGGCTTGAGCTTCTGAAACCTCAAAGCCCACCCCCAGTGACCCACTTCCTCCAACAAAGCCATACCTCTTAATAGTGTTACTCCCTATGAGCCTATGGGGTCCATTTTCATTCACACCACATTAACCTGGCTATCTATGTGAAGTATCATAGGAAAATGTATCTACATTGTTTTATTTAAGGGTTCAGTTCAGAAATGACACACAACTGTATGCTTATAATCCATTGATCACATTGCTACCCAGTTGACAGAAAGTAGGAAAATATGATCTTAACTTTGGATAATCATGTGGGTAGCTCACAATCATGTAATAGAAGAGTGTGTATTAGGAGAAAACCATTACTATGTTGAAAAAAGTTCAGCTACTTACTCCCTGAATCACCCCTAAAGCATGGCTTGTGATCAGACTTCATGAAGGGAGACCTTTGCTGCCTTCAGAACAAGGAAATTAGGAAGATGACCCCTCTGTCTTCACCGCAGCCCCCCTTCACTTGCCACTGTGGAAGCTGCTGAGTTATACATCTTAACAAAGGCCCACACTTGGAGATAGTCTAACTCCCTCTCCCAGTTCCTGGGAGAATCCAAAGTTCATTCTATAAGCAACTGTTGGGAAGACAGAGCCGTATAAGAACATTCTACTGGAACTAAGCAGACAGGAAGGCAGGTTGAGTGAATGAAGGCATGCATCTTGACACCTGCACCTGTCTTCATGTATTTCTGGCTAGTATTTCATATGTCAGCTCCTTGAAGGCAAAGCTCAAACCTGATGCCTCCTTGTAATTTTATTTCTATCTTCCTAGGTGCTGTGATGATTTGATGAGTATTTGTCGAGACAGAGTCAAAGAATCAATACTTACCATTAATCTCAGTATCGTAAAAATGATCAGTGGACTAAATTCCTGGTGAGCATCAGAGTGGACACTGTAGCTAAGGTACAGTGGGGAAGATAACTGAGGACCTGGAAAAGCCCCAAGACTGGGGCTTGCTGAGCTGGCTCTTTGTGACCAGTGGACAGGAGATCCTCGGGGTGCAATGAGGGCAGTGCATTCTAATTGAAGCCAGAAACTCTCTTCATTACCACACTGTTTCTGTGATCCTTTACATCTAAATGAGACCCAATGGGGTAAATTTGGAGCATGATTACCAGGGATTTTACAAGGTGGCTCATTAACATAATTCCCCTAATTAGAAACCAAAGAAGCTCCTGTTGAAAATTTTCCACTAAATATTACAGGGCTATAATTTCTGCATCTTTGAGTGCCCAGCTTTGCATTCTAGTTCTGAACATTGTCCCACACACTGTGAAGGGCTCAACTTTGGAAGTCTTTCTTTCATTTACCAAACATGCACTGAATTCCTGTATTGAACATCAGATTAAGAATTGACAATCTAGAGATACAAGGCAGTCCTTGAGCTTAAAAAGCTCAGCCTAACTGGAGAGACAGTAGGTAGACATTCAATTGTAAATGGAAATGAGATTCTCCCCTCGGTGTGTGTGTGTGTGTGTGTGTGTGTGTGTGTGTGTGAGAGAGAGAGAGAGAGAGAGAGAGAGAGAGAGAGAGAGGAGGGAGGGGAGGGGGAAGGGAGAGAGAGCAGCTAGAGGGAAAATGCTCTAGGAAAATTTAGTAATGTTGCCTCTCAGCTAAGACAATAGATTAGAAGCTACTTCAGTGCAGCTCGGTGAAAGAAAATGGGATAACACACAAAAAAAATTTATATTCCTATAAGAAATAATAGCTGCAGATTAATTTATTAAGTCATTTGAGATCTTCACAGGAAAGTCTGGAAGCCCCTTCACAGGAGGGGATGTGAATCAGAGCTCAGCCACATCAAGTGGCTCTGGCTCAGATCACTGGAAACCCCTGGGAAAATGCTCCCCACACCAACACACACACACACAATGCACACACATAGCACACAACACACACACACACCAACACATACAACACACACACACACCAACACACACACACACACACACACACACATATACACACACCAACACACACAACACACACGCACGCACACACACACACACACACACTAGTAGTTCAGAAGCAAAAAACTGTAGCTGGACCATTCAAGGACAGGACATACTATTGACGCTAAGATCACAAAACCAACAAGCCCTGAGCAGAGATTCAGACCCAGCATGGTGAGAGCACTTTGGCCAAGGTCAATGAGAACATGAGAACTGCCAGGAAAGAGCTTACATCCTCCCTTTGGCCCTACACATTGGTACCACAAACAGCAAGAGGAGAAGAGCTTCTGTAGAACCTTGTTGGATCAAGGGCCAGATCCTCTGTGGGCAGACAGCCCAGGGATGGATGCAGTCTATGGAGGCCTGGGTGGAAGAGTGACACTATGTGGCTGGGGCAACCTCTCTGCTGTGGATCCTACTCCAGTCAATGGAGGCTCCAGCAGGAGCTCCCATCCCCACCCTACCTTATTCTTGTGCACATGGTGCCAAGTCAAAGAGAGAGAGAGGGTCTGTGCAGGTGCACACCTGGAGAGTACAGTTATTGCCTTACCAACTAAGTATAGTTCCTGCCTTACAACAGGAAACAAGAACTCAACCCAAAGGTAGTTTTAAACGACATTGGTTCAGTATAGACCTTAAAATCTATTATAACACTTGCATAGAGGGTCTATCTAGCATTATGGTTGCTTTTGCAGTTGATACTCTACTCTCAGCAAGACCCGGGGACCATTCCTAGTTGCTGAGCACCTAGATTGAGGGATTAGCTACTGGACAACGTGCCTCAACTCTACTACAACCCAGTCTCACTCCAACATTGTGAATACTTCAACTAACATAGCACAGCCAATAAAATCAAATCTGTGAAATAATCTTGATGTGTGAATAGAGGAAACATTTAAAAACCAAATAGTGCATCACCCCCTCCCTGAAAAACACCAGTTCTAAAGCAACAGGTTTTGATGAGAATAAATGAGAAATTCCAAAGAATTCAAACAACTGATTATAAGAATGCTTAAAAGAATCAAAGAAGATAGAAAAAAGCTCTTATATCAATCAAAAATTACAAATAATACCCCACTCATACATCCGAATTAAAAAATAGAGAAACATCTGAGTTACATCACACCACAGATGAAACAGACAAAACGGACATCTACATTGTCGAATATACATTCTTCCCAACAGCTGTAGAACTTTCTTTAACAAGAAACGAAACAAGTCTTTAAAAACACAGGAAAATTGAAATAATTTTTGTAGTCTATCTGACCAATACGTACTAACACTGGAAATCAACAGTAAGAGAAACTGAAGAACGTAAACAAACTCATGGAAAGTGCACACCCACTCTGTTGAATGATGAATACACCACACTACTGAACTTTGCATATGTTATCAAAGAAATCAAGAAGAAAATTTCAAAAGTCCTAGAACTGGATGAAAATGAAAACATGATGTATCCAAACCTGTGTGATCTTAAGATGAAACTTCATAGCTGTAGGGACTCCACCGCATGCAGAGTCCACAGTGTGGGGCTCCCGCTTTGGGAGGGCTCACACACACACACACACACACACACACACACACACACACACACACACACGTCTGTGGAGAGCTCTGCCCCTAATATGCCCTCTATGCTTACTGAGGGGGCCTTCAGTAATCCACAGCTGGGGCAGACCCCTCCATGTCAAGGGAGCTCCACCTCAGCCCCGCCCCACTGGCCACATCCAATCCTCCTCCAGGCATGGAGCAGTCAAGCTGCCTTAGCCAGCCCTGGACTGCTTCATGGTGGGCCCTGCAGATGGCCATGGCAGCAGGTGGACCGAGTTAAGGACTAGGCTGCTGGCTGCCTACTCCTGGTACAAAAGGGCACCTCACAGCTATCTGTGTTTCTGCCAGGGAGCAAATCTGACTTTCCCCTGCAGCCTAGCCCCTTCTGCTGCCAACTGCTATTTGGCGCTGCTGCTTGCCTCCCTCACTACCGTGCTGGGGACCCCGGGGCCTGACCACCACCTCTTGTGCTCACCATGACCTCAAATGGTGCTGAGGACCACTATGGAGCCAGCGTACTTCCCCTTTGAGAGAGTCTGCTCTGCAAAGCAGAGGCACTCTGGGCTTTGAGACTCCCCCCATAAGAAAGCTCCCCCATGGGACTACCAAGAACTCCACTCCCGGGCAGCTGTGGGGTCCCCCAACCTGGCAAAACAGCACAGAAGTGGTCCAAACTAACACACATGGTCCTAAGCTAAGTCTAAGGGGTTCTAAGGGCCTCTCAATCCTTCCAGACTTGCCAAAAAAAGAACAAAAATAATCCCACCAATCACAGGCTACCCTGGGTGGCCCCACCCCCTCAGGGACATTATATAAAGAGCAGCCTTCTGGACTCTGCTCAGAGCAGGGAGTGGGTGCAACTTCAGCTGCTAACTTCCTCCCAAGTGGAGGAAGCCACCAAGAGAAGAACAAGAAGAACATCTCAGCTCAGCCAGAAGCAAGAATACCTCAGCTCAGCCTGGAATATTTCCCTTTAGAGCTGCAACATTGGGGAAGTCTTCCCTACCTCAGAGCTGGGTAGTTCCTGGCTTCCTGAATGTCAGGATACCTTCATGGGGGACACCTTCCCCACCACAGAGCAGTATGGTCCCTGGGCCCCCGACTGCCAGGGCCCCTTCCTGTCAAAGCTGTGTGGTTCTTGGGCTTCCGAATGCCAGGCCACTTTTCCATCTCTATTTGAGCTGCATAAAAACCCTAACAGTAGTTACAAATGATATTAAAATACCAGAGAGATTTTAAACAAACAACAGCAGTGAACATTAGGGCCTTGGAAAAACAAGAACAAGCCAAATTCCAAATTAGTACATGGAAAGAAATAATCAAGATGGGGTAAAAATTAATGAAATGGAAATGAGAGACAAAAGGAAAAAAAAGAATCAGTTGAACTTGGTTCTTTGCAAAATAAACAAGATTGACAAAGCATTAGCTAAACTAACAAAAACAAAGAAATCTACTAGACCTTTAAAGAGCCAACATCCAGGCTTCTCAGACTATTCCATAAGAGAGAAATTAAGGGAATGCTACAAAATTATTTTTATGAAATCAGTATTACTATAATACCTAAGCTAGATAAGGCCCAAGAAAAGAAGAAAATTGGTTGGGTGCTCATGGCACACACCTTTAATTTCAGCATTCAGGAGGCAGAGGCAGGTGGATCTCTGTGAGTTCGAGGCCAGCCTGGTCTACAGAGTGAGTTCCAGGACAGTCAGAGTTACAACAGTTACAACTCCCTGTCTCCAACACAAAGCAAAACAAATTGTACTCTCTTGTCTCTGATGAAAATAGATGCAAAAAATAATTTCAATAAAAACACTTGCAAAACAAATTAAAGAAAATATCAAAAAAATCATTCACCACAATCATGCTGACTTCATACCAAGATGCAGAACTGGCTCAGCATACACAAACCAATAACTGCGATACATCACATAAATGGACTCACGGACAGACATCACGTGATAACCTCAGTGGATATAGAAAGGACTCCTGACAAAATCCAGCATCTTTTTATGATTAATAATAAAAAAAAAACACCCATAGAAACTAGGAACTGAATGAACATATCTCAGCATAATAAAGGCTGTGTGACAAACCCGTGACATACATTATATGAAATGAGAAAGACACTCAGAACACTTCTATTAAAATCAGGAGCAAGACAAGGATGTGTGTGACCTTTACTTTTACTCAACATCGGACTAGAAGCCTTAGCTAGAACAGAAAGGCAAGAGAGGCAAGTGAAAGGGACACCAATTGGAAGTGAAATCAAATTATTCTTCTTTATAGATGATGGGATTCTAAACATGAGAACTTAAAGAGTCCAGCAGCAAACATTTCAATCCGATGAACATTTCCAGCAATATGTAATAATACAAAAGTAACAACAAGATAAAAAGAAACAATAGCCTCCGTGTGTACCAATAACAAGCATGCCGAGAAAGAACGCAGAAAGGCAATCTCATTCACAATTGCCTCAAAAATATACTCTGTAATAAACCCTAAACCAGGAAGTGAAAGACTTGTAAACATTTAAACACTGTATGAAGAAACTGAAGAAGACACTGCAAGATGGAAATACCTGCCACACTCATGGATTTCAAGAATTACTATTGTGAAAACAGCTATACCATCAAAACCAAATCTACAGATTCAGAACAATTCCCATCAAAAGACCAATGCCATTCTTCACAGTAATGGAACAAGTGGGCCTCTTTGGCCTTCTTGAGGAGGCATGTTAGGGAGAGGGGATAATAGATTAGAGGTAAGACAAGAGTACAGAGGCAGAATATTGGGGAGGGATAGAGGACTATGAGTCCTCAGTAGGGATAGAGGGGAGGGCTAATCCAAAAACGGATGTGTGCAAAGCTGGATGGGATCCCATTTTAAAAAGGAATTGGAAGTGTGGTAGGGTACATGTTATATAATAGAATGGGGTATAGTGGTTAAAGAGTTAAGCAGAGATGAGGATGAGGATGGGAGAGCAGGGCCTAGTGTGTAAGTTACCTCAAACTTAGGGTGTATGGAAAACCTTATGAGAACTCATTAGTTAGTAGGCTAATTTCAAAATATGACTTTTTTCAATGCATTTACCCTGTATGGGTTGAAAGTATAGCGCCAAGGCTACATGGATTATTAAATGAAAGTCAAAGAATAGGATTGGTCAGAGTGGCTTTGGAAGCCTTCAAAAGAACACAGACTATTGACATCGCCCTTGGATACCCACCATAACTACATGGTAAGATTCTATTACTGAATATGCCCACTTAAACTGCAGGACACAGAGAAACCAATTTCATACTAACCAGAAACTCATCCTTCTTGGCTAGCTTTCATAATACCAGAACACATGAGAAAACAATCAATGATCTAGTTCTGGAAACCACATGCAGCAATACAAATGTGCCAGGCAAGATATGCCCAGTAACTGTGTCTGTGTGTGTGTGTGTGTGTGTGTGTGTGTGTGTGTGTGTGTGTGTGTGTGTTCAATGCCCAATGGAACTTTTTAGCCATTAAGAAAAGCAAAGTTGCTTAATAATTCACAGGAAAATGAACAAAACTAAAGATAATCATATTAAGCCATTCTCAAGAAGACAAATAACACAGGCTCTCTAATTTTTGGTTTCCAGCTTTTATATAGACACATGAAATCATATATGTACTTATGACATAAAGCAGAAGTGACTCTATATCATCAGTTCTCAACCTGGGGGTCACAATTCCTTTGAGGATTGAATGACCCTTTCACAGGGGTCACCTGAGACCATGTGCATCTCATATATTTTCATTACAATTCATAACACTAGCAAAATTACAGTTATGAAGCAGCAATTTTATGGTTATGGGGTTACCACAACATGAGGAACTGCGTTAAAGGGTCGCAATAATAGGAAGGTTGAGAAACTCTGCTCTAGGAGAACAAAGGAGATTCAAGGGGTAGGAGAAGGGCAAGAGAGGAGCATTGAGAAATGGAGGAGAACATGCCCAAAGCACATCATACGCTTGTATAAAAATGTCCTTATGTGACCCAGTACCACGGAAACCAAAGAAAGGAGCGGAACAATGGAACAAAAAGCGGAACAAAAAGGTGGGAGAAATCTAACAATTTCTTAGTTTGGTGGAAGGAGTTGAGGTAGGGCTGGAGGTCAGGGAAATCTTTTTAATTAAGGCTACTTGTAAGCTATTTTGAAGATCAAGCAGGAGATAGAGGATGTCTGGCATGTCTGGCTGGGAAGTAGCGTGTACAAAAGACTAGGGTCAGGAGACACAACGCTGAGTCCAAGGACCTGCAGGGAGTTCAGAATGTCTGGAACTTCAAAGAGAACATTGGGAAGTGGGGGCGGGCATGTCTACATTGGCAGGTGGCAGTCTGATCCTAGCATGCCTGGGAAACCATGGGCAGTGAGCAGAGAGGAGTTCAGCAGTAGGAGTTCAGCAGTAGAGTGCTGGCCAAGTGTAGAAGGCCCTGAGTTCCATCCCCAGCACTGGTGGGGGCAGGGTAGAAAGAGGCAAGGGAAGACACTGGTCAGACCACTTTCTAGTTGATATCTAGAGGATTATCCCAGAAAAAGCATCTTTCTCTTACCCAGGAAACTTCTGCTCTTGGGTCAGTCTGCTCCTGCCCCACCCTAACCCCCTACCCTTCCACCCCACCACCCCAGCCACTTGAAAGTGTCCTTATTATAGGAGCCAGTGCACAATTTGCCTGTGAGCTCTGATTGGTTAGAAGTTGAGCACATTATTCAAGCAGGACAAATCAGGTTTGAGGAATGTTTTTGAAAGCACATGCAAAATCGCCTGTGTATTACAGGAGATTGACTGGGAAATTCCTTGGCTTTCTCAGCTTATCAGAGCATATTGCTAAAGTTTTTGAGAAAACATAGCAAGTAAGATATACAGATGTGGGGCTAGGGAGACGGCTCAGGGGTCAAACTGCTGGCCAGGTAAAGGTGACGTGTGACTTTGAGTCAGTACCCATGTAAAGCTGAACATAACAAAGCAAGTTTGTAATCCCAGCACTCCTCCTGCAAGGTAAGTGAGTTATAGAGACATCCCCAAAAGCTTGAGGGGTAGCTAGCTTGGCATACTCAATGGTGCACAAGAGACTCTGTACCAAACAAAGCAGAAAATGAGGACTAGATACCCGAGGTTGCCCTCAGGTCCCCACATGCATGCACCTGCACTCACATGTATGAATGCACACACACACACACACACACACACACCCACACACACCCAAATGAACCATACACATAGAAATTGTTTTAAATATATATATAGGGGTGGGATGTTGTTTGTATGAATGTGTATTCACGTTCATGCATGCCTCTTGTGTGTGTGTGTGTGTGTGTGTGTGTGTATGTGTGCATGTGTGTGTAAAACATAAGAAATCTATTATGGAATTGGCTAATGCAATTATGAAAGCCAAGACATCCCATGATATGCCATCTGCAAGCTGGAAAACCAGAAAAGTTGGTGGTGAAATTCAGAAAGAATCTAAAACCCGTGAGAGGCTGGAGCGCTAAAGACCACGGGCAGGAAATGGACATTCCATCTCCAGAGCAGAGAGTAATTTGGCCTTTCCAAGCTCTTCAGTGATCAGATGATGCCTGCTCCACACTGAGGGAGGGGTGGATCTTCTCTATTACACCTGTCTCTTTGGGAAACACCTTCATAGATGACATACAAAAATGGTATGCTGCCAGTCATCTGGATATCCTTAGTTTAGTCAGGAGGACAACATATGGAATTGTTCTAATTCACTTTTCTGGAGGACAAACATGGGGATAATGGGAGTCACTTTCCTAAGGTCATGAAAGAAGGCTCCGGGCCCACACTGTTCCCACACTCTTGAGTTGAGAGCAGAATGGATTTCCAAAGCAGAAACTAATCTCCATGCCTCTGCACCAAATTGTCTGCTGGTCTTAACATTGTTCCAGACCCGCCCCACCTCACTTATTTTTGCCTGACATGATACAGCATCTATCTTGTGAGAAATAGACTGTAATAAATATACTGCTTAAGCGAAGAAGGTTGACAGGAATATAAATATAGGGCATGATATATAAAGCTTTGCACATCCCAGTGGCCTCATTTATTAAAATCTTGCCATGCTAAATTCACAGAGCATATTTGTCTCTATCTGTGTTCTCATAAAATACCACTTACACCATTGCTCATATCTAAACCCTCCCCGATTTTACTATTAGCTGACTTTTCTCTATGCCAACCTCAAGGGCAGGTGAACGCCCGATAGAACTCATTCAGGTGTGTTCAGGCTGGAGCTCAGACTTGGATTAGAGTGAAGATATAATGCTCCTATAAAGGCTAAGTTGAAAGATAATATGGAATTTATTTGTTGTGTCTGTGGGGGGTGTTTGTGTGTGCACATAGAGGTCAAGGCCAGCTGTCTTCCTCAGTTGCTTCCCACCTTATTTATTGGAGACAGGGTCTTTCACCAAACCCAGAGCTCACTAACTGTTGACACTGGCAAGTCTCCCCAGCCCCTGGGGTGGAGTTACTCAAGGGAGGATGCTTCTTGGATCAAGCTCATCACCAATTACTCGTGTAATTAACTTTGAACCAGACCTCTAGTAAGCAGTATTCATTTGTCTAATCAGTATTTCTTGTCTAGTTAAGTTCTAACTATTGAGCAAAACTGCATTATCCATGACTCCTACTAAAGTACATACAACAGAATGAGGGACACAGGTGCACAAGTAAATCATATGGACACACTGTAATGAACAGTGTTAGTGATTGGGAAGGCAAATGACTAGAGTGGTGGAGAGTCTATGCTGGGTCAGACACTCCACTGTTTTACGCCATTGCCTTGCATTTATACAGGGACCTCCATGTTAAATCAAGGAAAACAAAGCTCACAATGTAAAAAGACTTGCTTGAGCCAAACAATTAGAAAGCAATAAGTACTGGGATTTGAACCCAGATCTACTCAGTTCTAAAGAGAGCACTTCATTCTCTGGCTCCTTTTGTCCTGACTTTTTTGTGCATTCAAGTTCAGCACTGGTAGCAGCTAATTTACACAAGGCCCCCCCTTGCTCATCTACTTCAGCCAGCTGCTTCTTGTCTCTGCTCCCCACCACCTAGATGGACACTTTAAGGAGCTTCTTCAACCCATGCTGGTATGTATCTATTGACTATTGCCTGCACATCCTCTGTTCCCTTTTATTCTGATGGAACCACCTTCTCTCTCTTTCCATCTGGAGATGGAGCCAATCGCATTCATATGTCTCAGGCTGAGGCAAGCCCAGCCATAGTGACTAATTCAGGGAAGGTACACCCAGTCTAAGGAAATGGATTTTAGGACTTTGATTGCAATGACTGGGAAAGTTGTCTTCTTGCGATTGCTAAGAAGATGGAGTAAGCCTAGAGAAGCCCATGGTCATCCTTGCCTATCTCTGATGAGAACCTACTACAGAATAAGCCAACAGAGAGAAGATGTGGAAATAAACTAGCATTTGGTCCTTTCTGTCTCTAACCCTCAGTATTGAATACAGACACTTATAGAGGCCCTTGCCACTTATTATCAAGGAAGGAAAATAGCATAGAATGTTTTTAAAGACCTTGTGCATTCATTCAGCTGTCTTTTATTTGCCTTCCCAGGGGCTGGAGCTAAAACACAGATAAAGCCCATCATATTGTCCAGCTCCAATATCCCCACTAGCTCCCTCTCTTTCCAGCTGGGGAGAACAGCCAAGAAGTGCAGGAGAGAAGTCTAAGACTCAGAATCCCCTCTGACATCTAAGCTATCCTCTTCTTTGATGAAACTGGGAGGGGCTGAGAAATGTCTCCCATTCATATTGAGAAGGGTGTCTCATAACATTCAAGAATTTTGAAACTATTTTCTCGTATGAACTCCTAGAAGAAAGAACTACTGGGGGAAGTGAGGAAACTTGTCTTGAAATAAACTAAACTCCTTCTCCTTATAGTCCAAGGAAATGACTATGAAACTAAGGAAGAATGATTTGAACCATAAAAAGATAGAAAAGCAGGGAAATGGGATAGAACTTTACAACATATTGGTACCTACAGAAAAGGCAAGAAAGCTGAAGGAGATTGATAGCATCCTGCCATGCAAATATATTAAAACCTCACATACGTAGAAAACAAGCAAACATACATTGGGGACATAGATACAAACCATTATGGTGGGTGCTGCGGGGAGGCAGCTGAAATTAAGGAGCTTCTTGGACCCATGCTTGTATGTATTCATTCTTGCACATTCTCTGTTCCCTTTTATTCTGATGGGACCCTCTTCTCTCTGTGCAGGCAATAGTCAATAGATACATACAAGCATGGGTCCAAGAAGCTCCTTAAATCTCAGTTCTTCCTCAACTCCTAGTTGGAATGGGCATGTGGGGGTGGGGAGAATAAATAAAATGAACAGGGCTTCACATAAGCTGGTGAGAACCATTGTGCTGTGATCTAGGATGTGCGAAATATCAGCTTTCCACATCTGAGCTTGCACATTCAAGTGGAAGGAAGCTCCTCAAAATGTCAACAGTAGTTGTTTTGGGTCAGAGATCAGGTTGCCAAGAAAAGAAACTCAAGAAAGCCTAAATTAAAAGATTGATTTCACAAAGGAGTGCAGGCTAGACCCAAGGAGCTGCGATTTAGGGGTGAGGCGGGTATTGTCACCTCCCTCTTTAACAGAAGAGCACACTCTGTCAGAGCTGCCTCTCTTTCTGCCTGCTTCCCTGTTCACTCCCTGAGGTCCAGCATGAACACCCTGGTGTAAGCTTGGTTGTAGCAGCGCTGGACACCTGACAGTGGCTCCACACAGCCTCATGAACCAGCAAATCTACTTCCCTCTAACAGACTGGCTCCATCTCTATCACTCTTCTAAACAGGGGAGCTCCAGATGTAACTAGCCCATCATGAGTCAGCAATATACCCTGGGCTTAAACAGCTTTGTTGGTGGAAAAAAAGGAAAGAGGTGGATGAAAGGGAAAAAAACCTGGAGCCAGAAACTAAGAAGACAGCAGGAGAAAAAGATTAGAATATCTTGCACAGACTGTCCCTCTGCGTTGGGATTAAGGATAATGATTTTTTTTCCCCTACTTTTTAGCAATATCAAGTTTTCCTAAGGTAACAGGAGTTCAGGATGAAATGATGAGTACTTAAAGGCACAGCTCTGCAAGACACAAGTGTGTTCAAGTTCTTTCTCCTCTGCTTCTTGGCTGTGTGACTTGCCTTAAACCCTCCCTGAGCCTCTCTGGGTTTCCTTTTCCTCAGCTGAAATGTGGCCTGGGGTGTTACTTTTCTCACATTATTTTGAGTACTGAGACTAATGTATGTAAAAGGTTGAGTCAAGTTTCATCATAGTAACCACTCAGGAAATGCACATTATTGTTGTGCATAATTTTTATAGTTAAAATTCTTTTTACAAAAACATCTCCTAGGCACATGTCAGCCATTATTGAGCTGCAGTGCCAGACTGTTGCTATGCTTGCTTTCTGCCCCATGCCTTCTTCGAATACGATATTTATCTGAGCTGGAAATGGCTGTTGGAAATTGCCACTGGCTATGTACCCCACACCTCCATGCAGAATCAATAAACAGAGGGGGTTCCTCTTCCTCACAGCCCTCATCTTCTAGCTCTAATTGACCATTACTAGGCATGCTCACAGGGTCTCTGGGCTCACATGTTAATTGACTGCATACTCACTTAATGGGAAACTCCCTAATTCCCCAAGCCCAGCCTGCTGTCTGCTCCCTCCTCACCCAGTGCATTCTGGGAAGCCCGTGAAAGAGAGAAGGTCAGCAGGTGGTGCATCTGATCAATTAATTAGGAGCATGTTGAGAGGTTTGACTCTGAGCCTAGTTAATCACATAATTAAATTGCAACCATCCCCCACCTCAACTCCAATCCATAGGGATCTCCGGAGCCCAGCAGGATCCTTGTTTGTTGAGAGAGGACTTGGTCTTGCTGGGGTCTGTCTAAGGCACAGAAGGTCCCTCCCCACTGGCTGCTCCTCAGGTTTAAATTGATTTGATTTCAGTTGGGGGATAGGGATGGGATGAGTCTGCATCTTACTTCTGGGGCTGAAAAACCTAGCTGGGAAATTGGAGTTTCTGAGGATCCAAGAATAAGAATTGATGAACTTCCTCCAAAGGCTCTGTGACATGAAAGCAGAAGGAGGGACTGGAGGGAAGGGCAGTATGCAGGGGCCAGGGAATGTGGGAAGACAGGGGAGGAGAGAGATAAGAAAACGTGTGGAAATGCTGTAAGGAAACCCATTACTTTGCATGCTAACTCTAAAAACTAATAAAAACTAGGTTGTGTGGGGATTAGAGACAAAACAGAGGGGAGTGATGCTTGTCAAGAGAAAGAGCCTCATGCTGCCCTGCCTCTGCAAGGCCTGCTCATCCTCCCTCCAAGGATGCCAGGTTCTCTTGGTCAGCTCCAACCCCACTCACAGAACCTGGGTTTTGCTCATGGCATATTTACCATATGCATAAACAAAACAAAATCGTCCTCAGGTTCCTCTTAGTTGGAAGTGGCCACAGGGCCATTTTGTCCAGTGATACTTTAGCAGTATACTTAGCACAAATAAAGAGGGGTACACAGGCAGTATCCTGCCTTCCCCCCTTCCCATTGTCTCTAGAAGACAAACATAGTACCTGGAGTTAGAACAACTGTTTAGTGACCTTGAAGGAAAACCAAACTGAACCAAACCAAAACAACATGCTTTAAGGATGATTGAGCAAAAAATGGAAGGAGTCTGGATTCCTAATGATGCAATTGAGAGCCATGGCAGCCTCAGCTGCCTCTCAGGGTTCCTTTCTATGGGATGAAGGGCCGGGATCCAGGGAGATGTGTGAAACTGAGGCTGATCGCATATTTGAGCATTACCCACTTATTGTGACTTAGTGAGAAACCATTGTGGTCCTTGTAGTAGTATGTTGCTGTGGAGTTTAGCAAGGATGACATGGAGGCATATTCATTGGTGCAAGCCCTGCCAGACCCCAGCAGAGGGAACCATCGAACTGACCAGTGCCAACCTCGATCGACGGTGGAACCCCAAGCATCTGCACTCATGTGTTTTATTGATTCAGAACTCCTTAGGTATTCTACTGATACCATGTGCAGATCATAAGCAATTCAATTAAATACCACAGAAATCCAACACCTGCTGACAATACAAAATGCCAAGGCCTATGCATCCCTTTTTCCAACAGCGCACAAAGACAATTATTTTAAACACAACTAAAAATAAACTTCCACAAAGGTCCATTCTGACCTGCAACTGAAAACATTCTTAGCTGATACATGTGCTGACATCAGCCTGATGCAAGGGTACACACAACAGTAACAATCACCGTAACACGTGATGAGAACATGCTTTGAATAGTGTGGGAGTCGGTTATCCTTTACTGTGACAAAATACTTGAATCATCAGCTTCTGAAGAGATAAAGCTTATTTGGGCTCATCATTTTGGAGAGTTCAAGCCATGACTGAATGACATCATTGCTTTGGGCCTATGGTGACACATGATGGTGAAGGAGTTAGCAGTAGAGTGTTAATTTCATAGCTGATAGAAACTGAAAGAAAAAGAACAAGACTAGTGTCCCACAATTCCCTTCAAGGGCAGAGCCCCAGTTACCTAGAGCCTTCTACCAGGCCCCACCCCTTAAAGGTTCCACCACCTCGCAATAGGGCCAAGCTGAGTACCAAATCTTTAGCACATAGGCCACTAGACGCTATGCAAACTACAGCATATAAGATTAGTTGGGAGGCTATTTGAGATAAAGTATTTAAAACTTGTAGTGCAGTGGCAGGCAGGTGGCTAGTGTATATAATCTTAGCTTTATTAGAAATTGAGATTGGGCAGGAGAGATGGCTTAGTCAGCAAAATGCTTATCTTGCAAGCTTGAGAACCTAGATTTGACCCTTGGAAACCTTTAAAAACAGTACAGTGTGGTGATATGTACTTATAATCTTAGAACTGAGCAGGGAAAGAGGAGGAACTCTGGACTCACCAGACAGCCAGTCCACCCTACTAGGTGAGGTCCGGACTAGTGAGAGACCCCGTATCAAAGAAAAGACTGGCAGTTCCTGAGGATCAACCCCAGAATGTGACCACCTCTGCCTCCACACACATGCATACCTCCACACAGAAACACATGCACGCACACGTACACAAAAGGAAATTGAGATAGAAAAGTTTATAAGGGTTTTTAAGAGGAAGCAAGCGAGAGAGAGAGAGGAGAGAGAGAGAGAGAGAGAGAGAGAGAGAGAAAGAGAAAGAGAGAGAGAAAGAGAGGGGGTGTGGAATAAGGAAGGAAGGAAGAGGGAGGGTAAACCAACTCCCAGATTTAGGGAAGTCTTAAAGCAGCAGAGTACCCACCCAGGTCTTGGAAACACCCACCAAGCAGCACTCCTGAACTTGCTTGCTCTGTGGATAGGTGACCTGGTGACCTCAAGCAATCTACATACCCTCTTGGAGCCTCAGTTTCCCCTTCTGTAAAATTATTGTTAATGCATCATGTCCACGCATGCTTTGCACAGGGAGGCCAGGAATCATAAAAGACAGAATCCAGCCTGCAGATCACCGAGACAGGTTGCATAAGATGACAGCCTGCCTCTCAGCAAAGGTACGTTCCAGCAGGTTCTAGCAAAGACAAGAAGAGGCACTCAGCACATTCCTCACTTTGATGAAAGTCTCCGAGAGGCTATAAATTACCAAATCCTTGTTTCAGCTAAATCAAACGTACAGCGGGTCCCATCGGCATTTAATAGTGATATTATAGCCCCCAGGAACAACAAGTGAAAGTAATTACGTTTAATGATTCCAGTGAAGCCAATATGCTTGATTGCTGTGTGTATGCCTAATTATCTTCCATTTTTTTTGTTGTTCTACATGGTATAAATAAGGCCTATTTTAGGGGAAATAGGGACTAATTTTAAAATGTATTAGGCAAAGTTGCCTGTGCAGCACCTTTCTAGGGGGCTTGGTTGCTTGCTTGAAACATTGAGTGGGCAGAAAGTCACTCAGCTTGTCAAAATGGGCCAAAGAAGGACACAAAGCTCCTTCTCTGAACTGCAGAGAAAATTGGCCTTCCCACCAACAGAAGACTCTTCTCCAGTAAAAGGGCAGAATATCCAAGCCCACCCTTGACTGAATTTGAACATGTGACTTGCTTCCCCTAATAGAAGGAGGTAGAGGTAACAGAGTACCAGTTTTAGGAGCCTGATGATAAGAAGCCTTGAATGGGGCCTTCGCATGAGGACTCAAATTGGAATCCCCAACAGTCTCACAGCAAGTTGGCATGGTGGCAGGCACCTGTAATCCCACTATGGGGGAGGGGGAGTTAGGAAGATACCTAGTGATTACTGGCCAGCCAGCTAGTCAATTTAGGTGAGAGTCCAATTTTGGTGAGAGTCAACCAATGCCAATCTCTACACCTCCACACGTACAGAAATACCACACACAAAACATCCACAAGAATGAACATGCACACACACTTGAGCACAGACACATAAGAGCACACACAGTACCAAGTCTCCCTTCCCAAGCTTGTGTTTCTGCATCGCCATCATGGCTGGGCTAGCTCACTAGTCTCTGGATAGAATGAGAAAGGCATGAACTGCTGTGCAAAATCCATCCTAGATCAGCAGAGCACAGTAGAAGCACAAACACAAGCTATGAACACATGCTTATCCCTGGCTCCTTCATTAGATGCCCACTGGGTCTTATTATTTTTCATATAGGATAAACACTTTGATGTTAAAACTTTGGATCTAAAAGCTTGGAGGTAGCTTCTGGAATTTTAACAATAAGCATTTCCCAGAGGCAATTTTTAAAATTTTCTTAAAACTGGGTCTTATCCAAGGAAAAACAGAAACTTCTTGTAGCAGTGCGTTGTGTTAGTGGTCTTTCCATAGCTATGACTACAGAGACCATGGTCACTTAGTTACATTGCTTTTGAGCCTGTGAGAAAGGGCATCAAGGGGTGGAACAGGGCTGCTCACTCCATGGCAGGCAGGATGCAACGAGAGTGAAATATATAGGCTGATAAACACTACAGATCCAGGATTTGTTATCCCTGAAAGATCCAGCTTATTAGCATCCTAAGTCCCCTCCAGTTAGTCATCTTGTATTTTGCCATTAGTTGCCACTCATGTGAGTGACCTCTCTTCCTAAGCCTGACACAGACCTTCGATCAGGGCTACATAGTACAGATCAGAGCCACTTAGTCTATATTCAAGTTTCAGTTTGGCTCCTACACTTCTGTAATTCTAGCAAGTTTCTTAAACTTTATTATGAGTGTGAGCGTGTGCATGTGTGCCATACTGTGTGTGTGTGTGTGTGTGTGTGTGTGTGTGTGTGTGTGAGGAGAGGACAGCAGCGTGGGGTGGGGGGGGGCTTACAGCATCCTGCAGTGTCTTTGGTGGACCTTCAGTGAGTTGGACAAGTTCACACAGACACTCGGGACATGCTTCAGGGTGCAGCTCCACTTTAATTTGGGGTGTAGGGTACATATAAAGGGCCCCAAATGAGGAGCTGGTGACCCTGAGAATGCCCATTGGTTAGGACATTCTAGGGAGTGGCCTTGCCTGTGTGTGGAGTTTGAGTCTGTGTATTCCAGCCCGCAGGGCAGAAAAGCATGTTTGCTTAGTGAAGGTTCATATCTAAATTTAGCTGGGTTTTGGCCAGAGCTAAAGGGTGAAGAGCACTCAAATTCCTCCCATCCTCACCCTCTAGGGGTGACGTGGGGTTCAAGGCAAGTTTCACTATAGCCCTTGGACATTCCCAACAGAGACAGGGTCTCTCACTGAACCTGGAGCTCACCAATTCAGCTGTACTGACTGCCCAGAGAGCTTCAGGGATCCTCCTGACTCCACCTTCTCAGCATTGGGATCCCAAGCATGGGGTAACATATCTATCAAGTTCCTTAAACATCCTAGTGGTTAGCCTTCATGTCTGTAAAGTGGAAACGACAGAGTATTATCTGTGTCTCATGACTATTAGAAGTCAATGGAACGACATAAGCAAAACATGTAACACACTGCCTGTCACCTTCTGAGCCAGCAATGAGTGACCTGGCTCATCTTACATCTTCTGCCTTGTTATTCACAACACAGTCCAACTCCCCTTGCTCTTATCATTTTTTACCCCCCTCATTCTCTTTCACACCGTGCACCCAGTGCACAGAGAAAACCTGCAAAGCCATAAATACAACTCTGTACTTCACCTACCAAAACCATGTTAGTGTTTATGTCGGGAATGTCCCCCTCAGATTAATACTTTGTGCTATTTTGGAGGGTATGGGACACATCTGTTGGAAGTAGGTGGCTAAACGTGGACCTTGAAGGTTATGTCCACCTGAGTTTCCAGTCTGTGCTCCCTTGTTTGCTTCTATGTGAAGACCTACCACTCCAGGCTCCCACAACCATGCCTTCTCCACCACAGCAAACTAAAATCTCTCCGAAATCGCGAACAAGCTAAGCCTTTCCTTACTTAAGTGATATCTGCCAAATACTTTCATCATGGTGATGGAAAAGTAATTCATTTGATCATCAGGCTGTGCTGAGGGTGAAAGGAGAGGTGGCTGGAAAGTGTGGACAGATGGAATTCCAAAAGGCTCAGAAATGTGGATGGAGAGAAGAATGCCCAAACAAGTAGCCATTGAAGGGTGGCAGGACGAAAGGAAGGGTGGGAGCATGAAATGGAAGGATGAACTGGTAATAAAAAAGCAATAAGATAAAAACAATGCAATCATTCCCTGGCCTTTCCCCTCTTAAAAGGGCTCTGTCTATGGACACTAGCTAAGATATGTGTAGGCAATGCTGAGTCCTGGGCCCTTCTTCCCAGTTTCCTTCCCTCCTCCCATCTTCCATCCAGATCATCTCTAAACAAGTCTTTGTCCAGGACTCGTTTTCAGTAAATAAATGATTTCTCTCTCCTTCCAGAAGCCATATCTTGGTAATACTCACTGGACACTTGTTGTACACCCATTATATACTAAATGGTGTCATCTCATATTCAGGGTGTCACTATAAGACAGGTATTCTGGGCTGTTGAAATGGTTCAGTGGCTAAAGGCACTCACCATTGAACCTGACAACCTGGCCTCGCACCTTGGAAGAAGAAAACCAACTCCAGCACGTTGTCCTCTGACCTCTAAACATGCACCATGCATATTTACTTCCACACATGTACACAGGTAAATAAATAAGCAAAATGTTATTTATTTAAATTAAAAGGTATTCTATTTATTTTCGTTTCAAAGATGAATATTTCCATAGAAAACTCATTCAATGTTTCTTGAGTTTTACATCTGCAAAATGATGCATCCCAGATTCATCTTGACAATCAGACTCCAAGATCTCAGTCATAATGAATACTCCATTCTGGTTTGAGTTTGTTTGTTTGTTTGTTTTTCCTTTTGGAGGCAGGAATTTTCACTGTATCTCAGGATTGCCCTCACAACTCATTATGCATTCCAAGCTAGTCCTGAAGCTCTCCAGCCTCAGCCTCCCCAATGCTGGGATTACAGGCATGAACCACCTCATCTGCCTACCCTATGCTGTTATTGTCATAGCTGTCTTGCTCTTTGCTCCACTCTCAATATTGGGATGGATCATAATCCCAATGATCATGATCATACTTTTCTTCTAACCTTACTGAAGGCATTTCTAACACATCTGTTCATTTGCACAATAGTCATGAATGCAGGTTACAGAAAGTGTCACTGTTATCAAGATGTAGCAATAAAGGCCACAAAGACACCTCCACATGGATAGCAGGACCACTGACACCCTGCCTGAGAAATATATGCGACATAGCTTTTTAAGGACTAAAATCCCCATGGAATTATGAAGAGCGAGTGAAAGTATGGATAACCACAGCACTTAGCTTGGCTGACAACATGCCCTGGGAGCATCCTGAGTCCGGGTACACAGATGTTCTATCTCTGGCCCTTCTGTCTACTAATGATGCATGGCCTGCACCAATGCTTCACACTTAAGAACCTCAATTTTCTTGTATGCAAAGTGGAGAGAATAATAGCAGCTCGTCTCTGTACAAAGGGCTTAGTGACCTTAGAAACACATAATTGATAGCTGTTGTTGTACTGACTGGTCTATGACTGACTATGAGTTGATGAAGCATAGATACTATCTGGTCAAAAGGATGCCCTTCTTTAGTGGTGCATGTGTGTGTGTGTGTGTGTGTGTGTGTGTGTGTGTGTGTGTGTGTGTGTTTGTACAGACAACTTGAAAAAATTTCAGCCAACTTTGACTGAACACTCAAGCCCCTCACATCTCTACTCCCAAAGGCTTCCCAAACTTCTCTTGCCAGAGGACATATGGGGGAGCACTCTCATTCAGTCTGATTAGCTTCCCCTTGTTAATTAATAAGGTTCAATGCAATTTAATTTCATTGGGAGGAACTGGTCCAGAAATCAAGGTCATTTAATTTCTAAAGGCATTGGAAAGGTTGCTTTTCCAGAATGATCTTCCTGCTCTCCACTTCCTTTGAAATGAAAAGCACAGTGGTTCATACAATGGCTTCAAGGTTATCTGAGACCACCTTCCAAGTAAGAGGGAAATCCTTTCTGCAGGAGTTTAATTGAGTTAGTACAACTAATTCTTCTTTTGCTACTTATTCTGTTTCCTTCCTTTCTGTAATTACTACCAGTGTAATGCTCCTCACACACACAAATGGAGCTGAAGAAAGCCCTGCAATTGTCCTTTATTTCTCCTTCATGCAAGAAAGGAGGGGGTGACCCACTGCAGTCTATGTAAATGAGGACAATGGTCCTTATAGTCCTCCATGCGTGAATAGCAATATTACTATAACAGTGTGGGGGTGAGGATGGGAGGGCATGCTCCAGTGCAATCCAGATACCACAACAAACAAGTCTCCCCTCCTCAGTGTCTACAGAAGATGACTTGGCATCAGAACAAAGGGAGCCAATTCATGTGCATGCTGTCAGTCAATAAACATAAATCAATCCAGTGCCTAGCAAAAACTCAGCAGGGTGTTGGGTGGATGGGAACACTTGCCAAGAAGATAAAGGAGCTCAGGTAGGTTTGGGGAAGCAGATCATTAGCAGACAAAATAAATCAACAACATCCAGGTTAGGTTTCAAAAGCAAAGGCATTACATGTATGAATGTTGAGTAGGGGTGATTAGAATGCTCCCCAAAAATAGAAGGCTTGAGTAAGGTCCAGATGGATATATATATATATCCATGTTACAAATAATAGCATAGTGAATGACTTGTACATGGAAAATATTATTTAGCTATTTGGGCAGCACATTTAATTATTTTTTACAATTTCCTAAGGGGAAAGGATACTGTCCCCACTTCACAGATAAGAAAATTAAGAGTCAGAGATCTTACACAAACTGCTCATGGACAAATAACAATGGCAGAGTGGGAGTCAGTTTCTGGTTTCTAATCTCAGAATCCAAGACCAACTTGGAGAAGTTGATCATGGTAACATATGCCTTGAACACAGTACTTGAAGGGCTGAGGCAGGAGGATCATGAGTCTGAGGACATTCTGGGCTACACAGCAAGACCTTCTGCTGTGGGAAAACATAATGGAACCCACTGGGTAGGGAGAGAGCCTGTAAGTTGTTGTCACGAATCCATGATATGTAGCAGAGCCTTTATGAAGAGCCCACAGGCTGGGCTCTGTGAGGGTGACTTTCCTCCAGTGCCTCTGCTATCACTCTGTTGTCACTTCTTCCTGTACTGTTTAAACTATTTGTCTATGTCTTCCCCCTCCAAAAGAGGAAGAACATGTCTGATTTGACTACTACAGATTATACAGCACAGGGGCTCCTAACTGACAGGAAGACAGCGATAACAGGAACCTGTGGAATGGCAGGCCAAGTCTAATTTCCTGAGGACCAAGGAGAGAAATTTGTAAAGGCCAAGGGCGTAGTTCTTTTTGTCTGTTCCATGTGCCACTCGTTGTCAGCACCTCGGACAGCTCCCACAAACCATAACAACTGCTCCTGACTATACTCTGCTGTGTTTTGCGTTTTGTTTTTGTAATTCATGGTCTGCTGTAGTCCAGGGCCATGATGGTCCCCTCTGTGCCTGTCTCCCTGTCCTGGTAAGAATGGAAAATGCCCTTTAGGACTCTGCAGACGTCACCATCAACTTGGACTCTCATTTCGTGAATTTGTGTATTCCTAGGGAATATTTATGAGGTAGTCTGTGTTCGTGCAATTATTGAAATTATGCCTAATTATGCAGTAATTGTAAATAATAATCTCTTAGCTACAACAACATGCACTATTTCTGTGATGGGGAAAGATTTTGTGCAATTTTCTGGGAAACATCCTCATGCAGGAGTGCCAATTAGGAAGAAGGAAACGAAGTGCTTTGGATATTCGGTGCTGTCATAACTACTTCTACTCAGTGCTATCCAGGAAAAGTACCTTTTTATCCAACCTTGGGAGTCTACTCATTGAATAATGGCTGCCATTATTGCTATTAACAATGCTACTCTTAACTTAGCTTGTACCATGTGCCAGATCCACTTTAAATCCAAATTCAAACTCAGTGCAAACTTAAGAGCTTTCCTGTAGACCAAAGAAGCATGCTGAGTAGTTGGAGCAAGCCATGCTGGGGAGACAACAGAGAGGAGAGAAGTCCGTGGTAAACTGCAGGTGCATGCTCCATCTCTAGGACCAATCCACCACTCAGGTAAAAGCTAAGATTGCCATGTAGAGATGCTAGAATGTGCTTCCAGGTATTATTTTTTCAGAAGATAGAAAAAAGGATTTTAATGTAAACCTCCAGTTTTCAAAAACCATCCTGGTGAGGAAAGCATGGCGACAGAAGCATGAGACCATCTTGTTGCATGGCATCAGCAGTTAAGAAAAGAGCAGACACAAGTGGAGCCAGGCTATAACACATCAAAACCCTTCCCAGAGGTGCAGTCCTCAAGGGTGCCTAGCCTTCCCAAATGGCACCACCATCTGAAGACCAAGCATTCAAACACATGAGCCTGTGTGGGACAGTTAGTGTTTAAGCCACCAATGGGATGATCTGTCTTTGGGGCTAGCAAAGACAGGAATCCAAAGAGAAAGCATGTTTGGCTACCAAAGTGAATGCCCCTGCATTGGCAGGGCCATATTTCTATGTAACAGAGTGTTGAACCTTCATATTCTTCCCAATTCAGTGTAAATGTCCTACTTCAAGGAAGTCAAATCGGCAACTTCTGACCCATCACACCCTCAGCTCCTTCCCTCTGTCACATTCACTGCTCATGGTGGCATCTGTTTATGTGAGAGTCACCTTCTGTCACAGCCATGGGGGGTGGGCATTCTGTGCCTCCTCATTCGCTGCTGTGTACCATCCCTAGCAGCCGCAGTGCTTGACGCACAGTAAATGATGCTGTGTAGGAACAAGTGAGCAAACAGTCCTTAGACCCTGGGTGTGAGGTATTTCACAGCACAGTCCTCACCTGTGAACCGAGGCCATAGCAATGACTGTTAGACTTTCTGTTTCTTCTGCCCTAGCGTGCAATAAAAGTGTGTGCTGTGTCCACAACTTAGAATTCAATCCCCCACAAGTCGAGCCACATCTGCAGTAAATCCATACAGACCTTCCCCCAGTCATTGCTTAAACAACGCATTTATCTGCACTTGGTATTAAAGCAGTCTAGAGACAATGCAGATGCTCGCAGAGACAGCATAATCACGTGATATTCTGCATAAGGGGCCTGAACATCTATGGATTTTAGTATCTGCCATGGGATTTGGAATACATCTGTGAAAGTCAAGAGAAAACTGTATTTTAACTGTTCTCCACAACAGCCATGTGAGTCAGTAGTATTTTTATTCCAATGCTTTCATTGAAGTTTTTAATTACATTTATTTATTTAGAGAAAGGCACGTAGAGGGCAGAGGACAAAATGCATGAATTGGTTTCTCCTTTCATCATGTAGGTCCTGGGGATCAAACTCATGTCATCAGGCTTGACAGCAAGTGCCTGAGCCCACCGAGTCATCTTGCTGCCCATTTTCCAACCTTTTTCCTGGAAAAGACCTTCCAGAGGTCAAGTGACTTTCTCAGGGCCACACAGTGAGGAAGGGAGACACAAGAAACCCCATATTACTTTCCTCATAAGAGTTTAGAAGGAGAAAACCATTGTCATAGTCTGTATGTTAGAGCTGAAATGTGTTCCAAAAGCCCATGGGTCAGAAGGTTGGCCTCAAGTTTTGTGGGGTCTTCAAGAGATAGGGCCAGGTGGGAGGCCTAAGGTCACTGGGGGTGTAGCCTAAGGTCACTGGAGGTGTGCCATTGAGGGGGTAGCAGGAAGCCAGTACCTTCCTCTTCCTCATTCCTCCCTTTTCAGTGATGCATCACTGTGGTGTGAGGTCTCAATGCAGATTCCAAAGCAACAAGACTATAGACTGAAGCCTCCAACACTATGAGCAAATGACACCTGTACTTTTTATAAAAGTTGAATATATTTGTTTTAGTAATGGAAGACTGATTAACATATCTTCTGTTAGTGGGACTAAGCCTAAGTTCATAAAGCAGTTGCATTTGTTCTTAGTCTTGAAAGATTGGTTTGAGTCTGGAAGACAGGAAGCAGCGACAGTCTTCCACGTGGAAGAAATAAATCATACAAAAGTCCCCAGATAATAGGTCAGTCCAAGAATCACTTAAGTCAGAGGGGGATCCTGAGAAAGGACAGGCCCATACTGCTCTAACTCTGGGTTATTACTTCTTCTCAGTGATTTTTGCTGTGTGTCTGCCATGTGTGGGACACTGTATCAGGTCCCAGGGAGCATCACATTCTCAGTTCCATCCTTATACAGCCTACAAGTCTTCAGCTGACTCCCCAGCATTGCCTCAAAGGCCAAAGAAAGTAGACAAGAAAAGACTTTGAAAGCACACACACACACACACACACACACACACACACACACACACACACACACACACTTCTCTGGCCTGGCCAAAGGGAAGAATACAAGCTAAGAGTTAAATTGGTTCTTCAAATGTAACTGCAGGGCTCCTCTTACCAGCAGAGTGGTAAACTCTAGGAAACAAAAGAACAGGAGTATGTACTTACCTATCTCACATTATCAAAAATCACATTATAATCCTATGGTTTTAGAACACTGAAGCTAGTCAGACTTGCAAAGTCAGAGTTGTAGGAATTCGGGGATAGGGGAGATTTGTTAATAACAAAGGGTGTGTGTGTGTGTGTGTATGTGTGTGTGTGTGTGTGTGTGTGTTGTTACACAGGTATGTATATGTGTGAGAGCAGGTGCACTCATACTCACAGGCCAGAGGTTAACATCAGGTTTCTTTCTAGCTCATTCTCCAGTGTATTTTTTGAGGCAGGATCTCTCACTGAACCTTAGAGCCTGCTCACTCCAATTCTACTAGATTGGCTATCCAGACTCCTGGGATCCACCTGCCTCCATTGCTCAGTGCTGGGGTTACAGGTGTGCATGTCCGCAGCCCGTATTCAACATGGGTGCTGGGGATACAAACCCAGGTTCTTAGGCTTGTACAGCAGGCGTTTTCCCCATTGGGCCATCTCCCCAGCTTGGAAGGTCTATTTTTTACAAGTAGATATGTTTGCATTGTTACTGCAAGCTATAAAACTGACAAGAATGAAACCTGGCTCCTCTGGGAAAATCCTAAACAGCCCTGTGATTAGAGTCAAATCAGTGAGTTCCAAGCACCGTGGTTTTGAGCTCCCAGCTGCACCTTGCATGTCCATGAGAGCTTTTAAATCTGCTAATGCCTGGACCAGGCCACAGTGACTCTGGCTTAATTTGTAGTGGTGTGCCCTGGGTGTGGGTTTGGATATATAATATATATTGTATATATGTTATATTATATATATTATGTATTATATGTGTGTGTGTGTGTATATATATGTATATATATATATACATATATATACCATCTATTTTTTTTTGTAGTGCTGCAGTGATAGAGCCCAAGGCCTTGTGCATGTTAAGTAAACTCTACCACTGAACTGTATTCCAAGCCCTGTGTGTGCTGCTGCTGTTGTTAACATTGGTTGGTTCTCAATTTTGGCTGCAATTACAATCACCTGGAGAGTTTTTTGTTTGTTTGTTTGTTTGTTTGTTTTTGTTTTGTTTTTTTTAAATCACAGTCAGTTCAGGGAGATGGCCTAGTTCATAAGGTGCTTACTCATGAGCACATGAAGATCTGATTTAGGGTTGACAGGAACCTTGTAAAAAGCTGGGCACAGAAACAGGTGCCTGTAACCTCAGCCCTGGGGAGGAAGGATAGTGGACACAGATGGATCCTGAAGCTCATTAGCCAACCAGTCAGCCCAACCAAACTGATGAGCTTCAGGCTCAGAAAGAGACCCTGTCTCAAAAAAATAGGAAAATGGAGAGTGACTGAGGAAAGACACCTGATCAGCCTCCCCATGCTTGTACACACATGCAGTGGACCTGTACACACACACACACACACACACACACACACACACACACACACACACAGATTTAAGGTACAGGATACAACTCAGACCAGAGGCATGATGATTCACGGATGTGAACACAGACCTTACAGCACCTTGGAGCTCCTGTGAGCGATCAGTCAGCAGTGATCACAGGAAAGTGTGAGAACATTCCCCAGGAGGCACACAACTTCTGCACAAAGCATACTTGCCTCTCTTTTACGAAGTGTGTGTTTTCTATTATATAGCCCATAGCTATGTAATAGAGGTGCACGCGATGCAATGCCATTAAGCTTCCCGGATAGCATCAGATCATGTCCCTCTGTGAAAACCTGGTTGGGCCACAGCCAACTTCTATGGTTCACATTATTGTCAATCAACTGGACTGAGACTCACACTAGGAGTTAATGTTTAGTGAGGACTTGATTTGCGTGAGGTGTGGTTCTAAGCAAATGCCATAGACATAACTTAATGAATGTTCAGAACAACCCTAGGTGTAATCATTACCCCAACTTTATGGATGAGTGAATAGACTCAGAGAGGCCCAGTAACTGACCTACGATGGAGTGAGGCAGTATGCAGAGACCTGACTGCCAGGCCTGCCCATTTAACATCTACATGAAAGGAGGCCTGGCCAGAATGGCCAGCCTGCCCATCTCATTTCATTTTATGGCCACCCTGAAGAGAACAGTAAGGACTTGAAGGCACTCTCCTTTGCATTCCCACTAGAGGTCATGGTTGGTGACTCCTGAGCCTTCCTGACTAGTTCCATGAGGTTCCTGGCCTCTTCTGACTCTCATGATTCAATGAAGGTTAAAACAGACTCCAGGCAAGGAGTGGGATGGGGTGAATACCCGACACCCCACACCTCAATGTCTTTCTTAGGAGGCATTTTCTCTCCCCACCTCTCTGGTTACCTGGAATTTCACTTTTCAAACTTGGCTCGGGCCCGTTATCCCCTCTGATAAACAACCAGATCTATTCCTTTCTACTCCCAGATGAACTCTCTAGCTAAGGATGAGCTTCATGGAAGTGGGCGGCACTTGCCCAGCAAAGCTGTCTGGAAGAACAATTAGGTTTGCGGAAGGTCAGCTCCCAGGGTTTTGTCAGTTTAGGACAGCTGCAGAAAACAATGTCTCTGTGTAATAACACAGGAGGAATTTGGAAACAGCTGGTTAGGAAGAGGAGCAAGGTTGTGAAGAGAGTCTCAGGTGGAAGATACTAGCAGAGCCGATGGACAGAAATCTTGACAGCAACAGCAGCCAATGAGCTGTTCTCTCCACACCCCAGCAAGTCTAACAAAAGAATAAGGCTATCTGGAGATTTGTCTTAAACCATTGGCTGGGCCACAACTGAACTCTTTGTATTACCATATTCAGCCAAAGACACTGAGAGGAACCTCACTTTCAAGGAGATCCCTCAGTTGATGGGAATTTTGGAGAAGCAAAGGAAATCAGCTTTGTTGCCTTCTGGACAAATGCAAGAGGCGAGAAGAGCATAGCCCAGAAAGCAGAAGATAAGTGCTCCTTGCACTAATGGAAATTCTAGCTGGAGATACAAACGTAAGCCATAGGGCTTAGGGAAGTCTAATCCAATAGCACACACTGCGGCAGGAGACATGAGCTGTGCTATTTAATTCTTCAAAGACTAGGCAACTCCAGCTATTATCTAATTACACAAAGTCTCTTTTAATGATGGTCTTTCAAAGGCGCTAACCTCTCTTTTGTGGATAGCCAGTGTTACACGGAACCTCTTACAGGCACATTTTAAAGTTTTAATTCTGACCATACTGAAAGAGACCATACTGAGGTCTCTAGACACTTTGGATGCCCTCTTTTCTCTTCTTATTTTTCTATGTTGTCCCTGTTGCTGGAATCACTTTCTACCATCTTTGTCTATTTTAATATCTGCTACTGCTTCAGCTTCAGGTCTCAACATTAGCTGTCGCTTCCTCTCATATATTATTAAGGATGCTTTAAATTGCCGGTAAAAAGAAATTCAACTTACAATGGCTTTAAATAGCAGGGCATTTACTGCATATTACACATGATGTGCTTCACCTCTGATCTTGGATTCTTTGTGCCATCTGGGCAACAGGGAAGGGCAATGTCGATGGGGTTCACTTCTGAGTCTGAGAAAGCAGGGAGAGGGAAAACTCAGTGGGAGAATTTTGGGGTGCAACCATGTGATCACAGAAATCTGTCACTTTCAGGAAACATGACCCAACGATAACAAGGCAACAAAAGCTCAAGACTCCTGGGGGTTAAAAGACAAGGTCAGTGCAGAATGAGCTGGGATGAGATAAGCATAGCGTGATTGCAGAGGATTCAAGTGGTGGATGTGGATCATGGACTCACATGCAGCTGACATAGCGTAGCCGTGTCCACTCACCAACCCCTGCTTCCACCTTAAAGGGGACTCTGTTACAGACTGGACTTAACAGAATCTCCCTCAAGGCACACAGACTACTGTTTTGTTTGCAAAAGTGGAGTCAGGGCTGGAAAGATGCCAGAGTTAGTAAAGTGCTTTTCTTGGAAGCTTAAGCATATGAGTTCATCCCCATAACCCATTATAAAAAATAATAAAAGCCATGCATGGTGGTGTGCAGATGTGACCCCAGCTTTGGAGACATTGAGGGAAGCAGATCCTTAGGGCTTCCTGGCTGGCCTTGCCTACTTGGCCAGTTCTAGGCCAATGAGAGACACTGTCCTAAAAATAAAACAAGGTGGGTGTCACCTAAGGAACGACACCCAAGGTTGTACACACACACACACACACACACACACACACACACACACACACAAGGGACTTATCACCTGGCACAGCACTGTCACAATTCCATCAGAATCAGACATGATCTAACTGTGTGCCAGTTCCCTTCACCTGCACTACACATTATTATTTCTCATCTCTCCAAATTTTCTTGCTCTTGCCAAGCTGCAGAGCCTTAGCTGGAACACGTGTGTGAAAAATCCAGCACTGAAATCAAGACGCAGTTTGCATGGCTTCCTAGAGGACAACCACAAGTGTGAGGTTTTGTATCCCCAGCACCCACTTAAAGTTGGACACAGCAGGGCACACCTGTCATCCCAGTGGTGGGAAGACAGGCTGGAGGATCCCCGAAGCTCATCAGTCACCAATCTAGCAAATGAATGAGCTTCAGGTTCAGTGAGAGACACAGTATCAGAAAACGTAGAGAGCAACTGAGGAAGACATCGATGTTGACCTCTGACCTCTGCGAACATAGCAGCACATACTCATGGACACATACATAGATGAACACGTTCACATCGCGCAATCACCACAAAATATGTTTGAATCTTCCTAAGTGATAAAGCGATCAAAGATATCCATCATTTCCTATAACTGCAGATTGTATTAACTATCCTTTTCCTTGCTGTCCAAGACTTACTGACGCCATGGTGGTTATTGCACTTTTTTTGGTTCTTTGATTCAAGAGACTTTTATGAAGTGCGTCAAGTATCGAGCAAAGGCTGAGCTACATCTATGGAGGTTACAGGGGAGAGTGCTGCTCATGGCAGCAGGCTGGACCGAGTTAACCCCGAGGTCTCTCATAATGTTGAAATCTGTGACCCAGTTCTTTTAATATAAATATCTCCCATTTTATATATAAACAGAAAAAAAAAAGTGTTTTTCTAACTGCTGGCATTTTGAATTTCCTCATGTTGTTTGCTGTGACAGAATTGGAGCCAGGATTTGAACAGGTGTCTATTTGAGCCTAGAGTGACCATTCTCTCTGCCAGCATAATAGCCATGAAGACTCATTTCGTCTGACATACTCAACATCGTGGCAACACAGCAACACAACTTGTGCAGCTATCATTCTGTTTGCGGTGTTTGGGGGGAATATACTCCTCTTTGCTGATGAGTTTTTACTCTATTCTGAGCAATCCTGTCTTCATTCTCTTCAGCAGTTGCTGAATATAACACTTGCTGCACATAAAGGTTCCTTTGATATTGTAACAATAATAATGAAGTATTTCCTGTGGTCGTGGCTAACAGGCCACTTGCCATTTTCTGTGTGCAGCAAAGGGGCATGGAAAAAGCTTGCTCTTCAGGGAACCTTAGAATTCAAAACCCCTTCACATAGTGTAGTTGTATGAAACGGCTTTCTGTTATGTAACAAAATAACTGGAGATAGACAACCAATGAAGCAAAAAGTTTTACTTTGGCTGATAGTTTTCGAACTTCCAACCCACGGTGAGTTGGTCCCACTGACTCGGATCTACAGTGAGGCAATACAGCATCATGGAGACATGACAAAGCAAAGCCATTTGTATGCAGGCCAGTTTCACGGTCCCCTACCAAAGCCTCCAATACCTCCTCAAAGAATCACTCCAGCAGAGGGGTCTTCAGTGAGACACTCGTGACCCAAACCACAGCAATGGCAGAATTCACCTGCCCACTAACTGATGGAGGAACCGTCTGGGAGGAAGACTAAAAACTGACCAAATATTGACCTGAAATCAGAAATCTTCTGTGAGTAGCAGTGATGTTTCCATTTATAATACACCTTTAATGTAGTAGGTGTGGCAAATATTTCATCTTTCTTCATTAATGACTTCATAGTGAAGTCAAGGAGAGAGAACTAATCAGGTCAGCCTCTAGCTGTGTAGGTCTTTCCTACTAAGTGGGCATCCAAACTAGTGATTTTATTTCATAAAACAACTTGCTGAGGTTATGTAGGCAATACACATTTATTGTAAAACTTTTAAACAATGCAGGAGCGTAAAACTTAAGAAGTGAAGTTTCCTCTATCTTTCCAAACCAAACTCCACTTATTTCCTGCCCCAAATCTCTGCATACATCCAGACTTTTCTCCTGTGCATTTTCCCAAATAGACATACTCTTCTGTGATAATAATCAAACTATGATACATATGCCTTGTATGTATTTTTATAAATATACACACAGACTGTGGTTTATTCCAGGGTCCTCTTTGTTTTTACTATTTCAAATTTTTCTTACATTTATTTATTCATTTATGTATCTGTGTGTGTACACACGCATGCATTTGTGCCCTGGCGTGGATGCGGAGGCTAGAGGACAACTTACAACAGGCAATACTTTCCATCTACCATGTGTGCCTCAGGGATCAACCTCCATTTCCATGCCTAGTGATGGGGACCCCACCTACTGAGTGATCACTCAGGCCCAATGCTAGGATCCACTTTTTATCGTTTTCAAATTGTACCGTGAGATAAGGACACATCCAGCTGTCGATGCTGTGGCTGCTGCTTTTCTTACCGGCACATAAAACGGCAGTGAATCACGCAGCAGGCAGCATTTTAAAAATAACAAAATACAGGAGAGCTAGAGCAGCCAAGTCATGGATGTGGGACGCTGTGGCTCACTAGGGCAGCTTTTCCACATATGGCTGCACCAGTCATTTCCGCAGCTTTGCAATTGGTCTTTGCATGACTACACCCTCTTTTACGTAGCTGTGTTCCTTGGGGATATATTTTTTACACTATTTCTAGGTTTTCCTGGACAAAAACAATACTATCCCAATTCTCATTATCCCTAAACTTGGGTTTCATGTACATGCATTTGTGGAGGAAATATTCCTACATGTAAGTTCTCAAAGGTATCCTCAATAAGGAGCACCTAGATGCAAGTTCAAATCCTGCCTGCAGGGCTTCCATGTTGAGTACCTCAAGGGAGTTAAAATTCTCCTCTACATTGGAGGTCACATATCTGTTCTGTAAAGAGATAAAACTTCAGTTTTGTAGGTGATTCTGTCTCTTTATTCCCACATATGTATTTATATGTGATGTAACATATTTACCTGTGTGTATGCGTGTTTGAACATATGCTAGTGTGCCTTCAGAGGCCTGAAGTTATTGTTGAATGTCTTCCTTGATCACTCTCCTCCTTTTTTATTGGACCCAAAGCTTGACAATTCTGGCTACTCTATCTAGAAACAGCTTTCTGCGGGCCCGTTTCTGTCTTCTGAGAGCTGGGATTATAGGCAGCCATCATGCCTGCCCAGCTTTTACTTCGGTTCTAATGATCTGAACTGTAGCTCACACACCTGACCAGCAAGTGTTTTATTGGCTGAGCTGTCTCCCAAGCCCCAATGTTTTGACCCAATAAAATACAAGGACAAGAGCAGTTCATGGGCTAGGCATGTTGTATGGGCTACAGAGTGAACACTCCACAGACTTGTGCAAGGATGGCTTGTATAGCCCTTCACAATAGCCTGGCCTTGCTCCTCACCTAGTGTAAAGTTCAAAGTTTTTCCAAGCTTGATCTTTTAATCCTCAGTTGGGAAACAGTGCATGATCATAGAGAAGTCTTTAAGTGTTACTGAATAAAAGTGATGTAGTTGTACACCTACTGTGGTGGCTCACCGAGGAGACACTGAGGCATTTTCATAGATGTAAGCCCTGCCAGACCTCAGCAGAAGGAACCACCATCATGACAAGTGTCGTCCTGGACAGCGGAATCCTGAGTGTCTGAGTTCAGGTGTTTTTATTGATACAAAATTCTTCAGATATTCTACTTGTAGTGCTTGCAGATCCTGAGCAAGCAAACATCCCCCCACATACATTCAATACCTGAAAACAATACAAAACGCTAAGATATAGGCAGCCCCTCACCCAACAGTGCACAAAACAATATTTTAAACACAACTAAAAATAAATTTCTACAACAAAGTGAACTCCTGAGAAGTTCATTCCATTTCTGGGATTAAAAAAAATAAATGTGTCATCACAACTCAAAGGATAACACTACCTTGAAAGTGTTAGCAAGTATGGTCAATTCTCTATATCTTCAGGATCTGCACCCACAAATTGTGGGGTGTGAGGAAATCCCTGGGTGTATGTGTGCTGTTGACGTGAGCTGGTCATGACAACCCAATGCTTAGACCTCTGGGAAGTGGCAACACCTTCTGTAGGCTAGGCTCAGGAAAAGAGGGAAAGCCTTCCCCACTGGTCAGGGTATGAACATTGATAGTATGTGCTGAAATGTCCACTATAGCTTTCTTCTTTCCCTCATGGTATTTAAAGACAAATGTCAGTTCCCCAAGAGACATTTCCTACCATGATTGGTTAAACCTGTCTTCTTGATTCAGCTGCATACAATAAACCCTGCCTCCTTGTTTACCTATATGTAATAACCTGCCTCCTTGTTCAGCTCTGTGTAATAACCTGGATTCCCTGTTCAACTGTATATAATGTCATGGGGAACTCTCAGTTTATAGCCAATTGAAAATCTTTATTCAGGCCACCTGGGAACTATATTCAGGCATTCTGGATCTAGTTATATCCCCCAAATATCCAGAGCATGAGGTTCTTGAAGTCAGAAACCATGTCTTGGCATCTTGCTGGGCAGCTACAGTGCTAGGGATGGGCCTCACATAATCAAGCAATTTGATAGAGGCTAAGATAAGGGGTTAGCCAGAGGAGGTTCTGCACAAGAAGCTAAGATAACTAGGGCATGTGGACCCTGGCTTCCTAGAATAGAACAAGATAATTTTCCATGGATTTCTCCATCAAGGATATCAAATTCTAGTTAAGCCTGAAATGATTCCAGCAAGAATACAAGATGGTGGGACTTCTACACTGTCTTGTCCTGTCAGAATAACAAACACGTTGATCTTCTGGATGCTGTGGCTTCTCCTTCCAAGAACCCAAGCCACATGATACAGACTTTTCTGTGTTCACATTTCTGCCATTTCTCCATTCCTTCACTGCCCCAGTTATGTCAGTCTCTGGAGCCTTGCAAGGATGCAGCAATCCATCAACCCATCATTATCAAAAAATGTTCAAGGAAAAAAGTATGTGTGCTGCCCACACCCAGATTTCTTCATGGCATCTGTCCCTAGATATTACCGTATGACAATTCACACAGTATATGCAGAGCTCAGTGATACGTACTCTAAAGATTTCAGTGTGTGGAAATACATGTGTAGGCACCAAGGAAATACCACACAGTTTCATATATGAGACTTGAGTTCCTCTGACTCTGGTGACTTGAGGCTCCTGGGACAAATTTTCTGTGGATACTGAGTGGTGATTCTCTGTGGGGAAGGGAACAACTCTTTGATTATTCTGTTTGCTTGCTTTTGCCATGCTGAAGATTAAACCTGCAGCTTCTGCTTTATGTGTGAAAAGCATGCTGTCCACCACTGACTGCAGTCCAAACTGATGTCACAGCTCTTCTTGAGATGTTTGCCTTCTTTCTTGATGAGAAAATTCAGTTATTAATCCACATGAGCTACATTCAAAAACCTGAGCCCCTCTTACACTGTCTGCTACTGCATAAAGAATCTGAACCCACAGAGGCCAGAAGAGCTAAAAGAATCCCAGCTTGTCTGCAGTGGACATCATGGTTTGGTGTTGGCCTCTGAGCATTTAGCAAGTCTCTGCCCTCTACAAGATGTGGCTCCTGCCTGATCAGCGACATGTTCACAGACATTCCCAGCCAGTGGATTTTTCCTATTATTTATGCCAATTCTATTTGATCACAGCTCTCTTACCAGGCCGGAAAGGCAGTTGCTAAGATGTTGATAAAGCTGTCACAGCAAGATGGAGATAGTAAGTCTCATTAATTTTGAGAAAAGAACAAACCCATAAATAAGAGATTATCAAGCAAAATCAGAAAGTCTCTCTTCCAAAGTCGAACAAATCTCCTGTGCAAAGCCATGTGAGTTCCCCAGGCATCCTCCCTGCCAGCCAGACCTATAGAGTATGAATGGTGCAGAGGAGGGATGTTGATATGCAGACAAGAAGTTAGCAAAATAATTAGAGTCAGGAGGCACCCTCTGTCATTTTATTTGAGAAGTCACCAAACTTGGAAGAGGGAGGTCCAGATCACACCTTGATCACAGATAATTTAGCAATGAACCTGGAGCAGAGGAAGAAGCAAGGAGACAACCTCCCTGAGGATGAATGGCTGAGCTCAGATGATGCATGGATCAGCTAAGGCTCACCCTAGCCAACAGCCCCTGCCACCCGTTTTTTTTGTACCACTCTGTTTAGACATCCCTCCCCTGACACTCTGTGTCATCCTGCCTCTTCTCCTATTTTGTGGCTTAGTCACATTGACCATTGCTCCTGGAGGTGACCCCACTCGAGGCTACCTGAAGAGCGAAGCTGATTGGAAAATACACATTTTATTAAGTTGCAGGCACAAATCAGTTAGGTCTCTCTCCCAGGGATCCTCAACTTAAAGTATATCTTTGATACAGGATCTGGAAATAGGAGTTGGCTTGATTTGAGCGACAGTACCAACAAAACATCCATAATGATTAAGAACAAGAGAAAGAAGGAAGAAGTAGGATGGGGAGAAGGACATCAGAGGCAGGATAAGGACAGAGAAAGTAGGGAAGACAATTGAAATTCACATGAAGCACAGGACCAGAGGAATGACAGCAAGAGAGGAGAGAAAGGAGAGAGAGACAACCGAGTAGAGAAGAGATGAAGATAAGTGAGCTAAGAAGGTGAACAGAGATGGGAAGACACAGAAAGAAGAAATGGAAAGGGGTGGGCAGAGGGCAAATGGCAAGTCAAAGATTGAGGCCAAATAGGCCGGATACATAGAAGGACAGATAGGTACAGAAGAGTCGAGAGCCCTGCACACTGGAATGGGCACAGAAGCTAAAGAAGTATTGCCAAGGCTGGAGAGAGACCCAAGGAACTAATTTCCCAGGCTCCCGGGTGAATGAAAAATGAAGACATGACTACTCTTGGATATGGTTGAGTAGAAGGTTTATTGTAGATGCGAGGGAGAGAACAGTCAGAGGCATATGGAAGGGTCTAGACTGAATTTGACCAGCAGACTAAACTGGACCATGAGAGGAGAGGAGGGAGAGCAAGAGAGGAAGAGGGAGCAAGAGAGGAGCCATAGACCAAGAGGCCAAAAGGGAGCCAGAAGACCAAGAGAGCATGTAGCTAAAATGGCTGAGTTATATAATAGGAATCAGAAACTGGGGGAAGGAAGAAGAAGCCCAGTCCCTGGGAGGGAGAGGTTTAGGGTAGAAGTCGGGTATGAAGAGCTGGGAGGAGCCAGAGACACTGAGTGAGACTTGTCCCAGGTTTCTTTGGGATCTGACAGTCTAGCTTTTGTTGATGATAAGGGGCAATGTAATCTCTTCTGTAACTACTTCTGAATGAAATTGGGGCACCATTGTTGGGGGAGGCAGGAAGGTTGGAGTGATAGTCAAAGAACAAAACAGGAAGGGAGAGAAAAGTGCGGGCTGAGGGACGTCTGTTTCATTTGCTGAGGAGGTTCTGCGAACCACCTGGGGCTACTGAAGTACAAGCAGCTTGGGAGCAGTCTAGGATGCAGGTTCCTGAGGAACACCTGAGGCTGGTGTGTTGCAGACAGTTTTGGAGCAGTCTGCAGTTGATTGGAAATCTGCTGGGACAGATAGAGACTAGAGACAGAAGGTAAAGTTAAGTAGTTTAGGAGAAAAATTTTATCTTAGGTGTGCATTTGGAACTTCCAGGCCCATGGTCCTGGTAGTTGGGTAAGGGAGTACCAAGACAAGGGGACAGAGAGATCCCACCCTCTGGAATATGGGGAGACTTCGGTTGTTGATTAACAGGAATGCTTACTCATCTGGAGTCCATTTGACCTATTACAGGTAGATCCAAATCTCAAGACTCGCTGAAGGATACAAGATTGTCTTAAGTTTATAAAAGAGATAAAAGCTTTAGATGTAGTAGCATTACCATTGTTTTTAATCTTTACTGAACTTCACACTGTAGAAAAAGCAGTAGACCCATGCTTTTGCAATATAGTAAAAGCTTGGGGACCCCAAATATAATTCTGTGTTGAAAGCATGAACACTCTTTCCAGAGGGCTGGATATATAGATTGGGTAGAGATGATTATAGCATGATCAAGGAGCTTTTACGTCTATACATAGAAGACATTCAAAGGAAATTTAAATTTTTGAGCTTGTGACTATGATGTAGTCAGTGATTTACCAGGGCAAGGTAAATAGCTTAGCAGAACTCCATTGATTAATGTTAAAATTCTGAACTTTCCTTAGATCTTTACAACTTGCATTTTCTTAGATCCTCACAGCTTACTTAAGCTTTCATTACAGTTAGCTGCTGTCAATAGCATCAGAGGTCCAAGAAGGCTAAATTATAGCAGAAGTATAACCCAAATGGCTTATGCATCAGTTGAAATGACAGAGACTTACCTAGTACCTAGAAGGTTACCCTAGGTTCCCATGGTCTCAGTGGCTTCATTGGGGGTAGATGTAGTCGGTCTTCGGTTGTCACACAAGACAGCATTAAATCTTAAGCTGCTGCACAGGACAGCCTAGGCCATCAGATGCCAGACCCAGAAAATCGGAGGCATTTTCTTGGGGAAAAGGAGCTTGGGAAAATTGACCTTATTTTGATCAGGCAGAATAGATAAGTCAACACAACAGTGTTCACAGTTCAGGTGGAGCTCCGATGGTGGGCAAGGCATTTGGACAGCTCTTTGCCCAGTGGTTAGCATTACCATAATCCAGGTGGAGTTGTCTTCTTTGGAGACCTTAGGGTTACCACTAGGAGCTGGAATTTCAGTCTACCATGGGAAGCTTTTTATTATTATTAAATATTTTAAATGCCATATTCAGCAGATCTCTGAAGAGTTTGAGGACCACAATCTATTGAATATGCCTGATTTTAACAAACTTTACTTGTTCTTAGTTACTTGCTTTAGGCTTAACCTTGAAAATATACTCAGGAGGCTAAATAAAGCTTGTCACTAAATGAATGACTAAGAGCATAGTTTTGAGCACATTAAAGAATTCGATCATTTATAAAGTGATTGGCCATTAATTTGCATGTCTTAATTATCTTTAACAGTTTACAAGTTACTAGCTTTCATAAGACTAGGATTTTACAGCTTTATCCCTGTTAAGTTTGACCCTTAAAAAATTGAATTGAAGATTTAATTGAAGACCCTTTATCATCAAAATAAAACTTTTAAGCCATAACTATAATAAACTTTAAACCAGAAATATAGTCCGTAGGGAGATTTGGAGCTTTCAGGATCTTTTGTTTATAGTGTACCATTATAGAATATCATGTTTCTTGTAAGACTCAGTTTATCCAAATAGCTAAAGCTCAATAAAATTAGCAAAGACAAAGAGGCTAGACATATAAATCAGTTATAGCTAAGCTGAATAGACCTTAGGAATTTATAAACCTTACTTATCAAATATATCTAGAAGCCCAATGTTGAGCAGTTAGCAAGCACATAAGTAGTTAGACGTAAGTCAGTCTGTTAACTGGAGAATACTTTTATAACCTTGGGAATTATCACAAAAAGAAATCCCATCCTAATCTAAAATATTTTAGAGACATGCTGTTGTCTCCTTAATCTAAACAAGAGAAAGATAGAGAGCTCAGTAGGCCTAAGAAGTTTTATAAGTGCTACCTTAGTTGACTGATACCATGAAGTCATCCTAATTAAAATGGTAGTGAAGTTAAATTGCATGTACTCTTTTTTAACCTTAGTAACATGGCTGACAGCCATATTGTTGCTTCATTCTTGATGAGGTAGGGCATCAGCCAAGATGGAGGTGAGCTGCATGGTTGTATTTTAAAATATCTATTTTCTCCATAGATATGTTTTTTAAATAAGAGTTGAATCCAAGTTACATATATAATATATTTTAAACAAGAGCTGGATCACATATATATTATGTTGTCCAAATTAAGATTGTCCATGTATAGATTTTTTTTTTTACTATAAGCCTTTTGTTGTAAGTTTTAAGCTAAATTTTGTTACAGATTTTTTTAACTATACTCAATGAACTTACAAATTCTGAGATAGCTTACAGCATAGTCTTATGAGGTTTTTTTTTTTTTGAGAGAAGAGAAAATGTAGAGATAACTTTGTTTTGTTTTGTTTTTGAAAGGGAAATAGAAAAACCTTACAGATAAGAGACTTTTGGAAGTGTAGAGCAGAGAAAGTTTAAATATAAGAGATTTGAGAATCATTTGTTTCTGCAGAGATAAAGGTTGAGAGGTTGTTACCATATGAGAATTTAGAAATGAAATATGCCATCTTTGACCATTGAGCTGTACTGAGGCCAACCTGTTTGCAGCAAGACAGCAAAGCTTTAATGAAATCTCTGAGTCTGGAGAGGAAAAGAGAAAGGGTCACAAAACAAACTCCACTGGAGGGAGTTCCTGTAGACTCCAAGAGGGAGCTGAGAGACAGGGAGAAGCCCTAGAGGGCACAGAGAAGCTTGGAGACTTTCAGGAGGGAGCTAAGAGGGAACAGGGAACATTATTGGAGCTCTGCCCGAGGAAGGATTTCAATACAGAGGCCTGGGAAGGCTTAAAGAGAGAGACAGAGCAGGCAGCTCCAGAGGGGAGGAGGGGAACTCCAGGAAGGAGCTGAAGAGAAAAAGATTAAATAGTGACAAGAATTTCAATCTGGGTTGTGCCCAAGCAGACTGAGAGACCTGTCTAAGAGAAATGTTCCAAATCACAAAGGAGAGACATCCCTTTCCACGTGATGGGGCCCCAAAAGGGCAGAAGGAGCAGCCTGGCACACTAGTGTGGTTTGGGTCAGGCAGTTCTGAGGTGACACTTATCTAGTACAGGGGAAGAGGAGAAAGCAGCTAAAGGTGAAGTGGAAAAGGCTTTTGGGGAAAAGGAGGGTTCCAGTAGAGGGAGATGCGTAGGTGTCTTTAGTAGAGAGATGTACCACATGGAGCCCTGGAGGGTGTCGCAGGCTCCAGGAGCCAGTGAGATGTTCGATGAGTGCCCAGGAGACATATGTAGGATGCTGTAAGAGCCACAGAAACATACAGAGTAGACAAGAAGAGGTGGGCTCTAGAATTTGGAGTCAAATTTGGTGGGTGGCAGAAGCCAGCAGAAAGAAATGATGCGTATACTTTAGAAGGGTCAGATCAGCAGCTTGGTTCGAAAAGGCTGAGTCCCTTGGAAAGGAACTCACATATGCCAGTTCTGTGTTTTGGCACCAAATAAATGAAAAAATGAGGACATGACTGCTCCTGGGTATGGCTGAGGAGAAGGTTCATCGTAGATATGAAGGCGAGAACAGCCAGAGGCATCTGAAAGGGGCCAGACTGAACATGGCTGGCAGACTGAACCGGGACATGAGAGGAGAGGAGGGGGAGCAAGAGGAGACACAGACCAAGAGCACATGTCACTAAAATGGCTGAGTTATAGAGGAATCTGGAGCTAGGGGAAGGAAGCAGAAGCCCAGCTGCTGGGAGGAAGAGGTTTAGGAGCCACAGGTCAGAACCTGTGTGAGTGAGGTTTGTCCCAGGTTTCTTTGGAACCTGTCATCAAGGTCATCTACATGTTCTGTCCACATGACAGTTTTGCTCGTTTGCTTGCTTTTGTTTTGCTGTGCTAGAGACTGAACTTGCAGCCTCATACAAGCAAGGTGAGTGCCCCGTCACTGAGCCCCATTCCGGGACTCTTTTTTACTTTTACTCTTTGAGATAGGTCTAACTTGGGCTTCCCAGGTTAACCTTGAACTCACGCTGTAGTCCAAGCAGGCTTTGAACTTGTGATCCTCCTGTCCTGGCCTCCCAAAGCAGCTGAGATTGTAGGCCTGAAGCAATGCCAGGCTTGGCTGGCATACAGTTGTTTTGCTTTTGCCAAGTTAATTATCTGACAAAGAAATGTAACAGGAAACAAGTCTTTCTGCAGAACTATCTCCCAGGCTTCTGGAAGCCTGCAGCTGGGGTGGGGCATAAGGCCTTTAGTTCAGGGCTCCCTGGCCATGCTGTAATGACATCTGGACACTGACGCTTGCTTCTGGAACTCAGGAAGTTGAGAGAGGAAGAGAAAGGCTGGCTTTTCCTAAGCTCCAGGCTCTAGGATGCAAGAGAGAGAGCTAGCTTCACGGGGTGACAGAGAGGATCAGCAGAAATGAGGTCATGAAAAATACATGTCCTCTGGGAGCAACTGATGATGACGGTGGCAAATGAGAAGGATTTCAAGGAATTCATTAATTCATTCTTACTCTTCCCTCCATCCCCCTCCTTTCCTTCCTTCCCCCTGCTTCTCTCCCTCCCTCACTTCCTTCCTCCTTCCTCCTCCTTCTCTGTCTCTCCCTTCTTCCCTGTTTGTCCTTCCTCCTCCATTCCTTCTCCTCTCCCCTCCTTCCTCCCTTCTTCCCTCCTCTTTTTCTTCTTTCTTTCTTTTTTTCCTCTTCCTCCTCATTCCTCTTCCTTTTTCCCTCTGTCTCTTCCTCCCATCCTCCCGTTTCTTCCCGTTCTCTCTTCTCTCCCTCCTCCCTTTCCAACCCACCCCCACTGCACCTTCATATTTGATTTCTGTTCCAAAAAGATCTTGACTGCAGCCCTCAGAACATGAAATATTCAATCCACTTGGACACTTTTTAATTAATCTGGAGTTTGATTCAGGCCATAGCTTCTCGACACCTGCCCCTACACCCTGCCCTGCCTCCGATTAAACCATCCTTGAGCAGTGCCTCCAAGACGAAGACGGGAACACCTGCTCTGGAGGACTGAGTTCCCCGGAGCAGGCACATTTTCTCTCCTTGCTCTCCCTCTGGAAAGGTAGCAAGCAGGATAAGATCTGGTCCTGCTACAAGAGCCAAGGGTGAACTGTGAAGGGGGAGAAAAAGAAAGGTGTGAAGCAGAGGCCACAGCAGCTCAGGCAGAAAACATCCTGGTGATTAAGAAGCGGGTGAGACTGAGGATACAGATGTTCCATCAGCATTCCACAGCTGTCCTCACCTGACCCCAGCCAGCACCCCCCCCCCCCAGATGGACTCAATTATCACTGGGTTCATTTGCACTTGTTGACATTTCGCTTTGATAAAAAGAAAACCGTGAGCTTTTCATGCCGGTTTTGTGTTGGGCCTGGTGGATTTTGTCTCACAGGTTGAGTCATAAATAAAATTAAAGGACTTGATTCACCCAAGGGTTTCAGCAGTGCCAGGCACATGCTGAAGTGCTGGACAAATAATGAGCTGTGAATAAACCACTGTCATGCTTGGTTATCATATTTTTATTAGGGCTAGATCTGGGTTTTTTCTCTGACTGTAATAAGTCACAATACTCAGTTGTTCTTTTTCCTTTGATTTAATTATACTGAGTTATGTAAGAGCATGTTCATGTACATATATAATGTACCTCGGGCATATCCCGCATGCCCTCTTCTTCATCCCTCCTCTCTCCCATTAGTCCTCTTTGGACCTCTGGATGCTTTCCACTCTTTTTTTCATGACTTCTACCTATAGATAACTTTATGTGTCTGTATAAAATTCAGAAGTTACAAATGAGAGATGTGCAGATTTCCTTGCTGAGGCTGGCTTAATTCACTAGCATGGTTACCTTCAGTTGCATCCTTTTCCACAAACACAGCACAACTTTGTTCTTTGTGGCTAAAAATAATTGCATTGTGTATGTACTCCACATTGCCTTTATCCAGCCCTCTGCTGGCTTCATCATGTAGCCATTCTGAATAGCGCTGAAGTAAACACAAATGTGCAATATCGCACATGTCTTAGTTAGAGTTTCTATGGCTGTTATAAAACACCATAACCAAAAGCAACTTGGGGAGGAAAGGGTTTATTTCACTCACTCTTCGATGTAACAGTTCATCATCAAAAGCAGTGTGGGCAGGAACTTAAGCAGGACAGGAACCAGGAGGCAGGAGCTGATGCAGAGGCCATAGAAGGGTGCTGCTTATTGGCTTGCTCCTTCTTCTACTTTCTTTAGAGAACCCAAGACCACCAATCCAGGCATGGCACCACCCACAATGAGCTGGGTCCTTCCCCATCAATCACTAATTAAGAATATGCCCTACAGGCTTGCCAACAACTTGATCTAATACAGGTATTTTCTTAATTGACAATCCCAACTCTCAGATGACTTTAGCTTGTGTCACAAAAGTTGACACAAAACTATTCAGCACAGGAGTCCTTTGGAAAAAAATCTTAGGAATGGGAGTGCTGGGTCATGTGATAGATCTATTCTACTCTGTACTGATTCGCATGTGGCTGGAATAGATTATATCCCAGACAGTTTCTAAGGGTCACTTTTCACCATCCTCGCTAGTGTTTGTACATTTTTGTTTTGTTTTGTTTTTCAGACAGGGTTTCTCTGTTGTAACTCTGTCCTGGAACTCACTCTGTAGACAGGCTGACCTCAAACTCACAGAAATCGCCTGCCTCTGCCTCCCGAGCGCTGGGATCTTTAAAGGTGCACACCACCACCACCAGACTTTTTTTTTTTTTCTTTTTTCTTTTCTTTTTTTCTTGTGTGTTTCTACTCTTGATGACTGAGGTGAGACAAAATCTTGATATGATCTTATTTGCATTTCTCTGATGGTGAATGATGTTAATAAAGTTTGCCAAGTACCCATGGCTGTTTGTTGCACTGGGTTTAGGACACTCAGCTGATCTCTTAGGAATTGGGTCTGAATTATCTCCCAGTAGGGAGACACATGGGCATGTGTTGCAGGCCTGGTTCTCAGTGCAGTGTTCAGAGCTGGGGCTTTGGGAGGTGACTAGACATTGAGAGCTCCGGGCTCTGGAAATTAGGAAGTAGAGCCTGTTGTGAGGAAGCAGATGATTGGGGATGTGTCCTTGAAGATACCTTGTTGCTGGGTCCCTCTTTTTTCTTTCCCTCCTGGATGCCACAAGGTGACCAGCTTTGCTGTACCCCCAGTCTCTCCCCACGTTACTCTTCCTCATCACAGGCCCAGAACACATGGAGTCAAGTGACGGTGGACTGAGAGCTCTGCACTTTTGAGCCACAACACAGCTTCCTCCTTTCCCGAGACCTCCCCATATCATTGCAATGGGAGGCTAACCCAGCTCCCCTCATCCATAAACTCCCATTCCTTTGTCTGTTATGCATTTACCAGGCACCTACTGAACACCTGGCACCTTACTAGATTCTGAGGTTCTCCAAGAGGCAAGACAAAAATGGTTCATGTGCTCAAAAAGGTTATATTCGAAGGAACAGGACTGACTATCTGGCCCCAAAGCCAGAAACAAATGGCTGCACTTAACCACAGCCAGATAGTAGTAGTCTTGGTTCCCTCCACACAATATCACACTTAAACCTTACAAGTAGTCTACATGGCAGAGATTTCTATAACGCTTATATCTTACCTGTGTATAGTTTGAGGTCATAGGCACAAAGCTGCATGGTGATCAGCAGAAGAGCTGGGACTTAAGCCAAGCATTTTCTCTCCACAACTGACCACCAAGCTCTATTGCCTCATTCCTCACATGCTTCTCTTTGTATTAGTAAGCTTCTGCTGGTTTCTGTGATTTCAATGTTCTTAGCCCTACAGAGACAGATAACAGATGAGAGGGTGCCAGAGCAGCAGGCCTGTCCAACCTGTAGCCACAGGCGACTGTGAATGTGGTCCAACACACAACTGTAAACATACTTAAATACTATGAGATTTACTTGTTCTCTCTCTCTCTCTCTCTCTCTAGCTGTCTAGCCTATTGGCTCATGTGTGGTCAGATGACAACCCTGGGTATTAGGTCTTGCTTTCTACTTTATGTGAGACTGAGTTCCCCCCCTTCTCTCTCTCTCTCTCTCTCTCTCTCTCTCTCTCTCTCTCTCTATATATATATATATATATATATATATATATATATATATATCTCCCCAAGATAAGGTTTTTCTGCTGTAACTCTGGCTGTCTTGAAACTCACTCTGTAGACCAGACTGGCCCCAAACTCATAGAGATCTGCCTACTTCTGTCTGGGAATAAAGGCATGCACCACAACCACCCGGCCAGAGATGGAGTTTCTTGCTGTCTGTCACTGCATATGCCAGGGGAACTGGCCTACAAGCTTCTGGGGCTCCTCTTCTCTCTGCCTTCCATCTTACTGTAGGAGCACTCAGATTTCAGAGGTGTGTGACCATGTCTAGCTTGACAGGTTTCTGAGGTAGAGGCTAAACTCAGCTCCTCCCCAGCCCACAATTTATTTATTTGTTTGTTTGTTTGTTTGTTTACTTTTGTGGTATGATTAACTTGCCTGATTCCTGAGTATAAACTTTGTAGGTGATAACACTGTGTCAACATGAAAGGCTAAACACCCCTTCAGGAAGGCAGTCAGCCATGATGACCCTGTGTTTCCATTTGGTATCATGATAATATTCTGGAACTGGGTCTGAAAGAGTGGAGGGACAGAGGGATGGAGAGATGGAGGGATGGGATGGGTAGTAGGCTGGCAGCTGAGCAGGAATATAAGTGTCATTGTTCTCTTGCACTGAGGTGGTGATGGTTGACAATGAATTGAAAATCTCAAGGTAGCCACGAGAAGACTTTGAACATTCCCATCACAAAGAAATGACATGGACATGAGGTGACAAACATGCCAATCACCCTGAGATAACTACAACACATTGTATAGATATCCTGAAAAATCAAATCATGTATATCCACATGCATACAATCACTATGTGTCAACTTAAAAATATACATGCTACATGCTACATGCCAAGCATGGTGCCACTAGACTCAGAAGACTGAGACAAAAAGGTTGTAAGTTTGAAGATAGCCTGGGGCATATAGTGAGACCTCATCTCAAAAATAAAATATAAATATGAGCCTGGCAGTGGTGGTGCACACTTTTAATCCCAGCACTTGGGAGGCAGAGGCAGGTGGATTTCTATGAGTTCAAGGCCAGCCTGGTCTACAAAGTGAGTTCCAGGACCAACCAACAGAGTTATAACATAGAAACCCTGTCTCAAATATGTATATGCATATGTGTATGTGTGTGTGTGTGTGTATGATTAACATATATATATATATGATTTACATATATACATATATACACATGTATACATATACATATATAGAGATACACATGCATACGTATGATCATATATATACATATATATGCATACATATATGACACAAAACTTAATATTTTCTTTAAAGTTTTAAAACTAATTGGTAACAGCTGTTAAAATATGTTTAATACACATAATTCCATCCCAGCTTAAAGTAGTTAAAATGGTAAATCATTTGTTAAGAGACCATAGTCCCCACCACACACACACACACACACACACACACACACACACACACACTTTTTTTCTTTAATCCTTAATTGCAGGGATTTGAAAGTCCTAAGCAAACCTGCCTAGTGGTTGAATGATTACCATTGCTGTTCACAGTGGGGCTTCTTTCATATTTTCTTATCATTGCTCTTGGGACAATGAAAGCCAGAAGTTTCTAAAAATGTAGAAAGTGTCCACTGTAGAGGAGCAGCCGTGAATGAAGGAGAGGCGTCACCTGTTTGGTACCGAAGGAGCACTTAGCCTGGGCAGGATCTCAAATTAGAGATACCAAAGGGGCAGATCTCATCAAGATGGAATCAAGAAGGTCAAGTTCGTATCAAGCTCAAGCTCGAGTTCTGAGAGACAGAAAGCAAAACAAGTTCAAGACCAGGCATTGAAGAATCTCAATTTTCTTTCAAGAAAGAAAATAAAGCAATAATCTAATTTGTAATTCTACAAAGGATTACGATGCCAGTCAAGCCTTTGGTTGGTACTTTCCTCTAACAGCTACTGTCTCAAGGATCTTCACATGTTCACATATTTGTTGTCATTACCATCACCTCTATTTTTAAAAAATATTATTATTTTTAATAATGTGTAAGTGTTTGTGTCTGCGTATGGGTATACACATATGAGTCTGTGAGTGCAGGTGCCCCCGGAGGACAGAGGTGTCTTCAGTGATCTCCTGAAGCTGCAGTTACAGAAGGTTGTGAGCCACCTGACCCAGGTGCTAAGAACTGAACTCGGGTCCTCTGGAAGAGCAGCCAGTGCTCTTCAACCCGAGCTACCTCCACAGGCTTGTCATTCCCATTTTATAAAGAAATGGGGGCTGGAGGTGCTGCTCAGTGATAAAGCAATTACCTAGAGTATGTGATGCCCCAGGTTCAGTCCTTACTGCTGAGAAAGGGTGGAGGGAAAACAGGGAAGGAGGAAGGGGAGCACGGAGAAATTAAGCGACTTGCCTGTGGCCACAGAGCCAGCAAGCATCTGATCCACGTGCCAGTGACTGACTCACAGAAGGGCAGGATGAACTCTGGAGCGTTACAGTTCCACAGTAAGGAAGAGCTGCTAGTCCGGTAAGGTAGGGGCCACTGGAAGTTAGGGCTTGAGGACAGGAAGCTGGCCCACAGGGCTCTGTGATCACAATGCAGGAGCACCAATCCATAGAGGTAAAGAAGCACAGCGGTCAGAGCCACAGGATGAATGGAATCCTGGGATGAACTCCAACTCTACCACGTAGCAGCTGTGAGACTTCGGACAAATTACCACACCAGCACCCGTGCCGCCTCAGGCTCTTTGCCTATAAAATGGGGGTGCAGTGATATCTTTCTTGTAGCACTGCTGAGATAGTTAAACTAATTGCCTTCTGGAAAGCACTTAGCACCGAGCCAGTACTCAGCACACACGGGTCTGGACACAAACATCAATGTATCACCTGGAGAACATAGCCAGAACTTGATGTATCATGAAGGAGAAGTTGGGGAGCAGTGTCCCGAGTAATGATTCACCCCTAAATCTTTGGATGAAGAAAGAGCTAGTGGCTGGCGTCAAATAGAAACATCCCCTCCACATCAAGTCACTCATCCCCTCCACATCAAGTCACTCGCCTCCATGAGCTGCCTTGATCCTCCTGGCTTTGTATGCACGTGTCAGGGGAAGAGGGGGTGCTGCAGGTCCCCCAGCCTCAAGCTGCCTCTCTGTTGATATTTAATTAATCTTTTCATTTGATCCTCAGGTTTGCTCAGTGGCTCCCTTCCCTTGATGCTCTCTGGGGTCTGAATACAGTAAAATTCAGCCCTAATTAAAATGGTTGAAACACCAGCAGTCTCCATTAATAAAACATCAGAATAAGACTTTTTTTTTCCAAGAACTTTCTCTCTAAAGCTCTGGGAAGGTGGGAAGAGTAAGGAAAGAAGGAAATTAACCAAATTCTTTTCACCAAGTGTGTGAGAAGAGCATGCCCAGGTCCCTCCCCATTGTAGGCAGGTACCAGCCTTTTCTCACCCAAAAAGCCCTCGAGCCAGTGTGCAGAGGTCTCTTACCACAACCTTCCTGTGAGACCTCAGCTAATATGCCCCCTTCATTGGGCCTCAGTTCTTTTCATCTGCAAACTGGGAATACCACACAGCTTTAAGATTCTGTGAGCTGAAAGCATCCAACTGTCAACTTCTTGGAATTTTTTAGTCAAGTTGAGAATTCTTTGGCCTGTGTCAATCATCCTAAGAAAATGGCCCCAACTAATTCCTGCCACTCATGGTCACTGGACCTTGAGTTACATGAGCTGTTCCGAGATCATAAGGGTCTGTACAGAGATGAGTATTAGTCCCTAAAAGATTTCAAGTCCAACTAAGAGCTATGGGAGGACTTGGCTCAGAAATATTCTGGATTCCATGAAGATAGCCAACCAAGCAGGCTTATCTCTCTCCTGGGGGCGTTTTGTGATGCCTCTCATGAGCAGAAAGGAGATGATGCAGAAACAGTTCAAGGGTGGCCACAAACATGATTCTGGGAGCCAGACAAACCTGGACCTCAAATCTTGCCAGTGGCACCCTGCTGAACTCAGTACCTCAGTTTCCCTATATGTAAATGGTGACATTAAGTCTCTTGTTTGTGCCAGTTCTATAAGATTCATGAGACACATTTTGTTGTCTATGGAACAGAAGGCCTGACACACATAGGTTCTCACTAATGGGTGTCTTAAGTTTACCATTAACAGAAGTAATAGAAGAAATGAGAGAGGAGGCAGAACCTGGGTAAAAGCAGACTAGGCTCAAAACATAAGTCACAAAAATCGGGTTCAGGAAGAAGCCCCCTTCAAAATCCCAGCCTGCGTGCCCTGAGGGATTTTACCGTCTTTTCCAGCCACAGTGAATGAGGCAAGGGCCCCAGGCTCTCAGAGCATCTCATTCTCCCAGACACCATGCTTGGTACAGAAGGGGATGCAACCCCTCATGCTGTATGGATATCACCCTGAAATACCCACAACTACCTCTCCACCAGTATATGGGTGACTTCAAGTCCTGTTGCCCTTTTGTGAGTTTTGAGGGTCCCCAGAAATTTGCTAGAGGGTCATGGGATAGCACCACGTCACAAAACAAGTGGCTACCACTATGTTGTAATTTTATTTATAATTTATTCTTTTTCCCCCTTGTCTATCAGCTACCTTGGAGCCCTCCTGGAAATCCCCCTTGATATTCTAAAGATAACCTTCAGCTCCGGAACACCAATCAGCGTTATCCTAACAGAGGTAGTTTCCTCTTTGGAAGGGCACTTCTGATTGGACCAAATATACTTTGGCTCTTTCAGAAGTTGCTTGCAAGGCAATCTCTCCATCAGAGGCCACTGTCACTGAGGACATGGCTGAGGAGAGTATTGCCTGTCCAAATTCATCATATCCTTAGTTAAATATCCTGGTTAGCATACCAAAAAATATGATTTGTTAGGGCATTTTCACAAGCATATATCAGTGAATTTGCTCGTATTTGCCAGCCCCCTCACTAGCCTCCTCCCTGGAACCAATATCTTAGAGAGATCAATAGGCTTTCCCCTTCGGTTCCTGGGCACAGAGACTGCAACGCACAGCTCAGCCCAATCATCTGGAATTGGCAAGTCTTGTTGCCACCAGAAGTTCCAAGGTTAAGCGTTCTGGATGAGAGCTAGAATCAGCTTCTCTCCACTGGTTAATATAGTGATTCATGTGAGCGGCGTCCGGTTCATCGCTGATGAGGGGCCTGCTTCTCCCCATGCCAGCCTTTCCTCTCTAGGAAAAGACAAGCAAGGCTTATTGAATTCTAATACATCACCCTTACAGCAGGCGTCAACAGAGGGAGACAGATGTGAAACCTGAGCACAGAGCTGAGCGGCATCCACCCCTGATGGTCCCTGCCCCTCCCTGGCTTTCTCGGTAAATCTACTCAGCCCCCCTAGGGAAGCTGAGAGTTCATTATGAACAGCAGCCAAAAGTCAATAAATACATGGCTGAGATTTCAGTCACCTACTGTGGCTGTCCTCACTATGAAAAAGTAATTGCTCGGCCCCAGACTGGGCAAGGGAGGCTACTGGGGCAGGGACAAGTGGCAGGGAGCTTCAAAGGAGTTCTACAGCCAGAATGAGCTTTTTGTCAAGCAAATTTGATCATGTTAAAAATCTCCACCTCGCTGGGACCTCTCCAATGGCTCCCTATGGCGTCTAGGATAAACACATTTAATATGGCTTGTGACATCCTACAGATACTGGCGCCTAATGACCTCTTCAGGTCTATATACAGATATCATCCCTCCCCCACTCCCAACGACTCCAGTATGGATTCGTCTATCTTTTAGTTGCTAACTGGGCTCCCAGGCCTCAGAGCAAGGATCACTTCTTCAATCTGGAAGCAATCTTACCAAGTCCAGTCCTATAGAGCTTTGCGCTTACCCTTTGTTGTATTTGCCATAGCCTGCGTTTTTGTATCTGTAGAGATTGATGATTGATTGACTGGTACATAGATAGGTGATAGATATATAGGTAGGTAAATAGACACGTAGGTAGGCAGACAGACAGACAGGCATGATGTTTCTTTACCCGCTGTTAAATAACGTCAGGTTTCCTGGTGTTCTTAGCACAATGCTTGGCACAGAGTGGGAAACAGCAGGTGTTGCGGAACTGCCTCCCGGCCCCTGCGGCCTGCCCCCAGCCACCTGTCTTGTATCATCAGCAAGGAACCAGTTTGGAATCCCATATAACACCCCCCACCCCTCACCCCCTACCCCCACTGTGAACTGCAGTCTTGCTCTCTGTGTCCTGTGTCTCTCATTGGTTGTTCTGTCCCCACTCCCACCCCAACCCCCTCTCCCTCTCTTCCTCTTCTTGGTCCCTCTTGGTCCTGCTCTTTCTTTCCTGCCATGCTTCTGTCCCTCTGCAGGGTCCTGTTCCACCCCAGACTCAGTGTCCCTCCCCATCCCCCATAAGAAATAAAACTTTCTAAAACTCACAAGCGTCTTCGCCTCTAAACTCTGTCCATTGCTTTCATGCCTATAAAGAATTATTACAGCAGGCACATGCTGAATGAATATATGAATTGATGAGCTGTAAACTGGGGAATATTCCTGATAGGTCTAAAGGAAATCCCAATTTTTCAAACTCCAAAAGGCAGTCCAAATATCCAGAAATGAGTTCAACCTGGATATAGGCAGATTTCTGGTGGTTAGATAAGGGCCTGGGGAACTTGGAAAGCTGGTTCTAGTCTGACAAAAGGAGTCATTTCTTTTACCTCTGGCAAAAGGGACAAATGGCTCTCCGCTGACATAGACCTGTGGTGCCTCCCAGCACATCAGGGCCCACTGTAGCCTCCAGGGTCCCTCAGTTCTTATTCATAAGTACTTGCTATACATTTCAAAGGCTCTATGCCAGTCTCCTGGCCCTTCCCTCCACCCCAATACCCATGGTCCTTGTAACCATTTCTATTTCCACTGTTCTCTCTATTCTCCATCCCTTGTTGAGCAGATAGCCCTGGCCATGTCCAGTCTGCTAGCCATGTTGTCTTCTTTCTCTCTCTGCTCTGTACTCTTCCAGCTGTCTCTGGCTGTTCTTTCTCATATCTATAGAAAACCTTCCCACACCAAGGAGTGGTCGTGTCATTGATTTATACATCTGGTGCTGAAACCCGGCAGGGTCACAAATGGACCCTTTCCCAAGGGGCTCAGCCTCTGCTAATCAAACCAGGCTGCTGATCTGATTCTCCTAAGGTATGGGTCGTTTGTTCTGGCTTCTGCCTTCCACAATATATGACTCCAAATTTCAGAGTCCACCTCTTCAGCCACTTCTCCTCCACCTGTTCTGAACAGTCATCCTCTTCTCGTCCACTCTGTAAGTGTCCTCTCAGTTTTCCTGGCTCTTGGAACCTCTCTTCTGGGGCCCCATCACATTGAAAGACTATGTCTCCTGTTGGCTTGCTGGAGTCTGCTGTATGCTTCTCTACTGTGATTCAGGGCATCTCTCGGCTAAGGCGCTTACCCTTCTCTCTCTATTGGAATCTTCTCTCTAGCAAGTTCCTGTTTGTAGCGCTTTTCCCTAAGTCTCTCCCATCTCCTTGCTCTGCTCCTGGCTCCTTCCCACCTGGCTCTCAGCTCACTCCTAGTGCTTGCTCTGCCCCTCTTGCTTTCCTGCTGGAGCCTGAGCTCCATGGGCACTTCATCTCTTTCCTCTTCAGACTCAGAGACTCCTTAAAGGGTCACTGTCTTGCTATAAACAGCTTGGCTTCAGTACAGCTCAGTGGCCAAAGACGGCAACTCAGTTTCCAAAGTCTCACAGATTGGAACAACGTCTGCCACCACATAAGCAAATGATCCCCAAATCTCTCATCTCTAAGCTTTATTTACTCTCCACTCTCAAAAACCTCTTATCTCTAAGCTTTCTTTGCTCTCTGCTCTCAAAATAATCTCATAAGATTATTGCGTAAACTCTGTATCTCAGGATTTATAAATGTATTGGGTGTGGTTTAAAATCTGTAAAATCTCTAACAAGAAGTTAACTTAAAACTTGTAACATAAAGAGCTGATAGTTTTTTCTAAACAAACAAACAAAAAAAAACCCTATACATAGGTAATCTTAATTTGCTGCAGTGTGCAAATGTTAGTTGGATTCAACTCTTGTTTAAAAAAATAGATCTGAGCCAGGCATGGTGGCACACACCTTTAATCACAGCACCCAGAAGGCAGACCCAGATATATGAGTTTGAGGCCAGCCTGGTCTACAGAGTGAGCTCCCCGTCAGCCAGGCAGGGCTACACAGAGAAACTTTGTTTCAAAAAGAAGAAGAAAATAAACAGATAGAACTACTACAGCATACTATTTATGTAACTTGGATTAAATTCTTATGAAAAAATAGAACTTACTAACTATAAGTGTTTGGTGATTAAAAAGTCCTAAGGTTGTAAAGGTCTATTCAGGCTAGCAAAAACTGACTTAAAGATGTATGTCTAGCCTCTTTATCTTTGTTATCTTTGTTAAGCTTTAGCTATTTAGATAAATTGAGTCTTACAAAAAACTGTAGTATTCTGTAAATGCGCACCATGAAAGGATCAGGAAATTAAGGTTTGCAGTCTCTCTGTGGACTTATTTATGATTTAAAGATTTCATTTTGATGCAAAGGAATCTTCAAGTAAATCTTCAGTTCATTTTTAAGACTCAAACTTAACAAGGATAAAACTGTAAAATCGTAATCTTATAAAAGCTACTCTAACTGGTTGTGAACAGTTAAAGATAATTAAGACATGCAATTTAATGGTCATTCACCTTATAAATGATTGCATTCTTTAATGTGCTCAGAGTTATGCTTGTAGTCATGTTAAATACAAATGTATTCATAGGGACAAGCTTTAGTCTTCTGTATGTGTTGTCAAGGTTTAGCCTGAAGCAAGTAACTAAAAACAAGCAAAATTTGTTTTAAGTCAGGTACCCTTAATAGATTACACAGTAGCCCTCAAAACCCTTAGAGAGATCTGATGAATATGACATTTAAGATGTTAAATGAGAAAGGTCCCCTGACAGACAAAAATACCAGCTTCTGGTAGCAGCAGCAGAGGCTATTTCCAAAGAAGGTAGGCAGCACCAGACTCCACCTGGAGCTTGCTTCCAGTGTGGTCACACTGGCTACTGGGCAGAGAATTGTCACATGCCTCTCCTGACACTAGGGCCCTGCTCAAACTGTAGACACTTTTGGGTTGACCACCCTAATTTTCTTCACAAGGTAGATCAGCTTTCCCAGCTTCTCCTTCACAGGAAAATCTCTTAGACCTTATGGGTCTGGTGGCCGAAGGCCAATGCTGTCGTGTGACCCCAAAAAGCCATTTGATTGGAGGATCCCAGGCTAGCTGTCCAGGTTGTGGGTAAGTCTGTGTCATTTTAATTAATACAGAGGTCATTTGGGTTTATATATCTTGATCAGTTTATTCTTCTCAGCTCTCCGTGCTGATGGAAAGCCCTAGCTTTTAGCAGTTTAGTAGAGCAAGCTGACCTTAGCCAGCTCCTCCTCACAAGGTTGCAACTAGTCAGGCACAAGGTTGACTGGTCAGCCCATTTCATATGTAAAAATCAGGCCTTGCTTTTCCTAGAGCTACTAGATCCTGCTTGGAAAGACAGACTCACAGACATGGTTACCTTGCAGACAGGCTTCATGCTGAGAAAGATAAACTCACAAAACAAGTTTTAATGAAAGACCAACTCAAGTTTTCATGCTGCTATTATAAACTCAAATTTTGCTTTTTACTATTCCTGTATTTAAAAGAACGTCCCTTTCGATAACTGCTCTCAGTACTCAAGCACCTATATCACATGGTAAATGGTTGGATGTTTCATGATGAAAGAAGAAAATAAAAGTTTATGAAAGCTGCAAATAGCTAAGGAAGTGATTTAAGGTATATGAAAAATGGAACTTACAGATGGTACTTGATGTTAAGACTTCACATTTCAGTTTTAACATATTAATCAGTGGTGTTCTGATAAGCTGTTGATCTAACCTTGCCAAAGCATTGGCTATTTATCAGAGTCAAGGCTCAATTTTTTAAATTTTCTTGTTTTTGTTTTTGTTTTTCTAAATACAGGCTTAAAAGTGTTTCCCTTTGTGCAGAAAACATTCTGCTCATATATGTCCCATATATGCAGACATTTTCCATCCTGTTGATAACTTTGGGGGGTTTATTTTTGCTATTGCTCAAAGGCATGAGACTCCTCCAGCTGTTTACAGACACTGCTTTTCAACAATGAGGGTTTCCGTGAAGATGGCAGACAGTAGCCATACTATTATATCTAAAACTTTTCTCTTTTCATAAACAAACAAAACAATTCATATAAGTTTCGGGGAGTCTCAATTCCCTTCCCCCAGCTGCTCACCCTTCTTATACCCCAGCTGTTCTCACTATTCTGGGCTGCTGTAATTCTCACTATGCTCTCTCTATTTTTGGTCCCCTGCTACTCTTCCCCCTGTGGCAGAAAGCCCTGGGTATGTCCAGTCCGCTGGCCACGTTCAATCCTCTTTCTCTGCTCTGGACTCTTCCAGATGCCTTTTGCTTTTTTCTCTTCTGCAACAAAAACCTTCCCCTTAGCCATGCCATGAAGTAGGCATGTCAGCAGTTTCTCCACTGCACCCTCTTGCGTACATCTGGTGTCAAAACCCCCACATACAAGTCTAAGAACTGAAAGCAGATGATGTACACAGCAATGTGGGGGAAAGACATGAGAGTTAGAGATGGTCATAGGTCATAGGTCATAGGTCAGTCATGACTAGACTCTCACTGTGCATCACTTTCTGTTCCAGGCATTGGGGCTACAGCAGTGAATAAAACAGACAAGATCTTCTCCTTGGCAGAGCTCCCACTCAGCCTGCTCCCTTCCTGTGTTGCAGGTACCCACAGAGTGGGCCTCCCCTTCTAATGGCCTCATTTGTAGTGCTATTTTCTAAGTTGTGGCAAAACATCACAACCATAGCCAGGTGTGTGGGGCCACCCCTAGGCAGCTTCTTGAACAGGCCCTCACCCCGGAGGAGATCAAAGTAAACACTTGAACACATCCCCAAAGTAATCTATTCCACTCCCTGTTCAGCAGATGTGGAAGGATCCTGGGGACTGGGAGAGACTGGGAGGAATAAGGAAGTAAGAGTAAACAATATGGCTTGTAGCTAGAAATCCTGCAACCTCCCTCCATGGAGCACCCTGCCTTCCCCACAGGTCTCTGCCTCTACCAGCCACTTCTCTTTTCTCCCTCCCACAACCCTTTCTCACCATCTCACAGTTAGCTGACAGGAGCTGCTTCCACTTCTCAGTCATGCCCTAGGAAGGAACTGGCTTCTGTCCCAGGCCAATCTGGTGGGCCTCCTGTGAAAGGCTGGAACTCACCAGAGGACCACTGTTCTCACACAGTGGGAGTTGCTGTTATTAAGGGCCTCATGATAAGGATCTTGGTCTTTGTCCCAAAGGCCACATGAGACAGTTTCAGCAGAGGTATGACAACTGGGCAGATTCTCCACCTCACCTGAGATGTTGCTTCAGCTGCCAGGGAAAATCCTTCTAGTACTCTAGGCTTTTACTGTACCCTAGGCTTTGCTGCAGAGAAAACCATGGGGTGAACTCAGAGGGCAGGGAAAGCATCAGTGATCGACAGACATTCCCAAGCATCTTACACTTTCTGCATGCTGGCGTCTTCCGATAGACACAGAGCTGGGGCCTCCTCTAGAAAGGGTATCTCGGTACTAAAACCAGAATGTTGACTTCTATAGGAGATAAATGGTCAATACCTGGGAAGAAGTCTATTGCCAGGTTCAAAGGGAACCCTCAATCCCTCTAAAAAGGGAAGGCCCACTTTCTCAGTCCAAAATGATAGTCTAGACCCAGCTCAACCTGGACTATAGGGTTGCTGGCAGATAGATCAGAGCCAGCATCCCTTGGGAACCTGTGCATGGTTTCTGTTTGCCATAAAGAGCTAGTTTCCTTGGCATGTACCTATGGCTACATCTCAAAGTCCAGAGCTAATCTCCAGGCTCCCCCTCCACCCCGCCTCGCACCCACCCACCCCATCCCTAGTAATGTTGTGGATATGAAAATCTCCATGCTGGCCTCCTGGCTTTTCTTACTCCCAAGCTGCTCCCCAACTATGCTGTTCCAGATCACAGCACACTCGCCTCCACATTGGCTTCACTCTTTCATAAAGGCAAAGTCCCTGGCCCCCTGCCTGTTTCTCTCTGCTATTCTCCCTCTACTGTTTTCTCTGATTCTGAGAGACAGCCCTGGCAATCACCAGATTACATCACCAGTTTATTGCCCTGGACTCTTCCAGATACCTCTAGCTGCTCCCTCTCCCTCTCTCTTTCCCTCTCCCTTTTCCTCTCCCTCTCCCCCTTCCCCTCCCCTTCTCTCTCCCTCTCCCCCCAACTATAGTAAAAACCTTCTCCCCAGGCTGTAGCGGTCATTTCCGTGGTTTCTTCACTAGGCCCTCACTCACGTCTATAAAGTCTATATTACTAGCCTCGGTAGCCTTGGCCCCCTCTGTTATCTCTCAAGATTGATGTCTATAGCCAGGGCTCGTGCTCATGGCCTGGCATTGGGGTGGCCTGCTTCCTGCCTCCTGGAGCTGTGACTAGGACCAGGAGCTCACTGTATTGGCTGGTAATAATTGTAATTACTTTTTAAAAATGAGTATAACTACCATTTTTGAGACACCAATACGGCAATTCTTCACAGATACTGTTATTATTGAAGCCACTGACGAATGGTGAAACTGAGATTGAACTCATCTTCTCCCAAGTATTTGGCCTCCTTTAAAAGCCATGTGATTAATAAAAAAAAAAAAAAGCTTAAAAATGGGGGTGGAGATATGGCTCAACAATTAAGATTATGGCTGTTTTTCCAGAAAACCCAGGTTCAGTTCACAGCACCTACTCGGCAGCTCACAACTGTCTTTAACTCCAGTTCTGTGGGATCTGATGCCCTCTTCTGGCCTCTGTGGATGCCAGATCTCCACATGGTACACAATCATACAGACAAGCAAAACAGCCATAGACATAAAATAAAAAACAAAAATAAATTTAAAAGCCATGTGGCGATGAAGTGAGTCACTTCACTGACTTTTCTACATCAGTAACCTTGGCTGAACAGAGTCACATGCAGAGTCTTCCTCTGAAATGCACCCCATTCTTACTCCCAAGTCTCTCTCTCACCTGCCTTCAGGGTCTTCTAATACCACCATTCTCCGGGCAGTGCAGCAGATGTGTTCCGAGGAGTGGGAAGTTCTATTTCTTTCTGGAAAGGGTGAGGATACAGAGCTTAGACTATGCAGGGTCTCATCAGAAGCCCTGCCTACACTAGCTTCTGGGGATTCAGCTTTGCATCCTAGTCACCCTGAGTGTGCACCCTAAAAGAAAATCTGATCCCACTTCTCATTTGATTAAAAACACCACTGGGGCCAGGACTGGCAGAAGTCTATAATCTCTGCTGCTTGAGAGTTAAGGTAAAAGGTTCACAAGTTCAAAGACCTGCCAACCTAACTCTGGAGACATTCTCTGAAAGTAAGAGCTCTTTATGGTGCAGAGGATGCAGTTTGGCTGTTCAGGGTTAGATGCACACTCAGCATTCAATCTCTAGCACTGAAAAGCAAACTAAAAACCACTGGGTTTTTCTACAACTCACTGGTGGCCAGTAATAAAAATGAAATACAGTAAATACTCTGTGTGTGTGTGTGTGTGTGTGTGTGTGTGTGTGTGTGTGTGTGTGGTGTGTGTAGAAAGAGAGAGAGAGGGAGAGAGGGAGAGAGAGAGAACAGGGGATTCGTGATAACAATGGGACTTGAAACTGATAATTCCTGGTAATACTGACTGGGGGAAGATATTGAACTCAATGAGTCAAGAGAGCAGTTAAGTGGGCAACATGAGGCAGTTACAGGACAGGAACCACTGTCAGGCGTCTCTAACTTTCATTTCTGTTATCTCTGAGGGTAATCCTCATTTCTACTATTCACCAGGGGCAGTGCAGCCATGGCGGTTGGAGTGAAGGACCAAGAGATGGAAGGTAAGCTCTCTTTGGATGGAATTGAAGAATTAGCAGAAAGAGACAAAGAGATGATAGCCAGCCTCTGACTCAAATGCCACCAATAGGAATCAGGGTAGACAGACAGAACAGAATCTCAATATAATGGAACATACCCATTCCATTTAACTAGTGGCTTATCTAAGTTAACTCTTCTCTCATGTCATAACCCAGGTATAAGCAGGGCAAGGGCAAGCCTAGTGAGGTAAGTCCATTTTGTGTTTTTGTTTTTGGTTTGGTTTGGTTTGGTTTTCCGATCCAGGCTCCTTCCATGGCTTTGCTCTGATATGCTAGGGTGTTATCTGACTTGACTTGAATGCTCACTAACACTTCCAGCAGAAGGAGCAGTGAGCTGTGACTTAATCTTATCAACCTGATTAGATCAGCAGAGATTGGCTCAGTGGATCCCCAGATTAGTGGAGCACACTTCTGGCTGTGTCTGTGAGGGTCTCTTCCATGAGAACTCTGACCTAATGAATAGGTTAATCTATTGATGGATTGGTAACAGGTGTCATTATTTGAAGCTGGTGAAAGCAGGAGATTTGAGCTAATTGGAAGAAGATAGTCCCTGGTCTCCTTGGATGCCGTATCTTGCCCTCACTCCTCTCTGTCTGCCATGAGATGATCTGCCCTTGACTGCCACATTTTCCTGCCCCTGGATGTTTACCTGCACACTTGGAGGGGGCAACCTCTGAAACTGTGAGCCAAATTCTCCCCTAAGATCTCCCTAAGGTAACAAAAATAACCTAATTTACGAGTGAAGGAAGCATTCCTTTACTTTAAGGGTACAACTCTGAAATCACACACTTCAGTTCAACTTTCATCCTGTGGGCTGTAAGATACTTCCAGGGCCACACACAGCTTCAAGGAATTCTGGGAATTACAGTTTTCATCTGAACATCCATTTGCCACACTAAAAATCATGGGTCTTAGTACTGTGATAAAAGAGGACATAGTTCATTTGTGGTTACTGGCCTCTCTGCCACAGCTACTCAAGTACAAATTAGCCCTGGAAACAGAAACCAGAATACTGCCTGGGAACCGGGACATATTCCATCTCTGTCACTCTGGTCTTCTGTAGAGGGGGTGGCAGCTTCATTATTTCCTCTCGTCTAAGATTTATTAGCCTCTTGGTCCCCAAGGTGGACAGAAGATGCCGGTCTCACCATTTCTAGGACAATATATAACAATATGAAAGGATGCCAGCTAGATTTCTAGCACAAGTGGGACTTGAAATGAGCATTGCACAGCAAGTTAAGTGGATTTGCAATTTAACTCTGGGCAACAATGGGCCAATGAGAACATATGGAGGCCAGGGTATTAGCTTGTAAGAAACAAATGTAAACTCATCTTAATAGAAGGAATATTAAATTCCCATGCAGAGCAAAAGGATTTGTTCGTGGCAGGGGTATACTTTGGAAATAAATTAACTCTTGTGGTGATGTGAGGAGATCAGTGTCATCTCAGATACTCTAGGAAATGATCAGCTACTGGAATACAGGGAAGGAGATGCTCCAATCTGACTACACAGGGGAAAAGCCTTCTAACAGCCAGGCTGCTGGCCCTGACTTTAGATCTTATATCTAAAGATACCACTCAGCAGGGCATCAGGAGAGCACGTTCAGCTATAAAACCTAAGACTAGGGAATCTTCTAGACACCAGAAATCCTAGTGAATATGGAGAACAATATTATAGTGAAGAGTCAAGATTAGGAAGGAATATGGAAGGGAAAGAGTACCCTGGAGGAAGGGGTTAAGTGGAGATGGTTAAGGAAGGGAGAAAGAGAAAGGAGAGCATTAGCTGGAGAGCAAGCATCCATGAGAAACAGTGTCTTTGAGCAGCCAAAGTCAAGGAGAATAAACTAAGTCCACCAGCCCCCAGTGCCATGTGACTTGGTACTTAACACCTGTGCTCTGATTCCTTAAGCAAAGAACTAGGCCCCTTAGAGGACAGGGTCTATGTGTTTAGTCCACATTGGTCAAGGCGTTTCCAGAACAGAAGAATAGCTTTCTCCTCCATCAGCAGCAGCTGAACATTGTCATTGTGACCTGTGAAGTAGAGACACTTTGGAGACAGCCAAGTGGAGAACGGATTACCTGCAGAAAGAACACAAGCCAGATGCCCAGAGACTTAAGATCGCAGGTGGAGCCCACTGCATTGGTTTGTTAGGACAGCCATAAAAGGTACCATAGCCTGAGTGGATAAAACAACAGAGTGTATCTCCTTGTAATTCTGGAGGCCAGCAATCCAATACCTAAGTGCTGGCCAAATTGTTTTTGTTTTTGTTTTTGTTTTTGTTTTAGTTTCTCATGAGGCCTCTCTCTTTGACAGTCAACTTTCTGACAGTGATTTCACGGCTGTTGTCTTCAGCAGTCTTGCCTCTGTATATGTCTGCTTCCTAAACTTCTGTTCTTACAAAGTTGCTAGCTGTCTTGGACCATGACCCACCTGATGTCACATCTTAACTTAATTACTGCCTTAGTTAGGGTTTCTATTGCTGTGAAAAGATACCATGACCATGGCAACTCTTATAAAGGAAAATATTTAATTGGGACTGGCTTACAGTTCAGAAGTTTAGTCTACTATCATCATGGCAGGAAGCATGGCAGCACACAGGCAGACATGGTGCTGGAGAAGGAGCTGAGAGTTCCACATCTGGATTCCCAGGCAGAAGGAGGAAAGAGTGACACTGGGCTAGGCTTGAGTTTCTGAAACTCAAAGCCCTCCCCTAGTGACACACTTCCTCCAACAAGGCTACACCTCCAATAATCCCACTTCCTATGAGTCTATGAGAGCCATTTTCATTCAAACCACAACAATTACCATGTTAAAAGCTTAAACTCCAAAGGCATGCTCAGGGGGAGACCAGAACAGGGGAAGAAGCTTCAGCATATTAGCTTTGGAAGGACACAATTAAGCCCATAACACCCACAATGAGGAGAAATACTCGATTCTCAGCTGCAACTACAAATCATAAGAGATAAGATTTGAAGTTTGCCCAAGTCTTGGGGAGGATATTACCTCTGTCCTGCAATATCCAGGAGATTCAGGTGCATCCCAAGCAAGCATGGCCATCAAGATTCCACTCCTGCCCTCTCAGGCCAGCTGAGACTTCAGGTCATACAGAAACCTCCACACTTTGCTCAACAGTCACCGTCTCTCAGCCCCACCCTCTGCCACCCTGAATGGATTCTACATTTCATCTGTGGCAAGCATGCCTGCCTTGCTGATTCCTTCCTCCAAGCTTTGTACAGGCCTACTTTCTGTCTAGATGGCCTTCCTCTCTACTCCCTTTGTCTCCTGCTCACCTGACAAGTTCTCACATTTATATTCCAAAACCTTACTGGAACAGTGTCTTTGGGAAGTCTTTCCTGAGACCTTGCAGAACTGAGCATGCTACATTGTTGACTCCTACTTTGTGTTTACTATTTAGAGCACAGCCATCATTTCTGTTAGATTATCTTTCTCTTGAAATAAACTGTGGGCTCCAGGAGAACATTTTCTGTTCTTACTCCAAATTCTAGCACAAAGCTTGGTACACAACAAATATTTATAACTGCCCACAGATGTGTGAGTGAATATTATAGATGATCATTATTGGGTGTGCAGTTCATGAATAAAACACAAGCACTTGTACTTTGGGAACTTCTGAGTGAGAGTGACCAAGAAAGACATAGATAAAACCAATGATTATGTAAGTAAATACATAAACTCTATAGATGAGAGACATTTCTTTTTCTATTCCCTGAAAGTTTGCTGATTTGCATCTGTAAAACAAGCTGACAGCCGATAGATGAGGAGGAGGAAAGGCATACACATTTACCAATAGGTAGCTTCACAGGAGCCACACACAGTATGGGATCCATAGCTCAGATGACTGAATCAATGCAGAGAGACAAAGAGATGTAAGGTTTCTAAAGAGGAGAAAATAAGAGTCATGACAGCGTGAGGGGAGAGAGTACCAGGCCTCCCATAGCCAACTTAGTAGGCAAACAAAGCTCGTAGGCCCCAGCCTTCAGACAAACAGGTCTCCTGGGCAGGCTTCACATCCCTAGTCTCGTGTCCCATGAGTCTATGTTCTCTGTTGGGTGAAATATTGGAGATGGGGCCAGAATAGGTATACTACTTCTGCAATGGCTCAAAATGGGGGAGGGCACCTCACAGAAAGAAAATCTCCAGAGAAGAGGAAAGCCGAAGAAAGCTAGAAGGAAGGGAGGAGGTGTCAGTAGACCTTGAAGCTGCTGCTGCAGTTCAAATGCTCAGCATCTCAAGAACCATAATTTACAGTGTCATTTTTGAAACCAGTGAAGCTAAGAGTGAATGAAACACATAAGTAGCTATCACTCAGAGTTTCATAGGCTTCTGAAAGAGGTCCCTTTGAGTGTAGTCACAAAGGAAGAGTAGGAATTTTATACCAGATATTTGACATGTGTCATTTCCTCTTCCTCCCATTCACCTGCTCACACATTATTATTTCATTCACATGTCATTCATTCATTCATTCATTCACCCACTCATTAAATAATTGCTTCCAGAACATATGCTGCCACAGACATTGCCTGGACCCTGGTGAAAGGTACAAGGAAAGGGAAGAGATGGGTCACAGGTCAGCCTCATCTAGGATGGCGACCCTCAAGGGAAGCATATTTGGCATGGTATAGAAACATGAGACAACTTGCTTTGTGCTCAAGACCATATGGAAAAAAGTCCAGGGAAGAACCTTATTCCCCAAGACTCACAACTGATGAGTGACATTTCTTGAGTGACTGGAAGAAAATAAAATGAATTAAGTCAATTCAGAGTTTTCCTCAGGAGAGAGCAATATAGCTTTATTTATGACATGACAAATTTTATTCTGTAACAAACCTTCATTCTATAAATTGCAATCACAAAACATGGTGGGGGTAAGCTTTTCTTTTAAAAGACTGCAGAGTATTCAGTATGCCAATGATCTGTTCATTCTAGACTCCAACTCAACTAGAATTTCTATAGATGGGAACTCAAAAGAAATGCGTCTGTTTGGGTATTCAAGTACAATCAGATGACCTGGTCAACCTCCCAGAAATATACGCATGTCAACAGAAGACAGTTCCTGACAACTTAGAAGAATGGGTCGTTTCCTGTCAGGAGAACAGTTTTGGTTAGAAAACAATAGGTTTCTAGTTTCAATAAACCAGACAAAGTAGGCACCACCCACTGCATGTAAGTAAAGTCAAATCATCTTTCGATAATATTTTTTGAAACGTTGCCTCTACATTTAAACAAAGAGTGACAATACTTACAATAACTAACGAGACTGTTCCAATGTTGTACTTTGAGAACTAAAATAAGACACATATCACATTAGAATTAGGCATGGCAGAGCACGCCTATAATCCCAGTACTTGGGAGGCTGAGGCAGAAGGATTGCCAGTTTGAAGCTATCCTGGGCTACATAGTGGGATCCTCTCTCAAAAATACAAAAATGAAGAAAGAAAAGAAAGGATTGGAAAGAGCTCAGTCTGTGGAGTGGTAACACAGAGCTGCCTCCCAGCAGGGACTTGGAAGCAGTCAACAACACAGTGGCCATTTGGAGTGATGAGCAAGGCCTGAATGATTGCAGTCACAGGTGAAATGGGAGCCTCAAGATTCAGCTCTACTCAAGCCAGGAGAAGCGATGCCTTAGCTGGGAGAATGAGTTAGCCAGGCACAGAGGCAAGAGGAGTGAGTGCCTCACACGGGGGATCCATGGGTGCCAAGGCCTGGGTCCCCAAAGAAATTTGGCAACTCTCGACTACTAGATGGTATTCAGCATGAGAGGACCACAAAAACAAAGTTAATTATTGATTCGGAAAGTGGAGATTCTGTACATGTGAAAGAAACCGTCTTTCTAAAAGGGCAACATCACAGAAACAATCTAAGGACAGAGAGATCCAGCATAGACCATCCTGGGGACAGCCTGCAGCCATCAGTATGCAGAACAGAGCAGCCTCCACACAGATCAAAAGCCAACAGCAAATGTGACCCGCTTGAGATAGAAATGAATTTCAGGGTGGTTCTACAGGAAAATTCAAAGAAATGAGGGTTTAGTGGCTTTCAGGAGGAGCCAAAGTATAATTCTCATTTTTATAAGACTTTCCTTCCAGAAGCATCCACAACAGATCCTGTCCTTACAGCAGTCACGCTGAAGACAGAAAATCCTCCATTGGCACCGAATGCTCTTAATCAGATTACGGAGAGAGCTGAGCATCCTCTGTCTCTCTGTTTCTTGACTGCAGATGTAACATGACCAGATACTTCAGCTCCTGGTACCATGACTCCCCACCATGATGGACTGCGTCACCTCAACCTGGGAACCCAAATAAGCTCTTCCTTCTTTATGCTGCTGTTGTCAGTAATGTGGTCATAGCACTGAGAAAGGCAATTAATACATCAGGCTTTCTCTCAGTCTGCATCTAGTTCAGGCAGAAGGGGATGCCAGAGAAGTAAGTACAGGGTATTCACAAACACACAAACACACAAACACGAGAGAGAGAGAGAGAGAGAGAGAGAGAGAGAGAGAGAGAGAGAGAGGGAGAGAGGGGAGAGAGGGGGAGGGAGAGGGGGAGGGAGAAAGAAGAGGGAGAGGGAAGAGAGAAGAGGGGGAGGGGGAGGGAGAGGGGGAGGGAGGGGGAGAGAGAGAGAGCACGCGCAGAGGGGGAGGGGACTGTGCTAGTAAACAACTTGTTCTGACCACTACCCCCTTGCTCCACCTCCTCTCAGCCCACCTTGAGTGCTGCTCTGATAGATGCCTTCTGAAGTGTGAGCTGCAAAGTATTTCGTGATTGAAAGATTACTGTGAGCAGAAATAAACCCTTCCTTCCAAAGTAAGGTCAAATCTTAGAGCCTTGCTTCGAAGATTGACTCTACCTCTTCCTGGTAGTGTGAGCCACCATGAGTAAGAGATGTAGCCACCTTGGCTTCCTCATCTGTGATGAGGGAAAGACAGCACTGCAATGAAGATGAGCTAAGAAGTCCACGTAGTGGATTGCTGTAGAATCTGACACATAGATAGAAATGTTATATCAAAAGAAGTAGTTTCCTCATGGCCACTAGTCTGAAATTAAGTAATTATTATAATTATGTTTTTCTTCCGTTCCCCAGATTACTTGGAAATCAAATAAATAGCACATTGTTTCAGATTTGTTACATTTTTAATGATTCTAAGAATAACCATGGCATTTCTACCTAAAAATACACATTTGGTTTTTACTGTGGAGAAAATGAGGTTTTGATGCTGCCTATTGTTTGAGCTTGTTTCTTCACGTATTTCATTGCTGCACTTAACAAAACATCTCTTTAAATTATTGCAATCATTCTGAGGTTGATTGTTTATGTCTGTACTCTCAGCACTTGGGAGACTGAGGCAGAAGGCTTGTAAATTCCAGGCTAGATAGGGCTACTTAGTGAGAACCTGTCCCAACTATTACAAAATTAGTGAATAAATCATTATTAATCCTGGTCAGAGAAGCTCCATCTGCAGCAGCCAATGCAGAGATTCGTAACTGATCGAAATGCAGAGAATATGTGACTGTTCAGTGTCCAGCGTAAAGGAGAGTCTGTACCAACCCTCACAGAGCTCAGGGAACCTCAAGGAAAAGGGGAGAGAAAGGATGTCAGAGGCAGAGGATTGAAAGGAGAGTAAAACTCTGTCTTCTGGATATCACAAGCTTCCTGCTGTACTTGTGAACTCACAGAGGCTGAGCTGACCTGCACAAGACCTGCACAAGATGAAGGCTGTCAATGATCCCAGCACAGAAGGAGGAGGGGCTGAGGAGGCTCCATCATCAGCTGAGAAACTATTGGCAATGGATGGCTCCTCCAGTAGAATGGGTAAATTTTTCTTTGGGAATTGTGGCAACTGGTAGTTTGTCCATGCTCATACAGGTAGCAGTAATTAGACTCAGTAGGTTATTTAGAAGAAGGAGGAGGAGGAGGAGGAGGAGGAGGAGAGAAAAAATGAGGATGTGGGAAATGTTTTGGGGGGCTTTGGGGGACCTTGAAGGAAGTGGGAGGGGGAAGTTCTAGAAGGACACGGCCAAGATACATTATATACACATATGAAGTTGTCAAAATATATTTTAAAATGTTAATTAAAAGTAAGTACCATGGTGATGATGAATTAAAGATAGAAACAAAGCCTAGAGGGTTCGAGTGAGCAACTTACATCACTCAGGAGAGCAATGGCTGTTGCCCGGCATCTTCATGATTTCTACAAGTGGTACCCTGGTAGAGGTTGTCTGGGAATGTGGAGAGCATGTTGAATTGTCAATTGTCAATTGTCAATTGAACTGTACAACATTCCACAATTCTAGGGTATTATGTACCTATTTCTTCTGGATTGAAACATTGCCCCTGGGCAAAAGGAGAGGTGTTCAAAGATTCAGAAAGTAGATGAAACATACACACTTCAGGAAGTTGCTGAAGGTTACAAGAGTCACAACACCACATTCCTAGGTTATGCAAACAGTGATAAGTGCTTGAGAGCGAAGACTCTCTGACAAACAGAGCTGTCTGAAGGTTGGACAGAATGCGGCTTTCATGGATTGCCTTACAACAATGGGGGTTTCGATGTTGTAGCTGCCTTTCATCCAGCCATGCTCCTATAAGTAACTCCTTACCAACACTCTGGCAAGTGGCCCAAATAAACTCACTGGTTCACTAAACAGACTGGTGGGTCTGTTTCTTTGTCCAGTCATTGGTGCCCTAGCTGGGGAGAACAGATGTTAATTTACACTACCCTAAAAGTCCCACAACAATCCAGTCCCAATGTCTATATGTTACATTGAGAAATAAAGGGCCAGGGCTGGAATTATGGATCACTTCCATCTAGAGCAGACTTTAAATATTTTCCTTGAATGGTTTTAGAATTTGTTAGGTAGGTGTGACACATTTGCAATATGAATTTAGTTCATATTCCTGAACAGAAGGGAACAAAACATCACAGTATCACATTGGTCAGGAAGGAAATTCCATCCTTTCTCTCTTGGTGATCTTCAGCAGACCACAGTTCCCCTGTGCTTTCAACTACAAAATCAAGGGATGGGCTGATTTTATTTTTTCAAATCCTACACTCTCTATTTGTTGGAAATATACCTATTTCCAACACTGTCTGTTATAACGCTATTTGAAGGAAAATGATGTAACATCTTTCTTTAAGTTCAGCACCAAAACCACATACACAGCACCCAAGGGAGACTATGGAAAATGCCCCATTTCCCAGATGGAATCCTAGATATCCTATCAAGTTCAGCTCAGAGAACAGCAGCTAAAACACAGACCCTCCCCTGAGGCCTCTCTACCTAACGGCTCCTAGCCCTGACCCCCACAAGTAAGACACATTGCTCTGTATTCCTGCAATGCTCAGCTCATGCCTCAGTGACAGCAATGATGGCATTCATTGACATTAAATATGTGTCTGTGAGTTCCTGTGTGTGCACACATGTTTTATGTGTGTGTATGTGTGTGGATGTGCAACTACCTTCCCTGTTGAGCAAGGAGCTCCTGAGAGTACAACCAATGTTTTACTCATGTCATATAGTTGTCAAATTTATTGTGTTGAAATATTTAAGTGCTAATATCTAAACATACTTTGACCTACACAAATTATAATTTCATAAGGTTCAAAATAGTAGATGCTCACTAAACATATGCATATTTACTGTTATACAATGTGTGTATTCCTGAAAAGCCTAATGTTCTGCAAGAAGTGTTAGCCAAACTTTTTTGTACAAGGCCACAGAATGTACCGTGGTCTTTGATCCAACTATGCAACTTTATTACTGCCGCTGAAAGATATGACACAAATTTATAAATGAACAATATACAGACACAACCCTCCAAAAACAAATACTACAAAACAATCCAGTAATGTATGAAAAGGATTTATACTATAGCTAAGTGAAATTTATCCCAGAAATACTAGGTTGGTTTAGTATATGAAGGTCAAAAATGAAATATGCCACATTAGTAAAACAGGAATAAAACACAGCCAGCTGAATAGACCATGGAGAAAATTTCAACACTCTTATAGTAAAACACTCAATAAGCTTGAAGTGGAAGAGAAATTTCTCAAGTTCATCAAGGGCACTGATGCTAAATTCACACTTAATAGAGAAAGATTGAATGTTTTCCCCCAAAAGATCATGATCAGGACAAGAATGTCTGCTTTTAACTCTTCCATTCAACATTATGCTGGAGGCTCTACTCTTAGGGTAATTAGGTAAGAAATAAAGTCATCTGAATTTTTTTAAAGGGAGAGCTGGGCACAGGAGCACATATCTTTAAACTCAGCACCCAGAAAGCTGAGGCATCTTAACATAAGTCCCAAAAACTTTGAAACTCTCAGAAGAAAAAGCGAGGAGCGCATGTCAAGATACAGGCCCAGGTAGGACTCTCTGAATAGGACTTCCATCACTCTGGAAATAAGGCCAGTAACTAATAAATGGGATCTTCTGAAGTTAAAAAGCTTTTGTACAGCAAAGGAAACTAGAAATCAAGTGGAGAGAAGGAATGGGAGAAATTCTTTACCAGCTATGTATCTGACAGAACGTTAGTATCTAAGAGATTCAAAAAACTCAAGAAAGTAAGCATTAGGAAAATAAACAGAGGTAAGAAATCTTCACTCTCCCTCCTATCCTCTAATTCCACCCCCCCCCCAAGTTTCTTATCCCCAGCTTTGTAGCAGACAACCTGTTGAGGGCTGTCCTTCTTCTCTGTCTCCATTCCCAGGGCATCATGCAGATCTTTTATAGCCATTTTCATGTCTGACAAAATAGACTTCAAACCAAAACTAATTAGAAGAGAATAGGGAAGGAAACTACACAGTAATCAAAGGAAAAATCCACCAAGAGGATATTGCAATTCTAAATATATATGCACCAAACACAAGTGCATCCAAGTTCATAAAAGAAACACTACTGCAGCCTAAATCCCATATTGACCCTCACACCTCGATGGCAGATGACTTCGATACTCCACTCTGCAAATAGACAGGTTATCCTGACAAAAACTGAACAGAGAAATGCTCAAGAAAATGACATCATAAACTAAACAAACCTAACAGATATTTACAGAACACTTCACCCAAAAGAATACACCTTCTTCACAGTACTTCATGGAGCTTTCTCCAAAACTAACCACAGACTTGAAAACAAAGTTAGTCTCAACAGAAACAGGAAAGTTGAAATAACCCCTACACCCTAGCTACCACCACAGACTAAAACTGGATATCAACAACCGAAACAACAGAAAGCTTAGAAACTTATGAAAACTGAATGACTCATTACAGAATAAAAAAATTAGTTCAAGAAAGAAATTAAAAACTTTTTAGTAGTGAATGAGAATGGAAACACAAAATTCACAAACTTAAGGCGCACAACGAAGGAGATTCTAAGAGGCAAGTTCATAACACTAAGTGCCTAGAGAAAAAATTGGGAGATCTCATATTAGTAACTTAACGGCATACCTGAAAGCTCTAGAACAACAATAACAACATCCAGAAGGAGTAGACAACAAGAAGTAATCAAACTCAAGGCTGAATTCAATAAAGCAGAAACAAAATTATTTTTACAAAGAATAAATAAAACAAAGAATTGGTTCTTTGAGATCAGTAAGATTGACAAACTCTTAGCCAAATTAACAAAAAGGCAGAGACAGAAGATATAAACTAACAAAATTAGAGACAAAGTGGGGAGATAACAACAGGCACCAAGGAAATTCAGAGAATCATAAGGTAATATTTAAAAACCTGTACTCCACCAAATTGGAAAATCTAAAAGAAATGAATAATTTTCCCTATTCATTTTACCTATTCATTTTCCCTATCAAAGTTAAATCAAGACAAGATAAGCAATTCCAACAGACTTAGAACCCTAGTGTAATAGAAGGAGTCATTAAAAGTCTCCCAACCAAAATAGGCCCAGGGCCAGATGGTTTTAGCACAGAATTCTATCAGATTTTCAAAGAAAAGTCAATGACAATACTCCTCAATTTTTCCACAAGATAGAAGGAAAAAAAAAGAATATTGCCCAATTTGTTTTACAAGGTCACAGTTATCCTCATGCCTAAACCACATAAAGACCCAACAAAGAAAAAAGAATTAGACCAATTTCCCTTATGAACACAGATGAAAAAATTCTCAATAAAATACTCTCAACTAAATTCAAGAACATATCAAAAAGATCATCTATCACCAACAACTAGTCTTTATCCCATGGCTCAATGTACATAAATTGATAAATGTAATCCACCATGTGAAAGACTGAAAAGACAAAACCACACCATCATCTCATTAGATGCAGAAAAGGCTTTTGACTAAATCCAACACCCTTAATGATAAAAAGTTCTGAAGAGATGATGGATACAAAGGATGTACTTCAAAGTAGTAGAGGCAATTTACAGCAAGCACACAGCCAACACCAATTTAAATGGAGAGAATGTTAAAGCATTCCCATAAAATCAGGTACTTATCCAATATAGTACTTGAAGTCTCAGCTAGAGCAATAAGACAACTGAAGGAGACCAAGAGGATACAAATTGGAAAGGAAGAAGTTATAAATCTTTATTTGTGGATGATATGATTGTATACATAAGTTACTCTAAAAAATCCATGAGGAAATTCTTACAGCTGATAAACACATTCAGCAAACAGCAGGATACACAATTAGCAGACAAAAATCAGTAGCCTTCCTGTATACAAACGACAAATGGACTGAGATTTCTTAATCAGGGAAACAATACCTTTCACAATAGCCTCAAAAAAAAATTCTTGGGGTGATTTTAACCATGCAAATGAAAGACTTTCATGACAAAAACTTTAAGACATAGAAAAAAAAAAAAACTGAAGAAGAAATCAGAAGACGGAAGGCTCTCCTATGCTCACGGATCGGTAGGTTTAATATAGTAAAACCAGCCATCCTACAAAAGCAATCTACAAATTCAAACAATTCCCATCAAAATTCCAACATACTTCTTCCCAGAACTTGAAAAGACAAGTTTCAGTTTCATATGAAAGAAATAAACAAACAAATATAGCTAAAACAATCCTGAATAATCAGAGAACTGCTGGAGGTATTCTCATCCCCAATTTCAAATGTACTATAGAGCAATAGCAATAAAAACACCATGGTATTGACACAAAACAGACACACTAATCAATGAAATTGGATTGACAACCCAGACATAAGCTCACAAACCTATAGAGACCTTATTTTTGATAAAGAAACTAGAAATACACACTGGAAAAAATACAGTCCCAACAAATAGTGTTGGTCAAACTGGATGGCTTCATGTAAAGGAATGCAAGTAGATCAGTATTTATTGTGAACAGAGCACAGACAGTATGGACACTAAGAACAATAATTAATAAATGAGACCTCATGAAACTGAGAAGCTTCTGTAAGGCAAAGGACACCATCATTTGGGCAAAGCAGAGTTTACAGAATGGGAAAAGAGTTTTACCAACTACACATATAATAGAGGGCAAAAAATCTAAAATATAGAAAAAAACTAAAGAACAACAACAACAAAATGGGGTAGAGATCTAAACAGAGAATTCCCACAAAATAAAACTCTAATAGTTGAGATTCACTTAAAGAAATGCTCAAAATCCTAAGTCACTGGGAAATGCAAATCAAAAATACTTTGAGATTTCATTTTATACCAGTCTGAATGGCCAAGATCAATAAAAAGAAATGATAGCTCATGCTGGCGAGGATGCGGAGTAAAGGGAGCGCTCATCCATTGTTGGTGGGAGTACAAACTCAGACAGGCACTATGGTAATCAGTGTGGTAGCTTCTTTGGAAGCTGGGAATAGATCTACCTCAAGAACCAGCTATACGTCCTTTGGGCATCTACCCAAAGGAACACTCCATCCTACTACAGCAGTGGTTCTCAACCTTCCTACTGCCGTGACCCTTTAATACAGTTCCCCATACTGTGGTGACCCCCAACCACAAAATTATTTTTGTTGCTACTTCATAACTACAATTTTGCTACTGTTATGAATTGCAATATAAATATCTGATATGCAGATGTTCTTAGGTGATCACTGTGAAAGGGTCCTTTGACCTCCAAAGAGGTCACAACCCACAGGTTGAGAACCTCTGTACTACAGAAGCACTTGCTCAGCCATGTTCATTCCTGCTCTATTCATAATAGCCAGAGACTGGAAACAGCTTGGATATCTGTCAACAAATGAATGGACAAAGAAAATGTGCTACATTTACACAGTCGTTTTTAAAAAAGAAAGAAAATAATGAAATGAAATTCACAGGTAAATAGATGGATCCATAAAAAAACATCATCCTGTGTTGTAGAAGGAAATTTTAATATCTCAGACAGATTCATTCAGTAACAGGAGACAATCACAGTGTGTAAGCTGGAGCCACTGCAGAGGGTCACCTCTTACGGACTGACTCCGAGCACGTGGCCTATAGGTAATTTATTGAAGAAAAGCACTGCCCACTGATACAAAGGTCTTAACTGCTTAATGAACAGAACTTCCACAGAGCACCAATCCCCATCTTTAGTTGGCTGACCTAATGGCATTTTATAGGTGAAGTCAAGAACTCAGGAAAGGTATTCCCTGTTCAGTGCTTAGGCTGGGAAGACCGTGGAAGGCTCCTCTATATTAGCATTAATACAAATGGGAGCTTTTAACATAAAGATCTCTGTGGGCAAAGTCAAATCTGAACAACAATCGCTCATCCATGGGTATTGAGTAGACAATTGCTGGTGCTCCAAACTAGCACTCTTTTTGCATCCAAGAAGGCTGCAGCCATCCACACCTGGAAAGGTGGCTCTAACAGCTAAGGAAGGTGACCTTCTTGCAGTAGCTCTAGGTGCCAGATACAGCAGCTGCTCGCAATTCATATTACTGCACAGAAGTTCATGTAGCTTTATAATATTTGAGAATAAGTTTAAATATTCCACTATACTGAGTGGGGTAACTAAGACCCAGAAATACAGTTATGGTATGTACTCACTTATGTGTGAATGTTAGCCGCTAAGCCCTCAATAAAGAAGATGCAATCCATATGGCCACAGAGGTTAGGTATAGAGTAAGAGATCAGAGAGCAGGGATGGATCTCCCGAGGGAAGGGAAGGGCAATAGAATAGATAGTTATGAGTGGATAAAGGGAGAGGGTTAGAAAGGCTCAAACTGAGAGGGGAAGGGAAGAGGAATATGAGGGAGGGAATATGAAAAGGAATAGCTAAAATTAAGGGCTATTTGAGGGGGTTGTAAGAAACCCTAATTCAGTAGAAGCTTCCTAAAATATATGCATTTATGAAGACGGTCTGAATGAAACCACCAACTAATGGAGGAGACAGAGCTCCAACTGGACATCTCTCATCACCAAATGAAACTTCAGTACCAGGAATGGATACATCTAATTGAATTTTTGGCCAAAGGCTCTCTATGGGAGCCTCGAACAAACCAAGCTATTGCATAGGCTATTGGTTGCTCTTCACAAACTGATGGTAAAATTCTATTGCTGAAGACAATACCTGCATAACTCATTGAACATGGAGAAGTCAAACTGGTAACCTACCTTGAGCCTTTACCTCCTACTGACTAGTGTTCATGGTACTGGAAAGTACTCTGCTACTAAAGGAGAAATGTAAACACCAACCCAGCTACAAACCCTGCAACCTACAATGTAGACCTGCCTGCAAGACACCGGAGTGCAATAGTGGCACAAAGCTTGTGAGAGTAACCAACCAATATCTGATTGCACTTAAGGCCCAATCTATGAGATGGAGCCCATTCTCAACACCACTCAAATGGCAAAGAAGTGGAGTCTATGTAGCTCAGGGACCCAGGGTAAAAACCAAATAACACTATTCTGCTAAAGAGATGCAGCAATAGAATGACTCTAAGGACATTCTGTTATACTTATAGATTAGTACTTCACTCAGCCATCATTAAAAATGCTTCCTTTTGCAGCAGAAAAGAAAAAAATACAGAGACCCAATGCTAGACAACGTGCAGAGAATGAGAGATTGTGGAAGACTCAGCCCTAAATAGGATGTCTCCATCAAATCCCTCCCCTCAGGGTTCAGGGAATTCTGAGGAAAAAGAGGCAGAAAGAATGTAAGAGCTGGAGGGAATGGAGGACATTAAGAAAACAAGACCTTCCAAACTCAGCAGGATTGATGCACATATGAATTCAAAGATACTGAGGCAGTATGCACAGGGCCTGCGTGGGATCTGCACCAGATGGGGTCCCAGTGCTGAGAGTAGAAGTGGACACAGGCCCCCATCTCTAACCCAGAAGCTCTCTGCAATTTGTAACTACTAGCCAATGACAAATTAGTTTTGTCCAATGCAGTCTCACTAGGGATACAAACCACTCTTAAGGGTTTTGTAAATCCTACCAGCCAAGAATAAGACCATACCCACATTGGAGCCAAATTTGAAGCAAGCTTTAATTTAGTTAATTAAATACTGGCCAGGAAGATGAACTCTGACCAGGACCATTATTAGGACCCACCACCTCCAGAGTTCACACAAAATGGCCCCAAACCACATGGAACAGATGCTTAAAAAGACAGAACCAATAAGACTCTGTACTTCCCACCAAGTCCAACCCCTGGCAAGCATTCATCCTGATGTACTTCTTGTCTGGATTATCTCCCACCTACAAGTGACCAAGCATACCCAGTGCATTTGGAGCACACCCTGTACAGCTAGATTAATTAAATAGAATCTAGGCAGTCCCCACCCAACATTCCAGGAGATTATCTGTCTTTAGGCCAGTGAGATTACAGGATTATGTCTTTCTGTATCTCATTCAAACAGTTCCACCCAGCACTCCAGGAAGGTACCTGTCCTTGTTCTATAGATCTGTTAGGCACAGTAATTTAAAATTAAAACATAACTTTTGCTTTTATAGCCCCATGCCCAAGCTACTAAATAGCCAACACAAAACAAGCTCAGTGGCATCTTTTGGGGTTCTTTTTCTCATAAGGTTTGTTAGGGTGTTTTGTTTTTTTTAACCTTAAATGTTCTTTGTGTATATATTAAGGCTTTCAGTTTTGTGCTTTTATAAGATTCCTGTGTGTGCAAACGTTTGTGTCTCTGTGTCTATGTGTTTCTTGTGTTTTTTTTTTTTTTAATCTTCTGTTTTGTTTTGCTTTTTTCCTATTCCAGTGCCGGTAAACTGAGTCATGGAGATGACTGATGAGAGACACTCCAAGATGCAATGAAGCTTCCAAAAGGCAGGAGGCTCAGCCTCAAAGGATTGGAACCCTGAACAATCTTTTAGAAGTGTCTATCATACAAAAGCTATGGCTCCCCTGATCTGAACTCCATGCTGCCTGAAGGAACACTCCATTCATGCGTTCTTTAGCCCCTGGTATGCACTATTCACAGTGCATAATAATGCAAGGCTTCCTAGTTTGCCAAGCATGTCTTGAGACTGAAGTCATGCAAAGGCTACAAGCTCCTCTAGTAAAACAACTTATTAAATGTCAGGAAACACTCAGGAAAACGATCAAAACAATCACTGATTATTTTTTACAAAGATTTCCTCAAGGCCTAGGTGTGCCTCAGCACCGCTCGGTATAATGGCTAAATTTCCCACTACATTCCACCTTGCTCGTTTTTGTTCTGTTGTATTTTATTTTAATTATTCTTCAGATGCCTCTTTGTTTTCTATGAAGAGTCAGAAAGGGTGTGGATGCAGATGGGAGGGGAGTTGGGGGAGAACCTCTGAGGAGTTGGGGGGAGAATACATAATCAGAAAATATTGTTTTTTAAAAAAATCTATTTTCAACAAAAGAAAAATAGAAAAAACTCAAAATCTTGTGCTCATGATTCATGGAATGATGCTCCCACCTCTTATTATCAAACTCCAGCCAGTTTGTATATCCTTCCAGTGATCTTGGAGGAGTAAAGCTTAATTCTGTTTTAAAAAGAAAAGATAGAAGAGTAAACAACCAAATCACAAAATGTGCCATAGAACTGAACAGAGATTTCTCAAAAGAAGAAATACAACTGAGTCATAAATATTTTTGAAGCATTCAACATCATTAGCCGTCAGGGAAACGTGCGTTAACACTACCTTGAGCATCAGTCTCAGCCCAGTCTGAATGTCTACCATAAAGAAAGGCAGAATCACAGATGCAGGCAAGGGTGTGAGAAGGGGCGGGCTTATCCACTGTTGGTGGGACTGCAAACTGGTACAGCCAATATGGAAATCAGTGTGGAGTTTTCTCAAAAAAGCTAAAAAGAGAACTACTGTATGATCCAGCTAGGCCACTCCGGGGCATACACCCAAAGGACTCCAAGTCCGACCACAGAGCTACTTGCACAGCCATGCAAATTGCTGCTCTCTTCACAACAGGAAGTGGAATCAGTCTAGATGCCCATCAGCTGATGAATGGGTAATGAAAACGTGGCACATATATACACCATGGGATTTTACTGAGCTATAAAGAAAAATGAAATTGTGAAATTTGCAGGAAATGAGTCTAACTGGAAAACATTGCATTAAATGAGGTGATCCAGGCTTAGAAAGACAAAATCACATCCTCTTTCATATGTAGATGCTAGTGTTGGCTCTTGAGATTCGTGTGGTCACTTTGTGAGGTCTGTAGAGCAGGTAAGAAACCTTAAGGGGTCAGAGAAGAGTAAAATATATATGCTATGAAAGTAAAGAGACAAGGAATACTATGGGTTAATGATTTAAGTGGGGATGGGAGCAGAGGGACAGGGAAGAGGAGGAGGTTGGGAGGGTTAGCCAAAGCTAAGGATATATGGAAAACTCTTAAGGAAACAAATACTTTGTAAGCTAATTAGAAATATATACTTTTTAAAAAAGAATTTTTGACAAAGGTTCCCTCACGAGTAGACAGTGCTTTCCCCTAAAAGATATGGGCTGTTAAATGAAAATCTCAAGGGCCAGGCCTGGGGTACTGCCCAATGAGTTATAGGTCAAAAAGTTCCCAGAGACCTCAGACAACACAGGCTCTCACCATTGCTCTTGGTTGCCCACCATAACCTGATGGTGCAGGAGACACAATACATGTTGGTTGTGGGACACAGACAAATCAAGTTACAATTGACCTAAAAACATCCTCCCTGCTGGCTAGTGATCACAGTGCTGGAAGATGCTACTCGGGTTATAGCTTTACCCAGCAGTGAAACCCTCACTGCTCCAATACTGACTCTCCAAGAAAGATGTGCCCACTAGTATAATAGTGGCATGAAGATTATATGGGTAACTCATTAGATTTGAGTCCCTAAGAGAGAATTCATGCCTGACACTGTAAACCTGGTCTGGAGCTCAGGAGGTCGTAGAAACTAGCTGGGAACCCACCACTGTTGTTTTGCTAAATCGACATGCTGTTGAATAGCCTTCTAACTTCTTATATTTGTGTCCATAGATTAGTGCTGCTCTGAACCTTGAGGAGCGAAGCTTCCTCTTGAGTGGGCATCAGTCAATGCCGAGACTCACTCCTGGTCAAGATGCTGCGAATAAATGACTGTTCAGCCCTAAATGTGACATTAGTGTTCCCAAGGTTCAGCAAACACTGGGGAAGAAGGGGCAGAAAGAATATAAGAGCTGGAGAATGGTGAGGAGTGTTGAGAAATGCTGTCTTCTGGGCATGAATTGGCCACTGCACTCATGAACTCTCTGCAGCTCTGGTTACCTGTCCAAGATCAAGTCACCATGATCAGTTAATACATAGCAGGCAGTGCGAGTGAGACCCAGTAGATTAGGAAAAAGGGGGTAAGGGGACATGAAAGCGAAAAGGACACGTGTGGAGGATGTAAGGGGAGGTAGGAAAGGGAGCTGGGAATGGGCACATCAAGATATAGTATATGCATGTATGAGATTGTCAAAGAATAGATAAAAAAAAACAAATAAAACTCTGATAGTATCTTTTATTCTCCATGAGCTGCTTTCCCCATGGCTCTTGTATTATTTATGTCTATTTATTTATGTACTTGACTGTCTCCTTTCAAATACCAGCTATGGAGGGAATAAAATTGCATGGGTTTGTTCACTGTTATGTCTAAAACAAAGCAGACTCTCGGTACCTATTATTGAACAAATGAACCAAGGAAGGGGATCTCCAAACACAGAGATCAAAAGATGCTGGGTGTCCAACATTTCAACAAATACTACAAGAGCCTATGGGGAAAACCCCGAACTGAACACAGCCTGTAGAGACTCAGAGAGAGCTCTCTAGAGGAAGCAGTGTTAGGAGCTGGATCACCAAGAGACTCAAATTAGACATCCTCAAATGAGGATGGGGAGAGCAAGATTTAAGCTGTGGGATTAATGTGTGGGATTCCAAGAATGTGTTATTTTATGTTTCATTCTTACAGTTCTTCAAATTATGCTTCTGTCTCTTTTCTGTATGAAGGAGACCCAGGCATGAACCAGTGCAGCTTACAGACCAACTACCAAAGGCCAAGATATAGAAATCCTGTAATTTGTAGTTCTATGGCTTGAATCTGAAATGTCCTCCAATAGGTTTGTGTTGTATTCGTTTTATTTTATGTGTTTAGGTTTTGCTCATTTGTATGTCTGGGCACCATTTACATGCCTGGTGCCTGTAGAGGCCAGAGGAGAGCATCAGGTCCCTCTAGAGGAGCAACAGTGCTCTTATCTGCGGAGCCATCTCTCTAACCACCAGACTCATGTTTTAAATGTTTGCTCCCTAGTTTGTGGTGTCATTTTGAAGACTGTGACAGCTTTAGGAAGTAGGTCACCAGGGGTGGTCCTTTAAAGGCTATATCAATCCTTTGTTCCTGTCTTGAGCTCTCTGCTTCCTGGCCCAGGCCATGTGAACAGCCACTGTTGTATGTTCCTTCCCCACAGGCTGCTCTGTTTTACCTTCCTTACCATGATAGATTGTGACCCTCTAAAACCATGAGCCAAGATAAATTTTTCTGTCTTAAGTTTCTTCCATCAGATATTTTGTCATAGCAACGAGAAAATTTAGCCAATATGAGCGGCAACACAATGCAGACCAGCCTGAAGAACATGATGTTATAGAAAATTGGTAAGGACAGAAAAACACATAGTACACTGTAGAAGTATGTCTACTGTGTCACTCAGCAAAGAGTCAAGGAGGCATTACTATAGGTACAAACCTTTCCAGACCTCAGCAGAGGGAACCACCATCCTAGCCAGTGCCATACTGGACAGTGGAACCCTGAGCATCTCAGCTCAGGTGTTTTTATTGATTCAGAACTCCTCAGATGCAGATCATTAGCAATCAAACATCCCTGACAGAAATCCAACACCTGCAGAGAATACAAAATGCTAAGACCTAAGTAGTGCTCACCAACAGTATACAAAACAATATTTTAAACACAACTAAAAATAAAGTTCTACAATAGTACATGTTCTGATTTATATGTGCCACGTCTGATTTCATAGAAGCAGAGAACAGAGCAGTGGTTATCAGAGAGAGGTTGGTTAATTGGGTTCATAAATACCACTGGATCAGAGCAATATGTTAGTGCTGTACGGTACAGTAGGATGACTCTAATCAACAATAATTTATTGTCTGTCTCAAAACAGCTAAGAGAGAGAATTTTAAATGTTAACCAACTGAAAGAATTAATAAGCATCCGAGATGATGGATAAGCTAATTATCATTATTTGATCATTATATATTATATACATGCATCAAAATATGTTGGCCCCAGGAAGATGTGTCAACATAATGTGTCAAATATTGTTTGTGATTTTCTGAGAGAGTTTCCCTGTGTAGGCCAGACTAACTGTGTGTGTGTGGGGGGGGGGGGGTGTGCATGTGTGCACCTGCATGTGAAGTCCAGAAGTTGACACTAGGTGTTTTCTTGATTGTTTCCCACTTTTGTTGTTGTTGTTGTTGTTTTATTTTGTTTTTGAGACAAAGTTTCTCACTGAACCTGAAACTCACCAGTTAGGCTAAGCTGGCTGCCAGCAAACACCAGAGGTCCTTCTGTCTCCACCTCCCCAGCACTGGGCTATCAGGTGCACAGCTTTGGGCTCCATTTTTGTTGCAGGTGTGCTGGGGATCAATCTCAGTTCCTCATGCTTGTGTGGCAAGGACTTTATGAACTGAACAATTTTTCCAGTGCCTTAGACTGATCTTAGACTTGCAATCCTCCTGCCTCAGCTTCTCAAGTGATGGATATGTACCTCCACACCTGGCTCTTGTAGATTTTTTTCAGAAGGACGAGATTCAGAGCTTGGAAGTTAGTCAAATCGGACCAGTTTTGTCCCAATAGGTGCATGCACACAAATGGCATGCTTATGGACCAGAATGGTAGCTTTCTAGAAAGACATGGAGCCTTAGAAGGGTGGGGAATGAGGAGGAAGGGGAGGAGGGGGAAGGGAAGGAGAAGCAGGAGGAAGGAGGAGGAGGAAGGGAGAGGGTAAGGAGGAGGAGGAGGGGGAGGAGGAGGAGGAAGAAAAGCTGATACTGTGAACATTAGTTTGGAGACTAGCAATCAGAGCAGCAGCGAGAGAATAAAGAGCCATCAGGCTATACAGCAAATGAGTTTTTCTTTGGCATAAAGGTGCTTGTGTTATTACCTGGATTGCTTTGTATTTAAGTGATTATGCTGCCATAGAACTTTTCATAATTCATCAAAATTCATAGGTCGTAGAAAATCAGAAAAAAAACAAGTAGGTGGCAGGATTATTACTTGAAGTTCAATTCAATAAATATAATTTATTTTTCTATAGAGTCCTTTATATGAAATACTGCCAGTGGCTTTACAGTCTAACAAGACTGGCTTTGAATGACTTAAGTTATTTGCTTTCAGGCCAAATGGACATTTATGAACATTTTAACTTCCCCCTGTACTAAATGAAGTGATATACAGCAATTCTTGATATAATTTCTGTCGCTTCGGCTCCCTTGCTGAGCTCCAGAAAGACTTGAAGTGGCAATTGCTGCCAGGTAATCCTCATGGAGGGGAATGTCCTTAGCTCTTTCAGCCAATTACTTCTGAAGAGCCTTTTGCACACTGTAGGCAGAGGTCGTGGGGAAGAAGAAAGCTGGTGAAGGTTCCACCATCTCAACAGTGCCTTGGACAACGTCTGCCACTATATACACAACTGACTCAGCTGTAACCACGAACTAAATAGTGCTCCAGACCCTGGGGATGCAAATGTGACCCAAATGCAGCCTTGTCACCTTGCCTTACCACACTTCCTTCTGACACTTGGATAAACAGTCATGAGAAAGGCAATTTGCATCTTTGCTGCACTGTCTGCAGAAAATGACAAGCAAGAAAGACCTTCACACTGCACAGCAAAGCCCGAAAATCCTTTCTCAGCCTCCCTCTCTCCTCACTCCACGCTCCCTAAAACTTGGTCATAAATCAAGCCTTCATGAGCTCCCTGAGTCTCTCCTCTCCCTGCTTAGACTCAGCTCTTGGATCTCTCTTCACCATCACCCTGATACCATATGAGAACAGGGAGCAAACAAGGTGAGGCTGGGGCATGAGGACCCTGCAAGGATTTGTAGCTGTGCATTTTCCTCCTTCCAGAAACAACTATTCTGGGCACATCAAATGACCATCAAATACCGTTATCACTAGCACGTCCTGTTGCTTCAGCAATAAATCTTTGAGTTAGAGCAAAAGAAGTAGAAAAAAGAGAGAGAAAAAGGAAAGCAAGGGTATATAATTTAACATGAGCAACAAATATTTAATGACCTTCCATGCAATGCAGGAACACCTTCTTCTGTATGGAGGTTATCCCAGGAGGAATGGGCTTAACTTTTCTCATTCTCATAGCCAATGGCCAGTTCTCTAGAATAAGCCTAGAGGTCAAACTGACATTTTAAAAAATTGTAAAATACACATAACATAAAATTTGTCATTTCAGCCATTTTTAAGGGTACAGTACATTTCCTACACTGACAGTGACTAATAGCTCTCACCACATCAATCTCCAGAGCTTTCCTTTCACCTCAAATGGGAGCTCTAGCCCCATTAAACCCGCACTTCCTTCTCCCCAGGCCCTAGAAACCTCCTTTCTGTCTCATACATCAATAGCTGCTCTTTTGGGGTAGCATATTTCACATAAAACAGTGTCCTAGAGATTCACCTAGATTGAAGCAAGTGTCAGATTTGTCTCCTTCCAAAGGTTGAATTGCATGACTTTGCATGTGTTCACAGTACCATGTTCTCTTTACTCTCTCTTCAGTGGATGGATCTGGCATTGCTGCTAAACTCTGCTCTTGGAAAATGAAGCTATGAAGAACATGGGTGACTTAAGTCACTTTTTCCTCCAACAGAAAAGTGCATTCCATTCCTCCTGAACTTTTATCAGGTAGGAAAATAGCTCCTGTGATCATTTAAATGTTTCAACCCTTTACCTCATGAAGTAGATATTTGTGGACACTTGCATTTCTCCAAGGACTTCCTCCCGATCAGACAACAACTCCCTCCAATATAATTGGCTACACCAATATCTGGATACATATAATTGGATGGGAACTAAGCCTGGCCAGGGAAAGCCAAGTATAGGCTGGAGTGAGCCAGCTAAACCCCTCCTTATAAGTTTGGAATCAGCACTTGTTGGGAGGCTGGGTCAATGGTTAGTGTTGAGCCCTAGACTTGCACAATGTTTGAAGTCAGAGACTGTGGGGACATGCTAGACCAGTGCCTCTCCTCTGAAGATACAAAATGGGAGAAGACAATCTGAGGAAGAAAGGTAAGCCTTATTCAGAAAGAAAGATAAGAGATCAAACAAAGAAGAGAAACTTCCACACCCCCAAACGAGGCACAAACACTAAAATAGCATTTCTTGTCTTGGCTTTGCTGCCCAGGTGGGGTACATTTTTCAACCTGTGGATACCAAGACATGTCTGTGTATCTTTCCAAGGAGTTTCTCAATTTTCTTAAACTATTTTGAGTTACTCCTCTTCTATGTAACCCAATATATTAAGATAATCTGTTGAGATATTAATTTCTGTCTTGTGTTCTGGCCAAAGGAAAGATGAAAAGACAATTTTCTCTTTCCTCCCAACTCCTAGAACAACAGCCACATTTTTCTGCATGTGTGCGCAGCTGTTCTTGTGGGGATGCATGTGAATGTGTGTTCATGACAGCCTCTGGTATCATCCCCAGGAATGCCATCCACCTTCTTTGAGACAGGGTCCTCTCATTGGCCTGAAACTCCCCAGTCAGTCTAGACTACCTGGCTAGAAAGCCCCAGGGATTCTCCTGTCTCTACCTCCTCAGCACCTGGGTTATAAGCACATGACCACCATGCCCAGCATTCTTAAGTAGGTTTGGGATATCAAAGTCAGATTCTTGTGCTTACAAACCAGCCACTTTACCAACTGAGTTGTCTATCCAGTCACATTTTTTGTTTTCCTTTATTATTGTTACATTTCACTGTCCAAATATGCTAACTACTAACCCTGTTTGGTCATCATGTTCTTGATGCATGGCCCATCTATGCAGAACATGCTCTAATATATGCTAATCAGTAGCAAAGTTGGATATGAAATATCTCACTACTAATGTTATGTTGGTTGCATGCTGAAGTGGTATATTCGTTACTTTCCTTCCACATGACCAAATACTTAACAGAAACATCTTAAAAAGGGAGAGGTTTATTTTGGCTCACGGTTTTGGAAGTACAGTCCATCATGATTGGGTAGGTATGGAGGCAGAGGTGGTTCAAGGCAGCAGAAACTTGAAGTATGTTCTTTTTGTGGCTGACATTGAAATATAAAGCTCAGCCCAGAAGCAAAGCTTTAGCTCTAGCTATCAAAGGCCCATCCCCAAATGACTCACCTCCACTGGCCATGCCTTCTGACCCACAGTCTCCCAAAGCAGACTACCACCTGAGACAGTATTCAAATACATGAAGACTCATGTATGGGGGACATTAAAACACTCAAACTGTTACAAGCACTGCTGTTTTGAATACATTCAGTTAAATAAAATTCTATTAACAAATTTCAGTTTACTGTTTTAGTGTGGCTGTTAGAAAGCTTTATTAAATGACATAAACGGTCATGTTGTATCTCTCTTGCGCAGCGTCAACGAATGGTCAAGGCCAGTCTTTGGGTCATAGATCATAGACACATCTTTTTGCTTGTTTGTTTTTAATTTTAGAAACCTTTCTGAATGAAGCACTTACCCAGACTGACATGGACTCAAGCTGGAGTTCCTGGGTTGGGCTGCTATGAAGGAGAGACTGGTGCTGTCATGGGAGTGAACTAGTTTTTCAGGTGACAGGATGGAGAGGTAGAGTCTGCAGTACAGGGGCCTATGATTTTTCCCCCTGCAGTACACTAAAGGCAGTAAGCTTCCACGTGGTGATATCTGAACACGAGGGGTGCTCATCAGACCGTGATGTTGCAGGCTGAGGAGAGGTCCCTGTGCTTAAGCTGTAGCTTGGCTTGGCCACTGGAGAAAACGTCTCCCAAAATAAACAGCTGAAGACTATCCCCCTTGGCACCAAACTAAGCTCTGGGATTTGACACAATCCATGGGCTGGAGGAGGCAGCAGATATGACAGAAATGACACACCTCGTTGGTCATGTAGGTCAGGGACTCACAACCAGGCTTAATTTCATTTAGAAAAATAAATGTAAAGTTTTCTTCACCCTACCAGTGTGGAGCAAATTCATGGCTGTCTCACAAAGAGTGTTTGGCTGAGAATCCATGAACCTTCAAGTCTTCAGAAATATATGCAGGGAATCTGAAGCCAAAGGGCCCTGGGGCTCTGTGAATCAGCGTAGGTCTTGTCCCATACAGCTCTCATTATAGCAGTGGGATGTGTGCTTTCCAGATCCGTGTGTTCCTGGGAATCTACACAGAACAGCCAATGGTTGGAACTCAAGAAAATTTTCACTCATGCAAAAGCTACTGGAATGAGACCTCTGAGTCTAGAAGGATTTTAGGGACACTCTAGTCTAACACCATCTTTCTGCTGGGAAGAAGCTGGACGCTAGACAAGAGGGTAAGTAGGATTTTCTCAAGGCCCACACCACTGTAGTGGAAGATGACTTTGGACTCCTCATCCTCCTGCCTCCACTTCCCAAATCTGGGATTACAGATGTTTACCACGATGCCCGGCTTAGATCATCTTAATAATCTTCATTCCACTACTCTGTACTTTCTTCTGGAGCACAGAGAAACCCAAAGCATGCATTAATGAAGAGGCAGCTACCTAGAGATTATGGATACACAGCTCTGTGTAGATCTGCTCTTCCACTTCAATGATGGTCAGACCTCTAACTAGGAGACATCCTGTTTTAACTCACTTACATATCTCAAGTAATTCTACAGTTAAATCTTACACATATCAACTCCAGGTCTTTCTATCCCCTCAAAAGCCACACGATGGTTAAGATTCCTGGTACAGCCTTTCTAGCCAGATGACACACAGGTATTTAATTTGGAACATTTCCTTTTTCTACAAAAAAGAAATGAACTTTACCAAGACTGTGCGTATGTATATGCTGTATGTAATTAAAATTCAACCTAGTATAGACACTGCAGTCATTATAAACCAAACTCAAAGAAGATGGCTGAGATTCATTATTATATCATGAAACAATTTGTAATAAGCAGTTAGGGGCCAGTAAAGAAGTCCCAGTGTACCTGTCTTCTAGGTCATTCTGTCTTATAGCTCTTCCCACAAAAGAGATCATTCCTCACTGCGTGGCCCAAGAGGGCTTGCCTCTATACTGCAGTTCAGCCAATAAGGGTGGAGAAGAGTGAGGATGTAGACATTTTGACCTTGCCCTTTAAAGGCAAGACTTTGCAGTCCCTCTCATCACTTCTGCTCCCACACACTGATCAGAACTTGGACACACGGTCATCCCTTGTCACAAAAGGTATGAGAAAAACAGACATTATTCTGAGAAACAATGCACTGAGCAAGGGAGTCTGTTACCATAGAAAAGCAGAACAATGGCTATGGGGGACAACCAATAGTACCTTTATCATTCCTGTGGGCACAGCCGTTTATATACCCACACACGCACATAAACAAATGAGCTCGAATGTAAACACACACTTTAATATCAATTCACAAACATGGTGCCAACACTAATATATATCACTCAAGCACATGTAAATGCACACACACTATTATTCTGTGTATGTTTGCACATCCATTCACACACTGGTTTGTGGACAAATGCATCAACCACACATATAGTAATGTAGTCATTCCACTGATATATGAATAAATACAGAGAAGGAGAAGTTACCAAGTCAGTTACTCTACTCTGCAGTTCAGTGAGCACCACATTCCAGTCAATTTATTCAATGAAGATGCCCCTTGTTAAGTATATGTTTTCCCTATGTTCAGAAAGACAGGTAGAATAAGATTCAAGAGTATACTGAACAACACTATGTAAAGAAAACCATAAATCATGAATGTGTGCCTCAAAGAAATTCACATTCATAACCACTAGGGTAGCTGCCTTATCACCCTCTCTATTGGCCTCTGCCAAACACATTTTTAAGGCTTCCCTTTGCACCAGAAGAACCTACAGAGTACTAGAACAAAGATTAAGGAGACCTCAGCCAGTTGTGGTAGTACACACCTGTAACCCCAGCACTTGAGTAGAGGCAGGAGGATGAGCAGCTCAAATTCATCTCCCACTGCAGAGTGAGGTCAAGGCTAGCTTGGGCTACCAGAGACCCTACCTTAAAAACAAACAACAAAAAATCACTCTAGACTAAATTCTATTTGAAGGAAGACAGAGTTAGATATAACTCCAGTATATTGTACAAACTCAATAGATCATATTGCCTGACACGTAAGTGGATGGGTGGGTGGATGAATGGATAGCCAGCTGGACGGATAGACAGACGGATGGCTGGGTAGGTAAATGTGTAGACATGTGAGCACAAAACATAGAGAACATTTTATATTTCATTCCCCAGTTTAGTTCCTGTAATTTAACCCCAAGCTCTTCTGTAACTCAATTGCCCCATTTTCAAAGGTACATAGTAGTCACAAACAATAGTCAAGCCATCTGGCTGGGTGACAGGGTAGACTGACAAATAACTTAGAATGGTCTGCGTTCTCGTTAGTATAGGAGTGTTTGTACTTATCCCAAGGTACATTTTGGATTGAGTAGAAACAAGGCTTAGGAGAGGAGAAGAACTAGCAATTATTGGCATTCGCAATGGTTCAGGCTGAACAGCTGCATGGCTGTCATGCATAATTTTCAAAAGGAGCTCATAGGGCAGATTCTGTTACCATCTTCCCCATTTAACAGTGTACGATTGCGATGGTATGAATGTGAACAGCCCCCACAGGCCCATGTGCTTGGCCCCCGGTTGGCAGAACTGTTTGGGAAGGATTAGGAGGTGTGATCTTGTTTGGGGAGACCTCACTGCGGGTGGGCTTTGAGATTTCAAAAGACTTGCCCCATATTCAGCTAGCTCTCTCTGCCTCATGCTTGTGTATCAGATGTAAGCTCGCAGTTACTGTCTCGGCTACCATGTCCTCCCACCTGCTGCCATGCTCCCCACCATGATGATCATGGACTCTTAACGTTCTGCAACCGTAAGCCCCAGATAAACTCTTCTGTAAGTTGCCATGGTCATACTGTCTTATCACAGTGAAGAAAATTAACTAAGACAGTATGGTTATTGTTATGTGCTGACTTGCCTGAGCTAAGGGAGTCCCAGAGAGTGAGTAAAGAATTACTTCTAGGTATGGCTGTTTATGGCACATGAGGCATGGGATGGTGCTGGGGGAGGCAAATACAAAGGAGATTAACAATTAAAGTGGTAGTCCACATAAACCAAGAGGTTTAGGAGGTGCCTAAAGAGGAGAGGAGGTACCTCTCCTCCAGTTAGGTCCTCCATTGAAGGCCTGATTACAATAAAAAGGCAAAGGAAAGGCAATACACCCTCCCTCCTCTTTTGAGGCATCCATCTTCTGTTCACTGACAGCAGAGATTCTAGGTTTTGTATCTTAAGGCTCAAACTAGGATCCACAACATTGGCTTCTCTTGTTCTCAGGCTTTGGGTTTGGATTCGCATAGCCCCTAGCGTGTGTGTGTGTGCGTGTGTGTGTGTGTGTGTGTGTGTGTGTGTGTGTGTGTGTGTGTGTCTGGACTCTGTTTCTATGGAGAACTCAAATTGACGTAGCTGGTAAAATTGAAGCATTAACAAAATAGGTTGCCTTGGCCAAGGCTACTTGCTTAAGAGAATATGTGCAGAAGAAAGTTTGAAGCAATGTTGTCTGGGTCCAGCCTACAACCATAATACACTATAGAATGCTTCCTCTCACTGCAGAGGCACATGGAGCCTGGTTTACCTCTAGCTGTTTTGACTCAAGATCCCAGAGTTCTGTGCACCCTGTCATCCTCACTTTATCCTTGAAGGCACCCCTGTGGACCTTTACAGCTTCACAAAGCATGACACAAAATGACAGCAAAGGGAAAAAACCTCCAATCAGTGTGATTCACCAGGGCTCTTCCTAATCTGATTTATTTTTAGTTGTGTTTAAAATAATTGTTTTTGTGCACTGTTGGAAAAAGGGATACAAAGGCCTTGGCATTTTGTATTGTGCAGGTGTTGGATTTCTGTGGGGGATGTTTGATTGCTAACGATCTGCACATGGTATCAGTAGAACACCTGTGGAGTTCTGAATAAAGCACCTGAACTCAGACACCCAGGGTTCCACTGTCCAGTGTGGTGCTGGCCAGGATGGTGGTTCCCTCTGCTGAGGTCTGGCCAGGTTTGCAGATATGAATATGCCTTCCATGTCTCTCTTGGAGAGCCTACACAGAGACTTATACTATCCTGTAGTGAGGCCTCTATATTCATTACAAAATACCTGACAGAAGCCACTGAAAGGAAGAAAGGTTCGTACGACTTATAGTCTCAGAAGATGGAGGAGAAGGCATGGTGGGGTCCATGATGCCAAGACCAGAGGACACAACTTACATGGCAGTAGACCAGGAGGGAGAGAGCTCAGGACAAAACCAGAAATAACTTTCAAAAGTTCACCTTAGTTACCTACTAACAGCCCTTAGCCCACCACAGCCAGAGGCAAAATTTCATCTCCTGAAATTTCCCACCTACAGGGAGAAAACTCTATGGGCTTGACAGCAGAATCCAGACAGGCCTGGGCCCTATTCATCCTTCATTTGAAGCTTCAGCCTCCTCTGAGGCTTTTTGGAGTGACAGTCGATGAAGTTATGAGTGTCCTGTGCACAATCCCTATAACAAATGCTCCCTAATAGCCTGTCGGTGACAGTAATGGGGGGACGTGCCTCAAAATATTCTAGTTTTCTGGAGCCAGCAGTAGCAAACTCTTATGTTCTAGGTCACTTTCAACAACATGAAATGGCTAAAAAGGAATAAACAAGAAAGAAAAGGAGAGAGGATTAAATTTAGATTAAAATTCCTAATCAGACCGGGCAGTGGTGGCACACGCCTTTAATCCCAGCACTTGAGAGGCAGAGGCAGGTGGACCTCCGTGAGTTCGAGGCCAGCCTGGTCTACAGAGTGAGTTCCAGGACAGCTGGAGTTACAACAGAGAAACCCTGTCATGGAAAAAAAAAAAAGTTCTAATCAGTGTTTTAGTGGCTGTGTGGCCCCAGCTGAGCCACTCTACCTCTTTGCACTTCATTTTTTATTTTTCCCTACTTAAATGTGGAGTACTTTTCCTAACTTCCATGGCAAGAATCAAATGAAAAGAAAATATGGCGCTGGGGAAGGAGAGCATAAGGATTCCTCTTCCCTTCCTGTCGCCTGGGCTCAGGAACTCGGAGCCAGAGCTGATGAGTCTCACTAGCAGTCTACAGGTGTCTTCCTCGGGATGCAGATTTCTAGTCACTCCTCATCTCTCATCTCATCAGAGAGTCAGCTTCAGTCGGCCGTGTGTCTCCCCCTGCTTCTGTCTCCCCCTCCTTTTTATTTATCTCCAAACCAGGGAGGACGAGTGGGCAGTCTCTTGCCTTAGGCAGACAGTTCTGAGAAATACAAATTGCTCCCACAGTCAGCCCTGACAAAGAAAGATTGGAAGCCCTGTGTGAATGAACTGCGCATTTCTGCCCCACACCCTTGTCCCCGGGAGGAGGGTGACACCGAAGCTTCATCATCATCTGGCTTTGTGGAGAAATGGGAGGTGAGTTGCTGGGATTCCTGGAAAATGACAGGTAGGAGGAGGCTTCTGGGACAAGCAAGACAATTTACTTACACGGTAGCATCTAAATAACAATGCCCAGTTGTCCTTGGGACACCTCCATCATCTCAGGAAAGGAGCTCTGGGCAAGGGAGGCTGCTGCCAGGAGGTAATTAATGGTCAAGTCTGCCTCTGCCATTGAAGAAGGACAGGACAACTCTCTCCCTTGGCTTGCATAATCTGTGGTATCTGTATGCATAGGGGTGAGAGATGGCCGAGGCTGTGAGACTCTAAGCTCAATAGTATTACATCCAGGAGAGAAACCCTCCCTGGGGTTCTCTGACTGCACCAAGAGTTCCTCCAATGATCATTTGCAAGAATTGACTCACCTAACCCTCCCAGCAGCTTTAGTGATATATGTAGTCTCCCGCCTGTTTCCAGTTGTGGAGACTGGCCTCATAGTTTCAAAGATTCCAGCCTGTGATTGCTTGGCCCTACTGTCATTGGGCCTATGGCAAGGTGGCAGCTCATGAGTGAGGACTACTCAACTCTGGGTGACCAGGAAGCAAAGGCATCATACAGGGGTCAAGGTTCCGATACTCCTTCAGGTCATTCCCTATATGATTTCACTTCCTTCCACGAGGCTGCACTTCTTAATGTCTCCCTACTGCCCACTTTGGGGGCATCACCCAAGCTCCAAATCACAACATAAAACAAGGCCCAAGATTCCCTCTTCACCACACATTACACAGCATGGTAGAGGTGGGATCTGAACCCGAACCCTGGGTGAATGACTCAGAAATCATGCTTTCAGTGAGTGTGTCTTGAATGGCACCCAGGAGTCATTCACAGAGCCCAGATGCCCTGTAGTACTAAAATCATGCCCGAGAAGCAAAGCATCAAACATGCCTTGAATGCCAAACACCTGGTGCTGAGCTGGATGCACTGACAGTGTAGAGACGATCAGAGCAAGATGCTGCAGAGAGAGAGCTGCCAGGACTAGACACGTGTGATGGCTGCCACATCACAGCAGTCACGGTGCTGGGCACTGTATGCTAACGCTCTTCTTTTTCACTTTCGCAACAGGTACAACTATGCCCCCGTTTCTCAAAGGAGGCTAGTGAGATGCAAACATTCTGTGATCTGCCCAAGATTAGAGTGAGCAATGGCAGATATGGGAATCAAAACCAGACAGCACAGCTACCCAGCTTGTCTCCAGCGAGCCCCCCGACCCTCATCATATAGATCAAGATGTGACAGGCCATGGAACTGTCCAGATAAAGTGTCAAGGGCCTGCGAAGGGGCCCAGGAAAGGCTTCACAGACCTAAGACCTCTTGGAAAACCTTGAAGGATGGGAGAGTTTCTAGACAGATGGATAGGGAAGATAGGGAGTATTCAGGCAGATGCACAGGTACTGTGTAGGCTCAGAAAGTGGAGTGTGCAGCCTGGTTTCATTGACCATTTTGGAAGGATCTAGAAGAGAAATGTGGGGAAAAGCACCATGCTAAGAGCCTTAAACTCTGAGCTGTGAGCAAGTATGGAGGCCATTGTGTCTATGCTGTGAGTTTAAAGTAGGTAATATGAGTCATGGAGGGGCTGAGCCCCAAGATGAGGAATGAGGAGAAGGGTTCAGGTACAAACTTGGAAGATTTTGTTGGGAAGACAAGGGAGGAGGGTGGAGAAATTGAGAGACAAAAGGAGGAGAGATGGAAGCTAAGAAAGAAAACAGGCATGGAGAAGGAGGAAGACGGGGGGAAGAAAAAAATAGACAGAGGGAGAGGGAAGGAAAGGGAGAAGAGGAAAGACAGGGGAGGGGAGGGAAGGCAGGAAGGATTCTCCTAGGAACATCAAGTATACCTTTCTTCAGTGTTTGCCTGTGTTTGGGTTCATACATCTGGTGACAGGTATGCATCATGGATGACACAAAGGAACACCTAGCCATGATGGCCATCATCCTTCATTCTATAGGAGCAAGGGTGACCTCTAAGTCTTCCTCACTTCTGATTATACCAGAGAGCTACTGTTTGCCTCTAATGAGCCTTTGATATCCTTCACTGCTTGCTGCTCTTCCTTTCAGAGCACTGGAGGTCAATCTTCTGTGGGCCATGCCAAGTAGCTAGCATCTGACAGGGTTGTTTGGATTCTTACTAGGAAATCAGATTCAGAAAATACTACAAAGTTGTTGCCCAGATGACAAAACATTGATTTATTACATGTAGCTATGTTCAGACTCTTCTGAGCTTTTAAAAACATTTATGTCTAGGCATATCACAAAGAAATCCCTATGCAATGAGTATGATATGGTGATTTGGGCCATGGTATCAGGAATTTTCTAGGGCTCCCTGAGTGATTCTAAAGAGCAGCTACAACTGAGAGCCAATAGACTCAGTCTTACAAATATCCCATTTGCTTGCTTCAGTGAGCACTTGGACATTCATACTCTGAAGATGGAAGCACGATCCCCCACTTCACACTATCACTGAGAACTAGGGGATCCCATCCTCACTTGAAGTTTGAGTTAATCTCTTCTATGATCATGGATATCTCTCTGCCCCAACCCAATCTTCATTCCAATACACTGAAGGTTGATCCCAGACCACAAAAGTCCTTTAGAGTCTTCTGCCTCAGCAAAGGCTGCATCAACTCACCACACAGGAAGACACACAAGATTTGGAGATCTTTTTGTCCTAAGCCACATTTGCTTTCAAAGCACCCATTGAGTTCTGGTGACATTGCAATTCAACATCTCCGGTGAAGATCCAGGGGAATCCCCTATCCTCTCTTCAACCCAGCCCAGTCCATCTCTCCCCAGTGGGGCAAGCCAGCATGTGGTGTTCTTTTAATTAAGTCCCACAGCAGTGCCAAGTACTTCCAGAGATGTAATGTAGGAGTTGTCTCTGAAGTATGAGGCAGGTTGACAAGGTGGGGGTCGTGATGGATCTTTTCACAATAGAGCCAATTTGCTTCTAATGACTTGACATCCAGCCAGCATCAATCCAGACTCACAGGGGCCCCCATGATGCATTTGTTTTCTCTGCAAACCAGAACTAAGTTTTCACTCCAGGGAAGTCAGTTCCTGAGGATGCCATTTCATGAGACATATTGGTCTGAAAAGCAGAGAATGTAATCTCAGATTCTCACAGAAGCTGTAGAAGAAACATAAATAAGTGGAGAACACCACAATGGTGGCTAGGGGGAGTCACAGCTTGAAAGCCAGCCACCATAACTGCCTGTCCTTTGCCTAGACTGTGACCTGAGTAAGAAATAAACCATCATTGATTATAGGGGTGTGAGTGTGTGTTTTTGGAGGTGTGACTCACAATGGCCTCACTCGTTGAGCCTTTCCTGATTATTACCATAAATGTCCATCAAATTGTTTGTCCTTCCCATTTGACCCATGCTAGACAAAATAAACAGTGTCTCAGGCTGGAGAAAGACTTGAAGCTATTGATTGTGCTTTATCTATGGGAAGATCCCTAGCAAAGACCATCTGCCCATTCATCCCTGCTTCTTGAAGTTTGAGGTCTCTGAAGCCTGCCCTTAAAACTGGAACAAGATAACTAAATTCTTGACCCTACTGATCCATGGGATTTATTCCCTAATCCTAGTGTTATAATTCATTTTCTATTGCTGCAACAGAATACTCCAGACTGAGTAAATTACAGAGACATTTATTCCTCACTGTTCTAGGGCCTGGAAGAAGTGTAAAGTCAAAGGCTACATAGGGTAAGATCTTCCTTGCTGATAGGGATTCTCTGGAGAGTCCCAAGGCAGATCAGGGCATCACGGCATGTCCTGACAGAGAAAGGTAATTTTTATAACAAAACCATTTCTTTGATAAACCATTTATCTACTGATGGGTTAATTCGTTAGTGAGATCAAAGCTCCAGTGACCCAAGTGCTTCCCATAGGTCCTACTTCCATACACCACTAAGATGTGGGTGTTAATTTGGGGATAACATTCCCAACACAGGCATTCCAATGGCAAACATTCAAACCTCAGCATCTCGTGTCTCTACCATTTCCCTGCATGGCAAAGTCTGTCGGCTCTCTGGAACTTGCATCTCCCTTCCAAGCCCTGTCATCATTCCCAGTCAAGTCCCAACATTAGCCCTCAATATGTGTATTGACCACCCCAAGAACACACCTGCACTCAGCCCATGGGGCCATGAGTTCCTCTTTGTTCATCTTCCAAAGCTACTTTTGAGTCTCATAAGACTTTCAGAATAGAAACAAGCTTAAGTAACCCAGTGTTTGAGTTTTGGATACAGGAAAAAACCTAGCTTTATTTAAATATGGTTCCTAATTCATCATTAGCAGTTGATTTGAGACAAAACTCTCAGGGTCATAGCTTATAAGGAGCAGGGTCTCTATTCTCCAAGTTTGGGAGAAAATTTAACAAATTATTAGGTGTGGATTATTTAGGACCGTGTTTGGCATTCTGTAGTAGTTAGGCTGATGTGGTGAGGCAGCAGGGACACAGAGTCATTTTCATAGGTGCACTCTGCCAGACCTCAGCAGAGGGAACCACTGTCATGGCCAACACCATACTCAACATTAGAACCCCGAGCATTTGAGCTCAGGTGTATTTATTCGTTCAGAACTCCTCAGGTATTCTACTGATAGCATGTGCAGATCATTTGCAATTAACAACCCCCACAGAAACCCAACACCTGCAAACAATACAGAATGCCAAGACCTAGGCTAGCCCCTCACCTAACAGTGCATAAAACATTTTATATATAACTAAAAATAAACTTCCCCAATAGCATACAAGCACTCTCTGCTTAGCAGCTTCTTTATGATTTGACTATGAAATGTCCCACAGGTCCTGAACACTTAGTACTGGTGGCACCATTTTGGGAGATAACACCAAACTGGAAATAGTAGGTCACTGCGGATGGGTCTGAAAGAGCATAACTTATCTGACCTCTTCCTGTTAGTCTCTGCTTCCTACCCACCATGATGTGAACAGGACCCATAAGCTCACGTGAAGTTGTACCTCAACGTAGGCCCAGAATCAATACAGCCAATGTTTATGCTGAGATTTCTGAAACTAAGCCAAAATCTTCTCCCTTTAGCTTATTTATCTTCAATATTTGATTACAAAGATGTAAAAATAACTAATAGCTATTATCACTGTGTACAGTATACTAACTAAATTTCCCATTTAATCCCATGAAAGCCAATATTCTACTCCTGTTTCAACAGATGAGAAAGTTGACTGTATAATTATATGTCAACTTGACACAGGCTAAATTCATCTAAGAGTAGGGAATCTCAATTAAAAAAATGTCTCCATAATATCCAGCTATAGGACATTTTCTTAACTGGTTATTGATATGGGAGGGCCCAGCCCATTGTGGGTGGTGCTATCCCTGGGCTGCTGGTCCTGGCTTCTATAAAAAAGCAGGCTGAGCAAGCTGTGTTGAGAAAACCAGTATCCCTTCATGGCCTCTGCATCAGTTCCTGCCTTCAGGTTCCTGCTCTGTTTGAGTTCCTGTCCTGACTTCCTCCACAATGGACTATGATGTAGAAGCATAAGCCAAGTAAACTCTTTCCTCCCAACTTGCTTTTGGTCATGGTATTTCATCACATATCAATAATAACCCAAACTAAGACGCTGACACTGTTGAAGATTTGTCAAGTATGTTATTAAGATTCAAAGCCATATCTTTCTGTCTAAGCTTTGATTTTGCTAGGGGAAACCAGTAAAATCAGCGAGCAGGAGAAGGCAAGTCCATAGCATGCCTACCAGCACTCTTTCCTTTACCTCCTCAACAGCGCTGTGAAGGACGGAATAGCATCTCCAGTTAGCCCAAGAAGAAACGAAGCTCAGCAAAGTGAGAGAAACTACTAAAGGTTTTCCTGCTAAGGACAGTCATCAAGATTTGAATCCAGGTCCGCCCAAAATACACTAGACCTGGCTACCAGTTTGCCATGTCTCAGGGGAAGTACAACTCTCATGGAGTTCCCTTTGAGACTCTCCTTAAGTTAGAAAGGAAGTAACGGAGGCTCCTGAGCTGAACCAGCTGCCCACATTCACCAGGCTCATAAGGATGGGAGTGGCTCGGAGCTCCAGTCTGCCACCCACACAGTGTCCATTCTTCCTAGGGTCAAGCTACAGAGCCTGGAGTCCTTGCTTAGTGACAAAATACCCCTCATCTCAACTGTCACATCATAGCTCCGCCATAGCAGCTGTTTGGTCCAGATGCTTTGACAGTGATTAGGCTTTGATGACCCTCTAACCAAACCCGGATGCTGCTTTGCGTGCTAGAAAGGAAGGGCCTAGAAAATGAGGGGTGAAAATGAGATCATAGGACCCCGTTCAGCTCTGCTAGGCCTGTGTCCCTTAAAAATCTTATGCTTCTGAAAAGTATGCTGTTTGCAGGAACCATCTTTCAAGATGGCTGAGAAGGACTTGAGGGGGCCAGCTTTGGTAGCTGATTAACTGCCTGTCGGCTAGTGATTCCAGGAGCTGCTGGGTCTGGTCCTGTCTGCCCTACAGATAAGAGATGCTGCCAATATCAAAGTTCCCTGCTCCTCTTCCTCAGAAGAGAGGCCAAACTAAGTCTCAGCTAACCTCTATCTCTACCACCCTGAGAGCAGCCAGCTCCTCAGAGCAGTCCAGATCCAAGTCTTCAAGGACTTCTGAACATCAGAGCTTTGCTACATGGTGTTACTATACCCCTTTCTGCAAGAAAAAAAGAAAATCAAGGACAAACCACAAAAGGTTAACAAAGCAAAAGCAAACGTTACAGAGAGATGTATCTTTTCCTAAATGTTTCTAATACCATGGGCCCAGAAAGCTTCCAGATAAGTGGAAACTGTAATACAGAAAGGGAAAGCACAGCTATTGGCCCAGGTTCCCTGTGGCCTTGCCCTTCCTGACAATGCCCCTGTATCATGGAAACCTTGATATCCCACACACTGGCATATGCAAGATCACAAAAGAGCCAAAGAAAAAGCTCCTGCTATTTCAGGAGCACATAAGGCAAATCCCACCGAGCTAAGAAAGCCTTAATGTTTTGCCTCCTTAAGAGGACCTCCTGTTTTCCTTCCCTTAGCTTGCTAATTGCCCTTCTGCAGCTGGGTGCTGCTAATTACAAATGAAAGGTATTTATTCATTATAGGAGACCAGCAGGAAAGTCTCTCCTTAGCAACATTGTGTTAATTTGAGTTTGGCTTCAGAAGGTCATAAAGCTGCTTTGAATTAAAAGGTTTACAGAAGGAGATACCCACCCACCACCACCTGCCTCTCCTTCACCTTTCCCAAGGAGACCCTGGGTAGAGTTTCTGTTATACCCTGGGTTCCAGAACTCTTTCTGCTGGATCTCAGAGAGTGTTCCTTACCGTTTGGGTTTGATTTCCCCACCCCTACCCCCAAAGCTCATCATGCTGATGTTGAGGGATAGAACCTTTAGGAGGTGGGGCCTAGGGAGAGGAGGTGAGGCCATCCAGAGCATGCTCTTTATTTTGGTTTTGCTTTTTGTTCTTGTCTTGTTTGAGGATTTGAGACAAAGTCTCAGGTAACCCACTCAGACCTTAGATTCACTTGTAGCTAGGATGACCTTGAACTCCTGACCTTCCTGTCTTTGTTGTCCAACTGCTGGTAGTATACACCCAGGGCATGCTTTCCAGGGAGATTGTGGGGACCCCAGTCCACCCCACTGTCTTTGCATGGATTGTTAAGAGCTAGCAGTGTGTTTCTACAATGTGTTTCCTGCCATAATGTGCTGCCTCTCTCAGACCCAAAGTGACACAGCCAAGCAACTACGGACTGAAACCATAAGCCAAAGTAACCCTTTCCTGTTTATTTTTTTTATTTATTGGTTCTTTTGGAGACAGGGTTCCTCTGTCTTAACTCTAGCTGTCCTGGAACTCATTCTGTAGACCACTCTGGCCTCGAACTCCCAGAGATCCTCCTGCCGCTGCCTCCAGAGTGTTGGGATTAATGGCGTACGCCAGCACGGCCTGGCACCCTTTCCTCTTTTAAGATCCCCGGGAACTTCTGCCACAGCAGCAGAACTCTAACGGCTCACTTTACCGAGCCAAGAGTCAGTCCTGCTGATCCTGCCAATGCACCCGCATCCTCTTTCTCTCCTGCTTGCTCTCAGCATCTGTGCTGCGGTATTTTAGGTCCCTCCATTTCTGTTTGTGTTCCCCTGTGTGTACCTGAATGATAGTCTAAAACAGTCGGCTTGACTGTTTTAATTGAAAAGTTATATGCCCTCAGGTAAAGGAAGAAGGCCCCAAGCTGACCTTGACTTTGAGCTGTGGTCCCATTCTAATTTTCACCAGAGAACCCTGGGATGGGAGGCAGCGAGCTGCTTTCTATGTCCTTCCAGCATCAATTCTCACGTCGCCTAATAGTACCTGTGCTGTGTAGTGTCCGCTGAGCAGGAAGACGGCACCCACATCCCGCTGCAACCTCAGTTTAAACCTTCTGTCTGTAGAAGTTACGTTGTAATCCCTCTATAGTACCACACGTGGAATGCCATTTTCTAATTCTCAGTAATAGTAGGAGACATTTATCTAGGCATCAGCTATTGCTTTCTTTAATTTTTCATGTGCATTGTCTCATTTTCCTCTCATCAGTCCTAATGGGCAACACTATTATTTCCCCCTTTTCCAGATAAGGAAACTGAGTCTCAAAGAACTCAAACAGCTCTCTCAAAGTTGGATCACTACTAACATGCAGAAGTAGTTGAGGTTTGACTCCAGAGTGCCAGTGGTCTGTGAAGGAAGTGTAAGGAACTGTAAATGGAAGGAAGTGGGTAGAACTGGGCAATGAAAGAGTCTAAACTGAAAACTGAATGACACAAAGGCTCAGGTTCTCTGGGATGGCTACAGTACTGGCTATAAGCTAAAAGCCAGCAACGCCCACCACACAGCATTTTAGAAACCTATTTTTTGTTTTAACCAATAACAAAACATGGAGGAATTGAGGTCATTGTGAGGGCGAGATTGCAAACCTAAGAGTCACTGGCTTCCCTCTCTGAGAAGAAACCTTGCCTGAAATGCAGAGAAGAAAGATCTGAGATGGAAGGGAGATGCCCACTGCTGGCCATATCCTTCAGATCCCCAGATGCAGCCACACCTGCAGGCTCACCTCTCCTCTAACGTATGTTATGGACGGCAATCCAACTCTTCTATATCCTGGTCCTAATAATTTAAGAATCATCTATGAACTGGTTAATCTCCTGACCTCCAAGTATATAAGCCAACCTTATTTATTATTTATGTATTCATCTATTTTTTTATTTATCCACTTAAGTGATTCATTTATTAATTGATTATTTATTCATTTTTAATTTATTATTTATTTATTAAACTAGAAGTTATTTATTATTCATTAAATGATACGATGGACTTCATGTCATCTGTACCTACAATACATCAGCTTAATACTGTTGTTTCTCCTTATGGTTAATATTATTATGCTATGGAACATGGCTAGATTATTTAGCTGTGGACTAAGAGGTCACTCACTCACACTTCTCACCAACACCAACATTAATTGCAGACCACAGACCTACACATAAAACTATAAAAATAAAACTTTTACAATAAAGCACAGGAAAATACCACTGAAACAAAAACCTTTCTCGCAAGCTTTTTTTAAAAGCTAAAAGTATAAAAACTAAAATGCAATTATCTTTATTGAAATTGACTTCCAGCCTTTGTGTTGGTTTTCTGTTACTAGAACACAGATAATCAACTGAAATGGGAAAGTGTACATTTCATCTCCCGCTTTTGTAGACATTATTGGTTCCGTTGCTCTTGGACCTGTGGTGAAGAGGTACATCACGGCAGGAATATGTGATTCAAGGAAGCAAGATAAAAGGAGGACCTGAGTCCCAACACCCCTTTCAAGAGCATGTCCCTAATCACCACGATTCCTTCCATTAGAGCCTACATCTTAATGATTCTACCATCTCCTCAGAGCCACAGGCTGAGGATCAAGGTTTTAATAAAGGTTTTAGGGGTACATTTATCCAAATCGCAGTTCTTTTTAAAAGTAAAAAGACAAGCGACTAACTTAGATACTCTGCTCAGATCCTGACTTGATGGCCCACCAGAAGCCAGCTTAGTTACTGGCTTGATGCTGTACCACAGTGGTTCTCAATATTCCTAATGCTGTGACCCTTACTACAGTTCTTCATGCTTTGGTGACCCCCAACCATAAAATTATTTTTGTTGCTTCTTCATAACTATAACTTTGCTGCTGTTGTGAATCATGATGCAAATATCTGATATGCAGGTGGTCTTGGGCAACCCTTGTGAAAGGGTAATTTGACCCCAAAGGAGTCATAACCCACTGGTTGAGAACACTGGTCTACCAGATGTAGACTCCAGGCATATTAACAAACCTCTCTAGGCTTCAACCACCACCTGTGCCAACTGCACTTATTCTACATGATTGGTGGAGAATGTACAAAAAATAATACATAGTGTTATATTGAATCATGTCACCCCAACCCTTCCCACCTCCCCAAGAATTCCTCAAAATATCATCTGAAAATAGGTTACTTGCAAGTATAGTTAAGAATTGAAAGAAGATCATTGAGTTAGAGGTGACCATGAACCAAATAAAAGAGACAGAGAAGGATGTGTTGGACACCAAGAAGTGACATGACCATGCAGACAAGTGCAGAAGTGACACACACCACAACCAAGACACCTAGGTTGTTGCGTGTCATGACTGCAGCAGGATGCTAATGCACACAGTCAGTACGATGCCCAGTGAGTGAATGGTTTTGTGGTTAACATTTATCCTTATTCCTAAAGAACAATGACCTGCCTATATAACTGAGGAGACCAAGAAGCATCTAGTGGGTATCTGTTTGCTCATACCCAATAGCAATTAACACTTATGGGCAGGCCATTTAATAAGCACAGATGAATTCCCTTGCAGGGCTGGCGGCTAGAAATCCATGTCTAAGGTGGAGGCGGGCTGTTTTCTTCTGTAGCTTCTCTCCTTGGCTTGAGTTGACAGCCTCTCTCTCAATACTTTTTCTTCTTGCATGCCTATCTATACTGGTCACTCATTATGAGGTCACCCATTACACTGTAATAATGGCCTCATTTTAACTTAATCTCTTTTCAGGTCCCCTTTCCAATGCAGATACAGAAGTACTAAGGCTAAAGATTTTAATGTGATGTTTGAGAAGACACACTTCAGCCCTTACCAGGGTTGATGAATGCTTATTGTACAGAAGCAACAGAGCATAGAGTCTATAGCTTGCAAAGACAGTTCAATTACATCAAACAAGGATTTACGGGTCTTGCTGTGTGGACCACAGACGTGTCCCACTCAGATCCTGCTGCAGGGAGCAGGGCTGACTCACAGCAACCAGCCAGCACAACCAGGTATTTGTGTCAGTGTTCATAAGGCCGCCTTTGCCAGGGGAATTCTAGCCAATGAACTGCTGAGAGGGAGGAAGGAGGGAAGAAAGGGCTCAGGACCTCAACTACTCCAGCAGCCACAAACTCCCCTCCTGGACAGCAACTGCTCTGGGTTTCCCTCATCTGCCTGGTAGGTACTCTAACCCCCAGGAGCTGAAACCATTCTTCATTGGCTGCAACCCTTCTCATTTATCTTCCATAGAAATCCCCATCAAGTAAATCTCGCATATTTTGCCTTAGTCTGCTTGGGTTGCTATAACAAAACAAAGAAATAGACTGAGCACAAGGTCGTGTCACATAGCAGCACCGTGGCGCTTAGATGAGGATGGCAGATGCTGACTTCTCATGGTCCCCTCATACGAGAGAGAAGGGGGTCCCTTCTGTGATGGCTTACCGCCCCAATCTCATGGCCTTATCTCCTCCCAACATAGCCACCTGGTAATACCATCACCTCGGGGATTCAGATTTCAACACATGACTTTGAGGGAGACACAAACATGCCACCTACAACACATCTCTTGGCATCCGTTCAGAATCCGGGAGTGAGACACGATGTGGGAATCAGAAAAGCCCCCACCCCCAGAGCACAAGGTTATTTGGTACAGAATTTACAACCAGGTTCTTTGGCTTCCATCTTACAGCGGCACACAGAGAAGACATAAACCCTCCATCCCTCTAAGTATTGCACATAAATGCACAAGGAAGGTGCTACTCAAGCCTACGCACCAGGCTCCTTTGTCCAAGGCTAGTCTCATCCAGTGAAACTCAAGTGGATCAGGCATTGGGCAGGTAGAAAGAACTTTGAGACAAGCCAGGCAAAAGGTTCAAAGTGTGACAGGACCTGTAGGGAGCTAGAAGGAGCACAGATTGGAATTCAGACTTTTTTATTATCTGAGAATGAATGTCATATGTCTATACAATTAACTATGACAAGACACGGGGCAGCAGAAATCACCCGTTCAGCCACCTGCTCGAGGAGCTTGCAAGCTCAAGCTCATGGGAGGCTGGCTCCCTCCCATGTTATTGTGGTCTCGTTATCATCAATAAAACTTGCCTCTCTCCTGGATGATCATGGCCTCATCCTCCTGCTCATCATCATCATCACAGCCCTTCTCTCCTTGGAAATCCTTTTTTGATACGACATGATAAACACCTACCCATCCTTCAAAGTCCTAGACAAATGTCACCTATTACTCCATTTTTTAGGGGTTACTGTTACAGTTCGAACATGAAATGTCTCCAGAATCCAAGTGTCAAAGGATTGGTCCCAGCTGGTGGCACTAATTTGGGAAATCGAGACAACTATAGGCAGCAAGCAGCAGGGTTCCAGCTAAGGGAAGAAAGTCCTTCCTGACATGGCTTTGGAGGACTCACCTGGTCCTGGGGCCTCCCTCACCCCTCTTCATGCCACTACACTTTCTGGCCACCATGACATGAGCTTGTTTGCTCCATGATGCCCTTTGCCATGGTGTTGTTCTACCTTACACCCGACCCAAGAACAGTAGAGCCAGCCGCCCACAGGCTCCAGCCTCTGACAGCATTGGTAAAAAACCATCCTTTCTTCCTTTTAAATAATTTCTTTGGTATTTTATCATGGCAACCAAAGTTAGATAACACAGTCACTGTAACAAAATATCAGAGGAAAGCTATCTTTATAAAGAAGAGAAGATTGCTTAGCTCACAGTCAAGGAGGCTGACAGCCTTGCATTGAGCATCCCATTGGTTGGACTTCTAAGAAAGGCCTACGGGCATCATGTCAGAAGCCAAAGAGCAACTTAAGGAGTTCACATGAGAGACTTTAATCCCTCTGATGGCAGCATCCCAATGACCTACAGGCCTACCCCCAGCCTTTCCCTTAAATGTTCCATCACCTAAATCTTCAGAACACCGAGGAATAAGCTCACCCAGCCTGAAGTTTTGGGAGACTCTTTGCACCCAAGCCATAACTCCTGTCCACAGCCATCCCTCACTTCCCTCTGCCCTGACCCTATCACACGGGCACGCCTCTCTTGCAGTCGCAGATCATCTGGCTGCGGGCCTGTCTGCCCCACAAGATGGCAGGCTCTTGAGTCTAGTTCTGTTCTTCCAGATCCTCACTTGTCTTCAGAGAAGGGAACGCATTTGAGTATCCTCTGCACACCTGATGTGGTGATGTGCAGTACGTCTCCACACCTCCCAGCGAGGACAAAGCCCCACCCCATCTTACAAAAGGAATTCAAAGTTCCAGAAACTCGAAGCCACATAACCAAGGTCATATAGCTTCTACATACCTTCTGGCATTGGCCAGAATTCTAACTCTGGTGCCCTCAAAATCAACCTTACCTCCTCTTCTCTCATACCACACCCCCCCCGAGATAACCATGGTACCCCTGCAAACAGACAGCTGGGGTAGAGGGGGAGAGTTCTTAGGACAGTCCTGCCCTTTCTGCATACTGAAGGGACTGAACTAACAGATATTTAGCTCCTTGCCTGTACTGACATTTTATTCTAGGTTTCTTATCTCTCTTTTTGACACCACCTGTACTATTCGAGACAAGTCCCTGCTTTAAAAATAATGATAAAATTGCCTGTCAGTGGAAATAAGCTGCACACACTATCTCACTAATAGAAAGAAGCAGAGGGATTTCTGAGACACCTCTGTGAGTTCGTTAGGCATGCAAGATTAAACTCAAATTCATCTCAGCCCAGCCAGACGCATTCAGAAACTGAATTGCCAGGGATTGAATTTTCAGCCTCTCTGGGTTCACTGTGAAGATGAGGGGGACCCAGACAAGCAGGTAGCAAGCTGGCCATTGGGAGTCAGAGTCCATAGCCCAGGGAATCCTAACTAACTTGGACTTGATGTGAAAACCCCAGGGTGCACACCCAGCTCCACCACCTGCTAAGTGAGTGGCCTGAAGCAGCGTTCTTCATCTCTCCATTCCTCAGTTTCCTCATCTGTAAATTGGAGCAGATGATGGCATGCCTGCAACTGGTTGTTGTGGAGAATAAATAAATAATTGTACGTAGATAGCATGGCTGATGGTGCATGGGGAATGCTTAATAATGTAAGTCATAAGTATTCTGCAGGGTTTTCCCAAATGTGTCCAAGAGGTCATGCTTGTGACCTCTTGCACCCCCTGGCCTCACCACTTGGGCTTGTCTCTTGCTTCTGGCTCCATCCCACCTCATCCCTCCTCAGCATCCCGAGGCTGGATCCCCAAAGATACCAGTATCTAAAGATGCTCGTGTCTGTATTTAAAGTGGTATGAAGTTTGCTTCTAAGCCGTGCACATCCTCTGCAGATGTCAGATCATCTCTAGGTGACTTATTTTATGGTTTGGATCTAAAATTCTCATGAAAGGCCATGTGTTAAGGGCTTAGATCCCAGTCTATGGTGCTGTAGGGAAGTGGTGCAGCCTTTAGGAAGTCAGGGAAACTTTAGGAGGTGGCATATAATGGAAGGATATAAGACATTTTTCACCTAGAGGAGATAATATTGGGAACAACCCCCTACATTTCTCTCTAAACACATTTCCTGGCTGTCAGGAGATTAGCTGCTGACTTCGACGCGTGCTTCTGCCAGCCATGATGCCTGTCCACAGCATGGGCAAAAAGCAATGGGGCCACATGACCGTGAACTGAAAGACTGAAACCATGAGCCGAAAGCAACATGTTTCTTAGTATGTTGCCTACCTCAGTGATTTTGTCACAGTAATGAAAAGCTATCACACTTACATCTGCAAATATTACGTCCAGAGTTGTTATACTATGTTCTTTTGGGAATGATGACAAGGAGGAAATTCTTACAAATTCGGTGCAGATAGTTTGTTTCAAATCTTTTCCATCCACCCTGGTTAAATCCACAGACACAGAACCTTCAGGACCACCGCCCTTGGGGACCCAGAGGCTTCCTACTCTCTCCTCACATACAAACTTCTATTCACCCTTTGGAGGCCGCTTCCCCTAGGAATCTTCTCCTGCTTCCCCGCCAGGCAAAAAGGCTGGATTTGGGGCTGCGAGGAGATCCCATGAAGCATAAAACCTGGGCCTATGTTCAAAGAGAGGGCACTCCAGGCAAACTGCCTCCCAGTTAGCCTTGTCTAACTGTCAGCATGTGGGCATACACTGGTGTAGCCAGAGTATACATGTAGTGGCAGCTTTGGGAAGGGTCAGCATCATCCCACTGTCAGGAGGAGCTGGCACACCATAGCAACGATAAAGGGAGCTACTCTGAGGATCAAACAATATCCCTCCTGTCATCCCAGGCAGGATTTTAGGTGGCTGGGAGCCTTCCTGGGGACCTGAAAAACCATGAGGTTACTTTTTCTTAATCAGTAAATTCTATATTTTTTGTCTCTGATGTCTAGCACCTCATCCTTCCACCCCACACAACACCATCACCTTCAGATACCACGCAGAGGAGCCTCCTGACACCTTACGTTTGTGTCTCATGGTCCTCTTCATGCTGCGTGTGGCTAGTGTGTCACAGAATGGATTAGGAACCCAGTTTGCGAGTGTTCTGATACAAGATTCTCCATTTCCTGGCTGTGTGACTTCAGAAAGGTTACTTCACCTTTCTGTTCTTTAGTTTCCTAATTTGCAATAACTAATACTAACACATTTCTCCTAGTGTTGCTGTCAGAGCTGAATGAGTCGAGACATAAAAACTCTCAGAATAGAGCCTTGTACACAGATATTTCCCAGCAAGCACTAGCAATGGTTAGTATCATTTCTAATTTGTGCGTCTTTCCCCTGTGCCAACTGAGTTGTAAGAGTCAGAACACAAGTGGCTCTCAACATTGTTGATCCTTCCCCTCAGCACAGGACATAAGACAAATCAAGGGCAGGAGAACAGTGGAAGGAAGAACAAGGAGAAAGAGAAGAAAGAGAGAGAGAATGCCTCTGAATTGAAACAGTCCGTCCTGGGGGGGGAGGCTCAGGAGATATGGAAACTCACTATAAGATTCAGAAGATCTGGAAGTCATAAACTTAAAAGGACCATTCCTGAAGCTACAGAAACAGTCAAGGCTTGCTAGGGGAGAGGAGATTTTCCTCGAGCTGCCTGCAAGTAGACAAGAACTCCGGGGACACCATTTTCTGGGTGGTCACCCATACTGGGGTGGGCTTTTTAGCTGCAACTGAGTCACCCACTCTCCTGTAAGTAATGCCAATAAACTCACACCCCACCCCCACACACACTAGACTGGGGCGGGATAATTTCTTTTCTCTGTTGTTGGTGCCCTATCTGGAATGAAAAGGTGTTTGCTGTCATCTCCTCAGAAAATGCCACACAACTGAAAGGGAACAGAGAAAGGGATAAGGGAGGGCAGGAGAGAAAAGGCAAGGAGGGGATTCCTCGAGCTTGTTTGACGAAACCGTCAGTAACTGTATGAAGTCTGATAAACGCTAAGCAAGCAGAATTGGTCACTCTACTACTTTGCCTAAACAGAGTAACTGCTCTAAACAGCAAAGTATTTCAGAATCCCTTACTGTGAGTTCATCACTTGCCATTTTGAGGGAGGGATGGCTAGACACAGTAGAACGTACTTAAAAGATGAATCAGATGGTATAAGATGGCTCCCTACAGGGGGCCAGGATCCAGGCAGTCCTTCCAAGACCTCCCTGACCACATTTCAGTCCCTACCCAGAGAAGCCAGGGGCCAGCCAGCGGTTCCTGCAGTGTTTACCATGTGGTCCCCCAGGCACACCTCAACTTAGCTGGTCTGACACTCAGTTCCTCAAGCAGTATCAACAGCACCTCTATTCTCCTCCAGAGATTCCCACGATCCACATCCTCTAGATTACCATTTAAAACCAAAATGTGACTTGACTAGCTTTCAGTGCAAAATATTATCACACAGCTCAGATTTCTCTGACTCCATGTAACCATCATAATTTCCATCTGTCAGCAACTACACAAGGGCTGGACACTCAGAGTGAGAGGCATTTCAGGAATCAAACACCTAGCACCACTGAGGTAAGATAGGCTGATGTATTAATCTCACAGGAGCAGATAATCTTGCTTTGTAATGCTTTCATTTCAGCCAAAATCATATCTATTTATTTTATACTTTGCACAAATGTCTTCCTTGTGCAATGCCCCGCTCATTTGGTAAAAAGAACTCACTGCCCTTGACTCTTTTCAACTAGAAAATTAGGCCTTAATCACACCAATTGATTAAAGGTCAGCTTTCTTAATAAAATAAAGCATTTCATCCCTACAATTCATTAATGAATATAAATACATAGAAATTCTAAACCATTTTTTTCAGAAATAAAATGCAAGGTAAATACAAGTAAAAAAGACAGTTTTATTAAAATAGAATTCAGTGTGCTTTGTTAAAGGTAATGAAATTGAAATGTTCTCTCTTTTGTAAAAGCAACAGAAAATACAGGGTTAAAAAGCGTTAAGGTTGTGACGGCATTAGACAGAGGCATTTTCTTTGATATAAAGAGATGTAGTTTTCAACGAGAGAACAGTGTGTGAGAAGCAGCATTCTGACAGTGGGAGAGAGGAATCCAGAGCTGTCTGGCGTTGCTTTAATGTACCTAAGAAGATCGTATCACATATCATCAGTGGCCGTCCCCAGTCATCAGGAGCATGAACTGGGTCATTGGAAACGGAATAGTCAGACAGTGCTACACACAAACCTCCGATGCGAAGTCCCCTGGTCACCTGGACATGATGTAAGGCACGAGAGAGGAACCAGTGACTGACTCACACCCAGCAGGGAGGTACACATCTTCCCCATGGGGTCAAAAATAACAGATTTCAGAAAATGTTTTCATTTCTACTGTAAATAGTAGCTGGAGCGATGAGGAAGGAAGAGAAACAGACATTTAGACTAGAAAGGGCAAAGCATAATTGTGTCTGTTCACATTCAACATGAACTTAGGAGTAGTGAGTGGGTCCCGAAGAATCCCCCCAGGCAGATAAGATCAGTAAATGTGTTGACGTTTCAGGATACACAATCAGCATACTAAGAGCAGTTTGAGTCCCCGTGCACTAGTAATGAAAAAGCCTGAGAATTAAGAGAACCATTACACTTACAATAAATAGCATTAGAAAGGCCAAGATACTTAAAAATAAACCATGAGGATACGTACTCTAAAAAAATCACAAAGTATTACCGAAAGAAATTACAGATGGCATGAGTATGAAGGTATCCCATGTTTGTGAATCTGAGAATTCTTACCTCCGAGGTGACCGCACAACCCTAAGCCACCTACAGATTCAGTGCAGTCCCTATACAAACCCCAACAGTTGTTTAAGAAAAAATATTTTCCTGAAAGTCTTATTAATTCTCAAGTGACTCTGAGTAACCACGATAATGCTTAAAAAAAGAAAAAAAAAAAAAAGACCAAAATCGAAGGAGCAACACTTCCTATCTTAAAACCTATTGCAAAGCTATTGTTATAAAAAATAACTTGGCACAGGACTGCCACACAGTCTGGCAGGTAGGATAAAGAGACCACTACACAGACCAGTAGATAGGATAAAGAGTCTAGGAACAAATGCATCTATGGTCAGTGGGTTTTCTAAAAGACAGACAAGAACATTCAGTGCACAAGGACAGTCTTTTCAACAAATGATGCTAGGAAAACCATATTTTAAAAAATTAAATTGGAGACTTATATTACACCTTATTTTAAAAACTCAAAATGAAGACTTAACCCATAAAGAGCTAAAACCCATAAAACTCTTAGGGGAAAAGAGGAAATAGGGGAGGGAAAAAAGCATGATATTACATCAGACAATGCTTTGCTGGATATGCGCACAAAAGCACAAGAAACAGAAGAGAGTTCACAAAGATCAACAACTTTTGTGTGTGAGGTGCTATCAATAGAGTGAAAAGAGCGAATAAGAGATGATATTAAGAAGTTATATAGGTTGTGAGGGTTAACATACAAAACACACAAAGAGCTCCCCTCTCAAGATGAGTAACAGAAGATCCAGTTCAAAAGCACATCAAGGACGTTAATAAACATTTCTTTGTCTGCACATACATAATCAGATAGAAAATGCCTAACATTACTAGCAATACGGAAAATGTGCACCAAGAACTACCCAATAAGACAGCTTTTAGCAACAACAACAACAAAACACATCTAAAAATAACAAGTGTTGAGGGTGCGGAAAAGTTTAAAGGAGCCTGTGCGGGGCCACCAGTTGGTATGTGGAAAAAAAAAAAAATCACCATTTTCCATGGAAAGGAGCATGGTGATTTCTAACACAATTAAACAAAAATATCAATGCATTAACAAATTCATCTCTGAAAACACATCCAACCGAAAGCTAAGGAGATGGAGGATAGCTTAGCGGGTAAGAACACGTGTGGCTCTTCTCCAGGACCCAAGTGCACCCCCTAGCACCCACATCAGACAGCTCACACTCTCCCATAGCTCCAAGGGAGCCAACACACTCTTCTAACCTCTGTGAGCATCCACATGCATTTCCACAGACACACACGTAAGTAAAACTGTAATAAAAATTATCTTCATACAACTTTTCTACTGGTCACAACCTCTCTCTAGCTGGACTGTGCCTAGCTGAGGCTTCCAATAGCCCTTTGCCTCTCTGCTTTCTGTCTCCATGGCTACGCCATCTCCTGCCTATCTCTTGTTGATGGGCACTTTCTTTCCTCAGCTCTGTCAATACATTCAATCAGGCTCCATTATCATTTCACGGGTCTGATACCTCCGTCTTATGGCGATTCGTCATGTCATCGTCCTGACTCTTTCTTACAGGGCTATGCAGCCACCTTGTATAATCCCTTCAAATCCTCTTCCCCACAATGGCCACGTTTGCAGGATTTCCTTCTCTACAGTTCAAATACTAGACTCTGGTATTACTGAGCACCGATATTTTAATTTATAGTCAGATAGACTGATTAACTTGGACCATATGGCGATTATACATGACTTAAAAGTAAAGTTTGAAAGTTAAATAATTCCCAACTTTCTGACTATAAAGGACAGTTATCCTAAAAATATTAAACATTGCAAAAAATGTTAAAAAACAAACACAAATGACTAAGCAATTTAAAACCGAGTTAAATAATATGAGTAGCTAAATATTTAAATTGAGCTAAATAATAACTAGTTGGGCGATCTGTTGTAACAGTGGGAAGTAGAAGATTTTAGCAGCTGCTGGCTATATGCACTCTTGCTCATGGCGACACAGTGTTCTGGTAATGGTCAGCTTGCAAGCCCTAGTGTCTTCTACTTGGTTTTATTCTTCACGCCCAGTAGAGTGTGTGAGGCATAAGTGCTCAGGAAATAGGTGCTGACACGAACACTTGGGAAGGGCTTACTGGCAAATGGACCATCAAGTCTCACTCAAACTTTTATCCCCAGTGTCATTTGCCTGGAAAAAATGAAGCTCTGAGTTATTTTTGTTACAATTTTTCCTGTGGTCATATCACATCCAAATCAATTTTCCTCTTTCTGGCCAAGAGATTGCAGATGTCTACCTCAAAGGAGGAAAGGTGTTGGTAACAGTGACTCAAACATTGTCAAAATGTATCCTCTGTGTGACAAAACTAAAAACCAGCCCAGGTGCTGGAGAGGCAACTTGCTGCACAGTCGTGAAGCCTGGAGCTCAGATCCCAGCACTGCCTAAGAAGCCGTGGCTCCTACACATGACTACAACCTAGCTCCCAGGAGGGCAGAGCCAGCAGGATCCCTGTGGCTTACTGGCTTCCACCCTAGCCAAGAAAATGTGAGTCCAGCTCAGAAATGTGACCCTGCGTCAAAGGAACAGACAGAGAAAGGAGGACACTCTGTGCCCAGTCCTGCTTCCAGAGCATATTCAGAGGCAACCACATTCACACACACATGAGTAGCATATACACTTACAAACATACATAAATAAGTACTTAAATAAATAAATCTTTTTTAAAAAATAGAGAGATGAAAAGATCTGTGGTCTAATAATAAACAGAACTTCCCAAAGATACAGCTGATTATACCTTCTGCCATGGCTATTTAATTTGCTGGGAGCAATATGGAGATCTTTTAGGACAGCACTCATGTCTATGACAGACCTGTGTTCAGAGCTCAGCTTTTCTCCTTCTGGATACTTGATGGACACATGGCCCTTTAGCCTCTCCCAGTTCCACTTGTCTGTTAAACGGGAATGATGGTCTATTAGTCAAACACTCACTCACACGAACATAGGCTCTGGAGCTACAACAGTTAGCAACATCGACCAAAAGGCCTGCCCTCCTGGAAGCTGCATCTGTGAGAGAAGAAATGGCAAATTAAGTCCATAAATTATAGGCTGTGTCTGAAAATTAAGTTGAAAGACAGAGGTTCCGAGCGAACACATAATGAGCGAACCAAAGGGCTTCAGATAGTCATTGGTGATGGAATAAAATGTCTTGTGATAATGAGCAGCATGAAGCAATCACCTCAACAGATTTAAACACATGATCATCACTAGCTAGATGGGCAGACCAGAATGATAGAAGAAGTAGACTAGCAGAGCAGCATATGGACGAGGGAGAGCATTGGACAGACAGACTGACAGACATTAAGTGACATATCCAGGAGCCTCACAGCAACATCTGCCAGGAGAATGAATCCCTCATCCTGGCACTGTGGCTAGCTAGTGGGTGGGGACATTCATCTCTCTCATGGAGCCATATGCATCCCTGTAGAACCTGTCCACCCTCAAGGAGACCTGGAGGAACTGGCCTTTGCTGAAGAGAGTACCACACAAACCCACACCAGACAGCTTGCCAGACAATTCTGAGAAAACAGGTTGGCAGATATGGAGTTTTATTTCCATAAAACCAAGAGTTCATACTTCATCATTTCCTTTTCCAGAGTTCGGAGGGTGGAGCAAGCATAGAAAGCTACTGAAAGAATTACTGGTGATCTCCTGGGTGTGATCATGGCATTGAAGCACTGTAGAGAAAGAAATATCTTTGTCTTTGATGTTTGCAATTGTGGATCTCTTCAGTGGCTCTTCTCCAGGTGTTAGCCAAACCACTGGCCATCAGCTCAGCTTTGGGGAAGAAAGCACAGGGTGGGTCCATGCAGGATCTAGGCAGGTCTTTGGTAGGTAGGCTGAGAGCCTCGGGAAACAGAATTCCCAGGAGACTGTTGTCAGTGGAACATCTCATTTTACTGCAGCAAGGGTGGTTACATTTATAGTGGAAAAGGCAGGGGAGGGTCCTTGGCACACAGAGATGGAGGCCTTTGGTTAAGACAGGGATACTGGAGTAGTTCCATTTGCATGTGGGGGCTCATGTCTAAGGATCAAAGTCCTGCAAAAGCACCTTCTGCATAAGGTGTGATCCCACAGGGAAAAGAGGAAGACACCTTATCAGAAAATAGGCTCAGCCCTAGGCCTTCCACTTACTGTGATCAGATAAGCACCAACCAGGCCACATTCTGAAGCAGGCAGCATTCAGAATTTAGCTGGGTTTTGCCAAGACTATGAAAATAGGGAGCAGTCAAATAAATGCCTTCCACTCTTAGGGGTGAGTATTCTGGGGTTCCACGCTTTGACCTACTCTTAGGTCTAAGACAGCTCCCCACACAATTATGTCTGAGACTCACCTGAGCAAACTTCAGCCAGGAAGGATATTTTTTTCTTAAATGTGGGGGATTTTGATCAAACAAACTTGGAGACACGTCTACAATTTGAGGAGCCCGTGTGTTGGGCATAGGAGTTTACTCAGCACTTCTCTCTACCGTGGGATGTGCTGGGAAGTTTTCATGATGGAAAGTTAAAGGTTTACCTTTTCTACTTCTTATCAAAATAGAAAAGGCTTACACAGAAGCACACACATAGACCTGTTCTTGGAGAACTAACTGTTCTAGCTTTTGGGATTAATTCTGTTGGTCAGCTGGAAGCCATTACATTAAATGCTTTATGGTATTTAAAGAGCAATTTGGCTCCATTTAATTGCTACCTTAAATTAATTGCCGCCTAAGCCCGTAGAATCCAGTGTTAGAATCAGACTGTAGGGTGAGCTGATAGTGAGTGGCTCCAAGTATGTCCAGCAACCGACGGCAGATCATCTGCCATGTGAGAAGGGTGCAGAACAGAGCTCTCAGAAACAGCATGCCGCTGGCTTGGGCAAGAGGCTATTTAAATTTCTTTCAAGACCTTCTCAAACAACATGCTTTTATGGCAGAGAGGAAAATTTAAATAACCAACTCTAAGCTTTACATGGTTTCAACATTCTCTTACTACGCAGTTATTCAGTCTCCTCTTCACCAGACATAAGAAATACACGTCGGTAAACAAGTCAGTGTTCTGATGGTCTGTCTGTACTGTCCAGCCAGGAGGAGTCCGCAGTAAAGCGACTGGTTAACACACAGTACGTGCGGACAATCACGGGACACAATGCAGTGTGATAAGTATTGTTTTATACTGTGCTCCGATCACAACTCATTTAGGGCTCCCAACAATCGGTAGGACATTATCACTGCCTTCTCAGTGAATAGACGAAGCTACAGGGAAGCTAAGTGACTCATCCAGGGCAGACTGATATACACTGGTAAACCTATGAACTGGAGACCCTGGAACTTCACCTCCTGACCTCTCTGCTGCCCTGCCACTCAAGGCAAGGGACTGTTAGCACATTCAGAGAGTGCCTGCTGAGTGCTGAGCTCTGCTCTTGACCCCGGAATAAAACACAGAGCAAAGCAAAGTCCCTGCTATTCAGGAATGTTCTTGGGTAAGAGACAAACACTTAAAGATAAATCGGAAGGTTATGGGAGGTGAGAAACAGCAAAGGGGGTAGGAAGTGACCAGACGCTCTCAGATAAAGGAAGATCCAAGCAGAAACCAGAATGCAATGTTGAGGGCATATAGGAGAAGAACATCCCAGAAAGACCAGAGCATTCAGCCTTGAGGTGGTCAAGTTTTGAGTGAGTCAAAGGTTACTCCAAGAAGATGCTGAGGACAGAGGAGTGAGAAGAGGTAGTAGGAGCTGAGCTCAGAAGGTTCCAGCAGTCAGATGATGTCAACACTGCAGGTAAGTGTAGTAGGTGTGAATTCTGTCTTAAGTGAATGAGGAGCACTAGGGTTACCATCAAAAGAGAGGTGGGTTATGGCGTTCTTTTCAAAAGAGTGTTCTGCTTTGTGGGGTGCAAGAGAGGAAGTAGGGGCAACTTTTGTCTTCTAAGAATCCAGGTACTCACATTAGTGGACTGGACCCAGAGATAACCCTGGCAGAGGATGACAAATGGTCCTTCTGGTTGCATTCTGAAAGAGACTGATAGGACTCTGGCAAACTGGATGTGAGTGTGAGAGGCAGAGAGCCCTGGGGCGTGTGCTCATCAGCACAGAAGAGGCTTCTAATGGAGAGGGAGAAGGCTGCAGAGCACTACCTCAGGACTCTGGACAAAGGGCCTGGCAGAACGCACGAGACAGGATGATGGGGCACAACACTCATCAGGTGCACATTCTGAGTGAAGCTGAAGGTCAAGGCAGAGATAATTAGGACTGTCTAGTGAGCAAGAGTAAGAAGCAGCGTCCATATCCATGTCTGAGGGGACGTCATGGCCTTTCAGACAGGCTGGAGTACCTGTCAGCCTTGAACACAGCACCAGGAGATGAGCAAGCCAGAGATGCAGAGATGTGCCAGCGACCTGGCAGGTAGGATGCAGAGAGAGCCCTTCCCTTCCCTCGCACACTATTGGTGTCACCAGTGACCATCGGCAGATGAAGCTCCCAGGGTTCCATTTTCAGCCTTGTCCAGAGAATGAGCAAGCTGATGAGCAGAGAGGAATCTTCTGCCCAAGTCTCTCAGGCAGAACATTATGCCTGATGGGGAAAAAAAAACAGATGGCGTAGCAGCCGAATCAAGCACCCCCTTCGTGGCTTGATGTTTGGTTGTAAAATTATTGATGGAGCTGAGCAAGTGGAATCTGGGGAACTGTCGCTCCGTTCAGTGATGTCTCGAGAACTTGCTTAGGCACCGTGGTTCTGAGAAGACTATTTAGACAACCCCTCCCCACAGCTCTCCACATTTTTGCTATTCAGCCCAGTCTTCTGAACTGCTGTTCCAGGCAAGGCCATGGCCTCTGGAAGAGTTGGAGAAAGGCAATCAAGAACAATAGTTAGGGAAGCCATCCAGGGTTTGGTGTGTAAGAAATACTTAATAAAAACTAACTGTACTTAGTATTATTCAATTCTTCACCCACAGAGCTAGATAAGCATCTCAGCAAATAGGGGCACCAATAAACATGCTTTGTGTAATTTGACTCACTCATCATTGTCGTCACCACCACCACCATCATCATGGAGCATTCAGTTCTTTGTGACGCAGCTGGCAGACACTTGAGTTTCTTGGGTTGTGGTATAGTAAAAATTTCAATGTGGCAGACATCAGTTTGGGGCAGGAACTCAAGGATCACTTTTAGAAGCAGATTTTGATCTTGAAGTCACATTGTCAGTAAAGCAAAGGTGAGAGGACAAATGGACAGGGGAGGGTGGTGTTCCTAAGGACAAGAGTGAGACTTCTTGAGTTTTAGGGAATTAGATATGTCTAAAGTAGACCATTAAAAAAAACGGCATTGTCTAGGCAGTCAGTGCGTTAGTTAACTCCAATTCAAGACTGACCTTTTCCCCACTCTCCCATAGACTCGCTCCCTCCTTCTGTCTTCCTTCTCTTCCTCCCTCCCTTTTTCCCTTCTTTCTTTTCTTCTTTCTTTCTTTCCTGACTTCCCCCAAGGAGAAAAAGAAAAAAACAAAACAAAACAATGATTACTGAGCTCTAAGAACCAGGCTAATATATGGATGCCAGTAGACTAAAAGCAACCTAATCTCTTGAAAGCCCATATGCCAAATGTTCCATTCAGCAGCTGAAGTCCCTTGGATGAACCTAAAACACAAGGCTAGCTGTGGTAGAGTCTGTCTGTAACTCCCATACTAGGTGTCAGAGAGGTGGATTCTTGGAGCTCATTGGTCAGTCGGCCTAGATGAGTCAGTGAGCTCGAGGTTCACTGAGAGACCCTGTCTCAAAAAGTCAGTGGAGAGTGACTGGGGAAGATACCCAATGTTGACCTCTGGCCTCTGTATTCACACACACACACACACACACACACACACACACACACACACACACACACACAATTTAAAAGGGAAAGGGACGCACCTGGAAGCTAGCCACCATCTTGGAAAACATTAAAATGCAGAGGAAGTCCAGCAGAAGCTACTTATACAAACCCCACACTGTGAGAGAGGCTGTTTACCAGCTTTCTCACTGAAGGGATTTACACCACTCATAGTTACAGGTCTCTGTCCATCATAGCAGGGAAGGCATGAAAAAACTCATGGCTCCATCTGTGGTAGTGGAAGCTTATAATGGAGACTTCTCCCATGGTATCAGTGGGAAGCACAGAGTTAGGCCAGAACCAAGGTGGGTATTACCTTGAAGGCCCACCCTTAGTGACCTATTCTGCCATTTCTGCCATCCAGGCCCCACCTTCTGAAGCCTTCCATAGCCTTCAAAATAGCACCACAAGCTGGGGACCAAGCACTCAAAACATGAACCTGTGGGAGATGTCCTAGTTTCAAAGTATGCCCAGCAGTAGCTGCAACATAAGAGAAATGGCTGAGGAAGGTAGAATCCTAGGGGCAGATCTCCCCAGCTGAGTTCCTTTCCTTCCATCTTCCCTGTTTCCACCTCCCTCACATAACACCAGGTCTGCTAACTGATCCTACAAGACACAGGATATGCAGCTGACTAGGAGAGTGGACTTCAGAGACAACATGGCTTATGCAAATCCCTTTAACCTCTCTGTGCCTCAGTTTCCTCATCTGCAGAATGGCAGTGAAGGTAATAAGAGCACTAGCACCATCCGTCAGTTTGTGATGACAAAACAGATTAATGCTTCAAAGTTCTTAGACTCCTTGTTTCGCAGTAATTGACCAGCACTGGACAGCATAAGCCACTGCTGGGTTTGCAGCTAAGATTATTAATGCATTTTTCTTCTTTATTGTTTGCCAGTTTCATGCATTTATATTTATATAATGAATGTTGGTTGTTTCACAGCCCCCTTCACACAATTGAATGAAACCACTCGGACCAAGACAAGGGAGAATGAAGCATTAGGAAGAGCCTTTTTTTTTGAGACTGATTTCTTTCATAAGGAAGACTCATAAAGAAAGGGGTTAACTGGGGGAGGGGGGCATTTGGACTTCGGGGGTAGTGATCACTGGTTTCTAGGTTAGACACCTGGCTGAGCATTTGATAGAAAACAGGGAGTGGACTTTCAGTGGTACAGGGAGCCTTAGCTAATGATAAGTTGTCAAGATCCATTTCTGAGAATTCTGGAGGGCAGGAGCTGAGCCACTATAGTGCTGGTTCCAGGAAGGCACCTAAGGAAGCTTTAGGGGGGAGTTCTGAAAGGGAAGCAGAGCTGCCTAGTTCTCTGCTTTGCCTGAAAAGCAGGAGAGTCCCATTTCAACTGCCCATTGGCTTAGCCTTTGACCCAGTGATGGAGACCAGAGCTAAACTGTTTCAAGGGGGAAGTCTGCATCTTCCTCTCTGCACACATCTCTGGATTCTTCCCTAAGGGAGAAAAGAATTTCTGCCCTTCCATGTCCATCACCTCCGTGTCACTCAATCTCAGGGTGCAGAAGTTGCTCAGGTGGTATTTACTAGGACCACCTTTCTGGAAGTCATTCTGCTACAAGGCAGACTTGCTTCCTTCTGTGTTTGACCTGCTAGGACCAGCCTCAACAGTAGCTTCTTTCACTTTCCTCTACTCATCCTGGAAGATGGATGGAGAGTTTTACCTTTTCCCTTTGTTCCTGGGACTCTGTGTGGCCAGCCTTGTGGAAGAGGCGATACCCACCTCCAAGCCTGTCTTGGATTCTGCTTACATTCATGTGTCACTGGCACACCATTCAGGCACAGCTGAATGACAAAGTCCTCTCCCCCTCCTGACCTCCTTGTCACTGTCTTGGACCCTTATTCTACATAGAAACCATTGGTGCAGAGCCACACTAGAAAGTAGGGGAGTCTAGATACTCAGCTTCCTTCTACCAAATACATAGAGCCCCCAAACAACAGATGATACCACCCACTTTATAGATGGGAACACAGAGACCCTGAAGACACAGGACTGAAACCAGAGATCGGGTGGAGTGTCAGGAGTCTGTGTCTACTGTTCAAAATGTAAATTCCCTGGCTATTTTATCTACCAACTAGCCCACAATCATTACTCTCTACTTTATTAATTTAATTACCCAACAAATCTCAACATATTCACGGACATATGCATTTATATGTGTACATTTAAAAGATTTATTTTAGTTTTATTTTTTATTTTCTTTTTAATAATACTTTTGTTAATAATTTGAGTTTCATACAATGTATCTCAATAATGCCCTCTTTCCCTTCCTCCCTTCCACCTTTCTCCTTCTCCACCCTCAAATAAAAAAAAAGAAAAAGAAAAAAGCAAATAAAAGAAAATTAAGTCAAGCTTGTATGGCAAGAGCATGGATCTTGTGCATCATCATGGTCTTTGGAGGCCAAAGACTCTCTGATCATGGACATTCACCTGGTATATACCAAGATGAAGCATGACAAAATTTGACCCGAAGTTGGGACTCACCACCCAAACCTGGACACTGAGCAGACAGGCTCCCTAGTATCCTGCAAGCACTAGGGCATCCTGCAGACACCCTGACATTCCACAAGGACCAGAGCATCCTGCAGGCAACTGATCATTCCTCATGTACCCGGACACCACACAGGCACCTGATACTTTAGTTTTAATTGTGTGTAGGGGGTAGCACGTACACATGTCCGGTGCAGGTGCCTGCAGAGTCTAGAAGAGGGCACTGGATACCCTGCAGCTAGGGAACAGCCTGGTGTTTGTTCTGAAAACCAAATTCCAGTCCTCTTAACAACTGAGCCGTCTCTTCAGCCCCCATATATTTTCCTTATTGTTTACATGTGCTTGAAACCCAATAACTTGCATAATTGAAAAGGATAACTATAACATACATAATGTACAATAAAATCACAGACTCTACCATCTAGTATGTATATACTCAAAGGAAAACAGGCAGATCAGATGGTGCTACCTTCCATGTAGACTTACTGGGCTCAGAGTTGTTTCTCCACTCCCTAATTTACAATAGATTCTCTTGCGACACCACCTCTGCCTCCTCCTTTGTTCCTTAGTCTGACAGTCGAGTTCTGAGCTATGTTCTCATAAAAGCCAATTTCCACATCCAGTGCAGCACACAGTCTTTGGACAGAGATTCACATCACAGAATTATAGACTCTGCCAGCAGTTTGAATCAGGAAGTCATGACACCCGAAGCCTCAAGTACCCAGAGTGTGCCCCAATGATGCAACCATTGAACATGGACCTAACCAGACACAGATAATAGTGGTGGTCTGCATAGCCCGAGGAGCTGGGGCTTGCTCTTCCCCCTGACTTTTGGGCAGGGACCAAGGAGGAAGCAGGCACTAAATGAGATGTTGAGTAATGTGTGCAATAATGGCAACTGGTCTGCCAGGTGCTCTGGGGTCAGATTTTTCTCAATTAATGAATTAATGTTTGTATTGCAAGGATGAAGTGTGCGTTGTGGTACCTGAGCAAGCAGGGCAGAGCTCTGTCCCATTAATTCTGCAAAGGATTTTCTTATCTTCTCTATAGGGTGACATAGAACAGGGGCGGGTACAGCTGGAAGCAGCAGCAGTGAGGGAAAAGAACACCAGCTTTGGAGGCAAAGCCTGGAGTCTAATACCAACTATGTTTAATGCAAGCTACAGAGCTGGAGGTAAATCATCTCTGGGCCACAGCTTCCTGGAGCTCACCTGCACATAAATTACACAGGTTGTACCTATTATTCACAAGGGATAGCTTCCAGGACCTCTTGCATGTATACAACTCCTTGAATGCTGAAATCCCTTATATAAAATGGCGTTATGTGCATAACATGCTCACATTTTCCCATGTGTTTAAATCACCTTTGGGTGACGTTCAAAACCTCACACAATGTAAATCCCTCTTAGAATGTATTGTTCGGTGAATACTGAGAACACTATCTATACATATCTTTTCAAATATTCTGCTCAGGGTTTGGCTAAACGTGCAGCTCCAGAACCCTGGGACCTGAAAGGGTAACTTACAACAGAGCCCTAACTCCACAGTCTACGCATGTCAGTTCTTGCTCACCTTCCACACACATCACCCTGACACCCTGTCTTTCCTGCATGTCCTTGAAGGACTGGCCGAATGCCATTTCTTATCTTTTCAGTCTCTTCTCTCTAACTTAAATATTTTTCTCCCCCTTTTTTGATCAGTGCTACTCACCTTCTACCCCTTCTTTCAAGAACTTACCTGGACCACTTCCTGCCTTACACTGAGATTCAGCTGAGCCACCTGGGGACACATAACCAAGTGGTTAGAGCACAGGCTCTGGGGTTGTCCTGCCTGAACCCTGACAGTCATGGGCTCCTGGGCTCTTGGGAAAGTGTTGTCTGAGATCTTTGTCTCTTGGTATATAAAGCAATATTACATACATATCAGGGGACTGACGGAGTGATGAGGAGCACAGACAGTACAGGGGCCATGCTTCCCCCAGACAGCTAAGATTTTAGATAGTCTACGTTGTATCATGTTTGTAGCTCAGTGAGACGAGGAACAACATCTCCACCTGTTTCTTCCCAGTCCCCAAGTGTCCCGCAGGTCAGGGACTCAATAAACTATATGGCTTAGGCAAATGACTGAAATGAAGGGAGGTACCTCACTTCCAGGAACAATGGGGGAACTAAGGGAATCACAAGCAAACAAGTGCATTATAGGCCATTAAATGCCACGAAAACAGGAAGAGTGGTCCCTCCCACCATCTATCTGTGAGATTCAGAGAGGCTCTCAGACTGTTGAATGTGTCAGGAGGAGGAGCCATGGACTGCTTGACAAGAAGAATTAGGACACAGACAAAGACCTGGGGGAGTGGCAGGGGGCAGTTGAGCAGGGGATGGTGGCTCCAGGGAAGGGAACAGTGAGTGCAGAGGGAACAGCATGGTTCACAGGCTGAGCATCAGCTACCTTTGCATGAATTGGATATCCTGGAGCATCTTCTCCCTCTGAGGGCTGACTTTCCAGAACCAAGACGCTTCTATCCATCCATTCATTCAGTTCATTCATTCATTCATTCATTCATTTGATATTTATTAGTTTCTGACTAGTGGACTTTGTTGAACATTTACTGAGTACATTTCAAAATATAGGGGGGTATAGAAATGATGAAAAACAGACTAAGCTGCAGCTGTTGTGGGATTCTAGTAAGTCTGCCTGCTCCTACAGATAACCATGTCCAGGAGAACAATGTTACACAAAAGTGTGAGAAGGGAAAAAGGAAAGAGCTGCTTTATAGAAGGGGTCCAAGGAGGACTCTGTATGTGACCCATTTAAATAGAGGCAAAAAGTATAAGCTATGAGGGAATCTGAGAGACCAGGTGAGTGGGAGCCCTTGGGTGGGAGCATGCATGGTAGCTTTAAAGAAGGAAGCAGAATGAGGAATGTGGAGAGAGGGAAGGGTCATGATGTGGCAGGTAATTGACCGTATGATGCCATGTCGGTCATGGTGATGGATAATAGAAAGAAGACCAGCATCTGATGTACATTTAACAGTTTACTAGATGCCTTGTAGAGATGGGAATAGGGGAGAATGTGGAAGAAAGACAGAGGAGGACATCGCTCTGATTTGGGCAAGCTTTGATGTACTAAGGACCAGAGTGGGAGAGGAGGTAAACATCTCTTCACCGGGGCTTCCCACAAGGGCCCTAGATTTGTATCAGAAATCATAGTTGGGACCACTGGAGACCTTGAATGCCAGCTGATATAAGCATTCACCTAGCCAGAGTCACCTGTCAGAGACTAGGCAGAGCTGGGCGTGTACCTGTGCCCCCAGTTCGCACCCTTCCACCTGCTGCCTCCTTAGTGGTCCTTGTCACCTTCCCTGATGTCTCGGTGGCTTTGAAGAAGCAGATCCACAAAGAGATGTTGCACGTTGAGAGGGTTGTGGGTAAAATTAAGAACAATTTGCTTTTCATTTATAATTCATGCATTATACACCACCTACTTCCCAAAAGGATTTGAGACAGCTTACAATAACAGTCATCTATAAGCCATCTGCACAGCCACTAAAAAACATGTTTTCAGAGAATCTTTAATGGCATAAGGAAATGCTCAGAGCAGAACTTTAAATGAAAAAGGCAGGATACAATACTTTATTTACTATAATATTATTACATAATACAGAGATAGATGGGGAAAGGGAGAGCAGACAGGAGAGAGGGGAGGGGAAGGAAAAGGAGTGGGAGGAAAGTGGAGAGAAAGGAAGAAGAGGAAGGGAGGTCAGGGGGAAGGAAAGTGGCACCGATGGTGACTATTTCCCCTCTTACCACTGTTAGACCTCATCACTTGCACAAGGGTTCCCCAAAACAGCATGTAAAGATTTTTCTTTTTTTTTAATAAAAAACACACACATACGCATATAATTTTGAATGTAGACTCTGCACATGAGAGAAATGCAGCATTTGTCTTTCTGAATCTGGTTTATTTCACTTAAAATGATGATCAGGTTGCCTCCATTTCCCTGTGAATATCATGATTTCATTTTTCTTTATGGCTGCCTAAAATCCCACTGGGTATACGTACAGTGTTTTCTTCATTCCTTCATTTGCTGATGGATGTAACAGCTGTTCTCATTCCTTGGTAACGAAAGTGACAAGAAGCACGGATACACGGCTCTCTCTGTGGCGTGCTGACTTACAGGCCTTTGTCACACACCCAGGAGTGGGGCAGCCAGGTCACAGACATGAGATGATTTTCAGCCATACTCAAATGTCTTTGATGTAAGAATTGCACGTTTAAATAAGATGATTTTTATTTAATTGGCTGACATATGTAGTAGAAATTCCTTCTGTCCTTCCAGGTCCTCCCTCCTTAGCATCTGCCCACTCTGAGTGCAGGAATCATCTTGGCTCTCTAGTTTTGTTACTTACAAATCAGAAGACAGCACACAGGATGGCAAGGGTGCATGGGGCCAGTCACTGCTCCTCCCCCTTGCCCCACCTTGGATGCTTCAGCACATCATAGGGTTCATTTGCAGTCATAATGACCCGGTAAGAGGCTTGCTACACTTGAGATCCCTATACAACCCTGCTGAACATAATCACTCCGCTGTGTAATGCAAACAGAAGACCCAGCTGATCTTCCAGGTGTGTGACAGCACTCTGGTGTCCTCCTAACTTTTAACTTGTATCTCTTGGAAGGTCTCTGCTGATCCTGCCTCGTCCTCATTCTTTTTGGCTTCTGATAAGCTTGTCTACGTTCTAAGAATAACAGTTTTAAAATCTACAGATGAGATCATACAGTATTTGTCTCTCTGTGCCTGGTGTATATTACTAACAGTACTTCCCTCTACTTCCACCCATGTGGTCACAAACAAGATTTTACTCTTTTTCTGCCTAGATATTTCCCCATGGTACATATATATGCCATCCATTTGCCCATTACAAAGTAACCAGAAGTTATTAGTGCTCTCACCACAATGAAGTGATGAATGCTCACAGCAATGGGTATGCTAAGTGCTCTGATTTGATCATTACACAGGTATGCATGTGTTGGTCATTTGGGGGTGATATTGGGAAATTAGCCGAGGCTATGAGCATGCTGGGCTAGCACTGTCCCACCAAGCTACATCTCCAGCTCTGTATACATGTATTGGGTTATCACAATGTGCTTCACAAATATGTACAATTATTAAATGCCAATTAAAAATAAAATTTACACTAAATGTAGATTTTTATCTTTAGAGATTTCATCCTTGGGATCTGCTGCAGCCCAGAAATTCTGACTCAGGAAGTCCAACAAGCTTTTTGGTGGCGCTTCAGCTGCTGGCCCAGAGACCACACTCAGAGAGAGTAGCTGAGCTCTTACTGTAACTGTTGAAGGTGTCATCTATTCTCTGGGGTCACTGGCCAATCTCTGGCAAAGGTGGCTCAAAAGAATCCCTGTAATGGTTATGACATTATCTCTCATGTGGTAGCCACAGCCACAAGTGTGGCCCATGCCGTTAAGGAAGTGACTCATCCTCATTGAACTTTTAGTTTGTTTTGTTTTCTGCAAATCTGTTTTTAATTACATTTTTCTTCGAAAGTTTCACATACATATATTACGTTTTGATTGCCATCACCCCGTACCTTCTCTTACCTTCCTTCTACTCCTGTCAATATTCTTGTCTCCCTGCAGGTCCTTTCTCACACTCATGTTCTCTAGTTTGTTTTGTGACTGACAGGGTTTAACTAGGGCCATCTATGTGATCATGGGTGTGGAACTATCCATTAGAACTCGGTAGGTATCCAGCAGAAACACAACTGAAGACAATGAATCCTCCCTCCCCCAGCTTCCACTAATAATTCCAACAGCTCTCCAGTGAGGGCCAGGCTTCCATGAGTCTCTCCCTGATCCATGACTGACTGACGACATACCCAGTTTTGTGCAAGCCTAACGCAGGCAACTCAGCTGCTGTAAGTTCATGATTACAGTGTGTATGTTATACCCAGAAGGTGGAATTTCATAGTACTTTTTCTTGCTATCCGGCTCCTGCATTCTTTCCATGCCCTGTTCCATGATGATCCCGGAGCCTTATAGGGATGCTATAAAGGTTCTGTTTAGGATTGCTCAGTGGTTCTTCATCCTCAGCATCTTAAGCAACTATGAACCTCTGAGTTCACTACCACTCATCTTATGTAAAGAGAAGCTATTTTGACCAAGGCTGAGAGTAGCATTGTCAATAGGTATAAATGTAAGTGTTTAGAAGGTGATTGATGCCAAATCAAGTTAGAAAAGCACCAGTAGTAAGTTCCCTACTAGGTTCTATGACCTCCTTAGCCAAGGGTTTGGCTATTTTCTCCCAAACTTATAGTAGCAAGCATGGATTCCCTCCTGTAGAGCAAGCTTCTAAACCAATCAGAGAGCAGTCAGTTACTCCCATAACAGGCATGCCACTATTGCACCAGTGGACACATCCTGCCTTGCGAGTTGGTATCCAGCACCCAAGATCCAAATCTGGGTGAAAGCATTGATGAGTTTTCTCCCCCATCAGCCTGCACAGAACCTCCTGGCACTATACACACTAGCCAACAGGGAGGGAGCTTCCACTTGAGTTGTAGGTTGATTCCTCTGTATCCTGCATCTAAGGTGTGTGAGGTCTTCAGCAATAGTGTCCCACCCCCTATTAATAGGCAACCAAGAGCAACTGAAACACTCTGTGTTGGTGGCGGGGGAGGCTCTGGGACTTTCCTGACAACTCATAAGGAAGTATCCTATGCTTCTATCCATTGCTTATAGGATTGGCATTGTCCATCCATGAAGGATACCCCTGTTCAAGCTCTTTTTATAAAAAAAATATATTTTGATTAGCTTATAACGTAGTAGGTTTCTGTATGTCTTCTTACATCTTTAGTGTGAGTTAACACTATCTTCAACATATTTCTCCTTCTTTTTCTCCTACCCCCTTCCCTGTTTAACCCTGACTACCCAGTATTCACCTGGTCCCTCTTTTTAGTTACACAAGTTCTACTGTTTGCCCTCTTCCAAAATAATTAGGTTTGAACTAATCAAAGTCAGGTGGCACTTTCCACATTCTGCCTGAAAGTCTCCATAACCAATGGCAGACTGCACCATCTCTCTCTGTTCACATCTACCCAGGGGATAGTTGCCCACTGACGATGATCATTCAGATCCCGTTCGTCCTGCTTCCAACACACCTTCACCACACCTCACCAACCTCTGATAATGTTCCCTGGTGACATCTAAGTCTCTGCCCAGTTGTAAGGCCACTTCTTAGTCATATAGGTACCAACTCATCTTCTCTGTGTTGCTGCAGCATAAGACACCAGTGATTTAGTACTTTAAACAATCACTGCTTCCTTCTCCCTCTTGATTCTTTGGGCTGGGAAGATTTCTGTTGTACATAATGCTTCTTCTCTATATGATTTTGAGTGGGCGGAGTCATCAGAGAGCTAAATTAGCATGGTCTATGGAGGTTGGCTTCCTCTCTGATCTGGAGGCGGGGTAGCTGGATACCCGCCAGCTGAAATTTCCCCTGGTAACCTAGAGGAAGAAATCATCTTGCATGGCCAAATTCCAGTCTACACACCATCCCTGTGGACACAGGTTGAAACGCACATTGTTCCGGTAGATCCACCTGGGTCCTAAGAAGCTATCGTCTTAAAGTTTGACACTGACACTAGTGGTCCCCAGACCATGCTTCAAGAAGCAATGAAGTAGAATGTCACACTAGAAGCACTCTGGGGTTTAGAACTACAAAGACTAAATTCAAAACACATCCCTGTCCCCTTTTGCTTTAAATTGTTGCATAATAATTACCTAATACCTTCCACCCTCAGTGTTCCCATCTACTAAATACAACTGTATAATGATTTGTGAGCATCAATAGGAAGGAGTACAGTGTGGTATTCTTTAAGAATCTTGCTTGCCATGTCTTGGGCACTCACATTTTCTCCTCTGAGTTTTAGAGTTTTAAAATTAAAATTGGAATGGGAATGTTGGTGACTACCTCTCATAGTGGTTGAAATGATGGGTAATATGTATGTGAGAGGAGGCTGTGTATGTGCTAGCTCCTTTTCTCATTTGTCCCTCCAGCCCCATCAAATACATCTAAGCTGTCAGCATTCTGTCTGTTCATTAGAAGATCTGGGTGGAATGAAGCAAGCACTGAGCTTTTGAGTTCAAGTGAGGTTGGAAGCAAACCGATGGGTCACCTCTAACAATGACCTCATTACCGCAGAACAGTGATGGTTGGCTTTGCCTTCTCCCCCAGGAAGAGGAAGCCAAAGATAATAACAGAATGATGCTTCCCTAGTGTTTGTGGTATCAGCAGCGGGTGTGATTCACAGTCCCTGCTGGGACATTCAGCTGTGGGCTTCTGACAGCTGCAGGGTCATGAAACATAGTCTCCTAGAATGTTCCTGATGTAGTTCCCTGTGAGCTGTGGAGGTTCTCAGGCTACTCTGGGGAGATGAGTGATCTGGACCACTGAAAACAGCCCACATTTGTCAGGAACTTTGTGTCTTTCTTGTATTCACTGAGACTTGTGGACAATTTTAAATGACCATCAAACTTTGAAACTGTGTTACCATGTTAGTTAACGAAAGCCTCCATAGCTGGGAAGAAAGCAATGGTTACTGTTCATTTCACACTCTCTCTGTGGTAATGCTCTGAGATGAATAGTCATGTGACCCTGAATGATGGAGCTATTTTGAGAAATGTGTTATTAAGTGACTTCATCACTGGGAGGACATTATAAAGTACTTAGACAAACTAAGTTATCTACCGTGTCACTAGGTGAGAACAACTTGGGACACTGCTGTTTTTTTATGAGGTCCATTAATTTTTTTTTTAATTTATGTGTATGTGTCTATTACTCTAACATGTGTGCAGATGCTGGTGGAGGTCAGAAGAGGATGTGGGACCCCCTGGAGCTGGATTTATAGGAGATTTTTGAGCTTTCTGATGTGGATGCTGGAAACTGAACACAGTTCCTCAGTTAGAGCAGCAAGTGCTCTTAACTGCTGAGCCACCTCTTCAGCAAACTTTGTGAATCCACCATGATCAAAACACTATGGACGTATAGGGATAGGTATTGCCTCCTCTGTACAACAGTCCTGAGAAGAAGACAATGCAAACACATCTAATATTTTTGCCTGACATAGTAGTCCATGTGTGTCCCACCCAGAACGTGGGAGTCTGAGGAAGGAACATTGCCCTGAGCTCCAGGTTATCCTGGGCTACATACAGAGTGAAACCCTAACATATATGCATGCTCAGGAAGATGAGTCACTGGAAAATCACTGAGTCTGAGGACCTGAGTTCCATCCCTGGAACCCACACAGTAAAGAAAGAAAACCAATTCCCATGCATTGTCCTCTGACCTCCATGTGAGTGCTGTGGCACACATGTATGCATGTGCATACATACATACATATAATGAATAAACATAAGGCTGACATTTTCAGATAAGGAAGCTGAGGTACACAAAGATGACACAGCATGGTACAGTTACAGAGAAGCGGTGGGGCTCAGACTGGAATTCAGGTCTGTCTGATATCAGACCATGCTGAGGCGGATTTAAAATGCTGGGGAATTTGGGTCTGTGATGGAAAAAAGGTAGAGACCCACAGTTACAAACAGGTTCCTCTAAATTCAGTAATGATAGGGTTTCCTTGTATGTGTTTACACACACACATACACACACACACACACACACACATTATCCAAGTAGACATGCAGGAAATGACCTCATCAGTTCTTTGGTCAAAGTAGAACTTGAAGAATCTATTAGCACAACCTATATACTCAGGTCCATGCTGGCAGGGTTCTGTAATGAGCCTTTTGGTAGTCATTGTTCCCAGGCTGGACATATCACACACAAGGCTACCACTGAACTGTCTGGTAACCACAGTGCCTTCCTTCATAGGCAGCCTTCCCCTCCTTCCCTACCATCTGTGTCTCCTCTGAGGATACAGTTCTTACTGTATCTTCTTCCAGCCCCTGCAGTGCCTGCCACAGATGCTGGGAAAAGACTGCATTCTCTGGCCATACTGTCCCTAGATGAGTCGCCCCCTAGCACATCTTCTGGAATGACCCCTACGAATACAAATAAAATGATGTCACTCCCCAGCTTTGAAATTGTTGGCAGACTCTCAACACCTTCAGGGCCCAAGAATCTTCTAGAGTCCTTCCCTAGTTCATTCCCCCAGCACTTCCTTTACCAAGCCTGGCTCTCTAGCTGTGCCCAGGTAGCCAAAGCATCATCAGCTCTTGCTAGCTGCCCTACCTTTGACCCAGCACCTTCTTAGGCTTGGAGCATTCTTTCCTCGGCTCACCTTCCCAGCAGCATAATCCTCAGGGTCACCCAGCTCCTCTGAGATACAACTAAGCCATCACGACAGTGAGCTTGATAATAATGCCTCCTTCACAGTTGGTTGGAGAATTCAGGCAAATGGGATGCATTTGTGAATGGAGTCTGGCAGCCATCACTAAGCTTGCCTGAGAATGGTGAGATGAGTCTAGTCTTTGTCCTGACTCTCCTTTGCCAAAATCACCTTGGTCCAGTTCATACTTTTCCAAGGATGCTTTTCACACTGTCCTGACCCCTGACACAGGGCTTATTTTTCTCCCAAAAGACCATACACTACCCACTCTACAGGGGTTAAAGAAGAGGTGCAGAGAGAAGGAGGATGGCTGGCTGAGGTAGTCAGGCCTCTGAAATGACCCTGAGCATCAAAAACTCCATCTCTAGCCTAGGAGTGGTGGGGGAGGGGGGGTCACTGCGATTCCTAGGAAGAGGCTCAAGACCTCAGGAGAGTCTTCTTCAAGACCATTCCAGCATTTTCTTGGCAAACTGCTGTGGGCCATTTGTTGCCCTTGGGGGAAATATTAGTGAGGCATTTTAGTCTAAAAGCCTTAGTCTATGAAATGAATCGCCTGCCACTCTGGAGCCACAGGGAAGTTTCACACCATCTTGCCCAAGATCCTCATAAATTGTCAGCCTCGATGATTGGGTGCTTAACTGAACTTGAGGGACAAGACAAAGAGACATAAATACTAAACACATCATCTTTCAAGTCTGTTCTTTCATTTCCCGACTGTTTGTTCTCCAAAGGGAATCACTTGCTCTTTTTCCTTTGACTTGGCACTGAGGAGCCAGGGATCATCCATTTGATCTGATTCACTGCACAGACAACGGTGCTTTGGAAAGCAGGGTCCTTTCAGGGGAAGACATAGTGTGTAATCAGAGGGTCCTGCTTGGTTGAATCTGTGGAGAGGCCAGCATTACTGGCAATTAAGTCTCCTAGATTTTAACATTGCATGCCTGTTTCCTTACCTGCAAAGTGGGACATCTTGTCTACCTCTTGGGACTGTTGTGAAATCTACACGGCAGCCACAAGGAGTCTGATCTCGTCAATTGACTGATTCATTGATGGATGCATGGCTTCACAGGGTATTTGAAAGTAGGAACTTTAGGGGGTTGGTGCCTGGAATTGAGGCACTGAGGGAATGCCATGAAAGGAGATTCCCCCTCCCTCTCCTCTCTCTCTCTCTCTCTGCCTCTGCTTCTTGTCCAACATAGGCTGAAAAGAGAATGGGCTCAGCATGGACCAAGACCTCTAAATCTACAAGCTTTGACACAACAGAAAACTGATGAACACAATTGTAATGACGATTAATTTGTAAGTCAGGCATAATAAGAGGTTAACAACGATAACCAGTGAAACAGAACAACTCAGTAATCTATTGTAATAAAAGTTATTTAGACTTACAAATTGTTTATTTCTAAAAATTTCTGCCTAATATTTTTTGGACCATGGTTGGCTGTGCATAACTAAACCTCAGAAAGTGTAGCCACAGATAAGAGTGTGTGTGTATGTGTGTATGTGTTGGGGGGGGGCAGTTTCAGTCTTAAATGGTCTGTTTTACAAATGAGAAAATTGGGGCACAGAGCAGTTAAACACCTCTCCTGAGATAGCACAGCAGTAAGTGACAGAACGAGTGTTATAGCCCAAGACAGATTCAAATTTGGCTTTTTAAAACCCTTGATTTCTTGTTTTTTAACTTCTTGTATCTGCCATTGCACTAAGAGAATCAGAATGGGCTATGCCCATGAATACAGGGTTCTCACCAAGACAAGACATGAGCTGCCTCTCCAGAGGACTTACTTCAGTGGATTTTTCCTTTTCCAGCCAAACAGATACAGGAACTTAGGCTCCTATAGTCAGTGACATTCAGATTGAATGGCACACTCTAGCTAAATTGACAGGAGACTGACATACAGACCATAATGAATGGGCAGTAAATTTGTCATTTACAGTGAGTATGGCACATGCCGAGAAGACCAGAACACTTCGGCTGGCATAGACAGCACGTTTGCTGCTGTCTGAAGCCAAATTAAAATCAGCTACTCATTAAAACAATAGTTATGAAAATCTGCACTCTGGTGAGTAGAAGCAGACATGGTAGGTGGCTTGATGACCATGGCACTGGTATCTACACTGGGAAAATATGCTTGGCTAGCCAGAAACAGCTTCTACAAATTGAAAATGCATGCAGAGGTTCTTGCAGAAACTAAGAATGGAATTCTGTGAGAGATCTTGCCTCAGAGGAATAAGGCAGAGAGTGATAGAGAAGGCCATTCATTATCCTCTTTGACCTCAAGAGCCATGGAATTTGGGATAAGGAAGACAAGGCCCATACAATGGCATCTCTCCACCTCACCCTTGCCTTCCTCCTTCCCCGACACGTAACATCAGCTCCTCTCTACACACCTGCTTCATTCTTTGTTCCTATCGGTCAGAATTTCTGTTGGCACAGAATTTGATTCTGGCTAATAGTAACAAAAAGTGTTTGTGGAAAGGACATAAAAAAATGCACAGAGCCTTCAGGAAGCCCAAAGAACAAAATAGTAACCAGAAGAAACCCACCAGGCTGCAGAGGCATCTCGGTGGATAAGAACACTTGCTATGCAGTGCAAGCATGAAGATCTTATTTCAAATCTTCAGCACTCACATTAAAAGCCAGCCATGGCACATGCAAGCTACTATCACACTAGCACTGTCAGAGGCAGAGACATGAGTATTACTGGGGCTTTCCAGCCCCCAGCTTGCTCCAGGTCCAGAGAGATCCCATCCTAGAGAACTAAAGTGGAGAGTTATAAAGAAGAACATTTATTATCCTTCTCTGGCTTCTGCATGTGCACACAAATATGTACACCTACATGAGTCCACATAGAACACACACACACAACATGAATAAGCTCTCAAAAATCACTGTATCACAGTAGTATTGAAATTTCCCTGATTGTCTCATGATTATCTGCTTTGTTTCTTTGTTACATATGGATTTAACAAAGACCCATACCTTGACATTGGTTGATAAGTCTCTTAGCAACAGACTTCCTTCTTCCCTTTCTCTTCTCTCTCCTGGCAATTGCAGGTGGTCAGGATGGAAAGAGACAGGAAATAGCTAGATGTCAAAAGATACAAAGCCACATGTATACAAGCAAGTAAGTCTGGGGATCAACCGCACAGTGAATGACTATTTGTACCATCCGCAAGGGTTGTACTTAAGAATAGACATGTGTGGCCAGCCATGATGGTAGCATACGCCTTTAATCCTAGTGTTCAAGATGGAGAGGAAGGCAGGTCTTTGTTAGTTCATAGTGGATTATATAATGAATTTCAGGTCAGACAGGGCTAAATAGTAAAAACCCTGTAAATGAAGGAAGGAAGGAAGGAAGGAAGGAAGGAAGGAAGGAAGGAAGGAAGGAAGGAAGGAGAGGGAGGGAGAGAGAAAGAGAGAGAGAGAGAGAGAGAAAGGGAAGGAAGGAAGGAAGGAAGGGTGATATTCTAGTTAGCTTTTTGTTACTGTGATAAACACCATAACCAAAAGCAACTTACAGGGGAAGAGTGCTTATTTTGGCTCATGATTCCAGAAGGATGGAGTCCATCATGAAAGCATAGCTTGGCAGGAATAGGAAGCTGATTGGTCATGTTTTCATCTGCACACAGACAGCAGAGAAAGTAGATGAGGTGAGAGTATAAAACCCCAAACCCACCTCCTGTGACTTATTTGTTCCTACAAGGTCTACCTCTAAACAGAGCCAAAAAGTGGTGATCAGGTGTTCAAATACATGAGCCTATGGAGGACATTTCTCAGTCAAACAGGTGGATACACTATTTTCTTGGCTACAATAGTCTTTTTGCAATCAACATGTGCCTTAGTCAATGTCTATTGCTGTGAAGAGACACCATGACCATGGCAACGCTTATAAAGGAAAGCATTTAATTGGAGCTAGATTACAGTTTCAGAGTTTAGTCCATTATCGTCATGACAGAAATCATGGCAGCACGCAGACAGACATGGTACTGGAGGAGCTGGAGGAGAGTTCTACATCAGGATCCACAGGCAACAGGAAGAAGAGAAATGGCCACCAGGCCTGGCTTGGGCTTCTGAAACCCAAAGCCCATCCCCAATGACACACTTCCTCCAACAAAGCCACACCCACCCCAACAAGGCCATACCTACTAATCCCTATCAAATAATGCCATTCTCTAAGCATCAAGCTTTCAAATACATGAGCCTATGGGAGCCATTCTTATTCAAACTACCACAACATGTATATCGAAACCTTCGCTAGACCCCATGGGCTTGTAAACCATGTTACAACTCAAAAATACATTCAGTCCAACTTTAAAAGTCTCCACAGTCTCAACACTGTTTAAAAGCACAAAGTTCAAAGTCTCTACTAAATCTCAAGGTAACCTCTTAACTATAATCTCCTGGAAAGTAAAAACAAAAAGCAGATTACATTCTTCGAACATACAGTGGCACAGGGTGTATGTTACTATTCCAAAAGGGAGGAAAGGAGTATAGTGAGGAAATACTAGAGTAAAACAAGACCAAAATCCAGCAGGGCAAACTCCAAACTCTGAATCTCCACGTCTGATGTCAAAGAGCCCTTCAGATCTCCAACTCCTTTCAGATTTATAAACTGCAACACTCTTCTCTCTCTTGGGATGGCTCTAAACCCAGTCTGCAGCTTCCCTTGTCTGGTATCCCACAGTTCTGGAATCTCCACATCTAGGTGTCTCCAGCAAAAATCTAGACTTCACCTTCATAGCTTCACACAATGGCCTCTCTTGGCCTCCATGCCGGGACACCTCTGCCACATGCCTGGCCTCAGCAGTTTTCCTTAGCCATGGAAGAAGATTCCACAACCCTTTCCTTGTATCCTGGACTCTAAGCCAGAACTGCATGGCTGAAGCTGCCAAGTTCTTCTGCTTGCTGGGGTTGGAGCATGATCTCCTCATTCAAATACATTTTCATCAGCTTTCTGTTTTCAATGGTTTTCTTCACTGCCCAAGTTTGGTTGTGATGGAACTCATCTGGTAGGCCTAGCTGTCCTCAGTCTCAGAGATCTGCCTGCCCCTGCCTCCTGAGTGCTAAGAGTAAAGGTTTGCACCGCTACAACCGGCCCTAAACTTTTCTTTAATTCCCTTAGCCGGGTAGAGTCTTCCCCGAGGTCACAACTCCCTTTATTCCCTTCAGCATCAGGGTTTTCTTTACATCTTTTATCTCCTTGAACACAGGACTCAGCTGCGTTAAACTTCCTGGTGCTCCTTTTCTCCCCAAACTGTACATTTTGTATTTTTCCTTGCTCAGCTTGCTCCTTTTCATTATAGATCTGTATAAGACAGGCCACTAATAACCACAGGACACAGTCAATACTAGGCAGTTTTGAAATCTCCTCTGCTGATGCCATTAATCCAAAAGTCTTCAGTTTGGCCTCAGTAAGACTTTTTGGACAAAGTAAAAAAGTAGCCCCACATTCTCTACCAAAGTATCAGAAGATTGATCTCTAGACCACTTACAGTTCTTCTACTCTGAAACCTCTTGAGCCATCCTAATCTGCATTGCTCTCAGCACCACTGTTTTCCCTGCTCTTATAAGTATGGCCAATAAGCCCACTTAAAGCGTTCAACAGTCCTTGTTACCAACTCCTGCTTAGTCAATGTTCTATTACTAGGAAGAGACACCATGACCATGGCAACTCTTATAAAGGAAAGCATTTAACTGGAGGGGGAGGCAGGTGTGGCTTACAGTTTCTAGAGGTTTAATCCATCATTACCATGGCAGGAAGCATGACAGCACGCAGGCAGACATGGTGCTGGAGGAGCTGAGAGTTCTACATCAGGATCCACAAGCAGCAGAAGAAGAAAGAGAACCACTGGGCCTGGCTTGGACTTCTGAAACCCCAAAGCCCACCCCCAATGACACACTTCCTCCAACAAAGCCACACCTACTCCAACAAGGCCATACTTCTTAATCTCCATCAAGTGCCACTCCCTGATGACCAAGCTATCAAATATATGAGCCTATGAGGGTCATTCCTATCCAAACCACCACAACATGTATATGAAAACTTTCGCTGTACATCTGAACTACATCAATTTTTTTAAATGTGTGTGTGTGTGTGTGTGTGTGTGGTACACATAAGTGTGCATGTACAAGTGGAGACCAGGAGTCAACACTGGCATTTTCCTCTATCACTCTGAACCTTTTCTTACGTATTCTTATTTTTTGGGGTGTGGTTGTTTTGCCTGTGCACCACCACAGAAGTGTCCAAGGAAGCCAGAAGAAGGCATCAGATCCTTTGGAATTGGAGGTGCAGAGAGTTGTGAGTCCCCACGTGGGTTCTGGGAACCACACCAGGTCCCCTAGGGGAGCAGCTGGTGCTCTTAACCACTGAGCCATTTCTCACCCACCTACATTATTTTTTGAGACCCATATCTCACCGAACCTGGAGCTGGTCATGCCGGCCTCACTGGCAGGCCAGCAAGCCCCCAGAAGCCTCCTGTTCTCACCTTTCCAGCCAAAGGATCACAGACATTTGCCACAGGGTGCTCAGGGGCCCAAACTCAGGCCTTCATCCTCTGTGCCCTCTCCCCAGCATGCACACAGTAACGTAAAAGAAAAACAAGAAACCAGGTCCTCTAGCGCTCCCATCAGTCTAAATTCTTGATTCTGCAGCACAGCTGGATTCAGCATTTTGCTGTCTCCAAGAATTCCAGAAGCTGGAAGCTGGATCTTGAATTTTTGTGTGGTTCCAGTTCTTTATGTAGTCTTCGGTTATGGAGTGCGCTTCCATCAGAAGGCCTTGGTACCCTGGTTGCTGACCATGGGCAATCATTGGCAAGTGCTTCTTAAAACCTTTATTTTACGAAGTGTGGTATAATCCAGGCTGGGCATGTAACTCTAGTAGAGAGTCTGCCTGATATGTGCAGATCCTGGGTTCAATCCTTAGTACTTCCCTCAAAGTAACATTCTGTCAAACCATCTTCATTTATTAGCTAGGATACCTGAAGAGATAAGCATGCCTTACGATGCTTGATAACCTGACACCTTGCACAGAGGGCACAGCATAAATGGTTGATTATGTGCCTTGTTTACCAGCTAACAAAATGCAGCATTATTCTGGTTCATCCAAAGGAGACCTGTGGGCTTTGAGGCTGTGGTTAGCATCCTCATGAACTTCTGAATTTATTAGAAGTGCTTGCAGTTCACTGCACTGTTCCTGTTGATGCTCACATTGTTCCATCCCTGGCCACTGAGATTCCCTGAAAGTTGGCTCTTGAGTCCATTTGACAGGCTCCAGGGTCCTCTGAAGCTTCCTGGTTTCCTGATATGATAAGACATTCCATCTTCATTATGTTTAATTCCTGCCCAGACCAAGTATCAGTCTGTTCTCCAATGACTCCTAGTTCCTTCTAGCATGTTCTAGCATCTCTACAACTTGCTCCTCATGTTATTGAGCACAGTTGGCTGAGACTGCACCACTGAGTCCAGCAGTAATGGCACTTAGGGCTGGAAACCTCTGGAAATCCTGTGACCAGAATAGCCCTGCTTCCACCAAGATGACAGCGAGACATTTCCAAAGCATGAATAGGATATAGTCAGAGCCCCCATCTCAAATGATAATAAAAATAACATAGACAGTGACTGAGAAAGGTATGCAAGATTGACCTCTGACCTCCACATCAACACACACATACATATGCGCACACACCCAACAACCACCACCACCAACAATCAAGTTTCCTTCAAACCGACTGTGGCTAGCAGCCTAAATATGCACCTCTTTCTCACCATATATTTTTTCTTTAACTACACCTGTATAAAAACCAATTTGTTATACCTTGACAAGAATCACTGGGATTTTAGAGAGACATGAGTCCTCTGTCACAGATAACCATTGTCATTTCAGAGGCTGCAGAAGCCTCTACTCCTTGTTACCCAGCCCCGGCCCCAGACCTGCACATGATTTTCCCGGGAGCCAAGTTCAAGTGAAAGTAGTTCTTTCTGGTTGACCATCCCAGGCAAAATCCCAACATACTGCTTAGTCATTTAGTTAAATAAGTGCAAGTCTCCCTGGTACTGCAGGCCAGGATGTGATGTGTGTGTGTGTGTGTGTGTGTGTGTGTGTGCGTGTGCGTGCGCGTGCGCTAAAAGTTTTTGAAACAGGCTGATTCCTCTTCCGATAAGGGCTTGCTGCATAAGCCTAAGGACCTGATTTCAGATCCCCACACTTATACAAAAAGGGGGGGGTGATGACATACCTGTCATCCCAGCCCTGGGAAGCAAGAGCAGGATGCTCTCTGAGCCTCAGTGGCCAGTTAACTTATCCAGTTGGTGAGCTGCTGGTTCAATGAAAGACCTTGTCTCAAAAAATAAGACAGAACTCAATAGAAGAAGATACACAATATTGACTTCTAGCCTTCCTACATGCATCCACATGAGGGCACACACACACACACACACACCACAAAACACGAGAAACAAAGAGGAGAGGAGAGGTAGGAAAGGTGGGACAGAGGAAAGAAAGAAGGGAGAAAAAGACACTTGAAGCTCAATTATAAAAACTTAATTTAAAAAGCAAACATATATTTTATATGTGTGTGTTTGTATAGATTAAAAACTTGTCTCTATGGAAACACCATTAGACATTAACCAGAACACTGGCATAGACTCCTAGCTTTATGGATCAGCCGTGCTGTTTCGCACTGAGTTTATCTCTGAAACAAAAGCATTTTGAGGCTACAGCTGAGCACAGGAAGCAAAGGATAGTTTCTAATCCCAACTGAGCAGGAGATGGGAGTTTGCTGTGCAGCACCCTACCAGGCATGACCAACAAAGGCCAATGGCTGGGAACCCAGCAGTCACAATCCCACCTCTGTGGGAATCTCACACCTGTGACTCAGCCTCACTGAGCCTCATCCTACTCATCTGTAAAATGGGCACATGTCAAGCATCCTCCAAGAACAATTATGAAGGTCAAATCATGGAGCACATAGCAGTTAGCAGAAGGAGGGGGGATCCCAGAAGATGCCAGCGAGGGCTATTTTTGTTATTCATAAAATGGCCACTCAGGCCTTGGTGGTTGGTTGGGTCCACACTGTGTGTTGTGAGACTGTATCAGCGGGACATGAATATTTAATGGCACACAGAAGCTGATTCCAACAGCATGTTGCCTCTTTCCTAATTGCTTCTGGCAGATGTACTCGGCTTTGCCTGCTGAGTCACGGGAGAGGATCCAGGAGGTGGGTTTCCAAACATGACAGGCCTTCGGTTGACTCATGTTGGCAAGATGGAGCCTAGGGCAAGTGAGCAGGGCAGGAGGTGGATGAGTATTAATCACGGCGGCCAGGAATGTAACATCTCGCTTCTGCCCATGTAGCGATGCCCCATTCCAGACACGCTGAATGACACGTGGAGGGGCCTGGGGGCTCCTGTTTAAAGTGACTTGCAAGGAAAAGCCTTGGGAGACATCACGGAGGCCAGAGTGGCTGCCTGCTCTGCAGAGCCCGAGAATGGGACCCACAGACTGAGCCATGCCTCATTCAGCCTCCTGTGCATGTGTATTCATGTGCATGTGTGTGGTACCCATGTGCACGTGTGTGTGCACTCATGTATACATTTGTGCACGTATGTGTACCTGTATATACTCATGTGTACGTGTGTGTGTGTTCATGCACATATGTGTGTGTTTATGTATGTGTGTGTGTTATATGTTCCTTGTCTATTCATCACATGTGTGTGCATTCTTATATATATTTGTGTAATTGTGTGTACATGTATGTGCATGCAGATGTATCTGCAAGTGTGTCATGTTCATGTGCATACATGTGGAAGCCAGAGTTCAAGCTTGGGTGGTATTCCTCAGTAGACATCCATCTTGGCTTTTGAGATAGGGTCTCTCAGTGTCCAAGCTAAGCTGGCTGGGCATCAAGGCCCAGGGATTCTCCTGCCCCTGCCTCACCAGGGCCTAGATTACAGGTGTGCACAGCCCACCAGGCGTTTCCATGTGAGTTCTTGAGATTGAACTTATATCTTTACACTTGCAAAGCAAGCATTTTACTGACTGTGCCATCTCTCCAGCCCCAATCTCATTTTCATAATGCTAATTATCATGATAGGAATCGGCATTTATTGAAGACTCACAAAGTAGCAGGCGTGGGTCCAAGCACTTTTCATGAATCAACCTATTACAGTCTTAGAGTGGCCCCAAGGGTAAAGGACTGCCATAAACCCAGCACACAAGAGGAGGGAGCATGCCCAGAGCTAGCACACTCGGAAGCAAGGCCAGCATGAACAGTCAGAGCTCAAGGGCAAAGGCTCAACTGTCACCATTTTATGTATGTGGGTTTCTGCCTGAGAGTCCATTCTGATGGAGAGAGAGAGAGAGAGAGACAGAGAGACAGAGAGACAGAGAGAAAGAGAATTCAACTAGTCTCCAGAAAAAGGCATTCCACTGTCATCATTTTATGTATGTGTGTTTCTGCCTGAGATTCTATTCTGATGGAGAGGGGGTGGGGGGGAGAGAGAGAGAGAGAGAGAGAGAGAGAGAGAGAGAGAATTCAACTAGTCTCCAGAAAAAGGCATTCCACATTCGGCCTTGTGAGGTTCCCCCTTCTCGTACCCACTCATTCATTCCTTTGTCCACTCATTCAACAGCTATTCACAGTGTGATTGCTAGGAGAAAGGCAGGATCCAGTGGGCAGTGTCAGTAGTTTTCAGCCTGGTCTTCATGGCCCCAAGTCTGGAGTATACTGCAGGGCAAGTGGGGAAGGCCTCAGAACCCCCACCCAGTGCAGTTGGATCACACACTGATCTCACTTGAAATAAATCTGAAGGTGCTTCCAGCACAGGTGAGAGCAGAGGAAGGCAGGCAGGCACTGATGGCACTGAGAATTGTCCTGAATTTTGTATGAATGCCCATAGGAAGGAGGTTATGTCAAATATAGCTTCATCGGCAACTTTCTCCAACAAATTGCAGGAGGAAAGAGCAGGAGTGGGAAAGTATGGATTAAAACAGACTTTAGAGACATCTAACCAATGGCGACATATGGTCCTTGTTTGCATTCCGATTCAAACAGATTGTAGAAGAGAAAAATGAGAGGGAGAGGCAGAGGAAGAGGGAGGAAGAGAGGGAGGGAAATAGGGAGAGAGAAGAGACAATAAAATGACAAGAGATAACTGGGAAATCGAGAATGTCAGTCCAGGTGTGATGATATCTTCCTGGTTCTGTGTTTTCCTTAAAGACTCCTTGTCTCCTTTAAAAAAAAAAAAAATGCAGCATTTAGAGATAGATTATAAACGCGGCTGAGATTTGCTTCAAAACACCTGGCAGGGGAGATGAAGGAGCCTGGAGTTCCCGCATCCAGATCACACCAGTGGGAGAAGAGACGCACAGCACCAACTCCACTTTGCCCAGGATTTCTAATGTCCGCATAAGTGAGAGGCGAATTGACTCATTTGTCAGTGAAATGGTGTGATGATGAGGCTTTGCTTTAAAATGCTTCAGTGATGCATTTAAAAATGGAGGGAGGAGAACGAAAGACTGGCGGTCAGGGCATAGAACGGTTGCAAGTGAGTGGCAGCTGGGTGCGAACACACCATGCAAATTCCCTGCTTCTGCCGATGTTGGGATTCTCACACACAGGAGGAAAAACAACTTGTAAGGTACCTGAGGGCCCGGGGGCTTTGTCATTCACCTGAGGAAGCTGCTGTACTACTCACTGACCGGTTTTTTCCTCTGTAACATGGAGTAAACCTACACTCAGAGAGTAAAACCTACGTCTACAGCAGCTTCCTTTGGAATAGCCCCAAACTAAAAGCAACCAAAGGCATCCACAGGTAAGCAGTAAATGAACATGTCTGTACAATGAAATACTACCCAGATGCGAAAAATAATGAACACAGGTATACACAACACAGTGGGTAGACTTAGGAATGACTGTGTGGTGTGCGATCAGCCAGACAAATAGAGCACATTTTATTTCTCAATTTACATTAAGTTCTAAAAAGTGCAAATATGTCTACAGTGTTAGAGACCATGGCTACAAGGAGGTAAGGGGCCTGAAAGATTACAGAAGCTCACAGGGGTGTGCTTGAGACTGATGGACTTGTCCATTATCTTCATTATGATTTTGCTTTCCAAAGGGACATTCATGCTTACGTTTATCACAGGGACTGGATGTGGTGACCCATGCTTTTAATCCTAGAGCTCAGGAGACAGAGGCAAGTGGATCTCTATGAGTTCAAGGCCAGCCTAGTCTACATAGTGAGTTCCAGGTCAGCCAGGGCTACATAAAGAGACCTTGTCTTAAATAAAAATCACATCAACACTTAAATATGTGCAGCTTACTATATAGCAATTATATTTCAAAAAACCTGTCAGTTGTAAGATGTCTCCGAAGATTCTGCACACTAAGTGAAACAACATATTTGAAGGATATGTGAGCTCTCAGCAGCCACTGCCAGGTCCAGAGTCACATAAGCTGCTCCAGATACATGACTAAGCAAGTGATGGCCAGGAGACATGGTGCACATTTCTTATCCCAGCATTTGGTGGGCTGATGCAGAAGGATCATGAATTTAAGGCTAGCCTGAACTAACCAGTGAGATCTTGACAAGAAAGACAGAAAGACAGAAAGAAAGAAAGAAAGAAAGAAAGAAAGAAAGAAAGAAAGAAAGAAAGAAAGAAAGAAAAAGAAAGAAAGAAAGAAAGAAAGAAAGAAAAAAAGAAAGGAAGAAAGAAAGAAAGAAAGAAAGAAAGAAAGAAAGAAAGAAAGAAAGAAAAGAAAGAAGAAAGGAAGAAGGAAGGAAGGAAGGAAGGAAGGAAGGAAGGAAGGAAGGAGAAACAAACAAATGAAGGAGGGAAGCAGGACAGGAAGCAGGGCAGGAAGGCAGGAAGCAGGACAGGAAGGTGGGAAGCAGGACAGGAAGGTGGGAAGCAGGACAGAAAGGATGAAGAGAAAACAAGAAGAACCAGGAACTTCAATCTTGCCCCTCCCAAAAAAGGAGAAAAGCGAGGTACAAAAGGCTTCCATAGGAAAGCATAGAGAGGGGAACACAAGACAGGGTGTGTTTCTTGGAAGAAGAGACATTAGCTGCAGCCTTTGAGATGAAATAAGAGCTGATTTGGAAAGTGTTTAAGAAATAAATGTGCCAGTTGGGTGAGAAGTATGTACAAAAGACCTGAGGTTAGAGAAAATGTGGCCCAGTCTAGAAGTACAATTTTGTAATTGATGGACTCCTGATGGCATAGAGGTCTAGCAGGAGAAATAGCAGTGAGCAAGATAAAATGAATAAAATAATATGAACAAATACTCATTACCTACGGTGAGCTAAACTATGTTCATGGATTCACTTACCTCAACAAGCCTATAAAGCAGGAGCTATCATTGTCCTCTTCTTATATCTGAGAAACTGATAGAGTGGAGAAGCCACTAACTGTCTTAGTTAGGGTATCTATTGGTGCACTAAGACACCATGACCAAAAGCAACTTGAGGAGGAAGGGGTTTATTCCATCCTGTAGTCCATCATCCAGGGGAGTCAGGGTAGGAACTCAAGACAGGAACCTGGAGGCAGGAGCTGATGCAGAGGCCATGGAGAAACACTGTTTACTGGCTTGTTCCTCATGGCTTACCCAGCCTGCTTTCTTACATATCCCAGGACCACCTGCCCAAGGATGGCATTGCTCATAGTGAGCTGGGCCCTCCCATATCAATTATCAACCAAGAAAATGCCTTACAGGTTTGCTTTTCTCAATTAAGATTCCCTCTTCCCAGATGACAAGGGGTCAGTTGTACCAGATATTATTTTGTCAAGTTGACATAAGCCAGAGTCACTTTGGAGTAGGGATCCTTGATTGAGAAAATGCTCCCATTAAGCTGGGCTGTGGACAGGCCTGTGGTTCATTTTCTTGATTGACAATTGATGTGGGAGCTCACTATGGGTGGTGCCATCCCCTAAAGCAGGTGGTCCTGGAAGCTATAAGAAAGCAGGCTAAGCAAGACATGAGGGACAAGTCAGTAATCAGTGTTCCTCCATGGCCCCTGCATCAGCTCCCGCCTACAGTATTTCCTCTCCAAGTGGCTTCTGGTAATAGTGTCTTATCACAGCAATAGAAACCCCAACTAAGACAATCAAACAGCTAGGAAGGATAACAGGGTGAATTCAAGCGCAAACCTGGTCAATTCCATCACTGGACAGTGTCCTAACAGCCCATTCCCACCAAAGGCCAAGAAGAGTTTGCAGCATCAGGCAGTCTGATACCAAATGAGGTGTTCCCCTCTATGTAGCAGGAAGAAACAGGCTGTTAAAGGAAAGACTCTGTCTACAACGCCACCTGTGGGTAACACTGCTATGACAACCCTCTTTGACAAATTTTGCTGTCCCTCATTTAACCGATGAGGATAGGGATCTACAAATCAAGAAGAGTCAAATGACTTGCCCAGAGTCACACAGTCTGATTTCAAACCACAGGCTTTCACACCACCCCATCCTCCACCAAGGTCCCACTTCACCACTTCCCCTTATCTGGATCGTCCAATCCCAGTCTCTCTTGCTCCCCTTCCTTTCCCACAATGGGCATCCAGCAGAGCTATCTAGAAAGAGAGATTCAGACCACAGTGGACAGAGGAGACATCAGACTTCCCTCCCTTGAGTACAGATGTCAAAATCCTGTGACACAGCACTCTCAGTCGGCCCCTCTTTCCTATTGAATTAGCGCTGCTCAACACAATCCCTCTTTGGCCACTTTAATGGGATAAGTGGCTAATTTGATTGGGTTCAATGAGATGTAAATGATTGGATTCAATAAAGGAGCAGGGAGTGTTTCCCTCCACCGATGACCTCATTTCTCATTGGAGGTACAGGTTTTGCCCAGCAGCACTAAGAGCAGAGATGGAAGACACTGCCAACATCCCGTGGGCAAAGGAAACTCCAGGAAGCCTTCTGCTAGAGTTTGGAGATGCTGCAAATGCCCTCCAAGGTTCCTGTGCTAAAGTCTAATACCCCATTGTGAGGGATTAAGAGGGTAGAGACGTGGCTTAGTTAGTAGAGCACAAAACCCTGGCTTCCACCTCCTTCACTATATAAAAGTGAGTGTGGTACCTCATGCTTGGGAAGTGTAGCAGGAGGGTCTGGATTTCAAGGTTATCCTCAGCTACATAGAGTTTGAGACCAGCTTGAGATATATGAGACTCAGTCTCAATAAAAATTAAAAAATTAAAAAAAAAGGGATAGAGACATAATCTGACCAAAGGAGTAGAGCCTTTGAGGTGTGGTTACATTTGTATATGGTCATGAGTAGGTTTTTCCCAATTTGCCCCTGTGGTTTTATAAACAAGGCCAGACAGACACATAGATATGCATATATGCTTCTTGTCTCTTGTCTTGATGACCTGGACCACCTCCCAAACTCTGTCAAAATAAAGGCCATCACTAGATAGATGTGGGCTGTCTACCTTGCACCTTGCACATTCACGAATCAAAATATGCCTCTTTGCTCATGATTTGTGTTCATGAGGGAGATGAAGAGAGGGCTTGTCATCAAAACCCTAAGTGTCCTCCAGGATAGACCATGGGGTGAGGAGAACAGCCACCATCAGGGTCTGTGAGCCAACCCCAATTGCATGACATTGGAGACGTTGCTTACATTCTCGGGACCCAAACCTTCTCTTTTCACACTGGGGAGAGTGTCAACATTTCAGAGTCACAAAGATGAACATGTCGATGACTAGTGTCAGGTATGCACACCTCACACATCATAGCACAGAATAAACAGCAGATGTGTTAGTGCCAAAGTAAGAACCAGTGGAGCTAAGGGTGAACTGCACTTCAAAAAACAAAAGGTTAATGCTATGTTACAGGAAAGAATAACATGACTACATGCCAAAGAGAGATCTGAGATAAGGGTGTGACCTTGTGCACGATTTAATGGCCCAAGAAGATTCAGACAAGAAATGATGGCATAAGGCTGGAAAATCATTCCACACGAAGCTTTGCATGTCCCCACCTCTAACATTAAAAGATACCCTTCAGCACTAGGCCCAGATGCCAGCAAGTGGCTGACTTTCATGGACTGTGCATTTTATCAGAGATGGCTCTTCAGGCTTTACAAGAAGTGAGTCAATGGTTCAGTTACTACAGCAGGTAGGTGGGGCTGGATTCTAGGAGAGTAGAATAGAGAGGCAGAGCTTTTCTGGGAAGACCTCTCTTCCTGTCTCTCCCTGGTCTTGGAATTCCTGGCTGCTTCAGTCTCCACTTCTGGACGGAGGTGACAGGACATGGGAATCTGCCACAAACCCATTTTTATGTCTAAAGGAGTCCCAACTTAGAGTGCCTTCCAAAATTCTCCTGAGGTTTTAAGCGTTTGCCAAAATAGCATCACCAACTGCAGGATCAAGCAAACAACACACGAGGCTGTGAGGGCAGTTCACATTCAAGCCACACACGGAGCATCAGACACACTCTTCGTGGTTCACAGCAAGACGAATCCCATTGATTCTAAGGGTTTAAAGATGCTTCTTCCTGCAGAGTATACTCAGACTAATCAGAAAGGGCCAGGGGCATCTTGAGCAAATTCAGAGAGCTCTTGACCTGATCAAGGAGAAAGGCACTGGTTAATTCGTTATGAAACCTGTTCCCTCTTCTCTGTGAGCACACGAATGGACCGCAATCCCCACCTTCCTTGTGGTTAGATGTGGCCATGTGACAAGCGGTCAGTGGATATGGATGGAGTGCTGTATCTGTTATGCCCTGCCAACTGGGACTTCCTTCCCTCACAGTGCCACTGTGTCCCTCCTTCATCCTCTGGATACATACAAAAGATGTCATGGCTCCAGAGGAGGAAGCAAAGCCACAGGGAATGACCTGAATCTTGGCGCCACCCCGTAACTCCTCCTCCAGGGACCAGGAAGACCTACATTGAACTATCACTGAATGAGTAATGCTCAGGCCTGTGTCATGTTAAGCTGATGGATTTGAAGGCTGGTTTTATCCAGGAACTAGTGCCACTGCAGGCATCTGGAAATGCACTCCACACCCCCACTCATCACATGCACCAAGTGGGGAAAGAGGACTGGACTCTCCCCAGGATTTGTGAATCAGCTTTTCCTCCTGCGACTGTGAGCACTTTTACGTCAAAACTGCCATCAGGGAGATCTCATGGGGAATTAACCTGTGAAGTACTACCATCGTGACGTCTAACACTGCCGTGTGATCACTGGGTGCCACGCTGTAATAAGAACTGCTTGTGCTCGGGCTCAGCTATTTCCCATGATAATTGTATGCAATAATAGTATTAATCTTATTTCACCATTGGGGAACTGGAGAGCCAGTGGCATTAAGTAACATGATCTCTCTTTTACAGAACAATCTGTCTCACTAGAATCAGATCCCAATGCTTCCATTGAGGCAAGAGAAAAACCAGTTTTCTCTGGAGTGCCTTAGAAACCAGTGGGAACTAAAAGGGTCATTAGGTTCTTGTGCACGGACAGGGCAGTGTTGCCAATGCCAGATGGTAGGCAGTGACTGATGTCTGAGCTTGTAAATGTTGACCCCGAGCCAATCTTGCTTTGCCTCCCACACTTGATGTAGGCATTTCATTTGTGTATTAGCAGCATTTACCAGAGACATATCCTCTTCTGTGGGTTTGGACACTCTCCCCTACCTTGTCAGGCCAGCCACTAAGTGGCTCTTCCCTGAAATCTCAAGACTCTTCATTTGTATCCTTCCTTGTGTAAACTCTGGCAAGCTACCTAACCCCTCTGAACATCAGCTCTATAATCCACGGGATAAAAATGAGTAGCAGTGCCAAATCTTTTGGTCAGCTGTGAAAACACAGGTAACATGCTTGGCTCTGACTAAACGGCATTTCCTAGACACTCTGAGTGTCAAGTGAACATACAGACACCCACAGGAATCCACACTGTATTTAACATTTTGGTGTCAGGACACTTGACTTAAAAAAGCAAACTTCCAGTTAGGATAACATCTTACATGTAAGAAATACTCAACTATCTGTTCTTCAGATTTAATTTTTATTTACATGTATTTGTGCGTGTGTTCATGTGTGTACGGTACCCTAGGAATCCAGAAAAGGCATCAGACCCTTGGAGATTGAGGTACAAGTGGTTGTGAACTACCCACCAAGGGTGCCAGGAACTGAACTGAAGTACTCGGTTCTCCAAGAGCTGCAAGTGCTCTCAGCCTCTGAGGCATCTCTCTAGCCCCAAGGGTCTGCTTTATTGTTTACGTGTGTGTGTGTGTGTGTGTGTGTGTGTGTCTGTGTGTCTGTGTGTCTGTGTGTCTGTGTGTGTATGCGCACAGGGGCTCAAGGAGGCCAGAGGTGGGAGGAGTCAAATTACTTGGAGCTGGAAATACAGGAATCTCTGAACTGTCAGATGTGGATGCTGGTATCCAAACTCTCACAGAGTACGCATTCTTAACCTCGGAGCCACCTCTCCCTCTCAACCTTTGTTACTGTTATTATTTAGAATTACTCAACATCAGCACTAAGCAAAAAATCTAGACATCTCTAATTTGAGTTCTGGATCCCTGGTGGGGCTTCCTTGGTCCTGGAAACTCATCTGCCTATTCCTTGGTCTTTATGTCAATATATGAGAATAATTGTCCTCACTATAAGAGGGTTATTAAAGTATGAAATAACTCTCTAAAATATTCTGAAGGTAGCAACAGGCTCTTGTAATACACACTTAGTGTGGACATACCCTTTTCTTAATAGGAAAGTGAACTGTTTTCTTGTAGTACATCAGCATATAACATAACACCTGGCATGCAGTAGGTGCTCAATAAATGATGGGCACCAGATTGAACAAATGTATGTATGGATGACATGAATGCCTAGGGCTGTCATAAAGTTCCAGAATTTAGGTCTTTTGTCTTTGAAGCAAAATTCTTTTGAAACAATTATCTCTATAGCCCACTAGCCCAGGGCCCCAGGCTTGATTTTTATAGCAACAATGAGAACTTTCCAATAAATTTAACAGTGAAAATAATTGAACGTCTTACTTCTAAAATGTCCTTTGCATCTATCATTGCATTTTATTTTGTCAGCACCCTTATAAAGCAAGAATTATTATTTCTACTTTGCAAATGGAAAACAAAACCGAGGCAGAATAGGGAAACACAAAATTCTCGCCTGGCAAGCCAACAATCTCTCAGGCATCTCTAGAAGAAACTCAGGTTAAGTTATTGTTCCTGTCCTCTGGACACCAGGCGTCCTGACCTATCTCTCTCTGCTGTGGTACCCTGAGATGGAGAATCTCACTAAGCCTTGTAGCTAGGGTGGTGGCCCCCCAAAAGCTCCACCGATGTTTCTGTCTTCACCCATCCCCCAACCCGCAGTATGCAGGGAACAGGTGCATGTGACCACACCCAACATTTTACATGTGTTCCAGGGCTTTGAACTTGGGTCCTTATGCTTGCAGAGCAAGCACTTTTATTTGCTGAGCCACTTCTTCAACCCTCCTCAGAAATTTTGGCGCCTTGATTTAGATGCTCACACCCTCCTCCCTTTGCTCTAGGTCAGACATTTGGTCTGCTCACTAAATAGAATCTTCTATGCAATTGTCCAATGCAAACACAATGTAAACACATGCCCCTGAGTTGCTCACAGCCTCTAAGCCTGGTTTGTTTCCCCACCTCCCTTCCCTCTGTAGGTTTGTATAGAGGGAATCAGATGCTCTGTAGCTCCTGCAATCCCACTGCCATCCATGAGATGTAAAAGAGGCTTCATGGAGCATCAGTACCAGTGACACCATCTCCCATCCAGCATCCTCACAACAAACTCTCCCCTTCTTCCCAACCAGAGTCCTTGCCTACCCAGACACAAGCAAGCCACTGCATTTTGACCATTCCCTCTAAAATCTCTCTGGCACCATCTATCTCATCTGTCCCTACTGTTGCCAGCTGTAACAGGTTTTCTTGGCTGTTTTCTGCGGTTTGGGTCTGGGCTCTCAAAGGCTGCTAACTGTTACTTTTTCACTGGTAACTTGACTTCACCCCTCTGTTCCCAGCTGAAAGATTTCTAACTTGTAACTTTTGAAACCTCAGTTAGCTCAAAGGGTTAGGAAGGAAAAGAAAGGAGAGGAAAGGAAACTAATCTGTCTAAGCCTGGGGAACCAAACTAACTCTAAGCTGCTTTATTCGAATGGCATTATTACTCCAGTTATCTCAGTACTTTCTGCCTTCTTTCTCATTCTCTAGAACTATCTGTCTTTATCTGAGCCTTGTTTCTGCCTACTTTCCTATCATCAGCTTTTGGAGTTCACTTTTCTTGACACCACCCGGCTAACTCTAGTGCTCAATCTTCCTCTGTCTCTTTGCCAACTCCCTTTTCCAATGGACACACTCTCTTATATACCTCCTTCCAAGCTGTTCTCAGAAGTCCAAGCGGTGTGTAACCATAAGGGGGAGGAGCTTTACAGCACAACAAGCTTCTTTGGCAAAGCATTCCTTTATAGTCAGCAACCCAGTTGCCATCACCCCTCAACTGGATAACATCACACCTGGACTGACCACTTGGTTTCTACCTCAGTCTTTCAGCCATTCACCTTCTAGCATAGCAATTATAGTCCATCTTGAAGGCAGATTCTACACTTGTTACCATCACCCCATGAGCATTTAAGTTCTTCTCTAATTCCTCTTTGTCCACCACTGTCTCATACCTAGACCAAACTGGATAAGACTGGTACAGAGGGAAGAACCTGTTACACCTGGAGTACCCCTGATCTGTCTACCCTCTGAATCTTTACATACTTTCTGTGCCCACAAGACTCATTCTCCAAGGCTTGGTATGAATATTCACAGCCTCTAAGGCTGGTTTGTTTCCCCACCTCCCTTCCCTCTGTAGGTTTGTATAGAGGGAATCAGATGCTCTGTAGCTCCTGCAATTCCACTGCCATCCATGAGATGTAAAAGAGGCTGCATGGAGCATCAGTACCAGTGACACCATCTCCCATCCAGCATCCTCACAACAAACTCTGAAGCCCAAGAAAGCTGAGGAAATCTTTGTAGGCCCTTCTCTCTGAACAGAGTCCAGGGGAAAATTTCAGCACTTCTCCAGTTTTCCCACTCAGAGGAACACTCTTACCACCAAGGGAGAGCAAGTGTGTGACTTTCCTACAGTGTCTAGATTTTTCAAAGAAGCACGAAGCACATCCTTCTGACAGTTTGGCTAGTGGTGTTATCATATCAGTGTCTGTGTCAATTCCACTCTCTAACTCCCTCATACGCCACATATGGTCACTGAGTGTTTGAAATGCGACTGATCCAAATGGAAACCCACCTTTAATGCAAAATATGCACCAAATTTCAAAACTTCTTTGTGAGAAAAGAAGGTCAATTGCCCATAAATAATTTAATACATATTAGATATATTGAGGTCAATAAATGTCAAACTAGCTCTGTTTGTTTCTTTCTATTTTATGTGGCTACTATGATGTCTTTTATTTGGTATGAGTCTCACATTGTAATACTGTAAAATGTCATTTGTCTACATCATTAAGCTCAATTATGGTGACTCCTTCTGCAGGAGAAATTCCAGTGGCAGGCTTTTAAGACAAAGTTCACCAGTTATCTCTTCATACACTGTAAGTTAAAGGCACCAGATCTCAGGATTAAATCTTCCCTTAATTTGTTTCCCTAGGGATAAAACAGGGCTAATGTTGATTTGACAAGCATGTTCAGAGCCCTGTGCAGCAGGCACTGGGGATACAGAGGGGAACCTGTGAAGAGGAGTTCGCCGAAAGGGGCTTCCTGAACCCTTCCCACTGGAGCCAAATTCAAACTGTCAGTAGCGCAGCCTCAGAGTTCTACTTCCATTGTGGTCACAACATGAGTAAGTCTTTAAGCCTAAAAGGTATTTCTCAGCCAGACACAGTATATATACAGGTTTATACCTGTAACCCCAGCCACCAGGAGGCAGAGGAAGCATGGGGGATGTAGGCAGATGTCAGCTGGGTCGACACAGGGGAAGTTCTAGCCTGGTTAGGCTGGAAGGAGAAGGTAGACGAAAACCATAGCATATCTTGCTATTCTGAGACAGAAGTTCTTTGTTTATTTGGATTTGATCCTTAGTATAAAAACTGTAAGGGCCACTGAAGAGTTGGGCCTGTTTTCAACTACAGCTTGCCATTTCCAAGAGACAGAAACCCCAACACAAACAAGATTTTTTTTTCCCAAACTGTCTTAGTTACTTTTTCATTGCTGTGAAGAGACACCATGACCAAGGCAACTTATAAAAGAAAGCATTTAAGGGGATTGCTTGAAGTTTCAGGGGGTGAGTCCATGATCACCACAGTTGGAATCATGGCAGCAGATAGGCAGGCAGGCAGGCAGGCAGGTATGGTTCTGGAGCTGTAGCTGGGAGCTTATATCTGATCCACGAGCATGAGACAGAGAGACAGCTGAGTGGGAATGATGTGGATTTTTGAAACATTCAAGCCCATCAACAGTACACACCTCCTCCAACAAGGCCATACTAACCTGATCCTTCCCAAACAGTTCCACCAACTAGGAATAAGCCTTCAAATATGTGAACCTATGGGAGCCATTATTATCCAAACTAACACACTTACAGGCTTACACTTAGTGGCTCAGACATTTCAAAGTTCAGGGATACTTGAGGTACTTAATGCCTATCATCAGGACCTGCTGTGTGCCCATCTCCTCAGACTTTTTTTCCTCCAGTGCACCCCCAGACCTTCAAAACTACTCTTTCTAGGGAAGCTAGATTCTCCTGTCTGGATAGCCACAAAGCTTGGTTAATACTAAGTGATTTAAGGGTACCACCTGACCATCCGTGAATTAATCTATATGGTCAGGAAAATCTTATGATCTGATTGCCCAAGCAAGCCTAGGCCGTATGTCTACTCTTAGACCTTAAAAATCCATTTTGTGTCACCTGAACTTCCCAACCTGAGGTGAAAGTTTCTCCAAAGGAAATTTACAATTACCAGGAGCCACTCTGGAAAGAATGTTGACCGGCAGAGCTCATAGATGTCAGTTGTGAGCCTTAGACCTAAAGGCCACAGGTAAATGAGCTCCCAAGAAAGGGGAATAAAAAGCCCTTTAAGTGAAAGGAAAGATCCCAGTACAGCTAATCTCAGAATCCCCTGGTGTTTCCAAAATTAACAAAATATTTAATCATGTGTTCTCAGGAGGCAGTGGGCACCAACTTCCACAAACCATCTCATCTTTCAGAGAAGAGAGAATGCTTGCAGAAAGAGGCTATTTATGAGAAAATGGGGATTTTTATCCCCTTTGCATTTTTAAAGTGAGTATCTAAATGCCTTAAAATTCCAGGGCAAGAAGCATCCTGTTCTTTTCCCTGGAGCTAGAGAAAAGCAAAGGGGAATCAAGTGACCACAGCGTATCCAGCTCTGGTGCTTGAGCTTTGGTAGGAAGTACCCAACCACATACCCAAAATCTCCCACAAAAATACATGGGGCCCAAGCACAAGTTTCTTTTTCTTTCTTCAATTTCTTGTTTATGTTATTAACAAAACCAATTCAAGGAAAATTTCTGCCTTCTCTGAACATCTGCTGCCACTGATTAGAAACCACTTAGAACCAGGCTATTTTCTATCCTGCCCAATGTTAACTGAGAACAGACCCTGTAGCCAAGTTCCTCTAAATGACTTGTAATAAACTGTGATGTTTCCTTAAGCATATTTGCAGCTGGAGACATCCTAGCAGATAGGAATGCCCGGAAGTGGGTGCATACAGCTAATAAGGCAATAGCTGTGCTCGTCTGGGATCTCTGGGGAACAGAACCAGTAGAAAACATAGATATTTTCCTACCTGGAATTAGCTCACATGATTATGGAGGCTGAAGAGTTTAAGATCTGCAGTTGGCAAGCTGGGCATCCAAGAGAACCGATGGCATGGTTCCAGTCCAAGTCTGCAGGCCTGACAAACAGGAGAGCCAAAGTGCAATTCAATTCTAAGTCCAAAGACAAGAGAAGACCAATGTCCCAGTGCAAAGAGTTAAACAGAAAGGTGCTTCTCTTACTCAGCTGTTTGGTCTGTTCACATCTTCAAAGAATGGCTTAGACTCAAACGCATGAAGAAAAATGATCTGTCTGACTCAGTCTACCATTCCCACAAATACCCAGTTACCATCTAACCACCTCTGGACCAATCAAATTAATATGTAAAATTAATTTATCTCACACTTCAAGTGGTAGTCTACTAATTTGAGATCTTATATTACACATTTTAATGGGGAGCCGTAAAAGAAATATCCTAACTTCAAAGCACCTTGCTTTAGAACTCAGTAAGTAGAGAAGTCCCAGGCTATGCCACTTAGAACTAAACACTCCAGATGAGGCAGATGTTTTAATCCTAAGGGGGAATCATGATGCATTCAGTGGTCCAGCCTTGAGGGCTAGCATAATACAATAGTTAAGAGTTCAGCCTTTGGGGTTTCCATCTCATTACTGCTACTTTGTACTTAATAGTCATTAAAATATCTCTTAACTCTTCTGAGCTTCACATTCATAACCCACACACTGAGAATTATAACAGCACAGATGGTCCCCAACATACTGTCTTTCGACTTCATGACTGTAAAAATGTGACACACCTTCAGTAGAAACCATACTGTGAATTTGGATCTTGTCCTTGGCTAGAAATATGTGATGAAATACTCTCTGGTTGTGCTGGGCAGCAGCTATGACGCCACCAACCAGCCACAAAAGTATGAGGGCTGGAGGTCATAACCAATCTACAGTGTACTACATTGCTAAACTGTGATGTTTAGTAGGTTGAGTACATTAAATGCACATTTTTTGTTTTGTTTTGTTTGAGACAAGGTTTCCCTGTATAACCCTGGCTGTCCTGGAACTCACTCTGTAGACCAGGCTGGCCTCAAACTCACAGAGATCTGCCTGCCTTTGCCTCCTGAGTGCTGGGATTAAAGTTGTGTGCCACCACTGTCAGGCTCATTAGTTGCACTTTTCACTTAAGATTATCTTTCAATTTATGTTTATCTCAAGTCAAGGAGCATCTGAAATTAGCAAGGAGCAGATATACATTTGTTGTCTGATATATATTTGCTGATTTGATAATTAACTGAACAGAATAATAATCCATTAGTAAAGGACAATTGAAATAGAAAAACTGAGTAACCATAATAGCTGGCATGAGCCAAACCTCTTTTAGAATTTTCTAGTCCCTGCCAAGAAAAAACATTTTGTTCCAATCTTACAGATGAGAAACCCCAGAACAGAAGGTTCAAACATTTGTTCCTAGTCATATATAGAGAAAGCAGCAGAACTAAGGGTTAAACTTGAGGTGTCTGGCTCTACAGGCCAAGGGCTCAAGTATTTATGTGGTACACAGAGAGGATAAAAGTGAGGAGAAGTCCTTGAACTTGGCATAACAACTCCTTACTTTTCTGATAACGTGAAGATTAAGACTATGGGCTCTGAGGTGAGATAAACTTAACCTCCAATACCAGCTCCAGCACCCTTCAACTATACAACCCCAGCCAAGCAGCTTAGCATTTCTGAGCCCCAGCAAGATGGGGCTTGTGATAAATTGTGGAAAGGATAAAGTGAAGTCATAGGTATATGGCTTCTATCCCACTGCAATGCATGGTTAGAACTGTTATAGTAGCACTAACAAAGATGGCAGCCATAAAAATCATACTGTATAGGGCTAAAGGAAAGCAGGAGGATGAACCAGAGAAGAAAGTAAGAAAGAAAGTAACTGCTTCCATAAAGACAGAGATTCTACAATGAGTTCTGAAGTCATGGAAGAACACTATCAGAGCTCAGAATATCCCCTAGACTGTTTAGGGGTCAGAGGAGCAGAACATCAAAAGGCACAAAAAGCCTTGAAGCCTACTTTCTCCTTTTCACATGCTGGACAGTGAGAATGGGGAAAATCCCAGGCGGGTAGCAACAGGAGGAGCACCCGACAACAGGAGCCAGGGCTCTGGAAGCTGTGCTGCAGCAAGCCTGAGCTTACAGCCATGGTGACATCACTCCAGAACATCAGAAGACTTGCATCTCCCTCACATCCCATAAGATTGAGTTTCTAGCCATATCTTCAGACACACTCATCTCAACCGAAATGCTATTTTCAGGGACCTTTTGGAACCTGCATCTTAAATCTAATTCCCCTCATCAGAATAACCTCTCTGTGTATCCTAAGCACATCTGCACATTCAGACAGACGCTACTCATGTTTGAAGGGTTACACTTGCCTGGAGCAGTTGAGTGGGAACTCAGATTCAAAGAACAATTTGCTACTCTCTAGGAGCCATCACTCAGAAATGTATTGGTTGGAGTCTAAGCATAAAGCTATCTCCCAATGGCTCCTGTGGGTCTATATATTTGTGTGACCTTGAGATGTGAAAGCCTTCAAAATTTGAAGCCTAGGGACAATTTCTGCTACTCACAAACACATATCCAGTAGGGCTAAAAGCCACAGAACCCTGAGTAAAATACAAAAATCCATGAGGAACAGGCAAACACACATTCTCTTTCTCTCTAGATATATCTCTTTCTCCATTTCTCTTTTCCTAACTATCTCCCATCAATGAGATCTCTTTCTCCATCTCTCTTTTCCTCTCTATCTTCTGTCAATGACACTTCAGTATGTTGTATTCCTTTTAGACCTCACTCCTCTAAGCAAAACCTTTATTACCAGGTACTTGCCTTATAGACTAGCATCACAGGGTCACCAGAGAATTGCTCCATAAATCAGCAACATCAGCATCACCAGGAACTTGCTACATAGACCAGCAGCAACAATATCACCAGGGGCTTGCTCCATAGACCATCAGCGTCAGAATCACTAGGGATTTGATCTATAGCCCAGAAACATTAAAACAACATGGGAGTTCATTAGCAATGCAGAATCTCAGGTCCCTTTCTAATCAGAGTCAACATCTTCAGATTTCTAGGGGATCCTGTTCATATTTAAGTATAAAAAGCATTGTTTGAAGGGAATTGAGGCTTCAGGACCCACAGAGCTGGAATCATCTTAAATTTAATGAAAAGTACACCAGCCAAATCTCCGTAGACAAATCAGGACAGCTACCATTTCTCAAGGGCCCATGAAATGCTCAACATTCCTTAAGGCTTCTCATCTGCCCATCTCCCCATCTCACAGATGTCAGCTCTAAGCTTCAGACCATCCAAAGACTTATTTCCATTCACATGGCCCATGAGACTTTACACAACTGGATCCTACTCTGTGTGTGTGTGTGTGTGTGTGTGTGTGTGTACATGTTTGGGGGTGCAGATAAGTCAGAGGTCAACATTAGATGCCTTCTTCGATTGCTTTCCATTTTATTTTGAGACAGGATCTTTCATTGAACCTGGAGCTCATTGATTCACCTGTTTTTGTTTTTTGGGTTTTTTGCTTTGTTTTTTTCTCTTTTTATTTTTTCTTCTCTCATTAAATACATGCCAACCCCCACCTTCCCACTTTCCCCTTCTCCAAGCTCTCCCCATCTCCTCCTAATGAGCCCATGTCTCTCACCCATGTTTTCCCTTAGAAAAGAGTAGGATGGAACAAGATGGAACAAGGTTGGGCAGGAGCCCCTCATCAAGGCTGGATGAGGCACCCCAGTAGGAAGAAAGGGGTCTCAAGGGCAGGTAAAAGAGTTAGAGACCCCCCACTCCAACTTTTAGGAATCTTATAAGAAAACCAAGCCAGGCAACCATAAGACATATTTAGGGGACGTATCCCAGACCCATGCAGGCTCTGTCTCTTCTGCTTCAGTCTCTGTGAGCCCCTAAGGGTTCTGGTCAGTTGACTCCATAGGGTGTGTTATCCTGGTGTCCTCGCCCTCTCTGTTCCCTACAACTCCCAACCCCACCTCCCACTCTTCCTCTAAGTTCCTGCCACCCAGTATTTGGCCATGGAATTCTGCCTCTGTTCCCAACAACTGCAGGAGGAAGCCTCTCTAATTACAGTTGGGCTAGGTATCCATCTATGAGCATAGCACAATATCATTATTATCTCCGGGCTATCGAGGCCCGGGTTCCCAGCCAGCTCTGCAGCATCAGGCATGGGCTCCTTCCCTTGGGATGGGGTTCTACCCCTCCATTGTCTGAGCAGATTCTGTGGGTGGAATAGGTCATTGTGGCTGGGTTGGCATCCCAGTCCCACCACCTGAAGCCTTGCCTGGTTACAGAAGATGGCCTGTTCAATCTCCCTAGTACTAAGAGTCTCACTTGGGTCACCCTCATAAATTCCAGGGACTTTCCACTGCACTAGATCTCCAGATCACCCACTGATTCAGTTGTATTGGTTGGCCAGCAAGCCCCAGGGATTCTCCTGTCTCCATCTCCTTTAGTATTGGGAAAAAAGGTGCACACTACCCAGCTTTTTACATGCATGCTGGGGACCCAAATTCTAATCCCCATAGTTGCATAACGAGCACTTTACTAACTGAGCCATCTCCCTAGGCATGGATCCTACTCCTTCAAAATTCTCCTGTGCCTCTATCTTCCCAACTCCATAAGCTATTTCTACTCATACACCTGAGCAAGATCTAAGCACACTGGACTATACAGCTTAAACAGTGTGCATGGAAAACAAAGACAAAAAAAATGTGAAGACTAGCAGCATTGATATGTAGCATTCTGTTCTACCCATTAAATACCCTTCACCAACAACTAATGCCATCAGCCCCTGCAAGTGTCTCTCTTCATCCTTTGCTCTGTGTCTTTAAAGCAAAAAATAAGTACATTCAAATGCCATGGAGAGCTGTCTACAGTGCCTTTGTTGATCTCAAGAACAACACTGCTCTGGAAGACAGAGAAAATTTCAGGGCTGAAAACACTTAGGTAAGGAAAAATCAAATTAATTAACTTGTCACATCCTCTCAGATAACAAGAATGCAATAGAGTTTTGCAAAATGAAGCATTGTTTTCTGCTGATGCCAAGCAACCATTTCCTTGCTTCCCTTCATGTTTCGATTCATGTATCTGAAGCAACCGGTGAATTAGCACAGGGCTCGCAATGGCTGAACATGACAGCCGAGAAACATTTTGTAATATGGAATGATTTATATTATCTGCAGTTTGTACATGTGTAGGTCTCGATTCCATTAATGACAAGTATGAAATATGGTTTCTATTTTTTATATCGACAACTGGCTGAACTGTGAACGCTAAAATTATTTAATGAGTTTGAATGAAAATTCTCAACACTGGGAATTTCAGTTTTATTTCAACAATGTAGTTTGGATTGTAATGGTAATTAGTGCATTTTGCCTTTTAAATTTAATAAAATATTTAAAATATTTAAGCCTATGAGTTCCCCCTTTGTTCTCTCAGACCATCAAATACACTCATGAGTGTTGTATATGTCCAATCCCACTGGAATTACTTGAGTTTCTGAATGCAGAGACTTCTTACCCAAGACCTTTACACATTCTCACTCACATGGACCCTCAGAACTCAACCTGGGTAGCTTGTAGCTTATCTTAAAGTTCTTGCTTGCAGGGAGCCTTCCCTATGTCCCCCCGCCAGGTTGGACTTAATTAACACACACCCATCACACCTGTTCACCTCTGTCGTATTTATTGGTTCAACATGTGCCTTCTCCAGCGGACTGTGATCTTCTTGAAGGTAGAGAACGTGTCTTACTCATACCTTTTTCTCTTTCCAGGTTCAGAGTAGATACCCAGCGGATATCAGGAGCTGGTGAATGGGAATACAGTGTGCCAGTGTTCACACTGGGCTGCAACTACTTGTTTGCACCTTTCTAGCTGAATCATAATCCACAGGTCAAAAGCTGGCACCCATGAGGCACATTTGGCCCTTAGGTTGATTAGTTTGGCAGGAAGAAAACTGTCTACATTTCAATTTTGTAATTAACTGTCAGAGTTTAAGAACTGCAAAATGGCACCTAAAAATGCAGTTTCAGTTTCTCTTGAAAAGGCCAAACAGTAGGCAACACCTCCCATGTGACAATTGTGCCTTGAGTTGAGCCACAAACACCTCAACCCTTGAGATCATGGTGGACCCCAATGTAGAAGCTTGAATGTTCCTCAGAAGTTCAAGTATTGGAAACTGAATTCTCAGTGCAACTAAAATGGGAGATGGAACCTTCCAGAGACTATGAGGTCACAAGGACTCAGCCATCTTGGATGGACTACTGCTGTTATCTAAGGAGTTGGTTAGTTACTATGAAAGTGGTCCCCGATATACATTCTCTCCTCCCTACCCCACTCCCATCTCTCTCTCTCTCTCTCTCTCTCTCTCTCTCTCTGTCTCTCTCTGTCTCTCTGTCTCTCTCTGTCTCTCTCTGTCTCTGTCTCTCTCTGTCTCTCTGTCTCTCTCTCTGTCTCTCTCTCTGTCTCTCTGTCTCTGTCTCTGTCTCTGTCTCTCTGTCTCTCTCTCTCTCTCTCTGTCTCTCTCTCTCTCTCTCTCTCACACACACACACACACACACACACACACACTCTTTCCATTCTGCCTTCTGCCATGGAGTGACATAGTGACGAGTCCATCACCAGAGACCAGCATCTTGATATTGAACTTCTCAGCCTCCAGCACCACGAGAAATAAACTTATTTTCTCTGTAAACTACCCAGTCTGCAGTTGCTATTGTTTGTCTCTTGACCGTCCCCCAAAGGTCCACAAGTTAAAGTCTTGTCTCCAGGGTACTGGGGAGTGATAAAACCTTTAAGACGTGGGGGTAGAAAGTCCTCAGGTCATTAAAGGCATCCCTTACAGGTTATTATGACACCCTAGTCCCCTTCTTGCACTCTTTTGCTTTCTCATACACACTCCTGCCATGATACTCTTCCCAGACACAGGTCCAGTATTAATAGGAACAACATGCCATGAACTGGAACCTCAAAAGATGTAGGCCCAAAATAACCTTTTCTCTTCATAAATTGATTACCTCAGATATTTTGTTATAGTGCTGGAAGGCTGATCAGCACAATGGGCTCTGCTATAGCACACTAAACAGAGTGTACACCTGTTTCACTCACTCCCATCGAGTTCCTAAAGGACAGATTAATATCCCAGAACCAAACCTCTTGCTTTTTCCTGAGCTCACAGCTCAGTTATACTCCCCAACACACCTTGTAGCTTGTGTAACCACACGATAAGTTTTAGCCCATAAGAATGATAAGGGTCAGTTCCAGTCCTCTCCCATGAAAAACTTCTGTTCTGGGTCTCCCTTCCTTTCTCTTTTCTGTTGTCTGAATATTGATGCACCAGGCAACTGAGCCACAAGGGTAAGCCATCATCAGCCAGGGTTTCTGAGTAACTGTGTGGAGTAGAGACACACCCCCTTCTGTGAGCCCAGAACATGACACTGGACCGTCCACCAACGAGTGAACAATGAGGTGAATCTTCTTTCTGTGTAAAAGCTGCAGAGATGCCGGGTATTGTTTAGCCCCATGGCTAATGCTATCCTAGCATGTATTTGAACTCAAGACCTTCACATCAGCTCTTGGAAGGCAAAGAGGGTATGTCTTCATCTACAGTGCTGGAGCGCCAATGGATGCTTGAAATGGCTGGGTGAATGAGTGACTAAGAACAGAAGGGAGCCGCAGGAGCCGCAAACAGAGCCAAGGTGGTCTAGCCCACAACTCTACAGCCCTTTCATCACCACGCCCCCACTTCTCAGTAGAGCTTTCTGCTCTTACGGCCTCCTGTCAGCCATGTATTTCTCTGTCTCTCTCCTACCCAGCACTGTGTCAAGAGGTGGCCTGTGGGTGTGTAAGGAGATGGGTATGGCGTTGCCAACAGCACCCTGGAAAATAAGCTCCATGCTTTCCACTTTACTCTCTGGGTCCCTGCTTCCTCTCCTTTCCCTTTTGGCTGCAGAATATCCTGGGGATAGAGCTGACTTGAATAAGAGGAAGGAGGGGACAGTCTTCTTTACATAATATTTCATCAGATGCCCACTCCGTGTACAACTTATGCAGAGCAACGAGGGCTGGGCAACCTGTGTGCCCTGCTGTCTTGTCCGGAAGTTTAGAACGAACATTTAATTTTACATCTTTAATAACCATGTGACATAAAGAGAGAATGGGGGCAGTGAGATGGATGAACAGGTTAAGGCACTTGTCACACTGTCGTGACTTGAGCTGAATCCCTAGAACCCATGTCAAGGTGGAAGGGGAGCACGAACTCCACAAAGTTGTCCTCTGGCCTCCATACACGTGCTGCGGCATGAGCGTGTCCACACGTAGACCCACACACACACACAGTCCACACGTAGACACACACACACACACAGTCCACACGTAGACACACACACACACACACAGTCCACACGTAGACACACACAGTCCACACGTAGACACACACACACACAGTCCACACATAGACACACACACACACACAGTCCACACATAGACACACACACACACACACACAGTCCACACATAGACACACATCACACACACAGTGCACACATAGACAGACATCACACACACACAGTCCACACGTAGACACACATCACACACACACAGTCCACACGTAGACACACACACACACAGTCCACACGTAGACACACACACACACAGTCCACACGTAGACCCACACACACACACAGTCCACACGTAGACACACACACACACACACAGTCCACACGTAGACACACACACACACAGTCCACACGTAGACACACACACACACAGTCCACACGTAGACACACACACACACACAGTCCACACATAGACACACACACACACACACAGTCCACACATAGACACACATCACACACACAGTGCACACATAGACAGACATCACACACACAGTCCACACGTAGACACACACACACACACAGTCCACACGTAGACACACACACACACAGTCCACACGTAGACACACATCACACACACACAGTCCACACGTAGACCCACACACAGTCCACACGTAGACCCACACACACACACACAGTCCACATGTAGACACACATAAACACACACACAGTCCACACGTAGACACACACACACACAGTCCACACGTAGACACACACACACACAGTCCACACGTAGACACACACACAGTCCACATGTAGACACACACACACACAGTCCACACGTAGACACACACACACACAGTCCACACATAGACACACACACACAGTCCACACGTAGACACACACACACACAGTCCACACGTAGACACACACACACAGTCCACATGTAGACACACATCATACACACACAGTCCACACGTAGACACACACACACACAGTCCACACATAGACACACACACACACACACAGTCCACACGTAGACACACACACACAGTCCACACGTAGACACACACACACAGTCCACATGTAGACACACATACACACACACACAGTCCACACGTAGACACACACACACAGTCCACATGTAGACACACACACAGAGTCCACACATAGACACACACACACAGTCCACACGTAGACACACATCACACACACACACAGTCCACACGTAGACACGCACACACACACAGTCCACACGTAGACACACATCACACACACACAGTCCACACGTAGACACACACACACACACACACACAGTCCACATGTAGACACATACACACAGTCCACACGTAGACACACACACACACACACACAGTCCACACGTAGACACACATCACATACACACACAGTCCACACATAGACACACATACACACACACAGTCCACACGTAGACACACATCACATACACACAGTCCACATGTAGACACACACACACACAGTCCACACATAGACACACATACACACACACACACACGCACACACACACACACAGTCCACACGTAGACACACATCACACACACAGTTATAATGAACTAAGTACAAATTTTTAATTTTATTGAACATAGTTTTTTTCATACATTATATCCTGATTACAGCTTCCCTTCCCTCTACTCCTCCAAGTCCCTCCCCACTTCCCCTCTCATCCTGGTACACCCTCTTTCTGTCTTCTACTAGAAAACAAACAAGCATCTATGAGATAATAATAAAATATAACAAGATAAAACAAAACAAACAAATCAGAATAAGACAAAGCAGACAAACAGAAGATCAAGAGTCCAAGAAAAGGAACAAGAAACAAATACAGATGCAAAACCCCTTTCTCTTACATACTCCAAAATCCCATAAAAACACAAAACCAAAAAGCCATAATGCATACAAAAAAAAACCATATAGGGTAAAAACTAAACAAATACATAAACAAATAACCAAGAGCAAAAATCAAAATTAAATAAAAAGCCCTGATATGACATTATGAGACAAGGAATCGCTAAAGATGCTGTAGCGTTCACTTTCTGTTAGCCCTCTACTGATGGGCATGCAGCCTACCCTTAAGAGTGGTTTGTTTCCCCACTGAGTCTCCCTTGGAGAAACTACTTCATTTGCAAGTGATTATCAATTGGAACTAGCATTGAGGTTAGGGATGTGGGTGTGTCTTCACATGTGCATTGATCCTGCTGCTTTAGAAGGCTTTGTTTCCTTGGTGTCCTCCATCCCCTCTGGCTCTTAGTCTTTCAACCTCCACTTCCACAGCATCCTCTGAGCCCTGGGGGAGGAAATTGAGGGAAATACCATGTTTAAGACTGACTGTTGCAAGGTCTCTCACTCTCTGCATATTGCCTAGCTGTGGCTTTCTGCATTTGTTCCCATTTGCTGCAGGAAGAAGCGTCTCTGATGATGGCTGAATGAGGCACTATCTATGAGTATAGCAGAATGTCATTAGGAGTCATTTTATTGATACATTGCTTTTGTAGAACAGTATTATTTGATTTTACCAATACTACTGGGTTGTATATTATATATAATACATATATACTATGTATATAATAAATAATAATTACTATATAAAATAATATATATTAATATATTGTAATATATAATTTAAGAAGCTCTACTGTATTAGGTTTCCATATAATCCCTCAAATGACAGTTAATTTTAGCTGTCCCTCTCTGTGTTCCCTCCCTCGTGCCCTTCTTCCCTTCTCTTCCCTGTTTGATCCTCCCATTCCAGCCCCCACCCTCTCTCTCATCCAGTCAGAACTATCTATTCGATTTCCCCTTCCTAGGGAGATCTGTCCCTCTCCTCTAGTCCCTTACTCTATACCTAACCTCTGTGATTCTACAGATTGTAACTTACTTAACACCCACACAAAAGTGAATACATACCATATTTGCCTTTCTGGGTTGGGTACCTCACTTAGGATGTTTATTTGGGTTTTTTTTCTACTTCTATCCATTTACCTGTGGATTTCATCATTTCATTTTTTTTAATGGTGTAGTATGTTCTGTTGTGTAAATGTACCACATTTTCTATATCCATTCATCCATTGACAGACATCTAGGTTGTTTCCAATTTCTAGTTACTATAGTTACTGGAGTAGGCTTTAGTATCCTTCAGGTATATGTCCAAGAGTGGTATTGCTGAATCATGAGGTAGTTCCATTCCCAGCTTCCTGAGGAATCGCCATACTGATTTCCACAGTGGCTGTACAAGTTTGCAATCCCACCAGCAATGGGTGAGTGTTCCCCTTACTCCACATCTTCGCCAGCATGAGATGTCATTTGTTTTATTGATCTTGACAATTTTGACTAAAGATGAAATTTCCAAGAAGTTTTGATTTGTAATTCCCTGAGGACTAGGAATGTTGAACATTTCTTAAGTGCTTCTTAGTCATTTGGTTCCCTCTTTTGAGAATTCTCTGTTTAGATCTCTACCCTATTTTTAATTGGGTTATTTGCTTTCTTGGTATTCAGTTTTGTTTTTTTTTTTTTTTACTTATTTATATATTTTGGATATTAGCCCTTTATTGGGTGTATAGTTGGTAAAAAAAAAAATATTTTCCCATTCTGTAGGCTCTGCTTTGACTGAACAGTGGTGTCCTTTGCTGTACAGAAGCTTCTCAGTTTCATGAGGTCCCGTTTATTAATTGTTGATCTTGGTGCCTGTGCTAATAGTGGTCTGTTTAGAAACTCTTTTCCTGTGCCAATGTGTTCAAAGCTGTTCCCCACATTCTCTTCAGTGAGGATCAGTGTACCTTTTAATATGTTGAGGTTATTTATGCATTTGGAGTTAAGCTTTGTGCAGGGTGATAAGCATGGATCTGTATTGACCCTTCTACATGCAGTGATCCAGTTTGAACAGCACCATTTGTTGAAGATGCTGTCTTTTTTTTCCAACGCATATTTCTAGCTTCTTTACCAAAAAATAGGATGCCCATAGATGTGTGGACTTCTCTCTGGGTCTTTAATTCTATTTCATTGATCATTGTATCTATTTTAATGCCAACATCATGCTGTTTTTATTACTATAGCTTTGTAATACGACTTGGGAATTGTGGTGACGGATGACGGATACCTCCAGCAGTTCTCTGATTATTCGGGATTGTTGTAGCTATTCCGGGAATTTTATGTTTCTATATGGAGCTGAAAATGGTCCTTTTGAGTTTTGTGAAAAATCGTGTTGGACTTGTGATGGGGATTGTGTTGAATCTGTATACTGCTTTTGGTAGGATGGCCGTTTTTACTATATTAATCCTACTGATCCATGAGCATGGGAGATCTTTCCATCTTCTGATCTCTGCTTCAATTTCATTCGTCAGTGATTTAAAATTGTTATCATACAAGTCTTTCACTTGCAGTGTTAGACTTACCCCCAGGATATTTTATATTTTTAAAGACTATTGTGAAGGGTGTTGTTTCCCTGATTCTTTCCTCAGTTGTTTGATATAGTATATAGAAAAAATACTGATTTTTGTCTGTTTATTTTGTATCCTACTACTTTACTGAAAGTATTTATAGCTGTAAGAGTTTCCCAGTGTAATTTTTTAGGATCACTTACATATACCATCATATCATTTGCAAATGGAAATACTTTGACTTCTCCCAATCCAGTTTGTATCCCCTTGATCGCCTTCAGTTGTCTTATTGCTCTAGCTAAGACTTCAAGTATTATACTGAATAGGTATGAAGAGAGTAGACTACTTGTGCTGTTCCTGAATTTAGTTAAGCGCTCTGATTTTCTCTCATTTAAGTTGATGTTGGCTATAGGCTTGCTGTGAATTGCTTTTATTATGTTGAGGTATGCTCCTTGTATCCCTAACCCATCTGTAACTTTATCATGAAGGGGAATTGGATTTTGTCAAAGGCCTTTTCTGAATCTGATGAGATGATGATGTGGCTTTTGTCTTTCAGTCTGTTTGTACAGTAAATTACATTAATCAGTTTATGTATGTTGAATCATTCCTGCATCTTGAGGATGAAGCCTACTTAATCACAGTGGATGACTTTTTTTGATGTGTTCTTGGATTCAGTTTGTGAGTATTTTATGAAGAATTTTTCCATCTATATTCATAAGGGAAATTGATTTGTAATTCTTTTTCTTTGTCGGGTCTTTATGCGGTTTGGTATCAGAGTAACTGTGACCTCATAAAACAAATTGGGCAATGTTCCACTGTTTCTATTTTGTGTAATAATTTGAGGAGAATTGGCATTAATTCTTCTTTGAAAGTCCAGTAGAATTTTGTGCCAAAACCATCTGGCCCTGAGCTTTTTTTGGTTAGGAGACTTAATCATGGCTATAGGTCTATTGAAATTGCTTATCTGGTTTGATCTAGCTTTGGTGGGTGGAGTGTATTGAGGAAATTTATCCATTTCTTTTAGATTTTCCAATTTGGTGAAATACAGGTGTTTAAAAGATATTCTTATGATCCTCTGAATTTCCTAGTTGCTTGTTCTTATGCCTCCCTTTTCATCTAATTTTGTTCATTTGGATCTTCTCTCTACCTTTTAGTTAATTTGGATAAGGATTCGTCAATTTATTGATTTTTATTAAAGGACTGATTCTTTGTTTCATTGACTCTTTGTATTGTTTTTTGTTTCTATTTTATTGATTTAATCCCCGAGTTTGATTATTTCTTGCCAACTACTCCATGTGGGTGTGATTTCTTATTGTGTTGTAGAGCTTTCAGGTGTGCCATTAAGTTACTAGAATGAGATCTCTCCAATTTTTTCATATAGGCACTTAGTGCCATGAACTTGCCTCTTAGAACTGTCTTCATTGTGTCCCATGAGTTTGGGTACATTATGTTTTCATTTTCATTCTATTCTAGAAAGTTTTAATTTCTCTCTTAATTTCTGTCTTGACTCAATTTTCATTCATCAGTGAGTTGTTCAGTTTCCATGAGTTTGTAAGCTTTCTATTGTTATCAATATCCATCTTTAATCCATGGCGGCCAGATAGGATGAAGGAAGTTACCTGTCGAGAGCTGTTTTGTGTCTGAGTATGTGATAAATTTTGGAGACAGTCCCATGACCCGCTGAGAAGCATATTCTTTTGTGTTTGGGTGAAATGTTCAGTAAATATCTGTTAGGTCCATTTGGTTTATGACAACAGTTAGCTCCAGTATTTCTCTGTTTGTCTGGATGACCTTTCTATTACCGAGAGTGGAGAATTGAAATCAACCACTATTATTGTATACTACTTAAATTTGATTTTATCATTTATATCATTCTTTTCCCATCTGTTGTGATCCAAAGTTTTTTTAAGCGTAGTTGTCTGGCCTGACACATGTAATCTCTTAAAGTCTGTAGAGCATCTGTTTAGACCCTTCTGGCTTTTATAGTCTCAAAGAGAAATCAGGTGTTATTCTATTGAGTTTGCCATTATATGTTACTTGGTCTGTTTTTCTCTACAGTTTTTAATATTCTTTCTTTGTTCTGTATGTTTAGTATTTTGATTATTATGTGCTGATGGGACTTTCATTTCTAGTCCAGAATTCCAAAAGGAATTCTGAGTGCTTCTTGATAGGCATCTCCTTCTTTAGGTTAGGGAAATTTTCTTCTCTGATTTTGTTGAAGATATTTGCTGGGCCTTTGACCTGGGTTTCTTCTTCCTCTATTCCTATTATTCTCAGATTGGGTCTTTGCATGGTGTCTCAGATTTCCTGGATGTTTTATGCCTGGATTTTTTTCAATTTAGCATTTTCTTTGACCAAAGTATCCATTTCTTCTAACTTGTCTTCACTGTCTGATTTTCTATCTTCCATCTGTTAAGTTCTTTCTGTGAGGCTTGCCTAAATTTTTCAACTTCAGACTTCCCTCAGTTTTGGTTTTCTTTATTAATTCTTTTTCTATTTTCAGGTCTTAAAATGTTTTATTCATTTCTTCCACTGTTTATTTGTATTTCATTTATCTCTTTAATGTATTTATTTATTTCCTCTTTCAGGACCTTTATCATATTCATGAAAGCCATGTTAAGGTTCTTGTCTTGTGCTCCAGCTGTGCAGCATTCTAAGGGCCTATTGTAGTAGGGTTGCAGGGCTCCATTGGGAATGTATTGTCCTGGTTGTTATTGATTGTGGGTTTTTGGTGCTGTCTAGGCATCTATGTTTGGGAAGATTGTAATTCTAGGTGCTGATATCTGGTCTTGTCATTGTTGTGTGGGTGTTTTGTCCTTTGGTTTCTGAGGCCCTCTCTGGTTCTTATGAGAGTTTTGTGGCTGTGTGTTGGCTGGTAAGAAATGTTTCTGGGATCCTGCTGGGTGTGGCCACTAGGATACAAAGTATTTTTAGATATTAGGAGTTGATACTTAGGAATAGAGATGAGCTAGAAGAAACAGGGAGCATTTGGGACATCCACAGAAGGGAGAAAAGCAGAGTGCTCCACCAGGACCTGCTTAGTCCCCTGGGAGCAGGGCACAGAGAGAGGGGAGGCCACAGACAGTAATCTACTACAGAGCTGGGGAGTGAGTCTGGGGGATAGGATTTGGAGAAGAGGAGGGAGAGTGGAAGATCTGCAATTAGCCTACCTGCTTCTCTGGCTTGTATACAAATGATGTTTTGTAAAAGGAAGACAGAAAGGCATTAGTAGTTTCATTATGCAGATGCAAATATTTCTCAAACTTTTATGAGTGCCAGGCACCATGCTAAAGACGTGCCATGTCACAGCAGGCACATTTGTTTTCATTAACTCATTTTACCAATAAGATGGGAGTTTGAGTCTAAAAAGATTAAGTAATTTGCTTAGGCCCATATGCTAATAAGGCAGAGCCAGGGTTGAGTTACAAAAGCAGATTTGTTACATTGCTTAGCTCTTCTCACCCAGGAGCCGTGTTTGCTACTTCTGTTTGCCCTGTGTTATTAAGAACTGTCCGTAGCAAGGACTATGGCATAACCACAACACTCCTAGCTAGCACATGGCCTCACACTCAGCACCTGGGTGGTGAATGAAGCAAAAAGAATAGAGGGAAAGAAAAGATGTAACGGTCCATACCCAGATGCAAAGCTGGTAAGATGCAGAGCTGGTTAGCAGGCATGAAATGAAGACTTTCCAATGACAATACTAATATCAGTTACCACTTATGGAGAAGTCACAGAATATTTTATTATACACATATTATCTCATGTAATTCTTGAAATCATTTTTGTTAAATGGGTACGAGAACATCCTCACTTTGAAACAGAATCTAAAGGGCATGATAATCTGCCTAAGGTCATTCAGCTAGTAAATGACACAGACTTAATGTGTCGTATCTTGCTTACTTTGATGCTTACCAGCTCCCTTCCTATGAACTAGATGTGCTCTGCCATGACTCCTGTCCTAACCATAAGAACCTCACTCTTCAAAGATTCCTACAATGGAACCCACCTCTATATACGGGTCCTATGATACAGAGACATATTCTAGAATTAAACTAGAGGAGCCAAAAGCATAAACTTCTGGGCCAAGCAGACCAGGCTAAAGGACTCTGCTACTCTCATGGTGCGTAAGTAGTTGGGGAGAAGAAGGAAGGGACTTCCAGAGACCATTTCTCTATGAAATGTGACCCACGCCTACAGTAGCTAACACCGTATGCCCTGTTGCATGTTTTAAGATGATCTCTCATGCACCCATCTATCCATCTGCACTTTTTGATGTCTCTATCAACAGTTTACCCACTTCGCATCCTTTCTCTTATTCATCTTTTCCCATTATCTTTCCATTACCTTCCAGTATCTTTCATCCTTCAACCATTCCTTATACATTCGCTCAACAAATATTTATTCACCATCTACTTTGTTCTCAACACTGTATTGGGCTTTAGTACTGCAACAATAGAGTTAGACACATAATATGGTGGTCATAAATGAAGGTCAGCAGATGTGGACGGCAACAATAATATCTGTACTCTGCCACGCAGCAGCTGGCTATCCTTCAACAAACCCTGGGTCCCTAACTTGGCTGCAATGCAAACGCAGCAAACAGTCTTAACTGCTGAGCCAGCGTTCCCAGTATCTCCAACCTTATTTTTGAGACAGAGTTTCTCACTGAACCTGGAGCTCTCCATTCTGGCTAGACTGGCTGACCAGAGAACCTCAGAGATCTTTTTATCTCTGCCTCCTAAATGCTTGGACTAAAGGTGCGTGTCGCCATACCTGGCTTTGATGTGGGAATCTAAATACAGGTCCTCATCCTTACATGGCAAGCATCTTCCTGACAGAACCGTCTCCCCAGTCTCCACAGGCATATTCTTAATAGGACAGCTTATAGGAGACAACATAGAAAGATGTAGAGTCAGCTGAGGCACCAGGGCATAAAAGGGAGACCCTAGCTCCGTTTCTCATAGAAAGTAATCTCTCCGAAGAGTCAGTCTGAATCATTAGAAGACCTAGAAGCATCTAAAATGACATAACAGCCCTTGTCCTCCTTTAATATATACTGATATTCATGCCTCTTTATTTCTGAGTTAAATGTATCTTCAATTTCCTGCTCTAGATCTAGAACATCCTGGAAAGTAATGTATCTTAGAGTCACTATAAAATTATACCCGTGAGTGCTTTAGACAGCATCTAACCCTGTGTTTAATTTCCCAGAGGGGAAGACCTCAAAAAGTCAGCCAACTTGTCCAAAATCACACGACTAACGTAGTGACTTAGTGGGGACCAGATCAAGGTCTTGTGGCACCACCTTAAGTTATTTTCCAGACCACCATGCTCCCTGATCCTCTAGGTTTTCATTCCGCTTCCCACTAAACTTCCACCCACACCTGCCCTGCTGTGTGTCCATCTCTTCCTTGATGCAGTAGAAAGTTTAGACATTTTTACCTGGCTTTCCCAAGTGCTGTTTCTCGTATGTCGTATGTTGATAGGAGCTAATTTTACACGCTTGAGGTGAAGGTTCAGTGACAGAAGGTATATGGTGGTGCTTAAAGACGTGTCGTGTGCTGCCTTTGGTTCTCAGCACAGCGTGTAAGGGGAAGACTCAGGAATCTGACTTGGCTGAATGTGACCGCAGTGTGCACGTGTGCTTTGTGTTACATTTCTGCCAACCATGCTTCATAAATGAAAAACACTGGCTGTCAGGCTAGAGAAGCACCTGTGCCTTTATGTGTTCTTCCTGCTAAGTAGAAATGAAAGTCCTGGGCACGTGTGTAAAAGAGACATGTATCTTCTGCTTCTAACTACCAGGTGGTACCACCTGCCAGAAAAGGATTTCATTTTATAATAATAATAATAATAATAATAATAATAAAAATAACGATAATAATAATAATAATAATAAAATTGAGGTAATGTATGAAATTTAGTCTCTTGTGAGTCTCATTATACAAGTGTCTAGGGCATAATAAAGAAGAAATCATTTATCATACCAAGGGCCAAGGAAGACCACAAACTGAGTGAAAAAATACAATAAACGGATTCCAACATCAACATGCCAGAGATGTCAGAATGCTCTGACAAAGAGTTTTAAACATCTGTTAATAAAAAAAGACCTTAATAAATAAATAGCATCAACAAATAAATAGCATAAACCAAAAAAAAAAAAAACCCAAAGAGATAAAGAATAGCTAAATGAAACCCATAAATCCTACAAGTTTGAGAATTAAGCATTTAAAACTCTGAAAACAGGTGAACTGGTAGGGAGGCCAATAGAAATTTTCCAATCTGAACAACAGGCAGACAATAGAAAAGACAAGAATATTTGGCATAGTCTCTAGGGCCTGTGGGACTATTAAAGACCTAACATCCCTGTCAGCGGAGGGTCAAAAGAAGAGGAAGAATACATGTGAGAAAGGGACATGGCCAGTAATAAGGCCTGGCTAGAACAGCCAACGGCTTCTGGTTGTCCACATCTTAGCTCCTGTCTATTGCCTCTTTCTATACACAATTTACCATCTCGTATCTGGGCTTCCTTTAGACTCTCATAACCCTAGTTCCCATGATAACAGCCCTGGGCCCAGAGAAGAAAAATAATTTTCTCTACTGTTTCTACTTGAAAAATAAAATACTGGAGGTCTTCTATTTTTAAGTGTGTGTGTGTGTGTGTGTGTGTGTGTGTGTGTGTGTGTGTGTACGCACGGGCGCACGCGTGTGCCCCACACATGCACAGATGCCCACAGAAGCCAGAAGAGCGTGTCAGATGCCCTGGAGCTAGTGTTATAGGAGGTTATGAGCTTCCTGACACGAGTACCAAGAACCAAACCCAGATGCTCTGGAAGAGCACGCAGTGCCCTTACCAGCTGAGCCATCTCTCCAGCCCTTTGAAAGCTTCTAATGGTCATATATGGGTCTTTTATGCACCCTTGACTGACTTCTGAGAGCAGATGTATAAATGAGGCATCGTCCATCCAACCCACCTTTAGAGGGAAAGATCAGTTAGCCAATACTGAGAAAACAAAAAGGTATGGCCCACAAACCTGATTTCAAACCCTGAAACTAAGACGAAACTTCCTGCTGTCCACCCACATGATTTAATCTCCACAGCACAGAGTCCTAAAGAACCCAGGTGGCGGGAGTCCTTGACCTCTGTACTGCTGCTGTTGTAGGCAGAATCATTTTCTGGTGGGGTGCTGTCCTGTATACTGTGGGGTGCTGTCCTGTACACTGTGGGGTATGTCCTGTGCACTGCAGGGGCTGTCCTGTGCACTGCAGGGGCTGTCCTGTACACTGCAGGGGTGCTGTCCTGTACACTGCGGGGTGCTGTCCTGTACACTGTGGGGTGCTGTCCTGAGCACTGCAGGGTGCTGTCCTGTACACTGTGGGGTGCTGTCCTGTACACGGCAGGGGCTGTCCTGAACATGGCAGGGGCTGTCCTGTACACTGTTGGGTGCTGTCCTGAGCACTGCAGGGTGCTGTCCTGTACACGGTAGGGGTGCTGTCCTGTACACGGCAGGGACTGTACTGTACATTGTGGGGTGCTGCCTTATGCACCACAGGGGTGCTGTCCTGTACACTGTGGGGTGATGTCTTATGCACCACAGGGGTGCTGTCCTGAGCACTGCAGGGTGCTGTCCTGTACACGGCAGGGGCTGTCCTGTACAAGGCAGGGGCTGTCCTGTACACGGCAGGGGCTGTCCTGAACACAGCAGGGGCTGTCCTGTACACTGTGGGGTGCTGTCCTGAGCACTGCAGGGTGCTGTCCTGTACACGGCGGGGTGCTGTCCTGTACACGGCAGGGGCTGTCCTGTACACGGCGGGGTGCTGTCCTGTACACGGCGGGGTGCTGTCCTATACATGGCAGGGGCTGTCCTGTACACGGCGGGGTGCTGTCCTGTACACGGCAGGGGCTGTCCTGTACACGGCGGGGTGCTGTCCTCTGCACTACAGGTCACTGAGCAGGTCTCTTTTCCTCAGATTTCAGTACTTTTGTTCCATCTTCCAGTTATTATGACTAAAAATACCTCCAGACACTGCTGAGTGTCCCCAGTGGAGCAAAATCACTCCTAATCCACTAACAGTGAGGTAGAAGACAATGAGATGGGAGAGCAGAGATGTTTCCAGAAGCTGTTATCACAGTGGACCTTGAAGGGTGGGAAGAACACTGAGAAAGACATAAGGAAGCGGCATAAGGGGTGGAGACTGTGGTCCAGCACCTCCACTATCGCCTTGGCTTTGATCAATTCATCATATGACCTAGTTGTCACTGTGGAAGTAGCAAGAGCCCCAGAGCATACTGAAGAGGGACGTGCATCCTTCAGAGTTGGGCCGTGGAAAAGGGAGACAGAGCTGAGCATTCAGACTCTTTAAGGGGAGGGAACGATGCACACATGGCCATCAGCGGCGATGACCTGGAGTACCAGGTAGGATGTTTGCTTGAATAAACAACAGCGGTATCTGATGCTTCAGTTTTCCTCAGAAGTTCTCACACTCGGTATTACTTGATCTCCTCCAAACCCTTGAACGTGAGGTCTTCTTGTGTCCACCCACAGATAACGAGACTAAGATGCTTAACAGGAGATAGAGGCTCCATCACGCAGACATCGCCACGTGGGCGTTTACGATAGACGAATCAGGCTTTGAGGTCTGGTCCCCACTCCCGGTTACTCAATCTTGTCGTGCTACTTAGCCTTCCGGCTCCGAAGTGCAGTCGGTGCCTGGTGCCATGTATTGGCACGAGAATTAAATAAAGGAAAGCATGTGGCACACCTATAGTGACACATGCCATACTAGTAAACAGCAAAAGACAGAAACTACTGCTATCTTGGTCATCGCATCATGGCTAAAATTCTATACATCAATAAAAATTAAGCAGTGCAGTCTCAATGGCTCCTAGCCAATGAACAATCAGCGAGTATTTCAGGTCAATATTTGACTATCTGGTACCTTTAGGATGCCTGTGATGACTGAGGCTGAGTAAGAGGGTGAGGATCGATTCCCTGGTAGAGTGCCCGATACAGCACGTTTTCTTATTTCATCTCTCTATAACACTGAAAATTAGTCAGTAGTAGTCCACTCACAGATTAATAGTGGTCCTGAGCCAGGCAGTGGTGGCACACACCTTTAATCCCAGCACTCAGGAGACAGAGGCAGGCGGATCTCTGTGAGTTCAAGGCCAGCCTGGTCTACAGAGTGAGTTCCAGGACAGCCAGAGTTACAACAGAGAAACCCTGTCTCGGAAAATAAAAATAAAAAAGCAATAATAGAAATGCTTCTGGAATTACTCAGGTTGGACATCGAGATAAAACATTAGTTTTGTGTTACAGAAGCCTGTCATCTTTCTCTTGCATTTCATGCATTTCTGGGGACAGGTTGACTCAACGTGCTGACATATCTGTTCATGCGGCCTTAAGAGGTCTCACAGAGGGGAGCTTTTGTTTTTGAGAGCAGGCATTTCTGTGTATCCCAGGCCTTGATCTCAGGAATCCACCTGCCTAAGCTTCCTGAGTGCTGGAATTACAGGCATGCACTCTCATGCCAGACACAAGGGAGCTTCAGAGGAAGCTTTTCCTGGGTGAAAATGCATGAGAGGAAATTACCCCCAATGCCCAAGAGAGGGACATGCCCTCACTTTGCGTAATGTGCACAGAATGATGGATGCCATCTGGCAACTATGAGAAGAGCAGGCTGCCAAGGGAAATGAACACACCAACAGCAATAGCGGAAGCCGGGGGACACTTGGGCCCTTAACAGTGGCGTTCACACGTTGATCCAACTGCCCTGGGAAGCTCTGTCTTAGGACTTCTTTTCATGATGGAAATTAAACTCCATTTTGATGAATCTACTTCCATCAGGCCTTCTGTTACCTGCAACTAAATGCACCATGGTAGAGTTGAGCACAGTATTTCCACAGCTACTGCTGTTGGTAGGGTCATTGTGCGCTTACAGCATTCCAAATACTGTGCTAAGCTTCTTTGCAAAAGCAAAGAATTGACTATTTGGATCAGGGACTGGGAGAGAGACGAGGAAGGATGGATTAAGCCCACATTGTAAAGAGCTTTTTGTGCTTTGCTGAAGAATGAGAGGAACATATAGCCTGAACTGATAGCTCATCCCCATAATAAGCCCTTAACACAGATGCCATGAATAGCTCCAGTTTGCAGATATGTGATAGGATTGGAGAAACGAAGCTAGCATTTGGTGGGCTGACAACACAGCATGGTCTCCGAGCCAGAAGAGAAGACTCTCAGTTGGCAGAACTGCAGCCAGGCTCCGATTTTAGCTATGTAATTGCCAGTCTGGGTGGCATCATTAATTATTAGGTTTGTCCTACACATTCTGATCACACATAAAAAAAATCTGTAAGATGTGACTGAGGGGGTCCTCAGTTCGGTCACCTTTATGTTGACCCAGCATGAAGCATAATCTCCAGCCTCCAAAATCAGGACTCAGAAGTCCAGTTCCCCTTCCTTCAGGAAACAGCACAATCTAGAAGCTTCAATAAGAGTTTGGGGTCATTGCTGACAAAGCCTGGGTTCCGTAGTGTCTAAAGGCCCTTAAACATACAACTTTACCCTGGGGACTTGAATATAATAACTCTAGAGTTAGATTACCCAGATTCAAATCTATGTCTGCCACTTACTAGTGCTGTAACCTGAGGAGTCACTTGTAAGCACTCTGGCTCTCTGCTTCCTTGTTCATTAAAACAGAAAACGCTCAGACCTATCCACAAAGATGGAAATGGAATGATAAAAGCCTGTCAGTGACTCATTGTCGAACAGGACAATGTAATCAGGCATTCTGTTGGTGACATGTTCGTGACATGATACATGTTGCCGTGGAGCTAACAGTAGGAGGGATAAAAGGTAAAGGATAAGCAACAGACATAAAATAGTGTAATACCCAGCAGTAATTAAGGTATAGCTGCTTTGGAGGCAGATGGTAGGATTAGATCAGCGACTTGAAGGGTGGTTAAGCAGGGGCAGTAGCAAGCACAAAGGTCCAGGGGTAACACAGGGTTTAGTGTATTCATGGAAGAAAGTTAAGTCCAGAAGATGGTAGACAGGCCAGAGAAAGGAGAGCCAGTGTGAGAGGCACTGAGCCACTAATCCTGGGAGGCTTCCCACGATGGTTGGCATTTAGATTTTTTCTCCGACTCAAAAATGAAAGGTGTTGCAGAGGTTTTGAAGTCCAATGATTCTTTTTTCTGTAATCTATTATGAACGTTTATTAAACTTCTTGTTTCCATCACATTCTGGTCCTTAAAATCTTTCCACACCACCGTCTATGATTTTCCTTGAGCCTTCAGTATAGGGGCTGTGTTGTAGACGTACCAATTAAGGCCGAGCACCTCACAGTCTGCTGTTCTCTTCATTTTGAATAGTTGTGGATTTCTGTAATGTTCTATATCTGCTGAAAAAATGGTGCTTCTTTGATGAGAGGTGAGAGCTACACTTATCTGTGTGTATAAGGATAAGCATTTAGAACGAAACTGGGAATTGCACTGGCTTAGGAAAGTTGGCCGTAATACATTGCTTCTAAGACCCATACCCTCATAGCCACAGGTGGTTTGTTACACTTAACAGTGGCAGGCATGATTTCTCTTCTGTTGAGCATGCCTAAGTCTAATTAGACACCTGTTAGTTACCACAAAAATTTTAGTGCCACCGCTGCACCATTGGCGATATCTTGCCATGCTGGTCTTTGTCCATAGGCATTACAGCTAGTTAGGACCATTGATTGCTTTCCTCCCTTAAAGCTTGCACAGTGCTTCTTGTACCACAAAAGCTAGTCTCTCAGGAAGGAGGCTTTCAAGTCAGATCCAGCTCGAATCCTCTAAGTCATGTGTCCATAATATGTGGTGTCTTCTGCAGTGGGACTTACCATCAACTTCTGGGAAGCAACCAAAGGCAACATCAATAGCCTACATTGTTTTGAGAGTTCTTGAATTGTCTTTACCAACAACTCAAAAGGAAGTTTCTCAATTCTGATACTAGAGTTTTTATTAGATAGTCTATGGCCCTAGAGGCAGGCATTATTATCCTAAAGAACATAACTTCATTTAAAACACATATAGGTGTACATACATTTATGTGTATACTATATGTAAATTTAGGAAAGTGTAAAATAATGATTCTCTATGGCTATTTCAGACATCCTTGTTATCATTTATAACCCCGCCCTCTTTCTGTACTGTCTTCTCTCCACTATTCCCAATTAAGTTCCTTGTCCTGTTTTCCCATTTCCCCCTTCACACCACCTATCTTTCTTTTTTTTTTCTATTGTTTGAGAATTTCATGAACATAAATGTGTTTTGATCAAACCCATCATTCATGTCCTCCTCTTCAATTTCTCCTCTATTCTCACCACCATTTTTTCCCTTCCAACTTCATGTGTCTGTCTTAAGACCACTGAAACCACTTTCTGTTGCTTATATGTGCATGGGGTGGAACCATCTATTGGAACATGTGTTGTAGAAGTTTATTTTCAGTTGTGTTTAAAATAATTGTTTTTGTGAACTGTTGGAAAAAAGGATGCATAGACCTTGGCATTTTGTATTGTCTGCAGGTGTTGGATTTATGTGGGGGATGTTTGATTGCTTATGATCTGCACATGCTATCAGTAGAACACCTAAGGTGTTCTGAATCAATAAAAATACCTGAGCTCAGAAGCTCAGGGTTCCACTGTCCAGTACAGCACTGGCCATGACAGTGGTTTCCTCTGCTGAGGTTCAGCAGAGTTTTTAACCTATAAAAAATGCCTCCTTGTTGTCTTCCTTGGTGAGCCCATATAGCAGCTAATAACTACAAACATTTGCTAGCTGCTCAGGGACAGCATCCTTGAGGAAAAACAACTCTGCCCTCTCCCAGAAGCCATCAGTTGCTAACATCTCCTCAGATATGGGTGGAACTTCATGAGTTCCTCCCCTGTCCATGCTTGGATTTTGGCTGGCTTGGTCTTGTACAGGTCTTATACAGGCAGACAACAGGCTCTATGAGTTCATGTGTGTGATGGCACTGTCATACCTAGCAAACACTGTTTTGCTGCTGCAGGCATCCACTCCTTCTGGCCCTTAGAGGTTTGTTTGCTTTTTCCCCCTCTTTGATGATGGTCCCTGAGCCTTGGGGGTAGGGGTGTGATATAGATGTACCATTTAGAGTAGAAAAGTCTTTTATTTGCTTCACATTGACCAGTTGTGGGTCTCTGTAGTAATCATCATCCACTGTCAGAAGCTTCTCTTATATGTTTATTCTCTTTTCAAAACTTCAGACCTGTGAGTTTAAATTGGAGAATCCATGGACATCAGGAAACTAATAAGGGGGCATGCAGATAGAAGAGGGGGACAGTCCACAGATGATATGCAAGAGGAAGGGGGGATCATGGAACAGAAAGGGTTAAATGGGAGCAGGATAAAGGAGTGAGAATGGGTAGAGATAACTAACACTAAAGAGCTTTGAAAATGCCACACAGAAACCTAAAGCTGTGGAATATATTCCTAAAATATGTATGTGTACATAAATAAAAGCGTTTAATGGAGTGACGCCTGCAACAGGGTGATAGTGCCTCCCCAGACACCATATGCTCTCAGATACTGCCATGCACTCAGTACCAGATGACATGGGTTACCTCTTTTTGAGTTGTTGGTCAGTGAGATGCAGGTTATTCCCATTGTTGTTGGTTGCCTACCAGAATTTGATGGTAAGAACTTATTGCTGAAGACACCACATACTATAGTCACAGAACATGGAGAAATCAAGCTGATATTAACCTGGAAGCTTCATCCTTATTGGCTAGCTTTCTTTCATGGTTCTAGAAAGTGCTATGCATACTACTGGAGAAGAAGGGTCGCCATCAGTCTTACCTGGTTGTCATTGTAGCTTGAGGGTTCACATCGTGGAAGTGAAAAACCATATTCTGAATGGATTGAAAGATCACTACACAAGATGGGACTTATGCTTGGCACCATTAACTGGACCAAGAACAATCTAGTACAAGTATTCTGCTAAATTGGCACAGTCATAAACTGCCTCCTTAGTTCTTATCTGTATACCCACATCTTAGACCATTTCTCAACCCTCATCAGAGAAGCTTCTTTTAACAATAGAATTGTAATTGTTAAAGTGACTGTCAGGACACAAGCTTTCCACACTTGGTGTCTGTGCTGGTGAGTTTTCTGTCAACTTGACACAAAATAGGGTCATTAGGGAAGAGGGAACCTCAACAGAGAAAAATACCTCCATCAGATTGGTCTACAGGCATGTCTTTGGGTCATTTTCTTGATTAATGATTGATGTGAGAGGTCTCATCCCCCTGTAAGTGGTACCACCTCTGGGCAGATGGTCCTGGGTTGTACAAGAAAGTAGGCTGACCAAGCTATTCAGAGCAAGCCAGTGTGCAGCATTCCTCCATGGCCTCTGTTTCAGTTCCTGCTCTGCTTGAGTTCCTACTTTAGCTTCCATCAGTGCTGGACTACGATCAGGACATGTAAGATAAATAAACCCTTTCCTCCTCAAGTTGCTATTGGTCATGGTCATTTTATCACAAAAATAAAAAACAAGTCAGGACAGTGATTATTTGTGTTACCTCTTAGATGAGGACAACATATCTTATTTTGGAAAGCCATGAAAATTAATTATAAATAAAGAACTAAACAATATCCTTTGTTTCTCATTTCTGTTCCAATACCTGTCCACCATCCATGTTGTGTTTGAAACCTAAAGCATCCTATCAATGATGGACTCTAAGCTGCACTTTATTTATTTATTATTGTTATTAATATTATTAGTTTTTCAAGACATGGGTTTTCTGTTGTAACTCTGGCTGTTCTGGAACTCACTCTGTAGACCAGGCTGGCCTCAAACTCACAGAGATCTGCCTGCCTCTGCCTCCCAAGTGCTGGAGTTAAAAGCATGTACCACCGTCACCTGGCCTCTGATCTGCACTTTAAACTGGGGACAAATATCTCATCTGCCTCTTCCAAATGAAACCAGCTTAGGCAGCTGAATTTGAAAGAACTGTACAGTAATTCTCCCTTATACTCTGGGCATACATTCCAATATTCTCCCACAATGGATGTCTGAAGCTGCAGACATCCTCATATAAGAAGTTCATTTTACAGGACTGTGTTCTTTCTCATATGCCCTATATCATTGCCACAGTACCAGAGTCAACCATCATTCTACCTTAAGAGCCTAGTACCCCATAGCATCCCTACTCATGAGCTTTGAGGCTACTATTCAGTAAAAAAATGGTACCTTAAACATAAGCACCATAATACTGCAACAGTATTGATAGCCAAGATGACTGCTAATGGTGGGTAGTACATACTGCCTGGGTACATTGAACAAAGATGACTCCCATCCCAGATGGGATACAGTAAGCTACCACCTGATTTCATCATGCCACTCAGAATGGCATGAAATTTATAGATTTGAGAATTGTACCTTCTGGAGCTTTCCATTTAATACTTGAGACAGTGATTGACCATAGACTATTGAAATGCCAGAACTATAGTCAAGGTAAGACTTCTATAATTACCATCGGAGACAGGATTACCAACTTCAAAGCTCCAACATTCCATTTTAAAGAAACAACAAAAGGAGAGAGGAAGAAGAATAAACCTCTAATGATCCCACTGAATAGGTCAAGTACCAGGCCAGGCACAGACACTATCACAATGTTGTCCCTAATATCGTCAGGAGGTGCCAAGGAATAAATCACTTCAGGGCTTCTCAGACCCGGTGTGAAATAATACTGACTCACAGTAAGAAAGCTCATCCCCTTCACATATCCAGGGGAAGTCTCCGGAGGGTGCTAGCACGCCTCTAACGCCTCTCTTACATTTGCTAACTCCTGCTTTTAACAAAGAATGAACAGCTGACACTGAGAGCCTTGGCAGACTAAGGCATTTGCTAGAATTTTAATGACATATTTTTTGCTCCTATGATTTTTTTAAATGGTTCCCTTCTTTATAGACCAAAAGAGACCAGTTTGCATATATATGGTAAAATTTAATTTTTTTAAATAAAATTTTAACAGTTATTTTTAATAGAGCTATTTTGCATGAGTCCATTTAAACAGAATGTCACGTAAGCGATATTGCAAGTGATGAAAATCATGTAGGTGATAGCTAGCCCAGGAATTGGTGCGTTATCTCCGTGACCCTGATAGCAACCATTTTTATCTGCCGTTTTTTGTTTCAAACTTGCATGTGGAAAACCGTGGCAGAGACACAAGAAGTGACCTGGCCAAGGTCATACAGGTCTCTTAAACTCAGGTCTATAGGATTTAGGCACCTGAGACCACACCATACCACACCACATTCCGTACTCCAGACACCCACTTTTCCACCACTCAGGCCCCAGCGACCTCCTGGCTTCAGACTCTGTCTGCTGAGGGTTGGACGAAGTCCAAAAGACACTTCCCCTGTAGCTTCTCTTGCTCCCCAACAGTGTCAGCTACAGAGAGAGGCACAGTGACCCCATAACCCACCTTACATTGTAAGATAGCCTCAGATCTCTGGCACAGCATCCTGGGGGAGACAGAGTTGTTAAAGAGAAACTTCCTGTGTACTTTACTGAGCAGGACAACTCATTGCTCAGCCCCTGCCCAGGGCTAGATTGCCTACCCGCTAGCCTCTCCCAGGGTGCTTCCTTTATCTTCCTCCCTCTTGGCAGAACTGACTTTATCTGAACATTGATGAGTCACACTTTTTATGCATTCCAGTGTTTTATCCCTGCGGGGTGGATTCTGGTAAGCCCCTCCAGAACTCTTGGGCTCCTAATGCTCCATGCCTCCCTCTTAGGACTATTTCTGGGGCTCTTAAAGAAAATTGAACTTTTTGGCAATTGGAGTGGTGCAGAGATAGAGGAAGGGAGAGGGGGAAAAAAAAGAAAAAGAAGAACCTCAGGGACTAGGGAATATTCTTGTGATTAACTGATTGGAGCAAACATCTAAACTTTCTCTCCTCTAACTTGACTATGTCAGTATCTAGAACTTTCTAGGAGTTAGATACAGGATGAAAGATTCCTTGGCTTCTGGTGCTATACAAATCAAGAAGAAATTATGCGATGAATTTTATTACTCTTTTTAACTTTATTAACTTTAATAAAGATGAACTTTCTTAACTTTATTAACAGCACATACAAACAGGATGCCAATAGAAAGTTACTTCTTTCTCTTTTTTTTTTTTTTTTGTTTTTTGTTTTGTTTTGTTTTTTTCAAGACAGGGTTTCTGTTGTAACTCTGGCTATTCTGAAACTCACTCTGTGGACCAGATTGGCCTCGGACTCACAGAGATCTGCCTGCATCTGCCTCCTGAGTGCTGGGATTGAAGGCGTGCACCACCACTTCCTGGTACATAACTTCCATTACCATTCTAAGAGTCCATTCTCATTTATACAGTGAGTGGCCCAGACATTACACTCTGGCTTGTTTTTGTAGATTTTCAAGAGCTGAGGAGATGGCTCTAACAGTAAAATGCTTCCTGTGCAAAGCGTGAAGACTCAAGTTTGATTCCCAAAACCCATGAGAAGAACACTAGGCACAGTGACACACACTTGCGGTCCCAGTGCTTGGGAGGCAGAGACTTGCAGATCCCTGCTCACTAGCCAGCCGGACCAGCCTAATCTTCAAAGTTCGGGCAATGAGAGACAGTGTCTCAAAAAACAAAGTGATCACTCCTGAGGAACCACATCCAGAGGTTGCCATCTAACTTCCACGTGGGTCATTTTAGACACCCTCACCAATCTTCCCTGGCCTCAGTTCCCTTTTCTCGTCTGCTGTATAATGGGAGAATTGGGGTGGAACAATTCCTGTGAGTCTCACTGTTCACTAGGTGATCCTTGACATAGCACTTACTTCCTCTGGACTGCAGATTTTCCCATCTGTGAAAGGAGCTGATGGTGTCAGCCCAGGCCACTTCATGCGAGAGTGCATATGGCCATCTTTCTTCAAAGTAAAGCTCTATCAGGTGTGAGGTGAGACTAGCACACATGGGGTCACTCCCTGATCAGTGCAGGTCCTCAGGTTATTGGCCCTATAAACCTGCTCCAGGTGACACATACAAAGAAGGATTTTGTAATTATATTACATTTTGCTCTCATACACATTTGGACATATACACATGAGTATATAAACAGATCCATAATTATACACATGTGCATGCATACACACTTATAAAACCATGTACATATACACACTAGATACATATATTTGCAAACACATACTCATGTATATATATATATATATATATATACATGTATGAACTTGTACACATGTACTGCACAAAGCTATCCATGCATATATATATATGCCAAAACACACATGTGCATATACATATCCATGCACACCTATGCACACGGGCACATGTGTGTGCATACCTATTCATGCATATTTTTATGTATGGACACACGTGCACAAACATATCCATTCATATATATGCACATAGACAATGTGTGTGCACACCTATCCATAAATACTTATGTACATTATACATACCTGTATGCACATACCTATCCATGCATATCTATGCACATAGACACATGCATACAAGTACACATGAGCACCTCTAGCCTTTGCCTTCCCCTTTCTCTCAGGCAAATACTTCATTTTCTTCTCTTCATTTGAAGTTGCTCTTCGTGTTCTGATGAAATTTACCCAGGTGCAACATAGATTCTTTGCCTTTCCCTGCCCTGGGATGTTAGAGGCTGAGACACATGCAACTGTGGAAGAATTCCCATCATGCTCAGTGGCTGCTCCTGACCACTCTGACAGGTCAGTGACAGACAACAAAAAACTCAATCGAAAGTCTCTGAGAATTGATAGACCATGTGAGTGACTGTTACAAGGACTGCTAGAATAAATCTTTGGCAGCTCCCAAAGCACCTTCAACAGCCAGCTTTGCTTGAGGAGCAAAAGGAGCATAGCAGAGAAGCACAGATCCGTCGTTCTTACTGGAAAGCAAACAAGAGCCTGCCGACAAAAACAAACTGGAAAACACTCCAACAGAACTGGCCAAGGTCAGTGGAGGACCAAAGTGGCCAGGGAAATATCAGTAGCATTTTGACAGCCTAATAGCAGAGAAGGAATCGTCTTTGCAACAACTCCAAAGGTTAAATTTCTAAAGAATTGCAACACCACGAGGAGATGTTGGTTTCAATTGCTTGTAATAACATCCTTGACCGAGACCCATTATACAACATAATCTTTCTGTATTTTATGATGAGACTTGTCAGGCACACATACAAGTTGAAGATCTTTACACTAACATGTCTGCACAGGACCTGGAATCTGCTGCTAGTGTTTCCTTGCTGTGTTGCACATCCAACTCTCTATCCATTGGATCTTCACACGAATACATCTACTCTTCACTCCAGAGATTCAGCATGAGCTAGAGTTGGAGATCAGTGTTTGTCTATTCTGAATACAGCTGACATCTGTGTGCATATTGCACGCATATGTGTTTGTGGGAGAGATTACACACGTGTACATGCAGGTGTGTGTGTGCACACATGTACGGTGTGGAGGCCAGAGGATAACCTCTGGTGTCATTCCTCTACAGGTGCCGCCAACTTAATTCTTTTGAGACCTGGAGCTCCCAGGAATAGCTGGGCTGGCTAGTCACTAGGCCCAGAATTCCTGCTCTCTCTTACCTCCCCAGCACAGCTAGATTTTTTTATGTGGGTTCTGGGGTGGAACTCGTATCTCATGCTTGCATGATAAGCACTTTACCTAAACTGAGGTATCTCTACAGATCCTAAAACTTATTTTTACATAAAAATTATAAGGCATGGAAGGATTGAGGAAGGGATGAATAGGTGAAGCTCTGAGGGTGTCGAGAGCACATCTGAATGATCCCTGGTGGTAGGTTCATGTTACTGTACATTTGTCCAAACCCAAAGAACACATGGCCCCGTGGTGAACCCTAATGTACCTACAAGGTTCATCAGCTGTACAAATTACTATGACTCCATGTGTTAAAGGCTTGGTTCCCAGGGTTATGCTATATGGAGACACTTGTGGACCTTTAGGAGGTAGGGACCTCTGCAAGGTACTTAGGCCATTGCACGTATCCCCTCAAAGGAAATTATGAAATATCTTCTCCCTCCCCCTCCTCTTCCTCATCCTCCTCCTCTTCCCCCAACCACCTCCTCCCTTTCCTTGTTCATGAAAGGAGTGGTTTGCTCTGCCACACACTCCCACCATGAGGTACTGCTCTCACAGAAGCCTAGAGCAACTTGAGACAGAATCTCCAAAGTCAACCTTGCCTTTTTACAAGTTAGTTGTGCCAGGCATTTTGCTATAGTAATACAAGGCTTACTAATGTACACATATATCATTATGTAGCAGGATGTTGATAATAAGGAAGGCTGTGACTTGTATGGGTAAAGGATGTATGGGAACTCTGTACCTTTTGCTCAGTTGCACTATGAACTTAAAACTCAGCTAACAATTAAACTCTATTTAAGACAGTTTTACATAAATCATACAACAGAGATCTAATAGAGTGTCGGCAGGCTGGCCTCCCAGTGGCCAAATTCAGCTTGTAGTCATGTTAGTTTTTTTCCACCTGGCATTTATACCATTCCTCCATTGTAGATTTTCCATTTTCCTTTAGATAAATGATCGACCTTCTCTCACATTTCACGTAGTTTGGGAAGCATTGCTTGTGATCTGTTGTCTGATTCCACTGATGGACATGGGAACTGTGCTGTGATCCACTGTCTGATCCGTTGGTGGACACAGGAACTACGCTTGTAATCTGTTATCTTGATTCCCCTGACAGACACGGGAGCTTTGCTTTTCCAGCCTGTTTTTATTGGCAACAGAAATTCATCTGAAAGTGGTGATTTGGACTGAGATGAGCTCCCAACCAGGCTGAAACACAGGGCTTTCCCTGAGACTTCTGCTGAAATCCTTTTATCAGTTCGGTTATTAAGCCAGCAGGGCAGACCCAGGGGTGCTAGCATCTACCCCTTCATTATGTTGTGAACACCTGCTAGAAATGTGGTTAATCCTGGCAAACTAGGGTCTGCTAATGGCAAGAGACAAGGATCTACCAGGCTCCAATCAGGCTAATTTCTGTACTTTCCATGATGAGAATCCAGCATCTCTTATAAAATTGGACTAGCTGGAGCTATTGGGGTTCTTTTCTGGCAATCTCATCAAGAGGGTCCTGAGGCATGCATAGTTATGAAGGATTTGAGCAGGACTTCAAAACTACATCTGGTAGTGACACAGGGCACAGTACAATTAGACCCTGTGTTGAAGAGTCAGAAATAAAGCAGAGTACCTTGGCCAGATGGTGATCTGAATCTAGAAGGGCAGGTGACAGACAACCTTCTTGTGGTAGTATAGAGTGGTAAGAGATGCCACAGAGGAGAGTGTCTGGGTCAGGAAGAAAGCAGACACACAGGTCAGGAAGCACTTCCAGATTGGTGTGAGCCTTAAGAGAATTCTTCAAAGGTAAGGAGAAACCAGTGGGAGAATCATACTGTGGTAAGAGATGAGAGGGCAGGGTGGGCCACCCAAGTGAGGTTAGAGATCCTCCCATCCAGAATAATATCAATCATCATAACTCCCTTCTCCATCCATCCATCAATCCATCCATCCATTCTTCCATCCATCCATTCATCTATCCATCCATTCTTCCATCCATCCATTCATCTATTCATCCATCCATCCATTCATCTATTCATCCATCTATCCATCTATTCTTCCATCCATCCATTCATCTATTCATCCATCTATCCATCTATTCTTCCATCCATCCATTCATCTATTCATCCATCTATCCATCTATTCTTCCATCCATCCATCCATTCAGCCACCCATTCATCCATCCATCCATCCATTCTTCTATCCACCCATTCATCTATCCATCCATCCCCTCCTCTACTTCCCCAACAGAATGAGTGTTTAAAAATGCAAACCTAATAATACAATTCCTTGACCACTTAACAATAGAGGTAAAAATTCAACCACTTGCATGGTTAACAAAGCCTGTCTGTCCACTTATCATTTGCAATAAACTCCTTGTATCCCCACATCCCGGTCCTCTGCTTTCTCAGAGTCCTGCTTACTCTCACACCAAGACCTTTGCTATTTACCCCTCACCCTTAACTTCACACCCTTTACCCCAGTAGCCCTTATTCATCCTTCACAAAGCTACTCAAATGTCACTTCCTCAGAGAAGCCTCCCCTGAATGTCAGACCATATAACAGCTTCCAGTATACTTCCTCATTTAACTTGCTTTTCATAATGCTTATCCACCATTACTTCTGTGTGTGTATGTGTGTGTATGTATGTGTGTGTGCATGTATATGGATGTGTACTGTATGGTTGTTCTTAGTCACATGTGCATTCAATAAAGAACAGAAAGCCACTTCAGTTTGCAAACCTCAAATTCACAAGAGCAGAGGGAACAGTCTCAGCGAACCAAACCCAGATCTCACTTCATTCAGAGTCTTTTATTGATGCAAGACAATGTTAATTGACCTTCCCCACAGATACAAAGGCCTTTTTTGGCATGACAAACAGAACAATATGGCCTGCAGTCGGTCTCAGCCTACTACCCTGGCACCTTTCCAGCATCCCAGGCAGTCCAAGGTTCTCAGGGTGTCCCAAGATTGCTCTTCTCTGATAGGTGTGGAGGTGATAAGTTCTCTTCACTAGATATATAATAAACAAATGCTTTTAACATTTAAGAAATTAGGGGCAGGGTACTTTTAACAGCAATTGCCTCAACCAGGCACCAGTTACATCTTCAGGAAGCAGTCATTAACAGTTACCCTTCATTTACAGATTTTCCCCAAATACAAAGTTCACACACTCCAGAAAGCAGTCTCCCATACATTCTTGTGTCTTATCCCTATGTGTGTGTGTGTGTTGATTAATATTCATCTTTTGTGTTCAAGTTTAAGATCCAGCAAATCCGAGACCTTTCTAACTTTCTTAAACAACTGAATGTTCAGAATGTTGCACTGGCCAGAAGATACACTTCTGAATAGCTACAATCCCCACCTCTCCCTGTTGTGTTCCTAACTCTAAGTAAAATGTTAGTTGCAACTTGTGTTTGTGCAGCTATTTCTGTTAAAGCGTTGTCCTTCAGATCTATCTCCATCTACAAAAGGATGGAAGTATGGAGTTTAGACGGAGAAGACCCAGGGCTCTCAGTAACAGGAAGGGCAGCACACTTCCTCATTTACATGAAAGAATGAGTCTTTCTGCCTCCCTGGTGGTCTCTATCCACCAGGCTTGCTCCTGCTCTGACATTATCCCTATATTTTTTCTATTACACACACACATATATATTTCTATATTTTTGTATTACAGCCATGGATTTACTTTGGTGTTTATTTCTGGACACTTGTCTGATATTGTGCTGGGAAATCAAGTAAGACAAGACAGATGGAGATGCATGAGAACACATGAGGGCTGCGTGCCAACATGACAATTCTGTCTTGTGCCTGTCCTTACACCAGCCTGACCTCTTCAGTGACTTCAGCATAAACTCAACTGTCAGAATTTTCTGGGCCAATACCCAGCCAGGAGGACTCCACCAAATTAATTACTGAACTCTGCCTCAGTTTTCTCATCTGTAGAATGGAGCTCAACATCACCCTCCTTCTACTGTGATTATGAGGCTAACTTATCAAACAGATGCCTCTTAATAAACCAATACAGGGGAAGTCTGACCACAATGCTCACATCTGTGCACGCTCAGCAGGACCAGTTACACAGGTTGTCCAGAGCCCCACACCAAGGGTGCCTCACTCAGTTTAAAGCTTTACTTTAAATGCCTAATCATTTCTGCACATGGGGTGTCATAGTTCCTTTAGCATCAGGCTCTGACCAGCACATATGAAGAGCTGAGCAGAGTCTGCTGAAAGCAAGAAGGATGGATGTCTCCAGTCTTCTGTATCAGCCCACACATCCCATTGTCCTTCAGAGCCAGCCAACAGGGTCAGCTTTGGAACAAACATCTACCTTCAGGGGTTTGTTTTTTCTTTGGTGGACAGGGACTCACAGTCCAGGCTGACCTCCAACTTGTAATTCTTCTGCCTCAGCCTCTCCAGTGCTGGGACGATAGGCATGCCTCCCCACATTCAACTCAAGTAAATGATGAATTCACCATACACTCTTCCTAAATTGAGAGCATCCAAAGACAGACTCAAAACCTTAAATACATTCTAATAAAACACACATATCGCCCAAGAAACAGACTATAGCCAATCAGCTGTCAAGGATCTTCAGGGATCCAGCAGGTGATAGAGAGTAACTTCTCTATTTCTTGGGGTTGCAGTCTACCCGCCTTCCGTCACACTTCCTGCTTTGCTTCATTTCATTTTACAGATGAAGAAGTAAATGTGTGAGTATAAGTAGGTCCTTCAATATCCCCCATGCGGTGCAGTTCCTCTGCCCAGCTAGGTTTTATAAGGGTTCTCTAACAATGGGTCTTGGAAATAGAACCACTTTGGAAGTGTAATCAAATATGATCATTGTTAAATCCAAGGCTGTGTCCCCAACTGCAGTGCTGACCCGTCTGTGCTGCAAAGACAAAGATAAACTCATGCTCTGCAGCCTCCACCAGTGGGTGTTGCAGATCTCATTCTTCCCATGTATCTTGACCCTGTAGTGTACAGGTACTGTGAAAAGCTGCAGATGCTACCAGAACCCTGTGGACAAAAGGTCCTTCCAAGAAGGGAAAGGACAAGAAACAAGACAAATCAGATCCTATATGGTAGGATGACGGTGCTAAACATTCAAGGAGGAGAACAGAGGGAGTGCTAGGTTTGGGGTGAAGAATAACTGAGATGTCAATCTTAAATAAGATTGTCAACGAGAAGCAGACATGAGCAGAGGCATGAAGGTAAAGAGGCAGTCCATGCAGCTTCTGGAAGAACATTTCAGTCAGTGGAAACACCCTATGCAGAAGCTCTGTAGCTTTAGTCATTATTAACAATGTAGGGAGATCTCTGCAGAGACTGGAGGCTTTGCCAAAAGGTGTATACTTCCCTACCCCCAGCTTCTCATCTTAATGTAGTGCCACCTGCAGGCCAATACAGTCTATAGGTTTACAGCAATTATGTATTGACCTTTTACCGCAGTTGGGGACTTCTTTATTTAGCGTCATAGTGGGGTTTGGATTTGTTTTTTAGACTTTTACAGGAAAGGTAGTCATATTAAAAATCCATATATATATATATGTATATATATATATATATATATATATATATATACACACACACACACACACACACACACACACACACACACACACGGAGAGAGAGAGAGAGTGAGCAATGCCTTTGTATTTCTGTTCCTCCTGCCCTCATTTCTCAAGTACTGGGACTACAGACTTAAACCACTGGCTGGGTCTTATGTGCCACTGGTGGTCCAAACCAAGGCTTTATGTTTACTAGGCAAACACTCTGCCAACTAAGCTTCATTCCTGGCCTCAAGAGAGGGTTTTGAGTGTACTCCCACAAAAGAAATGACACATGCTATGGTGACAGGTACACTAGTTACACTGATTTGGTCATTACACATCAAAAACAGAAATTGAAACATCACATTATCTGCCCCCCAGAAAAATGCATGATGATGTGTGTCGATCAAAAATAAAAATAAAACAACAAGTTAGACTGAAAGATAGGTTTCAATAAAATTTTAATGGCTAGTGGAGCTTGAAATAACAGGCTGAGCTTCAGCGTACCCACGAGACTCTGTAATAACCTGTCCCTTTAGGGGGCTGGGTGCCTGTCTGTCCACCACAAACTCAGCTGAGGCCAGCAGATCGCTCTACAACTTTAGAGTTGTCCAGCCTGCCCCTCCTCCACTCACTGCTGGGGGAGCTCCTTACCGATATGAGGACAGAACACTGGGCCCTTGCTGAAGAGCCAGAAGAAGCTCAGCCAGTTTCTTCTCTCAGGAACAGATGTTAGAGAAGGAGACGGGAAGTGTGTGTGTGTGTGGGGGGGGTCCTCCAAAATCTTAAAGCTAGTCACATGCCCTCGCTTGCATCTGCTACCCCTCGCTCCAGGAAAGGCTTGCCTCTGTGCCCCTGCAGTGCCTGTAACACATACACTTGACTTGAGCCCGGGGCAGATGTCTCTCCCTAGCGGATTCTTGGGTATGCTTGACAAGTGAAGCTCCTGGAGCGCTCTGCCTGCCTCTTGTGCAGAGGGGGCTCCCCTCCTCTGCAGGGATCCCACCTGCCTCTGCCCATTCTCTCCTTCACACAACCTTCAAACACTCTAGATCACCCCCGAACCCCTTTGTGCATCCCTGTACTAGTTCGAGGCTCCTTCTGAGCCAGCTGCACCCTCTTGCATATTGATGAGGGTGTCTGCGTGCTCTCACCAGTCTAGCTAGGTGTGGAAGATGAGAGCATCCGCGTGTGTGAGTGTGTGAGTGCACCCGCATGGCTGGGCATTGTGTGCCTTTGTGTGCATGTGCGTGAGCGTGTGTCTCAGAGACTGCAAAATCCTTATCCCAGGCTGAAGTCTGTGCGTGGAAGGCTTCTCTTAGCCAGTCTACATCTCTTCCAAGTTCAGGGACAGCCCCATCGACCTACTGTCATATTCAAAGATGTAAGCACCCTTCCTTCAGACCCACAAGCTCAGCTGTCTGATTCGGGAAAGCAAAAACCTTTCGACATTCTCTGGGCTCCTACAGTCGCGACCCCACCCCCATATCCAGGATGTAGAATCCTGTATGTGAGGATGGACTCCAAGCATTAGCAGGGAGCGGGGGTGGGTAGCTGGGGGGAGAGTCAGAAGGAAAACTGAGGACATGCTGGAGGGATGAAGGAGCCGCTGAGGGAGAAGCAGGTCGTATCCACACCACGCCCCTCCCACAGGGGTTGGAAACCCAGGATAGCCTATTCTCCATCTCGGTCTTCCTCCGGGGGTTCCCAAGATAACTGGGTCTTTTCCTCCAGAAACTGGAACCAGAAAATGCTGCTGGGACCCGGATCTGCTAAGAAAGTCCCACCCAATCCCCCCCATCCCATTCCCCGCCCCCAGCGCGTGCGCGCCCATGGACACACACACACACACACATTCACACACACACACACTCACACACATTCACACACACACACACACACACACACACACACACACCCACACCATCCAGGCAGCTGCTGATTGGCTGCGGGAAGCGGCGTCCCGGCCCGGGTTCTGAGGCGGGAGCTGAGCGGTCCTAGGAGGGAGGTGCACACTCTGGCTCCGGGAGCCCCTCCCGCGTCCCCTGCGCCCTGCCGGAGAGCAGAGCTGCAGCGGATCCAGGAGGGCAGGTGCAGAGCCAGCCGAGGACACCGACACCGGCGAGGGGTGGAAGTGGGTCCCGCGGCGCGGTGATCCCACCCTAGCTGCTGCCTGGTCCTCAGCCGCCTGGCAGCTGCGCCGACCCCAACCCGGCGAGGGGCGCTCTCATGGAGCACACGCACGCCCACCTCGCTGCCAACAGCTCGGCTTGCGGCTTGGGCTTCGTGCCGGTGGTCTACTACAGCTTCTTGCTGTGCCTCGGCTTACCAGGTGAGGGACCTAGGGGAGAGGGAGGGAAGCCGGGAGCACCAAGTTGCAGGATAAGCCTGTCCAGAACCTCTGGGGTACCAGATACCTTCTTGAGAAAGTGCCCCAGAGGCCCCTTTGAAAAAAAACAAAAAACAAAGTTTAAACCTTGATGGCAACTGTGGACATTTCCAGATCAGGATGAAGAAATGTCGTGTGGCTTGGCGGGGACAGTGCTTGTGTGGCACTGGGGCATTGTGACTTGTGGGTGTGCATCCACTCCAAAGTGTGTGTGTGTGTGTGTGTGTGTGTGTGTGTGTGTGTGTGTGTAGGGGGTGGCGTCCCTGAAGGGTCCCGGAAAGGCTGCATGAGACTTGACTGCAGCTTCTGTTCAGAAAGCTTAGGGAAGGTTTCTCCTTTGCTTTTGCCCCACACTGTCACCTCCGCTGAGAACACCTCTGCTACCCTATCTCTTTGTACCTCCCCACCTAACTACACAGAAAGCTGAGACCTTAATGCTAACCACTCAGGTTCAAGTAACAATGGGATGAGCCCTTGCTATCCGCTATCTGCCCTCAGGGAGGGCTAAGAAGAGTCTGGGTCTGGACCGGATGGGGCAACTGTGCAGAGACATGCGCTGGCTGCCAAGATTACCACCTTAGGGGATGGCAGTCTCCTTGAGTTTATGTCTGCCTCCTCTGGCTTTGCCTCCAGGTCAACCCTAGTCCTTGTTCCCAGGGGCAGCTGCCAGAGCTGCAGGGGAGTGGCTGGCTGATCCCACATCTTAATGTCCTCTGGAAAGTGAAGCTGCGACTTGTAGTGAATTCCTGAAGAGAGATGAGCTGCGGGGGGGGGGGGGGGGGGGGGGGCGCTGCCTGGGCGATGTGGGAGAGCAACTGGGACTCGAAAGAACAGATTCGCCCCCTCCCTTCCAGAGGGTGGGGAGGCTTTAGTTTGGGGTCTTTGGATAATCTCCCCATCTAGACAATGTCATGGCATTCCTGGAGTCACCTGCAGACAGAAGGGAGAGCTAGAGAAAGAAAGGCTCAGAAAGAGCAAAGTCGTCCAGTCTAGAATCTCAACCTTCGCTTGCCCTCTCTGCTCAGAGAACTTGGGCATCCTGGGATGCTGAGAAGTTGGGTTTTAGTCTTCCAAGATCTGAGAGTCCTTCCTTCTCCCAAACATTTAGAGAATCCAGAGCGCCTAGAAAGATGATCTCCAACAGCCCCTACTCTGAAATTTGGCCAGCACAGGCAAGCACAAGTTTCCTAACAAGGGCTCCTCCATCGAGCCCTGTAAGAGGGAGGCTCTCTCCTCACATCCCTCCCTAGGAGAGGGGCTCCACCTCTGATACACCCTGCCAGGTAGGGCACTTCTGTAATTACCTGATTTCCATCCGGGCTGCACCTCCCCCTCCTGCCCTCCAAAGCCTGTCCCCGGAGCTCTCTATTAGGAAATCAGTTTTGGAGAGGTTGGCTATACGTGGCACTTGCTAAAGTGAAGAAGAGCCAGGTCCCCTCTCTTCCTCAGCATCCCCTCATCAGAGTGTAACTAACCCCACTCTGACCTTTCCATCTCTCCTGCTGCTTGTGCTGTCCTCTCACTCTCTCTGGCATTTTCTCTACAAACTCTAAGGGACAGAGCTGTAAAGACAAGGAGGAGGATGACCTCCAAGAGCCCAAAACAGGACATGAGGTTAGGAGAATAGGGGATGCTCAGACTGCCAATGATCTCAAGTCAAAGTGTCTTGAGCCTTCACAGTCTAACTCCCCTAAACAGCTACTGTCTTTCCCACCCATAGCTTTGGCACCCACTGTATACCAAGCCCTGTGCTTGGCATAGGTGTAGCCCAGGGCTTAAGGATTTAAGAGCAAGAAGGGTTGAGATTTGAACTTAGATGGTGTGGATGTGTTCATAGACTTAGCTAACAGTTTTGACCACCTACTATGTGCAAATACTAAGGATGTGCCAAAGGGCTCCAAAGAGTCTTCAGGGACAATCCCTGGATTCAGGGAACTCACAGATGGACGTTTCTGATTTTAGAGGCAGCAGCTGGACTCAGAAGGATCAAGCTTCCTAGAGAAAAGTGACAGGGCGAGCGGTCTTACCCAAAACCATGAACTGAAAGCAGTATTGTTAGCAACCTAGAAGGCTGGTTCAAAGGTAGAGGGCGAGTCCTTGTCATTCTTTTAAAGCCATACAGGAAAGCAAGCATATTCCAACAAATAGTGCAGAGTGAGCCTCCACCGGAGTCAGGTGTGTGGTGGCTCTGTGCCTCAGTTCCTATCTGTAAAGTGGGCATTACAAGAGTGGCTTTCTCTAGGATGGTAGCAACAAGTGACAGCTTCGGTGGAGATGAGGAAGTGGTTAAGCATGCGGCTCAGTGGCTGTCACATACATTGATTGACATGTGTGACTGTGGTTACAATCCTCACCCCATGGGACTGCCAGAAGGAGCTGTTCAGCACTATTAGGGAACCAGCAGGAGGTCCAGGAGGTGCCCAGAGGAGAGCACTTAGCCTGGCATGTTAGCCTTGCAAGTTCACCATGGTGGTCTCCTCCTCAACTCACAGTCACCATCAATTAGCAAGCCCTCATCATCACTGCTGATGGAGAGACACAGCTACGGGGTGTGGGGGTGTGACATAAGAATGGGCCTCGGGTCTCACTAATATTGTTGAAAACTGAGATTTTAATTGAATCACTTTTCCCAGCAGTGAACTCACTCCAAGTTTTCCAAACCACCCAGTGCGGTTAGAGATATGAGTGGAAATGAGGGATGGATAGGGAATGCCTGGGTGCTTGCCAAGAGGGATCCAGTAATTAGAGGAAAGCGGCAGGTGTCTCTGGCCACATACAACCCCCAAGTTGGCAGAAAGAGTTTGAAAAAAGCCATGTAGTCCGGCCCTCTACTTTAAGTAATTGCCTGTGTGGGCCAGTGCAACAGGCCTGGCATGAGTCCAAGGGATTCCAATATGAACTATGGGCAGAGCTAGCCACTTAGGAATTCTTAGCCTGTCAGTTCCACAATTTGCCCCATCAGTAGGATGGGTTAGGAGTCGTGCGTAGTGACATCCCCAGCTCGCATCTATTAAGATACCCCATAAAAGAAGAGCTCAAGTCATACCTATGGTCTCAGCTACTCAGAAGACCAAGGCAGGAGAATTTCTTGAGATGAGAAGTTCCAGGTCAGTTTAGGAAGCATAGGCAAATCTCACCCCGCAACACATTCAGAATAGTGCCTGATCCAAGAAAAGCACATTGTACTTTACCACCCCAGATCTTTTCACCCCCACTCTGACACTTCATCTCTGTCACACACACCCCCATGACCTAAACATGCATCTGAGCCCATTTTATGGCTGAGTAAACTGAGACACAGAAATGCTACGTTTGCTTTGTAGTCAGAGTCAAACCAGAGATAAATGCACCTGCTTTTTCTGTTGCATCACATTTCCTTCCTTCTATCAGGAGCTATTTGAAGTAATCCTGGTCCCCCAGTGCTAAGTACTTAGCAAACAATATTGGTGCCCTTGCCCTTCATAAAACCCCATCTGTTTCTCTCCCTCCTTTTTAAGTGAAGATGTTTCTTGTTTCTCAAGACACAGGAGCTAAGTCGGCAGAGCTAATGCTGATTGGCTTAGTGGGGACAAAGCAGTATAAAAGGAAAGGCAGAAGAGGGAGGAAACTGTGAACTTGAATGCCTGGGGGAAGACAGCAAGGGGGTGATGGGTGAGCTGCCCTGATAAGGAGTAAACGGTGCAAATTTAAACAGGGATTTGAAAAATTTTTTTTTTAATTTTTGGTTTCTGAAAGGTGCCCAGACACGAAGGAAAGCGGAGTCAGGAAGGAGATGATAGCTTGAAATGACACCCCACAGGAAGGAACTCTTGCACAGCTGCCTAGCAAGGGTGATGAGCTCTGCCTCTAATGGTGGGGATGAAATGAAGGGAGCCTGACACACCTATCGTGGTTATTAACCAAAGGTAAAGATACCAGTAGCCCTGTGACTGGGATGAACTCTGCAGATGTGTTTTCTTTAACCCACAAACAGTTTGATTAGAGAAGGTGTCGTAAACAGGCTAAGAGTGGAGATGTGGAGATCGAACCCCTGAGGTTCTGTGTCCTGGCTTTGATACTAAGTAACTATGGGCAAGTGACATTAACTTCAATTAATGCTTCAGTTTCTCTACCCTTAAGGGTAGAGCAGTGACAGCAACAATCCATACACTGTAGGATTGTTGTGAACATTAAACTGAGCACTAAACACAGCACCTTGAACACAGTAAGCACTCTGTAAGTTACACACACTATCATCATTTGAAATGTGGGGAAATGTCCAGCTTTACGTTATCACCGAAGTAAGACAGACATTATATAAAACAAAATGATAAACTAGTAAATGACCAAGGTACTCATCAGCATCTAAGAAGGGTAACTCATCAAGAACTTGGGCTTATCATTAGATTCATTAAGCATTTGACAATAGCATTAACAGACTGAAGAATAAAATCTATGGGATTCCATCTTAGTAGATGAGAAAAAAGCATTTGACAATAGTTAACATCTGCTTGCAGTAAGAACTTATCAAACAAGCGATCAAGAGAATTTCTTTAACATGGACAGTGGGATCCACAAATAACCCAGGACTTCCATCACACCCAGTGGCTGAAGGTTGAGTGCTCCCCCAGCCCCCATAATCTGGAGCAGGCAAGAAGATGCTGCTCTCCTTGCTCTTATTCATCATGGTACTGGAAGATCTGTCCAGTGTAATAAGGTGAGAAAGAGAAACAAGGGCATCCAGAAATGAACAAGTTCAATCATTTTTATTCATGGATGCTAGGATAGCCTTCATAGAAAACTTTTTTAAAAAGCTCCTAAGAACTAACAAGTGGCTTCAATGTATTTGAAGAATATGTGGCTAATATGTAGAAACCTACTGTTATTTCTTCAATCTACCAGCAAAGAATAATTTAAAAATTTAAAAACTGGAAAAATAGCTTCAGTAGAATTCCAAGTTCCCTTGTAAAACCAGAATAGTTTAAATGCTCATTCCCAGGAAGCACCACTCTCCAGGAGCTAAAGAATAGTAGTAATGGCATCCATATAGCTTAAAACCCTCAAATTAAGAAATGGAACAGGCTGGAGCACCTCCTTCCCAGCACTTTCTCTTGTTCGCCAATTCCTTGGTCCACAGAGGACCACTGCTACTGTGACTTCATTTCTTATTATCCCTTTTAAGGTTTATTAGTTCACTAAACAAATACAAACTGAGAAGTTCAACCATCCATTTCCAACTCTGTCCGAAATGAGCACATTATTCTGTGACTTTCCTTTGCCTTTTCACTTACTATGTCAATCATTCACCGGAGAGTATATGAAACTTGTCATTCCTTTACACAGCTGCATAGCATGCCACTGTATCCTTGGAACTAAATTCACGTGAGCTCTTTCTTGCCAGAGTACACACACACACATCGATCCCAAACAGCCCTAAATGCTACACCCAATTCAGCCTGTATCCTGTCTGTGCCATAATACTCAGGCACATTTGACCATAGGCCCCTTCATATATGAGGTCAGACAAAGAGCACTGGATTCAAAATTCTGGATCCCAGGCTCCTCGGGCAGTAACTCACCGTATGACCTTGGAGGTCATTTTTGCTGGGGTCATCCAAACCACAAGAAAAGTGTTTTCTGCTTGAGCTCTAGTTGGAGACATGACCCTTAGATGGGATATAGCAATACGGTTTGTGGGATGACAGACTCATGACACAGCTCTGTCGGAAGCTGCCTATCCTAGCCTTGAGTTGGAGTCTAGAACAATTGCTTTCTAGACCTTACCCTCCTACGGTTCCGGTAATAGTCATTTCGGTTCTTCTTTTCAAGGTTGAATTTAAACACACTGCATGAAAACCAGACATGGTTTTGCTTCCTGTTTGCTATTGTGACCTCAAGTATAATACTTCGCCTCTCTAGCCTCAGCTCTTCCCTTCACAGGGGTTGGATATGAAGGTCAGCAGTTAAGCAATAGTTTCTGATATCACACTGTCTGGATTTGAATCATGGATCCTTGACTTAATAATCTGTTATTTTGGGCAAATTTCTCACCCTCTCTGGGCCTCAGCTTCTACAACCATGAGAATGATATTAACAGTGCCTGCTCCAAAGGGCTATTTTGAAAATAAATTGAATTGTGAAAATGCCTAGTTCGATCCTTGGCATGCTTGTTCTCAAATGGAGTAAGAGTTTGATGATGCTATTAACCTTCTGCGTCTTACATTGTTGCTGTGATGATCAGAAATAAAGCACACAGGGCTTCTCACAATCCCTCACACATGGCAGGACCCCTGTAAATGATAACTGGCACTGTTTCATTGTCTAATATAGCCATGTGTTCGAGCCATGTCTGTGTCCTGTAGCCACACTCCGTACATGAGTCTGTTCCCTAAATACACGGCTCTACTCACAATGGTGACGGAACATGTCCTAGAAGCCAGAGAGGAATAAGTCCATGATTTTACAATGAAGCCCATCTTAAGCCTTAGGCAATGGGCCTTCCTAAAAGTCTTGCCTGGGTTTCTGTGCAACTTCCAGAAACAGTATCAGTATGGAACACACAGTAGCCTTCAGTTGAAACCAGCAAACGTGAGCATTTATCATATCTGGTTTCTGGAGAAAGTGGTCAGGGTCATGAAAAGAAAGGACCCTTCCAGCAAACTTCCATATGTATCTGAAAGACACAGGCAAAGCCTGGAAGAAGATGCCAGACCACAACGCTGGGCGAGGAGTGGGGTGTGGGTGTCATGAATTCAAATACCTAAGGAGGCAGTCTGATATGTCTGTGAACAGAGTGGTCCAGTTTTAAGTAATGTTTCGCTAATCCAAGGAATTGTACTTCCTTGTTTTGCTGAAAACGTGTGATTGTTAATCTTTCTCACTTTCCCTCAGTGACAGATAAATGTACCAAAACCCCAAACCTTTATCCTTGCTCTTAATAATCTCTGGTTCTCATGTAACACCTACTGTGTGCTAGGCATTCTTCAAGGAACTTCTTATGTGTGAATTCATTTAATTCTTATGATGAGTCTTGGAGATATATATAATATAAATATATATCTTCACCCGTTTTCAAGTGAGAACTTTAGACCACCTACCCAAGTTCACAAGCTAGGAAATGGCAGAGAAGCCCTGTGTGCCATTACCCAGCATCACCATGAGAAAATAGTAACACACACACAACAAGATGACAGCTGACAAGTGAGACTCAAGGGGAGGTGGCCACAAGGAAGGTAGGGACTGGGTGTCAGAAAGTCCTCTGCCACTTGACTTTCTGGCCAACAACTCAGTGTTACCAAATTGTTCCAAAACCTAGAGATCCAGATTTATGTAAAACAGCCAATGTTTCAATGTTGGCAACTAATTCAAATTTTTTTTCAAAATACATCCCGTGAGCCAACACTTCTGAGCCAAACCAAACAGATCTATCTGCAGGCTTGCTATAACCCACCACCCTGCTAATTTACAACCTCAGGATGAGGAAGCTGCAAGAAGAATCAAGAAACACCGGTGTGAATCATACTAGAAAACAAAACACTGAATCTAGATGGAGGGAGGAGAAATAATTCAGGAGACCCAAAAAATACATGGCCAGAGAAAGGCATGGCAGCTCCCCAACCCAGGGAATTAGCATAAGCTAGAAGAAACTTCTCCAGGAAATACTACAAATTACATGTTGACAAGGTCTTGGAACACAGACACAGCATTTGGAGTAACAGAATAGTCCTGTGAACCTGCCAGCATGGGGAATTAGGATGTGGGCACAACAGACCCCAACCTGGATTCATACTGTAACCTCATGGCTTCATGGATAAGGTGAAATCGTTCAGGGCCAGCACAGAGCGTGGTGTCTGCCAATCTATGGCTTCTGGGTGGTTTGGGTTTGGGTGTTGTTGTTGTTGTTTTGCCTTCTTTGCTGAGGCTAAATATCCCCACTTTACAAAATGAGGGATCAAGGCCTCTCCTTAAGTTGCAGAGCCAGGAATGGTGGAATCTTCAGCACAGCTCAGCTTTCTTGATCTTGGCTTCCTTTACTCGGTCAATTGCCATTGATCTCTAGGTGCAGGAAAGTGACCAGGGTAAAGGTGGATAGACTGGAGCTGGTGATCAGTGGCCACCTGGCTTTGGGGTTTTTTCTGGTTGGCATCTAGGATGGCTTTAAATGGTACCCGTGTGCAGCATCTGTTCCTTCGCTTAAATTTCCTGATTCCATCAAAAGAATGTCTTAGCTTGGCATAGTGTGTCTTTAACACCTTCTCAGTATGTGCTGGGTCGCCTAGGCTCAGCACCTTGGCTGGCAGTAGCAGCTGAGTTGAATTTAATGCCCCTCTTGTTCTGTTATTACATATTTTCCAGTGCTAGAAATCAAACCCATGGCCTTACACACACTAGGCAAGTATTGTACCCTTGAGCTGCACCCAGGCCCTGTGTTTGTTTTGAAGACTGCCTTTTCTTTGCAGCAACGAGACTTGTTTGTGTGTTACAACTCTACACCATCTAATACAGGGATACTAGCCGTGGAAGGCTATCGAGCACTTGACATTGGACGAGTGCAAGTGGGATGCTGAATTTTTCATTTCATTTCAATTAATTTGCAATTAAAATCTGATCATTCCAGTTATTAGAAAATAACTGTCTGGTTGGGACAACTCGGGTATGAATTTATTCATTCAGCTCTGTTTTATGACCTCTAAATAGAGGTCAAGAAAAACTGAGCACACACAAAGAGATGCACTGCAACTGAGAGCTATATACTGGCCTTTGAAGACGTAACACACACAAAAAAAGTTAAATATCTCAATAGCTCATGTGAATTACATTCATTGGATGTGTGTGCTTAAAATATAATGTTAATTTTTTGTTTCTCTTTAGTTTTTATTATAGCTACTAAAAATTTAACTGCATATATGATTCATATTACATTTACATTGGGAGCACTGGTACAATGATCTAAATCTAGGAGCTGGGTACGGCAGCTGACTCCTGCAGTCTCAGCTCTTGGGAAGCCAAGGTGGGCAGATTACCATGAGTTTGAGGCCAGCCTGATCTACATAAAAAATTACAAGTCAGCCTAGACTAGAAAATGAGTCTCTTTCTCTCTCTCTCTTTCTCTCTCTCTCTTTCTCCCTCTCTCTTTCTCTCTCTCTCTCTCATAAAAAACCCATTAATTTAAAAAAAGACAAGTCATTTTCAAACAAAATGCAAAGTAAACAATAGAATAGGTGAAACAGACTTTTAAATGCAACAAAAATCCATGGGTATTTCAGCAGGTTAGGTTGCTGTAACAAAGCACCATAGTCCCGTGCCTGGCTTATTTCTCAGTGTTCTAGAGACTAAAAACCCAAGACCATGGTACCAGTGTGATCTACTCTGGTAAGGGCTCTGTGCATGTTGCAGATTGCCAATTTCTTATTGGATGCCTCCACTGCAGGAAGAGGCAAATAGCTCACTGTGGTCCTTTTGTAAAGACTCTGATCCACCTTCCTGACTTTCTCACTGCCCAAAGGGCCTGCTTCCTAATACATCCCACTGGGTTGAAGGGGTCACCTTATGAATGTGGGAGGACACAGACATTCAGTCCCCAACAACTAAACCATGATTAACTCTGGGGACACTCACCAAATGCGATACTCTGAATGGAAAATCTGACACTAAAAGACCAAGTCTGGCTCCCCAGCCAGACACAGTTGAATCCAAAACTCCAAATCCTTTGTGCTTTGGTCATTGTAGCCCAAGACACGACTGCCCACCCTCCATACCTGCACCACCCCCTGAGAAAGGCAAAGAAGGTGGAGCACAGGGTGGACCCTCCATATGATTAAAGAAGAGGGCTCTGTGTGGATGACTGAGTACCTTTGCTTTCTATAGTCTGGAAGCAGAGTGGCCTGGCTTCTCTTGCATGAAGGTTATAAGCTGAAATATGTCACAAAGAAGTTAAGGACTTTTCTACCCAAATGTGTGCTTTCATTTTTTCCCCAGGAAAGGGGGGAATGATAACTCAGAAAGCACTGCCATACACTTGATCTGCTTCATTGGTTCATTTTTCTATCTGCCCACCATCCCCTAGGCCCCCAGCATTGCCAGGCACTGGGCTCTGTGTTAGCTACATGACAAGCCCCCAAGAACCATTCTTTCCTTTGCAATATTTACATACCACCAAGCTCCTGTGCCTAAGCACAGGTGCTCAGGTGTGCACACACTTGTGCACGCACGTGTGCACGCACATACACACACACACACCACAGGATATCAGAAACCCACTCAAATGTAAAAATTCAGCTGTGCAAATGCCATACTGTAAGAATTTATCACTAAAGAATTTGATCCAGACCAAGAGGCCAAATAAAGCTCCCCTCCAGAAGGGACATTTCAAGTTAGAATAATAGGGAAGGGAAAAGAAGGAAGAAGGCAGGGAAGGAAGGAAATAAAAGCAAAATGAAGGAAAAGGAGGGGAAGATGAAGGAGGAAGAGATGGGAGGGGGAGGGGAAGAGAGAGGAAGGGAAGGGAGGGAGGAGGAGAAGACAGGGGATGGGGGAGGGGACAAAGGAAACAAGCCAGGCTAGGTCCCTGGCAGAAAGGGACTGGTATGTAAATCAAGACAGAATGAAGGAAGGCCAGAGTATCTGGAATGATGGAGGAGTGGGTGCAAGAAAAGAGACGGGGAAGCCAGCCCCTTACAAAAGCCAGGTGAATTGCTCTGAGCTGGGACAAGCCATTTTCCAGTTTACAAACCAATGCCGCCACCAGTGACTCCTCTCCCCCTTGTTTGCCAGAATGCTTGGCAGTCAGTGGAGCTGGGGGAATTGCTTTTCTGCCACAGACATTTCTTATCATTTCAGCTAAGTGCAAAGCAAGCTATCAGCCCCATCATTTCAACCGAGGAACTCTAGCCAGATACATAAACACGCAGATGCGCTCGCGCACACACACACAGACACATAGAGGGACACACCAGGCAGGCATGTGCACTCACACATAGATACACCATGCAGAGACACACAGGCACTCACAGAGACATGTGCACATACATACATGCATGCACACACGCACACCTCTGCCAAAGACATAGAATAGACTGTGACTCTACCCTGGCTGTATGGCCTCGCCTCCACAGTTCAGCTCCTCAGAGTGCTGACCAGACAGCTCCCTGCTTCTATGGAGAAACATAGTGCTCTCCTGAAATGTATGGATTGGTACAGCTCTTGGAAGTTCCAGAGGGAACAGGTCCATGGGCAGGATAAGGCTGAGCATTCCCTAAAGGAAGCCAAGGTCCATTCTCCTGCCCCTTACAGTATATGCTCTCATATCATCTTTTTCCTCCATTTTAAGACCTTTCCTAAACCAGGCATGCTGTATATATTAGAAACAACAAAGAATACGAGGAGGTTCCTGCATTTCTCCATACTACTTGAGAGACAAATGGCAAGCCAGTAAGCAAATGCATAAACAAAACCACTTGAGGTACTGATGTGCACTTTGTCAATCATGTCACAGGGAAAGGTGACAGGGAGCTACATAATACAGTGCCAGGAAAAGGCCTCCCAAACAGGTGATGCTTGAGTGAGGTCTGAATAGTGAGAAGGAGCTAGCTGTGGGGAACACCAGGAGAGGGAGTGATAGGCAGAAGGAACCGACAGGGTGGAAGCCCAGAGATGTGAAGAAGCCAGCACCCAAGACTAGTGGTGGCTGGATAGCACTGAGCAAGGAAAGGTGGTCAGAGATGAGAGAGAATACAATGTGTTAAAAGGTGCTTTGCAACAAGGAATCTGGATGTTACTGGGAGTGTTGCTAGAAGACACAGTCTTTAGAGCGGGTGATGTGGTCTAACTTGTCATTCAGAGCTCTCTGTAGTTATTAGGTGTAGCAATAGGTGTAGCTATTAGATGGAGAATGGTAGAAGAAAGACACAAAGAAGTTGAGACACAGGGAGAAGAGAGGGAACTGTACAGCACACACAGTACAGCCACTGGTACTCCACGGAGTAAGAGGCAGAGGTTATATCGCAGCCAGCCTCTCACACCCTAACTCTGCCCCATTCATCATCAGTTGCAGACTCCAGGGGAAACAGAGACAGCCCGGGGTGGGGGAGGGGCAAATCCATGATGTCCTCAGACCACAAGGACATTTCTGTCTGGCTCTTGGGTGCTGTGGATAGGTTCCCATGGCACAAGGGAAAGCTGACATCTTGACTGTGACTGTGGGTAAGTCTTGCTTACTACCAAACTATGATGGAAGGAATCTTTAGAAGACAGAAAACAAGAGCCCGCTCTGAGCTCTCATCTGACAGAGGTGAACAGGATGGAGGAGGTCACCTTCAGCACTGTCATTTGATGAATGGGATGGAGTTCTGGCTAGCCAGGCAGAGGGACATTGTCATCATGACTGCATTCAGCTCTGATGAGATAAAATTTGGCAAGAAGGAGGGAGTACTATCCACAAAACTAAGGTAGAAATTCCAAGAGCGTCTTGTAGGAACAGATGTAGTGCATGAAAGGGAGGGGCCATTCGGTTCTTGTGTCTTCTCGGCGTAGACCTGGCCACCGAAGGTTGTCCCTTGAGATAAGACTATTTTATTGTTCCCCACACTAGACACCCTCAAAATGTAAGTCATGCATGCTGGTTAGCTCTCTCCTCAATGACCTTCGCCTTCTTTCCTGAAGAGGTCTGAACTAGCCCCACTCTCCCCCTCTGTCCGTCAGCAACCAACTGTTTGCTTAAGCTTCCTTCAATAGCAGCACCTTTCCTTGAGTGACCCTTGGAGACTGAGCATAACAGTCCATAGTTCTCAGCCAGGTGTGGCTGCACTTAGGAGAGAGATGAGAGGATCATGAGCTCAAGACCAGGTCAGCCAGGCTATACAGCAGGACAGTATCTCCCCTGATGAGTCATCCCAAACTGTCTCCAAAATCTTAGAGCCACGGGCCAATAGCCTCCTTGAGACCAGGTTTATGCTATGCAATTCATTGTATCTCCTTGTCACCTCCCAACATAGAGATTTTTCATATGTCTACCGTTTTGTTTTTCCCTCACTTTGCCTCCAAAGGAATTTAAGTTGACTGTTTTATTGCTGCCTCCAATTTGTCTACATGTACTACATATATCACATGTAAACACACAAACACACACACACACACACATCCATTTAAATGATCATAATTGGATCTTATCCCACCTCTTCAACCATTCTAAATGGATTTTTTGTAAAAAAGGAAGTTAAGATATCTAAGTTTGAATTCCAACTGGACTCCCTGTCTGTGTGTAATTAACATCTATAAACTTCCATGTCATTATCTGTAAAATGGGGGAGAATTCCCATTTGGCTGAGGGAAGTGCGTTAGACAATGTACACAAAAGACACTTAACAAATAGAAAACTTTCTTTCTTAAGCCATGAAAGGATTTTCTATCAGCCCCTCAGCAGGGCTGTACAGGCTGCATCGTGAAGAACCATGTTCAGGTTTCTGAGACCCAGTTTTGAGTCTGGGAGGATAACAAAGGAAGAGAGAGGAAATGAACATGGTGTGTGCTCTCTGTCCTTAACAACTCACATGCTAGCAAGTTCACAAGGCAAATAACAAATCATAACAATAGGTGACTTGGTCTACAATAGGTGTGAGGGTACAGGGTGAGTAAGGTGTTTAAGTTCCTGTGGGAACTCAGAAGGAGGAGGAGGAGGAGGAGGAGGGAGGGAGGGGAAGGGGAGGTGGGAGGAGGAGAAGGGAGTTTGTATTTGCTTGGGAACGTCAAAAAGGTGCCAAATCAGACTAGGAGTCCTCGACAGTAGGCATCTCTTACACTCAAATGCCCTCTGTTGGTCCTTGGCACATAGTTATGGGTTAGAAAGTATTGGATGAATGGATGAATGGAGGATGGATGATGGATGAATGGATGGATGAATGGAGGATGGATGGATGGATGGATGGATGATGGATGGATGATGGATGGATGGATGATGGATGGATGGATGGATGGGCGGGCGGATGAATGGATAGACATATGGGAGATGGGTGGATGGACAGATAAGATTATCAGTGGACAGGGGTGAATAGGTAGTAGATAGATGGAAAGAAAGATAGGTGATTGCCTTCTAAATTTTAGAAGTGTAATTTCCACATCAGCCTCTAAGAAACTTGAGACACTGAAACTATATCTTCCTTACCACCACCACCACCACCTCCACCATTTACTGAGTACTTAATATCTGCTAGGTACTTGGCTCCTTGTTGCCTCACTTAACATTCACAGCTATACCTGGGAGCCTGATACTTTCATCATGTCTACTTAGCAGATAAGGAAGCAGACTGTAAAAGAAAATGACCTTTCCAAGGTCATCCAGCTAGCAGGCAGCAGAGCTGAGGTGAGATGAGTCTGCCCATCACTGCTCATGTCCTGTGCTTGCCCGCGGGCCTGCTGCAGATGTCGGCATTCAGGGCACGGTATAAGACAAATGGTATGTCTGCTGACCTCTGTTTGGTTCGCCCTCCCACCCTGGACTTTGCAGACATTCTAAGGAACTGTCTTCCTTCTTGACTGAGGACTCTCCCAATGTCCCCTTTGCCTTCACCTTAAGCAGATGGTTTAATTATTTGAAATCATTTTTTTAACCAAGGACAAATAGGTGAATTCCCTCTCCACCCCATACTAAGTTACAAAATGGAAATTGAGTTGCTTCTTTTTTTTTCCCCATAAACTAGCATATTGTGAGCAAACAATTCTCCCAAAATAATCTTTCCTCATCTAGATCCTTCCAAAGTTTCCCTTGTCACTCATAAAGGGGTTCAGTGTCAGTCAAGACTCAGAATTCTAAATCCAGTTCATGTAGTGCATGCTATTGGCCACCTAGTCCATGCCAGATGCTATTCTTAATGTTTACAGAGTCATCAGTAACAATCACTAATGTTAGTATAGAGCTGGCCAATATGCATAAGGTATTAAAACTTACAAAAAAACTCATCCATTATGAAACAGAAGTTCGGCGGAATTAAGTGACCTCCCTAAGTTACTTCCAGATGGCAGAGTTGAAGACTGTAGATCTATGCCAAGACTTCGGAACCAGGGTTTTACCTTTCATTACATGTGCAGTCCTTCAAAGGCATCAATGTAGAGCCCACTCTTTGAATCTTGTAGGGGTTTTCAGTTGTCCATTCCCTTGTAAATTGTCTACTAGCTACTGGTGTCACCAAGACAGACAGCTGAGCTCCTACTCTTGGGGAAGTTTCAGTCTAGTTAAAGAGATGAAGCTCAGTGTACCATGGGCCAAAGATGAGCCTTGCCAGCACCAGTTGTAAGTTGGTAGCAATGCTAGGGAGAGGGTGGGAAGAGGCAGATGTGTTCTCCCTGTTCTCCGGAGCCCACCCTCTTCCTTTCTGAGACCCACCATGTCCTGAGTATTCTGACCACAAAATTATCTGTCATCACACACAGGCCAAGTGGCTTTCTCATGCGATTTATAGCTGAGCAATGTCCTTACTTGTAAGACATGTCCAGTCCAGTAGGCAAAAAAGTGAACTGAAAACTACTAATTACTATGCTGTGTGAATAGTCAATATTTAGCCACATTTTACCTTTTACAGCACCCTTTGAGTATGGCATTGCCTGTAACCACACAGTAGAGAGGTTCACTTTAGAGAAGAATCTCAGGATGATACCACAGCCAAATGGGCAGCAGTTCCTTCATTCACCATTCTCTACCACCCCGCACAGCAGTGTCCACAGTTGAAACACAGCAAGACTGCTAAAGCTTTACCAGAAGGAACTAAGCTAACTCATTTGCTGCAATAAGGACTCCATTAGCCAGAACTCCCATCACTGTCACAAAAGAGCTCACAGAAACAAGTGAAGGAAGGTTTTATTGGCTCATGGTTTCAGAAGGTTTATTCATCACAGTGGGGGTGGGGCATGGTAGAGCAGAGCCGCTCATATCACGGTGGCCAAGAAGCAGAGAGAAGGAAATGCTGGGGCCCCCTGCCTTTCTCTTTTTCCCCTCTTCTCTTATCCAGGTCCACAGCCCATGGGATGGTGCCACCCACATTTAGAGAGGGTCTTCTCTTCATTAATCCTTTCTGGAATCACACTCAGAAGTGTGCAGAGGTGTGTCTCAGTTTCTAGGTGATTCTATATCCCACTATATGGTATTAATATTAATCATCACAATCACGAATGCTAACCGAGTGCCTACTCTACACTGGGCACCATTTTAAGTACCTTACATGAACTGACTGATCCAATCCTTATAAATCCATAAAATAGATGCTATTGTTTTAGATTTGTCTAATTTTATTTTTATGTGTATGGGTGTTTTACCTACATGTATGTAAATATACCGTGTGTGTGCATGGTATCTATGGGCACTAGAAGAAGGTATCAGATGCCCTGAGACTGGAGTGACAGATGGTTGTGAGGCATCATGTGGGTACTGGAAACAGAAGCCAAGTTCCTCTGCAAGAGCAAGTGTTTTTTAACCACTGAGCCATCTCTCCAGCCCTATTGTAGAAGCTATTAATGAAGCAGAGGCACAAAGCTGGGAGTGATGGTTCATGGCCACAGTAGTACTGTAGCAAAGCCACGCTTCCAAGCTACAAACTGGGTGCCATAGCCTTTGATGTTATTTGCAGCAGGAAGTCAGGGGTGCATGTTAATATTGCTTCCAGAAAGACATCACCCAAATGAGTGTTTCATTAAAGCCATAACTCATCTCTTCAGACATGGATATTGGAATTTGAGACTCCATCTTTAGACATGCAGAAGCATCTCCACTAAACAGGAATGTCTTCCCTAAGAGGGGTGACCATGAGAGTGGTATTAAATGTCCCCATGAGCTGATAAGATTGGAAGCACGTTTTTCACTTTGGTGAGAACCAGGAACTAATAGTTGAGATGTAAGTAATGTTGGGAGACTTCAACAGAAGTCAAGCTGCTTGAAGACACAGAAAACAAAACATAACCAAGATAGGAAGAAAGCATTGTCTCTGCCCCTGCTCAAAATGCAATTGCCCTTTGGTAAATGCTTAAGATGTGTACATAGAATGCTCCCATCCTGTTTTCCCATCAGCCGTGGCTGATATATTTAGCCTGTGGCCCTCTTCTTCTCTTCATTCCTCTTGTAATTTTTCAACTGATCTTTCTGTGTTTTGAAGAATATAACAATCTTTTCTGCAATTAATAATAATGATTATAATTAGAGTAGCTTCCCCTTCTTAATTTGGTACTACCTATGACTCCAGTTGCATGCAAGTCTTGATTCTTTATTAGAAACATTGGTATGTATTAGGTAAATTAGTTTTACTCACAGTATTTTATTAGAATGGGAGAAATATATTAAGTTTTTGACCAAACACAGACAGAATGGCTTTGAGGACAGCAAACCCAACAGAGAGTAAAGATTCCCCTATAGCAACTCAAGTAGAATATGGATATCTAGACTCAGATGCTCCATTCTGTAAGAATGGTTGTTGCCAAGTACTGCTGTAAGTCAGGTGTCATGGCACAGACTATGCACGTGTCCTTAAACAAGGCAGAAAGACACAGAGCTACCCCCCAGTGTCAGGACAGCCAAGAAAAGAGACATGACCATATATGAGTAAAAGTATTTTGATAAAGAATTAACTGATGTGCTCTTACAGGCAGGCAACAAAATATGACTCCAGGTCGCTAAACCTGGCTGTGAAATCAATAATAACCAGGAAACTGGCTGAATTTTTATTAGCTTCTAAAATCTATTATAATCTATTTATCTGAGAATGGCGAGAGATGAGAGCAATGGAATTAGAGTTTTTCATGTGTGAATACTTTTGAGAATGTGGATTCAAGAGAAATTAACAGCTATTTTAATTTTCTGCTATCTCGTTCCCCATACCAATCAGGCTACCTCCAAAATATCTCATGATAATTAACATTTGCCTACTGCCCTTCCAGTTTGCAAAGCTGCTTCACCGGCATTATCTCTGACAGTCCCCAAAACAACCTTGGAAGTTTGCAAAGCAATTTCACTGAGGTTATCACACTGGGCTCTTGAATTCTCATCCCTCATTCCCCTGCGGTCCACACACCAGCCAAGCCTGTCATCTTACAGTTCTGCAAACACAGCATGCGCTCACACTTCCGTGACTTTGCACTTGTGACTCTAGCACCAAAAAGAAACCCACCCTTTCCCGGTTTGACCAGAGTGTCTTATTAATTCTGGGGAATCAGAAAGCAAGGAAAGGGCAGGGCCCTCTGAACTTGTAAATAGCTGATGATGGCACCCATGATAGGAGGCAGGCCAGCAAAGCAGAGAGAGAAATTTCCGACTTACAGACTGTATGGATATCAATGAAAGCAATGGCCTCTTCTTAAAGAACTGTGGCAACTGACATATTGCAGTTTGGGAAGGCATGCGTTCACATACAGACTCTGCTACTTAGTAGTGGTGACTTTGGGGCAGTCACAAATTTCTAAACCCACTTCCTCTCCATTACAGGAAGTGTCTAATAAGCCCCACCTTCAAGTGAGGGCCCCAACAGGATTATTTAAGTATGAACTTCTTTCCACCATTTCTGGCTTGTGATAAGGGATGACTAAGTGAAAGCTATCATGATGATTATGACCACTTCCTTTGTGGCAGGAAAGGGTTTAGAATCATTTATTGCCACCGCCCTCATTTTTACTGCTCCTGCAGTGATTATTTACCGTTTCTCTTATTTCTGGGGGGAGGGGAATTGCTTTTCCCATGGATACTTAGTGTCCTGTCTTGCATGTGACATTGTTGCTCAGAGTTAAAGAAGACATTTTGCTTTGTCATAGGCAAGGTTATAGCAGGGCTGGGGGACGGCTGCCACTGCTGGTGGGCGGACCAGCTGATTCATGAAGGACAGACAAGAGTCATCCAGATGAAATAGACAAGAGGAAGACTACAGGAAGAAATGAGAGCAAAGACCAAAGGCTGGAGACATTGTGGCTTGTTTGGAAAGCTTCATTTCTCTGTAGAATAGACAAGATTAGTGAGTAAAACCAGAAGGGAACTTGAACAAATATCAAATTCCAGCCATGTCTACCATCTATGTCCAACTCTCCAAAGCCCCTTTTTCTCACATAGACTCAGTTTTCAGTCCCATTTCTTAAAGGAGGAAAGAGACAAAAATTTCATTAGCTTTTCCAAGGTCATCAACTTAAACTGGCTTGTGTTGCTATAACAAAATATCTGAGGCTGGGGCGATATATAATAAAAAGAGGTCTTAGTTGACTCATACTCCTAGTGGCTACAAAATTCAAGTAGCACCATGTGAACACCTGGCAAGGGCATCCCGGCTGTGTCACAACATAGCAGCAAACACTGACGCTGAGGGAAGTACATTCAGAAGAGAGAAGCCGCATGGTGTCGACAGTAAGTGAGGTCAGCAACAGCCGGGCTTGCTCTGTAAAGCCTACTCTCGTAGGAGCTAACTCGGGAGAGACAAGAATCAGTATCCCCAGAAGAATGGCCATCAGCTAGTGAAACATCTCAGCAGATAAGGCACTTGCCACCAAGCTTGATGATCTGATTTCAATGCCCCAGAGCCCACATCATGGAAGAGAACCAACTCTCACCAGATGTCCTCTGAGCTCCATATCCATGCATGGCATGCCCCTACACACACGCACACAAGCAATAAATACATGTTAAAAGAAAGAGAGAGACAGAGACAGACAGACAGAGACAGAGAGAAAATAGTCAGGACTTAACCACTACCACCAAGCCCCAGCTCTTAAAGGTCCCATAAGCTTTTAGCACCACTCTGGGAAGAACAAGCTCCCAGGACCAGCCTCATCTAAGCTGTAGCAGTCACAGTGCAAGTGCAGATCAGAGCTGAACCCATCATGCACGCGACCGTGGCTAAGCCAGAAGGGTACAGCTTCTTCTCTGCAGCACACAGGCTGTGTCCTAAAGCCAGAAAGAAATTGCTCCATCTCAGCTCTGGAAGGACCAAAGTTTCTTCCCTCTCCACCACTCCCAGAGGGCAGTGGTAGGTTTTCAGAAGCTCCCAAACTAAAGCCATTTCCGTATAATTATGCCTCCTTGACCTACATGCCAGTCAGCTGTGTGCTTGGGCTGGAATAGTGCATGCACACACACATACACATTTTTTAAAAAAGAAGCAATTTCTCCAACCATAGAAAATTGCTTCCCAAGGCCCCCGAGTAATTAGACATTGTCCTCTGAGTATGGCCTGTTCCCTGACTATCCACATCTCCCAGCACAGACAATACCACTTCGACCCTGCATCTGAACACAGGTCCCACTGTGGAACAGAACATCCTGGGAAGACAGCCTTGGAGGGCGTGAACCTGGGCTCTGTGTGCTGGGGAATTTTCTAATGTTCTTGAACATCTAGATCCCTCAGATCCTTTCTCTGCTAAGCCGAGAAGGGGGACAAGGAAGCGTGCCCTGTGGGGGAAGAGGTTACTTCTCAACAGCCTTGTCACATCACGTGGGAGGAAGCTCCTGTGGCTGGCTGTACTTACCAGCTTTGTTGATATGCATGGCAGAGCCTCCATTACGCATACACACACACACACATGCTCACTACCCTTCAGAAATGCTGGTGGTTGGTACAAATAACAAGCTTTATACTTAGTGAAGCCTATTGATGCTCCTTTTTTGGGATTCCCCATTGCCTTAAGGCTAAGCCCCTCCGTCGTGGCTGCAAGGCCACTGAAGCGATGGACTGTTTCCACTACTTCCCCAGACAGTCTCTCTCGCTCTCACTCTCCCTCTCCTTTTCCCTCTTCCTCTCCCTCTGCCTCTCCTTTCTCTCCCCTCCCTCTCCCCTCTCCCTCTCTTTCTCTGAGTAAGGATAAAAGCTGACATAGATAAGGAAGCCTAAAGAGGACAACTTGAGCTAGAAAGCAACCATGGAAATGTGGGGTCAACTTGACCTTCCCTCCTGGTTTTCTCCTTTGTGTACTGTATTAATTTTGTGTGTATATGAGCGTGGGTGTGTGCACGTGAAAGTCAGAGAACAACTTTCTCGTGTCTCAACATCCTTGCCTTCTTGCACCTTGTGGCAGGGTCTCTGATTGTTTCTATTGATGCCCTGCTTACTCTAGGCTAGTGGTCCACAAACTGCCAGCCAACTCTCCCATCTTTGCCTCCCATCTTGCTGCAGGAGTACTGGGATTGCAGGTGCTCACCATCACATCCAGCTCTTCACAGGGCTTCCGTGAGTTGAGCTTAGGTCATCAGGATTGTGGACTAGCTAGAACTTTACTAGCTGAGTCATTGTCTCGCTGGTCCTCCCCGTCTGATTTTTTAAATGAAACCCAAGTCCTAACATGGGCATGAAATAGCCAGTTTGAAAGCATGGCTGCTCATTTAGTTGGCCCATCTCCTTTACTGCTGCATACATGGCCATTCCTCCAAGGTGCCTTTCACTGTCCTCTGATCAGATGTGTTCTCCCTTCTGAAGTGATCCCACCACACACTGTCTTCTGCCACTGTGCACAGCATTCTGAGTATCTATCTGGCTTTCCACTCAGGACTGCTAAGAAATCTGTAGCCCATAGTGAAGGGCCTGAAAGCAGAACAGAGCCAGCATCTATGTCAGAAGATACGGCCAGAGAAGGGTGGCCAGAGTGTCTCAGGAAAAACACAAGATCTCCCTCGCTTAAACGAATGAACAAAACCACTTCTAAGCACTTAAATTGTGTCAAATCATTTATTTAATTTACACAATAAACCTGAAAGGCAGGTATTGTCACCCCCATTTTACAGATGAAGAACATTGAGGTCCGGCTTGTTGAAGAAACTTAGTCAGGACCCCAGAAGTAAGGATCGGCAGACAAGACATAACTTGCTGGCTTCAGAATCAATGATCTAAGTGTCCCCACTTTCAGCAAGTTCTGTGAACCAGGAAGGAGACTCTCACACTCAGCAGGGAAATGAAGCACATTACCGAGTAGCTTGCATTCCAGGCATGGTGCAATGCCTGTGCATGTGTTAAATTCCCCTATCCTTTTCACTAGTCTGGTAGAAAGATGTTATTTTTCTTTGCATAGGGGAAGAAAGTTAAGTACCACACTCATGTGTGTAAATGGAAATTTTGAACTCCACTTCATCAGTCACTGTAATAGGTAATGAGGAAGAGTTTCTGAAAGGGTTCCTAGAGACTTGGGTTCACAGAAAAGACAGCAGACATCAAGCATATAGTGGAATGCCATGAAAGTAACAGCAAGGGAATAAATGTTCCACAGACATCCTCGAGGAATCCATCTGCCGATCCATCCACTTACCCATCCATTAATCTACCCAACCATCTACTCATTCATCCATCCATCTGCCCATCCATCCACTCACCCATCCATCCATCTGCCCATCCATCCACTCACCCATCCATTCATTCATCCATCCATCTGTGACTCATCTGCATATCTATTCTCCATCCATCAATCATGTATTCTTCATCCTTCCAACCATCCTCCATCCATCCATTCATCATTCTTTCATTCTACAAATGTTAAGGGGGTTCATACTTTTTCACAACCATTTGATCAGTCCTCATTTTTTCAGAGAAAAGAGATATAGCCTCTGCCTTCCAGAAGCTTCAAGTAAAAGGTGACAAAGATCTCAAGTGAAATCATCAAAAAAACATATGTATGCTATCTAGCCAACAAGGAGCTTATGGATGTAGAGCTCAGAGAAGCATTAGAAAATAAAACTTGCCAGGCAAAAGATTGGAAGGGGAGAAGGCACCCAAGACTATGCTCCAATGGTCAGGAAGAGTTCAGAATTCTCAGAAGTAGCCTCAGGAAGAAGCGTGCAAGGTGCATCGCAGAAGGTACAGAGGAGAGCTAACATGTGGGAGGAAGCCTGCTGGCCATCCAAGGAGGACTGGAGTTTCTGGAGCATAGGAATCAAACCAGTAACATATGAGACAGACTTCAGGTGCTCACACACACGTGTGCACTTGTGGTATGTATGTGTGTGTGTGTGTGTGTGTGTGTGTGTGTGTGTGTGTATGTGTGCACACATGTGCACGCATGTATTATTTCCAAACCTTTCCCAACACATTGGAAGAGGTGACTACAGTTGGTATTGATCAATGCCAAGAGAAACCACACAGCAACTGCACTCTTGAAATGGGGCAGGGGTTGTGTTGTTCCCTGGGAGTCCTCCATGCCCTCCTCACACAGCCATGTTCCCAGCCAACCTGGTGCTTTATACAAGCTCTAGCATGGGACTGTTGAAGGGAGCAGGGAGTTTGAAGCCAGTCTTTCTCTTGCCTCTGGGTTTCAGCTTGTATGTTCTTAGTACCTTGAGCCTGGATCTTACACTCTGAGAACCTGACCCAGACTGGGCATGCTATTGGACATCCTAAATTTCTGCTTGGTTAAACTGGATATACTGGATTAGCAAAGTGGACCGGATGAGACTGCTTCAAGCCTGTTTGCCTGACTAATAGCAGTGTATATACATAGTGGTGGCAAACACTGCTGTGGGCACTGTCCCCATATTGTAAGTCATAAGATCTTCATAAACACGTATGACTACCACATCATTTTGTTTCTCACAACTGAGCAAACTAATTCACAGAGAAGTTGGAGCCATTGCTCCAAATCGCACAGCCAGAAAACAGCAGAGGCACATTCAGATATCAGCATCCCGTCTCTATTTGTCACACGTGTCTTCCTGGGATGATGCCAGGAGCCCTTGAGCGATCTTCTCGGTCATAAAAATGGGGTCTGTGGCCCTTGTAATCAGATCTTGCAACGTCTGAAACAGGAGAACCATCCCAGCATGTTCATCTTAACTCATCCCCTTAATGTCTCATGCTATTAAGGATGCTGGATGCAAACCTAATACTAGAAAACACCCGGGGTTTTGAAGCCAAGTGGATTGCTGCAGTTTACACACAGCCTTGGCTGTTGGGCCATGAGCTGCCTTTAGGATGTGGCCCCTGAGAACGATAGCCTTCAGGTTAGAAAGACAGCTGGAGAAAATGACTGAAAAACTTCAGCTTTACTGTATTTCATGCCTTCCTGTTCACTGGGTGTGTCTCCCACAGTCATATCTCCATGCCTTTGTTCAGACTGTTCTGGGACTTTTGACTCTGTTCTCCATGTTCTCTTTCTTCACGCCTCTAAGAAGTCTTCCCTGGACCCTGAATATGGGCTAGAAAATGGCTTCATCTCTCGAGCCACATTTGCTGCATGTCCAGTGTTCTTTTTGTCCTTAGTGCATGAACACCACAAAATATATGTTCAGCATGTGCCCCTTGAATGGAAGAAGCAAGTCCAGAGACAACTGTGACTTACCCAGGGCCACAGAGCTGGTGTGTAGCAGAATACAGCCCTGTGGACGAGGAGCACTGTGACTCTATGCGTCCCTGAATCCTTGTCTCTGATTACTACCTGTTGCATGGCAGGTAGATTAGGAAAAGTTTGCTGAATGACTATGTAAATACTAACATTGTTTATTGCTTCTTTTGTCCTTGCCTGCATAGAAGAACAAGGCAGGGTCACAGAAAATGATGGCTTTCTCTTGGCAGCATTTTATATGCACGATTGATAAGCTGTTTGCCCACTGCTAAAAATATGTACCCCTGGTAACCATTGGATGGATAGTGCTTAGCTCAAGATGTTTAATCAAACAGCGACAACCGAAGCAGAGCCACAATTAGCCTCTGACACCCCAGTGAACTCCAGATGAACAGCCCAGAAGCCTCTGACTTCCTGTTAGTCCCCTGGCACCCAGTGACCATCACCCTGGGTCTGCAAAACAGCAAAAGAATAAATGAGCATCCTCTGCCCAAGGCAGCACCAGCTGGAGCAGATGGGCAGGGTGGGCAGAACGAGAACACATGGGATGAGCGCCATGGAGACTAGCCAGTGGGAAATATCACTGGGTACTGGAAGAGACAATGGGGGCATCTCAGTCATGTGCAGTGGAGTTCAAGAAAGCCATTAGATCCAGAAGTCACTGTATCCTCTTCTCCTCTCTCTATTCCCAGGGGTCCCTGAAGGCCATATGGCTCCTCTGGGAGGCATTCTTCTTTCCCCTCAACTCTCTCATGCCACACATGTTCTCTGATATATACTTCTATCCTAAAAGAGGAAGAAGGACAGAGGGCCCACTCTATGTAGTGATTCATCCTCACAAGCTGAGTTTAAAAAGAGTATGAACAAGTAGGTGCATCAAATAGACTTTTGTGTTTGAATACAGGGTCCAGCACACTCTGTTGATTGACCTGTGAAAGTTGCCTAACCCTTCTGATCATCTGTATTCCCAGCTCTAAAACAGACACAGCTGTGATATCCACCTCATGATATGAGGGTTAATTCAATACGTGTTAAACCTTCAGCAGGTGAGATGCATACAATAAGTACTTGATACAGAGAAGGTCTCTGAGTGCTGGAATATACATGCTAGGCAAACTCTCTACCCTGGGTTACATGCCCAGCCTCTGGGAACCATTATTTCACATGTGCCAGCTTTGCCTAGCTCCTGTAGGATTCACATTTGAGGATGAGAAAGCTGGTTGGGGCATTAGATATGATCGTCTTCCTCTTCCAGACCTTGACATTTTTCATCTATAAGTGAATGAAATCTTACCCACTTCATTAGTTTGAATTAAGTGTTAAATGCAAATAGTCCTCAACTTGCAATGGTGTTACATTCTCACAGACCTGAGAAGGCCATATAAATTGAAATGATGGGAAGTTGGTAATGGGTTGATACTTCCAATCCACAAAGAATCTTATCAACACAACACAACACAGACTTTTAGGTGTGTCTCTTCACAATGCCAGGCCTGAGAGCCGCAGTTTCTATCATCACCCAGCGTTTAAAGACAAAATTGTACTTCAAATCACCAGACTGTAAAATTATCCAAATTCAGACCTTAAAGTATGGCTTCCACTGAATTCATAATCATCTTTGCCCTCTTCGTAAACTTGAAAGATATTGAATGAAACCATACTGTGACAGAGACCCTTCATACTAATGTTTTAGTTTGAATACACAACATACCCCATCATCTCTTATTCTGAACTCTTCTCCCCCAACCAATGATACTATTTGGAGAGTTTCTGGATACTTCAGGAGGTGGTCTCTCGCTATAGGAAGATCACTGGAAGTGGCTTCTTAGGAGTACATTATTGCTGCCTATTTCTTGTCTTGCTCTGTTTCCTGGCTTGCCATGTTTGCCCATCATGAAGGACTGTACCTCCTGAAACCATGAGCCAAAACAAATCATTCCTCCATTAACTTCTTTAGAATAGGTGTTTGATCACCATGATGAGAAAAGCTAACTAATACAATAGGATATTATAATATTAGACAATGTGTCATATTACAGCCACTGTGTTTGAAAAATGAGTTAAGTACCTGGCACTCAGTAAGCACTTGATAGCTGGTAGCTGCTCTGAGAGAATGGCAGGGATCTTCACATCTCCTACCTCTTGGCTTCTTTGGTCCATGCTGTTCATTCTTTTTCATTATGCATCAGTGAAACCCACATCTGGGAAATCTTTCCCAGATGTGAGCTATGATACTACACTGATGGTTAACACTCCCTTACTAACCTGCTCCATTTACAGACATGGAAATTAAGGACCTGAGAAGGGACAGGGCTTGCCCTGGGTACCTGGGGCCTATATCAAAACCCAGTCTAACACAGAGGCATTGCCTGTGGCACTTCAAGAGTCTAAGGACACTTGTATTGACTTAACGTGACACCTGAGTCAGATAGTTCTTTTCTAGAGCTAGCCATTCTGCCTCATATTCCAGGAAAAGGCTTGTTCAAGATGCACAGTGCCTCATAGGCTCTCCTATCATCCAATGTCTCTCCTTAGAAAACCTGATCGTGACAGTGTATGTGACAAGCATGACTGTTGACTGACTACTTCCTTGAGCCTGGCTCTTGCCGAGAGCTTTATATGCACAGATGGCTTTAATCTTCGCAGCAGACCTTCGAGCCAGGAGCTGTCCTTGCTCTCATCTTGATGGGGCATGTGAGTCGTGTGTTTACGTAACTTGACCAAGATTGCCAACTAGAAAATGAGGGTTTTGGAGCTCCATGAGATGGGCCTCATACCTGGCACTAGTAAATGGGTCAAGAATCTGGTGCTAGATAAGTCACGGGCCCTAGGGGAGAACCCAATACTATTATCCTGCTAAATGGACATAGTGTTAAAATGTCCCCTAACGTCTTGTTACTGTACTCATAAATGAGAATATCTCTCAACCCTCATCAGAGAAACTTCCCCTTGCAGTAGATGGCAGCTAACACAGAGGTCCTCACTGGTCATATGAAGAGAATAAGAGCCTGTGAATGATACATCACACACAAATACACACACACAGAGGGGCAGGGGGTGCTTAGGAATCTTGCCGGAAGAGGGGGCAGAAAGATTGTAAGGGTCAAATGTGGTAGATAACATCAAGGAAACAGTTTTCTGAATGCAACAGGGCAGGTGCACATGGGAACGCAGAAAGACTGTGACAGCACACACAAGACCTCAACAAACTCAAGCCCTACAAAATCCCAGCATGGAGATCCCACTAACAGCTGAGGAGCTATTGGTGTTTGAAGGCTGCTGGACAAGGGAAAGTCAGTTTTCTTTAATAACAAATATAGCCCCTGGTGGATTGATCACATTCCAGGTCAGTCTCCACTCCCAAGACTAACTAGACAACGCTAACTAGACATGATGGTAAAGATAAAAAGAACAAAGGAATCTCAAAGTTGGATGGGAGAATAGAGAGAATAGTTAAGGGAGACTAGGGAGAGGGGATGAGTTTGTTCAAAATATAGTATGTGAAATTCTCAAATAACTGATTAAAATGCTGGCTTTTAAACAACTGAGCATTTAGCAGACACTCAAGTCCAAAAGTACGCCTTTCCTTGTGAGTGTCCTGACCATCTCGGTAACTCTCCCACTCGGTGATTACTGCAGAGCCACCTGCCTGCCCAAGACTTGTTCCTGTAAAGCCCTGCCCTATCCGTCTTTCTGACAGACTCCTAGAGCTGAGAAGGCACAGCTGCATCCATCACTCTGCTCAGAACTTGACCCAGGATGGCACCATCAAGTGCTTGCAAGATGCTTCTTCATTTTGCCAGCAGAGCTGTCTCGGCCAGGTGGCATCTGCTCTCTGAATATCAGCTTTCTCATTTGTTCCTGGTGACCAGGGTCTGAATTCCACCTGCACTGTCATCTCCTACTTTCCTATTTTCCTATGTACCAAGTCTCTTCTTAAATAATCAGGGTCTATTTTATAAGCAAACATTTACCACTGCACTAAGTGGGAAAATAATGTTCCTATGATACCCCTAAACTGTTTAATTTCACTGCATGGTGGAAATTTTTTGTAGGTTCTTTTTAATAAAGTTTTAATAAATTTACAAACAAATTAATTATGTTTATAACTTTCTAAGTAAAAACATTCATCAGTAAAGTCGATAAAATCTTCTCATCTATACAAAGCCACCCACACACAGCAGATCCCCAATAGAAGGCAGCCATAAGAAAATTAACTTCTGCACTAAGAAGTATACTTTGGAAGCTTTTGGGTCTGTTGACGGACTTGAATGTGGCTTTCGATCAAGGTCTAAAGTTGCCATGGTTACCCAAGGAAGTCGCCCCTGGTCAAAAAGCCAAAACCAATTCTGCTGTCAAGAGAAGGTCAATTGATTGGCAGGACCGCCTTCGGCTTGCAGCTCAGATGCTGAGTCACTCAGTGTCCCACTGCCCTGAGCCAACCTTTCCTGGGAAAGCAGCCATCTTAGCTCTTGCTGCCTATTAATCCACAGTTTAGTCTATACAAGAAACCGCTGTTTTGTTAATTTCTAGAAGCAAGCCAGAGAGGTTGCATTATGGATCCCACACTCAAGATCCATAGGCCCAATCCACAGCATCTGCTCCACCTTGGCAGACATCACCAATTCATCCTTCTCCCACTGAGTCCAGCCGCACTTGAAGGAACACTTTCAACACGTGGCAAGGTAGTCGCTACCAAAAGATTTCAGATGAAACTTTTTATGTATGAAAATAGAAACAAAGGAAGTAGAAACATTGGTTTGGAAAAGAATCCACTCAAGAGTTAAAACGTTACTAATATCTAAGTGTATCACATCCACAAAGAAAATAAGAGAAAAGAACATAACCAACAGAAATAAGTAAATAGGCTACAAAAAAAATTGGAGAGCTATCAAGATAAAAACTGTTTTTCATTTTGGTGGATAATTTCATAATGCATATGTGTTTTAATCAAATCCATTGCATATTCTCTCCCCTCCTATTCTCCCTCTCCCTCCATCAATTTATCCTCTCAAGCCTCATGTCTTCTCTCTTTATTAAAACCCACTGAGTCTACTTAGTGCTGGCTGTACGTGCATGGGTCAGAGGCGTTCTTTCAGGGGCTGCATCTTTGAGGAAAACTTGACCCCCCCTCCCAGCAGCATCAATGTCAACAATTTCCCTAGCTATAGCTTCCCCCACAGGAACTTTTTTTTTTTTAAGAAAAAAATGCTACATCAGAGGATGTAATAGACAAGTGAGTCGTTACCCAGTGATGGCTCTTAAGGGCTTAATTCTACAGATAATGATCAATGTTCCCCACCAAGGACAACAGCAAAAGAGGACAGAGGTGGTACCAGCTACAATTGGAGGCTTAAGGTTAGAAGCAATGGGCCTGGGAATTCAGAATCTTCCCAAAGGAAGATTCCTAAGGAATGCTCTGAATGCTCCCTTCCTTCCTCCTTCCTCCTTCCTTTCCTCCCTCCCTTCCTTTCTTCCTTACTTCCTCCCTTGAGCACTTTAACTCTCCCCCATTCACTTCTGCATCTTGCACAGATCTAGCCTCCTTACATGCTCTGTAATTGTTAACTGATATCAACTGGCTGGGTTTTAGCAGACAAAATAGCTAGTTGTTTAGCATATTTTCAGTGCCAATAAATATGCCAAATATTGTGCATACATCACTTCTTGAAACCTCACAACAACCTAACAGGGCTCTCACAGCTATGATACCCATTTCACAGTTGATACTGAGGCTCCAGGATTAGTACATTCACTAAGCATATGGAAACCTTTCTTAGGATCTGATTGCAGGTAGTCTGCTCCCTGCTCCTCTAAGAACATCTTCTTAGAGGTCCTGATCCTTTGGGTATGGGTCTGCTTGCAAAGAGAGAAAAAGGCCATTTGACCCTTCAGAGTCTTTCTTGGAGTGGGAAAGCCATTCCACAAAATTGTCCATACCTTGGGTGAGATTCCGCTTCCTGTTACTTCACTGGTTCACAATTAATTCTATGCTCCTCGTAATCAACACTAGGAAGGAAGATCCACTTCCCAGAGTTCTTAACTGGGGGAAGAGGAATCATGGGAAACAAAGATGGCCGCCAGCCAGCTGGCAACGTCTGAGACTGGAGATGCGGGATGGAACAACCACTACTAGAGCTCCTGCCCCACTGCTCTTGCAAGGACCTCCCTCAGAGTATCCCCTGGAACCCTCCAAACGCCATCCACAGAGGCCCTAAACACTGAAAACCAAGTCTTACAAGCATCTTATATTTCCTTCTCCTTCAACCCTTTCTATCTGCACCCCCACCAAAGGCCAGAGAACGCCAGTATCAGTGAGGAGAGGGGCAACACCCACCACTCAGTTCCATCTTCTCACCTCACCAGATAAAGCAAGGTCATTGCCAGCTTCCCACCCAGGAGGCTGCATGATTGCTCTTCCTCAGGACCCAATCCTGAGGAGTAGACAATCACGCCACCAGATTAGCTCAAAAAGCCAGAGGCCAGCATGGCATAGGAGCTGACACTCATGCAAGAGAGACAACTGGGGGTGCATTTACGCAGCAATGGAAAGAGGTGAGTGCTGCCTCTCTGGAAATTCACAAGGATGTAATTTAGGATGCAGAGAAACAGGATTTGTGAAAGGTTAGATGGGGAATTTAATTAGCCCAGAAAAGCAGTTCTCTCTATAAATTTTTTCTCTAATTTTTGAGAGCTACATGGATGGGGCAACAGTGACTTTAGTGCCCTGTTCTCCACTTAATCACTGTTGCTATCAAAAAGTTCTTCTCGGTGTCTAACCTGGTCTTTTTATAGCTACAGTTTGATCTCTTTTCCTTCTTACCAAGTCTCTTAGCTGCCTGTAGGAGGGAGGTAAAAGGAGGCAAGGCAAGAGGTAGGACAAGAGGGAAGAAAAGTGTATTACTCCTTAAACCAACATTTCTAGTTTGATGGGATTCCCTTTGTAGAAATACATAAAATGGTTAAGGAAGCGTCATGCTGATCTCCCCAAGCAATAATGGTAATAAACAATGTCCAACAGCAGAAAGATGCTTCATAAGTCCTACAGACATGGAGAAAAATAAAATTGAGTATCTATCTCTAATTGAAAATGTTTGAGTTGAGCAGTGGTGTTCCTGTATAATCCCATCTTGTGGCACTAATCATTATTCCTAATTATGTTATTATCACAGGTGTAAACATCGTGGAGACATTAACAAACACATGCTCTGCTTATCTATTGCAGCATTAGAAAACCTCCATGACATAGAAGCTGAAAACTAAGATTTATGGTCACCTGTCATGGTTTGTGGGCAGAAGGAGCTCCACAGAACATGTGTGGCTTTCCGTTGCAGACCGTTGAATCCAGGGATCATGCGGTACTGCAATCACCTGGGTTCTAGAGACCTGAGTTCCAGAGATGGAGACTCTTCCCGTAGCTGACTGCTGATGCTAGGACCTTAACTGAACCTCTCACCCTGAACCCTCTCACTCTCACACAGCCTCTCCAAGTGACATGGAGATCACAACATAAAAATCAGGCTTCTGAGAGGAGCCATGGTCCCAAAGCAAGTATTCAAAAGGTTCCGTATGACACAATATCAACAGTCACACCAAGCCTTCCTGGCACCATCACAGATCAATATCACGGGACCAGCTCAAGGCAAGGGGGTCTACGTGGGCATGACACCAGGTGATGTGGTGTAGCTGCCACATTATTGGAATGTTGAGGTGTTGACGGACTTTAACTATCTAATTTAATTTTCATTATGTGTGTCTCTTATGTGTGTGTGCACTGTATAAAAGTTCACTCGGAACACGTGGAGGTTAGAGAGGTTGTCTGGTCTCCTCCTGTATGTTGTTCCGTATTGAGTTGGAGCTCAGTTTCTCTTAGGTAGGCTGGTGGCCAGCAAGCCCCAGCAATCCTCCTGTCTCCCCACCACATCCACCCATCATATTTTAGTTAAAGACATATGCAGGCAAGGTTGACTTTGTACATAGGTGCTGAGAACCTGACCTCAGGTCTTTATGCTTCTACAGCAAGTACTCTACCCACTGAGCCATCTCCTCAGCTCTACCTGTCTATAATGTGTTGATTAAACATATAAATTCAAATACCAAAGGCCTATTACTGTCTCCTACACTCCTTAGCTGTGTGTCCTCAACAAGGGACTTAACCTCTCTGAGTCTCAAAATCTCAAATCAAATCTGCTTCCACAGAGTAGTTAAAATTAAAGGAGATGTTCTGAAATGCCCAGGGCATAGTAAATGTTGAATGAGTGTTAGTTATTATTATGCACTGAGATAATTAAGCCATGCCAAACATAAAACTTGGGGGAATAAAACAGCAGAACTAAGAGATATAAACTTAGAATTCTGTCTTCCCAGACAGCTGTCTCTTCCTAGGAACCTACAGGACTTGATAGTCATCACAGGCACCAAAAACATCTCTGAAGGACCTCAGCCCTTTCTCCGAAGCTGATAGACCCTGGGGTGGGATGGCCTGATAACCAGAATGTCATTATCCTCCCTTCTGCTTTCCAAATCTTCCCAAGTCTGCTGCATGCTGCAAACACAGGAAAAGAATTCTCTCAGGAATATCCCAAAGCATGAGCTTTCTGTTCCCTGAGAGCTAGAGCCTGTCCCACTGCACCAGAACGGAATGGACTCCCAAGCCTGATGGTTTTAGAGAAAAGCTGTTGTGAAATGCAATTTCAGGCAGTGATGATCGGCAGTTCTTAGCTCATTCACCCCTTGCAAAGGTGTGCTGACTCTGTCAACACCACTATCCCTTTGTGGAAAAATGTGTAACGGTGGAAATGATGGACACTTTTCATATGGGAAGTTAGAGCAACAGCAAGTCATGAGAGTTGATGTCTCTACCTTCTCATTGCTTTTCTAGAAAATCAATACACAGTTCTCTCCAGTGCCCCCAAGCTCACCTCAAGGTCTCCTAAGTGTCCCTGATATTAGCCTGGGGTTGGGGAGATCTCTCTGCTCACAAAAGAAATGAGAAACTCGGTGTCTGCGGATTAGTTTCTCAAGAGAGGCAATTACTAGAAACTTCAGGAAATGTCAAGTATGAATACCTGGCAATTTTGTTGGCTTTGATGGCTTGCTTGACTTAAAGCATTCATTAGGTGAGGCTGGAATATTTCTGCAGCATTTCAATTGGGAGAATTTTTTGCACCCTGCTAGAAACAGGGTTCATCTGGGGAGGAAGAGACAGGGTCAGAGTCATTCTGCAGAACATACTCAGAATATTTCTGGGGAGAACCTAGAGTTTATTCATCCCTGCCTCCTAGGAGTTAGATGGGCCACAGGCAAAAAGAAAATATGGGCGTTTCTCAATGAGGGGAGAGAAGTTGTGGGAAATTACTTCTCTAACTTTGAATGATTGCCTGAAAGCCCTTTTCTGTGGCCAAAACTAAACAAAGCAGAGACCAAGGAGATGGGTCAGTGCGTGTAAGAGTATTTACTCTGCAACCATGAAGACCTGAATTCATATCCCCAGCACACATATAAAAAATAGCCAGACATAGCTGCAGTGCCTATAACCATGGCACTCTGGGGAAGAGACATATGGATCCCAAGAGCTCTCTGTCCAGCCAACCTATCTGAAATGGAAAGCTTCTAGCTCAATAATAGATCTTATCTCAAGACAATAGGGTATGACATCAGAAGATGCAAGATGTCCTGCTCTGACTTCTCCATGTGCTGACATGGGCATGCACCTGCACACTTACACGCACCTACCACAAGTACCAAACCACACATGTATGGGAGAAGGAAGGAAGGGAGGGAGGGAGGGAGGGAGAAAGGAAGGGGGAAGGATGGAGGCAGGGAAGAAAAGAGGGGGAGAAAGAAGAATTTAACGTGGGATAAAGTCACAAAGAGATAGAATCTTCCTGGTTTCTTCACTTGCTTGGTTTCTTTGGACAGCTGACCCAAACATCCAAGCTTCCATTTCTTCATCTATAAAATGGCAGGCTAGTCTCATTATTTTGTTCTTTGAACGTACCTAGTTCATTCCCAAACCTTTTCACATGCAGTTCTTGCTGCCTGGAATCCTTTATCCATCGTGGTAGTCTCCTTCTCACTTGACTGAGGTCGAATGTCACTTCTCATCCCTAGACTTTATTCTGTGGCGTATCATGATCTGGGATTCGGTTGTGCATTGCTTTGTGTTGATTTATTTATTTACTCAGTCTTTTTCTTTCACTATATCATCCCCATGACAGAAAGAAATGTGTCCATTTTGCTAATCCTCATGTCTCCAGCACTTCATGCAATGTCTAGCTTTGAAAGAATGACTGAATGAATGAATGAATGACAACAGCTCACAGTCACCAAGTACTTATCATGTGTCCATACTGTTCTCTTTGTGAAAACCGTCTTGTTTAATTATTCTTCCATCTGAGATCAACCTCATGAAGTGGATGTTCTTATTAGCCTCAGTTTATGAAGAAGAAAACCAAAGGATAAAGTGGTCGAATAAATTTGCCCCAAATCTGTGAGCCAATAAGGAACAGAGCCAGGATGAAACCCCAGGGCAGGACTGCTGTGGTCTCCAAGGCTTAGCTATTGAGTGCCCAGGGTCATCAGTGCAATAAAGACCTGCAGCCTGATTTCCAGGAAACTCTAATTGGATGAGATTATGCCAAGGCAAGCAAGAACCAGAAGGCAGCCCTTTGACCCACACGCCCTTTCCAAGCCTTTGCCTTCTACTCTGCGCCCACTCAGCAGCTTCCCTATGCCCGCTGTGTGCGTTCTCATTCATTTCTTCAGTATGTAGCCATTTGCAGGCTATTTCCACATTCTGAGTGGAGACCCTGACTGTCTGCGACACCAATTTGTGCCCACCTTCAGCCCATGCATGGGTCATTGCCTGCAAATATAGATGCTAAATACTTGGTGAAAGGATTTTCGAATGAATAAAACATTCTGAAATGCTTTTCAAGAGAACACAACAAAGCTGTTTAATAAGAGCGGGCTATTAAATGCAAAAATGCTTACAGAGCAAGCACAAATCAATATAAGTGTTCTCTGCCTTAATAAAACCACTGCTTCGTGCGTTCCCACCGCTGGGCCTTTGCACATGTTGTTTCCGTTATTGAAATGCCTTCTCCTCCCACACGTTTTCCCTGTTTACCTCCCTGTTTGTCCCTTGATGTCAGCTACAATATCACCCCCTTAGAAACATGTTTTCTAGCCACTGCTCCCAGCCACTCCTTCCTAGCACACACTATAACCTGAATTTATACATTTTTTCAATAGTTCTTTAGTCAACGTTTTTCCCCCAGTAAATTCCAAGATGGATTAAAGCAAAATAGATAACACCTGTTTCATTTACCATCTCTTCCCTGAACACAGTCCACAGTTCTTAAAAAGGTTGATGAATGTACAAACTTTTGGGATACCGGGTTTACAAATACAAACAATTTTGTTTTACAGGTGCTGCTTTCTGAGGTAGGGTCCTCATGGAGTATACGCTCACCATTGTTCTCTGTCAACTACAATTAGCAGGTTCCCACCACCTTGGAATACATATTATTAAATGATAACCTACAGCATGAACCTTAGCCCTGGGCTTGAAGCCTGGCTAATATACCCAGCATTCTGTTATTTCTGAGTGCTTTGAATAAGAGCAAGAATGACACAGACTTAGACAGAATAAGCTGCACTATCCACTACTGAGAGGATGTGGAGCAGATGAGTTGGACTTTGCACATTCAACTGTTGAAAGCATAAATTAGTCAAACCATTTTACAGTTAGTTCTCAATATCTAATAGAGAAGATGCACACTGAAAGCTCAAATGTTTCAACACCCTGATCCCCCGACGATATCGGCATAGAAGGTTGTGGAATCTTTAGGAGGTAGAGCCTTGCTCCAGGAAGTGAGTCACTGGGGGCAGGCCTTGATGCTTGATAGCCAGGCCTTCCACCCTATCGTCTCTCTGCTTCCTGACTGTAGCTCCAATGTGATCTGCCACCTCATGCTCTCACTGCTGTGCCTTAAACTGTGAGCTGAAATAAACCATTCCATGATCAGGTTGCTTCTTGTGTCAGGTATCAAATCACTGCAAGGAGAAAAATAACTACAACTACACATTCTAAAACATGAATGCACTTCTTTGTGTGCTACCCAGAAAACTCTCGCACAGACCTGCTTCTCAGTGAGAGTCATACCTGAGATATGAACTAGCACACTCATAATGGAAAAATCTTGGAATAAATTCAAAAGTGCTTCACAGAGAGAGGGGGGAGGAGAGAGGAGAGGAGAGGGGAGAGGGAGAGAGAGAGTTGAAATAATAAACTATACGTAATATGCACAAATTAAACTAAGTTGATACAATGCTATATAGTTGTTCACATGAATTAATTAGAACTCCAAGAATTGGCAGAGCTGGGTTTCAAAAACGTAATTCTGAATAACAGAAGAAAAGAACGGATGGACGAGAATAAGGACAGTGTGCAAGAGCAACAGCAGGCAAACATGGTTACCCTAGAAAGAGAAGGAGAGGAGGAAAAACAATGGCACTGGAGCTATTTCAAGACAGACTTCACCTCTGCCTACGGAGTCTTTCCCTTTTTATAAAGGGACGAACCAAATATAAGAAAGCGTTGAGATTTCTTTAATTTTATGACAAGTACACCAGGCTGTGTGGTGTTCTTGTTGTGAGAGGGTGCTGTACGTGAACTACTGCAGAGTCTTTCCGTGCAGCCCAGGCTGGCCCCACACAGTTGCCGATCCTGTTGCTTTAGCCTCCCATGTGCTAGGGTTATGGGAATTCACCACCGCATCGGTCTCAGGTGATGTTTTAAATGGCTACTGAGAAATAAGAAGGGAGGGGAGAGGGAGGAAGAGAGGAAGGAAGGGAGGGAGGAAGAGGAAGGATGGGGATGGGAAGGAAGGGAGGAGGAAGGGGAGGAGATGAAGAGAGATCAGATTCTGGCTTTGTTCCTAGACCTCAGACAAAGGACATGTCTCTCTCAGAGACCCTCAATATGCAAAGCAAGATTGACAGTGTCCAGGGTAGATTGTAAGAATGAATGATAATCAGTTTTATCTAAATAACTTTCAGACATCATCCACTGGGTTATTGCTTTTGAATTATTCCCTAATATCTTTCTAAAGGCTTCTTATTCAGGGAGATTCATGTTTATAAAACTGATTAGGGGTGTGTGTGTGTGTGTGTGTGTGTGTGTGTGTGTGTTTTAAACACCCATCTGACCCTAAGAACAAGAATATTTTGCTATTTTTTGTACAAAAATAATATGCATATGATTATGGATATATATATATATATATATATATTGGCTGTGACTACCCTAAGGGGAAAAAAAGTGGAATGATTATAGGACAGAAGTAGCAGAGAAATTTCCATTTCTTTGTGATCATTTTTAAGTATGCACAATGTATGTTGATCAGTTGCTCCAAAAATCAATACAATTCATTTTAAAATTAATGTGAAGGTCATCCCTTAAATGCACTTAAAGAGGAGGTCGTAGAATCTAAGTTCCATAAAGGTTCTTCAGAGGTCATGATGCTGAAGATGTAGCCAAGTGCTAGGGCATTTTTCAATATGTAAAAATCCCTAGGTTCTAGGTATGTAGCCCAAGCACCTTGGGGGCAGAGGCACCCCAGCCTCATTGCATCATCCATCTTCTTGCAGTGGTAAATTGCCTGAAAAAAATGGCAACTGAAGGAAAGAAGGGTTTGTTTTAGGGTCACACTTTCAGGGTATAATCTACCACAGAGAGAATGTCATAGCAGCGGGAGTCTGCCAGTCATGGCAACCACAGTTAGGAAGTAAAGAGAGATGAATGTGTGTGCTCAGCTAGCTTTTTCCTATGTATTCAGTCCAGGACTCCAATCCACAGAACTATGCCACCTATTTTTAGGGTGGGTCTTCCCATTTCAATTAATCCAATAAAGATCTCCTTCACAGACATGCCCAGAGGCTTGTCTCCTGGATGGTTCTAGATCCAGCCAACTCAGTGGTCAGCAGTAATCATCACACCCATATTTCCACAGTCAGTCAGACAGACATTTGGGATAAAGGACTCGATTCAGGGATACAGCACTGAGTCTCCTGAGCACTCGGGGATCCCATTTCACGTCTATAGTAGGATAATGTCAGCATCACCTCTCACGGTTGCATGAGGCACAAGTAAACTACAACATGAGTGTATATTCAAATTGTATCCAGCTGTTCATTTGAGGTGTGATTTGTGGTGCTGAATGTCCCACAGAAACGCCCATTTGATCCTTTGACATCTATTGATGTGTCCCGGACACCTCAGCCCAGGGCCCTACTGGTAGCCAACAGTCATCTCTGCCTTGGGGATAACCCTGGTTCTCTTCTCTCCACAGCAAATATCTTGACAGTCATCATCCTCTCTCAACTGGTCGCCAGGAGGCAAAAATCCTCTTACAACTATCTTCTGGCACTTGCTGCCGCCGACATCTTGGTCCTCTTTTTTATCGTTTTCGTGGACTTCTTGTTAGAAGACTTCATTTTGAACATGCAGATGCCTCCTATCCCTGACAAGATCATAGAGGTGCTGGAGTTCTCCTCCATCCACACCTCCATTTGGATTACAGTCCCCTTAACCGTGGACAGGTATATCGCCGTCTGCCACCCACTCAAATACCACACAGTTTCATACCCAGCCAGGACCCGGAAAGTCATCGTGAGTGTTTACATCACCTGCTTCCTGACCAGCATCCCATACTACTGGTGGCCTAATATCTGGACCGAAGACTATATCAGCACCTCTATGCATCATGTCCTCGTCTGGATCCACTGCTTCACTGTGTACCTGGTGCCCTGCTCCATCTTCTTCATCTTGAACTCCATCATTGTGTACAAGCTCAGGAGGAAGAGTAATTTCCGCCTCCGTGGCTATTCCACGGGGAAGACCACTGCCATCTTGTTCACCATCACCTCCATCTTTGCCACCCTCTGGGCCCCCCGCATCATCATGATTCTCTACCACCTCTATGGAGCACCCATCCAGAAGCCTTGGCTGGTCCACATCATGTTGGATGTCGCCAACATGCTGGCCCTTCTGAACACAGCCATAAACTTCTTCCTCTACTGTTTCATCAGCAAGCGGTTCCGCACCATGGCAGCTGCTACACTCAAGGCCTTGTTCAAGTGCCAGAAGCAGCCTGTGCAGTTCTACACCAACCACAACTTTTCCATAACAAGCAGTCCCTGGATCTCACCAGCAAACTCGCACTGCATCAAGATGCTGGTGTACCAGTACGACAAACACGGGAAACCTATAAAAGTATCCCCGTGACCCCATAGGGCTGGCCCTTGTGCCTCTGTGTAATCTGTTTCCAGATGAGAGGGTGTCCCATCCTCCGGCTGAACAGCTCTCTCCTTAAGAGTGCTAACCTGATTTCCTGTCTCCACAGACTGAGCGGCTCTCAGACTGGCAGATGAGAAGAGAAGGAAGAGAAGAAAGGAAAGCATGCATCTTGTTTTTCTTTGTGCACTTATTTTCACAAAATCACACTGACAGCCAAAGTTCCTGCTGGCTTGAAGATGCCATTGGCAGTTACAAATGCCATCATATTGGACCAATAAAGACCACAGTAGAGATGCAGTTAGTGCTGGTACCATCCACAGTCACTAGGAACCAACCACTCGTGTGTGGCCCACCAAGCCACCATAGTGTGTAGCTGAGCCACACTCTTCTTTCAAGAGTTGAGGTCATCCATCGTTTCCTTGTGCCACTTCTAGCAACTAGCAGGGGCTGACTGATTTGGGATTTTTTTTTCCAAGGTGCCCTTTGCTCTAGACTGGGTTATGGTGGCCCTGGCAACGCCAGCTGCAGAATGACAGCATGGGGAAAGGAAAGTGTCAAATCCAATCTAAACTGTTGCTGGAATGCCTATGGGAGGCTCCAAACCAACGTGACTATGTCCCTTAGACCTGGGGTCTAAGGCACAGTTTTCTATTTACTATAATGTATAGATTTTATGTCTCCTCTAAAACAAAGACCCTACCTGGTGTGTGGGGGAAAGGAGGAATTCTTGAGCCCAGAAAAACAAAAAATCAAGCCCACTCTTGCCACTGTTCCAATCCACCCGTGTCAGCTGTATATGATCCCCGCATTCAAAATCGCTTCTTCCTGTGGCACAGCACTCACTTCCCGGAAGCCTTCTATCTGTCAAGTTGTTTGTTAGCCCCGCCTCCTCACTTCTCAATCCCTCACCAAAATTGCTTTACTTGAAGCGACTTCTTAACTGAAGATGATAGTCAGGGGGTCAGAAACCGCGGATCTTCTGATGGGAAGGGAGTGTCTAGACTCCACCAGATCCCAGGAGGCTTTGCCATATAAGACCCTAAATACAGACAAAATGGACACAGAGAGGTGGCTGTGCCAACCACTGCTCTGTCCTTTGATGTGAGTGGCTCAGTCAGGTGATGCCAGTTATCAGTAAAGCTGCTTAACTCAGATGCGTCAAAGGTGATAACATTTATTTATTATTCTCCCCTTGCCTGCCCAAGGTGAGAACAAATCAAGAATGCAGTGGATAGGAATTTCCCTTAGAATTACCACCTGTACCTGTACACATACAACACACACATACAGACATGACTACATTAAACTGTGTCCTGTGGTGTGCTTTAAAAGGGATATCCAGGCTAGAGTTCCTCTTATTTTGCATTTTATTTGTGCCCCTTTTCCAGATTCCCAGTATTGGAACCCATCCTCGCTTTGGAAGAAGTCTTCCAAAATGAGTTTTGAAACTGCATGATATTTTTGGTAACCAAATCAAACTTAGTCACCTGGAACACTTGGTTCCATAGGCTTGATTTTTACTGCATTTTCTCCCTAAATTGGAAAGTGTGTCTCTATCATCTTAAGGGGTTCTGCAGCAAAGGAATGGAATGGAAAGGCCCCTGGGGCAACACAAGTCCAAAACTTTGACCAAGACCCTTCCATACTAACGCAGTGTAATTTGAGACGGTATTATTCCTGATGGTGTTAGTTCCTGTCCCTTGGGTCTCACCAGACCCAAGGGTTAAACTCTAATGTCATTGCAAAAGATAGCGGCCTTATGGGGCCATGATTACTGTGAATAGTCCTTAGGAAAGAGGAACTTTGTACACCCAAGAGGCTATATTTTCCTCCAATGTTGGAACAGGTTACTGATACTTTGGCTGAAGATAGTACAGAGTCAGCTGGTGTTTAGGGAGCATGTTGTATTACTGTGATGTATCTGAGTACATCAGGACTTCCTGGATATGGCAAGCCATTCCCACTGAAAAGTGTGCAGAAGTTCTTCACGTGAGGGGTGAGAAGCTTCCCAGCTCCCATCTCGCCTGCTCCACAGAACATATGCTCAATGAGTGAAATGTGAGCAAACCCCGCACATCTGTTGAATTGCATTTCTTTCTTTCTTCCCCAAGCATGTACAACTGAATGTATGTTCATTAGCTGTGTGTATGACACACTTCCTCTGCACCCCTATAAGTAAACATTGACCAAAGGCTACCCATGCTGAATATATATTATATATGTGAGTGTATATTTATTTTTAAAGTGCATTATCTCTGATAATGTTAGTTTGAGCTATACATAAACAATTCAAAGTGCAATATTTATAAAAGTTAAGCAATTCATTTTTAAGGATGTACACAAGCTGGAGAGTAAGTCTTTGACTTTCAATACTGTCTGCTCTGTGTTTTTAATGGTGTGTAAAACAGTTCATTATTCAAAAGTTGGGTGTGCATTGGGAATGCTTTTCCCAGACACTCATTTATTACTTTTCTTAACAGTAGAGAAATTTTACCAGGTAGTATGGCAGCGTCTCTTTCTTCTGACTGCATTTCCTATTTCTCTAAGTTATCTTTTAAGCTAATTCTTGAAAGCACTCCAGAGAATTGCTGCATCTTCTGTTTAAAATGCACACGATGCCCTTTGGGGAGATATATATATATATATATATTCCAAAGTTTACTTACAGAAGGAACTTTTGTTTATTATTGATAATAATAGTAACAGACAATGATAAAAATATTTTCTTTTTAACTTTAAACATTGTAAGCCTTTTCTTTTAGGCCTACTTAGAAACGAAGCCTTGAACATCGAAGCCTGTCACATAAACAGCTGCTGCTAAGGGCAAACGCCTTAGCCTGGGTTTTTGTGGTGCTTCTCTCAAAGACTGTTCACTATCACCTCCATTTCTGTATGATTTGTGTCTTTGGGTGTGATGACAGTGTCACACATGTACATGCTCAGTCTTTTTCTTAGCAACCAGAAGCCTGGGGAAGGAAACGAGGGGGACAGCAGACAAACCATAAAAGACAAGCCATGGGAAGGCATAAACTTTCATGTTCCAAACACCTTGCAATAGGAAAGGGTTATTTTGCACAGATGGTGCCTACCCTTGTCCAATACAGGGAGCCCTTTGGAAGTATATTAACAACTCTAATGTTGACTACTACCACCCAGAAATGGAACAGGAGGTTACCACTGAAAATTAGTAAATGCTCATATTTTCTTAACTAGATAATCTATAGTGTTTGGACTGGTTTGTATTCTAATAAATTCTAATATGGTGCGCATTCGGTGTTTGCTACTTGCATATATGTTCAATCAACTGCAGAAGGCTTGTTTTTATTCATATTATTTTTAATTGATAAATCATAATTGTATACATTTATGGGGTGTGATGTGATGTTTTGATATATGTATTAAATGTGCAATGATTAAATTGACCAGATTAACACACTGCCTCACTTACATATTGTTTTTTTGTGTTGAGACATTTGAAACTTACTTTTGTACCTAATTTTAAAGTTTACAATACATTATTTTGATTAGAGAACTTCTTCTGTAGAACAGGTCTCAAAACACTTCTCTGCCTAATTGAATCTTTCTACCCTTTGACCAACAACTCCCCACTCCTGGGCCCCCACTCCTACAACCTTCTGACAACCACCATTCCATTTTATGAGTTTTATAGTTTTTTATTTGGTTGTTGTTTGGTTTGGTTTGGTTTGGGGGGTGCATTATTTTATTTTGTTGCTGTTTGGTTTTGCTTCTATGTGTCATTAAGATCATACGATCTTTGTCTGCTGGAGCTGAGTCATTTCATTTTCGTATACTGTTCTCCAAATATCAAAATACTGATGAAAGTTTTTAAATATTTTAAATGGATATTTTACTTATATGTATTAAATGTTAGCATACAAACAGAATCCCATCTGCCTCCTTGTTGGAAATGTGGATTTCAAAAAGTTAGACCATAAAGTTCTGCTTCCTGTAATCCTAAATTGCTCATTACTAGGTATGAATCTGTGTTCCGTTGTGATTACATCCTCTGTAAGTCTGTAAGAGGAGTTAAGTGCTGTAATCATAAATAGAATTAGCGCATGGCAAAGTGCTCAGATTTCCCTGTCAGGCAATGTCCCAGCTGTACCACTGACCAGGTTATGGCTTTCAGTGGATCCTTCAAGGCTGTAATCTAAAAGACTGTCCTAATCTGGAAAGTACCACAAATTGTAATATTTTTCATTTGTCTGAAAAGCATGTAGATGCACCCATGGTAAGACACAATTGGAGTAACGCCTTGTGGGCTGTGTGACCTTAAACAATGTTCTCAGTCTCTCTGAGTCTCCATTTCCTCTTCACAATGGGAACTGATCATATTTCCAGGAAGTACCTCATAAGGTGCTTGTCACTATCCGAATTTTTATAGCTTCCCTATACAACACTTTACAGGTGAGGAAGCTAAACCCAAAGAGGTGAATGGATACTTCTGGAATGAAGCCCAGGTCACTCAGTATATTACCCTTTCCACTGTATCTCCCCAGACCATCTAAGTCTTCCTCCAAAAGGTAACGTTATTTGTATGTCCTTCTTTAGAGTTGGGAATATTGCACAGTTCCGCAGCTCTTCAAACCCAGGATGCTCAAGCATGAGATATATTATAGCTGCATCATAATTAAAACACAGCTTGACATTTCTCTATGAAGAGGAACTCTCTTTAAATTGATTCTATCAGCTCTCAAACTCTCTATGCATTTGCCCACACAAACCACCGTCAATTCTGACACCCACCCACTAGTTATTGTCCCAATCCACCTTTGTGTCAACTAGAGGCTGAGAGTGACATATAAGCTGAGGAGAAGTAACAGAACAGCAGAAAAATTGCCAAAAGGGTCACAGGATCTGTTAGCTATGGCCACAGTATCCTCATTAATTTTTCTCATCAACCTAGAAAGGCAGGATAAAAGTGAGCTTATGGGGGGCTGAAGCATTAGATAATGATCCTTTTATTAATACATTCTGCTAAATGATGGCTCAGCCTCTTTGGAGGGTGTGCAATTAATCCAAATACTTGCCAGACACAACAAGAGGGATGAGAGGCTTGTGTCTGTGGGGGTAGAGACTGTGAATATCCTGGTTTTATGGGGAGAAAAGAGAAAAGAGTTTCCTGATTTAAAGAGAGCAAATAGGGTACCAGGGAGAGGGAGACCTGCCATGAACTCTCTGCACAGGGCGCTGCCTTGAGCTCTGTTACCCACAAAATGACAGTGTCATAGTATTTCTTTCCAAGTGAGATGTAACCAGAGGAAGTGAGTTAAAACTGCAGTGAAGTGGATTTATACTAAATCCAAAGAAGAAGCCTGTATAAGGATGTCCATTAACTCATAAGTGAGCTTTAGTGGCAACTCTCAGAATCTACTTCCTTGCATCCATTTCAAAAGAGATCCTGCAACACAGAGAGCTAACCACACTCAACTGTCCCAATGTAGAGACTTTAGTCACAAGACTCTTAACAGAGGCCTGAGCAAGATCAATGAATCAATAAGCACTGTTGGGACACCTGAAAAATGATGGAGAACACCACCCCCCCCGCAACTGTGACACTGGATGAAAGTGTAATTGCAGCAGGATGTGAGCTGGCATGTTGGAAGAGGGGGCTTTCTAGAAATGGACTTTTCCATACTGCTGTCAGACTTAAGATGTGAGAGAGGATGGTAGGGTAATGTTCTCCCAGCTCACCCTTATTTTCCTCTGATGTCTACATAGATGCCTCTCACTGCTAAAGCTCAAATGGAAGTCCATGAGGAAGGGAGAGCAGATGTTTCATCTATGCTGACCAGACCCCCAAAGCAGCAAGTGAAGAATAGAGCAAGGATAGAATGAGACAGGAAGCAACTGAAGAATGAACAGCAAAGTTTGGAGTTTTACTTTACTATCATTGAACTCTTAGAGGAACAGTGATTCTCTCTGAGATTATGTCATCCTAAGATCTAAAAAGAAAGCCAAGACCCAAGAAAACTCCCCTTATTCAGGAGCACAGAATCTAAGTGTTAGTAAGCACAATTTCCAGTAATCTTTCTACACATTTTCCAAAACACAAACACATCATATACCTTTCAAAACTTGCTTTAACTTTTGTAGAGGGATGCTTGGAAGAAATTTTGTATTTTGGTTTCTTTAAAAATGCAAAATGGTGTTTGGACTATGTTTTTGTTCCCCTCCCAGGTGTGGTGGATAATTATAATTTTGCTATGGAATGCTCAATGCCAGTGGCTATAATTTGATTATGTGCAGCTGCTTTGCTACATGTATCTTGTCCTTAAAATTGCATGCTGCTTGGGTTTCTGGGAACTTTTTCTTAGAGTATATAAGGGTTGAAGCCCCAAGAGCCAGGGTGGGGTTGTTGGTTGTTGGTTGGTTGTCTGGTTCATCATTGGTTTGTTTGTTGGATAGTGCTTAGAAGAACATCAGTTGGAGAGATTGGGTTTGCAGATAGTGAACAGAAAAGCTAGTCTGGCTCACTGTAAGTTCCTGCTCTCTAAGCTTCACAGCCCTAAAAGGGTTGTGAAGATCTCTTCCTTTCCCTTTTCTCACTGTCAAGGCCTCCTGCAAGAGTGGTGAAGATTTCGTTCTTTCTATTCTTCCTTTCTTTCCCTAAATTAAGGGTAAATGATTGTAGCGAACTGCTACAAACTTTCATGGTTATAAATGTCTCCTATTAATATTCAGCCTTTCCAGTGACCAGACTATCAACTTAAACATGTCTAAGGATAGAATGCAGTCATTCATTGAAAATCCACTGGGCCCTGGACATTCCTTTAGTCATTTATTTATTTGACTGATATTTATTAAAATACATCATGTGCCAAAATCTATTCTAGTCAGTAATTTGTTGGTAAGCAAGATGTATAAGCCTCTTATGGCAGGTGTTCTCCATGGGGAGAGATGGTACTGGAGAAAGCAAGTTAGATTAAAACAGACAGTGATGAGCACTCAGACAAACAGTATAGTAAGCAGCCCAGGTGAGTCAGAAACACCATTCAATAACACATTCAAGGAAGATCTGTTTGAGAGGGTGGCCAAAGAACTGGAGCCCCCAGCAAAGGGACCATAAAAGGGAAAGGCCTTGGATGAGAAATGACCTTGAGCACTAATGGGATGACAGAAATCTAGAACTGCTGACACATCATGACCCAGCAAAGGGATGTTATGAAATAAGGCAGGGCAAGGCACCAAGAGCCAAATTGTGCAGCACTTTATGCTCTGGTCAAGATCCCTGGGCATCTTCAGCAAGGGGTTGATGTGGTCATCTCACCTCTGTCCTCAAGAGTCTTGAAGGGGAATGCCTGAATCTCCATTTTTCAGGTGAAAAAAAAAACAACTGAGTCTCATGGAAATTAAATTAAATATACTCAAAATAACAATGAGTAACTCATGAGTTGATATTTAAGTCCAGGCATGCCTGCTTCCAAGAGCCACTTCAGCAGGCCACCTTGACATGTTGTCATTGACATCCCACGTTCCCAGTCCTGAATTAGCAGTTTGGTCCCATTAGCCTTTTCCTCATCCAAACTTGATATTTAGGCTACAGTCATCCTCCAGTTCCATTAATGAGGAGTCAGAAATCATCCAGGCATAATACCCTGTGGTTCCTCTTCATGACCCAATTTGTATGTTTGATGGAATCTGGCAGAGCTGAATCTCATAACTACAAATAAGATAGTAATAAAAATGAGGAAGGAAAAAAAGTATAAACTTTTGCATTTTCATTGAATCATTCTCAGTCATATTTTTGATGTCATCATTGTTTTGTAAAGAGATTTTACTAGTTGACTTTTCTCCTTTAAGACAAACAAGTGTGCCCCTGTCCGAGGTCCTGAAACTGTCCATGGCTGATCAAGTGTCTGAGAAAACTAGATATGAATAAAGAAAGTCGCCCTCAAAAAAAAAGGGGGGGGAATAGCATCGTGTGTGTGTGTGTGTGTGTGTGTGTGTGTGTGTACATCAAGATTAGAGGTCAACTGTGAGTGTCACTGTTAGGAACTGCCCAGCTTGTTTGTTGAGACAGGGTCTTTCACTGGGTCTAACTGATGACTAATTTTACAGGCTGAATGGCCAGTGAGTCTCAGGGACATTTCTGTACCCACCTCCCCAACACTGGGGTTGCAAGTGCATGCCACTATACCCGGTTTTTTACATGGCTCCTGGGCATGAACTTCTGTCTTCGTGCTTGCACAAGTGCTGTTTAGACTGAACTATTTACCCAACTCCCAGCATTATTTATTTTGGTAGAATATTTAGGGTGCAATTTCTTACAGAATCCATTTCCACCAGGACTTTGCACCTGTCAGCAACATCTGCATCACCTGCAAGTTTTTATGAAATGTAGAACTAGAACCACAGACCTAAATCCAAGAGATAAAACATCTGGGTTTTAACAGCATCCCCCATATGATTCCTGTACTTGTTAAACATCCAGTTGCCTTGGATTGGTGCACTTTTAAATCAATGGTTCCTCACCCTTGGGAAACTTTGAAGAATCCCAATTCCAGAATTAATTACAGAGATCAAAGTTCATTAAAGTTCTTCACGTGGTTTCACTGTAAACAAGATGATTTCTTTCAGTAAAATGTTATATCCGTAGTATAAAAGGAAAGCTTTCATCCTCTAGCATAGACAGAGGTCATTAAAACAAGTGCACAAAGGCTGCCAACAATTCTCAACACATACCATTATCTAAAACAGATATCTAATCTTTTTTATTAAAAAACAGAATTTAGGCGCTAAAGGTCTCATATCACCATATTGAGACTCCCCCTCACCTAGCCAGGGCTGATAATAAGCTATAGGGGAGCTCTTTCATGATGCGGTTCAGGGTTAGAAAGCCAAGTCCACACTTCTTAGCCTTCTTGCACACCTCTGATGTTGCAAGAATCCCCCTTGGGAAATGCCAGTCTATTGCAGTGAGCTTTTACACTGTTTTTATTTTAGTGACTCCCAAGCCTCAGCTGCACTTAAGACTTATAACAACACATTTCCAGATGCTATGTCCACATGTATTCAATCAGAACCTTCAAAAAGGGCCCAAGGCATCAAAATCTTCAAAATATCACAAGTGATTCTGATACTTAGATTGAGACACCCTTGCCTACTTAGTGACACCTGCCAGCCATGAGAACTAATAAACCACAACTCTCCTCAACATCAGTCATGTGTCCCCTCACCAACTCACACTCCGTATTTGATTGAGATGTCACCATACGTGTATGTCTCACAGACCAAACTCAAGTGCAGGTTACAAATGATAGCTATCTACCATCCATTCCGGATCTGGAACAAGTTGTGAAACAGATTCAAGAGTGGACGATAGAGGCTGAGGATGGGCTGTATTCCTGGAAAGATGGAGTAGATGACCTTAGTTGAACCCAAGGTCAGTGGAATACCATCTAACTAATTTGGATGTTGGAGGAAACATCCAGACATAGAGGCACTTCACAGAAAACAGTTGTTATGATCATTGCAAGCAGACTTTCTGCCTCCCAGACTGACGCCAAGTAAAGACAGTTAGAGATGAAACTTCAGACCATCTTTGTGAAGCCAGGCCTGGAGCATCTTACAGCTAGTGCCCTGAATGGAAGTTAATGAAGAATTTTTCTTTCCTGGGAACAGACTAGCCTAAGAAACAGAGAGTGAAGAGGGTTGACTCATACATGTGGCATCCTTTCTCTAAACTGTACATCAATCAAGCGTGGCACAAGGAGTCACATACCATGGTGTTGAAATTTGAATGTGGAGAGACGAGTGGCCACAGAAGGTAGAGAAAATGAGCAGGGTGGAGATAAATTGACTTCTAAGTGTTTCTGAGAGTAGGACAAATAGTTAGTGTAGTGGGCTAATGTAGAACCAATAGAAAGAGAGCCTGGTCCCTCTACACTCATGCCTCCTGGCCTGGTCTTACAAAGTATGGCTCCAGGAATTCCACAACCCACAAAGAAGTATCCAGGTGCCCTATACTGCAAAGATGCTTAAAGAAGAAAAGATCCTCCTGGCCCTCTGTCCTCAAAACACAGTTTGGCTCTCAGATATCTCCAAAGACATACTTCTATCTTTGGGAACAGAGATCCATAATCTTGGTGTCCTCACCTCCAAGCTTTCACAAAGTTTTCTAAAACTCTGATATCAAAATTAATTTTAAATGACTTTGACTATCACCAAATAGGACTTCTAGGAGTTGAACAAGTATAGAGCCCAAACCAGACATGTGAAGCCCTGGAACTCATACAAGCAGAACGCAGCTATGAAAGGGTCGTGCAGGTTCAGGTTTAAATCCTGGCTCCTTCACTACAGAGCTAAGGGCTGTCAAAACAACTTATTTCAGTCTCTGAGTTTCTTCTTTGTTGTCTATAAAGATGGGAACACAATACTACTGATTCCAAATGGGAGAATAGCAGAATTATATTTAAAGTGCTAAAATATCTAGAAACTATTAACAGATATGTTTAAAATGTAGCATATTCATTTCCCTGTATAAGAATACTGAATGTGCAGAGACTTCTCTCAGTACCTGAACCCACTTTGAGTTAATGAGGCCATTTCCAAGATAAAGGATTTAGCTATACTGTGTCCCAGATCTCTGTCTCTTCCAATGCAGAGAAAGTATATCATTCATTGCCATCATCCAGTGACAGTCCTTGAAAAAGATAGAGCATCAAGGGTTTGGAAGGAAGAAGGCAAGCCATCTATCACTGCACGTTCTATTCCAATGTCATATGCAGCTCCCAGTCCCACCTTAGCTCTTTTTAGCTCTTTCAAACAGCTTCCATCCACTATTCATCTCTAGAATAGAAACTTCAGCCATCAGGGTGAAGTAGCCACAGACATACGAAAGCCACTGGCCTATCTCCTTAGGGCTGGTATCACTGAGTTCCAGTGATAATAGAAATGGAAGTGGTCCTATTGGTGAGTGAGTGTTAATACAGGTCACCTGTTCCCACTATGTCAAGTGTATCTCTAAGGCTCTGAGCTGGAATATAAATAGCCCCAAGCAGGAGACAAGGGCTTCATGTTATTATAAATTAATCTTATAAATATCTGATTTCTAGGAGGCTACCAGGAAATGACTCCCAGATGTCATGTATATGTGCCTCTTAGTGTAACTGATTATCTGGGGCAAGATGTCATTCTGTGACAATGGACAGGCTACAACCATGAGAGAAAAGTGCAGGGTCTTCCCCAAAGGGTAAGGTCATCATAGCATCAGTAGTCACAAGGAAAGGCAGTCACTAGGCAAGGAAAGGGAGGCCCAGAGGATCCAGTCCTCTTTGTCCTGATTTGATTAGCCTGCCTGTCAACATGTACATTTCTGAGGAGATGGTAAAGGTAGAGTTTATAGCCAGAGGGAAGAAAGATTCAGGCAGGATATTCTTCCTGGGACCCCACTAACGAGATAAGTCTACCTGGAGAGGTTGCTCTGCTTTAAGTGTTATTTAAAGTGTGAGCATCTCCTTAAAGCACTCTGTTGGTTTTCTACCATGATCTCAGACCAGAGTCTTGTTCTAATGTCCTGTCTGGTCACAATGGAGCAAAAATTGAGTGTACCCCCAGCTGAAACCAGCAGGGCTCAGAGCAAGAGCTGTCTAGAAAGGCAAAATTATTCCAGCATAGTTACAGCTCATGGAGCCATCAGCTCTTCCTCACAAAGAGGCTCTGCAGCCACACTCAGCTGTAAACCTTTTATCTCCTCAGGAGTGATGAGATTATCTCACTGTGGCTTTAAATACTTTCAAGATGGATAATTCACATCAGCCTCTTCTGGTCCTTGTTTCTCAAAATTGACTAGCCTCTCTTGGGAACCACCGGACGCTCCGTGGACTGGAGAAGACTCCCAACAGATACTTTTCATCCTTACATCTTCCTTCCCTTATAGCAGCACTGGGATGGATGTCCACTTTCTCCCAAAACTTCTTCCAGGGAGGACCTCTCCTTCTAACTCCCCGCTAAAACAACACCATGGTATCACCAGGTGGGGAGACAGAAGGAGAATGAGGGTTTAAAATCCTGCTTAGCAAGATGTTCTCAGTCCAACACTAAATTGTTCCTTCCTTTCCTTCTGGATAAAAGCAGTCCCTGCTCTCCATTTCAGCACCCTCTAAACTTTCAAGGAGTTCTCAAATTACATCATTTCCCTACCCAACTAAAACAATTTCCTTCCGTGTCTTTTTCTGGAAACAATTCAGTCATTCTTCAAAGAATGTGCATCTATCCAAATGCACTCCAAGCACCAATGTTTTCCCCCCACCCAACAATTTTGCTGCTCTTTATTCTGCTTCTCTGGGGTGAGATAAGAAGGAAGATGATGTGTAATCAGGGGAGATGATTTCAGATTAATTTAGATGCTCTTAATTCAATTAAAATTTCCAGGTGTTTTTGTATGTTTGTTGGTTGGTTGGTTACTTAGCTAGTTAATTTGCTAGCAGCCCACTCTCAAATATCAAAACTCTCAGAGACATACCTGAACAAGTAATAGGCTCAAAAAAAGTCATTAAAAAATCAGTAATTGCTGTGTTTTGGCTCTTTTACAAAACGCACATTTATTGGATCCATCATTCATTGGTCACTCAGTAATGGCGGTTTTACTAAAAATATTCTCCTGCTCATGCTTCTTATGTATTCTGAAGGTCATGTTCTTGTGACATCTGGGTTAGTAGAATTTCAATAAACCTAACACACACACACATACACACACACACACGGGAGGGGTGGATTTTAACTACAATGGATGGATTCCATCCTGACTCCCATGCATCTCTCAGAGTGTGAGCATCTCAATCCATGGAGAGTGCTGGTACCTAAAATCATAGAGTTTTCATGTAACTTGACAAGAAACACACACCCACACTTCAGCTGCCCCACAGTTGGCCCCTCTCTATGATGCCAGAGGATACTTATGCTGTTTGTCACATATCGTTCTATGAATTATGTGGTGAGCTTTATGGCTATTTTTGCTACTCTCAATTTCATCTTCTTTGTTAATTTTCAAAGTTAAGCTCTGCCAGTGGAAGGTTTCAAGTCCCTCTTAATTCATGGAGAATTCATCTTGGTGACAGAAATGTCTCTATTAAGGTCAATAAATGGGAAACATTTGCTTCTTTCTAACATCCTGATAGAGTTGACATTGTTGATTGAGCTACTAATAATTCCCTTGATGAAAATAGCAATGTTTCTCATGCTAATTGATTTAACATTTTACTTTTATATTATGGACGTTAAACACCTTTTCTCTGATTGCTTAAAAATGCTTTTCAGAGACTGCTCAGATAATTACCCAACTTAGGAAACAATGATAGGGTAGGAAGGCGATGATGTTTTTAATGTTTTTTTAGTTAAGGTGAATGACTCAACAGTAAGCTTGCTAAGTTCATAAAGATGTCTTCAGAACACACAAAAACTTCAATTACTTTAAGAGTTCTAGACGAACAATCTGCTTCACGAATTTTTTGTAGAACTCTTGTTAGTGATTGGTGACAGCATTCAGCCTTTCTTTGTTAGCAGCTTGATGTCACGTTTTATTTATTGCTGTCTTTCAGAAAGCTGTGGCCTTTGTGCAGCGTGCCTTGAGCCTCCTTCATGTGACGCTATTGGGTTTTCAAGGTGAAACTTTAGTTGAGGCTGGAGTAACCCTGTTCCTATTGATTTAATATCTGTAGCCAGGTGAGGCACTGTGTGCAATCCCAACAGTTAGGAGTCTGAGACATAAGAAATGAGAGTTAGAGACCATCCTAGATTATATAATGAGACTCTCTCACAAACTCAAGAAGGAAGAGGAGGAAGAATTTGGCAGAAGACATAAGAGGTTTGTTTGTTTGTTTGTTTTTGGCATCAAGCTGAAATTCATTGCACTAGGCTTTGGTACACACAGCCAGAGATTAGGAGTTTATGACACGAACCAGTGCAATCAGCAAATTGGAAAGAGCACTGTTGAGTTAGAGCTCAGCACAGCCACAGGAGGTAACTATAGCCTCGCTACCATGAACTTCTTGAGTAAAATCACACTTCTGCTCTTGCCTAACATGAGAAGGCTGACGTCAAAGAGATCCATGCACATACAAAAGTTTACACATGCTCAAAACAGATTCTAGATCCACAATAAGTTGGTATAAACAGAAGCATCCACAAAATGGAGGAGTTATTTATTTATAATCTTATGTGCAGGTATCTTTTTTTAATATAACAGCAAAAAACAGGAGGAAAGGGGACACAAAGACTGACAGGTGGAATCATGTAAAAAGTTTAAATTCATGATGAAAAGTATTGGTGCAGAAGACTATGTGCATATATATTAAGGGTTAAGAATTAATATCCTCAATATACAAAGAGTGATTAGGAATCAAAAAGATAAATAAAAACTGTTTAAGTTCTAAAAATATTTTTAAAAAGTAATTCATAAAATTAGAAGTACCTATGAATGAGTATAATACTCAAAGGCAGTGAAACCATTATTCCAAAGATACCTTTATTCCTTTGTTCATTATAGCATTGTTCACAATTGCCAGGACATGAGACCAAGTAAGTGGTCATCAATGGATGAGTGGACGAAATAAATGTGAGGTGTGTGTGTGTGTGTGTGTGTGTGTGTGTGTGTGTGTGTGTGTGTGTGATGGAATACTGTCAAGCCATAAAAATTAAATTCCACCATTTGTGACAGGAGTAGGCCTCAAGGATCTTGTGTTGGGTGAAATAAGCCACATGTAGGAAGGAGAACGCTGTACAGTCTCACTGAGAAATGGAATATGAGAAAAGGTGATCTCACACAGAGAGGATAGTGGTTAGCAGAGGCTGGAGAAGGGAGGAGACTGGTAGAAGTTGTCAAATGGGTACAAATTTACAGTTAGATAGGACAAAAAAATACCCTTTCTGGCAGCACACTGCCAGCAGTGCTGGGTGTCGTGGTCAATAGTCATATACAGTGTGTTTTCAAATAGCTAGAAAAGAAAATTGTCAATATTTCATATAAAGAAATGGCCTACAAGATATAATAATCAGTGCATGAAAACCTTAGCACTACTTCAGAAGATACACACTGAAAGAGCATGAAGTGATCCTGTTTCCAGGACCCACACGCCCACGCTAAGCAAGGGTGTCTGTGCACGCTGGTTGTGTTCATTCGGATGCTGGTAGCCCTTTGTGAAACAAGGCTAGCAATAACTAATACAGCTTCGGATGCACAGCCCTCCTTGGACTCAGCACTTCCTGTTCTAAGAATTAATCTTTCTTTTTTTTCAAATTGCTGAAAAATGACACAAAGATATTTGAACGAAAGCATGGCAGCCTTATTTAGTAACAATGTTTGAGGATTGTCTTGGGGACCATCAGTAGAAAATGTCTTAAATAAGGTAGAGTATACCTCTATAAGTGAAAGCATTGCGCAGCTATTTAGAAATTGTTAGATAAACTTGTATATTTTCATGCAAAAATCTGCATTATATGTTTAAGTGGAACAAACAGAAAGGTTCATGTTATTTTATATACATTTAAACATATATAAAGTATAGTATAATATAGTATATATACTATATATACTATATATATACTGTATAATATAGTATATATTATAGTATATACATATAATACAATATAATAAATAGATATACATGTATATAATCTTATATATAGGATTAAAACAAGATAATATGAAAATATATTTTTTTCATATATATAGGATTATATATATGTATATAATCTAGATCCTATATATGTACATACATATGTACAATATGTATATATCATATATATGTATACATGTATACATAGGATTTTATATATATATATATATGTATTTTTCAAGGAAAACGCATGGGGGGTGTGTGTATGTGTGTGTTGTACATCGGTGAGGGTGCCTTAAAAAGTGATTCCAAATGTTAACGTGAGAATGAAATATGATATTAGTTTTCACAAAATTGTAAGCATCTCATTTTTCTATGACCAGTCACCCATTTTGTTATAAACATAATACTTATAATTTATAAAACAAGGAGGTGGTTTCTTCTAGATAAGTTATGAATGGGGCTGAAAACAGGGGTATCAGATCCTAGAATAAATGTATATCACTGAGAAGCATATTAAACCATTTTCTGGAGATAATTAGCTTGATTTTCGGTAGTCATCTTCATTAAACAGTTTTGGATAACCAGACAAATAATGGGTGCACGGATGGATGGGTGCAGGATGGATGGGTGCAGGATGGATGGGTGCAGGATGGATGGGTGCGGGATGGATGGGTGCGGGATGGATGGGTGCAGGATGGATGGGTGAATGGGTGGTTGGACGGGTATGTGGATGGATGCAGGTATAGGCCTGTAGAAGGTCAGGTGTGTAATGTTGCTTTCACTGGTGACTGAATGATTAAAATTTAAAAGTAGCTCTGGAAATAGATTGTTCTCCAAAAATATAAGGATTCTCAGATACAGTGATGACTTAGGAGTGTATCTCTTACGAAAAAAAAATATTTGGTGAGGGATCGAGATGGAAAGGATAGTGATTACAGCAGCAGTGCTTAACTAAGACAAAGCCTGCCATAACTGTGGGTTTCGAGTGATTTCCCAGCATGCTGTTCACTAAGGCTGGCTTTCAATGAGTTGTATCTATAAATATAGAAGGGAAACAGAATAAGTTGGACAGTTTGGAGCAAGACGGAGTCATCGTGAGATCCTAGCTTCTGCTGGGGACAGAGGTAGGCAACAATTCTTTGGGAGAATATGTTTTCTTTCTGGTTCATAAATTGTAAAAGGAATTAACTGGTGCCATATTAATCCACAACGCAGAAGGAGCTACAGTGTGCAATGATCACACATGCCCCTGCTTCGTCGCCCTGTGAAATCAGTTGAAGCTATAGTGAAAGTGCCCCATTAGTTACACTGTCAAATAGCGCTATCTTGTCTCTGTGTGTTTACCTATTCTCTGTTCAGGACTCTGAGGGTTGTCATATATTTCAAGAACATTTTTGTATGTTCCCTATCTACTAGTCACCACCTCCTGTGACATCCTTCCTCTCCCTGATCTCTTATCCTAAGTTCTCCTCGTCAAGTGTCTTGAGCATGAAATTTTGAAGGATATTTCCTCTTATATTACTAATAAACGCCACCAAGAGTAAGGCATCAAGGAGCTAAAACCGTATGGGTGTCCAAGGAGAAATGGGAATATATTTCATTTCTATTTTGGGTCACCTTGACATACATTTCAAGGAGGACGGTGGGTAAAATTTGTGACCATGGCTAGGTACCTAATTATGGAGGCGCTGAATGCTTTAGGTGGGCACTAACTGGCAGTAACACATTACTAGAGACAGGCCTTTGAGGGTTACACCCAGACCCTGGTTTCAATCTTGCTGTTGGCATCCTGGTCTACGATGATGTGGCAGCCTCTACCACATGCTCCTGAAACCATGAGCTGAGTTGTTCCATGTCTTCTTGACATGATGGACGAAAACTCTCTGAAACACTAAGCCAACATGAATCCTTCTTCCCTTCAAATACTTCTCCAGGAATTCTGTCACACAAAAATAAAAATCACTAATACAATGTGGAGGGGAGGAGAAAATGGGGATATTAAAAAGGTGTCAGTGTGCTTATTTATAACCTATGGCTCTATCTCCAGGAATATACTCTAGGCGGAAAAAAAATCTCATACATGGGCTCAAGGAGATGGGTTCAGTGTTTACTGTATCACTGTTGTAGTAGCAAAATATATGTAAGCAACCTGTTTGTCTATCCACAAAAGAGTAGGTAAATAAGTGCAATACTATGCCACATTACAAATAAATATATGTAACATATTTATTTTATATATAATAATAAATATATATCATATATATTTATATTTTATACTATATTATAGGTGTGATATTTATATTATATTATATTATATTATATTATATTATATTATATTATATCTTATATATTACATACATATAAAATGTATATGATGTTATAATATTATACTATAATATTTATAAATATTATAAATAATATATATATTATATATTTATTATAATATAATATATAATAAATATATTTATATATGTAAATATAATATATTTAATATATATAAAATAAACATATATCATCAAGGTAGACCTGGCCCTAATTAGCTTCAGCTGTCTGTCAAGTTGCCACAGTTGAGCGTCATCTGAGGGAAACACAACTGAGGGATTTTCCAGATCAGATTGTCCTTGACCATGTCTGTTAGAAATTGTCTTGATTGATGATTGATGTAGGAGGTCCTGGCCCACTGTGGGCAGCACCATCCTAGGCAGGGGAGCCTTGATTATAAAAGAAAGCTAGCTGGTCAAGAGCCAGATTGTGAGTAAGTCAGCACAAAGTGTTCCTCCATGGTTTCTGCTCCAGGTTCCTGCCTTGAGTTCCTGTCCTGACTTTCCTCAGTAATGGACTGGAAGTATAAGCCAAATAAGCCCATTCCTCCCCCAGGTTGTTTTGAGTTGGAGTATTTTATTACAACAACAGAAAAACAAACTAAATCAGACCTCGAAAGAGGAAATGGTGGAAGTTGACAGTGTGTAGGATGTGATTCAATTTACATGGGTTCCATGCCTGTAACATCAATGGAGAGGCTAAGTTCTAAACCTTTGATAGTGATGACTTCTTAGACAAGAGGGAGATGATAACACAGGACAGACATGTGAAGGCTGCAACTCCATCTGATAGGTTTCATTACTTACATAAACAAGGCAAAATGTCAAAGTACCATAAAGTTGAGTGTGCCCTCTTTTATTTCTTATGCTTTTCTATGTTCTTCCTACTTTTTATAATTATGTGGCAGATATATCTTAAAATAACTTAAATGAATCATGTTTATATAATCCCCTCCCTTTGAGGACAGACAGACTCTGGGACTTGGTTAGAGAGTGATTATCCTCTTTAGTACTGGGGATCGACTACCATATGCTGGACAACTGCTCTGCCACTAGGCAACAGTCCCCATTCTCTTTTTAAATTTTTTTTCTAGGTCAGGGTCTCACTAAGTTATCCAGGTTGGTCTTGAACCCACTGCAATCTAGGAAGGCCTTGGGATTACAAACCTGCACCACCAAATCTAGTTCTATGCTTAATATAGTATACTAACACACAGGAATGGTACACATTTATTGGACACAGTGTGGCATTTCAGCACTTGTGTATACAATGTGTAATGATCACACATGGGTGATTGGCATATCCAGCTATGCAGGAACTCGTCATTTATTTGCATTGGGAATCCTCTGTATATTGAATATTTTGAATAGCTAATTAGCTGTTGTAAACCAAGGTTACACCACTGAGCTATAGAGCAACAGAAGTTATTCTTCCCATTCAAATAGTGTTCTTGAACCAATTAACCATCCTGTCTCTGTCTCCTTCCCTCAAAGACTTCCCAGACTCGGGTGATGGTGATTGTATTCTCTATTATACTGAGACTGACATTTTGACCTCCGCATATATGTGAGAACCAGTAGCATTCGTATCACTCCATTCTAACCAGTAGAATAAGGCAGAGGCAGTGGACCGCACTCCTGTGATTAGGTGCATCATATGGTAGAAAATAGGACACACCCACAATTGTTTCACTTCATATAATTATCTGCCTGAACAGTCTAGATTGAGATGACTGAGGTGGATTTGAAAAACAAGATGTCCTGTAGTGAGAGTACCATGTAGCAGAGAACTATGGGTAGCCCTCTAGGACCTGAGAGCTAACCCCCAGATGATGTCACCAAGAATCGTGGGCCCACAGACATATAGGTGCCAGGGAATAAATTATGGCAACAACCTGACTGACTTGGGATCACATTTCCCCCAGCCAAAACTCCAGGTGAGGGCAGGACATGTAATTCATTCAGTGAAATGCTTGTCATGCCACCATGAGGCCTGGGTTCTCTCCCCAGAACCCATGTCCAAAACTGAGTGTGGTGCTACACTCATGTAATTCCAGCTCCGGGGATCTCTGAGTTTCACTGGCCAGCCAGCAGAGCTTATTGATGAGCTCTAGGTAGTGAGTGACTCTGTCCTCAAAAACAAGATGATGGAACCTGAGGAAGAACACTTGAGGTTGACCCCTGGCCTCCACACACAAATGCACGATGTGCGTGTGCACCTGCATGTACACATGCATGAGTGCATGCACACACACACCAACACACATGGACAATGGGGGTGGCATAGGGAGAGGGAGGGAGACAGAGAGAAAGACAGAGAAACAGAGACAGGCAGATAGACAGACAGACTACAGGAGAACACAGCCCAGTCAACTCCTTGATTGCAGTCTTTGTTGATTAGCTTTTCATCACTGTGACAAAATGCCTGTGAATGTTTATTTGAATGAGTAGAGAATTATTTTGGAAGACAGTGTTGCCAATTTCAATGTGTGGTTTGCTGGAACATGGTGAGGAGCAGGTGGTGGACCAACGCTGTATGCCTCAGGATAACCAGGAAGCAAAGAGAGAGAAGGAGGAAGTGCCAAAATCCCAAATCTCTTAAGGTCTCATTCCCACTGTCCCAACTCCTTCTACTGGGCTTCATTTTTTAAAGGTTCTACCACTTCCCCATAACATCTGAGGCTGGAGATCAAACCATTAATTCCAGGGTCTTTGGGGAATATTTTAGAATGAAAGTATAGGTCAGCCTTCTGAGACCCTAGCAGAGGCCACAGACATGATGTATTTGCACTTGGGACTCAAAGCAATAGAGTTCATTCATCAACCCTGTTCTCAAGCACAGTGTAATTAATCACTGGACAATTGAGAACGATTGCAAGTAACATATTTGTGGAAATAAACTGGATGAGAATTCCCAGAAAACCGTGATGTCATAATGTCCAAGTTTCAAGAACAGGGAAGTAATTTGCAAGACAAATGCTCCAAAGGCCAAGATAGAAGATGAGCTAGTAACCCCTTTGACTTCAGTAGGTCCAGAACACTGGGCAAGGATGTTGTGTATGCCTGTAGATTGAAGGGGCAACAGGAAATGAGGAATTTGAAACAGCTGATCAGGAAGTTTAACAAGACTGGAAGATTGAAAAGAAGATAACGGAGAATACTTGCTTCTTGGGGGAATGGGCTGGCCACAGCTAGTTGGAGATCTCAAAACTTCTTCATCCTACTGTGGTTCAGTTCAATGGTTCTCAAGCCTTGCAGTACACAAGAACTACCTAATAACTTTCCAGAAGTACCCACAGGCAGTGTGTAGCCAAGTAGTAGAACTCTATTCAACAGTAAAAGGGTACAAGTATCAATATGTGAATGAACCTCAAAAGCCTCCAGGAGCTGGAGAGACAGCCCAGTGGTTAAGAGTAATGGCTTTTCTTCCAGAGGACCCAGGTCACAACTATCTGCAACTCCAGTTCCAGATCATCCAATGCCTTCTGATCTCCACAAGCACCGACGGTGATGCACATGCAGACACGCAGGCAAAACATACATACACATAAAATCATAATAACTTTTAAAACATTATATGGGATGAAGGAGATAATATGCAAAAGATCACTACCCTGTGATTCTATTATATGTAATGTCATAAATACATAAATCAAGTCAAGTCTGTAGAGATGAAAACAGATCAATGGTTACCTGGGATTGGAGGTGGGAACGACAGTTAACTAAGCTGTTTTTCATGAAATGAACTTTTCAGTTCATTTGTCCCCAGGCCCTTGGCAGTCTGCTTTTGTGACATGTTAGTTTTCACTCTTCAGATAATACTCAGGTACAGCACACCATTGAGGGTGACATGCAGCTGGATGTTTTCATGGGTAATTTGCGGGCAACCTTGCCCTGTGAGACTTAGGGATAAAAGCTATTTCCAGGTCCCTTTTTCTCACAAGCTGCTTCCTGCTTCCAACCAACACTGGAGACACAGAAATGCTCGTGTGTGTGTGTATGTGTGTGTGTGTGTGTGTGTGTGTGTTCTTGAATGTGTGGAGCAGGCATGAGTGCATGTGTGTGCATGAGCAAGCATATGGAGGACAAAGGTCAGTCTCAGGAACTGTTCCTGAAGAGCCATCTATTTTGTTTGTTGAGACAGGGTCTCTTGTCTTTCGTTGTCTTAGGGTTTATAAAGTAGGTTAAGCTATCTGCCCAGTAAGCTCTAGGGATCCACCTATCTCTGCCTCCCCAGCATTGAACTTATAAGTGTCTCCCACAGTGTCAGCTTTTGTACATGGGTTCTGGATGTCAAATTCAGGTCCTCACACTGACACTGCAAGCACTTTACTATCTCCCTGTCCCCCTAGATTTAACACTTGAAACATTGTTTCATCTCATGCTTCCTAACTATAGCATCCTGAGTCTGTGATGAGCAAATTGTGACTTAAGGGCATGTGTTCTTCTAGGAAAAAGGCATGAATAGATAGATGTGTCTCATTGAAGGACATGTGAGAGAGCTGTGAGCTGAAGGCTTCACAGCTTGTGCTAGAGCCTGTAAGGATGGTGTGCAGATTTCAGGGAATTTTCATGTAAATGTTATTCCATTTGGTTGTGCTGTAGTTAGCGTTGATGGGTGATTATGAAAATCCATCTTCATCACATTGTTCTGCTCTCCCAGAAACACACACAACTCTCAGTACCCAGATCACCACAATATTTTGGCACAGGCAAAACCTGAGAGTTGGATGGGCCATATTTGCTATACAGTCCAGACTTTCAAAGCTGTGGCTCCTCTTTTCACTGCAAAAGGCTACGTGACAAATATTTCTGACTTTGCCGATCTTGTGGTCTCCATTACAACTAGTCAAATCTTCCATTGCAGCACAAACACAGCCACAGACCATGCATACATGATAAGAATATTTGTATTCTGATAAAGTTTTATTTATAACAATAAACAGTAGTTAGGTTTGGGTTGTGGGTACAATTTGCTGACCTCTACTCTAGACAAACTGAAATATTTATCTAAATATAGGTAGCAATCCTCAGAAACAAAATGTAGAAAGTGTTTTTCCAAATAATTTCTTAGAGTCTTATTTAGTGTCCAATAAATTGTACATTTATGGGAAAGAACTTCTGTATGTCTTCATAAATGTAGTCAGATGTAGGGACAGTATGTAGGTTTCAAGGGTTTTCACATAAATGTTATTCTACTTGGTTGTGCTATGGTTCCTGTGTTGAGGAGTACATGGGAAAGAGAGAGAAATGCTGGAGAAGTTAGGCATAACTGATGGAGAAAAAACCCTAAGAATGCAGCATGGGGTTCTCCAGAAAAAGAGCCTTCTAGACCACAAGAAAGAGAAGGAGAAAAAGGTGGATTGGAAAAGAGACGCAGATTTGATGGAAGGCTTCTGTGACCATCTTCTGAGAACATGGTGTGCCTCAGGAGGCCTGAGAATGAAGATTTGAAAATGCCTTTATGGACAGCAGACAAGGAAGCTGAACAGAAACAAAGATAGCCAAATCATGGATGCATCAAAGCCTCATAAAGTCATTTTAACAATGCAAGTGTCATGTGTCCTATCAGGTGGAATTATGGGCTATAAAGTATTAAAGCCAGGGGGAGGAGTAAAATATTAAAGCCAGTTCATTTGAGCATTCAAAAAATCTTCAGTTCTATAGCTTAGTGATAGATTGTTTACCTGACACACACAAGAACCTGGGTTTAATCTGCAGGATGGTAGAAAAGAATTCTGAGCAGGACAGGATAGCAAAATCCCCAAAGATTCCCAACAAGGATGACTATCACTAATGATAGAGACAGGTTTTCTACAGTGGGCAGACATGGGTCACACAACACCAACTCTCCAAGTGGCAATGCTTCCAGTTATACCTGCTTTCTCTCTTTCTTATCATGCCACATGGAAAATTGCAGCCAAAGGTTAGCCCACCTGTAACCCTTCTCTTGAATGGACCATTTCCCCACATCACCAATCAGATTTTGGCCTTCCAAAGACAAAGGCTCTGGGGAGAATTTATATCATGACCTTGTCTCTTCTAAGTTATTTTTCTGTATATATCCCATTGATGGCCAATAATTAGTGGTTTTTCATTCATGGTATGCATTGTGATTTAAAAATATTGTATTTGCCCATTAAATTAAATTAAGTTAGCTAGCTAGTTAGTTAGTTAGCTAGTTATTGAAGCAGTCTTGTTATGTAGTCCAGGCTGACCTAACACCCACTTTGTAGCCCAAATTGGCTTCAAACTTATATAGATCCTTCTGCCTCAGCTTCCCAAATGCTGAGAGTATGTGCATTCATCAGCACACCTGTCTTATAGTGAATTTGAAGCCAGTCATTCTTGCAAGAAAAGCGGAGAACAAGACTCTAGAGAATACACAGATACAACCAAATAGTAAAGGTGCTGTAAATCAGATATTACACACAAGGGTTGACACAGAGAATGGACTTTTCCAATGTCCAGCAGCAGATCCCACCACTCCTAACTCTTTGGTGTTTCTGTTAAAGAAAAAAACAGACCACAGTCTCACCAGGGCAATCCCATTGATCTGCATTACATATGTCAGAACCCAACTATATCTGCAGCTGTTTCTTTCTCTCCTTTCCCAGATGCTCCTTCCCAGAATACAGTCACCCATCATCGGGGTGAATCTAGAGCCTTGTCTATCATCTCTGGCCTTTCAGACATGCCTGGGAAAGCCTGTCAGGGGTCAGAGCTCAAGGAGACACATGCCCACCCCATCCCTAAAGCTTCTTGAAGAATCAGGACATTCCACCTGCCATTAGTGCCACAAGCAGCTGTGATATGCTGAGAGGGAGGGGGCAACAAGAGGAGAGACAGATACTGGGGACTTCAAAGGAACAAGCCTCCTCAGAACCTCAGGGCAAAGCCCACCCTGCCAAGTTCATAATTAAAGCCTAGGTTACTGCTTCACTTTTGGGCATGAGTGATGGCTGTTTGTTCACCACTGAATCCCCATGTCCTGACACCTGGTGAGCCTTAGTGAAAGTCTGTCATGTATCTAGTAAAAGTGAGACTTGAGTGGGAATGGGAAAAGGAAAAGGAGAGAGCAGAAGAAAGGAAGGCAAAACCCTGTAATTTCTACACAATAGAGACTGTCTAATTTCACAACTATTTATCCAACTAATAAGACAACACAAGATATATAAAGGTCTCTCAGCAAATATTCTTCAAATGGAAAAGAATATAAATTCATAAATAGCCATAACATGATTTTTAAATGGCAGTGTCAAAATAATCTCATAGATCGCACTTACTATGCTTCTCTATAAACACCCAGTGCATGTGGATGCTATCAACTCTTTCAAATGTTACTGATCCACCAGGCGCAGTCTGGGTCTTTGCATAGATTATCTCATGTAATCCTCATTATCCTGCATAGCAGGAGTTCTTATCCACCCTATTTTATAACTAAAATTCAGAGAAGTCGACCATCTTAAGACTGTTCAGATAATAAAAAGAGTGATAGATCTAAGGCCCTCAACCAAGTCTCTGCGTTCTCCAGAGTCTAAGCCTCTCATAGGATTGCGTCTGTCAGTGTGATACCCAAAGGCTGGGTGGGTATGGCAGGTGTTGAGGGGAGCTGATTGTTCTCAGCAGAAAGGGAAAGACAACTATGGGATGCACTGCTAGGATTCATCAGTCATGCAGCCTCACGTAAAGTGGATCGTGATCAGGTAACCTCTGACCCATGAAATGTGACTGCAAGTGACATTACCACCTTGGGAACAAAGGTATTTAGGAGTCACTAACTCCTAAACATGATCATGTCCATCCTTTGTCCCTGCAAAGCAGTAGTCAAAGCGGTCCTGGGCTAAGCCATGTGGAAGACAATCTCCCTGTACCATGAATTTCAAATGTGTAAGACAAGCCAGCACTTGGGAGACTGAAGCAGGAAGATCACAAGTTAGAGGCCAACCAAGGCTACCCATAGCAGCTTCAAGGATGTCTGAGCTATAGAGTGAGACCCTGTCTCCAAAACAAACTGAGTAAGAGATAAACTTATACTAAGAAACTATACGTTGGTGATGTTTGCTGACATAGCATAACCTTGCATACTCTGACTAATCTGATCCTGACTGAAAGAGATACAAAGTGGCGGTGTTTTCACACAAAAAATTAGCATGTTGGACAGCGATGTGTCTCAGTGCATGCCATGCACGACTCCCTTAGTTATGTCCGTATTACCACAAAAAAAACTGTGAAATGTCAGACACATTGTTTTCTCAGATGGATCAACTCATGAATGTCAAATAAAAAAGAGAAGTTGCCTAGTCTAAAAGTAGAAAATCAGTATCAAGACTATTGGAGGGCCAGGGAAATGTGGTTGTAGATGAAGTCCGACCCACCTGGGTCAGAGACCTGTCTTAGGTGTTCACCAGTTTGGTGGACTTAGCTTCTCCTCTCTGTGAGGAGCTCTAACTGCACAGGCTTTGGAGTTTTAAATGAAATTAAACACATGAGGTGCTCACCACAGGACTAGTTCAGAGTAAGTCTTCAACTATCACAACTACCACTCAAGAATGGCTGTTCATTTTCTTCTTCCTGGCTGAGAGTCTATCTGGAGTTAACCCAAGATATGCACACATGCACACACAGGCACACGCACGTACTTGCCCTTTGATTCCATCCCCAAGGCTGGAATGGAGATGAATGAACCCTGCTGACTATACAAGCCCTAATTGCATTTTCTTTCTGAAAAGGGGTCTGGTACTGGACACATGTAGTCCAGTGCTACGTGACAGCAGAGCTGTTACCATTGCAGGTGGCAGAAGCACTGGTGGTGTACAACTCCAGGAGCCTCTCAGGCTTGTGACTCAGGCAGACCCTGAAAGCCCCTCCCAGTGGCTGCACTCATACCAGAAACAGAGCAAGCTTCATGCACAGGGCTGGGGCAAACAGGAATTCTGCAATTAATCCCCATCTCAAGGACTCCCGGAACTAGGAATAGAGAGAGAAGCAATCAGAAATTTACAAGATGCCCTGGGAGGCAGAATACACAGCAGTGTGTTGGAGAAGAGACTTTTGAGCTGTAAGAGCCAGATCTGTGGATCAAGCTCTGTGATCACATACAGGGCAGGCCCCTGGCCCCTGGAGGTCCAGTGAGCTCAGCTCTAAGACCCAAGTCAGTTTTATTTACACTATCAGATAAGAACACATAGCTAAAGTACTCAGTCATCTGTACCTGAAACAAGGTAGAAGCCTGATAATTTGCAGCTATGATAAATAGAATGACCCGCCCTTTTTCACTTACCATGTATCAGGTATGGTTCCTGCTTGGGAACACGAGAGAACCACCTAGGCTGAGTCTCTGCTTGTGTCACTTATATTCTGATGAAAGAAACACAAAGAAGTATGCAGAGTGTACTGTTTACTTTTTCTATCTTTTTTGCTGTGACAAAATGCCTGACCCCCCCAAAAAAAAAATAAGGAAAGAAGGAAGAACCTATTTTTAGCTCATGATTTGAGGGTTAGAGTCCATCTTGGTGGGATACACATGGAGACAAGAAGAGAAGGAAGGTGGTCACATTGTGTCCACATTCCAGAAGCAAGAGAAATGAAAGCCAGTGCTCAGCTGTTTGCTCCCTCCCCTTTCCAACCATTCGGATGACACTATCCGCATTCGGGATGAGGGTTTTGTCCTCAGTTAAACCTCCTTGGAAATGACTTCACAGACATACCTAGAGGAATGATCTTTTCCCCTCTGAGCTTTCTCCCTGGACCATATTCTGTGTTCTTACCAAGCAGGAGGTGCCCAGCCATCCCTGTTTGCCTGGAGCTGTCCAGGTCTTAGTGCTGAAATCCCAAGTCCTTGGAAATCCTCAATTCTGGGCAAACTAGGACAATTCACTTGACCAAACGTAATACATTGTCATGAGACCAAATAAAATTCATTATGGTAATGTGAGTTCAAGAGAAAGAACGGTGTGATGGGGAGCATCACATAAAAGGAAATAAAGGAAAATAAGCAAGATCTTAATAAGAGGTCAAGACATTGTCCAAGACGGGGCTTGAGAGATGCAGGGAAGTTTTTCCCACTGGGTAAGCTGTGAGGGGCAGGGGAGCAGAGAAAAAGTCAACAAAATGGATTGTGAGCAAAATCCCAAAGTAAAAAAATATTGAGTTAGGAAATTGTCAAAGTAAAATCCACAGAAATAGTCAACCAGCCACACCCTGGAGGTGTGAAGGCTTAGGTGGTGTCCTATACTCAGAACTACTGGAGGTTCAGGCTGAGTTTGGGTTTGTAGTTTGCAATAATAGGTTGCAGGAGTTTTGAGTATCAGGGACTAGAGGGCTCTGAGCTACTTTGACAAGATACTAGCTTGAATTAAACAGAGGTTCTGAAGTTGAGGAAGAAGCCTCCATGAGGGAAATCTTGAATAAGAATCAAGATTCCAGGGCTGAAGGGATGGCTCAGTGGCTAAGAGCACTGGTTGCTCTTCCAGAGAGCCTGGGATCAATTCCCAGCACCCACATGGCAGCTCACAGCTCCTGTTACTGGGTACATAAAAATAAATAAAAATATTTTTAAAAAAAGAAAAGAACCAAGACCTTGAGAATTAGCAAAATAAAGAAAATATTTAGAAATACGGTCCTGGATTACAACTACAGATAACTCACCTGGCATCCAAGCCTGCTCTGGCAGTTGCACCTTTTCTATATTTGATGGGCAGCATCCCTCAGTAAAACTAATTGTTCACAGCCGCTGAGGTTTGAATATGAAATGTCCCCATGTGGGCTTGGGAACTGGAGACTAGCTGGCCAGCTGCTGAGCATTTGGGAAGTGATTGGATCTAGGGGCTCTGACATAATCAACAAATTAATCACTTGACAGATTCGTCATACGATGGCATTACTGAGAAGTTGTGAAAAGCAAAAGGTGTGGCCTAGTTGGGGTGCCACTAAGGGTGTCATTGGGGATATATCTCATGTTGGCATTTTCCTATATCCCCTTTACTTTACATCATGGCTTCCATGGTGTGAGTGTCTCTGCTCTAATCTCATTCTCCCTACCATGATAGATTGAAACCTCCACCAATTTAGTACATTTAGGACACTTAGTACATCATTGGTACAGGCTAAATAAGTCCTTCCTCTTCAGGTGTTTTGCTCAAATATTTGACCTGAATAAGGTAAAACTAATTAGTATGCTAGTTGACTCTGTCAGGCATTCAACAAACACTGAGTTTCCATACTAGGCATGGGTACTTCCTTTCTTTCCAGCTCTTCTCATATCTTAAAACTTAAGATCTGCAACACAAAACTGACCTGTTGGTACAATAGAGGAAGAACTACTCATAGTAACTAACCATTTTCTGATTTAACTTAAGGCCCGCTCCACAGCATGGAATCTCATGCCTGGTGCTGTAATCTCAAGCAAGTCTGTGACTAGAAAAGTCATAAATATACTGGGCTCTTGTATAAAATCTGTTATTGTTATATTACTAAATCGTTATGCTCCAAGTTGCCTTCTAAATATTTATGCTTATACCCACAGATCTGGGCCGCTCTCAACCTTGATCAGAGAGGCTTCTTTTTACCATGGACAGCAGTCAGCATAAAAACACATAAGTGGTCAAAGTGCTAAGAACAAGAGATTGATTGTTCAGCCCTACATGGAACATCTGTATTAACACAACCACTGCCAAGGCTCAGGAAGTATGAAAGAGGAGGAGAGACTGTAAGAGCTGAAGGATAAGGATGAATGCTGTGAAATGCTGTCTTCTTGGGTAGCAAGGTTATCATAATCAGGAACTCACAGCAGCTGGAGTTACTTGCACAAGATCTAAACAAGATTAAACCAGCCCAACTCCTACAATAGATAAGGCAGGTGATCTCCAGGCCCCACCCTTTACTGAGGATCTTTTGACAGTGGATGATTGCTTGGACATGGCTACTGGCAGGTTTTCCATGCTCCAGTGGGGTATACTGGGAGTGATATGGGGGAAGTGGAGAAGGAAGAGATACGGCTGTAAGAAGATAACATTGGTGGCACCCTGACTTTGGACTTCCCAGTGTCCAGAACTGTGAGAAATTCTTCTATTCTTTATCCATAAGTGCCAGGATGCTGTAGAACACCATACTCTTAGCATCACAATCACTCCATCTTCATTAGTGCAGGTTAGATTACCCACAGGAGACCCTCATACCAGGTCTGTTGATGTCCTTTCACAGAAGGAACAGGTAGGAGGGTCTAATGGCCCTGCCACGGGATGCCAGCCACTCCCTCCTACATCCACTCCCAGCTCTATGTAGTTCTTCCCCCGCTACACAATGCCACAGGTGCTGCTACAGTAGGGAGAGGATGGAGGTGAACCAGAGGTGGACTCTACTCAGCCACAGGAAAGTCATCATCCATGCTGGAGTGAGACTTGCAGCTGTTTGGGGGTCACCCATGCTCCTATAAGTAACCCCTCACCTATGCTGCTGTAAGTTAAGACTAATAGTCTCATTGGTTTGAGCGGTACTTTGGTGTGTCATCGGTTCAATATCTGGAGTGACATGTTTGCTCGTGCAAACATCTTTTCCTGAATAAAAACTCACACAACATGGACTAAGACATTTTTGTGTAATTGACACAGAGAGGGGTTAAGTAAGAGGTGTGAGATCGTCGGCAGAAGGTCAAGTGGACACGACAATCAAATCTAAAGATTCTGGGCTAGGGATATTTCCCAAATCACACTACAGACTGGGAAGGTGAGGATATCACTCCAGGAGGGAAGCCTGCATTCTTTGGTTGAAGGTCCTGAGAGCTTTGTAACCAGTGAAGCCTGGATCGTCCAGTTCTGAGATGTGTAAGATGACGGTGCCTCAGACAGGAAAAGAGTTTTTGATGCATTGCATGGCATCTGAACCTTCATTACACCTTCTTTGAAACTGCTCACTGGTTGTCTGCTGTGTATCTGACTTGTTCCAGGCACTAGGAATGCAGATATGAGTAAGACAAGTTCACTCTCCTCCAGGGCCCAGGAAAAGAATGATGGGAACCAATGAAGCCCAAGAATCCAGATCTCAGTGGGACAAACCTTGTGGCAGGAGATGGGAGACTTAGGTCATGTTCTATCAGAGCCTCCCACTGAGCAATATGGAGTACATCTCCTTGGGTCTCAGTTTTTCACCTATAAAATGGAGACTAACAAACTTCTGCAGCTCACTGGACAAGGAATAAAGGTTGGCTCTCTAGAGGCATAAAGCCATGTACCATATACATATGGGTACAGAGTGCACCATACACTAACTGGATTCAGGTTCTTTTAAAGGATATGAAATTGGAAAAGAAGTGAGTTGAGAGTATTCTGGGAGGATATTGGAGGAAAGGAGTTTGGTAATGATGGTTATGATCAAGATACATCAGATACATGTATAAAATTTTAAAAGAACACTTGAAAGGTGGATAGAAATAGAGGAACACACCCAAATTTAACCTCTAGCCTCCGTTCACCATGAAGGGATACATGCACCTGCCCATGTATGCGTATCAGACACACACACTCAGACACACACACACACACTCACATTTTTCCACTGTAGGTTTGCATTTCCCCCATCAAAAGATAGAGTTTACCTATTTGGTATGATTTGATTATGAAGAGTTCCCTAATACAGATGGTACTCAGAGGCAAGGCTTTGGGGAAGTGACTTCATGAGTGGATTCACACTCTAATGGACCATCTGGTGTTGTCACTGGGATACATCATGTCCATCAAAACCACTCACTCTACTTTAGCAATACGACAGCAGCCATGGCAACAGGAAAACAAATGAATAGAGTTGTGTGTTAGGACAACTGTCTACAAATGCAGAACCTGGATGAATTCGCCCCAAGAGTTGTAGTGCTGGTCCCTGGCATAAAGTAAGAATCAAACATCTCTTCTCCTCCTCTTTTACCGAAAGATAAGTGCTGTCATGTTTCTTCTATTTATTCAAATAATCCCTACCCATAAAAGAGTTTTAAAAACACACACATGCATACATGGAAACACACAGGCACACATATCATACTAGATCTGTAGGCAAATGTTTTAGTGTCTAAATATCCGTCCTGGATATTTTCCTATGTCAGCACATCCAGGGTGACCCCATTGATTTCAGTCACTGCAAGATATTCCATAATAAGGATGTACTATAACTTATTGCTGAGGCTTCAATGGTTTTTCAATACAGTACTCTATACTCTCCAAACAAATAGATAAGTGTTGGCACTCAGGCTATCTGACCTTTCTTCTTGGCTTCACTCAACAACATTTGGACAAGGGTTAATGCAATGGCTATTAGAGCCAGGCACTATGCAGGGTGCTGGCAGCTTCCAGAGATGAAGCTGCAGCCCTTGTCTTTAAACCACTCACAGTGGGGTCAGCGGTGATGTAGATGGATTTACTACAGTTATGCACGAAGTGATGGCATTCCCGTGCTGTTCTTATCAATCTTCATGAGAAGTACTTATGAAGCAGTCACTATCACCAGCCACATCTTACAGATGAAACTGGAGAGCAAAGAATTGAGTGACTCACCGAAGGCCACACAATTAGCAGGAGCAGACTGGAGTTCAGACCATGGCTCATAAGCATTCAGTCTCTACTCAGGAATACAAGCAGGGGATTGGGGAGAGAAACAATACATTTGGGATGATGAGAGAATACCCTATCAAAGAAGTGGAAACACAGCATCAAAAGCACAAGCAGTTGCATACATGACCACATTGATTTGACAGCACACACAACACCTGGGGGAGTGCAGGCCAGACAAAACCGCAGTGTGAAGGAGGGAACATGAAGCCCCGCCTACCTGAGGAGCTATTGGCATTTGATAGCTGCTGGGAGAGAAAGAGTCATCAGTTTTCTTTAATGGTGTGAAAGCATACTCCAGGGCAGACCCCACACTCACAAGTATTTATTGGGCAACACAAATTGGGCTCAATAGATGGATTTTAAAGAGAGAGGGAAAGAGAGTGAGAGAATATAATCTGGGAGGAGTTGGAAGAGGGTGAATATGATCAAAATACACTGTGTGACTTATAATAAGATCAGAATATAAAATAAATATTTAAAAACAAATAAGCAGAGCCCTGGGGGAAAGCTCAATAAGTAAAGTGCTTCCCATGCAGTCATGAAGACTTGAGTGACAGCCCCAGAACTCAAGTAAAGTCTGAGCCTGGTGATTCAGGCTCCTGATCCCAGTCTGGAGACACAGACACAAGACCCAGTCAGCCCAGCCAATCAGTGAACTCCAGGCCAGTGGGAGTCTGCATCTCCAGAAATAAGATGATTGATATCTAGGAACTATACCTAAGGTTGACTTCTGACCTCCAGGTGCACACATGTCCAAAGAGAAAGACAGAAAGACAGAGGGACAGAGTCAGAGATGTGTTTTGCAGCTGAGAGAAGCCAGACTACCAAGTGGTACACACAGCCATGGCAGTGAGGGATTTAGCATGAAGGAGCAAAGAAAAGGGGTGATCTGGAGAGAGCCTGAGGTGCTGCATGATCGAAGCCTCATCCCAGTGGGCACCCTGAACTTTGCCCTGAGAGTTTTGAGATGCTGCTGAAGGGTTTTTAAAGCAGGAAAGTAAAGATCAGAGCTGCAGTTTTGAGGAGAGCAGGCCGACTATAGCGTGGAAGATGGATTAGAGAGAGAGTCAGAGGGGAACCAGGAGACGGATTAAGAGGCTTTCAAAGTCCTCCAAGCCACACTTGGGGTCATTTCCCTCTCAGAGGCAGCTTTGGCCATGTAATTAAAGACAGCAGGGTGGAATCGGGCCTTAAGGGCAGGATGTGCCAAGTCTAGGAGGCCAGGAGCTCACAGGCTCCTGAAAATGCTGAAGGCATACTTTAGTCCCCAACATTCCCCAGGATGTGAGAGGCAACAGCTGACTTCTTAGTGCAGGGAGCCTAACTGCAGCCCTGGACCATTTGCCTTGGTTTCCAGGAAGCTTCACATGGTACAGAGGTGTCCCCAGGTCACAACATCCAATGAGAGAGTACCTAGACCAGTGGATCATCCACTTCTGACCCCCACTCAGCTTGCAGGAAGAGGCTGTGATCCCAGAGAGGGCTGAAGAACATAGCGGCTGTGCTGTGAGTCATCCCAGTGGGAGCTGGCTGTGTTCCCCTGGAGGCAGAAAAGCCAACGGAAGTGTGTCCTCACCCAGCAGGGGACCAGAAACGACAGTGTCAGGGGCTGCCAGCCATGACAAAGAGCCAGATAGAGTCCTGTGTCCACCCACTGACCTTGCAGAGAAGGGAGTCATGAAGACTCATTCATTTCTGCAAAGCTGAGTTGCCAGCAGCAGATTTGAGTTGGAGACAGGATGCCAAAGGTCACTGACCAGGACAGGAGCAGGAAGTGCCAGGGATCAGCATCCGAGAGCCATGATTTGCAAGTAAGACAACTATTTGCTGAGCCCAGAGTTCAGGCCAGGAGCTGTTCTATGCCCTTTACATCATCATAAATATGTCTGCCAGGAAACTTTGCAGTCATTATTTCATTCAGCCAACCCGATAGAAATCAGTCCAAGCTAGTTTGTGGCTTATCTTTATTCAGACCATGGTTTGCCATTTTTTAAGATGTTTGAGAAAGAGAGAAAAAGGTGGTGGAAACCATTTCTGGCCTGAAAAATTGAAAACTGGTCCTGGGGTATGGCTCAGTTGGTGGAGTGCTTGCTTAGCATACAAGGAGCCTGGGCTCCATCCCCAGTGTCTCATAAACCAGGTGTGGTGGCACAGGTCTATCAGTCAGGAAGATCAGAAGTCCAAGGTCATCCTTGGCTACATAGTGGGCCTAGGATACATGTGACCCTATCAAAAGGGAAGGGAAAGGAAGGGGAGGGAAGAGGAGAGGGAAGGGGAGGGGAGGGGAGGGAAGAAGGCTGGGGCCATGGCTCCTAATGCCCTGGATCTATGTTAGTCAGCGTTCTGTTGTGACAAAATGTGACTCACATTTTCAGAGTTCCTTCACCCATGCTGCCCCATCACTTTGGACATGGTAGCAAAGGTCATCATGGTGAAGAGGGTATAGCAGAACAAAGCTGACTTCGTGACGGCCCTGAAGCAAATGAGAGTGGCCCCCATAGGCTCATATATTTGAATGCTTGGTCCACAGCTGGTGGAATTGTGCGGCCCTATTGGAGGAGGTGTGTCACTGGGGGGTAGGTTCTGAGGTTTTAAGAGCCCACACTCAGTATTCTCTCTCTTTTTCTCCTCTCTCTCCCTCTCCCTCTCTCTTTCTCCTCTCTCTCTCTCTCCCTCTCTCTCTCTCTCTCTCTCTCTCTCTCTCTCTCTCTCTCTCTCTCCTCTCCCTCTCCCTCCCTCCCTCTCCCTCCAACTCCTCTCTCTGCCTCATGTTTGTGGATCAGAATGCAAGCTCTTAACTACTGCTTCAAAACCAAGCCTACCTGACTGATGCCATACTTCCCTGTTGTAATGGTCATGGACTCTAACCTTATGGAACAGTGAGCACCAAAAGCTCCTTTATTACTTTATTTTTCTTCTCTTGTACAATACATCCCAACACCCCTCCTCCCCTACATCCACTCCTCCCAGATCCCTTCTCCCCTCACCTCCAGATCTATCCTTTTACCCCCACTCCCCACCCTCACCTCTACCCCATCTTTTCTCCAGAAAAGAGCAGTCTTCCCAGAGTTACTGCCCAAACAGAGCACAACAAGATGGAACAGGGCAGGGTACTAATCCCTACATCAGGGATAGACTAGGGAAACCAGCAGGAAGAAAAGGGTCCCAAGGGCAGGTCAAAGGTCAGAGACCCCCACACACTCTAGCCCGTAGGAGTTTTGTAAGAACACCAATTCAGACAACCACAAGACATATTTGGGGGACTCTGCAGGTTCTATGCTTCTTCAGGCTCTGTGAGCCCCTAAGAGTGCTGGCCAGTTGTCTCCATGGGACTTGTGCTCCTGGTTTTCTTGACTGATCCCTCTGGTCCCTGCGATCCCTCCTCCCCCTCTTCTGATGGGTTCCCCAAGCTCTGTATGATGTTTGGCCCTGGGCCTCTGCATCTGCTCCTATCAGTTACCTGAAGAAGCCTCTCTGATGAAGATTGGGCTAGGCATCGATCTATGAGCAGAGCAGGATATCATTAGAAATCATCTCCTAGCTATCCAGTCTGTGGTTTCTGGCTTGCTCTGCAGTATCAGGCATGGGTTCCCTCCCTTGGCATAGGGTTCTGCCTTTCCATTGTCCCACCAGATCCTGTAGGGAGGATAGGTTATAAGATTTTATGGCTGGAATGATGTCTCAGTCCCACCACTAGAAGCCTTGCCTGGTTACAGGAGATATCCTGTTCAGCCTCCCCATCCCCTATTATTAGAGGTCCTCACTAGGGTCTCCCTAGTAGATTCCAGTAAGTTTCCACTGCACTAAGTCTCCTGATTCCCCCCTAAATGTCCTCCAATTCCTGTGATCTCCCCACATATTCTCTCACTCCATCCCTCCCCACCACTACCCGGTCCCTTCTCTTCCCATTCCCATCCTCCCCCAGCCCACCTGCACCATTTGTTCTATTTCCCCTTACCAGGGATACCACTGTGTCCCCACTGGGGCCCTCCTGGTTGCACAGTCTCTCTGGGTCTGTGGGTTGCAGCACCTTTGTCCTTTGCTTAACAGTGAATGTCCACACATGTAAATGAGTGTATACCATGTTTGTCTTTCTGGGACTGGGTTACCTCACTCAAGATTAGTTTTTCTAGTTCCATCCATTTGCCTGCAAAATTTATGAAGTCATTTTTCAATAGCTGAGTAATACTCCATTGTGTAAATGTGCCACAGTTTCTTTGGTCGTGGTGTCTCCTACAGCTGTAGAAAAGTAACTAAGGCATAGGAGTTCAGGACAAGATACACCTTTCAAGGGCACGCCCTCAGTGACTTGCCTCTTTCTACCCACTCTCAGTAGCCACATCCAGTTATAAATCAATGGACAGATCTGGTAGAGCCCCCTGACCCATTCACTTCTCCACATCGGACTCTTTGGGGACATTCCAGACTCAAACTGACTTGTAACTGAGAATCTTCTGAGCTACCTGCTATAACATAGATTCCCAGGACCTCCTGGGATGCAGATTCTATAAAAAAAAAAAAAAAAAAAAAAAAAAAAAAAAAAAAAAGAGGATGGACCCCAGAAGCCTGAGTAAAGGAAAGGAAGGGAAATGAGATGGCTACCAGCAAGGAAGAACTTTTGGTGAGTTATGGTTTCAAATATGGTGGACAATATTGATCAATAACAAGGTACCAATACCACAGAGGAGCCTTGGCTCTCACCAGCTCAACCTGGATGAGGACTGACCGAGAGCTCTGTTGTAGATTACACACCTATGATCAGCATTTCAGTATGGGGCTGGGAGATGCAGGAGAGACTAAGACTACTACATAAACTGATGCAGAGACATAAAAATCAGCAATATGGAATGTTCCAATGTCCTCTGTCCTAAGGAGCGTGTTGTGCTGGTAGACACTCTCTTGAGAGTTGAACAATTTTTCTTGTATAAAAAAATAAGAGATTTTGTACAATTTTCTCTTGCAATGTATAAGACATGCAAAGGAGAAATCTTGAATAGTATTTGATATTGAGAAATGAACTAGGTTTCCAGTACCAGGCATAATTTCCATCTTATTGAATGGGCCTTCAGGCTAATTACAGAACTGTTGGTTACTGTCAAAGTATGTGTGCCAGTACTGTACCCTTATGGATACTGTGCCATGCTGGTCCTCGTTGTGGCTCTCAGGTGTCATAGTTGAGCAGGCATGCCCGCTGCTTCCCTCCTCTGGAACCTTCCATGGTGCCTTCTGGTATCATGAAAGCTAGTCCTTAGGGAGGAGGCTTTCAAGTCAAATCTAGCTCAAGGGGCCACTAAGCCCTGTGTCCAATGTGAATGGTGTCATCAGAATAGGGACTTACTATCCATCTCTGGGGAACAACTAGGGGCCTGGATCTTGGAGAAGAACCTACAACCACCACTTTACTAAACTAGCATAATTCCTAACTATATTCTAAATACTTACCCGTAGGCCCACAGATAGTGTGGCTTCAGCCTTCATTAAGGAAACTTCCTTTTGCAACAGACAGAGGCCAGTAAAGACAACAACAGCCAATCAAAATGCAGAGTTGTAGAACCCAGTCCCAACTGACTCATCTACAACACAGTTCCTAAGGCTCACGGATCATCGCAGAAGAGGACAGAAAGATTGTAAGAGCCAGAGGATCAGAGAGTATTCTGTGACATTGTATCTCCTAGACATGCCAGAAGATATAGCTATGAAGTCTCACCAACGTGGCTGCCTAAACATGACCTGAACAAGGGCTATACCAACAGACGTGCTGACATAGACAGGGAAAGGCCATGAGTCCTCAACCCTAGACAAAGAACTACACGCATCTAAGGAGTGCTAAGAGCTGGAGAAATAGTCTTCCCCAGAGAAGAGCATACCAACTCGTTATCTGTTATAGAGGTTTATTTTTAGTTGTATTTAAAATATTGTTTGTGCACTGCTGGGTAAAGGGCTCCCTGGGTCTTGGGGTTTTGTATTGTCTGCAGGTATTAGATTAATGGAGGGGATGTTTGATTGCTCATGATCTGCACATGCTATCAGTAGAACACCTGAGGAGTTCTGGATCAATAAAAACACTTCAGCTCAGACACTCAGAGTTTCGACACTGTCCCATATGGTGCTTGCCATGATAGTGGTTCCCTCTGTTGAGGTCTGGCAGGGTTTACAGCTATAAAAATGCATCCTTGTCATACTGGTGAGCTGCCACAGCAGCATCCTACTAGTTACCCAATATCAAGTGGTAATCCCTGAAAACATATACATACAAGTAACATTGCATAGATCGAGCAGGCTGTATCTAAGGATTTATGGATATATAGGTATACACAGACACAGACACACACTCATATGCAACAACAAGTAAAGAAAAGGAAGCCATGTGTTTGACAAAGAGCTGGAGGGGTTACATGGGAGGGTTTAGAGGAAGGAAAGGGGTGGGGTAAATGATGTGAATATATCATAATCTCAAAAGATTAATATCTATATTTTTAAAAAAAAATAAACTGATTCTCTCACCTTGAAATGAGGTGACTTGCAAGAAACTCAGAACTTCTTAAGCTAAATGCTATTTTTATTTTTTCTCCAGCCCCTCAATAAACATGATCAGAAAAGTGCTCTTTCATTATCTATGTTGGGGGGGGGTGACTGGGAGGTATGTGTGGATAAGCATGTTAGCATGTGTGTGAGTATACGTGTGTGTGTGCACGCATGTATGTACACATGTATTTGTAAAGCCAGAGGTTACCGTCAGATGTCTTCCTTAATTGCTTTGTACTTTATTTACTAAGGCAATGTCTCTTGCTGAATCCAGAGCTCACAGATTCTACTGGTCCAGTTCTCCAGCATGTCCACAGAATGCCCTGTGCCCACTTCCCAAGTGCTGGGATTGCAGGCAAGCCACCACACCTGCCTGCCATTGGTGTGGCTTCTGAGGATCTGAACCCTGGTCCTCAGGCTTATGCAGTAAGCACTTCACCCCCTGAACCAACTGTCCAACTACGGGTGCTCTGGTTTGCCCCAGTATTCTTGTAGGAAGTTTCTAATTATTCTTTTTAAATTAAATTTGACTCTTTTTCCTTAAAAAGGAAAAAAGAAAAATTTCAGGGAGCAGGCATAGGGTGAAAACAGTCATTTCTTCAGGGGACTGCTTGTAGGACCACAATCCACAGATACTCAAGTCCCTTTTAAAAGCAGCACAGCATTTGAATATAAGTTATACCCATATTCCTGTATATTTTAAACCATCACAGATTACTTAAAATGTACACCACAATGCAAATGTTATATAAATCATGGTTAAACTATATTGCTTAGGGATTTTTTAAAATTCACACATGTTCAATCCAGACACAACCATTTTGAAAATGTTTTCCATCTGCAGATATGGAGAACCACAGTATGGGTTTCTGGTGTGCTGTGGGCATTATAAACTCTCTTCTTCATCTCTTTACGATTTCTTCAGTACCTGATTTGTGCTTCATAAGTACCGGATCAAGGAGGCTCTCAGAATGGCACTTGGGGCTAAAAAATGGCCCCCATAGAAGACCTTCTACATCTGATTGCAAAAATAATAGCTTCAATGAATATGTTTGTTAATGCTTTGGGTGGAGGCAGGGGGGCAGTGTTGATTGAAAGCTAGAAAGTCAGAGAAAGAAAAGTTGATTCCTAGCAGAAACATAATCATGTGGCATACAGAAATCCAAACAGCATCAGACCAAAACAAGACATAGAACAGGAAAGTCTGAGCAATTTAGAGCCAGGAAAAGAGCTCCAGCAAGATGCAAAACTTCATTTAATACAGCCTTAATGGAGAAGAAACCCACAAGCAAGAGTCACACTCCAGGGAAAATCAGTTTCTTTTATTGTTTTTCTCTTAGGATGTTTGATACTTAGACTACCAACAGAATTTTTTAAGTGTCATTTAGTCAACATAATTATAATCCTTATGGGTAAGAATCTGTCTTATAATACAGCTAAGGTAAAAAGAGAAGAGATGTAATATCAAGAAAAGCTGGAAAAGAAGGAACAGACTGGAGCAGAGCATAGAGTAGTGGGCACCACGTCCGATCAGAAATCAGTTGGTAACCTCCGTAATAGACTTGCCACTATTGCACCAGTAGGTTTATCTTGCTTGGTCCGTCAGTACCTGTTGCACAGAAAGTCCACAGCTAAGTAAGAATTGATATGAATTCTGTTTCAGCAGCCTGTATCACACTTCCTGGCACTCTGAGGGCTATCCAGCAGAGAGGAAGCTTCCAGCCCTTTGTAGCTTGATTTTTCTATGTCCAATGATCATGATATGAGTCATCTTCACCGATTGGGTATTATCATCTAGTTATGAAAGGTAACAAAGAGCTGACACAAGAAAAACACAGAAGCAAGCAACTGAAACCAGGGGAAAACAGGGATGTTGAGGTCACACCGTCCTGGGTTCTTCCGCTGGCCCACTTTCATGCATTCTTTTGGTAGGCTCTTTAGAGAAGCAGGATGGTTAGAGCTATAGACATTGGCCTAAAAGTGGATGTGGCTGTAGCTAGTGTCTTACTGTGTTTGAGCTGCTATAACAGAGTGCTACAGTCTCATGGCTACTAATCAACAGAAATTTCTCATAGTTCTGCAGACTAGGAGGTCCAAGATCAAGACAGGCTGTCGGATGATGGTCCCCCTTCCCAAGACAGCTCTTTGTGGGGAGGTGGTTGAGGAAGGTGTCTTCTGCATAAGTACATTAATCCCATTAAGAGGGGATTATTACTTCATCTAATCACTTCCCAAAGGCCCCATCTCTAAATACCAGCACACTAGGGATTAGGTTTCAACCTGGAATTTTAAAGGAGGAAGTAGAATTACTACAAGTTCAAGGCCAACCTGGGCTACATAATGAGACTATGTCTCAAAAAATACATTAAAAATATTTACAAGTGAATACACACTTGATCCATATTAGGTGTAGGCATAGATGATAGATAGATAGATAGATAGATAGATAGATAGATAGATAGATAGATAGATAGATGGATGATTTAGATTTAGGTTGTTTTTCTTAGGAGATTTCTCATAAAGGGCTAGGGAGATGGCTTAGTGGGTAACAATGCTTGTGCACAAGCATGATGACCTGAGTTCGAGCCCCAGCATCCACATAAGAAGCCTGGCACGGCTGTGTGTGCACCTGTGCCCAGCCTTGTGGGGGAAGGAAACAGGAAACTCCCTGAGATTAGCTGGTCATCAGTCTAACCAAAATAGTAAGCTCCAGGTTCAAAGAGAGATTCTGTCTCAAGGGAATAAGGCAGAAAAGGATAATGACAGACCACTTCTGGCATCCATACATGCAGGACCGGTGCCTGCACCTACTCACACATGTGCACACACAGGCACACATAACACACACACACACACACACACACACACACACACACACACACACACGATGGAAAAGGAGGGAGAGAGGGAGAGACAATGTAAGGTAAAAAGGAGGTTGTTACAGAGACTGCAGCTGTAGGAATAAGTGGCCTCTTGGATTTGATGCTGAAGTTTTAAGTTCACAGACAGGTAGTAGGGAAGGGAACATGAATATAAAATAGAGGAATCAAGAACAAGGTAGAGTCCCCAAACACCAGATTTCTGTTCTTCTTGCCTCTCATTTTGATAACCTTGTCCTAGAGATAAGCACACCAACACCTGGAGAGCAGCACTCTCCAGGATAGTCCAGAGCAGAGAAGCAGTTGCAAGCCTGAGCACTGCCACTTGGGGGAGGGTGGGCAGCTGTGTAGGTGAGCTGCTTTCCACAGGCAATCTAGGGAGAAGAGAATTCTGGGAAATATAGTTCAGTTTAGTTATTTGAACCATCCAAGTCTTAAAGTATTAAAGCAGCTTGTTATGTTAGGGAAATTTGAATACAAGATAAGGAACTGAGTTGTGTTTTCCTTCTTTACAAAAAAAGGAAAGAAAGAAAGAAGGAAGGAAGGAAGGAAGAAAGAGACAAAGGAGGAAAAGAAAAGGAAAAAGAAAAAAACATAAATTGATAACATTTTTTGTGGTGCATAGAACTGAACTCAGGGACCACACACGCTATGCGAGCACTCTACCACTACATGTTCCCAGGCTAGGATGTTTTTTAATAAAATATAATTATATCATTTTCCCCCTTTCCCTTAATGTAAATAAAATATATACTTTGTGTGTGTGTGCGTGTGCGCATGTGTGTATGTGTGTGTTTTGAGACAGGGTTTCTCTGTTGTGACTCCAGCTGTTCTGAAACTTACTCTTTAGAACAGGCTGGCCTCCAACGCACAGAAATCTACCTGCCTCTGCCTCCTGAATTCAGGGATTAAAGGCCTGCACCATCATTGCCCAGCAAAATACATACTCTTACAAATACATGTCAAGGATTTTATCCAACTCATTAATTAAAGAGAGAGCCAGATTCAGAGAAGTTGGAGATAAAGCATAGTGGTATATACACACACAGTCAGTATTCTCGAAGTAAATTTAACAGATGTAAAATTGGACAATAGGCACAACCTGGTAACTGACTGCATTTTACCAGTGGTGCTTGACTTGTATTTCTGTGGACAGGAGTCATTTGCATTATTAATTCTCTGTAACTTGCAGAGATGTACACTTACAATAGGAAAACACAGGCACAGAGAGGCAGAGTAAATCACTGAAGGTCACACAGCCAGTGAACATCAGTGCAGGGATTCAAACCTGGCTTTCTGACTTCCAACTTGGAATATTCTGTCTCCCTGCATCCAGGGACATGTGTGTGAGAATAGAATGGTGTATTTTATCAAAATATTTAAATTTTCTGCCCAATGTTTGGCGATGATAAAAAGTAGAGCAGTTTATATTTAGGAAGATATATGTACATACATATATAAATATGCATGAAACAATAATTGATGAAAATGAGGTCATGAATTTGAAGGAGAGTGGGGAAGGATATATTGGAGAGTTCAGAGGGAAGAAAAGAAAAGGAGAAATACTGTAATTATATTACAATCTAAGAAAATTTAAATTGCTTGCCATATAAGGACTTGAGTTCGACCCTCAGAATTCATCTAAAAAAGCTGGGCATGATGGTGTGCATTTGCGATCCCAGCACTGGGGCGGTGACCTGTAGGAGGGCCTCTGGGGCTCACTGGCCAGGCTAGGCTTCTCTGTAAGCCCCAGGCCATGTGGGGAGCAATACACAAGGCCAACCTCTGTCTTCCATATGCATGCCATACACATACACACATACACACACACACACACACACACACACATATGCATGCACACACACACATGCATACACACACACACACACACACACACACACACACACACACACACATACCCCTACACACCTCAGCTGAAGCTGAGGCTTCAGCTCTCAGCACAGTTACATCTTACAGCTACCATCTCCAGCTTCAGGCAGAAAGCTCTAGCTGTGGTTTATGGCTTGGATAAGTGTCCCTCAAGGGTCCATGTTGTTAAAGCCTTGATTGTCCCTTACCAGTGGTGCTCCTGAGAAGTGATAGATGTTTTAGAAACTGGAAGAAAGTTAGATCACTGAGCGTGCCCTTGAAGAAGATATTAATGCTCCAGCCTCTCCTCTTAACTCTTCTTTTGCTTCCTAGCTGTCATGAAGTGAGCTGCTTGCTTGTACTACTCACATGAGGCCTTACTTCACTGCAGAACCAAAGCAATTCAGCAAAACAATCATGGGCCAAGACCTCTGAGACCATGAACTAAATCCCTTCCAAATTCCGTGATTTCCTCGGGTATTTTTTATTAGTGGTGGGAAGCTGACCCATTCTGTTCCTATCCCCTCTCCGCCACAATAAGTGGAAGAGAATGACCCCACACCCCACCTTAACAACAAGTTGTCTTTACATCACCAGGCTTGTTCTTGACTAAAGGAAGACAAGCTTTGAAGTCCTAGGGACTCTAAAAGGAGTGTTGAAGGCTTGGATGTGAGAAAGGGTGAGAAACAAGAGACAGTGGAGAGGGTGGAAAAAGAGAAGTGGAATGAGGAAAGACAAGACCCTGTTGGGAAGAAGCATGCTGGGTAAACCACACCCGGGTCCTGGGGAATCTGACTACAGTTCAGCTACAGAAGCATCCTGAACCCATGAAATCTCTTTGGAGGAAAAGTAGTTTTTACTGATGCTCCGAGTTCATTTTCTGTCGCTGTGATGAAATACCCTGTCAAAACTCACTGCAGGGAGAGGAGGGTTTGTTATGCTCACAGCCCCATGTTCCATTCTGTTCCTTCAGGGAAGTCAAGGGAGGACGTCAAGCATCTAGTCACATCACACCCACAATCACAAGGAGAATAAATACATCTTTGATTGTTTGTGGTCAGCTGGCTCTCTTCATTCTTCTGCAGCCCAGAGCCCAGCCCATTAAAAGGTGCTGCCCACACTCAGGGGTCGGGGGGTCTTCTCATCTCAATTACCACTCATGGCAATCCCCTACAGATGTGCCCATGAGCCAACCTGATCTAGACAATTCCTAAACTGAAACTCTCTCCCAGGGGACTGTAGGTTGTCAGGATGACAGTTAAAACTAACTGGCATAGTTAGCACACTGACACATGGATCTATTTGGGGATTGGGAAGTAGCATCCTCACTGGGTGAACCAGCAAATCCAGATCAGTACTTTTTGGAGCAGAAGTGAAGTCCTGTGAGATTAAACACTCATCCTTCTGTATCCGTATGGTCTGTCTTCAGGGATTTGACCAAGACAGACTGAACTATTCCAAAAATGTACAACTGTAATGAACACATATAGACTCTGTCTTATCATTATTCCTCAAACCAGACAAGTTAGCAGCTATTTCCCTGGCCTTGACAATGTAGAGGTATGGTAAGCCACATAGAGGTGAGTTAGAGCCCAAGGGAGGGTGAACATAGACTATATGTGACCTATGCTGTTTCTAAGATACTTGAACATCCTCAGATTTTGGTGTCCTTAACGGAGATTCTGAGACATAGGGCACAAGGAATAGGGAGAATTTCAAGGACATTGTGTAGCAACACAAGGCCAGAGGAAATTCCCAGAAAGCCTAGAACCCAGAGACTCCATTAGAATGGAGCTAGCCTCCATGAGCCCAGAGTAGAGAGCTGCGGAGAAGCAAGCATGAGGACATGAGTTCAAACCCCAGCCCCCACATTAAAAATCCAGGTCCATGGTGTGTGCCTGTAATCACCCTGATGAAGAGGTAGAGACCAGGGGATTCCTGGGGTTTGCTCACCAGCCAGTCTAGTCAGTCCAGGTTCAGTGAGTGGGCCTGTCTCAAAAACTAAAATGAAAAGTGATTTAGGAAAATACTCAACCTTAACTTTTGGCCTCCACACAAAGGCATGCACGCATGCTCGCCCATATATGAAACACGCAAAAATAAGGAAGTAGAAAATACCTTCCCATCTACAAAAGCACATAATAACAAACGCATATAAACTGGACACATGAGAAATGCTGTCTTTGGGGAGCAGGACAGAATAGAATGAAAAGGTGTTGTTAATTAATTAGTAATAAAACAAAGGGGAGCTCTTTCCAGATACCTGGTGAAATCTGCTGAGAAGTGTGTGTAAACTAAGTTTCCAGGAAGAAAACAAAGCCACACTGTATTAAGCTCATTGACTGATCAGAAGTTTGTAATTGTCGAAAGCTGGAACATTGCAGATCTGAAGTCAGGTGTTGTGGGCTATCTTTAGTCCCCTTAAAACCCACTCCTTACTTGCCTCTGTGTCTGATATAGTATCCTGTGACTATCATATAAGACTCTAGGGGATGTATTATCATAACAGACTAATCTCTTCCACAAACTCAGCAGCTGAGACCTGTCATCAGACAGTATCTGAGTCCTGTAGTAGAGATGTCCCTGCTTGACTATAACCCACCTATCTGATGTTTCCACCAATGTATTTGAAAATTCTCCTGCTTCATGACTTTCTTTAGTTCTGAACTACAAAAACTTCATGGAACTATTGGAACATGTCATCTGTGGCAACCTGTATCCATGTTCCCAGGTCTTTCATATTTGCCTCCAGATACACTTTCTTACTCCCTTTCCAGAGAGAAATGGGTCCCTGGAGTGCAGAAAAAAATGAAGGAGAAATCAGAGAGGGAAAGAAGAGCAGGGAGAACATGGGGGAGTGAGCATGGGGGGTTGTTGTTGAGCAAGTGGCAGAGTCCACCTGGAATATTGGTTACAGGGGAGGAGATTGAGGGAGAAAGAGTCTCCTTATTTTGGAAGAGGACTCAGAAATTGCCCAAGGGTAAAGAAAAGCCATTGTTGTGAACTGCCTTAAGGGACAGCAACCCAGAATCTAAGGAATGGTTTGGAAGGAATATTTGTCCTTGGAATTTTTCATGTTTTATAAATTTCGAACCAAATGGAAATGTTACCAACTCAAACATTAAAATATACATATTTTTGTGAATTTGGTCAGATTAGTAATAATTAGGGAAAAGACTTTTGAGCATAAATATATTCCCTCCTTTGAAGACATTTGTAAAAGCCTATTTAAATTTTCTTTCTTTTTCAAGAAAAAAAAAAATAGAAGGCCATTCTTTACCATCTCCTTACCATCCCTAGAAGTGGCTGGTTGGGTCTGGCCCTTTCCCAGGCCACACTGAGGGCTGCTGAGTACATTCTGGCTGAACACTCTACAGCCTTAGAAACTGCTGGTACCTTCGTGGTAGCACCAATGGGCCATTCAGTACCCAAGCCACTCAACCTCATAGGTGACACTCTCTTCTCCCACAGCCTTGCCTTCTCTGGGGTTATAGAGAGATCATCAAGTCCAAAGTAGCATCTCTGAAAGCCTCTCTCCATCCTCCAAGGAGCCGACAGGAGTGTCGTCTGTTAGTTTTCACTTGTGGAAGAAAGCTAGGCCCCTAGCTCACTCCAGGAGCTCTCCTCTGACCTGGCGGTTGAGTTCCTCATCATTGCTAATGATTTTTTTTTTGCCACAAGTGAATTGACTCAGCCCACAGCAGCTACTGAGCTAAGAGCTTGTTTGCTCTGGAATTCAATTTGAGGGGTGTGTTCAGGTGGCACTCTGACCACTGAAGATGTGAGGTGATGGTTAGGGGCAGAAAACAGCTGCCTCTCAGAGGTGAGTGGCAGACAGGACACCATGCCTCTTCCTGTCTCCTGCACCAGAATAAAAGCCTCCGGAACCAGGTGCAGTCTGATCCCAAACTCATCCCCAAAGAAGAACCCTCCTCCTCCAGGAGTCACAGTGTCTGAAACCCCACTGTGAGAGAGCCAGTGTTTGCTAGAACCTTCTAACTGCAAGGAAAAGCAAACTGTTGCAAGGCTCACAGGGGCCCGCCCTGCATTTCCTCGCCTGCCTCGTCTGCATGCTCTTGTTCTTTCTGGCCTTTGCTCATGCTAATATCTCTGCCAATAGTGTCTTTCTTGTATTTTTATTTTTGTGTGTGGTGTTGTATGTGTGGTGTGTGTGTGTGTGTGTGTGTGTGTGTGTGTGTGTGTGTGTGTGTGACAGAGAACAACCTCTACAATCATCTTCAGGGACAGAATGCCATCTACCTCCTTTGGGTGGGTTCTGGCACTGGCCTATAGCTCGATAATTAAGCTAGACTGGATGGTCAGTGAGCTCCAGGAATTCTTCTGCTTCCAGCACTCTCACACATCACCATGCCCAGCAATTTTTTAGAAGGATTCTGGAAATCTACCTCAGATGGTCATGATTGTGGTACTTAACATAAAGTGGTTAGTTTACAGTAGGAACTCAACATTTTTGGTTAATAAGGAGCTGAGGTGTCTCATGGTGTATGAGTACATACACATCACATACACACACACAAACACACACACACACACACACACACACACACACACACAACACACAGAGACAGACAGACATATATAAATGACTAGATAACATCCTATCTGCTTTATGAATGGAAAAGACCACAGCTTCCCACCAGCCCACTCCCACCCCACTGCCTCAGCCTCTGTGGAGGATGGCCACTGACCAGGTTCCTAGGTTTAGCAGCTGTTACAAGCTATAGTCACACAATGGGGTTTAAGCACCCCATCCTGGCACTTGAGGAACAGGAGCAAGGAGGTCATTTTCATCTGCTCCTTGCCCTTCCTCCCTAATCTGGGCCACAAAAGAATTCTCTGGCCTTGCTCTGAAGTTCATCATAAAGTCCTCACTCCTCCTCACTACAAAGGAAAGGACAGGAACAATGAAGACACATGGTCCCAGGCAAAAATCCAAACAGGGGTCTCGACAAGCAATTCACTGTCACTAGACAGACCACATTAGACTATCAGACCACCCTTAGATGTCCACTTCCATCAGACCCAAGCTAACATAGGGTTCCCTGCTTGTGTCAAAGGTTTCCATATCATGTAAAACACACATCAATAAGGTACATGTGCTTTTCTCTTGCTAATCTGTCTTTGGTTACTGGGACCTCAGCTACCAATCTGGTATAGGGTAAGAAAATAAATACCTTCTGCTTTACACATGCTTTATTTACCCATAAACTGTGTGCGTTGTTCAGATTCCAGAGACATATAGGCGAGTGTGTCATGCACATGAAGGCATCAGTCATGTGAGTGGCAGTCATCTGCAAGCTAGGATTCACCATTCAGATACACCTCTGTGCTGTTCTATACAAACCTGTCCTAACAGTCCCTTACTCTCACTCTTTAGACCTAGAGGCACAGCCCCTGTGATCCCAGGGAAGAGCGTCTGCAATCAGAATACCACCTTCCCAACTGCTCCAGTTAGAGTCTGCTGGGTAACAAATTACCTCCAAAACTTAACAGAAATGACTTCAAACATTTAATCAGCAAACATTCATTATTTCACTGCTACAGGAGGTCTGGAATGTGGAAAGGCTTGGCTTCATGATTCTAGTTCAAGCTCTCTTGTGCAGTCCCTGCCAAGCTATCAGCTGCAGCTGCTCGTGACGGACTGAGAGAGCCACTTCTAAGTTCAATTACATGGCTGTTGGCAGGAGACTTCAATACATCACCATGTGGGTCTCTCTGGAGGGCTTCTCACCAGCGATAGTGAATCAGGAAAAAAATGGATGTTTGCACCCGAGGCAGAGGCAGAGGCTTGGGGACCTAGTCCTGGCCATGCTATTCCTCCCTACCATGTTTTATTCATTGGGAGGTAGGTGGTGCTTAGGTTTGTATATGCAGTGTCCTTCTGAAGGGTTCAGGAATGGGATGCTTGGTCACCAGCTTTTGCCACAATTTCAGTAGGTCCTGAAAAGCTTCAGGAGACCTGACTTACCTGGAGAACATAAGTCACTGGGTGTGCACCCATGGGGCTGCATCTTGTTCCACTTCTGCTTCTCTGCATCTTGCAGCCCTGAGCAGCCTCTGCCACTCACTCCTGCCAAGATGCTCTGCCTGACTCTAGGCTCAGGTCGAAAGAAACCAATCTTTCTTCCAGTCAAGTTGTCTATGTCAGGTATTTTGACATCAAGAAAAAAATCTAATACAGACAAGTCTGGTGGATTCTCAAGGAGAGGGGCTTAATCTCTACATCCCAGAGAGCAGACAATCAAAGAATACACGGGCATATTTTAAACATCACACTGACATGGAATCCCTCCTCTTTCCCTACTGAGTGCTTATCTTCTAGGATTAAGGAAGCCTTTGTGGGGCTAGAGAGATGGCTCAGTGGTTAGGAATGCTTGCTGTACATTCATGAGGACTGGAGTTCAAATCCCAACACTTAACAAGTAACAAGCCAGGCATCCCATGCACACCTGTAACCCCAGCTCAGAGGAAGATGGGGACAGGAGAATTAGGGAGCAGGTTCTGGTTTCCAGCCTCACTGAGAAAATGAGGTTACAGGGTTCAAGGGTTCACGGTAAACAGTGAGCAGAGAGTGATAAGAAAGGGTGCCCGATGCTCTCTTCAGGGCTATCGGTGCATGCATAGGTGTTCACACCTTCACACACAAAAATGCAGTCACTCAATACACAAATAAATAAGTCTTCAAAAGTGACAGGCACGAGGTGGGAGGCATTGTGAGATTTCTTTCTCTTCTTCTCCATCATCATCTCCATGCTGCAGAGTCAAAACAGCGGTGTTAATTGCTGCCATTTTCTGAGCCCAGAGCCAGGCTCAGAACAAATGTTAACTGCCTTACATGCATTTAATACTCACATCAATACTATTAAGGAGACATTATTCTTATTCTGAATAGTTACATAAACAGTGCTAAGTGGCATAGTCAGTGCTAAGTCGCTAATAGTGCATAAACCAGGATTTGAGTCCAGCTCTCACTGCAAAACCCATGCCTCCAGCTGCTCAGTAAAAGATGCTCTGTCCCAGGTGAGGTTACCCAAACCAATATTCTACCAGTAGGGAGTTTTGTTTTTTTTTAACTGGAAATCAGGGCTTGGGAGATAGCTCAATGTCTTAAGTGCTTGACATGCAAATGTGAGGACTAGAGTTTGGATCCTCAGAAACCACATATATGTTGGGAGCAAGGCAGTCTGCTTGTAATTCCATTCTCTAAAGGAAGAGACAGCGCCCCCTCCCCCAAGGCAAGCGAGCCAGATCACTGGATTTGATTGAGAAGACTTGCCTTGGTTAATAAGGTAGAATAGTGATTGAAGATGGTTCCTGATGTCAACCTCAAGCCTCCTCAGCTCTGTGTACACACACACACACACACATACACACACACACATATGTATACCATATCCACAAACAGGACAAACTGGGAGAAAAGAAAGGATAACTTGACATCAGACTAAATGAAGTTTCTAATAAAAGGTTCGGGGAGGGGGGGGGACTGCAGTATGCACATACTGCAGCCTACTCAAGAATAGAGCCAAACAAATATGAGAAATCCAAGCACAGCCTGAATGCATGCAAATCTATGCAGATATATACAAATGTATGTAAGTGGCTATGCCAATCTATACAAACAACCAGGCCCAGAAAAGCAAAGACGGGGTCAGAAGCCAATCCTTCAAGCTGCTCTTGACCTCCCTTGGCACAAGGGTCATTGCTAGACAAAAGGGAAAAGCATCCATATCGAAGACTTTAAGAAAAGTCGTAGCAGAGACGACATCCAGACTTTCACAGGAGCTCGGGTACCCAAAGAGCAGACAGGCCTAGCTTCCTTCCCCAGCTCTCCACAAGCTGGCAGATTCAATAAATTAGAGAAAATTCATTAAAGAATAATCTTGCTTGCAAACAATTGCCTGTGCTCTTGTGCCAAAGGCAAGTTAGCAAAAGCAGAATTGGAAGCCTAGACTTCCAGTGTCCTCATTCCCTAACTCAGGTTTGTGTCAGACCCGTCTGGATGGCCTCCTGTGTAAAGGACTCATCACCACGGCCACACATTGAGGCCTCCAGCACTGAGGCTAGACTGGAAATTCAAAACACTCTCAGGTGATTCTGAACTGGAAGTCTGTGGATCACTTTTTGAGAAAAGTGACATTCAATTATACCCAAGGTCCGATGTCAGGCACAACCTAGATTTGAGTCTCAGCACGATGCTTCCTAGCTGTCTGACTTCAAGTGGTTGACAGTACCCAGATTCTGCCATCCTTACTTGGGGTTATTTTATTCTCCCTGCCCAAAGACTGGCCACTCACTGGAGAGTTGGCTTAGCAGCTAAGAGTGCTGGCTGCTCCTCCAGAGGACCTGAGGTCGGTGTCCAGCAAACACCTTCAATTCTAGTTCCAGGGGTCTGATGTCCTCTTCTGACCCCCATACACACTAGGCACACACAGACATATGCACTTACACACTGAAAATAAATAAATAAATCTAAAACTAACACAAGACCCAAGAGTGGTGGCTCACACCTTTAATCCTAGCTCCTGGGAGGCTAAGACAGGATGATCATCATCTAACTTGGAAGTCAGTCGGAGCTACAAAGTGAAATCCTGTCATAGAGGAGGTGGGGAGGGAGAGGGGGAGGGAGAGAGAATCTGGTTGTAAAGGTTAAGCAATTTAAACAATTAAAAAAGATTAAACACAATAATTCATATGGAGGGCCTGACACACAGAAAAAAAACAGATCTTCAATATTATAATAATTCCCCAATGGAAGGAGGGAAGCAGAGTTCCCTCACCCCCTACCCAGAATGACGCATAAAATATAGACTAGCTTGCTTAATAAACCATCACCTTTCCCTCTGTATCTCACTACAGAGGGGTGTCTCTCCACATCTAGGGGGCAGAGCATGTATCTGACTGGTACACTGATGAAACCCTGAGCCTTATTGTTCCATTTGAAGAGCGTTTACATTGTTACCACATCCTTTCCTCTATCATCCTTCCTTTCTCCCATCTTTTTTCCCTTCCCCCCTCTTCCTTCTTTACCCTCCAAGGGTCTTACATTCCAGCATGGGGAGAGAATCCAGGGTGATAAGGTACAATAGTTCCAAGACTAGCTAAAGACAGACTTGATTTTTTTTTTCACTGTCTGATCTCTGGTTCTATTAATTTCTCAACTCAGAAAGAAAGAGGGACAAGCTGCCTAGCACCCCACCACAAGCGTGAGCTTCTGGTGTCTGTCCTCATCGCAGGCGAGTGAATTCCCTTGCTGTCCGCTGTCTAGCTTGGCAGGTTCCCACTAGGCCGATTACTCAGTCCCGTTAACTGTGACACCACACTCATGCAGTCATTTCACGCTTGTCAAAGCTTCCTCTTATGCAGCATCTTTTATTTGCCTGAATTACGACTTTTTTTTCAATTCATAATCAAGTGGCCTTCTGTGTGCAGAATCAGCAGACATAGAGTAGCCATAACAAACGATACTTCAGAGAGGCCCTGCGCTCATCCCATTGACAATTAATTATTGGGTTTTGAAGACACTTTGAAAAGCACTCGATGAGTGTTTATAAACAACAGCCCTTCCTGACCTGCTCCCACTGAAGCAGCCATGAAGACTGCAAGCCCAGCCTCTGAAAAGCCCTTCATACAACATCCGAGCCTCACAGTGGTCCCCCGGGCAGTAGGGGGAATAAATGAAGATGATGCCCAAAGCCACATTCCTGGAAGTCACCTGAGTAGGATGTGCAACTTAAGTCTGACTTAAAGTCCCTGTGATAGTTCATCTTGTCAATTTGGTTGGCTTGAGAAATACCAGGGAGATTAGTAGGGCACATTTCTGGGTCTGTCTATGAAGCTGGATCCAGAAATGACTGGATTGTGAGGGCTCTGACAGTAATCAATGGTTTAGTCTCTCAGTAGAGTCAGAATCAGGATAGCCTGTGGGGAAGTGGTGGAGGAAGTAAGGCACTAGAGGTCTGCCCTTGGCGGCTGCATCTTGCCCTGATTCCTTCCCATTAATGTTTTCTTTTCCTGTCCACCACAATGCGAGTTGGCCCACCCACCTTCCCCACACAATGGACAAGAACCTCTGAAACACCGGGCAGAACTTTCTCCCTAAGTTATTTCTGCCAGAAGTCTGGCTGATGCTGTCTCCTCTCCTCCTTTTCCATGATGTGTCTTGGCCACTCTTTTGCTGTGTACTCTTGTGTTTGAGGACATGTCTATCAACGCCCATAGCCTTTTCTGATGCCTAAACTCAGAAACTAACCCCTGGATTGAAACTCTTTCTAACTGTGTGATCCCGGATAAGCCCCTGAGACTCCCTCAGTGTCGGTTTCCTCACTGTGAGCACAAAAATGATAGTCCCTGTCCTGAAGACTTTACAGTAATTGACCACCTTGGCAACTATAAGGTGGCTGTGTGCATTAAAGTAATGCTCATGAGTGCTGGGGAAAGGTCAGTGGGTGAGAGCACTTGCTGTATACATATGAGGACTTGAGTTTGGATCCCCAGCGCTATGTAAAAAGTCAAGCTGGCCGTGTGTGCCTGTAATGCCAGAGCTTGAGGATTGGGAGGGGAGACAGGAGGGTCACTGGAGCTTGCTGGCTGCTAGCCTAGCAAAAAAAAAAAATCAGCAATTTTCAAGTTCAATGAGAGACCCTGTCTCAAGCAACTCAGGTAAAGAATAATAGAGGGATACATCCAATGTCCCCCTCTGGCCTCTGTGCAAACTGCACAGGCAAGATCACCCACATAATCATGTGCACATACACACGTGAGGCATGCATCACACACATACACACATATACAAACATGCACATACATATACACATACATACATACACACATATCACGCACATATATATCACCACACACATATACACAAACATGCACGCACGTACACATACATATATACATATATGTACATACTCATACATGCAGCACACATCACACACCTACACACACCATGCAGCACACATCACACATATACACAGAAAACATACAGCATATATGTATGCATACATACATATATACACATACACACATACATATATACACATACATACATACATATACACACATATGCAGCACATACCACACATATACACATACATACACACACACACATACAAAAAATGCAGCACACATCACACAAACACAATGCTCATTAAAAGTGCTATGGAATCTATAAGAAATACACAAATATTATTAGAGATTATTATTTGAAACATTCTTTTGTGGTAGCCAGACTCCCCAGTAGCCCCCATTCTTCAAGTTCGCCCTGTAGTTCCCACCCTTGAGTGTACCTGGGACCTGTCACTAGCTGACAGTCAACAAATCATAACAAAAGCAGTAACGTGCCAGTCCCATGCCAGTTTGCAGGAGAGTGTGATCCCTGCCACAGAAGCAGACCTTTCGTGTCTTCCTGCTTGTCTGTTCTGATAAGGCAAGTTGCCATGGTGAAGGTATGGTAACACACTGGAGGGCCTGAAGCCTTCAGCCCAAGACTGTGAAAAACATAACCAGTGACCAGAGGAGATGGAAAGCAAATCCTTGCCCAAGTGTGATTGAGATGGCCAGAGCCTGAAGCTGAGGCAATGCTCAGGAGTAAAGAGCACCTATGGTTCTTCTAGAGAACCTAGTTTAGTTCCCAGAACACACATCAGGTGGCTTACAGTTCCCTATAACTCCAGCTCCAGGAGTACGTATGCCTGTTATTACCTGCACAGACGGCCACACTTACATACACATTCCCCCACACAGACACATTTACTTCAAAGATTCCATTTAAAATCCTTAGAAAAAAATGAACAAGTCCCAAACAGAAATCAGAAATCTAGATAGTTCTGGGACCCTGCTGGGCTCTCTCTGAGTTGCTGGCCCACCAACCTGTGACATAATAAATGGGTATTCTAAGTTGCTAAGTCTTGTGGCAACTTACTAAATCAGAAATAACTGAAATACCAGATGAGTCCAGGCATTCGCCACATGTCAGGCACACTAATGAGCAAAAGACACAAATAACCAGGACGTGGTCTGAAGCCTCAGGCTGTCTGTTGTAGTACAAGACCCAACATGCATATAAATGAGTGTGAGATTCAGAGTCCCTAGAGAGGCTTTGCGATCCAGAACTGAAGATCCAAAGGGTTAACATGCCTGGAAATGTTTCTCGTTAGCATTTTAGGGCCAGTGAGATGGCTCAGCCAGAACTTTGGCTGATGGCCTAAGTTCTATCTTTGAGACTTACATGTCTACAAAGTACTTAGTGACCATTAAAAATACTTAAAGAAGTCTGTATCTTTTAACACAGCAAAAGCTTCACACACAGCATTATCAGAAAGAATACAAGTGACCTGTTAAAACAACCCACGGGAACGCACATGCACGGAGCCTTACACAACAGATAGCACTCATCTTCAATGATCATAGAAATGTGTGCAGAGAATAAAGGGCTGATCTTGAACTCTCGACTTTTGGATACACTATTTAACTAGCTGTATGATCTTAGAATGTTTCTGAAGTAGTCGAAGCCTTGGGATGTGTAAAATGAGGGTTCAAACAGTACACACACTGTAGTGATACTAAAAGCAGTAAGTGACCGTGTAAAGCTGGTGCATAGTAATGACTCAGTGGGTTATGCTGTCTACCCTAAGACAGTGGTTATTATTATTCATATTGCTATTATCGGTATGGAAAGACATGCAGCAACGTCAAAACAATGACTACATTGTTTCAATAGTCAAGAGTGAGAATAGAAGATGCAGAGTCCTTTACATAGGTTCAGTTTCTGCAGACAACATGTCAGGTATTACATAAGCAACAAGTCAATCAATAGTCAAGTGGATACCACAAATAGCCCACTCTACTGTGCCAAAGCACAAAGCAGGAAGGACTCTGTTCTCGTGGGAAATGAGGAGGGAGCCATAGCAGGCTCCACCAGGCAGCCACCTGTCACACTGACCTTCCTGCGCACTCACACTAAAGTTTTCCACCTTATGGCCTTCAACTGCAGTCTCAGCCAGAAAGGTCTTTCCCAGAGTTCCCTACAGACTGATATGTGTCCTCCAAAGAAGCGAGGAAGTTTAGCCCCCATAGCCGATACCAAAGGTCCCCAGAAACCTAGAAGATGTGGATCAGTTGCCAGCCTGGTCTGTCCGTGCCTTCCAGGCTTCTTGGTGTATCCTTCAGCACTGAGCTGTCCACTAACGAAGTCATGCACTGAGCCTTCCCAATCAAGGGCATTGAAGCAGATGGCTGCTAGGGGCAATACGAGTCTTAAAAAGGGTTGCCTGGTATTGGGGATGCATGACCTCCCTCCCTACCCTTAGGTACCAGGTAGAGGGCTGCCAGTGGCTGCAGACTTGAGTGTGGAAGCCCAGGGAGGGACCACTGAAAGAAAGCAACAAATTCCCACTTCCACCATCTTGGTAATCAAACCACAATTGGGACTTCATTAACTCCTAGAACCAACTAACTGAATTAAACTCCCACAGCGAATGAGCAATAAATTTACCTAGGGGAAGCAATGCATCAGACCAACAAAGGTAGGAGGGAGCAGAACAGAGATGACTACCAACCACTCACTTGCCTTGCTCTTCTCATTTAACTTTTCAAACAACCCTATTCCTTAACTTCATAGTTATACTTGGCAGTATTTTTATTTTTAAAATATGTTTATTATTTTTAAGTGTGGGTGGGCAGGTGCGAGTGTGCCCATGGAGGTACCCATGGAGGCCAGAGGCCTTGAATCCCCCTAGAACTAGAGTTATAGTTGGTTTTGAGCCACCTGATACAGGTGCTAGCACCACGCTCAAGTCCTCTGCAAGAGCAGCAAGTGCTCTTAATTGCTGAGCCATCCCTACAGCTCCTGGCAGTCTTCTCACAACACTGCCATTATCACTCATTTTATGGATAAAAAAACCAAGGCTAGAGAACCCCGTGGCTTTCTCAAAACCATGTGACAAAAAAAGTTAATGGATTTGGTCCTTGTCGTGTGATGGGAGTAAGAAATCTGGGGTTATAGAGATGGGTGGCTTTTCCTGAAAGGGACATGTGGCTGGGAAGAAGTGCGGCCATTATGTCTAAACTCAGAGATACGGATGGAGCGTGTCACCCTCATTGTCACCCCCCTGCAGACTGCATCAGACCTTTCCTGACTATCTGAGGGCACTCTGAGAAATGGCTCTGCATTCACCAGAGCAGTCTCAAACAGGACTATACGTTAAGATGCTGACTCTGGTTATTTAGTCAAATGCTTTCTCTAAAATATCAGGAATCTACGTGTTAAACACACACCTCCAGGAAGTCTCATTCATGCTGAATCTTGAGAGCCATGGCCCAGACACATCTGGATTTGGAACATCTTGGTCCACAAAGGACAGGGATGGCTCTTAAAAGTACATCACTTTATAGTTAAGGAACCTAGTTTTAAACCCCTCATCATTTTACCTTTATGAAGTTCATTATCATCCCCTTCCTCTTGGGTCTGATGTCCAAATCTTGGCAGCCTCTGATTTTTATCTGACCAGCTGCTTAGTTTCCTCAACCCTACCCAGGGTTTTGAAAAAGATCCAATCAGGGCCTTAAAATGACTGGGTTCAGCTCCACGCTCTCCCAAGCATGAGTATTCCCCCTCTCCATTCTGAGTCTCTATTTTTTTCACCTGTGGGATGAGGTGATCCTAGTTCATGTATCAGAGGTGTATGAGACAATAACATGGTCGGTGCCTGTGACGGCTGATCTTGACTGTCAACTGGATTTATAATCACCCAGGAGACACACCTCTGGGAAGGATGTGAGGGATGTGGGGATGTTTCTGCTGAGGTTTAACTGAATAGGAAATGCCCATCCTTGGTGTGGATGGCATATATATATATATATATATATATATATATATATATATATTCCATTGGGAGACAGCCATTGTTGGACTAGCTGGACCACATTAAAGAATGGAGATGTGTGTGTGTGTGTGTACATATATATATCTCCATTCTTTATGTTCTGTTCCTCTAGAGAACCCTGACTAATACAGGGCTATAGGGGTTTTGTCCTCTCAGTAACTTATCCATGCTCCTTCTAGTTTCATCTGGAAATGGCTTCTCCTAGAATGTCCTCTAGGCCTAAGCAGGCTGCATGGGCTGCCCTCCTGTGTTGGTGTGTAACTATTGCCCTGGAATTCAAATGAGACTCTTAAGAGACTCTTAAGACTAGAGAAGCTGAGGAAACTTGCAAGGCTCAGAAAACTCCAGTTACAAGACTAACAGGGGCCCTCTCTGAGGTTACAAAAGCAGAACCAACTTTAAGAGAGAAGAGATTCCTCCATGGAATGGCCTATAGCTGCAAGGAAGCCTCAGGGACGCAGCTTAGTACCCAGGTAAACTGGTCAGTGATGCAGCAGTGAGTCACCCACGCTTCTGTAATGTCCCCTCCCCCGTGCTCCTGTAAGTAACCACAGTAAACTTACAAAGCTGGACTTGGGTGGAGTCGTTTCCTTGGACTGTCACTGGTGCTCTTTTGGAAAAAAAAAAAAAGCATTTGCTCACATTTCCCTGGTGAATGAAATGAGGACATGACTGTCCAAAATATGTTTGAGGAGAAGAATTTTATCATAGATACAAAGGAGAGTACAGCCAGAGGCCTCCGGAAGAGTCCAGAGCAGGAAGAGAAAATGGTATACTGAACATGGCCAGCAGACTGAATAAGGCCATGAGAGGAGAGGTGGGATAGAATAAGAGAGAAAGGGGTGGGGGACTGAGGAGGGACCAAGAGAGTGGGTGGCTTAAAGGCAGGGTTATAAAGGGAAGAGAAGCTGGGGGAAGGGAAGCCAAGCCTCTGAGCTGGAAAGGTTTAGGGTGGGGTTGGTGAGAAAAGCTGAGAGGTGCCACAGGTACTGAGTGATGCACTTTGCATGCACTTTGGTCTGCTAATAGGCACATAGTTAGCCACTTGTCCGGAGTCTCTTTGGGCCCTGGCAGCTGCTAAAGGTGCATGCTATGTACAGTCCCACAGTCTTTACCTTCCTACTCTTCTGAAACTATGATGGTGGGATTGGATACCTGATGACTACCCCATGTAGCCAAGATCCAGATCTATGATCCAGACAGAGTCTGTGTCTCATCAGCTAGGGAACCTTCAGTACCTAAGAAAATACTCAGCTCCAAATTGACAGTAACCATCAACTGTCACTGGATGTGACCAGAGTTGGGGTGGTTATACTGAGATTCAGACACAGAACTAGAGCTCTGCTTACATCAAAGGAAAGAGACAAAACAAGCATCTTTATTTTTTTATTTTTATGATAGATAGTAATTTTACATATGTACAGGATACAGGGTGACATTTCAACACATGTCCATACTGTACAATAAACAGATGGGATACTAGATACAATAAACAGATGGGTACTATGCCCAACACCTCAAATATGCATCATTCATTTGTGTTGGGAACACTGGAAACTCTCTCCACTAGCTATTTTAAAATATTTAATTTATTACAAAACATCTATTGAGCCCTTACTGTATGTGAACTTTCACCTTGTGGCATAGGTATGATAAGAGCTTTTATGAGTAAGAACACTGAGGCTCGGGGGAGGGAAGTAATTGGTCAAGGCTATTGAGCTGGACCAGAGGTCAGAAGCTATCCTGTAAAAAGATGGAGCAAATGTTTTAGGATCTGTGAGTTATACAGTCTTTCTTGTAATTACTCAACTCTTTTGTCATAGCACAAAAGTAGCCACAGGCAACACGTCAATAAATGGGCCTGGTCATGTGACAGTAAAACTTTAATGTTAAAATGGGTAATACAGGCAGTATTTGATTTATCAGCCATAGTTTGTGAACCCTTGACCTAGGCAGTGGTGTAAAGAAGGTCAAGCCTCTATCAGCTGATAGATGTCGGAACTCCCCAGATGCAATTGTATAAAGACAGAAGACGGACAGAAGCCGCGAAAGCATCATCCACTGTGGGCAAATCCAGTGTGGATTTAGTCCAGCGGAACTTAAGAGCTGTGTCTTGCTCTTTGAATAAACATTCACTGAGCAGCTGCTATGTGGTGTGTCTTTAACAAGCATTCGAGGGGCCTGCAATGCCTAAGCCGTCCTTGCCTCTTTGCCTGTGGAGCAGCAAGAGGAGTGATGTATACGGACTTGTCTCATCCGTCGCAGTCTACTGAGCACCGGTCTGTGCTGGATGAGAGTCACAGCCATGGACATATGAAGGCTTGGTCCCTGTTCTTAGGGCGATTACAGCCCAGCTGCAGAAAAGGACATGAAATAATAATCACACAGATAAATATTTAATTACAAACTGGGATAAATGCCAGGGAGGAAAAGAACATGATGCTGTGAGAGGGAATAACAAGAGAAAAGTCATTTAGGTTTGGGGAGCACTGGTCAAGGAGGATCTCTCTAGAGGAATGCTGGGTGCCCTCAAAATCTAGAGGGCAAAGGGCAGAGACAGTTTAGAGGAGTGGAGGTTAGGCTCCTGGAGGCTTTGACCCTGTAACTATACTGGAAAGGGTGACTGATCTATGGATGCACAGGACCGGTCCATGTGCGCAGCTGTGCACATTGTGCACTGCACAAGCACCCCCAGACATCTTCACATGGGATGGATACACGGTGGTACAGCTGTGCACCTGTCTGCACCTCTGTGCTGATGTGGGGAAAAGTGCTCCTGGAGGAAGCTAGGGCAATAGCAGATGGCGGCTCCGTGCTCTGTTCCAGGCTTCCAACTTCTCCTTTTTGGGCTGCGGTATTTGCAGTGTGGGGTGTTCTGAGCCTCCTGGGATGCTGTGGTGAATGTCCTCTTGTTGTCAGTCTCGATCCCCCCAGTGGGGAGGCCCCACTCCCGCTCCTCAGCCCTCCTCCTGGCTGCTGTGTTAAGAGGCTCCTCATACTTATTACTCCAGTTTAATGAGCTGGCAGCAAAATTCGCTGATACAAAATTCATATTTATTGAATGTGATTGTCCCTGTGCTTGCTCCTACATGTCTGACCTGTTTGTCCTGGTGGCTAGAACCACTTTACATTGTTATGTTACAGTTTTATTGATGGGCTACCCATTTGCTCATTCTTTGGGACAGAAAGTCTCTCTGCCCCCACCCCCTCGTCTTCACTGGCTAGGTACGGACGAGTTTCCAACCTGCCAACTCCATAGAGCAGGAATGTGTAGTCACTTGTCTAGTTGATGCGACAAAATCTCAACAAAAACATCTTCAGGGAGAAAGGGTTTGTTTGGCTCACAGTTTAAGGGCGCAATACACCCCAGCGGGGAAGGTGATGTGAGGGGGAGAAGGCAGCTGGTCACATTACATCCACACTCAGGAAGCAGAGAGCAATAAATGCTTGAACTCAGCTCCATTTCTTCTTTAAATTCAGTCCAAGACCGCAGCCCATGAGGTGGTGCCACCACATTTAAGGCAAAGCAAACCCACCTTAATTAACCCACTCTAAATAATCCCTTTAAACATTACCAGAGATCTGTTTCCATGGTGATTCTAAATCCTATCAAATTAACACTCAATATTAACCATTGCTAGGGGACCATGAAGGTGGTCTTGACCCAATAAAACACAAGCACAAATGGCGGTATCACTACCAGGCCTAAATTTCAAGAGCACAATTGCTGGGTGCTCCATCCTAGAGTGTAATCAGATGCCAAGGTCAGAACCCCCATCATCTCCAGTTCTTCAGAGACAAGGAGAAATAGACTTCCTTGATAACCACCAGTGGAGATGCACGAATTACAAATAACTTCTAGCTGACTCATTGAGCAGCTGGAATTTGTGTTACTGCAGCAAAGCCCTACCATGTCCTAACCAATATACGTCTCATAAAACCGTTATAAGAGTTAACACGCACATGCGTTTGTTAGTGTGTTTTGTGCTACTATAATAGAACACCACAGAGTGGGTGGGTATTTTTATAAAGAACAGAGATCTTTTTTATTTTATTTATTTATTTTTTTTTACAGTTTTTGGAAGCTTCACAGGCCAAGGTCAAGGGTGAGGGCTTTTTGTTATGGAATTTCATTCTTGATTAATCCCGTAATTTGACAATTCCGTACACATACATAATACATTCTAATCGCTCTCACCCCAGCCTCTCTTATGTCCCTCTCACCCCTGTCCCCCACTTCTTCCTTACAAATCCCTTTCCCATATTCATGACTTTTGTTCTGTTTTCTGTCCGATGGAGTTTTAACTCCGTCTGTCCCAGTGACTGTTGGTTTGGCACCTGATGGACTCCATTGGGTACGCAGTTCTACGTGCCCCCCTTTCCCGGAGTCTGTCTATTGGCAATAGAACCCCAATAAGGGGTAAGGCCCTGTGAGGCCACTCCTATCTCACAGCTGGACAGACTGGTGTGGGTCCAGCAGGCACCGCCGCTGAGTTCATGGCTGCTATGAGCACGCCATGCTTAGCAGGTAGTCCCCGTGGGACACTTGCCCTTCTCTCTGTCCTCTAGATCCTACATTCTTCCCACCCCTCCACTGCAGTGTTTCCTGAGCCTTATGGGGCCATATCAATGTCCTCAAATGCCCCTTGTTCTTGGCATCCTGTGCCATCATAGGTCTCAACCTGCATTGCTGCTCACTGCAAGGAGCGGTTCCTCTGATGAACGCTGAAAGTAACCTCGGTCTTAGGAGTAGCTGTCGATATTTAGAAGGCAGGTTAACACTCTGTCAATTTGGCTAAGCAGCAGTATGAGGTTCCCCCAGGGTCTCAGATCTCCTCAGTCATGGGATTCGGACCATGTAATAGGCAGGGATTCTGTCTTGTAGAGGGACCTCAAATCCAATTATATCATCTGTGTAACCGTTGCGTCAATGGGCCCCTCTTGCCTGGAAGGCTGGTATTATAGTTCATAAAGTTCACAGCTGGGTAAAACCACTGCTGCCTTCCACACCCCACATAGCACCACCCAGCACTGTGAAAGCCACCAGCACAGAGGAAGCTTCCAGCACAGATCCAGCTTGATCTTTCTCAGTATTTTGTATCTAAGTTATTTTCAGTAGTAGCAGTGTCTTTTCCATTAGTGAGTAACCAGGAGGAATGGCAAAAACTTGCATTGTTTTGGAGGCCGCTGGGAGACAGGCTGGCCTCCATTTTGAGATCCTCCTGCCTCAGGTTGAACTCAGATTACAGTCTACATGACTTGGCTTGTGAAGATTTTCTTTATGTGTCTTCCCACATTAGAGGGTGGGTGCCCACTCTTGTGAAGATGAACCTAATCCCAAGGTAATGACACCAATCCATTTGCATGGACTTCACAAGAGAATACTTAATATAAAAAGTCCCACCTGCCATGTTCCCAGTGTTGGGATTCTGCAACAAGCAGAGTCCACTGCAGGGCTCTGTGCTGGAGAGCTCTGCCCCCTACCCCTGACCACAGACATAGCCTACAGCCCAGGGCTCCCTCTGGGGGGTTCTGCCCCCACCACAGTCTACAGTTTGGGACTCCCACTTCTGTGAAGAGCTCTGACACGCCTTTCCACATTTATCTATGATCAGCCTCCACAGCCCTGTGAAGGTAGCTCTGCCTTAGCTCTGCCCCCTTGCCAGGCCCAACCCCCAGCTGGCTAACTGTCAAACAGAAGGAGGACCTGATTGAGGGCTGCACTCGCTCCTGGATGACCCCCCTCCCAGATGGAACCTCATGGCCATCAGCGCTCCTGACTGACACCCCCTCCCCTTCCAAGATGGGCCCTCACAGCCATCTGTGTTTCTTCCAGGAAGCAAAGTTAACTTTATCAGCAAACCTAGCCTCTCCTACAATCCAACTGCTATTCAAGAGTAATGCTTGCCTCCCTTGCCACCCTTCTGGGAACTCTGGGATCCCAACCACCATTCCTTGTGCCCACCAGGAACCCCAAATGGTGCCAAAGACCACTGAGGAGCCAGTATATTTCCCTTTTGAGGGAGTCTGGCTCTGCAAGGCTGGGGAGCTCTGGGACTTGAAACCCTTCATAAGAAAGCTCCCCCTGGGACTATCAGGGACCCCACTCCCATCTGGCTGAGGGGTTCCCCAACCTGACAGTACAGCACAGAAGGGGTCCCAACTAACACAAATGACCTTGAGCTGGGCCCCCCCAACCCTCTCTGGACTGAGAATTCCACCAATCACAGGCCATGTTGATAGCTCCACCCCCTCCAGAATCCTTTAAAAAAGGACTGAGCAACCCTCAGTTTTTGCTGTTTCTCCTCGGAGCGGAAGCAGTCACTGTCCTGCTAAGGTCATCGGACAGAAGAAAGAAGAACAGCTCGCTTGGGATATTTCTCTATAGAGCTGCATCAGAAGAAGAAAGAAGAACAGCTCACCTGGGATATTTCCCTACAGAGCTGCAACACTGGGGACACCTGGCCAGAAGCTCCTCAGTCCTATTGGGGTACTCTCCCTTCAGGACTGTATCATCCCCAGGAGGCAAGGCGAGGCAAGGCAAGGCAAAGTGGAGGCGAAGCACAGCTGGACACTTCACCTCAGCTCTGCTGGGCTGAGCAACTCATCAGTCCTGTTGGGATATTCTCCCTTCAGGACTGCACCACCTCTACAGGGAGGTTTCTCCCTTTGGCGTTGTGTGGTCCCCGGGCCATCACAAAAGAGCTTCGCTTCTCCATCTATCTTCTATCTCTGTTCTATCTCTTTCCATCTATTCCACCTTTTATAATAAAACCCTTCCCAACACCCAGTAAGTTTTAATTCATGCTTCTGAGATGACATATTAAGACACCCGGCAATGCAGGATACTTGGAGTAGTGCCCAGGGCACAGGGAGCTCTGGTGTCAACCAAGTTTGTTAGAATATCATAGTTCTAAAGGTCAATGACATACAACCACAAGAGCTCAATTCATGGCTTCATGCTGAAAGGCTGCTCTTCTGAAATAAATATGGGAGTCACCATTATATGACAGAGGACAAAGAGTGGGACCACTGCCAGAAATGAGCTGTGTGGTCATAGTCTTCACTAAGACATCTATAACCTTCCCCCCACATTTTACCTCTCATAACCTGACCCATGATCAAGCCCAAAGACAATGAGGCAGGAACATTGCTCCTCTCACTGGGAAGCACTTTGATGACGTAGCAATGAGCAGGCATGTGCAATTCTTTAATGGGGGCAAAATAACTGGAAATCATAGAGCCTAAAATAACCCTCTGCAAAAGTGAGACTTTATACCCCATATATATCATAGGAGCAAAGGAAGGATGTTGGCACTTATGGAAGGATGGCACTTATGGCACGTTGGACATATGGAAGGATGAAGAAGCTCCGTCTCCTCCCCTGGTACCTTGGAGATTGGGGCTGAAGACAACAGTCATAGCCACTCGTTTCTAAGCTTGTCAGCACTTTGGAGTCTGGGCCAGTTGGACACTGAGTCCAAAACAAGCCTGAGCTACACAGCAGGACCCTTTCTCAGAAAAAAAGAAAGAAAAAAGAAAATAAGGAAAGAAAGAACTCTAAATTAAAATAAAACAACACCAACAAAAACATTCAATGGGGACAAAGCTCAGTCGATTGCTGGCTAAGCATGCATAAGTCCCTGGATTTGAACCCCAGTGCTATAATAGAAGAAGGATAAGGAGACCCACAGAAGCCAAGAAATGTTTTCCCCCCACAACTGGGGTTCTATGGGACCCAGAAAGAATGTACTCAAGTGTAGTGCCACTTCAACTCTTAGAGGGTTGTCTTCCTCAGGGAACAGGAACAAGGGAGCACCCTTTCTTTTCATCTTATCAAACAACCAGAACAGAAGCCTAGGAGGCTGACTGGGGGTTCAGGCTACAAGGCAGAAGGGAAAGTCAGAGGTGAGGGTTCAGGGTTCTTTGGGATCAGCATTTTGCAGGAGAAGTATGGACCAAAATAACAGAGGTATTCTAGGGGGGACAAGATCCTGCTGTCCCCCAAAGGCTGCTAAACCCTGAAAAACCAGGTCACAATTAAAATCCAATCACAAGGCAAGATGGGCACAACTGGAGAAACTATCTCCCAGCTAAGAATGCTGGGAACACCACTAGGTGCTCGGAGGGTTTTTTCTACCTGGCAGACCCAGTGAAGGGGGTATGTTGCAAAATGCTAGGCAAAATAGCAGCCATGACCGTTGTCTGGGGCCAGGATGGGATGGACAGGAAGGAAGGGGGTAGTGGCATTTCTCTTCTGGGAGCCACCTAGACACGGCCTGTGAGCTAGAGATGAGTAACTGATTTGAAAATGAAGGTGGACATTTGTTCAATGCTTGTTATTAAGATCATCTTAAACGCTTGCAGTTAGGTTGGACCTCAGGAAATTGATGATATTTGACTGATTCTAACCTGAAAAAAAGTGGCGATTTCATGAAGTTCAACCTACCATATATCAGACGTTGTGTTAAGCAATTATTCAGTATCCAATACTCCTGCTGTCCAAGTATCCAGGTGGGGAGATGGTTCAGTGAGTAATGAACTTGTTGAACAAGCATGAAGACTCAAGTTCAGATCCCAGAACCCATGCAAAGGCTGGGAGTGGCCATGTTTGTGTGACTTTTCCTGGGGAGACAAGAGTGGATGTCTACTCACCCCAGACAAAGAACAGACAAAAGTGACAGTTCTACTCAAGTCCACCTGGGAGAACCCATAAGTTTACGGGGGTTGTGTACAAGAGCGTGGGCACCTCAAAGATAGATGCTGTGCTGAAAAACCCACTGCACCCTGGGTAATGACTCACAAAATCTGAATCCCTGGATCTCTGCATGACTCTACATTCACACAGTTCCGTCGGCGGAGGTCTCCTCCAGGCAGCTCCTAGATCAGAAAGTCTCCCCAGCTGTTATTTACTGTTCCTATAACCTGGAGGAGGCTTGTGCATCTTCTAAGTTCTTTTATTTTTTTGGGGGGGGTAGGTGGGAGGTTGTCTAGAACTGATTAGGTTTGTTTATTTCCTGAGACAATGGAGCCTCCCTCCCCCCTCCAGAAGGGAATCCTTTCATTCTGAGGAAATGGTTGTACGACACCATGCCAGAACCCAGTGCTGTGGAAAACGGGCAGGAGACCTCCTAGGACTTGCTGGCCAGACTAGTCTAGAAGGAGAAAAACACCATTAAGCTCCACGTTCAGTAAAAACTGCATCTCAAGGGGACAAGGCAGAGTGATAGAGGAAGACACCTGACATCTTCCAACAACATCTTTACGAATGTGCATGAGTGCATGGACCTACACACACATACACACAATCAAATAGATAAAAACAATGCCCTTAATCATTATCCCACTTTATAGAACAGGAGACTAAGGCCAGCACCTTAAGTTATTAACTCAGTGTCATAAAATTAGCTAATTGTCCATCTAACAAACAACTCAAGATCTAAAAATAACTCAGAATCCAGAACCCAGTCTGTTAACCACTAGGCTCTAGCTATGCAGAATGAGGTCCAAAACCTCCTGGAGTGTTTAGAATGCAAAATCTGGGGACTGGGGAGGGACTCAGTAGAAGGGTGCTTGCTTAACATGTGTAATGCCCTGCCTGGTTCTATGTCCAGCACAGAACAAATAGCAGAGCATTGCACATGTTCAGCAACATCATTTTAAATACACAAAAGATACATGTTGAGTGGAATATTACTATTCCATTTACTTAAAGAGAACAACTTCTATCATATACTTCAACATGGACAAAACTTGAAGGGATTGCAGTGAGAAATCAGCCTGCTACAGAAGAATTATCTGATTCCATTTATACCAGGGACCTGGGGTACACAAACTCACAGAGTGAGGTGAGGTTGGCACTAGGGAGGCAAAGGCAGAAGGATGGCAAGTTTGAACTCAGTATGGACTATATAATGAGACCAGTTTCAAAAACGTAAATACTGTAGATGTAGCTCATGGATAAAACATTGGCTAGTATGCACAGGCTTTGGATTGGAACCCAGTCACCAGCACCACCAAAAAAAACAAAAAAGATAAAAATACAAAGCTTGAAATCTCCCATAGGTCTCAAACCCCAACCCAAACCCCAACCCATGTAGACATTCCCTGCTCAACTGCAGGCCACTCAGGCCAGAAGGACAGGTGGGCTGCCTTCCCCTCCCTCTCTGTTACCCCAAGCCCAATCCTAAGGGTCTTTCCTTGGGCTGCAACATAACAACAGCTGCAGCCTCCTCTCCCTCTAGGTCTGTACCTCCCCTTCCTCCAGCCTCAAACACCAGCAAGTATTCCTCCCCATCCCTTGAACACACCAGCAGAACAGGCCAGTAATATATACAGCTAATATGCTCTCTGAAAATCCAGAGATGAAACAGAAACCAAGGAACAAAACACCCACCCAACAAAGACAAACCCAGAAATCAACACCTAGACCTATAATCACCCCAAACCTAGATACCTAGATGACATTGTAAGAATACAATCAATAACAGCTAGGGCAATATGTCTCCACCAGGAACCAACCATCCTACCCCAGCAGGCCCTGAGTATTCCAACATAGCTGACACACAAGAAAAAGACCTTAAACTAACCTTATGAAGATGACAGAGGCCCCTAAAGAAGAAATGAATAAATCCCTTAAAGAAATCCAAGAAAAGACAAACAATTGGAGGAAATGAATAAATCCCTTAAAGAACACCAAGAAAAAACAAACAGTTGAAGGAAATTAATAAACCTGTTCAATGCCTGAAAATGGAAAAAGAAACAATAAAGAAAACACAAAATGAGGAAATTCTGGACGTGAAAAATTTAGATCGGCAAACAGGAACCACAGAGGCCAGCTACACCAACAGACTACAAGAGATGGAAGAGAGAATCTCAGGTATTGCAGACACAATAGAAAAAACAGATACATCAGTCAAAGAAAATACTAAATTTAAAAACTCCCTGACACAAAACATCCAGGAAATTTGGGACACTATGAAAAGACCAAATCTAAGAATAATAGGAATAAAGAAAGGAGAAGAATCCCAGCTCAAAAGCCCAGAAAATATTTTCAACAAAATCATAGATGAAAAATTTTCTAGCCTAAAGAAGGAGATGCCTATAAAAGTACAAGAAGCATACAGAACGCCAAATAGATTGAAATGGAAAAGAAAGTCCCCTCACAACATAATAATTACACTACACATACAGAATAAAAAAAGAATATTAGAAGCTGGGAGGGAAAAACCTCAAGTAACATACTAGAATCACACCTGACTTCTCAATGGAGACTCTAAAAGCCAGAAGGCTTAGACAGATGTGCACAGAATCTAAGAGACTACAGATGCCAACCCGGACTACGATACTCAGCAAAACTTTCAACCACCATAAATGGAGAAAACAAGATATTTCATAATAAAGTTAAATTTAAACAATATCTATCTACAAATCCAGCCGCACAGAAGGTGCTAGAAGGGAAACTCCAACCCAAGGAGGTTAACTACACCCATGAAAACACAAGAAATAAATAATCTCACACCAGCAAAACCAAAAAAAAGGGGGGGGGGAACATACACAACAACAAAGAAACAGGAATTAGCAATTATTGATCATTGATATATCTCCATATCAATGGTCTCAAGTCCCTAATAAAAAGGTATAGACTAGCAGAATGGATGCAAAAATATGATCCATCCTTCTGCTGCATATTAGAAACACACCTCAATATCAAGGATATATGTTACCTCAGGGTAAAGGGTTGGGAAAATATATTCCAAGCAAATGGCTCACGAATAATATATCTTGGTGTAATATCTTGGTGTAATTTTAACCAATCAAGTGAAAGACTTGTATGACAAAAACTTCAAGTCTTTGAAGAAAGAAATTGAAGAAGATCTCAGAAGATAGAAAGATTCCCCATGTTCATAGATTGGTAGGATTAACATAGTAAACATGACTATTTTACCAAAAGCAATCTACAGATTCAATGTAATCCCCATCAAAATCCCAACACAATTCTTTAAGACCTTGAAAGGACAATTCTCAACCTCATATGGAAAAACCAAATAACCCAAGATAGCTAAAACAATCTTGAGCAATAAAAGAACTTCTAGAGGTATCACCATCCCTGATTTCAAGTTGTACTACAAAGCTTTAGTAATAAAAACCACATACTATTGGCATAAAAACAGACACACTGATCAATGGAATCAAATTGAAGACCCAGACATAAATCTACACATCTATGGACAACTCATTTTTGATAAGGAAGCTAGAAATATACAATGGTGAAAAGGCATCTTCAACAAATAGTGCTGGTCAAACTGGATGTCCGCATGTAGGAGAATGCAAATAGATCTGTATTTATCACCCTTCACAAAATCAGGTCCAAGCGGATCAAAGACCTCAATGTAGAGTCTGATAGAACCTGAATGTTCATTGGACCTGATAGAAGAGAAAGTGGGGAATAGATTTGAATGCATTGGTACAGGAGACAACTTCCTAAACAGAACACCAATAGCACAGGCACTAAGATCAACAATTAATAGATAGGACCTCATGGAATTGAAAAGCTCTGTAAGACAAAGGACACTGTCAATCTGAAGAGCAGCAGGCTACAGAGTGGGAAAAGATTTTCACCAACACCATATCTGATACAGGGCTAATATCCAAAATATATAAAGAACTCAAGAAACTAGATAGCAATAAAACAAATAATCTAATTAAAAATGGGGTACAGATCTAAACAGAGAATTCTCAATAGAGGAATCTCAAATGGCTGAGAAACACTTAAAGAAATGTCCAACATCTTTAAACCATTGGGGAAATGCAAATCAAAACCACTTTGAGATTCCATCTTACACCTGTCAGAATGGCTAAGATCAATAACACAAATAACAGCTCAGGCTGGTGAGGATGTAGAGCAAGGGGAACACTCATCCATTGCTGGTGGGAGTGCAAACTTGTACAGCCACTATGGAAATCAATATGGTAGTTCCTCAGAAAATTGAGAATTGATCTACCTCAGGATTCAGCTACATCATTCCTGGGCATATGGTCAAAAGACACTTCATCGTACCACAAAAACACTTGCTCAACTATGTTCATAACAGTTTTATTCATAATAGCAAGAAATTGCAAATAACCTGTATGTCCCTCAACCAAAGAATGGATAGAGAAATTGTAGTACATTTACACAATGGAGTATTACTCAACTGTTAAAAAAATTGCATCATGGAATTTGCAGGCAAATGGATGGACCTAGAAAAAAAAATCATCCTGAGTGAGGTAACCCAGATCCATAAAGACAAACATGGCATGTATCACTTATAAGTGGATATCAGCTGTTAAGTAAAGGACAATCATGCTACAATCCACAGACTCAGAGAGGCTCGGTAACAGGCAGGGCTCTAGCGGAGATGCATGGATCTCCCTGAAAAGGAGAAATAAAATTGATTTTGCAGGTGGGATGGGGGGGGCAGGAGTGGAATGGATCAGCTGGGGAGAAAGGATGTAGGTAGAGAGTACGGGCAGAGATGATTGGGACTGAGGGGCATTCGGGGATGAAGAGGAAATGTAGAACTGTGGAAACTTCCTGGAATCTATGAGAATGACCCTCGTGAGGGCTCCTAGTAATGATACAGAGCCTGAGATGGTGATCTTCTACAACAGGCAATGCTCCCAGTGGTGGCACTGGGACCCCAACTCACCCACAAAACCTTTGACTTACATTCTGTCCTGCCTGCAAGATGTGTTGGGGCAGTGGTGGCATAGAACTTGTGAGAGCGGCCAACCAATGACTGGCTTAACTTGAGGTCCACATCATGAGAGGGAGCTCATGCCCAACACTGCCTGGATGGCCAGGAACCAGAGGCTGGATAGCCCAGAGACATAGGGTAAAAGCAAACACAACTGGCAAAAAAAAAAATCAATAAAATGATTCTGAATGACATTCATCTATACTCATAGATCAGTGCCTTGCCCACTTGTCATCAGAGAGCCTTTCTCTGGCAGCAGATGGGAGCAGGTGCAGAGATCCAAAGCCAGACATTATGCAGAGAAAGAGTCTAAATTGGAGGCCTCCATTTGGTGCCTCCCCTCTGAAGCTCGGGAAACCCCACAGAAGAGGGAGATGAAAGATTGTAGGAGCCAGAGGCTATTGAGGAGGCCAGGGAGAACAGGGCCCACTAAATCAACTAAGCAGGGTTCAAATGGGCTCACAGAGACTGAAATAGCATGCACAGAGCCTGCATGGGTGTGCACCAGGTCCTCTGCATACATGTCAAGGCTATTAGCTTGGTGTTTTTTGGGACTCCTAACAATGGGAGTAGAGGTATCCCTGACACTTTTGCCTGCTCTTGGGACCCTTGTCCTACTGGGTTCTCTCATCCAGCCTCACGTATGAGAGTTTGTGCCTTGTCTAATTGTGTCTTGTTGTGTCATATTTGGCTGACATCTCTTGGAGGCTTGCTCTTTACTAAAGGGAAATGGAGGGGGAGTGGATCTGAGGGAAAGGGGAGGTGGGGGGAGCTTGGAGGATTGGAGGGAGGGGAAACTGGTCAGGGTGTATTGTATGAGAGAATAATCTATTTTCAATTTAAAAAAGAAAAAATGTACACATAATACATGTGTATGCATATATCACCACAATAAAAATAATTTCATTAAAAGGCAGTCTTCGGTCACATCGAGACTTGCTGTGTTAGACATAACAAGACTCTCAGGCATTCTTCACATACTAAAGTTTGAGGTGCACCACTTCTAGAATATCCTGCCTCCCACAGTATGGAGGCATTGTGGAACAGCAGCATAAATAGAAAAGCAGGAGCTCAGGTTAATGTAGAAATTCCAGGATCACCTCTGAGCCACATTCAGTCGTGCAAGATTCTGTCCAGCACAAAGAAGATGGTCTTGACTAAGGGGATCCTTGCATGTGGAGCATCTTTAAAGACCTCGGGGCACCCTACCTGCACTTGGATGTTTGGGGATCCTTTGGCTGCCAAGAGAAGTTGCCTCTGAGCTCAACTCAGGATGAGATGATCTCCTCCAGAGCACAGGGAGCTGGGCAGGCGTGAGAGTCGGCACCAGGCCGCCTGGGTGAAAGGCTTTGGAGCAGGTGCTCCGTTTGGGGAACTGACGGCACCCAGGGGAAGCCTGACGAGGGACACCAAGTGCTTGTGTGTTTGCGGAGCTGATGCGGCGGCCTTGGCCAAATTGGACAGCGATGTACAAATGTCTATCATTTTCCAGTTCTTCAATTTTGTGGCTCTGTCTTGCATTTGAGAAGAATTAGACTGTGTCTGTCCCCAGGACACCCCTCAGTTCTACAAAGGTTCAAGGAAGACAAGAGCCTTGTGAAGTTGGGCATTCTGAAAGAACACTTGTCTGGACTCCCTGGAGACTCGCTGTGTAAGCTCCCTCCTCACTTCCAACGTCTCTCTTCAAGTCCTTCCGTGTGCATCTCCTGTGTAGCCGATCCATAGTTCTGTACAGGAGGGTTGCCATTTTAAAAGATGGGCAAAAATAGTCTATTTTACTCTCTTGTAGCTGAATTATTCGTCCTTACCAGAGTCCCCGCTGGTTCTCTGGCTGCGGTAACCTAATCCGGTTAATAGAGGATGAACTTGAGCAATTTAGAACAAACTCAGCACATTAACAGCCACGCTGGGTATTCTCTGCTCCCTTGGCCTTCTTCTTGTGACATCTCATTGTGGGGAGGTTGGTGGTGACATGGATGTAGTGGGAACACACTCCCCCAAAGTTCACCTGCACATATATTATTGTTAAAGTGACTCTACAAAACAGAAGAGGCCAAACCCATGATGCATACTTTATCAGTCTTGCAATGAATGGCCATCACCAAACTAAGATGCATCTGTGTGGACGCCATGTTCTCAGACATTCCAGGTTCTAGAACATAAGTCAAATAAACCTCTATCAATTATAAACTATGCAGGCTGTGTTATTTGGTGATAGCAACAGAAAGCAGAGGAAGATTCAAGAGGACTCTCTGGTCTCTGTTCTCTGCTATTAAGTACTGTTCGTGTTTTTAATCACTTAGCTTACTCCTCGGTGGCATCACAGGGCTTCATCATACTTTCTGGTCTCCAGGTTTTGAAAGCAAAGGTTCAAAGACAGGAGGGTAAAAATGTGTGACCTTTAAATGACTGAATTTTTCAAGTCACAATGCCTCATCTCCCCTGCCCTGCTGTTGGAGATCATCAAAGTCACGATGCTTCAACTGCTCTGCTGCTTCTGAGATCATCATAACTGCGGTTTTATCCTTTGCCAGAACCCCACTTCCTATCTGGACACAGTAAACCCAACTGCTCAGATCCAAAGCACAGAAACAAAGTCCAACACTCGACAGATGCAATGTCTGGGTTACATTTTAAGAAAAACATGTGGGAGCACTGGAGAAATGGCTCGGTGATTAAGAACACTTGTTGCTCTTGCAGAGGACTCAAGTTCAGTTCCTAGAATCCATTTAGGGTGGCTCATTACCAACTTTAACTCCAGGGAATCTGATGCCCTCTTCTGGCCTTCACAGACACTTAGACTCCTGTACACAGACACACACAGACACACAGACACACACACACACACACACACACACACACACACACACACACCACGAAAGTAAAATATGTTTCAAAAATAGAAGAACAAAAAGGACAAGGGGCACAGTTGCCTCTGTCGGTGGGAAAGCTGATCTACCACAAGTATAGTTTAGAAGCCGATGCTGGACCAATCACGTTTTCATTTGATTTGAAGTCCATTTCATGAGATGGGACCCATACACAACACTGTTATAATGAAACCAAATACTTAAGACTATGTAAGTCATGGACCCTAGGGGGAAACCTACAACTCTTATTCTGCTAAATGAATTTAGCAATAAAATGACTCTTAATGACATAGATCAGTACATTGCTCAACTCTCATCAGAGAAGCTTCTTACAACAGATGGTAATTAACACAGAGACACACAACTGAACAACGTATCAAGTGACAGATCTTGTGGCACTCAGCCCTAAATGGGCCATCTTTAGCATACCTGTCCCTCAAGCCTCAGGGAATCTAAGTAGAAGGGAAGGCAGAAGTATTGTAAAAACCAAAGGTGGTGGATAGCTCTAAGAAAAACAATATTTTCCAAACATGACAGGTTGATGCACATAGGAACTTACAGAAACCATGACAGCACATACAAAACCTTCACAAGTTCAGGCTAGACAAAATTTCAGGGAAAAGAAAGTGAGCACAAAGTCCCACCCATAATCAAGAAGCTACTTGTAACTGGTAGCTTCTGGAAGAGGAAAAATCCATTTTCTCCAGTGGGGTGACACTGGGTATATTAACCGCACGCAGGGGATGCCCCATGCTCAGGAGTTGTTGGCATTCACAAAATGAACTCCATGTTTTTATGTGCTTCTTTGTTTAATTGGTTTGGTTTGGTGGGTATTTTCTCCTTTTCTTTTTCCTCTCTTTCTTTTTTTAGGAGGGAGAGAAAGAGAAAGAACATAAAGTTGGGTGGGTAGGGAAAGGGGCAGTATCTGGGAGGAGTTGGAAGAGGAGAAAGAATATGAACAAAAATTTACAGTATGAAAAAATGTAAATAAAAAGGGGCCACTGGGAGTGTGGCTCAGTGATACATGGCTAGCATGCACAAGATCCTAGGTTTCATCCCCAGGACCATATAAAAAGAGAAGAAAGAGGAGGAGGAGGAAGAGGAAGAAGAAAAGGAAAAGAGGAAGAAGGAGGAGGAGGAAGAGGAGGAAGAGGAGGAGGAGGGGGAGGGGGAGGAGGAGTGGGAGGAGGAGGAGGAAGAAGAAAGGCAGCTCCAAAATTGGGCACCATTGTGAAACTCAAGTGTGGATAGCACAGCCTGTGATTCCAGCACTTGGGAATCTGATACAAGATCATGAGTCTACATAGAAAGGCCTTATATCAAGAGAGAGACAGAAAGAGAGAGAGGAGAAGGAGGAAGAAGGAAGAAGAGAAAGGAGAAGGAGAAGGAGAAAGAAGAAGGTCCATGGGCAGAGGGAACCAGTACCCATCTATCAAGCCTTAAATAGAAGCTCCTACCCAGCCTGCCTAGAAATAGAGGGGAAGCAATGTAGTCTGAACTTATTGATGGGAGATTGGCTTACATGCCCTGCATCTCCCAATGTTCCCTTATGTCCAAGGTCAGCACCATGAGAACATAGAGGGCTTTGCAGAGGAACTGAGAGGAAGTGTCTATTCCATATTAGAAACCAAGAAGCACCATGAAGTTCCTAGACCCTATGGTTCTGTGCAAAAGTCCACACAGCCTACGGAGATTTCTCACTCCTAGGGAAGAAGCCTTGTCCCTGACCATAGCGCTAACAGAGCTTTTCACCAATAGTGAGAACCAGTCTGCCAGCTGTATGGATGCACCACCTTGAAAATGATCCCTCTACCCACCTTGCGTTCCACTCCAACAAATCATCCTGACTGATGCCATTGGAGTAGAGAGGGACCTTTACATCATACTTTGCCCAAATGGCAGAATACAGAGCAAAATAAGAATCGTGTGTGTGTGTGTGTGTGTGTGTGTGTGTGTGTATGTGTGTGTTCACGTGTGCACATGTAAACATCAATATAATCTTCACATGTCAGCCCTCACCTCTCCACATTGTTTGAGACAGGGTCTCTTGGCCACTGTAAACCTACCTTCTGCTAACTCAGAAGTTTCTAGAGATTCTCCTATCTCTGTCTTCCATTTCCCTGAGAAAGCATGCTGGGATTGTAGATGTTTCTGCTACTGAGTTCAGCTTTGTGAGTTCTGGGAATCCAAATCCGGGTGGTCAGGCTTGGACAGCAAGCTCTTTACTATCTGAATGTCTCCCCAGCCTAGTATCACTGTCTTAAAGCACTGAACTGGGGGTGCTTTGCTACACATCAGTAAGTAGCCAATAGAATACTTATTCGGCACCTGCTCCTCTTATTTCTTCTCATTTCCCTCTCTTCCCAGAGAGATAGTATCACTTCTAAAGTAATAAAACTACCTTTTTTCATCTACCCTTTCCAGTGTTTTTATTGTAACATAAACTTTATACCACAGCTCGTGAGAACTGAAGCTTCTGAAACCATTAAAGAAAAACTAGCTTGTTCATATATAGCAGAAACCTTGGCTTTCAAAACCATTATCAGGTGTCAAGTCTTTCAAAACTCTTGGTTTGAAACTCAGAAGCTGAGGTCTCTCTCTTGTTCTTCCCTGAGCTTGCCTGCAGTACCAGCCCGGCAGAGGTGATGCCTGTGTCTGGAGTGCTATGGTTTGGGAAAGAAGGCACAGAACAGGTTTGCAGAAGCACTGGGATGCATAGGGCCATCTGCTAAAAGATTATTTGCTAATCTTGCTAAAGTTGTTGCAGTTCTCCAGTGGGGAAGATATTTACCTTCTTAAAGTCAAATTAAATCAGGTTCAGTGCAGTCTGGGTACCGTGTGTCATAGTGGTAGTGGGAAAGCGGATCTCAAGATCAGGACCCCCCTTTGAAGCACTGCCCTCTATCCCTGGGGAGAACTGGAAACTGCTGAGGTCTTAGTCACTCCAATATCTTCAGAGCACTGCCAGGTTGTGGCCCACACAGTCTTTGCTGGGATGTATGTTATCTAAGACACTCAGCAAAGATATTTTTGTTTTTTGGTTTTTTAGTAAGGGGTAAATAATGACTATGCCCCACATTTTGGGCCAAATAGTCTCTTTGGCAATTTTTCAGTTGTATCTTTTCATTGTAAATGGAACCACAAATTCCCATATCTGTAGGTATAGCTGTGTTGCAATAAAATTTTATTGACACAAATAAGCAGCAGATCATATGGAATATTGACTCTGAATATCGTAAGTCTCTTTAATACTTGTGATTCTCTCATTCTCCCTAAGGTTGGGGTTCTCAACATCTGCCAAAGCTAGAACCTTGATTTAAGGGTGTGCTTGTTGCTGTTGTTGTTAACTTGACACAAACCTAGAATATCTTAACTGATAAAATGTCTTCATAAGACTGGCCTATAATCATGTCTGCAGGGCATTTTCTCCATTAAAGATTGAAGTGGTAGAGCCCAGCTCACTATGGGTGGTGCCATGCTGAGAAGGTAGTCTATAAGAAAACAGACTGAGTAAGCCACAGGGAGCAAGCCAATAAGCAACATTTCTCCATGGTCTCTTCTTCAGTTCCTGCCTCCAGGTTCTTGCCTTCAGTTCTTGCCTTGGCTTCCCTGCTGTGGGCTATAGCCTGTAAGTCAAATAAACCCTTTCCTCTCCAAGTTGTTTTGGTCATGTGTTTTATCACAGAAATAGAAACATAACTAAGATAATAGGGTTCAAAATACAAGGTGTTTTGTGTATCTACATATTGCTGCTGTTGAGCAAAGTAGGAGTGCCAACCAGCCAAATGGCCTCCAGACTATCAGCTTTCCAAGATCCTAGGATCCTGTCCTCTGTCTGACCTTGATCTCCAGTGATCTCTCTAGCACTTTTCACTAGACAGGGAGAACCACCACCTTTAATCAGAGTCTCCCAATAGCTAGGAAATGCAAGAGCTAGCAATCAGTTTGACACAGAAAAGAGGACACAAAAGAATAAGGAATACAAATTTACATACCAACATATCACACGTGTACACACTATCATGCCAACTAACTTATTCTGCTTAACCTGTTTCCTTGGTTCTCTTGTCTGCTGTGAGAAGGCAGAGAGCAGATACTAAATCTTGCACACACTTTCATTCAACTCAATGTCTGCCCCTTATATGTAGCTTGTGGGTGCTTCTTAAATTAAGAAATAGTACCCTGCAGAAGGCCCGGCAGTGTAGCTCCTTGAGTTGTTCTCAGTGGCTTATTTAGCACTATAGTGCCCAAAGTTCCTGCTCATTTCAGGAATTCTACAATGGTGGGGAACAATTCTGAATAGCAGTAACTCACACATAGAATGAATAAATGGCAGTTTCTGAAGATGCCCACGCCTCCTAATCCTTCCCAAACAGTTTCACCAACTGGGGATCAAGTATTCAAACCTCATGGAGGTCATTCTCATTCAAGCCAACACACCAGCTGTAAAAATCCCACCAGGACTCTCCTCTGTACGGTTCAGTTCACTGGCGTTTCTTGCCTGGGCTATTGCAGTAACCTCCTAATCCGTCTGTCTTCACTGTTCCCTCCCTTCTGCAAATAACAGGCAGTGATCTGTTAAACAAACTGTTGGATGCCTAAAAACCTCCATGGCTTTCTTCAGAAAACAAAATAAAGATGAAGCGCTCTTGCCCCTGCCCATGATTGCCCACATGACCTGACAACACACCTCTAGCCGTGTTGTCATTTTTGTTTTTAATACAGCATTTCTCACTGAATCTAGAACTCTCTGATTGGGCTAAACCATGGACCAACAAGTCTCAGGCATCCTCCTGTCTCCCACTCCCTGGTGCTGGGATTACAGACACACCGCCACACACAGCTTTCTTACCTTGGTTCTGGGAATCAAATTCAGGTCCTTATAGTTATGGGGAAAGTGCTTTATCAACTGAACAATCCACCCAGCCCCACATCGTGTCTTTCTGTTCTTGATTATTTCTACCTGGTTCCCATCACAGACTTTCCTCTGATCTTCCTTCTGTTTAAAGGGGGTCCTCCAGATTCATACACAGCCAACTTCTCCTTCATCTTGACCCAAATACTATCTCACCATCTTGACTTTAACACACTCCTTTAGTCAATCCTTGACCCATTATCCTACTTTGTTGTCTTTATAACACTTACCACTATCTGAAAACATTCACTTCTATGATTATTATCTCCAATGATATAAATCCCAAGACAGAGACCTTGTCTGTCTTTGTTCAATGCAATGCCTCCAGCCCCTAGGGCAATATCCAGACATCAAAAATGATTTTCTCAATGTCATATAAGTGAGTTGGCACTGAAGGGTCAAGGGACAAGATGGTTTAGGAACCTAGAACAACTAAAAGCCAGAGCATCAAAATCACCCTGTGCTCAACCAGTGTCTATTAGGTGAGTACCCGATAGCAAGAGCCTTAGACAGCACAGAGCACCACTGGCCTTCCTGATAGTGGAATTGAGGCTGAGAATGTGAGACAACTGGTAGAGTTCTTGTCTGGCACACATGGAGCCCTAGGTTTGATACTAAGCACTATATAGAACCCCATATGGTGGTACATGCCTGTAATCTCAACACCTGTAAGGTGAAATCAGGAATATCAGAAATTCAAAGTCATTCTTAGCTACATAACAAATTTGAGGCCTGCCTGGGTACATAAGACAAAAGAGAGGGGGAGGAAAAAGAGAGAGAGAGAATATCGCAAAAGGTAATAATGTCTCAGGCCACCAAACTCTGCTGTGCTCCAAGAGAGACCCATGAGCTCATCTAGGCAAGCCCTGTCTTTTTCCCTCTAGATATAGATATAACCCCAGGGAAGGGTCTAAGGCAGAGGGTCAAAAAAGAAAAGAAGAATGGGACAGAGAAGGGGAAGAAGCAAGAGAACCCTGCCACAAAGGCCCAGGAAAAGCATGTCTGGCCTCTGCTGCTCTGATCTGTGGGTGGAGTGAACACTACCCACTGCTCTCCACACAGGCCCTCTGGTCTGTGGGGTAGAATGAATACCCACTGCTTCTGCCCAGCCCTGTGGCCTATGGAATGAACACCAAGCCCTCTCTGCCCAGCCCCTTCTCTTCTTTCAGAAACAACAGCTTCATCTGTGTAGATCCTGCTCCTCTAAAATCTGTTCCTAGTGTGAAAACCAAAGGCTATGGTCTCCAATTTCTCTAACTGCACATCCCATTAATAAAATGTTCCTGACAATTCCCCTCAGTGCCTACCTGCAGGCAGATATAAGTTATATGCATGTTCCACTGTATGGTTGTATGGCTTACATATAAAGCATTCACAGAAATTTTAATGCTAAAATGAAAAATAAGAAGTTAAATTTTTATTCCCACACTACAAAGGATGTTTTCCCTTACAAGTCCACTGCACTAAAACAATGAAGATTTTAGAAAGAATATGTGAATATAAACTATTTGCACAAGACAATATTCATTAAGAGATGTCCTCTTCTAACATCCATAGGCACCATGTGGTACACAGATATACATGCAAGCAAAACACTCACACTCAAAAATAAATAAAGTTAAATAAATCTTTTTTAAAAAAAACTTGTTCTGTAAAGGGAGAGGTACTAAATACTTGAAACTTGGTAGGCCACAGGATCTCTATTGCAACTATTCAAGTAGACATGGATGCATCTATGGCCATGGACAGTATGTAAGCACGTGAGCACGGCTGTGTGTCAGTGAAACCTTATTGGCAAATATAAGTGGTAGGCTGGAGTGGCCAGGGAAAGGGGCTATTGTTTACAGGTGCCTGTGCTAGAGCATTTTAAGGGGAAAGGTTGTGCATGCCTTCCCCTCCCTCTGCTCACAGAGGTGCCACTTCTTTGACCTATGTCTCCCAGGGTCTTGAATCAGTTATTGCCTGACCCATGGTTGACAAGAGACTGGATAGTAGGGAAAAGCTAAGTTAGGACATCACCTGAGACTTAGAAGCTTCTCCAGTAGCAGCTCTGAGGCCCCAGCCCCCACCAGACAAGTCTGCCATGAAGCCACAAGCTCTGGGATCTGTCGAACACGACACTCCTCTCTCTTCCCAGATCAGCCTAAAAGTGGCCCCCTGAGCTGGCCATATTCACAGCCTCTCAGCTTGGCTTCCCCAGACCTCCCATTTCATATGACTAATCTCTGTGTATCTAAAGTCCCTTGATCTCAAAAGCTTGGAGACATTTTTTGTTTATTTATCTCCTTTCTTTTGGCCCCTGGGTAAGCTAGAAGGCAATGGTTGTGCCTTTTCTCTCTAAAAGCAAACAGTGCTGAAAAACATTTCTGGCTGTGCCTGAGCAGGTTTTAAAGATGATGGCCTTTCCTGGCTCCATTGGAAGAAATAATGAGGTTAGCAGAAAAAGCACTTTGCTTTGAGAGTGAACCTTTCAGCAATACCCGACCTGAGCTGATGGATGGTGTGTGCGTGGATGGCATGTGCCTGGAAAGCAGATGCTGTGTACGTGGAAAGTGGATGGTGTGTTCATGGGAGCAGATGAGTTTGTGTGGATGGCGCGTGCCTGAGAAACAGATGGTATGCACATGAATGGCATGCGCGTGGGTGTTGTATGCCTGGACATCCTACGTTGTGTGTCTGGAAAGCAGATGGCACATGTGTGGAAAATGAATGATGTGTTCATGGAAAGCAAATGGCATGTGCACGGGGAGATGAAATGCTCATAAAAAAGCAGGTGGGATACATGAAAGCAGATGGTGTGTGCATCAAAGGCAGATGGATCATGAATGGAAAACGTGTGGCATGCATGTGGAAAGCAGATTTAGTGTCCATAGAGAGCAAGTAGAATGTGCATAGCATGCAGATGGCATATGCCCAGAAAGCAAATGAAGTTTGCATAGATGGAAGAAGCACAAGAAGAAAAAACCGTGTGTGCTTGGATGTATGTGCATGTGAGGATGATGTTTGTGTGCATGGATGCACTGTCTGTGTGTTGCGTGCATGGAAAACAGATGGCAGGGGTTTGCAAGGCAGATGGAATAAACAAGGATGGCGTGTGCATAGAAGAAACGTGGTGTGCACGTGGAAAGTATATGCTGTATTCATATGAAAAACATATGGTCTGTACACCAAAGGTAGATGGCACATCCATGGGAGCAGATGGAGGCAGATGCTGTGTGATCGGGGGCAGAAGGCCTGTGAATCATAATCAAACGGTGTATATACAGAAAGAAGATGACGTGGGATGGAAAGCAGGTGGTGTGTGCATAGAAAACTGCATGGGATGAGGGTAGTATGTTAATGGAAAGATCTCCTTATCCACTGCCATGGGAGGAAGAGAAGTTGGAGCTAGGAATGCAGAAGGAGAGGGTGTTGAGGGTACCCTTCCCTGTGTGACTGTGTGGAAACCCACCACAACCACGATCTGTACAATGGAAACCATAATAAGTATGATAAAGCTGCACATCACACAGGAACATTAACAGGATGAAAATGAATATATAAGACTCTAAGTGCTTTGGCATTTTCCAGACTTGCTTCTCAAACCTACCAATTCCTGGGATCCATCGTGGCTTTACCGACATTGCGAAGAAGCTGAGAAGCTGTATCGACAGCCAAATGATCTCAGACAAGTTAGGGACTGACTGTCATAGTGTCTTCTCTCACATCATAGCTGTGAAGTCGATACTCTTATCCTCACTTTGTACATGAGAAAAGCCAAAGCCTAGAGAAGCCACAGTGCTTCAGTGCACCACACAGCTGGGAATTAACAATGTTTGCCTCAAATTCAGGTCCATTTGGCTCCAAATCCCAGAATGTGTGCCCCAGTTCAGAGCCACCGACAATGAGCCATACTCCTTTGAGATCTTTGTCCATTCAATAACCCATGAGGATAAGTAACTCTGGGAATAAGGAGGATTGAAACAAGGATTCTCTTGCCTCTGCTCTCTCCCTCTCCCCTCAGTCCTTGCTTCTCCAATGCTTGTGCTGCTTACCTAAACTTTCACATTGTTTTTCAGCACTTGCTGCAATATGGGCTAGCAGGGCTTTTGAGAGCCCCTCTCTCTCTCTGTGTCTGTGCCCAGGTGCGGGAGGCAAAGCAAACCAAAAGACAATGTATCCGATTCAAACTCTACCCATGACTTCTGTGGACTTTCAGAGGTCCATCAAGGAGATGTCAGCAGAAGTCTGTCTTAGTTATAACTTAGTTAAGCTTCTGTAAGAAGGCATAGTGCGGGAAGTTTAAGCAGCAAGCACTGGCTTCTCAGAGTTCTAGAGGCTAGAAGTGGGAGATCAGGGAGACACTAAATCTGCAGTCAATGTAGCTGGATTCTAGTGAAGGCCTTTGTGGTTTAATTACGTCTCTTAAAAACTCATGGGACTGGGGGTTAGTAAGATTTCTCAGTGGTTAGAGCCCTTGCCACATTCAAGAGGAGCAGAATTTGGATCCCTAACACCCACCCACACAAAACCAGGTGGGTGTGGTAACCTGCCTGTAATCCCAGCACATGAGAGGCTGAGGCAGGGGATCCCTAGGGCAAGCTGTCTCACTAGATGAGGCAAACTGGTGAGCTCTCTAGCTTTGCCAAGAGATCCTGCCTCAGTAAATAAAGGAGAGTGGTTGATGAAGATACCTGACATCAACATTAGCACACATGCACATGTACACTTGCACACATGTGCCTACACGTGCAAACCTGAACACATACACTTTGTATAATATAGCATTTTTTCTGAATTGAAACATCCCATCCTGAAAAGAATAATTAAGATTCATGTAGTAAACAACTCAAAAGTCTCAGGAAGTCCCTGAAACCAGATTTACAGGTACCTTCTCTTCCCATAGTTATCTAAGAAGAAAGGACTGCTGAGGAGACTTTCCAACCTGTAGAGCTTCCTACAAGTCATGAAGACAGTTCTGGGGTCCCAGCTTTCATCAACTGTCACACATGCTGGGGTGGGCTTTCGATGACAGAGCTGCTTTGGGGTCATCCATGCTCCTATAAGTTACCCCAATAAACTTACTAAGTTGGACTTTGCTGGTATTGTTACTTTGATCTGTCATTGGTTCTCTTACTTGAGGTAAGTAGACATTTTTATGCCTCCCCAGAAATAGTGTCAAGCAACAACACACACACATTCACACACACTCACACAAAGAAAAAAATTCAAGTGTGGGAATCCTAAGCCCCAAACTTGTATGCTAACCATAGTTGAAAGTAGGGTCTTTGGGGCATAGGTGTAGATGGACCATAAGTGGTCAGACAACCCCCATGATGTCACTGGTTGTTTTATAAGGACATAAATACCCAAACTGGTACATTTTCTCTCTTACTCATGATGCCCCCATCACGTTCTGATGCAACAGGAACACCTTCCTGGGCACTGATCCGCATTAGCAGCTTCTAGAACTATCAGCTACAAGATGTCTATTCTTTATAAGTTAATGCATCTCAGGCATTGTGCTATAGCAACAAAAACATGCTAAGACCCTCTTCCTTGTTTACAGATGTCTAGCATCTTACTAATTCCTTCCATAGCAGAGAGGCAGAGAAAGCTCTAATGCCTCTTCTTATAAGGACACTAATCCTACTCATGAGGGCCTCAATGACACCAAAAGCCCCCACCTTCTAATGACATCACATTTATGGTTGAGACAGCAACATCTGAACTTAAGGACACATAGATCCCCATTTCACAGAAGAGACATAGTCTCAAGTTTACATGGACAGGGTCCACAGCTGAGATTCAAACGCAGACAGGCTGAATCCCAGCCCTACTTTAAATATCTCTCTCTCCCCCTCCCCCGCTCCCCCCCTCTCTCTCTCCATTGTCAATTTGACTGGGTTTTAAAATCATCTCTCTGTCTCTCACACTCTCCATTGTCAAAGGATTTTACAGTCACCTAGGAGACATACCTCTAGGCCTATCTACAAGAGCATTTACACGGAGATTTTACTGGAGGAATACCCACCCTGAACATGAAAGGCCCCATCCCATGGGCTGTAGTCCTGAGAAAAATAAGCTGAGTACTAGCATTTATCTGTCTCTTAACTGTGGACTCAGTGTGAGGCTGCTTCATGCTCCTGCTGCCATAGCTAGATTCACTCTCACCACCATGCCTTCCCCTCCACGACAGACTGTACACAAAAACGTGAACTAAAGTAAACCTTCCAAATCTCCCTCCCACCAGATCCATCAGTCCTACACAAAACAAGGCCACAGAAAATGTTTTTCTGCTCACTAGAAGCAGGCCAGCCAAGCATGGGGTCTCCCGAGGACATAAGCCTGGAGCAGCAAGGTTCTCATGCAAAGTCAAGTGGAACGGGCCCACTGGATTTTGAGCACTAAGGCGATGGGCAGTCCGAATGAGTGTGGCGCTCACCCCGGGAGAGGATGACTTCATCGTCAGTCTCCATGCCACACGTTAGCACAAACTTCACTGCTTAAAGCATCTCATATTCACTGTGTCATGATTCTGTGATTCAAGGAATCTGGCCAGGATATGGCTGCCTTCTCTGCTTAAGAATTTGTTACAAGCCACATTTAAGGTGGTAGATGAGGCTGGAGTCCTATTTAAAGGCATAACTAGGGAAGGATATGCTTCCAACCTCACGTAGTTTGCCAGTGGGATTCAGTTCCTCGAGGGTGGCTGGGCTCACCTTCAGTTCCAACCTGGGTGTTGGCCAAGGGTTTCACCCAGCTACTTATTATACGGATATCCCCATGTGGTTAGTTGCTTCCTCAAAACAGGACATCTGAGAAGGCAATAGAAGAGGGAAGCTATAATCTACTACCAAAGCAGCATCCTGTCCATGTGGTCAAATTCTGTTGTCTATAAGAAAGGCAGATACTCAATGAGAAGAGATTTCAAAAAGACAAAAGTATCAAGAGTTGGAGTCCACGGGGCATCTGTCACAATGAGCAAGACAATAAGCAAGAGAAATAAGTAAAATACATTGTACATTAGATATAACAAACACAGGAAGAAATACAAAAGGAATGGTGCTTTGTTTCTTTTCTTATTGCTGTGATTAAACACTCTGGAGGAGGGGAAGCAATTTAAATGGGAAAGGATGTATTTGGCTTGCAGTTCTGTGTTGCTGTCAATCACTGCAGAATAATCGAGGCAGCGGGAACTTGAAGCTGCTAGTCACCACATCCACAGTCAAGAGCAGCGAACAGCGAGTTTGCTCACTGTGTTCGGCTCCTTTCTCCTTTCATTGGCTCCAGAACAGAAATGAACAGAAATGGTGTTGTCACATTCAGGGAGGGTCTTCCCACCTCAGCCCAGTTAAGGAAATCCCTTAATGTCCACAGGCCGACCTGCCCCAGGCAAGTCTTCATTAGACTCCCTTCCCAGGTGATTCTAGATTAGGCCAAGTTGACAATTAAGGCTAAACATCCCAGATAATGAACATGGAACCATAATTTATTTCTTACGGGGCTCCGTGCATGCTAGGCAAGTCACTACCACTGAGCCAGCCCTTGCTGTATAACAGTAGTTAGTGAAGTCCTGGCTAAGAATATATCATGTTGGCACAGCTTTCTCCCGGGGCTAGCTGGGTAAATGGATGGGACTAGGAAAGATCATATTGAGTGAGGTAACCCAGACCCAGAAAGTTGCATGTTCTCTTTCCTCTGAGGTTCCCAGCTCCAAAGATTCAAATGTGAGTTTATAATCTGGAGTAACTGCAGAAACCAGGAAGGTAAAACGGCAGGGAGTCAGGGAGCAGTGGAGAGGGGGACCAATGGGGTACATGTGATCTGAAAGGGGAAATGAGAAAAAACGGGGTGGGGGGAGCTCTAATTAGGGATGGGAAGGGCGATGAATACAGGAGGAGAAATGATGGTAAAATGACAGTAAGGCTGTCTGAGCAAGTCATAAGGAATTAAACTATTAACTGTCTAGCTAAAAATACCTATAATATGTGTAAGTTGGTGCATAAATATTCATATATAGTTTAAATTAAAATTTTCCACTTGGACTAACAGACTAATAGAAACCACATCAGGCATAAGATGCCCTCTTTTGAATTGTTAGTCAGCATTGTCCAAAAGACTCCCAAAACATTATAGGCTATTGCTATCACTCTTGATTGCTGAAGACACTATGCACTTTGGACACTGGGCCCAGAAAACCTGAACTGGATCTGACTTGAAAAGCTCCTCCCTGAGGACTAGTTTTCATGGTCCCAAAAGGTGCCACGCAAGCTTCCAAAGGAGAGAAGCAACCAACGGTCCTACTCGGCTATGAAACCTATGAACCACAATGACCAACATGGCACGATGAGCCTAAGGGTGCAGTAGTGGCACACATATCTTGGTGGTAACCAATGCCTCTCTAATTGGTCTTAAAGCTCAGTCAAAAAGAAGAAAACATGCTTAGAATTGGAAACCTAGATGACTACCAAGGGCTAGTGATGTCCTTGATCTTGGAGGAGAGCCTACAACCACCACATCACATCACCATGACAGCGCTGACCCCTAACTGCATTCTAAGTGCTTATCTTTACAACAGCAGGGGAGTGGCATCCTCACTCCTTATCAAGGAAACTGCTCTCTGCAACAGGCAGAGAGCGTGTCCCAACAGATACAACACAGCACAACCCTTGCTCCTAAGGCTCAGGGATCATTGCAGAAGAGGGAGCAGAGAGATTCCAGGGGAACAGGAAGTTTTTTTGTGAGATTGTATCTCCTAGAAATGCCAAAAAGATAAAGCTATGAAGTCTCACCAACATGGCTGCCTAAATATAATCTGAACAAGCATGACACCATTAGCTGTGCTAATGTGGAAGGGGGAAAGCTCAGGAGGCCTCAACCCTACATAGGGACTATAGGTAGCTAAGAAATGCTGAGAGCTGCAGAAATAGTCTTCCCCAGGGAAGAGCACACCAATTGATTATCCAATACCAAGTGGTCAGCCTTGAAAATATATTCAAACAAATAACATTATGCAGACTGAACAGGTTGTATTAAGATATTAAGGAATATATTGTATGTATATAGGAATATATATTAGGATTATATATGTATGTGTAAAAACAATATTTAAAAAGAGGCCATGGGTTTGAAAAAGAGCAAAGTGGGCACATGGGAGGGTTTTGTTGGGGGAGAAGGAAGGGAAAAGTTATAATTTCAAAAACCAAAATTATTTTTTAAGGACCACATTAACTTAAAACAGAGACTGGCCAGGCAGTGGTAGCACACACCTTTAATCCCAGCGCTTGGAAGGCAGAGGCAGGCAGATCTCTATAAGTTCGAGACCACCTTGGTCTACAAGGTGAGTTCCAGGACAGCCAGAGTTACAACAGAGAAACCTTGTCTCAAATAAACGGGAAAAAAAAAAAAAAAAGGAGAGAAGGGGAGGGGAGGGGAGGGGAGAAGGGGAGGGGAGTGGGGGAAAGGGAAAGGGAAAGGGAAAAGGAAAGGGAAGGGAAGGGAAGGGAAGGGAAGGGAAGGGAAGGGAAGGGAAGGAAAGGAAAGGAAAGGAAAGGAAAGGAAAACAGAGATTGTAATATTTCTGCAAACACAAAAGGAAAGTCAAAGCCTACCAAAGGCAGGGGTGCACATAAGTACAAAGATCCTCGATTAGGGGCGGAGTTTGTGACTGGCTGAGGAAGAGGGCTTTGGGAGGCTAGACCCTGCAAGCTCCTGGACTCCGCCTTTACCCTGGGTGAGACAGAAGTGAGCAGGTGTGGGATAAATCGCCCAGCACAGGGGAAGCCCTGCGATTTATCCACTCTACCTCTTCTTTTGCCAGAAAGGATGACAAGGAAGGCTGGTCCAGACAACCAGCTGGGACTGGGCAGACAGGAGAGTGTACAGGACATAGTGCTTCCAGAGGTTGCCTGGGTTGCCTTGGCAACAGGGGCTTCCAAAAACCTCCCCAGAGAATCCCCAGGCAGCTGTGGGCCTGGCTCATTTCTTGTAACCCAGCAGCATGAGGACATAAAAAAAAAAAAAATCAATTTATCGGCACAAATGGTCCTTCAGCCTCCCATTTCTCCTCTGCTTAGAGCCGTATGCAGTGCGGAGCTTACCAGATCAGGGGGTGACTGTGTACATGTCGTCACCCTTGGTGGGAATGAATGAGTCTCTCGTGAGCGGGGACTGGGTAGTCAGACCCACACTTTGTAGAAAGGACCAAATTCACAGGGTGAAGTTTTGAGGTTTGCTCCCCCTCTGCCTCTTCTAGCTGTGTGACATCAGTCAAGCCACTTAACCTCTCTAAGCTTTTTGTTCTTGGACTGCTGTTCAGGAAATTCAGCACAACGATGTGCATCTTGTATCGAAGGCTTCCTCCCATATGGAAACAAGCTCCCTACACGCCTTCATCTTGGCTTCTCCTCAGCTTCACTTCTCCCTAAACCAGCTCCCTCACCTCCTTCCATTCATTTCCTTGGTCTGTTTCTCTCCCCGTGTTCCCTGTTTTAAAACACAACGTGTAAAGTAGGCAAATGACTGATACAACCTGGAAAGGCTCGGGTTGGAAAGGGTAGGCTTGGGCCCCAAGCCTACACATACCTCTATCTGCTCCCCTCTGTTAACTCCTTCAATTCCCAGCGCAGTCTGCAAACCTGCTCTTTGTGAGGATTGCCAATGAGCTGCAGGTTGGGGAGTGCTACCTGCACTTTGCCAGCTGCGTTCTGAGAGGCCTTGCCAAGGAAGGGTGGACCCCTGGAATCTGGCAGGGGCTGAATCTGCCACCTCCCTGCATTGCTGATCCAAGACTAGGAGAAGACATGGATAGCTGACCCCACCCAGGCTCTCTGTAGGAAGCAAAGTGAAGGGGAGAGTTGAAGCCTGGAGAAGGCTGAGGAGTCGGGCCAGTGGGCAAAAGTGCTTGCTATGAAAGCATGAGGCCTGAGTTTGAACCCTTGGTAACCACACAAAAAGCCAGCTACAGCTGCATGCTTCTTTAATCCCAGCATTGAGAGACAGAGACATGCAGATCCTAGGAGCTCACCAGCCAGGCAAAACACTAAGTTCTGTGGGATACCATAGCTTAAGGGGAAAGATAGAGCAATAAAGGAAGACATCTGACATCAACACACAGGCATGCTCACTCACATGCTCACACATGCACCACACCATTGCACATACACACAACATACAACAACGGAAGGAAGGAAGGAAGGAAGGAAGGAAGGAAGGAAGGAAGGAAGGAAGGAAGGAAGGAAGGAAGAAGAAGGAAGGAAGGAAGGAAGGAAGGAAGGAAGGAAGGAAGGAAGGAAGGGGGGAATAAATACACACAATAAATACAGAGGAGCTCATGGAAGCAAACAGAAGGGAGCTGAAGCCAGCACATCAAAGGGGACTCACAGACAGAAGGCCTCATCTTTCCTCTCCCCTCTCTCTCTCCCTCCCTCTCCCTCTCCCTCTTTCTCTCTCTCTCCCTTTATTCATCTCTGTTGTTCTTGGCACACACTCTATACCCTATCCCAGAAGAGGGATGCTGTGCTATCCCTTATTCAATTCAAAAAGAATCCCAGGGAAGGATTCTGATTGGTCCAGCTGGGAGATATGTGCTCATTCTTAGGCCAACCAGCCACTACTAGGAGGGAGAGATCTGAATTGTTGAACCCTGCCAAAACCTCAAACTGATAGCACAGAGGTGGAAGAGCTGCCCAGCAAAGGGAAGGTGGCAGGAGCTGGAGAGAAGGTGAGAGTGGAGTGTCCCCAAAGGAAAGGAGGGTGCTGGGCAGACAAAATGGCAAATGCCAAGTTGTGAGCTTTTCCAGTCTTGTGAGATAGGACACAGGCCCATTCCTGAAGCTGTCCCCTCCTTCTCAGGTCTCAGCAAAGGGTAAAGATGAATGGTTTGCATTCTGGGGCAGACTGACTGCGTGATTTCAGATCTCCACTTTGGCACTTCCTAGCTGTGTGGTCTTGGCCAACTTATTTCACTGGTTTCCTTGGCTATCAGTGGAGGTGATCTTACCACCAACGTCCAGGGCTATTGTAAGAATTCAGTGAGTTATATAAGAAAACCTGTTCCAGTGGTAGCTGGCACACAGTCAATGTTCCAGATGTGTCAGACATCATTAATTTGGAGTCACATGACCTTAAAATGAGCCTGAAGAATAGGATGGTTCACTGGGGGCATCACTGACACTGGGACTGGGTCTGTCTTTATTGTGAGCGCTGTTTTGTATAATGGTTAATGGAGTTCCTGAACCTTACCCACCAAATCCACAAGCTCTTTCCTGTCAGGGCAGTGGCAACCAAAACTATCCCCAGACACTGCCAGATGTGCTCTGGAGTCCAGAGAAGAGTAATCTGGAGGTAGGGAGTGTTGGAATCTGGGCACCAATCCACCTGTCATGCTATACACACTCTGCTAAGCATCTTGAACTTTGGGCCTTATCTGTTGTCTGTGATGTTTACCCTGCCTCCTGGTGCTGTGCAATAGCCAACAGAATAAAGAAGCATTGGCAGGATCCTAGACCCCACCACCACCACCACCAATCTTGTCCCTACTGTCCAGAGTCAAGGCACTGGCTTCAAACAAGTGGGAGTTTAGAAGAGAGTAAGAAAAATAAAGCCAACATGAAGGATCCTGTGGTGTGTTATGATCATTCTTTCTCTTGAAACTTATGATGCAAACAGACCCATGTTGCTACTGATTCTTTTGACAGATGAGGACTCAGGACTGGTGGCACGGACCTTTAATAATCCCAGCACAGGAGGCAAATGCAGGTGAATCTCTATGAGTTTGAGGCCAACCTGTGCTACATAGAGACCTTATCTTAAGAAAAAAAAAAAAGGATAGATGAGGCAGATGATGAAACATCAAAAGATTTAAAAGAGTCCAGGCCAAGAGGGCTATCTCACTCCATGGTCTGAGCGGGTTCTACAAGGATGAGGAACTGCAAGTTCAGAATGGGTAACAGCAAGCTTAGGGCTGGGAAACAGCAAACTCAAGGGTGGGGAACACCATAACCTCCTGGGTATGCTCACAGTTGGGCAGATCCTTCTGAGTGGGCCTCACCTCTGGTGCTGTGGGCTGCATCTCCATCAGGAAGGTCTGAAGTTCAAGGCTATCCTTGGCTATATAGAAAGTTTGAATCCAGTCTAGTATATCTGTGATCTGTGAACTTGTCAAGAAAAAAAAAAAAGTGGAGTTAGCCTTTCTCTCAGACCTCAGGGACACACCAGAATGGAGGTAAACCGGAGCCTCAGGCATGAGTCAGATGCAGTCCTCCACAGGAGCCTCATCTCTCCATGGAAAGCAGCTTGGGAGAGCTCCTAACACACATTTTCAAAAGTAATGAGCTCACACAGTTGGCACAATGCCCAGCACACAGTAGGCACTCAATCAGCTGAAGAATTGGTGTATATTCTCAGAGGGACATCACTTTCCCAGAGTGCCCTCAGGGAGCCAGATTTACATGGGCAGCTGAGCTGAGACTGTGACTGAGGGATTTGCAAATCCTCTCACCACTGTGGAAGGAGCCTGGCCAGGTCCAAATGTGGCAAAACACTACACACACCACCTAAGGTTTGGCCCTGGTCACTGAGACTCAACTAACTTTATCAGACAATCTCAGCTCTAAGCGACACTAAGTTAGCCTGAAACACCCCTGTGAGCAGTAGATGATTTTTATAATCATCTCTTACAGATACGAAAGCAAACCTGGAATAGAGAATGACTATGGTGTCTGAGGACAAGTGACAGCTGGATTTGAAGCCAGGAGGTCCGACTCCCGAGATCCCGGCCTCGTTCCCATGCTATTCTACGGGGTTCCTGTCATACACTCTATCTACATCACTAGGTTGGACGTGGACCAAATGGGACACAGTAAGGCCTGAGACCAGTTGAAAAGCTGAAAACTCAGTATTTAAGGAAATACTCAGCTGTTTCCATGTTCACCTTGCCAGCTCTCTCCTATCCCCTGTTAAGTGAGGCTGGCCCCTGAGTTTTACTGTAATTTCCTCTTTCAGTTCCTCCACCCAGCATCAATGCCCAATGCCGCTCTCCAATCAACTGTGAGACAGTTACCCAGTGGGGCTGGCCGAGATCACTTTGCTGTGGGGTGGTGCAATGGATTGCATTGGTCAGGATCCTTGCCTTGATTCCCACTGAGCTAAGCAAGCTCGGCATGGATCCTCCGTGCTGGGTAGATGGACCGAGTCAACCAAACAGCATTAAAGAGCCTGTTAACCCTGACCTATGGCCCTCAGCAGAAAAAGTGAATTTAATCCTCCCCACAGCCCTAGGAGGTGAAGAAATTCTGTTGTTACCCTCCTTGTCTTGAAGATGGGAAAACTGAAGCATGAAGTTTCAGGCTCAATGCTCAGTTTCACCCCAACTGAATGTGACCATAGCTGCTGAGGCACCAGGGTCTCTAATCTCAGGTGCCAAGCCATCTGTCCCTCCAAAGACCCCTGGAGAAGAGCACTGAGGGCTCCCCACTCCTCCCTCCCATCCTCAGCCAACTCCTTTCAGGGTCTAGCTGCCTCCAAAGAGCCTGTGGGTCTCTGGACAGAGACAGTCACATCGAGTCCTCTCTGAAAGCTAATTCAGCCATTTGCTCTGAGTTTCTAGTGGATGCTGTCGTCTCTCAGATTTCAAAGAAGATGAATGCATGGGTTAAATTGAATTAAAAAATTTAATTGAATAAGACCGAACCAGACAGCTTGATGGAAGACTTTGATCCGATAAAGGGAGAGGAGAGATGTGTGCTCCGGGGGCCTGGGTGTGATGGGGAGCTGTCTGGACCTTGTCTAGCCTCTCCTCATCTGCAGGAAAACCAGTTATGCCAATTACTGATGAGGTGGCCCTGAGGCAGTGTGGGGAAGACGGTTGGAAAGCATCTTCCAAGTCACTGTGTCCTAAACAGGCTGGCAGCCTGCCCACATCTCTGTCCATCCCGGCCATCCCCACCAAGAGTCCATCTCGGAACCCCTGAAAGTCTGGTATCTTGCTTCAGACCTCAAGAGATGCCTGCATCTTAACATAACCGGAGTGCTACCAAAGAAACTTAAAGAAGAGCATGGAGCTGGGGAGATGGCTCAGTCAGTAAAGTGCATGCTGCATAGGCATGAGAACCTCAGATGGGTCACCCAGAACATATCTACTTCTTAAAGCCCAGAGTGACGGTGTGCCCCTGTAGCCCCATGCTGGAGAGGTGGAGACCGGCCTGCAGACCAGCCAGCTTACTTGGTCCAGGCTAGAGAAAAACCCTGTCCTCTGGACTTCCACACGCGTATGCATATGTGTGTGGGCAAACACAGGTCCCAAAGGCAGATTTGTTAGTACACACCAAGTTCCTTTCTAATTAGAAGACTCCTCGTGTTAAAATCCATATTTACAGTGCTGTTCAACATGAGGTCCACAGATGAACAGCATCGTTACCCACTAGGAGTTTGTCAGAAATGCTGGCAGGCAGGGGTTCCCAATCCAGGTGTTTCTAATGAGAATTTGCATTTAAACATTCAGGTGAATGGAGGTTGCATTTCATGCTGGGATCTCAGTCCTTGATGTACAGCACAATCACCTGGAAAGCCTATTAACTAATGCCCAGGGCTCAGCGCAGCTGCCAACTCTCTCCTAGAGAATCTCTGGGGTGGGACTTAAGTAGGGGCTTTGTTACTAAGGGAGCAATCTACTATTGATGTTTTGTTAATTGGGCATAAAGTCTGAGTACTTATGTTCATAGACTAGTGCTACTCTCAGCGATGGTCGGAGCAGCTTCTTTTTGCAGTGGGCAGTGGTTAATGCAGAGACATGCAACTGGCCAAAATGTAAGAATAAGTGACTGTTGAGTAATCAGCCCGAAATGGGACATCAGTGTCATCTCTCCAATGCTCAGGGAACATCACAGAAGAGAAAACAGAAAGATTGTACATGTTGGAGGACGGGAGATGGATGGGACAGAGCATGCTGTTGCAACCATGAGCACACAGTGACATTAAGAGGGAGAGTAGGTAGAAAGAAGAAGGGGGTCATCAGGAGTTGGGGAGGAAGATGGAGCACATAGATGTATGGGATTGTTGGGTTGTTTTTTTTTAAAGGGAGGTAAGGATAGGCATTGTCGAAGTCTCTAGCTGATTCCATTGGGAAGCTGTAACTAGGAACCAACAAATTTAGGTCAGAATCTCCTGTGCATTGGGCTCCTGTTCACATGGTGAAGGTGGCCAGACCTGAGAAGATGCTCTTCAGCCATCTGACCCTCGTAACTCACGTCACTCGGGTCAGTGTGGCTTGCTATGGTCCTGACATCTTGACAACACTTGCCATTTCCTGCAGCTCTCCTTTCCAGGAGTCTCCCTACTATCTCCATTTTCCTTCTCCAAGTAGAGTCATCACCAAGAGGGAACCAAGGAGATTCTGACCAACATGTGACCCAGAAATCCATTCCCACATATGCATCCAACAGAACCAAATACGTGCCACAATGACTTGAGCACAATCCACAGCAGCTTTGTTCACAACAGCCAACATGGGAAAGAGCTAATGACCATCAACAGAAGAAAAGATAAGCAGACCGTGGTATATCCACTCAGCAGAATACATCTCAATAAAAGGAAATAGACTCTGGAATGCTACAAAAATACAAATGAATCTCAAAGCCCTGGTACTGAAGAAAACTAGCCAAACACAGAAGCATAAATGACGTATGAGCTCATTTACATGAAATTATTTTAAAATGTAAAATAAGGCGAAATGATAGAAATCAGTGTTTATCTCTGAGGTGGGCAGCAGGGAGAGTTTAAGTGGAGAAGTTCACAGGAGAGCTTTCTGGATTGATGAAATATATATTTTAATCTAGGTGATGGGTACACGGCATCTTCATTTATCAAATTATTTATCAGGGGCAAGTCCCTCAGAGAAGTCCACACCCGTGTTCTCTGGTATCTCCTACCTTCTTCCTAAGTACCTCTATCCTTCTAATGCTTAAGTTTAAAATTTATATTAAAATTTTCTTTTAATAAGCCCAACTCTGCTTCATTAAAAAAATAACTTAACTCAAGGGGGTTAGAGAGGTGGCTTGGCAGTTAAGAGTTTGCACCCCTTACAGAGGACCCGGGTTTTGTTCTCAGCACCCACATCCCACAGATCACCCCCACCTGTAACTCAGTTCCAGGGGATCCAGCGCCCTCCTCTGTCCTCCATATGCACTGTACAAACATGTACAAAGCCACATGCAGACACGCAAGCAAACCACACACACACACACACTAAAAACAAAAATTAAACATTTTTTAAAATCTAACTTGCTCTATAAGATCTGTGCATTTTGCTCTATAAAAATTATAATCAATAAGCAAAATCATTACCACTGATTAGGGGCCAGGGGGAGCTGTCTATGGCAATGGAATGCATGTGAGCTCAGGAATTTGATTCCATTTTCAACCTGTGAGACTACAGGCAAGAGAAATGACCAGGCCAAGAAATAAGGACAACATCACCATGATAACTACATGTCACTCCCCTGACACTCAGCAGGAAACGAAAACCCCAAGTTAGCTTATGGCCAGCAGCTTATTAAGTACTTGCTTATGAAACACCGTTGTGGCTCTTGAACAGGGCCCCTTCTCTGCCAAAAGGGCGTCTTGGACCACTAAGCATCACTTGCCACTTTCCATCCTTCCTACTCCCCTTTCTTGCATTTGAAAATAAGCATGATGCCTGGAACAAAGGCAGCCATCTTTGGACCACAAGGCAACAAGCAAGCGGAAAAAGCAATGGGAACTTGGTAACATCGGTGGGTACCAATGTAAGGGGAAGAGCTGCCTGCCTCCAGAATTATTCATGCAAAGTCTTTAGGTTATTGAAGCCACTGTGAGTCAGGCTGAAAGTTTTCCGTAGACAAGAGCATCCCTAACTGCCCACCATCAAGGACTTCCAGGCATAATGTGAGTCACCTTTGTGAAATGACAGAGCTGTCTGGCTGACTCAGCTTAAACTCTGCACATCTAGGTTCCCTCCTCCAACCATCCACCCGCCTCTGCAGGAACCTTGACCACTCAACAGTGAAAACAGTTGCTGGGCCCAGGAGGATTTCCCCTTTAACTAGTTAGATGATGCCCAGGTTATAACGATTCAATGTTGGTGTGAAGTCATGTTCCCTCAGCCATTGTGTTTAAGTAGAGTGTGCAATAAATTACATGAGATAATAATCCCTTTATGATTCAATCTTTACATTAGAGGGCACTTCTCCATTGTAGGCTAACTTGGTGGATCACATTGAAGGTAAGCCAGTTTGAGCGATGATATTCAGTAGTTTGGATATGTTAATCCACATCTGTAACTTACTATATTTCCAATTTATTTTGGGTTGGCTTATCAGAATGCCATTCTATTGCAGATTAAGAAGCACATACACAGGGGAGGGTAACATAGTTGGTTCTCCCAGATCACCTGGGTATAGGGTGTGGTCCCACCGGCAATGGTCCAGAAATGTGAAAGATGGAAGTGGGAAAGTGAGTTCAGGATAACACAAAGTCAGAGTTATCACTGGCTGTCAAGGGAGGGGACCAGCCAAGGACCCCACAGTCTCTAGAGACTAAGAAAGGCAAGAACATGGATTCTGTCTTGGACCTCACCCCAGGAAACACGGGCCTACACCTTCATTTTAGCTCAAAGAAAATGGCTGTAAGTTTCTGAACTCCAGATCTGTCAGGTGGCTTATCGTATGCCACTAAATTTGTTATTGGTAGATTGACCATGGGACAGGTCTTGAAATTGAGGATGAAATAAGAATAAGTCAATTTCTTCTCCTCGGCAGGACAAAAGAAGATAAAATGTCTCAGCCAGAAAAAAATAAAAAAATCTAAATCTTGATGTAGCTGCTGTCCCGGAGAGGTGTGCTATGCTGGTCAGACTTTTGCCACCATAAGTACCTAGAAAAGCAATTTAAAGGAGGAAAAGTTTCATTTTAATGAGCAGTTCCAGAGGTTTCCGCACCTGGCTCCATCGCCGTGGGCCTGTGGTGAGGCAGAGCGTCATGGCCGGGAAGACGTAGTAGAGGGATGCTCATCTCATGGCAACCAGGAAGCAGGGCTGGGCAGCATCATCCTAGCAAGACATCCCTAGTGGCCTACTTCCTCCAGCCAGGCCTGACACCCCACTTTCCACCATCCCTCAATGATGCCATCCTATTGTAAATCCATCAAAGGGTTAATCTGTTGATTAGGTCAAAGCTCCCAGAACCCCATTTCCCAGAAGCCTGTTGGCTGCCAAAGAAGCCCCGGTACACAAGCCTTCGGGAACATTTTAGATTCCATAACATTAACACATATGGGTAACTCTTTATCTGCGGTGCACTGCATACCGAAAGTCAGGAGCCAGGATGCATGCTGTGGCCATACTTCCCACAGCGTTTCCCCCACGCTGGGCACCTGGAGGTGAGGGTGGTGCTGTTTGCCGCAGAGGGGAGGCGCGGTTCTGCCACCAGGAGCGCAGGGTTTGGGACAGCAGCCGGGACATATCAGAAGTTTCGATCTTTGTATGTGCCTCTCTCCAAGCTTTTTGCTTTCATACATCTTTTTGTGGGTACATGTGTGTATGTGTCTGTGCACATGTGTGCAGGTACAGAAACATGTATGTGAAAGTGCACCTGGAGGTCAGAAGTCAATATCAGAATCTTCCCCAACCATGCTCCTCCTTAATTATGTTTTCATTTCTGTTTATGTACATGTTGTGTGTGTGTTATATGAGTGTGTGTGTGTGTGTGTGTGTGTGTGTGTGTGTGCGTGTGTGTACCTGTCCAGGCCAGAGAAGAGCATCAGGTGCCCTGCTCTATCACTCTCTACATATTGCCTTGAGACGGAGCCTCTTGCAGAAGCTGGAGCTCACTGTTTCAGTGAGGCAGGCTGGCCAGAGAGTTCCCAGATCTACCTGCCCCCTGCATTGGGGTTGCGATAGCACATACAGCCATGCCCAGCTTTTTTGCATGGTGCCGGCCATCTGAAAGCAGCCCCTTCTGTGCACCTCACCAGCTGAGCCATGCCTCCAGTCATCACACACCTTCTAATGTCTTTTCACAAACCTCTTTCCACTGTGACCTAGCATGGCCACTCTGCCCAACAAACTCCCTGTGTGCACCTGCTGTTCCAATAGAATGCACAGTGCATCCCAGTTTATGTAACAAATTACACTATGCAGACACATTGACCTTGAACAAATGATTGAAAAGGTGGCATTGAGAGAGAACACGCCAGAGGAAGAAGCCACAAACCCTACTTTACCACACGCCAATGCTTTTGAGTCACTAACAAATTCAAACAACAAGATGTCCCCTGTGCTGCTGGGTATGGCTATGCTCACCCCTCTGCCCCCCCCCCATTAGCCTCCTCAGCCCAAGGATGAGCTCACAACATCCAGAGATGTGGATCTATAAAACCTCACTCACGTCCTGCTCCGGCCTCAAACCAAACTGCCCACTCCATCCATCCTCCCTGGGCAGAATCTGTGCACTTAAAAGCATCACATGGGACCAAGTCAAGGTCATTAACAACCTGTTTGATATCACAAAATACCCCCACATTCCGGATCTTCCACAGCCATGTAAGCTTCAAAGAAACTTATATGAAAGCAAAAAGTTTGGGTTTGCATTTCTCTAAAGGCTGAGCATCTGCTGCAGTTGTCCCAGTGTAGAGATCAGGACACAATCCATACAATCATGTGTGTTAGCCCCTCAGAAGTCCATGGGAATGTCACCTTTTCAGAATGGGTGTAAACTCGGCCTAGGGCTATGCAATGAGGGTTGGTTTCTCTATCAGATGAGGGTGATTAGAATCTAGGTAGAGGCTCAGCTGACAGCCAGCAACAAAAACCAATCAGTAGATGATCCCGCTCCCAGCTTTCCAGTCTTATAGCCAAGGATCTAAAATGCTGTAAACAGAGATAGTTCATCCTAATATGCCCTGTCTAAAAACCTGATCTGCAGAAACTAAGACAGATAATAAAACAGTAGTAGTGTTATTTGAGCCACTGTGCTCTGAGATCATTTGCTATGCAGCACTTGCTAACAAACACATGAAGAATCATCTCTTGGCCAGGGTGATGGCACATGCCTTTAATCCCAGCACCCAGGAGGCAGAGGCAGGCGGATCTCTGTGAGTCTGAGGCCAGCCTGGTCTCCAGAGTGAGTTCTAGGATAGCCAGAGTTACAACAGAGAAACCCTGTCTCGGGGTGGGGTTGGGGGGGAATCTCTTGCCAAATCAGGATGTACAGCCATATGGGAAGCTGTGAATGTGCTGTTTGAGGTAAGTAACCAACTGTAGGCCAATCACTGATCACAGATGTGTGTGTGTGTGTGTGTATGGTGTTCCAACCAGCAGGGACACTGTGATTGACAACTCTACCTACAAACTAAAGAGGGAGAAAGAGGTCCTCCCATGAAGCAATGCTAAAGACAAAAGCACTGTCTCCCACCCTTGCAGGTTCCTCACCCCTTGGCCATGATGATGTCTTTGGGCAATGCCAAAGCTGTGAACCTATTAAAGACTCTCTGCTGGTGGCCATGCTGGTAGCCATGTTAGAACTTCCAATGGCCCAGCCAGACCCTCTGAAGCAGGAACATTTTTGTCCACTGAGGCCTGAAGTTTCCTCTCTGCCTCTCTATGACAACATCATTTGTCTCCTAGCTTTAAGAACCAACTATTGTTCTCATGACAGACCTTGATCTGAGCCACTAAAACACCAAACCTCAGACCCAGGGATCATGTCTGAACACAGTGAGTGCTTCCCTGGTGCAATTATAAAAATGAATCTCTGTCTTGATTGCATGTTACAATTATGTGGAGAGCTTCAAAAAACAAAAAAATGGTACAGCCAGCCGGGCCCCACCCCAAGCCAATTCTATTGACTGCTCAAGGATTAAGGCTTAAATGTGTATGCCTTTCATTCTTTCCTAGAAGATTCTAGAATGAGGAAAAGCTAAGACCTCCTCTCTGGTCTGAAGTAAAGTTTGCTTCTAAGTCAGTTGTGTTTGGCAGAGGTCACTAAGGCCACTCACAGCTACCTCCATCCCTCCCATTCTCTCTTCTGCAGCTGCTTCCATCTACCCCCACCATCTAACCATCTCCAGCTGTGGCATCGGTCCAGCCTTAATGATGCAGCCCAGCCCAGACCACCCTCACACCATCTCTGTGAGACCCTCGCAGCCTGCTTCCCCAGACAAACCCTCTCTCTTCCTCTCCTTCCTTCTTTGAAGGTATCTCCACTCAGCACCCAGAGCAATCCTTCTAAAACCAGACAACACTTTAGCTTAAAAACCACCATGGCCAATGTGATGGCTCAGGTCTGTGGTCCCAAAGCTTGGGAGGCTGGGAAGGGGGGTTCTGAGTTCCAGGGCAGCCTGGACTAAATAGTGAGTTCAAGGTTGACCTGTGATATCCTATATGTATGTGTGTGTGTGTGTGTGTGTGTGTGTGTGTGTGTGTGTGTCTATATGTGTGTGTCTATATGTGTGTGTGTATATATATATATGTATATATATACACACACATACCCAGTTTGACTTAAGATGTAACACCTTCCAAGGATCTGCATCTCTCTCCAGTGTCACTGATTGGGCATCACTGATGCCCAATGAGCTTAGATCAACCCTCATCATAGAAGTTTCTAGAAGCCCATGTTACAGGCCTTCACTGTCTAAGGGGATACTCTTTAGCCATGTGCACCTAGTGAACACTGTAAGGTGGAAAGCACAAGCGAAGAACAGAGGGTTTTGTTTTTCTGGTGCTAAGAATTGAACCCAGGGCCTCTTGAGTGTTGGAAGAGTGCTCTATTGACCTGCAGTCCCATCCCTCTTTTGCTTCTTGAGACATGCTCTTGATTAGTTGCCCAGGCAGCCCTTGAACTAGATATGAACTTGAAAAGCCCCCTGCCTCAGTCTCCCAGGCAGCTGAGGGTTACATGTCCGCACCATTAGGCAGAGCTCAGAACTTTTTATACATTTGTTTGTTCATTTGTTTGTGTGTGTACACATGAGAGTGAAAGCCAGAGTCGGTTCTCTCCTTCCACATATCCCAGGGATCTAACTCAGGTCATCAGGATTGGTGGCAAGCGCCTTTAGTAGCACTGAGCCATCTCACCCTCCTGAGCTCAGGATTTTCAGTGTTATATGAGTCTAATTCACTTGAACTTAAATGGCCATCTGAGGCTACAGCAGTGCCTAGATTTCAGTAAGGCCAGCTTCTCTTCCTCCGTGTTTCAGCGCAATACTGCATACTGGAGAGAGAATGGTCTGGAATCTCACTCTGCTCTCTTTCGGCGGCGTGCTGGAACTGCACCTTAAAGGAGTCTCCTTGGCAAATGGTGCGATGCTTGGAGATTCCTGTAGAGGGCGCAGGAGAAACGTTGCGAAGGGCAGTGGCTGCTCTTTCAGGGCTTTCTTTTCACCGCGCAGTGGGTTCTCAGGGAACATCACCAGCCCCAGTGAAAGGCCCCCGACCCAGTGTGCATGCCCTAAAGAACCCTGGACCCAGAACTGATAAATTATCACCGCGTAGTGGAATATCCAGGATTTAAGGAAGTGGAATTATCTGAGTGATCCTGGCCTATCCATGTGAGTCCTTTAAAGTCATCTCTAAAAGACTTTAAACCAGTGGAGATTGAAGGCAAGGATCTGGCTTAAAGATGAAGAGGCCATGTGACACGGAACGGGAGAGCACAGATAACAAAGTGGCTAGGAAACCGACACCTCAGTCTCACAGAGGCAAGGAACCTGCCAACAGCGGACTACCCATGAGAACTCTACCCAGCTGGCACCGTGAAGTTAGGCTTCCCATGTTTGGCTGCAGAACTGGGCGCTCAGAGGTCACTGAAGACCTTTCCCTGTAGTGCTGGGGACTCGACCAAGAGACTCTGATCTCGCTCTACCCCTGAGCGTCATCTCCAGACTTCTCCTTTTATTATGTTGTGTATTGTATGTGTGGATACATGCTCACTTGTGTGCATGGGTATGAATGCACGCACATGTGTGTGAGCATGCATGTGGATGCCATGTGATATCTCCTGTCAATCAATCTCCTCTTTGCTTTTCTATGTCTCTCACTGAGCCAGTTTTCCTGTGCGGGCTTCCCAGCACTAGAACCAAGGCATGGGCCACCACACCCAGTGTTCTGTGTAGGTACTGAGGATTTGAAATCCAGCCCTCAGGTTTACAGGGTCAGGCACTTGCCATGTGACTCACCTCCCCAGCCCCCAGCCTTCTTTATTTTGTAACAGTCTAACAAAGGTGCTCAAACCGGCCTTGAACTCACTCAGTAAAGCAAATGGCCCTTGATGTCATAATCCTCCTGCCTCAGCCTCTTGCACTGCCAGGCCCAGCTTATTCATTCTCTCCACATTTCCATATCCGTCACGTGAAATTTACAGTGATTAACCATTTTCAACTGTAAAGTTCAGTTCCATGAAATCCGTCTTTACGTAGCCATCACTGGCATCCAACTCCGGAATGTGTTCCTGACCCCACACTGAAGCCCCGTATTCACTAATTCACTCTCCATTTGCCCATCCGCCAGCCCTGACACCCACCATTCTGCCTCTTTTGTACAAATCTGACTAGTCTGAGGCTCCCATGTAAGTAACTGTCCTTTGTGTGTGGCTTACTCACTTAGCACACTATGCTGTGGCATATGTCAGACTTCCTTCACCTTTAAGGACTTGGAACTATTCTTCTGTATGCAATGTCATAATTTGTTTATCCACTCCCTCCACTGGCTAGTGTAACAGTGCTGTGAGCTTAAGTGTGCAAATGTGTTAGAATCGCTCAGTTCTTTTGAGGAATGCCCCACAAGTAGAACTGCTGAATCCCAATGGTTCTGGTTTTAGTGTTTCTGAGGTGTTGCCTTACTGCCTTTCACAGCAGCTGAGTCGATCCCATTTAAAGCTCCCTACTATGCGCTTGTTTGCTACGCGGTAGACATCGCAGTTATGTCCTCAGAGGCGGTAGTGACTGCTTCTGAAATCTGCCCCTCTATTATTCCAAGTTTACTTTGTCTTTCAGTATTTAATCAGTTTGCCTGGCTAATTCTTTATAACATTTTCCTGGCTCAAATTACTGTTGTGGCTTGTGTCTCCAGAGTGGTCCCTAACCAGTACGATATTTAATAAATGTTGTGTTCTCCGTGGAAATTAATTTGGAAGGCTAACTGCAGGCAGCCCTACACGCAGTCGTCCCTGAGATAACCACTCGTAACTGCAAGCTATTTGAGCCTAGTTGTGATGGAGTTCTTTCTGTTTGGAGACACACTCCTGCTGTCTAGCTCAGACTGCTATCAAACTCATAATCCTACTTCTGCCTCCAAGAGCTGGGATTCTGAGCCTGGCTTAACTCGCCTTTCTGACCTACATGCACCGAATCCCAGTGCTGAAGAGGCTGAGGCAGGAGGACCCCTGGGGGACTCACTGGCCAGTCAGTCTAGTCCACTGCTGAGTTCCAGGTTCAGTTAGAGTTCGGTCTCCAAAGCTCAGAGTGGAGAGTGGCTGAGGAACACACCAGTCAACCTCTGGCCTCCACATGCACACGTGAGTGTGTGCACAGAGTAATCTACCCAGAGCTTCGTACTCTGGGTCACGGTTCCGTTTCCACCCATTGTAGTGTCCTCAAGATCACTTTCTCACATGCGAGTCAGTGGGAACCAAACAGCACCAAGAGACTCAGCAGAGCTCTACCTAAAGCCATCTCTCAGCATCCTCCTTCAGCCTTCTTGTGGATTCTGTTTCAAGCTTTGATGCTTGGATTTCTCTTTCCTGAACTATCTCTTCTTGTCTGCTTCTTCAATGATGAAAAATTAATAATTTTAAATGGAAGCACTGACACCTCACCACCACCAAAGAGGAGTAAGGGGACCGCTCTCATCACAGAGTTTCCAAGTGGCTTGTCACTTCCAAGCCCTCCTCTCCCTCCTCTCTCTGCTCCCTGGAGCCCAGTTCACAGCAGTGTGGCCCACATCTCAGCCTGGGAACCCAGGGCAGGCTTCTGAAGCCATGCACCTACTACTATGGCTACCAGATGTGACCCTACCAGCCCTTCAGGGACTCCATCTGCAAACCCCTCTGGGTCCCATGGTGAGGTAGTGATTTACCCTTCCATGAACAGTCCTCTTCACTGTGCTCTGGAGGGGCTTCCACCATCTACACTGAAATCATGAGGGGTAGGGTCCTGTGTTCATCAATTCCTGTGCCCCACCTAGCACCCCTTGTGCGGTCCCCAGTTAAGAATGGCTTCAGAATAGAGTTCAGAAGGGGAAGGTGCAGATCACACCTGAACCCTGAGGTCACCAGACGGTGCTGCTCAGATCCCTTCACAGTGTTTGCATGTAGCTATAGCATCCCCTGGTCCCCTAGATGACATCTAGTTCCAAATACTGTGCAGTCGCTGTGGAAACAGTTGTTACCCCATATTGTTTAGGTGGCAACGAGAGAAAAGAGGCCCTACCATGCACTGTTGATTGGACCAGAAGACCCAATGTGGAACCATGGCAGCTACAGCAACAGAATTCACAGCCAACACGCCTGTGCGTGTCTCCGTGTGTGACACATGAGTGTGCAAGTGTGGGCACTCACGTCCCATATGCAGAAGCCACAAGTGGAAGTTGAGTGTCTCGTCTCTCACTGTCTGCTTTACTGCCTTGGCAAGAGGGGTTGTCAGTCAACAGGGAACTTGCTGTTTCAGCCAAGCTGGCCAGACACCAAGTGCCCAGAACCTGCTCGTCCTACTCAGCAAAGCTGGGGTCACAGGCACATGTGGTTATTCTGGGTTGTTATGTGGGTGCGAGGGATTCAGAAGGTCCTCATAATTGCATGTCAAATGCTATCATCCACACTATCCCCCCACTCCTTCCCAATGGAATTCAGATGTTAGGTGCTCAAAACTGCTCATGGATGTGGCCCCAGGGTGACAGTGTTCTTTAGCAATCAAACTGGCAAAGATCAAATGTCTGGAAATCTGAGACAAAGAACTAATCCCCTCGTTTATAAAGTGTTTGTCCAAACAAAGTAGTTCAGCCAGAACGAAAATGGCAGCATGGATGGGCAAGATGGGCAGGAGGTAGGAATGAGACCAAAGTGAACAAAACGTTCCAGGCCATTTGTGAGGAAAGACCAGGAAAACACTGATCAAAACTTCACCAGTGCACCAATAAGGTTGTAGTGAGCAAGCTTGTGCGGAGACAGCAACAACACATGGGGTCTTAGATGGTGTCTGTGGAAACGGCATACACTGTTAATACCTCAGCAGCTGCCTCACTACCAGGAAGTCGACCAATGCATTCCATTGCACCAGAATAAAAAGGTTTTAGTTCACCGATGCTCACCGCATGCACCACAGCATTGCCTGCGTTCAGGAAAATCCCATTTCACAGTGACGCCGTGATCCTGGGGCTGAGCCAATGGCTGCCAAGCATGAGGAACTGAGGTCAGATCCACAGCACTCACATTTCAAAAGAAAAATCAGTCATGGCACAGCAGCCTGTGTGCGCCTTAATCCCAGCACTGGGGAGGCAGAAACAGGAGAACGCCTAGGGTTTATGGCCAGAAAGACGAGAGAAATCAGCGAGCTGATGGTTCCGTAAAAGATCCTTTCTCAAAAATCAAAATGGAGGGCCAGAGAGATGGCTCAGCAGGTAAAGGCACTTGCTGCCGAGACTGATGACCTGAGTTCCATCCCAAAGGCCTGAATATGGAAAGAAGGGGGAAAAACTGTTGCAGGTTGTCCTCTGACCTCCGCATGCATTTACTTCCTCCACATAAAGTAAGTAAATACATTTTTGAAATAATAACAAATGTAGAAGTCCTGGAAGCAACTCCCAAGATGATGCCTGCACCAGTTATCCTGTTGAGGGAGGGACTGATAGCTTCCAAGGCATCCCTCAGCTTGTGCGTAACATCAGTGCCTGCCAGGTGATTGCTGAGGCTGTAACAACCACTCTGGGTTACCATGGCATAGACAAGCTTATTGTGGATGGCCAAGACATGGCAACAACTCCTAATGTCAGGGCCACAACTCTGAAACCCCTTGACGTTGTCCACCCTGCAGCAAAGACTTTAGTGGACGTCACCAAATCCCAAGACGCCGAGGTTGGTAATAGCACCACTTCAGTGACCCTGTTGGCTGCTGAGCTTCTGAAGCAGGTGAAGCCCTACAAGGAGGAAGGTTTGCACCCTCAGATCACCATCCAAGGTTTCCACACAGCCACCCGGTTGGCTGTGAACAAAATCAAAGGGATTGCTGTGACTGTGAAGACACAAGACAAATAGAACAGAGGGAGACGCTGGGAAAGTGTACAATGACAGCCTGAGCTCCCAGCTGATCTCCCAGCAGAAGGCCTTCTTCGCCAAGATGGTGGTTGGTACTATGACGATGCTTAACCAGTTGCTGCAGCTTAAAATGATTGGCATCGAGAAGGTGCAGGGTAGAGGCCTGCAGGAGTCTCAGCTGGTGCCTGGTGTCACATTCAAGAAGATTGTCTCTTATGCTGGCTTTGAAATGTAGCCCAAGAAGTATAAGAACCCCAAGATTGCTCTCTTAAGTGATGCGCTCAAGCTGAAAGCAGAGAGAGATAAAACTGAAATCAGAGTTCACACAATGGAGGATTACCAGGAAATTGTGGGTGCCGAGTTTAACATTCTCTGTGACGAGTTACAGAAGATCCATCAGTCTGGACCCAAAGTCATCTTCTCCAAATTCCACACTGGGGATGTAGCCACCCAGTACTTTGCTGATAGAGACATGTTTTGTTGCTGGCCTTGAGCCTGAGGAGGATCTGAGCAGGACAATGATGACCTGTGGAGGCTCAATCCAGGCCAGTGTGAATGCTCTGATTCCAGATGTGCTGGGCCACTGCCAGGTGTTTGAAGAGACCCAAATTGGAGGTGAGAGGTACAATATGTTTACTGGCTGTTCTAAGGCTAAGATGTGTAGCATCATCCTCCACGGTGCTACTGAGCAGTTTATGGACACAGAGCAGTCCCTGCACGATGCCATCGTGATCATCAGGAGAGCCATTAAGAATGACTCTGTGGTAGCTGGTGGTGGGGACATGGAGATGGAGCTCTCCAAATACCACGGGATTACTCAAGGATCATTCCAGGGAAACAGCATCTGTTGGTTGGGGCATATGCCAAGGCTCTGGAGATTATCCCACGATGGCTATGTGACAATGCTGGCTTTGATGCCACAAACATCCCCCAACAAACTGTGGTCTTGTCCTTTGCAGGGGTCACGTGATCTGGGGCGGACATCAACAACAAGGACATCGCCGACAACTTCCAGGTCTTTGCGTGGGAGCTGGCCATGGTGCGAATCAACACCCTGACAGCAGCTTCTGAGGCTATGTGCCTTATTGTATCCATGGACGAGACCACCAAGAATCCCCGATCTACCGTGGATGCTCCTCCAGCAGCTGCCATGGCAGAGGCCAAGGCCACCTTCATCGAGAGGCAGTCTGCACACCTCCCTGGCAAGGTGAATCGGTGGTGAGGAGATGGTTGATTGGTCTGCTGTGTTCTCACTGGAGGTTATTTAAATAAAACTTAAAATTTAAAAATAATAATTATTATTATAATAAATGTAGAAAACAACTTTAAGGGGAGAGTGATTGAGAAATAAATCCAACTTTGACTTCTGGCCAACACACACACACACAGGGAGGGGGCACTCAGATTCTGTATTCATTCATTGTAATTATTTTTAGATTTATTTTATTCTGTGTTTTGCTTATGTGTTTGTATGGAACACTCATGTGCAGATGTACAAACAGCCTAGAAAAGGGCATCAGATCCTCTGGAGCTGGAGTTACAGGTGGTTGTGAGCCGCCCAGTGCGGGAACCAAATTCTGATCCTCTACTAGAGCAGCAAGTGCTCTTTACCGCTGAGCCATCTTTTAATTTTTTTAGTAGTATTTTGTTAGCATGGAAAATAATGGGTTTCTGCCAGAACTGATGGTGTGATCACATTGCTGAAGACACCGCACACTTTGGTTGCTGAACACACATAAGTTAAGCTGGAATTGAGCTGTAAGCTTCCTCCCTACTGACTACTTTCCGTGGTGCTGGAAGGTGCTATTCAAGTTGCTGAGGGAGAAAAGCTATCAAGGATCTTCCCTACTTGTGGACCCTGGGTGCTCTAATGCCAACCTGCAGGCCCGACACACCCACTAGTGGTACAACTGTTACAAGGTAACCAACTGCTTTCCTCCCACATCAGGGTGGAGCCCCTCCATTGGCACCTAACTCTGTCAGAGCGTCACGTGCCCCTCGTCAGTATTGAATCATGGGCCCTAACCCACGACTTCATCTAACCCTGATCACTTCCCGAAGGTCCCACCTGTAAGCACCAGTGTGGTGGTTTGACTGGGAAATGTCCCTGTTTTTAACACTGGGACCCCAGCTTGTGGAGCGCTTTTGAAGACTGTGGCGCCTTTAGAAAGCAAGGCCTCGCTGGAGGAGTAGACACTAAGGGTAGGGCTCATCTGTGAATCCAGCGCTTGTCAGATGGAGGTGGAAAGATCAGGAGTTCAAGGCCAGCAGCCTCAGCTACATAGCAAGTCTGAGACTAGCTTGGCACTCTAAAGCAGTGGTTCTCAGCCTTCCTAATGCTGCGACCCTTTAATACAGTTTCTCGTGTTGTGGTAAGCCCCTAATCGTAAATTTTGTTGCTACCTCATGACTATAATTTTGCTACTGATATGAATCATTTTATCAATATCTGGTACACAGATTGTCGTAGGTGATTTCTGTGAAAGCATCATCCAACCCCCAAGGGGTCACGACCCACAGGTTGAGAAGCACTGCTCTAGAGAACAGTGAGGTGATGGAGGAAGGAAGAGAGGGAGAGAAGGAAAGGAGGGAGGGGAAGAGGGAGGAATTGTTACCCCAGAACACAAAGTGGCAATCCAGAATCCCCCCCAGGGACCTCCAACCCCAGCCCACACCAGCGAACCACATCACCAGCTCATCTGCTCTAGTAGTAAACTAGAAACAAAGGTGGCAAGAAGGGGAGCACTGCTGCAGGAAGCCAGTGCCCCCCCCAACCTGCTGAGCCTCTAGCCCTCTCTCCTCCTTCAGATTCAGGGTGAATCGGCACGGCCGGGCAGAAGCACTTGCTGCGTGGACACTAACAGAGTCCACGCCTGGACTCCAGAAGCCGCTTTCATCCCCATCGATTTTCTGAGCCTATTTTTATTGTTGCGCTTCCCGGTGAGCACTGTGTGTATTTTGGGCTGCATTCATCTCATAAATAAGTAAACATGTAGGTAAATATGAGTAAGAAAAAAACATTTATTAAGGGCTTGGCATGGTGCCAGGGATGTCATAGCGGGGTTAGCCTCTGTGACCTTGTTCCCATTGTAACAACCCAACAAGGCTGACATCATAACAATCCATAATAAACAAAGGAGAAAACTGAGATTCAGAGACCTGAGGCCACTCTGCCCCACAGAGGCAGAGCTGAGGCAGTGGGATTACTGTCAGTTCCCCCAGAAGAAACATGAGTGCCTCTGCCCCAGCAGTTCCACTCTCGGATAACTGTGTGAGGAACGCGAATATATATCTGCATCCAGATGCTCACAGGAATGTTCCCTGTAGTGCTAGACAACAGTCAAACTTGGGAGAAATCCACATGTCCACCATCAAATGATAAATAAAATGTCACAAGCCACGCAATGAGGCAGCATGCGGGCACCAAATGAATAAAGTGCCAGTGGGCTGTGCTACTTAATGGTGCACCTGAGAACATGCGCTCAGGAAAGGAAGCCAGTCATAAAGACCTGCTGTGACTGGGTTCATGTGAAATATCCAGAAAAGGTGAATCTGAAGAGACAGAAAACAAAGAGGTGATAGCCAAGGGCTGGAGGACTGAAGGAAAGAGGGAGTGGCTGCTTATACCTATGGGAAGAGTGGCTGCCTATGCAAATGAGAGTGGCTGCTTATGCAAATGAGAGGAGTGGCTGCTTATGCATATAGCTTTTCTTTGCAGGATAATAGTAATGTTCTAGAGTTGGATAGCAGTGGTGGTTGCACAACCTTATGGATGTACTAACCCTTCTGACCTCTGTGTGTGTGTGTGTGTGTGTGTGTGTGTGTGTGTGTGTGTCTTTGTCTCTTTATTTCTCTTTCTCTCTGTGTGTGGTGTGTGTTACGTTCCTGTGTGTACCCACATGTGGGTGTGGGTGGTGCACATACTAAACCTGGACCTCACCGATTGGTAAAACAGGCTGGCCAATGAGCTCCTGGGATCTGCCTATCTCTACCAGAACCTTCAGAGAAGGGGTCACTGACATCACTACTGAGTCCAGTTTTTATGTGGATGCTGGGGACCTGACCTGAGATACTAAAGCTTGTGTGGCAGGCACTTTACCCGCCGAGCCACCTCCTAACCCCCCAAAACTGTCAACTTCAGAGAAAGTGACTTAAGTCTCAATGTTTAAAAAAAGGAGGAGGAGGAGGAAAAGGAGTGTTTAAGCTCACGTCTCTCGAAGCCGCTTCACAGCCAAGATGCCAGCCTGCCGGCGGCTCCAACCACTAAGCCCAGATGAAATGGGATGTGAAGTGCCCACTGAGCCCGTGGTTTGGAAAGAATCCTGCATTTCTGCTGGCCTCCGAGAGCCAAAAGGGTGTTCCCATTCGTAGATGAGGACATTGAGGTTCTACCCCAGCCACAGGCACATTCACCTTCTGATCCCTCTTCTCAAACTGTCCTCACGCTCCCTGTCCAGTGCTCTTGACTCCTCTCACATTTCTCCTGCCCTCAGGGCAAAAGGGACAGGGACACCTGGCCCCACCCAGCTCTGTTACCCCGAGACACCTTGCTGACCCTCTTTGAGGGAGGAGGCTCACTATGATCCCACCCCGCCTGCTCAGAGCCAAACCCAAGAAGATCCTGCTTGCTTCTTGGGAGTCCCAAGTTCCAAACCTTTCAAGGACACACTGCCTGAGGCGGCAGCCGGCAGTGGGAAACACCGCCACCCTGTGGTCGCTACGCTGCACTACAGACCGCTGCTAGGGACCTTCCTCACTCAGACTGGAGGCACACTTCAGGCCAGGCAGGTAGCCCTGTAGTCCCGTAAAGAATGGCACAAGTCAGCAAGGCCTGGAAGAGAGAGGGGGCACCGAACGAGGGATATAAAGGATTAGTTGTAAGCTGCAACTGGCTGGGCTGTTTTCTGCCCGAGGGGCTATTCTGCAGATGTCCATCCACAGGGCTGTGACACCCGGCCTCAACTCCCATGTGCCCTTCTTGCAACACCCTATTTTATTTGTTTTGCTTTATATTGTGCTTGTTGTGCTTATTATTTTATTGCTGCATATAGAAACAAGGGCCCTATGCAAGCTGAGCTACGCTGTACCCCAGTTCCTCCAGCCAACCTCTGTCACAGAGTGACCCCAGAACTCCTCACCCTGGAGCTGTTTTCTCCATGAAGTCCCATCCATCCGAGTTAACACAGGCTCTGTCCCACCTGGGACCTTCTAGACAGGGATTCCAACTGTCACTCGCTGGCATCATTTGTTTGTAAGATGTTTTGAAAGAGTTGCTTTGTTCTGTTTCATTTTGTTTAGTTTTATGTTTGAGAAGGGTGTGGCCCTGGTTGGCCTTGATCTCACAACCATCCTGCCTCTGCCCCCTGAGCCCTGGGATCAAAGGGTGCATCTTCACACGCAGCTCTTGTTTGTTAAAGGAATGGTTGGCTCCACGGCTCCTAATGCTGCAACCCTTTCATACAGTTCCTCATGGTATGGTGACCCGACCATAAAATTATTTGTTGCTGCTTCGTAACTGTAATTTTGCTCTGTTATTAATCGTAATGTAATGTCTTCTATGAAGATCGTCTTAAGTGACCCCTGTGAAAGGCTCGTTTGATCCCCAAAAGGGTCATGACCTATAGGTTGAGAACTGCTGGTCTAAGGTAAGGGTCTCTGAACCATGGTCTCTACCATAAGATAAAGATGAGAACAACTTCTTGTCTACCTCCAGGAGTGAAGGAAAGATAAATGAGTACTGACAATGGGCTGTCTAATTAGTATCCCCCCAAAATCCATGCCTACTTCAGAATGTGGTCTTTTTGGAAGCAGGATCTTGGTGGTTATATAATCAGCTTATACTGCATGATGATGTTTATGTCAACAAGGGACCCCATAAACCATATGGGTCCAGGTCCTGTGGGATCAGTGATGTCATTGCCAGAGTGCTATGGTGAGGACAGTCTACGGTGCTCACATCCAAGGTGGTAAAACCACCTGGAGATGCATTGCTTAGGATGACTCTTCCTTGCGAGGCATGTGACCTGAAGGAAGATGTGGTCACTCTGGATTAGGATAGACTCTACCCCAGATGGCTGTTCTCTTAAAGGGCCTGGAGAGAAGACTGAGGAGATGGCTCAGTGGGTAAAGCACCTACTATGCGAGCATTAGGACCTGAGTTCAGATCTCCAGCATTCACATAAAAGCCAAGTGTAGTGGTCATGCTTGTCAGCCAGTTTCAACCGGTGGAGACATGAGGATCCTGGAAGCTCACTGGCCAGCCAGTCTAGCCTAATCTATGAACTTCAGGTTCAAGGAGAGACCGTGACTCAAAATCAAACAGAGAACAAATGAGGAAAGACTCCTGACGTCTGACCTACACACACACACACACACACACACACCTCTACACTAACAAGTGCATACAACACAACACACACAAGAGAGACATGAGAGGACCCAGAGAGCCACACAGCTGTACAGGGAAGAAGACCATGTGATCATGAAGGGAGGCACCAGAGAGAGGCAGCCACAGGCCAAGGGAGACAGGAAGGATTCTCTCTAGAAGCCTTGAAAGGAGTAAGGTGCATCCCAGAGATATTAACTGGCTACCGCAGTTGAGGGATGGCACGCCATCATCCTAAGTCACGACACCGTCACAGGCCCAGTGATGACCTCAGGAGGTGTTGCTCTCCAGGCTGCACTGACCCACATGGATCCATTACACTATTTTCTTAGGATGTGTTTTCTTCTAAAATTAAATCCTTCCTCCCATGCTGAGCACTACTGTAATGCACCTGGATATCTGCCAACCCCAGCACCTCAGCAATGGGACTGTTCACTCTGAGCCCACGTCTGCCTCCCCCATTATGAATGGGAGGCTGCAGGGAAGCCAGGCCAGCCTAATGGAGCAGTCAAGTGCCTCAGAGGTCTGGGCTCCTTCAAGGAAGTGCTTGTGTGAGTTTGCTCTTGCTGCTGTAACAAATGATTGTGAACACCGTTGCTTAAAGCAGTGAATATTTATTATCCTGTATTTCAGGAAAGCAAACATCTGGTATAGATTTTACTGACCTAGAGGTAGCAAGACAGGCACCTTCTGGGAACTCTAGGGAAGAACCTGTGTCTTTCTTTTTTTAGCTTCTAGAAGCTTCCCATATCCATGTTCCTGCGTGGGTGTGGATATCTTTTCTCACATATCACTTGGTTCCTGGATGAGGCATGTTAAGAGTTCATCTTGACTGTCAAATTGCTTGGCTTGAGAGACCCAGGAGATGAGTGAAGCACACTTCTGGGTGTGTCCATCAGGGCATGCAGGAGGCCATGAGGGCTCTCAGATAGTCGGTGGTTTCGCCACTCATGATTACAGAATCTGAATGAGTTATTTGTGTGGTGGAACTGTGGAAGATAGGGTCTCAGTGGAGGAAGGAGGCCCTGGCAGGTGCATCTGAAGGTTGTACTTAGTCCCCAGTCCCTCCCTCTCTCTCTGCTTCATGTCTACCATGAGGTAAACTGTCTAGTCTCCACACACACCCTGCCTGCCACCACCATGCCCTGCCTCCACCTTGATTCCCTGCCTCACCAAGGGCCCAGAAGCACAGGGATAAGTGACCACAGACCAAGTCTTCTGGAACATAAAATAAAATCAATCTATCCTTCTTAGGATTGTTGGTCTTGGTTTTCAACTTGACTGGATTAAGAGATATCTAGAACTGGAAACCAACATTTCTGTGTTGAGAGGTGGGGGTGGCTTTCCATAGATGATTGGCATCTATGGATGTCCCGGTGTCGGGACAATGATTGGGAAAGAAATATTCACACTGAATGTGAGCTACACCTTCCAACAGGCTGGTGGCACAGGCAGAAGAAAAGAGGAAGCCAATGGGCATGCACACGCTTGGGTCTCTTTGTTTCTGAGGGAGTGCATGTGTGGCTCTGCCGTCTTTCAGTGATGTCAGCACAGATGGCATAGACTCACCAGAGACTCTCCAGCAAGCTCCCAGGCCTTCAGGACCAGGCTGGGACTTCTGAGATGTCCAAGTTCTTAGAGTGAACAGCTACCTGCTACCTGCATGCAGACAGCCATTACTGGACTACCTGACTCCTACTGTATACACCTCTCTACTAAATCTGACACTGAAGTTATAGACAATTGTGGACCACCACGTGGGTGCTGGGAACTGAAGTCTCTTAACCTCTGAGCCATCTCTCCTGTGTGAATACCTTTAATTTAATATCCTCTGAAAAACCCTTCTTGCCATGGAATGTACTCAAGGGGCCTGGAGGTTAGGCTGCAACATCCTTGAGCAAGAGGCAGTCTTCTACCTGTCCTAATGGTGAAGGAACGCAGAAGTCAATGTCAGCCAACCATCCCCTGATGTCTTCCATAGCCCCCTACATTTGGGTGTCTGTTACTCTGGTCCTTACAGACCCAGGTACACATCAACAGATGAGTGGATAAAGAAAACATGGTACACATATACAGAAGCTCTATTCAGCCACAAAATCGACTACAGTTCTGTCAGTTGCTGAAAATGGAGATCACGGTACGTGAATAATCCAGGTACAGAAAGACAAATATCATGGTTTTTTTCTTTTTTGTTTGTTTGTTTTGGTTTCTGTTGTCGTGGGGTTTTTTGTTTGTTTGTTTTTGGTTTTGTTTTTCCTTATGGAAGCTTGATTTAAAAAAAGAAAGTGAACCTGGTTCTGACTGAAAGGGAGGAAGAGGAGTTGGAGGGGGTGAATACAACCGAGGGAGACTGTATACATCGATGTCCTAGTGAAACTCGGGATTCTTTACAAGTGGCACACTCATAATAATACTAAAGAATACATCTTCGTTATGTCTCAGACCCTGGGGTCCTGAGCCTCTGGGGAATCCTAGCTGGACAGATGCTGTCGGTTCCAAAGTGTTTGGCTTCTTCCTCTTCATCCTACCTATTTGTTTCTATCAAATACCAAGTGCAAATACCAACCACAAAACAGGCCAAAGATAGAATGGAAGGGAAGGAGGGAGAGAGAAAGAGAGGGAGAAGGAGAGGGGAACCGGAGAGGATATTTAAACCAGAGCAGTAGGAGGATGTCGCCCCCAAGTGGAGATTCTGGGAAGTGCTGTGAGAGAGAAGGGAGCTAGTTCAGATTTACTACCACACAGACAAAGCTAGAAGAGGAGCCTGGAAGGCCACACAGAACTGAGACTGCCCACTCCAGGATCTTCCCAGGAGCCAGGGGATGGCATCTGGGTCTGAGAGACAGGCCGGGTGTGACAACAGGAGTGTAGTGCCAGGCTTGGCACGTCCCTAGAAAACCAGAAGGAGATGACCATTGGGCAGCAAAGGCAGTGAGGTCTGGTGAAGAGGGGAAACATGTCAACCAAAAGATGGAGAAAATTGCATGACATTTCGATCTAGAGCCACCTTCTGTCCCCTTTGGCTCCTCATAGGAAGGAGCTCCTACAGGGAAGCCTGTAGACTGTGGGAAGGAGGCAGGGCTTCTGGCTTAGAGAGGTTGGAGTAGAAGAGGAAGAGGCCTTGAGCTGATTCCATCAGAGCTCCTCTGCTCACGCAGGAGGGAAGGTGGCCAGATACAATGGCTCCAGGGCAGATGGTGTTGATCTCCCCCAAGTAAACAACAGAGACCAGAAGATCCAGCCAAGAGCAGGGTAGCCAGAGAAAATGCTGGAGAAGAGAGGTAGTGAGTTCCTGACCAAAGGCAGTGCCCCCTGCCCTCAGGATGCTAGCGAGTAGTCATGTCTAGGTCTGTAGTTACCCAGCTCAGCCACCAGCCCAACACCAAAGCTGGCTTCTCCATTGCTGCCTCCTTCCACCCATGTTTGGATCCAGGGAAGGCTTCCCACAGGCTCCCCGTGAGTCGGGTTGGCTCCACTGCAGACCAAATGGCCAAGGCTTTCTGCCTCAGGTACCCTGCCTCTCCTTGAGTCCACACTCTCCACCTCTTGCTCAGCCTACATCACTCCATTCCCCATGAATGCCTGTGTCTCCCAGATTCATGGTAAAGCTCTAACCACCCACGTGATGACATGAGGTGATAGGACCATTGGGAAGATTAGGTTTAGATGAGGCTGCATCTGTGCCCCAGTAACAGGATGACTGTCCTCTTGAGAAGAGGGAATGGCACTGGGGTGATCAGTGGTTAAAATGCTTGCTTTGCAATGTGAGGACCTGAATTTGTATCCCAACACTGACTGGGAACAATGGTACACACCTGTAACCCCAGCAAAGGGCAGTCAGAGATGGGGAAATCCCAAGGGACTGGCCAGTTGGTCTAGCTAACCCATGAGTTCCAAATTCAGTGAGAGACCTTGTCTCAAAAAAAAAAAAAAGGAAGAAAGAAAGAAAGAATAGAAAAGGAAAAAAAGAATAAAGAATGAGAGAGAAAGACACTCAACATTGGCCTATCACCTCCATTTGTACAAGCTTGGGTGCACACACATGTACACCATACATACCATAGACAAGCAGGAAGTGTCAGAGTACTTTCTCTCTCTCCGACCCTCTCCCTTTTCTTCTCCCTCTTCCCCTTTCCTCCTCCTCCCCCTCCTCTTCCTTCTCGTCCTCCTCTGCCCTTCCCTGTCTGCTGTTTCGTGCAATAAGGAGGCCATCCGCACAGCAGTAAGAATGCCGTTGTTTAAGCTGCTCCCGTCCACAGCATTGGGATACAACCCAAACTCACACAGAAACAATGGTGGCTTGTAGTTGTACACGCTGTGGCAACTCGCCAGACAGGACAAGGAGGCATATTCATTGGTGCAAACTCTGCCAGACCTCAGCAGAGGGAACCACCATAATGGCCAATGCCATACTCAATTGACAGTGGAACCCTGAGCATCTCAGCCCAGGTGTTTTGATTCAGAACTCCTTAGGCATGCTACTGATACCATGTGTAGATCATAAGCAATTAAACATCCCCTCCCACAGAAATCCAACACCTGCAGACAATATAAAACGCCAAGACCTAAGATAGCCCTCACCCAACAATGCATAAAACAATTTCAAACATAACTAAAAATAAACTTCCCCAACATTTCCCCTTTTCTGTATTAAAAAAATGGTTTGCCTTTAACACAATTTAACACTACACCAGTAAAACCATTTATAAGAGGAACAATTATGAGGCTTCTATGCACATGACCAAATGAAACCAAACATCTATCAAACTTTTCACAATGTCTTTGGACAGCAGAAAAACATTATCAATGTCCCATTATCTGGAATTCACTCACCATCTTCTGGGCTCCTCCAAAGGGCTTGGATCTGGCTCTGCCCTCTGCAGCACACACAGTTTGTCCTCCAGGCTCCACTGGTTCCACTCTACTACTGATGCTGTTTTTGGTGACCATTCCATGGTACTGACATCTCAAAAACTGCTGGGTTCCCTTGCTGCAACTGGGCTGCACTTTCACCAATAGCCTTTCCTGGGCTCTCTTCATGGTGCCAAACCTCAACTTCTCTGCATGACCCCTTCAATCTGGGTCTTCAACTGCTACTTTGGCTGCACCTTCACTAATAGCCTCTCCGAGCTTCTTACAGTGCCAAGCCTCAACTGCTCTCCAAAGACCCCTTCATGCCTTCAAAACCAGCACCGGCTGGGTGACTCTAGCAGTACTAAGTTTGGCTACCAGCATGAGAATCGACCTCGGCCAGTTCTAGAAGACAGTTTCTGTGTGCTGACCCTGAGGAAACACTTTCCAGATTTTAAGACAGAGTCTGGTTTACTGGAAAAATAACCGGTCACTTTGCAGGAAGGGCTCCCTCACTGGGTGGAGTTCTCATCACGATAGCAGACGTGTCTTGCCAGGACCGCCTCACTGGTAATTGGACAGATTTGCCAAAAACAAAGGAAACAAAACAAAAAGGACTCTGTGAGGTCTGGAACTTCTTTTTCTTGTTCTTTCTCGTGTCCACATTGGATGAGCTGGTGTGATGTCCTGCCCCATGTTGGTATACCATTTGTAGTTGAACATTGCTGTGGCTCCTCAGCCAAGAAGGACACGGAGGCATAATCATCAGTGGAAACCCTGCCAGACCTCAGCAGAGGAAACCACCGTCGTGGCCAGTGCCATCCCCACAGTTAAACCCTGACCGTCTGTGCCCAGGTGTTTTATTGATTCAGAACTCCTTAGGCGCTCTACTGATACCAGGTGCAGATCATAAGCAATCAAACAAGCCCCCCACAGAAATCCAGCCCCTACAGACAATATAAAACGCCAAGACCTGGCTAGCCCCTCACCCAACAATGCATAAAACAATTTCAAACATAACTAAAAATAAACTTCCCCAACAATGGCTCATCTTTATTTTTAACCTCTGATTTTAATCTCTGATCGCCGTGTGTTTCCAGAGATGTTTAACAAGAAGGAAGACCAAGCAATCTGAGTCCCTGTGCTAAATAAAAAGGAGAAAGCAAGTTGAGCAGCGGCATTCGTCTCTCCCTTCCTGACTTCAGATGTGATGAGGCTGAGTGCCTCGCACCCCAGCATCCATCCCCGCCGTGATGACTACATCCCTTCAAATCAAGAGCCAACACCTTCCTTTCTTAAGTTGCTTTTGTCAGGTTTTTGGTCACAGCAACAGGAAGAGTAACACCTACAGACATGCTTACAAACTGTGGTCTTTCATAAAAAGCATTTCATGAAACTGGTAAGAGTGGGATCAGCCCAGGCCCTATGACCCCCCCATACCCCTCTGCTTAACCACATGTCTCCTTCGCTCCCTTAGGAGGACAACCCCTCCTAAAGAGGCAGAGGAGGGTGCACTGCCCTCCTTGGGGACACAGGCAGTCTTCCTCTCCCCAGCATTCCCCTCTGCTATCCATACCCAGCATGCAGCCCAGGAAGCTGGAGGCTGTGCAGCATAGTTTTATGTCAGTTTGAGGCAAGACAGAGTGGTCAAGAAAAGGGAACATCAACTGAGAAAATGTTTCCATCAGATTGGCCTGGGGGCAAGCCTATGGCCGTTTTCTTGATTAGCAATTGGTATAGGAGGGCACTGCGGCACTGTGGTGCCAACCCTGAGCAGGTGGTTCTGGTTTCTATAAGAAAACAGGCTGAGTAAGCCATGAGGAGTGAGCCAGTAAGCAGCGTTCCTCTATGGTCTATGCTGCAGTTCCTGCCTTGAGTTCCTGCTTTGACTTCCTTCCTTATACCTGAAGATTCTAAGGTAAAATACGCCCTTACCTTCCCGAATTGTTCTTGGCCACAGTGTTACAGTAATAGAAAGCAAGCCATGGCAGATGGACGAGGTCAGGGCATACATGAAGGCCAATGGAGGAGGCTAAACTCAATAGGATTTTTTTTTCTTTAGAAACAGGAAGGAAAGTCATCAGCTGTACCACAGGATCTGACAAATTCATTTTTGTTTTGCTTTGTTTAGTATGAGGGACAAAACCTAAAAACCTAGTCTGAACGTGCTTGGCAATTATTCTACCACTGAGCTTCACCCCCAGTCCACACTGGAGAACATAAAAAGGCACCTTGTACCCCACCATCCACCATCGCCTTGTGCCTGGAGCTGTGGAGGTGTCCCCGCTGACTCTCATGCTCCTGATTACCCAGAAACCACACCAGCCTGAGAAGCTGGGCGCAAAGGGGCTCCCAGCTTCAGCCCCACTGTGTCAGAAGACCCCTTCTCTAAAGAAAACCCCAACTGACCCTAAGCCCAAAACTCAAAGCCGGACCCTCGTTTGAAGTCCACACTTGTAGGAGTTCTACTCTCTTTGACTCTTTGACTCTCTCTTTTGTGTTGCTATAACAAAATGTCTAAGGTGGGAAAAGTTATAAACAGGAATTTATTGCCACAGACTAAGGCAAATTGTATCAAATGAGGGACCACTTGATGGTTCATAAATAGCTATCTCAGTACTGTGCCCTCATTTTCTGGAGAAAAAAAAAAAGCCAGTGTTCCCTGGGGTCTCCTCTAAAGGACATTAATTCTGGTCAGGAGGCCTCCATCCTCGTGACCTAATCACCCACTCTGATGGTTGATCTTTGCTGTCAACTTGACTGCATCTGGAATCAACTAAAACATAAGTTCATGTGCACACCAGTGAAGGAATTTCTTTACCAGATTATCTGAAGCAGAAAAGCCTACCTTAAATGTGAGTGGTGCCTTCTGGTAGCAGCAGAGTAAGGACATGGGAGAAGGAAACTGCTTTTTCCCTGCTTACCTCTCACTGGCAAGTCCATCCACCCTGATGCTGCTCCAGAATCCCCATGGCCTTTGACGCCAGAGCGGGGTAGCTGAGACATCCAGCCTCAGAGACTGAGCAAAGCATGTTATAAACATGTATGGAAATGTCAAAATTCATTTTGTACAATGAATGTGCACTAGTAATTATAGTAGCAACCACAATAGTAAGAGAGAGAAATAAATAAAAAAAGAGAAACACGGCAAACCCAAACAGGGCACTGTTGTTTTGGTTCATACTCTGAGGTGACAGAGGACTCCCGAGCTAGTGACAAAACAACAGCAGAGTCTTCTTCTGTCTCCTGATTCTAGGGGCTGGCAGGGCTCCACAGGTGGCTCTCCTGCTGCACATCAACAGGAATTGCACTCACTGAAGGTTCAGCTGACAGGTCTCCAGTGCCTCATACACACTGCAGATGTCACAGACCCGGTGAGGCTGTTGAGCAAAACTCTTCAGTTCTCTTCTCTGTAACCTCTTCATGTGACATGGGTTTTTAATACAACATCTGGGTTCCAAGAGTTAGTGTCCCAAACTTGTGGGATCAGGAAATGCAGGAAGAGCTAAGGTTCAGCCTTGGAAATTACATAGCATTCCAGTGACCATAGGGAATCCCAGGTCTGGCCCCAAGTCCACAGGTACAGTCAGGGAAACAAATTCTATCTCTTGACAGGAGAGATGCCCTGATCTCCACAAAGTCTAAGCCGTATGTAGTGGTTTGGAGCACTAGCCAGGCATGGTGGCACATACCTACAGTCTTAGCACTTTGGAGGCTAGCAAGAAGAATATGAATTCAAGACCAGCCAGGGCTACATAGAAAAATCCTGTCTCAAAAATCATGTCTCACACACACTATAACGGGTGTGTGGTGGCTGTGTAAAGAAAACATGGGGTGGTACCTGTGGGATGTCCAGGTACCTATGGGATGTCCAGGTACCTGCAGGAGGCCCTGGTACCTGCATGCTATCTGGGTATCTATGGAATGTCCTGGTGCCTGTGTGGTGTCAGGGTGCCTGCATGATGCCTGGGTATCTGCAGGTTGGCCCAGTGCCTGGATGATACCAGGGCATTGGCAGGATGCTCTAGAGCCTACAGGAGGCCCCAATGCCTATGAGATGTCTGTGTGCCTGCAGGATGCCTGAGGGCTTGTTGGGGATGCCCTGGTGCTTGCAGAATATCGGAGTGCCTGCAGGCTTGGGCAGTGGGACCCAACTTCGGGTCAAACTTCACTGTGCTTGGTCTCAAACTAGTATGAGCCAGGTCAATGACCTGCCACACTAGCTGGACTTCATTTTCTTTTATTTGTTCATTTTTTGAAGGCATATATCAGAACTGCAGCTAGGGTTGGAACCTCAGAAGTTACAGCTCACTGTCTTTTACAGAGTAGGAATGAGTTTTACCTGCAATTTGTAGAGTCTTGGGGGGATTGTCTTCTGATTGGCCCCTTCTGCTCTGCTGCTGCTGCTGCTGCTGCTGCTGCTGCTGCTGCTGCTGCTGCTGCTGCTGCTGCTAGTGGTCCCTGTCTTGTTGGTTGCTGTCATAGTCATTTTATCTCTCTGGTGGTACTATCCATAACAACAGTGTGATTTTCCAAAGGCAATGCCACTCAGTTAAACTAGTGGTTCAACTGAAACTCCAGAAAGAATAACTAAAAAAATACATATAGTTAAGGAAATTTAGATGTTCTTCATTTATAGTTACAGGATCAGATTAGAGTGTTTTACCAGCTGCCTTGGAATCAGTAACCTAGGAACCATTAGTAACCTAAGAAATAACTAAAAGTAAGGAAACATATTTTTGCTAGGGAACTTGTTTGGTCAGGGTTAAAAAGCAAGAACAAAGAAAGCTTAATTCCTAGGGCCCACGAGTTTCACCTATGAAAGACAAGCCCATGATGAAGAAGTAACAAATGAGTTTCAGTGCCCACTGTTAGGCTTAAACTTCCTTGACCAAAAATAAAATTTATGTTTTCCTGGTTTCTATAATTAAAAGTTTGATGATGAGTTTGGAGTGCACGTTTAGGACATATAGCTATGTAGCAGATTCTCCTTTTACCTAAGAAAAGCAAAAGAAGACCCCTGACTTATAGTTTTTCAGTTATAACAAACTTGTTTTACTATATTAGCGAAATAAAAATTGTTAAGTTAGAATAACATGGTGCATATTCGTTCCTTAGTAATTGCAGACTGCTACCTGCCGGCTACAATAGAAGCTGGCTGTGAAATTATTTGGTTTGCTTAAACTCTGTTACTCTATTAAACTCTGTTACTCTACAAAAACTATTGCTTCTAGGATATAGATGTAGGGAGAAAATATATGGAAGAGTTAGGTGTTATGTGTGGTTTTAAGAGAACTTGTTTTTTATGGAGCTCATAATCAGTGAAATGTAAAACCTGTAATCATTCATGTGAAGTTAAAGTCTATGATTAAGATGTGATTATAATGTGATCTCTCCCCCACAAGGAGCTTTATCTAATATATATTATGTGGGAAAAAAGACAGACAGTAGAGTAGAGAAGAATAGAAAGAGTAGAGAAAAGGCCTGAATAAAGAGAAAAGTCTGGTTCTATCTCTAAGAAGTGTGGTTTTATTCATATTATCCACAGACTCTGCCTCTCCCTCCTGGGTCACTGAACTCCTGCTGGGGCTGGACCTCAGCAGGCACAGGGGTGGGAGTGTGGAACAGGGAGGAATGAGAAGAGGATGTTATCAAGATACATTGTACGAAACTCAAATTATTAACGAAAGTATTGTTTTAAAAAGAAGTCATGAGAGTACAGTATGGTTTGTAGTATGCTTCTGTGCTTCAGTGCTCAGCACCAGACTGTCCACGCAGCACTGTGATTCAGCACTCAGCGGGCAGAAGCAGGAGGATCACAAAGTTCAATGCTGTCTCCAGCTACAGAGTGACTTTGAGGCCAGCTACATGAGACCTTTTGTGTGTGTTGTGGGAGGGTGTGTTGGAATAGGAGAAAGCACGTTAGCTCAGGCTAGCATCAGTGAATGGAGAGTACAGTGTAGAAGGATGGAGAGAATGGGAGACAGGCAGACACCAAGTGCATGTGCAGAACTCCCTGAAGATAGCTGGTGCCATCAGTCAAGAGAGGTCGGGCTTTGCCACAGAGGCAAATCTCAGTGCTTAGCAGTTTCAGAGAGCAAGGTCTGCTTCCTATTCCTCACAGCCTCTGATCATCATGGTCACATGGGCACCCAGATCCCAAAAACACTCCTGGTGCCGGCAGGGAGGCCACTATATTGTCTCCTGGCAAGCAAACAGGAGAGAGAGACCCCACACACACATCAGCTTTGAAATCCCTTTTCAAAAAATGACACCAATACCCTTGCCACAACCCACCAGAGGCCACAAACTCGTCACCTATCACAGCCCAGTGAGACAACTGCATCCCACCCCCATGTATGCAGACACAGCAAACTGGAGACAGTAGTAGGTGAATAGCACAAATATACTGTTTTCAGTAGCATCCCGGGCACCTAGAGTAGTGCCTCGGCAGTGTTTGTTGATTGACTCCCTGAACACCATTTTCCTGCTGGCAGCAGAGATAGAGGGAAGAGTAACCTACTGGGCTGCTTGCCCTCTAGGTGATCTTTAGGTAGAAAAAGCATGAGAGTTAGAGCTATGACAAGAAACTGCCATTGTGTTCTATTTACTTAACATTCATACCTTAAGCACCTACCATATCCCTGGGGTTTTCCAGACCCTCCATCCATTCTGGTATTAGGCAGTAAAAATCCCCATAGTATTCAAGACTCTTGATTGCAAGCAACAGAAACAAGATCATTAAACTGTCAAGCAGTTCAGTAAAAATATATCAAGTCCTTCTAGCACCATGTACCAATAGGGCCAGAAGAGAAACCGTGAAATCTGTGTGTGTTGGGGGGTGGGGGGAGGACCCCATGGCTGCGGGGGGGGGGGGGGGTAGGATAGAGGAGGACCCCATGGCCAAGGGAGGGGGGTAGGACAGAGGACAACCCCATGGCCCAACTTAGTTTTGTCTTGCAAGGCAGCTGCCTGGCCGGAGATGGGCATGCCCTCTGCTCTGTCCCTTCTGCATCCCTCCAGTTCTTTCCCTTGCCCTGACTCACGGCACCCTCCTTGCCCTCTCCTCCTGCTTGACCCTGTTACATAACTGTTCCCTGTCCCTGGGGGCCCTTATGTAATTGAGTCACCTCAGGCTCCCACCTCAGCTACGCCTGTCTCTTACAATATTTCACAGTCGGCTGGGCCAAGCCTTCAGCGAGAAATGTGGCAGAAGGGGCTGGGGAGGAGGGAAGGGAGAAGGAGAGGAGAGAGAGAGGGAGAAGGGGGAAATGGGGGAGGGGGTGAGAAGATGGGAAGGACAAGACAGTCCCCCCAGCAGTGAACTGCTTAGGGGCAGGGCTCCAGGAACCCCAAAGGCTTGTCTGCACAAGGGGTCCTGGCCTGCGGGCTCTCATCGGGGAGCATGGGACGATTTCTGATAATTCTCTCTTCCTTAGATGGTCACTTGAGCAGCATGGAGAAATGGCAGCATCCTGATCCTCGGGATTCGTTGCTTAGAGCAGCTCCTGGAGAGCCGGGAGCTCTGTAACTGCTCTAGGAGGTCTCTAGTGAAGTGTGCCATGATCAGGGGGCTCAAACTTTATGAGCTCATAAACTTTTGCACATTAGAATAAACAGAAATCAGAATGGTGGTGCATACCTGTAAGCCCAGCCCTCGGGAGGCTGAAGCAGCTGGATGGTGAGTTCAGGGCCAGCCTGGGCTACTTAGCAAGACCTTGTCCCACAGGAGCACAAGCCAGTAATGTAGCCCACTGGACAGTGGTTGTCTAGAGGAAGAAACAAGGAGGCAGGAGGAAGAGGGAAAGGAGTAGAGGGAAGAGGAGGGGAGAGAGGAGGAAGGGGAGGGAGGGGAAGGAAAGACAAAGCTATTATTTTAATTTAAGAGAACTCAGAGGAGATAATATTGGTAGGTAACCAATATCTTACTTTAAATTAAAGCCAAGACATTTTCAAAATTCATTCATTTGAAAACAATAAGCTGGGTACATGTTAACATGAGCCTTTTTATGAAAAATAACTGTATTTCAGAAAACAAAAGCCATTGGTGGGAAGCATAATCATCTATAGACAGCTGGGTCTTGGTGCCCACTCCAGAGACAGCTGCCAGGAGGAAAAAGATGGCTGTGGTCCTGTCAGGGAGACAGCCCTGATCCCTGAGAACCCCTCAAAGGTCCCTAGACCACACTGTGAAAACTACCTGATGCCATAGAAAAAGGGATAATGTGGACAAATCTGGGGGATTTACCATCATTCCATGTCATGACTGCCCATTCCCAGGCACTGAAGGACTAGAAAGGAAGTCTGGCCATCAGGCCTGCTGTCCTGACCCACATCTCCCATGGTGCCCCCTGTTAGGCACTGCTCGGCCCTCAGGGGATTCACGGCCCTCGGTATCTACTCTGCTCCACTCCCGAGGCTCTCACATGGGAAACCCTTAAGATCAGCCCACTCTACAGAAACAGAAACCGAGACACAGAAAAACAAAACCCCTTGTTAGGCTCCTTGTCCACTGACGTCTGGGTACCCAGAATTCCCTCAGTTGCTTCTCTCATCTGGTTGAGCAATAATCTCAGCCCGACTCTGATGCAGAAGTTTGTTATTAGTCATGTTTAAAATGGTTGTTTTGCACTGTTGGGTGAAGAGCTGCCTAGGCCTTGGCATTTGTACTGCCTGCAGGTGTTGGCTTTACGTAAAGATGTTTGATTCCTCATGATCTGCATGAGCTATCATTAGAACATCTGAGGAGCTTAGGCATTAATAAAAAATAATAAAAATAAAAACCCTGAGAGGAGACATTCAGGGTTCCACTGTCCAGTGTGGTGCTTGCCATGATCGTGGGTCCCTCTGCTGAAGTCTGGCAGGGTTTGCACCTCTGAAAACGCCTCTGTGTCTTCTTTTGTGTGCCGCCACAATAACGTACTGCTATATGATTCCATCTCGAGATTAACCTGGGAATGGAAGGCAGCTCCGGTGATTTAAATAGGTCCAGAAAGGACCATACATATAATCTTTGTGTGTGCTTTTATGGAGTGTGTGTGTGTGTGTGTGTGTGTTGTATGCATGTGTATGTATGTAGGTATTATGGAGTACATGTGGAGGTCGAGGACAACCTTGGGTAAACATTCTAACCTTCTACCTTGTTTGAAACAAGATCTCTGGTTTGCTGCTGCACATACCAGGCTTGCCAGTCATGAGCTTCCAGGGGCCCTCTGTCTCCACCTCGTTCCCCTGGTCTCCTGACATGTTCTCCCCATACCTAGCTTTATGTGTTTATCTGAACTCATGCTTGCAGTAAGAACTTTACAAACTGGGACATCTCCCAGCCCTGTAAGCCAGGATACTGAAAACAACCCGTCTCCAGCCTTGCTACTCTCAGTGTGATAAGGATACCAGTGAACTCTGGTTCTGAGCTGGCTCCATGCCTCTCAACCAGAGCGTGTGTTTAGCCAAGAACCCAAGTGATTCAAATTCACGTCATGGGGCATGGTTCCCAGGCAAAGATGAAGAGATGCTGCCCAGGCATAAGGTGGCAGGGTAGGGACCTGGGTTCACCAGTTGTCCTCCACCCTCAGCTTCTCTTGACCTTGGAACCAACACCACTGTGAACTTGGTAACTGAATGAGCACAGACAGTCCGGAGATTTCTGAAATTCCCACTGAGGTCTATAAATAAACAACCTAAGTCAGGATGACGCATTCCTGAAGTCCCAGCGCTAGGGAGGTGGAGGCAGGAGGATCAAGAGGTGAAGGTCTTCCTTAGCCATAGAACAAATTCAAGGCCAGCCTGAGCGTGTGAAGCCCTATCTCTAAATATATAAACAAATAAGCCAGAATTCCAACAGTTCTTTGTTTTACACAGAGGTAGTGACTTGAGGTCCCCTTTCAGGGCCAGTTTCTTTGTTTTGGGGGGCACAGCAAGGTGCCATCTAGAGGCAAAAGGGTAAAAGTTGATATCTACTGAGACAGAGGAAAGCACAAACACTGAGATAGGGTCCTTCCACAGAGGGTGAAGGAGGGGACCACGTGTGTGCTGTCCAACCTCCCCACCCCCTCCAGTCGTTCCACGCTCTCTGAGCTACAATGTTACCCAGAAGTTCAAAAGCACTTCCATGGGTAGTGGGGTGGGACACCAGAGATGGAGGCAGGAGAATCAGGAGTTCAAAGCCAGCCTTGTTACAGGAAACTCTGTCCCAGAAAAAAAACAAACAAACAAAACAAGCCATTTGTGTCAGGTGTTCTCTTTTATCCTCCTCTGCATGCCCAGGAGGTTGGTAAACCCCGTTTGATCAAGGAAATACAAGGGGACTCCTACACCTGGTGTGGGAGACATGGGGGCAGATCTGGGAATGATTTCTTTTTGGTTTATTAGAAAAGCATTTCCACCCTGACCACCATTCTCAAACTCAAACCGTTGTATAAAGCCTTGATGCTTGGTGTGTGGCAGCCATTTTATGACCATGAGATGAGATGGTAAACAAGAAGGTTGGAAAGGATCCTTGTTACTATTATAAAGCAATAAAACAACTTTTAGACCTCCCATAACTCCTTGTATGCTAACTAAAATCCCTATTCTTTGAGCCACAGCAATTCTCTTGTCATTTATATGCTTGTGACAGGTTGGGGATGTTGTGTAAAAGTCCTCATGGTGGCCTCACGAGAGACCACAAGGCCATGCTCAGTCTAACCCCAAGTTATTTTGTGTATATATTTTATGGACATTGATACAGGAAAGCCAAAGTAGGCAGCTGCCACATGGTGCCTGCAAGCAGTACACTGATTTGTGGACATCTCTGGGGCCATCCTACTGGAGTAACTAAATCTTCTAATATATAATGGGTAGCAAAAGTCATAGACCGAAGGCAAAAGATCCCATAAAAAAGTATATCAATTGGTCATGCCTGTCTGTCATGAGCACAAAATAGTGGAACAGTATCTCAGGTTTACACAGTCAGTGCTCCTGGCTGCTCACTCCAAAGCTGAATCCAGAGATGAGCGTGACAGGAAGTGGCCCATTTCTACTCCAAAGCCAAAATCAAGTGTTGGAGTCCTCGGGGTACTTGGGTTTCTTTTAACCCAGCCAGGGTTCCCTGCAGATCTGTAGTAGAAGATCCCAACACAAGTCAGTCTCCTCCAAAGACTTGGTGGCCCCAGAACAAGATCTCATGTTCATCTGTAAGCCATTATCAGTACCTAGCACAGACTCTGGGACTTAGCAGACATTGGGGTCCTGTGTCCAGAACAACTAGAGAGGCACTGAATTTGTTACTTCTCTGTTGTTTTGATGAAATACCATGACCAAGAAACTTAAAGAAAGTTTGTTTGGCTTATAGTTCTAGAGTTCTAGATGGTGGGAAAGGCATAAGATCAAGAAGCTGAGAAATTACATCTTAACTTCACAGCAGAAGCAGAGGGGACAAATTGGAAGTCCAGTGATGTTGATACCAGATGTAGATCAGGACAGAGGACAGTTTGTTCTTTTCCTAGTTCAGTCACCTGTTCTAGCCTGGAGCCCTGGAGTATTTCAGCCTTCTTACAATCTAGAACATTTAAACCTCTGTACAATCTAACAAACCTGAGACTTACTGCTGACTGAGCCACTCTGACTAGCAACTTCTGAATTCAGACTCTTCTGATTCAACTCACTCACTGCTCTGGCTCAAACTCTTCTCAAGCTGACTAGTTCAAACTGACCTTCTGAGCCAGCTGTTTCTGATTGAACTCTTCTGACTCTGTCAGACTCTGGCTGATTCTTTGACTGCTTCAACTAAACTGTTCTGCTCTGCTTCAAACTGGCTCACTCTTCCCATCTGATACTGACTTCTGCAGAGCTACCTGTGTCTCTCCTGAGCTCTCACTGCTCCATCCTGCTTCAGTCAACTTCTCTGCTTTTCTGCCTTATCCTCAGACTGCTTCATTGCCTCTGTGTCTTGACCTCTCATTTGCTTCATACTGCCTTCTCTAACTGACTGCTGTAACTGACTCTGCTCTAAGCTGAGAGCCTGCCTTTCTATTGTAAGAGTTGGGTGTGTCCTCACTGACTCACTCTGTTAACTCTTCCTCTTATTTATCACTTTGTCTGCCGTTAACTCTGACTCATTTCAGACATCACTTCCTGTGTGACACTGACTCCTGAGTTCTATCTCCTGTGTCTGCTTCCACACGCTGTTTCTGTCTTAGGGATTAAAGGCATGAACCACCACTGCTTCCTGAATACTGGAGTTAAAGGTGTGTACCAACATCACTAACATTCTTTCTGCATTACATCTGAACCACACAGACCTCTGAATGTTATTCCTTCATATAGACCCCCTGAAATATAGATCCTTTCTAGCTTCCACACAGGCCTATTCTTATACAGGGAGAGGCTATAAACTCTCAAAGCTGGCTCCAGTGACACCTTCCTCCATCAAGGATACACCTTCTAAGGCTCCATGAGCTCTCTCAGTGAGCACCGCCAACAGGGAAACATGTACATGAGCCAATTGAAGACACTTCTCACTCACACACAAAACACACTGAAAATCTCTCTCAGGCATCTGACCCCACCCCGACCTTCAAGACACTTCTCTATGGAATGTCTTGATGTTTCCAGAAATATCACCTGCAAGGAGTGAGACATAGCTAACCAGGTTTGAGACCTGCCTCTGCCCCAACCATCCCTTAGACTTCTAGGAAGCCACCTCTTTCCAGGCTTCTGCTTGACACACTCAAGATACAGACAACTCCAGAAATCCCATGGATAAAGCAAAATGCCCACAGGAATAAATGGATGGCTTCACAGCCACGAGCAACAAATCCATCTGGGAGATGATCTACTTACTTGCAGAGAAAAAGAGCATGCTCAAAGACCTGGCATGGGATAGGCATGCCTTGTATGGGAAGGAAAAAATGGAATTTAAATATTCTTTTGCTCAACAAATATTTGATGAGACATGTCTTCCCCCAACAGTGGGGGAAGACTAGATCAGGGATGAACATGGGACAAGAACGAACAGAACAGGTAGATCCCCACCCCCACCTTCCACCTCCTATCCTTCACCCTGAAGACAGAGCCTAATTGGTGTCTGTGTACCTGTATAACTGAGGATGACTTTGAATTTCAGATCCTCCTGCCTCAATCTCCTGAGTGCTGGGATTACAGCTGTACACCACCACACCTGGTTTATGCAGTACTGGGGATCGAACCCAGGTTTTCCTGCATGCTAGGTAAGTGCTCTACTACTAAGATACAGCCCCCAACACCTGACGTGTAGTTTTGAGCTTAGAGATGCACTTTGCATTTATAGCCACTAGCCATATGCTGCTTACATTAAGTAAAAACAAAACTGAAAGATCAATCCCACAGTGGCAGTGGACCACAGGAAAGTTTTCAAGGGCTAGTTAGAACAATTGGATGGCACTGAGTTCCAGTCTGGTGGAAGATACCTCACAGACTGAGTATCACTGGGATGCCCCCAGCCCTTATCATTTTTGAGATGACAAGTTGAGTCATGGACACTACTTAGTTTGGGGGTTTATTTGTTTGTTTGATCAACCTGAAGTGGACCTCAGAGCTATTGTCTCCAAGGCTGCAGACCCAACAGACTCTCTACTGGGGACTTGAGGCTCCTCTGGGATGCTTTCTGACAATGTAAATGACACCAGTTGGACCATTGGGCCATGGAGCCAATTGTCCCTCACACAACACTGAACTCGGATTTCCAGGGCCAGGCACCCGTCCTAAGAACTTTACAACATGTTCCAGGCGTGCACCAGTAGGCATGTGTTTAAACAGTCTGGGTTTTACAGATGAAACCCTGAAGGCCCAGAAAGGCAAACTTCCTACGTTTAGAAGCTGCCGGCGCCAGTTCCACTAAGCACCACCAGGAGGCAGTGCCCATCCACGTTCCAATTCCGCAGTGTGCCCAAGACAGGCTTGGGAAGACCTTGTCCTGCAAAACATTTAATGAGCGCCTAGTGTGTACCAAGCCTTGTTCCTGGTGAGGGGACACGCAAACTTGGGGTGAAGGCTCCGCTCTAGGAATATGTTCCTTATATGAATCCTTAAAAAGAAAAGATATTCACAGAGACTCAGGACCAAGCTCTTGGTACCTGGTATGAACCCACTTGAAGATCTTGACAGAGGATTTCAGAGGCTGGCACGAAGAGATGCGAGTATCCGAAAAGCTCATAATTCCCTAAATAAGGGACTGCAACTACTCCTAAGAGGAGTGTTATTCTGCAGCCACCTTCCTGCTCCCATTCCAGGGGAGAGGGGTCGTATCTTTGTGTCTACATGACTGGGGTTAGAAAAAGGTAGTCTCAACTAAAAACCAGAGGTAAAAGAAAAGCTGAGAGACGACCTGAGACTGCCAGCTTGCTGCGTGCTGCTGAAGAGCAGTCCCCTCAAGGCCTAGCCTCGGCAGTGCTGACCTCGGACAGCCCGATGGGAGTTGTCCTAGACTCCGGTGTATGTTCCATGCCCGCCCGGTGGACACCGGAGGCATCTGTGCCCTGAGCGTCTGGGCTCTCTGAGTATGTGTGCCTACGTGAGTGATGTGTGGGAGATAGTGGCGATCGTGCACCCGGACCCACGTGAGGGGATCACCGTGGTGACGTGCATGTTTGGGGTGGCCAAGGATACGAATGCTGGGTTCAGTGTGCGCAAAGAGTAAGGGGAGGGAGGGAGGGCTGGAGCAGCGTGGAAGAGGGAAGGGAATGTGCTCAGTGGGGACTTGCCTAAGTGCATCATACCGAGGCTTTGGTGACTTTAGAGAACGTGCAGCGGGACCTTCTCTATGTCCAGGACTAGCTGCCGGTGTATGCGAGGGACCCCGTGAGAAAATTGCGTTGTATGTGGCCGAGGGTGTTTCTGCAAACAGATCAACCTGAGCAACTGTGATCTGGCGTCTGAACTTTTAATAGGGAGGAGATGTCGAATTTGGGACACCGGAGGTTTGGAGGAGGAAGGCGTCTCGGTTCTCAGAACAAGCCAGGAGGTCCTGGGCCGACCTGAGCCGCAGACCCAGCCGGGGCGGGGCCTTCAGGGGCGGGGCCTACCGGAGGGGCGGGGCCGCAGTTGCTGCAGCGCGGGCCGGGCCAGGGGGCGCCTCGCGCGGCCGCTGCTCGGAAGGGCGATGCAGTGAGGCGGGCTCGGCTGGCGGGCGTGCGCGGAGCGGGGGCCGCGGGCGCGCTGCAGAGATGTGACTCCGGCCCAGGGCCAGCAGGAGCGTCGGCGCTGCGGGGCCGCGAGGGTCGGTGAGTGCCAGCCAGCGCGGGCGCGGAGAGGGCGCCACGGGGACCCCAGAAACTTTTCCCGCCGTGGGCTTGGGAAAATCCAGAGGGGATCCGAGGCTTGTGCTTTTTCTGTTCTCCCTCCTCGGGGTGCATCTGCTGGGGAAGCTCTGGGTTTCGGGTGAGAGGTGCCACAGTGCTGCGAGAGAGGAGCCGCAGCGGGCGACCGAGGGCAGGGGTTTGAGGACCTTTATCGGGGGAGGGGGTCCACGGACCAGGTAGAGAACCGAGGCTCTGGGGAGGGTCCGGAGTTTCGATAGACTGCAGGCAGTTGGGAATAAAAGGGAGTCCGGCAGTGCGCTAGTGACCCCTGTGAGGGGAGTCGCGGGCAGGTTCCAGGGGCCTGGCAGGGGTTTGGGGGTACTGGCCATGAACTGCGCAGACCTGGCCTGGGGCAAGGGCTGGCCTTTGAGGACGCGCAACATCACCTGCCGCAGGATTTGGGGGACCCAGCTTGCAGCCGCAGTGGCCGCGCACTCTTGAGCAAAGGCGCGAGAGGGTGGGCTCCACGAGGAGGAAATCTGAGGCTGGGGGATGAATAGTGGGCTGGAGGTCCACTAGCTGCGTACGGTGAAGGGGGCTGATTTATGTTCCTGGAGAGGACATTTGGGCCTCTGAGGAGGCGGCCAGGCTAGGGGTAAGTACTACCCGGTGCAGCGCCCCTCTTTCTGAGGGTGGGGAGCTGGGGCTCGAAGCCTCATAAGAACCCCACACATTTCGGTGACCGAGTGGGAGAAACGAGCACAGAAGAGGACCCCGCACCCGGCCTTGGCCCGAGGTAGCTGGTTAAACAGCTTTGGATCGGCCCACCGACCTTGCCCCAGAGGACGTTCCAGAACAGAGGACTCGTCCCCCTGTTCTTACTCGGTCAGACCCAGGCCTACGCAATTCCCCCCTTCTTCTCCTGTTCGCCAAGGGGGCGGCTCTTTGGAACCGGGACAAAGGCCCCGGGAGTGTGGCGGGCACCCGTTCCCCGCCTGGGGCCCCAGCACACGCGCCGCATCGGCTGCCCGACTGCGCCGGGGTGGGGGCACCTGAGCATCGTCCAGAAAGCTCTGGGGGTCCCCACAAAGACAAGAGAATGCGGGAGAGGCCAAGCACACCCCACACACAGCACTTCAGAACGTTATTTCCTAAGTTTCTTTGGTGGGCACTCGGGGCTTTACGAGTAACCACACTTGGAGTTAAACTACGTGCAAATAGCATGTAAATAGAATGCAAATTGGCATCTGTTGGTTGGAAACCCTCCTCCGGGCCAGTTTTCTGTCTATTTCGACTGTGAACATTGTTTTCCCATCCCTTCGCTTCTAAGTCTGAAAGGGGTCAGCTGAGCTGGGGGGGGGGGGGGTTTGCAGTTTGGGGCCCAGATAGACTTTAAATCTTTACTGTTTTTTTTCCCCCCAACACATGAGGTGGGCACAGAACCGAGTGTTGAGGAAATCCCTTGTATAAAATGAATAGGCCCAGATTTGGGGTGCGGGGGGGGGGATGCAGAGAAGTGAGTGAAGAAACACTAATGGAGCAAAGAAGGACCATCTCTTACAGCACCTGCTAGGACGGAACTGCCTCGAAAATGAGGTGAACCGGGCTTATGGTGAAAGAGTGGATCCCAGCAAGAGAGGGGTCTCCACCGAGAGGGCGATCTGTGGGGGGAGGGGGGCACCCAGGCTGCAGAAGCTTGGAGGTGGGGGTTAGCTTAGAGGAAGAGACACAAAGCCCATTGTAAGCCAGAGTGTGTGGGCAGATTTGGGGATAAGAGAGTGGACAGGAGGCGCCAGACAGATCCTCGTCTTTGGAGCCATGGAAATGCGTTAGCATTTATTCTGTTAAGGACCACAGAACTCTTGGTGTGTTCTCAGCTGGAGGCCACGGGGTGTGATTTTAAAAGCTCCCTTGACCTCCACAAGGAGACAGCAGGCAGCTCCCTTCATACTATACTTGCGGGGATGCTGTGGAGAGAGTGGTGTGGGAGATCCGGCCTAGGATCCAGCCCGGGGCACTGCCTTGAGCCTCAGAGAGCCAAGGGAGATAATTGGAAAAGTGGCTTGAGTTGTTTTTTTTGGGGGGGGGGGTTGTTTGTTTTTAAGATCCACCTCCCACTTCTAGACAGCTCCCTAGGGAACCCCAACCCAGAGTCCAAGACCTCTGTAGCATTTCTGCATGGAGCTTGCTGGGGATTCCAAGTTAGTCATGCTCTCTCCTCAGAACTGCACCCACAGAAGGATCCTAGCCCTGAGGTTCAGGCAGCCTAGACTGCAATTTGCATGTAAATGATTGCTTTTATTTACAGGCTCACAGCTGCTTTGCATATTCATGGCCCACAGAGCTGATGTTCTTGCAGTACTGAGTTACTAACCTAAGAGGGTCTGTAAAGTTGAGAACCCCAAAGAGGCCAGGGTCTAGTCAGCACAGGGGATGAAGATGATGACACTCTGTAATTTGGAAAAGATATCAGAGGGAGGCAGAGACATTTTGGGTCTGGGAAAGAGTTTAATGTCAGGAAACCTTGTAACGGTTTAAACCAGCCAAGCAGGAAACACACCCGGACTCCCGGGGAGGGGGCTGGGGCAGACTGCGATGCTGGGGCTCAAGAGAGACTGGCTTCCAGCCTCAACCTGGACTTCTGCCAAATATGGGGCCAGCACTGGGGTGCAGTGAAAAGGCCCTGGGGTCAGAAGCCGGGAGAAATGGATTCCTGGCTTGGTCTATAGATTCCATTGAAGCCTTTGGCCTGGCGCCTTGACCTCATTGCCTTCATGGTCCCAACAGGACAATAGAATTCCTGAGTATCTTCTTATTGAGCAAGCACCCCGGTTTCCTCTGTGCAAAGAGCTTTTTCACAGAGACCTGGTGCATGCAGAACAACCATCTCTGCCTTACAGAGGGAGAGACTGAGGTCCAGAAAGGTTAAGTAACACCAGTGTCACACATTCTATTGGACCGCCCTCTTGTTGAGGTCTTCCCACTGCCTAGAAGTCTGAGTGTAAACTGTGGCATGTATTCAGCTGGGTATTGAGCTATGAAGTATGCTGAGGCTGGGAAAACTTGCTCTCCCCTCCCCCTCCCTCTCTCTCATACTCGCACCAACACACACCTCTCATTGCTCTTTTTGCTGCCGCTCCCCCACCCCCACTTTCTATACACTGGTTCAGATTCTGTCCTGCCCTCCCCTGTAGCAGGAAGAATGGTCTCTTTGGAACCCTGCTGGTAGCCACAGGGCTGGTCCAAAGAGTTTCAGGGCGATTTGGGACATTGTTTTTCCATCCCTATGGGAGGACCAAAGGGAGAGATCCTACCTCCTAGGAGGAGGCCCGGTGTGTGGTCTCCAGCAGCTTTGGCTCTGACTACTTAATAGCCAGGGCTAGTTTCAGGGTCACTGGCCTGGGTTCAACCTTGACAATGAAGCTTGCACTCAGACCTCCTGTTCCCATCTGAAAGTCTCCTTCCCACCACCTCAAGGACCTGTTGGTTTTGGTGTATAGTCGGAGAGTCTGGAAGCCAGTGGTAGCTAAACAGATGGGAGAGCCTCCTCACAATTCCATCCCCATGGCAACGGCCCAGGCCCTCCAAGGAAATCCATGGCAGAGGAATTTACCCCTGCAGACAGTGGAGCATTTATCAATCCTTTAAATTTCTTTATATTAACTATTGTCCTATACACCTATAAGTTATCCTTTGTGTGTGTGTGTGTGTGTGTGTGTGTGTTTCTTTGTGTGTTTGTGCTAGTGTGTGTGCCTGTGAGGACAAGCACATGTGCAGTCGTGTTTGCTTCTGGCTGTGTGTGCATATGGAGTGTATATGCATGTGGAGGCCAGAGGTTGACATTGGATGCTGTGCATTCTTTGTCACCTTATTTACTGAGGCTAGCTAGGTCTCTTACTAAAATCTGAACTTGGGTGTCCTTAAATACACTGTGAAACACACACACACCACCATACCACACATACCACACATACACTGCACCATATACATCCCATTTAAAAGTCTCCTTCCTGACACCTCAAAGACCTGTTGAGTCTAACTAGCCAGCTTGCCCCCAGTAACCCATCTCCACCTCCTAGAACTAAATGAGTGGTGGGGATCTGAACTCTGGGCTTCACACTTGCTTAGCAACACTTCACTCACCCAGCTCCACAGTACCTGCCTCCTATTTGAGACTGGATTCAAACTTGAGATCCTCCTGCCTTACCTTCTCAGGTGAATGCTACCATACCCACTTCAGATAGTTATTTCAGTTCTCACCACAACCCTGTGACATGGGTGTTATTACCCTCACTTTGCAAGTGAAGAAACTGAGGCAAGAAAGGCTAAGTCCGCAGCTCAGAGTCATAGCATGTTAGCAAGTGGTCTGGGCTAGGAGTCTTATTTATTATTTATTGATCTGTACAATGCTAGGGATGGGACCCAGAGGCATGTGATTGCAGGACCACTCCCCAGCCACAGGGGAGGATTTGAAACTGGGGAGTGTGGCTCTGAAGTTCTCCACAAGGCTCAGGCTGGGAGAAACAGTCTTGCTGTCCTGCTCACCCTGCCTCCCCACCTGCTAGAGGTCGTGCACACATACACACACATATGTGAGAGAAAGAGAGAGAAGAGAGGAGAATTTGTTGTGTGTATGGTTTGTAAATATGTGGGATGGGATGTGGGACATGTATGGTGCAGTGTATGTATAGTGCGTCTGGTCTGGTGTATGTGTGTGTGGTATGTATGGTGTGTGTGTGTGTGTGTGTGTGTGTGTGTGTGTGTATGTGTGTGTGTTTCACAGTGTGTTTAAGAATATCCAAATGAGTCACATTTCTGAGTGCCTGGCTGGCAGTGAAGGTAATTAGTATGTGAGCTGAAGCCTGCGCATTCATTCCCATTTATTCTTTACTCCTTTTTTGAGGAGCCGCTGCCCTCGCCCCATGAGTTTGTTGACTTGCATTCATCCATCCTAGGCAGCCCTGCCTTGAGGCTGCCTCGGAACCTCTAATCTGGTATTGTTCCACATAGGGCTCTGGGAGGTGGGAGGCAGCAGGTGGCTGATCGAACAGGATGGGCCTTACCTGACAAGGAACATTCTGGATGGAAGGGATAGTGCCTGCCTGGGGCTCCTGCTGCATGTGGGCTGGGGCAGTCTAAGAGTCACACTTTGACTTAAACCTCTCAGACCCTCCTCCATTTCCTCTTCTATAGAAGGAAATGATAGCACTAACAGCATGTACCTTTGGAGGCCACATGAGTTAGAACCTGCGTGGCAAGTTTCACTCATTCAGCACCTGAAGGTCAGAACAAGACAGATGAGGACCTAGGCTGAAGGCAGATGGAGAGGAACAGAACAAAAGATAAATAAAATAAGGGGAAACTGGGCTGGTGGGTAAAGTGCAAGCATGGGGACCTGAGTTCAGACCCCTGTAGCTGTGCACATCTCTAACCCCAGTGCTGGGGGCTAGAGACAGGCAGATACCAGATCTGCTGGGCAGACGGTCTAGTGGAACGGACTCATTGAGATCCAGGTTCAGTGAGGTGATCCATCCCAATGCAAGGAGAGTGGAAGAGTCAACCAAAGTCAAACCTCTGGCCAGGGGTGTCTGCTTGGGTGAGGACTACAGCGTGTGTACACACACACACACACACACACAATCATGACCCAAATAGCAGTCAGGGGTCAAAAGTACTGGCATAGTGTGTACTGTGGACTGGGAGGACCTCTTGCAGATAAATCATCAGCAAAAGTCACCAGTGACTCTTCTACCCATTCTGGCCTGTAGAAAGCCCAACAACAATAGGACGCTTGTTTGCCTCGGGCTCCACTCTTCTGGCAGCATGTGACCTTGGCCCAGCAGCTCCTCTCCCTGTGCCCCACAGCTTTATCTTCTATGAAATGGAGACAGCCTTAACACTTGCCTCTGGGATTGTTCTGTAGATTCTGTTTATTTGGTTTTTTGAGTCAAGGTTTCCCAGTGGTAGCTCAGGCTGGACTAGAAGTTACTATGTAGCTCAGGCTAGCTATGATCTTCTAGCCCCAACCTCCCAAATGGTAGGATTACAGGCCTGTGCCACCACATCTAGCTACCTTTGGCAGATCCTTGGATGTTACTATGTGTGCCAGGGAGCCTGGTAAGCAGTTTCTGTAGTTGCCAATATGAAAGAAATAGGGCCCCCTGGAAACCCTAAGGAACCAGTGGCCTTGGCTTCAGTGTAACCCCCTTCCGCTCATCCTATATATAGTTTTGTGGAATTGGGTGGTTGCACCCCATAGTCATCCTTAGAGACAACTGGACTTCCTCCTAGGTTTTTGAGAACTTGTTGACGTGTGACAGAAACCCAGATCAACTTGGTTTCATTCAAATGATGTAGTTAATTGGTTGCTGGTATCAGGTATGGGTGAATCTCAATGGATTAGGACTCAAGGCCATCCCCTAGCTGTTGCCTTGGGTCCGCCTCCTTAACTCTCAGACAGCTTCCCTCCCTGGGAAGTTCTGTCCCTCTTGTTTTCCATGACAAGACTAACCTTCAAACTTCTCAGTTCCATCAAAAAGAGAAGACATCCTCCTAGTTAGTGCCAAATCCCCCTGCCAATTCACTGGTCTATTTTAGGTCACGTGCCTATTTGTGACAAAAGAAGCTTTAAGAGAGGGTTTATCTAGGTCATAGTTGGAAGGTACACTCCCTAAGGACATAAGTCAAAGCTGTAGGATCTTGAGGCAGCTAGTCTCATTGAATCCACAGTCAGGAAGCGGAGGGAGATGAACGCTAGTGCTCAGGTCACTTGTAGTAGGTCACCTGTGTAGTCCAGGACCCCAGCTCGTGAATGGTGCTACCTACTTTTAGTGTGGGTTTACCCAGCTCACTTAACCTAATCCTGATAATCTCTCAAAACCATGTCCAGGGGCTTGTCTCCTAGGTGAGTTTAGAGTCTGTCAAGTTGGTACTAACCATCACAGCTACATTCCTTGACACACAAAATAACTGATCAAAACAAGAGATGAAAAGAGCACTTTGGTTCGTGGTTTTTGAGACTTGGCTCCATCATGGTAGGGATGGCATGGCGGTGGCAGCGTGTGGCATAGTTCTTCACATGACTATAGACACAGAGACCTAAAAGCCAGGCCGTTAACTATCAAAGATGACCTACGACTGCCCGCCATCTCCCACCTCCTAAAGGCTCCTTGGTATTTAAAATAGCTCCTCCAGCTGAGGACATTTCCCACTTAACTCGTACCAGACCCCCAGCTGGGATCTAGGGCTTAAAAGTAATTCTCCAAAAGGAAATTGGGATCTCTTTCCAGAAATGGGAGAACCAGGACACTGCAACAAAACCCACAGCTGCCCTGGAAGGGTAAAAGGACTTTACCTGTGGCCATGAAAGCAGAGAGCATGAAAGGGTCCCTTTCCTGTGTCAGAAAGGAGACACAAACTAGAGTTAAAAGGAAAAGTCACTCTGGAGACTTTCCACCTTGTTGTAGGTCAATGGCAGCTTGTTCTGTCCCATCTAGTTCTTAAGTTTTTGGTTCATGACATGTTTCCCAGCCCTGGTTCTGTTCAGAATGATGTCTCTCCAAAGGGCACCATCTAGACACAGTCCTTGTGTGTACACATACGTAGTATACACACAAAATGAGGTGGAGTTTGTTCTTTCTACTTTGTGGGTCCCAGGGAACTAACTTAGGTCGTCAGGCTTGGCAGCAAGCACCTTTACCTACTGAGCCAGTCAGCCAGCCCCCAACACAGTTTAGAAACTTCAAGAGAGAAGTATTTTAATGTGTTGGGGTTTAAGTGAACAATATCCAGGACACAATGAATCAGTTAAATGACTTCACAGGGTGTCCCTGATGGAGTTTCCATGGCACTAATACAACTAGTGCAAGCCGATGATCAATATCTAAGGTGCATCCCCACCCCTATATTTACCTTAGTGGGGGGGTCTTGCTTAAGGAATCCCTCTTCCAAGTACCTTCTGTTTATAACATGCTTTCTCTCTGTAAGCATAGCAGACCACCCCACACCAGCAGTCACATTCTGCTGCATTAATAATGTATGCAGTCGACGGCCTGGAGGCCAAGGCAGGATCCGAGATACACAAGGGATCTCTGTAAAGGAGAGGAGGAAAGACAAGTGGTCGATAATACATTTACTTAACAGAAGCCCCAGGGATGCCCGGCGCTGTGCTGTGAAGATGGTGGCTGGTTACAGACCTAACACATAAGATGGAGAAGACCCAAAACTAGCTTAATATGACTAGTAGTGAGCCTGGGGCACACTTGTGCAGGCTGTGGCTTCTTAAAGTTCAGTCCCTTTCAAAAGCAAAGAACTGCTATCCGTGGGATAAAGGGCCGTCTGCATGCAAGAGTCTCTTGTTCGGTGGGGATTTCCCAAGTGTCTGCTTTGAGCCAGGCTCTGTGTACTAACACACCAGTCATCTTCTGCAGGAGGATTTGTGCCTCTCACCCAGGAGCTAATTGGCAGTGTACAGAAGCAGGGCTGATGAGGCTTGTCCTGCAATGCATAGGACACCTGAGGACCAGAAAAGAAAACAAAAAAACCCAAAAAACTCCTGAATGTCAGATGCAACAAGGTTGGAAAAACTGGGTCTACTGATGAATGAAAGACACTGTTTCTGCCTGCCTTGGTATACAAAGGCAAAGAAGGGAGGAGACGAGAAAGGGAAGGAAAAAAAAGAAACAAAGTAGGCAAAAAAAAAAAAAAAATGTTCCACTTGATTAGAGCTCAGCCCGTGAGACCCTGCCTGTGGGAACAGTGCTGACCTTGGATAAGTCTGAATTGATGGCTCTGGAGCCAAGGTAGGGGGAGGGCAGCATCTCTGCTAGGGCCAGGCCTGGTGACACTAGCCTGCAACATCCTGTTGCTCAAGAGACTGAAGCAGGAAAGTCACCAGTGCAAGGCCTGCCTGGGCAATAGTGAGTTCAAGACCAGCTGGAGTAAGGTAGTATAACTCTATCCCAAAATTAAAATAATGTAAAGGGGCCGGGGATGTAGCCCAGCAACTGTTTAGCATGCACGAAGTCCTAGGTTCACCTGCAAAAAGTAGGGGAAAATAAAAGAATACGGGTGTGTCCTAGCAGGGGAAGAGGAGCCTGGGCCAGGCGCATGGAAGAGAGCCTGCAGCAAGTTGAACTCTCAGGTCTCCCAGGGTAGGGACAACAGATGAGTTGGAAAGAGTGGTATCTCAGATCTTTGGAGGAGGAAGATGGGGTGTTGGGGGAGACAGAGCATGGAAAAGCTCCTTTTGGATGTACAGACACATCCACAGGAAATGTTCCAGGAATCCTTTGGATGCCAACAGTCCTGGTGCCAGCAGCCTGCTGATGCTCTGGCCCTTCTGTGAAAGGCACAGTAATGGGTGCAGAGACTTAGCTGGGACCACTGAGTGCAGCATCACATAGCGGGAGGTTTCTCTTTCTGCTAAGAGGGGTGGCTTCCTGGGGTACAGTTGTGTGACCTGGGGTGAGTGTCACACCCTGAACACCCTGTTTTGTCACCTGAAAATGGAGGTCACAATAGGACCTGCTGCCTCACAGGGCATTATGAGGACTGGCTGAGCCCAATTTTTGGTCTAAAGCAAGTGGTCAGTAAATATTCCCCATTAGTCTTTGAAGATTAAAGGGGGGATATGGAGTGTTGCCACAGCAGAGTACCTGGCTGTGGCTGTCCCTTTAAAAACTTCTCTCATTTCCTTACTTTGGGAGAGGCTAGATATACAGACTACAGAGGGGTAGCGAGAGAAGGTGAGTCTCCGTCCCATTGGCTCTCTAGACTCTGCTGATAGAGACTCATGGTTACTAATCTGGGCCAGGCTTCAAGTGAGCTACAGAGTGACTGGGCAAGAGACCACGGTGCCTGGAGAAAGTCAGTGCTGTTATCTCAGGTGCCTGAAGGAGCCATGAGGGCTGGTAGTTTCGAAGAGGCAAGTCCTCAGGAAATCAGGGGAGCAGGGCCTTGAAATGGATTAATCGTTCTCCTTAATTGTCCCCATTTTCTAGAACGTTCCTGGTGTCAGAGAGAAAGATGAGAACCCATCAAGTGTTCCCCTTGCCCCTGCTCCTGGTAATTGCCTCCGTGGCTTCAGAGAACGCCAGCACGTCCAGGGGCTGTGGGCTGGACCTTCTTCCTCAGTACGTGTCCCTGTGCGACCTGGACGCCATCTGGGGCATCGTGGTGGAGGCAGTGGCTGGGGCGGGAGCCCTGATCACACTGCTCCTGATGCTCATCCTGCTGGTGAGACTGCCCTTCATCAAGGACAAGGAGAAAAGGAGGCCTGTGTGCCTCCACTTCCTCTTCCTGCTGGGGACCCTGGGCCTCTTTGGGCTGACGTTCGCCTTCATCATCCGGATGGACGAGACAATCTGCTCCATCCGACGCTTCCTCTGGGGTGTCCTCTTTGCGCTCTGCTTTTCCTGCCTGCTGAGCCAGGCCTGGCGGGTGCGGAGGCTGGTGCACCAGGGCACAAGCCCGGCCGGCTGGCAGCTGACAAGCCTGGCACTGTGCCTGATGATGGTGCAGGTCATCATTGCCACCGAGTGGTTGGTGCTGACCGTGCTGCGTGACACGAAGTCAGCCTGCGCCTACGAGCCCATGGATTTTGTGATGGCGCTCATCTACGACATGGTGCTGCTGGTCATCACCCTGGCGCAGTCCCTCTTCACACTGTGTGGCAAGTTCAGGCGGTGGAAGGTGAACGGAGCCTTCATCGTCATCACCACCTTCCTCTCTGTGTTTATCTGGGTGGTCTGGATGGCCATGTACCTCTTCGGCAACTCGATGGTGAAGCAGGGAGATGCCTGGAGCGACCCCACCTTGGCCATTGCACTGGTAGCCAGTGGCTGGGTCTTCATCATCTTCCATGCCATTCCAGAGATCCACTGCACCCTTCTCCCACCCCTGCAGGAGAACCCACCCAACTACTTCGACACTTCACAGCCGAGGATGCGGGAGACAGCGTTCGAGGAGGACATGCACCTGCCTCGGGCCTACATGGAGAATAAGGCCTTCTCAATGGATGAGCATAATGCAGGTAAGGCAACCACTGCCAGACCTGGGGCAGTCCCTGAAAGGCCACTCTAACAGGGGCAGATGCTCCCGGGCCCGCATCAGACTCCACAATCATGAATGGCCCCCGTGCTAACACTGGCTCAGAGATATTTTTATGTATCCTTTTCCTCATGCCAATTGCCAACTAATTTGTTATAAAAATCCAAGTGGGGAGCTGGGGAGATGGCTCAGTTGGTAAAGCACTGGCAAGCCAAGCAAGAAGATTGAGTTCACTCTCTAGAACCCAGAGAAAAGCCAGGTATGATGGCACATGCTTATAATCCCAGTGTTGAGGAGGTGGAGTCAGGAAGACCCCAGGGACTTGCTGGCCAACCAGCCTAGCCTAGTCTGTGAGCTCCAAACCCTAGTGAGAAACCCTGTCTCAAAAAACAGGGATGATTCCTAAGAAACAATACCTGAGGTTGACCTTTTACCTACACACACACACACACACACACACACACACACACACGCTTACCACATGACGACAATCATCCAGGCTTTTAAGAGTTGTGGGTAGCTCAATGGTAGATATACTTGCTCAGTGTGCACAAGGCCCTGGGTCTATCCCAACAACACATACACTAAAAACAAAAACAAACAAAACCCAAAAACCTTCATCTGTTGGGTCTAATGATGCTCAGCCAGCCTTCCTCTACGGCTGCAGTGTCTGGACCTCACGAGACAGTGGGCACTGGAAGGCCAGGCCTCTTGCCTCTCTCACACTTGTGGCTGCCCTTATCTAGGAATACACATTTTGCTTGCCACTCTCTCCAGCACTCCCTGCATATCCCCCAACATCAGTTCCGCAGCTCCCTGTAGCCATTTGACTTTGCAGCCTACCCCATGTGCGAGACGAATGCGGGCAGGCCACCATGACAGTGTTCCTGCCCTCCTCTACCTCAGTCACCAGCAGTGTTCAAGTTGCGCCCCAAAGTCAAATGTCCGGATTCAAACCTTGCCTCTCCCCCTTCCTGCAGTGCGGCTTTGAGTAGATGACGTGACCTCTCTGGGCCTCGGTTTTTCTCATTTGTAAAATAAAAACAATGGGAGGGCATACTGGGTAGAGGTGTTACAGAAAGCAACAAATGGGAACCAGAGCCTGACGGCACTGGACATGGAGTCTGTAGGTCTTAGGTAGGGGCTCTTGAAAGTGGAGCTTGAGTGTCTCCTGGATAGAGGTTTACTTGAGTGTGGTCCCTCAACGGGGGAGAGCAGGGACGAGTTAAACAGTTGCCCTTACAAGCCTGTCTGCTACAGACAGCCAGGCTCAGTCCTGCAGGGACCCTCTGAGGACACATGTGGAAAGGACCCCAGAATTGCTCACCGGGCAGAAGACTTGGCACGAATCCACTCTTAACTTCCCCCTACCATCACCGACGTCCCATCATAACTTTGCTAAATGAACTGACGAGTTTCTCCGGGTCAGAGGGAGAAAGCAAATTTGGTGGCAAGTGGGGTAACATCTGGGTGGCCAAGACTACCTGTCTCTGCTCAGAGCTGAGGTCACAGTAGGATGGAGGAAGATGTGGTCACCAGCATCCCCAAAGGCCCTGCTGTTGATACTGGACAGGTGCCCCTTAGGACACCACTTAGCAGTGGTCCTCAACCTGCCTAATGCTGTGATCCTTAAATACAGTCCCTCATGTCGTGGTGACCCCGATCATAAAATTATTTTCATGGCTACTTCAGAACTGTAATTTTGTTATAGTTAAGAGTCATAATGTATCTGATATACAGATGGTCTTAGGTGACCCCTGTGAAAGGGTCATTCAACCCCTCCCCCCGCCCCCAAGAGGTCGCAACCCACAAGTTGAGAATCAATGGCTTAGAGGAAGCTGGCTGGGTCCCACACTGACCTTAAATAAATGACCTTTCTCAGTTTCCCAAAGAGGCCTCAGGGGTCCACCAGTAATACTGAATCCAGTCCAGCCATGATCACCTGGCATGGTCACATGTTGAGCATAGAGCCAGCGCTATTCTGCCTCCAGCCTGTACTATCTCATCAGTCCGCAACATTATCCGTTAAAGCCGGCCCCCTTCTATCCCCTTCTTCATGATGAATAGGGGTAAACTGGAGCTCAAAAGAATGGCTTTTCCTGAGGACATGCAGCTGGAATGTGGCTGTGGCAGACTGAGATTTAGCAACATTTCTCTTTAGCAACCTCCACTCAGTTACCAGGTACAAGTGTGAGCCATGCTCAGGAGCTGGTCCCTTTACACAGCCTTGCATGGTTGAGTGTGAAGCCCAGGGTACAGCCTGCTTCTCCCCTGTAGGCAGGGAAGCATGTTGAGCCCTCACTTCCAGAGCCACCCATATCCCTCCATACCTAGATGTAGTCAGCTTTCTCTACATCCCCGGCCACATTCATGTATAGGAGGAGCATCAGCAGCCCACCTCTGAACAGAGGGGAAAGTCCCAGTGTGGTTGTAATCTAAGTTGCTCTCTCCTTTTATAAAGTCCCAGGCCAGTTGCCTGAGTCTGTAGAGAATGCTGGTAGGGATTCAGTGTCAGCCCAGCTGGGGGGACAGGAGAAGGTATAGTCACACTAGAGGTCACCTTTGGAAGCCTAGAGGCCTCCTCGGGGGCTTTGGTGACAGAAGAGGGGCCTGGTTAGTCCACCTCTTCTTGCCAGCTCCTCCTAGAGGGGCCTCTCTGAGGCTCTGGACTCCCCGTGGACCTTGGAAGTAGGGGGAACTGAAGTGGTTACATACTGGTGTACATGTGTGTCTCTTGGAGAATTGGCCCATCACTGTCTGATTCTGGTTAAGAACCAGTGGTTGAATGGAATGATTTGATTTCCTTGCAGTAAAACTGGAAGGTCAGAAACGCCAAGCAGTAGTGTTTTAAAAGTAGAGACAGTCAAGTGTGATGGTACATGCCTGTAATCCTAGGACTCACTGGGATAGTAGAGGCAGGAGTATGAGTTCAAAACTCACCTGGGATTCACAACTCCCAGCAAAACAAGCAAAAACTACACATAGTAACAAACAAAAAACATATGCCGAGTGCCAATCGGAGCGCTTTACTAACTACTGTCATTTAATTCATATAGTAGCCCATGAGGTCTGTTTGGAAACTGAGGTGTGAAGAGGCTAAGTGCTACCCTGTCTCCAAGACGAAAATGAAACAGACAGCACTAAAGCAGACTGGTCCATCACCCGGGCTAATACAAGAAACACACCAGCATCTGCCCTGCCCCCAACACCTGGCCCCCGGGTTAAGCCTGAGTCTAGGGTCTCTATAATTTTTAAGCTCTCCAAGTGATCCTAAGGTGTCATTAGGTAGAAACCTCATATCCAAAAGCTGGCCTGCCATGTTCTTAAGTCACTATAATGGATGCCTCTCCGGAGTCAGTAGTATATTGAGTATACGAAGAGCTGCAATATACTGGGAATGCTGTGGAATTTTCCATCAGGTACCAGCACTTATTTTTCTGGTCCTCCTCTGCCTGTTCTGCCTGCCTCGGGCTTCCATGATAAACAGTGCTGCAGTAAGCACTCTTATCTATTCATCTTTCTGCTTTTTGGTCCACTAGCTCCGTGCAAAAGATGTCCTAGATATGAGCTAAATATGCATTTTAAATCTTCACATGTCATGCCAGAGCACAACCCAGAAAGGTAGATTGAGTGTCTTCTCTGTGATTGCACTGTAAGTCCCTCCCTAAATCTTTAGCAACCTTGGGTATTGTCAGACTTTTTCTTTTTTAAGACAAAATGTCCTTGTTTGCTTGCTTGTAGTGCTGAGGATAGAACGTGGAGGGAACCTGGAGCCTAGTGCATGCTGGGTCCCTGAGCTACATCCCTAGCAACTTTTACCATCACCAATTTCTCTTCTTCTTCTTCCTCCTCCTTTTTTTTTATAGGCATATTTTAGACTATCAAAAATATATATTCACCAAAATCACTTGAGACCAGGCAAGGCAGGCCTCAGACAAAGCTCACATAGAGAACACCCTGGCTGGACTGGCCTTTATTCTAGAAACCTCTGTTTCATTGGCCAAGGACCATCTGGGCACGCTCCTTTGACACAGTAAGAGCAGCTGTTGGCACCTTTCATGCTGACTTCAGCCAGTTTGTATTTTAGGAACCTGGTCCCATAAGAGACCTTATCCTTGGTGTGGCTAGTGCCCAGCGCCACAATGATCATGTCCTTCTGCATTGGGAACTTCTGGCTAGCCTCGTGGGTTCGTATCCCTTGACTGTTGGTCCCCTGGGGTGTCATGAGATGGAGGGAGTGTACTCTAGGCTGTACTGCTGCTCTGGGAAGCTCCAGTAGCCTTGACCCCAGTATGCCCTTCCATCAATGAGAGATCCCCCCCCCACCCCTGCGTAGATACACTTAGCCAGACTATGCTTATTAGTATCAATAAGGCATGAGGTAAGTGCTAAGAGATTCAAATTCACCCAGAGATGTCACACCTCAGATCACATCTTAGAAAGTGCTAACAAGGCATAGGAGACATGCACCTTTCAAAAGAACATATGTCCCCTCTTTTGTTAGGGACCCTGAACTCCAAGGTCTCATTAAGGCCAAAGGCCACTTAGACATTTCTTTTACTGCTAGAGACCATGAGTGAAGCCTGGGGGAAGGAATGGCTAACTTGACCTCACTTGCAGGGCCAGAAAAAGTCGACATTTGACCAATCAGTTTATGCCTCCGGGTTCCCACTTAAGAATAACACTGCCTTCAGCTCTGCTGTGGGTTAGATAGGGTCAGCTCTGGTATTAATCAAAGACCTCTGAAATTGGTTACTAGCAATTTTAAAAAAGTAGAATTTTGAATGCTAAATTATTCAAATAAATAAGTGAAAATTCCAAGTGCCCTAGGTAAGCAGGCTTCAGGAAGAGCTAGATTCAAGAGACTCAAGTGATGGCTGGACTTGGCTTCTTGCCATCTCTTGGTGGAGGCATCCTGGTCCCCAGTAGCTCTAGGCTTACACAGAATCCCAGGGGGGAAAAATTCCTTCCAGAAGGCTTGAGAAAAATCCCAGGGTTAGTTCCAATTGGCTCTACAGTATATTTTCGAAGATGGAAAACCCTGATTGGTCAGGCCTGTCACAAGCTGGACCCTGGGGCCCATGCTAAGGGACCTAGAATGCCAAAGATATGCTCAGAAAACCACAAATATCCTGCACAGAGAGGGGCCTTGGAACCATGGGTAGCAAGAGAGCAGAACTTCCAGTTTCTGTGAAGAAGGTGTGTTTGGAGTCCCCCACCTGGGCTGGGCTCTGCATGGCAAAGGAAGCTGCTTCTCTTCCTCCTGGTGGAACTGACACTAGCAGTTAACTGTCCCCACTTTGTGCTGCTGCTCCCCAGGAGGGACATGCCCTCACTCAGCATAAGCAATTGCTCAAGCCTTGGACATGAAAGCAAGAAAGTCTTTCTGAGTCTGTCTTCAACTCAGTTTCTTTGGTCCAGTCTAGGATGAGCTAATGTCACTTAACACAACTTGTTTAGACTTACACAGCTGTGGTGGTTAACAGCAGAGCATCTGGAACTGGCGTGGTGCTCAGGAGCAGCCTGGCTCTGCCAGGCTTTCAGTGCAGGCTCTGCCAGCTGTGTGACCTTGGCCACGGTACTTAACCTTTATCTGTTGTAAAGGAAATTGTAGCATCTGCTATGCTATGAAAACTAACCCTCTCTGTGTCACTTCTCACAGTGCCTGGCTCTAAGGAGATTCTCATTCTTGCCCCATGTAGGTTGCCTAGCTCCCAAGCTGTCTTTCTGCCTTCCCTTGGGGAAGACTTTTAAGTAAAGCCTTTCTTTAACCAAGCAACAGATGTCATCTTACACTTAAGATTTCCACCCGCTTGTGGGGCTGTTGAGGATGGAGTCTAAGGCCTCATGGATGCTAGGCAAGTGCTCTGCCAGGGAGCCAGAGACCATATTTTAATTAGGATGCATCATTCGGTGAGTTTTGACAAATGCACTGTGACCTGTATCCACCTTGTAGCGCCACACAGAATGATTCTGCTATCCTGAAAGGCCCCTTGTGCCTTCCTGTCCATTCCTTCCCACACACCCCTGACCACCACAACAGCCTTCTATATCAGCCTCCAGAGTCTACCACTCATGGTGTGAGAAACCATCACAGGCTGGCTCCTTTCACTCAGAAAAACATACTTAGGGTTCTCCGTGTCTTTTCAAGTTGGTTTTTCTTTATTTATAAAGGAGAAGCTTAATTTCTTTAAAGTACAGCATCCTGGGGCTGGGGAGATGGCTCTGTTGGTAAAGTGCTTGCTGTACAAACATAAAGGTTTGAGTTTTACCCCCAGAACCAGTGTAGGATGTTCACTTGTTATCCCAGAGCTGGGCTGTGAAGATAGGTGGATCCCTAGGGCTCCTCCAAACTAGGCAGTGAGACACTGTCTCAAAAAACAAAGTGAGGCTGGAGAGTAGTTGAGCATTTGTTCTCTTCTGGAGGATCTGAGTTCAGTTCCAGGACACACATCAGGCAGCTCATAACCTCCAACACTCTGTTGGGCCTCTGACGACACACAGACACACACAGACACAGACACACACACACACACACACACACACACACACACACACACACACACACATTAACTAGCTAAATGTGGGCCCCAGCACTTGGCATGTGGCATCAGGAGACTCTGGAGTCCAGTGCCGTCCTTGGCTACAGAATGAGTCTGAGTACAGTCTGGGCTACCTTAGATGCTGTCTTTAAAAAGGACAGTAACTCAGACACGTCTCATACCTACCTTCAGAGGCAGAGTGCTAACTCATTTTGCCGCCATTGCTTCAGATCTTTTATTCCCATTTGGAATAACCTAAACAAGAAGGTCATTTTCCAGTGATGACAACCACTGTCCTGAAGATGTTTTTAGGAGTCCCCAGCTCTGCAGCGTCCAGAAACAGGGGCTGCTTTTGACTGGTGTGGTAAATACAGACTTGTGCAGTTCTGCAGTGGAGCGAAGGACTCTTATCAAAGGAGGTCGGACAACCCAGAGGTGACTGTCACCCAGCCTGGCTGTAGCTGTTTGGGGACAGCAGGACTCCACAAAGTTTCCAGCCCTCCTGAGGTTGGATTGGTCTCCTAGAGGGCTGAAGAACAAAGCCCCTTTGTGACTTTTGTTCTGAACTGGGCTTGTGACAAAGGGGAGGAGCCACTGTGGCGGGTGGATAGAGGTACCCAGAGGGGAGGAGCTGGTCGTTGCAGAAAAACAAAATTCTTTCCCTCCCCACCTTTCTCGCTCTCCTTCTCCCTCTCTCCTTCTCCCTCTGATCCCCCCCCCCCCGGTTTTCCTATCCTGGGAACCCCTTCCTCAGCTCTTCGGTCAGCCTTTTCCAATGGGAGCTTGGGGAAGAGATCCAGTGGCAGCTTGGGGAAGAAGCCCACCAGTTTGGGAAGCCGACCCAGTGCTCCATTCAGAAGCAACGTGTATCAGCCGACTGAAATGGCCGTTGTGCTCAATGGCGGGACTGTAAGTATCGAAAAATGATGTCTGGGCAGGAGGCCTGAGAGTGTCCAGTGTGGGGGAGCTTCAGCTGGGTACACATGGAGGCTGCTTCTTTGGGCTGCCCACTGCAGCTCCATGCATGTGCCTTCCATCTTTGTCTGGCCCCCTCTAGCACCTTTCTTCACACAAGGAAAAGCCACCCATACTCAGAAAGCTACCTGTAGATGGCTACCTACTGCTTGGGGGTCTTTACCCGGTGAATTTTCTTTCTTGAGTGCAGTACCCCAACCCTTTCTCAGGGAGGTGACTCTAAAGAAAAGCCTCCTGTGAGGATGTTCTCAGCCTTCCTGGCATCCACCCTAGATTAAGCCCCCTGGTTTCTACTCCATCCACCTGCAACTGGTTCCCCATCCCAACTCCCTAAGAGACGTCCTAAGAAATTGAAATTGTGTCCGCCAAACACCGGAGCAGCTACTTACCTGTCGCCAAACAGACCTGCAGCAGAAAGTATCACCTTTTGCTTTTGCCTCCGTTGGAATAACTTTGTTTCATTCCAGCAAAATCTGAAGAGGCGCTCATTCCAACATTTATTTTGCAGACATAGCTCTGTGCTTCTTCGAAACAATGCACGAGCCAGTTCACGTGTGCTCATTTGATTCCCATTCTTTATTTCGTGCCAATTCCATAACTCAACCTGAGCTTGTTCTTCCTTGCTTTCTTTCTCTCTCTCTCTTTTTTAAAGTGAATTTTTTTTCTAAATCAGGGATGACCTTTGATCCCCAGAAGGAGGGGATTTTGGTCTCTCTGGCCTTTGAAGATTCTGCTAGGCTCTGGTTCACTTTGCTTTGAACAAGCTGTAAGACAAATAGAATCACAGGTTTGTGTTCTTAAATCCCCCTACCTCCTCCTGGGCTGTTTCTTTGTCCTGGGGCTAAGAAAAGCCTGACTTCACTTGTGACCTCTGGTCCCTTGGAGGGGCCAGCCTGTGTGCTGTAATACACACAGGATGAAGCTCAATGGTAGGACACTTGCCTAACATGCTTGTGGCCGAGTCCCTTCTGCACCACTTCTTAAAGTACCGAGTCTGTCTTTCTTCACTGAGTGAGGAGTATGTCCCTTAGGGTGGGTGACATGAACCTCTGGTGCATTTCTGAGGATGACTCAGCCTCCCATCCTTCTCATCCCCTCCCCCCGCAGGTAAAAGCAAGGGAATTGATGTATCAGTTTCTAACATTGACTTTGCAGAGTTCTCAGTGCTCTCCTTATGTTATTCCAGATCCCAACTGCTCCGCCATCTCACACGGGAAGACACCATTGGTGAAAGACCATAAGTTCCAGAGAATAAGAATCTCTCTTACCGATTTTATTCCCTGGCTGTGTCTTTCTTGAGGGCGAAATCAATAACCATGGCCCAGACAGGCCACCTGGAAGCCAGGAAATCTGAGAATTCCCACCAAGGGGATTTCGTGTAAATGTGACATGGATGAACTGGAAAGCTAACAGTGACCGCCCTCCCCTATCCTGCCACACACACGCAAACACGGAATCGTCCTGCAGACTAAATCAGAGCTAACTGCCAGTAGTCTTAGGCTCACTCAGAAGCATGGCTGGGAAACTGTGTCATCCAGCAGGGGCAGGACAATAAGAATCCACAGCAGGTGTACGAGGCTGGTGTTGGCTTGTATGAGGGGTCAGAGCCAGCCTGTCACCCCTCACCACATGCTGGTCCCCAGGGAGGTCTTCTGAGATAGCTGTGCCCTTGAGGTTAACTCACGGACCCTTCTCCCTGGCTTGCTTGCCTGGTGGCCTGTGCGGTTCAGGGGATGCTAGGAGTTTGTGGCTGTGATTCCAAAGTAAGGCCCACGCTGACAGTCAGGGAGCTGGTAGGAGTGGAGGAACCACAGATCGTGCCAAAGAGGAGAAGGTACTCTGGACCTTGAAGCGAGCATCACATTTAGACAGTGGTGACCAACCACTGTTCCTTCTACGGGCTTCTTGCTCTACCAAGCACCCCACCCTCCCCGACCTCCCTTACAGAGTAAGAAGTATCCCTCCTCCCTCCACCTGCCCTTGCAGGTGCTTCTCCATGCCCTTGCCCCTATTTCATCACCGTCTTCATTTCAGAAGCTCAAACAGGGCCGCCGGCTTGAGGCTTTGGGGAAGTCAGGCCGAGAGGCAGGAGCCATAGCCTTTTCATGATGGCGTCCTATGGCTGGGCTCCCAAGAGGCGACCTCTAGGATGGAGAGGTGACACCTGATGCCCTGTAGCCAGTGACTTCTAGGCTACTTTCCCTTGATGTGGATAGAAGTCCAACATAAGAGTCCCATGAAGGTTTCTTGCTTTCTGAGTGTGTGGAGAACGTCTGAATCTTGGTTTCCCCATGGTTCTATGAAAATCGCCCTCTTCGCAGCCGTCATTTGTCATGGCTTCCATCTGTCCTGAGCAGGTCATCCCTTCGTCACTCGGCATCTCCAGCATCCCTGCCATTAAAAGCCCTGTGTTCTCTGCACTGTTTGGCCAGCATAATCTCTAGCAGCCTTTCCATGCTCAGAGTTTGAACCTGACCACGTGGATTGTATAAACAAGGGTGGGGCCTCTACATACACTCTAATCACTATGTTGCTTTTTCTATTTAAAAAAAAAAAAAAAACCTACCCATAAGCCTTTAACCTTTAATGAAAGCAAAGCCTAAAAGGTTAGTATTTGGGGGTGGGGGCTGGGACTGACCTCTTCTTAAGCCAGTACATCTGAGCTGAGTGTTTTAATAAATCTGATTTTTCTCAAGGCCCCAGTCTCTGCTGTGTCCCCTCCCTGCTCTACCCTGTCCTTGCAGAGCCTCAGGGAGGTGAGGCCAGTCTGGCCAGTGCTTGGTTCTCCTGCAAGTTTTCCATACAGCTAGTGTATCACCACGCATGGGAGGCAGAAAGCATGGCACCCAAAGGCCACACCCTCCCAGCCTCCTGGGATGCCCCACCCCCACCCAGAGCATGTGCTTGCTTCCAGAGAATTTGAATCAGTCCTTTGTGCTCGAGGACCATCATGTGGTGGGCTGAGAATTTAGAGGCTTGAGGAGGGTTAGGAGGGGAAAAAAGCTAGGGCTTCGTGGGGCTGGGGCCGTTGCATGCACTACCCAGCCTTCTGCAAAGAAATCTCTTGAGCACCTCCGGCCAGTCCGGTGACAAACGTCAGTGCTCCGCGTTCTTGTGCCAGGAAGTGGCTGCCCACCCCCGCTCTCTGGAGTCCTTTGGAGCTTTCTGATGTCACCAGTGACCTGGTCTGCAAAAGCCCCCCTTGCAGAAGGGAGAAGCTGACATGATTGATGGTTTTCTCTCTAAGCTCTTTGTTGTCCACGTATAAGGTGAGCACCATGCAAATGGCTGTGCAGAAAGCAGCATTTCTGCACTACAAAAACCATTTTGAGCCACAAGAAACCTCACTAGTGAGGCCTTTCAGTTTTGCTTTTTTTTTTTTTCTTTTGAATCCTGATAGGTTATTGCGCTTCTGGGCTTTGTTTTATCTTGGCTTTAAGATTCAGGGTGGGGTGATGTTCTTAGATGGGGGTGGAGGTGGATGCAAAGGAAGAAAGGGCGACATCTGCTATTTTCCTCATGAGTTCAAGTTCACCTGGAGAAGACCACGAGGCAAGACTGTGACCCAGAGACTGTGCATCCAGCTTCTGACAGAGGAAGGCTGAAGTACAGAATCCCATGGCACCTGTTTAAGAGTTGATAGGCCCAAGTCTCGGTTGGGGGAAATGGTCTAGAAAGTGATCTGTGAATAACCCTAAGCTGTAAGCACAACCTCCCATTGCCCAGGTAGTAACAGCACGTTAACACTCTGTCCCCTCCTAAGTGGAAACTCCACAACGTTCTGCTGTCAGCCGCCAGGGGGCTGGACAATGGCAGAGGGGAAGGGCTCCAGTTTGTCAGCTGTTTCCAGCTGTTAAGATCTGGTTGCTGCCCAGCCCACCCACACACAGATGAGGTCAAGACCAGCAAACAAGTGCAGACAGGGTGAGAGGGGTTGTCTTTTGGGTTTGCCAAGCTGCTGTGGAGACAGGAGTACTGGCATTTACACAGCCAAGGATGTAGCAACCACGTGAGCCGATGAGAGCCCTTGGCAGGTGCTTTTTATTCATAAAAGAGCTACGGCTCATTTTTGATAGATAATATATATTTATTAAATGTATTAATGTGTATTTTATAATGTACCCTCACTCTTCCCCAACCCCGGCTGACTTGCATACTTAAACAAAAATTGTTCGAGAAATTTCAAGACAATCAGTATGTACAGGGCTGTATATAAACATCACAGATTGAAAAGGTTGTTAAGCATGGGCGGATAGGTTTTATTTTCAAAATGCTGTTCTTAACATGAAAATAAAGGCTTTATTATTTACCTAAGATGTGTGGTAGCTTGTCAAACAGTCCGATACTACAAAGGGGGCTTTCTGCCATGTCTAGGGCCTCCTGAATGGAGAATCCTGCCACAGAACAGACGAGGACCATTAAGTTAATAGGACACTGCTGTAATACTTCGGGGCTTTGACAATGGAAATCCTTTCCGATGACTGTCTCTTCTTGAGCTGGAAACAGCTCAGTGCTAGAGCCTTGCCCTATTTGTTATCTCAACAGCCCCAAAACCAAGACAAATTAACAGAGATTTGAGATAAGTTAAAACCATAGCCGGGCAGTGGGAGCTCGCGCTTTAATCCCAGCACTCAGGAGGCAGAGGCAGGCAGATCTCTAAAAGTTCAAGGCCAGCCTGGTCTACAGAGCAAGTTCCAGGACAGTCTGGGCTATGCCGAGAAACCTTGTCTTGAAAGTAAAAGAAATAAAATGATCTTGGGGAAAGTGGGGAAACTGCTAAGGACATCAGTAGGCATTTCAATAGTGATGCTCAGAACAGTGCTCCTGACACAATCGAGAGGTGTCTGGGTAAAAAGTAGCACTGAGGGTAACTGAGGGTAAGGCAGAAAGCCTTCCTAAGAGGAATACCCCTAAACTGTGCTTAAGCTTGTCTGCAACAGATCCTACCTTGTGTGGAAATGATTCTGTATCTACCATAGTAAGGTGTGTTAAAGAAGTCGTAATAAGGAAAGTGTGCAGTTTGGGTGTTATCCTTCCACGAGGAGTGACTGACGTCAGTTAGGGATGTGGCATTGAGGCAGAAGGTACTTCCTCGTCCTCCATTTTACATTTCACTGTAGAGAGAAGAGAGAGAAAGGAAGTCAGAGTCAGTTTACACACACACACACACACACACACACACAGAGACCTTCCATTTGGGAACTGGAACTGGTGTGCAGACAGGATCATTTACAACAAACCCCACTGAGCCCCTGGCACCGTTCTGGCCTCTCAGACACTAGGAGGAACACAGGGCCATTGTGCTCCAGGATTGTACCTTGAAGGCGTGAGCCACCTCCTGCTCAGTTTGTGGCAGTCTGGAGTTCAGTTGAGAAGAAAAGGTCGATGGGGTGCATTGAGGGTGAGGGTGCTGAAGAAAGTTGTACTAGAGATGATGACAGATTCGTCCCGACCCATTACCTGGCACTGTTTCATTAAAGGGGCCTTAGCTGGACCAGGGCATAGCACTCTGTGTAGGAGGAATTAATCTCAAGGGATGAGATGCTGTCCTCAAACAAATAAGGAAACCCAGTCTCTGGATGGGGAAAATCCTCTTAGAACTCTCTTTTCAAATGTATTATTATTATTATTTATTATTAATATTACTATTTTGTGGTGCTGGAAATGGAAGCCAGGGCTTGTTTCATGCATGCTTAAGTGAGCACTCTCACTGAACCATATCCCCACTGCAAAGACATTCCATTTGTGTGTGCCTAAGCGTGCACATGTGTGCACATGCCTGTGGAAGCCAGAGGACAACCTCAGGTGACATTCTTAGATATCACCACCTTGCTTTTTGATGCAGGGTCTTTTGTTGGCCTGGAACTCAGAGGGAAGGCAAAGCTGGCTGGCTGGAGAGTCCTACAAGGGCAATCCCACTGTGCCCTGCAACAGGTTTGTTACACGGGTTCTGGGGATCGAACCCAGGTCCTTATGCCAGTACTGTAAACACTTTACAGCTGAGCCATCTCATCTCCTTGACCTTCAGCTGTTATGTGTCTGCCTCCAGTATCTGATTTGCTTTGCCTCTTGTGTTAATGCCTGAAAGGGCATTTTCGAGGGTTCACGTGCCCCGGTGGTTTGTAAAGTGCATAGCGGAACTGGGGTTTGGGCTGTTACTGTGTAGCATGGAGGTTTCAGTCACGACTTCTGATCCACCCAGAAACTTAGGGCATGCACCCACCAGACATGAGCATAAGGTAAGGGCTGCAGTGGTCACCATGATAGGTTATTTTTTGATGGGAGTGGCATGCATGCTTTCCTGGAACTCAGAGTCAATCCCAGATCGGCCCAGCTCTTTAGTTCCTGAGCAAGGACTTGCTGGGACAGGTTCCAGGTTGCATTTAGATCTTCCTCTCCTTCTGGACCATCTTAGCCAAACAGAAATCTCCCCAGGTGCCAGACTAAATGACAATATGGAATCAAGGGTCCCTAGAATCCTTTCCTTCCCTATTTCAATCCCTGTTGAAAGGTATACTGTTTCAAATTATTAATAATTACACAGGTGGGTGTGCCTAAATCGCAACATCTGAGATCTAGAATGAGCACCAATCCAGCATTTTCTGAGCACTGACCTGATGCTACAAATGGAAAATCCCACACTTGACTCTGCAGGGTGCACAGAATTATTTTTAAAGATTCCATAAAATTATGTTCATACTACATGTATAAGTGAATATGAAACCTAAATGCATCTAGTATTTAGACTTGAATCCAAGTCCATGATTTCAAATGCAAGCCTTCTAAAATCTGAGCCCTGGTGTCTCTCTGTCTTTCCCCTCTTTCTATCTTTGTCTCTTTTCTCTCTCTCTTTGTATCTTTCTCTCCCCCACCTCTCTCCTGTCTCTCTCTCCCTCCCTCTACCCCCCTCTCTTTCTCTGAGACAGGGTCCCACTATGTAGCCCTGACTGACTTGAAACTGGCCCTGTAGACCAAGTTGGCTTTCAATTCAGAGACCTCCCTCTGTCTCTCACGTGCTGGGGTTAAAGGCACTCACCACTACAAGGGATGCTCAACCTGTATTAACACCAACCAGAATATTTTTAATATTTGGTAGCCTATAAACAAAAATAAAAGGTTTTAAAAGATGTACAGACGGGGCCAGTGAGATGGCTTGGTGGGTAAAGGCACTTGCCTCCAAACCTGATGACCTGAGTTCCACTCCCAGGACCCACAGGGAGGAAGGAAGGAACCAACTCCTGAAAGTTGTTCTCTGACCTTCCCACATTCCCATGCATGCACACACACAACACACACAGAGCAAACAATTTACAATGTTATTACATGTACAGATGTATCTTTTCGTCAACTCTACAGGAAGTCGCATGAAGATGCTACATGCATCTAGGATTCTAGAGCCTATTAATAATGGTTCTTCAAAACCAGAGATGCTCTGCATTTTTCTCAGTGTCCCTGTCCACTCCCACATCCTCTGGCCCATGAAGGCCTGGGCTGTACAAGTCATGACTGATAGGGTGCTGGGAGAGGTCTTCATCTGTAGCATCAGCCAGGTTTGGGACTTATTTCAAGTCACTGCCTTGATGACAATACAGGTCTGGGAAGAGGTGCAACTGCATTGCCTTTGAGATGCACAAAGTGAACTTGAACAGTGTGAAGTGTAACTGCAGGCCTGTGAGATGGTTCTCAAGTGTGGTCAAGCGGGTGTCCAATGAGGAAGGCTGTTAGAATTACAAAGTCAAGGCTTCTGGTGGGTAGTTGTAATTGTCAACTTGACATAATCTATTCACTGGGGAAGGGGTTTCAGTGGGGATTGTCTAGACTGGGTTGGACTCTAAGCATGCCTATGAGGGTTAATTGGCTTAACTAACGTGGGGAGATGCACCATGAATGTGGACCACGCTACTTCATCGCCTGGGCCCTGGGCTGAATGAAAAGAGAGTGAGCCAGCTCTGGCATGTTATGCATGCATGCTCTGCCCTCTGCCCTTGAAATGTGACCAGTGCTTTCAGGATCCTGCTGCTGGGAATTCCCTGCAGCAATGGACTGTAACCTGGAACTGTGAGCTAAAATAAAGCTTTCTCCCCTAAATTGCTTTTGTATTTACCATAACAGGAAACAAGACCAAGACAAGGCCCTGATCCAGATAGAGAGAGAGACAAGGGCCTAGTGACCTGCATTTTAACAAGCTCCCAAGTAACTGATGGATGCTAGCTAGCTACAGGTTTTAGACCCACAGACAACAGGTTCTATACCCTGACTGCATATAAGAACCATGTGGTCATTTCCCAAAGATTATTAGTCTCTTGTGCTGTCACTGACCTGGGACCCAGGTATAAGCATTCATGGGAGTTCCTGTGTGCCATGAGTGTTTGAACAGAGTTGAAAACAGATCATGGTTGAAATCTCTTTAAGGAAACATGGCTGTAAGACCCCCAGAGTCTAGAACTCCTCTCAGCTTGATGGGTCATGGAGGCTACTGAGAGTCTCCAAATTAAACTGATCTACAACTGTCAGGCAATTACAGGGTTGGGGTGGGGAGCTGTTAGCAGGTCAAGGGAAGAATGCTTCTGGGAAGAATTCCCAGCCCTTGGATTTCCTTAAATTTCCCTCTGCTGTTCCTGAAGAATTCACCTGTGTGCCTGTCTCTGGTTCCAACCAGCACTGCCATCCCTCTCTGCCCTTTACCCCACACTTTGGCCCTCACTAAGGAAAGGCCCTCAGTTTTTTCAGGCCATCACACAGACACCTTGATGCCTGAGGGGTCAAGACTGAACTAAAGATGTTTCTTCAAAACAGACAGCTGAGTGACTCTGTCTAGAGTTGAGGAGCTTCAAGTAAAGCTCGAAGTAAGTGTATGGCATCACAGTGGAATCATCTGGGGAGTTTGGACCATACCTATCCCTGGACCCACCTACACAGATGTCAATCTCTGGAGGGGCAAGCTCATTGGAAATGTGTTAGCAAAGGAAACTGAGGCTCATAATAAATGCAGGTGACACTGTATCTGCGCACTGTACTGAACTGCACATGAACCACTAGATAAAGGTTAAGTTGCTCACAGCATGGGGCTGGGGGATGGCTCAGTGGTTAAAGCACTTGAACAAGTGTGATGACCAGAGGACCAGAGTTTGGATCCCCTGCACCACATGCATGCCAAGTGGGCTTGGTAGCAGAGAGCACCACTGCAAGTGGATTAGGCTGGCCCTCCAGGTTCAGTGAAAGACTGTCTCAATGAGGGTGCAGAGTGGTCAGGCCTCCACCTGAACATACACACATGTACACCAGCACCTGCACATATACATGTACCTATACATATGCAAACACACACACACACACACACACAGAGGCAAACATAACTAAGTAAATACCACCTCAGCAGCAGAAGACAGCGAGTGACCAGCAGGCCATAGTAGAACAGACTGTACTCTCTCTGAGCAGTGATTCCACAACAACAAGCATAAATGAACCACAGTGCCTTGCTCCAGCTTGTATATTATTAGCCTAATGATACCGAAGGGAGTCACATGACCTTAGTTACAGCAAACCTTGGTGTTGAGGGCAGCATACTAAAGTAAAGAACTCGGAGGAGACACAGCAAGAGTACAAGAGTTGGGCACGTGGCTTCGCAGTCCAAGGAAGAAATCCAAAGATTTTTGAGCCAGATGTGGTGATGTATACCTATAATCCCATCACTCAAGAGTCATGTTCAAGGCTAGCCTGGGCTACATAGCAAAACTTTGTTTTAAAAAAGAAAGGAAAGAAAGAAGGAGGGAGGGAGGGAGGGAGGAAGGGAGGGAGGAAGGAAAAGGAAGAAAGAAAAGGTGTTGACAGCACCCCACTCTGGGTGTGGCTACATGGATGTTCACTCTATAGTTCATGAGTTTTATCACTACCCATCTCTAGAAGTAAAGAGAAACAAACACAGTACATACACTACTTGAAATTACAAAGCCACACAATAAAGAACTGGAAAAGTACATTCTTGTTTTCTCCAGCTAATTCTCACCTGTCACGTATCAAGGAGAAGATAATGCTTAAAATGGTAAGCCACCACATCAGCCTATTGGGGGTGCCTATTCCCCACCTGAGGAGCCCCAAGTGCTGTTGGGGTACAGGCATGTAGCCTGGAGGTGTTGAAGCCTAAGTTTTACCTTACGTATCTTCTGAGCATAAGAACTCTACGCAAGGACTACTTTGCTAAAAATTACACAGAATCTTTGGATGCGGTGGCGAACACCAATAGTCTCAGCCACTGTAGAAGGCAAGGTGGGGAGGATTTTTAAAGCCCAATGCAATGAGACTCTGCCTCAACCAACCAATCAATCTATATTTGGAGGGGGTCTTAGTCCTTCTGATCTTTGCAGAATACAGCCCTATAAAGGTATGTGAAAAAGGAAGCTAGTGGGAGGGGAGAATGGGAGTGAGGGAGGGAAGAATCTAGCACAGCTTCTGGGGAAACCCACTTTCAACCTGAGAAATGTCAATAGACAGGCGCCTCAGTGCCCCTGTGCTGTCCTTGTCCCCCTTGGCATGCTGGTGTCCAGCCAATTCCGGAAGGGCCTGGAGGAATGGAAAATCCCAAAGAGATGCATGCGCCAGCCCTTCTTCAGCTTCTATTAGCGGCAATGTGACAAGAGAACCTTGCATACCAATGAGGCTCTGTTGGGCTCCCCCACCCTCTCCTGTTCCAGAGCTGCAGCTGAGAACCCAGGCCACAACTGGGAGAAACCTCACAGTGGGCATGAGAGGATGGAAAGGGGGAGGTCTCAGGTTCAAAGTAAGGAAAGTGGGGACCACAGACCACACCCACTCAGGGCTGGCTAAAGGATCACCTGGCGCAAAAATACAGATTCCAAGGACACACCACAGACTTCCAAAGGGATCTTCAGAGGCTGAGCCTGGGAATCAGCTCCCACCTACTGCAGTCCCTTGCAATGTCCCTTGGATCTGGCAAGTTTGGAGTTCAGAACATTGTCATCCTTGGACTTGTGAGTCAACTGTGGGGTCAGGTGTAAAAATAGTGCCTTTGCAGACTGATTGGGGTCAAACACTAGGGGAAGTTAGCTATTCATCCTCAGGGTGGGAGCAGAAAAGTCCTCAGGGAACTTTAGTCCCCAGTAGCACACAGCAGGAAGAAGCTGCTTCTGTGAGCTTCCTCCCCAAGAGTGCTGGGACCTGAGGGCACAGAAGGGACAGGGTCACTCTCCCCACTCAGCAATTTTTATCAGAAAGTTAACAATGTTTATTTGATATTTTTAATTAATTCAAAACAAAACAAGGTCTCTTATAGCCTGGGCTGGCCTAGAATTTGGTAAGTAGTTAGGGTGGTCTTGAACTCCTGATCCTTCTGCCTCAACCTACTGAGTGCTGGGATTACAGGTGTGTGCCACCACACTCAGTTTGTTTGGTGCTGAGGCCTGAACCTAGGGCTTCATGCAGGCTGGGCAAGTGCTCTGCCAACTGAGCCACGTCCTCACCCCAGAGTTTGTTTGTTTGTTTGTTTATACTTAATAAAAGCCCATTTTCCAGCTAATAAAAACAAACATTTCTATGGTTGGTTCTTATTGAAGTCTTGACATGTATTAAATAAAGTGCGGTTACGGGCTGTTTTCATTTCTGATTTTACAGTCAGGAAAACTGAGGACACAGACGGATTAGGTAATTTGTATGAGGTCATACTATGGGTGGTCTTGGCTCTATGTTCACATCCTTAACCCCAGCAGGATCAAAGTTTCACAATGCTTCCCTAGGGCAACAGAGATTCCTACAATAGAAGGTGCAACTGCTGTATGCAAAGGCATTCAGGGCTTCGTGGTGATCGCAGACACCGAGAGCAGTCCGAACACTGCTGGGAAATGACTGCTGTAGTTGTCAATTTGAAACTCAGACTCGCCTGGGGCAGGAGCCCTCTGGGCAAGCTTTGTGGAGATGTCTTACATTAACTCAAGTGTGAAGACCTTCCCACAGTGGACACCACCACTCCTGGGCAGGGGATCTTGGACCGTGTAGTAAGTGCATAAGGGATGTGGGGGGCGGAGGGGGGGAAGCTCGGTGGCCACATTTCCTATCAGCTTTGATGGTGAGGTCAATGTGAAATTGCTGGATGCCAGGCTATCATCTTCGAGGGATACAAGGATGACACAAGGAAGCCATCCTGCTAGTGTCCGAGGCCAGCCACTGCTAGGGGAGGTGGAAGGGAGGTGGATACTAGACCCCCACACAGTTTTCTAAATATAAAAAGTCATGATGATCTCCTTTTAGAACAAGTGGCTCCTACTTTGCTTTCATTCTTGGTGAAGTCTCTGTAGTTTACCCCTTAAGTGTGCCTGCCTTGTACAAAATCATAGTCATTACCCACAAAATTACAGCCATGGCCTCTGCTCAGTCATCGCTCGGGCTCTCGGCTATGTTTTTGGAAAAGAAAAGAAAAAAACGGAACGTGGATGGAATGAAAGGAGGACAAGTGGGTTTTCATTCTTCTCGGTGTTCGGCAACAGCGGTGTGTGGGGTGCTGTTCGGTCTCTCCTCGTGTGTGGCGCGTGTACATGTTCACATGGGTACGTGTGCACGTGTGACTGGGCAAGTGTGGACTGAGGTACACAGTGGAGGCCAGAGATCAATATTCAGTGTCTTCCTCGAGTGCTCACTAGCTCATTGTTTTGAGACAGGATCTCTCACTGGCCTGGAACTCACTGATTCAGCAGCTACGCTGGCCAGCTAGCGCCCAGGATCCTCCTGTCTCCACCTCTCCATGTGGGGTTTATAGGTGCACCGGGCCAAGCCTGGATTTTATGTGAGTGCTGGAGAGCCACAGTCAGGGCCTCATGCTTTTACATCAAGCATTTTACTGACTGAGCATCTCCCCAGCCCCTAGGGTGGGTTTTCCTTCTAAAGGCATCCCATGAAAATCTATCAGACAAGCTGGCAATAAAAGTGCACGCTGATAACCCTACTACTTGAAGACTAAGAAGGATGGATCACAAATTCAAAGCCACCCTGAGTTCTATGTGTGGGAGGAGTATGCCAGACAAAAAGATCCACAGGAGAATCAACATGCACACAGGAAGCCGAGTGGCATATGCCGTTAGTCCCAGCACTTGGGAGGCAGAGGCGGGTAGTTGTTCTGGCATGTGCTCCCCAAACTTGTGTTTTGTCACAGGTCAGTCCTCGAATCCCTCCCAAGCAACAAGTGTTCATCCTGTAAAGGCTGCTCTGTCAAGTTGACCTGCCAAGTCCCCACAGCATAACTGAGCTCAGGTGTGAAGTGGGGTTCCAGTGGTGGACAGGCACATAAATAGGTGACACACAGTGAAGCAGCCCAGTCCACACCGAATGTATACAACAAAGAAGACGTGTCACACTCAGTGTTGGGGGTGGGGGAACACAGGGCAACTGGTATGCTTGCCCATCAAATATGGGGATGCAATGTGGAACAGCCAAACTGACTAGGTCTTAAACACATGGACACCCCCTGACTCCATAACCCCAAAGGTGGTAATGAAGACTTATATCCAGCATAAGACAACCAACAGCAGGCTAAGTATCAGCATTTCTCACAAGAGCCCCAGTGGAATGCAACCCAGATGCCTCAATAAATCAATGGGTATACAAAGTGTGAGACACTCAGAAGAACACTTCAGCAATAAAGAGGCATCTAACGCTCTCTGAATGATTTAGCTGAACCTCCCAGACAACAGGGTCAGCAGAAGAAACCAAGCACAGAAGGGTTTGTTTGTTGTTGCATTTTCGAATGACGGGAGATTTGAGGCTGAGCAAATTTTTCTGTGGAGACAAAACTCAGAAGAGAGGTTTTGTAGTGAGGAGAGGAAGGCCCTGAAGGAGCCTGTTGGAGTGATTGACATGTTCTCCATCTTAACCCATGTGGTAGTTATGTGCTGTAGACACATGCAGCAGCTCAGTGCATGGAATGTGATGACTGGCACACACTACTATAAATTACCCACAAAAAATAGAAGCCATAGGTTTTTAAGCCCAATCCCTAGTACTTGTTGGCCAGGGAGCCAGAGGTTCCCAAAACAATGCTCTTGATTGCCCACCAGAACTAAATGGTGAGATCCTACTAGTGAGGGCAGCACATGATTTACTATAGGACACCATGGAATCAAGCTGAAACTGAGCTGGCAGTGTTGCACCTGCTGACTAGCAAGTACAGTGCCATGGAAGTCGTTGGGGAGAAAAGTGATCTAATTCAGTTTAGGAACTCATGTGCAATAATACCAACCTGCCAGCCAAGATATGCCCGTGGGCACAAGAGTGGCATCCCAGATCCAGGGCAGCCACCTACTTCCTGATTGGAACTGAAGCCTATTCCTAGGAGGGAACATGTGCTGGTATTATAAACCTGGTCAAAAGCCTACGACTTACTTGGGAGGCAGCAGGCCCTATAGGGGAATCTACTGCTGATGCTTTGCTAAATGCATGCATAGTTAAAGTGGCTCCTGCATATTTATGTGTGTGCCCAGAGACTGCTGCAACTCCAACTCAGAGAAGCCTCTTTTCGTAGTGGGTGATGGTCAGAGCAAAGACTGCTGAGAATAAAGAAATGTGGAGTGCCTGGCCCTAAATGGGGCATCCATACCCTCCATTCCGAGGCCAGGAAATGGATCTCGGAAGAGGAGGTGGAGGAACTGTGGGAGCACTACAAACTGCTGGTTCTGGGCATGGCAAGACTGTTGCAATCATCATAACCACCCCATAAGGCTTCACATATGCAAAAGAGAGGTCTCTGTGGCACAGTGTGGTGATGCATGCCTTTAATCCCAGCATTCAGGCAGAGGCAGGCAGAGTTCTGTGAGTTCAAGGCCAGCCTGGTCTACAAAGGGAATTCCAGGACAGCCAGGGCTACAACAGAGAAACCCTGTCTTGAAAAACCAAAACCAAAAAAAAAAAAAAAAAAAAAGATGGGAAGAGTTAGACGATACACCTGACAGCTTTAAATAAAGGTGTATAATGTATAAAATAAAATCAGAACACTGGGGAAGAAAATATTGATGCAGCAATCTGAAGATCTTCTAAGATCCAAGGTCAAAAAATCACATACTACTCATGACTGTAGCCTCAGTTCTTGGGAGGCTGAGGCAGGAGGACCTCAGCTCCACTCCGAGCCTGAGTCTACACAGAAGACTTTGTCTTAAAAAAAAAAAAATAGTGACAGGTCTCAGCAGGTCCCAAGGACCTAGAAATGCAGGCGGTGACTCGGGGTTCGTCAGGAATGTACATCACGAGGCACTGGACACTGCTCGGAGCTCTCTGTCCACTCACACTGTCCTCACACACGCCCTGGGAGACGGTTGTACCGACTGGAAATGGAGGGAAAGGGAGGCCAATGACTTGCCCAAAGTTCAGAGCTATGAGAGTGGGCAGGCAAGATTCTCACCGGTGTCTGTCCTGTGGCACAGTGGCACAAGCCTGCCGTGCCGACATTGAGGAGGCTGAGGCAGGAGGACCATGAGTCTGAGGGGAGCTTAGGCCATGCAGTAAGACCCATGGAGTAAAACAAAACAAGAAAATGTAAAATCATAGCCTAAGCCTTCATAGTCTATAGAGTCAGGATCAGGGCCAGATTAGGAAAGTATAAAACTTACCAAGATTTAACTCTTCTGTCTCACTAGGCTAGCTTTTCTTCTCTTACCAGCATGTGCGAACTGTACAAATAACAGGTTTACTTTTGCCGTTTTCGTGCTTGTGTACAATGCGCTTTGCTTGTGTTCACCATACCTGTTACCGTCTCCTCTTCTCGCTCCCTCTTCCCAAATAGCTTATTTTCTAAGTGAAATTATTTTTCCATAATAAAAGCAATACATGGTTTTAGAATGTTCAAAGAATACAGGGAAAAACAACAACAGAACAAAACAAACCTCCAAGATCTCTTGGCCCCACACCAGAAAAGGAAATCAAGGAGCCATCCTTTCTGCAGAGAAATAGCTGCTGGCTTTTGGCGTAAATGTCAGTGGACTGGTAGAGCTACCTCCTTCTCCTGACAGTGCCAGATGTTGGGCTGTGTTATTTTTAGGAGGTTGAGTCAACCTAGAAGCCAGGAGGCAATGAGGGGCCCTGACAACCTCCAGGGTGGGTTAATTGCAGTGTTCTGCTGCTGGCTTCTAAGCAATGCCCCCGCAGTAACTCCCAGCTCTGTCTCCTTGAGGCAGCATTCCGCATGGGCACGTTTGGTCTTGGGGTGGCAAGTCTGGCTACAGAGAGACAGAATGGGGGGGGAATCACTAATTTGATCCTGGGAAGGATCTTGATTCTTGGAACTTTAGGCAGCACTAGAGATCAAACTCAGGACCTTATGCATGCTAGGCAAGCTTTCTACCAACTGAGCTAATCTTAGCCCAGGGGGCTTGCTTTCATAGGGAAGGAAAAGCCAGGTCCTCACAGGGAAAGAAAACATAACATCAAAGCCAGCAAGGAGTCTCCCAAGGGGCTGAGATGCTAAGCACAGTAGAGGGAGGGAGGTCTGGCTTAGAATCTCACTGTCCATTAACCAGGGAACCTGAACAAGTCTCTCAAGCCACAGAAGGCCCCGTTCCCACATCTATATTGGGAATATGCTACTGTTAGATTCGTGTCATCCCAATGCCCCTGTGACAAAGGCCTGGTCCCCAGCCCATGGCTCTATTGGGAGGTAGTACAGCCTTCAGGAGGTGAGTCTAGTAAAAGGAAACTAGGTCAGTGGGGTATGTCCTTGAAGGCGATATTGGTACCCTGCCCCCACCTCTTTCCTTCTCTTTGACATCCAGCCTGGCTTGCTCTACCACAGGATTCCCACCAAGATGTTCTGCCTCATCACAGGCTCAAAGCAACAGAAATAACTGACCCCAAGTGGAAACCTCTGAAGTTATGAGCCAGTATAAACCTTTTCTCTTTGTAAAGTTGATTATCTCGGCTATTTTGTTACAGTCACAGGATGATAAATCTAACTGATACAGGTTGGTAAAAACCTTTCAGTAGAGTGCAAGGATTGAAATATAATGGCACACACTGCACAACACACGGTGAATATTCAATAAAACAATTTCTGGGTTACATGAAGAATTCACTTGCCATAAGAGAAAAAGAAAATGTAGTATTTTAAAACCAGTATTTCTACACATTTTCCTTAGGTTCTTGGGCAAGCTTTGGTTTATGTGTCATTCATGTGAATTTATGTCTCTACTTGTTAACAGTCTCTTTCTGCATCTCACTGTACACAGGAAGTTCCCTTTTACAAGTAGTTAATTGCCCGAAGATTGGAATTTCACTGCCTACTACTTTGTCCTCTGAGCATTGGTGTCTTCCAGAACCCAGCGAGTCACTCATGTGAATGGATGAGCACAGGCAGCCCAGTCAGGCACAGCCTAGGGCTTTTTATTTAGCCCCGAATTCTCAGCTGCCACGCCAAGACTGAGCCTTTAGAAACAGGCATCCTGAGAGAGTTTATGGTGTAGCAGCTTCTCCACAGCCTGGTAGAAGCTATGTATACAACACTCAGCCTTAAGAGAACTGGAAACAAACACTGCTTACTTTTAAGTATCTCCACGGGTTCAGAAAGGTAATAAATAATCATTTCCACCCACGCTTTGGGATTCTGAGACAGCATTTGCTCACCTTTTATTTCTTATGAGTCAGAGACTGACATACCCCAGACTCACTATGTAGTCGAGGATGACCTTGAACTTCTGATCTTCCTGCCTCCACCTCCCCTGTGCTGGGATCATAGGCATCATGCCACTGCACCTGGTTTCATGCAGTACTGGGAATGCTCTGTCAACTGAGGTACATCCCCAGTCTCTACTCTTTCATCCTGATGGTTGACTCACATCTCAGGGCAGACAGGGCTCAGATGGGGACACCCCAAAACTCAGAAACCAGACACATCAGACATCAGAAAGGTGCAGGATTAATATTCCAAGGTCTCAAACACAGAGTTCCTTCTAAGGGACCCCTGGAAGGAAAACATGAATATCTCCACTCACTAAGGTGAGAAACGGACTTATCTCCACATAATCTCACGTCCTCAGAGAGAATGAATTATGCTCCCTGTGTCTCCTCAGCACTTCAGTCCAATGAGCTGCTACCAAGTCACCTGCATTAGTTGCTTCTCCTGCTATGAAAAAAATGCCCAGACCAAAGTCATTTAAGGAAGGGCAGGTTGCTCTGGACTCACAGATCCAGGATAGAGTCCATGGGGCAGGGAATTCATGGAGGCAGGAGCTTGGGAAGGCTGCTGTCACTCTGCCCTCAAAGTCAGGAAGCAGAGAGTACTGGCTACTGCTGTTCAGCTCACTTCCTCCCTTGGATGCACTCCTAGCCTAGGGCCTGGCGCTGCCCCATATCTCATGATGAAATTTTGAGCATGAATTGTCTATACTGAGTTTATGCTAGCCAGAGACAAGAGGGGCCAGAAAATGCAAGTGGGAAAAGTCTGGGGGTAGACCACTCAGTCGGGAAAAGGACTTCTTGCTTTAGGATTCAGAGTCTGCAAAGTTCATTCATAAGCAGAAGGTAGAGCTGCCTAAGAGTCATTCTCCTCAGATTCTAGGTCAAAGTTCTGTTGCTGCTGTTTTAAGTCCAGAGTGTAGCTCACAAGCAGAGGGTAGAGTGGACCTCTGTCTGCTGGCTTCGGCCAACACTGGCCACTTTCCTTTATCTTTTCCCATCTCCATTCTCCATCCTTTGTAACTCAATTAGGACACCTCAGACTTCTCATTAATCAATGAAAATAACAGGAACTCTTAGCACTACTAACTACCACTTATTTAGTTCTGCTGTGGTGCTGAACCATTTAACCCTCCAAACATCTACATGGTAATCTCAGCATCTCTGTTTTCCAGATGACAAAGCAGGGTTAGGAAGACCAGCGAGTTTCCTTTTTAGTTCGTTATTTTATTCATTCATTTATTTTGAGACAGGTTCTGTCTACATAGGCCTTCCTGTGTTAGAACTCACTCTGTAGACCAGGCTGGCCTTGAACTCATAGAGATCTGTCAGTCTCTGCCTTCTAGTGCTGGGATTAAAGTTCTGCACCATGTGACACATCTAGTGTTTGAGTGGAGGTCAGAGGACAACTTTCTGGGATTGGTCTTTCCTTCCATCATTTGGGTCCTGGGGATAGAACATAGGTGGTCATCAGGCTCAGTGCCTTTACCTGCTGAGCCATCTAGCAAGGTTAGGGACTTCTCTAAGATGTAAAAGTGAAGTCTGACTCCCTGGAGGGGGGCGTTGATCATTTTTTACTGTTTCATTGATATTAGGGATATTGTGTCAAAATTTGAATTAGGAGGGTAACATTGCCAATATGGGGAAATGCCTTCAATAGTTTACAAAGGAAATTAAACATCTCTAAGGTCATTTCTGGGGGTCTCTCCCAAGACACTGACCCACAGTAAGTCATAGGTTGGGAAATGGAGCAAGAACATGATGAAATGCAGAGATCCAGAAAGGACCATCCTGTAGGAAAGCGAGCCCATGTGAAAGAAGTTGGTCATCTGGGGAGCAATGTTTACAACACAGGGTCAAAGGGACAAAAAAAAGACAAAACAGGAACACGTGAAAACAACTGCCCTGTAACATGTCTCATGGATATAAAATTAAAGACAGAGACATATTTTCACAAAAACTGGTAAGAGGCATGGCAGCTGGGAACCCATGAGATCCAAAGAGCCAAAACAACCTCAGTGGGTAGACACAGGAGAGGGCTGGAGATACTGCTCAGCAGTAGAATGTGCTTTAGCATATGTGGGACCCTAGGTTCAATCCCTAGTATTGAAGATAGATAGATAGATAGATAGATAGATAGATAGATAGATAGATTATAGATAGATAGAAAGACAGATAGACAGACAGACAGACGTGGGTAGAAGGGCACACATTTTCCAATTTTAAAGCTTGTGTGGTGTTGCCTGAGGATGGATAAATATTGTGACGGGTGATCTTGACCATAAGCTCCACTGAACTGAGAAATACCTAGGAGACTAGGAGACAATGCCAGGTAAGTCTGTGGGTGCTTCTAGAGACCAACTAAGAGGTAAGGTCAGTCCTGGATGTGGCAGCCCCATCCGTTATGAGACAAAGAGAAGGATTATTACTAGGTGCCATTCTCTCTCTCCATCCTTCTCCCTCTGCTCCCTGGCCACCATAATGTGAGCTGCATATTCCCCACCACCATGGGCTGAAACCTTGGAAATCCTGAGCTGAGTCCTTCTCCCTTAAGTTGCTTTTCTCAGGTGTCCATCACAGAGATAGAAAAGAACTAGAACAGACGTATAAGTCAATGGAATCAAACTGAGTACCCCCCAAGCCTCCTAGCAATAGTTAACTGACTTTCAACAAGGATGCTACATTTCATGGAAAGAAAGAGTTTCTTAAACAAATGCCGCTGGGCAAATAGCCACAGAAATTTGTGCCGCTTACACAAATATGAAAGTAACTCGAGCCAAGCATGGTGACACATGCCTGTAATCCCAAAACTTTAAGGCAGCCTGGGCTACACACACAGTGAGCTCCAGGGTAGACTGGGCTATGGACTCTGTCTCAGAATAAACAAAAATAAAATACTTAGGCCAGCATGGTGGTACACACATGTAACCTCTGCATTTGGAAGGTAGAGGTTGGAGGATCAGGAGTTCAAGGTCATCTTCGATTACAAAGCAAATTTTACGTCAGTCTGGGCTACCTGAGACCTTGTCCCAGAAAACAACAAACAAAAAAAACAAACAGGTAGATAATAAGATAAAATAATTAACTCAAAATAAGTTAAAGTCTAAAACAAATATGTTAAAACCTTAAACTCTTGGGGGGAAAAAAAACAGAAAAGTTTAGTGAGCTTGGGTTAGGCTGGTTTCTTGGATATAACACTAAAGGTTCAGGCAACAAATGAAAAGGACTGTAGGATGGAGAACTTTTGTGCCTTAAAGGTACCATCAAGAAAGAGATAAGAAGCCAAGTGTGGTGGGTGGTTCATGTGTAATCGAGCCCTCAGGAGGGAGAGGTAAGAAGGCAGCTGCAGTTTCAAGGCCAGCCTGATGTACACAGGGAGGTCCCTCAAGCTCCTGCCGTCATGATTTCTCCTTCGTGATAGTCTGTGCCCTGGAACTGTGAGCCCAAATAAACCCATTCTCCTGTAAGTTGCCTTGGTCAGGGTGTTTTATCACAGCAAGAGGAAAAGAAGCTTAAACAGAGCTATTATCTCATCTGAGTCTCTCTAACATGGAGTGTGGGGGAGAGGTAATAATTTCCATTGTTCAGACAAGGAAACCAAAGCTCAGAGAGGCTAAGTAGCTTGTTTACAGTCACACAGGAGGGAGGAATCTGTGGAGCATCAAATCGAGTCTTCTGGGCTTTGTTTGTTTTACAGCGATGCTTATAAAAGCCAAACAATCCAGAAAGTTCCATGTGTGGCTCAGCTACGAAGCTTCCAGCCTCATCTCCAGGACAGGCCTTGAGGCTCCTGTGTTTCTGTCATTATCAGCTGCTCTTCCTGATAAATCTCTGAATGCTGTGAAAGGGAATGAGTGTACACGGAGGCCTGAAGCCCTGTCAAGTTTTCCTGTATGTGTGACAGTGGAGCTTAAAGTCTTCGATCCTTCCAGTTCTTCGCTTCTCATGAGAGACCGCACTGTTCTGGGAAGTGGGCTGGTGTTAAAATACAGGAGAAGGAGCTGGCCTGTGCTTTGTGACGTCCAGCCTCCTTAGCTCTGTGCCTTTAAGTGCATCCAAGCTCAGACTAATTAGGGCTGGATCTGAAAACTGGCAGATACTGTAGCTGTTTGGATTCTAAATTTAGATTGTAAGGGTGAATACCGTGAGTCAACAAGCTCAGAGAGAGGAGGTGGGGCCGTGTGGCAGGTGGTACCCTTGCTCTCTAAGACCAAGAGGCATAAAGGATCATGTGCCTTATGCCCTTGGCAATGGAGTCAGAGGCCGGATCCTGACAGATGCTAGAGGAAGCACCCTCGGTTCTCCTAAGCACTGTAACTCCATAGGTGACAGCAATCGCAACAATACAAGGGGAGAGAGAGGACACTGGGGTTGCCTCCTTTTGTATGGCTTTGGGCACACTGTTCAGTCTCTGTGACTCAGTTTCCTTATCCATAAGGTGTAGGTCAGCCGTACCTGCCTTAGAAGAGTGTGTGAAGATGAGGTAGCTGAATTGCCTCTAGAGAGGTACTTGCTTCAGGACAAGTGCACAGTGAGTGGGACCCTTGTCACACTACAGAAACTGTGGCTCATCAAAAAAACGGAGGCCAATGCCTGGAATTACACTGTAGAGAACTAAAATAATAACACCTCGCTAAGGGTCAATGGGTCCAAAGCACAGGGGAAACACCTCAGTATCACTTATCAAAAATAAATAAATAAAAGGGAAAAAAGGCAGGGTTGAGGATATAGTGTAGTGGTAGAGGGTTTCAATCTGCCATGGAAGGAAGGCGAGGGGAGAGGGGAGGGGGGAGAGGGGAAGGGAAGTAAACGGAGGGAAAGGAGGGAGGGACGGAGGGAGGGAAAAGTAGGAGCAGAAGCCAGCTCACCCCTGCTGTCAGGGACATTACAGTCTAGTGTAGTCCATAGACGACGCATAAAATAAGCCACTAAAATCCTGGGTGACTGTAGGGACTCAATGGGTAAAAATTACTATTAGTGGCCACACTAAGCATGTCACAGGGTGAAAGGGAGTTTACAAAGGAATGGACACAACGTTCAGTCTAAAACCTAGCAGATGGTCCATACAAAGCCCGGTGACGGGGGCCTTGCCACCCCAGGGTCAGCTTATCACACCCTTCACTGTGGCCAAGGTCAAATGCAGCCATATCTTTACTTCCCGGGCTGTCACAGCCCTGAATAGACAGCTCCAAGAGACGTGGTGTAAGACAAGTTTGGGAGGGGTAGGATGTTTTCGAACCTCCCTGCCGAGTGAACGTTAGGGGTCAAGCCAAACAGATGGACGAGTGAGCCAGGGCGGGCAGGGAGGACTTCCTGAGTAGGGATAGGAAGCAGGGACTAGTGGAGGCTAGGAGGCAGGAGCATGCATGGCTAAGCATGGCAGGAGACCGTCCAATCATCCTGCTTCCTGGGCAGGCCTCTGGGCTGGCCCTTCATTTTAATTTGCTGTGGCAGCTTTACTGAAACGGAGATCACACGGTGCCGTACAGCTCATTCACTGAAAGCAGCCAACTCAATGGCTTTAGCGAATTCACAAAACTGTACAATCGTGCACACTGCTAAGATTCCAACATTTTGTTCCCCAGAGACAAGGCCTGGCCAAGCATGGTGATGCATGCCTGTGTTCCCTGAACTCGGAAGGCTGGAACGGGAGAAATGAGAGTTTAAGGCCAGTCTGGGCTACGTATCAAACCCAGTCAGGGGAAGAAATGAAAAAGGAAGGGAGAAGGAGGGAAAGGAAAAGAAAGAGAGAAAAAAGAAGCAAACTCAGGTATGTGGCACATGCCTGTACCCTCTACTTGGTAGAGGTTGGAGGATCTTTGGCTACCAGGCGAGTTCAGGGTCAGCCTGGGCAATAAGAGGCCTTGTCTAGTAGCAACAAGGGAAGGAAGGGACCCCGCTCCCCAGTCCTCTCACTCCTCCTAGCCCTAAGGCAACTACTAAGGGCCTCTGGCCCTCCGCATTGTGCCTGCTCTGAGCATTCTACACACTGGGTGAAATGAAAGCTTCCTGTGTCCAGCTCTTGCAGGTAGGAGAATGTTCTTGAAGTTCATCTGTCTTTGGCTTCCTGTGGTGCTGCTGTCACTTCTGCTCTGACTCCCATGGGTGTGCTCTGAAAGAGCGTCATGTCTGTCGTCGTCGTCCGTCCCCCCCCCCCCCCCCCCCCCCCCCCCCCCCCCCCGCCTCAAGCCCTCCTGTCCTCGGTCTGATAGCAGGGACCAGCCTCTGTAAAAATTCCTACCTCGTCAGCTCAGCCTCTTTCATAGCCAGAGCAAATGATTTAACCTCTTAACCTCTGGCACAATTTCCTTCCCCGTGGAGCTTGGAAACAGTATGTGTAAAGTGCCCGACAGTGTATAGTAGGCACTTGAGAAATTCAAGCTTTTATGGGGACCAAGAACCTTCAAAGACATCCAACATAGCAGCTAGGGGGTCTAGAGATGCTGTCCTGTGGGCTGAGCCTAGGCCAGGCATGTGTGACTTCTCCCTGCCCTCCCATTAGCTCTAGCTTCTTTTAGGAAGAGTCACCTCTGGGTGTGATAGACCCAAATATGGGGACAGAAAAGGTTCAAACTGCAAAATGTATGCTTCCCACCTTCCCAAGCAGATGATATGCTCTTCAAAACTCTGCTTTGGCACAGCTATTCCTTTCTGTGAGCTCTGTCTCTGTCCTGCTAGGGGAGCGCACACAGCATTGAGTCAAGCCAGGGCTCAAACACTGGGTCACACTCCCCGAGCCCCTACACTCTCTCAACCCACCCAGAATTCAACCCACCCACCCTCCTTCTCTCCTTCAACCTCTACGCCTACTGTGGTCTCCCCAACTTAGCTAACTTTAGCATGGATACTCTTCAACCCCGAGACTGGAGTCCCACACTCAACAGCAATGCTCGGTAAGCTTTAGAGCTGTGCCCTATGACAAGTTTGCTGGAGGCAAGCACCCAGGGGAGCCTCTATTTTGTTGGTACAAACAATTTCTGACTCATCCTTTCGAAGGTCCCTGATAGCTGGTACATTGCAGCGTGGGAGCAGGAACTCAGATCTACATTTTTAATCCAAATGAGATGGCGTCTGTGAAAAGGGCCTCAGAAAGGAAGGTCTCTGACCTACAGCTATTACCGGGATCCCGTAGCTAATCCACAGTATTCGGGCTTTGCTGATGTGGCCACAACACATTCTCTGCTAAGAATAAACCCACATCATCACATTCTCTGGCCTCCAGCCTGACAGCCTTACAGACCTTCACCGAGAGGTTCTCATTTGTAGCTCTGAGAACCACAGCTGTAGGTGAATTGCCTGGAATTAAAACCGCATTTTGGGGAGGTTGAGGCAAAAGGCTCTGGAGTTCAAGGTCATCCTCAGCTACCTTGAGAATTTGAGGCCAGTCTGGGATACATGAGACCTAGGTTCAAAAAGCAACAACAACAACAACAAAGCAAAACAAAACATTAACAATAAAAACAAACAATGCTTTGATGACTTAAAAAGTAGACACCAAGTATCTACCACCCTCTCTGTGCCAGCCATCTATCATACCTATACATGCTATCCTATTTGGTTATCACAGGGACCTTCTGCGATAGGTTCTAATTGTCTCCATGTTACATGGGAGAAACTGAGTCTTAGGGGTAAGGGTGACTTGCTTGTGACTCCACTGACAGACAGTAAGAGGCAGAACTCTGGTTCTGGAGAAAACCCAAGCCAACGTGTTTAATAATAACACACTCTTGCCAGATGTTGGACACTTGGTTTAGCAGCGTAACAGTCTCCCTTTATTGACCACTTAATATAAGCTACACATCACTCCAGACTAATGGAGAGTGGTGATTAGTACGACAATTGCCATTTCCTTGAGATATATATATATATATATATATATATATATATATATGGAATCACAGAGAGGTTAAGCCAATTGCTCAAGGTCACCCAGGGGGGAAATGAAGACCTGGTCCTGGTCCATCTGGTTATAGTAGTCACTGTTCCCCTTGCTGCCACAAAGCACATGGCAAAAGCAACTCAAGGAAGGAAGGGTCTCTTGAAGCTCACAGCCACAGTCCATCATGGAGGGGAAGTATTGGCAGCAGAGGCCTGAGACACAGGAGTCAAAGAGAGGATTGGTGCTGGCGCTCAGCTCTCCTGCCCCTTTATTCACTCCAGGACCCAGCTCATGCGATGGCATCGCACACAGTTAGGATGGGTCCTTCCTCCAATACTCCCTCGAAACCCCCAGAGTCTGTTTCCATGGTGATTCTAAATCCCATCAAATTACCCCTCTCTATCAACCATGATGAGCCTTCCTTCCCCAGGTTTGTGGGGAAGAGCCATTCGAGTTCATATGTACAAAGAAGAATTGCTTAACAAGACAAGGGGTGGAGGAAGATGCAAATGAGGTTGGAAGAGTTTATTTGCATAAACAAATTTAGGATATTAAACTTTAGGGCCAAACCATTAAAAAAGGAAATCACCTCTGTCTGAACTTGGATCCCAACAGAGCAGGGTAGGCCTGGGAACATTGCAAGAGATGGCGTGTCCCAGCCAGGCAGATTTTTGCAAATTTTAGGGAAAAGAATATATGTGTGAAAGGTGATGTCATCCTACCATCCCCACATTCTGGTGGGTCTTAAAAATAAAAACGATGTAAGGAAGACATAATGTCATTAGATGTCTCTTAATCAAATTCTTATTTCTTTTGTGGATTAAAGTGAAGAGAGAATTAACATTTGAGAAGACGAGAGAGAAAAGATAAATAATATTAAATTGAAATGACAGCTTCGATTTACAGATATATTTCTTAATAAGGAACCATGGTATTATCAAAATAATGACCTCATTTAGAATTACAACTGAAGCATGATCATTCTTATTTTACAAGTAGGAGAAATGATGCACAAAGATGACATCACCCACCCAAGTCCCACAGTGGGTTGATGGCACTGACTATAAACCCACGCACACTGTGAGTGATAATTCACATGTGCTTCTGTGTGTGTACATATGTGTGTGTGTGTGCACCCCTGTGTGTGCATGTGTACTTCTGTGTGTATGCATGTGTGTGTTCCTGGGTGTATGTGAGCATGTATGTACTTTCTGTGTGTAAGTATGTGCGTGCATGTGTACATGTGTGTGCTATGTGTGTGTGTGTGTGTGTGTGTGTGTATGTGCGCGCGCCTGCCGGTGGTGGGGATTAGGCCAGGGACTTTCACATGTTCTCCAAGTGCATTATTACTGAGCCATATCCCCAGCCCAAGAACATTCTTGAAACCATCAGGAAATCTTAACTGCAGGATTTGTCACACCATGAGAAGAAATTTCCCTGGCTCCCATGCCTTGCCCCAGGCTGCTGCCCTTCCCCTCCAGGAGGAAGAGCTGCTCTAAGAGGTCAGTATTGCGTTTTCTGAAAGGACAGTGCTCACTGTGTGCTACACAGTCCTTTTTATCAATGAGATCAAATCTCAGTGTCAGGAAGGTGTGCTTCCAAGAAATGGGTTTAAATGTGAGGACACAGTAGCCCTGCTTCCTGTGTTGCTGTGGCTTCTAGGAAGCTCGGAGCTGTATTTCCATTTATTGTGGGAACATAAAAAGATCATTATTGACATCTGATGTGTGGTGGAAGGGTTTTGTCTTCTTTTGGACAGGAAGTTATGTAACAGGTTGTTGTCCTTCCTCTTGTCTCTAAGAAATCTCCACTCTGAAGAAGAGAGCACACACCCTCAGCTACACAGTGACTACCTTCTAGGAATCTGGAGTGAAGCACCTGGCTATAGTTCACTACCGTTCACTGAAATTTGACAAGAAAGCATATTTGATTACAAGGCCACACAGAGAAACATTGTCTCAAAAAAAAGAGAGAGAGAGAAAAGGAAAGGAAAAAAGAAGGAAGGGAGGAGGAAGGAAAGCAAGAGAGAGAGAGAGAGAGAGAAAGAGAGAAAGAGAAAGAGAAAAAGAAAGCAGATTTGAAGTGCCCTCACCATGCACATTCAAATGGCAGCTACAGATGACACTGATGTGCTCACTTTGTTGATTATGGAAAACGTCACCCAACATTTATTTTTCCTTTTTCCTTTCCTGAAAGGGTCTCTAACTCTAGCCCTTTCTGTCTTAGAACTCACTATGTATAAAGCAGGCTAACCCCGCACTCACAGAGATCTACCTGCCTCTGCCTTCTGAGTGCTGAGATTAAAGATACTCACCGCTACACCGGGCACGTAATCTGTCTTTACATTAATCAAAGAGTCAGGTTGTGCACAACAACATGAAGTTTTGCCAGTTAGGTATTTTAAGTACATCTTCAGCAGCTACAGGTCTTGTAATACTTTGCCAAATGCATTCAGTGGCTTTTATTCCCACAGCCTTAATTTTTTCTTTAAGTCAAATGCCACATTTGCCCAAAGTTACTGTGTATTTCTGTGACTACTACAAGCCACTGGAGTGTGGAATGAGCACTTAACAAAATGAGAGGCAAAACACTTCCTTTGACAGATCGTACCCCCCACACTTTCTCTTCTGCATATAAAGTGATAAAATCATTTAAAGCTTATTTGTTCCTATATAAAAATGTGTGTGTGTGTGTGTGTGTGTGTGTGTGTCTGCATACCTGCACATTCACATCTATATTAATGCAACTCAAACTGTCCTTTCTTTTCTTTTCTCTTTCCTTCCTTTCTTTTTCTCTTTTTTCTTCCCTCCTTCCCTCCATCCCTCCCTCCCTTCTTTCCTTCCTTTCGATAAAACTTTTTAGGAACTGGGAAGGTAGCCCACTTGGTAAAGTGTTTACTATTCAAGCATGAGGACCTGAGTTTGATCCCGCAGAACCCACATTTTAAAAGCCAGGGCTGTAATTCAGCACTGGGAGACAGAGACAGGCTGATCCCTGGGGCTCCCTGGCTAGCCAGTCCAGCCTGCTTGGCCAGTTTGGGTAAATGAGAGACCCTGACTCAAAACCAACCAGTGATATAGAACTGACAGCAGCTGAGAAGAACAGCTGAGCCTGTCCTGTGACTTCACCACATGCATATACCATATACTGTAAACACACAAATGAACGGGGAATGTACGTGCGAGCGCATGTGCGTGTGTGTGTGTGTGTGTGTGTGTGTGTGTGTGTGTGTGTGTGCACTTTTGAAGCTGAACATGCGCAGAGACAGCTGCCTATCATCCTCATTACTCTAGCTGGGCATGCCTAGAGATGTTTGTATCTTTAATTTTAAACTTTCGAACTCATGTGCTTAAGGTAAGGATGCCCTCAAAATGTGCCCTACCTTCTTCCCTTCCTGAACTATGCCCTTAAACGGAGATGCTCAGGAATGCACTTGCCCCCCAGGTCCTCTCCCATAGGCATATACATAGGCTTTCTGAAGAAAATCCCCATGCTCCCTTTGTTCAAAGAGGACGCTGCTCTGGAAGTGCCTCTCATGCCCTCCCTGCCTGCTGCAGGTAATAAATCTCTACCTTTTATTTCTCACCCATGCTTACTTTGGCTTCTTGCTCACCACAAAATGAGCCCACTGGGTTTAGTGAGGCATATTTACATAAAAAGAACATATGAAACCATTTGACAAAACACACTAAAAAAAATCCTATTATTTGAGATGGGATTTTGGACCACAGCTCAAGGCATCTTTGGACTGCTTTGGCTGCAATTCTGAAGACAAACATTTAAAAATAAGCTGTGCACCTGTCCTGCTGGAGAGACTGGAGAACTTCGTGCTGTTTCTGTCTAGAAAGAGATTGTTGTTTGGGACAGTGGCCTCTGACTTTGTGTAACTTGAGAGCCTACCGCACATGACCAGGAGTCTACCCTGACAGCTGCCAGTCCTCCCTAAGACTTGCTGTCTGCAAGAGGCTGCTCCAAGAACATGCCTGGTAAACTTTTTCACAATGTAAACACCAGGACATGGTCTGATAAGGGGAGAACACCTTAGAGTGATATTTGCTTATGAGACTTCTTCACGGGTGAAAAATTTTAAATGAAGCTGAAAACTATCATTACCTGCCATGACTCCCCCTTTTTTTTTACTGGCAAATCTAAAAGACAGTTTGCCCATGCTTAACAAAAACTGTCACGCAGGATGTCTTGGGGGCATGACTACAGAGTTAAATCTTGTTTTATTGCCTTCCACAAAATGATTGCTTCATGATACTGAAGGAAGCAGAACGTTCTGGGTAACTCAAGGAGAACCAGGCTGCATGCTGCTCCTCTTCATTCAGCCCCAACTGAGAGCTCAGTCCACACAAACCCAGACAGCAAGAATCCTGATAATAAGAAACTGGACACGACATACATCATGTTTAAGACAATTCCTAAGGAGTTTGGGTTTGAGGATAAAATCCAAAGAGCAGCTTAGAGGGCTGGGTGCAGCTTGTCGGAAGTGTGTGCTGAGGATGAGGACCTGTGACTCTGGGTTCCAGCTACAGCACCGCAAGAAAACAGAAAAGGGGGACGGACGTATCTGTGCATTAGTCCCTATGGAAGCATTAGGTGAGAAAGTGAAGATTGATGGGGGCTTCAAGCTCACCACTGTTCACACATGTTGAGAGTTCACACACACACACACACACACACACACGTTGAGAGCGCACACGTGTGTGTGTGCTCATGCATGTGGGGTCGAGAGTTCCATGCTAAGTGTCTTCCTCAATCACTCCCACCTTAATTTTTGAGACAAGGTTTTTCCCTGAACCTGAAACCCACTGATTAGTGAGAATAGCTTGCCAGCAAGCCCCAGGGATCCTTCTACCTAAGCCTTCCCAGAGCTGGGGTTACACTGTGTGCCACTTCACCCAACTTTTCTGTAAGTGCCAGGGATCAAATTCAGGTCCTCACGCCTACTTGGCAAGCACTTTACCAACTGAGCCATCTAACTGGGCCCAGGGGCAAGTTCTTAGACCTTTCTGGCCTCTATTTCCTCTACTGTAAAGTGAAGCCCAAGAGCTTCATGCCTCAGATACATATGTGTAGACCACTGGTCTCTGTGAAGCTTTGGGCAACACAGTGAATAAAATACACCCTATCTCACCTGCAGCCCATGGAGCTTAGGATCTGTTCGTCAAAGGAAGCAAACCCCAAGCCACCCAAAAGCACACAGATATCTCAACAATACTATTGTGACAGTGTGTAACATTCATGGGCACTATGTGCCAGACTTATCTTAAAGATCATCCTTGGGTCTCCTTTAACAGCTGCTTGTGACAGGAACTATCACGGTCCTGTTCTGAATGAGGAAACTGAGGCCCAGTGAAGTCTACAAGGTTAGGGCCACATGGATTGGGATAGTAGCTAGGGTCCTGGGGCAGCTCTGCCGTTAATAATGCCCTGCCTCCCAACAGGCCATGGACTTGGGGCAGTCTTCAGACATTTTTATTTTATTTTAATTTTTCTCAAGGGTCATTTCACAGTCTCAGCATAGAGGACAGTTTAGCACTGGGTCATATTAGAATATATACTGAAGCTCCTGTCTTGCAAACTGGGGAGCCTCCTGGAGCCCTTGCAAAGTGACAAGGTGCAAAAGGCAGGTGGCTGGGACGGCAGGGTCTACTCTGCCCTCCTGCTGGCACTCAGTTCACTCCATTCTTCCTGCTCCACAGCAAGCTGAGCCCATCAATCAAGCAGCAGCGAACTAACTCCAAAGAATACAGGACAGCAGCAATGAATAGGTGTACTATGCTTCCTGTGACCTTTAAACTGATTACAGCCTGACTGAGTCCCACTTCTTAACTGAACTGAAATGGCAGCTGGCCTAAAGAAAGGCTGGGGCTGAGCCATCCCAACAGGAGTAATTGCTGAAGCTGCCTCCCTCTCCCACCCTCTCTCTCTCCCCTCCTCCTCCCTCCTCTGCCTCCCCTCTTTCTCTCTTCCTCCCTCTCTCCTTCCCTCCCTTCCCCTCCCTTCCTTTCTTCCTCCCTTCTCCCCTTCCCGTCTTCCTTTCCTTTTTTCTCTTCTTTTCTTCTTTCCTTCCTTTCTTCCCCTCTCTCTCTCATGTGTTCATGTGCGCGTGTGTGTATGTGTGTGATACACGTGTTCTTGTGATGCATGCACATCTGTGTTCATGCATATAGAAGCCAGGTGTGAATGTTGGATATCTTCCTCACCATTTCGTCACCTTATTTATTGAGGCAGGGTCTCTCACCGTACTCGGAGTTCACCAATTAGGCTGGACTCTTGCAGCAAGTTGCAGAGACTCTGCTGTCCCCACCCAGCACAGCTGGGCTTACAGCTGTGCACTGTGGCTTCTGACGTTCTACTTGGATGCTGGGGATCTGACCCAGGTCCCCATTCTGCATACAAGCGCTTCATATAAGCACTTACACACAAGCACTTCATATAAGGGCTTACATACAAGCCCATCACTGACTGAATCATCTCTCCACTCACCCCACGCCCAACCTGTTGTAGAAGTTTATTTTTGGTTATGTATAAAATAATTGTTTTGTGCACTGATGGGTGAGGGGTTCTAGGCCTTGGCATTTTGTACTATCTGCAGGTGTTGGACTTATGTTGGGGGGAAGTTTGATTGCTCATGATCTGCATGCGGTATCAGTAGAACACCTGAGGAGTTCTGTGTCAATCAAAACACCTGAGCCGGGATGCTCAGGGTTCTACTGTCCAGTATGGCACTGGTCATGATGGTGGTTCCCTCTGCTGAAGTCTGCAATGTTTGCATCTATGAAAATGCCTCCATGTCATTCATGTGAACTACATAGCAGCTAACTGTTACACCCCCACATTCTCTTATTTTTAAACTTTAACTTACTATAAATTCACAGTAGGAAAAACAGAAAAAACAAAATTACCAAAAAAAGGAAGAAACCAGAAATCCCACCATGATTAATATGCAGGTGTTCATTCTTCTATGTTCTTTTCCAATACAAAAATACACACATAGATAAACAAGGGAATTTTGTAATACAAAGTTCAGGCTCACAGAAGTCTCCCCATCTGCCATCTGCAAGCTGAGGAGGAGTCTGTGGGTGTGTACATGTGTATGTTTGCCATGCCTACACATGTGGTGAGGTAGATCAGAGGTTTGAGAGCTTGAGAGTCCATTGTGTCTACTGCAGCCCACATTTGAGGCCTGAGGGTCAGGAGTCCCAGAGGCAGGCAGAGACTGGTGTTCCATGTACACAGGTCAGCCTTCCTCATCCTTTATTCTATTCAGGTCCTGACCACTGGAGAGGGCATGCATTTGTTCAGCCTACCAGTTCAAACTCACACCTAATTTCTAGAAACACCCTCGTGGCTATACCCAGAAACACCACTCACCAGCTATCTGAGCTTCCCCCGGCCTGGCAAAACTGACACATGGAATTGCCCATAACAAAAAGGAAGATGGAAATAAACTCACTGAAGTTCAGACAGACAACCAGGAGTGGAGAGAGCGAACACCTACCTACCCTGCCATTAACATGGTTCCCCAAATCACGGCTTGTTCTTGGAGTTTCATAGCTAGAAAATAAAAGCCTTCGATACAAGGTGACACAGAAGTTGTCCATAAGGAAGGGAATAGTCATGTGAATTACATACTGTGGACTCTAGTTGCAGAGCAGGACGCACACACTCACAAGTTCTGTAGGCCTCTGAGAGTTTCCTACATGAGCTCGGGTGAAGGATCAGCTTTTTCCTGAATAAACGTGGGCTATGGAGCCCGCCACTCACGTTTCTGCTCTTGTTTGGCCCAGAAGATCTTCACGCGCTGGCGGATGTGCTTGTCCTCCCGCAGCTTCTTCTGCCACTGCCGCAGCTCCTGAATCTCAGGGTCACAGCGAACCTGGAAGACACCGCAGAGCTCAGCTGGCCCCCTTTCTCCACACACCCACACGCTCCCTGAACAAGCCTGCCTGGAAAAGCCTTCAGAATCAACTGGATGTACTCTAACTTTGTAAAATGCCTTCCTGCAGCACTGGGGCTCAAACTCAGGGCCTCCTGCATGCTAGGCAAGTGCTCAACCACTAAGCTACACCCTCAGCCCTGGTTTCATGTACTTTTGAGTCTCAGAAAACACTATTCTCAGTGAATTATCTACACTCCAAAAGTTCGGTTCATACGTGAGCATAGATGAGATTATGAGGATTTGCCATTCTAATGGTATGTTGAGAACATTCTAGATTTGCACTGTCCCATAGAAATATAACGTGTAATTTTAAATTTTCTCCATTTCATTTGAAAAGAAAGAAGCAAGTGAGAATTTTTTAGATAATGTAGCTTATTTAACATAAATAATTAATATCCACTCATTAATATCCAAAATCCTGTCATTTCAACACACAGTAGATATAAAAATTATTTATAATAGACAGACACAGTGGTACATGTTTATAATCCCAGTACTTTGGAAGACTGAGTCAGGAAGACTGAATTCAAGACCAGAATGAGCTAGACAGAAGAGTCTCTCCCAGGTCCATTTCATGGCTTTCAACTGAGTGTCTTCCACTTTCTATACCCACACTACTTAAGTGATCGACAGTTGAGCTATAACCAGCAAGGCCCTGGCCCACCCCAGCACCTGATTAACCAGGTGCGGTGGCAGATTTCAAGAATCCTGGCACTCAGGAGGTAGAAGCAGGAGGATCAGGATTCAAGGTCATCCCACAACCACACAAGAGAATTTGAGGCCAGCATAAGATATCTGAGACCATTCTATCGAGGTAGACATGCTTGAGCTCGTTCTAAATGTGACAGAACTAAGTTGATGTGAGGGCAGATGGTGTTGCAGGGAAGGGGGCCAGTGCAGAGGTGTGCAGGTGTGACCGAGTGCTGTGTGACCCAGGTAGACTCTGGAGTACAGCCTCTCACCCCCTTCTCCATCCTGAGTCATCCTGCTGTCAGCCACCTCCTGGAGGAACTGCCCCACTGATAGCTGACTCCAAGACTACGTGGATGACTACATGTCAAGTTTATTCTGAAAAAGAAGTTAAAGCCTCTGAAGAACAATAGGGGAGGGACAACCACAGTGTCCAGGGAAGTTGCCACAGTAACACAACACAACTCCTGGGATTCACTACTAAGGATGCCACTTTGTGGGCTCCCTTTCACAATCAGCTCAGCTCACTAAAATGAAGCTGTAGCTTTATACTCTGGGGAAGAGTTCCCTGTATTGGAATTAGTATGTGGATCTGGGGAAGCCAGACACTAGAGGCCAAGATCAGTGGTCTCCCAGACAGTAGCCACACCCATCTTTCCCAGGCTCCCAAGCGCCCGAGGGACAGACAGTCTGCTTGCTCCTCTCCTCTTTTAGAAGCCATGACCTTGAGTTCTGATTTACTGGACAGGAACAGGTGGGATGAAGCAGATGCAGGGCAGTCAGAAGCTGCAGTGGGAACCTGAGGTTCAGACAGGACTCAGCCTGTGTGGGAAACAAGTGAGAGCGTCTCAGGGAGAGGTCGGGGGACAGCAAGGCTTGTCCAAAGGGGAGCTGCTCCCCAACTCTGCTGATGGAGTCATCGTGAGGAGCCCTCCCAGGCAGGGGCCCATCTGCCTTTTCAAGCCACCACTGGATATTGAGACTTCCCGCCCAGTCACTGAGTTTCCTGCTGAGGTCGTAGCAATTGTCATTAAAGCCACCCACACATCTGCCTCCCTGAGGACACAAACAGTCCCTGAGACGACTGGGCTGAGTCAGGATTAGCCACTAGCTCCCTGTCACCCCAGAGCGACCCTTCTTTTGCCTTCCCTTTCAGCACAAGGGCCACCTCTTGTCTTCTCCTGGTGGTTCTACTTAGGGGAGGTGTACTGCCCTTGTCACTCATGGGACTGTCAAATGAGTCGCCAGCAGTCCTCATGGCTATCTTTTTTACTTAGCTGTGGTAAAATACACACAACACAGACACTACCTTTGAACTATCTGAAGTATACTTCAGTGGGGCTAAGCACACTCAGAACATTGTGCAACCACCTCCACTCATCTAACTCCAGAACATTCTTATCACCCCAGAAGGAAACTGTTCCCATTAAGCAATACCTCCCCATTCTCTCTTCTCCCCACCCCAGCCACTAATCTGCTTTAGACTCTAGAGCGTCTGTGGATTTCCCTATCAGGGATATTTCACATAAGTGCAATCATTTGCCCATGGGCTGTTAGTGTCTGGATTCTTTCACTCATACAGGTCTTCATGATTTATCACAATTCCTTGCTGCATAGCATTACACTGTGTAGTTATACCACAGCATGATTATCCATCCATCTCTTCATGGACACTGGAGTTATTGCCACCTTTTACTATTGTGAACAGAGTTCTGTGAACACCCACCCACACCATGCTTTTGCTTAAATACATATTTCCCTGTAGTCATTTGACTCTCACCTACATCACAGAAACACCTGTTCTGCCCACCCATCTGAAGACTGCCTTCATCCACAGGGCTCTGCTGACAGTACGGTATGGTCTCCTCTGTTGCACCAGAGTCCTTTTTCCTTGCCTTTCTTCATTTTGCCCTGGGTGTCATTCACCTTGGCAGAATGCAGAAGCAGCAGCAACAGCCTCGCTGGTGGGGCTTTCATTGCCAGGAGACCCTGGAGCACCAGGGATGGCTTTTGTGAGTTAGGGGGAAGCAGGCATCCATTGAATTGGGCTAACACCACTGACTATTATCACAGTTAGGGAAGCGATTCAGATGGCAGAAGTTGTGCCCATCAGCAAATACCAGAGTGCAGCAGTGTGGAGTCAACACACAGCGGTTTCCCTTCCTGTGGCTTCCCACCACTTGGTTTTGGAATTCACTGTGGAGAGTCCGCTCGCTCTTCCAGTGTGCACAGAAATATGACCGATGTTATGGACTTGACTTTGTTGCACAAATAAACAAAACAGAAGCTCCTTGCTGCAGGTGTCAATTTTTGTTTGTTGTGATTTATTTATCGTTATTTATTCTGCCTTGTTAGGGAGCACACTCGAGGCTTTGCATGTGCTAGGCAAGTAGTCTACTGTTGAGCTGCACCCTGAGCCTGGCTATCAATTTTTTTCATGCCCCTGAGACTCTCAAGTTCTTCCAATTATGTATGATTCTAATGAAAGGCAATTCATAGCACCATATCAGTTTAGGAAGCCAGCTCTGGGCTGTGGAGATGGTTCTGTGGGTAAAGCATTTTGCCATGCAAGCATAAGGACCTGAGTTCAAATCCCCAGAGCCCATGTAAAGCCTAGCACAGTAGCATCCACCTGTAGCCCCCATACTCCTACAAGATGGGAGGCAAAGACAGGAGAATCCTTGGAAGCTGGCACAGCAGGAGCCTGGAGTGCACAGCAGCAAACGATAGAGTTCTATTTCAAACAGGGTAGAGAGCAAGGGCTGACACTGGAGGTTGTCCTGTGACCACCACATGAGCACTGTGACAAGTATACACCCACCACCACCACACAGAAACACACATCATACACATGCACACATTCTGAGACTGAATTCCAGCTCTGCCCAACCTTGAATAAGTTACTTATGCCCTTGGAGCCTCAGTTTCCTAATCTGTAAAATGAAGTTGACACAGAGGCAACACCTGAAGTGCTAACAAAGGCATGTCTACATAAACTCCCTTTGTGCTAACCATTCTTGAATTTAACTAGTAAAGAGTGGACTCATCTCTCATGGTGAATCCTCTAATTGTCTTGACTGCTCAAAACCAAATGGCAGAGGAGTCAACAACCCAACTGAAAGTGTGGTTCTCTCCCAGGGGTTTACAAAGTGCTGAGCACACACATGATTTTGTAATTTCCTAACTTCAGGCTCTGGCCAGCTGGTGCAGAGGTTGTGGGGCTGTGTGGGGTGGGTGAGGGCAGGGGAGGAAAGTGTTGGCCTCTGGGACTCTGCAGTCAGCCTTCATAATCTCTACTTCCCAACGTTCTTAGCTCACTTGTTTTCCCTGATTCTTGACAAAACAGACAATCACATAGCAACAGCTGCCCTCGCTTATTCCCTAGAGCTTTCCTAATTGCCTTGAAGGAAAGCGCTTAATCCATTACAGTCTCTGCAAGGATGCTGGAGAAGAAATGGAATGGACGGACCCTTCAGTGATGCTCATAAGTGCCAACCCTAGAATTGGCATGAATGTCTCCCAGAAGGTTCTTATGATGTCTTTGCCATGGCCTGACATCCTAATGATTATGAAAATGTACTTTACATTAAAGAAAGGCCAATTTCCACATGTAGGCGAGAGAGAGAAAGAGATGTTTGCAAAACCCCTTTCCACTACCTAATAAAAGTCTCTGAGCTCATAACCAGTGAGCTCTACTTTCTCTTTGTAAGGAGGCTTGGAGAGTTCTTCCCAGATCTTTGGCAAAAGCATAGCAAAACCAAGCCAAGCCAGATTCTTGTTCTAGAAGTCACTAGTGTTTCCTTTTGTCTCAAGGAGCTGTGTGTCTAGTGCTAGGCACGGTTACTGACATTCACCTGCATCGCAGAGTGCCAGGTCACCTGGTCTAGAACTCTCCTCTGGAGCAGCACTTTTAACAGTAGGTGTTGACACAGTTGTGAATAAACCAGGTTAGCCAGTGGGCATGATCAGCACTTTAAAGACCTAATGAGGAATGGGAAAGATGACTCGGCTGACAAAGTACCAAGAGTGGAAGATGAGAACCTGCACTTGGGCCCCCGAGAACCCACATAGAGTTAGATGTGGCAACACATGCCTGTATGCCAGTCCTGGAGACTGTAGTGTTGGGGAAAGATGGATCCTGGAGCTTTCTGGAAGCTAATCTAGACAACAACAGGGCAGCTCCAGGTTCAGTTGGAGAGCTTGTCTTAAAAAATAAGGTGGTTGCTTGAATCAAGGCCTGGTGCCTTTCTATAGGTTAGAGAAGATTCCAGATGATTCCTGATGTGTATCAAGTGGGCTTAAATATTTAACACTATTGGATGAAATGATTTTTCACTGTAATAAAAATCCTACATTAAAAAAATAATAGCAATAGAAGAAGAAGCTCAACATTGACCTCTGGCCTCCACATGTATGCAAACACATGTGCACATACACACTCACTCATGTACACACTACACATATATGTATACACAAAAAATCTAATGAATAGAAAATAACAAATATTCCTTTATTGTTCCATTTTATTTATTATGTCACACGCATTGGTGTTTTGCTTGCATGTATGTCTGTATGAAGGTGTTGGATCCCCTGGAGCTAGAGTTACAAACAGTTGTGAGCTGCCATGTGGGCTCTGGGAATTGAACCTGGGTCCTCAGGAAGAACAAGTGCTCTTAACCACCGAGCCATCTCTCCAGCCCACATGCCTTTATTGTTAAGGGGCTCTTTAGCCCCCTAAGGTTTTTAACTTTACAATCTACTTTATCAACCCCTCTTGATGCTAGGCCATTATTTTTGCTTACTGTTTATATGGTATCTTTTCCTCAGCCCTTTGCTTTCAACTACAGTGGGTCCTTTTGTGTTGTCTGGATCTCCAACACGGAGGCAGTCCTCTCATAACTCAGTCTGGAAACCATGGAGCAAGCCATTCCGGGAACATGTATTACGGTTACTGGTTTCTTTAGCTCTCTTGCCTGGCTTTATGTTTTAACTTTTCATGCTTTCTGTGTATCTTTTCTTTCCTGGATTCCGGTGCATCCAGTTTCTGTATTCTAGTTGTTTCTGTCTACTCATTTGTTATTTCACATTCTAGCCTTTGTTTTATTTGGTTGGTTGGTTTGGGGGTGTTTTGTTTTTGTTGTTTTTCACAGAGTCTTGCTATGCAGCTCAGACTGGCCTCACACTTATATCCATCCTCCTGCCTCAGCCTCAGTCTCCCAAGTGCTGGAATTACAGGAGTACACCACTATGTTGCCAAGTGTGGTGGCACATGCCTGCAATCCCAGCATTTGGGAAGCTGGGGCAGGAGGAGTCCAGGTGTAAAGCCAGTCTGGGATACATGGTAAGTTTAAAGCCAATCTGAACAACAATAGCAAAACTCTGCTTTGTATTTTTGTTTGTTTGTTTTTCTGAGACAAGGATTTAATTTACTTTGTTGATCAGGCTTGCCTTGAACTCACACAGACCCACTTGTCTCTTCTCCCAAGATCCAGAATTAAATGCATACACCACTGCAGCCAGCCTCAAAACCCTGTGTTTAAAAAAAGTTACTGTAATGTAATAAATTAAAGTAAAACTTACAATAGTCCCCTCCCACATGCTGCAAGACTTGAGAGGCTTTCACTCTAATCTCCTAACTCTTGTCTTTCATGTCAACACCTGGGCTTTAGTTTGCTGGTCTTTTTAGGGGAGTAATGCCTGTTTACAGCTCATTCTACACGGTTTTCCTGCATCTCCTGCCTCGTGGGTTCATGTGCCTCTATTTAAACTCATTTCTCAGAAGTTCTTTCAGGAGGGGCGTTTGGGAAAGGCATATTTATAGCTCTTGAGTGATTGGTGAGTGGGTATGTAATTCTAGGTTCCATGTTGTTCTCCCCCTTCCCCCGAGATCAGCAGACACTACACTTCACTGTCTAGGACATTTACTATGGCTGATGAGAAGTCTATAATAGCTCTCTGGCTTTCCCTTTGTAGGGAATCTCTGCTGCAAGACAGCTTTGAGGATTGTGTGCTTCCAGTGTCCTGTGGCTGCACTATGGAACATTTTGGATGGCCTTGTCTTTATTCGGCTCATTCAGGATTCATGTCTGTCAGTATCCTCCGGGAATCTGGCTTCTCCGCTGCTCATTCTGCTGCCCACTCTGCAATTCCTAGAACACTGACAGCGAACCACCACATTTGTCTCAGCTGCTTTTCCTCCTCCTAGCCCCTCGGCTTCATTCCCTTTCCCAGACCGACTCTTACAGCTTCTCAGCTGTGTCTATCCGCTGGTTAGCGCATATCAGAGATGTGATCCGTGGGTCAGCAACCTCTGTACCACCAAGAATTTGCAAATCTATGGGCTCCAGCCAACCCTGCGAAATCAGCAGGAAACGAAATCAGCCCAGGAAGCTGCACTTTAACAGACTCCCTGGGTGCTGCCATGTACACTGAAACTTGAGAGACACTGCCTATTTTGGTGTGTGTGTGTCTGTGTGTGTGTGTGTGTGTGTCTGTGTGTGTGTGTTTTTCTTTTAAATAAGATTTTTTTTTTCATTTTTTTGCAGTGCTGGGGTTGGACCCATGGCCTCGTACCTGCTAGGCGAACATCCCGCCACTGAGCCATCTTCACCCATTCACTAGGTCATTTTCATCTCTGATCATGGCACTTAGTTCTTTTTCAAACATGAATTTCCCCCTTCTTTCATACTCATATTCTTCCAGCATGGTCTATATTTTCTTTTACTACATCTGTATACTCATTGTACATGTACTTATTTCACAAACACAAATTGCTATACCCGAGGGCCTGGATGTTCCAGTTGGTGCTGGTTGCTGAGTTCTCTCACCTTTGGTGGTTCATTTTTAAAACCAGGAGTTTGTAACCATTGAGAGTCTCAGTTCCACCTTCAAGCTGGTCCACATCTGAGATCATGTTCTAACTAGTAAATATTTCTACTGGAGTGAACAAAATGGTAAATATTGTTGGTTCTGTGGGCCACAAAGTCTCTTTCATTCCAACCCAGTGCTGCCATTACAACATAAAAGCAGCTGCAGACAATATGCTAAATGGGTGTGGCATGTGCCAATAAAATTTCATTTGCAACACACACACACACACACACACACACAGAACTTTATTTGTAGCCAGGCTGGATGACGCAGGCCTGTAACTCCAGCTACTACAGAAACTAAGGCAGGAGGATCACAAGCCAGTATGGACAACTCGGTGAAACGTCTCAAAAAGGTAAAAAAGACTAGTGTTGTAGCTCAAAGGCAGAGTACTTGCCTTGCATGCATGAGGCCATAGGTCCAATCTCGAGCACTGCAAAAAAACCTTTATGTAATAGAGAATAAAGCCCAAATAACAGACAGTGAACTGGATATGATCCATCACATCTAGTTCACCAACCTCTGCCTTGACCCTGTGTGGGCATTAGAGCTCCAGCCCCAGCTTCCTGTGCTGCCTCTTCCAGCTCTAACACTATTAATTTGAGACATTTTTTTCTAAGCTCAACCAATGACACTGATGTCACTGGGGTTCTAATACATGCCAGTGAGGCAGAATAAGATCTGCAGAACTCCAGGTGATTCCAGTGGCTGAAGTCTGGGTCACCCTGCTCCCCTGAAAGAGAAAGCTAGGAATGAACTTAATGTTACAAGCCCTGTGCAGACATCTGTACAACTTGGATGTTTCGGTTCCTACATGAATACCATGCTGATTACTGCAAATTCTTCCCGTGTGCGTCAAGCGAGACTTCTTGGGCTGTGAGCCTGAGGTCAGGAAGGCAGGATCTGGGTGACTCATAAGCACCATCTGCCTTTTCCCGGTAGTCGTAGCAATGCCTGTATCTGAGAAGGCCTTCTCCCAGGAAGCCACACCTATTTTTGTGCTGAAGTCCCTTGGTGGGAAGGAGGGGGGACATGTTACAGCACATACTTGAAAGAAATGGAATTTTCCCCACATCTCAGTGATGACAGTTCAGATAAAGTTCATCTAATGTCTCTTGATAACTAAGTGTCCAGATGATTAGGAATTAATCTGATGCAAAGGCATTTAAGGTATTTGATGGACCTCTCCGTGATTCACAGAGTAGATTACACCACAGTGCTGTGCCAGGGGCCTCGGCACTCAGCGCACTCTGACTCTTCCCTCTAGTCAGTGCTGGTTGACAGCTGTGGAGCGTTCTAACAAGGGACCTGTGAGCACTGTTCTAGGAACTGTATGCATATGATTAATTCTCAGAAAAAAAAAATCTATGAAGTAGGCAGCATTTCCACTCCCTTTTCAAAGAGGAAACTGAGCTTCAGACAGGCAAAGAATGCCCCTAAATCAGTATGTATTGTAGCCCAGAATTTGAACCCAAGTAGCAACAATGAAAAACAATCAATGCTTGAGTGTTGCCATTCTATTCCTGATTGAAGCAACAGCTTCAGGTTTGAAAGCCAGTGATTCCTCTGTAAGGGGGTACACCTATGGGTGTTCACTAAACTGCCAGCATTCTTGGTACCTGAGAACCTATTTGAAATGCAAGTTCTCAGGACCCACCCAGTCCTCCTGACTCTGGGGGAAGGGCCCTGTCATCTGTTGTGGAAGTTTAGTTATGTCTAAAACGTTTTATGCACTATTGGGTGAGGGGCTAGTCTAGGTCTTGGCGTTCTGTATTGTTTGTAGGTGTTAGATTTCTGTGGGGGGGTGTTTGATTGCTTATGATCTGCTCCTGAGGAGTTCTGACTCAATAAAAACACATGAGCTCATATACTCAGGGTTCCACTGTTAAGGATGGCGCTTGCCATGATGGTAGTTCCTTCTGCCGAGGTCTGGCAGGGTTTGACTCTATGAAAATGCTTCCTTGTCTTCCTGGCTGAGCCCACCCAGTAGGCTAACAGCCACCTGTACGGAATTCTGATGCAGGCTAAAGATGGAGAACCCTTGCATGGCAGGGCCTGGTGATGTGTGTCTATAACCCTAGCTCTCAGGAAGCTGAGGCAAGAGGATTGTGGGTTTGGAGACAGCCTAGGCTACATAATGAGACACTATCTCAAAACGAATAAATAAATATAAAGAGCTGATGATACCAGAGTACTTGCCCAGCATGCCTGAGGCTCTGGGTTCCATCCCTAGTATGGGGTGGGGGTGGGGGATAAAAAGGAAAGCCACTGCATTGTGCCCTGAGTGAATCACCTGGATTCTTGTTTTAAAAAACAAACAACAACAACAAAACAAAACATTGTCACTCTTATCATGAAACAATGGACTTGGGGAGCCGGAGGTACAGCTCAGTTGGTAGAGTGCTTACCTAGCACAAAGCGCTGGGTTCCTGGGTTTGATCCCCAGCACCATATAAACCAGGTGTGGGATTGTACTGTAATCCGATCTCAGAAGGTAGAGGCAGGAGGGTCAAAAAGTTCATGGCCATCCTTGGCTACACTGCAAGATCAGAGGCTATCCTTGGCTACATGAGCCCCACCCCTAGGCCAACCTCATGACTTGCTCTGACCAACAGAAGGTAGCAGAAGTACTGCTATGTGAATTTCACAATCTAGGCCTTAAGAAAGCTTGAAGCTTCTGGAATTGCCTCCTGATGTTATTTCTACATTTAAGGAGGCTTCTCTGGCCCACAGCATTGGCGAAAAGCCACATGGGAAAGAAATGCCAGCAGCCAGTGCCACCTGCCAAAAAAGTTAACAAGAGCAGCTTGGCCCTCCCCTCTGTACCCAGTCACCTGCCAATCGGGACACACGGAGAACTAGCAGGGGAGCCACCCAGCTCACACATAGGATCCCAAAAAAGAATCAAATACTATGGATTTATACATTATTATTGCTGTTGTTATATTACCATGTGTGAATATGCATGTGCTACAGTGCACTGTGGAGGTCAGAGGACAATTCTGTGGACTTGATTCTCTCCTCTGACCTTTTAGGTGAGTGCTCTTACCCACTGAGTCATCTCCCTAGCCCAGGTACTGCAGATTCAAAGCACCAAGTGTTCTCGTGGGTTCTTATTCACCCAAAGAGACCCAACTGCAGCTGTGAAACTGCCCCGTGAACTTTTACCTTTAAAGCCAAGTGCTCTAGAGAAGAGGAGAAGGGCAGCCACCAGGATGCCAGGCAGGATGCCTGGCACGGCATCTTCTGGTCTCTCCTTGACAAGCTGCTCGGTACAGACTCATCACAAGCCCCCACTAGTTTATGTCCTGCTGTCACCCACAAGGATGTTCAACCCTTTGGCACTGGAACTTAACACGGAGGTTTATAAATGTGATGGACTGCATTCACAGCTATCCGGATATACTTGGCCCTCGGCTGCAATCAAGGCATGCCTGAAAGCTGAAAGGTTTTATCATTTGCTTATTTGTTTTGAGATAGGTTCTCGTTGTGTAGTAGCCCAGGCTAGACTCTATCTCCTGATACTCCTGTTTCAAACTTCTGAGTATTGGAATTACATTTTTGCACTGCCACACCAGCTAAAAATAAAAAAATTTTGAGGCATGTTCTCATGTCTAGGCTGGTCTTGAACTTACTATGTAGCCAAGAGTGGCCTTAAACTTGTGATCTTCCTGCTTCCACCTCCCAAGAGTTCTGAGATTACAGATATATGTCACCATGCTTGTTTTATCTGGTTCTGAGGACTGGACGGGGGCATCATGCATGCTAGGCAAGCACTCTACCAGCTGGGTTACTCACCCAGCTCTTGAGGAAATTCTTGGTAACTCTGAACAAGGGGTGTTTTCATGATACATTCTGCCCTGCGGGTGATCTGGCCACAGTCCTGGTCTCATTTTTCTTGTTTATTCTCTGCCTCAACCTTAGGAACTAGATTTCAGTATTACAGTAGATGAGTAAAGTGAAGCTCCAAGAAGTTCAGTGCTAATTCAAGGCCACATGGCAAAGAGGTAGGATGGCATTAGGCTTCTGAAGTCCAAACGCCAACACCAACCCACTGCACTGACGGCAACGCCAACCCACTGTGTTGGCTCCTATGCAAATCATGAGTAAACCTAGGATCCAGCTGGTACTTGAGGACGCCCTACTAGGCAAACTAGGCAGAGAGGAGTGGCTTACACCCTGGCAAGCTTGCAAGCATTTGGGGTACACAGACCTGAAAAGGTACTTGTAGCTATATTTAAATAACTACGAGAACAGGTGAGGGAAGAGGGGAGGAGGGGCCTGGCCTGGGACCTGATCTCAGAGCAGCCCAAGGCCCCTATTTATAGCGCTGTGGCCTAATTCAGCCTGCTGAGTGACCAGCATTGTCCCAAGGAGGCCTGAATGGAGACCACACAACTGGGTGCCTTCTTTCTGGGGCACAGTTAGAGTCCTGCTGGTCACAGGCAGAAGTTTCTATACTGAGGAAAAAAAAAAGTTTTGAAAAATAAGACATTTTCTCAGGAAGGAAAAATACAACACAAAACAAAACAGAAACCAAGCACTTAAAGATCACCACCAAAAGACAATCAGGAGTATTTTCTTAGAGGAGTGAATGCTTCCAACAAAATCACACCCTCACAGCTAATGGGGTAGGGGTGGGGTGAGCGGTGGAGGTGGAAGGTGGAAGGGGTACAACTGTTGATCCCATTTTTCAAGAACGGAAAGGAAACCTAGGAAAATGGAATAATTTAAATAGAGATAGTCACAAGACTGGCAAGCCAAAATGCAAACTTCTTTACTCAGGTTGTTCCCTCTGTGTTAAGAAGCAGAACTTTTGTGCTGGGAATACTGCTTTCCTCTAATCCAGGGTTTGGAAGGCAGAGAAAGGAGGTTCACAAGTTCAGGGCCAGCTTAGGCTACACAGTGAGCAGAATCTCAAAAAGCAAAACTTGCATAGCTGGTGGGAGGGACTCCCTAAGGATCTGTAAGCAGTTAAATGTTGCTGGGAAGGGAGACATTTTCTTCAGTGGTGTGCTTACAGTGCTCCTGTAAATAACACTTGCGAAACTCACTGGACACATGAAGGGGATGGGGAAGGGGCCTAGTTGGGAAGAGAAAAGAAATCAACAGGAGTGGGAGGAGACAAGAAGGTGATGGGGGTAAGAGCAAAACACTTTATATACATGTATGAAAAGGTCGTGATGAACCTGCTATTATACATAATTAATATACATAAAAATAATTACGTAACAGAAAACCAGAGGTCACTTTTGGTTCAGGAGTTCTGGAGCGATAGCTGAGGTCCTGCGTTCCAACTAGCCCCAGATGAAGATGTCACTGGCAGAGGAAGGACCACACGCTGAATAGCAAGGGTGCAAATATCACATGGCTCCTCCTTTTCTCCAGAAGAAATAATAGTGTGTACTTGCAAGATTAGTTTTTTTGTTTTGTTTTGTTTTTCAAGACAGGGTTTCTCTGTGTAGCCCTGGCTGTCCTGGAACTTGCTCTGTAGACCAGGCTGGCCTCAAACTAAAGAGATCTGTCTGCCTCTGCCTCTGCCTCTGCCTCTGCCTCTGCCTCCCAAGTGCTAGGATTAAGGATGTGCACCACCAATGCCCAGCTGCAAGGTTAGGTTATGAAAGATATTCCTGTGGAACTCTAAGGTCATACATACCTTCTGTGGTACATTATGGGAAAGGTCTCTGCAGAAGTGTGAATCCTAGTGGGTATGGGCTGGGGAGGTGGCTCAGTCAGTAGAAACCTAAGTTCCATACCTAGAACTCATATGGACAGCAGGCACAGTGGCAAGTACTTATACCCCCAGTGCTGGAGAGGCATAGGCAGAAGGATCTCTGGGCCTTGCAGGGCAGCCAGTCTAGCCTACATGGCAAGTTTCAGGTCAGTGGGAAATCATGTTGAAAAATACACACCTGGGAAATGGGCTTCTGCATGGATACACACACCAGGTGTATGTGCACCTTACACATATAAACCCTAGGGACCGAGGATTGGGAGGAGGCACTGTATCCGGTGGCTACTCGTCTCCTGAAGAAGTCAACAAGATCATGTGACTACCCAAAGCGTGAAACCCCAAGTTCCAACAACCTACTGGAAGCTGGTGTTAGGGGTCTAATCTCTGAATAATTCTCCATCTCCTCTACCGTTCACCCCCAGCTCACCTCCACCACCTATGCTGACCTTCAAATGCATCTTTGTACCTCGATAGAATGGACTTGCTTTGGGTCTCTGCTTAAACCACACAGAGGCCTCCCCACCATCTTGTCACAGGGCCTTTTTCTTCCCTATTCCCTGGCCCTCTCACTTGCTTCCTTCTGTCTCCTGGCATTGTGGTACTTATTTACAGCAGGTAACTGTTCAGCAGGGGTTTGATTCCCTCCCAGTTCCACTGCTGTTAGGCTTGGCCATGAGATGTTCCTAGGCCCTTGAGACCCTCTGTGTGTGTTTTGCTCATCCCTCTGAGAGCTTTCAACCTCTGCTATGAAAAGCACATGGCCCTGGTAACCTGCTGACCTCAGAAGGCTCTAGAACAAAACTGAATCACAGTATCTCTAGGGCATAGGCCAGATTTGTTCCGGTCTGCCTGATCACCACACATGTAAGATGAAACTCACATTGCTGGCCACTGGATTTGTGGTGATTTATTAAGTGGAATCATTTTCACAATAGCTGATGTACATTTTTTGGTCAGGATTCTAAGGATGAAACTCAGGACACACCAAGCATGTGCACTATCACTGAGCTACACCTCAAGCACCTCTAGTTGTTACGTGTGTGTTCATGCATGTGTATGTGTATTCATGTATATGTATGTGTGTTCATGTGGATGTGTGTGCACCTGTATGTGGAGGCCAGAGGACAACCTCCTGCGATTGTTGCTCTTCTTTTCATTTTTGGTTTTCTCGGAGACAGGGTATCTCAATGTCTTCAAACTCAATCAAGCAGGTTACAGTGGCTGACCAGAGAGCCATCTATCTGTCTTCCCCCTCCTGAGTGCTGGGATTACAAGTGGGGTGTCACCACACCCAGCACTTTTTCTGAGTTCCATGGATTGAACTCAGATCCCCATGTGTGCACAGTAAGCACTTTACCAACTAAGCTACTGACTCAGCATTCGTCACTTCTTTAGAGACAGGCTGTACTATGTCTTAGGCTGGTCTGGAAGTCCCTAAGTAGCTGAGGATGACCTGCAGAGTTCTGATTAATGGCATAGCCATTAACTCATGGTGAGCCCCTTGCCTCACTCTCCCAAGTGCTGGGACTACAAGTATACACCACCACAGGAGGTTCATTTCTTCACTCCATTACCTACTTGTTTGTTTATACTAATTGACAGCCTATTGAAGGAATGCAAGTGAGGATTTGTCCTTATTCCTCAAAGCATGTGCAATGTAAAAGCAGTGCAGCCTGCCTACTAAGGATGATTATTAGTGAAAGAACTAACTGTAGAGTCTACTACCTAAATTGATCTGCTATACCAGCTTCAATTAGCTAGAAAAATTAGATGCAAAGTAAATAACTTCAAAGCAATTATAAAATAAAAGCAATTGTCTTAAATAGGTATTCTAAACAGCACGTAGTCAATTGGCCAGATGAGTGTGACTCACACAAAGCTGTTTCCTACACACACACCCCCCCCCCCCCCCCCCCCCCCCCCCCCCCCCCCCGAGTCAGCTGCCTCCTGTCCTCACCTGGGCCCCTGTGTGAGAACAGGAAGTGCTGCTTTCTGTCTGTGTGTTCACCTAGCTGAGCTGCTGTCCCCAGAGGAAAGAAGAGGGAGAGAGGGCTGCAAAGCAACACAAAGGGAGGAAATGCACCAGGCCCTCCCTAAAGCAGCTGCACCAGGGACACTCTCTCTAGAGGGGAAGGAAGCCCCCAGAAAGTCCCAAAGCAGACCGGAAACACAGAGAAGCAAGGCAATCAAGAGAAGGCAGGAGAGATCTGGAATGTGGCTCAGTGAGCAGAGCACTTGTCTAGTGTGGATAAAACCATGGGCTCAATTCCCTGCACCAGTATAAACATGGCGTACGATTAAGGGGTGGAGTCAGGGTGATCAAGAGTTCCAGGTCAGCCTGAGATGCCTAGTAACAAAAACCAGGGTTCAGAATAGACACGTGCTGCTGTGGAAAGGCGCCTCTGAACTGAACAGAGGCCAGCTGCAAAATGTCTAGTTAGAACACACACTTAGGAAGAGAAGTGCATCTTTAGTGTGGGTGTGTGTGTGTGTGTGTGTGTGTGTGCACACGCGCGCGCGCGCGCACTCGCATGTGCTCACCACGAAATGTGGGGTTGGGGAGGAGGGCATGCAGCACCATAGCCCACATGAGGAGGTAAGAGGACAGCTTTGGGAACTGGTTCTCTCCTTCCACTCTAGGTTCCAGGGATAGAACTTAGATAGGACTCAGGCTTGCACCACAAGTGCTTTTAACCTTGGAGCTCTCTTACTAGCCCAGGAAAGGAAACATCTTTTACTTATAAAAAGCAGAATAACATTTGTGAAAGTTCAGCAGAATAATATAAAATGAAAGTTCACACAAGCAAAAAAAAAAAAAAAAAAACCCACATGGAAAAAATACATAGCTAACTCCAGGAATGGAGATGTTCACATTTTCCTCTTTTATTATGTGTGTGTGTGTGTGTACACATATGTACATGTGGAAACCAGAAGTCAGCATCGGGTGTCTTCCTCCATCACTCTCCACCTTATTTTTTGAGGAGTGTCTCACTGAACCTGGAGCTCATCGATTTGGCCAGGGTGGAGTGAGCTCCAGGGATCCTTCTACTCCACATCCCTAGCTTTGGGATTGTGCATACATATGCATTAACATTCAGTGCCCACCTTCACACATGGGCACCAGGTATCTGAACTCAGGGCCTTGTGCGTGTGTGGTATGCACTTTACCTACCAGGAGCCCTTCCCCTGCTCATCCAGACTCAAGAACGGGCCATAAGCAGCTCCATGAGTCTTCTGAGCCTCTCTCCCTCCAGGAGGGATTGTTTCAATTCAGAGGAAATAGTTGCACAACTACCAATGACCAAGAACACCTGTTCTTGACATTCTCATTCTTAGCATAGCATTTTCTGGTCCTCGGGGCAGGGAGAGCTTTCTGTAGCTCCCAGCTCCATTCTTGACAAGGCCTTCAATGCAGGTTTGTCACACGGAAGAATGAATAAATAAATGAAGTTGGGACTGCTGATGCCAAAGTGAGCATCTTATTTTTGCACCCACAATCTCCATATTGCTGAGAAGTTCCAGAATTTTCTTTCACTTGTTCAGTGAGACTTGCATAGGTAGCCTTAACTTGGGAATATTGCCTACATGCTATAAAATGTTGAAACATGCATGGTGAAATGTCTGTAATCCCAGTACTTAGGGGTTTAACCAGGAAGACTGTAAAAGTTCGAGGGCAGCTTGGGATTGAGATTCTGTCTCAAAAACAACACGACAACAGAAACCAGAAACATGGAACTGGTGAGATGGCTCAGCAGGTAGAGACACCCGCCACCAAGCCTGATGAGCCAAGTGTGATCACTGGGTCCCACATGTTGGACAGAGAACCAACTCCCACAAGTTGTCTTCTGTATGATTGCCATGACTTTCTTGATATGTGCCCATGCACATACACGTGTACATGCTCACAAAAGCACACAAATAAACAAAATTTTAATTTAAAAGATAAAAATAAAGACAAGGACTAGGGCTGCAGCTCCATTAGTAGACAGCTTCCTGCCATGTAGGAAGCCCTGGGCTCCATCCCCAGCACTGCATAAAGTGAGTGTGGTAGCACATGCCTATAATCCCAACACTCAGGAGGTGGAAGTCAAGGATCATAAATTCAGTCATTCTTGGCTACATAGACTTCAAGGCCAACTTGAGCTACAAAGATCCAGACTAGTGATAAATAAGTAAATAATTTAAAATCCCATCTGTAACGCTGTCCATAGTGCTGACAGATCAGTTTTACAATGCCAGACAACGTCTCTGCCCTAGCAGGTGATATTCTCTCCACCCCTGCAATGATAGAGATGGAATCCTGCTGCTAAAAAAGGAACGCTAGGCTACATCCCTAGGTCCTCAACAACAACAAAGGTCTGAACCTAGAGTCAGACGTGGTGGTCCATGCCAGTGATCCCAGCACTCAGGAATGTGCAAGATGGTGCCTTTTAAACAGAAAACAGAACCAACAACCACAATAATATTATAGCTAACATTAGGCTATCTATAAAAATTCAAATATTTTATTTCAACAACTATATATGAGACAGCCTAAATAAAGACTTCTGTGGATGAGTCTGGGGCTGGGGAAGGTGTGTAGAAGCCAGATCACTGTAACCACGCTCAGGGGTTTGCAAAAGGCAAGTGGATCCACTAAGGAGAAATCCATCCTAGGAATTCAATTTCACCAGCAAGCTGGGGCCAAAATTGCTCTGGAGATCACAAAGGGCATGGCCAGCCACCAAGGCTTCAGAGAGGTGGCCAAAGGCTGGCCAAGGGGGACCAGCTGTAACCTGATGCAAGCCCTGCACCCATGTTTAGCATTCCTTTTGCACAATCCCATGTCTGACTTTGGACAGCAGAGTCTGTGCACCTGCTGGCAGAGATCAGCTGTCGAGGGAGATTCCGCCTTCCCTGCAGGATGCTCACACAGACCTGGAGCTGATGTCTGGGGTCCAGCCTGCATGGGGGTTGTCACCTCAACAGCCCACTTCAGTGTCTCACATTGTAAGGCTTGCTGAGGAGCTGGGCCACATATACCTTTGATAAAATGAATCCCCCGTCTCTCTCTCACACACACAGAGTAAATGCGTGCACACACACACACACATTTTAGCATATCCTCTTCCCAAGTGCCATCTCTGGGAAATTAATGGGGGCAGCTGTTAAGGTCAAGAATCTTGGTGTATGAGCAATTCCCCCCCAGGAGCTCATGTTTAAGTGTCTGTGTAAATCACAGAGGAGGGCTCATAAAATGGAACAACCTCATTTGTTATTCATTCTTGAAGATGATTTAAGGATCAGTTACTTATTTATAAAATTCCAAGAGTGTACAATGCCAATATAGTGCTGGGGCTGGACAGTCAAACAGATGCCTTTGAAATAGGTCACGAAGCTGGGTGGTGGTGGTGTACACCTTTAATCCCAGCACTTGGGAGGCAGAGGCAGATCTCTGTGAGTTTGAGGCCAGCCTGGTCTACAGAGTGAGTTCCAGGACAGCCAGAGTTACAACAGAGAAACCCTGTCTCGAAAAAACCAAAAAAGAAAGAAAGAAATAGGTGACTAGTGACAAGAAAGCAAGCAGAGTGTGTGTGAACAGAGGGCACTGCCTTAGAAGAGGGGACCAGGAAGACGCTGGAAGAGCCTCTGTGAGGAGAGAGAAGGCAATGACCGGTGAGTGGCAGGTGGAAAGAATCAAAAGCAAGTGCAAAGGCCCTGAGCCTGCTTGATGTCACCGAGGAACGCAAGGACTCCACACAGCTTCTTTAAAAGTCACTTTTTAAGGAACCTAGAACCCACAACCAAATAGCACAATAACGTGTGTGTGCCCACCCAGGACCACATCCCTCCTGTGGACTAACCTTCCCATTTAACCTTCAGAGGCTCCAATGACTTTTGGAGAAAGAAAAATCTGCCAGGCCCAGTAGCCCAGCCAGCTGCCCAATACAGTCAGCTTCTCTTTCCGCAGTCCAGATGGGGTTGTGCTTTCTGTGGGTGATGGGAGAAGTAGCCACGCTTCCCCTGGCATTCTCAGCTGACAGCCTGGACAGCCTGGCTGCATCCAGCACCAGATGCCTGCCTGCTGGGCTGGGGTAGTTCTTTACCAAACAGAAAAGCCTGGTTTAGGGTCGGGGTGGGGGTCAAATAAACCACACAGAGGCAGCTTGAACACCCCCTCCCTGCCTTTGACTTCAGGTCCTCAGAATGCCCTGTCTTTTGAGCAGCCTGAGGGGCCCACACCTGGTGAGAGCAAAATGTTCACAGGACCTGAGGTCTGCTATTCTTTATATATATTTTATACATTAGATCTTATTTCTGTGTCTGTGAGTGTGTGTATGTGCCTGTACATGCAGGTGCCGTTGGAGGGCAGGAAAGGGTGCTGAATTCCCTAGAGCTGAGTTACATTAGTTGTGAGAGGCATGATGTGGACACTGGGAACTGAACTCTGTTCCTCTACAAGAACAGCAAGTGCTCTGAACCACTAAGCTATCTTGCCAGCCGTTATCTATAGTGTTATTATGAGTTATTATTTGTGGTACTGGACATGCTCTGTGTTTACTACTTATATTATTTGAATACTATTGTATTGACTAAATGCCCAGTATTTATTTCAGGATTACTCTATCACTGAGTATTATCTGTGCATACACTTTACTGAATCTAAGGTCCTACACAGCTTCAGGCAGAAAACGCACAGATTCTGGACCAAACAGACACTTCTAGATCAGTCATAGATGCTTCTCCCCCACCTTTAGCTATTGAGGGAAGGGAGGGTCATAAACCTAAAGTTAGGAGTAGCCAAGGCCAATGGGGTTAAGAAAAGAATAGTGGAACTAATGGCCATTCAACCTCCAATTTCCAAGCTTCTCAAAGCTTCAGAGACAGGCAACCTGTGGGTCTGAAGGATAACCTCTAAAAGTTGTACAGTGCACAGCCTACACACTGAGCAAGAGCCTACTCTTTCTATATTCTCCAACATGGTGTCCTTAGAATTCCATTCTTCCCAGGCATGCTTAAGGCTCCTGTAGTTGTATGCTGCTGAATGGCTCATCCAGGAAGACATGGAGGCATTCTCTTAGACGCAAACCCTGCCAGACCTCAGCAAAGGGAACCACCATCATGGTAACCACCATAATGAACAGTGGAACCCCGAGCATCTGAGCTCAGGTGTTTTTATTAAATCGAAACTCCTCAGGTTTCTACTGATAGCACATGTAGATCATGACCAATCAAACATCCCATATAAATAAATCCAACACCTGCAAACAATACAAAATACCCAGGCCCAGGGAGCCCCTCACCCAACAGCGCATGCAACAATTATTTTATACATAACTAAAAATAAACTTCTGCAACAGGCTCCCTCCCCATCTGGGCCTCCCTCCTTCAACTGGGCCATCACAACTTGGGACACAGTTGAATACACTGTTGGTGAGCGCCTGGGCATGTCTGGTGGTTGGAGTCTAGCCTCTATAGAATAATTTAGAGTACTTTAGTAATTACCAATAAAGGTGGTGGTGGTAGACGTCTAGTTTTTAAGCCACAAACTCTGTCCACCACCAATTAACAGCACAGACAAAATCAGACAAGTGTGTAGACAATTTTGCATAAAACTGCAAATTACAAAGCATACAAAAATAGAATGTTGAATTTCTTATGGTTCAACAAATTATAATTCAAATTATTCACAGAAATAAAGCATAGGTGCATATCATAGGACCCGCAAAACTCGTGAGGTGGATCTCTGTGTATAAGCAAGGAAAGCTACTCTCAATCTGTCACTAAGAAGAGAGCATGGGCACAGTTCTTAGCACACTTAACTCTGTAAAGGCAAAGTAAACCTTCCGTATGAATAAGAAAAATCTAGGAGGCTAAATACCAACCAGTGATCTGCATTGTTTACCTTTTCCATAATTGGTGTGTATTACTAACACTCACCACCAACCCTGATGACTTCAGTTCCATCCCCAGGGCCCACAGGATAAAAAGAAAGAACTCACAAACACTGTCCTCTGACCGTCACACAGACACTGAAGCACATGTGTGCTCACAAAGGACACATGTGTACACACACACACACACACACACACACACACACACACACACTTGCAATAAATAAATAAATGTAAAGGATGTTTTTAAAAGCAGAGACTGTGGCTGGGTGGCATAGCTTGGCTGTAGAATGCCTGCCTAGCATTCATGAAGCCTTAACTTTGGTCTCCAGCACCGTACAAAGCCAGGTGTGCTGGTCACACCTGCAGTCCCAGAACCTGAGAGCAGAAGACAGGAGAATGTTTGAAGTCTTATTCATTATTGGCTACGTAGTGAGTTTGAGACCAGTCTGGGCTCTATGAGACCCTGTTTCAGAAAAGAAAAAAGAACGAGAGCACACACTCAGAGAAAACAGTTTTAATAAGCTTTGCCCCGTCCTTTACCAGCCATGGCCACTGTCCCTCCCTGGGGTGAATTAACAGCTATTCTGCGGGGTTGAACCCAGGCCTTTGTTTTGTGCCAGTGTCCTCTTTCACGTGCAACTGACGATACATTTTTTTCAAGTCCATCTTTCCTGAAGGGCTTCATGAAAATATTGATCTGGAACTCTTAAGGGGCTCATTTTTGACTTACAAATTCTAATTGTAGAATTTCTCCTAAGTTAAGTGGCCAGAAAAAGTGACAAACACAGCTTCCCACAGACATTACAACACTGACTGCAATCAGCGTAATCTTGAAATAATCTCAAAGTCTCAAATAGGAAAGTGGTTTGAAAAAAGTTACAAAAGCAGAGGTGATTTTCTCCGTGGGAAGTGTCTGTGTCATTCTGTGCAGGCATTAAAGGCTTCAAGTGTATGGAGTTTGACACCAGTAACTATCCTCAGCCGGATGATGGTGCACGCCTTTAGCACTCGGGAGGTAGAGGCAGGCAGATCCCTGAGTTTGAGACCAGCCTGGTCTACATAGTGAGTTCCAGGACAGCCAGAGTTACAAAGAGAAAGCCAGTCTTAAGTAAAATAAAATAAAATTAAGTTAAATTAAATTAAATTAAAATGACTGTGTCATCATTAGTGAGACAGAAGTTTGTTTGCTTTATCTGAATTTTCTCACTCTTTTCTAAAACAATATGTATACCTCTCTGTTTACATGAAACATTAACTTTTGTTTTTTGTTTCTCTATTTTAAATTGTTTTCTTTTTTTGAGGCAGGATCTTTCTCTATAGCCCAGGCTAGTCTTGCTTGAACTTGTGGTCCTCCTGACTCTGTCTCCCAAGTGCTGGGATTAATGGTGTGTGCACCATCATGTCTGGCTTAAAATATTATTTTTAGGCAACACAGGCAAGTCAAACCCAACTTTAAAAAGTTGGAAGGTATTTGTGTGTATGTACATGTGTGTGTGTGTGTGTGTGTGTGTGTGTGTGAAGGCCTGAGGTTGATGTCAGGTGTCTCCTCAATGGCTCTCTATCTTTATTGTTTGAGACAGTGTTTCTCTCTGACACTGAATGTCATCCATTAAGCTAGAACAGATGGCCAGTGAGTTTCAGAGACCTGCCTGTCTCCACCCCAACGGTGACTGGGATTACAGGCATTGCACTGGGCCTAGCTTCTTACATGGATTCTATGCATACGAACTCAGGGCCTCCGCTTGTATAGCAGGCACTTTAACAACTAAGCCATCACCCCAACCCTTGAATGTATCTTTTATGATAATTGCAAAATAAGTTTTGATTTAAAAAATCAAAATCTTTCTGTTTTGCAGAGACTCCTATCTCTGAGGTCTGTATGTGAGTGACAACATTCAACTTCAGATGAATCCGTTTTCCCACTGGTCTACCATGTCACAACAAGTCCCCATCATGCTCAGTCGCATGTGGCCCTTACCAGATAGGCTCTCCAGAAGGACTGGATGCTGATTGCTGCTTCTTCTTCTGTCAGTAGCAAGGACAGGGGGATTGGTGGCCTGGGGCTGAAAAGCAATAAAAACAGATCATGGGCCTGTGAGAATCCATTCCTCATCCTGGTAATGCCTTTGACAACATAATAGTCTTCCTGATTAAGAGTCCATCCACTCCCTTCTTAGAAGGCAAAAAAAAAAAAAAAAAAAAAAAATTGTCATTTTTGATGGAAAAGTGTGTGCTTGAGTTAGCATTTCCAGTTAAGACCTGGGTTTATTTTTTAAAAATGTTATTCTCTGTCTCTCAATCTCTCTCTCTCTCTCTCTCTCTCTCTCTCTCTCTCTCTCTCTCTCCACATATAGAAGACAGAGGTTGATAGTCATTGTCTGCCCCTATCTATCTGATCCTGTTTTTGAAACAGGATCTTAAATTGAACTTGGAGCTCCTTGCTCCTTGGTCCGGCTGGCCAGGAGGCACCAGGTACTGTCTCATGTCTACCCCTGCGCCCAGCTCTGGGATTCCATGCTACCACATTTGGCTTTAACATGGGTGCAGGGGATCTGAACTGGGGTCCCCATGCTTGTGTAGCATGTACTGTACCAGCTGAGCCACCTCCCCAGCTCCAATCAGTGTGTGCTCTTAAATCAGGGCTAGCCTTCTCTTCCTTTGAAGGACTCAGGCTACACGTTGGTCCTAAGGATGCAACATACATGTCATCAGTACAAGACTACACAGACACAGCACAAGAGACAGAACACCAGCCTTTGGGGGTGACATTGTAACTTAAGCGCAATAAAGGCTCTTTCTGCAACTCTCTATTGAAGGGAATTTAAATAGCTCAGCCCTTTCCTGAAAGCAAAAGACCCAGAAGTTTCTCTCTAACTGTGCCTCAGTACCACATGGCTCAGGCATGGTAGCTTACACATGCGATGCCGCCACCATTTAAGAGGTGGAAGCAGGAAGATCATAAGTTCAAGTCAACTTTGGCTACATATCAACTTTGAGGCTACACGAGACCTCTCAAAACAAAAACTGAAAGTAGTGGCAGGGGGCTGCGGGAGTGCTCAGCATTTGCGCACTGGCCAGCCTAGCGTGCACAGGCTTTGGGTTCAATCTCCAGGAGAGAAAAGAAAAAGAAACAAAGAAAGAAAGGGAGTAGGAGAAGGAGAGGGAAGAGACGAAAGGGGGAAGGTGGGAGGGGAAGGAACCTTGGTACAGTATGTTTGGGTGAATAAATGCTTTTAGATTATTCCAAGACAGAAGAAATCAAAGCCAGGGAGATAGTGTGGGTACTCTGATCCTGCCTAGGGGTGCAGTGTCGCAGCAGGCCCTGGCTTTCTGGCTGGTTGGACGTCCTCCAAAGGGAGAGATGAAGTAGACGTTTCTGTAGAGATAATCAGCCCCTGCAAACATAGCTTTGTGAGAACCTTTCCTTAATATTCACTTTCCAGTTTTAGCCCCATCAGACGGTCTTTTGTTTGTTTTTCTGCTTCTGTTTTTGCCTCTTCTTGTCTAATAGCTGCTTTTCGGGCTGCAACGCTCTGCCCCTGGAGTGCCCTGCTTCCCACATTCAGTGTCTTGCTCGTCCGTTCTTCCATTGCCCTTATGCTAGAAATCAGTGGTGTGCCACTACCACATCACACCCCTAAAGTGACTGCTCCTCAATAGCTAAAATCAAATGACTTCTAGAGACCTTGGCATTTCTAAGGAGACCTTGGTGTGGTGGCAGGGAAATAAGAGAATGACATGTACCAATACCCACTGATACTTACTGAGCACATTTTGGCTCCATGCTAACTAGGCCTGTTCCCAAGTTCCAGCCAACCTGGCCTCTCAGCTCCTCTGAAAAAAGTACTTCCAAAGCCCTAGGGTACTGTACATCTATGCAGATTGCTTCTCTTCTTGAGGGCACCCAGCAGAGGAGATGCAGGGCCTACATCCCAGCCTGTGATCTGCTCAGTCCTGCTCAATGATGTGGAGGTCACATCTGCCCTATGATGAGGGCACTTGAGGGTCGTTCAGGGCCAGACACCCTTTTCTCCGGGTTCAGTCTTAGGCCTCTTCTGATTTCCACTCAAATGTTATTTAATACATCCTTTGGTTAGATTGCGGTCCAGCTATTTTATTCTTCCTAGTCCTTGACCCGATTTTGAAAACAAATCTGTGTGCTTGTCTAATGAAGGTCCAAATTTACGCAACTGAAAGCCACAGGGGCACAGCCTGGCCTCATGTTTGTTCCTCATGGTGTTGACACTTGGGACAACGCAGGCATGCAGCAGGCATGTAATATCTGTGGAGGCAGGCCACTGTGATTACAGAATAAGGAAACAACTTAAGGGAGAGAGGGCTTATTTTGGTTCATGGTTTTGGAGGGATTTCAGTTTGGAGGGAAGTGCATGGTGAAGATCATGGCCATGTGAGTGTGTGACGGAGAGCCCTCACATCTAGGCTGTCTAGGAAATGGAATGGAGAGCTAGAATGAAACCAGGGGTAAGTGTGATTTTCCAAGTCCCTCCCCTAGTTACTTACTGTCACTAGCCAGGACCCACCTCCTAAAGGTTACAGAGGCTTCCAAATAGTGCCACAAGCATGCTATCTGGTATTAACAATATGAGCCTGTGCATTTCAGGTTGAAACCTGTAGTAGTTAGCTGCTGCTGAGGTGGCTCAGCAAGGAAGACAAGGAAGCATATTCATAACTGCAAACCCTGCCACACCTCAGCAGAAGGAACCACCATCATGGCAAGTGCCGTAGTCAACAGTGGAACCCTGAGCATCTGAGCTCAGGTGTTTTTATTCATTCATAACTCCTCAGGTGCAGATCATAAGCAATCAAACATCCCCCACAGAAATCCAACACCTGCAGACAATACAAGACGCCAAGGCCTATGCATCCCTTTTTCCAGTGCACAAAAACAATTATTTTAAACACAACCAAAAATAAACTTTCACAACAGAAACCTCAGCAGCCTGGCTGTGTGCTAAGTGCTGTATTGCACAGGGCTTCATAAAATCTTCACAACAGAAACGAGGGGCTGCTGAGACCTTGTGTTTAGGGCTGAAAAGGCTGAGGCACGAAGAGGAGAGGTGGGGTATGACAAAGGGAACTCATCCAAGGTCACTGGCTGCTTCCTGCTGAGAATGCAAGCTGCCCAGAAATAGGGAGTGACCGGAGAAGGGACGAGGCAGCTAAAAGGCCACTAATGTAGAAGTCTAGCAGTTGTTAGATGATAAATAGAAGAAAACGTGGCAACTTGCCTAGGCATTTTAAAAAATGTAAAGAAGGAAACCCATAATCACAGAACACACTCCTTTTGTGACCTTACAGCAACAAAGTAGCAGCTTGTCATCTGTCCCAATCTCCTCAGCAGTTCTACGTCTGGACATTGGGAGTCTGTGACCACCATCTGAAGGGAAATTTCGTGGTACCCTTCTTTTCAGTGGCAATCTTCTCTGCTCTAGGTATCTTTCTCAGTTCTGATGTGTCAATTGTCCAACTAACAGTGTTCCTGCTGGGGACCAGAGGAAGAAAGCTGAGGGCACCGGGGCCAGGCCAGCCCAACAAAGGACCTTGTGCAGTAATGAGACCAGGAGCCACTTTGCATCTCAATGACATGTGCAAAAGGCAAAATGAGATGTCTAATAGGCCTGTGAGGCAGTAACATGAAGCCACTTCTAGTGATGTCCCTGGCTTTCATGGCTAAATAATACAGTGCTGTCTCATTCCCAAACAAGAGTAAGTGCAAGAGAGCTGGCGTGTACCAGGCAGGATGAAAAGGATCTACTCTTGCAGAGAAGCGCCTGGGAATTATGTGCTTCAGTGGGCCAGCTTGAAGGGACAGATGCCATGCCAGGTCCTTCCCTGTCTTGGAATATGTGCAGCTGGCCTTGGGTCAGATAAAAACAAAGGGACTAGCCTCATCACCAGGATGCTAGGGGAAAGAGAGATGAGTGTGTCAATCATGGGTGAGGCCCCTCAGGGCTGGAGCTGGACGTCCCCAGAGCAGACATTCTATCTCTGAGCATCCCCAGGACAACTTGCTTTATTAGCAAAGATGATCAGCATGACTGCCTCCTTTTCCTCTTAAGTGGGAATTAGATGTACTTGCACCGTAAAAATCGGTGCTGTAATCTTGAAAGGAGCAAGTGCTAGTTTTCCTGAGAGTGTGTGTGTGTGCTGTGTGGATTTAAAAATGTATTTGAATGCTTTCCCATTTGGGACTGCAAAGTCAAAGATTTGTGGGCAGAAAGAAGACACAGCCTACTTACAAACTGGGCACTGAGAACGGGGTTGGAGAGATGGCTCAGTGGCTAAGAGTACTTGCTGTGCAATCACAGAAACATGAGTTCAGATCCCAGCACCCACACACCAAGCCCATCATCCCGAGTCAATCTCTGAGGGAACCTGACATTCTCCTCTGGTTCCCATGTGCACAGATACATTCACCGTGCACACACACAACATGTGTACATCACAGACACACACTAAAAAGATCTGGAAAGGTAGCCCTCACCCATTCCTCTATCCGGTTGTAAGAATTACAGAATAAGGTAGAAAGAAAGAAAGCTTTCCCAGGATTAAACATTAGCCTTTATATTAAATTCTATCCTTCTTTCATTAGGTACAAGATGAGCTGTTTTCTTGGAACATAAAAGCAGGAATGTTTCAGATAGAAATCTGTTTCCAAAGATGGCACAGGCCAAGCTTACATCAATCATCACAGAGCCTCTTAATGGCCTAGGATTGGATGCTATCCACCTATTGTATCTGGCCAGGGACGTGGCTCTCCACGTGAATTGCCTTACTCTCTGACACCCTTTATTGGACACTTACATTCTGGGGCAAGGCGTGCATGCGTGTGCAGGTATGCAGAAGGCAGAGGTTGATGCTGCATATCTTCATCAATAGCACTCTTATTCTTTGAGGCACTCGAAAAATACCAGAAGCTCACTGATTCTGCTTGGCTGTCTGGCCAGTGAGCTGCAAGGAGCTCTGTCCCCACCCCCATAGTGTTGGTCTGTCACTCGTTAGACACACAGATGTGTACGACTGTACCCAGCTTTTTACCCTGTACTGGAGATCTGAACCCAAGGCCTCATGCTTGCACAGCCAGCATTTTACAGAGGAAGCCATGTCTCCGGGCCCCCTCACAGTCTTGACTTAGGAATGTCAGCCACTGAAGAAGTCTAGGAGACTTGTCTGCAATTTTACCTCCAGGCAGATGGCTGACTAATGCTTCAGATATGCTCTCCTAGGATCCCTTAAGTTTCAGTATTCAGAGAAATTTCTTCAAAGGTCCAGGCAGAACTGCTGAGTGTGGCCTTCTAGCACATTTAGAAATCGTGGTTAGGGGGCTTTCACCCCCTCACTAATCTCCACCCCAGGAAATCAACAAGCAGTGATACCCCAGTAGCTGAGTCATTCCCCTTGTTAGACACACCGCTCTGGCCTCTCAGCCGATCTCATCACTGAAGCTGTGTGCCAGATAACAGCCCACTGAAGAGCAGCAGCAGGGCCTCGTGCTCCCCCTGTGGGCAATGGAGACAGGAAACCTCTCAAAAGACCAAAACTGAGGGACTTGATTTTTTCTTTTTTAAGAGACACCTCAGTTGTGATGTTATTTAGCTCATGTGCAGACAGTTGCACGCCTTTTCCAATATCACTCAGGAAAACTTAACAACTGGCCTCCTGCTCAGTCTCCCCGGGTGATCCCAGATCAGGGTGTGGGGGTGATCAGGCGCATCCTTTCCAACCTTGTCCAAACTGTCAGAAGATTGTTGATGTCACTGTGTAATGAACCCACGGCCTTATGCATGTTAAAGATGTTCTACTGCTGAGCTACACTCCAGCCCTTATCTTTACTTTTCTTTTGAGAATGCTTTGGACACCTTTCTACTCTGCCGGTTTTGGTTCTTACCCAAAATAATATTTTTAACAACACAGACTCAATATAAAGGATTACAGCAGAACAATTATATTAAAATAGTTATCAAAGTAAAGCTGGTGATATTGTGATGCATATGCTTCTAAACTGGGTGCATGTAACTAGAGACAGTGAGGTGAGTAAGCTACAGTTACGTGAAAGGAGCCACAAGTGTGAATGGCATTTTGCCATCACTACACATCTGTAATGTGATGTGGCTGCTACTCCTGAGACTAAGTCAACTGTAAGCACCACAGACATGGCCAGAGCTACTGCCACACTCATAATTAGAAAAGACAGAGTTTATAGAAGGTCAGGAGCTAACATCCCATCTTCTACGTTCTAGTCCCTGAATTATAGACCATTGAGACAGGAGCTGGCAGAGGAGAGGAAAGGTAAATTTCCTCTAATATCCACTAGGAGACCGGAGACTAAAAAATTAAAGTGAAACAGGATAAAGCCCAGCAATGAAGCAAGATCGTCTGAAAACGGAGTGAGGATGGGGAGACGGCTCAGTGGGTGTGACACTTGGCATACATGCAGGAAGACTTTCCACTGTGTCCATGTAAATCTGGGCATAGTGGGTCACATCCGTGATCCCAGTGCCCTGTGACAAGATGGGAGACAAACAAGAAACCCTGGAGACGCCCAGGGCAGCTAGCTTGGCAGACACGATGGCAAACAGCAAAGAAACTGTCTCAACTAAGGTAGGAAGTGAGGACCAACAGCCTATGTTGTCTTCTGCCCTCTACATATGGACAACATACATGTGCCCACACTCATACACAAACATGTATAATCACACACCATACACATACAATCACATGTACTATCAAAGCCAGGATGACCAGGAAGTTACAGAATTAGGCTAAAAAGATACTAAAGGGGTCTTCCAAGAGGGAGGAAGGGTTCAGTAATTCAGGCCTGTCACATGACTTTTCCTAGAGATAGTGACAGCATCAACAGATAAGGAATTCCATTAATCCCCTGGGTGAGACAATTGGTCTATTGGGGTTACTTACTGGAGCATGAGTGACTCAAGGACAGCTATACCACCAGGGAGTCCCACCCCAGCCTGGATGATCCTTGAAAAGCGGCATTGCTGAAGAACTCTGTTGTTTTCATCTTATATGTAACACTAGGGAGGGATCTCAGAAGAACTTCATGAGCCTCACTAGTCTCTACCCCACAAGGGAATGTTAATAGGCCTCCTTCCCAAGAGCCTCCCAATGGCTTCCCATGGGATGTACTAGCTGCTGATTTAAGATTAGCAATGGTCACCTCAAACCCACAGGGGAACTTGCACGCCAAGGCCTCCATCAGATGTCGCCTCCATTAACATGTGATCTGTCCCTAGCTTCCCCAGGATGTGAGAATGCCTGATGGAGGTAATTCAGAAAGATGAGTGGCTAGCTGGGGACCCAGCTACTCCTGATGCCATCTGGTGTAGGGGCAGTCTCATGGGAGGGTCTTCAACCTGCAGTAACTGTGCTAACTCTTTGCAGTGTCAGAGTTAAATCACTGGATACCCAGTTGCCATGTACAAAGACTGGAGAATTGATGGCATGAAAAACCTTATGTGCAGCACCAGATAGCCTGTGAGTAGAGACATCATTTAATCCTTTGATTGCTGGCTCTGGTTTAGATCTGGATTGTTTCCAGAGCTCCATGTGGTAAGGGTTTGGTCCCCTGGGGAGACTGTTGGAAGATGGTGGGGCCTCTAAGAGGTAAGGCCTTTGGGAGTCTTTAGGTCAATGGAGGGAAGGTATCCTTAAAGGGGAGTGTGAGACTCCGAGCCTCTTTCTTGATTCTGCTTCCTAGTCATGACAAGGGATGGGGTTTTGTTTATTTTTATTTATTCATTTACTTAATTTTTTAGAGTATAAAATAGGTTTCACTATGACATGTTCTTGCACATACCACTATTCAAATTTGCTGCTCCCTCCCCCCATCCATCCTTCCCTCCCACTGCTGGTTCCATCCCTTCCTCCTCAAAGAGTCACTTTTCTGCCTTCACATTGCTTTGATTTACATGTGAGCTGCATCCTGTAGGCTCACATGTTTGAACAACTGTTTCCAAGGTGGTAATCCCGTCTGAGAAAGCTGTGGACCCTTTAGGAGACAGTGCCTCACTGGATGAAGTGGGTCACTGGAGGTGGTCCTGGAGGCTATATAGCCAGGTCCTACTCTCTGTTCACTGCTTTTCGTCCTGAGCATAGCTGCAATGTGACCAGCCAGCTTCCTGCTCCTGCAGGTGGCCATGTCTTCCCCATGTTGTATATAAGATCCCTCTGAGATAAAATCCTCTATTAAGGAAAGTTCATTAAGACACTGGATATTCTAAGTGGGGAGGAATGTGTGAAACATGGACTGCATAAAAGTTTCTTAAGCTCAGGAAGTAAACAACTCAATGGCTTCATTGAAGCTTCAGGAAGTCCCTGAAACTGACCAGATATTCTAGGACCCTCCCTCCCCAAGCCTATATCAAGAGTAAGGACTTCTGAAGACACTCTCAGACTAACTGAGGTGCCTAGAAGTGGCCCAGACTCAGCTGAACTGCCTGGAGGAAGCAGATACCAGTCAAGCTGCCTAGAACAAGCTTAAAAGATGCTTAAAAGAGACACCTACTAACCCATTGAGCTGTCTGAAGGCTGTGCAGTGTACTCTGGGTTTCCAACTTTTGTGAAAAAACCCATGCTAGAGAAGGCTCTGGTGATACAGCTGTCTGTGAGTCATTTCTGCTCCTGTAAGTAACCCTTCCTCCATATTCCTGTAAGAAACCTCAATAAAACTCATTGGTTCGCCTAGTTGGACTTTGGTAGCATCTTTACTTTGGTCTGCCATCAGTTGTCTGTGGTGAGCAGACATTTGTTCTCAGGAACAGCGTCACAGAAAACCCCATGGAGCGCTGTATCTCTGGAATCGTAAGCCAAAATCAACCCTTTCTCCTTTAAGTTGCTTTTGACAGGATATTTTACCACAAAAGCAAGAGAAGAAACTAAGAAACATGCCATGTGTGCATGTGTGTGGTCTACGTATATATATTTAAATCTAGATTCCACATATGAGACTAGTCATGTGACAGTCTGTCTTCAAGATGAGTGGTTCTGCTCAGCTACACACTCCTGCCATGAAACACAGCTTAACGACAAGCCGAAGGCAACAGGCCCAGACAGGCACAGGCTGGAGTAAAGCTTTTCCCCTTCACAAGCCAATGACGTGCGCATTCATTGCAGTCGTGGAAAGCTTCCCAGCACTGTGCTCACAATCTCCGCACAGAATCCCTACACCCTGGTATGTGCATTCCCTCCGTGGCACAAGAACTGCAGGGCTACCCAGAAAGCTCAGCGCTGTGACCACTTAGGAGAGGAAGGTAGGAGGGGGACTGGGATAGAATTAAGAGATACGAGACAGAAGCAAAGGATCAGAGTCAGCGTGGAACATGGTTAGCCTGCAGAAGCTACAAAATCAAGGCAGGAGTTCTTCCTGCAGCCCCAAGAAGGCACCAGCCACGCCAACACCTCAACTTTGGCCTAGTAAAACTGATTTGGAACCTGGATCCTCCAAAACCATAAGAGAAATATGTGTGATTTTAAGCTACTGAGTTTGTGGTAACTGTGAAGTAGCCAGTGGCAATTGGTACATCACTTGTAAGTGGAATCAACAACATGGAGTCCAGATGAGTCTGCTCTGCTGGCTTATGTAGACAAGCTCCACAAGCAACAGGAAGAAGGAAAGGAAACAGTGCCGTGTGTCCTAGAAAAATGGCCACCTGTATGTCAAACCTCCAGTGACAGGGAGCCACTCTGAGGATTTGTGCATCTCAGCATGCCCCAAATCCTGGAAGCAGTGCGCTTCCCACCTCTGACTGGAAACAAATGAACAGTAAAGAGTGGAGATGGCAGACTGTCCCTCTGAGAACCTGGCCTTGGTGATGCCTGAGGCAGAAATATACTCTGTTGTAAGACAAAATTAATTGAAAGTCTTTTTTCCCACTTAGAGGGCACGGCAGCAAAAGTTCTGCTCAACCACCATGTAGTTATGAGCATTAGAAGGCAATTGTGTGAGGTTTCCCGATCCCACTGTTAACTTCATTGCACAGAGACTGCCCTGCCGCTGGGACTTGTCCTCAGATGCCACAGAGAATCCTGTTTTCACCTCAGTTTGTGGTCATAAGACACCTTTCATCATCAAAGTGTGGTGGGGGGGGTTCTTTTTTATTTATTTTGTCCAAGGATAGATTTTGGCTGAAAAGACACTTTACCCAAAGCGGCCTTTTCTTTTCTAACACAATCGGGGCCTCATTGAGGGCCTCAGTTTTAACCATGTCTTTCATGAACCTCTCCCCTGAGACACGAGAGCAGAAGGGCAGCGGACCCTTTTGTTCCTAGCTGGATCCGCTCTCTCTTTTTTGCTAATGACTCCGACTGAATCTCAGGGCAATACTTTTTGGCTGAAGTAAAGGAAAAAACCTTTTTTGTTCTGAAGATGCTAGCAAATAATTTTGCTGCCTCTGACTGGGTGTTTGAGTTAGGGCTATGTGCTTCAAGAGGGTGGTGCTGGGTCTGAATAAGGGAAAAGCAGTAGAAGTTATGGCATAACACACACGCACTGGAAGGCAGGGACGAAACGCTTCTTCATACTCCAGTTGGAGTCCGCAGTGGACTGCACTGTTTCCATCATCGATCCCTTTCTTTCCCTTCCTTTCCATCTCCTTTCCTTTCCCTTTCCCTGGGCATCCCTGCTCTGTACTGTGCAGCTTTCAGCCCATCCCTGAGGCAGGTGCCACTCCCTTCTAACACTGATGTTGAACTTGGCCACAAGACTTGCATTAGCACCCTGGATGTGAGCAGCAGTAGTGTTTGCCAGTGCATAGCTTAGCCATCGCTCTTCCTCCTCTATGAGGGCAAAGGAAGGGACTGTTCCTCCATCCTAAGTCCTTAGAATGAAATGAGATGTAGAACAGAGTCCAAGATGACAAGCACATAGTATGAAAGAGTGGACAGTAAACTTGTGGTGTAGAGCATCGAGATGTGGGGCTATTTGTTACTACAGCAGAACCTAGAGAAAGCTGACTACTACAGAGTACTGGGAGGTGTGTGGCAATATCATGAAAGAGAACATAGTGGTCAGGGCGCTTTCATATGCAAGTGCCAGAAATTGAACTCAAACTGGCTGAAGAAAATTTAAAAAAAGGTGGGAAAGGAGTCTGCACACTTAACTCCAAAAGAACAGAGTTGACTTTAGGCATGACCATATAGTAAACAAACAAATAAATAAGAACTCAGACTCTTGCCATTTCTCAGGCCTGCTTTTTATCAGGCACCATTTTGTTATCTGTTTGCTTTCAGCCACTCAAGAATTATCACTCAGAGATCCAAACCTAGGCCTAGGACTGTAGCTTGTTAGTAGAGCACTTGTCTAGCATGCCCAAGGCCCTGGGTTTGATCCCAGAGCTGCTAAAACAAAAGCAAAGATCTAAGTCTCCTGGAAAGGAAACTCCTTCCTGTAATGTCTTAAAAAGCCTTGAGGCTGTTTCAGACAGAATAGGCTTAGGTAGAAAGCCGCATGGGTGGGGATCCCTGCTGTCTGGACAGCCCCAACCCATCCTCAGCTGAGCCTCTAATTCTCTAAAGTATGTACAGGACTGAGAAACATGGAAAGTTAAGTGCCCAGCAGTGTGAATATCAAAGCAGAAAAGCCTCATGTTTTAATATATGTTTTATTATATTATGTCTTATTATAACTATGGAAAAGTCCTACGTGTCTATCAGAAGTGAGAAACGGAGCAAAAACGAAAGGAATCAATATCCTTTTGCTTTGCAACCTTCTTTTGAGACAAGGTTTCAAACTTGCTATGTAGCTAAAGGAGTAAGTAACCAAAGACTCTGAATGTCTGGTCCTTCTGCCTCCACCTGTGGAGTGCTGAGACTGCAGGCGTGCACCACCACACCCCATTAATGCAGTGCTGGGACTGAGCCCTCCTGCCTACTGGGTAAGCCCTCTACCAACTGAGCCTCTGAGTCAGAGTGCTCTATGTATGTACACCTGTATGCCAGAAGAGGGCATCAGATTGCATTATAGATGGTTGTGAGTCACCATGTGGTTACTGGGAATCGAACTCAGGACCTCTGAAAGAGCAGCTCTTAACCATTGAGCCGTCTCTCCAGCCCCTGTTCTGTACTCTTAAAGTAATTCTTTGCTAAGAGAAAAATCAAAGTCATCCATGTTGGAATGAAGCATCCTTCTGAAAGACTCTTTGGGTCTAGAGTTGATTTAATTCCACAACGATTCTTAACTTGAAACATTTTTTTCACTGTATCATTTGTTTCATAAAGATGCATATTTTATACATAAGTTCTAGTTACAATTTTATGAGCTAAAGAGTATTTTTAAAGATGGTTAATGTCCTAGGCTATACAAAAACATAGTTACATTAAAACAAAAAGAGGCAAGGGGTGGGGAGATGAGTAGCTAGGAAGGACTAGACAGAATACAAAGCCTGCTAAATTGAGGGTGGGGAGAGAGGGTGATGGACAGACCTGGTGGGAGAAGGATCATTCATAGGATAATCATTGGTAGCCACCTGTGACAAATGCTTCCAATCCAGCTATAATCTCACGTGACAATGTCACTGAGCTTAGGCAACTGGACTTTGACACTAAAATAAGACCCAGGTTCACACAGTAGAGGGCTCCCAGGCTGGTTGACAGGATTACTGGAAGCAGTAAGTGGTAGCAGATATATTTAGCATTACATTTCACACAGGGCTTGTTTGCTAAAGTCGGACCAGGAAAGGAAACTCTCATTTAGTCAAAACACCCACTTCAAAACCCTTAAATTACCCATATACATGTATTTTATCCTTCATGAGGAAAATTTTCTCCCAATCTCAATACGATCACATTAAATTTCGAGTAGCTCTTGACAAGGCTAACTGGAAGCAGGTTGCCTGGGTTCGAGTCCTGTCTCTGCTGCTAACTTATCACCCTGAGCAAAACTGAGTCACTCTGTGTCTCAGTTCCTTCTCTGAAATGTGTCTGTGGCCAGAACAGCAAGTGTTTCCCCAGGACCCCTGGGTCCCTCTGCATAGCCCAGCACAGCCTTCCCTGCAGGTAGTTTGGGCCAGGCTCTGTGAGAGGTGGAGAAGGTTAAGAGAAAGTTAAGAACAGGGAGGAGGGGCCATCTCCTCCATTCTTTATTTCCTATGTGTTTTGATCTCGCTGCTGTTTACTGAGGGTGGCCAACCCGCATTAAATTACATGAGTGGGGAAGAAGCCCAGTGATCACTGTAGTTCCCAAAGACTTACTTCCTCTATTGTCAACTTCCCAATTTTAGTATCTACATCCAAGAGCTGTGGGGAGCTGTAAAGGGATCATATTCATGAAAGCATTTAGCAGAGTGACCACTCTGTTAGACCAGCTGTTAACACCCTGATGTGGGGTGACTTCTACCCAACAGTTATTTCAAACCTAACTGTACTTTAAGATTACTCAGGAAGCTAGATTGGTACATGCATCTAATTCCAGTACTCAGGAAGCTGAGGCAGGAGGATTGTATGTTTGAGGTCAGCCTAGGCTACATGGTAAGATTCTGTCTCAAAAAATAGAAACCACAACAAATAAACTGAACACACAGGAAACTTTTAAAAAACAAAACTGAAAATGATGCTCAGAATATCCTGAAAAATGGAATTTAACAGGTCTTGAGGGAAACAAAGTCCTGCAAATGGTTTAAACATCTTTATTCTTGTTGTTGCTTGACTTTTGACACAGGGTCTTCCTATATAGCCTTGGCTGTCCTGGAACTCACTATCTAGACAGAACCGAGCTCAAATTCACACAGATCTGTCTGCCTCTGCCTCCTGAGTGCTGGGATTAAAGATATATACCATCACACCTGGCTTGCAGAAGACTCTATAATTTTAGTTGTGAGCCCAGCCCTTAAACAACTGAGCCATCTCTCTAGCCCTGGCTTGTAGATGATTTTTTAAATGCAGTCAGGGTAGAAAACCATTGGATTAGATCAGAGGATCTCAGCTGGGGCCATCTGCCTCACCCCCAGCTTTGAGACATTCATTCATCTGTCTGCAGATGTTCTGGAATATTAAAACTGTAGGGGGAGGGGTGCCACTGGCATCTAGTAGGGAAAGGCACCAATACTCCAACATTACAATGCACAGCACAGCTGCCAACACAGCTGAGGGCCAAAGAACCTGAGCTAGAGGTTGTTTCCCAGCCCCCGACCTCATGTGCCCGAAGGACTCTGGTTCCTGCTTGCTTCTCTGGCTCTTCCAGCTCCAGGGTACCCTGGCAAAACACGTCACCTAAGTTCTCAAAGCCAAGTCTGGACTCGACCCAGATGGGCAGTTGCCCCATCTGACTGGCTCCATGCCCAGGAAGGGGCACCTGCTTCGGGACTTCCCTTTAGTGCTCTGCTAACACCCGAATTACAACACTCACTACACAAACTATAGCTAGTTGTAAACATGCCTCTCCCCTCTAGGGCTTCAGCTCTCATTTACTTATCTCTGCTTCCCTCAGCACCAAGATCTCTGTGTTGTCACGGACAGGTGTTCCACAGATATTTCTTACATCATGTGAATGAGATTTCGTTTTTAGCCATGCTCCTGGGCATCTCCTGGAAAGATAATGGAGGCACAAAATACAAATGCCAGCAGAAGCCAGAGCTCTATGTCTCCAGCCTCAATGATGGCTGCTACTTCTCTGTGTGTTTCTATGAGCTACCAGGGGACCTTGAGGCCACTGGAAGACTCCTGGGCAGTGAGTGACTTGGGATTTGGAAGGGTGCCCCTGGAGAGAAGTTCCTGTATTTTGATTTTTTAGGTTTATTGTATGTGTATGGGTGCTTTACTGCATGCATGTCTGTGTGCCATATGTGTGCCCTGTATCTGCAGAGGTCAAAAGAGGGTCCTGGGTCACCTGGAACTGGAGTTACAGGTGGTTGTGCACCACCAAGTGGGTGCTTGGGATGGAACTTGGGTTCTCTGCAAGAACAAGTGCTCTTAACCCCTGAGCCATGTCTCAGCACTCATCCCCATCTCTTTGAGATGGGTCTCATCATGTAGCTCTTGATGGCCTGGGACTCACTATGTAGATCTGACTGGCCCCAAACTCACAGAGATCTGCCTGCTTCTGTCTCCCAAGTACTAAGATTAAAGGCATGCATCACCATACCTGGTCAGGTCTCTGATTTTTAAGATTGTTTTTCATTAGTTAGCATAGGTAGGAAAATGGTTCATTTTCAAAGTACATCATCGACCGAGGAATGTAAACTTCATCTTAGAAAAAAAAAAAAATACATCAGTCAGTGAACAACACACCTTATACTTTTTGGTGATGAAATTAAGCAGAGGTGTGTGTGTGTGTGTGTGTGTGCTCAAGCATGCCTTGTGCATGCTCAGCAAGTGCTCTACCACTGAACAACAGGCAATGGCTTAAAATCTAAATAAAAATCTAAGATTCAAGCTGAGCAGTGGCGGTACACACCTTTAATCCCAGCACTCCAGAGCCAGAGGCAGGCAGATCTCTGTGATTAGGACTGGGCTGGGAGATGGCTCAGTGGCTAAAGCTAAGCAAGCATGAGGACCATAGCTGGGCTCCCCAGAACCCACATAAATGGTGGGTGAGAGTGGTGGCTGCCTGTAAGGCTGGTGCTCAGAAGGCAAAGGCAGAGGATTCCCAGAACAAGCTGGCTATCCAGACTAATCGCATCAGCAAGCTCTGTGTGCAACAGTAAGACCCTGCTTCGATGAACAAAGTTGAACAGGGATCAGGGAGGACTCCTGACAGCAGCCTCAGCCTTTACATGTGGGCCCGCAGACATGCATACACACATGCATGCACACCAAACACACATACAAATAAGAAAAAAAAAGCACATTAGGAATTAACTATTCAGACTTACTGTTTCTTGAGCCATTCCTCTACAAATGGAATGGAGAAGAATTCTGTGAATGGCTCCCCTTCCCTCTTTGGATTCTGGCTGGCCACACAACCATGTTTGATTGACAAGAAAAAGGGCAAGAATTAAGTCAGTCGTTGTTTTTCTAGTGCAAATTAACACAATCAAATACTCAGGGTCATTGAATATTCATTACAGAAACACTTACTTGTACAGCCACTCAGTCAGGAAATCACAGGCAATGAATCTGGTTCTCTTCCTCTAAAGAGAGAAGAGAAAATTAAATTATATTCTTACTTTACCCATGTGTCTGCATAGCACAAAGAGAGACAGAGAGAGGTTAATTGGCTAGACCCAGATAAAATATGCATGGGTCCATTATAGGTATGTAAACAAACAGTATGTAGACAAAATAAAGCAATCTGAAGGTATTTCTCTAGTCCCTGAAAGCAGGAACTAACAGAAGGCAGTGAGCACACCTAGTAGGTGCTTATTACATGTTCTGTGCCTCAGAAGACTAATTTGGGGGGGTGGAAATCAGATCTGTTTGAGTATTTTGCCTGTGTGTATGTACGTACATCACATCCCTGGTGCCATCAGAGGTCAGAGAAAGATGTCCGATCCCTGGAACTGGGGTTATGGATGGTTGTGAGCCATCCATTACCGTACTGGGTACTGAACCCTGGTCCTCTGCAAGAGCAACAAGTGCTCTTAAGCATCTGAGCCATCTCTCCAGCCCTGAGGGACCATCTATAGTTCACAGCAGCTGGGAACTGGTGGGAAGGATTTCATTATCTAGACCGCGACTCTGAGTCATGTGTGACTTACAGAGAGGACAAGCAGGGCATGTCTTGAGGGACGTGCCCCTGGATGACTTCTGTCACTGTGCAAACATCGCAGACTATGACAGTGCCCAGGGCCCTGGCTGATGTGGCCTCACTCTGTGTGCTTAGCTATTGGGCCACTGGCCGAAGCACAGGGCACATGGCTGCTTTGTGCTTGTTGATTCCCTCAGTCTGGACTTCAGATCTAGGTGCTAAAAACATAACAGTAAATATTTAAAGCACCTAAAGGTGGAAGCCAAGCACTTGGGGCCATTGGTCCTGCTGGATGTACCTAGGTACCCTGTACCCTTTCTCTCAGCAAAACTTTATTGCTTCTACATGCTATCAATTAGGCCAAAAACTATTTCCTGGCCTTCTGAGTAGCAAGGGACAGTTACACAGGGCACAGTTCTGCCTTATGAGATAGAAACGGACCCAGCCAAGAGATGTCCACGAACACTGCTTAGCTGGTTCCTCTGGCCTGCAGGCCTCTGAAGTTCCCTTCTACATCCTATCTGGAACACAGCTGTGGGCCTGGAAGTGCAGCAGTCTCTTCAAGCCCTGAGACCAAAACCCTGCCAGCTCAGCCTGGCAAGATGATGCATGCCTTAGGAAGCAGGGAACAGGAAGATCAGGAGCTTGAAGCCACCCTCAGCTACAAAGTGAGTTTGATGCTAGCCTGGGTAATAGGAATGAATCCCTGCCTCAAACAAACAAACCAAACAAAATCCACACAGTACAGATGGTTTAATGGGAGTTAGGAGGAGCTGGGGCCTTTGCTAACTTCCTTAAGCCATGGGGACCAGCTTGGGCTTACACTGTGCCAATATTGATGTGTAAGGCAAAATCAGTTTCACTGGGCTTATTGCCACTCTTCTTATCATAACATGCAGCCAAATATAGCCCCTAGCTAGGAAGTCACAAGGGGAAAACATTCTAGGGTATTGGGTCAAGCTGTGTGGAGAAGGGTAGAGCACCAGGTATCCTGTCTCCTATTTCTACTTGAAATCCCTTCTTGAGGCCTAGACAGAACCATCAGCTCCTGTCAGAGAACTGTGAAGGGAACTGGAAGATAAAGGGTCCTTTCTGGTTTGTTGTGTAGCAATTTCCTTGGAATTGAGATGTTCCATCCTGTAGACACGTTCTTTTGACAGAGAGAAATTAATTGGCTAGACCCAGATTAGACCGAACCAAGTCAGTCTAGAGGGGCTGGCCCGCCATGTTGGTGGCCTTCCCAAGAATGCAAAGTATTCTGGGAATTGTCTCTGTACCCACCCTAGATCTACCCTACTCTGCTCTGTGATGCCGGGGGGGGGGGGGGGGGGCTGGTTTTATGGCTCTTGTCAATCAGCATTCCTGACCAATCACCTGAGCTAGCCAACAGGAGGGATCAGCAGGAGACATGGAGGGGGAAGAGGTATGGGGTTGAACTGCACCCTCCCTGAGATTCCTCTGCTAGTATCCTAACCCTCAGCACCTCAGAATATGACCTTATTTGGAAACAACTGGTACAGATGGAATCAGTTAATCTGAAATAGCCCTATCTAGAGGAGACAACCCTGGGATCCACTAGCTGCACATTGTCAGGTAGACTGCAGTTGCAGACTCCCGACTACACAGTATAGACCTTGCTGTGGAAACTGAAGTTCACAGGACCTGTCAGGTATATGAGCCTATGTCTCTCTGTGTCTCTGTGTCTCTGTCTCTGTCTCACTCATATCTGCCCCCTCAACCCCCACTTAGTGGTGGTATGCCCAGGACGGAACACAGAGCTCACAGTCTTATGCTAGGCACACTGCATTATAATTATACACCCTGTTGGAAGTTTCTCTTTTTTTTTCCAAGCCACTCTTTGCTGAGTTGATTATTGTTTACAAAAAAGAAAGCTTTAATTACTATTTTTCGATTCCCCAATCCCATGCATCCTAAGGTGCCCCAGGAAGCCTTCCAGCTAACTCTCAGCCTTTTCCACTTAGGAAAGGCTCTCCCAGAGTTTCCCTATGAATCCCATTTCAGCAGGCCTCTCAGAAAGTAACAATCCTCAGGCCCCACATGACTCTACATCACAAACTCAGGGAGCAGGGCGCACACCTTCTCTCTTCCCACCTGGCTCTTCACCAAGTGCCTCGTGTGGATCCGTGAGGACCGAGTTAGCAAGAAAGACTCAGGTACAAGGACGTGAGCATCTCAATCCTCGAATCATTAGTATATTACATTGGCTATATTACATTCACTTCCTACAATTTGTGTCTCTCTTTTCTCTTTTTGAGATGGAGTGTCCCTTAGGCTGCCCTCAAACGAGCTGTTTAGCAGAGGATGACCATGAACTTGTGACTGCCTTTTCTCTGCCCCCAAGTGCTGGTATTACAGGTGTACATTACCAAGCAGGTATGTATGGTGTTGGGAACCCAACCCAGGGCTTCAAGTGTGCTTGTCAAGCATTCTACCAACTGAGCTTCACCTCGGCCCACCACAATATTTTCTTACGAAGAATTTCCTGATTTCTTTTTTCTTCTTCCCTTACAAACAGCCAATTTGGTCTTATAATCCTACAGAAAGTGACAGGATTGCTGTGAAACTGATGGTCACTGAAAAGCAAAGCGCTGTTTAGGGTTTTTACAGGAAGCTTCATCGAGGCTGTTAGTAAAGAAAACGTGATGGTGCAGAATCACTGGAGATTATTTGCTGTCTTTTACCTCGAAGCCAACAGCTTTTAAAAGAAACTGAAACATTGCCAGCCAAGGGGATACAATGAGAAGTGCTAAATCTTGGAAGCGGTTTGCTTTTGACATACAATATTTTTTTCTCATTTTTATTAGGCCTTTGAGAATTTTGTAAGCTTATTTTGATCACTCACACACACACACTCGCCGCCTATTCCTTCCAAATCCATTCCCCTCCTCTATCCTCCCAACTTTATATCCTTTACATCCTCCTCCTCCTCTTCTTCCTCTTCTCCTTCTTCTTTTTTTGAGCTCATCATGTTATTTTTTTTTTCTTTTTAAAGGCTGTGTATGCAAGGAGGGATCCCTTCAAAAGCCATCTTAAAAGAAGAAAATACTTGTTACAACAATGCAAATATGTAACGGAGCACGAATCCCAGCCTAAAGGCTTAAACAATGGAGCAATTGTCGGATGGTAGCGTCTCCTTCTTCCCCCACACCATGCTTGTCCACTTGGCATTTATCACGCCCATTAGTGGCAAAGATTGTACGCAGAGAATGCAGTCTGGCTCACCCTCTTAAACAGACTTTAACACAGCCCTATGAAGCCCATGCACACTTTTATTCGCTCTTGATGCAAAGAAATAAAGTGCAAGAGGTGATATTTTCCTTTGGATCTGGGCAGGCGTGGACGTGCCCTGCATACCCAGACATGCAGAACAGTGGGCTACTGTTCAGCTGTTGTTTAGTTTAAAAGTAATCTGCCGGGGAGCTGAAAGGGGGAAGGGAAGGCAACTGAAAAGCTGTGCCGAGTGAGGAGATAAGAGAGGAAGTAATAGAGAAGGGAAAGCGCGAGGCTGAGGACACTCGGCCGGGGCTGATGTAATGTGGGCAGATACAATGGATCCTTGACTGTTAAAAGGCACAAGCGTGCGTATTTATTTGTGCAAGCAGAGCAAACAGGCAACTGCAAAGCTAAAACACATTATTTTTGTTGTTCTGTTTGTTTTGGAGACTCTACAGTGAGTTACCTTTCCAGGCTTCAAATCCTAAAATCAGAACAAAACCCAACAAAAATCTATAGCTGAAGGTATAGATGTGGTAGTGGATGCCAGAAACTAGTTGGGAGGAGGAGGCTGGAGACCATACGTTCAGGATTAGCCTCAGTTACACATGGAATCGGAGGCCAGCCTGCAGCAGGTGCACGAGACCGTGTCTCAAAAACAAATAAGCAAAATTGTAAAGTTGAAAGGGAAAAGGGCAAGTGTCAAGGGTAAGGTGTATGTCATCACAGATCTGCAATTTACCTTGAGATGAGTCCAAAGGAGCACACAGAGGGCAGAGACGTTGTGAAGCAGACAAAACAAAGCATGTAACTGTAACAGCTATGAGGCAGATGTGTAGATTTAAAAAAAAAATGTCATAAGAAGATGGAAGGGGGAATACTGGTTTAAAAAAAACCCAAGACTCTCAAAGAAAGAAAAGACACACATTAATATGAGATTGATCCATACACTAGTCCATACCAATCTGTATGTTGAGCACACACACCGAAGACAGACTGAAGGGTTGAAGGCTGGGAAGAGATTTGATAATCCGGATTAGATGGGTATACATATATACCCCCCCCAACTCCAGGAGATCACAGCTGGGGTTGGTGGTGTACAACTGTAATTCCACCACTCGGGAGGCTAAGGCAGGAGGATTGCCAGTTTGAGGTCAGCCTGGGCTCCATTACTCCAACAGTAATGTCCTGTTTTGTTTTGTTTTTTAAAAAAAAGATCACCAATATAGAGAGAATAAAGAAAATGTGGTCCATATGTACAACATGGAACTGTTTTCAGCTATGAGGAAAAATGAAGTATGTCATTTGCAGGAAAATGAACACAACTGGAAGTAAACATATTAGGAAAGTTAGGTCAACGTCTAAGACGAATATCACATGTTTTCTTATTTCTGGATCCTAGGTTTTATGTAGATACTTAATATATGTACAGATGGCATGGTGGTAGAATAAAACAAAACTGTCTAGGGGAACAAATATGACTCATGGGAGGGAGAGGTATGGTACGAATTGGGAGGGTAACAAGGATATAGGGGTACATCTAAGAAAGACAAATATCTCATGTTTTCCCTCATATGTGGAATTCAGGTTAAACATACATACATATGACTTGAGAGCAGAAGTAAGACTGTTTGGGAATCGGAGGGGACCAGTTGGAAGTTGGGGGGTGTGAGAGAAGATAAGGGGGGTGGAACATATTCTAAGTAATATATGAGCATGTCATAATGAAACATCATTTTATCAATGAATAAACACTGATAAGAGAACATTTTTCTCTAAAGAGGTCATCATCTAGGCGCTCATATCAAGCTGTGCTGGAAGGTCTCCCAATGGGCTTTTCACATCTAAAAAAACATTTTCTATGTAAGTCATTCTGAATGGGGTTTTCTGTCACTTTCTGGAAAGGTCCTCAAAGCCAGCAACTCCAGGAAATACAGGAATCTTAGCTCTGCATAAATAACACTCCCCAGTTGAAACAAAGTCGTGTAAATCTGCACTGGTTTTTATTGCTAAGGATATAAACATCTGACTTTTATTAAAAATCGATTACAGTAAAGCACCAACGTAATGTTGAGTGCCGAAAATATTTTCAGGGATGTGCTGATGGGAAGAATTCCCAAGAGAAGTTTACAAAGTGGCCATTAAGCCAGCTCTGTTTAATGTAGCTGTTCAATTACATTCTAATTAAGTTCTGATCTCTCGTGCTCCAATTAAGATAATCCAAAGGCACAGCTAGATGTCAAGGGACCGTTTCAGACAGCAAGCCAACTGTCATGTCTCATCTTTTCAAGTATTTACATATCCCCTGCATGATGAGATGGCAGCCTTTCAACCCCTCTTCGGAATACTGCAGGGCCCTTGTAACAATCACCCACTTGATTTCCTGCCTTAAAACCATTTCCTTTTCCAACTCATACAGACTCTGACCAGGGAAGGCAACTTTAACAACATGAAGTCAGGAGGGCCAAGGTGAACACAGATTGTGTACAAGGGAGCAGAACTCTAGTTCCTCAGAAAGTCCTTTGTCAGGATCAAAACTCTTTGCAAACCTGGCTGCCTGGTTACAGGAGTCTGGACCATTCCCTTCAAGGCCTGCTCTCTGCAGGCATCAAGACATGGGCAAAAAGAAGCTTTGGCAGAAGCTCCCATGATGCACCTGTGTAGATCCATCTTGATATGCCTGCCCCAAACTGAGTTTATCCTTTCTCTCAACCTGGACTCATCTCTCCCCCTACTCTGACTTTTCTTGTGTTAACATTTGCCTCCTTTCAAGCAAGGTCTCTAATGACAACACAGTGATCCATACTGCTTGTCACATACCCTTCTTCAATCCTCCCAACAGCCCTGGGGAGGCAGGTATATAAGCATCAATCTCTCTCTCCATCTAACAGACCAGAAAACTGAGGCTCACAGGGTTGAAGGAATCTTCCTAGGGCCCCAGGATGAGCAACGGTTGGAGAAGAGGCTCAAGGCTGCTTGTCTGACTCCAGAATCATGTCTTCCATCAGGGCACAGCATAGTCTCAACTGGCTTGATCCTCAGATACTGTATTCATTTCTAGTCTTCCATTCCAGGACTGTGCTGCCTAGTTTTATATGGACCTGACATAAGCGAGAGTTATTTGCCAATGAAAAAAATGCCTCCACAGAACTGGGCTGATGACAAATCAGTGGGGTACTGTCTGGATTAATAATGGATGTGGGCTATGTCATCCCTGTGTAAGAAAGCAGGTCGAAACCCCAGCATGTATGGGAAAGTGGAGGAGTAACTGGCAGCTGACGGCTGCTAAAGGAAGGAGGGTCTCTCCTTTGGAGACCTGCTTGTATGAGCAAGTCATGAGGATCAAACCAGTAAGCAGCATTCCTACATGGTGTTTGCTTCAGTTCCTGCCTCCAGGTTCCTGCCCTGACTTCCCTGGATGATGGACAAGCTACAAGTTTGTCCTACCTCTCCAAGTTGCTTTTGGTCAATGATGTTTTATGACAAAATAGAAACCCTAATTAAGACTAGGACCAAGTAACCTTTTTTTTTTTTTTCAAATTAGCTTTGTTATCTTATCATTACACTTCCCTGACAAATACTGAGCGGACACTGGATTTAAATGCATTTTCTTACTGAATTCTCACACATACATCCTTGTATAAAGCAACTGGGATCATTTATACCTTTTTTTTTTTTTTCAAGACAGGATTTCTCTGTTGTAACTCCTGAACTCATTCTGTAGACCAGGCTGGCCTTGAACTCACAGAGATCTGCCTGCTTCTACCTCTTAAGTGCTGGGATTAAAGGTATGGGCCACACCTCCCAGCTATCATTTGTATCTTAAAGAGAAGAAACTAAAGTTTAGTGTGGGACTGTCATAAAGCTAAAAGTGGGTTGAAGCTGGCTTGGAACCTCGAGTCATCCCAGGAGATGAGAACGTAGGCGTTTGGCTGTTCCTCACTTTAGCCCTGGCCGGAACCCAGCTAAATATTAAATATTGCCTGCTTCACAGAAGCAAAGGAATGTGGCTTGGTTGGTGCTTATCTGGGCTGTAGCTGGAAGCCTAGGGATGGGTCCATTCACTGATAAGGTGCCTTTCTCTTTTTCCCTGTGGGACCACATCTTATGCAGGAGGAGCCCTTGCAAGACCTTGACGATTAGACTTGAGCTCCACATGCAAATAAGTCTACTCCAATATCCTTGTCTTAACCAATGGATCCCAACCCTGGGTACAAAGACCCTCCCCTGCTTGTGGCCCATTATATATGTACTCTATACACTGCATTAAAGAGACTTCGGCTTCCGCCATGAGCGAGTACCAGGGTTTTTCTTGTACCCTGTACAATTCTCTGCACAGCAATCGGATTTGCACCAGTCTGGGCCCACGTCCCTTTTCCTTCCCCCCACCTCTCCTCCTGTGCTCCTGCCTGCTTATCTCCGCACCCGGCCAGGGCCAGTGCGGAGAACTGAATCCAGGCAGCAGGCAGCAGTGGCAGGGAGAGAGAGGCAGCGGGAACACCGGGGAACCTACAGTTTGGGAAGATTAAGGTCACAATGCTTTGAGGTCAAAGGTCACAAATTCTACCTCTCACACAGTAGCTGTGGCTACAACAACCTGAAAGGTCAAAGCTAGACAGCTAGCATATTTGTAGTCCTAGCACTCAAGGGTACAGAGACAGGAAGAATATGTCTGTGGCCAGCCTGGGCCGCACAAGCTAAATAAAATCCAGTGAACCCCACTGTCATTCTCTTCTTTCCAATGGTTTACACTGTTCAGACAAAGTTTTAGAGAGAGGATAGGGTGTGGGAAGAGTTAAGGTCCCAAGGGTAAATCTGCTCTTTTGCTAAATGGTAATGCTGTCAAATTACCCTCTAAACATTTATGTTTCTATCACTGATTGATGCTGTTCTCAATTCTAGTCAGAGAAACTGTTTTTTTGTAGTGGGTAACAGCAGAGACTGGGCTCATCATTATTCCTAACAATTATACCCTAAGTTCTGCTCACAAATACCACTTTTTAAAAGAGACTATTGGTTGAGAATCCTTTTTCCAAAATGCTCAGGAGTTTTCAAATTGCTTTAAGTTTCAGAATTTTTGCATCCTGGAATATTCATATTTATGAAATATTCATATTTATGAGATAGAGTCATGTCTAAACATGAAATTAATTTATGTTTCCTACAGACATTATGCATATAACCTGAAAGTAATTATTTGATATTTTTTAAATAATTTTACATATGAGTTTCATGGTACAGAATTTCCCCCCCCTCCCCCACAGCATTGTGTTGGTGTTCAAAGTTTCAGATACTGGGGCTGGGGGTGGAGCTTGGTTGGTACAGTGCCTGCCTGGCAGGTAGGCGGCCTTGGGCTCCATGCCCAATGCTGTATAAAGCTAGGCTCATGCCCATAATCTCAGCACTCGGGAGGTGGAGACAGGAGGACCAGAAGTTCAAGGCCAACCTGTGTGAGAGACTCTAAGATGAAAGGAATTGTACATTTTGGATTTTCACATTAGAGATGCTCAACCTGGGGGTTGGAAAAGCAAGAGTCCTTCCTTGTCTGTCTGTCTGTCTGTAATATCTAGAAAGCAGAGTGTGGTGGCATGTGCCTGGCTTCCACCCACCATTCATTCAGGCAAACCTACAGTCATCAGGAAGAGCCATGGGAAAATAACATTCCTCTTACAGACTTTCTGTTTTCCAAACAGTTAATTTGTATTAGGTGGTTTCTTTTTTAAAAACTTTTATTATTTTATGTGTATGCATGTCTTCCTGTATGTATATCTGTGCATCAGGTGTGTGCCTTTTATTCATGCACAGGTGGTGTGTGCATGCGTGCACACACAGTATACACATACATAAATGAACAAATGAATGAAGCCGAGACTGAAGGAACCTCCCAGCCAATCCGAGCTGCTGATTCATAGAATACATGGTGAGCTAAACAAACAGCTGTAATTTTCAGCCATTAATGGAAGTTATTTTTGTGGCAGAAAGTTAACTGATGCTGTTGTGTTTAACAACTGAAACACAGCTTATGGCACGGTGATGATATCCCCCACCTGGCAGTTGGTCAAGACTGCTGCCTCAGCCATCTGGCAGAGAGCCATGCCCCTGCAGACAAAGTTTCAAGCCAGCGGGGGGAGTCATACCATGAAGCCACTGCCCTTTATTTGTAAGAGAACCCTGGGGTCACCCTTGGGCCAGGGCAGTTGACTTTGTCTTTAAAGCCTTGTTCTCAAAGCTGGACTTTGATTTCTAGAAACAAAGACAACTTCCAGCCAAGTCTGGGGAATGAAGTAATCAATGCTCCTTTGTTAAGAAGAGAACGAGAAAAAGAACATGACTATAAAGTTATAATAAGATTTTTCTTGCATGGCTCACAAACTGGATTTGACAGCAGTCCTAAGAGTCGTCATGGAAACCGTTTTTTCTTTAAAAAATTAAAACATTGAAAAGTTTAAAATTTGATGTATAGAAATTTACATATTTATAGGTAATATTATGGTACTTTGGTATCTATTCATATGCAGTACACAATGTTCAAGTTAAGCTAAACATATCTCTCTGCTCACATGGCTCATCTTTTTCTACCTACCTACCTACCTACCTACCTATCTATCTATCTATCTATCTATCTTTCTATTAAGATTTTCAATGATAGGGTTTCTTTATGTCTATCTATCTACCTATCTATCTATCTATCTATCTATCTATCTTTCTATTAGGATTTTCAACGATAGGGTTTCTTTATGTAGCCCTGGCTGTCCTGGAACTCACTCTGTAGATCAGGCTGACCTCGAACTCAGAGATCTGCCCGCCTCTGCCTCCTGAGTTAAAGGCATGCACCTGGCTGTCTCATTTCTCTGCAGTGATTACATTGCACAATGGGAAGCATTTCTTGCACTGACAGCTTTGTTACTGTGATGAATGTTGGCTTTGGAACCAGAATCCTACATTCAGACCCTGGTTCTTCCTCTTAGTAGTCTCATGAACTGGGCACCACTCTGGACCTCAGTCACTTCAGTCACAAAGTAGAGAAGATAAAGCCATCCAGTTTCAGAGTTACACTGATGATGGTGCAAGGCTGGGGTGAAGCTCAGTTGGTGGAGTGTTCACCTCCCATGCAAGAGGGCCTGACCTTGATCCCCAGCAGTACATAAAACTGAGTACAGTGGTGCACAGTGTAATCCCAGAGCTACAGAGGTGGAGACAGGAGGATCAGAAGTTCAAGGTCATCCTTGGCTACATACCCAGTTCCAGGCCAGCCTGGGCTACATGAGACCCAATCTCAAAATACTACCACCACCAAAACAAGATCACAATGTAAAGCAGTGTGGTGGTTTGAATGGTAAGTCCTCATATCTCCAGCATTCAAACACTCGGTCCCCAATTTGGGGAGTCTTAGGGGGTGTGGCCTTACTTGAGGAAGTGTGACACTGAGGACAGGTTTTAGAAAGACTTGGTGCCATTTTGAGTTAGCTCTTACTGTTTCCTGCTTGCAGTTTGAGATGTGAACTCTCAGCTTCCAGCTCCAGGTGTCATGTCTGCCTCCTGCTATCCCCATCATTATGGACTCTAACCATCTGGAACCATAACCCCAAAATAAACTCTTTCTTCTGTAAGTTGCTTTGGCCGTGGTTTCTTTTTAATCACAGCAATAGGTGCTAAATCCCCAAATATGAATTTGGGCTTGGCTGTCAGGACCCATCTGACTGTCATGATCATTTCTAGCTTGTTGGGAGTTTCTCATCTTACTAGTGAGGAAGGATCATTTCCTCCATCACCTGTTTAGGAAGACAGCTTGTTCTGCAGCAGAAGAACTGATTGGCATCTTGGCTCAGCCAAGGACTGGCTCTGACCTTGTAAATGCAAATATGACATTCCTTGTTTCTGGACTGCAGTTTCCACACTCTAAACTGCTAAGATCTCCAGCCACCAGGCTCTTCTCCAGATCCAATGGAATGTCATACACAAACACTGAGTGGGGCTGACCCCGAAGAAAGCCAGCATTCGTCCTTGAGATTTGCTCAGAGAGAACTTGTATGTTCTTGCACACATGAAAGATAATTACATGCTGCACTCTGTGTGTCCCTCTTCCCACCAAATTCATCTGTTGAAATCCTAGCCTCCAAGGTGATGGCATGAAGGCTTTTGGAAAGCCATTGAGTCATATGAGTAGAGCCTGTGAGGGGAACTGACACAGGTGTTTCAAAGCTGCTTTTGCTGTACGGACTCCTCACTTGGCCCACAAGGCACCTGAACATAGGGTGGAAGCTCGGCATCTCTGCCTTCATTCTGTGTCTGTCTCCCTTACTTTGGCTGAAGGCACAGAGATAAATCACGGTCCCTAACCTTTCCTCAGTCACTGTGGATTCCTCATACAGCAATTATTCATGATGGTGAGGCCACACTGAGGAGTGCAAGTGATCGAGGCCTGAGGAAAAGATGAATCCCTATGTAGAACCAACAGGGAGCCAAAGACCAACCAGAGCCCACCTTAACCAGGACTGCTTAATTATGTATGCTCCTTAGCCTCTGCTCCAGTTCTTTCTCTGCTTAAACTTAAAAGCTCATGTCAGCACCCCAAAGGCAGACTTGAATAGCTGTACCTCTTTAACTATTCCTCTTTCCAAATGTGGCCATATTGAATAAATCTCCTGTCTCTGCTGTTTACAATCACTTGTCTCTTTAGTTGGGACAGGTGGCTGAGCCTAGCTTTGGTTGTGAGAGCCCAGGATTTTGGTCTAGAAACTCTAGTTATGGGATTAATGGCCTCATAAACAGAGGCCCCATGTTAGGACAGCTTATGAGACAGACTGGAGGCACCGTAAGATGGGCATGTAGTGCTTGCCTATAAACCTAGCACTACATGGAAAGTAGGAGAGTGGGAGAGTTGGAACAAGAGTGTAGGAGTTCAAAACCATCCTCGGCTACGTGGTGAGTTAGAGCCAACCTGAGCTACATGATATCCTGTCTTGAAAAAAAAAAAAAAGGTGTGCGTGTGTTGGGGGAGAGAGCTGTACTACCTATGAACCAGGAAATAGGCCCTCCCTGAAGCAGGACACAAAGAGAGGAAAGGCTGGATATGATGGTACACCCTCTTAGTCCCAGCACTTGGGAGGCAGAGGCAGGCAGCTCGCTGAATTCAAGGTTATGGTCTACACTATGAGTTCCAGAACATCCAGGGCTACATAGTAGATCTCTCTCTCCCTCCCTCCCTCTCCCTCTTCTTCTCTCTGTCTCAGTATCTGTCTGTCTGTCTGTCTGTCTCTCTCTCTCTCTCTCTCTCTCTCTCTCTCTCTCTCTCTCTCACACACACACACACACACACACACACACAGGAGGAGGAGGTGACATGGGAAGGGAAAAAGTTCTGAAGCCCTCACCCCTGCTGGCTGAGAATAACATATTTTTACAAATAATGTCACAAACCTGTGGCTATACCAAAATATACCTAATAAACAACATGAAGAAGGAAAGATTTTCTTGTCTCATGTGCTTAAAATTTTGGCCCATGCACTGTGGCTGAGTAAATCATGGCAGAAGCTGGCACATAAAAGCTGTTTGCCTCATGACAGTTGGAAACAAAGAGAGAGCGAGGAAGGTCACACCCAATGACCCAACTTCCTTCCATTTGTATTCCCCTTACCCCCACCCTGCCACTAAAGGTTCCACCACTTCTCAGTAATGCCACAGGGTGGGGAATTAAGCACCTAACTATCTCCATCATTACCTCCATCAAAAAACAGTAGATCCAAACACTTACAGGACCTGGGAGAAGTTTCAGCCAGGACACAAGCACAGAGAGTACCCTGAGTTGGGATCCCTAGAACCCATGTAAGGTCGGGGGCTGAAGGAACTGTGTCTGTATCCCCAGTGTCCGCATTGTGAGATGAGAGACAGAGACAGAATTCCCGGAAGCTTGCCAGCCAGGTATCTGGCTTATACAATGGTGAACAAGAAACCTTGTCTCAAAAGGGTAGAAAGTTAGGATTGACACCTAAGGTTATCCACTGACCCCCATGTATGTGCTATGGCTTGTATGTGCACATGCCTGCACTCACAGACACAAACACACAGATCCATCACACACATAAACACACAGAGATTTTTAAAAAGAGGATATTATCTCTTGTGTGTAGTAGTTACAGCAGATTAACAAAAGACTGCCAGCCTCCATAACATGCTTCAGTTACTTCACTGCCATCTTCAGAACAGGCCCTGACTTTGGAAGAACAATATTCATCCACTTATCCATCCACCTATCCATTCACCCAATAAACATTTAGATACTTTGGAGCCACACTAATGAACAGAAACAGAAAATAAGGAAATCACACATCAATAATCATTAAGTCAGCATTTTAAGAGCAAGTCAGCAATTATTCTTGAGCCATATGAAGATAAAATGTGAAGGGTCCTGATGAGCCATGGATGACTCCACTGTTAAAAAGCCATGTGGATGCTAGGCTAGTGGCTGGTGACAGACAGAAATGCTCCAGTTGTGCGTGCTTTGTTTGGTGGCTGCTTGTTGTTCAGTTGAAGCATCTATGCCCAGTGACAGGGTGCGAGGAACAGCTGGCTGGGGAAAAGACAGATCAGAATAACAGGCATTCCACTTGGAGATGACAAATGCAGAAGCAGAAAGAAAGCATTTTTAAACCTTTGAAAATAGCCCAACCAGATACCACAAGACCAGGGAAGGGAGAAATGGGACGAATCATATTTAATTAAGAAGTCCTAAGTTAGGAAAGGAAAAAAATTGAACATCAATTCACCTGTCTTGGATATGTGTGGCATTCAAAGACCTGAGCATTCTGGGAGCAGGGCAAGAAGCTAACATTCCTTTATGCCCATGAGAATTATTAAATAAATACTATTAAATGCTTGCATACTTCCTTCTGGTAACAGGAGATACTCTGTTATCTCTTTAATAATTGAGAAAATTGAAGCTCAATTTTTTAAAGATTTATTTTTATGCCAGAGAGATGTCTCAAAGATTAAGAGCACTGGTTGCTCTTCCAGAGGACCCAGGTTCAATTCCCAGCACCCACATGGCAACTCACAGCTGTCTGTAGCTCCGGTTCCAGGGGATCTGACACCCTCACACACACATACATGCAGGCAAAACGTCAATGCACATAAAAAGTAAAAAATAAATTAATTTAAAAACAAGGTTTATTTTTATTTATGCGTATGTGTGTCTGTGTGTGTATGCCACACATGTGCAGGTGCCTGAAGACACCAGAAGAGGGTATCAGAACTCCTGGAGCTGGATTTACAGGAAGCTGTGAGCTATCTGACGTGAGTACTGAAAACTGAACTCAGGTCCTCTGCAAGAACAGCAAGTGCTCTTAACTGCTGAGCTACATCTCCATCCCCAAAGCTCAGATCATGTAAGGCCATACTGCAAGTAGATGGCCAAATGGGATTCTGGGATTGACACTCATCAGTTCTTGCAGATGAACACTCTTACAAACCCACATTTTCCCTGGTCTGATATTATGATATATACACATTACTGCTGTATCTGGGTCCTGTGCAACTTCTGATGACTGACTGCTTTTGTTTCTGTTTCCAGATGGAGTCTAGTTATATAGTCCAGGCTGACTTACAATTTTCAATCCTCTGCCTCAGCCTCCTAGTGAGGAATGCTGGTACTGGCATCTGATGTTTAGACTGTTTTCATTTACTCAGCCACAGCTCATCTGCTGGATATCAAAGATGAAATACAAGTTGGCACAAGCCTGGCTCATTAATCTCTAATACACACAGAAATACCTTGGATTCTTTGAAAGCGGATCATCATTGCCTGAGGCTGAAGACTATTTTTTGTTCCTTTGTTTCAAGGTTATTTATAAAACATTAGATATGCAACCTTCAATGTGAAATCTTAATTAAAGGCTCTTTAGATGATTTCATACCCTCTGAAGGGTGTAAATTAGAAGAATAACAGCAGAGTGAATGAGAGGACACACTGTGAACACAGCTGCCCTAGGTCCCAAAAGGCATTCCGCTCCACTCTTGCTGTTCCTCTCCAGTAGATTTTGTGAACAGTATCAGACACACAGTGAAGAGGTAAGAACACCCTCTCCATCACCCTTAGCCCACCACAGGGTTTACTATTGTCTGAGGCTCTCAGGACAGGGCCAGGTCCTAAGAGGAGACTCTGTGTCCACAGTGCCTGGGCCATGGTCACTTGACTTCTCCCACATCAGATAACCGTGTGTGTGTGTGTGTGTGTGTGTGTGTGTACTTGTCTGTGCATCTGTGTGTGGTATATACTTGGCTTTTTGAACGTGGGTACTTACTCAAGTACTCTTATTCACTGAGCCATGTCACCAGCCCCACCTGCAGGTATTCCTTACACATTTGCAGACAAAGACTCCGCTGTGGTCCTTTCATTGTTTAATCATACCTCATCCTGTGTTCAATTTAATACAAGGCTACAGCACGCTGAATCTACTCTATCCAACAGCAATGTAAGAAAAAGGGGCAGGGCTGGGTAAAGTGCTGCTGCACAAGCAAGCATGAGAACCGAAGTTCAGATGCCGGGACCCACATAGAGGCTGGGCGTGGTGGTGCACGTGTATAACCCTCAGTCCTGGGGCTCCACGGCCAGCCAGTTTACCTCAGAAGGTGAGTCCCAGGTTCACAGAGAGACACGTTCTCAGAAAATAAGGGGGAGGGCAATGGAGATGGATACTCAAAGTTGACCTGAAGCTTCCACACAAGGACACCCAAGTGGGTGAGTCTTCCAACACAAGCTCAAACACACACACACACACACACACACACACACACAAGTGCATCATATGCATGTGCATGTGAACACACATACACACAAGAACAACAGTAAACAAAAGAGGCAGAATTGCTGAAAGGTGACTGAGGCCGCCTGATTTTTCATTCAGCATCAAGAACTGAAGTGACAGGACGAGTCCCAGGAACAATGGCGGCCTGGAGAGGGCTCTGCTCTCTGGCCACCCCAGCCTCATCCCCACTCCACCCAGCTGCACCTGGCATCTGTTTAACGCCACAGAGGGGATGGTAGATCCCAAAAGACAACACAAGTAAGGAGTGAGTGGAAGCTACTGAGCCAGTAAGCAGGAAGTAAGGATTGGAAGCAGCTCAGTACTTCATAACCCAGTAGCCATCTGTTCCCCAGCCAATAGCGGCACAGGGACAGCATCAGCTTTTCCAGGAGCTGTGCTGAGCATGGACTTCAATTCTGTCTACCAGGAAAGACAAGAGCCCAGGCTCCGGATCACCCAAGGTATCCTCTGTCACTTGCTGGCTGGGCCATCTCAGGTAATAATGAATTTCCCTCAGTTTCCAGACCTCCCTATGGAAGAGGGGGTCGGGTGGAAAAAAGAGGGCCTGGTTCAGAAAGGTCTTCTCAGGGTGGCATGAGCTGATGAGTGGCAAGCACTTTGGTCAGTGCTGATGGGTCACAAACGATGGATCAAGGCAATGGCAGCTCCTCTCACTTTCCCTAATAATTCTTTTTTCATTTTATTTGTGTTCATGTGTGCAAGTTTGTGTATATGTGGGTATATGTATGTGTGTATGTGTGTATGTGGGTATATGGGTATATCGATATGTGGGTATGTGTGTATGTGGGTATGTGTGTATGTGGGTATGTGTGTATGTGGGTATATGGGTATGTGTGTATGTGGGTATGTGTGTATGTGGGTATATGGGTATGTGTGTATGTGTGTATGTGGGTATGTGTGTATGTGGGTATGTGTGTATGTGTATATGTGGGTATATGTATGTGTGTATGTGTGTATGTGGGTATATGGGTATATCGATATGTGTGTATGTGTGTATGTGGGTATGTGTGTATGTGGGTATATGGGTATGTGTGTATGTGTGTATGTGTGTATATAGATATGTGTGTATGTGTGTATGTGTGTATGTGGGTATGTGTGTATGTGGGTATATGGGTATGTGTGTATGTGTGTATGTGGGTATGTGTGTATGTGGGTATGTGGGTGTGTGGGTATGTGGGTATATGGGTATTTGGGTATGTGGGTATGTGTGTATGTGGGTATGAGTGTATGTGGATATGTGTATGTGGATATGTGTGTATGTGTGCATGTAGGTATGTGGGTATGTGTGTATGTGGGTATGTGTGTATGTGGGTGTGTGGGTATGTGGGTATATGGGTATGTGTGTATGTGGGTATGTGTGTATGTGGGTATGTGGGTATGTGGGTATGTGTATATGTGGATATGTGTGTATGTGTGCATGTAGGTATGTGGGTATATGTGTATGTGTGCATGTAGGTATGTGGATATGAGTGTATGTGTGTATGTGTGTATGTGGGTATGTGCGTATGTGGGTATGTAGGTATGTAGGTATGTGTGTATGTGTGAATGTAGGTATGTAGGTATGTGTGTATGTGGGTATATGGGTATGTGTGTATGTGTGTATGTAGGTATGTGTGTATGTATGTATGTGTATATGTGGGTATGTGAATATAGAGGCTGGAGGACTTCAAGAGGAGCCATGTATGTTGAGGGCCAGAGTAAAACTGCTCAGGATCTAACAGGCTTTTGATGGAGACTAGAGATCAATGAGGTATTGCTTGACAGGTATGAATGAGACCCTTTTCCCATGGTGGAGTTATCCATAAAGTAAACCTGCCTCATGAAATCATTGTAGGGTTGGTTCTCTCCACCCCCATCCCTCCTTGGGCTAGGACCAAGTGCAGAGTCACACCAGGAACCAGGAATAAGAGGGAGGTCACATCTGAGAAGCACTTGTACAGGGACACTAAGCTGGTACGAAGTAAACATTTGAGATTGCTTCAGGTTCCAGTCTGCCCTGAACACTGCACAGGCTGCCATGTTTCCTCATCATAAGAATCCCACGGGCAGCACTGTGACTGTCCTCATTTAATGTGCATGGAAACTGCATGATCCCTAAAGATGAAATTACTTGCCCCAGGCTGTGCCCCAGCTTTACAGAGGTTAACTTCGGGGTCTATGAGACAGATCAGTTCCAAGCAGCTATCACGCCTCTTTTCCCCTTTGGTGCTAGGGTTTGAACCTGGGCCCTTGTATATACAAGACAAGAGCTGTACCCTCAGCCCCCTTTAAATTTCATTTTTGACACAACATCATCCCAAGTTGCAAAGGCCTGTCTTCAACTTGTCCCAAGAAGCCAAGACGCAAGCGTGTGACACCACACTTGCCAGAGGCAGACTTCAAAATTACATAATTTTGACTCCAGAGTCACCAAGGTCTGATTTACTGACTGCTAACCACTGTTGGGAATCAGGCTTGTGCCATTTGCCAGTCACTGAGCTTTCTCCCACTGCCCACTGCTGACCAAAAGTCAGGAACAGATGTCCTGCTCCGTCGCCTGCCCAGGGCTTCTCTCTAGGGAATAAGTCAAATAGAATGGCTGTTGAAAAAGAAGCTGGCTGTTGGCAAGAACACAGTAAAAACTGCATCTTTGATGTCTGACTGTGTGCACTCATTGAGGACCAACTCTGTGTTTGTCATGTGCTAGAGGCTGGGTAGAGTATCACTAAGCATTGAGAAGTATAAAACTAAGATAGGGAGTCTGTCCTCAGGACACTTAAAATAGTGGGAGAGGCAGGCATGTGTAAAATTAAATATATGTGGGTTAAGAATGTCTTAATTGAGCTGTCTGAATTTACCATAAAATGAGGAACAGATGAGTACTCTGAAATCTGAGAGCTGGCATCAGTCGCCTCTCCTTTGGGCCTCCCGGGAGCTGGGAGCCTGGAGAACAAGTAGCACTTAAATATGCTGAGGGGGGAGTGTAGGGAGGGCTTTCTAAAACACGGGAGACCCATGCACAGAGGCCCTGAAGCAGGGATGCTAGTACTGGGGGCGTCTTTCAGCTGGGGGGAATTGCCTGGGAAGGAGAGCCAGAGACGGAGGGAGGGAAGAAAGAAAGGAGAGCTGGGGAGGGCCTTGAAAGCCAGGCTGGGAGCTCTTGGCTTCATCCTGTGGATTTGCCATTGTCAAATGGCATGGTAGCCCACATGTTCAAGGCGGTCCCCATGGTAGTGCTATGGGAAGAGCAGGATATAAAGGGAAGCCCGGGTCACCAGGGTGTGACATCAAAGGGGACTGGAGGGCTCCAGCCACTTCCTCTCTGCTCTCTAGCTTGTGATGTGAGTGGTTTCATTCTGCCATCTGCTGCCACCATGGTGGGTTGCCTGGCAGAAAGCAACAGTGAATCAATCAAGCAGGGGAACCTCCAACACTGTGAGCCAAAAACAAACCTTTTCTCTTTATTAGTTGGTTATCTCAGGTATTTCATAACAGTGACAGAACGCTGACTAACACAGTACGATATGCCAATTCCTACCAGTAGGGTAGGGAATCCAGCTCATTTGGGAGAGTGCAGCCTGACATGAATAAAACTCTGACTTTGATCCCCAGCAATGCTTACAATCAGACATGGTAGCACACATTTGTAGTCCTAGCACTCCAGAGGGAGAGCCAGGAGGAACAAAAGTTCAAGGCAATCCTTAGCCAGAGAGTAAATCTGAGGTCAACCTGGCCTACATGAGGCCCTGCTCAAGAAAAAAAAAAGATGAAATGGGGGAAAAAAAAGAAAAAACAAACTCACAAATATGACCAATGTCTTCTAATTCATTTCTTGTTTCAAGTAAAGACACAACCACCATGAGGAAGTCTTCCAGGAGGAATGTCATGTCATGTGGATCTGTGTGGTGAGCAGCCGGGGGAGTCACAGCATGGCAGTAAGTCACAGTGAGGAGTATGGTAACATCAAGGTCTCACTGAATAAAAGTCAAACATTTTCCACAGCACAGAAAAGCACCATTGAAGGGGGACCAGCCCATCTCAGACAGCGACCCCCTTTGGGGTCAGAAGGCCAAGCGGACGGTGATGCCATTGACTGTGACTACACTCAGACCACAGGCTGTGTCCGTCAGCTCCCTTTCACCGTAATTGTTGCCTACTGTCTGAGTGCCATTTTAAGTTATTTAATCTGGATTTGCACCCTGCCCTTTTCTCATCTATAGGACACAGACAACATTAAACTCAAAGAATGTCCTGGGCTAATGTGAGCACTGAAATAGAGAATGGAGAAGCTCCTAGCAAAAAGCCAGAGTGAGTGCTCCACCAACAGTTGTGTTGTTAACCATTTACCCTCTTGTGGGAGTTGTGGACCACTGTCCCCTGAGCACAGAAGACATCCCTTCTCCACAAGAGCAGCTGAAACTACCCGCAGGAGATTCTCAAGGTCAAGTTTATTTCCTCACAGGAAGAGGGACTGGGGAGTGTCATTAGACCCTCACCTGAGCCTCCATCTACTTCTTCCTATGCTCCCTCACAAGCGGTAGGTACTAAAACATAGTGTGTGGAGAGTTAATTGAAAGGGACACACCATCCATAAAACTTCTGGGAAATTGCCATCCATGCTGGGGAGACACTTTGCAGTGATTCAGCTGCTTGGGGGTCACCCACACTCTGTAAGTATGCACCCAGTAAACTTTTTGTTTGGCCTTTGGTGGAATGGTTATGTTGGTTGGTTACTGGTGCCCTCTCTGGGATGAGTAGAGTGTCTGTGTCACCCTATGGAAAGTTCACAAAACAGTAAGGCACATCCAAAATCTAGATTTCAAAACTGTGTGGGGAACAGTCTCCCCTGTGGGGAACAGTCATCCTGTGAGAGGCAGAGGAGAGGAGCCCTGAGAGCTCAGTGCAGGCTGTGGCAGGGTCAGTCATTGGACTTAAGTAACTGCAACCAAATAATCAGTGTGTTTACTGAGCACTTGACCACATCATACCTCTTCCAGAGTAGTCAGCAAGGAAGCTGAAAGCTGGAGGTAGTGGCACAGCATTTTGATACCAGCTGGGAAGTAGAGGCAGGAAGATCAGGAATTCAAGATAAGAACTTTTGTAGAGAAATAGGCCTGTCGAAAGCTAGGCAGGGTCTATATTCCACGGGTTTATATGACAGAATAGCTTTTAGAGGCCTGTGTGGTCCAGATGGACTGTAGAAAGAATGTTAAGAATGTTGGTACACACCTTTAATTCCAGTAAAACAGTGGTAGCAAACATCTTTAATCCCAGTGTTCAGAAGACAGTGGGTGGTGCATACCTTTAATCCCAGAATTTGAGAGACAGAAGATGGAGCTCAGAAAGAGTCAGTGTCAGATTGGAAGTGATGTCTAAAATGAGTCAGAGTGAAGAGCAAGCAAACTGACTAATAAGAGGAAGAGTTAGCAGAGTAAGTCAGAGTGATGACACACTCAACTCTATAAAAGTGGGCTCTCAGCTCAGAGCAGAGTCAGTTATAGCAGTTACACAGATAATATGAGACGAGCAGTCTGAAGCAAGCAGACAGGGGAGAGACACAGAGTCACAGAGGCAGCTCAACGGAAGAAGTCAGTATCAGACAGGAAGAGTGAGTCAGCTTGAAGCCAAGCAGAGCAGTTCAGCCTGAGGCAATCAGAGAATCAGCCAGAGTAAGCAGGAATCAGAAGAGTTCAGTCAGAAACACTAAGCTGGCTCAAAAGATCAGTTTGAGCCAGTGGCTTATAGGAGAGTTTGGGCCAGAACAACAAGTGAGTTAAGTTGAACCAGAAGAGTCACAGTTCAGGAGGAGCTAGTCAGAGTGTCTCAGTCAGCAGTAAGCCTCTATGGAGCCTTACACGTTTAAAATTGTATGGAGGCCAAATAATTAGAGAATAAAAGAATAAACCATCTTTGAACCCAAATTTATGACTACATCTGGCATCTATGACTACAGACTTTGAGGATAGCATGGGGTACATGACAGCCTGTTTCAAAACAAGTCCAAACCTAAAACAACCAATCAAAAAGTTAGCAAAAAATGGAGAAAGGAGAGACCAGAGGAGCAAGATCAATCCAGAGACAAGTAAGAAGCAAGCACATTGTACTGTTAGCTTTAACTGTCAACTTGTCGCAACCTAGAATTACCTCAAATCAGTCTTGATGAGGAATTACCTAGACCAGATTGGTCAGTGGGCATGTCTGTGGAAGACTATCTTAACTGTTAATTGATGTAGGAAGACCCACCCCATTGTAGGCAACACTATTCCCTAGACAAGAGTATAGTTGTACGCTACTGCAGGGGCTCACTAAAGAAGACAAGGAGGCATTTTCATACATGGAAGCCCTGCTGGACCTCAGCAGAGGGAATACCCATCCTGACCAGCTCCAAATGGGACAGTGGAACCCCAAGCGTCTGAGCTCAGGTGTTTCTATTGATTCAGAACTCCTCAGGTATTCTACTGATAGCACATGCAGATCATTAGCAATTAAACAACCCCCACAGAAATCCAACACCTGCAAACAATACAAAATACCCTCAACAGCCCCTCATCCAACAGTGCATAAAACAGTTATTTTATATATAACTAAAAATAAACTTTGGCAACACAAGAGCTCCTCAACAGTATAAAAGAAGAGAAAGCTAGCTGAAAGTACTGCATGCATTGATTTCTCTCTACTGTGGGTGTGGTATTGACTAGCTAGCTGCTCCAAGCTCCAGTACTGTGACTTCTCTGCTGTGATGGACTAGAACCTGGAATTATAAGCCAAATAGACCCTGTCCTTCCCTACATTGTGTTTTGTGAGGGTACTGTCACTGCAACAGAAGTTAAAGTAGGACACAAAGTATTAAAAATCACTCACAACAAATGGGAATAGAAGAACTAAGAGACCTGCTTGATGCCAATTGCCCAGAAGAAGGGTGGCAGGAAGGTCAGGTGGTAAAAAACCTCTCAGGGACTCAGGTGGCCAGAGAGCTGGCGGTGTATGTACATTTATGTACTATTAGATGTGTGGCCAGGCTGAGGGCAATTGACTCAACTGAGGTTTCCCTTGCAAAGGGGTCATTTTTGAGAAAAGCAACTCAATGGTACAGGGCTTATGCTTTGCCATCAGACTGAAATGAGTGAGCAAGAACTTAAAGATATGGAGACCCCACCAAACCACTGACCTCAAAACACTTTTCTCGCTTTGCTGTGTGAAGCAGATTGGCCATTCCAGGGAGCAGAACTGGAAAGATGAACATTTCCAGATAATCTTTGGGGGAACCTGAAACAAGAATATTCCCACTGAAAATCTCAAAAGATCTAAGCTCATCTGAAAGAGACATTTGCTGCATAACACATGCACATGTGAGTGCATGCAGAGACACAGAGAGAGAGAGAGAGGGAGGGAGAGAAGGAAGGAGGGAGGGAGGGAGAGGTAAAGACCCCACCTGGGCTGGGGCTGTAGTATCTCAGTTGACAGATGCTTGCCTAGCGTTCAAGAAAGCTTTGGCTTCAATCTCCAGCACTCAATAAACTGGTTGTGGTGTCTGCAGTCCTGGCACTCGGGAAGTAGAGGCAGGAGGATCAAAAGTTCCAGGCAAGCCTTGGATATATAGAAAGTTCAAGGCAAGACTGAGATACATGAGATTCTGTCTGAAAAACAAAAACGTGCCATCTATTCAATGGCATGATCTTACTTGTCACCTTCTGCTTCAGGTTGCTGAATGGGACTGGATTACTAAGAAGCTAAACATGGCCCTGTTAGCCTTTGGAGTCTGGCAAGGATGTGGGCCAGGTCCTACCCAGGTCAAGCCCTCCAGCTGGTTATAGCACCGAGGCAGACACCAGTGTTTGGAGGAACAGTAGGATGTGAGCATCAGAATATGACAGGAACTGAGGCCAGGAAGGAGCTGGGATAGGGGAGTACAACAGATGGGCCTTCTGGCAACAATAATGGTGGCAGTGCCTAGCCAGGGTCCAAAGCAGAAGGCACAAAACAAACAAGGAGGAAGAGCATAGGGGAGGCTTGATGAGCAGAGACAGGGAATCTGCAGGTTGGACCTGGAGACCTGGCAATAGGACACTTCCTTCTACTCTGAGTGTCTCTTTTCCCCTCCGGCCTCTAGCTTTGTATTGAGTAGAGAATCACAGCTTTTGCTGGCGTTTTCTTTGTTAAGTATTAACCTCAAAAAGAAGTCAGCTATTTGACAACATTCCTCTTAAAATTGGGGATTATGGGTCTGGGGAGATAGCTTATCTGGGAACCTGAGTTCAACCCCCCAGAACCAATGTGAACAAAGCCAGGTGTGGTGTCCTGGGCTTGTGATCCCAGAGCTGGGAGGGGATCCCTAAGGTTCACTGGCCAGCCAGTTTAATCCATTTGGGGAGCTCCAGGCCTGTCTCAGAAAAACAAAGCAAAAGCAGGAACGACAACGCAGGCATTGTGTGGTCTCCCTTGCTGTGTCTGACCACTCCCACCCCACCCTGTAAGTGTGAATATTACACCCCAAACTACAGAAGACGAGGCTCGCCTCCTCACTTACAGGTCTTGGGCTCGGCTGTTTCTGTCTTCTTGGGAGGACAGGGCACAAGGGGCATCACTGGGATCTGGTGCATTGGGAGGTAGTGCTCTGTGTTGAAGCCATGAGGAACCAGTTCCTCCAATGGCGTGACCTGTAGGCGGCGGGGTGGAACAGTCCGTTCTCAAACAGCTCCAATAATTGCATTTTCTTTTGTTTGTTTTTTTTTTTATTTTAAAATTCGACTTATTTGTTGGGGAAAGGGAGCACACATACATGCCACAGCACACATGTGAAAGTTAGAGGACAGTCTGTGGGAGCTGGTCCTCTCCTTCCATCATTTGAGTCCCAGGTATTGAGTTCAGGTTGTCAGGCATGGTGGCAACCAAGCCATGTTGCCAGACCTCAGTTTTCATTTCATTTTTGTATCATCAACATCATCATCATCATCATTTGGTTTTTTTGAGACAGGTTTTTTCTATGTAGCCCTGGCTGTCCAGGAACTCAATTTATAGACCAGGGTGGCCTTGAACTGAGAGATTAGCCTGCCTCTGCCTCCCAAGTGCTGAGATTAAAGGCATGTGTCACCATGGTGGGTTTTTTTTTTTTTTTAATAACCCTACAAGGGAATGAACTGTATCAGACAGACAGGTTTGGGGGGCATTCTGAACACAAGTGTTCATTTCTCTTACCTCCTGGGATACTTATAAATAAGAGAAGGGGTTGGGGATTTAGCTCAGTAACTGCCTAGCAGGCACAAGGCCCTGGAAGGACAGTGAAGTTAGAAACCCTTAGTGGATAAAAGGGACAAGACCCAGTGGGTGAGACACTGGCCAAGAAGCCCGAAAAGAAAGAAAAGGCTAGGAAGTGCTTACAGCTCTTGTCCTGTAAATGCCAGGTGGGCATGGCACTTGCAATTCTATCTTCTGAAGGTGGAGTCCGAGGTTCCCTAGAGTAAGCTGGCTAGCAAGGCTGCATCAGTGAGCTCTGGGTTTGATTGAGAGACCCTCCTCAAAGAATGAGGTACAAGAGTGATAGAAGTATTTGTGACATCAACCTCAGGCCTCCATACACATGTGCCCGTACACATACAAACTTGCAAACACACACGTGCACACCACACACATATGAAAATGGGGAAAATAGGGATGAAGCTAGTTTGTATGTAAGAGAGGAAGTAGGAGGGCCACAGGAGGGAACATTCCTAGAGGATATCCCTTTCTTCCCAGTAGAATTCCACGGGGCTTGGCACTCAGGGTTGCTGGGCATTACAGGAGTGAGAAGGAGAAAGACAATGCCACCCAAAGGGCCAAGTGAAACATGGCTGCTGCCTACATTTTCCCTTGGGCTGTTTTTCTCTCTTGACATTCAAGAAGCTTCCTTGGCACAAGCATGTCCTGTCCCAACCTCCCAGTGGGCCCTTCTGTAAACAGATAAAACAAAGCCTGGGAAGAACTCCTGTAGGTTACCGAACACTCATTTCTGATGTGGAGATCTACTGCCCGACACCAGAATATTGACCCTATTCCTGGCTACCCTGAAGAAGTCTTCCAGAGGCATTCACTCCAATGAGCACCTAAAACAAAGCCATGTGCACAGCAATATAGGAAAACATACCAGCTGTGATGGATACTTTGCGATGCCATTTTGAATGGACTAAGACAGAATGAGATGACTGATAAAGCTATCAGTGTGTGTGTGTGTGTGTGTGTGTGTGTGTGAGAGAGAGAGAGAGAGAGAGAGACAGAGAGAGACAGAGAGAGACAGAGACAGAGAGAGAGAGAGAGATACAGAGAGAGAGAGAGAGAGAGAGAGAGAGGGAGAGAGGGAGGGAGGGAGGTGATCTGGAGATGAGAGACTAAACTGGGGGTCGAGTGTAGTAAGATTGACCCCCGATCCAGCTGGGGTCCTAGGCAGGTGGCAAAGAAGTGGTGGGAAGTGAATTTGCTCTATTCTAGAGACACACGCCCTTCTTTTGCACCTGGCTTAGGTGGTGGGACTCCTTGTTACAGTGTTTTGACCCTAGAACTTGCACTTGTGGCCCCACCTTGGTCTCAGGCCTTTGCATTTGGGCTGAAAGCTGCACCATTAGCTTCTCCATTTCTGAGGTCTTCAGCCTCAGAGTGAGCAACACAACTGGCTTTCTGGTTCTGCTGTGGGATTGCACAACTTTAGTAATGTGTGTGAGATGATTCACTAAAGAGTCTCCTATCTATCATCTATCTATCTATCTATCTATCTATCTATCTATCTATCTATCCATCCATCCATCCATCCATCTATCCATCTATCTATCTCTATCATCTATCTTTATTGTCTATTAACCATCTATTTATCTTTCTATCTACTTACCTACCTACCTATCCATCTATCCAATCATCTCTTACTGGTTCTGATTCTCAGTACAGCTCTAACGTACTTGGCTATATAGAAAAATATCCATTTAAAATTGTACACAACCAAAGCTCTCTACACAGAAAATCAACAGCATAAAAACCAAAGACCAAGAATTATAGCCATGGCTGGGCATGGTGGTATGTACCTGTAATCCCACTTAGCCCCTGGGAGGCAGAGTAAGGAGGGAAAAAAAAGCAAGCAAGAAATAGGTATGGTTGTACATATCTAGTACCTGCAACCTCAGCACTCTAGAAGCTGAGGCAGGAGAATCAAGAGTTTAAGGTCATCTGAACTACATGTGGAGTTCCAGGCCAGCTTGGCCCCATCTATATAGTGAGATATGTCTAACAAACAAACTAAAACTAAAACCAATAAACAGGGCAACTATCCCTAGGAAAAAAAATAATTCAGGAAAGAGAACTACAATTAGTGTCTGCAGAGAAATTTGTCTAAGAATTGCATCCACAAAGCAAGAACAGGATGTTAGCAAGAAGGAATAGTTACAGAACAAGAGGCTTAAACACAAGAATCTTTCAAAGGCTCAAAATCTACAGAATTCAGTTTTGGTTCCACCCCTGTGACCTTGCTCAAGTCCCTTTACGTCTTCAGTCTAAAAAAAAAAAAAAAGTTAAGGCTACCAAATGTATGCAATTCCAAGGTAGATTTCCAAGGGGACTCCCTTCCTGGCTGCTGGTCCTTCCTCAACACACAGAGAAACCTGCTGTACTCACAACTACCACTACAGTACATCTGCTGCCCGATCCACAGTGAACATTTTTAATATGAGCTGGTTACAAGGACCATCTGTCCTGTGTAATGGAAGCTATCGCTAAGGCTCAAAGTGCATATAGGAAGTTTCTTAAGCCACTCCATTCTCCAAAGAACCATGTTTCAAGTTCTAGCTCCAGTGTCTCTCCACTCCTTCCCCTACACCAGGATGTGACCTCGGGGCTATTGGTGCCCTGAGGCTTTCACTGAGGTCTGGGCAGTACTCACTGAGCTTACCGTAACAGAAGCTTCTTGTTTCACTTTGTATTCTTCTGGAAAGGTGGGCAGCTCAGCTTCATATTCTAAAGGGAAGGAAAAGTGTTCAGTTCCATACTTCATTGACATCTGTGATGTAATTTCCTTCTTGAAATAAAACATTCTTAAACTTTATTTCAACTGGTAGTTCACAGGAATGAAACACAACTATTAATTGCAGGTTATTGATTTTGATTGATTTATTCTCTTTGGCACAGAACTGGGATGGAACCAGGGCTTTGTGGGCTAAGTGCTCTCCTAATGAGCTATATCCCTAGCCCTAGCAGGTTGATTTTTTTTTTAAGCTACCTTATTCAAAATGAGTAAGAATCTTGGTCCCTTGCATGAAAGTCAAAGCTTTATGTCAGAGTCTGAGATGCTTCTCCAGACACTAGAACTTCAGACTTTGCCCAAATATCATGGTAACTACAAGGACTAAGGATGCTAACAGCACTTGTGGTGGTTTGAATGAGAATGGCCCCCATAGGCTCGTATGTTTGAATGCTTGGTTCACAGCTACTGAAACAGTTTTGGAAGGAGTAGGTGTGGTCTTGGTGGAAAAGGTGTGTGGGATAGGCTTTGAAGTTTCAAAAGCCCACCAGTCTCACTCTCTTTGACACCAGCTTTTGTGTAGCCCCTACGACATGCTTGTGAGCATTTATTTATCTGGGGTTATAGTAATAGACACACATGAGACATGCTTACATTCAAGCCTGAAAAACCTTATCAGAGAGCCCAGCAAGTCATCCTCTAACTCCTCTGCCTCCTCTCTCCTCTCCCATCCCAGGTGTTCTATTAGCTTAAAAAGCCACTCTTTACTCTCCCTTAGATGTCTAATTGTACAATGAAAGAGTTAACAATGGTTTTCACTCCTCCCAGACCTTTGGCCGTTGGAGCACATCCATATTTATAATGGCTTGACCTCCAACACAAAAAGGGCAAGGCCACACCTGTGGAGCCATGTCCACATCTATAATGGGGTATCTTCCAGACAATAATAGAGGCCAAGCTGCGTCTAATGCTGTCTCTCGTCTAGTGGAGTACTCACATGACCTCTTTATCACAAGTTTGTTTACCCTGAGCTAAGGGGGAGCAGCTTCTGTTTACATTAGAAAGCAGGCCTTTTTAGCTAAGAAAATCACATGTCTTGCCAGCATTCCAGGTGTCTGGCACAAAGGTTACTTTAGAAAATACAGAAATCAGTGAATATAATATTTAGAAATATGTACAAATATTCTCCCAACACTTGTGTATCAGATGTACGCTCTCAGCTGCTGGGCCAGCACAATGCCTGCCTGCTGCCATGCTCCCTGCCGTGATGGTCACTATAAGCAAGTCCCTGATTAAATGTTTTCTTATATAAACTGTCTTAGTCATGGTGTCTCTTAACAGAAAATAAAAGGAACAGAAAAGACTTCAAGAACATTCCATTCAAATTCTATAGGATAGTGACAACCACAGCTGAGCAAGGGGCAGAGATGCTCTTGGGCTGCAACAGTTGCCTCTCTGAATGAAGAAAAACAAGAAGAACGAAACCTGTGGCAGGACCGATGTTTTCAAGCAAGCTCATGTTGTAGCAATGAGGAAAACTTCAGTGTAGGCAAGGTGGTCCTGATGGAATGACTTGGTAACTAGGTTTCTATCACCATGACTAAAACATCATGACCAAGGCAGTCTATAGAAGGAGGCATTTCTTTGGCTTATAGTTCCAGTGAGATAAGAGTCTGACACAGCGTGGAGGAACAGCAGCAAACAGCAGGCATGGCACCTGGTACAGGCATGGCACCTGGTACAGAAGCTCAGGTCCCACATCTTGAACTTCAAGCAGAGAGCAGAGAAAGCATGCTGTGAATGGTACAAGGCTTTGAAACCTCAAAGTCCATACTTCTTTCAACAAGGTAGCAACTCCTAAGCTTTCTAAACAGCACCATCAGTTGGAGACCAAGTGTTCAAATGCCCAGGGCTATGGGGGACATTCTCATTCAAACCACCACAGTGACTGCCCCGGATACAAGTTTTATTTCCTTGCCTAGTTGCTTGCCAGGTAGAAGACAATTTCTCAACTTTTTATAAAGCACCTAAGTATCAGTGTGGAGACAACTACACTAGTCCACAGGTGAAATTTCTTTTTAAATAACTTTTATTTGTTGGGGGAAGATACACATGCCATAGTGCCCATGTAGAGGTCAGAGGACTACTTGCTGGAGTCATTTCTCTTCTTCCACCATATAGGTCTCAGGGATCAAATTCAGGCCATCACTTGGTAGCAATGCCTTTATCTGCTAAGCCATCTTGTTGGGCCAATTATGAGTCATTTTGATTCCCAATACCTGCTTCTGCAATGGTAACAGGTTGGAGCATTCCCCATGGCCACTACTGGGAGGGGATGAAATCTTTAGGAGGCAGGACCTCTTAAAGGGTGGGAATATTCAGGTCATTTCCTCTGCTGTATTTCTGTATGTTTGTTTGTTTTGGATTGGGTAATAAGAATTGAATCCTGAGCCTTACACTTGGAAGGCTAGTGCTCTACCACTGTGCCTACTTCTTTGATATGCTTCCCATTCATGGGAAGAGATTAGAAGTAATCAAGAGATTAGTTCCCCTTTGCTGTGTACTTGCATCATGATATTCTGCTGTGCCAAAGGCCTAAAAGCAACATGGTTGTTGTGGTTTGAATGAGAAATATCCCCCACGGATCATATTTGTGAACTTGGTCCCCAGTTAGTGGCACCATCGTGGAATTGTCACACAGCTAAGTGGGTCTGAGGGTGCTTATGACCCTAGGCTCTCATTCTGAGGAGCTGGCAGGAATCTGGCCCCTCCCCTCTGCAGTTGCTGACAGACCACAAGCCACAGCAAAACTCTGCCCCCTCCCAAAGGAGGGCCATGATCTGTCAAAGTTGCATATCTAGAGTTACAACTAAACCCTTCCATATAAGATATATTCTTCTGGTTCCCGGGAAATGCCTAAAGCACCCCAAAATGTAAATGGGGCTATTCCAGTATCCCTGTTTTAACTCATGGCTCCCATCCCTGGATACCAAAGACCCTCCCCTGCCTTTATATTATATATGTAACAACCCTTGCTTTAATAAACCGAGATGTCCCACTGACAACTTCTCCCGAGAGTCCTGGTCATTCTCTCAGCTAACAGGTCTCCTATCAAAGGGCTCACAGGTCTCTAATCAAAGACCAGATGGGTGCATGCTAAGAACCAGGCTTCCTGCAGCTTCCTGCTACAGGCTGGCGGGTGGTGGATCTACCTCCCGGCATAGGAAGCTGCAGCGGGATGTGCTCATTTTATTACAACATTTGGGGAGTTTATGGAAACTTTAGGAAACTTTTTACAGCCTTGTTGGAGGAAATACAGCATTGAGGGTGGGCTTTACAGCCTTGCTCAACTTCCTGCCTCCTCTGCCCACCATAACACACTTCTTGGGTGCAGATGAACTGTGAATTCTCTACTTCCTATTTCTGCTGCCATGCTTTCTCTGCCATATTATGGACTCTAGCCCTCTGGAACCGTAAGCCAAATAAACCCTTTTCTTCTCCCAGTTGTTTTGGATCATGGTATTTAGTCATAGCAACAGAAAAGAAATTAGTATGATGGCCAGTCCATCATGAATTAAAACTTCCAAAATGGTGAGCCAAAAGAAATCCTTTCTCTTTGTAAGATGATCACCTCAGGTATTACTGGGACAGGAAGTTCACTAGAACACCCTTCATCACCTAAACATTTGTTCCAAGATGTCCCTCAGATGCCTAACATCAGACAGCACTAAATATTACATACACTGTATTCTTTCCCATTCCTAATACCTCTGGCAAAGATGACCTCATAATTTAGAGATGGTGAGAAGTCAACAGCAGTAAAAGCAAAGCAGCGACTTGTAACACTACACTGGAATATGTTATTTAAACTTTTCATCACTTCTGGAGTTGGTCATTAAACAGTTTTTGGACTACAGCTATCAATGGATAACTGGAAAAAAAAGAAAAAGAAAAATCAGCGAAACCTCAGGTAAATGGACAGTACTATACCACACATTTAGGGATTCAAGATAATACAAAAGCTAGACATGGTGGCATACATCTGCAATTCCAACACTTGGGCAGCTGAAGCCAAAGGATCAAGAGTTGAAAGCTAGAAACTAGAGAGATGACTCAGTGGTTAGGAGCACTGGCTGCTCTTGCAGAGGAACCAGGATCAAGTGCTCACATGGTACTCATAACTGTTGAAACAGCTCCAAGAATGGAGTTATGTGAGATTTCTGAGTGCTTGTGAGAAAACTTGGAAAAACCAAGACAAGAGTCTTGTGACAGTTTCTTCAAAAACACAGAATTGTTCTGGGATTATGCTGTTGTGCCCCTCCCAGGTATAGAAGATAGGAGTGAGTTTACTTCAGATTATTCTTTATAACTGGCTATTGTTGTTTATATGCCTCTATGGAAAAATGTTTCTGCTGCATGCAGCTTGTCTGCTATGTGCTGCTTGCCCTTGTGATTGTACACTTTACTCATGTGACTCCTCTTAACTCTCAGAGTAGAAATTGTCTGATGCTCTGAATAAAGTTGGCTCTTGTATGAGACTTCAGGCCCCCTCATTTATCGACTCCATTCTCCCAGGTCCCACTTCCACCAGAGAGGTAAACAAAACCATCCATAACTCCAGTTCCGGGGGATCTGACAGCCCCTTCTGGCCTCAGTGGGTACCATGCACACAAGTATGCAAGATATATAAACATATGCAGACAAAACACCTATATGTACAAAATAAAAAATTTTAATTAAAAAAGATCGAGTTGGAGGCCAGCTTAGGCTACATGGTTAGACCCTTTCTCAAAATTAAATTAAAGCAACATAAATGTATTATCTCACAATTCCCTTGAGTCAGAAGTCTATACTCATCATACAGGAATCAAGGCATCAGATATTGCTGTGATTTTTTTGTTGTTTTGTTTTGTTTTGTTTTGTTTCAAGACAGGGTTTCTCTGTTGTAACTCTGGCTGTCCAGGAACTCACTCTGTAGACCAGACTGGCCTCAAACTCAGAGATCTGCCTGCCCCTCTGCCTCTGGAGTGCTGGGATTAAAGGTGTCAGCCACAGCCACCCAGCTTACTGCTGTGATCTTAACTGAGAGTTGATTCTTTCTGAAGTTCCTTAGTTCCCTAGTTATTAGCAGAACTCAGTTTTTATGGTTGTACATTGGAAGTGTCTGTTAACTGTTGGCCATCAGCTCCTAGAAATGGCCCTCAGGTCTTCCCATAGGCAGTCCACACATGGTAGCAGCTACTTAGGTGTTTAAAGAGATTGAAGGCTCCTGGTTGAAACTCTTGACTTCTGGCATGAACTTCTCTGATAGATCAGACCCACCTACAATAACCTCCCTACTCTAAAGTCAACTGATGATAACTTCACATCTGGAGTCTTCACGAAACACTGGGACGCACATTTGAATAACAGAGAGATGCGGTACTAGGTGTGAGATCTTTGGGGCTGTGTTGGAAACTAGGTAGCGCCACTCCTTCCCTTTCTTCCCTCTGTCTTGAGAACTGCTGCAATAGTTTGGGTTAAAATACACATTTACATCTTTGTTCAGATTCAAAATATGTAGTTATTGAAAGAAAATCTAAAGTAATACATCTTACAAAGTTAGTACACGTCACATTTGATCTCATTAAACACAGATCCAAACAAATCTTTTCAACAAATTAATTATATATGTGTAATAGTGTATATACATATTTATATGTCTTTATAATGCACATTGGTTTGGCCTTATTTGAATATATATGCACACACATATATAATCCTTGCGTATAAATAGTATATGTTCCACATGTGTGCATGTACACATGCAGAGAGGTCAAAGGTCATCCCTTTGAGGGATGACCCTTTGAGGTCAGTCCTCACCTTCCACCTTCTTTGAGACAGGGTCTCTTATTTTTTTTACCTGCTACATATATACTAGGCTTACTGGCTTTGAGCATTCAGGGGTTCGCTAGTCTATGCCTCCATCTCTCTGCACAAGTGTTACGGTTATAGATGTTACCACACCCATTATCACTTGGCTTGAACGTACTGAACTGCTTTCTTTACTCAATGACGGTTCTCCAGCCTTGTTTTTAAATTTTGTAAGTTTGTGATTAACTTATTTTATATTTACTTATTTGTTTCTGTATGCATGTATGTGTATGTGTGTGCCAAGCATGCATGAGTGGAGGTCAAAAGACAACTTTTTTTTATAGGAGTTGGTTCTCTCCTTCAATCATCTGGGTCTCAAGCACTGAACTTAGATTATCAATCTTGGCAGCAAGTGCCTTAACTCACTAAGCCATCTCACAGCTGTTGGACTCCTAGGCTAGAACAAAGTAATGGGGTACATCATGGCATCTTTGTGTAAGTATGTGTGGCATCACACCTTGTTCTTCATGTCCCTCCCCCTAGGACTATCTTTTTCTAACAGTCTGTAAGTTTGGTGCAGAAGTAACTGGGGTTTCTTTATGTAATAGCCCACAAATAACAATTGCTGAACAAATGATAGATAGATGAAACATAGCAAGTTTCCTTTAAACTCATTCATTAATCCACACCTACAAGTGTGTTCCATTTTGTGCCAGAAGCCATCCTAGGTGTTGAATATTGGTCCCTCCAATAGTGGTAAGATGGTATGCCATGTTTATTTAACAAGTACACTCCTCATGGGTATTTGGCTTATTTCCAATATTTCCTTTTTATTAACAAGCCTGCAACAAAAATAATTATACATATGTCATTAGTCTGGGAGCATTTTTGTAGGATTAATTCTTAAGTATGGAATTGTCTTGTCAAAAATAAAACACTGCTAAATTTCCCTAAAGAAAGTTTCCAACAGGGGCTGAAGAGATGACTCAGTGGGCGTTTCACTTGTCACATAGGGGTGAGGACTGGAGTGTGAGTCTTCAGAAGTCATGTAAAAGCTGTGTGGTTTGGGCAGCCTGCCTGTAGTCCCAGCTAAGGGATGAAGGGACCAGCAATCATAGAGAGAGTTGGCTAGTAAGATGAGCAGGAACAGAGAGTCCCAGGTCCAGTGAGAGTCCCTGCCTCACTATATAAGGTCAAGAATGATTGAGGAAGAGGAAGCCACCCGATGTCAACTTTGGCCAATAAAGGCAGGCACATATGTGTTCATGTACACCACTCCCAACTCTTACACACACATGTACACCCACATACATATGAGCACACATACATACACATGCACACCATACACACACATAAAAATGTTTACAACAATATATACGTCTAATAGTGAGACTGTTTCGCTATTGGTATAACCAATATTACCCATATTTAAAATATTATACTTTTATTTGCATTTTATGTCTTTCCATTATATATTTTCAATAAAATCTCTTCCATCTAAGTGTAAGACAAGTTACAAACTCCTTCATTTGACCACAAAATATAAACAGCTGAGATATCTATGTCCAAGTACGGGAAAATACATTAGCTTCAGGACACTAATGCATTGGCTACCTGAAGTCTCTGTAATGTTTAAGAAGTCTGGCATCTTGGAAGATGCTGTGCACCATCCTGGGGAAGAAAAGTTACCAAGTTTGAATGTGTATTCTGAGAGCTACAAGAATGACTTGGGCTGGCAAGAGATGCCCATTGATGCAATAAGTGACATCAATGTAATGGGAGAGACTGACTGCTTTCTGGTTGGAGTTAAGGCCCACATCACAATCCAGAACTCATGTCTGATACTGTCAACTGGGCCAAGAACCCTGTGACTGGATAGGTCATAGGCCATAGGAGAGAAATTATTACCATCATTCTCCTAACTGGGCATTGTATCAAACTGCCCTCTAAATGTTATCTTGATAACCCATAGATTAGTGTGGCTGTCAGCCCTCATAAGAGAAGCTGCCCACCCCTCTCCCCCAGTAGATGACAATTAATTGTGAGTGTACTTCACAACTGGCCAACCTTCAGAGAATAAGAAACTGTGGGGTTCTGGGTCCTAAGTGGGACATCTATATCACACCCACTCCAATGGCTCAGGACTCACAGTGGACTGTAAGAGCCAGGGGTAATAGAGAACTACTGCTAAACAGTATTTTCTGGACATGACAGGGCCATTGCACACATGAACCCACAGTGGCTGTGATTGCATGCACAAGACCTGTATAAGATCAAGCCAGTCAAAATCTGAGCAAGGATGGGGGGGTGGGAAGGAGCTCACAGAGCTCCACCCCTAGCTGAGCAGCTATTGGCTCCTAGGGAAGAGTCAGTTTTATGTTTGTTTGTTTGTTTGGTTGGTTTTTTGCTACTGTTGTTTTGTTTTTGATGTGGCTCCTGGTAGGCCACCCATGTTGCAGTAGATATCCCTACACCCACACACATACTGGTAGCACTAAATGGACTCAGTGGATTTAAAAACTCAATATATACAGTTGGAAGGGGAAAATGGTCATGAGGCCTGCAAGAAATGTGGGAGGGGAGGAAACCAAAACATTTTATATTCACGTATGAAAATCTCAATAAGATCTTAAAAATCTGGTATATTTGGGAATTATCAGTTTCACCATGAGGGTCAATACTGCAGACTTGTGCTGATACACTTAAAGATACAAGAGAACTTAAGTATTGTAAAGAAACTGAATCTGGGGCTGGAGATGTAGCTCAGTGGTTAAAAGCACTGCTGCTCTTGCATGGGCCTTGGGTTCAGTTCCCAGCACCCACATGGCAATTCACAACTGTCTGTGATTCCAGTTCCAGGAGATCTGACACCCTCTTCCGGCCTCCAAAGGCACTAGGGACTCAATAGGTAGACATAAATACACACACACACACACACACACACACACACACACACAAAACTCTTTTTAAAAAAGAACATTTTTCATTTATGTGTATACATGCATGAGCAGGCGTGTGTGTGTGTGTAGCCCAGAGGTCAGTGTCAGGTGTCCTCCTCAGTTCCTTCTTATTTATTGAGACAGGATTTCTTACTAAACCTGGAGCTTACTAATTCTGCCAGATTTTTCTGACCGTTAAGCTCCAGGGATCCTCCAATATCCACCATCCCAATATAGGTGCTGGGGAATCAACCCAAAGTAGGTTTGATTGCATTACAAGACTTTATTAAGCCATTTTCTCAGCCCATGTTTTTTTTTTTTGTTTGTTTGTTGTTTTGAGTTTTTAATTGTTGGTGGTGGTTGTGCTTTTTGAAACAGGGTCTCACTGTGTGGACATGACTGGTCTGGAACTCACTTTGCAGACCAGGCTGGACTTGAACACATTTTGCTCCAACTGTTTTTGCCTCCTAAGTTTTGGGATTAATGGTATGTGGCACCATGCCTTGTACCCCATGAATTCTTTAAATCAACTAGCTGGCTTTCCCAGTTTAATTCACTTATTTTGTTCTTTCCTTCATGCTGGGTACTATACCTGATCTTTGTGAATTCTAGATGCTGGAATTCTATCACCAAGCTACCACCAAGCTACTCTCAATTGAATTTTTAAGTGCTTTGGTGCTTAGAAAAACTGCTTGTATTCTCTGGCCTGTAAGTGCTTAAGAAAATCAGGTGTGTTTATAGAGCTTACAATCTTTCGATTACCAGAGTTTAACTGTAATTCCTTAATTAGGGGAATTTAATGTTATTTGTGTGCTAAATGAACTTTAATCTAAGAACAAGTGGGATTGTTTAGGGAGCAAAGGAAGCCCTGAGTGAGTGAAGTCCTGAGTGAATGTGTGCTGTTGACACGCACAGTTGTGGCAAGACCATCAGAGCCTAAGACACACAGAGCAAATGACAAAGCCTCCCCAGGGGTGAAGATTGGAGGGAAATGGCAAAATCTTCCCTTCTGGTTTGTGTTTAGATGTTTATAATATGTGCAAAAATCATCCACCATATTGTTCTCCCCCTGGATGTTTACAGCCTGAAGACTGTTCCTCTACAGAGTGCTCTTACTGAAATCAGCTAAACCTGTCTCCTTGGTCTGTCTGTATACCATAAGCCCTGGCTCCTTGTTTATCTGTAATAATCTTTCCTCCTTGTTTAACTTCATATAATAAACACACTGAGTTTCTGGGGTGTTGAGGTTTCTGCAGCAGAGAACCCAGACCGTCTGATCGCTGTCTGTCTTTTCTCCATTTCCTCACTGCCCAAGTCAGGTCCAAGTCCCTGGAGGCCGTGAGTGAACATGGCAGGAATGGATGTTCATTTTATACAGCATCCAAAGGTTGGTGAGTGAATTTATAGATCTTGGGAATAGAGGCAGTTAAGATAAATTGCATTTCTGGACCTGGTATCTGAGTAAAAGAGTGACATTCCCTGAGATATAAAGTGTGTGTGTATATGTATATATATATATATCATGCCTGACCCAGTTCAGAAGACAGTTTCCAGCACCAGTAGATACATGTGACTGAGGCAGAGCAACTCCTTGGGGAGTAGGGTGGAAGCTATTCTGCTCTGGTTTGGAAAGGCAGTGGTCATGGAGTGGTGTGAAAAGGGGTAGTGTGTTCCTTTGAGAAGCCTGGCTGAGAGGGAACACAGACAAGAGCTGGACTCAAAGTAGAGCTTTCTCCTGAGATCATAGATCAGGGTATGTGAAGAGATAAGCTAGCAGATCTGTGAAAGATAGTGACATTTAGAGGAGGAAGTGATAGACCAAGATCCCAGGAATAACAAGACAGTGGTACCAAAGCCCAAAGAGAGCATGAGCCATGACTGGTGGGGTGTGCCTGTGTTTATGGATCAGGTGTGTGTTGGTGTTTTTTGTTTTGAGACAGGGTCTATTTAGCCCTGGCTGGCCTGGGACTTACTTTGTAGGCCAGAATAGCCTCAGACTCACAGAGATCACCTGCCTCTGTTTTCCAAATGTTGAGGTTAAGAGTGTGCACTGTATGTGTGTTGGTATAAAGAACCTGGATTTCATGCCCACTCCTACCTGCAGGTATCTTCTCAGTAAATGTGCTAAGTGGCAAGACCATTTATTTGGGTTAAAACTTGGACCAGTGGATGTAGGAGGTAGGAGAAGACACTGATGAACACTGATTGATGAGCAGTGCCCAGAGCTGGCTGGTGTCATTTTCTCTGGCTTGCTCAGCTGCTCTGTTGGAGAAAGAAGCGTTCATTTAGAGCTGACCCGTGCTGGGATCTGACCAGTGGGGTGAGGGACCTACTTTCTAATAACATCAAGGGCTGCTGAGCTGGAGAGTGATTAATTGATGAGCCAAGGACAGCAAGAGGATATTGATAGCAGTAATCACAGCGGTGTTAAAATAGGAAACTAAGAGCTTCAAACACTGAGACTCACTCTTGTTTAAAACCATTAACATCACAAACCACTCTACGATTTAATTAGAAGCACTGGAAGGAAGTTTATTGATAACAATACAAACAATGTTGAGAATACAAAGGCTTTAGTTGTTGCTAGGATGATGAGGAAGAACACTGAAGAACATCTACAAATAAGTTATCAGAGAGGCAGGTGTCAGGTGCACTGGCAGCAGCAGCATGAGCTAGGGAGGAGAGAGGACTTTAAACACTGACGTATACTGTACCTAGCTTTCATGAAATTGAGCTTCTGTCATGTCTACTGGCTGTGACAAATTTTTAATGGATTCATCCTAAGACAGTATAATAAACAACTTCAAGAATAAGATTACCAGAAAGCATATATACCTTTTCTTCCCCACTCCCACCCCCTTTTCTTGGCTCTCTGGAGTCCACATAGCTCAGGCTGGCCTCAAACTCTGGAGTTTTCCAGTTTCAGCTAGAGTGCTAAGATTTCAGGTGTGCACCACTACACCGAGCTCCATGCTTCCTCTAAGAAGCTGTATATCCGGGCTCTATGTTTACTATGCACAGCTACATTGCTTATGTGTGTAAGAATTAGGGTTAGTCATTCTTCCAGTTAGCTTCAGCTGTCAACTTGACACAGACTAAAGTTATCTGAGGGAGTCTTGACTGCGGAATTGCTTCAATCAGACTGGTCTGTGGGCATTTTCTTGATTGTTCACTGATGTGTTCACCACTAGGCATGTGGTTCTGGGTCTTATAAGAAAAGCTGGCTTAGCAGTAGCCAGGGGAGCCAGCCAGGAAGGAGCATCTTGTGTGGTTTCTGCTTCAGGTTCCTGCTTTGAGTTCCTGCCTTGGCTTCCTTCAACTGTGGACTAGAACTTGCAAGTTGAAATAAACCCTTTCCTCCTCAAGTTGCCTTTGATCACTGTTTTATCACAACAACAACAACAACAAGAAAATACCTAGGACAGTCATCTAGGTTAAAGTCATCATCATGGTAGCCATGTATAGAACCCATCATCTTTACCTCATTGCTCAATAGCTTATTTTGTAAGTGGCATCTATTTATTTGCTTTTCAGAAAGTACTGAAACCCTTTGTCTTTACTTTTACCCAGACATGACCCCCCCCCCACAGAAACCAATTTCACAACTGAAGGCAAAGCAAGTTTCTTTATAAATATTTGTGATCGTGTATTGAGCCTTTTAAAATCCAGGGCATCTTCTCATACATTACCTCATTTGGTCTCCACTAAAGCCCTGTGAGGTAGGGATTATCCCCTTCAAAGAGCACCTTCTGCAACACTACTTGTGATGCTGTCAACTTGATAGGGTCTAGAATCTCTTAGAGACAAATGTCTGGGCATGTTTATTAAGAGCAAGTTGAACCCTCAGTGATTAAAAGCTAAATTAAATCTCTGTGGATATTACAAACACATACATATTTAACAGCTAGTCTTTATAAGCCCCTCAAGGCAGAGTGGTTAGGTCCCTCCCCCCAGACTATTCTAACTGCCATAATGGTCGTTTCCAGTCCCAAAGGCAGGAAAGTGGCCAGTTTAGGGAGGAAAAAACAAAACAAAACGAACAAACAAAACCCCACCAGTCACTGAGCAGTCACTTATCCCTGAGCTTGAAACACTACCAACTCCAGACCACATGGAAAGACTCCCTCCCAGCCCTCTGCCAAGAAACCCTATATAAAGAGCTGCATTCTGCTGGTTTCTTCCCTCCCAATAAATCCCTTTTGTGAGATCTGCTACATGGTATAACTTTGCCATTGGTGCAGAGCAGAGCAGTGACACAGAGAAGACCAGAGCAGTAACCCTACAGCGGGGGGTATCCTCCCCTCAGAGCTGCAACACTTCTACTGGGGAAACTTCTCCCCTCAGAGCTGTGTGGTTCCTTGGCTCCCAACTGCCAGGGCACCTCTCCTCTCAGAGCTCCAATGGAGTCACCTTTCTCATTTCAGAGCTGTGTGGACCCTTGGTTGTTGGGGTATATTTGAACATATCTCCAGATACTGTATGTACTGACTGCTGTGTGTGTGTCCCTGTACCTTTAAAGATACCACTAGTCCAGAAGTCTGAGGTGCTGGCAGGATATGTGAGTTCTATAGCTGAAAAGGCCAGCTTTGTAAATGTAAACAGTTGCTGCTCTTTGAAAGGACTGCTACCTGTCCAAAGGTCGTGAGCAGAGTAACTGAAGGGGCACTCTAAAGCTGTAGTTGAGGAAGTCTCATGGTACTCACCCCATCCTCAGGCATCAGCGAGAGTGAATGGCTCCCACTGGGCTTTGAGCGTCCCCACCATAAAGGTGACATAGCTCAGCTGCTGAAGGGTTGTGGATGAGTCAAGCTAAGAGATTTCTTTCATCATGCAAACAGACCTTTGGATCAGGAGGGAGGAACTTTGATTTAATGAAGTCCCTGAGGATAAGGCTGTTGGGATGGGCAATAGAGGATGGCACTTGCCCGCCTTCTGCCGAGGTGTGGTAGGCTTGTACATATGAAAATGTTTCCCTGTTTTTATTAAACCCCTGACAGATGGATTACACACAGCACTTGGTTCCCAGCTGCCAGGATACCTTTCCTTCTGTCCAAGCTGTTAACACTAACAATGAGCCCACTACTCTCTTCTTCCTCTGTATTCTCCATTTCTTCCAACTCACCTCTCTTCCCTTTAAACACTAGCAAATTCAGCTTCCATTCAATAAACTTTACTGACCTGGAACCATTCCATGCAGGAGCCATCTATTGCTATTTCAATTTATTAAAATTAAATACGAAATTTAGTTCAATTCTGCCAATTCCAAATCACATCCCAAACACTGCATTTAACAGTACAGATTATTGAACGTCCTATTAGTGCTGTAATTGGACAGTTAATGCAACAGGAATGAAAATCTTCAGTAGACGGGAGGCCCAGGCAGGAGGATTCTGAGCTGGAGGCCAGCCTGCAGTACAAAGCGAGAAGAGAGAAAGGGAGAGGGGAAGAGGAGAGTGGGAAAGACAGTCAAGAGAATGATTACAAATGAATCTGTGTTTTTGACTTTGAGATCTGAAAGCTTTGGAAAGAAGGAAAACTAACACTCTCCCTGAAACCAAGGATCTGTGACTACGTGGTTCCATCTCCTAAAATCACAGCGCAGGCATCATTATTATGCCCGCTGTAAGACTATCACAGGGACCCCATGACCAAGGTACGTGTACTACAAAGGAACAAGTGGGCTAGGCCTGTGTTTGTGTGAGGTCAGAAAGGCTTAGGGCGAGAAGAGGTCAAAACCCATTTGTCTACGCCAAAGTACTCCCCAAGTAGGGTCACTGTCTCCGTACACAGATCATTACCCGGGCCTGTCTACTCCGGAGTCCATTCCCGGCTTCCCATCAGAAGCTCTGAGGGCAGTCCGGGTTCCCATCCCCAACCTTCCCCCACGCAACTCCCTGACTCAGTTTCCTCCTGCATGCTTTTTGCCTGTGGTCGCACCGAGATCCAGACAGTTTTGTTTTTTCTGTTTTTTCCGCGTGTGGGCCTGAAGTACGGCTAGTCCTGCCCAGCACGTCACCCGACTGGCACACAGAGGCTCCGAACGCACGTCCTTGCGGGTCCCGCCCGAGTCCCGCCCGGCCCCGCCAGTTGAGGCCGCCTACCCTCGCATATCTGCTCCCATAGGTTCTTCCCCGGTGGCTCGGCGACCTGCGCGGGCGACACGAGACTTTCCGGGGATCCGGGCGACACTCCAGGCACCGGCGTCCGCATAGTGGCCGACGAGTCCGCGGAGCCTCCTGTTTCCTCTCGCTGTGCGAAGCGGTTGGACGCCTGTTTGGGAGCCGCCATGGACGCGGTCTCTAAGGCAACCACGGGCGCCGTGAGGCTGCGACCCGGAAGGAGACTGCCCTCGCGGGGCCGGGCTAAGAACGCGAAGCTGATTTCCGGGTCGCGGCTGCGCGGGCGTTCACGTGGGGAGGCTTGGCCTGCGGTTGCACCAGGTGAGTATGGGTGACACGGACTGGCCTACGAGTGGGGTTTGCACGGTGAGAGAGAGGAAAAACAGAGATCAGTTACCCCCAAACCCGGCCGCAGCCCTCGGTCCCCCTACAAGTCTTCCGACCTTGAAGTCGGCCTGGGGATGACCCTGGTTTAGCAGCCTGCAGGTTGGCGAGGCCAGCACATGCTCCTCTGTGCACCGATCCGTGTTTTGCCCCTTGTTGACTTCAAGACCTAGGGAATTAACATCTCCAAGGCCTGTGAGGTTTGGTGGTCACAGCAGCCCTACCTGAGGCTACCGCAGCAATTTAAAAGTGCCTTAAGACCAGGCGCAGTGGCCCACGTCTGTAATACCGGCTCGCGGGATGCCGAGGCACCTGCTTTGCCTTGGGATCCTTGCAACTCAGGATCACGAGTTGCAACCAACCCGATTGGTGTAGCCAAATTTGTCTCAAAAATAAAAGCGCTTTAGAAGAAAGCACGTGTTTCCATGTAGTGTAGGTTCCTTTCCGCTTCCCGCGAGAGTGAACACTTGTTGCAGGTAACAGGGATGGGAGGCTGTTAACGGGTGCTGAGTGGCAGAGCTGAGAAGTGGGCTAAGCTGACTCCTGGGGCTTTTTTATTCCAGTAACCTTTCTTGACCACTCGCCCCAATCCTGTAGCATCCTGGGCTCACTTGACATCACCCTCTAGGGACTTGTGTCTTTGTCTCCTCTGTGCTGTGTCCTCTAAAAATAGGATGTCTTGACGCACGATCGGTTCCTTGCTTATTTACCATCCCTCTAATCCTGCTTATGTCAACTCCTTTGCCTCAGACCTATACATATACCTGTTCAGTGGGTGTATCAACCCATCTGTCCAAGGCAGCCTGTTTCGGACAGTTGCCCTTTTGTCTCAAAGGTTGACGCCACCATCCTTCTATTGTTCAAGCTGGAAAACCATGTTCAGACATTTTCTTGACAACTGGACACAGTGTGTTGGTTAGTTATATCAACTTCACACAAGCTAAGAGTCATTTGGGAAGAGGAACTCCCAGTTGAAAAAAAAAAATGCCTTCATAAGATTGATGTATAGGCAAGTCTGTGGGACTTTTTTTTTTGGATTAATGATTGATGTGGGAGGGCCCAGCCCACTGTGGATGCTGCCGACCTCCAGGTGTTCTGGAGCTGTATAAGGAAGCAGGCTGAGCAAACTATGAGGAGCAAACCAGTAAGCATTGTTCCTCTGTGGCATCTGCATCACTTCCTACCTCTGGGTTCCTGCCTTGAGTCCCTGTCCTGACTTCCCTCGGTGATAGATGTTACTTAAAACTGTACGATGAAATGAATCCTCTTCTGCAAGTTGGTCACCTGTTCTATCACAGCAGTAGAAACCCTAACAGACAAACATGTGTGTCCTTCCTCATCCTGAACTTAACAACTATCTTTGCTGCTTTTTGCTGTGCGCTAGGGGCATAGAGGGTTGAGCTGGCTCACTATGTAACCCTGGCTAGCCTGCCACCCAATATGTAGACCGAGCTGACTTCCAACTTGTGATTTCTCCTGGCTCTGCCTGTACCCTTCCAAGTTTCCCACGCTGGGGATTACAGACTTACCCTCACGCCTGCCCGGCCCTTGCTCTTAGCTACCACCTGTATCATCTTGTTGGTTGTCTGCCTTTTCCCTGTCTATTTGCTTTTCGATGACTGGGTATTATCTCATCTCTGAAGCATTAGTAGTCATGCAGTAAATATTGACAGCCTACTATGGGCCAAGCATTGCGCTAGCTCCAGGAATACATCAGGCAACAGGGTAGACAGGGTGAATGAATGGGCTTATATATTGTCAGGACTCTCCATGTGCCCCTCTAGGTGTGAAAGCTGTATGTTGAGGTCCCAGCCACTTGTCATAAGTGCTTCTATTTTCCTGAGGAAAGCTCAGGTTTCTGTGTGTTATTGCCACTCATTAATTCCTACCAATCACTTTGAAACTGAAGACAGTGAAACAGGCTTGCAGGCTGCGGCAGCCTCAACTTGACTACCTGCTTCAACCTTTATATAGATGGTAAAACTCAGGTCCAGAGAAGCCAAGGGTATAACATACTGGTGTTTCCATTTGACCCAAGTGTTTCAAGTCCTGGCTGGGGCTTGCTTAGGATGGTAAAAGTTAGGAGATGGGGTATTTTTCATTTCTAGACCTGGAGCAGGAGGGCTGCTTGGAATTTCTGGTAAAAGGGAAGCCATGGAGGCTAGCTGGCTTGATCACAGTTGGGTCCTGAAGTGCTGGCTTTTAAATGTCTGTTGAATTTAGGTCAGGAAATCCTCAGGAATATGGTAGGCAAAGTATCAGTAGTGCCCAAAGCCTTTTCTGTAGATTCTCCAGCACCTCGGGGTGAATGTGTTGTTCCTCCCAGAAAAGAAAACTGACATTCAGAGATGTTAGGTGATAGTTTGGGTTTGAATGGGGGGGCCATCTGGATTTACACTTCCTGCCATTTGACTGTCTTCCCTTTTGTTCCCAAGGAATGGGAACTGTTTTCCCCATTCTCCCCACATTCAAACCTGAGTGGGCTCAGAGAAACACTGTGAAGAACTTCAGGACCACAGTCTGGGACTGGGTAGAGTGATCCATTGCGTTATTTGTTTTCGTCCACAGGAATGGTCACTAAGACTCAGAAAGTAGACTTGGGCCCTCGGCTCCCAGAGAAGAAGAAAAAGAAGAAGAAGAAAAAGAAGATGGTAGTTGGAGAGGTCCCAGAACCAGAGTCTCAGTACTCAGTCTTAAATAGTAATGATTATTTTGTCGACGTTTCTCCTGCGAGGACCATATCCCCCGCTTATGAGGTGAGTGAAGAGCTGGTCCCTGAGGTGTTACAAGACAAGAGAAAGAAGAAAAAGAAGTCCCCTACTGCTTACCTGGAGGAGCCCCTGGAGCCTGAGCCCGTGCAGGCAGGACAGAGAAAGTCCGCCAGCCCTAGAAAGCAGCTCCTTGAGCAGACGTCAGAATGCCTCAGTAGAGAGAAGAAAAAGAAGAGGGGGAAGCCCTTAACACAAGCCACCTTCTCAGGCTCAGGGCCGAAGACCTCTGCAGAACCCACACGTTCAGAGGAGGTAAGGAAGGCTAGTAAGAAGTCCAAAAAACATAGGAAGGAAAAGAAAGTTCCGGACACCGCAGCCTTTCCTCCCAAGGACTCTTGGCTCAACGAGGCTGGGGATGCTCTGCTCCCAGGCTCAGGGTGGACAGAGGCTGAGGAGCAGGCGGCCTTGGGGCAGAAAAGGAAGCAGGGTAACCCCAAAGAGCCCAGCGTGAAGAAGAAGAAAAAGAAGACCCACCAAGAGGGAGACCTCCTTCTGCCCCACTCCAAGCTATCCGTGGAAAACAGCCTGAAGAAGGGAAGTAAGAAGTCAGTCAAAAGTGAAGCTTTGGAGTACATCCCAACAGACGTCCCAAAGTCCCCTGTGAAGAAGAAAGTGAAACCCAAGACAAAGGAGGAGCAGCTGGTTGGTGAAAGGCTGGCTGTGAAAAGGAAGAAAAAGAATAGGAAAGAGAGTGGAGTAAAGGAAGACTCCTGGCAGGAGGAAGAAGAGGTAGGTTTTCCCTGGGGCCTGGGGGTGGGGTTGCTATATAAATGCCCGTATACAAGTCAGCATGGGTACTTGTGCATTTAGCTGACCGAACTCCAGTGTGTGTATGTCAATATGTACTGGAAAAGGAGAAGAGTCTTCTGTTTTCAAGTGAATTGGATCCAGGGGCTCCTGCAGCATCACCAGTAGTACAGGTGTCCTTCAACATCCATAAATGGGAATCAGTTTTCTACACGAATGTGTGAAGACTTGTGTTCTTTCCACTTGCTGTCTACCTCCCAGGAGCCTGATAATTTAAGATAACCCAGTGTCTGTAGCTGCTGACTATAAGCTCTAGGGATTACATAGTGTGCCTGGTGCTCTGAGTTCTCAGCTTCATCCACAAGTCTGATGAGGAAGCTGTCCTGCTTCTCCTCAGCTCACCAATGATGATAACATGGGGCTGATAGGAGCTTGTCTGAGGTCACTCAGCTGGGACCAAGTAGAGCTGGGTCTCAAACCCAGGCAGTATTGCTTCTGGCTCAGGAGATCCCCGAGTGTCAGGTGATGCCAGTGTGTCCTTTCCCAAAAGTCAGTGTCTCAGCAGCCAAATAAGTGACCATTTTCAATGGGAGGGAGCCCTGGCTTCTCTAGCTCCACGCCAGCCACCGCCCTGTGGCTCTCACATGGTGGTGGTGGACATTTATTGAGGTTTGCCTCTGGGAGTTAGGGCCATCAGGAAGATGTTGGGATGACAGGGATGGCTCCATGTTGGGGCCTGCGGGTGTTTCTGATTGCTGGTATTCTCCCAGCTTTGTCCTCATGTATTAGGCCCTGTTTTACCACACATGGCTCATGTATGGAAGTCAAGACAATTTGAGGGAGATTGTTCTCTCTTTCATTACATGGGTCCTGGGTAAACTTAGGTCATCGGGCATGCTGGCAAGCTGACTCTGCTGCTCCACTTTATTCAGAAGCTCAGAGCTACGGAGATGGTTTAGTGGGTAAGAGTGCTTGGTCTGTAAGCATTGGGGCCTGAGTTCAAATCCCCAGTAGCCACCTAAAAAGCTGTGCATGGTAGTATATGCCTGTGACCTCAGCATTGCTAGGGGGGAAGAGACAAGCAGGATTCCAAGAGCTTGCTGGCTAGCTTCTGGTCTTTTGAAAGACCCCTGTCTCAAGGCAATGAAGGGGAGGGGAATGATAGGTGGAAGACACACTACTTGGTCTCCATCTGTGTGCGCCCATGTGTAGAAAACACAAAAAATTCAAGGCAAGAGGAACCCAGAGGTTTAAAGCTAGTTCTCCTTCAGTTTTAGAACCTCTTTCCCCTAGGAGACCAGGGAAAGGTATCCCCTCTGCCTCACATCTTCCAGACAACCCACACAGTTTGCTGAGTCACACAAGCCAGGCCAGGAATGATAGTGTAAGGAGAGGTAAGGAAAGCTCCCCCTCCCCCACCCCAGCACCATCATCTCATGTACACATGCATGACACTGGGCCAAGCACAGCATTCTAAGGAAAGAATGCAAAAGCTGTTGGCAGTTGTCATTCTTGATGGACCAGGGACTGCTCCTGTCTGGCTTGTTGTTAGAAGGTACCCCTGAGGACCTGAATAAAAATGGTTGGGGAGACCCCTGCTGGGCCATCAGCAGGTCAAGGGTAACTTAACTGTGCACCAGCCATTGAGTCAGGAGACCTGGATTGCAATTAGCCTTGGCCCTGAGCTGCAGGCAACTTGGCTTCAAGTCCCTTTACCTCTCAGCCTCTGCTTCTTCATCTGTCATCTGGCTTAGGGCCATCATTTGCTGGGGAGATGCATGAAAGAGAAAGAGGGAAGAGCTTTGTTGATGAGGTTCTGTCTGGGTAGCAGAAGCTGTGCTGCCATGCTCTCGGGTCTTTCCTGGATCATTAGAACCTTACTGAGACTACTGGGGCAGGAGCCATTCACAGCTTGCCTGAGCTAATATCTTCCTTCTCTGCAGGAGTCAGCAGACACAGACTTGGAGGTGGTAATGGAAAAGAAAGGCAACATGGATGAGACCTACATAGACCAAGTATGGCCCAGCCTGTCCCGTGCCCTCCCTTACCTCTTATTACCCACCCTCTCCCTCCAGGCACTCTTATCACCCATTAGGCCACAAGTTCCTGGGCTCAGAGGGACCAGGCTCTCCAAAGGCTTCTTGGCCAATTCCATGGGATACCTCTAGGGCAGAAGGATTCGTGCCCTCCACCTCTGGCCAGGGGATCCTGAAGCTGCTGTGACAATTTCTGAGGCCCTCTCATGTAGCCCATTGCAGGGTGTCAGGAAGGTAGGGTCAGGTGACCTTGTAGCTAGAGCAGATACCATGCCCAGCCACACTCGGTGTTTCCACTGGTTTGGGAGCTTGAGAGAGAAAGGGATCTTAGAGACTAGTGCCCATCCTGTCATGCGCAGAACCCCTGTGTGGGATCTAAACTTTGTGGAGCTGAGATGTCTTCATAATCCTTGACCCTAGGACTTGGCAGGACTGAGGAGCTGTGGGGGCTTGGTATCAGTCCATGCTTAGCTGGCTGCTGACCCTTCTGTGATTCAGCATGGGTCTTTGCAGGCGCTGTGGAGACCAAGGAAAGGGTGTATTGAAAGGAGTCACAGGCCCAGACAGATGACAGCTGGTCCCCATGGGGCCTGCTGAGGCAGCAGCGTGGCAAAGACTAGGCAGTCCTGCCTCACAGGTCCTCATCTCCACATTAGGAGAGAGAAAAAGATGTAAGTCATGTTTAGAAGTGGGTAGGGTCTGAGGAGGGCCACCCAGAAGAGAGGGTGACGCACTGAACCTGCCGTGGAGCTGTGGGCATGGGGGAACCGCCCTTGGAGGAGGGCCATGCATGTTGTGGCCAAGGAGAAAACGAGGGGAGTGATGCTGCTACTTCTCTCCAGGGTGGGCCTGAACCACTGGCTTCCAGGCAGCTCCTAACCTCCCTGTAGAGCCAGGCCTGCTCTGCTGTACAGGGCCAAGGTCACTGATGCTAATAATGGCCCAGGACACCATGCAGAGGGGCCAGCCATGGAGCACCAACTCTCCCAGGCCCTGTACCTGGCTGTTGCTGGGCCTCCTTAGCCCCCTGTGACACAGTCTCCCAGAACTAAGTGCAGAGCTCTTAGACTTACTGGTCCTCTGTGCACACTGTAGTCTTGGAGGCTTATTCAGAGGGTGGCCCTTGAGTCTCCCCTTCTGTTTTTCCCTTGAATACTGAAAAGTTGGTGTGTGTAATAGTGAAGGTAGCATGTCTGAGGGAAAACACCTGGAATCTTTGAGCTCTTCCTGTGAGTCATGCAGTGTCTGTCTCATCACTGCTTCTGTCTCAGTGAATACTCACCCATGACCCTCATCCCTGGTTTCCTCCTCTAGAGCAGCCACTGTAGATTTTGTGTTTTGAATCATATGAAAGGTCTCATTTCAAAGTCCTTGGCAGCGAAGGGGAATCAGAGTTAGAACAAAGTCCTTAGGAAGGAGGCCGAGGCCCAATCTTACCCCCAAGAGTGCTCAGTGCTCTGCTACAGATGCTTCTGCTTCTCTCCTAACCACAAGCTTTCTGAGCTTTCCAGAAAGGTTAGGTGAGTTTTGTAAGGCTGCACAACTAGTTAGTAGCATTGCTGGGATACCGACTTGTGTCTGCCTTGTTTCTAGAAAGCAGTACTGTCCTGTGGAAGTTGACTACAGTCTACACTGCACAAGACAGGGCCTTGGTTGGCCTTGCAGTTTGCTCAAGTTCCCACCCACATCACTGTTTCAGAATGTTCTCCTGGTAAAGTTTGGTGACCCTCTGTTACAGGAAAATCATTTCTCAAGAAATTACGCCCAAGACAAGTGTTTCAGTCCAGGGACCAACTGTTAACCCACGTGTCCTGTGTGCTCTGTAGCAGAGTGAAGCTCTTGATTTGCCACCCCACACCCCTAGCCCTACCTCCATCTGGCATAGATCAGGAGAAAACTTCTGGGTCTCATCACCCTCTTATTTTGTCCTTGTATAGGTGAGGCGGAAGGCCTTACAGGAAGAGATTGATCGTGAGTCGGGCAAGACAGAGGCTTCAGAATCCAGCAAGAGGACGGTGGGTTCACTGTTTGGATGCCACATCCAGAACTTATGGTGCCCAGCTGGCCAGGCACAGAATTGGTCATGAGCCAGCTTCACTTCCTTGGAAGGGGTGCTGGTCTTCCTGCTAAGGGCCCCTGAGAAAAGCCATCTAGGCTTAATATCCCATTGTGGATGATGGGTGACCTGCAGACTAATCACAAGGGGTTCTTTGTAGCTGTAGGAAGTGTCCATGGAGGGCTACTAGGAACATGCAGGAAGTTTGGGAGTGGGGGCCAGGCCTCTTAAGACTCCACTGAGAAATGTCTAGTCACTATCTGAGAAGATAAGCCAGGTGGAGATGGCATGAGGGCTACAGACTTGGCCAGGTGGATTGTTGGGTCTGGCCATAGTACCGTCTCTGTGCCCGTCATTCAGCTGCATAACCTCAGCCTCCAGCTGGCAGCCTCCTGCTGTCCCTGTGCTGAGTGTGGAGGTCACAGGACCCTCATCATCGCATTCTGTCTAGTGCCTGGAGGGGGAAGTGCTGTGCTAGGTGCTCACCTTCAATCCCAGCACTCAGGAGGCAGAGGCAGATCTCTGAGTCCAAAGCCAGCTTGGTCTACAGAGTGAGTTCCAGGACAGCCAGAGTTACAATAAAAAAACCTGTGTCAAAAAACCAAAATTTTAAAAAAAAGTAATGCCCCTCAGGGCACGTGACATTTTTCCTAAGATCCCAGTGTGGTGGTACCAGTCCTTAGCAGGGTCCAAAAATGGGAGAGGACTCAGACAAGTCCCTTGCACAGGCCAGGCTGGCTACAAGGTGGCAAGAACTAGCCAATGTGCCACACCAGTCTAGTCTAGAACCACAGGGAAGTTTCTACTGGGTGGTGACCTGAGGGAACCACTGTAGAGTATAGGTACAGGAAGGGAAATAGGAAGTAAAACAAAAAGTTTAGCAATATGTTTAGGAGGTGTGGCCATGGACTTGTTACTGGAGTGAATTCAGGGAGAGGTAGGGACCACGCCTGGAGGAAGGCCAGTCTGCCTGCTCTGTCCTTAGCCTCCTACAGAATGGACAGCATTGATACGGATGGAAGGCCTGAGGCCAGTTACTGACTGCCACTCTCTCTAGTGTCTTCTTGAAGAGCCCCCAGTTTCCATTCCTGTGAAATGGGGCTCCTGTCGTGGCCCCAGCGGGGGATGGAGTGGGTTTTGTTTGTTTAGATAGGGTCTTATGTAGTTTTTCATACTCACTGTGTAGGCAAATATGAATTTGAACTTCTCATCCTCCTGTCTCTACCTCCCAAGTGCCATGATTACATGCATGTTTATACATGTTAGGCCCAGTTTATACATTGCCAGGGATAGAACCCAGGGCTTTGTGCATGCTAGGCAAGCACTTTGCCAACTGAGCCACATCTCCAGCCCTGGAGTAGCTTTCATTATGTGCCTTTCCTCTGAATGTCTTCTTTCTCTCTCACCTCTTAAACTGAGGAGAGCTAACAGGACAGCAGGTTGACACAGTGATAGGACATAGTGGCATCATTCAGCCAGTGCTCCAGGCACCATCGAGTAGCCTGGCTGCTGGGGCTTGGGGCTTGTGGCCAGCCAGGGGTGCTCTAGGTGTCCTCACTTTCTAGGACTTTGGTCACCTGGTTGTGGAGGCACTGTTGGGGATTCTAGACTGGCAGGACTAGCAGTCCTGAGAAGAGCTAGTTTGCCAGGCCCTATCCCATGGCTGTGGGCTTAATTGGTGTCTTTAATTGATGACACAGACAGCCTCTGCCTTAGAAACTGCAAGCACAAGAAGCCACACTTATTCCTTCATGTTAGTTACATGAGGCTGGGAGAGTGTCACCAGTTCATCTAGGGAAGCTGTAGTGACCACTATTGTGATTGTTCCCCCAACGCCAACTTAGAAATGAGTACTAGGTTGGCATTTAGCTCTCAGGCAGTTCCTGGGCAGTGTAGAGGTCAGCAGAAGTGAGAAGTAGTACACTGTGGACCTAGAGTGTGCTGAGAATTGTATGCTGGGGCTTTGGCTTAAGACCTGACTCAGTTCTCTGTGATGCCTTGTGTGGGGATGTTAGCCCATCCTTTACAGGACTTTGAGGCTTAAGAAAAAGAGCTTGTGACTTGATCAGCCACACAGGCGGGCTTCATCCCAAACTGCATGGATAGTGAAGGGCAGCTGCAATGCCAAAGGTCCATCTCATGAGTAACACCTCATGAAAGCTGGAACTCTGGAGCACTGTACATGCCTTACAGGTAGCCCAACAGGTCCAACAGTCCTTACTGCTTATGTAACCTTGAAGTCGGGGCCTTGTGAACTTGCTAAGTTTCAAGGTCTGACTGAGACTTGTGAGTTGTTTACTTCCTGGGTCTTAATAAGCTTCCCTCTCAGAATAGACTACTTAAGATCCGAGGATTGCTACATAGCACAGGCTATACAGGAGGATCTCTGGAAACTCATGGCCAGCCAAGCATATGCAGCAGAAAAATCAAGAGATCTTATCTCAAATAAAGTGGAAGGACCAACTTCTGAGGCTGTCCTCTGATCTTCGCATGTGTGCCACACGTTGTGTATGAACACACACACACACACACACACACACACACACACACACACACACACACACACACACACACACCACACCAAAACGTAAGTTAGGCTGTGGAAAGTTTGAGATGTGGTACAAAGTCAGGTGAGGTGTGCTTGTGTTTTGAGGGACAGTGTGTGATATATGAAGCAAGGTGATGTGTCCTTACTGTCACCATATGTTGGGAAAGAATAGAGCGCAAATTAGTTTGGTGTGTAGTAATGCACTTGTTAGAAGCCAATGGTGGGCTCTCAGGCTGGCTGTCCTCTGGTTGGGAGTCATCTGTACACATCACCCCATTAAGCTACAGGCCTCATTTCCTCACCTGTAATGTGGGGATGACTAGCCATATCCCTTGGGGCTCATTAGGATGGATGAAAAGTGAGGGAAACCTTTATCTTCAAGGGCAATGATAGCCTTTTACTCTTCACTCAGGGAAACCAGTTTGGCCAGTGGGACACTGCTGGCTTCAAAAACGAAGAACAGAAGCTGAAATTCCTGAAGCTTATGGGTGGCTTTAAGCATCTGTCTCCGTCGTTCAGCCACCCTCCCAGCATGACTGGCAGGTCCAACATGGCCCTGGACAAGAAGTCTTCAGACATGCTCCAGCAGAGTCTGCAGCAGGAGTATGACCGCGCCATGAGCTGGAAGCACAGCCATGGGGCTGGCCTGGGCTTCCCCTCTGAGGCCCGCAAGGTCTTCTACATTGACCGGAACGCCTCCAAATCTATCAAGTTGCAAGATTAAACTTTATTGTCCTGTTCTTCAAACTGCATTTCTTGATCAGTTTTGCACTCTGCCAAGAGGGCTTGAATCAGTCACCTGCAGATACTAAGGACTACTCATGATTTGTTTTTGGACAAGTGGGTGGAGACTGCTTGTGTGTCAGGAGCCAGTATAAGTGGCTGAAACCTCCTGCTTTCTGTTAAACCTTCCACCTCCTTGGGTGATGGTGTTTTAAGTAATAGTAGCAGTAACTAGCAGCTGTTACCATATGCAGGGCCCTGACTAAGGTGTTCTTTGCATTGATGTATTCTAAACCTAATTAATGGAATGGGTGCTGTTATCTCCATCTTACAGATGCTAATCTTAAGTTCAGGGATAAAGTAATAAAATTGCCCAGGGTCACCTTCCTTTAAGTGCCATCAAGAGTACATCACCCAGAGTCACTCAGTGATCAGCAAATGGAGAAAGCAAGTGTGCCATGTCTTCCATGGGATCAGCAAGTTTGTTTCCCTTCCCCTTTATCAGGAGGCAGGTGTGGTGCACCAGGCAAATGTGGCCAAGCCTCCCCTCTGGGAGACACCTCTGAGCTGGCTCATCAGCTGTCAGCCTTCCATCTGAGTGCTATGATTGGATTGATGTTTCTGTGCATTGACTGGATTTCAAACAAGGCATTTTGGACTGCAGGTAATCCTGCATATGGACCCATGGCAGATTCTCAGCAGCGTATTCTGTGTTTGTGTTCACAAGAGAGAAGACATTGGACAACTTGTGTGATGAAGTCAAATACAAGGAGGAATGGAGAGGGAGGCACTTCATCTGCTGCAGGCACCATCTCCACCCTGAACTTCACAGCAAGCTTCAGGGAGCATCAGATACAGAGGCCCTCATGACGTGACTTCGTCTTCACCAGCTTTTGGCAGCCTGGCACTGAGGTTCAGATAAGGACATTTCCCCATCTCTTGGCCTGGCATCTCATTGCAAGCCTGATCTCTCAGGCAGAAATACTGGCCAGGGAGTCGGGGGTGGGGGGTTGGGGGTGTGTGGAGGGATTGATGCTGCACTCATCCAGGACATTGATTCCTCTGGCTCCATCCTTAGTGTTGGTGTCATAGCTTGTGGGAAGGTGGCAAAAGCAATCCCAAGTTGCAAATGCCTGATAAGCATTCCAGAGAGAATACCCTTTGTACGATCAAAGAAACTTCCAGCAGCCCCTCAGGAAACCTTTTCTGACTTCACTCAGTTGTGTGTGTTGTTCCTGTGTTGGCCCCTTTGGTCAGGGAGATGCCCCTCAGGCCAGCCAGGGAGAGGGTCAGTAGTGGTGAGACTGTGCCTGAGGCAACTGCCTCCAACCCCACCCTGTTCCCGACCTGTGGGCATGGGCCATGTCACATCCTAAGGTGCATCCACTTCCCTCAAATGCACTCGGCCTTTCACGGATTCAATCTCAAGATACAGAAAAGAAGAGCCACTCCATTCTCAGGGCAGAATTCTGCACAAGTCAACCTTGAGACAAATCTTTCCTGTCCTTGATCAACACCTTGGGAACCATCTTTGTAACTCTAGTAGTTTGTATTCCCAAGAGATCATCCTCCAGTTTGAGCATGCCTTAGCTCATCAAAAACTTTCATGTGGCCACCTCTTGGGTGGTAGATGACAGATGGTTTGCTATCTCATGCCACAAATACTGTGGTAAGCAATCAAAGTGTGAAGGCCAAATCTTCCCACCTGCTACACGTCTCCATGTTAACAGACTTGATGTTGTAGCTTGGCCTCTCAGCACTGGCTTAGGTGCTCCATTGCTCACCCTGTATATAGGGATTGAAGTCTGTAAGCAAAGGAACCTGGAAGGCTTCCTCAGAATGAGTCTAGCCTTGTCTCTGCTTCTTACAAGTGTGGGGGGCATTTAATGGCTTTGCTTCTGTTAACTAGGCTCCACCTCGCTTTTCCATGTTTTGTTCCTTCCCTAGGACTCTGCAGTCTTCTGCATGACTTCCCCATGTAGAACATAGTCTGTCTCCAAAGCACTGAAGGTTGTGTGGAGGTCAGTGACCCAATACAGGCCTTGAACTTCACTGTTTCTCAGGCATTTCTCACCAGCTTGGTATTCTATAGCAATATCCTTGTCCATAGTCATCCTCCAATGGTCATCCAAATCTCATGGTTCCTAACACTTTGTTCTTGAGCTGATTTCTGTGCTGTCTCCACTTGAGCCCATGAGAGGCCCTGCCCTGAGACTACCTTTCCACAATCTGACTTTAAAAGTATCTATCGATTAGATAGTTATACCCTAAAGGAGGGTATGCATTCAGCTCTGCAAGCTGTCAGTAGTACTGAGGCTGTTGCAGGTAGAGCCCCCACCCCCTCAGGTTACCCTTGGCAGAAGGGAATTAAGGGTGCTAGTCAGATAAATTTGAAACAAGATCCTGGATTACCTGATTAGGATCTGTCTTCAAAAAATTCCTTAACTGGAAGATGGCAAAAGAGTGTGGAAGAGACTTGAAAGACGTGGACAGCCACTTAAGAAAAGGCAGCAAGCCAAACACAGGCAGCCTTTAGAAGCTGTGCAACACTTCCACCAGAGCACCCACAAAGGAGCCTGGTGACACCTAGACCTAGTCCGGAGAGACCAGTCTGAGTTGTGACCAACAACTGTGAAGTCAGTAAAACTACCTGAAACCACTACGCTTTTATGACTTGTTAAAGTGGCAAGAACCAGGAACTAAGGACATGGAAGCATCCCTGTTCTTTATTTCGTAAAGGTCTCGTCACTAGTAGGAGTAGATGCCATCCCGTGGAGATGGGGTTTCAGAGACCAGCCTGTCAGTGACAGGAGAGGGAAGCTGCTAGTCTACAGTTCTGCCCAGGTTGGCAACATGGTTCAAAAGCCCTATGGTGTGTTTGCCTAACGTGAGGCTAAGCTGAGGTTAATAGAGGACTGGAAATTCTCAGCTAGCGTTGGGAGCGAATGCTGCCTAACATGGGCAGCCTTGAAGTAGAATGATTTACAAAGCATCATTTGTGAATTTGCCAGTTATTTTTCATAGAATTAGCACCACAGTGAAAGTAGCATGTAAAATAATTTTAGTGGAAACAATTTTGTGAAATAAAGGCCACTTGGGAGTATTTGAACAGTGCCACGGTGCTTTCTGGGTTTTGGTGTGCCTGTTTACTAAGAGGAGAGACATTCCTCAGCCTCTGGTTTTTATTTTTGTTTTGAGACTTGGGGTCACACATTCCAGACTGGCCTCGTACATGTAACTGCAGACCTTGAACTCCTGATCCTTCTGTCTCTACCTCCCAAGTACTGGAACTATAAGCATGTACCACCACGCTCCGTTTATGTGGGGGTCTTCTGTATGCCAGGCAAGCGTTCTACCAACTGAAATCATCCTCAGCCCCATCTGCTGTTTCATTTTGTTTTGTTTTGAAGACAGTTTTTCTCAATTCCTTGGAGTGGAGAGGACTGTCATCAGATTGGCCCCAAACCTACAACAGTAGCCCTGTTTTTACACTAATAAGAACACAAGTTTATATATAAAGAATTTTAACTTCTACTTTCTGAGGTTAGTCATGTATAATGTATAGTGTTTCAGATAAATAAAATTCATACCAAAAACACAGTTTTGAGTGTGTGTGTGTTTTTCTTTTGTTTTTGCCCACGCTAGCTTCAAGCAATCCTGCCTTAGGCTGTCAAGTAGCTGGGACCTGAAGTGTGTACCACCGGGGCAGGCTAGCCTGCAGCACAGATGAGCCAAAGCTTGGGTGCATTTTCATGGGCAGTAGGTTCTAGGTTGTGAATAAGCAGTCAGTGCTGCTGGCCAATGACCGTGAAGTGCATCTCAAAGCCACCAGCCATCAAGGCCAGTCATAAACTCACTGAGAAGCAGTGCCACAGTGTCCAGCAGTGTGTGGGTCTGGGTGTGCTCTCCAGGAGGAGCCAGAAGTGGCCAGCTAGCAGTCAGCGCAGCTGGTCTTTCAGAACTTTTACTCAGTTACATGAAGGACACAGCAGTCTCTCCATAGCCCTTGCTGGCCTCAAACTCAAGCTATCCTCTACCTCTTCCTCTCAAGTACTGGGATTACAGGTAGACAACCCCATGTTCTACTAGTTACAGGACACTTCTACTAAGATTATAGGGAGTCCCAAATGTGACCTTACTTTCTCCTGTATTCTCAGTCCAAATATGCTTCTTGCAGTAGGAAAGGAGTCTGCTGGTGACCTGACATTTACAGTCCCCCCAAGGTTTTCTATAGGACACTTTATCTAACCTAAGGGTGTGATGTACAAGTGGGGGATGCTTTTCAGCGAAAGGAACACCCTCTAGAAAAGAAAGCACTGCATCCAAGGCTGCTCCCTTGCTAATGCCCACAGATCCCTGGGGCTGCAAACCTGAAGGCCTCTTGTGCAAAGAAACCAAGAGACACTGCCATCTGAAGAACAAGATTGGGTTTTAATGGACTCTCAATTCCCCCTCTGCTGTCAGAATAGGTAGAAGGCAAAAGCTTAAAATCAATCTGTATAAAAGTAAAATGAACAAAAACTCTGAATTCCAGGAGGAGTTAATGGCAGCCAAGCAAGTCTTCCAGGATGTGGCACCCACCCCTGAAGGGCAAGGACTCAGGTCCTGGTTTGCAGAGGGAGCCTCAGGGCCAGTTCTGTCAGATGATTCATGTCAGGTTGTTTGCTTCGCTTCTTGATGTAGTCCAGAGTTTTCACCTAGAAAGAAAAGGAGTTCCATCTTGTATTTGACTGGGGGATCTGAAGATAGCTCAGTTGGCAGAGTGCTTACATGCACAAAGTCCTGGGTTTGATCCCCAGCACCACAAAAACTAGGTAGAGGCAGTAGGATCAGAAGTTCGAGGTCATCTTTGGCTATATAGCAAGTTTAAGGGTAGCCTAGGCTACCTGAGACTTTGTCTCCGAGGGAAAGAATCAGACTTGGCTGTGGCCAGAGTGGGTGACATTTTCATGCATGTAGTTTTTACTGAGAGGTAGTGACTGGGAATGGTTTCTAGCACTGGGGAGTCTAGCACTTTTGGGCCCAGCACCCATCTCAGGTGACAGGGTAGCTCAATGTGCTGCTGATGCTATGCCAAAGTCAATACCACTCTGGCTTGCAAGAGCCCTGGTGCTTACCATGGTCCTTGTGTCTGCACAGCCGTGCCTCTGTGCCAGGTGCCACAGGTTGACGGACAGCTGGTTTAGCTTGTTGTTACGAAGGTCCCCATGAGCTAGGATGCTATTGAAGAAGGAAAGGCCCAGCAAGCTCTGGCGCTTCAGAGCCTGGAAGAGAGAAAGGAGGATATGACCTTGCTCTGGTACACTGGGTGGGCTCAGTGTAGACGTCCTTGGTAGGGTGGTCATGGGTCCAAAAGCCAAATGTGCCATGTGTTTGCTGAGCCCACCCACTGCACCCATAAACTAGCAGTGAGATCCACAACACTGAGTGAGCAAGGACAGAGGCACCACAGGCGCGGAGCCCTGACCCTGCTTCATATCGGTCTGTCACAGTGGTGAGGAGAGGCCTCACAGTCAACTGGGTTGGGAAGTGAATCCTAACAGTAAAAAAGCTGGGCTTCAAGCACAAGTCAAGCTGGAAGGCTTCCACCCATCTCTGAGCTGTGGCTCAAGCCTCCGAAAGCTGTGATCATTATTCCTGATCTAACCAACAGAGCTCCTGAATTGTCACTTAGATCCTGCCTTTACAAGAAGCACCCACTGCAAGGCATGGTGGTATATGCCAAATCCTAGCTCTCAGGAGGTAGAGGCAGAAGGACCAAGAGTTTGAAATCTTCAGCTCTATAGGAAGTTCAAGGCCGTACTGAGCTATATGAGACCTTGTCTCCAAAAAGCAAAAAAAAAAAAAAAAAAAACCTGTAACACCAGACCTTCCAGGAATCTTGTTTTGTTGGATGATCTGTGAGGCACTCACCAAAAAACATTTAACCACTCATGACCAGCTTTGAATGGCAGAGACAATGGGGAAAAGAAATAGTAATACAGTGACAGCTTGGGTGAAAGGAGACAATTTCTCAGGGGTAAACAACACAGAGAAGCCACATCTGCCAGTGGGCACCTGTTGTTTCAGGATGCCCGTGGGGCCAGATGTCACCAGATGCTGGCCACGGCAGAGCTTTGAGATCCCAGGGCCTTTGCTGCGTAGGCCTAGCAGCCCTGCCAGTTGTACTGCCTGGGACCATGTGTGCCTGCTCTGCTCCATGGCAGTGGATGGGAACTGCGTACTCAGCATATGCTAGCACCTCTGCCCCACACTTCATGTCTCTGTGGCAGGCACATTCACAACCTATGCTGGGCAGCCTTCCAGAACTCCCAACATTCCATCCTCTGGGTATGTGTACAGCAATGCAGGTACTGCTGAAAAGGGATGTTGCAGATGGAGATGAGGTGTCTGGGCAGGCCCAATCTAATGACGGAGCTTCAAAGGCAGAATAAAGGGCCAGCCAGAGTCAGAGACAAGGGAAAGATGGTAAAGGCCAGCAAGGCTAAGGAGACAATTAGTAAAGTGCTCACATGTGAGTGCAAGGACTCATAAAAATGCATGTGGTGACACACACTCGTAATTCTGATGGGGAGAAAGGAGGAGCCTTTGGGCTTGTTGGTCAGCCAGCCTAGTGGTATTGGCAAGACCCAGGTTAATGAAGACACCCAACCTCAAAAAATAAGGTGGGCAACTCCTGAAGAACCACACCACCCAAATTTGACGTCTGGCCTCCATATGCATATGCACATACATGTACCCACATGAACATGCACACACATGTACACATATGGAGAAGGAAAGCACAAGAATTTGACCCTCTTGGCTTTCAAGATGGAAGAAGGAGGCCAGGAGCCCAGGAAACAGGCAGCTTCAAGAAGTTTCCTTGCCAGCAAGGAAATGACCACAGACTACAACTATCTGAATACAGGTTCTACCCAGTGCCCCCTAGTAAGAGTCAAATCTTGACTCTTAACACCTTGACTCTGGCCTCATGGAACAGACACACCAGCCTAGCTGGTACTGACCTCTGACCCTGCCACATGACACAACCACAGATGGGTGGTTTGAGGCTGCTGGTATGTGGTGGCCATTGGTTGACATGGCAGTAGAGAACAAGGACACTCGCTCTGCAGGCAAGCAACCTGAGTTCAGGAGTAGGCTCAGAAGAAAAACATGAGCTCCGGCTGCCCAACTCCAGAGCTCACATTCATGCCCGCAGCCTGTTCCGTGCTCCAAGTGGCATGATGGTGAGGAGGCAGTTGAGCCACTGGAAGAACACAGTGAAGGAGCAGGTCTTGCTGAGAGTGCCCAGGTCAAGAGGTGCAGGGGAGCAGAAGCATCACAGCAGGAAGGGCCACTGGCACCTCCTGGACGAGACTTACTGACTGGTCAGCTCTGTGCTCTGCTCTCATGGGTGTCATCGGACTAATTCCAGGCGGCTTCCCTTTGACACCTGTTCCCCTCTGGTACCTGGGGCAACAGAACACTGGCTTTCTGCTTTATTAGAGAATTATGCTTAGAAAATTCAACTTCAAATAAAGTCTCTCCTGAGAGAGGTCTTTCAACTACATTTCCCTGAAAAGAATGGGGGTTTTAAGCCGTCATGCTGCATAAACTCTAACTGGCTCTTCCTGCCTTGTTGGCAAACACTAAATTTGGGTTTTCAATGCCACAGCCCATTATAAATGACATAGCTTAGCATGTGTCAGGGATGTGAAGACATGCTGGCAAACAGCAAAGACAGAATGGAAACCGTGTTCAAGGGAAGCCAGATAGTGCCTCGCACCCTGTAGGCTCTCTACGGGGTTTTAATAGAAAAAGGGCTTTTTTCCTGTGAGAACTGTCATTTCTAGGAAGCGGTAGGGGCCTGGCACAGGTCCCAGCTCCCCAGTTCTCCAGCTGTGAAGGTGGAGGACTCACTATGCAGCTCACTATTCAGGCCAGCTGAGTCTCCCCGCCTCCCATTTACTTTCTTTTCTATAATGTTTTTTAGATCTTTTTTAAAATCTATATATGAGTATTTTGCCTACATGTTTGTGTGTGCATTAGAAGATGTTGGATCCCCTGAAATGGATGGTTGTGAGACACCATAGGGGTGCTGGAAACTAAACCTGGGTGCTCTGGAAGAGCAACAAGTACTCTTAACTGCTAAGCCATCTCTCCAACCTCTTTTTTTTTTTTTTTTTTTTTGGACACAACCTCATGTAGCCTAGGCTAACCTCAAATTCCCAATGTAGCTAAGGATGACCCTGATCTCTTGATCTTCCTGCTTCCACCCCTCAAATGCTGGGATCACAGGTATCTACATCACCCTGTTTTAAGCTATGCTGGGGGTTAAACTCAGGGCCTTGTGCACACTAGGCTAGCACCTTGGCAACTGAGCTAGAGCTCAGGCCACTGCCTGAGACAAGGTCTTGATATATAACCTAGGCTGGCCTTGAACTAGTTAGCATTCTGACTTAGGCCCTGAATGCTAAAATTATAGGTTTGTGCCATTGTACCCAGCTTTATTTGTTTCTAATTAATACATAATATTCATTAAAAAAAAACAAAAACAAAAAGCTTGCAAATTGAGAGCAAGAATCATGGGTACCAGAGGCTGGAATGGCTGGAATTTGAGTGTCGGGGAAGCACTGCACAGGCAGAGAACAGCCAAGGTCAGGGGCCTGAAGTACTGGGAACCATGATTCAGTTGGATTTGTTTCCCTTCCACAGTGGAGCAATATGTAACCATCCTGGCGTGCTGTGAGAGCATGTGGCACGTGGAGAGGGCAGGCACTCACCTCGTCCTTAGCCAGGGTTTTCAGGTGCTCCAGGATCTGAGCCATCACTGCCTCACACAGCTTGCTGTTCTCAGCCAGGAACTTGGAGTCTCCCCCGTACAGGCTGTCATTGGAGTCAACTGGTCAACAAACAAGATCAGCTTGTCACATGGGATTGGCAGATGGCAGGAAGGCACGACAGGGTGTATGGGAATGGCGACAATGACCCACTGGCTTTGGGACTAAGAAAACACCTGGCCTGGGGCAAAGTCTGGGCCGGAGGCCAGCAGTATGGAAGCCATTCCCCAACAGCCATGCCTGGAGGGGACAGCAATAATCGCAGTGTCCCTCTCAGCAGCTGCCAGGTACTGTGACAAGCAAGCTCTCTCTGTGTGTTGTAGAAGGGTCCACATAGTCAGCGCAATAAAAGGATAGCACGTGCATCTTCAATGAGTGAGGAAACTGAGGCTCAGAAGTGGGCCTCACTAACATGTTAAACTGGGTAGTCTGATTCCAAAGCCCAATTATTACCCATTGCATCCAACTGCTTGCCCTGGGACCCTCAAAACCTGCCATGCCTGACAGTGTCTCCTTCCTTTCTTACCAAGACAGCGTCTCACTTTATAATTCAAGTTGGCCTGGGAATCACTCCATAACCCAGGCTGACCTCAAACTCATGGCAACCCTCCTGCCTCAGACTCCTAAGTGCTGGGACTACAGGTATGAGACACCATGTCCAGTTCTTTAACAAGGCCTCTGCTTGGCCACCTCCTATGGCAGCCACTGTCTAGAGAAAGGTCAGTTCAGCCAAGGATGGCTTGAGTATGGCTTCTTCTTCCCTCCTTCCTTCAAAGAGCCTGGTCTCTTCTGGGTAGGGGAGACACCATGCAGTCTGCTGCATGTGGTCAAGTTTGTGTTTTCACTGAAATGATAAATCTCAGACAATCTGCTTATCAGAGGACAACTCTATGGCTTTGCCTGTGATGACTGAGATCATCCCCTGCACAGGAGCCCAGAACAGATCAGATCAGTTAGTTTTCACTGTGAATACTTCAGTTGTTGGGCTAAGATGTAGCTCAGCTGACAGAGGGCTTGCCTAGCATGTGTGAAGCCCTGGGTTCAGTCTCCAACACTGCATTAACCAGGCATGGTGATGCATGTCTAGAATCTCAGCACTCTGCTCATAGAGGGGGGGATATCAAGAGTTCAAGGTCTAGGAGCACAGAGGCAGCCAGAGCTACAGAGTGAGAACAAACAAACAAAAAACCATAAAGTGAAATTGGGAGCCAGACTACATGAGACCCTGCCTGGCTAGAGGTAGTTCCGAGGGTAAAGTGCTTACTGTGCAAATGTGAGGACCTGAGTTTGAATCCCGAGTACCCATATAAAAGCTGCACGTGGCAACGTGTGCCTGCAACCCCAGCACTGCAGAGGTATGGTGGGCTTACAGAGACTGCAAAAATCTCTGGAGCTCATCTGCCAGCCAGACTAACTAGACTGGTGAGAGATTAGTGAGAGACTCTATCTCAGGAAAAAAGACAAGGTGGAAAGTAATTAGGAAGTCACCCAGTGCCAAGCTCAGCCTCCACATGCACACACGTACACACATGTACACACACACACACACACACAAACACAAGAAGAGACAGACAGTCCTTTTGCTGTCCACGAAATGGGGGCATTCTGAAGGCTGGTCTAGACACTGCTACCTTTGTCTATGTGGTAAAGATATGTGTCCTGGCTCATGGCAGATAGCAGATGCAGGACAGAGGTGTAGATTCGGATTTTGTCATCGCTATTGTCCTCCCAGGTGTAGTCCTGGATCACATTGAGAAGTTCTCGAACCAGAAATAGGACTCCGTGTTCTGGATGATCCTGGGGGAGAAAAAAAACATGACAGATAAACCCAGATATGAAGCAGAACAGTTAAAGCACCCACTAACTGTAGTTGTACATCTACTGTGGTGGCTCACCAAGGAAGACAAGGAAGCATTTCATAGCTACAAACCCTGCCGGACCTCAGCAGAGGGAACTGCTATCCTGGCAAGTGCCATACTGGACAGTGGAACCCTGAGCATCCTAGCTCAGGTGTTTTTATTGATACAGAACTCCTTAGGTGCTCTATTGATGTGCAGATTCTGACACCCCCACATAAATCCAACACCTGCAGACAATACAAATGCCAAGGCCTAGACAGCCCTTTTCCCAACAGTGCACAAAACAATTATTTTATAAATAACTAAAAATAAACTTCCATAACAACTAATCCATGCTTCCCTTAAGCAGCTGTTTAGATTAAAATGCCGGTTGCTTCATAAGGGCAGAGCCACTCATGAGCCTAGGCAAACAGCACAGAGAAAAAGTGACAAGGTGCAGCTTGCCCACTGATCACACAGGGTAGGCTGGAGGCATGACAACAGCCTCCCTTTTTGGTCCAAGGAATGACCTGTCAACTCAACGGCCTGAGTTTCCATGATTACTCCTTTATTTCCCACGAACAGTAGTGGAAGGAAGTTACATTTGTCCAATTACAAAAGGAACACGTGAGCCCTCACAGATGACATGGCAGAAGCCACGCACAGGGAAGCTCCACAAGATCACTGGTTGTTACTGCACTGACTTTAAATACAGCCCCACTCCCGAGGACACTCACCAACAGCAAAGGCTGATCTGGCCCCATGCTTCTGTGAGAGGGAAACCCAGGACCAATCAATGTTAAGTTAAGCTTATTCTCAGACACTACAATAGAATCTTTCTCAACAAAACGGTTGCAATGCAAAAAGGTGGGTGACTTCAATTCCGGTCCCAACGTGGCTATCCTGCTGAACCTGCCTAGAGTCCTTACTTGCAGGAAATAAATGCCCAGCTGGCCCCACTGACCCTCACACACAATCCCCACTCACTGGGTCCAACCATACCTCTCCTACTCCTAGGCTAGGCACAGTTCTGGGTCCTAGCAGGACACACTCAAACAGGTTACGAGAAGATGGAACAAAGGAGGATTATTTGCACAGCTGTGGCCAGCATAAGGCTAGACACCAGGGCTTAGTGCCAGCAGGAAGCTGTTATTATCCAGGCTGAAAGGGCAAGGTGCAGGTAGGGGCACTGTTGGACCCGAAGACCTGCAGCTGGAGGCTGCCCACCTCAAGATGCAGCTGTGCATGGAAGGACAAGGCCATTGACAAAGCCTGGCTGGAGATCAGTTGTGAGGTGACAGGCACTGAGCAGGGGTGTCCTCATGTACTCCAGTCTGCAGGCTGCGTCTCCTGTTGAATGGATGGGTTTGAAGCCAGAAGAGTCTCCTGAAGCCAGTCTCCCTGACACTGACTAGTGTGCAAAATAACCTGGCACCTCACAGCTGAACAGTAAAGAACGTGCCTTGTACAAGTCCCAATCCAGTATCATTTAAAGGGAGACAGCTTTGTTAATCAATATGAATATGCTCTTCTAGGAAGCCACTCTCCCTTAAGTTTACATTTATTTACTTATTGTGTGTGTATGTGTATGTGTGTGTGTATATATGTGTGTGAGTATCTGTCATACACAGTGTGGCAGCCAGAGAACAACAACTTTAAGGAGTTGGTTCTCTCATACTACCAGGTGAGTATAGGGAATCAAACTCCAGTCCTCAGGCTTGGCGGCAGGTGCATCACCTGCTGAGCCATCTCACTGGCCAGGGAAGCCCTTTTAGTATTTCTTGAGACAGCCCTACTCCATAGCTCAAGCTGGCCTTGATCTTGTGATCCTTGCCTCCCAAGTTGCTCTGATTATAAGCCTGATTACAGGCCCAGCTTCCTGGGCTTTTTTTGTTTTTGTTTTTTTCCTTGAGTATATCTTGCTTCAGCTCATCCTGCTGGCACAGGGGGGACCCAAGATTAGAGTCCTGGCAACCTGACTCCTGCTGGCTCCTCGTCTTTGGACAAACTGGATATGTCCAAGTGCACAGGAGGAAGATGTGGATGGAGTGGCTATTTAGAGCACAGGCAGAGGGCTTCATGCCCTGCAGCTGAGAAGGGCAGTCCAGCCAGCAATGGCTGGCCTGATCTAGGATGAATGTACTTGCAGTGACACTGCCTAGGGATGAGGATTTGGGCAGAGAAGCCAGCGATGCACACAAGCTGTTCCTATCTATGGGAACGGTTCCTACTGTATCAGCAAGAATAAGGATGAGTGATGCTCAAACATCCCAACAATGTGAGCTGTGGGTCTGAACCACCCAGGCGAGGCCGCCTGCTAGTCAGTCTCAGCTGGCAGCTCACCACTGCCTTCCTGCTTGCAGCTGCTTCTAACTAGGCTATTTTGTTCGGCTGCGTCAATACTAAAATACTTTTTTTTTTTTTAATTTAAGGATCTGCCTTGGAAATAGATCAGAGTCTGAATGCTCCAGCAACTTCATTTCAACACTAATGTTCCCACCCTGTGGGAGACCAAGGAACACACTTTTAGAAAGGTGGGGCCACGGGCAATAGAATGCAGAGAGCAGTTTGGGGTGAGCACTTCTGTGGTGTTCTGCTCATAACCAAAGAGGTGACAGGTTATATCCATGGAGCTGTACAAGGGTTCCATGTACTTTCTGTGTTTCAGTAATAAGACATGTTCTTTTTTAATTTTTTTAATTTATTTTTTAATATTTGAGGATGGTTCAATAGCTGAAGCCAGATATAGGTAGATTATTTTTCTTTTTGAGACAGCATCTCAAAGCATCTGGCTTTGAACTGGCTATACAGCTAAGGAAGACTCTGGCCTTTTCATCCCCCTGCCTCTACCTCCTGACTGCTGGAATTACATGTGTGTGCTACTACATCAGGATTTCTGAGGTAACAGGGACAGAACCCAGGGCTTTGTTTACACTAGGCAAGCACTGAACCAACAACTGAGCTCCAGCCAAGCCCACTATCCTTTTAGAGCAACACAGTGGTTTCAATTTGTGTTTCATATTAAGTGAGTAATTTTGTTGCTGTTTTGTTTTTGTGTGTGATGTATGTGTTCTGTGTGCACACTACAGTGTGCTAATGCATACACATGTGGAGACGGGAGGGCAGCATCAATGTCTTCCTTGGCCATTCTCTATCTTTCTTGTTCTGTTTGTTTGTTGTTTGTTTTTAGACAGGGTCCTTCCTTAAACCTGGACCTCACCAATTTGCCCCAGTGAGCTCCTAGAATCTGCCTATCTCTGCCCTCCAGCTCCCCTACCATTTTTGAGACAGGGTTTCCTGGTTTTGAACTCACTATAATAAAGCAAAGGAAGACTTTGAACTCTTGACTCTCCTGCCTTCACTTTCTACAGAGTGTAGGCATGTATCACCTAACCTGGTTTCATGCAGTACAGGTGACTGAACCCAGGGCTTCATGCATGCTATGCAAGCACTCTACAAACTGAACTGAAACCCAAGCCCACACACAGATTTTTAATTCTTTCTTTCTTCTTCTTTTCCCCCACCCATGTCTGTGTCTGTACATATGTAACACAGCATATAAGAGTCTGCAGGTGTGCACTCCTATGCTTGGGCATGCAGAGGCAGAGCAGGATGGATGTCTATGTTGCTCTCTGATTTATACTGCCTTGAGAACTGGCCTTCTTGGGCATGGCTTCTCTAACCACCTGGGGGCTCGTTTTGGCCGTGGCTTCTCAGGCAGAGCCTCCCGCCATACCCACAAAGCCAACTGGCAGTGGCCTGGAGTCCTCCTTGATGACTCCTTTGTCCCAGTAGTATCTAAAACCACAAAAGTACCTCACCCCCACAAGTGAGGCACTCAGATGGCCCTGGAGTGTCTGGGGTTTCTTACAGATGGAGTTAAGTATGTTTAATATTAAGCCTGACTTCCTCACTTCCCAGATTAGCAGATTCTTATGGACTAGGATGACAGACAGGGTGAAGCTGGAATGTAGATTCTTGCCATCTAGTCTCTATAGTTGCTTTTAATGAGGAAAAGACAAGAAAACATATCTCTCCTCTGCAGCCTCAGCATCCGGGCCAGAGAACAAGATCCCAACATTTCTAGTTCCTACAAATCCCAACACAAAATTAGGGCTCCTAAACCATGACACTGAACTTGATGTGTCAGTTCTATTCATCCTACCAAAGGTTGCTAAATGAGACCAACCGTTCCACTAGATGGAGGCTTCTGTGGACAGTACTGAGGCCCAGGGAATAGCTAGCAACCTGGGACTCCACTTGGCTGGGGGCTATACACATGCCCCTCTCCTAACAATGAACTTAGCAACCTGTTGGCAACTTAGGACACACACACACCCCAAAACCTGCATGTACATCCTGCTCCAAACAATGAATTACATCAATCTCTTTTCCCCTGAAAACCATCAAAAACTCCCCTTTTGTGAATAGTTTCTATCCAGATATGGAAGGTAGGGGGCCAATCAGGCCCAAACTTGCTTGGCTGCATGCAAAGTAAGACAAACTCTGTCTCCAAAGTGAACTTTCAGGAACAGAATCTTCTATTTACTCTCGATTGTCTATGCATATCAAGTATGCATATAATTAAAATATGGTGAATTCTGGGAAGGGACATGAACATAAGCAAAAGCTTACATAACCCAAGCCTGTCAACTGAAACAAAGAGCCACCCACTCTATACCTTTTCACAACCGAATTCCTTCTCTTAAGTCGCATATAATACTGGGGCTCCTGAGTGCCCTCAGTCATGTGGCTTGCTGTAGCTACCAGATGATCTACCAGTATGTCTGGGTAGCTATCCAGGTTCCAGAGGAGTTACTAGCATATCTGTATCAATGGCAGCTCTGTTTATAATGGCCAACGTGTGGGAACCACCTACTATTTCCACAGATGGATGCATAGAAAAAGAAGTCTATGCACACAGTGGGAGGCTAGGGAGCCTGAACAGTAAAGTCAGTAATACGTGACGAAATGGATGAAGCTTGAGAACTCATGTTAAGTGAAACAGCCCAATTACAAATACAAACACTGCCTGAGACCCTTTAGAGAAATCTAAAACCACCTAATTAATGGTTGATACGGAGGGTGGGAAGAAGAATGGGGAGTTAGGAACCAAGAAGCATAAACAAACAAAACACTCCCAAGAACTGCTGGACACCAATTTACGTAAGGTCAGCGATAAGGTCAGTTGACTTTGCACAGTCCTTCAGCGCTTGTGTTACATGCTGCTACCACAATGAAATGAAACTCTGAAACAATGCAAAACCACCCAACACAAAGCTGTGACATGAAAGTGAACCAGTCTGAACAAGGCACACACAGGAGAGGGAGCTGTTTTCATGCAAAATCTAGTCATGGTGCCACAGCTCAGGTGTGGCTCATCTGATCGCCTCTTGGCCTTGGCTACTCAGATGGAACCTCCCAGCTTACCTGAAGAGCCAATCATCAGTTCACAAGCCAGAAACCACACAGGTCCTAACCCTCTAGACACTACCCATACCCATGACAAAGTTTAATTTATAAATTAGACACGGTAAGTTTCTTCATTCCTTTCCTGTTGCCGTGATTAAAAATGCCCTGACAAAATTAACTTAAGGGAGAATGAGTTTATTTGGCTGAAATTTCAGGTTGTAGCACATCACTGTGGGGAAGTCAAAGCAGCTGGAATTTGAAGCAGCGAGTTACATGACATCCACAGTCAAGAGCAGAGAGCAATGAATTAACGCAGGCTCTCCACTCTTTTGTTGTTGTTGTTTTTGCTCCCCCAACCCCCACGCCGAGACAGGGTTTCTCTGTTGTAACTCTGGCTGTCCTGAACTCACTCTGTAGACCAGGCTGGCCTCGAACTCACAGAGATCCACCTGCCTCTGCCTCCTGAGTGCCAGGATTAAAGGTGTGGCCACCACTGCCCGGCAGGTGCTTCACTCTTTTAAGTCCAGGATCCCCTGCTATGGAAACAGCGCCACCCACAATGGTTGGGTCTTCCCACTTCAGTTGAGGTTTTTAAGATAAACTCTCTATGTCCACAGGCCAACTTGAGCTAGACAATCCCTCATTAGAGTCCCTTCCTAGGTGATTCTAGATTATGCCAAATTGACAGTTAAATCTAACCATTACAGTAAGAGACGAACAACTAATCACAAATTAGAATAAATTTAACAGCCTACTGTAAAAAGTTAAGATGCTTTTCTTTTCTAATTAAGTCGAAAACGTCTACATTTTCACAGAAAGGACCCATTCAAGGGCTTTTCCTCGGCAGATCCAAACAGCGGCATCACTAGTCCTGCGCTGTGGGCACTGAAGTAAAAGCAGTATACTCACTGACTGACAGGCGAGCTGAGATTGATAGAGCAGGGGGCACATACAGGGTGCACTCACTGCACAAGCAAAGACTCAATCCCAACTGGGATGACATCTCATCACACTATGCAGAATAGCACACGGTTGAAAATGGATGAGTTTCTGGAACTTTATTTAACATTTTTAGACAGAGGTTGGATGCTGGCAACTGAAAACAGAATATTAACAGGTAAGAGGTGCTTCTGTACTGATGCTACCTCTCCAGAGGAGGAAGTCCTGATGGCCCTGAGCAAACAAAGAGTATGGAAGACTCTTTAGGCTCACATGGGTAAAGGACCCCAGAGGAGACAAGTCCAGGTTCAAATCCCTGCTCTGCTATCAAGTACCTGCATAGCTCCAGCACAACCTTTCCACTTCTCAGGGTCTGTGAGTAAAACATTCATTAACTCCTACCTTACAAGGTTCAGGGAGGATTCTCAGAGGTCATGTAAGTGCTGATGAAGGGCCCAATAAATGCATGCTCCTAGGGTCAAGACTGGGAGACAATTCAGTAGGTAAAATGCTTGCAGAGCAAGCATGAGGACCCAAATTACATCAGCAACACCCACAGAAGTCAGGAGCAGATGTGTACCTGTATCTATATGCACAGTGTTGGGGAGAGAAACAGATCCCCGGGCTTGCTGGGCAACCATTCTACCCTAATTGGTAAGCTCCAGGATCACTGAGAGACCTTTTCTCAAGAACTGAGGTAAAGAAACAAGGAAGATAATGACATTGACCTCTGACCTCCACATGCATACTCCCTACCTAATCCTAACCCCAAATTGCACTTGCTCTTCACTGCATGATCATTAATGAATCCAGCCAAAGTTCAGTCTTTGACATCAGGAAAAGCAACAGCTTGATGGAGATACATAATCCACACAGGGAACAACACACCCATTCAGGACACACGATTCAATGGTAGTTAGGGTATCCACAGTTGTGTGGCCATCATCACAACTCACTAAATATTTCAGCACCCCTTAGGAAACCTGGATCCCAACAATTGCTGAGTCACTAGCACAGCCCGAATTCAGCATGACATTTCTCCAGGTGTGGTCCTAGGAGAGTCCCACTCCTGTACCACTAGGTTGGTGACCTCTAAAGGGCCAGTTTCAATCTACTAAGAGGGAGTTCCAAGGGTGAACTCCAGGAATGCGCATTTGGCAGGGCAACCCTGATGCACAGTCATCTCGAGGAGAGGGTTGGGAACACTGTTTGGATACTTGGTTTACAGTTTTTGTTTTTGCTTTCTCCAGAGGTTTCGAGACAGGGTCTCAGTATCCTGACACTCAAAATCTCCCTGCCTCAGCTTCCCCAGTGCCCAGAGTACAGAGGAGTGCTACCACACCTACAGGCAGCTCCTATTTTGTGCCACCTCCCTATGGCAGCCAGGTGAAGCCTATGGATTTCTGGGGCTGTTACTTATAAATCAACAAAAAAGATACCCAAGGCTCTAAGGGAACTCGATTATACTAATGCAGTTGTGAAAACCTGTGGACTCTTCGTGGGGAGAGTTACCATGGTGCTCTTTAAGGTAGGGAGAACAGGAGCATCCTGAACCATCTTTCAGAAGCAAGGCGGAGTTTGCATGTCTCAGCAGAGAGGACTTTAGTCAGGCACCATGCTGCATGTCTGTATCTCCAGGACTTGAGGGGCTGGGAGGACTGCAGTAAGAGAATACTGAATTCCAGGATGGCCTGCCCTTCAGAGTGAGATTCTCAGAGAAAAGAAAAACAAAAAACAAACAAACAAAAAAAAAACACCAAAAGATGGGATGCAGCAGAATGGGAAGGGGAGGGGAAAAGAAGAGGAGGGGAGAAGGGAGAGGTGGCAAGAAAACAAAAAAGATACAGTCTTTGCTGTGGAAGTTTATTTTTAGTTGTGTCTAAAAATAATTGGTTTTGTGCAACCATTGGAAAAAGGGATGCATAGGCCTTGGCATTTTGTATTGTCTGCAGGTGTTGGATTCATGTGGGAGATGTTTGATTGCTAATGATCTGCATGTGCTATCAGCAGAATACCTGAGGAGTTCTCAAAGAATAAAAACACCTGAGCTTAGATGCTCGGGGTTCCATGTTGAGTATGGCACTGGCCATGACAGTGGCTCCCTCTGCTGAGGTCTGGCAGAGTTTTCATCTATGAAAGCGCCTCTCTGCCATCCTTGCTGAGCCACCACAGCAGTGAACTACTGCAAGCCTTTGCAGCTGAACTGTGATGATAGAATACCTGTTCACACCTCACGGTGAAGAAGTCCCAGCTATTGCCATGACCACTGAGGCGCTCTGCACACAACTCACACTCAGGTAAAAGGCAAATGTACCCAGAGACTTTAGAAAACAGGGATGGCATTTTGTCTTCTTCATCTAAACTCTCGTCAGGAAGCAGGTGGGCTCCAAGTGAAAGACCAGAGCTTAGCACCCTAGCAATGGGAAGTCTCCAGGAACTCCTACCTGCAGGATCCCCGAAAGGGCCCCAGTTCCTCCTAGCCCCAAAATGACTGCTCATTTCTCAGAGCCCCAAGGAGCCCAGTTTCTACTGTGTACTTTCCAACAAATTCTGCCATCCTTGAGCTTTACTATGTGGCTATATTCTGTGCCCTCACTCACTCCTCACCACAACACCAGGAGCTGGAACAAGGACCACCCTTATTTTATGGACAGGACACACTCATAGGTAACTGCCAAACCTCCAGAGCCAGGAGGAGGAAGAGCTGGCTCCCACTCTCACTATCACGGTCCAAGGAAAATGAGTCCTTGCCTTGGCAGTGAAGAGTACAGTGCACTGAATGTTGGTGGCCCCTCCCCCAAGATGCTATAATGGTTAATCTTGGCTGTCAACTTGATTGGACCTTAAATCAGCTAAAAGACACACCTAGTTGGGAGTGGAGAGATGGATCAGCAGTTAAGAGCGCTGGCTCTTCTTTTAGAGGACCCGAGTTAAGTTCCCAGAATCACATGGTGGCCCACTGTCTACAACTCCAGTTCCAGGAGATTTGATACATTGATTTCCAATGTAGACCTAAGAACTGGCCCTCCATGGATTTTCAAGGCCTTTAGTGCCAGATGGGGGTCATCTGAAGAATCCAGCCTCATGGGCTGAGTAGCTACTAGGTTCTCAGCCTTTCCAGGACACCCACATATAAAAGTTCATCTAAACAAATCCCCTTTGGAGTACATGTCCATTCTACTGGTCCTGCTCCTCTAGAGAGCCCTGCCTATTTAATACACATGGCGCTTAGAGGTGGGCCTGAAGGAAGTGATAATCAGCCCCCAGAAGACCAGTTGGCCACAGCGCCAGACAGCAACACTGCCATGTGATCACGTCTCTGGGAAGAGGGCTGTCTGTGCCTTGAACAGGACCACCAGCAGAGCCAACCTGGCCCCTGACCTCAGACTCAGCCTTAGACCTGTGAGAAACACACTTGCTACCGAAGGACTCAGCTTCAGGCACAGTCACAGCAGCCCACACTGACAATGACAGAGCCAGTCGACAGAGCTTTGCACTTCCAGGCCTCGGGATACTAATGCAGGGTGAATAAAGACTACCTATGGCTCCTGGGGAGCATACATACCGGCACAATCAATAAAGTAGAGAAGAAATTGCACAGGAACTCCAGGAGGAAGGGTTCCGATGGCCGTAGCTTCCCATCGATGCTTATCATCTTTGGGACTTCTGGAACAAGGCTGATGGCGGCTTTGAAAAAAGCATCAGCTGCAAAAGAAAAGCCAGAGAATGAACATTCTGCAAAGTTCCAGGCTGAGTCTTCCTTGGCCTGGCTGGGGAGGGGGGGGGTCAGTCTGAGAGTTGCATGGAATCAGGCAACTTTGAGGGTTCAATTTAGCCAGTGAACCCAGCAGATGGTTCCTCAAACCACCACAAGCACTGCTGTTACTATAGCAACCAGGAAAAACTAGTTAAACAGCCTTAGATTGAAGGACTAAAACAGAGGAGAGACTTTTATGGATAATCTAGAAGAGGAACTGCAGAGATGGCTGAATCAGTGAAGTGCTTGCTGTGCACACACCGGGGCTTGAGTTTGGATCCCTGTGCCCACTTAAAAGCTGAGTGAGGCAGGGTATGCCCGTAATCCCAGCACTACAAAGGCGAAAATAGGAGGATCCTTGGTGTCTGATGACCAGCCAATATAGCCAGTCAATGGTCTCCAGGTCCAGTGAGAGAGCCTATCTCAAAAAATAAGGTAGAGAGCAGTGAAGGAAGACCCTTGATATCAACTTCTGGCCTCCACACACATGCTCAAAAGTAGGTGCACACATATGTGCAGACTCTCATGAACATATACACAACACATACATATACACATACACACAGTCACTTGGGCTAGGATGTGAGGAAGAGCTCATTTTACTCCTGTGTGGGTGGAAGGTTCTAGAGTGGCAGGCAGAGCTATTGCTCGGAGCCTGGTCTGGGTATCTTCTAGCACAAAGAAACGACCACAAAGCTAGGCACTGTGGCACAAAGCTTAAACCCTGAACTCAAGAGAGTAAGGACTGTGAGATCTAGGCCAGTGTAGGTTACACAGGAATATTGTGCTAGAAAAATAAGCCAACACACACTGAGTTGTCTGAAGGAATGAATGCACATACACACACACACACACACACACGAGCATGAACAGAGCTCTAGAGACTTCTAACCAGGTAACATTTCCAGAGAATTATGTGAAAAACAAAGATATTTGAAGAACTATGAAATAATCTGAAAACAAGGTAACGTCCATAAGGAGGAGAGGAGGAGGGAGTGGGAGGTTCAGAGCCCTGGGGAAGGTGGAGAGGGAACTTCTTTGTAGACCTGCCAAAGTATTGACCATGAGAAAAAGCCTCAAGGCAAAGCACTGGCCTGAGAAATAAACCCTTCTACTGCTCAGCAAGATCAAACATGTTCACGAGCCAGGTCATTTTCCACCAGAAAATGACTTCCAGTGACACGCAAGAATGCTGCAGCAGGGTGCTGAACCCCGGGTTAAAGAGGAACCCTAACTGCATGCCTGAGGGGCTGGCTTGATGGCAGATGTCGGCTTCCCAAGGAACAAAGGCCCATAGTTAACAAGAAAATTGTGTGCCTGAACTGAAGGGGTGGGTAACTTATCTTCTTTCTTCAAGGAAATATCATGCGCCACGGGGAAGCTCATCATGGAGCTTCCTGTGAGGTGTGCTGAGCTCTGGAAGCTTCCCTGCCAGGCTGGCTCCCACATCCCCAGTTGTCTGCCTCTCTGCATCCCCTAACCAAAGTTACTAAGCAGTAGCAGCAGCAGCTGCAGCAGCACAGGGTACTGGGTGGGCACTGGGGACACACACGGAGAGGGAGAGCAAGAGCTGATGTCATATAAGCGGCCAAGGGACCTATGAGCTAATTAGCACTACCGCACAGGAGCATGTCTGGTCTAGAACAAACGGAGCAGCTGACCTCAATCACGTTGAGGACAGAGTTAATACGGGGCTAGAAAAAAAGAAGGTACTTTGAATTTGTCCCACTTCATCCTCTAGGTCTCTAAAGGGAACACTTCTGCTGTTCTGCTAGGTTGGAGTATCTAAGACGGTTTACAGGGTATTATTCTTCCCAGCACCCCCATATTGAGGCAGGCAAGCACAGGAGGGAACAGCTTAGTTGTTTAGGACTCCATTAGGATGACCTATGCATAAACCAACCCCTCTTCTAATAATGCACCTCGAAGCCTGAGGCCCTTTTCTGCATGTACGGTCATGACACACCTCTCTCTGAACAGTGTACCTAGCAGCAGCCAGTTGCAGCCTCGAGCCTCCATCTGCATATACACCTTACTCTGAACAATGCAGTAAGTTTCTCCTCTCCTTAAGGACTTAGAATTTTTTCAGTCTTACTCTAGTTATGTACAGATGGGACAGTAGTAAGGCTGATCTGGCCTGAGCTAGTTTTAAGTGCCTATGCAATAAAGCAAACTGTGTCCTCAATGTGAACTTTCATGGGAAATCTCATTTACCAGCCTATGCCTATGCATAACTGGGCATGCAAACGGTTAAAATCAGGTGAATCGTGCGAAGGATATGTGAGGTGGAGACTGGTTATAAAATGTAATCTGTCAATCAAAATAGAGAACCACCAAACTCCTCCTCTTGAACCCCATAAAAGAAGGCACCAAAGAATAACCTGGGTCACCGAGTATCTTCTCTCGTGTGGCTCGCTGTCAGTCTCGACAGTGTATTCCATTCCAATCTGTATTATCATTTCAGATGGTGTGCTTGCTGCTTTGGAATCTGCACGCACCTTAATTTCATCTTTTCCTCTCTTTTTTTTTAGTGCTTTTGAGAATTTCATACAAAGCATTTTGACCACATTCACATACACCTCAACTTCTCTCAGATCCATCTTCCCTAGCCACCCAGCTTTGTCCTCTTTGTTTTTTTAACATATTGAGCACAGTTTAGGCTGTCCATATACTCTTGGATATGTGGCCTTCATTGGAGGGTGGTCAACCATGAGGGGCTTCACCCTTACAGAGCACTGAGTCTCCCTTATTTCCTTAAATAAAATGCCAAGACTCTAGAAACACCCGGCTCAGACCCTGAAGGATCCTGATGTGATTGCACAACACTATGAACAAGCTTAACATCACCGAATGTGCATTTAAAATATAAGTGTTCGGGCTAGTGAGATGGCTCGGTGTGTAAAAACCCCATGCAAACCTGATGTCTTGAGCTCCATTCCTGAAATCCACATAAAGGTGAAGGAGAGAATACAACTCTCCAAGGTGGTCATCTGACGGGATGCATACTGTGGCGTGCGCACGCGCGCACACCCACCCACACACACACACATATACAATAAAAATATTTGAGACCTGCTGCACAGGAAAGAATTTCATGCCTAGTACTAGAATTCTGGCCAAAAGCCCTTGGCTAGGGAGGTCATAGGCCCCAAGGTAGAATCTGCTACTGTTATTTTGTTAAATGTTAGTTACGCTGTCAAATTACCTTTGAAATAGTCATCTTTATGCCCAAAGACCTTGTTTATCTGGTCAGAGAAGCTTCTTTTTTTTGCAGTGGGCAGCAGTCAGTAGAGAGAGGCATAACTAGTCAGTGTTGATAAAGGGCTGAGTGCTCAGCCTGAATTAGACATCTATATGGACCCCTCCTCAGCCCTTCCCACCCATACTCTGGGAATGTTTTGAAAAAGGGAGTGGAAAGGATGAAAGAGCCAGAGGATGGGAAAAGGTGCTGTGAACTGCTGTCTTCTGGACATGACATGGCAATCACACTAAAAACTCAATAGCAGCTGTGTTACCTGCACAAGACTGGATAATATCAAGACAATCAAAATCCCAGCATAGATGGGGTAGGTAATCTCCAGGTCCTGTGCTTTGCCGAGAAGCTATTGGCAGTTGATAGCTGCTGGGAGAGGTTCCCCATGCTCCAGTGTGTTGCTCCACATCCATGTAATTGTTGGCAGCACTAACTAGCCAGATAGATAGGTCGGTAGGTAGGTAGGTAGGTAGGTAGATAGATAGATAGATAAAGTAATTAATAAAATGGCATGAAGTTAGGAGGGGGAGTCATACTGTGGAGGACAGGAGGGAAACTGGAGGGAGAATTAGAGATATTAGAGTTGATTAGATTTCATTGTATTACATGTATGAAATTATCAAAAATTTTAAAAATTAAATATTTAAGAAAATCTAATCCAATTATTTAAAATTAAGCTTTATGCTATATATACTTGACCACAATAAAAAAAGACAAAAGAAACAAAAACATCCTTGACATCACCCCCCTTCCCAGCCCTCCCAGCATAGGCAGGTGCCTAGACTCCACCACGCCTGGCTGTCTCCTGCAGAAAAGTCCACTGTCCCCATGCCTGGTAACTCTGCTGCCCTGGAAAACTTTTCTGAAGATTACAAGATTACAAGAGCACTTTGCAGTGGGAACTAAAATTCTGCTCCTAAAGACTTGAAGGAGCATTTTATTTTTCCATCTGTGTGTTTGTTACCGAGTGGCCCACAGAATGTGCCTGTTATTACATCCCATTAAAGTGGCAGCAGCTTTGTCCCTTGGCTCCTTTCACTCACCCCACCCAGTTCCTATTCTAAGGAGGAACTCAGTTATTTAAGGGCCAGGCACACATGGTTCCATTTCCAGAAGGCGTGCTCCATGTAGAAAATGTCTGGGAGACTTCTCAATGTCAGCCTAGTAAACAGAGCTTAGTGAAAAAATAGTTATCTACAAGTGAAAACTTGTTTTCCTCAGTTCAGAGTTTGAATGATATTGTCAACATCGTATTTCTTCTTTCACATTTAAAATTTTTAACAGATGGGAGTCTTCACTATGTTGGCTAGACTGTATCCAAACTCCTAGGCTAAAGCCATCCTCCTGCCTCAGTCCCCAGAGTAGCTGGGGATGCAGTGGTGAGTCACTGCACCTAATTAATGTTGAATCATATAGCACTATTCTGTGGCTATTCAAAGCCACTCAAGATAGTGTCTTCAAGAGAAAATGGACTACATATATTTTTAAAAGAGAAAAGATGAACAGATAAGAGGAGGAGTCAGGTTCCCATTCATACAGAATGTTATCCTGGGGCTGGGATGTGGTTCAGTTGATGGAGTGTTTACCTAGCACACACAGGTTCAATCCTCAACACTACAGAAAACAGATGTAGTGTCACATGCCTGTAATTCTAGCACTCAGGAGTTGGAGACAGGTGATCAGAAGTTCAAGTTCATCTTAGGTTACATACCAAGTATGAGGCCAGTTTGGGACATACAAAACCCTGGGCCCTCACCACACACACACCCCCCAAAAAAGGGAAAAAACATAAAAGGTACACCTGGAACATGGTCAGTCTTCAGCCATCTGATGCTGCCGTAATTCTCTACCACCCCTCTCATGCTTTCTGCAGCCTTTCCTCCCCAGTTCCTCCTTGGCTACATGGTGAGTTCAAGGCAAGCCAGTGATACATGAGAACCTGTCTCAGAAAACAATAATCCTGAGTCCTGTTGTCATAAGAGAAGCCATCCCAGGACTTGGTTAGAACAGGACTAAGCCAAGTGCATCACACTCTATGGGGACTGAGTAGGATCCTGGTCTGTACTACAGAGTACATGTACCAGAAAGAGAGGTCCTTTCTGAGAAGCTCCCCCATGAAGGTAGACCTGCTCCAGGGTCCATGGTCTCCAGACAACCCTATTGCAATGACTGCTCTCAAGACTCTGAAAGGTTTTACATGGTGCTCCAGGGCCTCTTCTGGCTTCACATGGTGCTCTGAAGCCTCTTCTGGCTTCACATGGTGCTCCGGGGCCTCTTCTGGCTTCACATGGTGCTCTGGGGCCTCTTCTGGCTTCACATGGTGCTCCTGGGTCTCTTCTGGCTTCACATGGTGCTCCTGGGTCTCTTCTGGCTTCACATGGTGCTCCGGGGCCTCTTCTGGGTTCAGTAGGTAATGCAGCGGCCTTCTAGGAGCATGTCCACCTGAGGAGTCCACGTTCTGTTTGGTACCCCTCCCTAACTCTGTCTATCTGAACACTAGGATTTCATGTACTAAGAGATGGGACAACTGTCAAAGAGCTCCAACATGCCCAGAATGAAGATGGTGGGCTTGCTCACTGTTGGCAAGAGTAAAAATGTACAAAGGTCCAAATGTTTTTAGATAAAAGGAACAATTTGAGGAAATAATTTACAGCACTTCCCAAACTTGAGAAACAGAATCTTTTACAGCATCACAACAAGGTGGATCTGTGTGCATGGGGTGGCAGGTCGGGGCCAAGATTTACTGAGGAGACGGAAAGCCTTATGGAAAGTAACAGAAGATTCAACTCCACACACTGCATGTGCAAATAAAAATACAGATGGATGGAAGGAGGGACAGGAAGGCAGGCAAAAGAGGAAGGAAAGAACACAAAAAGAATAGGGTTTTAAGTGGTTTTTTTTTTTTTGCGGGGGGAGGTTCTCCTGTAGCCCAGGCTGGCCCAAGTCTTACTGTTTAGTCAAGGATGACCTTGAATTTCTGATCTTTCTGCCTCTACCTCCAGAGAGCCAGGATTATGAGCATTTGCCATGCTGATGATCCATGCTAGATAATCACTCTATCAACTAAGTTATGTCCTCAACCCTGCAATGGTTTACAGAAGAAAAGAAAAGATTGGAAAAAATGTCCTGTTAATAACATGTTTTTGGAAAGAGGGAGTGAGGGGATACAGAATATTACTGGAATCTTTTCTTTCTTTTTTGGCAGCACAGGGATAGAACCTAGGACCTCAGGCATGCAAGACAAAAGCTGTAACCACTCAGTTACAGCTTTGCTGGAGCCTACCAAAGACCTATTGCTAGGATTCTTTCAAATGAGCACTCTGAACTCTTATGACAAAAACTATCCAAATTTTAAACCACAGCTTGTTTATATTTTCAACAGGATCCAGGTGCACCCACTGAGCACGCTCCAGATGTGATAACATAAATTCAGACTTGACTGTGACGGGAGCATGCTCATTCTGAGCCCTTGCTGCTGCTGGTGAAGTCTATGACTCAGAGCACAAATCATGAGAGATGATAGAGAAGTGCTAATCCAGCCCACCTTCAGCCACCCTTCATAAAGCATTAGGACAGGGCTAATGAAGGACTTTATATTGTCAGCCTCACACACTCAAACAATGGCCCAAAGGCAACTCACTCCCAGACCTTCAAGCTGTCAGATGCCTTCCTGGCTAACTCAGCTGGAAAACCAGCCCAGTCCAGAGAGATAGAGGAATGAAGACATCACAGCTTGGTAAAATGGACGTACCCCATCCCTTGAAGGTATTCTATTAAAGCAGGGCTCTATGAGAGCAATTCACCCTTCCAAGCTTCATAGCCACTGCAAAAGGTCTCTATCAGTCTCCAGTATTTTCCATCTCTGCCTGGGCATAGGTACAATGACAGCATCAATACAATGGAAGCTAGCAAATAAAACAGAATCAGCACAGAACTTGGGGTGGGAGATGCTCAATCAGCACAATACCTGTTGCATATACAAAAGGACCTGAGGTAGATCCCCAGCACCCATAGGGAAAGCCTGATGTGGTGATAGACACTTGTAACCCTGGTTCTGTAGAGGCAGAGACAGGAGCTCCCTGCCTGTTCAGTGCAGCTGGTTTAGCAGAATAAATGAGTTCTAGGCTAGTGAGACACTGCCTCAAAAAAATAATGTGATGCCTTGCAAGGAACAAAACCTGATATTGACCTGACTCCACATGCAGGTATACACATAGGTATATTTACACACACACACACACATACACACACACACACACAAAACGTATGCACACACTCATGCACACATGCACTAGATCCCGAAAACTTGTGTTGCAATCAAACCATAACGATAACTTTGCCAAAGCCACGTGGTCCAAAGTCCAGCTGGCCCCCGAGGTTTAATCCTGTTACTGTCAACCTGTGCTTCTGTAACAGAAACTGTCCTTAAAGCACTTAAATTTGAGGACATAAGGGCTACTATTTCAATGATGCCAAAACAGAGCAAGCTTTACAAAAGTACAAATACCCAGGGACAATTAAGTGGCATATTCATTATGGCTTAATTGTTACCAGTGACAGCTTAATACAGGCTTGACTTGGCCACATGGATTCGGCAACGTGCCCTTTCCGTTCACGTTGGACATCAATATTTAATGTGAAGGTCCGCTGGAGATGTATAAATTATTCCCAATTTCATCAGCACCAAACCAAAGTTCCCCTCTCATCTCAGAGTGTCCAGGCTCTGCACTGAGCCAAGCTTGCTCAGCTCACAAGTTACCTCCTATCTATGGGACAGGGAAGGAAGGGGTGGTGACTTTCTGTCCTCCCTGCAAGGCTCCCAGGAGGCTGTGCATTCTGTCTGTGAATAGCAAGCCTTGTTTTCCCTAAACACCAGGGATTAAGTGTTCCCTGTTCCTTAATTCTGGTTCATTGTTTCTTACATAAGCTTATGGAGCCGCAGTATGGTGGCTATGCATGCAATTTCAGCACTTAGGAGAGGAGGTAGAAGAATCTGGAGTTCAAGGCCACCTTTGGTTCTAACGCACTTGAGACTCTGTCTCAAAAAGCTAAATCAAACAAAAAGAAACAGGCCTGGGGAAACGAGTTCAGTGCTTGGTATGTTGAGTGAAGACCAGAGCTCATATCCCTAGCACCACCGTAAAGCCTAGCATGGTGGCATGCTCCTATGCTAATTGTCAAATGACCCTGTTTCGGGCTGGAGAGATGGCTCAGTGGTTAAGCACACTGGTTGCTCTTACAGAGGACCACAGTTCAATTCCCAGCACCCACATGGCAGCTCACAATTGTCTATAACTCCAGTTCTAGGAGATCTGACACTCTCATACCAATACACATAAAATAAAGTTAAATAAATTTTTAAAATTTTTTTAAAAAGACCCTGTTTCAAAACAAGAATTTCAAAACAAGAATGTCCTCTGACCTCCACATGCACACAATGGCATGTATGCACCTGTACTGACACAAAGATATGTACATGTACACCATATATACACAAACATTTTTTTCACAAGGGTATCAAATATTCAATCTATGATAACAGGTCTTTAGCATCATATGCATCTGGGAGTCTGAAGGAAAGTGTGTCATGATATGATATGACATGACATGACACAATATGATATGATATGACACGATGTAACAGCACAGTGCTTTACAGAGTCTCTATGTTAGATGAGGCCATGTGGCAGAATGCCACAGGCAAACCACAAGCCTCACTCTCTTACCTATAATGAAGACAAACAACCCACCTAGTAATACCTAGAGAACAAATGAGCTGTTTGCGGGGAGTTCAGAGCTCTCCATAGTAAGGCCTCGACCTATGTCTTCTGAATGCCATCTCCTTACTGTTTCGGACTGTCCTGCTTCCTGGTCTTCCTGCCTTTCCTGTGCCATCACTTCAGTCTCAAGCATGTCCTTGGGTGCAGTGTGGGATCCAGACACCCTCCCTCCTAGGTTCTCAATGCCATCTGTTTTGTGAAGCCTTTTGGCTCTTCTAAGACAACTCATTCCTTTCTGCTCTAAAAGTCCCTGCATGTACATGCTGAAAGACTTGTTTTTGTTTTCTTTTTGAGACAGGGTTTCTCTGTTGTAACTCTGGCTGTTCTGGAACTCATTCTGTAGACCAGGCTGGCCTCGAACTCACAGAGATCCTCCTGCCTCTGCCTTTAATCCCTGCTAAAGGCATGCACTGCCACCGCCCAGCCTAAAAGACATTTTTTATATACTGCCCTATGTTCCAACAGTCAAGAGACTGGCTCTCCCTCACTAACATGGGGGCTCTACATGTATTCTTGTTTCTGGTATAATACTTTGCATATAAAAAATGCACAAGAAATGCTAGCAGGAGGAAAGAAGCCATGGCTGGAGTTGAGACTCACTTGTGCCTTTTTCTTGAGGTTCCATCAGCGATGGCTAACCATCCCTGGTCACCACATTCCCCAAGGCAGAAGGATCCTGTCTGTTCAGACATGAATGCAGGCTTCATGCCACTGCCCACCTATGAACTGTTTCAGCTATAATAACTGACCAAAGAGGCCTCAAGGTTAGGGGACATGTCTCATCCACCATACTCAGATGACGCTTTGCTCACAGGAGTCACAACTGTGGCCTTCCACACAGATGCTGAGAACCTGGCGGGTTTTTTCCTTCAAAAACTGCTTCTCTCCTTCAAAGAAGGAGAAATGCAATAGTCCTCTCCCCAGCTACTGCTGTGCCCTGAGGCTTCCTCAAATGCCATCTGCCACAGTACACAGAAGCCAGTGGCTCCTAACAGTGGCCCTGCAGCAGTACTTGCTCTGTGTTTCTCCGGGCTTCTGACCTGTACAGAAGCTCCAACCAATGTTCCTTGAGGTCTAAGCACATGCTAGGACCTACTGTGCTTTCTTTTATTGTAAATATAAAATTAATTAGCTCGTAGAAGGTGGGGCTGTCTTCTTCACAGACACCAATGCTTAGTACTTACACCCTCACTCTAAAATATCTGCTTCATTATTTGTTTTTCAAGGGGGGCTTATTCTGTAGTCCAGGCTGGCCTCGAACTAGGATCCTCATGCCTCAGCTTCCAAGTGCTGGGGTTGTAGGCATGGAATATCATGCCTGGCTCTTCCATCACTACTGTTAAGAATTGGAGCTGGGATGTAGTTCAGTTGCTAGACTGATTGCTGGGCATACACAAGCTGAATCTCCAGCACCACATGAACTGGGTGTGGTGGCCTATGCCTATTATCTCAGCACTGGGAAGGCAGAAAAATCAGAAGTTCAAGGTCATCCTCAGCTACAAAGTGAATATAAGGCCAACCTGGGATTCTAAGATTCTGTTCTTAAGAACAGATAAATAAAAGGAATTACCAACTATTGTTATGCAGTTACCACTATTTGCTCAGCACCTGCAGAGCACACATGAGGTAGACATGATGCCAGGAGCCCTGCCACCACAGCCAGCAGAAAGCAAGGCCTCTGGGCTTGGTGACTCTGAGGAGGAAGGGGAAAGGCAGTGCAGCGATGACCTGTTACTAGTTAGTAACAATGGTGAGGAATCAACGAAGGAAAAGTGAGAGGTCAAAGGAACGCCTTAAGGACTGAGCCAGCCTCACGTTGTCTGTCTGAGACAGGAGAGGAGCTGAGTAAGGCTTCCAGAGAGAGAGCTTGTGAGCAAAGCTCTAGGACAGAAATCTTAAAATGTACACTGTACACTGAATAAAGTAAAACCTAAAAGAAGGGAGATAAGAGATGGTGGGGTGAGAGAAAATAGAATACACTGTGTACATGTATGAAATTGTCAAAAAACAAGGTTAACTAATAAAACAATTTTGAGGAAAAAGAAAAGGACCAGCATTGTAGGATCAGGCATGGAATGCCCTCCTGTGGAGCAGGCCCGAGTCCACTCTTAACAGCATGCCGCTATGGCACCAGTGGGCAAGTCAGTACTGCAGCATTCACAGACTAGTGCTAGGGTGGCCTACTGAGGTATTTTCTCCTATAGCGGCCTACACAGAACTTTCTGGCACTATGGGAGCTAGCCAGTAAAGAGGAAGTCTCCAAGTCAGTTTGAGATCTGTTTTTCAAACTGCTGAAGTGTGAGGTGTCTTCAGCACCAGAGTCTTACCAAGGGCAATGGCAAGAGCCTGGATGTTTTAGAGACCTTTGGGGCCTCCCTGAACTCTTTGGGAGGTATCCCATGACTTGCACTGTGATTGTCATTAAATGACACAAATCTGGGAGCAGTATTGGCCACCCAAGCACAGTGATTCCATTGACAGCTTTTTTTTCTTTTTTTTCAAAACATTGTATTTTGAACTTAGTTTACTAACTAGTAGGTTTCAGTTAGCCCACCCACTATCATCTCTCTTCCCCATTAAATCAAAACCACAGAGCAAGACCACAGTGGATGTGGATGTGCAAGTATCTCTGCAGTAAGTTGCAAACCCAAGAGTAGTATTGCTGGGTCATTTGTCAGTTCTGCTTCTAGTTTGTTTTTTTGTTTTTTTTTAAGAACCTTCCATACTGATTTCCCAAGTAACTGCACTACTTTATACTCTTACCAACAGTGGATAAGCATTCTCCTTTTGCTATAACCACACTTCTAGCATTTGTGGTCAAAAGTCCATGGCTGGGGAGGTCACAGGCCCTAAAGTAGATCCTGCTATTGTTATTTTCCTAACCTGTTATGCTGTCAAATTGTCTTATAAATATTCATGTTTATACCATAGACCTGGCTGGCTGCTCTCAACCTTGGTCAGAGAGGCTCCCTTCTTGCAGTGAGCAGCCATCTATGCAGAGATGCAGAAGTGGTCAAAGTGCTGAGCGCTCAGTCCTACATGGGACATCTGTATCAGTACCTCATCCCATTGCCAAAGCCCCACAAAGGCTTGAGGAACACAAGCGAAAAGGAGATGGAAAGACAGGAAGAAAACTGGCTTTCCTTCTCCCAGCAGCTCAGCTGCCAAAGCCAGGGGTGGGCTTCATGCCCACCTCCCTTCCCCATGCTGTTTCTGTCTGGCTTGGGCACATACAGGTAGGTGTTGTAAACGCTATCGTGAACACTACAAATTCCCACGTACGACTGCCCTGCTGTGTCTGGCCAACACTTTCCTTGTAGTCATCCATCACCTCTGACTTACACTCTGCCCTCCTTTCCACAATGACCCCTGAGCCTTGAGGGGAGGGAACGTAATCTAGTAGTTAACCATGCTCAGCAGATGGCAACAATCCAAGAGTACATGGCTGGCACAAATTGGACTTGATGGGTTTAATAAAACAAGAAACAAGAGGGCATAAAGTTAGCTGGGTGGGAAGGGGTGGATCTGTGAGGTGAGAGTGTGACTATAATCAAAATACATTATACCAAATGCTCAAATAACGATAAAATAAATAAATAAAATTTATAAAGAAGGAAATAGTAGAGGATACTAGATTAAAATTTACAAAGTTAAAAAAAAAAAAGAAGAAGAACGTATGGGAGGGGTGCGGTGAAGCACTGCCTTCCAGATAGGACAGGGTAGGTCTCCCAGGCTCCAGTGGGTGTCCCCACACCCACACATGGGCAGCACTGACTGGACCAGCGAACTGTCAAAGGCAGAGACATGAGGTTGTAGGAGGCAGTACATGTTGTAGGAGGCAGAGGGGCTCAAGGGGGAGGGAACAGGAGGCTGATATGATCATGTTCCATTATACACTTGTATGAACTTCTCAAGAATAAAGGAAAAATTTTAAATAGAAATAAATAAGACTACAAGAAGGGCAGAGAGCTCTGAGGGAAGAGAGACACTGTCACTAGATGCAACGACCCGGCCCTGCTCACCACCCTGGGCCTCGCTTGCTTTCTCACTCTGCCGCAGTGAACTGCACATTCTCTGATTTGCAGCCCAAGTCAGGCATTTCATCTTGAAATAAACACTGGCTTTCCCACAGACCCAAGGTTTTGCATGTGAGAAATCAATCTGAAGGGTTGGGTGTAGAGGCACACGCCTATAATTCCGGCACTTTGGAGGCTGATGCAGGAGGATCATGAGTTTGAGGCCAGCCAAGGGATATATACCAAGACTGAGCTAGAGAGGGCCTGACAGAGATGGAGAAAAGGGAGGAGGAGGAGAGAGGAAAGAGAGAGGAGGAAAGAGACAGACACCCAGAGAGGATGAGTTTGGCCTTCAAAACTCCAAAAGCACAATGCTGTCAATGTTCATAGCTCCTCACCGCCATGTCAGACTTTGGTTGGAGAGACAGCCGTGCTAAGACTGACTCTACAGCTACTTTGTGCCAGTGGCCCAATCCTCTTGGGCTATGATTTCATTTATTCTCAACTGAGATGAAACCCTGTTATCTCCTCTTCTTTGAACATGGATAAAATGAAGCACAAGAGGGCTAGCTTCTCCAAGGGCATGTATTTCCCTAAGGGGCAGAACCAGGGGCAGATCCACTGTGTTTTGGAGACTTGAAAGCCACTGTCAGTCAGTGCCTTGGCACACCCCGCTGCTGGCCAAGCACACCAGATGGGTAACTTAGTCCCACTTCTCCAGGCCTTTGCTCAGACCCTGCATTCCATCAGAAGGCTGAGTGTCCCTTTTTCTCCCTTCCCATGCACTCCTTTTGAGCTACTGACAAACAAGGACAAGAAATTATCTGGAGTAGTGGCTCAAAGAAAAGGCAGACAGGCATTTCTGGGCCATCTCTAGGTGGGAAGCACTGATGTTCAGGCCTTTTGTGAGTGCTCAGTGCTCCAGGGTGACAGGCAAGAGTATTTGAAGTAAATGCCAGCACGATCCTATCTACATGTGGGGACCTTTATGCACAAAGATGGAACTAAGCCTTCTTAGCATCCTGAGCTGGCCTGCATGGGGTTCAAGACCCTGGACTCACCCTTGGCTGAGGCACAGCCTGAAAATGGAGATGTAATCAGGAAGGATGACGGCAAACCAGAGAATGAACTGAGAAGAGGGTGATGCTTTGGAGTCAGCTCAGATGAGAGGAAGTTCCAGGATACAAACAAAAGCAGCCAGCTCCCACGAGCTTCATATTTAGCTCTCTCCTTCTCAGTAATTGGCTGCATTATTTATTTGGCCAGTAACTGTTCTGTGTGGCTTTCAGAATGGCAGTGATGGGCTTTTAAGGTTTACTGCGACTGCATTTAGACTCAAGCGAAAATCATCAGATAAATTTTTAAACATGAAGTAGATACCACATTGCTGTGCCCTGCAGTAGTTTAAAGTCGGGGTGAAGAGTTCTAACACTGTGGTGCTGTTTTCATCCATGCACAGGAACTAGGGCTGAGCCTACATCCCCAACACCCTCCTGATACTTAGAAGAAGTCTCTCAGGTGGGCTATACAGAGAGTGGAGTTCTCACCCCCACCCCCACCCTCACCCCCAATAGCAATGTGCTCGCTCTCCAAAGATTAGAATCCACTTCCATGTGTCTGGTGTTCAAACACATGAACAAACAAAAACAATAAAAACAACAACCCTGAACCTGCTGTGGCCAATCAGCCCCAACTTCTCAGGCTCTCTAGGCATCCGAACCCAGGACATCTGGCTCCCTGACCTGGGCTGAGATGGACTGGAGAAGGTCAGGACAGAAAAGTATCTGCACTCCTCCATCTGTCTCCATCTGCCTCTGTGTTGCCTGACTCCCATGTGTCCTACTAGAGAAATGTTTAAAAATATTCACTGGCTGCTGCTTTCTTTCCTCTTTAAAGGCAGCTCTCAGTTCATGGTTGAGTCAGACTTTCTAAGTAGCGAGGGAGCACCAGGGATAGAGAGAGAGGCTTACCTTGGGAGAGGCACTGGTTGGCCAAGGCAACCTGACCAGAATGCAGGTAGAGGTTGAGGCGGGTGAAGATCCCCACCAGGGAGGGGATGGTGATGAAGCAGTAGGCAACGCAGGCCTAGAGAGAAGGGAGATGCAGATCGGTAATCAGTATGCCCGTGTTCACCCAGCATGTGTTTCCAAGAAGACACACAACACTTACATGCTCTGTTCCCCCTCAACATACACACACACACACACACACACACACACACACACACACACACACATACACGCACGCACACACACACCATCAATCCCAGTTCTGATGAGTCCTGGGAAGTTGGGGAAGGAGAAGGGAGGGAAATAGCGAGTTAAATATCAGCCCTTCATCCCTCACCACACTTATGCATAATGATGTCTCTATGTAGACAACGAAAAACCGACTGCTCAGAAATATGGAGGTAATAAGAAGCTAAGCCAGGGAGGCTAAAAAGTCTGATAGCAGTTGATCCTAAGGACAGAGGCGAGAGGTAAAGGGGGCAGAGCTGGATCCCTCGCCTTCACTACAATCTTTGGGCATGGTTTCATTTTAGAAGATAGGGATGCTACCGCTCTACTGTAATGTGGAATGTCAACCAAGAAGCTGACGTTTGGCTCTGACTTTGACTTGGATATAACTCTGACTAAGAACAAAAACTATACTAGGTCTTCCAGCTACAGGCATGAGGATATAATATGAAAAATGATATTGGTAAAGAAAGCCTTTGTATTCATATGTTAGAGAAATTTTAAGGGAATGCAGATGGCACACAGAAATATAAAGGCATCTCTCAACCACCTCAGAACACACAGAGAGGGTGAACACCCCTCATCTCAGGGGCTTCTGGTTTCACAGAGTTTTGGATTTGGGGATATTTGTGTATACAATAGATAGTGAGGTATCGTGGAGGGGACCTCAAGTCTAAACACAGAATTCAATTATGTTCCCTATGTGCTTTAAACATGAAGCTCCAAGGCACCTGCACACAGTATTTTCAATAACTTTAACCATGAAACACAGTCATATAGTGTGGGGCTGTCCATTTATGGCATCACCGGAAATTTCAGATTTTGGAATGTTTTGGATCTGGATATTGGAGATGGGTAAGTCGTACTGAAATTTAGGCTTCTTGGTCATTTCTTTTTAAAACAATACAGAAGCTGATTAGCCCACCAATTCCTAGGGCAAAACAAACCTGGAGAATCAACACCAAGCCACCCTTATCACTTAGCCTTACAGACTTAACTTTCCCTGGGAACAGCAATTTAGCAATGTGCAAACTCAAGAGCCCACTGGGGCTCCGTGTCTGGAGCCCTTAGCATTAGAACACACCCGGACAAATGCAGCCGTCTTTCTGGAGTGGTTTCCTTTCATGACTTTTCTCGTTTCCATTGCCAATCGGTTCACACTCTGGATTTGGGAAGAAATAAAACAGAAATGGTAATGAAATGATCACAAGCCAAATTAACATCTTCCAGAGGTTAGGATGCCGGCTCCACAAACATCAATGCAAACAAGCAAACATGGACGGAGACTAACCAGTTGGCCCCAGATGATAAAATACTGAGAGCACGGGCAGGTTAGGTTGTGACTTGAGCAAACACCTCCAAGAACACAGAACAAAAGGCATTCACTGTGTTAGTCATTCCTACCAATGGGCATAACAGATGAACGGTTTTTGGTTTAATGAATAAACCAAAGCAAACCAGGGTTTGCTTAGCCCATTTCCAGAAGTCCCACATTCTAAGCACAAGATCTCAGGGACACTTCCAAATCAAAGAGTAGACTGAGCAATGTAACCACATGATGCTAATCCTAACAGCAGTACCCACAGCCACGCTGTTCAGCTGATACATACCACCAGCTCATGTGATTCTTACAACTCTATGGTGTGGGCACTATGCCCAACACCATTTTATAGATAAAGTCTCTAGATTTAGACCTTAGAACAATTTGTGCAAAATAACATGCTAATGAAGAAGAAATAAGTACACAAAGTGTTCTTCTTCAATAGCTATAAATTGATTAAAAAGAATGATGGAAGTTTTGGTTCCCAAACTGTACCATGGCACCCCTGGGGTGCTGCAATCAAGGACAGATGTTAAGGAACAGCAGTTGTTGGATTCTGTGTGAAGCGCTGATGTGACGGAGCTCATGACTCAACACTGCACTGAATTACATCCCTTGTAGCCACATTCTACGTAACTGGACGTTCAGCAGCTATGGTGATAAAAAGCAAGTGCTGTGCAAAGTAAATGTCGGGGGGGGGGGGGGGCAACGTGGAAATCAACAAGAAACAGAAAATAAGGGCAGTGGTAAGTGACCGATTCCAAGGCTGAGACTGTGCGGTGCTGACAAGCATGCACACACTTCATCAGGAAGTGATTACGGTTATGCAAGTGGCATACTTCTGTCTGCTCTGCTGAATGCAGGGTGGAACCCAGGACCTCACACATGCTAGGCCCTGCCACTGTGCCACTGCCATACCCAGTCTGTAACTATATGATTTAGGAACCGTTTGTGAAAGGACAAAATAAAAATGCTGTTTTCTTTCCAGTTTATGCATATGTATTATTATCATTTTACTTCTTTCTGATATTTTTCAAGCTGTTAGCTGTTTAATAATAAGCAGAACTGTTACTATTTCTTTTGACTCAGGGGTCACCAAGTCTGCAGAATGATAGCCCAAGAAAGCAGCAAACCTCTGGTTAGATGACAAGGGTCTCCAGGTTACCTGCCCAGTAGTGGAACTCAGTGCAGGACCATTTTATTCCTGTCACTATATGCAGAAATGAGAGCATGCAAATTTCTGAGAAATGGGAGAAATTTTATTCAAGGAAAAAATATCAATAAAACATATAAATAAAGAGGGGGGGAATGACTAAGAACACTCAAAGATCTAAGCAAAGCTATGGGTCTGATTTGTCTCCAGGAAACCACCTTTCTAGCCCAGGAGGAGAGTAGCAAGAGGGCACCTGAGGAACCACAAACTACAAGCTAGTTGATCTCAGCACTCTGGGGTGGGGGAGGGTCTGTAGAGACAGGATGATCAGGAGTTCAAAGTCCACCTCAGCTATGTAGTGAATTTGAAGCCAGTCTGGACTACGTAAGTCTAGAAGTCTCAATAACTAAAAGAGCACTCCCAGATGGAGCCTGGCATGTGGCACATTGATAATCAATCGACACTCGGCAGAAGAACAGATGATAAGAATGCTTACGTGGATCAACTGCACAAGAACAGGTTCCAGGTTGCAAAACATCGACCTGGACTCAACGTAAAAGCTGAGCTGCTGCTCAAAATCACGGCCAAAGGAGACCTAGAATCAAAGAGAGAGATATGCTAAAAGGCACACTGTTGCCATTAGTGGAAAGACAAACATGTGTGCATGAATGCGTACCCACACACACATGCACACACAGACACACACATGCTCACTCTCCTCTTTCTCCCTGACTACAAAGGTCTTGTATCCCTTCAGCTCAAGGAGAACTAAAATGCCTCTCTGAGCAGTCCAACTATGTGACAAGGGCAAGGATACCAAGAATCCAAGGACAAAAATAGAATTTTCCAGATTGGGAAGAAAAGGAAATCATGGAATTTTGTTTGTCAGCTATGGCCTTTCCACAGAACATAAATTGGGTCCTTGGGAGCCATTTATCACAGGGGCTTCCTCATACGGACCGCGCCTTACTGTTTCCTGATGGGGACCTGACCTCAGCTCACTAGTAGCTGCCAGGGCCACAAAAGGAAGTTTCTCCACCATAAGCCATTGGCATCTCTTTCCTTGGCCTTAGGAAAAACTGGACAGGAGGAGAGAGTTCGCTGCTTCTCAGGTCAGTTTGCACAGAGCATTGCTGTGTGGGGCTCACACCTTACTCCCTGTGACTCAGTGACCTTCAGACAAAGGCTGAAAAAGACAAATTGTCCTGGTCAGCAACCTGTGTAAGCCAAGGATGGAGGAAAAGCACTAGGTAAAATCCCCAGGTCCATTTCCTACCTGGGAACAGAAAGGCTGATTATGAATTTGCATCAGAATCAAGGGCACCCACAGAAGCTGTGGACGGTTTCACCCTTGCTGTTGAACAGGGCACCGTTCCACAGCTGTCAGCAGGTCTCAACATCTGAACCTCAGTCAGTTTGGATTCTGATGTGTTATTTAAAATAGAGGATTCCAAGCCAGATGTGGAATGTGCATCAATAATCCTAGCTTATGAGGCAGGAGGACTGCTTCAGTCCAGAAGTTCAAGGCCAGCCTGGGCCACAGCACTTAGTAACACTCAGAATTAAGGCAAAGATGAGCTGGGACAGCAAGTGGCAGAGTGTTTCCTTAAAAGACTGAAGCAACCCTTCCCATGATGAAGTCTCCTTTGGACTCTTCCCATCAGGAGGTGGGGGTCTCTTCAACTCCTCTCCCTCACAGATGAGCCTGTGCCCCACTCTGACCAACAGAACTCAGCACAATACAGTGGAGGGTCATTGTATATCTAAGGCTTGGATTTCCGAAGCCTTGAGCTTCCATATTGTACCCTTGTGAGAACTAGCACCATGTGAGATATAAAAACAGACTATTATATGACAAGACATAAGTGGACAGGTAGAGGCTACTTGGAAGAAAATGGAGTTACCCAGCAACAGCCTGGGTCTACCAAGGAGTATCTAGACTGGGTTAATTCAGATGAAAAGATTCACCCTAAATGTAGGTGGTGCCATTCCTTGGGCTGTGGTCCCAGACTACATTTGAAAGGAGAAAGCATGCTAAGCAATGTTTACCATTTCTCCCCCTGCCTTCCTTTCCCTCTTTCCCTCTCTCCCTCTACCTCTCCCTTTCCCTTCCTCTCTGCTTCCTGACTGTGGACACCAAGACTTATGGCTTCAAGTTCTTACCTTGGCACCACCACCACTACCACCACCATCACCACCACCACCACCACCATCACCACCATCACCACCACCACCACCACCATCACCACCACCACCATCACCACCTCCACCACCATCACCATCACCACCATCACCACCTCCACCACCACCACCACCACCACCACCATCACCACCACCACCACCACCACCACCACCACCACCACCACCACCATCACCACCTCCACCACCACCACCAACAACAACAACAACAGCAACAACTGTATTATCAACTGTGAGCCAAAATAAACCCTTCCTTGCTTAAATTGCTTCTGAGGTATGAGATTAACAGAAATGAGAAATGGAACTAATGTACAAGTTAATCCAAAGAGGTCCAGTCCTAGCACTGCAGGAGTCATGCTGCTGACCACAGGGCAGGAGGTTCGGGACAGAATCAATGGAAAGGAGGGTGGAACCAAAGATGACAACAATTGGAGGTCCTGATGGCAGAAGAGACTCTAAGTCCAGCCACTCCCCAGGAGTTCCCATCTATGAGTCCCTGTCCCACCCTGCCCCTTTAACTCACCCCCCCACCTCCCCGCAGTCAGCTTATCTTGGCTCTCTCTGCCCCCAAGGGACTCTTGGCTAACGTAAGACATTGCTAATTCCATCTTATCTCAGTAAAAATGAAAAGCACTGGGGAATACAAAGGGAGCCACTCTCCACTCTTGGCAGAGAAGGGGTAAACAATTACATCATGTTTCCAAGAGGACTGAAACTTCTTTCCCACAAACTTACCATTTTTATAAATCCATTGATCAAATGGGCCAGCATCCTTTTCTCATCCTCAAGAGTGAGCGCGCTAGAATCAATAATGGTGCATAATTAACACGGAGGCAACAAATACAGGCGTCTGCAGAGAAAAGCACCAGAGGCAGGCGGCTGTGCATTTTCTAGATGCAGAAAACTCCCAGCAGGCTGCCTGTCTTTCTTTGGATAGACGTGTTAACCAAAGGGAAACATACTTCAAATGTGTCTTTCCTCTCTCTAAAGAGGCTATTCCCAGTGCATGTTTATCAACAGCACAAGAGAAGGCAACTTTCTCTTCTTTGGAATTTAGAAAGCAAGCTCTAATGTCAGTTTGTTTCAAAGAAAATCTTGCATCTTCTTTTTAAAAATTTCTATCACATATCAGAGAACTTCCTAACGAACACCCACACACTGGCCACCTTGAGATGCTTACTTTATCCCATGACTACCCATCCCCCACCTCCAACCATCAATTCACCTTATTTTTGGATGTGCTTGAAAACAGATCTCACTTATATTTAAAATTTAACACAAATACAAATTTTTAATTGCAGAGCCTAGTTTTGATTGATTATATATACAAATAGTTCCCCAAACTTATTTTTAATGTTTTTAAAAATTTGAGTTTGATGGTTGAGCTCGGAGGTAGAGTGATTACCTAGCATTATTGTGCAAGGACTTGGGTTTACTTTCCAGGAACAAAAATAAGTAAGAATGAAAATTTTTGTTTAGCTTGTCATAAGGGAAAATAAGTTTTGGCAAATATTGCAATGTCTTCTGACATACAATGTGCCCTCAGTTCTTTTCCTTTTTAGTATTTGAGACAGGGTCTCATTGTATGACCCAAGGTGGCCTCCTGCCTGAGCCTCCAGAGTACTGGGATTACAGGTATACTCCACCAGGCTTGGTGCCCCTTAGTTCTTTGAGACAACATTTTCCAGCCTCCTTCATAGCTCAGTGTGACAATGTGAAGCAGGCAAAGTGTGATACTTCCAAGTGTCCCTCAGAGAAAGCTGCTATTCTCCAAGACATGGACTGTGGACATGGCTGAAGAAGGCCACCTTCCAGCAGGAGGATAAGGGCAGTATGGCTCAGGGATGGCAGAGCAACAACACAGAGGGAACCTAGGTCCTTGAGTGATGTACCTAAGACCTATCATTCCCCACTGCAGGTCTCTTGAACCAAATACTACCTTGCAACATGAGTATCTGTGAGCCTTTATTTCACTCTTCGCTCAAATACAGTCTACTGGGCCCATTTATTTATTAAAATATATTATTGTTGTTATTATGACAAGGTCCCACTATGTAGCCTGGCCTTGAACTTGTGATCCTCCTTCCTTAGTCTTCTAAGTGATGGGATTACTAGTGTTGCCATCTATCTCCACCTGGCAAAAGTGTAATACTGATAACACTTGGATTTTTATAACTATGCATGAATTCGAAGGCACAGTTATAAAGATTCCAAAATTACAAGGAGAAAAAAGAAACAACACAGCTTGTGGATGATGAGGTTCCAAAGCAACTTTCTCAATTCTTAAAATACTTCCCAGTGAATCAAGCTCCTGTGCAAAAATTCTCTGAAGACTAAAATACCACAAATAACCTGTAGTATGAAAACATGATTATAAACACAAAAACCTAAAAAGCAAAGAGGGATAGCTCAGCCTCTGACTGAAAGGTTAAAGCCTGAGGCTCAACCTCAGCCTTCAAAATCCTGGGCACATTAAGCCACTGTAAGAAATGGAAGCTATGACATTTGCATATTAAATAAGAATGAGGTTAAGAATGAGGTAAATTAGGAGGCTATGCTACTGGCTGAATGAGCTGTCATTATACCATCTACTGCTCTCAGAAAACTCTAGGAGAAACAGCATGTGAGTTCACATGCACAAAACCAGCCTCTTCTCCCCAAGAGAAATCTCACTGTAAAAATATTTGCTATCTTATTTTTCTCTTGAAGGTTAACCTGTGCTAACTTTGCTCTATAGACTGTGATGTTCTTGTCAATAGGAGTGTGTGTGTGTGTGTGTGTGTGTGTGTGTGTGTGTGTACATGCATGTGGAATCCAGACACTGATAGCAAGTGCCTCTGTCAATTGTTCTTCACCTATTTTGAGTCAGGGTCTTACTGAACCTGGAGCTTATCGATTCTGATAGATAGGCAGGCTAGCGGAAGCAGGTTGCCTCTGCCTCCCTACCTCTGAGGTTACAGATGTACACAGCAGCATCTTTTATATGGAGGCCAGGGACCTGAACTCAGGTCCTCTTGTTTGCACAGCAGGCACAGTATCAACTGAACCATCTCCCTAGTCCCTCGTGAGCAGGTATCTTTTCATTAAAAAAAAAAAAATTAATTTGTATGTGTGTGTCTGTATGAGTTCATGTACCATGCGCATGCAAGAGCCTGCAGAGGTAAGAAGAGGATGTCAAATCCATGGAATTGGAATTACAGGCAACTGTGAGCCAACACGTGGGACCTGGGAATAAAACCCAAGTGCTCTGCAAGAGCAATAATCACTCTTACTCACTGCGCTCTCTCTCCAGCCCGAAGTGTTTGGGAATCATAATAGACCAGCAGCTTACAGACATCACTCCTTAATGCACCCTAGCCATGCTACATTTCAGCTTTAAAAGCAGCTTACTTCACAGAGTCGTGCATGGTCTTGCATATGTGCAAAAGGGCATTCAGGATGACAGGGTCCTTGGTGGGTTCCTGCTGGTACCTAGGAGATATTAAGAGACAACTGTAAAAGCTCTGTCCATGGCCATGAAAGAAAGGGTTCAGTTCTCATCAGCTGTATATGTCTGCGAACTCCAAATGCTCTGGCACTGCACACAGGCGGTGTATCAGTAAGATGCATGACTCTGGTTTTCCTCTCAGCTCTTCTGTAAGTCGCAGGCACTCTCTTACACATTTGATTGCTCCTACCTGCAAATCACAGTAAGCTACTGCCTGTGCCCAGCAAAGGGAAAGCCTGTCTTTTTACTACATTTAACTTCTGCAGCTGCACACAACCTGCATGGAAGTTAAGTGCCAAGCAAAACATGACAGGACAGGACAAACTCTCAAATGAATTTTCATGTAAGGCAGGTGTATTCATTCCAAATATATTAAAGATAAAGCAGTCAACATTAATGTTTAGGAAAGAATTCATTTGCAGTTTGTATTTATCATTCTTGTGTGTACATGTGTGGTGGGTGCAGGGTGCCACAGTGTGCACGTGGAATCAGTTCTCCTTCCACTTTCATATGGGTCCCGGGGATTGCACTCGGGTCGTCAGGCTCGCCTTATCCCATGAGCCATCTCACAGACACAGGAATTGATCTTCAGAAAGATAAGAAGATGGCCAGCAAGATGGCTCAGTGGATAAAAGCACTTGCCACTAAGCTTGACGACCCACATAGTGGAAAGAGAAAACTAACTCCTTTCCTCTGACCTCACACCTGCACTGTGGCATATGCACACACATGCATGCATATGCACACACAGAGAAATGTAATTGAAAACCTTTTAAAAATGAAAAAAGTAACAATAAACTCCTAGAATATTTTGAAGTATTATCAACCTCAATTTTCTAAACTCAAGCATATTTATGTACTTAGCATTTAGAGCAATCTTCATTTTTAAATATAGCCTTACCCTAAGAGAACCCTTATGGAATCACAGATAAACCAAACTAGTTACATGATGTCCACAACATTCAATCAGTGTGTCGCTTTAAAAATAGGTTTTCATCTTTGCCCACAGACTGTCGCCATCACCTCGCCTTCCTCCACCTTCCTACACCATGCACACTCACGTCGTTCTTTATCTCACCCACACTGCTCCTTGAATTTATTACATGTCTTTTCCTTTGATCTCATCACTTAGGAGGTAGAGGGGTTTTATTCTTGTTGTTGAGCTTTTTGAGATAGAATCTGGTTGTGCTGCCCAGACTGGTTTCAAATTCTAGGGCCTAAGCAATCCCCCTGCCTCAGCCTCCTGAATAGCAGGGACTGCAGTCCTGTGCCACTGTGCTCATGAGGGCAGGGTTCTAGATTTCCCAGCTCCAGAACAATGTGTGTGCTCAACGAGTATGTCCAAGAGCATGTGGCACTGTCCACTATTTGACAGGCATTTTGTGTCTCTGTTTGGATAGACAATGTTCTATCTTGAACATTAATGACTTAGAATCTAAAGAAAGGGGAAAAAAAAAAAAAGCCTAGCTGGGCAGTGGTGGTGTATGCCTTTAATCCCAGCACTCAGGGGATAGAGGCAGGCAGATCTCTCTGAGCCTAGGCCAGCCTGGTCTACAGAGCAAGTTCCAGGACAGCCAGAGTTACAACAGAGAAACCCTGTCTCAAAAAAACAAGCAAAAAACCCTAAATTAAAATTAAAGTGCTGGGAAGATGGCTTAGCAGGTAAGAGTGCTTGCTCTGTAAACATGAAGACTGGAGTTCAAATCCCTAGTACCCAGGTAAAGAGCAGATATGGCTTTGCATTGACTGTACATTATTAAGTGGAACACTACTAGTGGGCCAGCAATTCTCAACCTGTGAGTCACGACCCCTTTGGAGGTCAAACAACCCTCCCATGGGAGTTGCCTAAGACAACCTGCACATCAGATATTTACATTACGATTCATAACAGTAGCAAAATTACAGTTATGGAGTAGCCACGAAAATAATTTTATGGTTGGGAGTCACCACAACACAAACTGTATTAAAGAGTCACAGCATTAGGAAGATTGAGAACCACTGTAGTAGACAGTTTTAAGAAACATGAACTTAAGAAAATGACAGGAACTAAACTAGCAAATGAATCATGAAGCAGTCCGCTATATACCTAGCACTGAAGACAGATGCTTTCTTGGCACCGGTCCCTTCAGTCTATGCCTGTTTCGTTCTGTAAATGTTGTTCTACAAGCAGTCCATGTATGTCCTTTGAAATGCATGTGGTGGCACACTGCTGCAATCCCAGTACTCAGATGTTACTGCAAGTTCAAGGCTACCCTGGGCTACATAGCAAGTACCAGGGTAGCCATGGCTATACGGGACCCTGACTGATGCAAAAAACAAACAAACAAACAAAAACAAAAATGATCCTAATGCAAAGAAAGATTCTTCCCCAAACCATGTGAACGCATGAAACTGCTGGCCAGCACCGTGTCAACATCTGGCAGTTTGTACTCTGCCTTTTGTTTATCCTTTTTAACATCTATTTATCTATTTGTGTGGGGGGGGGAGTGTTCCATGATATGCATGTGGAGTTGGCTCTCCCCTTTCATCATGTGAATTCTCGTGACTGAACTCAGGTCATCAGGCTTGGTGGCAAGCACCTTCACCTGCTAAGGCATCTCACCAGATCCCTTTTCCTCTTCCTTCCTCCCTTCCTCCCTCCCTCCCGCCTGTCTTTTTTCTCAAGACAGGGTTTCTCTGTTGTAACTCTGGCTGTCCTAGAACTCACTCTGTAGACCAGGCTGGCCTCAGACTCACAGAGATCCACCTGCCTCTGCCTCCTGAGTGCTGAGCAAAAGGCATGTGCCACCACTGCCTGGCTCCCTTTTTGCTTTCTTAAGCATTAATTATTAACTTTTATCATGATGCCTGATACTTAAAAAATTATCATGGGGCTGAAAAGATGTTTCAGCTAAAAGCACTTACTTCCAGGTTCAAACCCCAGCACCCACATAGTGGCTCACAACTACCTATATAACTTCAGTTCCAGGGGATCTGATGTCCTCTTCTGACCCCCAGAGGCTCCTGCATACCAATGGTACATATAACATATACTCAGGCACACACAGACACACACACATATATTAAATAAATAAACTTAAAAAATTTAAAGATTTATGTGTATGAGTGTTTTACCTGCACTTACGTATGTGCACCATGTATACATGCCTGATGCCTACAGAATTCAGAAAAGGGCATCAGAAACCTTGGAACTGAAATTATGGGTGGTTTTTAATCACCATGTGGGTGCTGGGAACTGAACCTTGGTCCAGTGGAAGAGCAGCAAGTGTTCTTAACCACCAACCCATTTCTTCAGCCCCCAATAAGTAAAAGAATACTTTTGTTGGGGATGGGGTTCATTTTTTATTACAATATACAACGTGTCATGGAGGGAAGTCAAGGCAGGAACCTCAGACAGGAACTGAAGCAGAGGGTGTGGAGGAATGCTGCTTACTGCCTTGCTCCCCATGGCTTGCTCAGTTTGCTTTCTTTTTTAAAAATAAATTATTTTTAAGTTATATATGACATATTCCTCCCCCCCCACACACACAAAAACACACACACACACACACACACACACACACACACACAAGACAAAGTATTGCTAGCCTTCAATTTACCATCCTCCTGCCTCAGCCTTCTGGCAATGGAATTATAGGAATTAGCCATGTGCCTGCCATGGCACCTGCTTTGAATGTATTTCTCCCTGCGGTGTTTCAGGGATGAGGGATGCATGCATCACTAGGCTTCAGAGTCCATGACCCATCAACACAATTTACAAGTTGCTGGGAATCACAGCTGCCAGTTGTGCCGTCTTGTACTCACTTGATAAAGGCTTCCATGATGCACTTGCAGACCTCCACACGCACACTCTCCTTCTGGAACATGTCCAGAAATGGTAGAAATTTTTCCTAGGAATAAAGAAAGTACTTGGTGTGCAATAGACACAAACAATTGAAAAGAATTTGTGTGTTATTTTTTTTCGGATAAGTCAAATAAGCCGAAGGAATGGGAGTTCTCTGAAGGACCCTGCTTAAAATTCTTTTTTGAAAATACTTACAGATTTTAACCTTAACCCAAAATCTGAAATCTAAGATGTTCCCATATCTATAATTTTTAGCGCCACCATAATGTCCCTAATTGAAATTTCTGTACCACAACATTCTGTGTGTGATCGTAGCTGTGTTGTTTCACAGTGTGGGCACAGAACATGTCAGGCCAGTGCTGTACTACTGACCTGCTTCCTCGATCCCTTGTACAGAATTATTAAGATACTATATGAAACTACCTCCTGGCTTTGTATAAAGGTGCATATGAAACATAAGTGAATTCTATGTTTAAACTTGGATCCCAGCTAACGGCATCTCATAACATACATGAGGATATCCCCAAATCCAAGAAGAAAATACTGAGTATGAAACACTTCTTTGGACAGAGGGTGCTCAACCTGCAGAACGAGGTGCATACCCCCTGATGAGGAAAGAATTAAACAGAAACACCATTTCTCTTTCAGTTTGTGTGCACCATATTTCCAAATGGTGCTTAAGTCAACAGAGCATAATTGCTTGATAAGCTTTGGACCTAACTGCTTTACAAAAGGAACTGAGTACTCCTGGCCTGGGTAACATGAAACCGTTAGTGCAGCAGAGGACACAAGTCTCGAAAGATTGCTAAGAAACACTACTTACCACTGAGAAAAGAACTGAGAAATCGTGGAAGTGGGCGATAACTTTCTTAATTATTGACTGAAGCTGTGAAACAGAACAGAAAGACCAATTTTTTTAATAAAATCTTTGTGTTTTAAAAAGGCAGCCCTCCTTTGTAACTCCCCACTACAATCACCACAGGGTTAGCCTGGATTGGTCAAAGAAGGAAAAATAGATCAGGTTAGACCCTGGTTCAGTCGGTAGCCCTTCCTGCTCAACCTCCTTCTTCAGAGGGTGGAATGTTGGGAAAGTGGAAGCCCTAGTGGGAAGCCCTTGGGTTACTGGGGTGTGCCCACACAGGCGGCTGTAGGATGTAACCCATTTCTGATCTCTTCATTGCTCCTTGGCTAGTGTATATTACTCTGGTAAACTGTCACATGCCATTTGAGCTCACTGAGAAGCTGGCTCTGGAAACACTTCTGACCTAAGTATGCTGCTCAGACAACAGTCCTGATTCTCTGTTCATGCAGTCTGACCAATTTTACGATAGTGCTTCACGAATTTCTGTTTTAATTCACCCACTGAGCTAAGTGCCCAATGCTCTGAGTATCCTTTCTAAGTTCCTTTCAGTGTGACAGAATTATAATATAGTGTGATCCCCCTCTCGGAGTGGGCTATTTTAAGATCACACAAACACAGACACACACACACACACACACACACACACAGAGTTTGCCTGTTTTGAGACTATCTCATGAAGCCCAGGCTGGCCTTGAACTTACTAGTAGCTGAAGTAGGCAGTGTCTGTTCAGTAAGTAGTGATGATTTTATTTCATTTTTTAATGTTTTATTTTATTATACTGAATTTAAGAAATGTTGAAAATAATACTAGTACTTTTAAAAAAAATTTTAAGTTCATTTACTAGAAAACATGGGTGTTTTACATACTGGGGACAATGACAATGCTTATTCAGAATCTGCCATGTATCACACAATAAGTTCAGAATTTTTGTGTCATATCTCAGCTCTCACAACAACTCTAAGGATAGGACTTAACACTCTCCCCATTCTACAGAAGACAAAAGTGAGGCCCAAGGCTAGGATGTAGCAGAGCCAAGACTAAGCACAAGATTCTCGGGTGTATGCTTTGACCAATAAAACATGAAAACTTCAATCAACAGAACAAGATTCCCATAGTGGGCGGTGCAAACCTGTTACCTGGGAGTAGGAGTCCTCAAATGCTCGATCCGGAGTCATGTGCTTGATGACATCAGCCAAAACAGTGTTCACTTTTCTCGTTTCTACACAGGGAATATAAACAACTCTACTGTCAGGCTGGATCACTGGCTGCCTTCCTGGGGGATAACATTGGCACATCCACAACCCAGGGCTGGGTGGATAGCTTAGTGAGCACTTGCTCAGCCTGCCTGAGGCCCTGGCTTCATCTTGGTACCCAAAACCACCCACCCAAGCAAACAAAAAGCCACGCATCTTCCACGAAATAGTTTCAAATACTCCAAAAAAATTAATACAAGGGAAGAAATCATGCTCATATCCTCAGTCTAGTACCACAGTCCTCAATATGGCTATGATTACGCTAAGTTAGTACTGAACACTGTCCTAGAAAGACAGTCATGTAGGCTACTTTCTGGCTACCTAGCCCAGGTTCCTGCCTCAGCACTTTGACAGTGAGCAGTGAGGCATTGTGGGAAGCATATAGGTCCACTCCTTACAAGTCATCTGCCCTAACTGTTGACTTCAGTCATCTATGCCAGGTGTCAGCAGTGCACAGCCCAAATCCAGCCTAATGATATATAGCTAGCAAGTAAAGAATGGTTTCACATTCAACCCAGAGAGAGATGGTATTTCATGACAGCAAAAATCTGAGATTCTAATTTTAGTGTGCACAAGGAAGGTTGACAGGAAACCGGCCGTGCTTCCTCATGCACTGTCTGCTATAACAGAGCACCGTAAGCTGGGTAGTTTAAAGACAGCAGAGGTTTCCTACTCATGGCCCTAGAGGCTGGAAAGTCCCAGATCAAGGCACCAGCAGACTGTGTCTGGAGAAAGCCTGCTTCTCACAGACAGCCCCTTCTGATGAGGCCCTCTAACAATGGAAGGGGCTAACAGGTTCCTTTAGGACTTCGTTTTAGGTGCAACTCCCACTCACAAGGGCTCCACTCCCATGATATGATACATCTTTCTGAATTACACTGCATCCTTGGATAGTTAACGAGAGGGTTGATGTGACCCACACTCAGAATGCCAGCCAGCAGTGTAAAGTACAGGCAGTTGCCTGTGGCTCCATCTCTTAACACTGATACCAGGGAAGAAGTTTCACTGTGTGAATTAAGGAGGCAGGGGACACAAAGGTCCAAACCATAACCTTGCACTAACATGTAAAAAGCTGGGTGCTCAAGCATGAGGAGCTGAGTGTGGATCCCTAGCATCCATGTAGAAAGCTGGGAGTGGCTATGTGCACCTGTAACTCCAGGGCTGAGGTTAGCTGGGAACAGAGTAGAGACACGAGGATTGCTGGCCACCAGCAGGTCTCAAACTCAAGGAGTAGCTGGAAGCTATAGGTGTGAGCCACTGAGCCCAGGTCTTAAGGTCAAGGTGTGAGGAGCACTAGTGCTGTCTGGACAGCACAATAAGGCCCCATCTCAAGTACCATTGCAACATTCCTAAGTGGCCAGACTCTACTGCTATGGTAACCACAAAAGCACAAAACCCTTTGGAAAACAACCCACAGTCATACGCACCGTGAAATGCCTGCAGGTGTACTCTACCCATACCTCGGCACAATTAATGTAGTCCTACAAAGAAAAGGTAAAAATAGCTTTAGAGTAGTACAACACCACTTAACTTCCCGCCACAAGGTCACAAACAAACTTTCAAGGGCTCTGACAAGACAGAAATACAGAACCCTCTGGCTTACTCTTATGGTTGAATGTGAAATGCCCTTCACAGGCTCCCACTGCTGGGGCCGTTCTGGGAGGTTGTGGAACATCTCAGGTGGGAGGCATAACTGGAGGAGATGGTCCTTTGATGTCTGTAACCCAGCTCAGCCTCCAGCCTGAACCCACTGCTTCCTGAATCCACAGAGCTATAATAGGCTACAGCACAAGCCCCTACTGCTATGGACCTAGTCCTTCAGCCACCTCAGACTGTATCCTCTGAACTATGAGCCAAAATAAACCCACCCACTTAAGTTGCTTCTGTCAGATGCTTAGACAGAATAGCACAACATTTAATTGACTGACACACATTACCATGAAAAACAGGTTATAAAAGGAAACAAGTTGCTCACTATAAATTTTGATGTCAGCATTGCTCCTTAGGCCAAGATGCAAACCTAGGGAGCTCTGCCATTCTTAAGAAGCAAAGGGCCAATGATGCAAGGAGTCCTTGCCACTTATCAGCAGGAAACCCCAGAGGGATCTGACTGAGAGTGCAAGGTTTGCTGGCTGCCAACAAATAAATAGAGCATTTGATCTATAGAGGGGTTGTAAATCTATCTCAAAAAAAAAAAAGTCTGAAAAGCCCTAAAGGGGTCAGGAAAATGGCTCAGAAGGTAAGAGTACTTGCCATCAAGCCTAACAAAGTTTGATTCCTGGAGCACTGCTTAGAAACAAGGAGAGACAGGACCTCCTTCCAGAAGCGGCCCTCTGACTTACAAGTACCACACAAGTACCAAGGCACAGTACACTTATGTGCAAACACCCCCCTGGTGGCCATGTCCATCATTATATAACAACACTTGCTGGTCGGTCCTGTAGGACTTCGGGCAGCCCTGGTGAAGGGCTGAAAACACCTCTTGCTATTAGTTACTGTTCAACCTCTAATCCTTAATCCTTTACGGATATCCTGGAAAATCGCAATTTACAAATATACAACGGGGGGAGGGGGAGCTGGAGATATAGCTCAGCAGTTAAGAGCACTGGTTGCTCTTCCAGAGGTCTTGAGTTCAATTCCCAGCAACCACATGGTGGCCCACAACTATCTATAATGGAGTCTGGTGCCCTCTTCTGGCATCCAGCTATACATGCAGACAGAGTGCTCATACATTAATAAACCTTTTTAAAAATACATACACTTGTCTGCTGCACTATGGATATCCTTTGCACAGCTAGAAGATTACTAAAGATTTTTTTGCATAGATTTTAAAAAATATTTTATTGATTTTTATTCTATGTTCATTGGTGTTTTGCCTGCATGCATGTCTGTGTCAGGGTGTTGGATCCCCAAGAACTGGAGTTACAGACAGTTGGGAGCTGCCATGTGGGTGCTGGGAATTGAACCCAGGTCCTCTGCAAGAGCAGTCAGTGCTCTTAACTGCTAAGCCATCTCTCCAGCCCCAGACTCCTAAAGTTTTAATACCAGTAACTGTATGCTTTTAGTGCAGCTTGGGGCCTCAGAAACAAGATATAATTGGGACAGAAAAATTAAAAAACATCTTTAATGTCATTTGTTCCCTCTATAGGTTAATAAATGATACAAGGAGAGTTTCTTTTTTTTTTTTTTTTTTTTAGTTTGATTAGTAGAAATCTCATTTGTTATCAGTATGTTTTGTTTTTGTTTTTTAGAGACAGGGTCTCCCTTACGTAGCCCAGGCTGTCTTAAATGCTTCATCCTCCTGCCTCAGCCTCTTGAGTGGTGCAATTACAGATGGGGTCACCATATGAGGCTAAAGTTCATTTTTTAAAAAAATAAAACATTGGGGCTGGAGAGATGGCTCAGCAGTTAAGAGCACTTGTTGCTCTTGCAGAGGACCCGGATTTGGTTCCCAGCACCCTAATGGTGGCCAACAACCGTCAATAACTCAGTTCCAGTGGACACATGCCCTCTTCTGACCTCCCCAGTCACGGCTCACAGTGTACAGACATACATGCAGGCAAAACACCTGTACACATTAAAAAAAATCAAGTGATTATTGTGTAACTTTTACAAAAACAGTGGATTTTAGGTCTAAATGGCCACTCACCTGAGGATTCTTCAATTTAGTAATGACTTTCCAAGCTTCATTGAGAATCTGAAGTCGATCATTCTCAGGAGGATCAGCCAAGGCCAAGTTTAACCCCAGTGAACGAAAAAGGAGATGCTAAGAAAATATCAAATAGTTGTGTTACCAGAGATTTCAAGTCAATAATCTGAAGCTTTAAAAGGTAAAGAAAAGACTCTAACATTTCATCTGTCTCCAGGGAAATCTTCCAAAGACTTCTTTCTGAAGTTTTACAGATCCGCCCATACAACTCTGCGGAGCATCTCAGGGTAGAGCATGCACTTTATGTGCAAACCTGAGCTCAGTTCCCAGCATTCACTTAGCACCTGTGCAAACCTGAGCTCAGTTCCCAGCATGTACTTAGCACCTGTGCAAACCTGAGCTCAGTTCCCAGCATGCACTTAGCACCTGTGCAAATTTGAACTCAGTTTCCAGCATGCACCTAAAAGTGAGCTAACTTATAGTAGTAGTCTAATTTGCAGGTCACATATACTACTGGAGGAAGTTTTCACAATGGGAGGGACAGAGTGAATAAGTGTGTGCGCGTGTGCGCGTGTGTGTCTGTGCATGAAGGGGTCAGAGATCAAACTTGATCTTGAGCCATCTGTGATTTTTGAGACAGTGTCTCTTACTGGGACCTGGGGAATCACCAACTAGGTTGACTGACTGATCAGTGATCCCCAGGGATCTGTCTCAGCCTTCCTAGCACTGGGATTACAAGCACATGCTACCACTCCTGGTTTTTTCTATAGGCATCAAATTCTGCTTATATAACAAGAACTTTACTGACTGAGCCACATCTGGAGCCCAAAAGCAGATGTGTTTTAAATACATGTGACCAAAGCCTTTCCTAAATATTCTATGGTGAGTCCATTCATGGATTCAGCACTCAGGGCCTGATGCTCAGCAGTTGCGTGGCATTAATGATCCCAATCTTAGCCATCTTCCATCACATCCTTTGGAAACAGAGCCTTCACCTGTTTCCTGCAGGCCTGTACTGCCCCCACACATGACTCTAGCCTCAGAGCAATCAGGTAGACACTGTCTGTCTCTTCCCCATCACACGGTCAGTCAAGAGCCTACCTTGGGGAATCCAGACTCGTCACACTCTTTAATCATGCCAATGAAGTCCATAGATCTGGTGGCAACGAACTCAGCCCTGAAAGCTGACATCACGGAGTTCAAGAGCAAAGCACTGCAAGACACAAATGCCAAGTCACTCATAGCTTCCCTGGGATACGAGTCCTTATTTACTCATTTACTGACTTACTTTTGTTTGTATATTGAGATCGAGTCTTTCTATGTAGCCTAGGCTGGCATTAAACCTACAATCCTCCTACCTCTACCCCTCAAATTCTGGGATTACCCATAGTGTCACCATACCTGGCTGGCAAGCCAAATTTAATAGTGTGATATATACTGCCAAGAAGGATGACTGACAGCTTTCAATGGAAAGGTCAGAAAGAAAAAATAAAAAACTTTCAAAACAGCCGACATAGTAAAAAGTATTCTCTAGAGGCTACCACAGGATTCACTGCATATACAGAACTTGACAACGTTTGAATTAACTACATGAATGAACAGGAAAATCAGCTACAGTCCAACACCCACTTACATAGAAGTGAACCTTCAATAGGCTGATACTTTAACCAAACTGAATATTCAGTAACAACAACCCACTCAAGGATGTGTAAGTATCTGCCACCAAGAGAGTAACACAAGAGAACCTCACATACCCAGGAGGCAGGAAAACCAAGTTCAGCCTTGTTTTACCACTTACCACAGCCTCACAAGTAAAAGGCTATTATTTTCACCCCCATTTTGCAGAGGGGGAAGACTGAGGCACAGGGCAGTCAGGTAAGTGGCCCAAGATCACAAAGCTAAGTTAGAATGGAACTGAGGTCTGAGACCAGGCAATTCAAATCCACTGTTCTGAACCTCCACAGTCTAACCAGACTCTCTGCTTGCTCTCACCCATGTTAAGGGTGGAAGCTCAAAAATATAAATAGAAGCAAGTGATGGCTAAGGAGATGGCTCAGTTGGTGAAGTGCTTACTGTACAAATAGGAAGACATAGGTTCAAATCTCTAGCACCCCAATAAAAAGCTGGGTGTGGTAGTACACACCTGTAACCCCATTGCTGGGCAGGCAGAGAGAGGAAGATTCCTGGGACTTGCTGGCCAAGTCAGTCTAACTGAATCAGTGAGCTCCAGGTCCACGAGAGACCTGCCTCGAAAAATAAGGCAGAGAGCTATAAAGACAGACACTTAACATAGACCTCTGGCCTCTGTGCACACACTTGGACAGGGACGGACACACACACACACACACACACACGTACAGAGCCACTGACTCCAATTTCAAACACATGCTTTATGAATCTAAAAGGACTTACTTGTTGCCTAGTTTCTTACATCTTTCCATCATCTCCGTCAGCAAAGCCTAGGAAGTTTAAGAAGAAAAGCATCAGCTTGGAGGATACAAAGCAGCATCTCTGAGAGACTGCCAAAGTGCCAGACTCTAAACAGCAGCCATACTATATGCAAATTCCCATACTCCTTTGTGCCTGTCAAGGGTGGGAAGGATAAACAAAGTAAAACCATTTGTTTTTGAGGCATTTAAAGGAATGGATAAAGAGCTGAGGCCAAGCATCGGGTGCATCCAGGGTCAGGATCAGCCTCTCCAGCCACCGATGGCGAGACCTTGGCGAGACACTGATTCTGCTGAGAGTCTCCCCATACTCACAAAGGACGTGGGTGGCAGCACCCTGTCAACAGAGTCACTACAGAAGGATGCACCCCTGGCTCCCGGCATGAACAAGGAGGGAAAGATCCTAAGTTTCTATGACACCCTTATCTGTTTGTCAAAGGTTCTGTGGCTCACTCAATCATGCAGTCAAAAAGCAATCAACAAGAGTCAGGCCACAGCTCAGTGCCCACTAGTCACAGAAGAGCCTGCTCTCATGGTCGCACCTCTCCTGCCCAGATACATTACTGTTCTACCATTTCACAGATGAGAAACTGAGCTGTGGCACAGCAACAGATTTTAGCCAAGGTCACACAGCCAGCAACCAGAGACAGCAACGCCCCCAGGTGGGCCGGCACCAAAGACTGCATTCTCTGCCTTGTGTCCTTTCCTAAGTTCCAAGCGTTACTCCTGTGCACTACTAATGGCTTCGGAGCTATCTTAAGACAATGACGTGTCTTCAAAAGAGCTCCCGGGTGTTTTTTGTTTTGAAAAATCAATGCATGAAGTAGCCTTTAGGGCGGTGGTTTGAGAATGGTTTTATACAGTACAGACAAGGTCAAGCCCAAGACAGAAGGCTAATGCTGCGGTCTAGACGCTGAGCACGTGACTCACTGAGCTCCAGGTGTCAGAATAAGGGCACCGCTTTCCTCTCCTCTGTCATGCTCAGTCACAGGGCTGGAGGCCTGGGAAACATCAGACCCTGGCACGCAAGGGCTGAGCAAGACAAGGCAAGTGCTTCCTCATAAGGAGTGGAAATGAGGTTTGTGTCTAAATCTGACCCTGAAGCCAAAATAATTGTCAGTGCATTTTTAGGCTTCCTTTTTCGGATTCTGGACTCTGTCCTCATCAAACTGGATCCTGTTATGGACTAAATCACATTACCCACCGCCTAATTTATAAGTGGCAACCCTAATTTTCAGTGAGATGATATGCAGAAAGTGGGCCTTTGAGGAAGTACTAAGGTTAACTGAGGTCATCAGGGTAGGACCCCATCCAAAAGGCTTAGCATCCTTATGAAGGAAGGTAGACAGAGCAGGGAGGTGTGTGCACAAAGGGCAGGACACAGCAAGGATGCAGCCATTTGCACACAGAGGAGGGAGGCCTCACCAGAGACCAGCTCTGCCAGCACCTTGACCTTAGCCTTCTAACCTCCGGAATTATGAGACAGCAAATGTCTGCTGCTCAGGTCTCCCAGTCTGTGTTCTCTCTCTGGAGGGCCTGATATTCAACCAAATCACTGCAGCCTCACTCTGCTTCTCCTAGTGTTTGGAGCAGGACATGTGACACAGCTAGCTACCTACACAGACTGGGAAGTGTTCTGAGGGCTTTGAGAAAAGTCTCGCCTGTTGGGAAAACCTCCCTGTCCTTGGGCCTCTGGATGAAATCAAGCCATGATGTAAGGGTTGGAGTGGCTGCAGACACCTGCTCCCAGCAGGGAGCTGCACAAGGAAGGATGGAGGCTGCCTGGCCCAGAGCCTGCCTGGCTGCTGAAGGACAGACCAGATCAGATGTGCCAGCCAGGCTTGTCGAGTGTCTGTTCCTTACAGCCAGAAGCATCCCTGCTGCTGCTAAGTTGCTGTCACAAATGGCTTTCTAACCCACTCAAAGGACACTCTTGACAACTACCATCAAAGTGCTATCTAGAAAAGGGAAATTCTATGTAACTGTGGTACTCCGCAGCAAACAAATACGCATTCAAAACCCCTGAAGGAGCAACTTTAACACACTAAGCAATATCTGGGGCACAGGGAAGAAGGCAAGGAAAAAGGCAGACAGGAACTCGGGCTTTCCATATGCACACATGCACAAAGTACATGTACATGTACAGAAATGTGTTGGCAATTTTTAGGTTTTGGGACAGTCTCACTGTGTAGCCCAGGTTGACTTGAAACTTGCTACAGGCTGGCCTCCAACCCTTAATCTTCCAGATTCAGCCTCTCAAGTGTTGGTCCACCATGCCTGACCCACCAAATGCTTCTGGAAAAATGACCTAGGGAAAATGCCTAACTATGAGAAAAAGAATCAGTTTTTTTTTTCTTTTTTTGGGAGCTGAAGAGAGAGCTCAGCCAGTGAAGTGCCTGCTTTGTGAGCTTGATAAAGGCCTGAGATTGGATCCCTAAAACCCAAGTTCTTCCATTGTTCATGTTATTTCTCTTCACTGAGATGTTTTCCTAATAAACAAATAGGACATAGCTGTACACAAAAGCTTAGGTTTGTGGTATTAGCCTCATTGTGCTGTACTTTTGTGTGTAAATACGGGGTACCTGTGTGTGGTATAGGTGCACCTATGTGTGCAGGCTGTGTACATGCTGAGAAGTGAACTCTTTGTCCTGCTCTGTCACTCTCTGCTTTGTTCCCTTTAGACAGGGTCTCTCAATGAACCTGCTAATCTAGTGACCAGCAAACCCAGCAATCCTTCAGTCTCTGCACCCCCAACAGCACTGGAGTTACAGGGAGATGTGCAACCACCAGAATGTGCAGCCAACTTTTTACATGGGTACTAGAGATCTGAACTCAGGTTCTTATGCTTACATACAAGTGCTCTCACCTGCTAAGCCATCTCTCCAGCTTCGTATTGTTGTTGCTGTTGTTATTATTATTATTTACTGTGAGTGTGAGTGCAGGCCTATGCATACTATGGGGCATGTGTGGAGGCCGAAGGACAACTTTAAAGACGTGGTTCTCTCCTTTAACTTTTATATGGGTTCTGGAGACGGAGCGTAGGTTACCAGGCTTGTGTGGCAAGTGTCTTTTCCCACTAAGTCCATCTCACTGATTCTATACTGAAATAGGATCCTGTTATATAGAGTAGGAAGCATCAACCTCGGATTCATTATGTAACCCTGGCTGGCCTCAAACTTGAGGTGACCCTCCTGCCTCAACCTTCCAAGGACTGGGATTGCAGGCACGTGCCACCCTGCCTGCTCTATGTTTTACAACGTTTAAGGAGTAAGCACACAATAAGCACACTGGAGTAAACCCTTGTGTCAGTCTGCCAGGGCCTTTAAGTTCCACCTCAGGTACAGTGAGACACCCAGAAGGGACAAGTCAAAAGACACCTATTGGTTTCAGAGTTGGTACCACACAGCCAACTCTTTTCAGCTGTGTGATATTTAAGACATTTCTAAGCCATGGCTGCTTCAACTGTAAAACCATGGTGATAAGAGCACATGAAGAATTTGAATCATCCAAGCAGAGCAAGCCCCACAGATTGGGTCTGAACAAAGAACTGGTTGTGTGGCAGGCTTAAAGATTTCCCGTTGTCTGTGACTCAGCTCCACAAGGTCACAGCCTTCCACACACCTCCAGAAATGACTGATGGCTGCAGAGTTCCCTGGGAGTTCCCTGGGTAACAGCGGGAGCATGTGCTGCAAGGCTAGGGGAGGAAGAGGCTTCAGAAATTAAAGTGGATAAAAATAATAAAAAATAAAAAATAAATTTTTTAAAAAGTGGATAATGCGTACACAAAGGAAGAAAGAGAGAGGGGGGGAGGGGAGGGGAGAGACAAGGGAGAGGGGGAGAAGAGGGAGAGAGAGAATACTAGATATGGTGGAAATGGACCTGAGATAAACACTAACAATTTACACATGGCAAGGTTTTAGGTGTCGGTTTTTCTTTCCACTTTCCTAATTCCAATGATTCTGCATGTGACTGCCACGCTAGCCCACCTCTCCTCCTGTCTTTGCAGTTACCAGTGATTCTCCCCTCCCTGACCCAACCTAGTATGCTTCTGCCATCTGCTATCTCTCAGAGCGCTGCTCTCTTCAGATTGTGTTCCTTTTTAAACCCTTCTGGGCTCCCTGTTCTCAGGATGGTGGCTCCTGCCACCTTTGCAGTTGGATCTGGCCTAATTCAGGCCATGCCAACTGGACAGATTTCTTCTTCTCCTTCTTCTTCTTGAAGACTGCTGGACCCTTACCACACATGCGGCCTACATGCACAGGTCCCCCTCCTTGCTAGCCTCTGGTCTTCAAGCCAGCTAAGGTTTCCATTTGTTTTCATGAGGCCTGCCAGGACCACCCACAGTAATGGAGGCCTCCCACACCACAGTCCTCAAAACCAAAGCCCTTAAAGGAAGGTTTGTTAGGTCTATTTTACAGATGCCAAAACTGAGGTACATAGAAGTCAGTAGCCCAAGGCACAACAGACCTATTGTCTGCCTGCCAGGGCCAGCCTTTTCCCCTTTCACCATCTGAAGAGAGCAGCGCTCTGAGAGATAGCAGATGGCAGAAGCATACTAGGTTGGGTCAGGGAGGGGATAATCACTGGTAACTGTGCTACATTGTGTAGCCCAGCCAAATAGGGGCCCTGCAACTCCGTAGGAGTCACCACTAAAGTTGGGGCCAGGCCTTCTCCCACTATCTTCTCCAAACAGCCATACACAGTTTCTTAGGGAATTTATTTCTACCACCCAGCAAGCTGTGTGCAGCATGTGTCTGAAATGAGGGGTAGCAACCTTTATTTCCACAATCTCAGCTGGAGAGGGAAGGGACAATCTTACCTTCAAACCGCAACAGAAAAAACCCTCTGGATAACCACGCTTTCTTGGATTTTGAATTTCTATTATTGTTGTTGTTATCATTATTATTATTGTTGTTCTTGTTATTGTTACTGTTGTTATCATTAGTAGTAGTATCATCAAGATGGTTCTCCTATGTAGCCCAGGCTAGCCTGGAATGTATGCTCCTCCTGCTTCACTTCCCAATGCTGAGATTACAGCCCATCTGTGTAGCAGTACTTAAATAACTTTTTTGTCCTGTGTAGCCTTCCTTATGACTGGATGCAGCTTGAACTTCTGGGAACTTTGCTTAGAACACAAAGGAGGCAATGGAAAGTTGGCAGTTAGTAGTTGGAGGGTTGGTTTAATTGATGCTCCTGATCTTCAAGCCTCAGACAGTTAAGGAAAGCCAAAAAGGGCAGTGAGTATTAGATTTATTTTTCTATCATTCTTTTCTCTTTTACAGTTAGAGGGTAAAAAGGCACAGTGAAAACCTGGTACAAGTTAGGAATCAGTTACCACCTACAGTGGGAATCTGTCACAGTAGCAATCGGTTTCAGGAGTCAGAGTTCCAGGGAGTTATAGGACTCTGTTTCAGTTACAAGTGGCGACCAAATGAAGGGCAGGAAAATAAGGATAGAAAAGGATAATGGGAAATTTGATTTCAAGTGTAGTAGAGGGGAAGGCAGAGGAAGAAGGGATGGATGCTTGTGTTCAAGAGGCCAGCAAAGTATTTATAGTGGCTGTTACCGCTGGGATATACACCACAGCCCACGGGACTCACTTGTATTCGTTAAAAAGAAAAAAATCTGGAAAATGGAGAATGTTAAACTTATTTGAGGGCTGTGAACAGTGATTCAGCCCATGGGTCTGCTACAGACTGGAATTCTTTTGCCTTTGTTATTACCTAAGTTATGGCTTTGATAGTGATTGATTTAAAAGACTGTTTTTTACAATCCCCTTGCAAGAACAGGACAAGGAAAAGTCTGCATTTACAGTGCCTACCTATAACAACGCTCAATCTGTCAAAAGGTATCAGTAGAAAGTCCTCCAGGGAATGTTAAACAGTCCAACTTTATGTCAGTATTTTATACAACAGCAATTAGAACTACTTAAAAACAATTTCCCCAGTCTATTATTTACCATTATATGGATGATATTTTGTTGGCTGATTCTGACACAGATACTTTAGAAAAAATTGTTTGATGAAACAAAAAAATTTTACCCTGTTGGGGTTTGTAAATTGATCCTGAAAAAAATACAGAGAGGATTAACTATCTAGGTTATAAAGTAAATCAACAAAAAATTCAGCCACAGAAGGTACAGATCAGAAGAGATCAGTTGTGAACCCTTAATGATTTAAAAAAATATTGGGAGATATCAATTGGTTTAGATACACAATTGGAATAACTACACAAGAGTTAAATAATTTGTTTCAGGTATTACAAAGAGAACTCAACCTAAATGGTTCAAGATACTTAACCGTTGCAGCAGAGCAAGAGTTAACTATGGTAGAAAAGAGACTACAAGATGCATATGTGGATGGCATAGATCCTCTCACCTGACTTGTATTTTGGTCATCATTCATTCAAAACACTCCCCTACTGGGATTCTTATGGAAAGAGAGTATAATATTATAAATAGAACGGACATTTATGGCACAGAAGCAGAGTAAAAAATTAAGGACTTATATAGAAAAGGTTGCTGATTTAATTATAAAGGAAAGAATAAAGCTTCATCAGCTGTCAGGAACAGATCCAGCAGAAATAGTAGTGCCTCACACTAGTGCTGAGATTATGTCATTATGGGTAATCAACAGAGATTGGCAAAGAGCTTGTAACAATTATTTGGGAGAAATTAATAACAAATATCCTAAAAGCAAGCGAATTCAGCTTATCAAAAGAACTAACTGGATACTCCCTCATGTAATAAGAAAAAACTTATTTCTGGAGTACTTATATTTTATATTGATGCAAATAAATCAGGAATGGCAGGCGACCAGTCAGAAAAAAATAAGTAAAATCAATCAAAGCCCATATTGCTCAGATCAAAAATCAGAGTTGTATGTTATTCTTATGGCATTGTTAGACTTTCGTGAATCTCTTAATATCCTCAGTGATTCTCAGTATGCAGAAATGGTTGTTTTACATATAGAAACTGCCGAATTTATTCCTGATAATTCAGAATCAATAACATTATTTGTGCAACTGCAACAAACAATTTGAGACAGAAATTGTCCATTATATGTTACTCATATCTCACATTAGATCTCGCACAGGGTTGCCAAGCCCATTGGCACTAGGTAATGATGAGATCAATCAGTTATTAATAGGAAAAGTGTTAGAAACCTTAAAATTTCATGAAAGGCACCATGTAAACAGCAAAAGTTTAAAAAGGAACTTCTCCATTACTTGGCAACAAGCCAAGGAAATTACAAAGAATTGTCCAATGTGTTCCTTGTATAATCAATCTCCATTGCCTGCTGGAAGTAACCCTAAGGGTACTAGAAGAGGAGAAATATGGAAGATGGATGTTTTCCATATTGCAGAATTTGGGAAACTACAATTTGTACACTATACTATTGATACTTATTCAGAATTTCAATGGGCTTCTGTCTTGAGTTATGAAAGTTCTGATTCTGTAATTACACATTTACTGGAATTACTGCAAGTAAAAGGCTATTATGGGAATGCCTTTACAAATCAAGACTGACAATGGCCCTGCATATGTCTCCAGTAAAATGAAAAAAATAGTTTGCATACTAAGGCATAAAACTACAGAACAAGCAATTATAGAAAGATTTAATTGGACAGTAAAGGAAATGCTTGAAAGGTAAAAGGGAATAACAAAGACCCCCAGAGATAGACTACACAGTGCACTATTAACTTTCAATTTTCTGAATGTTAATGAGAAAGAAACAACAGTGGCTAAGAGACATTGGGCAATAGAAAGAACTGCAGAGTTAAATCAACCTATATATTATAAGGATGTATTAACATCTGAATGGAAATCGGGACAAGTATTGTGCTGGGGCAGGGGATATGCCTATATTTCCAGTGAAAATGAAAAGTTGTGGGTACCATGGAAACTGATAATGATTAGATTTGAGCCAAGAAGATCTCCTGAATACCCTGACCTGAAAAGCATGACTATGGAAAGGAAAGTTCTTTTAAAAAGATAGAGCCTTCTAATGACTGAATTAAAATACAAAACACTAAAAGAAACAAAGAATCAGCCCTGGGTCATGGAGTAAAGTTTCTGAATAAGATGAAGAATATGAAGCCTTGATGAAAAACTGTCTCCACGTGAATCTCACTTTGGCTGATTTGGGACAGTTGACTGACAATCATCAGAAGGTTCCAGGAAAAGATAATGAGAGTGACAGCCCACAAAATGCCAATCACAGCAAATCTGACACAACCTTCCAGAGTCCCAAGACTTCCTCTGAACTGTATAATGGCTGACAGTACATTAGTCTTGAGGATACTGTACCTCCCTTTTAAAGGAAGAAACCAGAGGAAAACACCTTAAAGCCAAAGTTCCAGCCATTCAAGGGAATAGGCTGTTTCTATGCAAAGGAGTCAGTGAACAAAATGTTGAAAGAAACTGTTGCCTTTAATAGTATCAGTGAACATCAGTATTCCTTGAAACATGAAGATCCCTATTGAATTTTTAAAGAAAATGGATCCACATGTGCTAATGGCTCTCAGGTAAACTGACTTCATGCCAACCTGCAAAGAAAGTGAACAGCCCAAACCACAGTCATCCTCTAAAGAAACACTATATTTTTCAGAGCCAGAACCATAAAGTATTGTCTTCTACTAGTTTTGACAAGGGACATAAAATCCTCTCTCGTGCTTCCTGTTAGTAAGTATCATATACAAATGCAAAGGATAAACTCCTGAAGACCAGAAAGGAGAAGAGATGGCCTAGCAGAAGACCTCAAAGAGAAATTAATCAATATTGTACAACTTATGGCTTAGTAATAGAGGGGAAATATAGCAGGACATTTTGAATAAGTTTTTTGTCCTGTGTAGTCTTCTTTATGATTGGATTCTGCTTTGACTTCTAGTGTAGAACATAAAGGAGGCAGTGGGCAATTGGCAGTTGGTGGGTTGGTTTGATAGATGATAGTCCTGCTTTTTAGCAGCTCCTGATCGTCAAGCCTCAGACAGTTAAGGACAGCCAAAAAGGGCAGGGGACATTTCTTCCTTTCTCTCTTTCAAGGCCATCTGAAGATTAATTTTTCTATCTTTCCTTTCTCTTTTATAGTTAGAGGGTAAAAAGGCACAGTGGGGATCTGTTACAAGTTAGGAATCTGTTACTGTAGCAACCAGTTTCGGGAGTCAGTCTCTGGGAGTTCTGGGACCCTGTTTCCAGTTACACATCTGACTGTTAGTTTTACTCCAATTTGTAACTTTATGTATGAGATATTCACAGCTAACTCTCTCCCTTCCACCTCCATAGGCTGTGTATACCAACTGCTATGACCAGACTTTACAACATCCTCTTTGGGGGCTCAGCTAAAGACACACAGCTCTGGCTCCCCTTGCTTCATTCTTAGTTATCCAAAAGCTCTTAGGACCAAACTGTCACATGTCCCTTCAATTCTACCTTCCATACTGACATCAATTCATCTACAATTTAAAAATGATTAACTGTTTAACAAGACACTGCAAATCCCTCCTCTGAGTGCCCCAAGAACAGAGTTTATCATTATTCAGGTGACCTAATTTTTCAGTCACTTCTCCCACTGCAGGATGATTTCCTAGAGCAGTGTTCCCCCCAGCCCCCAGAAGGTTCTATTCCCAGCCTCTGTCTCCTCTGAGATTCCTGATGTTTCAAATAAAAGCAAAGACGCCTTACGGCACCCTCCTTGCATTTTTAATTCTGATTTTTGCCTTTCATTAAAATAGGAAAAAAGAAAGTATTCTCACTTTCAGCACATTAATCCTGCTTTTAAGAGTGTTTGAGTCATTCAGAAGAAGGCTGAGGGGTTCTCTTTCTAGTCAAGTTTGTGGCACCTTTCGTCCCGGTAAGGGTCCAGATGTGGTTGCTAAAGACCACCCAGCACCCAGCAACTCTTAAACTACCTTCCCTTCAGACCAGTCTGATATGAAATGAGCCTCCTGAATGATTAAAACAATTTCTACCTAAAATACAAGTCTTTGCCCCGACACACTCACACTTATATTCTGAGAAGTAAAAACACAAGCAGGGCAAAGGAAATTCAGTTAAGATGGTCCCAGTACTATTCAGGTGTGGTGGCACACACTGTAATCCCAGCACTCAGGAGACTGAGGCAGAAGGATAAAGAGCTCAAGGCCAGCCTGAGCTACAGAGCAAGACACCGTCTGAACACAGGACTGTATGTGGGACACCCACTCAGCACAGTAAAAGCACTGTCCCAGTTTAGTCCAGCTACAGACTAAAGAATAGGAATTGCCACAGATAGTGTCACAGTGCTCTCAGTGATCAGGCACTTAGCTGGCATCCACTGTCCTATGACATGGTTACAGTACAAACAGTCCCAATCACTCCAACACCAAAGTTCTCACTTGGACACTAAGCTACTCCATGGCTTACGGACTCACACATCAATGAGTAGAGCTGCTGTTTCTGCTCAGCTATGGACTGTGAACAGTTTTATGCCAGTGCAGAAGGTGCTCAAAGGTTCCAGTCCTATCAAATGCCTTCCACTGAATGTACACACAAGAATTCAACCAATGCCCTATTGGCACCTCCAATTTTGCACCATTATAACCGCATGAACATATGTGTTTATGTTTAGACCCTCGTCACTTATTTCTTCAGGATCAACCCCTGAGAGCAGGATTGGTCAGAGGCCTGTTCTTTTTCTTCCAATATGTTGGATTCGGCAGAGAAACAGGCCCCTGCCTCTGAACTGTTTGGCTCACCCTGAGTTTTACAGCAAGCTGCCTTTTACTTTCAACCACCAAAGAGAAGGCTGGGAAAGCCTCATCAATCACAGTCATGTCAGCATGCACTGGGAATTACTGGGAAGAAAAAAATCATATTTCTGCTACCAGTTTAATTCCTGAGAGTACATCACGCAGAAGAGGAAGAAGGGGAGGGGGAGAAGGGAGAGAAGCAGAGAGGGAAAGGAGAAAGGAGCATTATGCAAGCAATGAGGAAAAGTCTACTTGCCCTTGCATAAAATAGGACATTGCCACCTGTTACACAGACCTTACTGAACTGCGATAAACACAAATGGGGCAGAGAAAGGTAAATGAAGAGGTGAGAAACTCCCCCCACCCTGGAGGAGGATTTCAAATGTTCCTCTTTGGCTACCACTTTTCAGCCATAGCAATGTGGCCTCTCTAAGTGGCTCCTCTCCCCTTAGTGTCAGGAAATGACATAAGCTAGAAAGGCAATCAGCACAGCACCAACCATAGAGCTAAGCCCTCCATAAAGGCCTGGACAGTACTAAACCCTGGGAGCATTACAGGACACACAGATCAGAGGTGTCACACCATGGAGAAGGGGTGCTGGCTCTGCTCCTCAGGAATGACCCCCACTAGCCTTACCTCAGGGGCATGGTAGGAGACACACTGGAAGATCCAGCCCATGGCAGGCGAGTACAAGGGGAGGTAGGACGGCAGCTCCACACCCTGGGCCACCAGCTGGTTCTGGACAGTGTCTCCATGAATCTACAGGAGACCAAAGGGACATCAGAAAGGAAAGGGGTCACACTACACAAGCCAGGCTGGCTCGAAGTGCATGGATGGATACAAGAGTAACATCCTTTCTCAGCTGTATTTAAAAACAAAACAAAATGCACAGAAAGTTTCCCATGCCACCCAGCTAAGTGGTTCTTGGAATGTGTTGCACAGACAGGAGTAACCCACTGAAAATGGACCAGCAGATGCCAGGAAGCAAGGCTGATTGGCTGGAAACATTTCCTGTTCATATGTGTGTGTTAAGTCTCCTTCCAGCCAACACAGGGTATGGCTTGCTGCAGACACTACTGTCTCTCTGCACATCAGGCCAGCTGCAAGGATTCTCAGCAAGACCACTGGGTCTTGTGAATTTGCTCCCATAACAATTAGTTAAATGAGCTACTGTCACAGGGTTCTCCTACCTGTTTAAATGTAAGCAGGAAGTCGAAGAAGTTCTTATTGAGGCTCTCCTTGAGGTGCGGGGCCACTTCCATCCCCACCTGCAACCAAACAAAGTGGAATCACCTTGACAGCAAAGAGCCATTTACAAATAAGATGTGCCCTATGGTGCTTCTCTTCTTTCCAACCCGGGGTCTCACTACACCCTGACTAGCTTTGCACCTAATCATCCTCCTGTCTCAGCCTTTCAAGTGCTGGGATAACAAGTGTGTGCCACCACACCTAGCTATAGCACCATTTTGAAAAACGAAAAACAAAGGAGCTAGGATATAGATCAGTGGAGTGTTTGCCTAGCATGCATACCCTATGTCTGATTCCCAGTACAACTCACACGCAGAAGAGCACACATGCACAGACACAGGCACTTAGAGAAAAAGCCTACATTATCTGTTTATCTGTTTTCCCACTCAATAAACATGTATTATTTTATAAGAAAAACCACAGAAGCTATTTTTAATAATAAAAAAAGGACATCTGTGATCATCTTTGAATTTCCCAAGGGCAATGAATGTATTTCTGCACAAACCACCAGAGAACAAATCAATAGAGTACAAAGGAGGGCTGTGCTCTCAAGACGGTGGAAACAATATTCCTTTCCTCTCAAACGCACAAGATGATCAACACTCGTGGATATGTTTATTAGATGAAGCAAGGTTATATAGTAGGGGCAAAGAGTGGCACGGTGGTGGTCCATGTGCTAATTAGCACACACAAGATCCTGAGTTCAACTCCCAGCATCCTCCTTAGCTCCCCCAAGGTTAGGATATAAAAGAAGGTCAGCATCTACATTATTGCTAAAAGCAATGCAGACTCATTCTTTACTAGGCAATCGTGGGAAGAGACACACTTGTAAATGTACACAATTTTAATACAACAAGCACAAAGCAAACAAATGCCATCATCTGTCTGGTGAGATGGTTGAGCCTGCCACCAAATCTAACAATGTGAGTACAATCCTGGAACTCAGATGGCAGAGAAAAGACTGGCTCCATGGCATGCCTACACACACACTAAGTGAAGACAGTAGTAATTTTCTAAGCAATTATTTGGAGCAGGCATGGGGGCATGCATCTGTAATTCCAGACGCAGGAGGAAGAGGAAAGTGGATCTCTGAGTTCAAGGCCAGCCTGGTTTACATAGGGAGTCCCAGGCTAGCCAAGGCTATATAATTCGACCTACTCTCAAAAAAAAAAAAAAAAAAAAAACCCTGCCATAATTTTTTGGCTCCAGAATTCAGTATTTAAAAAACAGCCTGAGAACCAGGCAGCAGTGGTGCATGCTTTTAATCCCAGTACTCAGGAAGCAGAGGCAGGCGGATCTCTGTGAGTTTGAGGCCAGCTTGGTCTACAAGTTTCAGGACAGCCAGGACTACACAGAGAAACAAAACAAAAAAAGAACAACAACAAACAAACAAAAACAAAAAACCAGCCTGAGTTTTAAAGTCCAAAGCAAGGTGCATACAGCAGAAAAAAGTGTTTTTTAACATAAGATGCCTTTTAAAATTTAAAATTTTCTAGTTTCTTTAAACTCCTTGACATCTAGATAGTCAGAGCACTGGGGTGGAAGGTAAATGAAGGTATGTGTCACACCAGGGAATAAACATTTGAAGACCATAAGATCCCCTAGACCAAGCTCCCCAGTTCGGGCTCAGTTCCAAACAGCTGCCCAACCACTGACACGACTTCCTACAGGAAGCTGCTGTCTGGGCTCCTCCAATGGGGACAGGATTCTCCCAGTCACCTCTGGACCTGGAGGTCCTAGTGGTTACCAATAAGGATGCTGTTCTGATGATATCATCAACCATCCTTTGGGTAGAACCTGTGTGAGGCTCACCAGAGGGTTAAATTTCCAGAGCAGCTGGGGTGTTTCCAATGACAACCACCCAGCTAACAGCCAGCTCCACTGGTTCTGATTCTATTGTCTTCCCTTCCACTTAATAAATATGTTAGGTGACAGAGAAGGCTGGCCCGGGGGCAGGCAGCAGAGAGGAGCTGAAGGGACCACAGCTGAAGGAGAAGCTCCTCAATCCCCACCCCAAACAGCTTCAGGATCGCCCACTGCCCACTCACTGCTTTTGTTCCTTTTTTAACTCTTCTCATTGAACCAAAGCAGCAGCTTGGAAGTCGGCCTGGCTCTGGGAGCTGCTGCCCAGGGTAGCCAGAGCTGCTTGCTGCTTGCTGCCTGCTACCCATTCCCTCTACTTCTGCATCAGCAAACTGGGTTTCTCTAGGGATAATCTCCTTCACCATAGTTCCATGGAGCTGAGTTCTAGGAGTGGGCACACGCCCCAGGCCCAATCGGTTAAGTATTGTCTTAGTCAATGTTCTATCGCTGTGAAGAGAAACTGTGACCAAGGCAACTATTAGAAAGGAAAGCATCTAACTGGGGGTTTGTTTACAATTGCAGAGGTTTAGTCTGTTATCATCATGGCAGGGAGTATGGTGGCACACAGGCAAACATGGTGCTGGAGAAGTAGCTGAGAGTTCTACATCTGGATCCACAGGCAGCAGGAAGAGAAAGCCACAGGATCTGGCTTGGGCTTCTGAAACCTCAAAGCCCACTCCCAGTGACATACTTCTTCCAACAAGTCCACACCTCCCAATCCTTCTAAATAGTGCCACTCCTTGATGACTAAGCATTCAAATATATGATGAGACTATGGGAGCCATTCTTATTCAAACCACCACAAGCAGACTCCACGCCATGGCCACAGTAGTGGGATTACGGATGGACGAGTGGCCCAAAATAGTGTTGAGAAATTAGCTCTGAGATTAGCAGGGTCTACTAAGGCAAAGTGCTTTATAAGCTACCTTATAAATAGTTCCTAAAGGTGATGTGTGAGAGCAGGAAGCTGCCGTGGTCTATCATATAGAAAGTGCAAACACAGAAGGACGCCAACCTGGATGAAAGCAGATGCCCAACTTTGAAGACCCAGCCCTAGCCAAGCCTACACTGCTCTGCATTTTTCAGACACACAGGTTCCATCAGTTACTTCTCTTAATACCTGAGAAGGTAACTTTAAAGAGGAAAGAATCATCTTCACTGAGTTTCAGAAAGCTCAGTTCAGGGTCACTTGATCCCATACACAAGGACAGAACAACATGGTAGTGTGAGTGTGTGGTGTAGAGGCTTTTACATCATGGAAGGCAGAAGAAAGAGGAGTCTAGACCAGGAAAGAATGGGGGTGAGATACAGCTCCCAAATGCACTCCCTCAATGACCTACTTCTCCAAGCCCCACCTCTGTTTCCACCAGCTCCCAGTACCACCATTATTATGGATCCATCAGTGACCAATCCATGCATCAGCTCAGAGCCCTGAGAGTCTAACCGTCTCTGGAAGCCCTTCATAGTCACACTCAGATGTGTACTTCACTAATTTCCTAGACATCTCCCAATTCAATCAAGGTTAACCACCACACAAGCCAACAGTCTGAAGTAGGTTTCTGCTGCTTACAACCAAAAGCATCCTTAGTAATGTGTGCCATCCCCAGGACTGAACCCATGACCTTGCAACCTGCTAGCACTCTACCATATCAGCCTTCTTGATTCTTTCTACGTCTTTCTATGTCAAAATTTAACAACTACTCAATGGAGGGGGGTTGGGGGACTCAGCACCTGCCCTGGTAAAATGATGTCACCATCACAGTGCACTCCCTCTGCCTCTTGGGGTGGGGTCTTCCTGGACCTCAGCATCTCATGCTCATCACCATGCTTTACTTGCATGGAGCATAACCTTCCCCTGCTCACGTAGCCTGCTTCACACCTCAGGTTTGTAAGGAACATGTGTTTCTTTTTTGGTTTCTCTTTAATAAGTAGAAGCATCATCCTTAGTGTAATTCCAAGTGTCTTTTCTAACAGGAGTCAATCAAATGGAGAGAATTTGTCATAATTAATAAGGTGAAAGGCAATGCAATGCAAATATGCAAACAAGGATATCCTTGGGTGTCTCCTAGAGGAAGCGGTGCTTTTGCAAACAGGAAATGACAATGTTTTGAGCACAGGAAGTCATCATCAAGCTCTGCCAGGGATGAATGTCAACTGTCAAGAGATTCAAAAGTTTAGCTCTGATATTTCTGGGTTTAAAACTCACCCCAAATTTCAAGCAGAAAACCACATTGTACCTTGCCCATTACAGATGAGAAGCAGGTGTGCTCTAGTGGGTGGCTTTCTCTCCCTGTAAAAGTGTCCTTCATGATGGATGTCTGCTGTTGACTCCAAGGAGTGACACCTAGCCACAGAGCTTTTCTCACTTGTGACATGTCGCTTAGGAGAAGCAAACTAAAGGCCCTGGTTTACTATCAAGTACCACAGCTCCCTGCACAAGGCTCTAGCTGCAGTTTTATCCTCGAGGAAGCCTGTGACTTACCAGAGGCAAGAACCCATCACTAAATGTGCACAGGGCCACTGGGGCAAGTGCAGAAGACCCACTGCCTGGGAGACCAGTGAGAGGCAAAGCCCCTCTGTGGCTGGGGAAAACTGGCTCCATAGGTAGCGTTCTTCAGAAACCGGAAACTGAATGAGGTAAAAGCACTGGGCTGCACTGCCTCAGAGTGAGGCTAAGAGGGCTGCAATCACCTCCATCCATCTTGGTGACCCAAGCCTGTGTCATGTCACAGGTACAGCCCTCCCTCTCTCGTCGTCCCCACCTCACACTCAGCCCAACTCTTTGACAAGAAGAGAAAAGAAAGGGAAAAACAAAACAAAACAAAACAAGCAAAAAAAAAAAAAACACCAAATAAACCCAGAGATTCAACACAAGGAAAAGTATGTCTTAAGTGACTGAAAGGGAGCCTGGAGCCTCCTTCCCAGCTGGAACTGAGAAAATTAATCCAGAGAACCAGTTCACTTGGGAGAAGATGACCTTAAACGTCCCCTAATTAGAGCTGTGGTAAGTTGGTCTACTTCAAAATTAGCTTTCACAAGCAATCTCCTCTCTGTGGAAGAGCTGCGTCCTACAACTAGCAGCTAAGAGAGCAGAGAGGAGGCGGAGGCGGGCCATGCTTGGGAGCTCAGCATACCCGACACAGGTAGGCCCGGGCGTACACAGACACAAGGGGGTCCCCGATCCCTCTGATCATGCAGGTCAGTCGGGGCAGGCACTCTGAAATCCCTCTGTGGGAGAAAAGAAGGCACAGTTACATCCCATGGGAGGCCTCGCTGTTCTTCACGCTCACGATAAAGCTACATTTTCCTAAATGTAAGGCAGAAAAACAAAAGGATCAAAGTTTCAGTTTGCCAAGGCCGTGTAGCCAGTTTTCCACTGTGGATACAATTTACTAATGCTTCCCCACACACATTCCTGTCTGAGGTCAAAGTTACTTTATGAATTCATTTAATTTGATGTGTTTGATACAGGGTCTGACTACACAGCCCAGACTGGCCTCAAACTCTCAACTCCTGCCCTACTTATGGGATTGAGGTGTGTGCTACCTACCCAGTCCCACTTGACTCATTTTAACAGTTTTACTCCCGACCTGGCTTTCCATCAACTGTTAGCCCCCTGATCTTCTATAAAGATCTACAGGGACCGCTGCTTGGCCCTGGTTCTGTGTCCTGGATCCCCTCTTCTGACCAGCTCAGGCCGGCAGCAGAGCCCCGAGCCCATCAGTGTGACCTAGGACTCACTTCTGTGACATGGGTCTTTCCTCTTTAGACATGATCCTCCCGTGGCTGGGGAGGAGGCAAAAATAACTGTTTCTTCAGCACCCATAAATCATCCCAGTCACCCCTAGCTCCAAATTAATCTAAAATAGCCCTCTGCAGGGGGTCCCGGCTGCCCTGTGGAGCTTGTAACACAGCTGCCAGGCATGACTCTGCAGGCCAATGGCTTCCTCGAGCTCTGCAAATGGCTCCCAGAATCACATTTGTTAGGAATCACAGCAGCATGCTGCCCGGGCCCAGGAGCAAAGGCTCCTGCTCCCAACATCGTCTTTACCACCATCACTGCCAACAGTGGCAGCCCACATACACGGCACAAGCCAGGTCTTCCTGCATGCCTCCTGGTGCCGTGTGCGCAGCTGGAGACCCACATGGCCAGATCCAAGCTGAACTGACCTCCTACAATACACACTGCCTTATCCACAAGTTTGACATGTCCTCTCTGTTCTTCATATAGGGATTCAAATGCTATCCCCACCTCATTAAGTTTCCACACAATAAGTGGGGAAATACACAGGTGATTAGCATCGGGTCAGATAATGCAAACTTAAGAACAATGGCTACTGTCACACAGCTATCCTGTGCCTGCGTCTGTGCACATGTGTACAAACTCTACAGAAATTCTACAGCTCTAAAGAAGGACCTTACGTTTTGGAGAGGAATTTGTTGCACTTCAGGATGGATGCTTCCACATAACTACAGAAACGTTCTGTTAAGGAAGACACATTCCAGATGGTCTGCTCCCTGCCAGATAAAGACTATTCCAGAAGGAAATCAAAAACAAAAGGCAAGTAAGCTTTAGGCCCAAGGAGGCCACCATCATGGCCCAAGACAATGAAGAGAACTGAGTTGGCAGCTGACGTGTTCTCTACAGCGCTCTCCAAGCCCCGCACTTGTTTAAGTTTTGGAAAATGTTGTCTGCTAGTTCATGGCTCTGTGCTGAAATTTAAAACAAGCTTCAAGCCTTCCAATCAAAGCCCCAGGGAGCGTGGCACTGAGATAACCTGGATACAGTGTGTGGGGTCAAGGAAGTCTCCATGCTTCAGTGCTGGGGAACTGCTGCAAAAGAGCAGGACCTGCACCCCCAAGATGGCTCATCAGGTCACCACCAAGCCTAAGGACTCAAGTTTGGTTCCCAGCATCCTAAGGGTGACCCACAACCACCTGTAAACTCAGCTCCAAGGTATCTGATGCCTCTGGCCTCAGAGGGTACACACCCACACCCACATCCACACACGGGGTTAAAAACAAATCTTTTTTTCTTTAAATGAGCCATCTGAATAGAGTTAATGTGGGAATGTTCCACAAAGAAACAAAAGCCTGATTCATGCATTGTACTCAAAGTAACAAACAAGAAAACTATGAGGAAAGAGCAGAATTCCAAGCAAGGACCTCTCTCTATAGCTACTGACCACAACACAAGTAGGTGTCACCAGGAACTCCTGGGCAGCCCATCCCGTGGCTGCTGTTACCAGCACCAGCCTTCTCACCCACCATTAAAACAGGACAAGAAAAGGATACAATCTCGGGATGAGTTCACGGATGGAAGCAATCTTGAAGAACCAATTCAGGCATGTTTCCTTGGCCGTGTCATTCACGTTCTCTGGAGAAAAGTGATCTGCAATGCAAAACAATCTGTGTTGGCTCCCCAGAAACCTTTTTGGTGTTTGTCTGTTTCTTTCTTTTTGTTTTGTTTCTCTGTAGCCCTGGCTGGCCCTGAACACACAAGAGATCTGCCTGCCTTCACGCACTGGGATTAAAGGCGTGCACCACCACAGCTGGCCTGTTTCTGCACTATTATAGCTGCTGCAAGTCCTGCTGCAGAAAACAAGGAGGTAGAGTCCCTCCACCTCTTTGCTAGAGCCAGGGAATGGACACCAGTGCACACTCATGCTGTGCATGAGCCGGGCACTGTGCAGCATGTTTCAGCATTAGCTAGCTCTCATCTACTTCCAGAGGTGGAGGCACAGAGAAGTTCAGTGACTTGTCCAAGACACACAGCAAGCCAATTAGAGCATGAATATGAACCAGGGAAGCCTGAATCCACAGCCTGCATTCTTAGTCAGCATGCATTGCTGAACCAGAGGTCCTTGATGTGCAGAGCAGTTGCTGTGGCAACAGCTGGAGAATCACAGATGCATCTAACACTGGTCTCATAACAAGAAATGTGAACTATGCTTTTACCTTAAAGAACCAGACCTGAAGGTAAATCAAGGCCTGAGCCAGAGCCAAGCTACCAGCTCAATATGACTCCAACACTCCGGTCCCCTGCGGTCACACGGCCTGCTTATTCCAGTATCTATTCTTTTCCTCTTTAATAATAGAACTGATTTCTCAGCTGGCCACTGGGCCATTCTTGCAGCTAGGTGTGATCATGTGACTGAGTTTGGGCCCCAGAATATAAACAAAAGCACAATTCCTGTGAGACATCTTTAAGAGGAGGGACACGTCATCTTCCTGGTTCCCACCAGCCTGGCTGGAAGATGGATACAAAAGCTGGAATCTCTGTAGCCACGCTAATCCAAGGCAGTATAAGACAACAGGCATCGGGATCCTCAGCACTGTCACCAGCTGCAAGCCAGCCTTTACCTCCCTTTATACTATTTTGAATTGTCTGGCTCTGCAGCCAATCCTAATCTTGATACACAGTCTTTGTTATCAACAAAACAGTTCTGGACGTGGGATCCATTTTCATAAGGAGTGGAGGGCTGAGGCAGGAGGATGGCAAGTTCAAGGTCACATAGCAAGACCCTGATGCAAAAAGAAAAGGCTAACATCTTGTAGCTCATACAAAAAGAGTATATAGACACATATGTGCATAAAGAGACACATACATATACACACACAGAAACACATACATGCAAACATACACAGAGACATATATATACACACATGTACATATATATACATACATACATACATATATACACATGAGACACACAAAAACATACAGATACACAGATATACACATGTGCACACACACAGAGCACTCTCACACAGCCACTGAGACTACTTCCAGGCCAAAAGAGAATTAAGAAGTGGACTATGTTATACAAGACTTTAACACAGCACAGAAAATTAAACTGTTAACAAGAGGTTCCTATACTTCATTTGCTCACTAGAAAGGCCTTTAAAAGCCAACCACAGGCAGTTTTAAGTTTTCAGTGATTGGGCAGACCTTGCCCTTAGGAAGCTTACCAGTAATGGAGATAAATAACAAACAGGAAACAGTAACTAGGTAAAGCAATAACATACCAGTTAATCAGAACCCGGAAAGACAGAAAACTAGGCAGTGGAACAGACAAGGGGACCAGATACAGTGACTTAGAGATTTCTGCACAGAAATTTGTGAGGTTGTGGGCTACAACCTGAGTCACAAAGGGACGCTGCCATGCTTAGCTAGGAAAGCGATGCATTCTAGAAAGAAGATAAAACAAATGCAAACCCCACCACCACCCTACCGCCAGCCTGCCAAAGCAGGGAAAGCAAGCCCTGTGGAGAGCCGGCAGGGGAGGAACAGCCTGCTTTTCTTGAGTGCAATGGCTAAATATCCTGGGGGCTCTGAGCAGAGGAGAGGCAAGGATGACATGCCTCATACTTTAGTGCTGGAGCTGCGACATGGGGAAGGAATCCAGGATTTGGAAATTAATCCAGAAGAGCCTTCCACACAACAGAGAACAGAGATTCCCCCACCCCCACTTTTTTTTTTTTTTTTCTTTTAAGTACTTCATTTTTCAGCTCTAAACTTTTGCAGATGTTTTAGTCCAGTTCTCTTTCATTGCCATACTGACTAAGGCCCTGCTGATCCTGATCCTGGTGTGGCCCAAGTCAGCCCCAGGGGGCAATCTGCAGACGGGGCTGCCAAGAGGATGAGGCAGGAACCATGATACAACCAAGTACTAGCATGTCCCCTAAGCAGGAGACAGAATGAGTTAATCACTTAGGGTGCATGGCCCCATTATACACCTGCTGGATTAAGAAGGTAGAGGGCCAGTGAAATGGCTCAGTGGGTAAAGGTGCTTGCTGCCAAGCCTGATGATCCGAGTTCAAATCCTGGGACTTTTGGAAGGAGGAAACTGCCTCCCAAAAGTTGTCCTGTCGCCTTTACATGTGTGCTGCAGTGAGAGACTAGGAGCTAGACAGACTCCCTGGTAGGCAGACAGACAAGGGAGGGGTCATGACTAGGTAAAAAGGGTGGTAAATTTCTAAGATGGCTAACTTCTTCCTTACCCTCCTGTCAGAGGCCAGGCAACATAAAACAGAGGTATTTAGGGCTTCTTCCCCTGCCAGCATGGTCCTGCTAGTGGACTGGCTCAGTGAGTTCAGGTGACATGCTTATACACAGTTGAATAGCATTCTCAAACTGACCAGCGCAAATCAGTGGAGAAAAATCCTTCAAGGAGAGCTGGCCTCCGGCTTCCCTAGGGCCTCTCGGCTTTGCAGAGGGTCTTTTCTTCTGTGTGCCTGTTGTATGTGTGTGTTTCCTCACCCCAGAGCCTTTCTTCGGGGGCTGAGTCTGCCTGCTCCTATTTGTTGTGTTCAAGCTTTCTCTGCTGCTACCCGCCACACTCGTGATTTTTCCTACCTTTAGAACTTTAGAACTGGCAGTAACGGTACCATGTGTGTGCCCCTCTCTTCCTTCACAGATAAATAAATAACTTTTGGGGATGACCACACATAATAGCATGTACTTTACTTCTTTATCCCCCTGCTCCTCCTACTCCTCTTCCTCTTCATCTTAAAAATTAAGGCAGTCTCTCATCATGTAGTCCAAGCTAGCCCAGAATCCATGATCCACCTGAGTGTTGGGATTATAGGTGTGAGCCCCATGCCCCCTTGGTGTATACTTGGCATAATTCTAAAATATGCTGGCATTCTCCAAACTCACAGGAGCTAAACCGCAGTTACAATTCCTGAGGGCTAAGAGCTCAAGAATTAGATTCTCCAGTACAGGAACTTGATTCAAATGGAAAGAATGAGTGCAAATGTCACCAGCTTTCTTCCCTCACAAAATTTCTTCAGGCAGAATTCTGCAGAGGAAACTTCAAAGCTTTCTTCCTAACTTTGCTTAAGAGTCACTCCCCAGACCCCTAACAACTGTGGACAAAGTCTGTCCCCTGCTTTCAGGTTCTGAGAACCAGAGAAAAACATCCAAGAGGAGATTTTAAGGGAAAGGAAAAAATAATAACCAAATCAATTGCAAGAGGACAAAAGCCTGGGCCGGGCTGAGCAACATAGCAAGACCTGCCTCAAAACAAAAACAAAACACATCCTGATCTATATTGCTCTTGGTTAAAGTAAAATATTCAAGATAAAAGTGCTAATGATTTTAACTCGGATAAGGAGAACACGCTTTGATGTTGAACTTGGAGAGCTCGTGTAGAACTCAGTTAGTGGTATTTCCTTACTTGGTCCTAAAATGTTGCTTGAGAAAATGTCTGCAGCAGATGTAAAGTCAAATGCCCCTGGGGATCAGGAAGGTCATGCAAATAAACTTGTTTATTTTCAGACAAGGTCTTGATAAGCTATCCCAGGCTAACCTATATCCGACCTCAGCCTGGAGAGCTAAGACTAAGGTGCCATCACTAGCCAGGCTTTTTCTAAAAATTTTAAGTGACTGCATTTGGACCAACATAAGAAGCAGAAAGGTGTGGGCCACACCTGTGATCCCAGCACTTGGGAGGTGAAGGAGAATCAGAAGTTCAAGGTCATCCTCGGTTAGAGGGAGATTAGGGCAAACCTGTGCTACATGAGACCCTGTGTCAAAAAAACAACCACTATCACCACCAACAAGCAAACAGAATTAAATGTGTTCAATTTACTTGTGTGTGTGTGTGTGTGTGTGTGTGTGTGTGTGTAAGCACACATGCATATGAGCATCAGGGGAGGCCAGAGAGGGCATCGGATGCCCTGGAACTACACTTACAGATGGTCATGGGCCATGAGGGTGCTGTGAAACAGATCTGAGTCCTCTGCAAGTGTTCTTGACAGTTGACCCATTTCTCCAAACTCCCTCCAAAAAAGGATTCTAAAAATCCTGCTGGATAGGCTGGAGAGATTGTTCTGGCAATGGACCTGAATTGTTTCCCAGTGCGCTGTGAGGTAGCTCACAGCTACTCATAACTCCAGCTCCAGGGAAAGCCTTCTTCTGGCCTCCCAGGGCCTCAGGCACAGAAGCAGTACACAAAATTACATGCACTTAAAAAAAAATTCCATTGTTGCTGAAGAAAACATACAAGTTTGATTCTGGCAGTCAGCTAAGGTTTGATGCTGTGAACAGCACAGGGAAGTACCATGAGTACTGTGAGACACATATGTTCAGCAATTCTCAATAAACGAATTTGGATTTCCCAGATCCCTGGCCAGCAGAGACAATCTTCCTACAAGGCTGGCCTCTGCATACCTTTCTAGGCTCCTAAACGTACCACAGCAAGGACATAGGAACCACTAAAAACTTGACTACAGTTAGATGGGTGGGTCAGAGGCACAAGAGCAGTACCAGCCACAGAAATGCTATGTGAGCCACAGGAGGTAAAAGAGTACAGCTAACTACACTAATGGGCTGAGGCTCAGTTCATCAGGAGGACCACCTTAACCTGGGACCAGCCTAAAAAGTTAATAGTGGCTTATGTGGCCTTTGATTTGCATTAAGTCTTATAATTCGGTGTCTTTTGTCCTTTCATCTTTTTACCCCCTTTCTGCAGTGCTGGGGATGAAGCTTAGGGCCTTGTACCTGTTAAGTAAGCACTCTACCACTGAGCTATATCCTCAGCAGTTGGGTATTTGAGAGAGGGTTTCACTCTGCCGCCCAAACTAACTTTGAATTCACAATCCTTCCACCTCAGCTCCTGAATGCTGGTACTCACTGAATTCCAGACATGTACCTCCATACCAATCTATCTAGCATCCTTTCTTTTTACACTCAAAACTCATTTCAGTTTGCCAGCCACATCTCGAGTACCCAAGAGCAAATGGGGCCGATGGTCACTGGACCAGACAATATAGGCTCTGACTCTGGGCTGCACTGGGCTTGCCCCTCTACAATGAGACCAAGTAGCTCCTAAGGGCTCTTGTAGACCTAAAGTGTGTACAGCTGTGCTTCTTTCAGAGAAATGTCCACATTAAAGGTTTAAAAAGATGGGTAGATGAATGGACAGGTGGATAGATGAGTGATCAGTGGGTAGACAGCCAGAAATGGAGCAGGAGGATCAGAGGGCAGGGAATGGATAGGTGAATGGGGGATGGGTAGAGGATGGGTGGGAGGGTAGATGCTATCTGGATGGATGGGCAAGATAGAGGGAAAAGAGAAGGAGGAATAAGAAAAGGAGGGGTGAGAGGCTATGGAGAGAGGAAGGAAGGAAGGAAGGAAGGGAGGAAGGAAGGAAGGGAGGGAGGGAGGAAGGGAGGGAGGGAGGGAGGGAGGGAGGGAGGGACGGTGGGTGGGTATAGGTCAAATTGTGGACTACTGTCACAATTATTGTCTCCTGGTCCCCTGGAAAGAGCCACTGCCAGGAGCAGGGAGAAGAGGAGAGAGCCCAGGCTGCTGCTCCAGCTTGTGTGAACCAGCAGGTTTCTTGCAGTAAAGCCTGGGTGTTAAAGTGGGGGGAAGGAAAGGAAGTTGCCCCTGAAGACGCTGCGTCTGAACACATCATCGAGATAACTCATGTGACAACAGGAGTCCATCATCTACCTGTCCCCTTGGAACCCCTTGGGAATCTAAAATTGATTGGCAATAAATTTAACACCAACATCATTTATGTATGGATTGAGTAGTCAGGGCATCTGCTACTATTGATTTACTTGCCATTCTTTCATACATAAACAATTCTTATTTACACAATTTGCTTCTTGGAAGGAAAGACACATAGGAAACAGGAGCCTGGTTTTGAGCAGCAAAGGAAGAGAAGCTGGCGTGAAAGGACAGCCGGTCTAATTCCTTGCCTTTCCATTTCTTGCATTCTAATGACTTGCAAACCTTCTGATGGCTTTGGATGACTGAGACCATCAGAGCATCAAACGTGTTCCCTTCAACACACTAAAATTAAAAAGCCTTATCAGTGTTCACTAAATCCTGACTCGATTAAAACCTAATTATGGTTGGGGGTAGATTGGTGCCCAGAACCCAGTAAGTGTGGCATTACCTGGCAAGGCACTGCGGCTGTCCACACACATGGAGTAGATGCGATCGTAGACCAGCTTTCCTAGGAGAAAAAGACATATGGTATTGGCATCACACACCACAGGAGCAAACACTAAATAAATGTTGCTAATTAGGGACAGGAAAATGGCACCTGGCAGTGGGCATGATCATGAGGGCATGCTGCCACCTAGTGGCACACATTTTTTTAGCCGCTGAATTTTGTTTTTAGTGAGAAGAGGAAAAGAACCTGGAAATCAGGGCCAAAGCAGCCTGAGGTGTCCTTGTCCATTCAACAAAGTGTTCTCCACTGGACACTAGCTCCAGCCATGTTTATCTTTGGCCAGCAGATGCAAACAAAGTGCCTGTGGTCAGAACAGCTGATGAAATTAGGCAACGAATATCTATCTGATCCACACCTCGAAGGCTATAAAATTCCGTGATATTTTTAACTTGATGTCTCTAGGTAAACTCAGTGAATGCATGTGAAAGACCAGCTTCTTCTCTCAAGATGTACTAGCAAATGTGTCCTTAGTGCCATTGCTATCACACAGCTGGAGGCACTCAGCAGCTGTCCTTCTGAGGAGCCATGGGTTCCCCTACCCATCCTGCTCTCTGCATCAGCCCATTGTCTGGAAGCAGCCAAACCTGAGGTTGTATTTGAGGCAGACACTCTCCTCCAGCAGCACCTGGCCAGTGTGCAGTGGTACCCAGAATTTGCTGAGTGGATGGACATTTTAGGTTTTGTTAAGTCACACGTTACTGTTTCAATTACTCAACTTTGCCACTGTAGCCCATTAGCTACAGGCAATATTAAACAAATGGTGGTGGTTATGCCCAGTCAGTAGAGCCTTCCCTAGCACTGAGCTCAACCCCCAGAACTGCATAAACCAGTGCCACACATAATCTCAGCACTTGGGAGGTAGAGGCAGATCAGAAGTTTAAGGTCACTGACTATACAGTGAGTCTGAGGCTAACCTGGACTACATGAGAGCCTGTCTTTAAAAATGAAACAAACAAATAAATACTCTAGTTTTCAAAACCAAGTGGGTAGGCTGGAACAAACAGCTTTATTCATTCTGTACGAGTGGTTGAAGACATGTTACTGACATACGTGAAGTATAAGCCACAGCTCTTCCAAATCACTTTCAGTTTTAAAATATTTCTTTTACTGTTTTTTTAATGGCTGCATTATTCAGGGCAGTGAAAACAACATACGTCGTCCATACATGGAAAAAGATGGGAGAGCTACAGCATCCTATCTGGTCATAGAGCATGTGACCCAGTGATGTCACATAGACATGACAGTCAGGATGCAGTGGAGGCTGCAGCCAGGCTCTGAGGTCCCAACCAGGTGCCTCTCAAAGCAGACTATCTCCGTGACTGAAGGCCCTAGGAATGTACAAGCCTGGCCTGCTCAGAGCTTCGTGGGGAATGTGACTAGAATGTGGACTTTGAACCACATCACTGGGAAATCCTCACACATGCTCAGGTGTGAGAGCCACTAACTGATGGACTATCCAGTGTCCTGTGTCCCCTAAACCAGTACTTCTCAGATTCAGTACACATGCAGAGCACTCAGGGCTTCTGAAGACCCCAACCCAATGTGATGTCTCTGTCCAATCCTAAAGGCTCCCACAGAAATGGTATGGGTGTGGCTACGATGACTGGGAGTAATTGTAAGAGCCCAAAGATGTCAGTGTACAGCCAAGGTGAGAAGCCAGCTTGGAACCCCCAACACCCAACCTCCCCCAGTCACCCTCTCTGCCCACACACACACACACTGCAAGCTCTGAAAGCCTCAGAGAACGGGCTCCAACTCCAGTGCCACCCACCCTTTTCCTTCTAGAGCTTTCACAACCCAGGATCTCACTGGTGCGGAGAGAGAGAGACACTCCTTTCCTGCCATGCAGATAATGCCATCAGCCCACACTGGACAGAGGCACTGCTCAACCCTGCACATGCCGAGGAACAGACTAGTACAAGCCCTTTACTTCCTACACAGAAGCTAGTCACCTCTCTAGAACCAGCCTTCGGAAAATACAACCATTTTTACATTGCAGCCTCACATTCTAAGCAGCTGTGAACTGTCATATCTGGCCAAGTAGTTTTCTTTTGTTCAGGTAGTGGGCATTGTTTTGAGAAATACTAATCTTAGATTGAGTTCATTTTGCATGCATATGCGTGTGTGTGTGTGTGTGTGTGTGTGTGTGTGTGTGTGTGTGTGTGTGTTTTTGTGTGTGTGTAGGGGGGATATATGAGTGAATTGCATGCATATCCGTGTGCAAATATGAAGACCAGAGAAGATTTGGGTGCCCACCTCTACCACTCTCTGCCTTTGCTCCTTTGAGTCGGGGATGCTCTTTGAACCTGGAGCTAGGCTGGAAGCCATCAAGCTTCAGTGATCTTTCCTTTTCTGCCTCCCACAGCAATGGGCTTGAAGGCGCATGCATAGCTAGCTACACCCAGTTTTAATGTGGATTCTGGGGATCTGAATGCAGGTCCTCATGCTTACACATCAACCTCTCACTCACTGAGCTGCCTCCCAAGCCTTAGTTTTTTCCTGATTTACTTTCTGACACATCAAAGACACCATGATTGAAACCACAGTGGTGACAGCGAACCTGTCTTGTGCCTCACACTACCCATAATTATTTGCCACAGCCCTCCCAGCAGCTCTTAGGAGAGGAAAAGATTTCTGTGCTCTACACATCCACTCAGATGGTTCTCTCAAGAAAGCCTGGGGAAGGTGTCTCCTATGCACCATCTCACAGCTGGAAAACTAAATCTCAAACATGTGATTCTGAAAGAGCAGCAAGCAGCAGCCTGGGAAGCCAGCAGCCACCTATGCCGCCTGGGCCATGGCCCTGTGGCCCTGCACTGCAAGATGCTCCAACCCTCAGGTGATCAAGCCAACAACCAACAAGCAGTTTTATGAGAACAACACACGACGAGATTGGCCACGGGACTCAGGATTTGAACCTAGGCAAGGCAGGGCTCTACTCTTCTTTAGAAACTGGAGACTTGTAAGCACCATGCAAGAGAGGCCACTCCTCTTTCTTTAGGCAACAGCAGCACATGCTTGCAAGCCATCAACCTGGCCTTGAAGTCAGCCCATCTCACTGCCAGATATCATGACCACTGGCATGGCCCAGTGAGGTAGCCAGGCAAATGAGGAAGAATTCAAAGACCTTCATTGGGTTGTTAAGAGAAAACAGCCCTTTCCTTATTCATCAGTAAAGCTGGTGGAAGCAGAGAACACCATGTGAATGGTACTAGAAAAACACAAAATCTCACTGACACTAACTCCCTAGATCCAGCTGGACCTGGAGGCAGAACCCGCTCTTGGACCTTCAGAGGCTGCTGGTTGTGTTACCACTTGGTTTAGAGCACTCAGGTCACTGCTCTCTGGACAGACTTTCTATCTGACTGAGACTGTGTTTTCTTACACACCGGATCTTTGACGGGTTACAGACAAGCTGTAACTGCTGTGCTGCAAGCCCACGGGCCCCTCTTTGAACAGTGAATGCCTCCATCTGACCTCCAACTCTCCGAAGGAAGCATCTGCGAGTTCCTCTGGGGTGCCTCCACAATGAACAGCACATACAGCCTGGAGTACTGCCTGGTTCAGGCAAACTGTTAGGGCTCAACCACCCACTGCTATGCTTCAGGCCAAGGGGATCCTGCACCTTCAGATCAGTGTCTTTATCTAGAACTTTCCACTAAGTTATAAAAGGTCTCTCTGTCTACTTCATGGGAATACTGGACCAGGGCAATCCAACAATTGATATAGAAAGACCTCAGAGGCACTATGACTGCCATCCAGGCAAGATAAAGCTGTGGTGACTGAGACACAGGAAAATGGGCAAGCTGACAAGAGCTTCAGGAGGCCAAACTGAAGGCCCGGGAAAATACATGCAGCTGTATCCAGCTGAAAAAAGTAGCTACACGGCAGTGCCAGTTCCTGAGAGACACACACTCCAGGGCAGCGAGAGGGCTGGGAAGAGAGGCTGAGCTCATGGTTCAGCTCTTCAGTGTCTCCCCAGTGCCCATGTGTGAAAGGTGTGGGTTCCAGCAGTGTTCTTGGTAGGTGTGGCCCCTTTAAGAGGTGGAGTACAAAGGCAAGTATTTAAGCTATTGAGGGCAGGCCTTTGAAGGCGGTGGTGAGGCTCCAGCCCTCCCCTCCCCTTCTGTTTCTTGGCCTTGAAGTAAGTAGACCTGTCTGTGGCACATTCCTGTGAAGATGTGCTGCTGTGCCGCTAGCCCAAATTACAAACGGAAACTCCAAAACTGTGAGCTCAAATAGACCTTTCCTCCTTAAAGCTGACTATCCCTAGTGTTTGGTTACAGTGACAGAAACCTGACAAACACACACTTCCAGTCAGTGCAAGTTCCAGGTGCCCTCCAGGCGGCACCAGAGTTTAGCCGGCACTCATGCTGCTCACTTGCCTGCTTCACGCATCACTTTACCGGCTATCTGAGGTCTAGGAAGAAGAGCGTGCAGGGTTTTAGTGAAGAGCACACAATGCAGCTGGGAGGAATGACTTCTGATGTATAACACACAAACAACCCTGCAATTAACCTAATATTTCAAATTGCTCATGCAGAGGATTGTGAATTGTACACCTGCTGTGGCGGCTCAGCAAAGAAGACAAGGAGGCATATTCATAGGTGCAAAGCCTGTCGACCTCAGCAGAGGGAACCACTATCATGGCAAGCACCATACTGGACAGTAGAACTCTGAGCATCTCATCCCAGGGATTTTTATTGATACCTAAGCTCCTCAGTTCTATTGATAGCACATGCAGATCATGAGGAATTTGTATAAAGCCAACACCTGCAGACAATACAAAGTGCCAAGGCCTAGGCAGCCCCTCCCCCAACCATGCACAAAACAACCATTTCAAATATAACTAAAAATAAACTTGTGCAACAGTGAATGTTCCCAACAAAAGGAAGTAATAAATGTCTGAGGCAATGGACATAACTGCCAGGGACCCTGACTATCAGCACTGTACGCCTGTGCTGAAATGCCACAGTGCCCTTTAAATATGAATAAGCACCATGCGTCAATGAGAATGAAAACACAGCCCATTACTTTGTTAAGAATATATATCCATATCATGCTATTGTATATATAAACTCTTTTGACCTGACTTTAAAAATAGGGGAAAGAAAAATCACAGGGCAGTCTGTGAACCCAACTTAAGCACCTGCTTGCAGCCACTTTCTGACAAAACAAATATATCTCCTAGATAACACGATAGCTACGGTACTTACCGAATGTATCAAGGATGTCGGTGATGAGGACGAATTTGCTTGGGTAGAACTGAATAACGCTCGTGTCTGAAAGCAGCTTTGAACACTAGAAAGAGAAGGCAGCAGAGGACGTTCACTCTGGTGTGTCTGACTTGGTAGAGAACCTCTAGGTCTGGAAAACTAATGGTCTCCATAAACAAGTAAACACACTGATGGGTGTCAAACTCTGTGGTAGCCCCCTCCTGGAGGGGAGTGAGGACAAATATAAGAAAAACCATTGTGCTTTTCCTCATTCATTCATTTACTTTATCTTATTTATTTATTTATTTTTATTAGAGTGTATGTATATGGGTGTTTTGCCTGCATGTATATACACACATCATGTATGTGCCTGGGACCATCAGAGGTCAGAAGAGTGTTGGATCCCCTGGAATTGGAGTTACCGATGGTTGTGAAAAGCCACATAGATGCTGGGAATCAAAACCCAGCCCTGTGGAAGAGCAGCCAGTGCTCTTAAATGCCGAGCCATCTCTCTAGCAACACTTGTGCTTTTTCTTTGTGTGTTTGTGTATGGTATGCATGTGTGCATGCAGACACACAGCTATATGGAAGTCAAAGGAAGACGTCAAGTGTCTTTCTCTATGGATCTCCACCTTATTCCCTTGAGACTGGGTCTCTCGCTGAGCCTGCAGCTATCCGTTTCAGCTGGGCTAGCTGGCTTGCTAGCCAGTAATCTCCTAGAATCTGCCTGTCTCCACTCCTCAATGCTAGGGTTGCAGACAAGCCCTGCCAGGTCCAGCTTTCCTCATGAGTGCTGGGAATTCAATCTCAAGTTCTCTCAGCTGCATGGCAAGTGCTCTTGCCCAGTAAGCCATCTCCACAGATCCACCACTATACTTACAGAATGCTTACAGAGACTCCTACAGAATGTTCTGAAAGGCTTGAGTCTGGGAAAGCCATAGGTTCAATAATGAGGAAGACTTTTTCTGGAAGGATCCTGCGTATCTACTGAACCAGGCCTAGGCTTTGTCTCCGCTGCCATGTCCTCTTGCATGACAATCCTGCATTAACTGGCTTCCTTGGTCCACGTCACCGTGGTAGGGATCTTCACATGGTCTTCTGAAATAGACTCACCAGCAAGTCCCTAAGACTTCTTCCTAAAGTTATGTCAATTACTCACACCCCACATACACTTGAACTTTTCTTGAAGGTACCAAAGGAGCCTCCAGTGTCTGTGCTTCTCTGGAATGGTGACTGTCCATGCTGGCTGCATCTCAGCCCAGCAGGCACTGTATAATGCCCACTGTCCTGCTGGTCACAGGGCCACTGTCATGTTCAGGACACTCTCCAGGACTGCAGCCACAGGGCTTAGGTAAGACATCCTTTATAGCTGGAGACAAAGAGCTCTTTCTGCTTATTTTAGTGTGTGTGTGTGTGTGTGTGTGTGTGTGTGTGTGTGTGTGTGTGTGTGTACAGGTGCCCACAGAGTCCAGAAGAAGGAGATGGATCCCCTGGAACTGAAGGTACTGGTAAGTCACAGTGCCTGACACAGGTGCTGGGAACTGAACTTAGGTTCTCTGGAAAAGCAGCGAGCACTCTTAACCAGTGAGCCATCTCTCCAATCCCCTTTTTAATTGTGTATGTGTGCGCATGTGCACATGTCACATGTGCAATTGCCTGCAGAGGCCAATTGGGGCATCAGAGCCCCTGGAGCTGGTCTTCCTACTTTAAAGAATTAAATGTAATGCCCTAAAGTTGTTACAAATTCAAAGTCAATGTAAGGAAACCAATAGCTTTCCTGTGTCTTATCACCCCTCTGGTTGGTTCTCAGATAGAAAACAACACTTAAGAACAAATACGTAGGGCCTTGAGAGATGGTAGTGGTACAGGACTTGCTGTCCAAGCCTAAGAATCTGAGTACAAAATCTTTCAAACCCACAGAGAAGAACAGGCATGGTCACCCACGTCTGTAACCCCAGCATTGTGCTGTGAAGACAGACAGAGTCTGCCAGCTTGCTGCCAGCCAGTTTAGCCAAAACTATGAGCCTCAGATTCAGTGAGAGACCCTCAAAAAATAAGATAAAAGCTGGGAGTGGTGGTGCCCACCTTTACCCCAGCACTTGGGAGGCAGAGGCAGGCAGATTTCTGTGAGTTCAAGGTGAGCCTGGTCTTCAGAGTGAGTTCCAGGACAGCCAGGGGCTACAACAGAGAAACCTGTCTTGAAAAAAAATAAGAGAGTGACAAAGAAAGACTCCTGGTGTCCTCCTGAGGCTTGTCCATGCCTGCACACACATATTCGCAAATAATAAATAAATTAGGCATTAAGGAAAGGTCTGCAATGCATTTCTGGTGAGCAGGGTGTGCAGTGGTCAGGACATCCGGCAAGCTGAGTCCCCCGGCTCCATTCTCACTCTGGCTCCATCCCCGGCATCTAAACTTTGAGAATGGCCAAGTTTCTCCTCCACACAACATGACTACCCAAAAACAGTGTGTCTGATCTGTGGAAATCCTCTCGCAGCCCAGATGTTCAAGAGGCAGTGAGATGTAAGCTGTTAAAACAAAGATCTTGACACCAGTGTGTCATCTAGATGCATATGGAATTCCAGATCCTGCTGTCTCGCTCTGTGATCTTCATAGCCTTTTATGAGAGTTCCCAACTTAAACAATCGCTCAAGGGGATTTTAAGGCTCAGAAGAAGAAAAAACAAAACAAAACCACAAACAACCCCAAGCCCCAGAGACTGTTTATAGTCCACACCCCATGATTCCTAGGACCGTGACCCCTCCTGACTTCCTCCACCACTGCCTTGCAGGACCTCCTGTCCATAGCTCGGACAAGACAGAGAAGTCAAGCAGAAGATTTCAAATTAAGCCCAGCTGGAACATCTCAGACAGCTGTGTGCTGATTCTCTCCTGAGCTGGTTTCACAAAGCATGTATTTTAGAAAGAATTACAGAACCAGAATTTTTTTAATCCAAAATTAAAGCCATAATAATCTTTTGAAATAAAATTACCTTATAAAATACTGTTTTGAAGATACTATGGTTTTAAGGCCACAATACTATTTTCTAAGAATAGTAAAACCTGGGTATCCTGGGAAGGGTGTTAAAAATACAGAATCTCAAGGTATACCCCTAGTCTCATCAGCATGATTGCTTAAACAGGAGCTGAACAAAGACAACAGATACACTAACATAGATGGGGGAAGCCCACAGGGCTTTAATCTTACACAAAGAACCACAGGCAACTAACGAATGCAGAGAGTGGGAAAAATAGTCTTCTCCAAGGAAGACACACCGATCTATTATCCAATACCAAACAGTCAGCCCTGAAAACATACATAGAAATAGCATTATACAGACTGAGCAGGTTATATTTAGGAATACACATACACACACACACACACACACACACACACACACATATATATATACATGTAACAACAATAAATGGGGGGAAAAGGCCAAGAAAGGGCATATGGGAAGGCCAGGAGGAATAAAAGGAAGTGGGAGGGAAATTATGTAATTATACTATAATATTAAAATATAAAATAATTCTTTAAAAATACAGAATCTCTAGCAAGGCAGTGGTGGTGCACGCCTTTAATTCCAGCACTCAAGAGGCAGAGGCAAATGGATCTCTGTGAGTTTGAAGCTAGCCTGGACTACAGTGCGAGTTCCAGGACAACCACAGCTACACAGAAAAACCCTGTCTAAAAACAAAAACAAAAAAAAAAAAACCAGAATCTCCAGGAGTTGCCAGGGAGACGGCTCAGTGAGCAGCGTGCTTGGCATGCAAGCATGAAGACCTGAGTTTGGATCCCCGGAACTCCTGCAAAAGCCAGGCTGAGTGGAACCCACCTGCAACCCAGCCCTGGGTGGACAGAGCCTGCTAGCCACGCAGTAGCTAAATATGACAGGTGCAGGTTCAGTCAGAGGCTCTGTCTCACAAAATAAGGGAAAAGCAACTTGAGGAAAATATTCAGTCAACATTAACCTCTGGCCTCCACATGTATACACACATACGTGTATACACCATGCACACACACACACAGATACAGACCTCCAACCAACACACCAGAGAAAAAGTATTTTTAACAAGGGCTCTGTGCAGCTGTTGCACCATAAGGCAAGCTTGCAGCATACCCAGTGGCATAAGCAAGCCTCCTCCACCAAGATGCTAATGACAGTAGTCTGGGTGCAGCTTGGACATGAGGGTCTCACACAGCTCCCAGACTCTGCCTCATCTGCAGCCAAGGCTGAGATGCACCACTATTCCCTGGCTGACTGCTGACATGTTACTGAGGCTGTAGTACCTACAGTCAAACTCCCCAACATTATTGGAAAAACACTAAAAGGATGGGGTATTGTGTTTTGTTTTCAATGACATATAATACTACTTGCATGCTAAAATACTACATCAGCAGTTTCTACAATTAAAGGTTGTGTGTGTGTGTGTGTGTGTGTGTGTGTGTGTGTGTGTGTGTGTGTGTGATTTTTGAGGGACTGCAGAGATAGACCATTTGATAAAGTACATGCTACACAAGCACAAAGACCTGAATTTAATCCTCAGAACCCACATAGAAATGCTGGGCATTGTGATCCCAGTCCTGGGGAAGCAGAGACATGATGATGATCCCTGGGGCTCACTGGCCAGCCAGCCAGCCTAGTCAAATCTTTGCGCTCCAGGCCAGAGAGACTCCCCTGTCTCAACAGCAACAAAAACCCAAAGTATACGGCACTTAAGGAATGACACCTGCCACTGACTTCTGGCCATACACATACATGTACACCTGCATGTGCAGGAACATGCTCACAAACACAACTCTCAATAACTAAAACAAAAGGATAAATTAAAAAACAACCCATGGCTGGGAGAGAAGGATGGAAGGGAAGAGGGAAGGGAGGGGGGGTGGAAGAAGAGAAAGGAAGGAAATAGGGAAGGAGACTAGGAGAACTGTCTTAAAGCTTCTGTTGCTGTGAGAAAACACCACAAAGGCAACTTGGGGAGGAAAGGGTTTGTTTTATCTTACAACTAACTCTCAGGTCACACTCCGTCACTATGGGAAATCAGGGCAGGACCTCAAGGCAGAAACCTAGAGGTGGAATCATGAAGGAATGAAGCAGACACCGTGGAGGAATGAATGCTGCTACTGGCTTGCTCCCCAGGCTTACTCAGTCTGCTGATTTCTTATAGGACAAGGACCACTTGGCCAGGGGTGGCAACACCCACAATGGGACAGGCCCTTCACATCAATCACTAACCTATAAGCAAATCTTGGAGGAGTAACTTCTCAATTGAAGTTCCCTTTTCCCAGAACACTGTAGTCAAGTTGCCATTAAACTAGCCAACACAAGAACATTACTACAAGAATATATGCAAATATCCTAAAAAACACGGTAAGGAAATATCAGTAACACAGTAGGAAGATGTGTAGAGACTTTCTACAGAACAGGAGACCTCTCCAGTGGCCTATGAACATGTGATAAAATGTTCCACTTTATTACCAATTTGGAAATTACAAATTAAAATACAATAAACTCTGATTCTATCGCTTCCTAAATTGGTAAAATTGAAATAGAAAGAGAGCTTACATCAGCAGTGTTAGAGTGCCGACACCCCAGCTCCTGTATCCATGAATGCTGCCATGAGCAGCACTATGAGCTATTAGCACCCATAGACCAGAAGCTGGGATGCAGGGAGAGCCTGTCATTTCAGAGTAAATGGTCCTGCTGTGGCTGTGGCTGCAGCTGCTCAGCTTCACTAGGTCCTGCCGAGGCCTTCCCAACCTCAGCAGCTGTGTCCATGCACTTGGAGCTGGCCCAAGGCCTTAGGCTTCCACTCCCAGCTGGGCAAAAGAAAGAGACACCCTTGTGAAAATGAGAGATAAGCCATGAGGATCATTCAGTCACATGACACATGCTAAATCCATGGGCTGTATACCCAAAGGTGGTCCTGAAGGAGGGTCACCTGGGGAAAGTTGTAGCACCTTTGTCTCTGTAAACTCAGTCTGTAGTGTTCCCACAATGATGATATAGTGTTCCCACATCGCCTAATGACACACTGTTCAGAATGTGCCTCTGTCCTTAAGTAGTAAATGTATTTGGTAAAGAACTTATATCACGAATATGCAGGGTAGGTATGCTACACTCCCACAGCCCTGCAAGCTGGAGGCAGAGGCAGGAAGATTGCAAGTTCAACAGTACCTGGGCTGCCTGGCAAGACCCTTCTTCCAAAGCAAACAAGCAAACAGAATATGTCAGCCAGGTATAGGGGCGTAGCTTAGTGGCAGAGCTCACATGCACAAGACCACGTGTTTAATCCCCAGCACTAAGAAAAAGAGGATATATGTGGATACATGTACAGGCGCACACGCACACGCACACACACATGCACGCACACATACGCATGCAGGCTTGTATGAACATGTAAAGTTGTTAAAGTTAAAAAAAATAACAATGAATAGACATATAATGAAAAAAGACACACAAGTGGCCAATAAGCACAAAGAGACACTGGGCATCATCAATTACCACAGCTTTGCAAAATGAAACTACAAAGAGGTACTACTTTAAGCCTCTGGCCGGCTGTTGTTCAGAAGACAGGCGATTGCTGGGGAGTGGCTCAGTGGGTAAAGTCTGAGCTCAGAGCCCCTAAATCTCAGTGTTCCCACAGCAAGACTATAGGCAGGGAAAGAATCCCCAGAGCTTGGGCCAGCTGACCTGGCATACAGAACCCAGCACAGTAAGAGACCTTGTCAAAAGAAAAGGGAAAGGTGAGGACTGACACTCAAGGCTGTCCTCTAGCCTCCGCACACATGCCATGGCACACAGGCCAGCACACGCCAGCACACACCAGCACACGCCGGCACACACCAGAATATGCCAGCACACATACCAGCACATGCCAGCACTCACACACACAAATGCTGGACCAGGACACTGTGGAGGGTTATAGAGGTACTGGTGCCTTTAGCCCTGGTGGTGGGAACATAAAAGGGGTAGCCATCTTCAAAAGCAGTTTGGTAGTTTCTAAACAGTCAAAATGGAAAGCTGCCTGGCCAGGGCCATCCCAGGAGAATCTACCCAGAAGACATGAAGGCATTAAATCCACACAGACTTGTATGCAACATCCAAAGGGTGGAACCAACTGGACCTCATCAGCCATTTACGGTCACACAAACTATGGTAACGCATGTCATGGAATACTATTCAGAGGTAAAAGGGAACATGGCATCAACAGGCAACACAACCCAGATGAACCTCAGAAACGTTCAGCTAAGGGAAAGAAGCCAGATGCAAAAGATTATGTTCAGAATGAGCCCATGCTGTGGCACGCCCCAGGGTGGCAAAGGCAGGCTGTGGCATTCTGGGTGGAGTATGGTGGGGTCTGGTTACAGACAGGCTTAAGGGAATTAGGGTGATAAAATGTTCTAAAACTGGATTGTGTGGGATACTTATACAGCTATTAGTGTACTAAAAGTCACTGTATTTCTTTTCTTTGGGGAGATAGGGTCTTAAGATGCAGCCTAGGCTGACCTTGAACTAGCTATTCTAGACCCAGCCTTTCCAGTACTGGGATTAGAGACGTGAACCACTGTGCTGGGCCCCAAAGTCATTGGATTCTAGGCTTAAGCACGTAATAAATTATGTGCTGGAAAATTACTTTGTGGGATGTGGTGGTTTCAATCCTAAGGCAGAGCCCAGGTTCCCCAGCTAGACAACTACTCTACCAAAAAAAAAAAAAAAAACCAGGCATGGAGCCTTCATCATCTCCTGACAGCAGCCTCCAAAAGTATATAGAACTGGTAGGATCCAGCAGGTAAGGGTTAATCAGATGCTGTTTGATTCCTTCTTTGAGTCAGTGGCCTCCGATGAGTCCCAAGGTCCAGGCTACGTCACTGCAGTGCAGCACCTGCGGCTATCTGAACTTGAAGGGGCCTCAGCTTGCAGGCAGGGTGAGAGGCCCTTTCTCAGGATGTGTTTACTCTCTAAACAACAGGACAGAAGAGAAATAGTCCAGCTTTCCCCCCACCATGAATCCCCAGGAAGACCACTCTGTTGCACACAGAATCAACTTCAAAGAGCCATGTGCACACATCCCAACTCCCAACCTCTCTCACAAGAAGCAGGAGAGAAATGTCTCATTACTGTGACAAGATGTGACAATGATGGCTGTTCCTCTGAACTAAAGGCTGTTTCAGACATTCTGCTCCAAAGCCAGTAACATGATGCAGGTGAAGTCTCTCTTTGACTGTGACCTGAGCACTTCTTTCTTTTTTACTTAATTTCTTACTTGTATTTACTTATTTTGTATGAGAGAGAGAGAGAGAGAGAGGAGGGAGGGGGAAAGGAGCTATGGTGTGCATGTAGGTCAGAAAACAACTTGCAGGAGTCAGTTCTTGCCTTCCACTGTGAGATTGAACTCAGGTCATCAGGTTGACTCCAAAGGGCTCACTGGCTCTACTGTTTTCTTTTTTTAAACTGGTATCATATCATCATCATTTTTATTTTTTAAGATAGGTGTCCTCCAGTAGGCTACATAGATAAGGTTGACCTTGATCTTCCTCTCTCCTGTATGCTAAGAGTGCAGGCAGACATACGCCAACACACCAAGTTTGCACAGAGATGGGGATCAAACCCATGGCGGCTTGCACACTAGGTGTAACTAAGCTGCACACTCAGCCCCTAACCAAAGTGGCTTTTGCCAAGATAGGAGTGTTTTCAGGGCATAAGAGCAGAATAAAACCTTTTCCTGGAGATGAAGGGATGGCTCTATAGTTAAGAGCACTTGCTGCTCGTCTAGAGGATCTAAGTTCAGTTCCTAATACCAACAACAGATGGTCCACAATCACCTGTAACTCCAGCTCCTGGGGACCTTACTCCCTCTTCTGGCCTCCATGGGAACTCACACATATATGGTATACACTCACAAAGACACATAACACATATGCATAAATGAAAGTAAATCTTTAAAAAAGCAAGTCATCAGCAAATCAACAAACTCATCAACAAAAAGGATTTCCTGAACACACTTCTTTTTATGGTATGAACATATTTTCCTTATATAACTGTATCTTTAAAATGTATACCAGGGACATTAATCTCAAAGACTCCAAGCCAATCAATCTGGTCAAGTCAACCTGAAAGACATTACTCAAACTGTAGTGTGTGCAAATCAGGAATATGACAGCAGTTGTCCCAAGGCCTGGGTACTGCACAGCACAGGGTGAGTCATTACTTCTGTGATCTAGGACAACAGTGGTCCCTGGAGTCATGAAATGCACTACCTGTGTAGCTGTACACAGTGGCCCTAGGATTAGTCATCTCGCATAAACAGATTCATAATCATGGCTTTTCAAAAAACATCTGTAAATATAGAAGAGATGAATAAATCCTGAGGGAGGACTCTGAAAACGAAAATTAAGTAGCGTTGAACCCAGAAAATTTAAGAAACAGAAAAACCACAAAACCTCTCAAAGCCTGACCTGGATGACAATTTTCAGAGCCTTCACTTTCTGGTCCGAGGCCCAGGCATCCTTCAGAGACTGGTTGAGCTCCTCTATGCGGTTCACATAATCCTGCTGGGTCAGGTTCAACAGCTCCTTCTGGGATCCCTGTGCAAAGAAGGCAGAAATGTGAGCACAGGAGGAAAAGGAAAAGCCTTGTCTGCCCACCACCTCTACAGAGAACACCTGGGCACTGGCTATGCTTTCCACTCAGTGTCCCACATTCACACCCCTAGCCCCTCACACCCTGGACTCACGGTTCTGTCCTCAAACAGAGAATTCTCTGCACTCAGTGCAGAGGCTGAGAAGCTGATAAAGCCCGAGCCACCCCAGCCCACAGCTGATGAAGCTGTGATCCTGACTGGGCACTGTTGCTGCATGGGATACCAGGACTTATGTCCTGAGGACCTACTATATGCCAGGTTTGTACTAGAAGCTCTGGCATAAAGATTTTGGGCTAGAGAGATGGCTCAGCAGTTAAGAGCATTCACTGATCTTGCAGGGGGACCTGGATTCAGGCTCCAGTACCCACATGGTACCTCACAATTGGCTGTAACTCCAGTTTTAGGGGATGCAATGCCCTCTTCTGGCTCCTTTGGGCACCTGGCATGCAAGAAGTGTAACATGCAGTCAAACACACCAAGCTTTTTTACGTGGGTGCTGGGAATCAAACTTGGGTGTTCATGCTTGCATGGCAAACACTTTACTGACTATGCCATCTCCCCAGCTCCAAACTTACAGGTTTTTAAGAGCTGGCAAACAAGCCAGTTTTTCAAAGCATACACAAGCCATTACAGGGGTCCTGTGGGCCACACCCAAAAGGCAGAGAGACCCTGTGTAAACAATGCTTCAAGGTGTGATCTTTGTGTCACACAAAGCTGTTTTGTAGGGAGTGACCACACTTGGATTTTACTGCTAGACAATGTCCTCAGATGACAGAGGGATTGCTCTCACATCACCAAGTGAAAAGAGGCTTCCAGAAGAATCAGTTCCTATCAGGTTCCCCTGTGACCAGCCCTTATGCCCTAGCATCTTTCCCTGAACCAAGTCAGAGGCCCAGGAGGCCTGGCAGAAGGGCTAGAGAGTACCCTGCTCATTATGTCTTATAAGTGGCCTGCTCACCTCCTCAAAGTCATCCAGCTCTTCCAGACGTGTCCGAACCTTCTCTGACATGGCGGAAGCTGCAGCCCCAGCTCTGCCTACATGGAAGAGATACCGGTCACACAGCAGTTTTCTCTTGCACCCATACTCAGCATGAAAGGCATCTTTCACATGTCACCATGAACATGCCAGGTAACAAATTCACCTCAGAACGCTGAGATGGTGAAAGCAGCTTCAGCTTCCCCAAGTTCTAGCAGAAGCTTTTCCAACCAGCAGCTGCCCCTAAAAGCAAAGTGGCTGGTCCCAGAAAGGTACAGTATCTGTGAATCACATCCCATTGTTTGCTTGTTCCTAAAGGAACAATGCCAAAACTCTGCGATCCACTGTCATGAACTGAAGTGCCTCTCAGACATGCACTCATGGCATAACATCACCAGGCCCTTACACTAACACAACAACCCACCCAGCACATTGAAGGCCTCTTCCTAAGCAAATGGGCTTAGCTGTTTTCATCCAGCAGCAGTCAACACCATTCCTGATACAGGCAGGAGCCAGGATGAAGATGATGGACTCGAAGTCACAGGCCAAACAGAGGGCAAGGGGATCTGCCCAGACCACTGTTGCCATCCAAGCCCACCAATTTCAGAGCCATTTGCCCATATTCAGGGGGCTGCCCATGATGGTACTGAGGGCCATGTGGCTGACTTCGCCCTTGTTCTTCCTACTAAATGAATATAGGATGAATCTGGAACATCCACAAAGGCCCATGTGTGGAAGGCATAGTGAGTTCACGGCGCCCACTCATGGCGCTAGCGGGAGGTAGCAGAACCTCTGAAAGGTGGAGCCAATGTTAGGAAGTTAGACCATTGAGAATCATGTGTTCTTGAAGGAACCCTGGTTCCTTCTGCTTTCTGGTTCCTACTTGTCATAAGGTAACTAAGCCTCCTCCAGCATGTGCTCCCACCACATTGGACTAGGCCAGCAAAGGTCCAAAGCCACAGGGCCAAGAGAGATGAACTGAAACCTCTGAAACTGTGAGCCAAGGTAAACTTTTCCTTCTTTTTTCAGTGATTGTCTGGGATGTTTTGTCACGGTGGCAGAAAGCTGGCCCCCACACAAAGCTGCTCATATTCTCTTTTCAAGCCCTGGTTTTCTAACTTATAGGGAGTCTGTTATAGGCTAACAGTGTTGAAAAACTAATTACCAAGAGCTACACTGTGACCATCATGCCCAAGAAACACAACTTAAGGAAGAAATGTTTCATGATTATTCCAGTTCAGGGTTTCAAAGGGTTTGAGTCCACATATGTGGGAAGACATGGGGAGGCAGCTCAGCTCACAGCAGCAGGGGGCACAGTGGAGTATGGGGAGCAAAAGTACCCCTATGTGATGAGCATGGCCGTGTCAAGGACTCCAATGAGACAGACCCATAGAGTTGGCAAGGTCTTCCTCTGGTCTGAGTATGTTAACATAAGTTGACAGTGTATACAGAATGCATCAACCACAGCTCTCTCCTCCCAGATGCCAGTAACCTGAAACTGCTCCCCCTAGAGATTAGCTAACTGCCTGATTCTTATTCCGCAGTGAGTTTCCAGGCTTCTGGTGTATCTCCTCAGAGTACATGGCCCATTGATCCCTGCTTTTCTGTACACATGTCTATTATTTCTTCATTCCCTATCATCCTAGTCAAGCCAATCCCAAATCCGTGAAGGACATGGCAGTGCAGGCTGTTCACATCAGCACAGACCTGAGAGCAGAGAGCAGGGTCCGAATCAGAGGCTAGTTCTAACTGTCAAACCTCTAGTGAGCTACTTCTATCACCCCCGCCTCCCAAAGATCTCAGCCTCCCAAAATAGCTCTATGAGCACTCCAGACATGGCCCTGGGGTGTAAAAATGGCTTAGTGGATAAGGGTCCTTGCTGTACAACCCTGACAATCAGAGTTCAAATTCTCAGAATCCATGGAAAAAACCCAGATGATACTGCACGAGCACCTGTTCACCCCCCGCACTGCTGGGGTAGGCAGGACAATGGGGGCTTGCTGGCCACCAGCTAGCTCCAAGCTTAGTGAGAGCCCCTGTCTCAAGGAATAAGTGATAGAGAGGGCACCCAATGTCCTCCTCTGGTCTCTGCACATGCATGTCCTGGCATACACCTCCCCACACACAAATAAGACCTCATGGAGAACATTTCAGATTCAAACCATAACTGTAGCAGGTGTAGTGTGTTTACCCTGTAGCTCAGAAAAGAAAGAAGATAAGAAGAAAGAAATATTCACTGCCTTTGTTGGCGGCCTGAACCTGGGAGAGCAGGAGCTGATAGTGAGCTGGACTAATATCTCTACACAGTGTCCCCAAACCTAATTCCCTCCCCGGCTCTCCAGGCCTCAACCAACATATACTCTGAGCAAAGTTCCCTCAAGTCTAAGCTGTATGCAATCACAAAGACAAGCTGCACATGCAAAGTTATGTTTTTTCATGGCAGCATGTAAACAAGTCATAGCCATTGGTAACAAATAGTCTAACTCAAACTCACTCTCATCCACTACCCCTGGGATAGGCACAAAAACATATTCCAAAAATCATTTTGTGTTTTTAGAAAAACCAAGATCACAAAACTCCTTCAAAATGTCTCACTACGCATAACAAGGATTTTAAATAATTTGCCTATGTTTAGCTTGTTTTATTTGTTTCCATTCATGATGACTCAATATCTACAATTAACAGCATCACCTTAGATGTTAGATTTTTTTTTTTTTAAGATGGGGTATCACATAGCCCAGGCTGGCCTTGAACTTGCTATGTTGCTGAGGGTGACTTTGAACATCTGATCCTCTAAGTGTCCAGGAACCAAAGGCCAGTAAGACTGAGAACATCTGCTTTTTCTCAATGGGACAAAGATCTAAGGCAAAGAGAAGGGTCTAGGGGTAAAGGAAATGGCTCAGTCAGTAGCATGTGTGAGGCACACACAGGCATGAGGACCCAAGCTTGGATCCCTGGAGCTTGCCAGCTAGCCAGTCTAGCTGAATCAGTTAGCTCCAAGTTCAGGGAGACCATCTCAAAAACTAAGGTGGAAGAGTTGGGCTCAGTGGCGCATGCCTTTAATCTGAGCACTTGGGGAAGCAGAGGCAGGTGAACCTCTGTGAGTTTGAGGTCTACAATGGCTAACCTGGTCTACAGTATGTAGACCTCTGGGACAGCCAGAGCTACTTAGTGAGACCCTGTCTCAACAAACAAATATTTATAGATAATAAATATATTAAATATAATATAAACAAATATATACACAATTATATAACAAATAAAAATGTAAAATATATATATTTATACTAATAATATAATAATCAAATAATCATTTCTTTATAATGCTATATTATATAATAGACATAATTAATAAAATTAATGAACATATTATATTAATAGTAATAAATATATGATAAAATAAAATGAAGTAATTAAATAAAATGAATGCACAAAGATATATATGAATATAAAATATAGATAATTTAGTACAATATATGTAATTATCTTATTTATTATTTATTTATAATTCGTTTACACTATATACTTATATATAGTATATTTGTTTATAGTATATGTTATTAATATATATTGTTTATAAAATATATATTTATAAAATATATGTTTATTACTTATAATAAAATAATAAATAATGCATTTAATTATTTAAATTTAAATATAAATTTTAAATAAAATTTAATATAAATAATAATGAAAAATCAATAAAAATTAAAAATTACATTTAAATAATGAATTTAAAATAAATAATAAAATATAAATGTATAAATAAATAATGTGTATGAATATATAAATATAAATATGAATAAGTAAAAAAAGAATTGAAGAAGACACCTAATGTTGACCTCTGGCCTCCACACACACACATGTGCATGTGCATCTACAACACAGGAAAGAACACACATGCACAGAAACAGAGGACAAGGGCCGAAAGCCATCCTTCGCTGGTGGGGGATGCTCTTGTCCTCTGTGTTCCTCAAGGTCAACAGGAAGTTGGCCTCTTGGGAAGCTCTTTGGTCTCTTTTCACTAATGCTCTATGCATGTGTTTCTGTCCAGCATCCACCAGTCTTACAGCTTCCAACTGTACAAACATTACGAGGGCTCATGACATAAGCTTCCCTTCCTTCGTGAACCATACCAGAAGGCGCAGGCAGAATTTCCCAATCAAAACAAACATCTTACCTTTTTCTGATCCCATAAACAGATTCTGCAGAGACAAAGGACAAAAATGAAATTAATGTTTTTCTTTTCTTATTATTACTTTAATTTCATGGCCAGGGATTGTGTGCATGTGAGTGCTGGTACTCTCAGAGGCCAGGGTGTGGGACCCTCTGGAGTTGGTGTTACAGGCAATAGTGAGCTGCCTAATATAGATGCTCGGAATGGAACTCGGATCTTGTGGAAGAGCAGCAAATACTCTTAAATGTGACACTGTCTCTCCAACCCTAATACTGTTTTTAGTCTAAGGCAATAAGGTCATGGTTTTCCCACAGACCAAATGAAAGGTGGAGTGTATATTCAAAAATGTAAGGTGGCAAGGGCAGTAAAAACCACCTAAAAAGTCTAATTTCCACTCACGTAGAGGCTCTCCAAATGAGCTAGTAAATGGCAAAAGTGTTGATATGCTAGCAACACTGTATGATAGACCCATTAGGGTATCCTTAAATCAGAATTTCTCAGTCCTTGTGCTCCGGCCTCTGTGGGTTATACAGCTCCACTTTGTGGGGTCTAGCCTATGAACTGTGGAGTTCTGCAGCCCCTTTGGCTTCCATCCACAACATCCCAAGCACACCCCTAGAGTTGTAACAGCCAAAAATAACTCCAGATATTTCCAAATGACCCCTGAGGATTACAAGGACTGATGCTTGAGAAACGTTTCTATGAATTAGTCTGTGCATTCAAGAAAACAGAAGAAAGACTGTTTAATAACCAATCAGTTCAGCCTGTCATTCTGTTCAGCAAGCCCCGTGGAGAGAGAGGAGAGAGAAGTGCTGTGGAAGAACCTCCCCAACAGTCAGGTGACCATGAAGCTACACTGCCCAGCCTCCCTTGCAGCTATGTACTGTTCATGACCACCACCAAAGCCACAGGAATCGGAGTACTGAGGGGACTGCCAGGAGGCCTCCTCAGATGGGAGGGGCCACATCTTTCTTTTACTTTCCTTCTATCAACTTACGCAGGAGACAACACTAGAAACAGCAGAGGAGTGAGGTAGAAAAACCTGGAACCTGGTCCTTGAAGTTGCCACCCCAGCCCTGGACTCCCTACCTCTAGACTTGTGCTCAGACAGTACTAACTGCTTGCCCAGCGTGGCCGTTTTACCTGAGGATCTCCTGATGGAAGTAACCTGCCTGGGGCAAAGAGAAGGCCCTACTTTACACAAGCTCCAGACACACCTCACCTGCTAGCCACTCCAAGAGCAAGCCTCCAGCTCCAAGAGGGACACGGGAAAGGAGCTGAACTCTGTCCTCCTCTCCTGGGAGCTCTCTTCCCTCTTAACTCACCCTGAGCAAAGGCCCATAGCCCAAATTCCTTTTCTGAACTGCTCTGCACTGCTAACTCTTAACACACATTTTTTTTAGAAGCCATTCAGCATACTTTCTCCCAAATAACACTGACATACGAGGGGAAACTTGAGGGTCTGGGAGTTGGGCTGCTAAGCCTGCTGTGCAACCGGGTACTCACAATAGACAGCTTCTCTGTAGTCGTGTACCGGGCAAGGATCTCTCCCCGCTTGTCCGACCAGGGCTCAAAATCAGGTCCCACAAAGGAGTTGTCATCCTTATCACGTCTCTTTCTGGAACTGTCCTAAGGAGAGCAAGGCAACCTCTTTAGGACAGAAACTTTTGTCGACATTGTTGATTTTGTTTCTCAGGACCCTGAGCATGTTGGCCAAGCACTTTACCACCCGCTACACACCGGCCCCTGCAATATTGCTTTCGGGTTTGGTGTGGAATGCTGTGTGTGTATGTGTGTGTGTAGGCCAAAAGTTGACCTCGGATGTTGCTCCTCAGGCAGTCTTTGAGGCCGGGTCTCTCACTGGCCTAGACTTTACATATTAGGCAAAATTAGCTGTCCAAGCAAACCCCAAGGATCCATCTCTCCCTCCCCAGGGCTGGGATTATAAAAGCACACCACTTTGTCCAGCTTCGTTATATGAGTTCTTGGGACCCAACTCAGGTCTTCATGCTTGCAAGGCATGGAGGTAAAGATGGGATCCCTACAGCAAACCAGCTAGGTAGACTTGCAAAATCTGTGCTCTGGGTTTAAGTGAGAGACTTCCTCAATATATCAACATATAAGGTGGAGAACAATCTAGAGAGACACCTAATGTCAATCTCTGTCCTCCAAACACAAGCAAGTGTACAGATGCAATCCCCACACAGGCAAACACACATACACATATATATCACAAACACATACACATGCAAAATATTTTTCAATTAAAATATAAAAATAAAGGGGCACCGAGCAGTGGTGGCACATGCCTTAAATCCCAGCACTCGGGAGGCAGAGGCAGACGGATCTCTGTGAGTTCGAGGCCAGCCTGGTCTACAGGGTGAATTCCAGGGCAGTCACAGCCTCACAGAGAAACCCTGTCCTGAAAACCAAAATAAGTAAGTAAATAAATAAAGGTAGCATAGCATACCGAGGGGCTAGAGAGAGGGCTCAGTGGTTAAGAGCACTCTCTTGAAGAGCACCCACACGGCAGCTCACAACCACCTGTGACTTCAGTTCTAGTAGACAATGCCTTCTTCTGACCTCCACAGGCACATACACAGTGTGTATATACATACATAGGCAAAACAATACACATAAAAGAAAATAAATACATTAAAAATTTTTTTAAAGCACACTGAAAAAAATCCATTTTCTCAACAATCCAAATAGCAGAAAATTAAAATTATTGTTGATATTCAATGAGGGAAACAGGTAAAACTTAGTATTGCTGGCAAGAATACAGACCACAAAGGCCTTTGAGGGGATGGCTCAGTGGCAGTACTCAGAACAGCACACATGCACTGCCTTCATCCAGTAGGGAGCTTCTAGGACACTCCCCTGTAGAGACCCCTGCACACAGGAACCAAGAAAGATAAGCTTAAGAGACTTGGTATGCTGTCAATACTCCTAGACTCCATGGGTACCAACAATGGTACCAGAATATAATGCAGCTATGCAAAATAACGAGGTCATAATGTGGAAAGTTCTCTAAGACATACTGTCAAGTCAAAAAAAAAAAAAAATGCCGAGAGGCTAGGGAGCGAGGGATGTGGTCAGTTGGTAGAGTGCTTGCCTAGCATGCACAAAGCCCTGGGTTCAATCCCCAGCACCAAACAAACTGAGAGTGGTGGTTCACAACAGTAAATCCAGCTCTTGGGAGGTGAGGCAGGAGAATCAGAAGTCCAAGGTCATCCTCACACAAGCCAGTGTATACTACATGAAACCCCATCTTTAAAAAAATAATTAAATTAATAAATAAAAAGATAAAGACCTCACAGATCTGCCCAAGCCTCTCTCAGTGAATACTCTTAATCAGAATCCTGTGGGCATCTGGATGTCCTGAACTGTCACAATCAGAATGATCCACAGCATTATTTGTGAAACTTCAAACCACCAACCCTGCAGGTAAGGACCTGACACCCGAGAGGCCTGACGCTGGCCAGACTCCCTTACTGTGACTATTGCTGTGGCTGCGGGGTCCGAGGTGGCTGCAAACATGGAGAGGGGGTCGGTGCCATCGAGGACGCTGCTCAGAGGATCGATCACAGAGCTGGAGGAGGAGGAGGACGTGGATGAAGTGCTTCCTTTCCGGCTCACCTTCTTTGTCTTTGACTCGGTGACCTATAGAGAAAGTTGTACATTGGAGATCACCTGGGACCTGCACCAAGTGGTAGTCCACCAGGTCGTTCTGTCCTACTGTGGAAGCTGGATTGGCCACTTGTGGCAGAGGTAATGCTTACATTTTGTGATAAACTAACATGACACAGAATCTCCATCTCAATGTAGCTGGTCCCCAGGAAGATCAGCCATGCCTAGGAGCTAGGAATTTCAGCCTCATTCCCACTCTCCAGGAGAACAAAGCCAGCAATGGAGTTAAAAATAATCAACTCGGCCATTGAGAGCCTCCCCCCACATTAAATCCCTCATTGAAGGTACTTGGGGAGCGTCTGTGACGATGAGCAAGGTCACACAGAGGTGGCAGGAGGGCTGTGCCTGGGAGGCAGAGAAGCGCTGGGTCATCACCCATCATCTCCTAGAGCACCCTGCCTCCAGCTGCCCAGTAGATTCGCCATGCTGTCCTTCCCAGGAGGACTGAGAACTTTGCACACTGTCTCGGAAAATAAATGGAACCCAAGGAAGGACAGTAGGACTCCCAACTTATAGAGGTCAGAGGAACAGGGAACACCCTGGACTTGGCGCTGGTAACTGAAGCAGTGGCAGTCTTGTGGGATGGAACTCCACCTGTGGGGTCTGCTGCTAGCAATCTCTAAGGAGGGTCAGACACCAAGTGCCCCCCAAAAGCTGGTGTCCGCTGGAGAATGGCTTGCTGGAGACATAGAAGTATTATGTGTAGACTGGGAATAGAGAGGAAGATACTAGCCTTTTCCTGTCTGAAACACTGTCAGAATTAGATGGAAGGTCACCCAGTTGGTGGCAGGAGCAGAAATTGCTCAACATTCAGACCAACCTCATAGCTAGTGGCAGACTGAGGCTGTAGAAAAGACTTTGTTTCCATTTTAGCAGTGAGCGTAACTGTGTTCTTCGGTTTGGTTTGCCTGCTTGTTTTTAAGACAGGACCTCAGTAGGTAGGCAAGCCCAGCCCAGTACTAGCTATGCACCAGGAGCACCACCACGAGGCTGTTTTCTATTCGCTTGTGAGTGGACACTGAACCTGGGATCTCTGCTAGAGCAGCAAGTGCTTGGCTGCCGAGCCATCTCTCCAGGCCTGGGATTCTGCTTTCTATACAAGACCACCATGCTACCTGCCCGGCAGCAGAGGTCCAGGTAGGGTCATGAATCGTGACGTGACTGGCACTCAGTGTCCAAGGTTCTATGACTGAATTCAATAAAAACTCTGCACTTGTCTTGGGGTGCGGTTCAGTGGTAGAGCACATGACTAGCATCTGTTAGGCCCTGGGTTCAAATCCCAGAACCACCAAAAAACTAAAACTGTCTCTGAGCTGACCGGTATAGATGGTCATTTCCTATAATATACAGCATAACAGCTCTTGACACAGCAGTGATACAGCACTGGGTTTTATGAGTAATACAAGCACCGTAGTTATTTATTTATTTACTTACTTACTTACTTGGAGACAGCTTCACCTAGCCCAGCCTGACAGCTTACTATGTAGCCAAGATGGCCTTGAACTCTTGATCCTCCTGCCTTCACCTCCTGAGTGTGAGGATGACACCACCTGGTGTGCCACACCTGGTCCTCATGTGATGTAAACCACATGGTAGGTGTATGTAGGTTACATACACATTTTATATCTGGGCCTTGAGACTGGGAGGGATTTGGTATCCTTAGGGGACCTGAAGCCAATCTTCTCAGGACGCCAGGGACAAGGGGCAGCTCTACTTGTTAGTAAGAGCGAAACACAGTAGAGAGGGACCAACAGGTCATTTGTCTGCTTTCATCTGTTTTAACTGAACAGTCTGAGATGCTCCTCAGGACAGTCCTACCCCCAGGAGGCCAGAGTAACTCTTGCTGTCCCAACAGGAAGATCAGAAAGAATCCATTCAGGAGTCCTCACCCTCTGCCCATAGCAACTTCAAGGACACGAGAAGGTGGGAGTGGAAAGGGCAACAGGAAGTTAACCTAATGAGAGGGGTCCATTCAAACATGCAGAAGCAGTTGCTACTCGCGCTGGGCCCTCCTGTGGAGAGCATACACAGAACTCACAGTGATGGGCTTCAGTGGGTGATAGTCCCCACAGTCCAGAGGCACTGTCTCCAACCTGCTTGATGCCAGCTCCGCCTTGTAGTTCCTGTTCCGGGAGTGCCTGTGAACAGCAAGACACTTGGCCAATCAGAAAGGGGACACCAAGTGGGTGACTCAGAACTAAAACTTACCTGGACTCCATTGACAGGGGAGCAATTTGGAGCACATAATGTTGCTAGCAAGAACAATACAAAAACTAAATTAAAAAATATTTTAAAAGTATTTTATTATTTACTTGAACTCACTATGTAGCCCAGGCTAACCTGAAACTCACTAGGTAGCTGAGCATGACCTTGAACTCTGGATTCTCACACTTATACCTCCCAAGCCTTGGAATTACAGGCATACCCCCATCACACCCTGTTTATACCATAGAAGGGATGAAACTCAAAACTCTGGGTGCTAGGTGAGCGAGCACTCTACCAACTAAGCTACAGAAACAATTTTCAAGCTGTTTGAAGGTACAAACTCTGCCAACAAACCCTGGATCTGTGAGGCCAGATCCAGCTCATGGAGAGGAGCCTAGTTTCCCTAGCCCTGTTTCCCAGCTGTTGTTGACTTGTCGTATGAACCAAGCAGAGGGCAGGTGGCTGCTGGGAGGCCAGGCGGCCATAATTTGGATTAAACCTCCAGAAGCAGACCCAGGACAGACACAGCAGGGCTCAGGGGACCTCCCAGAGAGAGAAAGACACAGCAGGGCTCAGAGTCCACAGCCAGGACTTGGAGGGGGTACCCTAGAAGAGAAGTTCCAGAGAAGCAAGAAAACCAGGCTGGGCATTTTCAAGAGAAAGAAGGCAACTAGAGGAAAGAAAACAGCAAACTTAGCTTCACCAGCTCAGAGTTAACAAGAGGAAGGGTCGGTGAGCAGGAGAATGAGAGGGAGGAACCAGAGCACAGCACAGAGGAGGAAGAACGTCATCACAGGAGAGAACCTCAGGACATGAGGGGCTTGGAGAAAAGGACACACACATATAACTAGAACCTGTCCCAGTGCGGTGAAGGGAAAGGGAAGCATCATCTCTGAAGAGGCCCCAGCACACACATCTGGTCACTAGACCTCACTTCAGGGAGACCCCCCCAGGTGGCTACCTGCTGTGGTGGCCCTCTGCTCTTCTGTCCCACTCACTGTGTGTGCAGCCAAGCCCACCCTCTCCTACAGCAATCTCCGTCACAGCAGAGCCCCCCAAATACACTCTACCTTACTAGTCCAGCAGTTGCCAAAATCAGACCTTTTCTCTAACAAAGATAGAGAATGGCATCTCCCATTCGCACAGGACCACACACCAGAAGAAACGAGTTTTTCCTGGTTACGCGGGCCAATTCCCATCTCCACTTTCCAGCTTCTGGGGAAAGAGCAAACTCTCAAGAGGCCAGGAACTGTCTTTTGCCACCAAGTCCCTACAATTCACCCGGAGGGCTGCATGTGTGACTGTAGGTTAACTCTCATTCCATTCTCAAAATGAAAAGCGGACATGGGAGGATTAAATGAGACTCCGCATGCTGGGAGAAATGTGATCGTCGGCGCAGAAGCACACGTCCCACGGGCCTCATCAGCTCGCTCATTCATCTCTAGGAACTACTGTGTGCCTGCAATCACCAGGAAGAAGATGGATACAATTCTGTCTCTTTCATTAAGGTACACAAAGTCAGTGGGCAAAACAGAGAGAAATGTTCACACCTGCCAAGGAACTACATATCAAAGGTAAAACCGTAGTGGGGAGGGGCGCTAAGAGCATTTTCCTTGAGTTTTTCATTACAAATCCCAGAGGGTTTTGACACCAGATGTTTCTCACTTGTTGGCCTCCGCAGTCTTGCTAATTCTCAGAAGTGCCTTTTGGCCACACCAGCCTGAACAGATGAAGGAAGCCCAGGACATGCTCTCAGAGCCCTGCACCACGCTGATGTGGGGAGACCTGAAGTGGTCTCCTGAGAGTCTGCAGGTGGGAACGTGTGAGAGGTAAAGTGTCAGGCCAACAAGGCCAAAGGCTGATGCTGATGTGTTCAAGGCCTGGGGCTGCAACTTTCTTTCACGCTCACACTCACGCACTGTATGCTACCTCTTGTCGTTTGAAGAGAAAAGCCAGAAAACTAGCCGCTGAGATGCAAGGTCTCCAATCCCCAACCTTATTATCATCTGCATATTTTACATGGGTTCTTTACGACACAAATCACCTGCTGCAACCTGAAGGTCACCTCACTCATAAGCACAAAAAGCTCCGTCATGTGCACAAAAGTCATTTTGGTGCATACTATTCCTTCCTGCTTGGTGAGCTCCTATTCATCCTGCAAGACCCAGTTAAAGACTCATCTCTGTAGCCTTCGCAGGCCGCCACTGGGGTTGGGTTGACTGACTGCTCCGTTCTTTGGGCCTTGTCCAAGGCCCCCTTTGCACACCAGCCTCTTTATGTTCAATTACACTGACTGCTCCCTGTGCCCAAGAAGCACGTCCGCACAGAGGGCTCCGCACAGAGCAGGGGAATGGCCCCACTTTACAGATGGGAAAACTAATCTTCGGTGGGCTGAGGAATTCGGGGAACAATCCCCAGGCTCCCGGGTGTAGACTCGGAGCGGGTTCATCCCCTACCCCAGAGCCCCAGGACGTGCCAACTTCGCCCAGGTAAGCGGAAGCCTTGGACCGAGAATGTGTGAGGGGCTGCAGAACCGCGGAGGAGCGGAGGACTGACAGCGGGTCTCCTCCGTAGTCCTGACGACCCGGGCTGGGTGATGGAGGCCACCGACTCCAACAGGGACCACTGTCCGCCCACGCAGAGACACGCGGAGGGCGGCCCCTCCCCGACCCCACTCGCCGGCTCTTCCTTACCAGGGAAAGACAGCCATCTTCCCAGTCACATGATCACTCGTTCTGGGCGGCTAGCCCCTTTTCTCACGTCCAGAGACGCTCGGCCCCGCCCCGGCCGCCATGTTTGTGAAGGGCAGCTTCCGCCCTGAAGGCCCTGGGCTCCGTCATCCGCCATGTTTGTGAAGGGCAGCTTCCTCGGGTTCGGGTCGTGCGTTTATGAAAGGCAGTGGCCCCGCAAAACCCGAGCTCCGTCATCCGACTTGATTTGTCCTGTTGATTTATTTTAATAGGTCTCCACTTGCCTCTGCCTCCTGAATGCTGGGATTAAAGGCCTGCATCACCACGCCTGGCTTAAGTCACGTGTGTGTGTGTATGTGTGCCACGATGCGTGTCATTGAAGGTCAAGGGATGACGGTCCGGTGTTGGTCCTCATTCGCTCGAACTCAGGTCATCAGGTTTGGCACTAGATGCCATTACTCTCTGAGAGGGCCCACTGACCTGCCAAGATGGTGAGAGGCCTGACTCCAACGGGCTGCTTGGCCCGCCTGCGCCCTCTAGTGACAGATAGCAGTGTATACATACATCCACGCTGAGGGTCAGACCACAAGGGACTCTAAGCTAATTCACCATTTGGCTTGAGTTCTCCTGGTGCTTCATAGGGATGAGACACTAGGCATTTTTTTCTCCTCATGACGGACAACATACGTCCGAATACGATTGACTTGGACTGAATTGCAACTACATCAAGTGGACAGTCGGAGATCACGTTTCACCCCACTTGGCAATGTCGCAAACTTGACTACAGAACTTTGGTAATGGATGAATCACAAATTTGTAATAACCAGTAACTCAAGGCACTTTCCACACTCTGTTCTTAATACAGACCTCTGGAATATCTATCATTAATCACTTGTTTTTTGGAAAACGAGCTCAAAGCTAGTGCATGGCTGATCTGGGATTCAAACCCTAACTCAAGAAAGAATGGGCTTTGACTTGGGAAATTAGCTGTAACAGGTAGCTATTGTGCTTTTTTTACCCTCTAGCTCAGGAAAGAGAAAGGAAGGATAGAAAGAAATCTTCACTGCCCTTGTAGCAGCCTTGAAAGCCAGAGAGAAAGGAAAACATATTTACAGCCCCTTTTGGCTATCTGAAGCTTGGAGAGAGACAGCAGATAGAGAGCTGAACTAGCATCCAACAAAAATACCCAACAACTGCCAACAACCCCTACCCTTCTCTGGGTTATATTCTAAGCAAAGTTCCCAGAAGTTCGAGCAGCATGTAATCAATAATAAGGAAAGCTATACATGACTTCAAAGCCTCCTGCTACATTCCCCCTTTTACTAAGCCATAAGTTGTACAATATTGATTACTTTTTCTCTGAAGCCTTCTGCTAATCCATCTCTTCTCCTCTCTGGTCTTCAGTAGTTTATTAAATGAAAAACACCTCTGACCCCTACAAAAGTCTAATCAGCTTTTCATTCTTAGCAGCGACTGATCCTTTGCTTGTAGGGTTGTTCAAGTTAATGTACAAAACACTTTGCACAACATTCAGCGTTTTTTTCACCCCCCCCCCCGTGGCAAGTTCATCTTCATTAGTTTTATTTTCATTTAACTCGCTCTATTCCTCTTCACTATCACTCTCTAGAAATCTAGAGTCCATGTGGAATCTCGCAACACTTCCAAAATGAAACTGCAAATCCATGAGTTCCTGGCCAGCTCTACCCTCAAACTGAGGTTTAATATTGAACCTGGTGCTGTCCTCCTTTGAATCCGATTCTTCATCATAACTGCTGTCAAACAGCTTCCCAGATGCTTTTCCCACAGACTTTTTCACCAGCTTTTTTCCTGGACAGCTTTGCTCATGAGTGGATCTAGCTTCCATTTTACTTTCGTTATCAGAAGCAAAGACGACGTTTCTGTGTTTGTTTGCATGTTTTGTCCTCTGGATGACCATCCAAATTTGCCAGTGCATTGTGCACCAGTTCTTCTATACTTCTCTGGCTTTCTGCTACTCTGCAAAGGCTGCCAATCGCTTCTGATTGTCTTCAGCATGTTTATCCTTAGCATGCATGCATTACTTAGCATGCATTACTAACAGAAAGTGAGAAAACAGCTGTACTTTTCTGAGGGTCTTCCCTCAGAGAACTTTCGGTAGTTTCTCAAGAGATGTGAGGTTGCTTAAATCAGCCCCCCCGACCTCCACCACCTTGAAGCTTTTCTACTTTCTGGCAGATGGCAATTATCTGTTAGATTCTGTCATGTGACTCTTTGCACTAACTTAGGGACGTTTTACCTTTTAATGATGAGAAAGGATTTTTATTTCCCTTGTAAAAACTAGCAAAAGACACTATGGTTCTGACTCTCAAAAGTATATTGTTTCTTTGGAGACAAATGTGGTTTGGGCTGTTCACCTTCTTCGTAGGTTGGCATGAAGTCAGTTTACTTGATTAGCCATTAACACACGTGGACCCATTTTCTATAAAAATGCTATAGGGATCTTTATGTCTCAAGGAACTCTGATGTTCACTGATATCATTAAAGGCAACAGTCTGTTTCAGTGTTTTGTCCACTGACTCCTTTGCATAGAGACAGCCTGTTTACTTCAATGCCTGGAACTTTGCCTTTAGGGTGTTTTCCTCTGGTTTCTGGTTTCTGTTTTCTTCCTCTAAAGAGGAGGCCCTGATCTCCTCAGGACTAATGCACTGTCAGCCATTGTACAGGTCATGGGAAGTCTTGGGACTCTTGGAGGTTGTGTCAGATTTGCAATGGTTGGTATTTTATGGGCCATTGCTCTCATTATCTTTTCCTGGACCTTCTGATGACTGCCAGACAATTGTTCCAAATCAGCCAGGGTGAGATTCACACAGGGACAGTTTTTCATCAAGGCTTCATATTCTTCATCTTATTCAGAAATTTACTCTATGACCTGATTCTTTGTTGCTTTCAGTTTTTTGTATCCTAATATAATCATTAGAAAACTCTATCCCTTTAAAAGATTTTTTTTTTCCATAGTCATGCTTTTCAGGTCAGCAGTCAGGGTATTCAGGAGATCTTCTTGGCTCAAATCTAAACTTTATCAGTTTCAATGGTATCCACAACTTTTCATTTTCACTGGAAATATAGGTACACACACCCCTGCCCCAGCACAATACTTGTCCTCATTTGCATTCAGATGCTAATACATCTTTATAATATATAGAGAGATTGATTTAACTCTGCAATTCTTCCTATTGTCCAATGTCTCTCAGCTGCTATTATTCCCATCTCATTAATTTAAAGTTAGTACTGCACTATGCAGTCTATCTCTGGGTGTCTGTGTTATCTATCCTCTTTTGTCTTTCAAGCATTCCCTTTAATATCCAATTAGATCTTTCTATAACTGCTTGTCCTGTAGAATTGTGTGGTAGACCAGTAATATGTTTTATGCCATAGTATTTTTCTTTTTCATTTTACTGGAGACATCAAACAACTTTTCTAAAGTATCTGTATCAGAATCAGCCAACAAAATATCATCCATATAATGATAAATAATAAATTGGGGAAATTGTTTTGAATTAGTTCTAATGGTTATTGTACAAAATAGTGACATAAAGTTGGACTATTTAACATTCCCTGGGGAAGGACTTTCCACTGATATCTTTTGACAGGTTCAGCATTGTTACAGGTGGGTGCTGTAAATGCAAAATTTTCCTTGTCCTGCTCTTGCAGGGGATTGTAAAAACCATTCTTTTAAATCAATCACTATCATTTGCCTTGTGTTAGGTAATAACAAAGGCAAAAGAATTCCAGGCTGTAGGAGACTCATTGGCTGAATCACCTTGTTCACAGCCCTCAAATCAGTTAGCATTCTCCATTTTCCATATTTTTCTCCTCATAAGGAATACAGGTGAGTTTAATGGACTGGTAGATTGTTCTATAGGCTGAGTTCCTCTACTAGCTGTTCAAGTACCTGTAATTCTTCTTTTGTTAACGGCCACTGCTCCATCCATACAGGCTTGTTAGTTAACCATTTTAAGGGTAGGGCAGTTGGTATAGTTTCAGCAGTGAACCCCTTTATAAATTTGGAAATTCAATACCTGTTTTGCCACTATCATGGTAAGTGTCATCCTGGACAGTGGAACCCTGAACATCTCATCTCAGGAGTTTTTATTGATACCTAAGCTCCTTAGGGGTTCTATTGATAGCACATGCAGATCATGAGCAATCAGACATCTTTTACAAAACCCAGCACCTGCAGACAAAAAAATGCCAAGGCCTAGGCAGCCCTTCACCCAGCAGTGCACAAAGCCATTTTAAACATAACTAAAAATAAACTTCTACAACAAATCCTTTCAATTGAATGGGATCATCCGGTGCTTCAGCATCCAAATGTTCAGCACCTGCTTTACATAGGGCAAGTGCATGCCATACATCACAGCTTCCTTCAATCACCTTAAATCAATCACTTCTATTGGATGTCATCCTATTTCATTATAACCTTAGGGGTTATCCCTATCAGCAGGAATATGCTGAATTGATACTGAAAATGCTGAAGGTGATTTCATGACCCTGTGCTGCCTTTCTTCCACCTCAGGTCGTTCCCTTCTGAGAATGGTAGCAGTTTGGGGCAGGGAGAGGCAACATGTGGCACAAGAGACAGGGGAATGGTACCAACTGTCCTGAGTACATTCAGGCAAACACATCCCAGCTTGTGTATAAAACAGATGATGGGAATCCATTGTGAAACAGGTTAGGTTTCTAGAAAGGAAAGATAACTAAAGAGTTCTTACCACAGGCTGAGAAGGAAAACCATAGTTTTGTGGCATCTTTATCAATGTTCTCTAGAAACTGGAAAATCTGGGCTGGAGAAATGCCTCAATTGTTAAGAGCACTTGCTGCCCTTCCAGAGGACATAAGCTTGATTCCCAGCAACCACACGGTGGCACATAACTATCTGTAATTCTAATCCCAGGGGATCTGATACCCTCTTCTGGCCTACACAGGCACCAGGTACATGTGGCATAGATACACACACACAAGCAAAACACTCATATACATCAAATAAATCTAAAAACAATTTTTTAAAGAAACTGGAGTGTGGTTTCTTAATGATTCTCCCACCAAGTCTGCTCCCAGTAGCAGGTCCTCTGCCTGGAGTATGGCAGCCACCCTCCAAGCCGGCTCCAGGCCAAGGGACATGGGACACGTCATGGGTCTATGTCCTTGAGTTGTTAAAAGTTATGGCTCTGAGCCAAAGGTAAAAACCTTTTATCTGTCTGGAGGGCTTTAGGTATATAAACCAAACCTAGAATAGCATATTAAGTTTACATTTTTGAGATAACATTAAGTTTGTATTTTGGAGGCAACCAACTAAGATCTAAGTTTTGTGACAACAGTTTATTAAGAAACACATTAAGAACGCTTATCTGGTGTTTTACCAAAGGGTCTGAGTCTTTCACTAAAGTTATACTGGGCCTGAATGAGGCCTTTGCTGATTTTATAAAGATTGGATTAAATTTAGAAGCAGGGCAAGTGTTAATTGGAACTTTGGATTTTTGGAATTTAAATATCACAAATTATTGATATGTCTCTTAATACCTTTACAATTTGTATCTGTATAACCTTGAGAGCAACACTTATTTAAGAAAAAAACACTTTAGTTATTTTTTGGCCAGCCAAGGTTGAGCTGAGTGATCAGAGGTATGTGAGCAATGCTTCCCACTTAGCCCTGAAGATGACCAAATGCAGCATTTCAGTAGGGACCAGGGGGTGACATTAGAGCTCTCAACATGGAAAGCAGTCTTCACTGTGACTTCCCTCCCTCCTCTGCCTCTCCATTGCTCTTGGCAGGCATCTGGATCCTAAGAAGCAAAGACATTATTCAAATACTGCCCTGGGACAGGCCTGTCTTCTTAGATGCTGATTGGCCACAGATTCTTCAGATCTAGTCCCCAGATGTTCTTTTCCTTGGTTAAGAAATAAAAGATCCAACAAGATTTCCTTTAGGATGAAAAGTTTATTTTGCGTTTTACCTAGAAGCAAAACTAGTGAAAATCAAAGTATAAAAATAAATACAATTTACATTAATAGACATTTCAGTCAAAGTAAAAATAACAATAAAAATAATGCATATAAATAAAACTTCTTCAAAAGCATAAAACAGTGTCTGGCACTTTTGAGAGAAAACGGTGAACATTCAAATGTAAAGCACACAAACTTTCACCTTGAAAGTAAAAACACTTCAGTTTCTCATCCTTAATCTAAAAGTAGTTATAACTTTCCAAAACAGTTTACTTTAGTTAATTCCTATTAATATACACAAACTTTCAGCTCCTCTTTCTTACTGAAGAGCCCACAATGATACGAGTAAGTGGTATCCTGAGTTTTTGGGACGATAGAGCACAGTGTCATCATTTGGAAGATAACAACTTGGTAGATCCTTCCTACAAGTAAAAACTGTGTAACTTGGACTTTTTTTTTTTTTTTTTTTTTTTTTTTTTTTACTATCTTCATTTTCTGGTTCAATGAATGGTAGTCTCAATAAAGAAAATGAAGTTTATACCCAGAGTGGGTTATTATTTTGTAACTACAGCTGGGTATAAAAGTCAAATCTCAGATGGAAGAAAACAAGAAAAACAATCTTTATCTCCATATTCCTAAAAGGTTATTACGAAGATATATAGGCTGCATCTTCAAAATACTACTATCTTTAAAATTCAAGTTATAAGGATCAAATATACACAATCCCAATGTTATGTAAGAAGCAAAGCCCTTTTTGGAATTATATGTGACATTCTCTTTCATAAAATCATGTTCTCGTGGTACATTGATGGCTGATGCATTTAATGAATATGTTAGTCATGAAAACCATAAATCTCAGTGCCTCTAATGCAGATTTTAAACAAAACAGTATTACCATGCTATCTGAAATCCAGATTTCTTATTAAGTAGCCCTTTATTCTCTCCTAAGTAAAGCATGCTAGGAAAAAAAAAAAAAAAGAGCATGAAGAAATAAAATATACATACTAAACAGAATTAACTGCATGCATTCTGCTGTCCCTATTTTCACAATGCATTCCCAGATGCTATATGCATGAAGATTGTGCTGTTTTCTCTAAACTTGCCACCTTCCAAGAAAGTACTTATAATAATCTAGTCTACCTATATCTAATAGTAGCATACATGAACCCTAACATTTCTGTAAAACAACTAATTGTCCACAGGAATGTATTCTACCCAGAACCACCAGCCACTTCTTATTTGGGATTTAGCATGGCAAGTGTTTCATCCTATGGAGCTACTACTACAAGTCAAGGGATATGGGATCTTGGGTGCCTAAAATTAGAAAAACATATACTTCTGCAACAATTTCCCTTTGAATAGAACAGTATCTAATTTGTTTATCAAATTCAGCAATCAGTATATAGTCATGGATGAAATTTAGGTTTTAGGGTTAATTTAAAATTGGTGATATCTTTTCAATACTTTGTAAAAATAAGTCCAAATTTCTTTTTATATTTATAAAAGAGGGTGACTGTAGACCTCTGGGCACATACAGTTTGTTTATATAGGTTAAGCTCAGAGAGGAGCCAATTACTAAATGCTAATCATTTTCACCCAAAGTAACATTAATAGGAAAATGAGGCAGGGATTCTCCAAACAGATCAGATTATACATACAAATGCTCAGCCCTTGCCGTCACTTTGCCTGTATAAACAGAGTCTGGGCTAAGTCAAAAGCCCTAGCTAGGGACTGGAATGTGGGTAACAGCATGCCCTCCTCCCCTGCTTCATCCCAATGAATGCTGTCTTCTTAAATTGTCGCAACATTTGGCCGCTTTCTTTGGATTTTTCCTGCATATGCTCCTAAAAATAGAGCAAAATTAATATTATTTCTCAAAGTTAGAAATTTTCTATGACAGAATTCAGTAAGTGCTTACTAGTTACCAGGCATGGGGCTAAGCAATATTATGTTTTTCAACTTAATCCTGAGGTAGAAACTGTTACTCTCACTTTAAGAGCAATAGCGATCAGCTGCCTCGGCTAACAGAGCTAGAATCGGGAACTGAGAACTCAGCTGGCCTGTCATCTCCCTTTCCCGTTCTTTCACCAGCTCCTATGGCTTCCAGATCACTGCACATCTGCTCTCACACACACTACACCAATGAGGAAATAACTTTAAACACAGGCTCAGAGTCTGAGATTTAATTTGTAGAAGGTGTAAGTAATCTAAATGTTGTGCAGCACACTCAGTCACTTGTCCTCCTAAGAGGATGATATCCAACCATACCAAAAAAGAGTGTTTGGAGCTGGATGTGGTAGCTGCAATCCTTGGTGGGGAGCTGTGGCAGGAAGATCGTAAGTTCAAAGCCAACCAGGGCTATATAGTGAGACTCTTTCACATACACAAAAACAAACAAGAGTTTTCTATAAATTAATTACTAATAAAGAACTTACTGCCCATGTAGACCAAATCAAAGTGTAATTTCAAATTCATTTAAAACATAACCCAAGACTATAAATCTGCCAGGGTAAAGTAATTCTTTGAAGAGCAATGATGGATTCATAATTAGCATTTTAATGTCAAATTCTCAATTTATGTAAAATTTATGAAGATAGAATTGAGAATTCTATACTTTCATTGTCTACACATTCATTTATTAATAAACTTTTAGAAAAACAAGGCATTTTTACTTGTTTAAAAACATGTAATTGTACATGCTGATTATATTACTAACTGTACTGCAATGCAACTAAACTTTAATACCTAGAAAAACTGAGCTTCATTTACACATTAACTATGACCTGCCTGTTCATCCCTTATAGTGTCAAATACTCAAGGAAAGAGCACCTGCTTCTTTGCTTACAGACTCACAAGTGACAAATCATGGAGATGAAATGCATGAGAAAGGAACATGGAAAGTAGTCACTGTGGCAAACCGATGCTATTGGGCAAAACAATGTTTTTCCAGTCACCTAAGATTTATCACGGTCTCTAACGCTAATTTGAGAAGAACTGAAAACATCCTATCACTTCACATGTCACAAGCATCAGAGCTGCTGTTTGGTCTGAGTTCTTACAAAGCCAACTGACTGCCTCTAAAGTAACCTTCAAACAACTCCAACTACTGTCACTCAGTGATTGCAAAAGAGGATCTTGTAAAGTATCCTAGATACGTGTGACATTATGAATTATGTTCACAGCATACATGCAAAAGGTCTACAATCGTCTCACAGTTCCTAACAGCTGTTCCCTCTTGGAATCTATGTGAACAACTGGTGATAACATGAAAGACTAAATAAAGCAGTAACAAAATCACTTGATGCAATATTGCTTCTTCTTGTCTAATTTGGAGGAGACCACTCACCAATGCAGTTATACATGTTGCCTAATTGTTTATTAGTGGGGAGATAAGAATTAAGTCAAACTTCCCTCCATTGCCTGGGATTAATACAGCTGTCTGTGAGTGTCAGAAAGCAGCAGTGAGAGCATAGCACTGTAAATGTCTTTAATGGGTTGCATAATCCAGTGAGCATAATCAAAATGTCTTATCCAAAATACCAATAAATATTAAAGCTTTTGGGAAGAGATTTGGATTAGCTCGAGACTGAATCTGTCTTCTTGCCACCATAAATTGAGTTTTAAAACAGGTTTTAATTTCACCCTTGAATATCCTCAAACGATGAATATAAAGAGATTCAGCTCAGGCTTCTTACAGAGGGAGAGCTTGGTACTCCCTCCCACATACTGGGCATATTCACTGTGAATCCTGTGGTCACGCAGACTCACAAACCCTGTCTGAACAGACCCACAGACATGAGATGATCATTCCTACTCTTCTATATAAAGGTTCTGCGTAAGTCTGGATAATTCTACAAAACTTGCCAAATTAAAAAAACAAAGTGTTTTCCATAAAATTACTAGTCATCAAGACTGGTAGCCTAGCTCATAGGACTTCCTGACTGTCAGAAAATACAAGGACAAAGTCACCAATAGGAATGTTCATGACTATGCCAACATTATGGTGGCAAGGAAGACTGCATATCCCACTGTGAAGCCTGAATCACGGGGCAGATTGTGCACACTCCTTGTTGAATGGGCTCCAGGAATTCATTGCTACACACCTGATACAGGCGCTCTGTTAGGCACTCTGCTCTGTGAAGGCTTCTGTCTATTTTGCACAACCCCCTTCACTGATGTCTTAGGGGTTCTAATTGAATATAAAAAGGTTAATAAGTCACTTGCATGAAGGTCTGAACTTCAGAGAAAACAACCACACAGCATCAACTACTCAAAGCGTAAGTAAGCTTGAAGAACTCAAGTCCCATGAATGCAGCAATCAGGAGAGCTGCACTTGTGTTTCTGCAGGAGACCAGACTCCTGGTTCACACTTGGTTGGAGAATCATTGGGTGAGGCTAAACTTACTTGACGAATAAGCTTAATTAAAACATACAATGAGTAAAATGGTATGAAATGAAAAGTAAAAGCATGCCAACATCAGATGATGAGAGTCATTACACAGCAGTGCAGAAAGGGCTGTCTATACACAAAATCGTATCTTGACACACTACACAGTATAACACATACAGTAGGAGATCTTGTACTGAAGAGAACAGAGTAATTACTTTTCCATCTCAAAACTGATCTAGGCTTGAATATTTTCAAATCCCCATGTGTGTGGCATTCTTACCCTTGTCTACTAAGTAGCCTATGAACAGGTGCATTCTGTCCTTGGTTTGGCTGAAGGACTCTGTTGACAAATTAAATGCAAAATTAATTCCAAAAGACAAATTCCATTTTTCTCACTTTCTCTCAGTGGGTGAAAGGTGACGAGAGTGAGGTTAGAAGCCAACTATGCAGTATCATGGCCTGTGTATCACAAGGCAATGCTAACTGACTAAAGCAGATTAGTAAGGGACTTACATTTTGCTCACAATGAGCTCAGACCTCAGGTTCATCAGGATAGCTACCCCCCATGTTTTTAGAGAATTTACTGATAATGCTTTACAAAAGCCAACTTCTCAAACATGAGAAAAAACACTCATCTTTCAAGAGAGAAACAAGTTATCTGAACTAAGTCAGCATCCTAAGGTTTTTAACAAATACCAAAGATTTCCTGTTAGAATGCAATTTCTGCCAGAAATGGCCTATCCTACAAACAGTGCCATAAACCTGTGACCTGACCTATATACGGCCAAGTAGGACCAGACAATTAATATGAGTCCCGAGCCTCAGCTCCTCCAGCTCAGCGTGAGTTTCCTTCTGACTCAGAGCATAGTTTTTTAAAAAGCAACCTTTGAGTATATAAAGTTTTCTTTACCAAAAAAAAAAAAAAGCTTCTCACTGAGATGAAGTGACTTTTCTCACCTTGTTTCTGAAGGGTTTTGCTTAAGCAGAAACTTCTTATTTGGCATTCCCATTTCAGCAACTCTGGCACAATATAAAGAGATAAAGGACAATGTGTTTAGAGAAGGGAAGAAAACAGGCTTACAAATGACTGAGAAGTGAGGGCCTGCTAAAGGCCTGTGCTGAGCAGATTAAAGTTTTTAGGAGCTGGAGAGATGGCTCACATGCTAAGAGCACTAGCTGCTCTTCCAGAGGACCACAGTTAGGTTCCCAGCACCCACATGGCAGATAACAACTGTCTGTAACTCCAGGTCCAGGGGATCCAATGCCCTCTTCTGGCCTCTGTGGGCACCAAGTAAACATCTAACATACATACATGCTGGCAAAACACTCAAGTACGTAAAATAAAACAAATATTTTTTAAGTTTTTAAACGATAGTTACTAGAATATACTTCCTCTTGAGCTTTCCCCCCAGGATATCTTATAGATATAAGGGGGAATATATTTAAATGGTAAAAAAATGAAATATTAAATATAAGGACTAACTATTGAAAGTGTTTGACTGGTTATCAGTCATAAAAGATTTCTGTTCAGCATGGGGGCTGACACCTTTAATCCCAGCTTAGGTGTATGTTCCAAAATAGAGAGGGAGGTAGGTGGTGGTAGCATGTGCCTTTAATCCCAGCACTCAGGAAGCAGAGGCAGGTGGATCTCTGTGAGTTCAAGGTTAGCCTAGTCTACAGAGTGAGTGCCAGGACAGCCAGAGCTACAACAGAGAAACCCTGTCTTGAAAACAAAACAAAAAAAAAAAAACAAAGACAGAAAGAGAGAGAGAGAGAGAAAGATTTCTATAGAAAAGCAAATTGTTGCTTCTTTCTAATTTGAATTTTCCTTTACTTTTACGCAAAAATATTTTTCAAGAACACAGGTAACACATGCATGCAGTACCTCTGGAGACAGGAAGAGGGCATCATAACCCTGGGGATTGGCGTTTGAGGGTTGTGAGCAAGCATGAGATGAGGACGCTGGGAACAAAACCCCAGTCCTCAGCAAGAACAGCCAGTGCTCTTACTCACTGAGCCATCTCTCTAGCCCTGTTTATTTCTTACTGGAACATAAACAGACCAGCTGGTAACTAAAGTTAATTGGCTCATAATAATGTGACAAACAGAACTTACTTCATGATCTTCTTCCTGTCTAGAGACTTCTGTGTTGCTGCTGAAAGCGACACTCGTGGACTTTTCATTTTATCCTTTAAGTACAAAAAGAACATCAGGCTGACTAGTGCCAATAGCACTGTGTTAAAATATAAGACGATCCCAAGTCATGGAGCTTTTTTTTTTGAGACAGGGTCTTTCTATGCAGCCCTGACTGTCCTGAAGCTGTCAACCAGGCTGGCCTTGAACTCAGAGATCTATCTGCCTCTGTTTTCTGAGGGCTGGGGTTTAAGGCATGTGTCACTACAGCCAGCCATTTAACTTGATATTAAGCACTGTTAAAATTACTACTTTTATTTATACTTCTGTATGTAGTTGTCAGCCAGCATTCTTGATGTGCAGTGTTTTGAATTAATTTGGAGCCACTTTTCAGATTTCAAAAATGAAAATATCGACATGAAAATGGTAAGAAAACTCAATCAGAAGCAGCTGACAGTTTTCTATGAGCTACCAGAACAAGATAGTCAAGGCTCCAGCCCCAAATTCAATCCCAGTGCAGTGCAGGAGTCTTTCACTATGTGGTTCTTGGCGCTCACTACAGAGTTCAGCCATGCTGGTAATCCTGGGATCATCTGGCTTCAGAACCGTCAGGAATGACATGGAGCCTCCGCACCTGACCTAAGAAAAGCCTTTCCATCAGAAAGCCACATGGCATACCATCTGCCGGAGCAGTTTCTCTTTTCGGGCTTCACGGTCATGATGGAGGATTGACATTCTCTCAGCCGCATCCATTACGAAGAAGATGTCATGGATACCATACAGGGCTGCTCGCAACTACGTGTGAAAGAAGAGGACAGTGTCCGCACTCAGAAAGATGAGGCTAGGGTTTAGTGATACAATGTGCACTGCATACACTTCTTTCACTTAAGAGTAAGAAGGTACAGAGTTTTCATTGAAACCTATTTTTCCCTGTTTAAAAGAAGAGAGAAACACATTTCCAACCCTGGGCCCCCAGTTAGGAACTGACCAGTTTCCTGGGAACCCTTCAGGACAGCAGGATCTACCTGAGCTAACACTCGTTCCTGGAGGGAAGCGTCCTGGGCTGAGACAACACCTCTCTTCAGTGGAGCTTCTGATTGAAAGCTCCGCATGAATTCCATAGTGTCCTGAAAGAAATAGATGCTCCATCAAAAGCAGTTTTCTAGGAAGATTTATAATTGCTGTAGTTTCCTTTTATTCTTTCTCCATCAAAACTTACTAAAAACATAGAACTATTACTGACAACATATAAAGTAGTTCCCACCTCCTACCATGTTTCCCTGCTGCCTGCTGCAGTGGTTTCTGAGGCTTCTCAAAAGCCTCTTCCTGCCCAGAATGGCTGAAGGACTGCAAACATGGAAGCTCTGCTGTCCAGGCAGGCTTCTATGTCCCTCCATAAGGGAAGGCCCCCTGACCTGCTCAGATGGTTCTGGATTATCAGTCACTTGAACACCCATCATTAACATATATGTGGTGTCCAGGGACTTTAACAGCCCATCTGTGAGAGCATTTGTATGTAATGG